>CM055318.2:70655989-75455989 GCA_029255685.2 Silene conica | reverse complement strand
CCAAAAATGAACAGTTACTAACAGTACCAAAAATCGAAGCAAAGCGGAAACGAGTGTAACTGAAATTCCCGCGCAAGCAAACTTACACGAGAATTGGAGGCTAATGTTGGGCCCCAAAATTAACATTATTTGGCCCACGCCACGTGGCAGCGCAACACTGGAGGATCTCGGCATGCACGGATCAAAGGCCAAGAATGAATCTCAACCCTTGACTTATTGTCACAAGGAGCACATATGGGAAGTGTATTGAGCAAGCCAAGCAGCCCAATAACTTAGTAAGCCCAATATGATCAGTCCAAGTGATGAGGGGGAGGGACGTCATCAGCAAAAACGGCTATCTTGAGCCCAGCAGTCCATATCCAACGGACCTAAAGACTTTCAAGCACTATAAATAGGGGAGCTCATTTATGATGGAGGGCTAACCCATTCCAGACCTAGAAGGAGACCACTTAGGAAGAACCCCTTGCATTTCAGCAAGAACACCCTCATAGTCTAACAAGTCTCTTGTATTTCAGCAAGAATACTTATGTAACATTGTAATAAGAACCACTCATTTCAATAAGAATAAGAACACCTCTTCCTTCGTTCCTCTCACTTTGCAAATTGCCAAACATAAACAATGAATATTCTTGTCATTAGATCACTATAACCTACATTAAACATACTTGGTAATTTTTGACCAAAACACAACATTATATAAAAAAAACTAAGAACTCCACTAACTCACGTGTCATTTAAAATTCATTTCCAAATATTATAAGTCACATGTTTAGAAGTACAAAAAATTTTAAAAAATTAGTTGCAAATAAAATAAATAAATTAATACAAACTTTTTGGTTTCACTCACAATTTTGGTTCTTAATCTACCATAATCTATATAACATGTACTTCTTTTATTTAATGATATGTTTTTAATAATCATTATTATACTTTATAGTTATGTTATCTTAATTTTTATAGTTTTTCATTCACAACTTATCTTTTTCCTCTAAATAAATTGTTGAAATTAATGCAAGAATGAATTACCAAAATGGTCTTATATAACTATGACACTAATCCTAATTTTTATTTTTAGGAATATTCTACATGGTCTCCCTCAATTTTTCGACTTTCTACATGGTACCCTACACTTTTTAAAACATACATGGTACCCTAATTGTTGTTACTATCACTACGTGTACTCCTAAACTTTATTTTTCGTCAATTAAACTCATTTTTAAGCGTTAAATGATTACTTAGACGCATAACCAAACTTGACATTTATCATCCCATGACATAATGACTCTATTAGAATTAATATCCATTCTTTGGACGTGATAATTTGGCAAAGATCAATAATTTTTCCGTCAGCATTTTTTTAGCCCATATATATATATCTATAAATATTAGGATCGAGATGGATATTGAGCCTAATAGAGTCCTTATGTCATGTGATAATAAATGACAAGCTTCCTTACGCGTTCAAGTTAACACATAAACGTTAAAAATGAGTTTAATTGACGGAAAATAAAGTTTAGGGGTACGCGTAGTGATAATGAGAACAATTAGGGGTACCATGTATGTTTTAAAAAGTCTAGGGGTACCATGTAGAAAGTCAAAAAATTGAGGGGTACATGCAGACGGAGAACCAAGTGCAGAGTGGACTCCTTCTGGATGTTGTAATCAGCAAGGGTGTGGCCATCTTCAAGCTGCTTTCCCGCGAAGATCAATCTCTGCTGGTCTGGGGGAATTCCCTCCTTATCCTGGATTTTGGTCTTAACGTTGTCAATGGTGTCAGAGCTCTCCACTTCGAGGGTGATGGTCTTGCCAGTTAGGGTCTTGACAAAGATCTGCATACCACCACGCAGACGGAGAACCAAATGGAGAGTAGACTCCTTCTGGATATTGTAGTCAGTGAGAGTGCGGCCGTCTTCGAGCTGCTTTCCAGCGAAAATAAGTCTCTGCTGGTCTGGGGGAATCCCCTCCTTGTCCTGGATTTTGGTCTTAACGTTGTCAATGGTGTCGGAACTCTCGACCTCGAGGGTGATGGTCTTGCCAGTCAAGGTCTTGACAAAGATTTGCATACCACCACGTAGACGGAGGACCAAGTGGAGGGTGGACTCCTTCTGGATGTTGTAATCGGCAAGGGTTCGGCCGTCTTCGAGTTGTTTACCAGCGAAGATCAAACGTTGCTGGTCTGGGGGAATCCCTTCCTTGTCTTGGATTTTGGTTTTGACATTGTCGATTGTGTCGGAGCTCTCGACCTCGAGAATTGTATTGCGCTGTTTTTTACTCTTTCACGCAGTTTAGTTTTCCATGTAAGATTTTTCTATTTTGTATTTTGTCAAACAGGTTATAAATCCATATTTTGGTTGAAGTGTGAAAGTATGCTACAAATATGTCAATTTGACCTTTTAAAAGAGTCATATACTGAATAAATATTATAGTTATTGGTTGTAATGCAATGCTCATTCTCCAATTCGTTATTTGAACTTTGAATACTTTCATGTTTTTAAAACTTTTTCCCCCACCTAATATATTCATTTAGCACTTGCAATGTATATTTTTCTTCGAGTTTTTTTTTTTTTTTTTTTTTTTTTTAAATTTGTGTATATTTTATTTTCTTATGAATCAAGAAAGTTAATAGTTCTGAAGAATTATAATAGTGTTGTTATGATTGTAATATTGGATGAATGAAAAGAAAACAACTATGTTTAAATCGTACAAACTATGTTTTGAATCATATCATGATTGTTTTAAACTCTAATGATTATGCCATTTGAGAAAATATGTCGTTACTTTTGCTAATTTTCCACTACTAAATTGACAAATCCACTTCTAAAGTTTTACTCCTTGCATTTTTCTCTCACTATTATTATAGTGTACATATTATCATAGTTTTTTGTCTGCTTTCACACAAAAAGTCTTCTCTCGAATAAATTGTTGAAATTTATGCAAGCAAAAATTAATTGCACACATGTTTTTATGTAACTATCACAACAATCCTAATTTTCATCTATAGAATCTTTTAAAGGGTAAATACTCTATAATATTATATAAAAAACAATACTAAGTATCTCAGTAAGTTACATGTCATTTCAAATGCTACAAGTCACATGATAAGTACAAAAAAAATATATAAAAAAATATTAATTGCAAACGCAAAGAATAAATTAATACCGACCTCTTTTTTCCCATTCACAACTTTGTTTATTAATATATCATATATATTTAAAATATATATCTTTTATTTAGTAGTATAATTGTTAGTCACCATTATTATAATTTGTAATTTTGTCATCATAATTTTTTATCTTCAATTTTATTTACAAAACTTTTATTATTTCCCTAAATAAAATTTTGAAATTAAAGAAAGAATTAATGGGTAAAAATTAGACTATAAATATATTATATGAGTAAGTATTAAATTGATAAGCTATATAAATACTTTCATCCAAGTAAATGATATATAAAATCATTGGGTTTTTCTACGGTGTGCCCCTGAACTATTCGAGTCTAACTTGTACCCTCGCGTTTTTCAAATTACCAGTTGTACCCTTAAACTCTACTAAGTAGTCCCAAACGTGACCCTTAGTTTCTAAACCGTCAAGTTAAGACGTTAAATGCCTACTTGACGTGATGATTTGGAAGTATAAAAAATTGGAGGGAAAATTTCTGAAAAATGGAGGAAAAACGGAGGGAAACCAAAGTAATAGCCACATAGCATAAGTAGTCCAAATCATCACACCATGTAGGCATTTAACGTCATAACTTGACGGTTTATAAACTAAGGGCCACGTTTTGGGCTGATTAGTAAAGTTTAAGGGTACAACCAATAATTTGAAAAACGCGAGGGTACAAGTTAGAAACTCGAATAGTTCAGGGGCACCCCATAGAAAAACCCAAAATCATTTCATGACTTCACTAATTTTCTTGCCTATACGTTGAAAATTCATTGAAATGACAAGGAGGATGTTAAGATGATTTTGTACACGCATTTGTTGAAAAAGTTTATCAAACTACATTATTGTATTTAAGAAAATAACATCTAATTTTTAGCCTGATTATTAAGATGAAAATAAATTGTATTTTAACATTGCACTTTCTATGTATTATTCATATCGTCTCTAATAGGCTAAAAACAATATGAAAAGTGATAAAATATTATTACTATGCATTTATTTAGAGATTTTACATGTTTACATTAATTTATCTATTTTTGCACTAACATAAGTTATGTAATAAGGAAAATACTTAAATGTTCACCATTTGTTTCATTTCCCGATAAAGTTAGAGCCAAAAGTTTTAAAACGCACCAAAATGACAACAAAAACAATAAAACAATTATATACTAAAATACGAAAATTATCCCGTGCATTTGCACGGGCACAAAAACTAGTTTCAAATTAAAACCACAAATTGGGCTTACTTTGTCCAGTTTTCTCCTCTTCCCTCATCATCCTATCAACCCAATGTCTTATTCAAGCACATCCTCAAACCCAACAAAGCGGGTGAAATGCAATTGTGGCATTCCAGTAGCTGGGAAAACATTATGGATACATCAAAATTCGGGTAAGAGATTCATGGCCTGCAAGTTTTACAATGCAGAGACGGGTTTGTGTAGGTGTTTTTTTAAGTGGATTGATGAAGTTATGACTTATTGGCAAAAAAGTATTATAAATGGCTTGTTGAATGAAAATAAGTCACTCGAGAATAAGATCCATTGTTAATTACTTTTACAATGCATCACTTAGTGGAAAAGAAAGAATGAAGAAATAAGGTCAAATCAACTTCATCGTTAGTCAAAACGGAATATCGACTTTTTATGACGGAAAACTGATTTTGGTGTTATTAGACAAAAAAAAACAGAAAATGTTAGGTGGTGTTGGGCAAAAATATAACTTTAGGTACTATTTCTACAGACAGTGTAAATGTTAGGTGCTATTTGACAAAAACCCTCTATATAAAATAAAATATGTGATGATAACATGATTCAATATTGAAACGATCCAAATCTGACCCGAGTTGTCAAATTGGTGAGTGGTGACCAGACCAATGATGATCCCATAAGGGGTTGTTTGGTTCAACATGGGAAGATGAAGTTCCTAATAACTCAAATCCATGTGAATTTGTAATTCAAGTGAAGTGCAAAAATGTTGTTTGATTGTTATGGAGTAAATGAGTAGAGCTGACAAATAATCACACGACACGAAAACCCGACACGAACCCGACACGAAATTAGCGGGTTTGGGTTGAGGCTTAATGACCCATTTATGTAAGTGGATCGACACGAACACGACACGATATTTAGTTGGGTCGGGTTTGGGTTGAGCTCTTTAAAGACGAACCCGACACGAATGACCTGTTTACTAAATTAATTCTAATTTTTTTTGAACCTCCATCCCAGAAATATACTTAAACTTTCCAAATATGGACGTGACACGAAAACACGACACGAAATTAACGGGTTAGGGTTGAGGCTTGATGACCCATTTTTCTAAGTGGGTCGACACGAACACGATACGAAATTTAATTGGGCCGGGTTTGGGTTGGAGGATTCGTGACCCGTTTACATGTGACACGAACACGACACGACCCGATCTGTTTGTCAGGTCTAGAAGTGAGTTCATGTGGGAAGTTGCACCTAACGAAGGGGCTTTGTAAGTTATATTTCCCATGAAATGGGCAATTAAACATCACAATTTATCAATTAAATGAAGTTCTACTTCCCATAATTTAAGATGACAACCAAACCCCAACCCATAATTGACCCAAGATAATCCGAATCCGTTTTAACTCTTTATGCTTTAACAATTCATAAACGACCCAACTGACTCGATTACCATATTTAATCATACCCTTATTTTATATCACAAATACTCATTTGTACGACGTTATTGGGTCACTAGCTTATGACTGCTATGGGCGAGTAAATGGAAAGACAAGTGGAAACCTAATGTGGTCGGAAGTAAGACGGTTTGATTTTGTATTCCGAAGTCACATATCGTACAAACTTGAAATAAACGAAGCGACGAGTTAGTTTCACAAATTCTTGTTTCAAAACAAGTATATTCGTTTGAAACAATAAAACGAGTCAAATAGCTATTACTTTATATAGGCAAAAACAAAATACCTAAATATTAGTTAAAACAACTTGTCTTATCCATACAAGTCGGGTATATTTTATTATTTGACCCGTTTTAGTTTTAAAACGGCTATATCCGTTTCAAGAGAGGCTTATTGGTTAGTTTTGCTAGATAGCCGTTGGACAGTCTGAATGTCTGATACTCCGATCATCATCCCCACTAGTTTAACACCATGTATTCCTCTGAAACTAACATGTACTCTCATATTTCTAGCCTTGTATATGGAAATCGTCTTGCTTTGCATAACTCCGGTATGTTTAAGATATTCAAACTTGTCTTCATCTTCATTTGTTTGAATTTTCATTTTCAGAAGTTGGCAGTTACATTTACGCCATTGACGGTAGGATTTTACGAAACCAACTGCTTGTGCTCTAATTTTGCGTTGTTCTCAAACGGTTTTATTAGTGTAAAACCGCCTACACAAGAATTTGTGGCTCTCATTATGTGTAGTTTCAATTTTTAAGGTGCTTAAAACTGTAATGCAGTTTTAGTTTCAATTTACTAATAAACCTTTTTTTAAATTGGTGGATTTGGTTCAATTAGGGGTAAGGAGATTGAAATTCTCATAAATATTATTGTATACCGGCCTCTAAACCATTTGAAATTAGGGTCTAAACGGTGTGGAAGGATTGTCAATTTAGGTTATTAGGGTTGAAGTGCTGAGCAATCGTTGTTGAACGGACTAAAGTAACATGTTAGCTATGGCAACTTAGAGTTTTAATTTCAAGTTGATGTAGTTTGCCTTTTGTGTTGGTAGCGTTGCTGCAACATTCAAAATTGTATATACTGAAATACAAATTCTTGTTTGTGACGGAGATATCCGTCACAAGCTTGCGACGGGTCAACTAATACCCGACAAAAGTAGAATATCTTGGTAGTAGCAAATTGTTTTGTCTTTTCCACCAACATGACTAGTATTTGACCTGTCGCAAGCTTGTGATGGATATACCCGTCACAAGGGAGACTTGCTGATACTGAAATAGATAGGTGCCGGCAGTCGCTTTTCCATGGAGGTCAGCCATTTGCTGCTATGTGATTAGCCCACATTGTAAAAGTGGGGATGAGCTTGTTGCTCAAGAGGATTCGAGTTAATTCATTATACCCTTGATGCTCAAAATTTCCCACTTTGTCTGGATCATAATTGACATCTTGTCATTTTTCAATGCCATTGCTTAGCTAACCACAAGACTATCATTGTATACGACGTATCTTTGTCAATGTTTCTTTCAATATGTGTCAACGACTCTTCCATCTCGAAAAATGTAGTTCAACATAATGTTGATCATGATATGCTGGAGTGCAGGTGTCTGCTCTCTTTTAATGAGGCATGTTTTGTACATTTGCTTCTGGTATGCATCTAGATGTATGCAACTATGTGACTATGCATTATGTCATCTACTTTACTTCTCATATAATCTACCTTTTTACAAGAAATGACTAAATAATACAGATAGTGCAAGAAAATTACGTTTTACATCTTGTTTTGTCATTCAACTACAAATGGAATTGACAAGGTGTATGAGTTTGCAGACCTGGTATTGACATTGCTTTGAAGTGATTAGCAGCATAGTTTCATTGCTGTCAAAGCTTTAGCATTGCTCCTGGGTTCTAGTCCTTTGCCTTTAGAATAGACAATGATCAATAAGCGAAGTTTTGCTGATCCATAGCTATCTCATTTTGTTTGTTTACTGTAGCATTGAAGTTATGCGTATGACAGTTTATTTCCATCACTCTAATTTTACGGCAACTTTGACGTGTGTATATATAATTATATACATATATACCTTTCCCCAATCAGGTTACATGCAATACTCCGTAACATGTGTGTCTCTGTCATTGCTTGTGCTACTCATCATTAATGCTATACCATGTATCCTTTGTATTCAGCTTGAAAGAACGAGGAGTTGCGACAGCCATTAAAGGAACTTGTCTGTGTATGGTAAGTCCAGTACGTTGGTTCATATCCAAAGTCGTCTCCTTTTCCTCCCCAGATAGCGCCCAATCGAACATATTCACGAGGTGTGCTAGCACAATCTCATTGTTGGCCATAGCAAAATTTATTCCAGGACAGCCCCTCCTACCATACCCAAATGGAATTAGTTCAAAATCCTGACCTTTAAAATCGATTGGTGAGTCTAAGAATCTTTCTGGACGAAATACATTGGGTTCTTCCCATGTTGAAGGATCCCGATGTATTGCCCAAGCATTGGTTATGACTCGTGTTCCCGCAGCTATGTCGAAGCCATTAATTTTGACATTGTGAGTGGATTCACGTGGGACCAAGAGTGGAATTGGAGGATACATCCGGAGTGTTTCCTTGATCACTGCCTTTAAGTACGTCATTTTCTCAAGATCATCTTCACTCAGATCTATCTGGTTGTCGGTAATACCCCTTACCTCTTCTTGCAATTTTTTCATAGCTTCAGGATGCCTTAAGAGTTCTGTCATAGCCCATTCTAGAACAGTGTATGTTGTATCTGTTCCACCAGCAAACACGTCCTGTGTGAAATAAGATCGAAACCATATTAACTTACAGACAATTCATTTTTGTACTCTTATGCAATGTGTACGATTGATAATTGCATGTCGTTTACTCTTAGAATATTTGGAGTATGACTATTACTGCAAAAACCTTGCTTCACTAACTAGGCTTCGTGTTATCTATGAGTGAAGATCGACTTGGAGGGAAGAAAACACATTATGAAATGGGTACTGCTGTTTCAATTGACATTAAAATCAGAGGCGTTTATAAATTGTTGGGAGGCACATGAAGTGATGAAGACACTAGGAATTAAGTTTAATATAGCGCCATATTATACTGGCTTCAATTATAGTGATCTGTTTTGTGGTGGTTTGGTAATCTTGTGATGTTACTCATTTGTGTTAGTTGCGGGGAATAAGGGCATAAATTAATACAACCTTGGAGGGAATAAGTTAGACACACATGGAGGGAATAAAATACTCCATGTAGATCGTACTACTGTCCCATGTTAAGTTTCAATACCATCCATGTTATGTCGGCTCTAATCAGTGCTCTCTTTTGTGACGGTTTTATTATTTCTCTGATGCTACGCATAACTCGTAAGTTTAATTGTCGCATATAGCGACACATTATATAGTCTGTTGCACATCCTTACATTATTGTTATAATGTATTTTTCTGTACTCATTCAAATATTCAATTACTTGTACCTTGGTGAAAACTTTGAAGTGACTGGCTCCTACAAAATCCGAAACTTGCATAATACATAAATTCCTATGATTTACGGGGTTGGCGGGAGAAGTGAGACCTGTGAATGATTTCTGTTGAATTTTTATCAACTTGTTAGGCTGGCTGGAAACCTCATATTGGATATGTACAGAATTTTGGGTGATTAAATGATGACGACGACGACAATACAGTACTAAATTGGTATAGTTGGAATGACATACCAATATGAGAGCTTTGATGCTATCTCTATCAATGGGAAAACCAGTTGTGCTATTCATTTGAACCTTGAGTAGAACATCCACAAAATCTTTCACCCTCTCTGTTTTTTCAGTCACTTCACCATTTCCTTCCATTGTCAGCCTATCAACATGCTCTTGAACGATCCCCTCGAGGAAATGATCAAACTCTTTAGCAAGTTTGGTGACCTTTGTATCCAAGCCACTAATTTGATCAATCCAAGCTAGCCATGGTATGAAGTTACCCACAGTAAATGTACCCAACAACTCCACAAATTCTTTCAAGAGTTCTTTAAACTTGGCACCGTCATCTTCACCGCTGTATTTTCTCCCAAAGGCCACCCTGCATATCACATCATTTGTAAACACCATAAACATCTCGCTTAAATTCACAGCACAAGTTGACTTTCCGATCTTTTCCATCATTAAGGCTGTCTCTTGTTCCCTCACTGTTCGAAAAGACCGGACCCTTTTGTTACTCAAAAGCTGGAGGACACATATACTTTTCATTTGCCTCCAGTATCCTCCATAAGGAGCCCCTGCAACATTTTTCCTATTGTATATCAATCTTTTGCTAATGATTGACTGTGGCCTGTTGGAGAATATTATATCATTTGTTTTCATAACCTCTCTAGCGGCATTTGCAGATGAGATAACAAGAGTCGGTTTGCTACCAAGGTGAAGCAACATAAGCTCTCCATATTGCCGAGAAAGGGCTTGAAGTTTTTTGTGAGGGTATTTGCCGAGCTGGTGAAGATTACCAAGAATCGGAAGCTTTGATGGAGAAGGCGGTAAGTTCTTTTGTTTAACCGCTTTAAAATTGAGCGATTTATAAAGGAAGAATAAGAATGTTAAGAAGGAAATGAAGGAGAAATTATGCCAAAGTAGCATTTTCATATATTCCTCAATCATCTTAATGCTAGACATTATTTTTCCCTCTCTTTTTTGTATGACTTGCTTGATTACTTATGGAATTCTTGTACCATGTTGTCCAGGAGATAATGTGCAGTTGATGGTTGACATAGTGCAATTACACGCTGGTAGCTGGTTTTTTATTTAAAAATCGGTTACCTTAACCTCCCTATTAGTCAACACTTTGACAAAAGGCATGTTATGGTTCCTTTCAAGGTATGTTTACAGCATTAATACTGAGGGCAAAAAAAAAAACGTTTTTTCTTATTTTACTGATAATAATGTTATTTTACTGCATCCGTGGTTACTCATAGTCTATGTTACTCCGATCATAATTTGACTTTTAACATAACAAAATGGTACGGACTGTTATAATACTTATAGTCTACTATATTTCGACTTTTTTAGTTCCTCGCATATCAATGCCCGACATTTGACACTTGGACAAAGGCATGGTGCTTAGCCACCTGATTTTAAGCCAAAGTATGCATTTTTTTTCATATAATGGTCAAGTATAGCACCTAGATACACCTATGTCAAATACTTCTAAACGGCTCTAACGAACATAGCTCATAGCGTAAAATGACTTTGTAATAGTATAGCTTTTTAATTTCTCATATAATTTACTACAAGACTGAAGATTTAAAAGAGTGTAAGACTATTCTTCACTGCCTTGAAAGCTTTGTGTTATGGCAAATATTGTTTTCAACACAAAGATTGTTGAGAGTTTCAGGCATGTTTGTTTCACAACAAAGAAAATGTAGCCAGCCATTTAATTTTAGGATTAAACCTCTTTTAACTTGATTAAGCTAATCATGTATCCATGTATTATAAAGATCCCCACTCTTCTGTCAAGGGTCTCACATGATACCACACATGGTTATGTATGTCATGGGTGATGAATTGAAAATGGCCTAATTAATTTCATTTAGGCGAGGTAGTAGTTACAGTGCGGTCTGTGTTTAAAGTGTAGTTTTAAATGAGAGTTTACTACTTTAGAAATTATGAGTATTAACGAAAATAATACAAGAATTTTGCAAGTTAAAAAACTAAGGAGTTTAAAATAATCTATTACTCATAGAAATATAGAAAAAAAATATGATTTTGTAGGACAAAGGGTTGACTTAAGATATAATTTTTTTAGAGAAATTAAAGATATGATTTTGTATCATGTGGTCTTTGTCATTCTAGGACAAGTTGACGTTTTTATAATGTTTTCTGATATCAAGTTGAGCAAAATGTCGACTTCGAAAATTGATTTTTCTTGATCTTATTTCCTATTATAATAAAAAGAATCGGTAGAGATAAACCGCCCATTTATGGAGTGAATTGCCTATAAGTCATTAATCAACAATTTTCAATGTCATTTTTTTATCTCAAATTCTTGAAAGTTTGTAATTCTGAGACGTATAGAAATGTTAAAACTTAGATTATAGTATTAGTTCAGTGTATGTCATCAATGTTAGCTTTGTATTCTCATAGGTGTTATTTTTGTGTACTTGAATGCTGACAACATCTCCACATGCATTAAGGATATGGGTAAAGAATGAGAAAAGTTATTTTTATTGACAAGGTTACAATCACCGTTACAAAATATCAACTTTTTTTTATATACAAAAGTTTTTTAAATTAGTTGGTTTTTGAGCAAGTGTTTGACTTTACTTTTTTAAGGAAAATAATTAGGTCCCAAATTATAAAAGTTGCTATATTATTAACAATACAAAGAGGTTGTTTCGGAATGACCCAAGATGAAAAGTGCATCAAAATGTGCATTCTCAAAAACAGCTACTTCATTCGTAATAGAAAGAAGCACCGACGAGTAGGGTTGGCAATGGATAGGGTCTGGATAGGGTCCAGCAAGACCCAGACTCGACTCTGAATCACATACCTTGGACCCATACCCGACCCATACCCTTTAAAGGGTTTGAAATTAATGGACCTATACCCGACCCAGAGGGTTCGGGTTCAGATAGGGTCTACCCTAAGGCCTAAGGTCTACTTTTTTTCTTTGACTATTCTTAATGGTTATTTGGATATGCGTATAGATATTAGTGATAATTAATAAAGGTCGTCTGTACGTGTGTTATTTGGGTTATTAACGTTCGTATATGTGTTTTTTTTTCTTTTTTTTATAATAAATGTAAGGGTCTAAGGGTCGGGTAGGGTCCCAACACCAAGACCCGGACCTGGACCCGAAGTTTTTATATAAGACCCATATCCGACCCATACTCGAGTGGGTCTAAAAAATTCAAACCCATACCCGACCCGTTAGGGTCAGACCCTAAGGGTCTGGGTTCCCACTGTCATCCCTATCGACGAGGTCTTAGCCTAATGATTAAGAGTGAGATATAGTGTGGCTCTACGTTCAAATCCCCCACTCCGATATTGCACGTATTATCCTTGTGGCTCATTGTATAGAAATAGAGATGGACGAGAGGATATTTATCTAGGAAAATAAAACCAAAAGAAAGTAGAAATGATCATTGTGCGGAAGGGTCTTTGTTGTGAAGTGTGTGAGACCCCTTCAAAATGGTTTGGGTGTTAACAGCCTTGTAGGTACTGCTCCAGTGCCTCTAGTGTTTATTGTCTTTGTTAACCTTGTCCCTTTCTAATCACAATGCATGTATTGTATTTTATGTGAATAAGAATGTTTCATGATGTTGACGATGTCTTAAGGACAAAAAGAAAACAAACTAACAGGGCCATACCCCGAACGATTTAGGTCGGTGAACAAACTACTCGTAATTTAAGGCCGGTTAACACAAATTATAGTGTGAAACCATTAACTTGAGGCAAAGGAAAAAATAGGTTTCTTTAGGGAAAGCAAGTCACTTACCTTTTTACATCTATTTCAATATGTCTGTAGAAATACTACTTTGGTAGTTGTGATTGGTTTGTTTAATATGAAATTAGATTCATATTACACTACAGAAACAGGTCTCATAACGACGGACAAAATCGGTCAGTAAAATACATTACTGCAAATTTCTAAACTTTTCAGCCTCGGTCAGTAGTAGCATGAGAACTCCCACTTACTGAGCTATGTAACTATGTAAGTGACTTCCTACGTCAAATTTTGTTTTACATGAACTTGGCAATTAAACAAGACTCATATTATTATAGTATTACTACAAATCGCATGCTAAAGTAAAAATAATAGCTAAAATAATCCGAATAATAGGACCATGAAAGGAAAAAATTAAGCCAAAAAAAGGAAGAATCTTAATTCAAATTTTGGCAGATGGGACTAATGACTTCCTCCGTCTTAATTATTTGTTTATCTTTTTTGTTTTTTGGAAGAGGTATTTTAATTAAAGTTAAACAAATGATTGAGACAAAGGAAATAAAAATTGTCGTGGAAAGAATGTTAGTGATTATGTTCTGCAGCTATTGAAGCCTCTCTATCATGGAAATGGATGATAAGAGCATGGTGATGCTCTTACTACTTCCGTCCAGGCAAAAAATTGTGCTGAACCCCCTTGCCACGATTGTTATTTTAAAGCTTGCCATGCAAATGTATACCGTGTTGCTTTTTCCTGAAGTTAGTGGTAAACAAATCAGTACCTTGGGGGACATTTTATAATGCTAGTCCCGTCTCTTGAAAGATTAAGTTAGTGTGTGCAACATTTGTAAAAGTATTAACTACATTGTCTTAAGACTATAGTGTGACCGAGTTATCAAGGTTTTATAGGTTTTGTGAATGTATATCGAGTTTATGGTGGCCATATTTAGAGCAAAACAACTGGGATTAAGCCGCAATAGCCAATTTAAAGATTAATTTTTAAACGAAGATATAACGCTATGTAAATGCAGTTATGCAGGAGGGGAAGATATAACGCTATGTAAATGCAGTTATGCAGGAGGGGAAACACGATACATCCATCAATTTTTTTTTATCTATTCCTCTTAAGTTTATCCCAAAATTATCGACCATTAGTATTAAACTATTAAATAAATAAGTGAGCCTTTTATACCATCACTAGTTAATTAGTGTAACGAAAAAGGTTATTTGGTATCTCTACATTTACATTCACTGTAAACCGTAAACCCTAAACCCTAAAACCCTAAACCCTAAACCCTATAAGTCAATAATAATGTCATTTCATCTTTGAATCTTAAATATGAGATTTAGTTAAATGAGAAAAGTATTGTGTAATTGAAATGGATGAACTATATACCTCTTTTGTAACAATTATGAGAGATTCTCATTCCTGTCCTAAGATAAGTGTAGGAATTACTGGACCCATATGACAAAGTTCTTGAGCTGCAAGACAACTTACCAAATTTCTCATATAGCTCGACAAGTTAAAGACCTGGTTCATTTACAAGTTTGTGAATCCATGTGTCATCAAGTTTAACCAGTATAATCAATGTTTTATGTACAGTAGCATACTACTGGGAGGTTGGATCTTTTTTCTTCCACGTGTTTTGAAACATCTGACATAACAATTTCTGACAGCTTTTCTGCATCTAAAGATTCAAGTCACAAGAAGCAGAATTTATCTCGTATGTATACCGAATTAAGAATTGATGTTAAGTGATAAGTGCATAATACTCGGACAGTCGGACAGCTTACCATTCAGGCTGCTTCTCCTACAGTCCTACTTCGATTTATTGGAATGATGACGATCAGTTATAGTTATTCTGCTTCGAGAGGTGCCTAGAACTAGAAGGATAGGACTAGCAATTGTTCTGGGTTTCAGCAAAAAATTGAGATCATTTGATATATGTGAATATACATATTATTTTAGTTTTTTGAGAGAACTTCCCAACAACTTTATACAGAAGATCTTATCTTTCTTTGATACAGGTGATAACTGAAACGAGTGGTCATTTACCTCCCCAGGCTGCACTTACAAAAGAGACGCAACCACAATAAGAGGGGCTTTCCTGTGCACTCTTTGTCCAGTGCATTTACTAGTGTCCTAAGACTCAC
Organism: Silene conica; assembly: GCA_029255685.2. NCBI lineage: Eukaryota > Viridiplantae > Streptophyta > Magnoliopsida > Caryophyllales > Caryophyllaceae > Silene > Silene conica. The sequence continues at coordinate 75,440,570 of CM055318.2, read as the reverse complement.
CTACTACTTGGCCAGGTAATGCCCAATTAAACTTATGGGTAAGGTTTACTAATACTAACTCAATATTAAGAGCAGAAAATTCTGGACTTCCCAAGCATGGATAGTTACAGCTAATGTCAGACGCGGCACATTGAGATGTCAAATCCAGCTATTCTATATTTTTATGAACAACACTGACTGAAGTGTTGAACTGACCGGTTGTGTTGGAATGTCGCACACTCGCATACGTGATGTCAACACCATTCACAAATGAGGAGTAACATACACGATAATTTGACATACTGACTTATTTGATTGAGTAATTAATTCTATAGGTTGGATCTCAATTTGTTTTCGTTTTGTCTGTTAGATTGAATGCCGAATCTCATACTATACAACTGGTAGAATGGGGATAGTGATAAGAAGTATGAAACCTCAACTAGAGATTTTGTTAGAAATACGCTGTAATTTTTTTCGTAGTTGATTTATGGGTGCAGTTGGGGTCAAGGGTTAGACACGGGGTCATTGCTTGAGGGTTGATTAGCATCATCTCAACAATTTCTTCAGATCGGAACGCTATGACAGACCTGTTAAATTTTCATCCTGCAAAATTTCATTATTTAACTTCAAAATGCTTCCGCAAGTGTATCAACTCATTTACTGTTTAGTGACAGTTATGTTACTCAGGAGTCAGGACCATGTAAGTTTCCAAGTGTTACGCTCGCCCGGTCCCCAATTTTGAGATACGAGGATGTCGTCCTAAATTGGGGTCATGGTACATGGACACAAATTAAAAAACTAAATCTCATTAGAAATCTGAGAGTGAGATTATTTGAAGTGAAATGCAATGATCTAAGAAGTTCTGAAGCATAAGCCTTAAAATTGTCAGAAATTGTACTCTACTTCATCATCCAACTCCATTTTGTAATTTTTTTGGCATTTATATAGTTCATTAATACAATTTGCCTCCTAACCCCATCGCCTTTTCTGCTTCTATCACCTGATTTCTGGCTCCGCCATTCCAGCTGCAACTACTGATGAAGTTGCAACAACAAGAAGAGGAGTTTTCCTGTGAATGGTTAGTCCTTTGCATTCGCTGGCATCCAATGTATTGCTATTTGCTCCACCAGGCAAAGTCCAATCAAATTTATGCATTAGATTTGCTAATACTAGCTCATTGTTGGATATCGCAAATAATATCCCAGGGCAGATTCTCCTGCCTGATCCAAATGGAATCAACTCAAAGTCCTGCCCTTTGAAGTCTGTTGGAGAGTACAAGAACCTCTCAGGATTGAATGTTTCAGGTTCTTCCCAGGTTACCGGATCTCTTTGAATTGCCCAAGCATTGGTAATGACACCTGTCCCAGCTGGTATATCATAGCCGTTTACTTTGGCATCAACAAGGGATAACCTCGGTACCAACAGGGGAATTGGAGGATGTAGCCTAAGAGTCTCTTTGATTACAGCTTTCAAGTACTTCATTTGCTTCAAATCATCTTCATTCACCTCGGATTTTGGCCCGGTAATTTCTCTAACTTCTTTTTGTAGTTCATGCATAACCTTTGGATGCCGTATTATCTCTGTCATTGCCCACTCTAGCACTGTGTAGGTTGTGTCAGTTCCACCAGCGAACATATCCTAAATAAATCAATAATTTCATATTAGTTGCTTGATAGTAATAATTGGCTGATATGCGAATTTTGGTTTGGACAATGGATCTTCAGCCCATCATTCTTAAATTTCTGCAATACAGAAAGGCCTTTAAAAATCGCTACCTCTACAGAAACTAGACGCTTTATACATTGAATTTCACACGTGACCATGTCATTAAGGTTTCTGCATTTCGTGGTCAATACAGTGATCATCGCGGCTACTGATATTGTGACTGAATACTTGAGTATAAACTGGACGAACTCTTTCTAATTGACATTACGGAAATTGTATGCTTGGTATCTATTTCTTTCCCCTGTATGACTGTATAAAAATTGTTATGCATCCAAATGTTCAATTCATAATGGCAAGACTGAAATTAACTAAATTTTACAATAGCCATTTCGCCTAATGTTCTATTTTACTTGAGTCATAAAAGTGAACTAGTCAGTTGAGAAGTCTATTGGAAGACAGTGTCACCTTAGCTGACTAGTTAGCCGGCGCTTAGGCGACCTAGATTGCGATTAAAGAGAATGCTTGCATTTTGTTGCATTTAGGTTTTTGCTACTGACTGCTTGTCGAGTTATTGTATTTTGGTTGTTCCTGATAAATCTTGGTTGTAGCTTTACGCCTATGGAATTATCAAAAAGAAAAAAAAAACTGAACCAGGAAAATTAAAATATGATTGAAACTTGATAACCCATCAAGCAAAAGTAAAGCAAAGAGCCTCAGAAATCAGAAGTTCCGATCCGATACAGTAGAAGACTTACCAGTATGATAGCTTTGATGCTGTCTCTTTCAATAGAAAACCCAGCTGTCTTATCCTTTTGAACATCAAGTAAAACATCTACCAAGTCCTTTACTTTCTCAGTTTCCCCTTTATCCTCTTCGTCACATTGACGATCTTCATGTTCCTTCACAACTTGTTCCAGGAACTCGTCGAACTCTTTGGCCACCCTGTCAACCTTTGTGTCCCACCCATCAAGTCGATTAGTCCAAGCTAAGGATGGTATGAAGTCCCCAACTCGGAAAGTCCCTAACATTTCTAAAAACTCCCTCAACAGCTTACTAAATTCAGTACCTCCTCGACCTACGGCAACAACACACCCTTCTTAAATTATTTGAGTTGGTTAGTCATTTGAAATTAATAATGATAATAAAAAATTGACAATTAACAAATTATGTCCATAGGGCGAAGAAAATAATAGGCATGTTATTTGTATATTTATTTTATAAAATACAAGTAGTTAAAATAACACAATAATTTGTGGAGTATTTATGACCCGAGGCTATGCTTTTTAGACTATGAGTCTGTCACACTCGGGTGACTTACCTGATATACATGGGTTTATTTTATCCGGGGTTTTTCCGGTGCACCCAAAGCTAGCGGTTGCGGGTCACCTTGTCACCAAAAAAATAAAAATAACACAATACTTATAAGACGGTCTTACACAAAATTATTGTAAAACGGAGTCTTATAACAACTATCTTCGCCTTCTAATATGGTTAAATACTATGTTACTCCGACTCTTCTAATTTCCTCGCGTACCCGTGTACGACACTCGATACTCGGACATGGGTATGACATATGGACACCTCATTTTAGACCAAAATGTGCGTATTTTTCAATAAAATAGCCGAGTCCGACACTTGTACACGTACCAGTGTCGGGTATTTCTAAACGAGTCTGAGTAAAATAAGTTAAATATGAATCATTTTTAGGTTGTAATTTGTGTAATACCGTCCATAAGACTAATTCAAATAATTCAAATAATATTACAATAACAGTGATAGTGATAATAATGAGATTAGTACCTGCTTCAGTTTGACTATATTTCCTCCCAAAGGCCACCCTGCATATCACATTATTTGTTAAAGTCAACAATAATTTACTAAGATTGACAGGCATATGTGATGTTTTCTGTATCATTTCCATGAGAAGAGCCGTCTCTTCTTCCCTAACATGTCGAAAAGACCGAACCCTTTTGGGACTCAAGAGCTGTAATATACATATACTCTTCATTTGCCTCCAATACTCACCATACTGTGCTGCTGCAACATCTTTCCCATTATAGAGAAGCTTGTCTCCTGTTTTTGTTGACGGCCTGTTTGAAAATATTGCGTCTTGAGTTTTCATGATCTCGCGAGCTGCTTTATCAGAGGATACAATAAGGGTGGGTCTTCTCCCAAGATATATGAACATGATATCTCCATAGCGTTTGGAGAGTGATTGAAGAGAGCGATGAGGGTATCGTCCGAGCTGATGAATGTTACCTAGAAGTGGCAGTTTTGGTGGGTTTGGAGGGAAGTTTTTTGTTGGGGAAGATTTAGTGAGAAAATGTTTGTAGAGGAAGAGTAAGAAGAGTAGGAATGAGAGAACTGTGAAAAGCTGAAACCAGTTCAAGTTCAGCTGCTGAATGATAAGGAAAAACATTTCTGGGTGAACTGACTAACATTTGTCTACTTTCACATTATTTATGGGTTTCCTCATTATAATAAACGGACTATATTGCACGCCAATTCGTTAATTTGTTTCATTTGCACTTACTATTATATAGTGTGTTGGACCGCCTTAAAAGTCACATAGGATAGGGACAATGACTTATGATATATCACCTCGTACATCCGTCTTGATCTTAAAACGAGCTAAGTAATATGAGGATTATTTAAAGTGAAATGCAAAAAGATGTAAGAAGCTCTGAAGCACAGGGCTTAAAATTGTCATTGATTGTACTCTACTTTTACCCATCCAACTCCATTTTGAAATTGTTTTTTTGGCGTTCATATAATCAAGCCTTTTTATTACTACAACATTATGCCTCCTAACCCCCAAAATTGCCTTTATGCTTCTATCACCTGGTTTCTGGCTCCGCCATTGCAGCTGCAACTACTGAAGTTGCAACGACAAGAAGAGGAGTCTTCCTATGAATGGTTAGTCCCTTGCATTCGCTGGTATCCAATGTATTGCTATTTGCTCCACCAGGCAAAGTCCAATCAAATTTATGCATCAGGTTTGCTAATACTAGCTCATTGTTGGATGTCGCAAATAATATCCCTGGGCATATTCTCCTACCTGATCCAAACGGAATCAACTCGAAGTCCTGCCCTTTGAAGTCTGTTGGAGAGTTCAAGAACCTCTCAGGATTGAATGTTTCGGGTTCTTCCCAGGTAGCCGGATCTCTTTGAATTGCCCAAGCATTGGTAATGACACCTGTACCACCTGGTATATCATAGCCGTTTACTTTGGCATCAACAATGGACCGCCTGGGTGCCAACAGGGGAATTGGAGGATGTAACCTAAGAGTCTCTTTGATTACAGCTTTCAAGTACTCCATTTGCTTCAAATCATCTTCATTCACCTTGGATTTTGTGCCGGTAATTTCTCTAACTTCCTTTTGTAGTTCATGGATAACCTTCGGATGCCTAATTAACTCTGTCATTGCCCATTCTAGCACTGTGTAGGTTGTGTCAGTCCCACCGGCAAACATATCCTAAATAAATCAATAATTTCATGTTAAATGCTTTATAGTAAAAATTGGCTGATACTCGAATTTTGGTTGGTATACTGGATCAGCTCCTCATGCTTAGAATTGGCAAAATAACTAGAAACAATAAAATTGAAATATGATTGAAACTTGATAACGCATCGAGAAAAAGTAAAGCATATAGAGCCTCAGAAACAAGAAGGTCCGATCCGATACAATAGAAGACTCACCAGTATGATAGCTTTGATGCTGTCTCTTTCAATAGAAAACCCAGCTGTCTTATCCTTTTGAACATCAAGTAAAACATCTACCAAGTCCTTTACTTTCTCAGTTTCCCCTTTATCCTGACGATCCTCATGTTCCTTCACAACTTGTTCCAGGAACTCATCAAACTCTTTAGCCACCCTGTCTACCTTTGCATCCCACCCATCAACTCGATTAGTCCAAGCTAAGGATGGTATGAAGTCCCCAACTCGGAAAGTCCCTAACATTTCCAAAAACCCCCTCAACAGCTTACTAAATTCAGTACCTCCTCGATCTACAGCAACAATACACCCTTCTTAAATAACTTGGGGTGGTTATATTAGATGAACCATCTCAAGGTGATGGTTGAGACCCATCTATTATTAATATTCGGTTTCCACTTCGTGGTTTTTGAGGGGTTTTGAGATTGCCGGGATTCGAACCCTTGACCTTCGCTCACACTGGCAAGGTGATGGTTGAGTCTCAACTATTATTAATAGGTTACTCATTGAAAATTTATAAAAATTTACAAATAATGTCCATAAAGTGAAGAAAAGAATAAATATTGTAAAACAAACTCCTAAATAATATACTTCACCTTCTAAGATGGTAAATACGGATCCGTTTTACCGTTGTCTTTGTGTAAAACCGTCCTACAACTAAAATAATTCAGATAATTAACAATAATAGTAAGATTGGTACCTTCTTCCGTTTGAATATATTTTCTCCCAAAGGCTACTCTGCATATCACATTATTAGTTAAATTCAACAATAATTTACTTAAATTGACAGGCATAGGTGATGTTCTCTCTACGATTTCCATGAGAAGAGCAGTCTCTTCTTCCCTAACATGTCGAAAAGACCGAACCCTTTTGGGACTCAACAGCTGTAGTATACATATACTCTTCATTTGCCTCCAATACTCACCATACTGTGCTGCTGCAACATCTTTCCCATTATAGAGAAGCTTGTCTCCTGTTTTTGTTGACGGCCTGTTTGAAAATATTGCGTCTTGAGTTTTCATGATCTCGCGAGCTGCTTTATCAGAGGATACAATAAGGGTGGGTCTTCTCCCAAGATATATGAACATGATATCTCCATAGCGTTTGGAGAGTGATTGAAGAGAGCGATGAGGGTATCGTCCGAGCTGATGAATGTTACCTAGAAGTGGCAGTTTTGGTGGGTTTGGAGGGAAGTTTTTTGTTGGGGAAGATTTAGTGAGAAAATGTTTGTAGAGGAAGAGTAAGAAGAGTAGGAATGAGAGAACTGTGAAAAGCTGAAACCAGTTCAAGTTCAGCTGCTGAATGCTAAGGAAAAACATTTCTGGGTGAACTGATTAACATTTGTCTACTTCCAAATTATTTATGGCTTTCCTGAATATCATATATTCTCTCTTTTCCGGTGAGATGTTTTCACTTACTTTATTTTCCCCTCTGTCCTGATTAACATCTCACCGTTCCGGAGGAGTAGTCCGTATTGGATCGCCTCAAAATCCTAGGATAGGGACAACGATTTGAGTTATGATGTACTTATGTCATTTTGAGTTATTATCTATCTTAGTTCGACATTTTTATACGAGTTTATGCATCACACGACACTTAATCGTTGTACATTGGTATGATCCTCAGTCACGTCATTTTATATCAAAAACTTGACAATTTTTCATAAAATAACCACGTTAGACACTTATATACACACCCGTGTCCGTATTTTGAGCCGAGTATATTTCACTGACAGCTGTAAATGGAGAGAACCAATTACACATGCTCGTGCTTGTTTTTTCTTTTGTATGATGAAAATTGGTTGGACAAAAATAACGCGACAATCTCTGCCTATGACAAAGCAAGGCGGTCGTATTTATTCAACCTAACGTGTCAATATTGCAGCGACACGTGTCGGCGTGTTTGACACGGCTATTTTGGGTAAATTTTCCTATTTCGTGGTCTAAATTGAAGTGTCGAAGTGTCGTGTCGTGTCGGACACCGATACGTGTCTGACACGCGATACGGCAACTAAGCGAAGTTTCGGAGTAAGGCAACAATATTGTCAAACTACATGAGAATTTGTGTTAATGTTTCTGCTTGTTTTTCTTTTTACTGCTGCTACTCCACTCAATGAAATGATATGTTTACTTCTGCTATGCCAAATCGATTCATTTTGTTTGAATTTGGGTAGTGAAAGTCTCTTGAATTCAAAAATTGTCCATGTAGATCATAAATAAAAATTGAAGTGATACACTATTATAATTGTGGGATGTGGTGGTCGAAGGTACGGGCCAACCCAGCCCGAATCATCTTGTCTGCCCTGCCCTAAACCGGTCCGACTTGCCCGATTTCGAGTCCCCATGTTAAGTTCGACCCGCTCCTAACCCGGACCTGTCTAGGCTAGCCAAAAAGCCTGTCCCTCAGGCCTCAAGTCACCTTTTGCCCAGCCCACCCCGTTCCAGATACCCCAAGGCCCAAGCCAAGCCCGATCCACCTTTTTTATCGGTCTTAATTGCGGGGAAGATGTAAGAGAACTACTCCATGAGTCCATGTAGCGAGACCTTTTTTATCCGTCTTAACTCTCAACTCGGAAAAAGTCTCATATTTTTAGAGTTTTCTCATTTGATAATTGGATTTGTAAACTTTAGGCTTTATTTATGAGATTGACTTCGGCTCAATTAACCATTTTCTTTGCTTTAGGCTCCATATAACCCAATTTTCAACATAGGTTGATTCAGATTCTATTAGACGAGACAAATATAACGCAAATGCATGGCTACTAGTAGCTCGACCATAGGACCAATGGATATAGGAGTTACAGAGGCGGTGGAATGGGTGGCGATGGTAAGAATGGGTGTTGTAGAGACGGTGGAGGAGTCGGCGCGGATAAGGAAGTAGGTCATTGTTGCGATGGACTAACAGAGCATGTAATATAACAGTAAAAATAAGTAAGAGAGGTTTTAATTTTCTTTTTACTATGGTTTTTGTTTAGCATCTTTTTATTAGGCTGTTCTCTTTTATTGGCCTCGTCCTATGCTATAGGATTTATAAGATTAGCCCAAACTCAAATCATTACACTTAAATATAAGGAGTGGCCACAGCAAGAAGCGGAATTTTCCGGTGCATCGTGAGACCGGTGCATTCAGACATATCCAAACTCTCACCATCAGTTCCATGAGGCAGAGACCAGTTATACTTGTTCACAAGCTTAGCTATCACAATTTCATTGTTCGCCATTGCAAATGATATTCCGGGACATACCCTTCTACCACCTCCAAATGGGATTAGCTCAAAGTCGTGTCCTTTGAAATCTATATCACAATTCAAGAACCTCTCTGGTCGAAACTCATTGGGTTCTTCCCAAATAGCCGCGTCTCTCTGAATTGCCGAAGCATTGATGATAACTAGTGTCTTAGCCGGAATTTGATACCCATTTAGCTCTATTTCTTTCTCTGTCTCACGAGGGAATAGTAAAGGAACTGGTGGATGAAGCCTTAATGTCTCTTTCATCACGGCTTTTAAATACTTCATTTGTTCTAAGTCGTCTTGTGATATATGATCTTTGCCTTTGATTATACCTCTTACTTCCTCTTGGAGATTCTTCATAATTTTGGGATGTCTCAACAGTTCTGTCATTGCCCATTCTAATACTGTGTAGGTTGTATCAGTACCAGCTGCAAAGGCATCCTGCACCAAAAATCCGGCTTTATTAATGATAGTATACCAAATAACGAACTGTAACAATATCAGATGTTATACATTCAGTAAGTTTTCACAGTTTGGGTGGTCAACGGAGTCAAATTAAATTGAACTCTATGTTACCCGGCACTTCACTTTGGTTGCGTGTCTGATGCTTGATATAATATCCGGCATGCCACGACACTTTGAAATTCACTTTAAACCAAAAAATTTGAAAACTTCATTTGATATAACCATATCTGATACACTTTGACATTGTGTCGTGTCTGATACTTGCAGCCGTGTCAGAGTAACGTATGTCTTGAACAAACTAAAACCAACTTTTTTTTTTCTTTTGCGGTGGTAAAGAAAGACGACTACATCCTCACCGCAGCTTGAGCCACTTGATGCGCGCTTTTATTGAGTTTTCTAAGAATAAAACTAAAATATAAACAATGGAAGGGTTCAGCCAGCATTCTAATGTCAGCAAGGATATTCTTAACGTGATGATATCTTTCGGCCATACCCAATATTTTCATTATAATTTGTAAGCAGACAGACAAAACACTTAAGTGAACAACCCGATGATTAATAGCCTATTGCAAAGCCATCTTACCATTAAATCGAATTGAATCAAATTTGTTGGAATAATTGAATTGAATCAAATTTGTTAGAATTTTCAAAAGAAGAATAGTTAGTTGTTTGGTTTTACTTACCATTAAAAGAGCTTTAATACTATTTTTCTCAATAGGAAAACCATGTAAATCTTCCCTTTGGAGATGAAGCAAAACATCTACAAAATCCTTAGTATGATTTTCACCTTCATTACCATCTAATTTTGTCTTCAAATGTTCACTTATTATCTCTTCAAGTATCATATCAAACTTCTTAGCAATAATATCCATTCTTTTATTCAACCCATTAACTCTATTAACCCAAGACATCCATGGTATAAAATCTCCAACATCAAACATACCAAGCAACTCCACAAACCCCTTTAAAACTTCCTCAAAACCTTCCTCATTCTCACTATATTTCCTCCCAAATGCTGCCCTACAAACCACATCATTAGTTAACCTAATAAACATGTCACTCAAATTCACCTCTAATGACACATTCTCCCTAATCTTTTCAACCAAGTTATCACTTTCTTCCTCTCTAATACCACGAAAAGAACGAACCCTTTTGGTGCTTAAGAGTTGTAGGACAAATATGCTCTTCATTTGCCTCCAATACTCTCCATAAGGTGCAGAAGCCACATCCCTACTACCATAAAGAAGTTTATCGAAAACCCGGGAATTAGGCCTATTAGAACAAATAGAGTCATGGGTTCTCATTATTTGTTTAGCCATTTTAGAAGATGAGACAATCAAGGTTGGTTTATGGCCAAGTTGAAGTAACATAAGGTCACCATATTGTTTGGATAGTGAATGTAGGGTGTGGTGAGGGTGTGAGCCAAGTTGATGTAGGTTGCCAAGAATTGGTAGTTTTGGTGGTGAAGGTGGTGTGCTTTTGGGTTTGGTTTGGTGCTTTGTGTAGTGCCATTTGTATAGGATTATTGTGGTGAGAAAGAATGGAAGTAACAAGAGAGGTTGTGAAGAGAGTTGGTTAAGGAATATTTCAAGAATGTTATTCATGATTACTAGCTATATTTTGTGATTTCACTTTTAGTCTTATGTTGCTTTTTTCATGTACTTGAAGCACAAATTCTCATTTCATATTTGGATATCCGTCACAAATCACGACCTTACAGCTCGAATAAAATCCTAATACGACCTCCTAATTATGGTGTTGTTGGTTCCTCTTTTCATTTTCATGCTACTTAGTTGTTGGTTTTCTCTTTTTTTTATTGGTAATTTTTTTGGTGGTTCAAAATATTAGAACTGTCCAAATGCGGGTTTGAACCGGACATGGGCAGGGCTGAAAGGTAAAAGTATGCCTATAAGACTATAACGGGGCGGGTTGGGCCAAAATAGCAGGTCACTTCTCCTTGCCGTTACCCGCCCAACTGCTAAATTCGGGCAACCCGTGGGCTATCGGGCTCACATTTTTCTGTTAATTTTTGAGAATTAATTAATTAAGTAATTAACAACGTGATAAATTTGCAAAGCCGATATTGAATTCAGTTTTTATTTCTTAACATCAATACACAAAATATAAGGACGACTAACTTGGTCATCTGAATATAAGTTCAAAATCTAAAAAAAAGAGTAAAAAATAAGCAAAATTAATTAGTTCAAAATCCAAAAAAGAGTAAAAAATAAGCAAAAAATAATTATATACTAATTACCAATATTACTTTAGCGGGGTGGATGGCCAGCCCGTTTTACATTTCTTTTGTCCGTGTTCGACCCATTTACTAAAATGGACTGAGCAGGGTTTGCCCCTCGCCCATTCTTTCAGAAAAATGATGTCCAAATCCGGTAAAAATTTAGGCCGAATGGACCGAATTTTCGGACGGTACCGCCCATGAACAGCTGTAGTTCAAATCTATATATTCATGTTTGTTACCATTCTTCAAAAGTTAAATGATACTGATAGATTCCTACCCTTTTTTGGAATAATAGTTCCGAAAATTCTTACAAGCCAACTTTGTTTTTGATTCTTTAATAGTCAATTCAAGCTAATCACTTCGTAATCAGTAGCTGATTCTAATGCAGGGTGGAAAATTAAGATAAATTTGATAAAAGTTTGAAAGATTTAACCAAAAACCTCAAGGGCAAATCTTTCACGGTAACAAGCGCCCTTATTACTCTACTCGCTCCACAATTGTTCATAATACGGAATATTAGTACAAGTTTTCAAACCTAGAAGACTAGAAGAGTGTTCTGCTTACCCATGACAAAACCAAATAGAATTCAATTTTCACTATAGATTATGGAGTACAATTATTTTGTGGTGTATGTTCTTAAAAAACAATGTTACAAAAATCGAGAAATAAAATAAATGTAATTATTAACTGAAATGGAAAAATTAAGGTATTATATTCGAATTGATGACTTTCAACTTTTGTATACGAATGGAAGGACGTTCTTATCATAAAATTCGTCGTAAAATTTGTGTCCTGAATATTTATGACTCAACTTTGGAGTTAAATGAGAATTGTCCGAAAATCCATTGCCTCATATTTTGACATCTCAAGACTCATCTTCAATTCTAGACGTGTGGTTAACAGATGTAGAACAAATACAACTTTACATAACGTGCAAATATTTGTTTTCTTCTTCATATTAATTTCTGTGTTTCAGATTCTAAGGATTCTCTATCACTTTTATTAATTTTAATCCCATACTTCAATTTTAATAATAAAATTGAAGTGTTGTAATTTTTGGAAGCTGCCACCAAATAAATACACGCATTAATATAGTTATTTCTTGTTGAAAAATACTCCCCGCTAAATTCTGCGTATTTTCTAACATAGGTCAAGTAAATCTTTTTTGACAATGACTCTTGCTGCACCCACGTAGGATGTCCTTGGGGCGTGTACAAACGGACACCGCCCTGCACCCGCCCCAGTTGGGGCGGGACGGATAGAGCTTTGACGGGTGGTGAGGCGGGGACGGGTACGGAAATTGTACCCCCAATGGGTAGTGGGGGCGGGGATGGTTTTTGCGTGTTACCCACTTCATACCCGCCTACCCGCCAATTATTACAAAAATTAATAACATTATTACGATAATTGTACAAATATTATTTTGTAATAATTAAGACGTAATGTTAAAATAGCTATTTTATAAAGTATTTACAAACTTGTTTGGTAAATAACTAAAATTATATAAATAAATTCCTGAAAGTAGTGATTAACCCAACTTGTACGAAAAAAAGTTCGGAAAATTTATGGTATAGCAGGTTAATGGGTTGGTGGGGCGGGGATGGTTTTGGAAACTTGTACCCGTCATGGGTGGTGGCGCGGGGATGATTTTGGAAACTTGTACCCGGTGGATGGTGGGGCAGGGTACGAGGTTTTCTTGATGGGTACGGGTACGGGGGAGCCTATATCCAGCACCGCCCCGCGCCAATGACATCCCTACACCCACGTAATAAAAAAACAAATGGGCTTTTGATAAGTTAAATCTATTTGGGTTTTTCTATATCAGCAAGTCTCCCTTGTGAACAGCATATCCGTCACAAGCTTAAGCTTGTGACGGATCAAGTACTACTCATGTGTGTGAATAAGATAAAACAGTTTGGTACTCCCTATGCCTTATGCTTTTGTGTTATTATCTACATGAGTATTACTTGATCCGTCGTAATATGCCCATCACAAATGAGAATTTATGTACCCCTATGTTTTTTTTCTTTTCTACTGGTACCCGTATTTTATAAACATCCATGATACCCCTACATTTAACTAAAAACTATTAAGCGTGTCGTATGTTCGTGCTTGGGTCGTGCCCGTGCCTAGGCACCAGGGTTTTTCACAAATCGTAGCCGCGTCCTGACTCCAACTCGGTCGTACCGTGCTCGTGTCTCCGATACTATTCACTTGGGCCGTTTCGTCCTAGTCCAAGTGCCGAACTCGTGCCAGACTCGTGCCACCCAATCTGACTCATACCGAATTGCCATATCTAGTGACCGGGTCTTAAGGAATTAGAATAACACAAATTCTCATTTGTGACAGCCGATGTTCGTCACAAGCTTGTGACGGGTCAAATAAAATCTACATGAGAAGATAAAAACAAATTATTTGAGATTTTCCATGCATCCCACCATTTATCTTATTTATTTTTATGGGAATATTTAACCCGTCATAAACTTGTGACGAATAATCCGTCACAGATAAGAACTATTGTTAGAATAGTGATGATGAAGTAATGAGGTACTCCCTCCATTCAAATCCACATTACACATTTCTATTTTACACACTATTCACAAACAACCATTCAAATTCGATTTTCTTTCGATACGTAAATAAAATTATATTCATGTGGGATCTAGTTTTATTCGTCTTTACGAGTATATTATTAATATCTAATTTTTATAATTTTTGAAAATACGTAGCTAACAATATTTACCGTACAAAAGACGCGTTGGCAAACGTGAAAAAAGAAATGTGTAATGTGGATATGAATGGAGGGAGTATATTAAAGCGATTGAGAAGAATTGAATGCACGTCTAGAGGACGCCACTCTATGTCCTTATCCCTCTTCCTCTCTTTTTTTTAATTTTCTATGATATTGAATTCAGTAGTGCTGCCGCATTATTCTGAATCTTATACACTTACAACATCAACAGACAGTCAGACAACACTTATATTTAGTCTTCAATTATTTGCTTTTTTTTTCTTCCATTATATTTCGATTATGTCTGAAAACACGTTTAGTCATTGAAATGGAGGATGCCGTCACAAGGTGGTTACAAAATTCGAATAGATTAATTAACAAGCTTGATATCTGATTGTGAATATAGCAACTCGTAGTTAACACTTATACTCCGTAAGCAGGGGCGAACCCAGATTTTAGATTATGGGGTAGCGAAAATTTTATAATTTTTGCACCGATGAATAAACGCAATGATGAGATTAACATATATAGCAACGGATTTTCGTAATAATTATATAAGATAAAATGATATCACAATTAGTATTATACGATATAAACAATTGTGCCTCGAGACATTTCTTAGAAGATTAACACTTCTAGCGGGTATCTAATTTATGTGAAAATCTAGTTTGCTTATAAACCGTAACTAACAAACATAATATGAGATGTAATAATTTATAATAAAACCTTGCAAGATATATTTTTCTTTTAAGAAAAATGTACGAAAAAATAGTTATTTAGTATTCCCCCGTTTCGGCTAGTCAATAATTTTCATTTGTATTATTTTTCCCTCACAAATAAAACGGGGTAGGGGAGTAGTAAGTGTTCTTTACTAATGTAAATTACGGAGTAACAATAAGAGGATTAAAAAAAATATTTAAAAACGATAATCAAATGCAAACAAGTTCTCTATTAAATAAAAATAAAAATAAGAAGGTTGGTAGTTGGTACACAAAAAAACTCCCTTTAAGGGGAGTCGAACGCATGCAGACTGAGAGTTAGAGTATAGTTTTACCAATATTGCATTGATACTTTACTAATGACTTTTTCGGTTAATTTTACTTGTTCCTCTACTTTAATCAGTTTTATTTGGGGTAGCAAAGAATCGTCTTCTTTATTGATATTTTGGGCTTGGGGTAGCAGCGGCTACCCCTTGCTATTAATGGGTTTCGCCACTGTCCGTAAGGCCATCCCCTAAGTAAGATCGTTAAGGACGTCGCGATCATTTGGAGGTCAATTTGTGTTCTTAAAATAAGGTGGTGACCTTACATGTGTCATAATATTATTGGCTTACGTTAAGATAGTCATTGTAATATTTTACAAAGTAAATAAAACTGTTAACTAATAATTTATAAAAGGTTGTTTCAATTCTAAATTTCACATAAAACTAACCATCAACAGATATTTTGAATGAAGGTCGCTTTAATTTCAAATAAAACCGTCAACAAATATATTTTTCCCTTAGTACTTAGTTTTTAAAAAAAAATTTATGTAAGCACATTATTAATTTATGTCGAATCATGTTTTTAATAATTTTTATTTACTTTGTACAGCTTAAATATTGTTATTTAATAACTTTTTAGCCATATTATGTAATAAACATATTGGAATTGTTTTTATTTGATCAAAATTATAAAAATAACTTATTTATAATATGTTAGTAAATAATAAATAAAAAAGTAAAATGTTGGTGACCCGATTAGTATAACTTTTTGCTTGGGGTTAGTCTAAAATTAAGAGTAAGACCATCTCCAAGCAAGATCATGACCTTGTTTGGTCATGGTTAGTGGGATAATTAAGCTAATTAATTGGTAACCTTTTTGCTAATTTGTCACCCTATGATTAACCAAGGTCAATTTGTGACCATAGTTAAACATTTGTGACCACTATGTGGACAATTTTTATTGGTTCAAAAATAAAAAAAAAATATTAAAATGATTCGTAAAATAGATAGTTTGGTGAGTAGAAAATGTGATAAATTATTGGAAATGTTGGAAAATGAAAAAATAATGAATTGATGACCTAAATCGTGACATTTTCTGCTTGGGAGGATGAAAGCAGGTCAAGGTAAATAAGGTGTGATTAAGAGTAAAATCGGGTCACAACTTAATTATCGCGACCACTGCTTGGAAATGGTGAGAATTTAGCAAGTCTATAATATAATCGAGACGATTTAACACACAAACCCAAACAGACAGGGGAAAGAGTAAATGAAATACTTAAGAGGTTCACATATGATGAACCCAATCCACAAAAAAATTATGTCAAAATGAAAAACTTGCAAACAAACATTGAATTAAAGACTAGGTATTAAAAGTGTACAAACCACGCAGCATTATGCGTCATACAAACCAAGCAATAAATAAATAAATTCAGCCTCGTTCATCATCATCATCATCATCATCATCATGATTGAGCAATGAGCATCCATCTAAGCATCTCTGTTAGCCTTCTTTTTCTCCATGTAGAAGAAAAAGCCAAGTGAAATCACAGAAAATGCAGAGAAAACAGCAGCTGCAATATCAATAGACGCGTGTCGACCCGTAATTGCTGTGATAAATAGATCAACGTCTTGAGCCTGACCATAACCAACCTTATTACCAGCAGCATTAAGAACATAAGCTCTAATAAAATAATGAGCAGTTGGTACATCTTTCTTAACAATGTATTCTGCTGAATCTCCTGTTGCTGTGTAATTTTTCTTAGCAATGTCGTGTTGACATGTTTTGTCTTTGAATAATTCATTCTCTGTTTTCCTCCATGGTCTGTCTATTTGACTTTCTTTTCTGTAGCATAGTTTTACTGCTACTTTGCTGAATTCTGCTGTTCCTACACTTGGACCGCTTGCTACCCATGTTACGTTTATTTTACCAACTCCTGCTTGTAGATTCCCTGTTCAAACATTTTCATTCAAAAAGTCGATGACATTAGAGCAGTTCAAATGCGAATTTGGGTTGGACATGGGCTAGGCTGAAAGGAAAAAGTATGTCTCTATAACACTATAGCGGGAGGGTTGGGCCAAAATAGTGGGCCACTACTCCTTGCCCTTACCCGCCCAACTGCTAAATTCGGGCAATTCGTGGCCTGTCGGACTCATATTTTTCTGTTAACTACTGAGTAATAATTAATTAAGTAATTAACAATGCGATAAACTTGCAAAATCAATATTGAATTAAGTTATTAGTTTTTAATATCAATACACAAAATAGATAAACGACTAACTTGATCCTCTGAATATTAAGTTCCAAAATCCAAACAAGAGTAAAAACTAAACAAAAATTAATTATATACTAATTGTTCATATTACTTTAGCGGGCCGGATGGGCCAGCCGTTTTGCATTTCTCTTGTCCGTGTCCGACCCTTTTACTAAAATGGGTTGGGTCGGGTTAGCCCTTGACCCATTTTTCTGAGAAATGATGTTCAAACCCGGTGAAAATTTGGGTCAGATGGGCCGGGTTTTCAGACGGTATCGCCCATAAACAGTTCAAAACACCCACCTACGTGGCTACGTACATTCGCTCATATTCTTGTATAAAACTGTCTTATCAGAAACAAATGGGAATAGATGGAGGAATATTATTGTTACCTTTGACAGGAGCAGTAACAACTGTGAGAAGAACAGGAAGTTTATCAAACAAGGCAGGATCAACTGCTCCGTAACAAACTGCAACACATGAAGCGAAAAACGCAGCAACAAGTATCGAACCGCGGACCGCCATTGTTTTGTTAGAGATTTCCTTTGTTTTTAAGGGTTATATTATGTAAAGGAAATTAAAAAAAGGAGAAAAGAAACAAAGTTGCATAAACTTCCAACTACTAACTTTTGTATGATGGGATGATTCTTTTTTATGATTCCTTATTGAAATGGTGTACGGCTATTTATATAAAGTATATACCAGAATCAAGCAACTTGAAGAATACTGCAAATAATTAACTGTAAGATTATAACTACTTACCATTTTTTTATAATAAGGAATATGTCAATGATGAGTTGTTCCTTGTTACCTTTTGGAGGAACACAAAAGAGAGAAGTAGAGGACTATTAATCCCCTCACTTCTAATATCTATGTTTGCTAAATTATATGAAAAATTGGCTCAAATAAAAAGTGAAAGGGTATTTAGTTAGTTCACTAATTCATTTGTTTTTGTCTTATTTGGAATCTTCAGTCCTCATAGAATCCTTTTATTCTTCGCCACCAAAAAAATAGAATCATTTTTTCTTTTTTACGGAATACAGTACTCCCTGCAATTCTATATATTGTTCCCACTTGGATTGGGCACAAAAATTAAGTTAGAGAATAAAATAAGTGTAAAAAATTGGATGGGGTTTGGTGATAGGGTGGGGAATGAATAATTATGAATTAAATAAGAAATTGTTGACCACAAACATTAAAAAAATAGGAGGAAAAGAGTTGGGTGGAGTTTGATTAGGGTTGGCATCACATACATTGGACTGATACCCGACCCAGACCCTAAAGGGTCTGAAATTAATGGACCATACCCGACCCAGAGGGTCCGGGTCCGGGTCCGGGTAGGGTCTACCCTGGGGTCTGTTTTTTTTCTTTGACTAAGCATTTTTTCCCCTAAACTAGAGTTTCATTTACCTAGTACTCAAACTTATCATTTTCATCAATTTCCTCATTAATCTTAATGGGTATTTGGATACGCGTATAGTATATTACCGATAACTAATAACAACCGTCTGTATGTGTGTTATTTGGGTTATTGACGTTCGTATATGTGTGTTTTTCTTTTTTCTTTTTTTCCTTTTTTTAAAATAATTAGAAGGGTTTAAGGGTCGGGTAAGGTCCCACCACAAAGACCCGGACCCAGAATCGAAATTTTTAGGTAAGATCCATATTCGACCCATACCCGAGCGGGTCTCAGAAATCTGACCCATATCCAACCCATTAGGGTTAGACCCTGAGGGTCTGGGTCGGGGACCGATCCATTGCCATCCATAGGTTTGATAATATGAGAGAAGAGTGAATAAAATAAAAATAAAAGTTTTCAAAATAGGAAAGGGAAAAAAACCTGAATAATCCGTTTTAGGAAATTAAATAGGGAAGAATATATAGAATATGAGTGAGTAATTCAGCAAGTCTCGTGAGAAACCGTCTTTCCGTAATTTAGTAAGAAACATGATAGAGAAACAAAAAATTCTGTGAGATTGTCTCTTTAAAGTTTCTTGTGATTGTTTTCATGGAAAAGTCTATATGTGAGATTTAATGAAATTAGAGTAAATTGGTATTCAATTTTAATTTGTTTTACGGTACATTTTTAGCATTGTTTCTTAAAAAGTCTATATGTTTGATGACTTCCATAGTTCCATTCCGTCTGATCAACTTGAATCTAAATTAAAAAGGGAATAGATGAAGTAAAAAAACAAGTTAAATTACTAATGAGTTAGATATGATAGAAGTAAACAAATTTATGATCATATATCTATTAATATAGTATTTATGAAATTTAACATAATAATCATTATAATAAGATTCAGTAAACTCAAATCAAGTAGAAAGTTGGTACTTATGAAAATTAAGTGTCTTACTCAAATCGATTTAGATTCGTTAGGGTTTTAGTAATGTTGGAGTTATAATAAGTTCATCAAGATTAAATTAAGTGTTTGCAGTAGTTCAGGTTAATAATCTATGGTCCTTAATTGAATATTAATTTGGATATTTAAGATTATTTAAATTTTTGGGTTTGTTTTGACAAATTTTGTATTATAGACCCAAAATAAACTAGCCCAAGTTTTGTAAACCGAAGCTTGCGGCTTTACTTTAATTCTAAAAAAATAGTATTGAAAATGATAACATGCAATCAATCAATAACAAAAAATATTTAAAAAAAGGCTAATTTAATAAGGGAATTTAGTAAAAAAAAATGTTAAATTGAAAAAAAAAATGGCATATGTGGTCCGTGGTAAAACCAAAATATCCAACTGAGATCCTCTTCATTTCTTCTTTTCTCCATTTTTTCCCAATTTTTTCAACGATCCGGATTAAAATTTATAAGCGATGCAAGTATTAACCAGATGAATAAGTAATCTCTTATCTATAAAAGCAATAGAATTTAGAGCAATCCTATTGGTTCCTAAGTTTTAGAAAAATAAAAAACTTCTTTTATGCCTATCCCACCCCTTAATGCCAACTCTTTTATTTCCAAACTACCAATCATAGTTTTAAAGTTTACATTTTAATTACTAATATTACTAAATTAAAGAAAATTGCAACCAAAAAATTGTCAAATAATTAAATGGATAAATTACAAATAACCACCACGTATTTGCGTATTTTTACAAATTACCACCACGTATTTAGTTTTTTACAAATAACCCCCGAACTTTTACGTATACTCCCCAATTACCACCGTATTTTAATCCCGGACAACTTCTTTTTATTTTCCGTCTTGTTAAGTTACAATTTAGGCAAATATCCATATTATCCTCCCTAATTACACAAGCCTATCCGACTAACTACCCACCATATTCATCGGTTTCCCCCAATTCCCCAAATCAAAATAAATTTCAAACTCTAAAGTCCCCAAATTATTTTCCACAAATTCTTATTTGCAACGGCACTATCCATCGCAAGCTTGTGACGGATACCGTTTTCTCTCACAAAATACCCACTTTTTCTCTCTCTATAACACTATTCACGTGGTCCCCTTTCTCCACTAACTCATTTTATATCCATTTTACCTCACAAAATATCCGTCACAAATAATAACCCGTCACAAGCAAGACTTACTAATTATTTTCCAGAATGAGGCACTATTTTGGTGTTACTAGTTACTGTGGAGGTGTTCTCATATCTTCGGGATTTTATCTTGGTACTTGTCACTGTGCTCCTTATAGAGCAGGGAAGATGGTTAAGTGACAAGATTTTTTACCGCCTTTTCATTAACTTGTTTCGATGAAGTGACTATTAGAGAGGTGATTCATATTGTTGTTATGGACTTATGGGTAGGCTGTTCAAATGTTATACTCCGTAGTAGGGAACTAAGTCTTTCTTTGTTGAAAAAAACTTCAGCTTGTGTCTATGAGATGTGATTTTAATATCTCAAATGCCTCATCTCTATGCAGTCATATTCTGGGTCTTCGTGACTTCTTCGTTCAGGTTGCAAATTCTGCTCTGTGTCTAGGTTTGATGGGTTTGTTCATTAATCAATTGGCAAACAAGTCGGGTAATCTAGAATATGTATTCTTACATATTAAATGGACTTGTGTTTAGTTGTAAGTTTTTATTTGCCTTGAAAGTTCAGCACCAAAATAGTGCCTTGTTTTGGAAAAAAACTTGGGGGATTTGGGGAATTTGGAGTTTGAAATATATTTTGATTTGGGAAATTATGTGAAATCGATGAATATGGTTGTGCAGTTAGTTGGATAGGCTCGTGTAATTAGGGACGATAATATGAGTATGTTGCATAAATTGTAACTTAACAAGACGGAAAATAAAAAAAAGTTGTCCGGGATTAAAATACGGTGGTAATTGGGGAGTATACGTAAAAGTTCGGGGGTTATTTGTAAAAAAGTAAATACGTGGTGGTAATTTGTAAAAATACGCATATACGTGGTGGCTATTTGTAATTTATCCTAATTAAATAGTTGGAAGGTTGAAAAGTAATTTTTTTTCATTTTCTTCATTCATTTTTGCTACTTTGGTAAACATATACCTACTTATTACTACCCATTTGTTTTAATTTACAATGGTTGTAAGCAAGATTTATCGAATAAATTTATACCCCTCATTCATTAACGAGGTCTAATTTTGTAGATGAAATAGAATATTAGTTTTTAATCATTAAAATAGAAAAAAACAGATAACTGTTAATAAATATTTATAGTTCCCTATTAGATCGAAAATATAAAAAAATTGACGAAATAAATAAATTGTAAATGTATAGTTTTAATCGTATTTTTGTTTAAGATCGTCTAAATTAATAAATATTAATAAATGTTTATAGGCCTCTTAATGTTCCTATGTTTTACTCCTCCGTCCCGATCAATTGTTATCTATTGCTTTTAACACAAAGATTAAGAAAAGAAGTATAAATGAATTTAGACCACACAAATTATATGGCCCCACATGTAATCAAATGTCATCCACAAAAAGTTGTCAAAAATGGAAATAGATAACAATTCAATGATACACCCCAAAATGGAAATAGATAACAAATGACCGGGACGGAGGGAGTATTTCGTAAGAATTTTTTCTGTTTTCACTTTTATTTTAATCATATATGAGAAAATCGTCTTAAACTGAGATAATCTTAACAAAAAACAACAATTGTTATGTATAACCACTCGTGTTTGAAAAATTATACTTTATACATAAGTTCAAAGTATATACTTTAAATTTTATTTTATTATATAATTATATATTTATATACCCATAATAGGGATTTAAATGAAAATAGGCAAAAAAAAAATTAAAAAGAAGAAAATGGAGAAGATAGTTGTTGAGTTCCAAAAACATGAAACCAACTTTTGGATGATGACTTTTCTTGAATCTGCGAAGAATCTTCCAAATGAATCATGTAAGGAATTCCTGGCTGTCATATAGTGACAGGAACCGGCTGACTTGTAGCTGCTGTACTAACCAAATTAAGCAAACTTGTTCTTTTAAACATTTAATTATGATGTGCGTAATGTCTGATAAAGAGCCAATTAGCTTTGTGAAAATGCTTCTTGAAAACGTTTTTGTTAGGCTTTGTTATTTTCATCAACAATTTTATGATAGACGGTCTTTTTCGTGTATTTTGGTAAAAAGTAACTACTTTTCAATTAATAGTGTAATATTTATGGTAACTAATGATCACTCATAAAAATCTGCTAAAAAAATTACTATATCTTAAAAATAATCACAGACAACTTACTTATAATAAGGTATTGTTTGGTTGATATAAAAAAAAATTAAAGTTCGGAAATTTCAAGTTCACATGAATTTCGTTTTCGGGTGAATTGTGTTCTCAAAAAGTGTTTGGTTTGCATGTGGGAAATTAATTCATCAGGGAAATTCCGATGTTCGAGGGGTCTTGGTGAATGGTGAGTGACTCCCCACATAATAGAGGAAGTAGAACGATGTGGGAAATTCTACCTCCAGCAAGTCTTGCTTGTGACGGGTTAATCTCGTCAC
Source organism: Silene conica (assembly GCA_029255685.2). NCBI lineage: Eukaryota > Viridiplantae > Streptophyta > Magnoliopsida > Caryophyllales > Caryophyllaceae > Silene > Silene conica. The sequence continues at coordinate 75,417,368 of CM055318.2, read as the reverse complement.
ATGCTTGTGACCTCTCACAAAAAGGGAGAGCGGACAAGGTGAGACACCCTTCATGTGCTTTCCCACTCATTCTCATGGATACTTTGTGAGAGGAAACGGTATCCGTCACAAGCTTGTGATGGATACCGCCGTCACAAATGATCTTGACAACCAAATATCATAATTTTACACTTTCTAAAAACTTTATGATCCATCTTATCTGTATAATTACAGAAACATTTCAGAAGTTCTGGTTGAGCCACGTCATCAACACAGGTTTTGATTTTTTTTTTTTTAATTCTCTTAGGTGGGTCCCGCAATGTGTTTAATGAATTTTTTGAGTCACAACCGCCCGATATTCTAAATAAATGTCCGATATCGTAGTTTCAGAAATATTACATAACTTTTTTATATTCGTAAACATGAATTCCTACGAAAAAGGGTCAATTTCTATACCATAAAATTAAATATTATATAATCGAATATATATGCCCGTCTAAAACGATTAGACACCATTTTTTTAATTCTCTAAGGTGGGTCCCGCAATGTGTTTGATGAATTTCCGGAGTGATAACCGCCCGATATTCTAATAAATGTCTGATATCGTAGTTTCAGAAATATTACGTAACATTTTTATATGGGTCGTACTTTTTCACATACGAATTTTACTTTTTCACATACGCTTTTTATAATTTTGCCCTTGTCATTTTTCTTCTCCTGTCACCCAATTGATTTTTTTTCCTCCCTTCTCTCATCTCCCTTCACCATAGATACCACCTCCGTTCGACATCCCCTTGCCCCGTCAGTCCAAGTCGCGCTAACTGAAATTGTTCCGGCCGTTGCCTTTCTCCGGCTATCTTAGTCAACCCCCTATCCCACACTCCCTCTCCCCTATTCCGACCACCACCGATTATCCGACACCACCGACCATCCGACACATTGGAGTAATCACCGGCAAAAAATTCTGAAAACACGTTAAAGAATGCGGAAATCAACAGCAATTCAAATAATAACACAGGTCACACTAACGACAGAAATACCATGGTTAAACAATTTAGAGCAAATTGACAGAATTAATTGACTAAGTGTTGCGAAACTGCGAAGCATGAACAAGAGAAACTTAATTTTACTAATTGATATACTTCTATATCCTAATATTTTCCAGAAAAAATATTAATAATCGCTAACACAAAAAAATTGTTTTATTAATTAGAGGATTATAATTTATTGTTCAAAGTTATAGATTAATTAGATTCGATTTTAGGGAAAAGATAGATAAGAGTTAATTTGGTTAGGGTTAGAAGAAAGGGTACGATAAGGAAAGTTTATGAAAAAATGTATGTGAAAGAGTAAATTTCGTATGTGAAAAAGTAATTCCGTTTTATAAAGTTCGTAAACATGAATTCCTATGAAAAATGGTCAATTTGTATAACATTAAATTAAATATTATATAATATTTTGTATGTTAATTAGTATTATTTTCATTTTCAATTTTAACAAATCAAGTTAATCAAATAAATAACTTCCTAAAATTAGTTAGCTTAAAGTATTTTTGGAACAATAATATGACCAAAAATGTTAGTTAAACTATATCAAGTAAATCAAGAAAAGTTATATTCATTTTTAAATTTTGTATATAAATAACAAAAATACATTTATTTTTCTTGATAATCATATCAATATCAGCATGCCAAAAATATTAAGCACAAGAACTAATCTAAAAAGTTTATTTAAAACTACAAAAGAAGACAATGATAAAAATACGAAAAAAAATACCACGAAGTTCTAGCATAAAATTTCATGGATGAAAATTTTAATTACGGTAAAAAGTAACTATTTAAGAGTGTATGTGTAAAGCTTCACATAAATATTATTTGAAAAAAACGCTCCAAAAATATTAAATTAATAATGACACGATAAAAAAAATGGGATATTGAAATTGCAAAAGAAATGTACCATAATAGATACTTAACATTTACAAAAACACGAGTAATGACAGGTTTTGGGGGCAATCATATTTTTTTCTCTGATAAGGTAAAAAACTATATTGATCCCCTAGAGTAGGACCAACCTATTTCATTATTTTGAATGAGATAAGTTGAAACTATCGGCTTCAAATCATCTCTAAAGAATTCGACAGGTTGACAACTCTGATTTATGAGTGAATTGTGACGATTAAAAATGCATATAAATGAAGAAAATTTTGAGATTTTTGTATTAACAATTACTTTTCATTGTATATTGTAATAATGTTATTTTATTTCAAATTTATATAGATTGATTGCGTTTTGATAGCCTTTGAATATGAACTATATATTAATATTATAATATTTTTAGTATATCGGTCATATAAAATTATATTACAAATTGAAAATCGAAAATATGACTAATCATTATTTATAAATAATAATACTTGAACCTACAATCCCGTGCAATTTATATGAAATTAAAATTAGTTATTTTAATGTATAATCAAACCGGATAACCAAACAAGTAACGAAACTTTGACAAAAGCTGCAAATTTTATACACAAATTCTTATTTGCAACGGCACTATCCGTCGCAAGCTTGTGACGGATACCGTTTTCTCTCACAAAATACCCACTTTTTCTCTCTCTCCAACACTATTCATGTGGTCCCCTTTCTCCACTAACTCATTTTCTACCCATTTTATCTCACAAAATATCCGTCACAAATGACGACCCGTCGCAAGCAAGACTTACTAAATTTTATAAGAGGGGATGCCACTCGCTTTTTTTTTTTTTTTTTTGTCTTTTTTGCTTCCCTTTCGTTTGAAGAATTCAATTGCAATCATCGATGCTGTCATTACTTGCAAATTTGCAATTTTACCATTTAATTACTACAGGCTCTATTTGTTTATTTTAGACTTGTGTTAAAGTCACGAGAACATCAGTAGGACGATCATATATCCGATATACTATTACCAATTTTACAGTTTTTGTACGTTTATAATAATATTTTTAAATTTTATTTTAAAAATTATGAGTATTGGTATAAAAGTTTTTAAGTTAAGTTATTAAAACATTAAGCTCAAAAACTTACAATAAAACTCAAAAATATTGCATATAAACTTAGTTATATTTTAGTTTTAACGGAAAAAAATTAAAATCTACCTTAGAAATTTTAATAGGCTCAGAAAAAATACACATATGCTCAAAAATAAATAAAATTTGACGTAATAGGCTCAAAAAATATTCATATGCTCAAAAACAAATAAAGTTTAAAGTAATAAACTCAAAAAAATATCCATATGCTCAAAAACTAAGAAAAGTGTGAGGTAATACCTCCGATCTATGTTCCTAGTTCTCCAAGAACAATCATCTTACATTCTTATCCGTTAAATTAAGAGATATTTGAGTAATTTATAGCATGAATTAAATCTATAAAGATAATTAAAAAACAAATACATCATAAATAATGCATAACTTTTTGGATCGTAATTAACCCACACCGGTATTTATTACGTATCCTCTTTATTGAACCAACAACAACAAAACTGGGTTGTCAACTTGTCAGGGTTAAAAGTCAACTTTTTAAAGAAATTTTCTCATTGGAGTTTTATTGAGTGAATTAATTGATTTGATATATTTAGATGTGTCAGTTTAATTGTTATATGTTTGGAACATTTCAATATACAATACAAATTCCAATTTTATGTGGTCAATTAAGATCCAACATCCAATATGATTAAGATTTTATGATTTCCCAATACAAATTCACATCTATCATTATACAACAAATATTTTAGATAATTAATTGTCATAAGTTTCTCAGGGCTATTATTGTCTGTCTGCATTGTCAGAAATGATTTCCAATACTAAATATATGTGTATTAAATATGTCCAATATCTATATCTATATAATAACATAAAAAGACTAGATCGAGCATAATATTGTGACACGTGACACGTGACAACGCTAGATTATTAGAATCATTCTTAAAAGACAAATGTGTTATAATGTATAAATTAGGAGAGATATTAATATAAAATTTAGGAAATATGACAAATTACTACCTAATAAGTTCAAAAAATTGTATATAACTACCTAATATAATTAATTTTGCAACTTACTACCTAAAATCACACAACATTAATCAATTTGCTACCTTTTTGACGGAAATCGAACTTAAGTTCGTTTTTAATGTCCGGAATAAGGTAAATAACGATTTTACCCTTTCTTAATAAAACATCTTCAACTCTCTCCCTCCGTCCCCCGATTAAACTCCATGATTCTGGTTTAACATTCAAATTAATCTCTTTATTATCACTTTCTTCTATCATTCTCTCCATTATTCCAACAACTTTTTTTTTTTTTTCTGAATTTCTCAATTTCACCCAAAAAAGCAATCAATTTTCTTCTTCCCCCGATTAGACCCTTGAAGACATGTTACCACCGGAGAAAATTGAAGATTTAGGGAGAAATCTGGGATTTATTGATGAAAATAGAAGAGGATTGATGAAAATCTGGGGGAAATGAGTTCTATTGATGAAATATAACGAGATTGATGAAAGGGGAAATAAGTTTTGTTGAGGTAGAAAGGTGTTTTAAGGGAGGAAGGAGAGGGGAAGGGTAATATGGGTATTAAATTAGGTTTTAAATTTAAACGGGAAGAAATAAACTGATTTCCGTCATTTTTTAGCAATTTCTGTCATTTTGGTAGTAATCGTGTCAATTTTTACACTTATTAGGTAGTTATTTGAATAATTGAACATATTAAGTAGTAAGATGCAAAATTTTAAATTTATTAGGTAGTAATATGCTAAATAGCCTAAAATTTATGTCCTAACTCCTAACTTAAATCAAAGATAACCATCAATCGAGAATCTAAAACATCAACTGTAAAACCCCTCGCGAAAGCGGAAAATTAAAACATACAAAGTGTTAAAAATGCAGCGGAATTAAAACTTTTTAAACATAAACAACATGCGAGAAGAATTAAACTGAAACGGAAACTGAAAACTGATATAAACAAGATAGATAAGTATAACAGTTCTAAGTACGGAAACCAAAATAAATACAAAGCCTGGGATGGAACATCCCTACAGGCACCAAAAGATAACTGTATCAAAACTAAGAGTCTAGCTAATCGATAAACGTGTAAGTCATCTGATGAAAGGATCATCACTCGCTAGCTCTCAAGTGAACCCCGATCCAACCTGCATGTACCTACATACATGAAAACATGTACGCCACAATCAGTGGGGAGTGACTAGAGTTCTCCTAGCCACCTTTTGTAACGACACGTAACAAGTTAAGCAATACAGAATACTCCAACATATATAAACATGTGAAGCATAAACATCTCATCAACTGTTCTCATACTATCATGCAATACTAATGCACGACTCTCAACCAACTTCATAAACCGTTAGGAAGGAGAGCCGGTTTCCCTACTGGTTACCCAGTCGGGGGGTCTTTCAATCCAACTATTTATGAAACCGATCATAGAGTCATCCAATGCCCTGGATGAACAAACTATAACTCAAATATCATAATCATCAACTTCATCATGCATATCTGACACTGTACCAAACTCTAGGCAAGCAGATATAACACAAACACTAGCAATGGGTCCAGAGGTGAACTTAACACATATCCCACTACCAAACAATGTCGGGTCCAGAGGAATTCAAGTAAAGGGTCCAGAGGTGAACTTAACACATATCCCTATACATACAATTCAAGAGAAGGGTCCAGAGGTGAACTTAACACATATCCCTAATCATCCATAAGCAAAGGGTCCAGAGGTGAGCTTAACACATATCCCAATGCTACAAACAAGTATTGGGTCCAGAGGTGAACTTAACACATATCCCAATACACAGCTATCGCACAACGGGTCCAGAGGTGAGCTTAACACATATCCCGTGTACGACAACCGATCACGTGTCAGGTCCAGAGGTGAGCTTAACACATATCCTGACACGCCACAAGCAAAACACGTAATGGGTCCAGAGGTGAGCTTAACACATATCCCATCACGCGACATACAAAACACGTAATGGGTCCAGAGGTGAACTTAACACATATCCCATCACGCGACATACGACTCAATCATTAACATTCAAAGATAGAAACTAACCTATAGCTCTAACTTCTTAAACCACTAAACAACACTTAATTGATCCCGGGAACTAAGACGAGGGAGAGCCGGTTTTCCTTTCGGTTACCCGACCGGGGGGTCTCTATCCTCACTCCATTCCCGAACCCAATATAGTGCCGCCCATCCTCCGGGGACCTCAAATACATATCAAAGATACAAGGAACGAGTTTCAATCAAAACCGATCAACCGATTAAAAGTTATCAACGAATTACAAATAAAAAACAAGCTACAGGGGTCCCCAGCCGGTCGGCAGGCAGCCGGCCTACCGGCTGGCAACCCATCTCATCTTCCTCAGCCTTTAAAACAAGAACAACACAAAGGCCTCCCAGCCGGTCGGCAGGCAGACGGCCTACCGGCTGGGAACCCATTCCCACTTACGAAATTTCACTAAATGAGGCTACCAGCCGGTTGGCAGGCAGCCGGTCTACCGGCTGGCATCCCAAACTCTATTTCTTAAAAACACGCAAAATCCACTACCATGCACTCCCAGCCGGCTGGCAGGCGGCCGGTCTGCCGGCTGGGCATTCTAAATCCTACGAGTCTCAATTTTCACAAAAACAACAAGAAGCCTTCCCAGCCGGTCGACCGGCGGCCGGTCGGTCGACCGGCTCAGAGAGCCTGATGCGAAAATCGCATTTTTCCAGCAACATCGAAACATCCTTAAATCGATATCAAACTTAAAGAATTACAACATATGACGTTTACCCACTATTACAAATCACCCAATATCATTATCTACCAGCAATTAAACCACAACACAATCCTCAAACGATTATTACAAGTATCCGTCGCCCCATGATATTTCTGAAAATACTTAAGAACATGTGAAACATTCACAAGGCATGAATTCAACAAGTAAGAACATTCCTAAACATGTTTCTAAGTCCATAAATCATTCAACTTAAACAACATCAGAAACATCAACAAGAACACAACAAAACTTGCTATTTTAACAAAAAGGCCGAGTTACTCGTAATCGTCACCTCAAAAGCAATCCGGCTCAAAGATCCTCCTTTAAGATGAAGCTATCCACTTCCGGGTCGTCTAAGCCCACACCTACAAGCACGAAAAACGAGATTACGGACTGAAAACGGATTTTAGGAAAAACAGTCAGATTTTCGAAGTGAAGGATTTGAAAAACGAAAGTGATAGATGGCTTGCAAATTCGATGAGGATTCCGAAAATGTTATTATTACCTTGATTTGATGAACGGATGAAGAGGAAATAAGCAAAAGAAGGTGAATAAAAATGGAGGTTTTGTGAAAATGGAATATCAGTATGTTTGTTTTGAGGAGATGATGATATGTCGACTAAATGGGTTTTAGAAGGGTATAAGAAGTGTCCTTTCCGTTTTGTGAAAACGGGTTGGATACTTGAACGGGTTTAAAGTTGTGAACTTACATTTACCAAGTTTGTATTCGTCTTAAGGACTTAAGGTTCTTAAGACGGATCTTACTATTTATTTAAAATACTTTTCGATAAATTATTAAAGTATTATTTTATTACTTAAAATAATTAAAAACGCTTAAAATATATTTTATAAAAATACGGGATGTTACACTCACCCCAACTTCAAAAAGTTTCGTCCTCGAAACTCGAACGAAGATAAATTCTAACTAACTATACCTCAATCGAAAAGAGAAGGATGCGCATCACGCATCGATGCCTCGTTCTCCCACGTCTGCTCCTCAACATCACCGCAACGCCAAATGATCTTCACTAAAGGCACCACCTTGCTCCTAAGCTTCCTATCATGTCGGTCTAGGATCTTCACGGGACGCTCCTCGAAAGCAAGACTCGGCTCCAAGTTCTCGATCTCTCTAGGCAGAACATGACTCGGATCACTAACATACTTACGGAGCTGAGAAACATGAAAGACACTATGAATCTTGCCCAAACTAGGAGGCAAGTCCAAACGATAAGCAGCAGCACCAATCCTCTTCACGATCTCAAAAGGCCCAATATACTTAGGACTCAACTTGCCCTTAACTCCAAACCTCTTAACGCCCTTCATCGGTGAAACTCTCAAGAAGACTCTGTCACCCACCTCAAACTCTAGAGGTCTACGGCGAAAATCAGCATAGGATTTCTGCCGATCTTGTGCGGCCTTCATCCTACCCCTGATAAGCTGAACCTGATCAATCGTAACAGCTAACTGGTCCGGTCCTAGGTCGTGCACGTCACTCGCCTGATCCCAACAGATCGGACTACGACACTTCCTACATACCATATAGAGCCTCGTACGGAGCCATACCAATAGATGAATGGTAACTGTTATTGTAAGAAAAATCCACCAACGGATCCGAAGACTTATATAAACGATCCCAAGACTCAATTTCCGTATATTGATAAGCCCACAACTTGGCTAATTCCACCGTTGGAACTCTTGGTCGATAGATTTCCGTAAATCCTATCTATTAGTCCATCTCAGTCGCTAGATAGTATCGAGTGACCATGATGTTGAGATAAAATAAATCATCTGTTCCCACTTACCCGACGTAGAAGGGGTCATATTATGCCTACCGACGAAGAAGGGATTCATGGGAGTCTTATTTATAAAGACTATTCTCAATTTTTGGTTATACGAGGAAGACCCCATCAACTTTTATTTATCCATTTTAAGTGAACTAATATCTAGCATATGCGTGAATGAATGAAATAAAGTGATGGCTTTGCAATTGACATGTGACATCTTTATTGTCACAGAAAACTAACGCGTAACCTCTACATGAGTCAGTTTTCAGGCATGTTATAGGTGGTTTGGTTTTAGGCGGAATATGATGCAAGCTATTATCGATGAAAGCATAAAATAAATGCAATAAACGTAAATAAAAAGTCCTAGTGTGGCCTATCCTACCAAAATAAACATAAAACAACTTGGAATCCACCGTTGGACCCTAGAAGCTTGTCTTGATGTTCCATCTTGGTCCTTGCAGCGGGAGTGAGCATCCGGTCTCCGTCTTTGGTCTTCACAAAATTACTAATTTAAATTACAAATATAACCCTATTTACATTCTAATTTAAATACAAAAGTAATTACATGGCAAAAACCCAAAACGGAGATACAAGATCTCAAAATTACAAGCAAGACTGTGTCCCATCATTACGGTGACACAATCTTCTAAGGCCACACTAAGTTACAACCGTTTGCAAAATTAAATACGTTATTGAAAGCATTCACAAGGCATTCAACAAGACGATAAATAAAATGCATCAACTAAAAGTAAAATTTATACATGACATAATACTGTTATTATGATTAATAAATTTTACCAAACCACCTTACGGGATTAAAATTATGCGATTATACCGTTTTAATCACCCAATTTTAATAAATTTATAATCCATTATCTTAAACTGTTTTAAAATAATATGTATCAAACGAGGGTGAACCGTTTCACAAAATTAATAATATATTATTTCCGTATATAGTATATTACTAAAGGTCATGGGAAAATAAAACAGGTTATTTTCGAAAAGAAAAATAAAACGACTGTATACAGGTATGAGGTCGACCGACCACAACACGGGGTCGACCGACCTTCTGACGAGAAAAAAAAAAAATTCTTGTAACAGCGGAATCGGTCGACCGATCACCAAACAGTAAAAACGAGTTTCTGAAAAACGCAAAACGCTGCACTTTTAAAATCAAAACAAGTTTTTACCTTTTTATCTTTGATTAAAAACGAGTAAAACAAAGAAAACATCAACAAGGGTTCACATATTGTCAAGAATATCGATTAATTAATAATATGTAAACAGGAATCGAAAAACTAGATTGATTGCACAAAAGAGAAACTGCCGAAAAACAGGAAACCCTACGCGGGAGGCGGTCGACCGACCGCATCTACGGGTCGACCGACCGGCACAGCGACAGAAACGATTTTTCAAAATTTTTAAATAAAACTTATGAAAAACACAAAAATAAAATTTCATGGCCCTAAACTTGAAGGATTATAACGAATTTTACAGTTGTGAATATAGTCATAAGATAATTAAAAACATGAAAAAAAATACAACCTTGGGTCCTTGCTTGAATAGGCCTAAGAACAGGAATTAAAGTAAATTCCCTCCTATAACTTGCACTCAAGACTTTGTTTAAGATGATGCCGCGTGTGCTAGAAAGACTCTCCAATTGCCTTGCAATATGGGGAGAGTTTTGTGAGGTTTTAGATGTGAGATCTGGGTTTTGGGAAAAGGCAGTTCTCAAAACCCTAATTTCCTTGAGATGTGTTTTATCAGTAAAACAATCAAAGAAACAGTAACCTGACAAAAGGAGAAGGACTCTCCTTATGTAGTGATTGGGTCGGCCGAACGGGTTGAGGTGGGAGTGGGCTTTTCCCACTCTTACCTTATACCTTTGCGTGATTCAACCCGATTAGCTAAATATTATTCGCGGGTTTTATTTATAAATCGTACACGTGTTATCAGATATTAATGCAGTCGATGTATTAATAATGGTCTGATAAAATTACGATATTGTATAATTACCCAAATTAATATAACTGTTTATATTAATACGCGAATACAATATTTAATTAAATATAACCGTTTATATTTAATTTACGAATTAATCATGTAATCCGTGTTAGCTAAAATTATTTAATCCGTATTAAATAATAATCTCAACATCTTATTGACTAATTTAATAGTCAATACCTCTGACTAACTGTTTAGTCGTATTCGGCATAAATGTGACTGTATTTTCATACCTTCACATCTCTCAAACGTGTCCTATAGGTGTGACGTATAGGGACCAGTTGATCACCGCCATCCGTATGACAATAACGTCAAACTTATCTAGCAAGCCAACCGTTATTGATAAACGTGGATCAACTGATAATAATACTGAAGTATGCCCTTGTGATCCTTAAAGAGATTTAATAAGTCATTGTACTTAATTGTCAAGGACACCAGCCCCAACACAATTGACCATATTTTGTAATGAGTCATGTTAATTACTAATATTTAATTAACTTCACCCAATTACTTATTAATCCCCTCATCCACTTTGCTTGGGGATGATAAACATTAGTCTTGAAGCACCTTAATCTAGAAAACTACTATAAGTATCAAATAACATTTGTTTACCTTAATGAAAAAACCCTAAAATGGTTATGTTTTATTTTAGAAAATGAGTTAGCGACTTCGCGTCATTGAGTGATACCGAGTTTATATAATTATCGTAAATTAGAACTCATCTCTTATCTATAAAAGTAATAAAATTTAAAGCAATCCTATTGGCTCCCAATTTTTAGAAAAATAAAAACATCTTTCATAATCTACCCCACCACTTAATATCAAATCTTTTATTTCCAAACTATTAACTATAGTCTTAAAGTTAACATTTTAATTACTAATAGTCTAATATTATTAAATTAAAGAGAATTACAAAAATAAAAAATTGTCAAATAATTAAATTGTTGGAAAGTTGAAAAGTTTTTTTTTTCTTTTTTCATTTTCTTCATTCGGTTTTGCTAATTTAGTAAACATATACTTGATCATTATTACCACCAATTTGTTTTATTTACAATAGTTATATATAAGCAAGATTTATCGAATAAATTTGTACCACTCATTTATTGCCGGGGTCTAATTTTGTAGATTAACTAGAATATCAGTTTTCAATGATTAAAATAGAAAAAAAAAAGAAAAATATTAATAAGTATTTATAGTTCTCTATTAAGTCGGAAATATAAAAAAAAATGGACAAAAAAATAATATAAATATATATTTTTAAACGTATTTTTTTGTTTAAGATCGTCTAAGTTAATAAAAATTAATAAGTGTTTATAGGGCTTTTTGTTTTCACCTATGTTTTATTTCGTATGTACCTTTTTTTCCACTTTTATTTTAATAGTATGTGAAAGTTATATTAAATTAATACGATCTTGAACAAAAAACAACAATTATTGTGTATAATCACTCATGTTCGAAAAATTATACTCCGTATATAAGTTTAAAGTATAGACTTTGAATTTTATTTCTTTATATATGTATATACTTATATACCCGTGTATTTTGTGCACGGGTATAAAATTAGTTTAACTTAATTTAATTCTATATTAAGTTGTATATAGAATTTAATTTGCACAATTTCTATATCAAGTTGTCCTAAAACAACCTAAATAACTTTTTAATATACAAGGTAATATTTGCACATTCCCTCCCTTAAAACATTGAATAACATAACTATAATGTTTATATAAATCTAATAAAATGATTTATCATTACTGCATTTTTATGTGTAAAATATTTACGAGCAGTAGGGATCCAAGATTTTTGTGCAAGGGGCACAAAAGAAAATTGACGCGTTATCTACGCGTGTCTAAGATTTTTTTTTTTATATTTTGAATTTGTTTCCTATATTAATTAATTAATATTTAAGTAAAAAATGGGAAAAAAAATTGGATTTATAGATATCTTTTTTTCAAAATAACGTTTTTTCTAAAATACTACGAAGTATATATAAAAATAATGACTTAAAGTTGCAGAATAAGCCCAAATTTTTATTAATATTATGTAGCTACGAACAGTCATACCTCGATCTCCTATATGGAAATTGACACCTCTACCAACTATGCCATGATAACTATATATCTATATTGGATACTTATAAAAATTTATGTCGAAAATTTCATGGGGTGCAGGTGCCCATCCAAGCCCACAAATAAGACTATACATCTAGATGTATATGACCATCGTACATTTAATGCAAATGTAATTGAGCTTATATGCAATTTTTTTTAGTTTTTCACAATTTTTTATTGCACTATAATATTTTAGTGTTAAAATTAAAAATTTTGGGTTTTATATGTATTATTTTTGAGTTTAAATATAATGTTTTGATTTACAATCATTATTACTATAAAAGAAGGATGTATTTCCGCTGACGTGGCGCAATCATGTATCAGCGTTGGGTGTTTCGAGCTCTCACATTCATCCTCAGAAATTTCAGTTTTGTAGACCAATCAGATTTACTCATCTATACCACCTCATATTAATTTAATAATTTAATAATTTAATAATAATTTATGTATTAATAAATACAAAAATATGACCAGAATAAAATCTTTCCAAATTTGACCATGTTGATTATTAAATTATTGTGCACAAAATCATTCTCAGAATCATTCTCATTTTACCAGAATACAATCATTCTGAATACAATCATTCTAAATCGTGCTAAATCGTCTTTTTCCTATATCCAATTCTCAGAGTCAAAACGGAGCATTAATGTAGTTGACGATCGAAAACACGAACCAAAAGCTAAGAAACAAAAGCTGAATAAGCAAGCAAATAAGTCGGAGCAGAAGTGTGACCAGGGGAAATAGGTCTTTTTCAATGCCCAGAACTTCTTTTTCAATGCCCAGAAGGTCTTTTTCAATGATGGCGGGATTCAAGCCTGGGTCATGATTATCGTCCATGTCGCTTTACGGGCTATCGTAAAGTTATTCTGCAACACCACTATAAGAGTATAAGGTTACTTCAGCACTTATAATTTCTTTTACAAAATTTTTTATATTAAACGTAATTTATAATATATAATCTCGAAAAAAATATGACTATAGACGTGAAAAGAACAGATTGTTATTGTTATCTGATTGTTATTGTTATCTATTCAAGTACTCTGATTGTTATTGTTATCTATCCTAAACATAGATTATCAAGCATAAAAATATCAAGCATAATTTGACCCGAGTCAATAACTAAATTAAGATGAAAAACAGAAAAATATCAAGCATATCTATTCCATAAAAAACGAGTCAGTATCCTAAACATCAAGCATAATTTTATGCATAATTTTAACCCGAGTCAATATCCTAAACATAGATTATCAAGCATAAAAATATCAAGCATATCTATTCCATAAAAAACGTTTCAAGATGAAAAACAGAAAAATATCAAGCATAATTTGACCCGAGTCAATAACTAAATTAAGAACTCTATAATAATATTGTGAAGATTTGTTAGGAATATTCTCCACGGATATTTTAGGAATTAATATAATAAATATAAAATATATAATACATAATATTTATAAATCATATATAGCAATTTTATTATGTCAATCAGCTATTATATTTAATATTTTATAATGAAATAATGATTCTATGCCATAAAAATCGTCAAACCAAAATTAACTAAACTGAAATTAGGAATATTGTGAAATATCTTTGAGATAATAACTTAATAGGAGTAATAATCAGCTATTATATTTAATAACGTGTTACCATAAAAAACGTGTTACCTAAATACAGAGTCCTTAGGGGTGTTACCAAATCATATTCCATATTACATATAAACAGAGATTTACCTCCTAGAGAATTTCACTTGATAAGAACTATCCCCGAATTATAAATAGAGACTTCAAGCCGATACAAAGTACCTGCATCCACAATATATTATTCAGCCGTGTAATACAAAGTACCTCAACAATTATTCATATCAATGGCTGTGACAAGTCTCCAGAAGGTAAGTCCGCTGGAAATGTGGCTTGACCAATAACAATAGGAACATCCCTATGGGACGAAGAGCATGAAAACACGTCTCCAGAAGGTAAGGAAATAGAAGTCTCCTCAACCAATGAAGACTCAAGAGCTAGACGGTCGGCGAACTGAGTCGATATGAATGACAAAGAAGCTCCAGTATCGAATAAAATAAGGCACTCAGCGCCAAGAACAGAAAATATACCGGCAACAATGTCAGGATGCGCCTCTGCCTCAGCCCTAGTCATCACAAAAATCTTCCCTTTCGGCTTCCCTCCTTTAGTCGCTGCAGCAGCAGTGGCAGCCTTGCCAAGTGCGGTGTTCCTCTCAGGACACTCATACGATCGATGCCCAAATCCATTACAAGTGAAACACTTATAGGCATTCTTGAAACAGTCAAAACCCGGATGAGAAGGTTTACCACAACGGTGGCAAACACTAGGAGATGTGTCGGTGTGAACAAAGGTCTTAGCAACCGGAGCAGAGAACCTCTCAAAACGCTTCTTCTGGGAAGAAGGCGAAGAAGTATAAGGAACAAATGGTCTCTTCCCCTGGTACACGGATCTCTGGTGAGAAGTGAAGCTGGAAGTAGCGGCACGGGTCTCAGCATCAATGGCACGAATAGAACTCTCGGCCCAAATAGCATCGTCATACACCTCCACAAAAGAAGTAGAGTCACGACGAACCATACTCTCAATCCTCGGCCCTAGCTTCCCTCGGTAGAAATACACCCTCTCCGCCTCATCACGAACAAATCTCGATGCAAAGTGAGCTAACTGGTTGAACTTGTCAGTAAACTCCTGAACGGTCATCTTGCCTTGCTTCAAATCCATAAATTCTTTCAACCTCTGCGATCTCAACTCCTTGGGGTAGAACCTCGCCTCGAGCCTGTCTTTGAAAGCCTCCCAATCGAACATCGGGTCAAGAATAGCGGTAGGTCCAGTCAATGCCCACCAACGGTCAGCCTCTAATGTCAGGAAGTGAGCGGCTAAACGCACTCTATCCTCCCTAACGACTGAGTATAAGGTGAAGCTCTTTTCCATCTCTCTAAACCACTCTGTGAGGGCTACAGGGTCAGCCTCGCCTCCATAGGTCCTAACATGGATTCGGGACATCTGAGAGGCAATCCAGGAAAAGCTACCCGGACGATTAGTCTCGCCACCCGGCGGTGGAGGAGGTGGAACATTCCCCGCTTGCTGTCTCTGAGTCTCAAGCAAATGCTGAATTGCTTGCAGCACAATGTTATCAGCAGCTCTGGGTCTCACCATCCTTCAAAAGAGAAAACAAGGATTAGCTTAGCAATTAGCAATCACAAATTGACTACAACATAAGTCCTTAGATCTACCCATCTCTCATTCATTATTTGTTTATTTGGTCAAGTTAAGGTTGGGGGTCACATGAGTGCGTCGGGAGCAATAATGCTCTGATACCAACTGTAAAACCCCTCGCGAAAGCGGAAATATAAACACGTAAAAGTACTAAAAATGCAGCGGAATTAAAACTTTTTAGCAAACTAAACTAACATGCGAGAAGCTTTAAACTGAAACTGGAAACAGAACTGATATAAACCACAGTAGATAAGTAGCAGTTCTAAGTACGGAAATGAAATATATACACAGCCTGGGATGGAACATCCCTACAGGCACCAAAATGTAAACAACAAAAGTCTAAGAGTCTAGCTAAGTGTAAACGGGTAAGTCAACTGATGAATGGATCATCACTCGCTAGCTCTCCTGTAACCCCGATCTCCAACCCTGCATGTACCTACATACATGAAAACATGTACGCCACAATCAGTGGGGAGTGACTAGAGTTCTCCTAGCCACCTTTTGTGACAACACGTAACATATAAACAATACAGAATACTCCAGCATATAACAACATGTGAAGCATAACATCTCATCATCTGATCTCTTACTATCATGCGATTACAGTGCACGACTCTCAACCAACTTCATAAACAAATAGGAAGGAGAGCCGGTTTCCCTACTGGTTACCCAGTCGGGGGGTCTTTCAATCCAATTATTTATGAAACCGAACTAAGAGTCATCCAATGCCTTGGATGATTAACCACAACTAAGCAACATCAACAACACGACAAGCATATCTGACACTGTACCATCCTCTAGGCAAGCAGATAAACATCCATAACAAATCATGCATATCTGACACTGTACCATCATCTAGGCAAGCAGATACACATTCATAACACTAGCAACGGGTCCAGAGGTGAACTTAACACATATCCCATTACTACACTATGTCGGGTCCAGAGGTGAGCTTAACACATATCCCAACATCTAATCAAGTAAAGGGTCCAGAGGTGAACTTAACACATATCCCTAAACTTACAATCATGAAAAGGGTCCAGAGGTGAACTTAACACATATCCCTAATCATCCAAAAGCAAAGGGTCCAGAGGTGAACTTAACACATATCCCAATGCTACAAACATGTATTGGGTCCAGAGGTGAACTTAACACATATCCCAATACACAGTCATCGCACAACGGGTCCAGAGGTGAACTTAACACATATCCCGTGTACGACAACCGATCACGTGTCAGGTCCAGAGGTGAGCTTAACACATATCCTGACACGCCCAAGCAAAACACGTAACGGGTCCAGAGGTGAACTTAACACATATCCCATCACGCGACAGATAAACACGTAGTGGGTCCAGAGGTGAACTTAACACATATCCCACCACGCGACAACCATTGTAACCACTGAACAACCAAAGGTAGAAACTAACCTATAGTTCTAACTTCTTAAACCTCTAATCAACATTCAATTGATTCCGGGAACTAGGACGAGGGAGAGCCGGTTTCCCTTTCGGTTACCCGACCGGGGGGTCTCTATCCTCACTTCATTCCCGAACCCAATATAACGTTGCCCGTACACCGGGGACCTCAAATACATGCCACGGGGTATACAAAACGAGTTTCAAACAAAACCGAACAACCGTTTGAAAGTTACGATTTAATTTCAAAAACACAAAATGGCATACAGGGGTCCCCAGCCGGTCGGCAGGCAGCCGGTCGGCCGGCTGGTGATCCCTCAGCCTACACCTCTTTCAAAACCGAGAACACATCAAGAAGGACTCCCAGCCGGTCGGCAGGCAGCCGGTCGGCCGGCTGGGAACCCACTCCCTAGCCTTTACTAAAACCCGCATCCTTCCCCATATGCACTCCCAGCCGGCTGGCAGGCGGCCGGTCTGCCGGCTGGGCTCCCTCCTATTCTATGTTTGTCGCATGGAAACAATACAAGGAAAAATGACTACCAGCCGGTCGGCAGGCAGCCGGTCGGCCGGCTGGCAGTCCCAAGGCCAAATGCTAAAACTTCGCAAAACACGCAATACGCTCTCCCAGCCGGTCGACCGGCAGCCGGTCGGTCGACCGGCTCAGAGAGCCTGTAACCAATTTTCGGGATTTTTCAGAAATTCCTATACTTCATAATTCGACTCCAAACTCGAATAACACAACAATTGATGATTACCCAACAACATGAATCGTTCAATAACACTATCCTACCAGCAAACAAGTCCCATAACAATCCTCAAATGAAAATATCGAGTATCCGTCGCAAAATGAGAAAAACTGAAAATATACTTAAGAGCATATAACAACAAGTTTAAGTATGAATTCTTCACAACAATCTCATCCTAAACATGTTACTAAGTCTTTGAATCAATATATGACAACAAGAACAGAAAACAACACAAGATTCACAATAAGCATGCTAATATACACATAAAGGCCGAGTTCCTCATTATCGTCACCTCTTAAGCTTATCCGGCTAAAGATCCTCCTCGAGTATAAAGCTATCGACGTCCGGGTTGTCAAGTCCTTCACCTACAACACGGAAAACTCAGTTTAGGAGCATAAAAACGGAATTATGCAAAACAGGCCGGATTTTCGAAGTGAAGAAGTTGGAAAACCGAAGTGACGGATGACTTGGAAATCGCGCGAGGATTCCGAAAATGTACTTACTTTTGTGATTTGAAGGCCGGATGATGAAGAATTTCACAAAAGAAATGGAGGTTTTATGGAGGTTTATGAAGATGTTAAGTTTGCTGTGAAATGAAATGTTGAGGATGATTATGTCGACATAAGGGTTTATAGAGAGGACAAGTGGGTTGTCCTTTCCGACTTGCTTAAACGGTTACGGATTTTAGAAATGGTTCTTTGAGTCGGATACTAAAAGGTTTGCCAAATTATGTTCGCCTTAAGGACTTAAGGTTCTTAAGACGGATCTTGCTTTTAATTCAAAACTTACGAATTAAATTATTAAAAATATTATCTTTATTACGTAAAATACTCAAAACGCTTAAATTAGATTTTACGAAAATATGGGCTGTTACAATCACCCCAACTTCAAAAAGTTTCGTCCTCGAAACTCGAACGGACAAAAATCTATATACTATACCTCAATCGAATAGGAAAGGATGCGCAGCACGCATCGATGCCTCAGTCTCCCAAGTCTGCTCCTCGACATCACCGCAACGCCATAGAATCTTCACCAAGGGCACCACCTTGCTCCTAAGCTTCCTCTCCTGTCGGTCAAGGATCTTCACTGGACGCTCCTCGAAAGCAAGACTCGGCTCCAGGTTCTCAATCTCTCTAGGCAAAACATGACTCGGGTCACTAATGTATCTGCGGAGCTGGGAAACATGAAAAACGCTATGAACCTTGCCCAAACTAGGAGGCAAGTCCAATCGGTAAGCAGCAGCACCAATCCTCTTCACAATCTCAAAAGGTCCAATATATTTAGGGCTCAACTTGCCCTTAACTCCAAACCTTTTGACGCCCTTCATCGGAGAAACTCTCAAGAAAACTCGATCACCCACCTCAAACTCTAAGGGTCTACGGCGAACATCAGCATAGGATTTCTGCCGGTCCTGTGCGGCCTTCATCCTACTTCTGATAAGCTGAACCTGATCGATAGTAACGGCTAACTGGTCCGGTCCTAGGTCTCGAACGTCACTAGCCTGATCCCAACAAATCGGGCTACGGCACTTCCTACCATAAAGAGCCTCGTACGGAGCCATACCAATGGAAGCATGATAACTGTTGTTGTAAGAAAACTCTACCAACGGCAAACACTGCTCCCAAGAACTCTGAAAATCAAGGGCACAAGCACGGAGCAAATCCTCTAATGTCTGTATAGTCCTCTCGGACTGACCATCGGTCGCGGCATGAAAAGCAGTACTCATCAACAAACGGCTACCCATAGCCTCCTGCAAAGCCTTCCAGAACCTGGAACAAAATCGAGGATCACGATCGGAAACGATCTCTCTCGGCACACCATGATATCGGACTATCTCAGCAATATAAGCTCTAGCTAAACGATCCATATCCCATGTCTCTCTGATCGGCACGAATCTGACACACTTAGTTAAACGATCAACAATAACCCAAATCGCATCCTTGCCTCCCACGGTCTTAGGCAAAGCGGTAACAAAGTCCATAGATATGCACTCCCACTTCCACTGAGGAACGGGAAGCGGCTGTAGCAAACCACCTGGTCTCCTATGCTCTATCTTGACTTGTTGGCAAGTCAAGCATTTACTAACATAGTCCATGATGTCTCTCTTCATCCCGGGCCACCAAAATGTAAGTCCCAAATCCTTATGCATCTTCTCTCTACCCGGATGAACGGAATACGGTGACAAGTGAGCCTCATCAAGAATCCTCTTCCTCAAATCTGGCACATCGGGGACATACATCCTACCACGGAACCTAAGGAAACCACCAGCATCAATCACTAAGTCAGGTGCAACACCACTCGAAATCTTAGCCTCGAACTTCTTGAAATCGGCATCTGCAGGCAAACTCTGTCGAATCTCCCAATATAAAGACGGCTCGGCGGTCATAGCAGCTAACCAATCAAAACCACTACCCACCATCTCTAATCTCAGCTTCCGGAACTCGGAACACAACTCATCGGGCAATACTCTCATGGCACTCATCGAATGAGAAGTCTTGCGGCTAAGCGCATCAGCAACTACATTGGCTTTTCCCTCATGATATAACAACTCGATGTCGTAATCCTTCACCAACTCTAGCCAACGTCTCTGTCTCATGTTAAGGTCCTTCTGAGTAAAAATGTACTTAAGACTCTTGTGATCTGTGAAAATACGGCAATGAGATCCAATCAGGTAATGACGCCACATCTTCAAAGCATGAACAACTGCAGCCAACTCCAAATCATGTGTCGGATAGTTCACCTCATGAACTCTCAACTGTCTAGATGAGTAGGCTATCACCTTACCACTCTGCATCAATACGCATCCAAGTCCTAACATCGAAGCATCACAATACACATCAAAGTCCACTCCGATCTCTGGCAAGGCTAACACGGGGGCGGAAGTCAGTCTGGTCTTCAACTCCTGGAAAGAACTCTCACACTTGTCGGTCCACACAAATTTGGCTTCCTTCTTCAGCAACTGAGTCATCGGGCAAGCCAATCTCGAAAAATCCTCAACGAATCTACGATAATAACCAGCCAAACCCAAAAAGCTACGGATCTCTCCAACATCCTTGGGACTCTCCCAATCAACCACAGCCTCTATCTTCGCGGGATCTACCATCACACCCTCGCTGGATATCACATGTCCCAAAAAGGCAACCTTCGAGAGCCAAAATTCACACTTCGAAAACTTTGCGAACCACTTCTGTCTGCGCAGAATCCCTAGAATCAATCGAAGATGCTCAGCATGTTCCTCATCGGCTTCGAATATATCAAGATGTCATCAATGAAAACCACAACACAAGTGTCAAGATACTCACTGAAGGTACGGTTCATCTGATCCATAAAAATAGCCGGTGCATTAGTCAACCCAAATGGCATGACTACGAACTCAAAATGTCCATATCTGGTACGAAAAGCAGTCTTCGCAATATCGGCCTCTCTCACTGGAATCTGATGATAACCTGATCGAAGATCAATCTTAGAAAACCTCGAAGCACCTCTCAACTGATCAAACAAATCATCTATCCTAGGCAAAGGATATCGATTCTTCACGGTCACTCGGTTCAGCTCTCTATAGTCAATGCACAATCTCATGGAACCATCCTTCTTCTTAACGAACAAAACGGGAGCACCCCACGGAGAAGCACTAGGTCTAATGAAACCCTTCTCGATCATCTCTTCCAATTGCTGCTTCAACTCTTTCAACTCTGGCGGAGCCATACGGTAAGGAGCTTTAGAAATCGGTCCGGTACCTGGAACAAGCTCAATAGTAAACTCCACATCTCTCTCTGGCGGTATCCCTGGCAAGTCATCGGGGAACACATCTGGATACTCACGAACAATGGCTACATCTTCAAGCTTCGGTAGCGATGGTTTAGCAGCTGTAACAACACACAGGAAGGCTTGGCAACCCTTCCTAAGAAGATGAGAAGCTTTCATCGAAGAGATAACACGAACACCCCTTTGAGGGCGAGTTCCCCTATAGGAAACACGAACTCCTGAAGAACTCCTCAAGCAGATTTTCTGGTCGCGACACTCGAAGCGAGCATGGTATCGCGATAACCAATCCATACCGAGGATAATGTCAAACTCCTCGAGAGGAAATCTCAGTAAGTCCGCTGGAAATGTGGCTTGACCAATAACAATAGGAACATCCCTATGGGACGAAGAGCATGAAAACACGTCTCCAGAAGGTAAGGAAATAGAAGTCTCCTCAACCAATGAAGACTCAAGAGCTAGACGGTCGGCGAACTGAGTCGATATGAATGACAAAGAAGCTCCAGTATCGAATAAAATAAGGCACTCAGCGCCAAGAACAGAAAATATACCGGCAACAATGTCAGGATGCGCCTCTGCCTCAGCCCTAGTCATCACAAAAATCTTCCCTTTCGGCTTCCCTCCTTTAGTCGCTGCAGCAGCAGTGGCAGCCTTGCCAAGTGCGGTGTTCCTCTCAGGACACTCATACGATCGATGCCCAAATCCATTACAAGTGAAACACTTATAGGCATTCTTGAAACAGTCAAAACCCGGATGAGAAGGTTTACCACAACGGTGGCAAACACTAGGAGATGTGTCGGTGTGAACAAAGGTCTTAGCAACCGGAGCAGAGAACCTCTCAAAACGCTTCTTCTGGGAAGAAGGCGAAGAAGTAGAAGGAACAAATGGTCTCTTCCCCTGGTACACGGATCTCTGGTGAGAAGTGAAGCTGGAAGTAGCGGCACGGGTCTCAGCATCAATGGCACGAATAGAACTCTCGGCCCAAATAGCATCGTCATACACCTCCACAAAAGAAGTAGAGTCACGACGAACCATACTCTCAATCCTCGGCCCTAGCTTCCCTCGGTAGAAATACACCCTCTCCGCCTCATCACGAACAAATCTCGATGCAAAGTGAGCTAACTGGTTGAACTTGTCAGTAAACTCCTGAACGGTCATCTTGCCTTGCTTCAAATCCATAAATTCTTTCAACCTCTGCGATCTCAACTCCTTGGGGTAGAACCTCGCCTCGAGCCTGTCTTTGAAAGCCTCCCAATCGAACATCGGGTCAAGAATAGCGGTAGGTCCAGTCAATGCCCACCAACGGTCAGCCTCTAATGTCAGGAAGTGAGCGGCTAAACGCACTCTATCCTCCCTAACGACTGAGTATAAGGTGAAGCTCTTTTCCATCTCTCTAAACCACTCTGTGAGGGCTACAGGGTCAGCCTCGCCTCCATAGGTCCTAACATGGATTCGGGACATCTGAGAGGCAATCCAGGAAAAGCTACCCGGACGATTAGTCTCGCCACCCGGCGGTGGAGGAGGTGGAACATTCCCCGCTTGCTGTCTCTGAGTCTCAAGCAAATGCTGAATTGCTTGCAGCACAATGTTATCAGCAGCTCTGGGTCTCACCATCCTTCAAAAGAGAAAACAAGGATTAGCTTAGCAATTAGCAATCACAAATTGACTACAACATAAGTCCTTAGATCTACCCATCTCTCATTCATTATTTGTTTATTTGGTCAAGTTAAGGTTGGGGGTCACATGAGTGCGTCGGGAGCAATAATGCTCTGATACCAACTGTAAAACCCCTCGCGAAAGCGGAAATATAAACACGTAAAAGTACTAAAAATGCAGCGGAATTAAAACTTTTTAGCAAACTAAACTAACATGCGAGAAGCTTTAAACTGAAACTGGAAACAGAACTGATATAAACCACAGTAGATAAGTAGCAGTTCTAAGTACGGAAATGAAATATATACACAGCCTGGGATGGAACATCCCTACAGGCACCAAAATGTAAACAACAAAAGTCTAAGAGTCTAGCTAAGTGTAAACGGGTAAGTCAACTGATGAATGGATCATCACTCGCTAGCTCTCCTGTAACCCCGATCTCCAACCCTGCATGTACCTACATACATGAAAACATGTACGCCACAATCAGTGGGGAGTGACTAGAGTTCTCCTAGCCACCTTTTGTGACAACACGTAACATATAAACAATACAGAATACTCCAGCATATAACAACATGTGAAGCATAACATCTCATCATCTGATCTCTTACTATCATGCGATTACAGTGCACGACTCTCAACCAACTTCATAAACAAATAGGAAGGAGAGCCGGTTTCCCTACTGGTTACCCAGTCGGGGGGTCTTTCAATCCAATTATTTATGAAACCGAACTAAGAGTCATCCAATGCCTTGGATGATTAACCACAACTAAGCAACATCAACAACACGACAAGCATATCTGACACTGTACCATCCTCTAGGCAAGCAGATAAACATCCATAACAAATCATGCATATCTGACACTGTACCATCATCTAGGCAAGCAGATACACATTCATAACACTAGCAACGGGTCCAGAGGTGAACTTAACACATATCCCATTACTACACTATGTCGGGTCCAGAGGTGAGCTTAACACATATCCCAACATCTAATCAAGTAAAGGGTCCAGAGGTGAACTTAACACATATCCCTAAACTTACAATCATGAAAAGGGTCCAGAGGTGAACTTAACACATATCCCTAATCATCCAAAAGCAAAGGGTCCAGAGGTGAACTTAACACATATCCCAATGCTACAAACATGTATTGGGTCCAGAGGTGAACTTAACACATATCCCAATACACAGTCATCGCACAACGGGTCCAGAGGTGAACTTAACACATATCCCGTGTACGACAACCGATCACGTGTCAGGTCCAGAGGTGAGCTTAACACATATCCTGACACGCCCAAGCAAAACACGTAACGGGTCCAGAGGTGAACTTAACACATATCCCATCACGCGACAGATAAACACGTAGTGGGTCCAGAGGTGAACTTAACACATATCCCACCACGCGACAACCATTGTAACCACTGAACAACCAAAGGTAGAAACTAACCTATAGTTCTAACTTCTTAAACCTCTAATCAACATTCAATTGATTCCGGGAACTAGGACGAGGGAGAGCCGGTTTCCCTTTCGGTTACCCGACCGGGGGGTCTCTATCCTCACTTCATTCCCGAACCCAATATAACGTTGCCCGTACACCGGGGACCTCAAATACATGCCACGGGGTATACAAAACGAGTTTCAAACAAAACCGAACAACCGTTTGAAAGTTACGATTTAATTTCAAAAACACAAAATGGCATACAGGGGTCCCCAGCCGGTCGGCAGGCAGCCGGTCGGCCGGCTGGTGATCCCTCAGCCTACACCTCTTTCAAAACCGAGAACACATCAAGAAGGACTCCCAGCCGGTCGGCAGGCAGCCGGTCGGCCGGCTGGGAACCCACTCCCTAGCCTTTACTAAAACCCGCATCCTTCCCCATATGCACTCCCAGCCGGCTGGCAGGCGGCCGGTCTGCCGGCTGGGCTCCCTCCTATTCTATGTTTGTCGCATGGAAACAATACAAGGAAAAATGACTACCAGCCGGTCGGCAGGCAGCCGGTCGGCCGGCTGGCAGTCCCAAGGCCAAATGCTAAAACTTCGCAAAACACGCAATACGCTCTCCCAGCCGGTCGACCGGCAGCCGGTCGGTCGACCGGCTCAGAGAGCCTGTAACCAATTTTCGGGATTTTTCAGAAATTCCTATACTTCATAATTCGACTCCAAACTCGAATAACACAACAATTGATGATTACCCAACAACATGAATCGTTCAATAACACTATCCTACCAGCAAACAAGTCCCATAACAATCCTCAAATGAAAATATCGAGTATCCGTCGCAAAATGAGAAAAACTGAAAATATACTTAAGAGCATATAACAACAAGTTTAAGTATGAATTCTTCACAACAATCTCATCCTAAACATGTTACTAAGTCTTTGAATCAATATATGACAACAAGAACAGAAAACAACACAAGATTCACAATAAGCATGCTAATATACACATAAAGGCCGAGTTCCTCATTATCGTCACCTCTTAAGCTTATCCGGCTAAAGATCCTCCTCGAGTATAAAGCTATCGACGTCCGGGTTGTCAAGTCCTTCACCTACAACACGGAAAACTCAGTTTAGGAGCATAAAAACGGAATTATGCAAAACAGGCCGGATTTTCGAAGTGAAGAAGTTGGAAAACCGAAGTGACGGATGACTTGGAAATCGCGCGAGGATTCCGAAAATGTACTTACTTTTGTGATTTGAAGGCCGGATGATGAAGAATTTCACAAAAGAAATGGAGGTTTTATGGAGGTTTATGAAGATGTTAAGTTTGCTGTGAAATGAAATGTTGAGGATGATTATGTCGACATAAGGGTTTATAGAGAGGACAAGTGGGTTGTCCTTTCCGACTTGCTTAAACGGTTACGGATTTTAGAAATGGTTCTTTGAGTCGGATACTAAAAGGTTTGCCAAATTATGTTCGCCTTAAGGACTTAAGGTTCTTAAGACGGATCTTGCTTTTAATTCAAAACTTACGAATTAAATTATTAAAAATATTATCTTTATTACGTAAAATACTCAAAACGCTTAAATTAGATTTTACGAAAATATGGGCTGTTACAATCACCCCAACTTCAAAAAGTTTCGTCCTCGAAACTCGAACGGACAAAAATCTATATACTATACCTCAATCGAATAGGAAAGGATGCGCAGCACGCATCGATGCCTCAGTCTCCCAAGTCTGCTCCTCGACATCACCGCAACGCCATAGAATCTTCACCAAGGGCACCACCTTGCTCCTAAGCTTCCTCTCCTGTCGGTCAAGGATCTTCACTGGACGCTCCTCGAAAGCAAGACTCGGCTCCAGGTTCTCAATCTCTCTAGGCAAAACATGACTCGGGTCACTAATGTATCTGCGGAGCTGGGAAACATGAAAAACGCTATGAACCTTGCCCAAACTAGGAGGCAAGTCCAATCGGTAAGCAGCAGCACCAATCCTCTTCACAATCTCAAAAGGTCCAATATATTTAGGGCTCAACTTGCCCTTAACTCCAAACCTTTTGACGCCCTTCATCGGAGAAACTCTCAAGAAAACTCGATCACCCACCTCAAACTCTAAGGGTCTACGGCGAACATCAGCCACCATAAGGAAACAATTGATTTCACACTTTGGATCACAGTTGTGTGTCGGTGAAATTTACACTATTCGAAACATGACCGTAGACAACAACACAGGCCTTGACAAGGCAACCCCTCATCCTTATAGATTGAGGTTTGAATACTCAACACGAGTCCAGAAAATCAGTGATCCTACCATACCAAATAGTCTATATCGTTTTTCAGCTTTTAATGACATATTGGATGGTATAATTCCACCCACACATTATATAGGTACGACTCTTACATATTATATTCATTTACTCTATTTTATTAATTGTCGACTATGATTTTAATTTTTTACATATTTGACAATGCAGATATTATAGGAAAACTCTATGAGATTGGTCCTATAACGGAAACTCCGAGTAAGCATGTGTGTCGCACAATAAGGCTTGAAGACTATCAGTTAATTCATCTCTACATCACTATTTAAATCATTTTCTTATATTTCGAATATTCTTTAATTGTCGCCTATCTATTTACAAAATTATTATTTTGTTTTAGGGGAACAAAGCTCTCATGCACCTTATGGGAACCATTTGCAAGTCAAGTACC
The DNA here is from genome assembly GCA_029255685.2 of Silene conica. Taxonomy (NCBI): domain Eukaryota; kingdom Viridiplantae; phylum Streptophyta; class Magnoliopsida; order Caryophyllales; family Caryophyllaceae; genus Silene; species Silene conica. Next base: position 75,389,719 of record CM055318.2, on the reverse strand, counting down.
CGATGTTATATCCAAACTCCCCAATCCCGAGCAGTCAAAAGTAATCGTCATCCAATGTGTGCAAACAAAAAAGTTTGAAGGTACGTATAAAAATCGTAATTTTAGATAGGCAATATGTGTTTTTAGGGCTGAAAAACTCCTTATAAGTCGTCTGAAAAAAATCAAAAATTCAGCAGCAAAAACTCCTTTAGCAGTTTGTTTTGCTATGACTATCAACAAAAGTCAAGGTCAGTCTCTATCCCGTGTTGGACTTTATCTTCCAAGACCAGTCTTTACCCATGGCCAACTGTACGTTGCTATATCTAGGGTCACGAGTAAGAAAGGGCTAAAAGTGCTACTTCTTGATGAAGAAGGAGGGATGACTAATACAACAACAAATGTTGTTTACAAGGAGGTTTTCGAGAAACTGTAATTTTCGTGTTGGGTTATCGAATTTTAATACACCCATTTAATTAAATTTTACCTGATTAGTTATTTTGTTCATCGTATTAGTCCGTCAAATTATGTTCTGTAAGTAATTCATCGAAAGACAATAACTTTCCAAACTACTCATTATTAGTTATTTAATCTTTTTTTAGTCGTCTATTGTTTTTTCTTATGTACCTTATTTATTAATGTTATCATAAGTAATCCAAATATTATCATCATTACTAATAGCTATTCGAAGATTAGTGCACCAGAAAATTCATCTTTTCACCGAATATATCTTATATTCAAACATCCCGTTAAAAAATAATTCGTCCGAATAAACAGAATTGCTATATATTCAAATAAATATACCGACGGCGTATTTAAAAATAAGTGTACACAACCCCGTGATTTTTCACGGGTGTTAAACTAGTTTTTTTATAAAGGCGCTCAGATTTTTTTCCATAAAGCTCGTAATATATATATATATATATATATATATATATATATATATATATATATATATATATATATATATATATATATATATATATATATATATATAGATTTAGGATCGGGTGAGAACGATCACTCGGTGAGAACGGTGAGAACGACCTACAACCATTAGATTTAAAAGCACTGCGGCTGAGATCCAAGACAAAAACAAATAAAAAAATATCTTCACTTTCAGTCATTCCTAAACTTTACCTTCTTTCTTTTCTCTCTCCTCAACGACTTAATTTCATATTACTCATCCTTAAATGAGTAGTACTACTTATTAATTATCATCGTTGATAATAACTCACTGTTATTTTAATTGATTAATTTAAGTTCAATTAGAGCTACTTCTTCAGTTCAATTATCTTGACACCGTCGACAACTCTGACAACTCTGATGAATTGGTTACCTTACCGGTGATACCTTTGACCTCTCATGACCGTCGCAACCCATATGAATGTCTCCTTCAACCGACGACAACAACTATGTCACTGTCTTTAGTTTTGCGATAACCCACTTCTTTTTGTACTCTCACTATTCTTTCCTTCGTCAGACACCGATTCGATTAATACCTAAAAAACTCCGGTGATTCTCGCACACCATCGTCGGTGTGTGGTAACTCAGTCCTCTATGTGAACTCTGCATCTTCATTGGTTTGACATCTATTTTGATGTATCTACACAAATATTTGATGTGTCTAACCACTATTTTAATGTATCTTATCATAGATGCACAAAATTACATTCTAGGTACATTAAAAGTGGTTTGAGATACATCAATTTAGAAACCAAATACATTAATTAGAGAAATTGTTGTTGGAGGAGATGGTGGTTGATGAGGTGAAACTCAAAATCTAAAGAAGGATCATTAAATTTGGGCTTCAGGAAATCTGAATTTTTTTGGATTTATGAGAGATATGTGCCAAAGCCATGGATGATTGTCGTCGTTTTTGGCGGTGGTCATCATCGAAATAAACATTAGATTGAGACAATTAAGATGTGAATGAGTTAATGGTGGATGATATTAACATGGAAATTAATGAAGTTTTGTAATAATTGGAGCTTGTGGTCAATAGAAAATGGCAATGAATATGTAACAGGGGTATATGGAGTTTGGTGAAGAATAATAGTCAAACTTTGACATTATTGTACTTGATTTCTAGACATTATTTCACGTGACCCCATCTCAATTAGTTTAACACGTGTGTAGTTTGGTTATATAGGTCGTTCTCACCGTATGCACCGAATGATCGTTCTCACCGGATCTTGTCTCTCTCTCTCTCTCTCTCTCTCTATATATATATATATATATATATATATATATATATATATATATATATATATATATATAGAATTAGGATCTATTGAGTCTACCTTCTAGGGTGAGTCCGTCCTATCAATTCTAGTCGTCCGATCATCTCTTAATCAACTCAATCGTATGACTGAGATTAAATCTAAGATTTATATTTTAATCTTACCATATATAAACTCGTTATTCAGCATAATTTCCTAGCAATACATAACAACTTTCTCTCTCTTCGAATTTCTCACGTTGTTACCTTGCTTTTTTCCTTTTCCCGTCATATTCATTACTGTATGAATCTGGTATTTATTTCACATATGGGGAATCAAAAGTGAGAAATCAAAATACAGATCGTCATATACTCGAAGCCAAATCCTACTTCAATATTATTTCGAATTAATATTTCGCATGCTTCAGACTACAAACAGGTAATTAATTAGGGTTTGATTTGAGTTTAAATTGATTATAGTGCAAACTTGAGGAACTTATATCCATTTTGTTCGAGCATGCAATAATTAATTGTCGATTGCTTTGTGATATGAGTAGGTGAACTCAATATAGATAAGACGGAGGTGTTGCGCTTCATTAATGAGATGAAGTTTTTATTTTGCAGGTACTGTTGATAAAAATCAACATATCTATTAAGAATTTTGTTTGTTTATTTAATCAATTTGAATTTTGTTTGAATTTTGTTTGTTTATTTAATCAATTTGAATTATGTTTTGTTGATCGATGTGTACTTATTATTTGAGCTAAACTATGTTTAATTCTAAGAATTATTGCTAGAGCGGGTGTTTCGTTTCAGTTTAAATAGTTTAAATTGGATTTTCACTTTCATTATATCATTTTCTTATTTCTTGAGCTTGCTTGATCTATTTTTCTTATTTCACTTTCGTTATATCGTTTTGTGACTACTGTAAAACTGTTTATAATTGATTTCACTTGTGACAATAACGGTTTAATTGTGTTACAATAATGATGTAACCGTGTTACTGTAATGCTTAAAATTTGTTACAATATGATATACTCATGTTACAATAATGGTCCAACTATGTTACGATAATCAATGTATTATGTTACTACAATGGTTCCATGGTATTATATATCCTTATAAAGGCACTGTAACACAACTACTATTAATTGGAGTGTTAATTGGAGATCTTTGATCATGGAAGCACTATTTCAAAATTTCAATTTACCTTTCATTTTCTTTCAGCTAGCTTTCTTCCTAAATTTGTTATTTGCACTTCAAATTTTTAGTTTTTAACCTTAATTGAAGGGGAAACAGAGGGTATTTAGGTCTTATAGACCACAAACCTATTAGCTCAAACTGGCAGAGCATCGCGCAATTGTGCGAATGATGTGGGTTCGAATCCTACATAGGTTGAATTCTATTTTCATGGTTCATTACTGTAACATGCACATGTGTGTTATTATAACATACATGGTACATTACTGTAACATGTGTTATACAGTTATTTATAACAGTTTCCTGAGCATCATGCTAAGATAATGGATTGTGTTATTATAACATACATATTAGACTACTGTAACATGTATTTTACAACTACTATAACATTTTACTGATTCTCATATTAAGACTTCATATGTGTGTTATTATAACATACACATGTGTGTTATTATAACATATATGGTACATTACTGTAACATGTGTTATACAGTTATTTATAACAGTTTCCTGAGCATCATGCTAAGATAATGGATTGTGTTATTATAACATACATATTAGACTACTGTAACATGTATTATATAGTTATTAAAACATTTTTCCTGATTAGAATATTAAGATTAGCTCAAAAGGGAGAGCAATGTGCAATTTTTGTAAAGGCTATTAGCTCAAAAGGGAGAGCAATGTGCAAATTTTGTACAAAGGTATGGGTTCGAATCCCATATAGCCTAGTTAATTTAAGAATCTGGTGTTTAGAATTTGTTGAAACGAGATATGTAGTAAAAAAATTGATAAATAAAAACAATAATAATACACGGGATTGCAAAATAACAGCTAGTAAGCGTTACAATAACAGCTAGTAAGCGCTACAATAACAGCTAGTAAGCGTTACAATAACAGCTAGTAAGCGTTACAATAACAGCAACGTGGCATCATCCTGTGCGTCCATGATCTAGATCCAACGGTCTGAAATGGTAGGACGGACTCATTTAAAACCCTGGACTCACCGGATCTCCGCTATAATATATATATATATATATATATATATATATATATATATATATATATATATATATATATATATATATATATATATATATATATATATATATATATATATATATATATATATATATATATATATAGATTTAGGATCGGGTGAGAACGATTATACGGTGCATACGGTGAGAACGAGTCACGTCCGTTGGATTAAAACACAATCAACGGTTAAGAAATAACCACAACCCACATTCTAGATAGATTTTTTGACGGAGTAGATAATTTTTTTTTTTTTACCTTTTTACACAAACTTAGATACATTTTTTTTTTACGGAGTAAATACTTTTTTTTTTTACCTTTTTACGTAAACCTATATACATTTTTTTGACGGAGTAGATACATTTTTTTACTTTTTTACGTAAACCTAGATACATTTTTTGACGGAGTAGATACATTTTTTTACTTTTTTACATAAACCTAGATACATTTTTTGAAGGAGTAGATACATTTTTTTTTACTTTTTTTTACATAAACCTAGATACATTTTTTGAACTAGTAGATACATTTTTTTTTACTTTTTTTACGTAAACCTAGATACATTTTTTGACGAATTAGATACATTTTTTTTTACTTTTTTTACATAAACCTAGATACATTTTTTGAAGGAGTAGATACATTTTTTTTTACTTTTTTTACATAAACCTAGATACATTTTTGAAGGACTAGATACATTTTTTTTACATTTTTACGTAAACCTAGATACATTTTTTGACGGAGTATAAACATTTTTTTTACTTTTTTTTACATAAACCTAGATAATTTTTTTGAAAGAGTATATACATTTTTTTTTTACTTTTTTTACATAAAGCTAGATACATTTTTTGACGGACTAGATATATATATATGTATATATATGTATATATATATGTATATATATGTATATATATATGTATATATATGTATATATATATGTATATATATATGTACCTAGATACATTTTATATTGACATAGTTACGCTTTTTATAGGACTTCTAGTTACATTTTTTTTATCAAATCTCATATACACTTTATATTGACATAGGTACCCTTTTTATAGGACTTCTAGTTACATTTTATTACAATATAGATACATTTTTCTTCATTTTTTTACCAAATTTAAGATGCATTTTAAACTATCAATGATACATTTTTTATTTTAAATGAAATCAGATACACTTTATAACATTCTAGATACACATTTTTTCATCATAGGTACACATTTCCCAAATATAGTTATTATATATTTATAATATTATTAATGTCTCTTACATTAAATTATCTAGCAAATTTGCAAATACAAACTTTAAAGAACGTCTACAAAATACTACCTACACATATACAATTCTAAATGCACAATAACCCCTGTATATTAACCCAGTAACTTCAAATATTTAGTCCACATATTAAATACATCCATCAATCATGAAATAAACAAAGAATTTGTTCTCTGCCATAATTCAACGTTTTCGTCAATACCAAAATTTCGACATCACATTTCTCTGATCAAGGTATAATTTAAATCCTAATTAATGATTGAAATGTTTTACTAATAAAGATTAGAGATAGGGTTGGCAGAAATTGATTAATAAGAAATAGGACATGGCGAGAGATTTTGCCAGTGGTTGTGTGAATGCCGAAACTAATTCGAGAGGTTTTTTTTATTGAATCCCGATTAATCTGGGTTTACTAATCGAAAAATACTAGGGGTTTGTGATGTTCAATGGCTTCGTCGGAGTTGTGTCAGCATTGAGGAAGTTCGCCAGAGATGATGGGTATCCGCGTTCTCTTTATATTGATTGGTTATGGTGGTTGTCGGAGGAGAGAACGAATAAGCTCCAAGAAACAACAACGTCAAAGTCGCCTAAAAGAATCGGATTTTCGAGATTTGTCGCCGACCGTAAGGTGGTTAGTGTTGTTGGCGAGTGGTAATGGCGACGATCACTGCCGGCGACTTGTGATAGTGGTGGTTGGAGATGAGAAGGAGGATGGGGACAGGAGTTGGGGTTGGGGTATAAGAGGTTGAATATGTTGTGTCCTTGCTTGGTCTAATCAGGACGCTTAGATTTGGTCTAATCGCACGGTTATGACTCGTTCTCACCGTATGCACCGAATGATCGTTCTCACCGGATCTTGCCTCTTATATATATATATATATATATATATATATATATATATATATATATATATATATATATATATAGAAGTAGGATCATATGAGTTGGGGCATATTTGGTGAGTTACACCTTTGAATCTGGATCATCCATTTTTAGTTCATATTAGTGGCTGAGATTAAATCTCACAATTATTATATAAACCAAAATTTTCACCCTGACTTCTTTTTTCCCCTTTTTTCAACTCCCTCAACTGAAAACACAGTAAAACCCTAAAACCTCCATCTTCTCCAGTTAGCTTCTTCATCATTTTCGGTCTCTTCGGTTATCTTCTTGCTCATCTTCTTCGCCAATTTTAGGGTTTCTTAATTGTATTTTCCAGATTTGTACCTGATTTCGAATTTTGATGTGCTTTTTCTTGTGCTTTTTCTCTAAATTAGTTTGTACTGTTGTGTTTAATGAAGATAATATGTGTGTGTTACTGTAATATATTGATGTGGTTATTCTATATGGTTGTGTGTATTCTCTGATAATCTACGCGTGTTATTGTAATTAATATATTGATGTAGTTATTGTATTACACATGTCGATTATGCATTATCGTTACATAGTTATTGTTATTTATTGATGTAGTTATTCTATATCATTGTGTTATTGTATCCAGTAGTGACTTCATGTGGACAATGTAGTTATTGTAACATTACATGTTAATTATTGTAATGCATAATACTCCCTCTGAGTTTCCATGATTGTTCCTATTTCCTTTTTGGTGCGAGTTTAGTGATTGTTTCTATTTCCTTTTAAGTAACTTTTTTGTGGTCCAAAATGAATTGGGTGTGATGTAGGGTGTTTTGTGTGGTTTAGAATGATTTTCTTATTTTTTGGGTTTAAAGCAAAAGGAACAATCATGGAAACTCAGAGGGAGTATATGTTATTGTATTCAATTAAGTCAGTTTTCCATTTGTGATAGTTCTTTTCTATTTTTTAAAGTTATGTTGGTTATTGTATTGCATAATACCTGTTATTATAATTCATAATAGCTGTTATTTTATTCAATGAAACCGAGTTTCCTAGTGTGATTTTCATTTTACTTTTTAAGGTTATGTGGTTATTGTATTGAATAATGTGTATTATTGTATTGCATAATGTTAATTATTGTAATGCACAATACTTGTTATTGTATTTAGTAAAGTCAGTTTTCCATTTGTAATACTTCATTTCTATTTTCTAAAGTTATGTGGGGTATTGTATTTCATAATACCTGTTATTGTACTTCATAATAACTGTTATTGTATTCAGTGAAGTAGAGTTTCCAACTGTCATACTTCATTTCTTTTTTTAAAGTTATGTTGGTTATTGGATTGCATAATACAATACCGGTGTTGAAATTCAGTTTTATTTGTGATAGGGAATTGTTGATATTATGCTGGAAACCACTCATGGGGTTATTACTCCAAATGACAGTGAGAAAGACAAGGCCATGGAGTTTTGGAATTATTATTTAGCTGAACAAGTTATAAACTCTGAGATCGACGTGGACCTTGTCTTCATCCCGTTGTCATTAGAGAAGCACTACTTTTGTGTTTGCGTTAACTTCATGAACAAGACAGTTGATGTGTTGGACCATACATTGCATGCAAATTGGGAAAAGTCTGATTTCTACACACTTATGTAGTGACTTCATAAGAGAGTTATTGTATTATATAAGTTCTGTTATTGTATTTCCTTCTACAGAGTTATTGTATCCAGTAGTCAGGGCCGTCTGGGAGATTCTTGAGGCCCTGTGCGAGATTTTATAAAGGCCCTATATTAGTATCGTTTAAATCCTTTTGACGCCATGTTCCATCATTTTTTCTCTACATTTTTCATCTTAAATTAAATTTGCTATTTCATTTATTATTTTAATCATCGGAGAGAAATTTTTTTTTTTTTGTTAATGGGTAAGTATATTGATAAAATAAAGAGTCATGTACAACAATCTAGCCATCATCCGCTAGACCAGAAAAAGATCACAGCCTCACGTCTAACATCAAAAACCTAGCACATGTTCCATAAATTTTCTATCCTTAGCACTGAGATCTCCTTGAATGGCTTGACTGAAGTAGCAAGTCAGTTCATTTCTAACCTACTGACTGACCCACGCTGGACTATGTAACACCTGCTCCACTCTGCTCTTGTTTCTCTGGACCCATACATGGTATATCACTGCGTTGATAACCCCATTTATCACGCCCCTCTTCAGTTTAGAGCCTCTTATCTTCAATCTCCACTCATTAAGAATGTGAGCACGCAAATCATACTGTATCCAACCATTCATAGTAGCTAAGAGACGAGAGCTGTACTCACATTGACAGTATAAGTGAGCATGATCCTCTGACTCATCTTGACATATGCAACACAGGTCGTCTTCAGACAAGTTCAGACTGTACAATTTCTTCTTCAAGTTCATCGCCTTATGTTGATATAACCAGGCTATCATCCTATGTTTAGGTATACTCCACATCTGCCACACAAGTTTACCCCATGCCACCTGCTCCCCACGCTCCCTGATGCTTTGGTATCCTTTTGAAATAGTGTACACATTCTGCTCATGTCACTCCTGGCTCTCAAACCCACTCCTGAATATCTCTTTAAATTGGCAAATTTTTCGCCATCCCCATGATGTGTCATACTTTGGGTAGTATTCCAACCAAGGCACTCCTTTTAAGTATACCTTATGTATTCATCGAACTCACAGCTTCCCCGGTTCCTGTAAGACCCACCATGCTAGCTTCCCTATAGCCGCTCTATTCCATACAACATTTTGCGTAATGTTCAGACCCCCTTCATTATAAGGTTTACATATCTTGTTCCATGCTACCAGAGGAACCTTAGTGTACTCAGCTGCCCCTTCCCAAAGATAGGTTCTACACAGACCTTCAATACGTTTGATTATCCCAGAAGGCAAAACAAAGATGCTGGCCCAATACGAATGTAATGTGTTAAGTACAGTCTTTACTACCACCAAGCGGCCTGTGTAGCTCAGTTTTCTAGCCCCCAATCTTCTGATACGAGCTAGAACATTATCCACAAGTGGTTGGCAATCAGTAATGTTCAGCCGCGTAGATTTGATTGGAACCCCCAAATATTTGAATGGTAACTTCCCTTCCTTACAACCAGACACCTCGAGTATATCCTCTTTTACCTGCTGCTGTACACCATTAAAATAAATGTTGGATTTCCCTTGACTGAGTTTTAACCCAGATGCAGCAGAGAACGTGGCAAAGGTGCGCAACAGAATCATCATAGACGTTATATCTCCTTTACTAAACAGTAATAAGTCATCTGCAAACATTAAGCTAGAAAGTTTCATTGGCTTACACATAGGATGGAATTTGAAGTCCATGGTGGAGGATGTATGCTGTAAGAGACGGGTCAGATATTCCATACATATGGTAAAGAGCAATGGAGAGAAAAATTCAACAAACATAAATAATATCGACCATCACGAGAATTTGTAACAAATATTAGAATTAAAAAAACATAAATAATATCGACCATCACGAGAATTCGTAACAAATATTAGAATTAAAACATTTATTAAAAGGATGAATAGTGGACTTACAAGTAAAAAAAAAGGAAAAAAATGTTTACACTAGGATTCGAGCTTGGGCTGCTTCCCTAAAACATTGACACTTATACCACTAGGCCATAATCATTCTACTAATTTTTTTTGTTTCAAAGTCTATATAACCTTTCTTTCTTTTTACAGAATTGGGCCCCAAATTTTTGGGAGCCCAGTGCAACCGCACAGGTTGATCACCCATACGAGCCGGGCCTGCCAGTAGTGACTTCATGGGTTTGTCATAATTTTGTTATTCTTTTACTCATTTATTTTAATGTTTTCAGACAGTTATTGTAATGAGTTTATACAGTTATTTTAATAGTTTCAGACAGTTATTGTAATGGGATCAGACATTTCTTGTAATGGTTTTTAGACAGTTATTGTAATGGTTTAACTCAGTTATTGTAATGAGTTCAGACTGTTATTGTAATGTATTCTGATAGTTATTGTAATGGTTTAAGTCAGTTATTGTAATGAGTTCAGACTGTTATTGTAATGTATTCAGATTGTTATTGTAATGGTTTAAGTCAGTTATTGTAATGGTTTAAGTCAGTTATTGTAATGAGTTCAGACAGTTATTGTAATGTATTCAAATAGTTATTGTAATGGTTTAAGTCAGTTATTGTAATGGTTTAAGTCAGTTATGGTAATGAGTTCAGACAGTTATTGTAATGTATTCAGATAGTTATTGTAATGGGTCAGATAGTTATTGTAATGGTTTCGAGATAGTTATTCAAAAGAATACCCTTTCCATGCCAAAATTGCACATGTTGAACTCCAATAAAAACACGGTTTTCGTCATTATTTCTATTTTTAGTAATTGATTACTGTTCAACTCAAAAATGCAAAATGTAAGACAAATTACCAATCTATTATTGAATATAGTAATCTAAGACAAAATACTGAGTTATTTTTGATTATTGTAAAGTTGCGATATGATTATTGTAAATCTGTTCATTGGATCCCTTATTCATCCTCCATTTCATCTCCTTTTTCGTCTTCTTCCTCAGGTGCATGCTCAACAAATGGATTTGGGCAGTTTCTTTTGTCATGGTTTTTGCATTTGTTTGCAGTTATTACATAGCCTCTTTGGTTTGTTTGCTTTTTCAATTGCCTTTTCCTTCTTTGATTTCATTCTCTTGCCACTTCCTTTGTTTTTTGCAATCTTTGGTGGGTGAACAGTAATGTTTGATATTGCTGAACAACAACACGATTTACTCATTACAATAACTGAGTTTCTATATTAGAATAACTACAAATACCAAAGTTTTACATTACAATAAATGAGTTTCTACATTACAATAAATGAGTTTCTACATTACAATAACTGAGTTTCTACATTGGTATAACTACAAATTCTTGAGTTTCTAGATTACACCTGAGTTTCTACATTACAATAACTGAGTTGTTAAATTAAATAATATCAAACCAACAAAAAAGACAAGGTACGTATATGCATCATTTTTTTCATTGAACGTCAATTATTCACGTTTATCTTGATTCAACCTGCAAATCACCGTAAAAATAGAATATAAGTTAACAAAACTAGATACAATAACTGAGTTTTAACATTAATATTACAACTAAGTTTCTACATTCAACTAGGCATTTTAACAAACAGTTGGTGTGCTAATCTAGATTATCAATAATTTTTTAAGATTATGAAAATAAATTATCAGTCAAATGCCAACGGTATGATAAACAATACATAAATCGTCGTACGGTATGCCAACAGTGAGTTTCTTACAAGTTTTATTGCTATTCAGTGTCCATGAAGTTATTGTAATGGGTTTAGTCAGTTATTTTAATTGTTTTACACAGTTATTGTATTATATAAGTTCTGTTATTGTATCTAATAGTACTTCATTCAAGACAGTTATTGTATTATATAAGTTATGTTATTGTATTTCCTTTTTTACACAGTTATTTCATAATGTCAAATATTGTATTGCATAATGTCAATTATTGTAATGGATAATACCTGTTATTGTAATGCATAATGTTAATTATTGTATTGCATAATACATGTTATTGTATTCAATTTTGCATTTTGTAATACCTGTTATTGTAATTAATAATAACAGTTATTGTATTGCATTTTATTCTAAGCTTTCATAACAGTTATTATATTATATAATGCTAGTTATTTTATTACAGTGAGATATTTCAAGCTCCAATAACAGTTATTGTATTGCATAATACATGTTATTGTATTCAGTTTTCCATTTTGTAATACCTGTTATTGTAATTCATAATAGCAGTTATTGTATTGCATCTTATTCTAAGCTTTCATAACAGTTATTGTATTGCATAATACATGTTATTGTATTCAGTTTTCCATTTTGTAATACTTGTTATTGTAATTCATAATACCTGTTATTGTAATTCATAATAGCTGTTATTACATTTTATTCTAAGCTCTCATAGCAGGTAATAGGTTATTGTATTACAGTAATATAGTTATATATTGTATTACACTAATCTAGTTATGAAACACCATAAGGTGAATGATATCATGAAATCATCAATGTTTGATCGTTATCAACTTCATTAATGTCTGAGTAACAACAGTGATTATATCATTATAAACTAGACAAATTGATACCTGAAATCATCAATGTTTGATCGTCATTAAGTTCATCTAGCTGATTAACCTGATCGTCATTAAGTTCGTCTGAATTCATCATCGCAAATCCTGAAAATTACGAAAACAATACATAAATTGTCGTACAATTTGTTAGTTGAATCAAATAATTCAGTTATTCAAGTATTAAAATAACTAAATCGTAAGAAATATTGGTACCGAAAAATTAGGGTTCCTGTAATTTTTCCGTCTGATTTTTCGGAATTGATACTTTCTAGTTGAATTATTGAAGATAATGAATTGAATTTAGGTAATAATTGTGTATTCTGAAGAATTGATGAAGAACTGATGAAGAATTTGATGAAGAATTGATGAAGAATTTTGATGATTTTCTGGGATTTTTTGGGAATTTGAAGGAGAGAGAAAATTGGGGAAAACAGTTATTGTGAGCTTGAATTTGTGAAATTTTTGCGCGTGATTGAATTGTGAGTTTAGGTCAATTGTATTTATACGCGGGGGTAACTCACGGAATATGGCAAACTCACCGAAACTCGCCTCTATATATATAAGCTCAAATTTTTTGTTATAAAGCTCAAAATTTATATATATACTAGCACATATATACATTTATTTGTATAATATAATCTTCTAATTCCATCCGAGCCCCTAAACGCGGCCGGATTTTCAATTAGGTTCATCATATCTTCACACTTTATTGCACCATAACTCAACCATAACTCACCTCCTACACTCCTAATCTCCTACACAAAATCATCATTTATCTCCCCAAAACTACATTAAAATCACAACAAATATTAGCTCACCAAAGCTTCACACAAACTAAAATGACTCCATTACACTACCTTTCAATAATCTCAATTTATTTACTTTCCCTTTTTCCTTGCCTTACACTCTCTCAACCAAAATGCAAATCCCTAACTTTCACCAACACATACACCTTCGACAATTGCATTGACCTTCTTACCCTCAAAGCCACCCTCCATTGGACTTACAACCCTACCAACTCCACCCTCTCCATGGCCTTCACCGCCCCGCCCCCGAACCCCGAGGGTTGGGTCGCGTGGGGGTTGAACCCAACCGGGTTAGGCATGGTGGGAGCACAAGCCATCTTAGCCTACAAGCCTAACACCAACAGCCCAATTATCTCAGTTTCCACGTACGACGTCAAGTCCTACCATGACGTCAATATGGGTCCCATTTCTTACAATGTTACCGGCCTCTCGGCCGAGGAGTCCAACGGTAAAGTCACGGTATTTGCCACGTGGGGTTTGCAAGGCGGTGATGAGTTGGAGATTAACCATGTTTGGCAGGTGGGCCCTGTTGTAGGTGGTAAGCCTGGGATGCATGAGTTCCAGCATGATAACTTGGGCTCCAAGATGATACTTCAGCTTGGTAGTAAGACAAATGGAACTCGGGTCGGGTTGTTATCCGGTAGTAAAAGTAAAGCGGGAACGTTAGATTCGGATTCTGAGACTAATGCAGCTGGGGATACATTGATTGAGAGTTCGAATTTCGGGTTGGTTTTAGGAGCTCTTTCGGTTTTCTTTCTATAAAAAATGGAGTATATTAAGAATCACTAATATGAATAAGAAGAGTTAATAAGAATTTTCGTTAACTATCGACTCGACTAGACTAGACGACTACTGCAGACCTGCAGTTCATCAAAATTGTTTCAACTTGGGTTCACATCAGTTTAGGTTTTACTATTAGGATGTTCATTTCATAGATTTGGTTAATTGTATTAGCTATGTATTTTAATACGATAAACCCAAATTGGCATGCACGACAATAAAAATAAGAACGTTATTAAAATACTTCATTTATTAAGTTTGTGTAAGGTATTCACACAAGACCTAACAAACAGATTGAGTCATGTCGGATTTGTGTTCGTATCACATGTAAATGGGTTACAAAATCCCCAACCCAAATCCGACCCAATTAAATTTTGTGTCGTGTTCGTGTCGACCCACTTAGATAAATGGGTCATCAAGCCTCAACCCTAACCCGTTAAAGTCGTATCGGGTTCGAGTCGTATTTTTGTCTCGTGTCCATATTTGGAAAGTTTAAGTACACTTATGTGATAGAGGATAAAAAAATTAGGATTAATTTAGTAAACAGGTAATTCGTGTCGAGTTCGTCTTTAAAGAGCTCAACCCAAACCTGAACCAATTAAATATCGTGTCATGTTCGTGTCGACCCACTTACATAAATGGGTCATTAAGCTTTAACCCAAACCCGCTAATTTCATGTCGAGTTCGTGTCGTGTCATTATTTGTCTCATTTGAACAAAAGCTAGCTTAAGGCCTTAAGTGATAGGAGCGCTCTTATCCCACCACGAAGTCATGGTTGAGAGTTTGATTCTGAGACTTAATGCCTCGTTTTAACCAAAAAAAAAAAAAATACATGTATTATTGTTTGTCAAATTAAGTTGGAAATTACACATGCTCCATGCTTTTTAGTATGAATGCTATAACCATCCACAAATTCTCATTTGTTACGCACGATATTCGTCACAAGCTTGTGACGGGCTAAACACAAATTCTTATATAAGACGGAACTACCCGTCGCAAGCTTGCGACGGGCCAAATACGAACCGTACTGTAGCTATACGGGTCTGGGTCAGAGATTTGATGTTTGCCACCTACTACTGCCAACATTGTCCTCTATTGTACTTGTGGGGTATTTAATACTAATAATTGATTATTTAATATTACATATAATAATACTATAATCATAATAACCTAATACCATACAAACAACTTGCCTACAAATCTACAATCACAATACCGCCATTTTCTCTTTCAATTTTTTCTCATTTCTTCATGAACACAACATCATCTCATCTCATTTCCCTCTCTAATTTTTTTCATATAATACAGTGAAAAAAACCCAGAACTTTTACGTAAAATATTGACGATGAACATAACGATGGACGGGGGTGATGTCGGTTTGGTTAGTAATGAAATGAGTGAGGGAGACATTACAATTCATCAAGAGACGACGAACGTGGTTGATGTCGGGTTGGCTAATAATGAAATATTCGATCATCGGAGTGATGGAGACAATACAAACTCAAGAGATTTCAGAAGGAAATGGTAGTATCAAAGGTAAATGTGACTTTTTTGTTGTAGTGTGAAAGAGGAGAACTATATTTGTGTTTTAATGTTCATTGGAAGGTTATTGTTTATCATCTATGTTGGGTTTATATTCTTTGTGTTTTTTGTTCTATATTGGTCGTATTATTTTTGTTTCATCTTTGTTAGTGACCAAATTTGTTGGCACTGGGTTCTGTTTTTGCGGTTTTTGTTGGTATGAAGTTTACATGTCAGGTAAATGTTGCTACTTTTCAGGGTTATGTGTTCCTGGCAAAGTATCGTAAGAGTTTGTTCAGATTAATGTCCGTTAAATGTTGTTTGTTTGAGGGGTATATGAGGCCCTGTAAGAGTACTTTAGTTACCAACTGGGGTTGCAGGTATGTAGTGTAATTTATCTGAGTGGGGTGGAGATGTCATGGAAATGTTGATAGATTTAGTGGATATGTTTCCCTGACAAAGTTTCTTACAAGCTTCTCCTTTTTTGTATGTTTTGAGTGAGCAAATATGGTGTCTTTCATGTTTTATGGGTTTCTTGTTATGAAGTTTACGCGTCAGTAAAATGTTTGCTGCTTTTGGGGGTTATATGTCCCTGACAAAGTATTGTAAGAGTTGTTCAGATTAAAGTCAGTAAAATGTTGTTAGTTTTAGGGGTATATGAGGCCCTGTCAGAGTACTTTAGTTACCAGCAGGGGTTGCGGGTATGTAGTAGTAATTTATCTGAGTAGGTGGAGATGTCAGGGAAATGTTGATAGGTTTAGTGGAAATGTTTCCCTGGCAAAATATTGTAAGATACTCTATTCAAAACAATGTCGTCATTCATGTGTGGTTATGTATATATTTTACGGGGGAAATGTGAACATTTGTGGTTTGTGTCAGCAGATTTTTCACGATCGCTAGTCGGCATGGAAGTTTGAACATGGGAGGGGGTATACGAGATGTACCTGAAGCACTCACCGGCGTGGGGTTTCAGTGTCAGGAAAGGGACTTCACGGAGGGCGCATGGCCCCAGAACTCCGGTTGTCGAGAGGTATTTTGTGTGTTCCGCTGAAGGCACCCATGGAAACGGTAGCCGGGTAGGTGGGGATGGGCTGCGCATGTTGACAATAACCATAAGAGGAATGCAGTGATGAGTATAGTTTGGCATGTATGATACATACATGTTTTTAATATGGACATTATTTACCTTATCATTATGGTACCACGATACGCTCAGATGTGTGTGTCTTTTCTGTTATGAACATACCAACCTATTATGGTGACATTATCTTCTGTTTTTATGCAGGTTTATCCACAAAGTGACAAAGTAGGTATCGGCTATGCCAGTGGCACATTCAACAAAACACCATCTCTCACTTCGGTTCTCTAAAGCATGACAGGGTATTCCAGGATTTGTTTAATAAATGCCTTAATGGGTACTACAACGAGACCGAGTTCGAAGGATGCTGGCAGGGAATGATGTCGAAGTACGATATCGGTGTACTGGCTAGGAATGTGGCCAATATGTACCCCTTTAATTAGTTTAGTTAAGTGCGCCCTATGACGTAATATGTTAGAGCCCTTACAGGGACACATATTACCCGAAAATATGAACATATTTTCGGTCCTTTTCTTTTGTAGATTGTATATACATGTATGTCTGAATCTCAGGTCATGATTGACTTGTTGAACGATGTTACCTTGGTTTTTGGGGCCACGGTAGTGGGTAAAAGATATGTGAACCAACAAGATCTACGAGTCATGAAATCAGACAATAATCTTTGAAGGTCCATTACTAGGTTTTCAAAAAAATGTAACGTTACATCCATTACAGGGACACATATTACCCGAAAATATAAACATATTAAAACAAAAAACATAACACACAGTAATATTTCTTGATAAAATATAAACACAGTGCTTCTTCTGTTGTTTGATGAATATGTTTCTTGCATTTGTTATTTTGTAGCATACATTACATTATTTTATTTGTTGGGTAGATATGTTCAAACTTATTTTGTCCCCATACATGTGTATACATTTTGTATTGAAGTGTGTTGACATGTTTGTTATTTTTAACCATTATGTTCTGTTTTATGAAGTTGTACATTGTTAAATCTTACATTTTCAAACAACCCCTAACCTCAAACCGTAACCCCCTATACGAAAATGTATATCTTGTCTCAAAAACATATCGATAACACAAGGAACAAGCACAAGGAATAAATACAAAGACTTTATACATAATGCCCAAAGGAGGTAAGCCCCCCAAGGGAAAGATACATAAGTCAGTACGGGATGAGACCGCAAAACGATGGTCAATGCAGACCATCCATTGTCTTGGCAGTTAGGTGCCAGCTGAATACATAAACTAAGGCACAACATAGGCCTTCAAAATGTCACCGGTAGTCCAAAATAAATGGACCTACCCATTAAACTGTCCCAAAAAAAAGGTCGTACACCAACGAGAAGCTAAATATTCTGTACATCCAAACCAGGCCATTATACCGGCCTCCCGAAAACATGTCTTGCCTAATATCCGGTCACATTACTTGGCTCCGCCAGTCTTCTTGCGGGTGGTGCGGGTTGTAGTCTGGGTGAGTCTTCAGCTGAAGTAGTCAGCCATTTGATGAAGGTAGGCGTGAGTCTTCAGCTGAAGTAGACCGCCAAAGCCAATGTCCTCGACATCCATCTTCTGAGCTTCCGTCAGAACAGTAATCAGGTTGAATAATGGCCGAGGTGACCCATGGCCGTCAACCTCCTTCCTTTTCCTACAACATACGCAGACGATCATTTCAAGTATACACAACAAATTAAATAATGTAATGCATGCTACGTAATAACAAAACGGTAAAACATATTCTAAAAACAACAGAAGAAGATATGGGCACAACATATATAAGAATGTAAGCACGTGACATAACGGGTAGTAGTAACAACATGTGAATTTTTTTCAATTATAATAAATGTAAACCAACGGTAACATAATGTTCACACCATCGTACGGGAACAAAACAACAAAAGGTAACCACAAATAATTATGCACATTTACACACAACAAATAAAATTATGTAAGTCATGCTACATAATAACGAAAGCAGAGAACATATCCATAAAACAACAGAAGAAGATATGTCCATAGCACAAACAACAATGTAAGTATCCAACATAATGGTAAAGAATAACGACATCTAAACACACTTCTAATGTCGACACCAACAGAGGAAAACATAATTACAAAAGGTAACCACAAATCAGTATAACCATATCTACGCAACATATAAAATCATGTAATGCAATCTACACAATAATCAAAGAAGAAAACATATTCACAAAATAACAGAAGAAGATATGTTGACAACGTAAACAACAATGTAAGCATCCAACATAATGGTTAAGAATAACAACATATAAAACGCACTTCAGATAAATTGTATGTAAACCAACTATAACTTAATGTTAACACCACCACAGGGGAACATAATTACAAAAGGTATACACAAATCAGTGTAACCATATGTAAGCAACATATACAATTATGTAACGTATGCTACATAATAAGCAAAGAAGAAAACATATCCACTAAACAATAGGAAAATATATGTCGACAACATAAACAACAATGTAATCATACAACATAATGCTTAAGAATAACAACATCAAAACACACCTCAAATAAATTGTATGTTAACCAACTAAAGTAAAATGGTAACATCACCGGGGGAAACATAATTAGAAAAAGTAACCACAAATAAGTTTAACCATATGTACGCAACATATAACATTATGTAATGTATGCTACATAATATTCAAAGAAGAAAACATATGTGGGCAACATTAACAACAATGTAAGCATCCAACATAATGCTTAACAATAACAACATCCAAACACAACTCAAATAAATTGTATGTTAACCAACTAAAGCATAATGTTAACACAACCAGGGGAAACATAATACCTACGAGAACAACAAATACATATGCAGAATAACTAGCAACATATACAACAAATAAATTCTCAGATGAACTACCAACATATATAACCAATACATTATCAGAATAAGTACCAACATTTTTTGTTCGTCATTTTAACATGTCCGACATTTTTACCTGTCAGACCTTTTTTCATCATGTCAGATATTCTCATGTCAGACATTTTAACATGTCTGACATTTTACGATGTCAGAACATTGAAGATCTTCAAATCAAACCCTAAAATACCCAGAAACCCACATAAATAACTACAATAAAACCAAATAAAACAATTCAAACATCATTATTTAAACAATAAAATGGCATACCAATGAAGATCTTTAAACAACAAAGCCCCAAAATCCACACAAATTATTTAATAAAAAACATATGCAACAAAACAAACCCAAAACCCTACAAAGAGCCCACAAACCCACGAAAAAAACATACAAACCCAGAAACCCTAAAATACAAGGAACCCCAAAATTTCCCAAAAACCCTAGAAAATACAAAAAATAACGAGAGACAAAGGTTCAATATGTGCATACCTTCAGCATTTGTAATTGTCTTCTTCACCAATGCACGCCTCGCACTTTGTTTAGTTACCATTTTCCCTCTTTCTGTTTGTTGTTTTGCAGAGATTTTGTATTTTATGAGAAAATGTTAGAGGGAGATTGGGGGTGTACAGAGATTTTATTTTAGTGAGAGGAAGTGATTTCAGGAAAATGAAGTTGAATTTGTGAGGAAATGGTGAATGACGGTTGAGTGAGAGAGGGTTTAATAAGATATGATGGTTGGGAGTCTCGAGGGTTTTGGGGAAGTGAGAAGGGTTTTTTTTCTTTTTTTTAATTGTCCTAATTGTGACATCAGCCAACTTGCATGCCCCATTTTCTATCAAATACAGTACATACTTGGCCCATATAACACGTACTTGACCCGTCGCAAGCTTGCGACGGGTACGTCCGTCTTACGAAAAACGGACTGCGGGCTAAATATGACCATATGAATAGATAAAGACAAGATATTTGTAACTCCCTAGGTACTTTATGTTTGTCTTATTTACTCAGGTGGGTTATATTGACCCGTCACAAGTTTGTGACGAATATATCCGTTGTAAGAGAGACTTACTAAACTCGTGTCCGTTTTTCTTAAGACGGAAGTACCCGTCGCAAGTTTGCGACTGGCCAAATACGTACCATATAACGTAATATGGTATCTGCAGGAAATACGGTTAATAATGCAGTCATAAATGTGATGTGACTTTGCGTTGAAAAACTTAAAACCCCCCCTTTCCCAATACCAATGACAGTAATTACCCACAATCCCTCCTATACCCTCATTTACACCAATATAATACTTCTCTCTAGAAAACAAAACCGTTTCCTCTGTAAATCTTCCTTAATTTTCAAATCTTCTTCTACCACAATCATCTGAACACAAAACAAATCAAAATAAAATGGTAACAAAGTAAAGTGCAAGACGTTTGCCCGCAAAG
The DNA here is from genome assembly GCA_029255685.2 of Silene conica. Taxonomy (NCBI): domain Eukaryota; kingdom Viridiplantae; phylum Streptophyta; class Magnoliopsida; order Caryophyllales; family Caryophyllaceae; genus Silene; species Silene conica. The sequence goes on along the minus strand of CM055318.2, from coordinate 75,368,425 downwards.
AGGAATGTCTCTCCGACAAATGTTGATGAAGGTATGGTTTCTGACATAAATTTGGTTTACAAAAACAGTAACTTTGATTTTATTTCTTTCTATTTCATTTCATGCATGGATCCAATAAATCCGAAAACCGTGTCATAATATAAAGAAATTATTTCGTGGGTTAACTCGGGGGTTTAGGATTTATTGTATGGGTTTTTTATGTTAAATTATGTTGATTTTTGATCTTAAATTATGAAGATATGGTTTTTTTGTTGTTCTTTTGGGAGTTTTCTTTCTATTTTTCTCGGGTTTTTTCCGTGGGATTTCTGGTTTTTTCATGGGCTATTTGGGAGATTTAATGGTTTATGATTTTTTTGGGTTATTTTCGTGGGTTATTTGGGGTTTTTGAAAAACATCAAATTTTTGGGGATAATTATTGATAATAATACTGTTGATATTTTTTTTAATTAATGTTGTTAATTCGTTGTTAAAAATGGTGTATGGGTTATTTTGATTATTGAAATTATGTTCGATTTTGGGTGTTAAATTTGGCAAATATTTGGAAAGTACATGTTTCTAGGGTTTTGAAGGGGTTTTTTCGATTATTGTTGGTCATAATCCTTGTAATGTTTTTTCGATTATTGTTGCTAATTCGGTTTTTTGTAATTCGTTGTTTTCATGTAATCGATTTTTTGGTTGTTGAAATCATGTTCGATGTATTATGTTTGTTAGGTTTTGAAGGGTTTTTTTTAATTAATAGGATAATCTGGGTTTTAAAGAAGTAACAATGAATTTAATTTTCTGGGTTCATATCTTGAAGAACATCACCAAGAATTTTCATCTTCATCATCGACTTTTAACATCTTCATTTTCATCAACAACCTTCACTATGCTCGAAAATGTGTGGTATTTCAATAGGGATTTACTGATTTTATTTGTTTTACTAATACATTTTTTGGGTTCCTCTTCATATTACCTGACATGTTTTAAAAAAAATGTCAGGAACAGAGTATGTGGTGACATAAAAAGTGGCGGAGGAAGCAAACGCACCATTAAATAAGAAAGTGCCTAGTAAGGGGTAGAGGAAAGGCTCCAGCCTCTATTGTGGAGGATAAGGAGCCTGCGGATGAAGAATCATTTAGTTTTAAAGAGTTGTTCCCATTTTTGTGTATTATGTATTGTACTGTTTGTATTTTAACAAAATAGCAAAGAGTGTATACAAATTGAGTGTATCTTATATACTAATATGTTGTGATGTTTATTAAAATTGTACCGTCATTACATAATTTATGATATTGGATACATATTTTTTTCATTTACGTGACCTTGCATTATTTAATTTATTGGAAACATATGTTACTCAATTTTTGTGGTCATGTTTCTCTATTTTGTCAGTTGCATTTGCCATAGACATTTTCGAAGCTGCTGTCTACATTTTCTTTTCCTGAGTTGTTCCCATTTTTCTTTATTATGTGTCTTATTGTTTATAAGGTTACAAAATATGTTAAGGTGCCTTACATTTTTTTTTTGGTAAAAGGTAAGTTGTATATAAAATCAAGTATCATATACAATGTTGCATAATAATGCTAGCAACATAAGAGGACTCTTTACAAGACATCTTGCCCTTGTTCGGACTCCCATAGTAACTAATCAGTTCTTTCTTAAGCAAGCTAGCTAACGTATCATGTCTCATAAGCGGCTGGTTTATCCTGCATTGGTTTCGTTGCTTCCATATCCCATAAATCACTGCATGCAGCACCCCATTCAGAAGAGCACGTTTCAGTTTTGAACCTTTTATTCGCAATCTCCATAGCTGATCGATGTACCTCTTCAACGACCTTCTGGTCCATTGCTCCATAGATTACTCAATAGATAGCCTTACATTATTATAGTTATTATATAACATATGTTATTTCATAATTTGTGGTCATGTTTCTTTATTTTGTCACCACTATTTATATTTACTATTGAAGTGGTGTACCCATTTTTGTGTATTATGTTTTGTATTGTTAATATGTTTACAAAATAGCAAAGACTGAGTATGAATTGATTATATCTAATATAATAATATGTTGTGAGATTAAGTAAAATTGTTCTGTATCTACATTATTTATTATATTGGATACATTTACTTCGTCATTTATGTGACCTTATTTCTTTATTTTGTCATTAGTATCCGTTTTCGACATTATAGCATATGCCTCACCATCACTAATTCGCCTCTCCGAACGATGATGTTGCTGCCACTACGTAGGAGTCAGGTCATGGTTGTGTTGTGTGAAATGCGCACGAAGGTTGGCTTAACATTGACATTGGGTTACTGCAACCCTCCTCATCTGTTCATCAAGAAATTGCAGGGTTACATTAGTCACATAACTATCCACAAATACGTGCACAATTACAAACAACATACGACATATTGTTGGGAAATGTGTCCTCAACAATAGTGCGATCACATAATTAAATCTCATGACAAGAATGCGCAAGGGATGATACGAAATTATATTAGTCAACTGACCAACATTAATCGGTAATGATTGGCTAGCTAGAGTTTGACATTACTGTCGTATGACGGTGGTGGTCAGTTGATCCCTTTAGGTCACACCTATAGAACAATTCCCTTAATTGATAAAGTGATCAAATGTATATTGATACGATTTGATCATATTCCTTAAACTCATATATCGAGAAATTAGAGGTTAAATCTTATTGTAAGATTTATGTTTAAAATTGAAACGTGTCAATTATTAAACAATGAACAATATTTTATAATATCGTAATTAGAATGAATTGGGTTATAATTAATACAAAGGTTGTAAATCGCATTGACGATAAATAATGAATGACCATTTTATACGTTGGTAATTTCGAATTACATGTCGAAATAATAAATATGATTTATTTAATTTACAAATGATATTTATATGATGAATATGCATTTTAGTTAATTAAAACAATTGTTATTTTAAATGTGACACTTTAGATGTCACACTTATACAATTGATCAAGAGACAATTATAAAATGGACTATTTTTAAGTGGAGGTGCCGGTTTTATGGGAAGGGATTAAGGGTGCTTAAATTGTGTTTTAAATGTTAAGGACACAATGATAACCTAGCATTAAACCTAATTGATTAGGGATGCATGCCTAGGTTATTGATAATGCAAAAGGGTTCTCCTTTTCCCCTTCCCCATACCCTAGCCGGCTCTCCTCTATTCCCCATACCCACTTAATTATATAACTAGCTTAAATTAATTATGTGGGTAATATATAACCTAAGGAACATTCATTCTATTGTTCTCTCTTAGCCGAAAATTTTAAAGAGAGAAAAATCCTTAAAAATCCTCTAGAACTTATTATAAGATAATAATAGTAATACTATTTTATAAGAAGTTATAATATTGAGTATATTGATTCTAATTAAGAGATTAGAGTTTGTTTAAGGAAAACCGATTTTGTACTAGCTCACATCAAAATCTCGGTTATTAAGGGGTGTCTTAGTGCATCACAAAGGAGGTGTTCTTGTTGAACATTTGGAGAATCATCCTAGCATTCCATTTGGACCGTGTGTAAGGGTCGAAATCTCTCTTATTTCCGCATATTTTTAGCATGCATAAGATCATATAATGAGATAATTAAAATGTTAATTATAAGATTATGTTAGTATGACTAAAATTATTAGTTTATGAGATAAATAAACCTAACAATTGGTATCAGAGCAACTAGGTTGTTTGCATGTTTTCCGTTTACGTTTTTACGGAGTTATTAGGATAACAAAATAAAATTTGGTATTTCGTTTAATATATGATATGGCCGAAATTAATTAAGCATGAATACCTACTGTTTCTAAAATGTTAATAGAATATTTGGAATATATTTTGCATATATATTGTTCATTGGTATATTTATTTTCGGTTTTATTAGTTTTTAATGGTTAAAATTTGTTTATTTTGGGAAAAACAGTTAAAATCATCTTTTGGACGAGATTTTTCAGTATGTTTTCACATGTATATCCTATGTTATGAATATGAATTTTCGTAAATTATGGACTAATAAAACATGTGATATGAATTTTAAAGGTTAAAATGCAAGAAGATGAATAAAAATGGGTTTGTATAGTTATATTACGAATTTGACTATAAATATTTATGAGTGTGTCACATGCAATATTTAAAATGTATGCTAAATTTTCCAGAAATTTATCTCATATATTGCATTATTATAGATTTTTAATGTAAAAATCGGGTAATTAGTGACATTATTTCGACTTTAATAGTTTAAGTTGGAATTTGGCCATAAAAATTTAACATGATGTCATATATATTATTTCCAGCATGTATAAAATTTTTGAGATTTTTATCTTATTTTATGCTTGAGAAATAATTTTAAAGGTTAAAATCGTACGATATATGACGAAAATCGTTAAAATTTGCAATAGTTGTTAAAATGGCCGGAAAATTTGACCCATAATAATCATATATGATATGTTCATCACTAAATTATTCTTGGGAGCCAAAATTTTCTGTTTTGATTTAATTTTAATTGTTAAAAAGTTGCATTTAAAATTGATTAAAAGAGTCATATTTTTTGATATTTCGGCTACTTGGACAGTGTGTAATTTATTTTTCTGTCTATTTAATGTTCTTAAAGTATTTTGGAAAGTGTAAAATTATTATTAGTATTTTATTTGCATTTATGGAACTAATTATTTAATTTTCCGACTTAAAATGCTCGTTTTACGTCTTATTTTCGAAATAAATGTTAAAACCGCATAAGTACTAATATTTTTAAAGTTCTGAAATTTTAAGAACATTCTAGAATTTTCAAAATTTGAATTTTGAAATTTTCGAAATTTTTATGACTCTTTTCGATTTTTATATTATTTTCCCGCAAAACCGAGTTAAATACCGAACAATATTTAAATATATTAAGTCAAGTCATGTTCAAAGTTTGAGTAAGACTAAATTTTGAAACCTAAAAGAGTTGGGATGATTAACTTAAGAGTGAATTCCGATTCACATTATGCATAGTGTTGTTAAACGTTAAAACACGCAATTCCATAAAACCGAGGTATACGATAAATATTTATATAATTGAGATTTAAATAGGACGATTTGGCTTAGGGTTTGCATGGTAGTTCATATATTCATAAGCATTGCATATTTTATTATGAATGTCATGATTTTATTTACGTAATTTTGGGAATTATGTAATTTACTTAGTATGGCCTTAGCTTTTAAATAGGTATTTCCCGTAATGTAAGGGGTTACCGATTCGGTTGTAATTTTGTGATCTCGCATCACCCAATTGTATGGCCTTAGCTTTTAAATAGGCCTTAGACTAGAAAAGTTGTAATTTTTGTATATTCCGGAGACCCTTGAAGACGGTGCCATTCGGAAAGGAGTTCCGACGAAGACGATGTTTACCTCGAAGTGCGTGCCTCGTGAAGTTCAAGGGACCAAAGGAGTTGGTTTCCGAATTTGTACTTTTATTATTTCTTTTCTAGGAAAGGCCATACTATGGTTTATTTTTATGCTTTTATTTGCTTTTTATATGTTTGCATGCATAGCCAAATCGTCATATATGTCTCATGCATTGTTCGATTTAGTCGACCTAGTCATTTATTTTATCGATAATTCACCGAATTAGTTCACTTAAACGGAGATAGATAATAATTTGACTAGATCTCTTACATATAAATATTGAGACTTAGCCTTACCAAAAAGTATGGACCCATGAATCCCTTCTTCACAAGAACGTAGGCTCGGCTATACCGGGGTACTAAAATTGTCACGTTGGGTAAGTGGGGTAATAAGATTATACCATGAAATTTGGTTGATCTCAACGAAAGTATTCGTAACCGTAGTTGCAATAAGTTCGGGCTAAAGCCGATTTTTAGAAAATTGTCGACCGGGAGTTCTAAGGTAGAACCGATTAAAAGGTTAATCCACCAAATTATACCAATACGGGTTGAATCGGCTATACCGTGCCCGAATTAGTATGGGTTTGGGTCTCGGGATTGTTTACTTAATTGGGTAAGAGATCATTAAGTAAATAACTAATAAACTTGTTTTAAGTTTTAAGTTTAAATTATGAATTTTAAAAATGATGTTGTTTTTCCTTCATTTTATTGTAGTTTAATTTTCAACATCATCAAATGGCAACCAACGCTCCACCTCTCACTAACGTATCATGGCTTCGATCCTTTATGGATCGTTGCAAACTCGATAAGCATGGTTCCAATTTTAAGGATTGGGATGCGCAATTGCTTTTGGCCGCTCAAGGTGACGATAAGACTCGTTACCTATCCGAAGCCGCTCCGACCGCTCCGACCGCTCGTTCATCGGTCCAAACTCGTGAGGCCTATGAAGCCTACATGAAAGAGTCCTCCGCTCTTAAAAATGTGCTCATCTTCTCCATGGAGCCGGACCTCCAAAGGAGTATGATCAAGTTGACCACATCATATGAGATATACACCAAGCTTGCAACAATGTTTTCGCAAACTCCAAGGGTGATTCAATATGAGGCGGCTTCCGCCTTCTTCGACGTTAGCTTGAAGGAAGGGCAAAAGATAAGCCCTCATGTGCTCAAACTCGTTGAGCTCGCGGAGACTCTCAAAGTGCAAGGGGTTGATGTTCCCGCCTCTCTCATCATTGACCGAGTTCTTCACTCGCTCAATAAGGTGAAATCGTATGCTCAATTCCGGGTGAATTTCAATATGCGAAATCAAGATACCACATTGGACGAATTGCATAAGATGCTCGTCCAAGCCGAGAGGGATATGGGACTTCATGAAAGTTCCACTAAGGATGTTTTAAACATCGAAAAGAAAGGGAAAACAAGGAAAACGTTCAAGCCCAAAGCGACCAAAGAAAAGACCTTTTCGAAAGGCGCTTCCACCTCTTCTTCGAAATCCGAAGACAAGTGCCATTATTGCACGAGGATCGGTCATTGGAAGCATAATTGCCCCAAATACTTAAGCGATCTCAAAAATGGGAAGGCAGCCGCCGTAGGTATTAATTCTAGTTTAAATTCATGTCATTTATCAACTTATGTATAGTGATACAAATGTGTTGATATTTACACTTTTTAATTGTTTTAAAGGGCCACCTCCTATTGATAAGGGCAAGGAGAAGGAAGCATGAAGTTCCTTACTTGGATGACTATGGTAGCATCCAATTGATCGAAGACTTGAAGAGCTAGGCTCTAATTTTCATATCGTCTTCTTTCATATTTTGCATTTTATTAGAAAAATTTATTTTCTTGTAAGACAAGGAGTCAAATCCTAAAACAATGGTTGTAATTTTTGATATTAGTGACTTGGTTTTCAACCCAAGTCACTACTTTTGTTCTTAATCAATTACTTGATTTCTAAAATAAATTGCATACCTTGTTAAAACATGAATAATAGTGATCTTGTCACGAAATAAACATTGATACAATCAATATAATAATCAAAGTGTTGATTAAAACAGAGAACTACACCCCATGAGATACTTTCAATCAAAATGAGACATTATCAGTTCATTGTAAGATTTTCATTTTAAGTGAAAATGAGAATGAGTTCAACACATCTATATAACTTTTCAATCATTCAAATACATTGGTTTAATCGAAAATAGCTATCCTTATACGAATAAAGGTTATTGTTAAAAGGATAGAGTGGGAGAAAAGATTTTCACCCGCAAACCAATGTTATAGATGTAGGATCTTAAAGAAGAATCCCACAAGGGATTCTTAAGAAGAACCCTGAATGAAGAAACAAAGAAACTACGAGAGGACACTGAAGAAACTACGGGAGGACACTAGAGGAAATGTTCCTTATATTCATTGTTTCAAAGAGAGGAGACATGAAACCCCGTATGAAATCGGAAGGAAATCGGTTCCTTGAAATAATGATATTCTCAAAATTATAAGATAATTAGAGGAGAAATCATCTCAGTTCTCTCGACAGTAGTATATGTTGTATCGAAAAGTGATGTTTTGAATTCATGTGATGTCGATTGAATGAAATTAGATCACTATAGGGATAGTGATAGTGATAATGATTCAAGAAATAATAAAGACTTACATGCGAGAAATGAAACGTTCATTTAAGAAATCGAGTAATATTGTTTTTAGTGGGAGTAATATTCATTAAAGAATTAAACCTACCATTTAGAGAGGATGGGTGATTCTTTAAGGTGTAAAGAATAAGAGGTTTATTCTAGATGAACAAAATACCTTATATCATACGATGATGGAGCTTTACGGGAAGGTTTATTATATTGATAATAAAAGGTCGCCCATTAGAAATAAAAACGTATAATAGCCAAGATATTTGAAAATAGTAAGAGTAATGAAATCATTAATAACTACAATATAGATTTCAGCACATAAGTGACTAGATAATTTCGAGTGATTCTTTAATCTCTCTAGTATATCAATACGTCACGAGTTATAAGATAACAGTGGGAGCTTCCCTCAGGAAAAGAACCTCAAGATCTAGAATGGGTTCTAGATATGTGCTCAAATAAGATCATATTATGTGAGATAATATGAGTCGGAAGGAGACCAGAATTTGTAAGTTTTGCAATCCTGAATAAAAGGTTTATTCGCAAAACACTAATACAAATAGATGATCGTGCATCAAATGCAATGAAATAGTATTGACTGTTTTTGCATGACAATGTCATTTGAGTTATAATTAACTCAAAATGAAAGATACTTTGTCAAAATCCAAATGGGTTGTGAGAGACAATATTGAACCCCATAAGTGAACTGGATTGACTTAGTATAACCCCTAGCCGCTTACATGAGGTGACATCTCAAAGCAACTAGAATGTGAGGCGACTGATGGTGAGTTCAAGTGCCATAGAGTCATATGTGATGACTAGTCGATCACATAGGCAGACTGCAAGAGACACTCTGTCGGGCAATGTGACCGCTTATAGAGTTCTGGAAATTTTATAATAGTCGGGTCGTGGCAAGAGCTGCTATAGTATTCTTGTGAGTCAATTCTTAGACTAAAGACTACTCTCCCAAGATGGTACAGTTTAGGCATAACCTTGATCCATTCTCTACGACTTTTCGTAACTGGAGTCAAATGGGATTGCTTTGGGTTGTGACTGACTGTGACTAGTTGAAGGAAGTAGTGCGATAGAAATTGTCCACCCCTTGTCAGGGTTGTTCAAATCTCAAGGCCACTCGAGGAGAAGTTAACTGGAAATGCGTGGCCACGCTCGGAAGGTATCTATGGTAGATAATTCCGGTCAAACAGTTATTCTCCAGATCGAGGAAACCACTCATGATATGATCAAATGCAAGTACGACTTCAGAGAGACATCTTGCATTGAGTGGGAGATTGTAATAGGACAAGAGAATTGGTGACGCACACTTGTCGAGGACAAGTGGGAGATTGTTGGGAAATGTGTCCTCAACAATAGTGCGATCACATAATTAAATCTCATGACGATAATGCGCAAGGGATGATACGAAATTATATTAGTCAACTGACCAACATTAATCGGTAATGATTGGCTAGCTAGAGTTTGACATTACTGTCGTATGACGGTGGTGGTCAGTTGATCCCTTTAGGTCACACCTATAGGACAATTCCCTTAATTGATAAAGTGATCAAATGTATATTGATACGATTTGATCATATTCCTTAAACTCGTATATCGAGAAATTAGAGGTTAAATCTTATTGTAAGATTTATGTTTAAAATTGAAACGTGTCAATTATTAAACAATGAACAATATTTTATAATATCGTAATTAGAATGAATTGGGTTATAATTAATACAAAGGTTGTAAATCGCATTGACGATAAATAATGAATGACCATTTTATACGTTGGTAATTTCGAATTACATGTCGAAATAATAAATATGATTTATTTAATTTACAAATGATATTTATATGATGAATATGCATTTTAGTTAATTAAAACAATTGTTATTTTAAATGTGACACTTTAGATGTCACACTTATACAATTGATCAAGAGACAATTATAAAATGGACTATTTTTAAGTGGAGGTGCCGGTTTTATGGGAAGGGATTAAGGGTGCTTAAATTGTGTTTTAAATGTTAAGGACACAATGATAACCTAGCATTAAACCTAATTGATTAGGGATGCATGCCTAGGTTATTGATAATGCAAAAGGGTTCTCCTTTTCCCCTTCCCCATACCCTAGCCGGCTCTCCTCTCTTCCCCATACCCACTTAATTATTTAACTAGCTTAAATTAATTATGTGGGTAATATATAACCTAAGGAACATTCATTCTATTGTTCTCTCTTAGCCGAAAATTTTAAAGAGAAAAAAATCCTTAAAAATCCTCTAGAAATTATTATAAGATAATAATAGTAATACTATTTTATAAGAAGTTATAATATTGAGTATATTGATTCTAATTAAGAGATTAGAGTTTGTTTAAGGAAAACCGATTTTGTACTAGCTCACATCAAAATCTCGGTTATTAAGGGGTGTCTTGGTGCATCACAAAGGAGGTGTTCTTGTTGAACATTTGGAGGATCATCCTAGCATTTCATTTGGACCGTGTGTAAGGGTCGAAATCTCTCTTATTTCCGCATATTTTTAGCATGCATAAGATCATATAATGAGATAATTAAAATGTTAATTATAAGATTATGTTAGTATGACTAAAATTATTAGTTTATGAGATAACTAAACCTAACACATACATATAACGGACATCCAACAAATTTTCCAAAAATATGGTTACATTTTTTTAAAATCCATGTAATTTTACATAATAAAGGTTCGAAACATTGATAATTATTTTGTACAACATAAAAATTACAGGCACACATTAACCACAAATGTATAAACAAGTTTTAGGAAAATACAAATAAATATATGCATACTCTGGTTTTCAGTTTCTTAACATGGTCACAAGAACAAAAAAAATGACAACATTTTTCTGACATCCCCTTACTTAATTCCCAACATCATCTCTATGAATATATTCAACAATAGGAAACAAATACGAAGAACACCATATGTTTTTCGGTGTCTTCATAGGGTCACCATATGATTACTAAAGGTAGGTTGGTAACGAATCATGCAAGAGGGTTTAAGGTCTCCACTATACTAGGCCTAGGTTTGTCTCGTCTATCGATTTGACTCACCTAAAGTCGAACCCTATCCTAGCTTTCGCTACAAACAAGGCTAACTTAACAAACATACATGCTCATGAAAGCCCTAGACTATCGTCAAAGACCAACAACAATAAGAATCATGTCCAACCGTCGTTGAGACATTTCATCAAACATATAGCATGCACAAATGAAAACCTAGTAAAGAAGAGAACCAAACCCTAACCCTAAACAAGATTCATAGCTACCAACAAACCAAAGCACACCCCTAACCCTAGTATGGGAACTACTCACACATGGTTAAAGTAAACATGGAAACAATTGATGATGAAATGCTAAACATGTTGGATTATAATGAAAGTAAACAAATAAGTGAACAAAATGAAATAACTAAGTAAAGAGAGGAAAGATTATACCAACAACTATGGAAATGTATTGAACTTGGATAACAAGATGAAGAATTATTTCAAACCCTTCAAATTACAACCCAAAATCTTCTAACAATTCCCAAGAACAAAACTAAGGAGATTACCAAAGAAGGATTAACTAGATTAAAAGATTAAACTAAATCTAAGAAGGATTAAGTATTTTTAGAGAGTTTTTGTGACTAAGTATGAAGGAATAAAACAATAGAAAACCCTAGAAAATTGCGTAAAAATGTATTGGAATGCGTTATAACAAAATGATACAAGTGCGGGTTTATATAGTGCTCGAAATTCTGAAAAGTGACTCTCATCCGGTCGACCGGCTGCCGGTCTGGGACCGACTGAGAGTCCAAAAATGGACTTCTGATTTTTTCTTCGATTTTCTTCAAAGCCCAGGTCCCCTCAGCCGGTGGGCCGGCTGCCGGTTGGCCACCGGCTGGGGATGCAATCTTGATAATCTGACTTGAAAACAAGGGAGGCCAAGGGTGAGGGGGTCCCAGCCGGCCGGCCGGCTGCCGGTTGGCCACCGGCTGAGGACCCAAATTGCAAGGTCTGTAATATTTCTTCAAAAATAGGCTAAGGGGCTCCCAGCCGGCCGACCGGCTGAGGACCCCTTTTTGCCATTTCAGCTCTTTTTCCACTCTTTTGCTTTGATTTCGCCTCGTTTGCTCCCGTTTCTTCACTCCCGCCACAACACCTACAAAATGTAGACCAAAAAGGAATAGTCGAGGTAACGGGCATAAAAACGAGCAAAGGCAAGCAAAACAAGGTCATATCGGGACCGAAAATGAAGAATAAACAACGAAAATAACGACCAAAATAGAGCTCATCAGAATTCCCCACACTTAAACCTTACTCGTCCTCGAGTAAGAGATCAAGTAACTACATAACCCTTATTAAAAACAAAGAAACAAACTAACTAAGCTAACTATAAGCCGAATCGGGTTTAGCTACACCCGTAGCCCTTTCAACTCACAATTTGACATTCATGAGGAAGAATGCCCTATTGCAAGCTAAGGCAAGTATGGTCTTGCTACAAAACTTTTGATGCAAACAAGCAATAACAAAACATGTATATACAAGCAACATGCATCGGATCGGAAAAAGGAAAAGACAACCGCTTGCCTCATTCAAGCGGGGTTTTGAAAAACAAAACAAAGGAGGTCTATAGCGGAGGATGCCGACTCAAAGTCTAACCAAGGTGTCAAACCCCTAAATCAAGCTCAAGCAACCAAGAATGACATCACCAAAGACCAAGAAACTAATTCAAGGTGGGCAAACAGAAGTACTAAGCTATACTTCCAAGAATGACACGACACACACATGATTCGACTCCATGCAAGACCCATAACCGATAAAAGAACCCTAAGTACCGACTCTCACGGGTGACACTCAACACACAAGGAAAGAAATAAGGGGGTGATTCTTGTGACAAAAAGTAACCAAAATCACTCACCTACCTCAACTTGCGAAGCATGCCCGCAATCTAGAATGGTACTCCATCCAAAAATCAACGAAAAATGCAAATGCACATGATGAGAACAATAACAAGGATGTAATGGGGCTTGGGTTGGGTGAAAATGGTTTGGTGCAAGCACCGTTCTAGGATTTGAGGCTCAAAAACAAGAATGATTGCCATAATCAACACAACACCTTATTACAACAACTAAGCAACGTCTATGCCCTAACTTTGGCTTTTACAAAACCAAGCAAAAATTGCATAAACCCCAACTTACTTTGGAAAAATCTGACCCATCACAACCTTAGACAAAGTGGTCATTATTAGAAACACCGAACAACGTCTACACCCTAACATACGACTTGAAAATCAAATCAAATGCAAAAATTGTGTAAACCCGGCACGCGTGCAAAAACATCAAAAGACCACATTATTGTAGCAACGGTTTTTTCTATGTCCCCTTGATGGAAGGGATTTGTTGCTAGCCTTTTTCTCTTTCAAAACACATATGTACATTTTTTTTCTTTTTGGATTTTTCAAAACTTTTTCAACTTTTTCTTTGATTTTCTATTTTCTTTCTTTTTTTCATTTTTTTTTTCTTTTTCTTTTCTTTTTCAAACTTACAAACACCAAACAAACAACAAGTAACGACCACAACGGAAGAAGCCACCAACCGGCATCTAAATTCCCGACTCTACCACTAACAAAGTACCACAAAAGCAACCATTCTTAATCAAGGAAGGATGTTTTTGGGATGTAGTTCATCTAGTAGTTTAGGCCAAATGAAAAGGTTAAGGGACAAAGTGGTTAAACAAAAGGGAAATAAGATGCAAGGGTCAAAACAAGGCTAATTTGGCAAATGTGAAGTTGATTTATTTGGAACAAAAGTTGTCTCACATGCACATGAAGATTAATCACGTAAATAAGGAAGGAGCGCCATACTTATGCGTATAGACATAACACACCACGTAAGGAGGACTACTCACAATCCTAAACTGAGTCGGTTTGATGGACCGACTATAAAGGAGGCTCTATCCTCACATTTGAGTAGCTAATGTCGGTCCTAGGTCGAGTCAAGGTCTAACACGGTCTCACAAGGTGGTCGAAACTTGGTCGTTAAGCCTAGACTTCCGGGTCCTTGCAAGCAAGAACCCTAACAAGGTGACATCAACGGTGCAAGCTATTAGGAGGGGTAAGACACAAGCAAGACAAAAATCATCATTGACGGCATATATCCTCCACTATTCAACCTCCTAAGCATATTTACAAACAAAAGCAAAACGGAAAAACCGACTAACACATATTCACAAAACTATAAAAATGGAAAGGCATGTGAAACAAAAGCAAACTAAAACTAAACACAACAAACATGCAACAACAAGAAGGCTAAACTAACAGCACATCAACCACAACAACCAAAAGTTCCCCAAAGGAACATCCAAGGCACAAAAATCCCGTTCTCCTTCATGATATCAACATAAAAAGAAATCGGGAGGGGGAGAAAGAAGTAGGAAAGAGTATACCAAGCATCTTCATCCTCCTAATACCTTGGGTTGCCGTCGCATCTGCCACTTGTTAGTCCAACAAACATATATATACAAAACAAGCAAAGAACAAAAACAAAATAAAGGAAAAACATATTTTTTTTGAAATTTTTGAAATTTTTCGATTTTTTTGGTATTTTTGAAGTTTTTTCATAATTACAAAAGCAAATAAATATCCACAAAGTGGATATTTTCCCTCCCCACACTTAAGATTTACATTGTCCTCAATGGAAGAAAGTGCAAGGGGGAAATGAAGAAAAAGAACGAAAACAACATGTTTTTGGCTTTTTTGAAATTTTTGAGAAAATAAAAACTTGTTTTTGTGTTTTTTGAAATAAACGGTTCTTCCTCCCCACACTTATTTATATGCATAATGTGAGGAGGAAAACCGGGAAATAAAGAACATGTTTTTGAAAGTTTTTGGTTTTTCAATTTTTTTGGATTTTTGATTTTTATGAAAACAATAAAAACAAAAAGAAACAAAAGAAAAGAAAAACTAAAAACTAGACCTAAACCCTAATTCAACCTTTTGGGGGCTGCCGTCTACCTTTTTTGGTGGAGGTAAGCCCCAAATTTTCCGTTTTCGTTCTTCTTTAATTTTTTTATGCTAATAACCTCTTGCCTCTCCTTTATTGGAGAATTGTTCTCACCTTTGTGTGAGTTTTGTTCTCACCTTTTGGTGAGTTTTGTCCTCATCTTTTGGTGAGATTTTCCCCTCTATTTGAGAGGTTCAAGAATTAAGTGGAAGATCGGTGTTTTCATTGTTGATCCTATGGAGATAAAACTGCTGTCAGATTGCTCGTTACAAACCTTTTGGTCAAAAGAACTTGATTCTTGTCAATGCCCTAGAAAATTTGGAGACCCTCTTGTGAAAAGCCGCAGAAGGCGATATGTTAGAGGATGTGCAGAAGCGTCTCATGAGCCCATCAAGTTTAGAAATTTTCTGTTGATCGAGAATTTAGTTTATTTGATTTTAATCGTTTTGTATCCTGTTATTCTTGACATATGTTGTAACTACCATGAGACTTTTGATTAATGAAACGATTTTTCCCTTCAAAAAAAAAAAAAAAAAAAAACTAGACTAAATGCAAACTAAATGCTCGAATCTACATGTATGCAAACTATATGTGACAATATGATACAAAATGGAAATCTAATGCATCTAAATGAATGCAACTATATGCAACTAAACTAATGATGTGAAAAGAGGAATTGAAAACTAAAACAAACTAACTAAACTAAACTAAGTACTCTAAATGCATGCTATGAAGTAAAATGCAAACTAAAGTGAAATTTGGATTACGGGAGTTACTTGCTTTGGATTTTTCAAGGGGGAGCATAGCCATCACCTACCACCTCCAAAGGTGGTCACTGATCAAAATGATCCTCCGACTCGAAACCTTCTCCATTGCCATCATCATCTTCATTGCCATCAATCGCCATGTAGTCGCCCGGGTTGGTCACGAAATCACGGAAGGGAGAGGCGTGCGAGCCACTAGCTCCCGGATCACCAAACATGCCATGGGGAGAAGGGTGCCCTTGAGGGCGGGGTGCCGAGTCCACGTCCCCACGGAAGTTGGGGGGAAAAATCGGGTTAGAGAAATAACCCGGAGTAACATTGATCTCCCCAAAAAAAACGCCCCTCTGGAGGCACATATCCCTTCTCGGGAGGCATGTAGTAAGACGGACGACCACCGTCCTCATGATGAAGTCCCTGGCGGACATACTGGTCATAGCTGGGGAATTTCCCATAGGCCTGATCGTGGTATATGTAAACAAGCTTATAAGACAAGTCCCTATGTCTCTCATCCGCCAATGCTTGGCGCTCGTCTGCAAGGTCTGCCGCCTTCTTCATGCCCAAATCAACCCGGGCCATGAAGTCAATGAGGTCATGAGGCATGGCATAAGACTGAGTAGATGGACCGGAGCCGGAGGTAGATCCCTGGAAGTATGAAGGACCACTCTGGAAAGGGGGCATGGTAACGGAGGGCTGCTGAAACTGCTCAAACGGAAGGTCAGATGTGGTGGTACCCGTCCTATCTCGGGCATATACTCTCGGAGCACGCTGATCGGGAGGGAGCTCATCGGGGTCCACCTCAATATCAAGGAGGTATGAGGGCTTCCCTGGCACAACTCTCATCCTCTCGGTGTTTGGCAAGGGCACCGAATTCCTGAACTTATTATCCACGCAAATCTGCCAATACTCATTACGATCGTTGGGGTTATACTTTATCCACCCCAAAGCCTCCTGTAAGTACCGGCGAGATAACACGTTCTCACCCTGAATGAATTCCACTGTAAAATGCCTGTGACAAAGGTCGTTGGCAATCAAAGTGACCATCCCCCCAACACATATGGGGGTAGTAAGCTGAGGTTGGGATGCCAAGCTACTCAAGTGAAGCGCCATGTGGTGAGCAATATTGAGTTTCGGCCCACTAACCAAGTAACACTCCAAAATCTCGAGCTCCGTGGTGGTAAAATTGTGAGGCTCATCCCTAGAGAAGACGGTCCACCCCATGAACCTATGCCAAATCCTAATCGGTGCCAAATGCACCCTATTAGCCGGTTTCTTCTTAGTTCTATCACTTACTAACCCAGTTATGGCGGTCCAAATAGCCTCGGTATCAAAGCCCTCCGGAGGCTTAATGGGCAATTTTCCGTTGAGCCCAAAAATCAAAGAAAATTTTCTAAGGTGAGACGGTGCTTCTTATTCATTAATCGAAATTCCAAAAAGACAATCTTTCCCAAAGACTGGTTTTTAGTAACTACCAAGGAACTCAAAAATTCCCAAGTCAACCTAGGGGAAGTGTGAACCGGTCTAGTTTCATACAATGTCTTCATCCCCAAACCATCAAACAAATCCGCAGTAATTTTCTCAATCCCAATCTCCCTCAAACCTGCCCTATCAATGAACCTAGACGGATGAAGGGGGCGATGTTTGAAGTAAGTGAAGTTACCTTTCTGTTGTATGGTAGCAAATTGGAGGCCGGGAAAGCAAGGATCCGGACCAATGTTGCAACTATCCATCACATTCTGCACTTCTTGCTCCACACTCGGGTCATGCCTTGATTTCGATCTCCTTTCCGTTCTTCCTGACATGGTTATTTTGAGGTGAGGTGATGAGGGAATGAAAGGGGGGTTTTGATTTGGAGTGTTTGGATGGGTTTTTGAAGGTAGGGGATGAGAGGGAGAAGAGGAAATAAGGAAGAAAGAAGAAGAAATGAAGAGAAATGAGGAAAAAATGAGGGTGTCGAGTGATTTATTTCTCGCGACAGAACACTCCCAGCCGGTTCGGGACCGGCTGCCGGCCGACCGGCTGAGAGTTAGGATTTGGTTTTTGATTTTTTTTTTCGAAATTTTTTTTGAGATTTGATTCTGAACCGTCGGACCGGCTCAAAATCCGTCTTCATGCTTCCTTAGCCTTCTCTTCTTCTTCAAATTTCACTCACAAAAACTCCCAGCCGGCAGACCGGCTGCCGGCCGACCGGCTGGGGAACCTTTTTCATCTTTTTTTCGCCATTCTTGGTTCACAACTCATGATTCTCAGCCGGTGGACCGGCTGCCGGCCTACCGGCTGGGAATCAAACTTCCTTTGAATTTTCGATTTTTGAACAAGTAACATGTCTCTAAGCCGGCTGACCGGCTGCCGGTTAGGTGTAGGCTGGGAGTGCAAAATCTGAAATCTGCCCAAATAAACTATCAAAAACAGAAATGTGTCCAGGCCCTCCTAGCCGGTATGGGACCGTCGGCCGGTAGGCCGGCTGGGAGTACCTGTACACAATTTCGAAAAATAATTTACTTGAACATAAAAAACGACTTTGCCAACAACGGTTTTGCCTACTATCCTCCGACTATACTCAAGAAATAACCACAAACAAGCAACCAACATATCCAAATCTCTCATGCAAGCTAAAAATTAAACTAAAAATCGAACTAACAATTAAACTAACATGCAAACTACAAGAAGGAAAAGAAACTAATACTTACAAACGGTGGTTGTTAAGTGACTCCACCAAACCTTTCACGATCAATTTTCAATCTTTGTAGGTGGAAACCTCGTCCGTGCTAGCTAATGACCTTAAGAAAAGGTCAAAAGCCTCGGCCGTAGCTTCTACCTTGCTTTCATGAGCGAGACCCGCTCCACACATATTCAACTTTTGACCCTTGACATCTTTTCCGGCAATTAGCTCCTCTAGGTCCCCTTTTTCAACCGAAGGGTCCTTAAAAGAACTAACACAACTTGGTTTCTCTTGTTCTTTACCACGGTCCCTCTTCTTCGGACAAAACAACCTCCCGCTAGTGAAACTAGCATCCTCATTCTTCAAAGTCATACTTTTCATGATTCCCTTTTCATCAAACATCTTACGGACATCATTCAACATCAAACTTGCAACCATGCCAACATTGTTTCCCTTGTAACTTGTACCGGGAGCTTCCGGAAGTTCAAACTCCGCCACTTCCTTTCCCACTTCGAATGATAGTTTTCCTCTCTTAACGTCAATAGTAGCTCCTCCGGTGGCCAAGAATGGCCTACCAAGTATCACAAAAGAGTTGCTACCGACGGGGACATCCAATATCAAGAAATCGGTGGGGATGGATAGATTTCCCACCTTGACAATAACATCTTCAAGTACCCCTAGAGGAAGTTTCTCGGTACCATCCGCAAGAGTGATAGAAGTTGTAGCGGGAGACAAATTCTTGATGTCCAATTTCTTGGCCATAGCTAGAGGCATGACACTCACGCTTGCTCCCAAGTCACATAAGGCATTCTCAATTTTCTTCCCTCCAACATAGCAATTTATCGAAAAGCTATCCGGATCTCCAAGTTTGATGGGGAGGGTGCTTGGGACTTTCTTGGCGGACATGATTGCATTCACTTCTTTTTTCTTTTCTCGAGAGGGGATTGTTGTTTCCACCTCCTCTACAAGTTTCATCAATTCCTCACAACGAGGATCTCCTTTTGTAATTTTTCGGAAGAACTCACAAACTCTCCTCTCAATGAGCCCTTCTTCATGTTCGGACTCTTCTTCAACCACATCTTTTCCTTTCTCAATACTCACTTTCCTTTCATCTCTCTTCTTCCTTGGAAATTCTCTGACTTGTTCCATCACAAATAAGTCTTCATTCATCCCATCTTGGTCACTAGTCTCCGGAGAAACAACGGGCACCATCACCATTGCTTCCTCCTCAATATCCCCTCCAAAAACCGTCATGAGTTGCTCAAGTGAAGGTTTTTTTCTCCGCTACTAGTGGTTTCAAGCATTGGTTTCTCATCGGCATTTGTCATGATTGCATTAACCCCATGATGTTTTGAAGCATCTCTCGAGCTTTGACCTTGAGCTTGAAAACCGCCCGGAGGCCTTTGAGGATTGGCTAAGGCTTGGGAAGCGACTCTAGCCTCCATCTCTCTTATCTCCTTTTGGTTGGCATTCCGCAAGTTCATCATCTCTTGATTGTGGGTAGTTTGCATATTCTTCACAAGCTTGAGTAATTCACCCACTTGATTCTCACTCGATGGTTCTTGATGAGGGGTGTTGGTAAGAGGCAAAGCAAACCCATAGTCATTTCTAGGGACTCCAACTTGAGAGTTCCCCTTTGGCATTTGGCTATTGAGGTTGGGATTTTGTTGAATGGAATTTGGATCATTGAAATTTTGGTTGTGAAAGTTTTGGTTTGGATTTTGGTTGTTGTTGTGAAAGTTATTTTGAAATGGTGGTGGGTTGAAGTTTTGGGTTTGATTTTGGTTTTGGTTTGGGTTTAAGTTGTTGTTGTTGAAGTTCGGGTTGTTGTTGTTGAAATTCGGGTTATTGTAACATTGGTCATTGAAGTTTGGTGCAAAGCCTTGATTGGCTTGGTTTGATTGATTTCCTTGAAAGAAATTGTTGTTGTTGTAATGGCTCCTTGGATTGAAGTTTCCACCCCTTGGTTGAAAACCGGGAGGATTTTCCACTTGAGGTTGTTGGATTTGATGTGGGTTCAACACATTAGTACTCTTGTAACTCATATAAGGACTCCCTCGAATCCCTTGATGATAGTAGTTTGAATTGGGGTTGAAAGTGTTTTGCCCTCTAGAATTATTGAATGCTTGGAAATCATACAATTCTTCCTCACTTCCCCTTCCCTCAATTGAGTTGTTTGCACATACTTCGAATGTGTGCCCATTTCCTCCACACAAATCACATGAGGCTACACTATTCACTTGGTACATCCCCGGGACATTGCTCTTGGTCTCTTTGCTAGTGGAGCCCTTAGTCAATTCCTCCAACTTCTTGGTTAACATGTCCAACTTGGCATTGGTTTCCTCGTTCGCCTTTGAGTTGGAAAGGTGCTCACTAGGGTACTTGCTACTCTTTCTCAAGACATTTCCCCGAGTACCATAATTTTCCTCCGAATCAACGATCTTTTTGATAAGCTCCGTACCCTCCTCATGCGGCAAGTGGTCAAAGCTACCCCCCGCCGATGCATTAACCATCTCTTTTGTTCGTGGGAGAAGAGTCTGAAAAAAGGTTTGGGTCGTGTACCAAGTGGGTATCTCGTGGTGGGGACACTTAGCAAACAAATCTTGGTATCTATCCCAAGCTTCTCCCAAGGATTCTCCCTCGTCTTGCTGAAATTGAGTTATCTCATTCCTGAGCATGGCGGTCTTAGAGGACGGGTAATACTTAGCAAGGAAGGCCGTTGTCAAGTCGTCCAAAGTGGTGAAAGTGTTTGGAGCATGCACATTTAACCACCTATCCGCCTTGTCGGTTAAGGAATAGGGGAAGAGCATAAGCCTTAAGGTTTCCTCGGGCACTCCCGTTTTCTTTATCATTGCTACTTTACCCTTGAACTTTCTCAAGTGTCCATGAGCATCTTCATGAGAAGCCCCACTAAAGGCGTTCTTCTCGATAGAACTCATTTGTGAAGGGTGTATTTCAAAATTTTGAGGAACAAGAGTGCCAAAGTTGATTGGATTTGTGGTGTCATTGTGATTGGGCCAGTTATGATCACGAAGGGCGGCCATTATATGAATTTGGTGGTGATTTGGAATGTGAGGTGAGGGTGGTGGTGATTGATAAAACGGATTATCAAAGTTTTCGGATGTTGGGCTAGGATTGCTTTGATTCGGGCTTGGTGGTTCGGGTGAAGAGGGGTTGTTATGGCTAGTAGATGCTTGGGAGGCAATTCTTACTCTTGCAATGGTCTTCCTCCTTAAGGCCCGAAAAAGCCTCTCCGGTTCGGAAGTAGACAACAAAGAATTAGAGTCGCCCCTAGGCATAAAACTTAGCACACGAATTAGTCGTCCTAGTGTTTTTTAGGCACTAGGGTGAGCAATATAGCAACCACTCTACAATTAACTACCAAATCTTTGATCAAAACAAAACAAGCTCAATTAACTCAACACTAAAACTAAAACTAAACTACACAACTTCTAGCACCATCCCCGGCAACGGCGCCATTTTGATGCGCGAGATTTAGTCGTCGGTTCTCACGATCAAACAAATTTATAAACCCAAAATAGTAGTATAATAGGGTTGTCGAACACGAAGATGGTGGGGAAGTTATATAATTATGTTCTAATTGTAGCTAGAGTCGGGGTAATAGGTTTGTGATTGATTAATGACTAATGAACAACTAAAGCAAACAATTAAAGCAAAGAAGTTAAGATTAAATCGATGATAAAAGAGAACTAGCTTAGGGTGTCGGGGGTACTAAGGTAGGTTGGTAATGAATCATGCAAGAGGGTTTAAGGTCTCCACTATACTAGGCCTAGGTTTGTCTCGTCTATCGATTTGACTCACCTAAAGTCGAACCCTATCCTAGCTTTCGTTACAAACAAGGCTAACTTAACAAACATACATGCTCATGAAAGCCCTAGACTATCGTCAAAGACCAACAACAATAAGAATCATGTCCAACCGTCGTTGAGACATTTCATCAAACATATAGCATGCACAAATGAAAACCTAGTAAAGAAGAGAAC
This sequence comes from Silene conica, assembly GCA_029255685.2. NCBI lineage: Eukaryota > Viridiplantae > Streptophyta > Magnoliopsida > Caryophyllales > Caryophyllaceae > Silene > Silene conica. The sequence continues at coordinate 75,345,952 of CM055318.2, read as the reverse complement.
CAAACCCTAACCCTAAACAAGATTCATAGCTACCAACAAACCAAAGCACACCCCTAACCCTAGTATGGGAACTACTCACACATGGTTAAAGTAAACATGGAAACAATTGATGAGGAAATGCTAAACATGTTGGATTATAATGAAAGTAAACAAATAAGCAAGGAAACTTGAACAAAATGAAATAACTAAGTAAAGAGAGGAAAGATTATACCAACAACTATGGAAAAGTATTGAACTTGGATAACAAGATGAAGAATTCTTTCAAACCCTTCAAATTACAACCCAAAATCTTCTAACAATTCCCAAGAACAAAACTAAGGAGATTACTAAAGAAGGATTAACTAGATTAAAAGATTAAACTAAAATCTAAGAAGGATGAAGTATTTTTAGAGAGTTTTTGTGACTAAGTATGAAGGAATAAAACAGTAGAAAACCCTAGAAAATTGCGTAAAAATGTATTGGAATGCGTTATAACAAAATGATACAAGTGCGGGTTTATATAATGCTCGAAATTCTGAAAAGCGACTCTCAGCCGGTCGACCGGCTGCCGGTCTGGGACCGGCTGAGAGTCCAAAAATGGACTTCTGATTTTTTCTTCGATTTTATTCAAAGCCCAGGTCCCCTCAGCCGGTGGGCCGGCTGCCGGTTGGCCACCGGCTGGGGATGCAATCTTGATAATCTGACTTGAAAACAAGGGAGGCCAAGGGTGAGGGGGTCCCAGCCGGCCGGCCGGCTGCCGGTTGGCCACCGGCTGAGGACCCAAATTGCAAGGTCTGTAATATTTCTTCAAAAATAGGCTAAGGGGCTCCCAGCCGGCCGACCGGCTGAGGACCCCTTTTTGCCATTTCAGCTCTTTTTCCACTCTTTTGTTTTGATTTCGCCTCGTTTGCTCCCGTTTCTTCACTCCCGCCACAACACCTACAAAATGTAGACCAAAAAGGAATAGTCGAGGTAACGGGCATAAAAACGAGCAAAGGCAAGCAAAACAAGGTCATATCGGGACCGAAAATGAAGAATAAACAACGAAAATAACGACCAAAATAGAGCTCATCAGAAATGATAACATTTTCCTAACATCCCCATCAATTCCCAACATCATGAGTATGAATAGTGATCTTCAACAAAAGTATTAAACTACGAAGAACACCATCTATTTTTCGATGTCATCTCATGGTCACATAAATAATGAAAATGATAACATTTTTCTGACATACACCCGAATTTCCATGTTGACCGTATGAATTGTTATCTTCAACAAAACGAATAAACTACAAGCAACGAGTTGTTCACAGTTCCTAGAATCATTTTAAACATCCAGCCAATATCACAAATCGTGCATGAAAAACAAAATTAATAAACAATCACCAACGATAAATAACTCCTAATCACAAATAAATGAGTTGTTTTCAATTCTTATACACATATAATATTTAATAAAAATTTGCAAACAAATTGTTATAACCTTTGATTATACAATTTTCTGGCACAATAGCTTCATCTTCATCATCATGATCAGACCGATCATTCATGATGTCATCAAAGTGAGCATTCATGATTTCTCGTATGAAGAATTAGGAGGAAAAAAATTGAGGAAGAAGATGGAGGATAATTATTTGAAGTTGTGTGAATATGAGGTGTTTAATTCCAATTAATTTAATTGAATATGGGAGGAAGTACACAGAGGAAGGGATATGGGTAAGGAAAGGGGGGACAAGAATAAAGTGCTCATTAATGCTAGATCCGACCCATATTAAGCAAAACAGTATGTATTTGACCCGTCGCAAGTTTGCGACGGGTAGTTCCGTCGCAAATGAGAATTAGCCGTACAACTCTATATTGGACAAGATTTATCAGGCTTGGAAGCAATAACGGCTAGCGATCCAGACATTTCAGTGACATTAAGGTTTATGCCCCATGAGACCCACCCATTTGGGGCGGGTGGTCGGGTGGTAATATGTCAGGGTGAATTTGGTTGTGTCATAAGAGTACAAGTGGAGGAGCATGATAAACTCACATTACTAATTTTCTAGTTCTCCATTCCAATCAATTCTGTACATTTATTTTATTCACGTTTATCAATACCCGTTTTCTTTTGTTAATATCTTTAGTTACATATCGATAAAAATTATAAACAAGATCTCACATGACTATCTTTTATGTTATACACCCCCTATTCATAATAACCTTCTGTATTTCCTTTTTCGTCAATTCACAATACGTTCCCTATTTCCTTTTTTGGTAAAATTTTATATATATTTTAATCACCTCACTCCACCACCACAATACTCACCCTCTCTCCAATCACCTTACCTCACAACAATACTTTATGATTATTTTAATCAAACCCTTAAATTTCGTGTCAATGTCGAATAGGGAGGATTATCTCGAACACAAATTTTCATTTGTGACGGCGGTATCCGTCGCAAGCTTGTGACGGATACCGTTTCCTCTCACAAAATACCCACTTTTTCTCTCTCTCTCTCTGACACTACTATTCATGTGGTCCCCTTTCTCCACTAACTCATTTTGTATCCATTTTATCTCACAAAATATCCGTCACAAATAGTGACCCGTCGCAAGCAAGACTTACTATATCTCGAATAGGAGGTAGTATATTAGAAGTTGTGTCGAAAATTCACCCGACCAATGAATAGTGCCCAAAAAACGAAATGTATAGAATTGATTGGAATGTAGGAAGTACTATATACTCCCTCCGAGTTATAGTGATTGTTTCTATTTCCCTTTTGATGCGAGTTTAGTGATTGTTTCTCTTTCCCTTTTTAGTAATTTTTTTGTGGTCTAAAATCAATTCAGTATGGAGTATGGTGTTTTGTATGGTTTAGAATCATTTTCATATTTTTTGTGAATAAAAGTAAATGAACAATCAATATAACCCGGAGGGAGTATCTTTTTTAGTATTATTTGTACATAACCCATTTTATGTACGTTTTTTTTACGAATAACCCCATTTTATGTCTGTTTTTACAAAATACCACGTAATCCTAAAAATTAACCAACAAGATTAATTACGTTAACGATTTTTGTAAAACACAAACTACATACGATATTACGACTTAAACTTATCTGATTATGGAATGATCATACGATATTACGACTTAAACTTATCTGATTATGGAATGATCAATTGTAGTGGCGTGAAAGACTATGATATACTTCTAATTTTGCTCCATCATTGTGAGTTTGTGAGTTTGTGACTTTTAATTTCATGGGATTACAATCTATCAATCCTCGTGTGACTTACTTGTAACTGGAATTGAAGCTTGAATCGAGTTGGGAAGGAGGGAACTATAGAAATTGGAGCCTAGAAAACTTGAATGCTGTTTTTATGTGGTTTATTAATTAATTTGGGGGTTTTAAATTTAGGTTTTATAATGCTTTGATTTTGGGGGTTTGACAACAAAGGGGTTTGTTTTTGTTGGATAGTATTATGAGTGGGTAAGGGCAATTTAGGTATATTTGATTAGTTTAAGTCATAATATCGTACTTAATTCGTCTTTTAAAAAAATTGTTAGCGTAATTAATTTTTAGGATTACGTGATATTTAAGGCGGTAAATTGCAAAAACAGACATAAAAGGGGTTATAGTAAAGAAATCGTACATAAAAGGATGTTATATACAAAAAAAACACATCTTTTTATAACATTTTGAGTAAAATAAAGCAATATTTGAAAGTGGTTTCACGTGATTCAGGTCATTTCAACCAATACTGAGTGTCCAAGTTATAATAGAGTTTAATGAGGTTTCAAGTGGTGTATTGTGTCTAATCAAGTTCTAGGGAAGGCTAAGGAACAAACTACAAAAGGTAAATGAAGAAGCCATCTAAAGGAAAAAGAAAGGAAAAAAATTGAAGAAGCTAATCCAACAAGGAAAAAGCACAGTACAGTGCCCCTAGCCTTTCCAACCCAGAAAAGAGCATTGTGTGCCTTTTCTGGGAAATGTGTTTTTTTGATTTGCGGGTCTGCACCTACTTAGGGCCATTATTTCTCATTATGTTTGGACTATACATAGATGAATACCATTAGGTTTTTCCTATCTATCATCTCATATCTCATTTTGGTGAAAGAAAAAATGTAATTTGAATAATTATCTTTTTAATTGTGCTTGTAGATCTACTATGGAGAACTAATCTTCTTTCTTAATCCAAGCGAAAAAAAGTGTAACCTTTGGTAGTAATACATTCTATCTTTCCTAAAGGTTATTATTATTGTTAATCGTTTAATTTGTGTTTAGTTGTATTTGGAAACTTTGGTTGACTAAAGTAATTAAGTGTGATTTCGTTCCTTGTTGCTCTATCTTGTCAATTTCCTTAATTCCTTGTTGTTAGACTGTTAAGTGTCAATTTCCTCAATTTCCTTAACACCTTATAATTAGCCTAATGCGTGTTATTTCTTCCTAGCATGACTAACAAGAGAGGGGTTAACTTATGATAAAGCATTAAGGGGGCGTTTGGTTGGGGGTCTATAAGAAAGGGAAATAAATTTACTCATTCCCTTTGTTGGTGTTTGTTTGAGACAAACAAAGGGAATGAAACTTTCTTCATTACCCCTCAATCTATCTAATTCTTTACCCCACCCCCTAGAGTATGATATTTCATTATCCTTGTTACCCTTCAACCAATTTCTTCACCTACCACCACACTTGCAACTACCACCACAATAACCACCACCCCTACTACTACCACCATCACCACCACCATGACACCCTCACCACCATCATGACATCCCAACTGCCATCACCGCCATGACCATCGCCACCACTGCCACCGCCATGACATCTCTACCACCACCATCGCCATCGCCACCTTCACCATGACACCCCACTACCATCATTGTCGTGACCACCATCGCCGCCACCATCGACATGACACCTCCATCACCACCACCGCCATGACACTTCCACCACCATCACCGCCGCCAGTAGATAAGTGGTTGTTTATAGGATAGTGGTGTGTGTTAGTGGTAGAAGTGAGTGTGATTAGACCTTAGTTCCTTTTCTTGGTGTAATCAAACAACCAATTACGTTTTAGGTAATTTTTTTCCTTTCCCCTTCTTAACCTTCTTATTTGCTTTCTTTTTCCCTTTCTCTAACCAAATGCCCCCTAATTGTGTTCATTGTGTCTAATTTCTCTTACTGAATCTCTACTACTTTTATCTTCTTGTTAGTTAAACTAATGTAGTTGATTTCTACTTGGAAACTAACGAGTTGTATTGATGATTAATTGTTATTTCCTTGTCATCAACTACTATTAAAGAGCTTTAGAATATTAGTGTTCACAATAAGGTAATAATAATTAATTGGGGAATTAATTTTGTCTCGGATCGACTAAAATGGTTCACTAATTTACGTTGCGTTAAGTTCTTCTCTATATTGATAAATTTTCATCATATTACTTGTTTTGTTGTTTACTTGCGCCTTACTCTTATTTGACTTGTGACTTTGAAACAAACCAAAAACCCCCGTTTTATATAATTGTTTTGTTACTTATTTGCAATTGTTCTGTTTACACTTTTCGAAACCGATTACAAATCCCCTTTTTCGTGGGTTCAGCCCTTACTTTGCACTCTATTTTAGTTTAATAAGTAGTTAATTAGTTAGGTTATAAATTGTTAATTTGGTCGTTTTAATTAGCAACGTTTATTGCGAGTCAAATTTTGGGCTTCGTTGTTGGAGAAGGGTGATGGTGATGGTTTTGTTCGGGTTTTAGAGTAGTTGTGCGAGTTATTTTCAATTGTGTTTTAGTTAGCATAATTTTCATTTTGTACTCATTTTTGCCTTAATTGCTTCTTTTGTGAATTTTGTGATGGTGTGTTGAATGCAAAGATTGTGTATGGTTAACACTAGGAATTCTAGTGAACTTTTTCTCTCATTTCAAAGACGTTTGCTTGATTATGACATATGAGTAGGCATAAGAAGAGACTCGTCGCCAGATACACAACATAAACCAACCTACCATCCATCTCGATCAAGATGAGGACAACCACTCTTCCTCCTCTTCAACCAACCATCCCATTTTCGTTATAGAAAATGACCCACAACTTATAAACATAGTCATGGGAGATGTCGAGGATCCTCCAATGGCTCGAACCATGAAGGAACTCACCGCTCATGACCTTTACCAAACCCTCATATGCATTACCTTCCCGACTCTAGCGGATAATGTCATGTTTGAGCTCAAATTCAGGCTCATTCACCAACTTCTCCAATTCCATGGAACGAACATATAGAAGACCCAAACAAGCACTTGAATGAGTTCCATCTCGTTTGTACAAGCATGAAGCCCAATGGGGTTACCGACGAGCAATTGCAATTAAGAGCCTTTTCATTATCTTTGAATGATGCGGTGCAGGTGAACGATTGTTTTTGCTTACATATACATTATTTACCTCTACAACAAATTCCCTATCCTCATACTCTAATTCTCCATGAAAATTCAATGCCTATAATCTTTAATGAAACTATTCTTTTCTAAGTGTATTTTGACATCTCGGATAGGCAAAACCCTAATATTACCACATCTGTTACAAGGGCAAGGGATTAATGAGTGGAGATTAAATTTTTCATTAACGAAATTGAAAAATTCAGTAATTCCATCATTATAAATGAGATTACCAAAGTGACCATCAATCATCCAAGTTCGACCCATATATAAACCAGTAGCTATGAAAATAAGATTATCTTTTTTAAGCTATAGAGATTAATGACGGCGACGGCAGCAAAAATTAATAGAATTATTTTGGTCAAATTGAATATTTATTAAAGTTCTGTTAAAGGTGTGTATGCAGTGGTCAAGTTGGTCAGATTGAATACTCTATTGACTACGATTGAATTGAAAATCGTTCATTCATAATGGAAAACGATAACGGTTACAGGAAATACGTAGCTATAACATAAAAACGGATACCAAAAACCGTTGCCGGAAACAATTTAGTAACGGTTTTTCAAAAGTCGTTTTCTTAAACTGGTAACGGTTGTATAAAAGCCGTTGACAAGAGTGATTCTACAACTAGGTTTTGGGAACCGTAAAGGGTTTTTATAACGGTCTATTAAACAACCGTTGTCTAAGTATAATAACAACAGTTTTCCTGAGAATCCGTTATATAATGTTACGGCGCGGTTTAGGTTTTCACCAATATTTGAAAAACGGTAATCTAAATGTCGTCATTATATGCATTAAACCGTTATGATACGCTCGTTATTGATGACCAGATTTCGCGCAGTTTAGGCTTTTTTTCTTCAATTAAAAACTTGTGGAGAAAAGAAAGATAAGAGAAAATCGACGGAAAAAAAGAGAGGCAAAACTAAAAATACAAATACAGAAAAACTATGTATACAAAAGAGCAATGACCAAGAATTTTATCAACCCTCTTGGATTACATGCTTAAATAATCAAAATATTCACGTTCATAGTAGAAATGCATGAGAAAGAAAGTAAGTGGGCAAATTAATATAATTCTGCTTCAAATGTTTATTTTCAGTGAATTTTTTTATATAAAAAATTGTATACTTGTTTTTATTTTTATTCGACCCATGACCAAATTCATATTGTATAAATGAAAATTCGTGTAATTAAAACCATATATCTTATATTTTTGTTCATCCCATTGTATATTACTTTATTTTGTACCTAAAAAATACAGAAATCTTTAACAAACGGGTATCTTTTCCTCTAATGTAATGTAATCAACAATCTCACAATTGTTTAGTTGTTCATCATCTAAATTAGGAGCGCATATTTGCATAATTTTAGTATATTTGAAGAAGATGTTTGGAACATCTTAATCCATACAAGTAAATTTAACTAAAATTAGCTCATATCAATAACCACCATTTCAAATTTCACGAGTAAAATAAATTCCCTTACAAAAAAAAAAAAAAAAAAAAAACATTTTTGTTAGAATCAAAATTAGGTATATCCATTTCATTTTATCTCCATTCTTTATTGTGTCATCTTCATTATTCAAACCATGGCGGCTTTCCATAGAATAATGTTGATGACACTATGTCTCATAACCCTCCTACCTCACCCTACAACCTCCCAAACACAATGCAAATCCATGAGTTTTTCCAGAAACCAAGTTTTCGCGAAATGTATGGATCTTCCGACTCTAAAAGCGACCTTACACTGGACATACGAGGCAGCCAACTCCTCCCTCTCAATGGCTTACACGGCTCCAGCATCCGACAAAGACAGTTGGGTTGGGTGGGCATTAAACCCAACAGGGTCAGGTATGTTTTATTTTTATTTTTTATGACGAGGGGTTTAATCTCCCGAGCTCATGCATTCCTGCACCACCACATGGACCATGTAAGCCACCCCTTCGGGGGCTGCAGTGGCCAAGTGGTCATTGCCCCAGTTGGTAATCGAACCTGAGACCTCTCAACTCCTGCATTTCTGCAAGCTTTAAGGTTTAAAGCAGTTACCACTGGACTAACACCACTTGGTTGGATCAGGTATGTTGGGAGCGCAAGTGATTGTAAGCTTTTCACCTGGACCAACTGGCCTAGTTAATATCGTCCAGACCGTGGACATCACCTCTTACCATTCGATTAGGCAAGGCCCTATCTCATACAATGTGACCGGGCTTTCAAGTGAAGCTTCCCCGGGTAAATTGACCGTTTTCGGGACGTGGGCTTTACCGGCTGGTGAGACTATTGTAAACATGGTTTGGCAAATTGGGCCGGTCACTGCGGGAAGGATGGACGCGCATGCTATGGAACCCGAGAATTTTAAGTCTAAGATGAAGATTGATTTGAGTACAGGGGTTGACGTCGAGTCTGTCAATGGGTCTGTTGTAGCTCCAGCACCTTGGACACTTGAATCAGCTAAACAAAAGGGTGGTGCTGTAAAGGGCTTGGTTTCTATTTTTTGTGTTCTGGGAGGATTTTTAGTTTCTTTGCTATAAAAAATTTAGGATGAAAAAAGAGTTATTTTCTAAACGGGCGATTTTCAACAATTAATTAACAAAATATGCAACTTTTCAAATTTATTACCGAAAATGGGTCCACATAGGACTGGATTTCCCGAAGTTGTGGCCAGAGTCCAGTCGCCTACCCCATAGCGACTTGACCTTCAACAATACCAACCCAAACTGAACAAAAAAAAAAAAAAAAAAAAAACACAGCATCAAGTCGCCCAGCCGAGGAGCTACTTGTATACCATTCACATTTCATTTTCTTTGCTCAAATTACACAGCATCAAATCGCCCAGTCGGGGAGCGACTTGGCTTCGAGCCCAGCATATACCATTCCAGCTTCGGTTTTTCAAAATTTCACACTTTAGATATAGTCGTCTACCGGGTAAGCGACTTGAATACGATCCAAGCTTCGGTGATTACGTGGACCCATTTTTGATAATAAATTTGAAAAGTTACGTATTTCATTAATTAATTGTTAGAAATCGCCTATTTCGGAAAATAACTCATAAAAGAATGAAAATACAAAGGAATAGAGAGCATTACGTACATAATGGAATGTACTTATATTCGAGTGTTTAAACATATTGATCGATTCTCTTCAACATTGATTTTTTGTTTGACAGAGAACATTTTTCATTAAAACTAAGTTAACTAATGACTATTTGATACTTGTTGTTTCCATGGTGAAAACATATTAAGCACTTGCTCCATATAGGATTATTAGTTGTTTTGATTAGTCGGTTTCCCATCTCATTTATATTAATATAAGAACATTTCATACAATTTCTTGCGTCCACGTCATCACATCCATTTTCTTTTATTTTTTATTTTTAAATAAATGTAGAACCCACCACAAAAATATATGGAATTAACTTATGAAAAACAACTTTGTTAATAGAATTTCTTCGAATAATCAATACAAATTTCAATGAACCACCATCCTCAATTCAATCTACGTTGCATAAATAATACAATATGCAAATGCATAATTTTTCCAATAGTCCACATAGTATATCAATAATAAAAAAACTAAAATAAAAAGATCAACAAAAAACATTATTAGACAATGAAAATATAAATGATAGAAAAAAAGATAAAACAAATAACGTTATTATCTTATTTTACACGTTTTTCAGTTTTAACTCTAACATTTTGACCATCATAATAGCAAATTTTCGAGATATTACTAAATTTGAGTAATTTTTTTGAATAATAAATAGTTTTCCACAAATTTTTTTTAATAAATAGCAGTACTGTTTGAATTTCAATTTTAAAAATGAGAACTACAAAAAATTAACAAAATAAATGAACTATAAAACTATGTTAAGTAGATTTTAGAGTATTCTGTTAAAATAATACTCTAAAGCAATTCGTTATAGATATTGAGCTTATTCACTAAAATGCGTAGATCTAAAAAATTTGTTATAATGTTTTAATACTGAATTCGTGTATTTTTTACAAATTTAAAACATGTGTAAACTTCAAACAGTAGCATTTTTTCACGTGTTTTAAACTCTTATCATTATAAAAGATATAGAGTATAAAATATACTTGTATTTTGGTTTAACATTTTTAAATATTTATCATTATATCGATGTTCTTCAAACTATATTCGTGCAATTTTGCACGGGTTATTTTAAAAAATTCAGAAGAAAAATATGTTTAAAAATGGACAATAATGAAAATAATGATGATGATCAGTTTACAAGTATTAAAATGTAAAATATAAATTACCGTAAAAAATATTTAAAAATAATTATTAAAAAGTAAGTTATTAGGAAGTGGGAATGAGTAAATTATATTGCAAAAGATTTATTACATATAAGAGAGAAATACAAAAGAAGATCTTAAGTAAGTTTAAATAGCGTGTTAACAAATATGTATGTATAATGTGATAGGAGATGCATTTGAACGGTCACACCTCACAACAAAATTAATGTTTATTAAACATAATCGTGCTATAAAGAATGTGAAAAAGATTTAAAACACACAATTCTTTATTATCTGTTATTTTTATACATCATTTTTATAATATTAAGGGTGTTTTTATATACTTAGTACCCCTATGTTTTTTGGTTTTCTACGTGGTACCCCTATAGTTCTATAAACACCCATGGTACCCCTACATTAAACTAAAAACTATCAGGCCGTTAGGCGTGACCCTAATTCCAATTTCCGTCAAAGTCGTCTATTTGTGGATGACTATGATGCTTATGTGGCAATTTTAACATTTCCCCCCATATTACATTCATTTTCCTTCCAAAATCCCACCTTTATTACCTCTATATTTACTTTCCCTCCATCTTAATTCCTTACTCTCATCTCAACTCATTTTACCATCTTTTCTATTTTTTTCTTTTCATTGTTTGATTATGTCTTCTTCTTCATCTTCTTGGAGGAGAACCCCAATAGAATGGATTGAATTTACGAGTCAAGCTTGCAATCGTTGTGGTAAGAATGCGGTCATTAAAATTTCCGGGTCAACTAACAAACCAAGAAAAGCTTACTTCAAATGCTTGGAATGTAACAACTTTGTGATGTGGTTGACTTCTAACCATATTAGCATAAGCAAAACCATTAAGAGTAATGGAGCAAATGAAGAATTGGGTTGCTCAAGTAATAATTTCAACAGGGAAGAGATTAGGGAGTTGAAAAATGAGTTTATGAAATTAGCTTTCTTTGTGAAATTTATGCTTACGATGTTTGTTACGGTGGTTGTAATTTTTCTGATTAAAGTTTGATGCGTAATGGAATGGAATAAATTGAAGAGAGTTTTAATTTTCTTCATGAAATGTGCAAGTTTAACAATTCCAGAAATTGAAATCTTATAATTAACATCATTGTCATTTAATTGATGCCCAAAAAATTAACAGTTAAAGACAATTCACTTAGTTGTGAAACAAACCCAAAATTACATCATATTGTTTCTAAAGCCACTGATTTATAAAGGCTTGCAAAAAATTACATCTTCAGACTACTTCTGGACAGATTTAATACAAACATCTTCAGACTCTCTTCCTTTTTTTCCCTTACTTGTTCTTGCTTCTGTTGCTGTTGATATTGTTGCAGTTGCTTGAGTGGGTTGTGTACTAGTCAGAACAACATTCTCCAATAGATGAAGCGATCAGTTAAACATTGGAGTTGTGTTGCGAGTTATTACTTGTTTTGCTCATTTCTTGCTGACTTTGCCTTGAATTTTTTGTCTTTCTCTGACAGTAACTCCTCCTTTACAAGTCTTGGAGTTGTGTCCAAAACAGCCACACTTCTTGCACTTCATTATGACAGACCTTTTCCCTTTCCTTTGCTCCCTCGCTTCCCTTCTTCTATTCGTTGAAGGTGTGCATATGGATCTTTTCAATGTTGGAGGTTCTAATGTTGGCACATCACAATCAGGCCACTGTTGAGCATCAGATAGAGGGTTCATAGATCATCCATAAGCCAATTTGTACATTCTAACAGAGAACCAATCATTCACATAATCACTTGGCTCTTTATCAGCACTCAAGATAGCCCTAATGGCATGCCTACAAGGAATGCCACTGATCTGTCACTCACCACAATAACAGGTCTTCTCAACAATGTTCACAAGGTAGTATGCTCGTCCTTCACTTACTTCATATTTCCCAAACTTTTTCAGGGAGATGTTGATGCAATTATAGATATAGGTTCTTAAGTGTTAGGAGGGGGATGTGGTATGGGTAGCATTAATTTGAATTTCGGGTTGGGGTTGGGTTGACTTGAGTTCCTTCTAATTGGCAATTTGTCCCTAAATGTGACATGTTTAGAAGCAGAATTGGACATTACTTGCTTTCCAACAGAACTGGACATTGTTTGCTTAACAGTTTTTGCCCCTTGATTACAAAGTCTAACTAATCTTGCCAGTAACAAAGTGTTATATGGTGTGGTCTCTGACCCAAGCCACATATCTATCTCTTTCGTTCATATACCCAACCCTATCAAACATAGTCGTATGGTATTTGTCTTCTCTAAGATACACATGTTTAATTTTGAAATATACCCTAAAGAAGGGTGCTTGGGGTAAAGGAAGCTCATTCTCTTCTACCTCAACATACATGTCCTTATACACATCAATAAGCAAACATCTATTTGTATCCTCAATCCTAACATCAACTGACTTATCCATATAATACATTTTCAACACAATATTCTCTTTCTGCAATTTTATTTTACAAAAACATCAAAACTCAGCAGAGAACACACTAAAACAAACAATAAAACGGTAAAACACCCAACAACAAACAAGATATGTACTGTCACATCAATTTCTCATACAAAGCTTCAAAATTTAATGTTTTTTAACAACAATCATCAATCAAATAACCTAACTACTATAAATTAAGGCTCGTGCAAAGTTTTAACATGAAAAATCGAACGAAAAGCTATGGAAAATTACATATCTAATAGAACTCAAAATTATCAACATGCCTGCATTAATCAGAGGGTAGAGAAGAATAAGTTAGCAGATGGAGAAGAGGCTTGATGAAGGTTGTGAAGGTTGCAGACGGTTGTGAAGATGGAGAGAGAGGACGGTTGTGAAGATGGAGAGAGAGCCGAGGAAGTTGGATTTTTTTTTGGGTTTTTTTTACTGTTGGTAAAATGATAGGGAGACAAGGTAATTAGGTTAAAATTAGGGTAATCCAAGTCACATACCAAATCACATGCCCAATAATTCAATACAAAACACACTTAACGACAATAATTAACAGTTGTTGATGGAAATTGAAATTAGGGTCACGCCTAATAGTTTTTAGTTAAATGTAGGGGTACCATAAATGTTTATAAAACTACAGGGGTACCACGTAAAAAATCAAAAAACACATGAGTACTATATAAAAAAAAAGCTAACATTAATTATCCCTAATTGACTATTATATTTAATTGAAATTTTTATATAACTTATTTTTAACTAAGAAGTTAAAAGTCAAAAATAAGATTTGAGAATATTAAATGCATTTTATATATGTAAGATCTTAATTATAATTATTTTTTCTTTAAACGTATACGAACCATACTGACAAAATATACAACCATGTCGTGTAAAGCACGGGATGCTTCCTAGTTAAGTGCTAATTTTGGCACTTAATATATAGTTTATTTCATCTAGCAATGTTTAAAACACATGAGACAAAGTTTTATCGTCCTATTATTCCTACTCAACTCAAATCCAGAATAAATTGAATATCCTACCCCACAAAAAAGTAATCCATTTGATTTTATGATGCCTCATAATGGAAGTTTAGAAGGATAATGGGATATGTAAATTTTTAAGGACTACATTGGGTTATGTCAAGACTCAGAGGCCCAAGCGAAGACTAAGCCTAAGAGGCAAAGGAGAAAATTTTGGTTTTGTTCTTTAAAGTTATCTCGTAATAGTGGTAGTGGGTTTCCTTACAAAACGATCAGATTAGTATAGTTCGATCAACTCATCAGATACGTTATATATTATGTGTCTATTTCATGCCTTTGGTTATATATTAAGGAGTTGTTAGGTTATCCAATTTATAATACATGAATTAAAATTCATGTAATTTGTAAAATTAATGGGTTGTTTGTTTGCCATAAATCACATGAATTACTCTAATTCCAGGTAAGTGGGATTTCCTTTGGAATTCACTTCTCATATTCCAACCAAATACTTTTTTTCTATTACATGTGATTTAGAAAATTGTAGGAATTGTTAGTTCATTGGAACTTCAATTCCTCTAGCGAATCAAATGACCCCTAAGGGTTGTTTGGTTGACACCTTAAAAACACATGAATTGCAAAATCACATGATTTACAAAAATATGTCTTGTTTGGTTGACATATTTTTTGGAAAATGGAGGAATTAAAAGTTCCTAGGAACTTTCAATGCCTACATAATGTAGGAATTGGCTTACCTACCCCTCCCTTGGTCATTGGAAATTCCCATGGAATTTAATTCCTACATGGGCAACCAAACACCTTTGTCAAATTTACCCGAATTGGATGCTGGAACTTAATTCCTATGAAATTGAAGTTCCTAGGCAAATTAACTTCCTTGATCAACCAAACGACTCCTAAGTTTATTTTAACCCTCTTTCGACCCTATAATTTATATTTTTTCAATCCCCTACCCTATTTCATACTGAACTATTTTAATTTGATTCTAAATTTTAGATATCAACCGAATCAATCAAGAGCACGTTTTTCTTAAGAGTATTTCGTCTCTATTTCATGCCTTTGGTAACACGAAATCCCTTTGTAGAATAAGACGGTAACACGAAATTGCAGATAAGAAGTCCAATTATATGTTGAACTTCTCATATGAGAGGACATGAAATTGTGCGCGATTAATACTATCCGGTTAGCCCTTGCACCTGAAATCTATAGTGTGTTGGAGGAGACAAATCCAAAAGATTTGTGGACCAAGTTATGTAGAATTTATAATGTGAAGTCCTTGGCTAATAAACTATTCTTGAAGAAAGAATTTTTCCAGCTCGAGATGGTAGATGACGGATATTTGAAAGATCATTTAAACAAGTTCAATGGCTTGATCACCCAATTAGCGAGTTGGGATGAGACATTTATGTGGGGAATAAAGCATGTATTCACCCTAAATTTGCAGGATTATAATGAAAAATACAGTTGTGTTTATAGTCATAAGATTAAAAAGGATAAGAAAAAGAATTCAACCTTTGGTCCTTTGTGCTTATGGCCTAAGAACAGGAATTAAAGCAAATTCCCTCCTATTAATGCTTTTGTGAGAGGATCGGCTATGTTGTCATCCGTAGCGATCTTTTCAATAAAAATCTCCTTTTGCTCCACGTAATCTCTGATTAGATGAGCTTTCCGTTGTACATGCCTAGCCTTGCTGCTAGACTTATGCTCCTTAGCTTGGAAGATGGTACCGCTATTGTCACAATAGACGGTGATTGGGTCATTCGAACTAGGCACTACTGATAGTCCTTGTAAGAATTGACGCATCCATATTGCTTCCTTAGCTGCTTCTGAGGCGGCATAGTACTCGGACTCAGTCGTAGAATCTGCTGTAACACTCTGTTTAGAACTTTTCCAGCTGACAGCAGCGCCATTAAGAGTGAAGACAAAACCAGACTGAGATTTCGAGTCATCTCGATCTGTTTGGAAGCTAGCATCTGCGTAACCCGTGGCGCAGAGCGTTGAGTCGCCTCCAAAAGTCAATCCCCAATCTTTAGTCCTCCGTAGGTACTTAAGAATGTTTTTCACGGCCATCCAGTGTTGTTCACCTGGATGAGCTTGGAATCGACTTGTCATACTCAATGCATATGCAACGTCAGGACGTGTGCATATCATGGCATACATGATCGATCCTATTGCCGAAGCATAAGGAATCCGACTCATGCGCTCTTTCTCTTCCACTGACTTAGCTTCTTGAGTCTTGCTCAAGTGAAGCCCAGGAGTCATAGGAAGGAACCCCTTCTTGGAGTTCGTCATGCTGAATCTCTCCAGAATCTTCTCTATATAAGATTCTTGACTGAGAGACAACATCCGTCGTGATCTATCCCTGTAGATACGGATGCCCAAAATTCTTTGTGCCTCTCCCAGATCTTTCATCTGGAAATGGTTTTTCAACCATGCTTTAACCGAAGATAAGAGAGGTATGTTATTCCCAATCAAGAGTATGTCGTCGACATACAGTACTAGGAATACAATCTTACTCCCACTCGACTTGATATAGAGACATGGTTCCTCGACTGATCGAACGAACCCATTCTCTTTTATCACTTGGTCGAAGCGATGATTCCAACTCCGCGATGCTTGCTTAAGTCCATAGATGGAACGCTTAAGCTTGCAAACTTTCTTAGGATGTGCTGGATCGACAAAACCCTCGGGTTGTACCATGTACAACTCTTCCTCCAAATAACCGTTTAAGAAGGCGGTTTTAACGTCCATTTGCCATATTTCATAGTCATGAAATGCGGCGATCGCTAAGATAATCCGAATGGAACGTAGCATGACTACGGGTGCAAAGATCTCATCATAGTGCAAGCCTGGCACTTGAGTGAAACCTTTAGCAACTAGTCTAGCCTTGTGGATATCTTGTTTTCCTTCCACGGCATGCTTTATCTTGTAAAGCCATTTGCATTGAAGGGGACGTACCTTTGCAGGTAGGTCCACAAGATCCCACACGTTGTTCTCATACATGGAGTCCATCTCGGATTGCATGGCTTCTAGCCATAGCTTTGAGTCAGAACTGGTCATGGCACCTTTATAGGTTGTGGGTTCATTACCCTCTAGGAGTAAGACGTCATCTGTATCGTGTTCCTCGACCATACCAATGTATCTGTCCGGTGGAATAGAGACTCTTCCCGACCTCCTAGGTTCCTCAGGAATATCTATCGCAGCCTCGGTTGAAGGAACTGTTTCCTCCAATGGTTGCTCGATAGTTGGTTCTTGAATCTCCGATAACTCGAAGGTTCTATTACTCGACTTGTTCTCGAGAAATTCTTTCTCTAAGAACGTCGCACTAGCCGCAACAAAAACACGTTGTTCGGTAGGCGAGTAGAAGTAATGACCAAACGTTCCCTTTGGGTAGCCTATAAAGTATGTCTTGACCGATCGCGGGCCGAGCTTATCCTCGTGTCTCCACTTGACATAAGCCTCGCAGCCCCAAACCCGAATAAAGGACAAGTTAGGGACCGTTCCCTTCCATAACTCGAATGGAGTCTTGTCAACAGCTTTAGACGGACTTCGGTTAAGTATTAGAGCGGCTGACAAAAGAGCATATCCCCACAATGAATCAGGCACAACGGTGTGACTCATCATGGATCGAACCATATCAAGTAAAGTTCGATTTCTCAGTTCGGACACACCATTTAATTGTGGTGTTCCAGGTGGAGTCAACTGTAGCACGATCCCACAGTCTTTTAGGTGTTGATCAAACTCGTGTGAAAGATACTCACCACCACGATCCGAACGTAGTGCTTTAATCTTTCTACCCAGCTGGTTCTGTACCCGATTCTGGTATTCTTTGAACTTGTCAAAGGATTCACTTTTATGTTTCATCAAGTAGACATAGCCATATCTACTCAAATCATCCGTGAAAGTGATGAAATACCTATAGCCTTCTCGTGCGTTGATCGACATAGGGCCACATACGTCCGTATGTATGAGTCCTAATAGGTCGGCAGCGCGCATTCCAACACCTTTGAAGGAAATACGAGTCATTTTGCCGATGAGACATGATTCACACGTGCCATATGATTCGAAATCAAAGGGCGAAATAGCTCCATTCTGTATGAGCTGTTTAACGCGTTTCTCATTTATGTGTCCCATACGACAATGCCATAAGTAAGTTTGATCTTTGTCACCTACCTTTATTCTTTTATTATTCACATGTAATATCTCGGTAGTTTGATCTAAAACATAAATTCCATTCATGGAAACTGCCTTGCCATAAATCATATTGTGCAAAGAGAAAATACAGCTATTATTCTCTATTACAAATGAAAATCCGAGTTTGTCAAGTGCAGAAACTGAAATAATGTTTTTGGATAAACTAGGAACATAATAACAGTTATACAAAAATAACTCGAATCCACTTGGAAGCTGGATTACGTATGTTCCCTTCGAGACTGCAGCCACACGTGCTCCATTCCCGACACGCAGGTCCACCTCACCCTTGGTTAGGGGTTCTTGGTTTCGGAGGCCCTGCACATGATTACATAGATGAGAACCACAACCAGTATCAAGTACCCAAGTTCCGCAACTTGCATGGTTAATCTCAATCATGTGAATAAAAGAAGAAGAAGACATACCAACAGGAGTAACACGGCCTGCCTTAATGTCCTCACGATACACGGGGCATGAGCGCCTCCAATGCCCAGTCTTGTGGCAATGGTGACATTCCATGCTTGTATCCTTGCTCTTTGTCTTGCCCTGTGAGTTGCTCGACTCACCTGGCCCACTCTTAGCAAATCCTGGTTTCTTGAACCTGGGCTTACCTACTGCTAGGTCGCCCTGAGCTTTAGCCTTCCCTTTACCTTTTCCCTTACTTGAGATCATGAGAACATCCTGCTTCAGACTCCCACTCAACTTTAGATCCTTCTCAGTCTGTACGAGAAGGGAGTGGAGCTCATGAGGAGTCTTCTTCATGTCGTTCATGTAGTACGTAGTTGGCCCGAAAGAGGGCGAACCCATCATGAAGCGAATGAAGCATGCGATCAACGATGATGTTCTCACTGATCTTGCAGTTTAGGGACTCCAGTTTCTCGATATTCTCAATCATGTTGAGAATATGTGGGCTAACAGCTTGGCCCTTCTGGAGTTTCGCCTCAAAGAAGCGACAGGTATGCTCATAAGAAACGATTCTCGGAGCCTTGGAGAATTCGTTAGTGAGCGTGGTGAAAATCTTGTTTGCACCATGGGTTATGAAGCGTCTTTGCAAATTGGATTCCATTGCATAGATGAGTACGTTCTTTATCGCACCCGCTTCCATAACGAAATCGCTATGAGCGCGAATTTCGTTGGCTCTAGCTCCAGTTCCTGGGTGTGGCGGAATGGGCTCAGTTAAGAACTTGAGCTTTCCGTCAGCAATGGCAGCATTCCGTAGTGCTGCCTCCCAGTCAGAGAAGTTTGACCCATCATTCCTCAGTCTAGTTGACTGATTCATGGAGTCCATGAAGGCTTTTAGCCAGGATTCACGTGCTAGCTTGGCACTTGGCATTGGGTCTTCACCAGCCATTTTAGTTTTACAGCAGTTTTAATGAACGTGTTCTACACTGAAAAAGAAGATAAAACAAAACCATATAAGCAACTTATTGTTGTGATTTAAGTCTATATTAAATTGAATTTAAACTCGTAGACTCATGCATTTATATAATTGATCTCCCTCAAGAATTATATAAACGATCCCAAGACTCAATTTCCGTATATTGATAAGCCCACAGTTTGGCTAATTCCAATCGTTGGAACTCTTGGTCGATAGATTTCCGTAAATCCTATCTATTAGTCCATCTCAGTCACTGGAATATTATCGAGTGACCATGATGTTGAGATAAAATAAATCATCTGTTCCCACTTACCCGACGTAGAAGGGGTCATATTATGCCTACTGACGAAGAAGGGATTCATGGGAGGCTGATTTATAAAGACTAGTCTCAATTTTTGGTTATACGAGGAAGACCCCATCAACTTTTATTTATTCATATTAAGTGAACTAATATCTAGCATATGCGTGAATGAATTAAATAAAGTGATGGCTTTATAATGACATGTGACATCTGTATTGTCACAGAAAACTAACGCGTGACCTCTACATGAGTCAGTTTTCAGGCATGATATAGGTGGTTTGGTTTTTAGGCGGAATATGATGCAAGATATTATCGAAGAAAGCATAAAGATAAATGCAATAAACGTAAATAAAAAGTCCTAGTGTGGCCTATCCTACCAAAATAAACATAAAACAACTTGGAATCCACTGTTGGACCCTAGAAGCTTGTCTTGATGTTCCATCTTGGTCCTTGCAGCGGGAGTGAGCATCCGGTCTCCGTCTTGTCTTTGGTCTTCACAAAATTACTAATTTAAATTACAAAAGTAGTCCTAGATACATTCTAATTTAAATACAAAAGTAATTACATGGCAAAAACCCAAAACGGAGATTCAAGATCTCAAAATTACAAGCAAGATCGTGTCCCATCATTACGGTGACACAATCTTCTAAGGCCACACTAAGTTACAACCGTTTGCAAAAATTAAATACGTTATTGAAAGCATTCAAGGCATTCACAAGACGATAAATAAAATGCATCAACTAAAAACAATTTATACATGACATAATACTGATATTATGATTAATAAATTTATACCAAACCACCTTTTAAGATTAAAATTAAGTGACTATACCGTTTTAATCACCAATTTTAACAAACATATAATCCATTATTTTAAACTGTTTTAAAACAATATGTATCAAACGAGGGTGAACCGTTTCACTAAATAATACACTATTTCCGTATATAGTATATTATTTTAAGCCATGTGAAAATAAAACATGTTATTTTCGAAAATAAAAAAAAACGAGTCTGTTACAGGGGTGGTCTACCGACCGGAAAAAACAGGTCTACCGACCACCTGACGAAAAAAAAAAATTTTTTTTTTTTTTTTTTTTTTTTTTTTTTTTTTTTTTTTTCAGAATGGTCGACCGACCCGAAAAACAGGTCGACCGACCACCTGACACGAAACCGAGTTTCTGAACACGATTTCTCACAAAAGAAACTGTTTTTAAAAAAAAAACAGAAAACTCACACAGGGGCGGTCGACCGACCGCTAAAACTGGTCGACCGACCGCTAAAACTGGTCGACCGACCGACGCAGCGGCAGAAACGAGATTTTTCAAAATCTTTTTAAAAAAACTTATGAAAAACACAAAAGTAAAAATTTCATGGCCTTGCTCTGATACCACTTGTGGGGAATAAAGCATGTATTCACCCTAAATTTGCAGGATTATAATGAAAAATACAGTTGTGTTTATAGTCATAAGATTAAAAAGGATAAGAAAAAGAATTCAACCTTTGGTCCTTTGTGCTTATGGCCTAAGAACAGGAATTAAAGCAAATTCCCTCCTATAACTTGCACCCAAGACTTTGATTGAGACGATGCCGCGTGTGCTAGAAAATACCCTCCAATTGCCTTGCAATATGGGGAGAGCTTTTGTGAGGTTTTAGATGTGAGATCTGAGTTTTGGGAAAAGAATGTTCTCAAAACCCTAATTCTTGAGATTGTGATACAACCAGTAACTGATGTAGTATTTGGGTCGGCCGAATGGACTGGAGGTGAGGGTGGGCTTTTTCCACTCTTACCTTATTCCTTTGCGTGATTCGACCCGTTTTGCTAAATATTATTTGCGGGATTTAATTATAAATCGTAACATGTTATCAGATATTAACATAGTCGATATATTAATAACGGTCTGATAAAATACGATATTGTATAATTACCTAAATTAATATAACTGTTTATATTAATTCGCGAATACAATATTTAATTAAATATAACTGTTTATATTTAATTTACGAATTAATCATGTAATCCGTATTAGCTAAAATTATTTAATCCGTATTAAATAATAATCTCAACATCTTATTGACTAATTTATTAGTCAACACCTCTGACTAACTGTTTAGTCATATCCGGCATAAATGTGACTGTATTTTCATACCTTCACATCTCTCAAACGTGTCCTATAGGTGTGACGTATAGGGACCAGTTGATCACCGCCATCCGTATGACAATAACGTCAAACTTATCTAGCAAGCCAACCGTTATTGATAAACGTGGATCAACTGGTAATAATACAAAAGTATGCCCTTGTGATCCTTGAAGAGATTTAATAAGTCATTGTACTTAACTGTCAAGGACACCAGCCCCAACAATTTAAAGAAGATGACAATGCTATAATGTTGTTGGCATCTCTTCCCAAAAGGTATAACATGGTTATCACTGGCTAGTTTACTTGTGGGGAAGATAACATTGGCCTTAGATGATACCATTGTGGTTTTGTTTGAGTCACAAATGTTGATAAAGTGTGGAGGTGGTCGCTCTTCAACTGATGAAGGAACTTTTGTGGGTGAATATCGCGGCAAGAATAAAGGCGGTTGAAAAAGGCAGAATCCCAATATCAATTGCTTCTATTGCAGTGAGTTAGGTCATATACAAATTATGTGTCCTAAGGCAAAATAAGATTTAAAGGGGTTGAAAAAAACCCGTGGAGGTGGGGTTGCAACTATGGTAGAAGTTGATGATGGTGAACTCTCTTAATGGTTCATGGTGATAAAGAACCTGAGGAGATGTGTTAGATTCGGGAACTTCCTGTCACATATGTGTCAGAAGAGAGTGGTTTTCTTCCTATGAAGAATGTGAAAGAAATATGATTACTTTGTCAAATGGTGATAAGGCAAAGATTGAAGAGATTGGTAAAGTAAAGGTGAAAGTTCATGATGGTCAAATTAGAAGGTTTATTGGTGATATGAGATACATACCAAATGTTAATAAAAACTTGATCTCATTAGGTAGATTAGATTTTAAGGGTTGTACCATTCATATTAGGAATGATGTTTTGGAGGTTATCAAAATGGTAAGGTGAATCTCAAGAGTAGAAGAGATAAAACTAACTTATTCACATTTGATGAAAGATGTGTTGAAGATGGGCTAGTCGAAAGGGGTTCTCTCAAGTGAAGGGAAGGTGCTTTCAAGTGAAGGTAGGGTCGCTCCGCTCAATGATTGACAAGTTCAAAGTAAGGTTGGGCTTAATGGGAGGTTTTTGGGAAGTAACCCTAACATTGATGAATAACTTATATTTGTTAGGAACATATAGAGTCATTATTTGTATATATTTATGTTTGGTTAAGTAACTAATATTTACATATTAGATGTTTATGTTACTAAGTGTAAATATTAGAAGTTATGTTAGAAAGTGTTAAAACACTTAATGTTGTTAGATAAGTTAGGATTTGCGACCTTATATATAAAACTCACTAGTCATGTTGGATAAGAAGAGACGAAGAGTGTATGCTTAATATCACGAGTTAAGCATAGTTTGGAATCTTGACTAGTAGCTAAGTGTTAAAAAATTGATTGTATTATTCGTTTATTACTGTGTTTGAAATTTTGAATCATATAATACAAGTTGAGTTGTGGTTAATTTCATACCAAAATATTGCGTCTTTGCATCTTTGTATTATTTGTACTAAAAACTCCAACACAAACAGTTTTAAAAACCTATTTGCTCGCTTTGTGAGGGGGTGTTTGGTTCAATAGTGGGTATGGATTTGGAATCAGGAATTATACCAGGGTAGTATGGGGTTGGAATTTGATTCCTTATACTATGCGTTTGTTTCAATTTTGGCTGGTATGAGTTTGAAATTCAATTTAAAGTTAAAATTGGTAAAATAAAATAGTTTCAATCGAAAATTTTAATAATATAAAATCATAAAAATACAAATTTAATCAGATAACTTTACAGAAGTTTTAATTTATATCATGCCATAATTTATGTTTCACGTATTTGCTTAATTTAATTTCATTCTCATGGGTATCAATCTCATATCGACCCCTTTGTTGGGTATGGAAACTCATACCTCAAAATCTCATGGGTTTGAGGTATGGGTATGAAACCTTTACATTTATCAACTATCAACTATCAACCAAACACATGATATGAGTTTAATCTATTCTAAACCCTTACTTCATACCGTTTTCAACGGAACCAAACACCCCCTAAAAGTTTTGAAAGTTTAACTTGTTTTGCGACCAAAATTAAACCGAATTTCAATATGGTAGTATAGACATAATTGAAGTGTTAGAAAATGATACTAGATGGTTGATAGTAGAAATTGAAATTGATGATACTGCATGAAGTAACTTAGAGTAGTAGTTACGGACCACATTGATACAGTGATGATACTATGAACAAAGAGGTCACGTGGGCAGCTGACAATATCTGCTTATTTTGATATCTGACATCATTTATGTATGGAAGTGCAAGTAATACTAGCAGTTATGTACAGATATTGCTGGTAGCTCTATTGGTGAATGTTTGTATCTCGACTCTGCGAATGCATTACTTCACTTCTCTTCTCCCTGCCCCATACCCGTGTCATACTTTGAAAACGATGGGTTGGGGCTGACAGCGATACCGATCGGTCATCAAAGCCTCCTCCACAACCTGAGCAAATCACCCGATCTGATGACCACCCGAATGTTTACTTGCAAATTTGCAATGGTAACATCGGCATTTAATGATACTTACTAGATCGTGTTCTTTTCAGTTTAATTTTATCTCAATTCAGTTCAGCTTAATTCAGACCAAAGAGCATTGCCATACTTGTTGGTTTTAATTTTAAATCATGTTTTGCATGAATTTGTCTAAGGGATTACAAGTTGTATGGGTCGGATTCAAACATGAATACGTGATAGATTATACCCTATATATCTAGTTTATGTTTGGTGGATAGAAGATGCCCCTTCCGAGTAGAGGCGGCAATTATTGACACGACCCGAAAATACGGCACGAAATTAGCGGATTTGGGTCAAGATGTTTCAACCCGTTTACGTAATTGGGTTGATACGAACACAACTCGAACTTATATAGGTCGGGTTAGGGTTGGAGTCTTGCGACACGAACCCGACACGAATAACCCATTAATTTAAATGGGTTACGATATATCCATCTAAATGGGTATAATCGGGTTATGTTATTTTGAATTTGAAATAAGACATGAAGATTGTCTATTCTTGCTGTAAATTTTAATTTTAAATGCATTATATTTATATGGGTTGGATGGATTAAACGGGTTTAATGGGTCGAAATTAATCTGTTAAAACTTAAATGGGTTACACAGGTCGGGTTGGTTTATTGAAAAAATAAATGGGTTGGGTTATAGTTGATGCATGCAACCCGTTTATCTAATTGGGTCGGGTTAGGATTGAGGGGGTCATAACTCATTTAATGGTGACACGAACACGAATCCGACACGACCCGACCTGTTTCTACTTCCGAGTAATATGGTTGAGAGATTCCAAATCATGACTCAAAATTCACGAGTTTATGTTCTAAAAGGTGGATCGGACCGAGTCAAATTTTAACTAACCTAATCATAGACAATAATAATGTTACTCAATCCATACATAACAAGATTTGAGAGATGCACATGGAAATTGGGTAGTGTCCAAGTGATATAGGGTGGAACACAAATAATTGGTACGGAAATGTGATGTGCAAAATCATGGATAGTAATGGTCTACCTCATTAACCTATCATGCTTCTTCACTTTGTTTGTTTTGTATTTGGTGTGATAGAGAAGACGATACGAGGACAAATCTCTAGGACACCCTAATACCGTATCCTCTAGGGAGTCATTGGTTTCAAACATAAAAACAAATTGTAATCTCTTGTCCAATTTATAATCCATCCACCATTTATAACGACACAATGTACCTCAAACTCGTTAAAATGACTCGTTTTTGAAATAAAGCATTATTCTATAGAATATGAGGGAGCATAAGAATGAGCGGTCGAAATCACCATTTGCTATCGGAGATCCTCAACATGGGGACAAATTCATGTGACGATGAATGTCTAGTTTTTGACTCGTTTATGACAAATTATTATATGAATGGTCCTATCCTCTGTAAAACAACTAAGATTTAAAATTAGCGGAGACGGCTGTAATATGATATGGTAATAAAGATGAAGTTTCAAATGTTGTGTAGTTGATGAATTGAATCAGCTGGTGGTAAGATAGGATAAGAGATAGAACACAAATTCTCATTTGTGACGGCAATTTTCGTCGCAAACTTGTGACGGGTCAAATAAAACTCATTTGGAGAGATAAAGACAAATCATGTGTGATTTTCTATGCACTTTTATATTTGTCTTATTTAAACAAGTGGGTGTATTTAACCCGTCGCACGCTTGTGATAGATATACCCGTCACAAGAGAAACGTAGATAGAATAAGGATCCTGATGACATGAAGCAAGTTCAACCCTTTAAGGTGGTAGGTAGTGTAGAATCGGAGAGGTGACATGAAATTGATGATAATGGATTAATGGTGGTAAGTCAGTAAATGCTGTAGTATTCAATGCATGTTCATGTGGTACATGAAAAGTGGGGAGGGTTGACACTTTTGATTCTTGCTACTTACCACTTCATACAAACCCATTATTTTTTGTCTTCTCATCCATCTTACTTCCACCCATTCATTCCATTTCAATGATGTACCCAACATTATCCCAATGTTACAGTGACGAGATAGGAGAATGGGTTAGATATATGCAGCCTTGTCTTTGTGTTAGTAAGAGAAATAGACTGTTTTTAAATGACTCAAAATGTAAATTGCATCGAAAATTAAAGCCAAGTACCGCTATTTTACAAGAGGAAGAAGCGCAACTATTTTAGTGCAACATGTGGATTTATTCCATCATAGTTCAGAACCAAAGAATAATGAGTCTTTGACTACATCTTAAAAGGTGGAAAGTCTCTTTGGAAAAATTACATTTAAGCATATAGATCGGTAGGGATAGCAGCCCTTCTACTTTCTGATCTCTTATGAAAGAACCGAAATTAGTAAGAGGTCAAGTGGAGGACCTTATTAGTTATGTTGGGAGGGTGTTAGACCTTCTTTACTTAATGATTGACTCTCAAATATTAAATTCCGACGCCTCCTTATTATTCATTTCAAGATTTGCCACTAATTAGTGATCAACAAAATTGACCCAATTTTTTTTTTTTTTTGTGTATTTGTTTAGAGTAATGTATGCCTAGTCATGTACATTACTTTGCCTCATTCTCCTGTTCCAAAAGTAAAAGCAAACAAACAAAATGGAGGGTTTTGTCATTTGCATTTTGTAAAAGAGAATGTCCGTCTTCAACGAGAATTCGCATCATTTGTCATTTAATACTCAAAAGAAGTAAGTTGGTAGGTTCTTAAAGAATCTGGCAGAAACCATCTGAATGCCTAGGATAATGTACACTTGTTAGCCTTTGAATCAAAAGTACAAGCCCCACTATAGCTACTTGTTAACTAAAATACAAACTAATTCTGCAATCAAATTTTGGCCATCAACATTAATATAGGAAACTTCTGTCCGACCAATAACTTCATCAAGATAATAAATTAATAATCTATCCTTTTCATTTATTTATTCACATATGATATGACATTCAATGCCAGAGCTAGGGGAGAGCTAGTCGGGGCTTGCCCTCACTGGAAGATAGAAATTTCGAACTTTTTACTTAACATTTTCGAACTTTTTAGTTATTTGCATAAATCGGTTGGTCTTGTTTCACATAAACACTTTGGGTCTTAACCTTCAGACGGGTCATATGTTACAATTTTACTGTTAAATGTAATCATTATTAACAAACAAGTTATCACAAGTTGTACTATCGGCCACACTATTGTTGTTACATTTAACTATAAAATGGTAACATATATTTGATCTGAAACTTCAGACCAAAAGTGTTGGTCTGAAACAAGAATTTGCCTAAATGGTTATACCATTACCCGTTTTCCCGGTGATAACTTAAGACAACTAGCTTCATAAAAGGAAAAAGAAAGAGGAGTAAAGAAGGTAAAAAAAAATTTACATACAGATTTTGATTTAATGGTATGATTAAGCAGTGTGTGTGATATTAAGGGATCTATTTAGTTTTTCAAGTATGCCATTAGCTTTTCTCTTGGCCCTTGAAGTACCATCTTGTGCTAGTTCTGATAACGTCCCGTGGGCACGCTCCTCTTCTCGCATGTCTCTTAGCTTGGATCGATCATGAATGCAGATTGTGTATAGGATTGCAATGCAATTTTCTCTGATCCTAGCACAAGAACCCTCTCGTATAATGCGTAGAAACGTCGGAACTGCACCAAGGTCGGTCAGTTCTTGGACTGCCCTTTGATGAGTTGAGAGCATTGCTAGTATTGCCAATAGTTCATCAACATTTACTCCATTCTCAATCTTCTTTAGTATCACACTCACCAAACCTTCATGAACGGCCCTAGCCTTGTTTTCCTGCACTATGCATAGATTAAAAATAGCTGATGCGGCATCTTTCATGGCTAGAGGATGGCCTTCGTCCAAAAGACAGATCAGCGATTTCAATGCGCCTGATTTTCCAATAAGGGTTTTGTTGGAATCGAGGGCAGATAATGTGAAGAGAGCTGCTGCACTGTTACTCCTACTTGCGGGTGTTCCATTTGTAACGGCATCAATGAGTAAGGGGATCACCATTGGTGTCTCGGCAACAAGCTTTTTATTACTATCATGGATGGATATGTTCAACAGAATGGTGATCAAATCTTCTTGGAGATTAGGATCAACTGTCTCATTATTGTTCCGACTCCTAGAAAACCCTCTTCTTTGTGTTAAGGGTTTCAACAATCGAGGGATATAGTCAGTTGATTCACCAAAAAGACCGCGAAAAGAAGGTGTCCGCTTTGTAAGAAGTCGGAGCTCCTTAGCAGCTGATTTTTGCTCAGGCATTGACTTGGACATTTCATCAAGTAGCCATACAAAACGGTCCCGGTCAGTCTCAGTTGGTCCATCCTCATTTATACTAGCAACAGGAGGATCTGGGTATGTAATCCCCCGGGTTTTGCACCACTGGGAGATCATTTCCCTTACCAAGTAATTCGGAGTAAGAAGCGAGTGAGAAAGGAGTTGGTGCGTAAGAGGGCATATCATATCCCCTGCTTTAAGCCACTTCTGAATGAATGGTCTGTCATATGTCTGAAATCAAACAACCAAAGCAAGGAATAAAATCAACATGCTCCGTAGTTGAATCAATTACTAAACCCCAGTGATGATCGGACCTTATTCTAAAATAGCAATCAGTAAGAGTGGCATTTGGGTAGACTTGTCGCCAAATGGCCGAGAAAGGTACGGTGACTATCATTAGACGCGGTATATGAGATGCTGATTTGAGTTTGACATTCTTGTAACAGAGTTTATAGAACATAAATTAACACATTAACACATGATTAACGCTAATCGTCTAATTAATCGTCCGACATTACCACTTGCCCAAGACGAAAGTTGAGGGTAAAGTGGGTTGGAAGTCTCGGAAGTAATCAATCAATTAATGAATTAATGCCAAAATTGAAAAAACCATATGAGATGATCCAAGAAATAATAGAGGTATTTTAGAAAAAAACAAAGAGTCTTGCTTGTGACGGATGTGACAAGCTGAAGACGGATACTTTAATCTCACAAAAATACGAGTGGACATGCAAGTGAGAAAAAGTGGAGCATCATATGAAAAGTGCAACTTGCATGATGTGAGAGCGTACTATCTATCTTCAGCTTGTGACATATAGTGTCCGTCTTTAACGAGAATTTGTGTAGAGAAAAAGGCAAATTTAGGTGCTTAGCGTTGATGCAAAGCTACTCCATAACTTCATTGTCACATGGAATTGGAATTTTGCTCCTTCACTCTCAAATACAGTTGGAATTTTGCATTTAAAAAAGCACATGATAAATTGACAATTGACAATTGACAATTAACACCATTCATTGAAATGTTGAAAGTCCAAATATCATAAACGTTAATTATCTCCTTTTTCCTCATGAACCCACCAAATTAACTTTCATTAAACCAACATTACCCCACTAGACACCATCAAATTGTGCACAAATTCTTGTCTCAGGCGGCCACTTTTAGTCTGAAGCTTCAAACGGGCCATATGTGACCATTTTATAGTTAAATATAATCACAATGGTGTGGTTAATGCTACAGCTTATGATAACTTGTTTGTCAATAAGGGACACATTTGCTGTAAAATGGTAACATATTGCCGTCTGAATCTTCCTATCAAAAGTGACCGTTTGAAGCAAAACCAACTGCAAATTGTGGGGATATGGAGATCCGAGTTACATTTTTTCTTTTAACACCATTTTATAGTCAAAATGTCGTCAATTTTCAAAAAAATTACCAATAAATTGTAATATTAACTAGACCATTGTTATTATATTTGACCAAAAAATATGCGAAAATAACCCGTCTGAAACAAGAATTTAAGTAAAATGAGGGTTTTTTAAGATATGCTCACTAGCAACCAATTCAAGTACCACTCTTTACATTCAAAATGTAGAGACTACAGACCATTAAATGATTAAAACAATAGACCAAGAGTGTGCAGCGAAATACAGTAACAAAGTAAATAACACAAAAATATCAACAATTACGAAAATTAAATGGACTAATAATGATTTTTGAAAACACAAACCTTGCCAGTGGAAATAACAACAGGATCTTTCATGAGTTGTTTGGAAAGAGGACATCGAAATTCAGGTGGACAAGATAAAGAACAATCACGGCGATCATCAACATCATCATCATCATCCACTCTAAACGACGTCGTTTTCTTAATCTTCACTTCTTTCAGAGATGATAAAACTTGTTTAGCTTTATCAATGGCGTCCATACAACATGATTTACTTGAATTTGAGATAATAAATTCATTATCTTCTTCTTCTTCTTCTAAAATAGCCTTAACTAAAAATCTAAGTTCTTTCTTCAATTCACAGACTTTAGTTGAATCTACCTCCGAAATTAGCCCTGTTTTTGCCATGAAAATGAAACCCCGGATGAAATGTAGGCTTAATTGAAATGGGTATTCATCAGAATTCCGTCATTTTTAATTTTGGTGTGGTAATTAATTGATCGGATATACTCCGATATGAAGCACATGCAAAAGTGAATATAATATGGTCTAAATGTAGGAGGATGGGAATGGAGACATGGTGTGTGAATGAATGAGAGCACGAGTAATGAAGGAAGGTCAGGGAGTCATGAATTTTATGAGGACCAATTTTTAATTGGAAAGTTAAGAAATAAATGGAACGTGTGGGACCCAAATGGGTCCCATTAGTACCGGATCGAGCATGTTGGATTCCGAGTCAAATCATACATGTCGGGTTAGAATATTAGTCAAGTTAGGGTCATTTTAGAGTTTAAGGAAAAAAAAAATAACACCTTTTTAACTCCTTTTTTCAATCCAAAAATATTTTTTTTAAAATGTAAAGATATTTTAATATTTTAATCATATTTAATGTTATATTAATTATATTGACATAATTAATAAAATAAAGTTTTTTAAATAATTACATTTTATTAAATAATATAAAATTTATAAAATTAAATTTTTAATGAGTGTTTAATTTTAAGTAATAAAAAAATTCAACTATTTTTTAAAACATCGTATATAAATATTATCCTCCCATTCAAGACACTACAAGAAATACTTAAAAGGGCGACTGCATAGGCGACCGCTTAACTAGTCGCTAATTTAGCGACCGAAAACAAAAAGGCGGGCCATCGATTTCGGTCGCGAAATTGGCGACAAAAAACTTATCCACATATTATCCTAAAAAATATCCGCGTGAATCCTAGGGCGACCATACCGCCAAATTAGCTAAGCCCCTGATATAATTGTTTTCGCGTCTTCAACCCGTCATTTCCCCAACTACAATTAAAACCTTTAACGAAAAAAAACTCCAAACCCTCGTCAACCTCTAAACCATCGTGCTTCTACCGGACCACCGCAGCGACACCGGACCACCCACCGCCGCCGCTCACCTACCTAATACTCCATTTTCAGGTTTTTGACGATTGAATAACTTAATTTATGTGTTGAATACCTTAATAGTTTTATTCTAATTCATAATTTTAGTTAGTAATTAGATTATTAGGATGATTTAAATAACATTTGGATGTTTATTAAGTTTTTATGTATAAGTTAAATACATTTTTTAGAAACTACTGTGATTAGGGTTAGAAATTGGCCGGGGAAAATTAGATGTTTGTTAAGGCTAGTAGCTTTAGTTAGTAACTAGTTCTGTTCCCCGTGAAAATCACGGGCTTGTTATGGACATTATTTTTCTTTTTTTTATTAAAGTAATGTCTGGCGAGATAGGAGAAAATATCTTTTTAAGCTCGGGGAATAAGGTGAAAGCGGGAGATGTAATATCAAAGGGACAAATGTGGTTTTTTAAAAATGAAAATAACATAAAAGTTGTTGCTATCTCTAATTTGCAGGTCACCCTTACAGTGAGCTACATAATATCAAAGGGACACTGGATGGTTTGGACTCGTTTCTTCGCACAATTGCTTTTCTTTTAAGCTCATCAACTCGCCTGCTTCTGCATGTTTCATATAGAGTTTTTCATTTGCAAGATCTAGTCCATATTTCGCTAGATTTTTTCCTTATTGCTACCTCATGGAAAGGAAAAAAAGAAATATTGTTTTGTACATACAACAACTACCAAATGAATTTGGAGAAAATCAAAAACTCAACAATGAAATATTCATATTATAACAAAAACATATCAAAAGTTTCAAGAAAGACGGATACTTAGCTAGTGTTTCGACTATCTCACATCCATTTTATGATGTTGTCATGTGCTACGAATGCTTATAAATTGTACACGAATGAACCTTACAAATAAAAATAATATATGTTAGAAAACGCATGAAATTATATGTCAACAAAATCATAAAGTAGACGGGAAAGAAATAACGACAACAACTTTGAGCA
This sequence comes from Silene conica, assembly GCA_029255685.2. NCBI lineage: Eukaryota > Viridiplantae > Streptophyta > Magnoliopsida > Caryophyllales > Caryophyllaceae > Silene > Silene conica. Next base: position 75,312,964 of record CM055318.2, on the reverse strand, counting down.
TTCGGTAATTCTCAATCGATTTTAATTTACAAAAGGAAAAGTATGGAATTATTTATCATATGTCGAAAAGGTGCAACGTGACATGTATTATCCCTTAACATGATTTTCTTTTTTTTATAATCTTGTATAGATAGATAGATTTCTTATATAAGGTTAACATGTGATAATATTTTTCCTATTTATGTTACCGTTTTAGGACCCTAATTGATTTATTAACATGCTCTATTACAAAAACAATCAACTAAAATGTCAATTTTAATTAAAAAATATGAAACTTGGATTCGAATTTGTAAAGATTAGATCATTCACTAATGAAATATCTATTATATGCACAATTAATTTAAGAATAGTGATGATATAATAACATTTATTGTATTAAATTTTAGTAAAATCTATGTATATGTAGAATGGTAGTTTAGTAATTGGTTGTGAAGTGAGGTGGCATCATAACATGCTAGAAAATTGAAATGCTTGACAATAAGGTACTTAACATGCCTTTTAATATTATACTAGTTCTGTTTCCCGTGAAATTCACGGGTGTTTTTTTAGTGGTATTTGTAACGGTTTGTGATTACATTTTCATTAGTACGTAATTTTGTTGTGTATTATTAAGTTGTAAATGGATATTTTGCCATGCTTCTTCCTTTTTTTTTTGATAAATGTTATAGTGCTCTTAGTTGTATTTACATTTTTTTAAGTACTCTAGTCACAGTAAAAAAAATTGAGTTTTGATCCCGCAAAAATAGAAAAGTCAAACCTAAGAGATTTTTTTTCTAAAATGGAAGGGAACAAATTCAATAATAAGACATAAGCAACTTCAACAATATCTCAAATGTTGACAAACTCGGGGTGAAATTTGTTAAATAGGTGAAACTTGAAAAACCGATTAGCGTATTTCTTATTTTCCAGCACTACTTTTATATTTATTCGATCACCTTAGCTAATTATTATAACATATCTAAAGGGGGCTTTGTAGCTTGATGCATTCGATTTTTACCAGTGGTCAACATTTTAAGCAATGTAGTTGTGAAATTCAGAAACTTATATTTATGATCGTTGAGCTATAAATTATTAGTCAGTTACTATACAATATTATACATACAAAGAAGGGGAAAAAGAACTTCTTGTCAAACTCCATCAAGGTCATAGTCTCATATCTAGATTTTTAGGAACTTTTTGGTACCATTCTTATTGATAAAAGATAATTCATTAAACTCATTCCATGCTAAATATTCAAGAAATAAAGAAATAATAAAAATCAACTTCTATGAAAAAAATAGTATAGGTGTCATTTACCATTTTTTATACATGGATGTAGACGTACTAAGCAAAAAAAAATGACCAATAGATAAATAAATTAATATAAGCTATCATTCTAAAATCCAAATTAATTAGTCTAAAAACAAAAACAGTGTACCATGGTATCAAGACTAAGCAAATGACCATTTGATAAATAAATAAATAAAAAAAAGATAGAAATGAAAATTGCACAAGAAAATAACTCAAGCGATAAAAAATTGTAAATACAATGGTGTCATGTTGTCAATTGTTAGGACATGAGATGTAAGTTTAGAAAGAAAAAATGGATTTTTAACGCATTGATTTTCATTATATTAAAAAAATGAGTTATATATAAGATATTGTAAACTAAGTTACATAAAAATGAGATAAAGAGATTGTTTAATTGCAAAATGAGTAATGATGAAGTGAAAAATATTTACTTAATGAACATATGAGAAAAATGAGAAAAATGATGGGTCATGAATATTCTTATATAATTATATAATTACATGATGAATTTTTAATCAATATGTAATTAAGAATGCCCAATCAATGGAGATATTAAATTTAATAGGGTATACAAAGAGTCATGAAAAATGAAAAGTTCAATAATCACTATTTTACTTTTACAATAATAATGATAATAATGATAATAATAATATATTTTTAGTAGTATTATGTGGCAAAAAGTTAAAAATGACACATGTCACTTCAATGGAGGCTCAAGAAGCCTTTTTATGTTATTATATAGATTATATTTCTAGGATGATTTTAAGAACATTTTTTTATGTTTATTATGTTTGTATGTGTAATTTAATTAATATTTTCGGAAATTGGTTGGTGTTAGAGTTAGAAATTGACAAAAATTAGGAAAAAATTGGGTGTTATTGTTAATGAGTGTTAGTATTGTTAGAAATTGAGAAAAAAATTGTTGAATGTTGTTATTCAAATTAGTACATTATTGTAAGTTATTGTGAATATTTTTCGTGGAAGAATGACTATTGACCTAGTACCCGTTCAAGAATTACTCGTTAGGAGGAATTCATGAATAGTCCCCATTTTGGGACTGTCTTTGAATATTTCAAGTAGGGATGGCAGTCTCACCCTAACCCTTTGGATATCCATCCACCCGAAATCAAATGGGTGGGATATGGATGATGATTTTTTTTACAATTTAGGGTGGGATATGGATATGGGTGAATTTAGGGTGGGGTATGGATCATGGTCCACCACCCGCTTATCACCCAGTGGATATCCTAAATTAATAAGTATAATTATTTTTTTTCTAAAAAGTATTAATAAATATTTTGGTTAGAAAAATGCTTTCAGTTTGTAAAGTTTATTTAAAATAAACTTAGAAACTACTCGTTAATGTTTTGTTGCACTTTTTTTATGGGCGTGTAAAGCTTGTGTGGATGAGTTTCGCAGTTGTAAGTTGTAAAATTGTGAATATGGTTAACAAGATTAAAATTTTTGTTCAATTTTCTCAAAAAACTATGTAATCCGGAATTGTTTGGTAATGTACGCTTTAAATTTTATCGTCTTAGGTGTATATTTTTTATATATCGCCTTGAAATTTATGAGGGTGGAAATATCCAACGGGTGTCCACTCCACCCGCTTCACCCGGCGGATATGGATATGGATGGATGAAGAAAAGATTAAACGGATAAGGGTGGGATATGGATGACCACAAATTAAATGGATATGGATATGGATATGCCTCCACCCCATCCATATCCCACCCATTGCCATCCCTAATTTCAAGTCACTTAGGTAGTAAATACATATTTGTGATTTTATTAATGGGGAAAGAGTTTGGTAACAATTCCTTTGATGTTCTTCGAATACATATGTGAAATAAATACAAATTTAGTTCACATTGTGTATTTGAAGAACTGAGGGGAATTGCTGTCAAAAAAATTTTCCTCACTAATAAATCACAAATGTGTGTTTACTAGTGACTTGAAATATACATTGATGGGTTTAGGTTGGAGTGATAAGGACCCGATTGAAATCTTGAAATATATATTGACTTGAATTTTTGAACTTATTTGTTGAAATATTATTGAAATTGTGTTGTGTTTATTAAGTATATTATTGAAAATCCTTAGTTTCTTTGTTGGTTTATTATATATTATCTAGATTAAAACGGAGAGATTTGAACGTAGTTGAATGTACGAATAAAGAGTAGATAATAAGAAACATTCCAATGCTAGATTTGTAAAGGGAGTTCGTGGGTTTATTGAATTTGCTAGATGTTCAGAATCTGATTTCGAACAACGCAAACTTAGGTGTCATTTTACTAAATGTAAAAACTTCAAATATTTACTTGAGATTGAAGTAGAAGAACATCTTATTACGAATGTTTCATTTTTTGTAGGAAAAATTTCTTGAGCGAAAGAAGAAGAACCCTGACATTTCCGACAATCAGCTTTGGTATGAACTTGTAGATGGTTATCAGAAAGGAGAAGTCTACGGAGCCGATTCCGCGAAAGAGCATTTTTATGACCCACCGGCAAAAAGAGGGCCATCCTCCCAGCACCAAACATATGTTCCTGGCTTGGTAAGTCACCTCCAATTTCAACTAGCTGAGAAGGATAGAAGGGACGTTGGAGGGGATGAAGTAATGAGAAAGATGAAAGAAGAAATGGACAAGATGTCTACTTATTTCGCAAATTGCAACAGTGGTTGGCGCCCATAGGATAGGGATCCAAGAGATCCAGATTATGGAGGTGGCAGTGGGGCGGGAGCATATTTCCCGGTGTCTTAGCTAGTGTCTCTTCTTGTTTTTAGTGTCGGATAATTTTTATTTTTGTTGGACAAGCACTCGAATTTGGTACTTTGTAATCCGAATCAGTTTTATTTATTTAAGTTTCAGAAGTTTGGCATCATTTGGGTTGTGCGGTGCTGTTGTTGGTTTTGCTTGCAGGTTTATAAGTAATAGCTAGGGATTTGGCTAGGACAAAACAGGTTTTTGCGGCTAAAAACATGTAAAATTAGCGACCGAAAATGTAAATTTGGCGACCATTTTTGGTCGCTAACCTTCTGTTTCTTTTTTTTCAATGGCGACCAGTTGGCGACTGAAGTTGGTCGCTAAATTAGCGACTGATAGCAGTAGCTAAATTAGCGACTGAAATCAATAGCTAAATTAGCGACGAAAAGCAATCGCTAAATTAGCGACCAACTGCAGTCGCTAATTTAGCTACCAAAGCCAGTCGCTAATTTAGCAACCAACCGCTAATTTAGCAACATTGGTCGCCCGTCTTTTTATTTTCAGTCGCTAAATTTAGCGACCAAGATCGGTCGCCAAAAGCGACCAAACCTAGCGACTACGTGCGGGCGACTGGACTTGGTCGCTAAATTGAGAAGGGCGACTGAAATCGGTCGCCATTTCCAGTCGCCTTTTTCAGTATCTGTTGTAGTGAGACTACATTACCATTATTCTATTTTCATCCATTCAATTTCACACCGCCACTTTCCTTTTTTAACCATGAAAATGACACTTTTATCATTCTTAGCAAATTCTATTTACATAAAATGTCCCTCCTCCCCACTCTAACTTACCATGAAAACCCACCCTTGTATTCTAATTAACCCACATCAATTCAAAACCAACCTAATCTACTAATTATCTTTCTAATTTTTCCGCCAAATTTTAAGGCCCACGAATGACTACCCATATAACCCCTTATAATCCATTTGAAAAATCCAACCCTTTTCATCATCTCCCTAACTATCCCCTTTCAATAGCCTTCTGGATCCTTCCACAATCCCCTAACCCTACTTTAAACCGCAACACAATTGTCATTGTGTTCATCTCTCTCTACTTCCGCCCCCCTCTCTCTCTCTTCCTCCTCATCTTCAACAAAATAAAACCCTAGATCTAGAATATTCTAAACCTTAATCTTCTTAACCTACCTCCATTTCTCTTCTTTTTTCTTCAAATAATGGCTGAGAACGATTACTATTGTTCTTGCCCAGATTCATCGCCTCCTATTTATTGTGTTCCTCACAGTTTAGATCATTCTGATTTGGGAACGGAAGTTCCTGAAGCGCAGTTCAATGATGGTGAGCCTTAATCCGAGGTTCTAGAGAACGACTATAAGCCTCGAACTGAGGTTCTTGAGAACGGTGGTGAGCCTCAAACTGAGTTTCCAAAGAACGATGGTGAGCCTCAAACTGAGGTTCCTGAGAACGACGGTAAGTGTGACTCTCCTTGTACAAAATATACGAAAGGTTTTTTGAAAAGAATGGCTGAGGAAAAGGCTAGAATGGACGAGAAACGGGTGAAGGTTGTGGTTTCTGATGTGTCACCTACACCAAGCCAGAAAAGGTTTCTTGCGTATGCAGAAAGATTTGCAGCAAGGCATCTGGGATTTAAAGATTAAATGGTAGTTTTCTAATATTTTTTGTTTTTTTCTTAAATATTTAGCATTTTTAGTACTCTTTATTGTTTATTAGTTGATAATAAACTGCTGGAAATTTGTTTGCTGTTAGGTTAGATATATGCATGTTATTAGAGTATTTGTTTCTGATGTTGTTAGAATATTTGTTTGCATGTTATTAGAGTATTTGTTTCTAATGTTGTTAGAATACTCATATTTGTTTGCATGTTATTAGAACATTGGTTCTTTTGTTGTTAGAATATTTGTTTGCATGTTATTAGGGTATTTGTTTCTGATGTTGTTAGAATATTTGTTTGCATATTATTAGAGTATTTGTTTCTGATGTTGTGGATTTACTCTTGTTCTTTGCGATTTTTTATGTTGTTAGTTTGCTGGTGTTGGGTTTAAATACGGTACTCTGATCATCACTGAATGAGTAATTAAAATGTGTGTGTAGGATGCATTAATACTTTTCAAAACTCAATGATAATAAAGCTTAATGGTCTGAGAGTTTGCTCAATGATAATAAACCTTAATGGTCTGAGAGCACCTTCAGTTATAAACATGTTTAAATCATAATCGAAGAATTCCTCAGATGGAAACAGGAACAGGAAGTAGGCCGAGTGCAAGTCTGGACCAATTCATGGCCCAAATTTCTGAGAAAATTGATCACCAATCTGCCGTGTTACAGCAGATTACAGCATCAACTGCCACTCCCTCATCGTCCAGTGACATTGGCAGTTCTAAACTCGACCTTCTACTTCACTCATTAAATACAAGATGACATCCTTAGAGAAAACTGCACGCACCGTGTTTGATAAAGTGTTCAAAATATCGGATAAGGTGAACTTTATCTCTCGACGAGGTGGGGATGTGATACGGGTTGTACGTGAAACACCAAAGAGATGAATGTGGTTTTAGCGTAGGCGCAAGATCTCTCCATTAAAACGCTGAACTTTGAGACAAACTTCCGGAACTACGGAATGGCCTTGCGCGATCACACAAACGAACTTGGAAATTTTGAGCAAAGAACCCGCACCCCTCATTCAAACTCCCGTGGGCAATCATCAAATTACCACCGTCGTTAAACCCACCCTATCCCAGCCTTCCCTCAAAATCGTATTTTCTTCATTTTCTTGTTTTACCCTCTTCTGTATTTGGGCCTGTTTTTAATTCCCATCCATTGGCCCAATAACAAGTCTAATATGTGTGTTTCCGATTTTTACTAATGAATTTACATGATTTGTGCGCCTCCATATTAACGGCCCAACGGCTAACTATGGTTAGCATGCAAATTGAGATATATGGTGGATATTTTACCTTATGAGATAAATATTATAGAATCATATATGTGAACAAATTAGTTAAAGTATTTTAGAATAAAATCTTTTTATTCTATAATTTATTTTATCTAAGGGAATTAGGAAATTTGTTATATATCTTTGAGATAGCACATATCTTATCAAGATTATTATTTCTTAAATAAAAGATTTAAGATAGATTTTAAATCAAGAATAATATCTTTGCTATTATTTTCGGCATCTAGGGTTTGTTAAGAAACCTAGGTCATCTATCTTTCCTATATAAGAAGTACAAAAATGAATTTACACTCACGCTTTTCCAAACGCATTTTTCGAACACATTAAGTCATTTGCAAAAATTGTTTTACGGTTTTTTACTTTATTTTTGCAAGTCTTGATTTTTCAAAAGTCGTGCGCTACACTCGTGTCATTTATAGTTATATCGTTATAAGACCAAAGTGCTTAATTCGTTTCCATATTCGTTCTATACGAGAACATCAAGGAACAATTGAAACACTTTCTTATTAACGTAAGATGAATTGAGTATTCAACGACACTACAAGAAAACAGAAAACAGGCGACTGCTTTCAGTCGCCAAATCCAAATTGGCGACTGAAAGCAGTCGCCAAAATTCAGTCGCAAGGCTTAGTCACCAAAATAAAATGGGCAACTAATTTCAGTCGCCAAATTTGGCAACTGAAATGTGGTAGTCGCCAAATTGGCGACTGAAGTGCAGTCGCCAAACTACTTATTCAGTCGCCAATTGACCTGACATTACTGGAACTTCTGGTTTGGCAGCCCTGTTTTGGCGACTGTCGTCAGTCGCCATTTACATCATGTCAGTCGCCAAATATGCTGGGCATTTCATGGTGAATTTCCATTTTGGTCGTGTCAATTCTCTATTCTAATCGTGTCAATTCGCAATGACACCCTGCAAACAGAAAATTACCACCAATTTGCGCGTACCACACCATTTGAAACACCAATTTCTCATTTATTCAAAAATGAGAAAATTATCCAACTACAAGCTAAGGACTAAGCTAAAGTAACTAAAAATTATTCAACTACAAGCTAAGGACAAACTAACTAAACTACAAATCCAATGCTGGCTCCACTACCATCACCCTTTCCATGTGGATCGTTAGGGTCATTACGTGGTTGTGGATCGGGGTTACATTAGGCGAAGTAGGTTTCCATGGCCTTCATGCGCTCCTTCATCAACCGAAACTCTTCGTCTCGTTCTGAATTCACTCTTCTTTCATCTGCAAGTTGAGTCTGTAGTTGACTCACAAGAGCGGGCTCATAAGTTTGTCATGGCTCATATGAAGATCTTGAATTGGAGAATATACTTCTCCATGAGAAATCCAATTATAATAATTTGGACAAAACTCGTTTGTATAGAGATGTTCTTCTACCTCAATGACAGATATGTATGTCATGTTTTTACATTTGTTACAAGGACACCTAAGTTTATTTTCTACCAAGTTATATTCATCTTGTTGCTTAGCAAATTCAATAAACTCGGCAACACCCTCTATAAACCTAGCATTAGGACGTTTCTTCTTAATCCCAACCCTTCCATCATACATCCATGAACGTTCTAATCTCTTCATTCTAATCTAAACAAAAATCCATAAACAAAATAATTTTCAACAATAAAATTACATCTAAAATTACACACTAATTGAAACAACAACCTCAATCATAGGATAATAACAACTTATCAAAAATCTTCATTTTTTATAAATCATAACCCCTAATTTGCCATAATTAAGTAACAATTACAAGCATAACAACATTAATAAGACAAACAACATCGTCTTAAACAACATAATACAACAAATTGTACAATTGAAAGGCTACTATAACTTAATTAACTACTCCCTCCATTCTTTTTATATCACCCAACTTTTGTTTTGACACTATTCACAATCGAGTATTCAACGTCGGTTTTCTCTCAATCCGTTCAGGGAAATATATTCATGTGAGATCTTTTTTGGATTGTCTTGATAAGAGGATTAAGAATATCAAACTTTTATAATTTTTAATAGTATGTAGCTAAAGATATAATCAAAACGAAATGAACATGGGCAAACGTGAATAATGAAATGGGGTGATATAAAAAGAATAGAGGGAGTACAACTTATCAAAAATTCCCAATTTTACACACTAACTTATCAAAAATCCTAAATTTTACACACTAACTTATCAAAAATCCTCAACTTTTATAAACCATAACCCATAATTTAACATAATTAAGTAACAATTACAAGCATAACAATATTAATAAGGCAAACAATATTAATCATATCAACCCTAACCCCCAATTTATCTAATTAACATCCTAATTGGCTACTATAACTTAATTAACTACAACCTAATAAGCTAAGACGATCCTAATTGGCTACTACATCACTAAATCTACAAACCAAAACAAAAATCAAACTAAAAATTGAAATTAAACTAAAAAGAATAAAAATCTTCAATTGAATAAAGGAGAAGAAGAGGAGGGAAGTTGCTGGTGGTGGTGGTCGTGACCCTGGTGGTGGCTGCTGTGGTGGCCGGTGGGGGTGATGGAGGTGCAAGTTGTGGTTGGTGACGGAAACGAGTAAAGGTTCAGTCGGGTTTTTTTGTGTTTTTTGGAAATAAACTAAGACGCGTAATGAAGGGGGACGGCAATTTCTGTTTTCTTATTTCGCTTTTTGGCGACTGAAAACGTAAATTTGACGACTAACCAATTTCAGTCGCCTATTGGCGACTGCACATATTACATTTGGCGACTGTAGCTTCAGTCACCATTTTTAGCGCTAAATTTGGCGACTGTATTCATCGCCAAATCTTCTTTTCAGTCGTCATTTTGTGTCGGTGGGAAAAAGGTTAGGGAAAAGTTTCTGGCGACTGATTTCAGTCGCTAACATTTATTTTCAGTCGCCAATTTGGCGACTGCAAATGACAGTCGTCATTTTCCGTCGCCTATTTTCCGTATTCTTGTAGTGCCATACTCGTAGTGTGTCATATATTTAGCGATATTTGACGTTGTAAGAGCATTTAACGGTGCTCGAAACAGCAAGTATTTAACGGTACTTGTAGAGTTACAACTAATTGTAAGTTGTACGAGTGGGTTGATAATTTTGTAATCTGGAGTAGCTACTAAAATTATTAATCGAGAATAGTGGACGTAGGTTTCAACTTGTGAAACCGAACCACTTCAAAAATTCAGTGTGTCGTTTTTATTTTGCTTTTCTCGTTTCTTTTATGATTTATCACTCATATCAATTGGGTAAGGTTTCAATCAATAAACCTTAGACAATTAATCATACAAGTAATTTCCTTAAGAAAAGAAAAAGTTTTAAAAAAAATTAAATACTCAATTCACCCCATCTTGAGTATATTGAATTAATAGACTCTTCGAAGAAATTGGACGATGATCAACAATCGAACAATTCAGAAAACAGAACTGAAGTAACCGCAAAACCAGTAACAAAAGCAAAATAAAAAATGAATTTGAATTAATGACAGAGGAAGAAGAAGAATTTTGATTAAGAAAGGAAATGTGGAAGCGATGAAAAAAATGATCAAGAAACCTAAAAATTACATCAAGGATCAGGAGTAAACAATTGAAAGAGCAATTGTTTTAGCAAACTAGCAAGATCGTAATTGAAATAGGAGGAATCATTATACCTACAGCGACATACTGATACCATATTAAGACTTGAGATTGATAACCTCCATTGATGGAAGAATGAGCTTGCATTGAGATGATCCAAGAGTAAATAAAAGGTGTTTGTCATATTGATCAAAAGTTGTTACATAGCTATGAGTGATGTAATATATATATACAAAGTTAACTAACTAATTAACTATGGTTAGCTTTATACAATTAGTTAATACTTAACTAACTACTCTAGTCAATATCTTCAGCTTGAGTCAAGACTATTTCAACATGACTCTTTTAAAATGTTTATTTTATACAGTTTTTATTCATCTTTTAACAATAATTTGTCATACCAATTTGTTATTGGATGACAAACATAACAAAAATTCTTTTGGTGATTAATTTATCTTAGATTCCAAAAATCAAAAGTTAAAATAAATAACTAAAATATTTCTAAATGGATCTCTAAATAAATAACCAAAACGGACAAAAAAAAATAGTACTCCCTCCTACCCATTGCTATATCTAAATTTAAGCTCGTTATTATTGGGCTAGTCTTACTAAATTCTACTAGTAACAAAATTTGTGTTTTGTGTGCCGAAGTGTGTATGAAAAGAGAGATATTAGTACTAAATTGCAGGAGAGTTTATCTCCACAGCCCTTATACCATTCCCAAGTGTTAAGTAAGGTCATCAATTGGATTGTAATCATGTTGAGTTATGTTAATGACACCTTAAACTAAGATTAGGAATATAATCTGGGTGACTTTGAATAAGAAATGGTCAATTTGTGACGTTAAGTTGAGTATGGTGACCTTGTTGGTGACCTAGTAGCGGCACTCTCTCATTGGTTGGAAAAAAAGAAGGACTGTCATCAAAATAAAAGAGATAGACCTGAGATTATTTTCGGGTAGATCTTAGATTATTTTTTGGGTAAGAGTTATTTGGAGAAATGTTAAATTAACAAAGAAGATGAAGGGTGAAAAAGGAGAGGTTGGTTTGATGAATAATTGACTCTAGATTTTTGTTTTCTTTTTTAGCTTTATTAATATTTAAATAGTTTTTACAATTTAAAATTTGACATTTATTAAGATCAAAATTAATAAAAATTTAAAGTAATAAAAATTTATAGTAAATATTAAATAAAAAGGAAAAAGCGGAGTTTTGGTGGGATAGATTATGTGGAAAATGATTGAAAATGCTTGAAAGTGGAAATAATTTGGATTGGTAACTTAAGTCGTGACCTTTTACCTGGGAGGATGAATATAAGTAAGGATAAATAAGGTGAGATCCCTGACCAGAATTCTGTTCAGTGGTGCGCGGATCGTGATGGCAGCGAGTTACAAAAGGGGACCTATGCGGCACTTATTCTAAGTGCCTTATACCATATTTGGCACCAACGGAATATGAGTAAACATGAGCACCTCGTTCATGTACCTCGTAAAGTTGCTGCTACAATTTTGGATGACATTCGAGCTCGTATTCGTTGTAAGGATGAAGCTAGTTACCATCGTTTTGAGCTAGATTGGCTTAGGCAACGAAATCTCTTGTAATCTTGAACTAGCCTTTGCTCGTTTGTTTTTGATATATATTTCTTACCTTTTACCAAAAAGAAAAAAAAAATAAGGTGAGATTAACTATTAAAGACTAATATATTAATGACGCGATTAACTCAAACGTCTTCCTGCACATGGTCTTAGCCTAAAGGATGTTTGGTGTGATCAAAGATAAGGATGTCATTGAGGCGGGTAGGCGGGTATGGAGTGGGTAACACGCAAAAACCATCTCGGTCCCACTACCCATGACGAGTATAATTTCGTACCTATCTCCGCCCCACCACCCGCCAAAACTCTACCCGTTCTCACCCCAACTGAAACGAATGCAGAACGGTATCAACTTGTACCCGCCTCAATGACATCCCTAATCAAAGACATCCAAATTTGCGCACACAATTGTTTCCAAACTACAGCCCATTTGTGAAATCGTGAATATTATAGAACTCTCCTGACATTCCAATATGGCCCATTTACATAATTAAAAAGTGGGCTTAATACAATTGACTGGACTAGACCAGGTCCAAATCTCTGTACTGAAAGCCCAATTGTTAATGATGGTCGACACAATACTTCGTAGCGTCGACAATTAATGAACTTCCCAAAAAAAAAGCCTCGCCCCATATAGTTCAATTCGACTATCGACAAACAAGTTAATGGATAAATCTAAACTAGGAAGTAATATCGAATTACAAACAACTGATGAACCTTTGATTTGATCAAAAAATTGAAAAAAGAAACATTAAAGAAAATTGATATTTCTAAAGTAAAAACAATGAATTACTAAGTGAAAGAAGGTTAAAGTAATGGACGGGGATACTGTTAAGATAACAACCTCCAAAGTTTGTTATCATTGACAGCTCAGCATTTAACAACCTCAAAAGTTTGTTAGCATTCGGTTATGATTCTGTTAGCATTCTGTTACAAGTAATTGTATATAAACACATCCTCTCCTTTCTGTTGTAATTATTCAGATTGATAATCAATAAAATCTCTCTGTTATTTACCTTTTTGTTCATTCAATTTTTAGTGTCTTCTAAATACCCAAGCTCTCCATTAATGGAGTATATTTGAGGTTGAAGAAATCAACATGGTATCAGAGTCAACATCACTTTTTCCTTGAACAAAATTCTGTTCATTCTTTTTCGATCATTCCGCTGCTCTTTTACTTCCTTTTTCAATCATAATTGATCAAATTCGATCAAATTTCTCCGAAAAACCTGAAGTTCTTTTTCGGTATTTCTGATTGATTTTCTGATCAATCTATCTTCGAATACCTGCTGCATCTTCTTTTATAATGCCTGAACCTTCTGTAACTGTTTACACATCGGTGTACAAGGATCCCTTGCATCTCACCTCTGCTGATCAAGCTTTTATTCAGCTTATTCCGCACATTTTTGAAGGCAAGGCGTTTCTCCATTGGTCAAGAACCTTGCGTATTGCTTTAATTACGAAGAACAAGCTCGGTTTTATCAATGACGGTTATCCTAAACCTGCAGACAATCATGCTAATTTTGTTGATTGGATTCGCACCGATTATACTGTTATGAGATGGATTTTGCATTCTTTAGATCCAAAAATTGCTGCAGGATTGTCATATGTTAACTCCAGCAAGGAGCTCTGGGATGAGTTACATGAGAGGTACAATCAGTCTAATGCTCCTTTCTTATATCAACTTAGGAAGGATGTGGTCCAAATTAGTCAAGGAGATTCCACTGTTGCTGACTATTATGCTAAATTGAGGTCAGTTTGGGAAGACATGAGATCACTGGATCCTCGTCCTGAATGTGCTTGTGGAGTTATTGATAAGTGTACCTGTCTCATTCTCAAGAAGATCGTTGAACGAGAAAACACTCATCATGTTATTGATTTCCTGATGGGACTTCATAAGAAATATGAGCACACTCGTTCTCAAATCCTTGCTATGGAACCACTTCCAAAGGTTAATCAAGCCTTTGCTATTGTTAATCAAGTGGAGACTCAGAAAAACATTACTGCTGCTGAAGAGGTGGTTGTTCCTCATGGTTCTGCTTTGGCTGTACAACAGGCTCCCTCTGGTGCTAATGTTCCTCCTAATGTCTGGCGAAGGGATTCTAAGAAGACAAAAGTTGATAGATCAACTTTCTTCTACACTCACTGTCAAAAGGCTGGTCACACAATTGACTACTGTTGGACTCATAAACAGTGGTTGAAGACTCAAGGTGTTAAACAGCCATCTTCTGAGAAACATACTGGTACTAAGTGTATTGTGGCCAATGCTGTGGAGACAAAGACTTTTGCAGCAGATGACCCTCTTGAAGGCCCAAGCAATAGCTCATCAGCATCTCACTATTCAGCAGCTGATCCTTCCTTTGTTCAAGCTGTTGCACAAGTGTTATTTCAGATGCAATCTCAACCTAGAGCCTCTGATACAGCAGGACCTTTTGCAAGTATGATCCTTGCATCATCTGCTACTATTTTCAAGTCTCCTTCCCTATCCTAATCATGTTGGATAGTTGATTCTGGTGCCTCAGATCATATGATTTCTGAGTCCAGATTGTTTACTTCTTTTAAACAACTAGCAAAACCCCTTGCCATTACTCTCCCTGATGGTCAAGTTAAGTTGGTGAAAGTTCTTGGTGAGGTTGTGTTAACCAAAGACATAGTATTACATAATGTACTATATTTGCCTGAGTTCAAACACAATCTTTTGTCTCTTGGTAAGCTTCTGTCTGACAACAGACTAACAGCTATTTTCAATGCCAATACTTGTTCTATTCAGCACCCTTCAACTAAAAGAATTCTTTGCAATAGTTGGAAGGAAGATGTGATTTACAGACTTGCCATAGGTGTTGATTCTGTTCTTAATAAGGAAAAGGATACCAGTCACAATGTTAGTCATACCACTGGTTTTTCCTTTTTTGCTTTGTCTAGTCCTGATATAGCCTTGTTTCATGTCAGATTGGGGCATAGCTCTTTATCTACTCTTAAGCATGTAATATCTGGTTATGATTTTAATAAAAAAACAGACTCCTTACACTGTGATACATGTTTTTTAGCTAAACAACACAAGCTACCTTTTCCCATGAGTGAGACTATAACTTCTAGAAGTTTTGAACTCATACATGTTGATCTTTGCGGGCCATATAGAGTAAAATCCTTGACAGGAGCTAGCTATTTTCTTACAATAGTTGATGATTTTAGCAAAGTGACTTGGACTGTTTTGTTGAAAACAAAGGACACTGTCAAAAGTACTCTCCAAAACTTTCTGTCATATGTCCAAAATCAATTACAAGACACTTTTCAGTCATTAAGGAGTGACAATGGCACTGAGGTAGTTCAGGAGCAATGTGGTGAGATGCTACTGTTGAGAGAAAACACAGGCATTTGCTTGAAATAGCTAGAGCACTCAGATTTCAAGCTCATCTTCCTAAACATTTCTGGGGAGATATGGTGTTAGCTGCAACACACCTTATCAATCTTATGCCAACTGCTACTCTTAACTGGTCTACTCCTTTTGAGACATTATTCAAGAAAGCATCAGATTACTCATCCCTAAGAGTGATTGGTTGCTTGTGTTATGCAGCCCACAAAGTGGGAGATAAATTTGAGCCAAGATCTACTAGATGTGTATTTCTGGGTTATCCTTTTGCTCAAAAAGGCTATAGGTTGTTTGACTTGGATAAAAAGAAAATCCTTCTTAGTAGGGATGTCATATTTCAGGAAAGGATTTTCCCTAATGCTGCTGATTTCAAATTAGAACCAAGTCTGAGAACAAATAGGAGCATACATTTTCCTGTTTTTACTCATATTGATGATGATGAATTACCTCCTTCTGATAATACACACTTGCAAACTCATGATAACACTTTTCATGAGGACAATAATATTAATAATGACACCAATACTTCAGATATATCAAACACTTCATCATCATCAACCAATACATCACAAAATAATACTAATAGATCAGATAATATCATTTCTTCTAATGCTCCATCTCCCACTGGTTCAACTTCATCTCATGTCTTACCTCCTGAAGACACCTCTAGACAATCAACCAGGGTCAGACAGTTATCATCTAAACTCACAGATTATGATTGCACAGGAATGCCTAAATCTCTGCATCCTCCCACTGTGAGTTATGCTGCTGCAGTTCCTTATCTGGCTGGTTATTCTAACGACTACCAAAAATCTTGCCACAATGTTCTTCAAGTTTTTGAGCCAGCATGTTATAGTCAAGCCAAGCATGATTCACATTGGGTTGAAGCTATGAATAAAGAGCTTGCTGCATTAAAAAAGAATCAGACATGGGTTATGACCACATTGCCCAAAGGAAAGAAGGCTATTGGTGCTAAATGGGTTTACAAAATAAAATTTAACCCTGATGGTAGTATAGAAAGGTACAAGGCAAGGCTAGTAGCCAAGGGCTATAGCCAAGTTGAAGGCAAGGACTATAAACATACATTTAGTCTTGTTGCCAAGTTAACAACTGTCAGAATCATCATTGCTCTAGCAGCTGCCAAGAATTGGATATTGCATCAACTAGATATCAATAATGCCTTCCTCCATGGTTTTTTGGATGAAGAGGTTTATATGAAGAAACCATAGGGGTATGCAGGAGGTGCTCCCAATGATGTTTGCTTGTTGAAAAGGCTCTTATATGGACTCAAACAAGCATCCAGACAGTGGAATCTGGAATTATCTAAATTCCTGATTAAACAAGGTTTTGAAAAATCAAAAACAGATTATTCCTTGTTTACTAAAAGTACATCAGAAGGAAGTTTCACTGCTATTGTAGTGTATGTGGATGATCTGCTGGTGACAGGGAACAATGAGGCAACTGTTTCTGAAATTAAGTATGCTTTGGATAAAGCATTTACTATTAAAGATCTTGGGTCTTTGAGGTACTTTCTAGGGATTGAGGTTGCTAGGTCTACATCAGGTATATTGTTGAATCAGAGAAAATACATAACTGATGTGATCAAGGATGCTTAGATGGAACACTGTAAACCCACTCATTCACCACTACCTACTGGTCTGTAATTATCTACAGACAGAGGAGATGCATTGGAGCATCCTGAGATATATAGGAGGTTGGTGGGCAGGTTGTTGTACTTAAACCTCACAAGGCCAGACATATCTTACAGCGTGCAACAACTCAGTCAGTTCTTAAGCCAACCAAGAGTGCCACACTATCAGGCAGTATTGCATCTCATTCGTTATTTGAAAGGATCCCTTGATCTAGGATTGTTTTATCCAGCATCAAATGACTTCATTCTGCAGAGTTACTGTGATGCGGATTGAGGAACCTGTGCTTATTCAGGAAGATCTGTTACAGGTTATTGCATTTATTTAGGACAATGCTTGATCTCATGGAAAACGAAAAAGCAAAATACTGTCAGTAAATCCTCTGCAGAATCAGAATACAGGAGTATGAGTCAAACAGCAAGTGAGATAACTTGGGTCAATGAATTGCTGAAAGACCTACAGGTCATAATTCCTCTTCCTACTACACTTTTCTGTGACAACAAAGCAGCTATGCATATTGCTGTTAATCCTGTGTTTCACGAAAGAACCAAGCACTTGAAGCTTGATTGTCATTACATAAGAGAAAGAATAGCTGAAGGCCTAATACAAACATCACATGTGTCCAGTGCAAATCAATTGGCAGATGTATTCACAAAGGCTCTTAATCAGCACTTTCATTCTCAGTTTGTTTCCAAGATAGGCCTTGTTAATTCCTCTCCAAGTCCTACTTGAGGAGGGGGTGTTAAGATAACAACCTCCAAAGTTTGTTATCATTGACAGCTCAGCATTTAACAACCTCAAAAGTTTGTTAGCATTTGGTTATGATTCTGTTAGCATTCTGTTACAAGTAATTGTATATAAACACATCCTCTCCTTTCTGTTGTAATTATTCAGATTGATAATCAATAAAATCTCTCTGTTATTTACCTTGTTGTTCATTCAATTTTTGGTGTCTTCTAAATACTCAAGCTCTCCATTAATGGAGTATATTTGAGGTTGAAGAAATCAACATACACTATCACAATAAAGTAAGTGGACATGCAAATAGGAGGAAATAGAGCATCTCATGGATAATGTCACTTGCATTATGTGAGAGAGACACTATCCGTCTACAACTTGTGACGGATAGTGCCCGTCTTCAATTAGAATTTGTCGATGGAGTACTATTTTACTCCGGAAAACAAATTGTTCTTGAGCTTATATACCCAATAGCCGCTGGATTGAACCTGTCAATGGAATATTATTTAGGGTCGTCATTTTGTTGTGAAAATCATATTAATAAAATCTTTTTACATTTTTATTTAAAATTTTGTAGATCAATTTCAGAAACTACCTAACCTAAAACTAAAACATGAACATTTATTCTATGCTTAAATGTACTTAACCTAACTTGATTATATTCGAATCCCCCTTTTAACCTAGCAATCTCAAATTAAGCATCAAATTATAATTTATAATACTCGAAAGTCCAAATAAGTTGAAGTTGATCATGCATGAACCAGATGTAAAAGAAGAATGGAGTTTTAAAGATTATTATCTAAGTTTTAAAAGGACCCACTAAAGTGAGCTAAAGCCAGTATCACACATTCTTATTTCAAATCGTTATTATTCATCTTATATTTAAAACATGTCAAATGTATACCAAATCACCCCACTCGTTACTTACAAAATCGCAACTTTTTGGTCTTTATTACCCACTTGGTAATATTTAACTCGTTTTAAATTTAAAACGGATAATACCCGTCTTAAACCAGACTTATCGAACAAGTATTATGTTCTACTTTGGTGGGTCTATGAAAAGTGTTTGTAGCATTTGGTGTTATTGCAATAATACAACACGTATGTGAATATGTGATGATGAAAATGGTGTGTCTATGTGGGCCTATCTTTCTTATCCCTACTGCTCACTCCATTTTTTTTTATATCACCCCATTTCTTTATACACGTTTGTCAATACTCATTTTGTTTCGATTATATCTTTAGCTACATACTACTAAAAATTATAAAATTTTGATATTCTTAATCCTCTTATCAAGACAAATTAAAAAAAAATCTCATATGAATATATTTCCGTGAACGGATTGAGAGAAAATCGACGTTGAATACCCGATTGTGAATAGTATTCAAAAGGGAAATGGGGTGATATAAAAAGAATGAAGGGAGTATACAATACAACTATACATGTGTTCATTTGGATTAGATTGTGATACATGGATTTGATGTTCTCCGCGTCCACTCCAATTATATAAAGTCACAACTCTATCTCATTCCTTTCATTAATATGATTACTCTTATTAATAATTTCAATTATTTATTTACTTTTTATTTCAAGGTACTTCATTCATTTGTTTATCATTTCTATTAGAAGTGTTTTTTTATGTATAACTAGTTTTTGTGCCTGTGCAAATGCACGGGATAATTTTCGTATTTTAGTATATAATTGTTTTATTATTTTTGTTGTCATTTTGGTGCGTTTTAA
Source organism: Silene conica (assembly GCA_029255685.2). Taxonomy (NCBI): domain Eukaryota; kingdom Viridiplantae; phylum Streptophyta; class Magnoliopsida; order Caryophyllales; family Caryophyllaceae; genus Silene; species Silene conica. The sequence continues at coordinate 75,293,300 of CM055318.2, read as the reverse complement.
AACTTTTGGCTCTAACTTTATCGGGAAATGAAACAAATAGTGAACATTTAAGTATTTTACTTATTACATAACTTATGTTAGTGCAAAAATAGATAAATTAATGTAAACATGTAAAATCTCTAAATAAATGCATAGTAATAATATTTTATCACTTTTCATATTGTTTTTAGTCTATTAGAGACGATATGAATAATAATAGAAAGCGCAATGTTAAAATACAATTTATTTTCATCTTAATAATCAGGCTAAAAATTAGATGTTATTTTCTTAAATACAATAATGTAGTTTGATAAACTTTTTCAACAAATGCGTGTACAAAATCATCTTAACATCCTGCTTGTCATTTCAATGAATTTTCAACGTATAGGCAAGAAAATTAGTGAAGTGAAATGATTTTAGGTTTTTCTATGGGGTGCCCCTGAACTATTCGAGTTTTTAACTTGTACCCTCGCGTTTTTCAAATTATTGGTTGTACCCTTAAACTTTACTAATTAGCCCAAAACGTGGCCCTTAGTTTATAAACCGTCAAGTTATGACGTTAAATGCCTACATGGCGTGATGATTTGGACTACTTATGCTATGTGGCTATTACTTTGGTTTCCCTCCATGTTTCCTCCATTTTTCAGAAATTTTCCCTCCAATTTTTTATACTTCCAAATCATCACGCCAAGTAGGCATTTAACTTCTTAACTTGACGGTTTAGAAACTAAGGGTCACGTTTGGGACTACTTAGTAGAGTTTAAGGGTACAACTGGTAATTTGAAAAACGCGAGGGTACAAGTTAGAAACTCGAATAGTTCAGGGGCACACCGTAGAAAACCCAATGATTTTTATATATCATTTACTTGGATGAAAGTATTTATATAGCTTATCAATTTAATACTTACTCATATAATATATTTATAGTCTAATTTTTACCCATTAATTCTTGCTTTAATTTCAAAAATTTATTTAGGGAAATAATAAAAGTTTTGTAAATAAAATTGAAGATAAAAAATTATGATGACAAAATTACAAATTACGGAGTATAATAATGGTGACTAACAATTATACCACTAAATAAAAGATATATATTTTAAATATATATGATAGATTAATAACCAAAGTTGTGAATGGGAAAAAAGAGGTCGGTATTAATTTATTCTTTGCGTTTGCAATTAATATTTTTTTATATTTTTTTTTTGTACTTATCATGTGACTTATAGCATTTGAAATGACATGTAACTTACTGAGATACTTAGTATTGTTTTTTATATAATATTATAGAGTATTTACCCTTTAAAGGATTTTATAGATGAATATTAGGATTGTTGTGATAGTTACATAAAAACATGTGTGTAATTAATTTTTGCTTGCATAAATTTCAACAATTTATTCGAGAGAAGACTTTTTGTGTGAAAACAGACAAAAAACTATGATAATATGTAAACTATAATAATAGTGAGAGAAAAATGCAAGGAGTAAAACTTTAGAAGTGGATTTGTCAATTTAGTGGTGGAAAATTAGCAAAACTAACGACATATTTTCTCAAATAGCATAATCATTAGAGTTTAAAACTTACATGATATGATTCAAAACATAGTTTGTACGATTTAAACATAGTTGTTTTCTTTTCATTCATCCAATATTACAATCATAACAACACTATTATAATTCTTCAGACCTATTAACTTTCTTGATTCATAAGAAAATAAAATATACACAAATTAAAAAAAAAAAAAAAACTCGAAGAAAAATATACATTGCAAGTGCTAAATGGATATATTAGGTGGGGGAAAAAGATTTAAAAACATGAAAGTATTCAAAGTTCAAATAACGAATTGGAGAATGAGCATTGCATTACAACCAATAACTATAATATTTATTCAGTATATGACTCTTTTAAAAGGTCAAATTGACATATTTGTAGCATACTTTCACACTTCAACCAAAATATGGATTTATAACCTGTTTGACAAAATACAAAATAGAAAAATCTTACATGGAAAACTAAACTGCGTGAAAGAGTAAAAAACAGCGCAATACAATTTTCGAGGTCGAGAGCTCCGACACAATCGACAATGTCAAAACCAAAATCCAAGACAAGGAAGGGATTCCCCCAGACCATCAACGTTTGATCTTGGCTGGTAAACAACTCGAAGACGGTCGAACCCTTGCCGATTACAACATCCAGAAGGAGTCCACCCTCCACTTGGTCCTCCGTCTACATGGTGGTATGCAAATCATTGTCAAGACCTTGACTGGCAAGACCATCACCCTCGAGGTCGAGAGTTCCGACACCATTGACAACGTTAAGACCAAAATCCAGGACAAGGAGGGGATTCCCCCAGACCAGCAGAGACTTATTTTCGCGGGAAAGCAGCTCGAAGACGGTCGCACTCTCGCTGACTACAATATCCAGAAGGAGTCTACTCTCCATTTGGTTCTCCGTCTGCGTGGTGGTATGCAGATCTTCGTCAAGACCCTAACTGACAAGACCATCACCCTCGAAGTGGAGAGCTCTGACACCATTGACAACGTTAAGACCAAAATCCAGGATAAGGAGGGAATTCCCCCAGACCAGCAGAGATTGATCTTCGCGGGAAAGCAGCTTGAAGATGGCCGCACCCTTGCTGATTACAACATCCAGAAGGAGTCCACTATGCACTTGGTTCTCCGTCTGCGTGTACCCCTCAATTTTTTGACTTTCTACATGGTACCTCTAGACTTTTTAAAACATACATGGTACCCCTAATTGTTCTCATTATCACTACGCGTACCCCTAAACTTTATTTTCCGTCAATTAAACTCATTTTTAACCTTTATGTGTTAACTTGAACGCGTAAGGAAGCTTGTCATTTATTATCACATGACATAAGGACTTTATTAGGCTCAATATCCATCTCGATCCTAATATTTATAGATATATATGGGCTAAAAAAATGCTGACGGAAAAATTATTGATCTTTGCCAAATTATCACGTCCAAAGAATGGATATTAATTCTAATAGAGTCATTATGTCCTGGGATGATAAATGTCAAGTTTGGTTATGCGTCTAAGTAATCATTTAACGCTTAAAAATGAGTTTAATTGACGAAAAATAAAGTTTAGGGGTACACGTAGTGATAATGACAATAGGGGTATCATGTAGAAAGTCGAAAACTTGAGGGAGACCATGTAGAATATCCCTAAAAATAAAAATTAGGATTAGTGTCATAGTTATATAAGACCATTTTGGTAATTCATTCTTGCATTAATTTCAATAATTTATTTAGAGGAAAAAGAAAAGTTGTGAAAGAAAAACTATAAAAATTAAGATAACATAACTATAAAGTATAATAATGATTATTTAAAACTTATCATTAAATAAAAGAAGTACATGTTATATAGATTATCATAAATTAATAACCAAAATTGTGAGTGAAATTAAAAATTTGTATTAATTTATTTATTTTATTTGCAACTAATTTTCTAAAATTTTTTGTACTTCTAAACATGTGACTTATAATATTTGGAAATGAATTTTAAATGACACGTGAGTTAGTGGAGTTCTTAGTTTTTTTTATATAATGTTGTAGCGGAGTTTATTATCGTAGTTCGATTTTTGTAGAGGTAGCATCACTCTTAGAATTTGTTAACTCATCAAATATTTAATATGCATAATTAATTTAAGAATAATGATGATCATAATGACATTTGTGTAAAATATTTTAGTATATTTTATGTGTATATGAAAGGAGTTAGTTTAATAAATTTACATTATATAGATAGGTGTCATTCACAATAATTTTTGCCATATCATAATTAATTTCCGCCACGTCACATTAATTTGATAATTTAGTTTACCCTTCTAATAAGATTTTATAGATAGATTTATGGTTATAGATTCATAATGATATTTGATGTCGCTTAATACTCTCAATTAACAATAAATGTTGATTTTAAGGGGAGGTTGAACTAAAGGCTCAAAACTTTTGGATTATAAAATAAAAGCCCGAGGGAGTTCAAAGGATTGTTTAAGTCCTAATTGTATAGATTTATAATAATTGTTTAAGTTTAATGTCGTTTAATATATTGTTTTGAGAAAATAGAAAAATAGTTGAGTTTTTGTAGTTTTGAAAGAGTTTCATAACAGGACACGTACCGTCACAAAATTTTACTCAGAATTAGACTTTTATATTATTGTAAAGATAGGGCACAAAATGTAAATACTTATCAATTAGGTACTCAATAATTCTTTTAATATTAATTTTATAGATTCAAATGTCAATTTTAATTATAAATCATGACACTTAATTGGATGTGAATTTATAGATGATACCTCACTTTATTTTTTTTAACTTAATGAATATTTAATCAGATATTTAATTTGAACAATAATAATGTCCTTTGATTTGCTTCATTTTGTTACAAAAATATGAGCTATTAAGTTAAAAATACGAGCTAATACGAGAACATGGAATGGAATACGAGCTTAAAAGTAAAAATATGCGGTGAGCGTGGATCAAACACGCGACCTTCAGATCTTCAGTCTGACGCTCTCCCAACTGAGCTATCCCCGCCATGTTGTTCATTTTCTTATATTACCATCAAATACAATCAAATGTCAATTTTAATTATAAATCTTGACACATAATTGGATGTGAATTTATAGATGATACCTCACTTTATTTTTTTTTAACTTAATGAATATTTAATCAGATATTTAAATTGAACAATAATAATGTCCTTTGATTTGCTTCATTTTGTATGTTACGAAAATATGATATTTTTGTAGGAAATTTAAATTTTGTTGAAGGTTACTTTGGTAATTTTATAAGAGTCTGACGTGGCATTACCATAAGCTAGAAAATGCAAATACTTATCAATGAGACACTCAACATGCCTTTTTATGTTATTATATAGATTTGATCAATCATATCTGGCGTAATCTACTTGTCATTTAATTACACTAACAAGTACTCCCTTTTTATCTCCTTATAATTGTATCAAAACTAAAAGTAAATAAATAATCGGACGATGTCGAATGGAATACTGCGTTTTCTTTTATCTCCTCATAATATAAGTATCAGGAGTGTTTTTTTATGTATAATGTCATATAATGTCCTCAATCCTCACCGCATCTCTCTGTTAACCTTTTATCAAAAATAAAAGTGAACAAATCACATGAACAAAGAGAGAAATACAAAACATGACACCTCTTCTAAAAATACTCTTGACAAGGGATGGCAGTGGGTTTTGGAGTATCATGATGATTTAGCGGATAGACACATTTTGGCATCCAAATCTTCCTCAAGGACTTCATCCTCATAGGAATCGGACATCCCCTAAACAGCAGTCATAACTCTACTTTTGTAATCTCGTTTAGCTGCGTCACATTTTTCCTTAGATTTGATGTCATCCCATTTTGGGCATTCTTTGATTTGGTGACCTTTAATTTGTCACCACATTTAAAGCAACCAAAAGTGGGACTAGATCTTTTAGGAAAGCGTTTTTGCTAGCATTGTTGTTAACTCTTTGAGATCCGCGACCATTTATTATTCCCGCCATATTTTTAGTGAACATGGCAAACTCGACATCATCATCCTCCTCATCGCTTGAGAGAGCATTAAGAGCGAGTCCATTTCCTTTTGAACTATCCTGAGAGCGTTTTGAGAGTGGGAGCTCATGGGCCATGAAGGAGCCCATTAATTCATTTAGTGAAAGGACGACAAGGTCTTTAGCTTCCTCATTAGCCGTCACCTTCGGTTGCCACTTTTCAGTTAGGCTACGAAGGATCTTTCGGCCTAAATCCTCGGATTCAAAGTTTCGACCCAGACTATTTAATTCATTAACAATGCATGAGAAACGAGCGAGAGAACATACTGTTGATTAACTCGTCTCTGCCCATGCTGAACATATCATACTGTTGCATGAGAAGATCAACACGGTATTTCTTAACTTGTGACGTTCCCTCATGAGCTAGGTTTAGGGTGTCCCAAATTTCTTTTGCTGAGGTACATCCGGATATCAAGTTTATATCTTGTTCGCTAATGCCATATTGAAGGATGGACATTGCTCTAGAGTTTTTCTCAATGTTTTTGTAGTCATTTTCGTTATATTTTTCTTCGTCTTTAGGAGTCGTGTTACCTTTGTCATCAGTTACTTCAATTTTGAGTGGACCCTTTTGAATGATCAACCAATACTCATAGTTAACCCCTTTGACATAGTGTTCCATGCGGTGTTTCCACCAAGCATAGTTCTCCCCTTTGAATATAGGATACTTGGTGTGTTTTGAATCTTCCATAACTATGGATCTTACTCTTTGGTGGTAAAGCCTAAATCAAGATTACGAGGCTCTGATACCAATTGAAGAGTTAAGGACGATTAAGTATCTAAGAGGGGGAGAGGGTGAATTAGGACGCTTTTAAAATTCTGATTAAGCACGTGTATGGTCTCTGCCTAGGTAGCACTAAAACGGACACGGACACGGACACGGCCACGACACGGACACGGGACACGGCATCCCATGAAATTTAGGATACGGGACACGACATTTAAATATAATAAAATATATATTTTATGGTTATAAATAACGTATAATTTTACATTTATCATGTATATGAAACTAATTCTAAGCAAATAAAGGTACAATTCGACCTTTACTATAACTAATTCTCATTTTCCACCCAAACTTATCTTCAAATCGATCTTTTTAAAAAGATTATTTTGCGTTTAAACTATAATATGTTTAGCCATGTGTCCAACAAGTGTCGGGTGTCCGAGTGTCGGAAACGGTGTCGGACACGGGGCGACAAATTAAGAGAAGTGTCCGTGCTACCTAGGTCTTTGCCCAGCACACTACTCCCTCTCTTTTTTTTGGGTTTTCTTTCATTAGCTAATGCTCCTTATTTTCGAGCTCAACCCAACAAACCAAGGATGACTTTTGAGACCCGTCTTGATCAACTTTATACTTGTAATTCGTACCTATAAAATAAATGAACGAAAGAAGTATCAATATCCAAAAATAATATGGAATTTCAATTATTTAAAATTAATCAACTAATATATTATTTGACACTAAAATGAGCGAATTAAGCTAACTCGGGTTATTATTTCACTCAAATAAAAGATAAAATATGGGTTAAAAATACGTAAAATAAATTGTTATTATGGGTCAAGCCGTGCAAGTGTCCAGGTCTAGTGATCATATTAGATTTTGCGAGCTTCATGACCAAACAATGAAGCAATGAATAAATAAGACTAGAAGCAAATTAAAAGTGAAGGGAGGGAGGGACACCTTGACTTGAGGGTGAGCCTTTAATAAGTGTATCACAAATTCCCAACTTGTGACGACGGTATCCGTCACAAGCTTGTAACGGATACTGTTTTATCTCACAAAATACTCATGAGAGACTGGGAAAACATATAAAGGGTGCCCACCTTATCCCCTCTCCTTTTTTTGTGAGAGGTCACAAGCTAGGTAGCACCAAAACAGACACGGACACGGACATGGGACACGGCATTCCATGAAATTTAGGACACGGGACACGACATTTAAATATAATAAAATATATATTTTATGGTTATTAATAACGTATAATTTTATTTTAATCATGTATTTGAAACTAAATTTAAACAAATAAATGTACAATTTGACCTTTACTATAATTAATTTTCATTTTTCCACCCAACTCATCTTCTAATCGATCTTTTTTAAAATTTTATTACTCGTCAAAACTATAATATGTTTAGCCATGTGTCTAACGAGTGTAGAGTGTCCGAATGTCGGACACGAAACAGCTAATTAAGAGAAGTGTCCGTGCTACCTTGGTCACAAGTTTGTGACGGGATTAGCCCGTCACAAGCAAGACCTACGGTAAGTGTAGAAGGCTATGAATTGTAATGGGCCCCATAATAATATAAATAAAGTGGGCCAATCTAATCTTAACCCAATAAGCAAACACGACCTTATCCAATCTAATGTGCGTTTGTCATTTTATTCAACTGTTGTTAATAGGATGTACCTGACTGACCCTACTGGCTACTGACTACTCATGCAACTCTTAGGTTAAATGCACTACATCATCTGGATTCATCTTCATAACTTCATCACCCTCTTGTAACGATCATAAATTTGTAACGTCTCACATCCTTTTCCACTTATCCTCTCACATTGCCCTTTTATTTACCTATAATTTATGACGGTTTTTATCTGTCACAAAAATTTGTGTAGCTTCATATTTGTATGTGGTCATGTCCCTTTGTTTCATCCCCTTAACACCACTTTCAGGCTTTATTCATTTTGGATAATGTATGTGTTCCTAAATTTAGTTTTAATTAGTTTCCTAGCTGGACTTGTGTTGTGGGGCCTACACAATGTTTCTTCTTTTAGAATTCACAAATTCTTATCCGTGACGGATACTGTTTTCTCTCATAAAATATCGTTGAGAGGTAAGTGGAAAGCACTGAAAGATGCCCACCTTGACCCCTCCCTTTTTTGTGAGAGGTCACAAGCTTGTGACGGGTCCCGTCACAAGCAAGATCTGCTGGAATAACTTTGAGTCTTAAGGTTGTCAATTGTCATGAAAATTATCAACTTAACTCTATTAAATGAGCAACTATTTGAATTCATATAAGTTTCATTTAATTCAATTTAGTAGCCGTGAGTTAAAAAGAACGGGATCGAAAATAGATCAAACATTCACAAATTCTCATTTTAAACCGTCAGTATCCGTCTTAAATGGAAGACGAGTCACATACATACCAAATCACCTAGAAAATGACAATTTTTTTCTTTATTACCCAACTTGGTAGTATTTAACTCGTCTTAAACAAAACTTACATTATCAAACATTAGGGGATGAATGATGCCTAGAAGAGGATGAAAAGGCAAAGTGTTGGATTAATGTTGCCTAATAAACATAGTGAATGAACCATAAATAAATAAAGATATAAAAAAGGTAGCCGATTAAGAGAGTTGCATGAAAATGGTCAATATAATAGGAAGAAATCCAATTATAGGTCATACAAAGATACACTACTAATTTAATTATAATAATTTAATAAATAAAGAGGGATAAAGGCATAAATAAGAGTATGTTATTCCTTTTATGGGTACTTATTAAACTTGGTCAATTGCAAATACATGACTTCTAAAAATATGGACAATAAAAGAAGGTACCAATGAAGAAAGACTAAGACACTTGGGAGAAACCAAGAGATGACCTTTAAAAAATACCAAAGGCCAATAAACCTAACTTAGGCACGTGCATTTTTTATCACCAATATTTGTTTCAGACAGCAGGATTCGTCTGAAATAATAAAACGGATATCATTTTCTCTCATAAATACTCATTTAGGGAGTGAGTGAGAAAACACATGGGGATATCCCAATACTCATGCACAAATTCTTATTTGCAACGGCACTATCCGTCGCAAGCTTGCGACGGATACCGTTTTCTCTCACAAAATACCCACTTTTTCTCTCTCTCTGCAACACTATTCTTGTGGTCCATTTTCTCCACTAACTCATTTTATATCCATTTTACCCCACAAAATATCCGTTACAAATAACGACCCGTCGCAAGCAAGACTTACTAATACTCATGTCATTTTCAATTATAAGAGATCTTATTATTTTAGACGGAACTTGCGATCTAAAACATAATATAGTGTGTTTTTATATTCAATACTACTCTAAAAATATCGACTTTTACCAATCACTGTTTTAAATTTTTAGTGTACCGACGCCGTGTCTTCTCGCACTTCCCACTGTTCATTTTCCGCGTCACAAGTTTTAGATTTAGTATGTGAATCCACATTTTCCACTTTTTTCCAAAACAAATAAATTGACCGAAAGAGTTTTAATTGTGACGGATTATATACGTTACAAACTGAAGACGGATACTTTGCTTTCACAAAAATACAAATAAAAATGTAAGTGGGAGAAAATGGAGCATCATTTGCATTATGTGAGAGGACACTATCGTTGTCTGTTTGTGACAGTCTGACGGATAGTACCCGTCTTCAGTGAAAATTTGTGTAAATTGACAGTTTAACAAATGGATTAGGTTTTTTAATTTAAGAATAAAGATATCCCAATTTGTACAAATTAAACTATACCGACTTACCGAGTACTAAATACATGTTTTGAATAAATTGCATGTATTGATGTTACCCTTATTCGTTGCTATTGAGCTTTAAGCTTATAACAAAAAGTAACTCGGGTCTGACTATTAGTTCTTTTTATTTGTTGGAAATCTCTCCGGCAAAAAAAAAGAAAAAATAACTATTGACTAGAAGTCTGAAACAGGGGATGGTGAGAGCACACGTAATCAAATTTTAGCCAATATTTTCATATTTCGATAGATATTCAATTGATTATCTTTCATACCTACTTAAATTTTATTTCTTAAAATTTGAATTTGGCCCCTCAAATTTCAATACAAAGTTGAAAGAACGATCATTTTAATTAAAAGTTTAAATAAGAGATTGAGATTCGAGGCCCACTAAATTGTTTCTACATTTATACTTAACAGTAGCATTAATTCACGGCTTTGGATAAATGATCCATCTATCAAAGGAAAACTGTAGAATTGTAGATAAACCAATTTGCGAATATAAGAAAGTGATATGAGATCTTGTATAAATTATCTCGAGGAGCGCATTATGAATATCAACTTTTGAAATTTATACTTATAGTAATATGTAAATATAGATATCAATAAAAAAACGACCATTGATATATGTGCATATAGTAAACGTAAAGAATTCAATGTAACGAAAGAGTATAATATTATCACAAATTCTTATTCATGACGGGTTAAATACGTCACAAAGACAAGCTTTTCAAGTGGGACGACAAGGGGAGGGCTTATAACTTATAAGACCACCCCAAACAAGGTCGTCAAGTAGTAGGGGCGGATTCAGGATTTAGAAGTGGGGTGGGCTAAGCTCATGTCCGCGATGGTTAGTCATATGAAACCATCAAAACGTCTAATTGAGGTCGCACATATGTGAAAGATGTTAGTCATTTGAGGGTTGCTCACTCTGTCACAGACTTACAGTCATTTGGGCAAATTTTTATTATTTATAAATGATATTTTATTGAAAAGCAAACAAATAATAAAGACAAAGAAATATCTTATAAAAATATAAGTATGATTAAAAATTACAAAATGTATACTTGTATAAATCTATTTTACAATATTATTCAAGGATGCAAGTTTCATTATATACTAATAAATTCAAGAATGATCATTAAAAAAAACGTAAACGTTTTTATAATCTCCTTCTTTTTAAAATACAATATTTTTGTATTCTTGAATAGACAAGTATATCGACTTTGTTAAAACTAAGGATTCTTATTCTAACGATCAATGTTCTCAGGATCGGGATCCTAGTTTGAATCGAACAGGGGTGGTAGGATCGGATCGCAGGATCGTAAGATCCTACAAATAGCTCGGATAAACAAATTTATATATACAATTTGGTATAATTTGTGATGTATAATGTTAAAACTTTATTTAATGACATGAAAGTTTTAATAATTATATCAACATATTACATATATCTTTAATTTAGAGTTGTAAGTATAGAACAACAACCAACACACAAATTTGTAACACAAAAAAACATTTTACGATCCTACCACGATCCTGCACGATCTTGTACGATCCTACCCGAGCTTGACCGATCTTGTACCGATCCTACCACCAAAACGATCCTACGACAATTTGAATCATTTTCCACTTTTAAGATCGTAGTACGATCCTACGATCCGGATAGCGATTTTAACAACAATGATAACAATTAACATTAACATTATTAGAATTTATGGCGCTAAACAACTTAGGATATAAAATACTTTAGTTATAGGAAAAACAATAATAGCAATTTACGATTAATATTATTAGGATTTCAAAAATTCTCATTAAGGACGTCCGATATCCGTTACAAGCCTGTGACGGGTCAAATAAAACCCACATGAAAAGATAAAGACAACAGATAATCCGTCACAAGACCTATTGTAAACAACTTATTAGGGTAGTAAATAAAAAAAATGTGAATAACGAGGTTTGAATCCTACCATCAATCTTTTATTTTTACTCTTACCAACTGAGCCTCATTACAACAGTAAGGCCCTGTTCTTTTGGACTTCAAGTCACTTAATTTAAGTTCACTTCAGATCCTATAAGTTCAGTTCAGTTCAGTTCAGTTCCTATAAGTTCAGTTCAGATCCTATAAGTTCAGTTCAGTTCAGATCCTATAAGTTCAGTTCAGTTCAGTTCCTATAAGTTCAGTTTAGTTCCTATAAGTTCAGTTAAGTTCAGTTCAGTTCCTATAAGTTCAGTTCAGTTCAGTTCAGTTCCTATAAGTTCAGTTCATATAAACTCAATTAAGAAAAGTTGTATACGGAGTATTATTTTTAACAACCGATACAAACATTTTGCTTTAATTATTCGATACACGTCATCTATAAAAAAACAACTCATTAATAATTTACCCGTCTTTTACTCTTTAATTGATGCCAAAAAAAAACTACTCATTATACGACACACTCACCCTCACCAATTGTCACTCTCCAATTTATCAACTTCTTCATTACCATTGTTAGAGAAAATAAATGGTTAGAGAAATTTGTAATAGTGAGTATTTTTTATCGTAATGCAATCGTAGTATAATGTATGAACTATGAACAAACAATTATATATAAAGTTGAAAATATTTTAAATTACCATGTATTTTAGACTATTTTTTATCAATGTCATATAATAATAACATCAACAACAACAATAATAGTAATAATAATAATAATAATAATAATAATAATAATAATAATAATAATTACAACAACAATAATAACAATAATAATAATAATAGTTAACTGAAATTAAAATAAAGTTAATTAAGTTCGGGTTTTATAAGTTTAGTTCAGTTCAGTTCAGATCCTATAAGTTAAGTTCAGTTTAGTTCAGTTCCTATAAGTTCAGTTCAGATCATATAAGTTCAGTTCAGTTCAGTTCAGTTCCGTTCCTATAAGTTCAGTTCAGTTCAGTTCAGTTCCTATAAGTTCAGTTCAGATCCTATAAGTTCAATTCAGTTCAGTTCAGATCCTATAAGTTCAGTTCAGTTCAGTTTCAGTCCAAAAGAACAGGCCCTGTTCTTTTGGACTGAAACTGAACTGAACTGAACTTATAGGATCTGAACTTAACTGAACTGAACTTATAGGATCTGAACTGAACTTATAGGAACTGAACTGAACTGAACTTATAGGAACCGAACTGAACTGAACTTATAGGAACTGAACTGAACTTATAGGAACTGAACTAAACTTATAGGAACTGAACTGAACTTATAGGAACTGAACTGAACTGAACTGAACTGAACTTATAGGAACTGAACTAAACTAAACTGAACTTAACTTATACGATCTGAATTGAACTTAACTTATAGGATTTGAACTGAACTAAACTTATAAAACCCGAACTTAATTAACTTTATTTTAATTTAAGTTAACTATTATTATTATTATTGTTGTTGTTGTTGTTGTTGTTGTTGTTATATGACATTGATAAAAATAGTCTAAAATACAAGGTAATTTAAAATATTTTCAACTTTATATATAATTGTTTGTTCATAGTTCATACATTATACTACGATTACATTACGATAAAAAATACTCACTATTACAATTTTCTCTGACCATTTATTTTCTCTAACAATGGTAATGAAGAAGTTGATTAATTGGAGAGTGACAATTGGTGAGAGTGAGTGTGTCGTATAATGAGTAGTTGTTTTTTGGCATTAATGAGGATGATAGTTTGACATTAATTAGAGAGTAAAAGACGGGTAAATTATTAATGAGTTGTTTTTTTTTTTTAGATGACGTGTATCGAATAATTAAAAGAAATGTTTGTATCGGTTGTTAAAAATAATACTCCGTATATAACTTTTCTTAATTGAGTTTATATGAACTAAACTTATAGGAACTGAACTGAACTGAACTTATAGGAACTGAACTGAACTGAACTTATAGGAACTGAACTGAACTGAACTTATAGGAACTGAACTGAACTTATAGGAACTGAACTGAACTGAACTTATAGGATCTGAACTAAACTGAACTCATAGGAACTAAACTGAACTTATAGGAACTGAACTGAACTTAACTGAACTTATAGGATCTGAAATGAACTTAAGTTAAGTGACTTGAAGTCCAAAAGAACAGGGCCTTTATATGAACTGAACTTATAGAACTGAACTGAACTGAACTGAACTGAACTTATAGGAACTGAACTGAACTTATAGGAACTGAACTGAACTGAACTGAACTTATAGGAACTGAACTGAACTTATAGGAACTGAACTGAACTGAACTTATAGGATCTGAACTGAACTGAACTTATAGGAACTGAACTGAACTTATAGGAACTGAACTGAACTGAACTTATAGGATCTGAAGTGAACTTAAGTTAAGTGACTTGAAGTCCAAAAGAACAGGGCCTTATAGGATCTGAACTAAACTTATAAAATCTGAAGTTAATTAACTTTATTTAATAATTATACTACAAATTATAGACAAGCTTCTCAAAATACTCTGAACTTCATTTAATTTCATAATAAACCAAACTATTAACCATTTCTTCTTATATTAGAATATGGTAACCGACTACCTGTTAACCAGGTCATTGTTAATTTTCTGAATTTAATTATATTTTACCCATCACCTCCTCCACCACTAACAGACGCCTCATTACTCATTCATGCCAACGACCACCCTACACCATCACCACCATATTCCCTCATCCTCCAGACCACTATCATATTCCGTACCTTACAAATTCCCCAATTCTCAATCACACCCACAAAACTCTCTTCCGTCAATCAAAATCCCCAGATGTTGAACTCACCAATCATGAAAACCTTATTCCGATAAAAGGAATTCGCCTATTTTCCCCATATTCTTAAACCCAATTATCATCAAACATCCTTTCCAATGCAATTGACGAAATTCGTCGCGAGATTACGTCAACTGACCCATCCACAGACTCTACAACTCATCTTAAATTAACTTACTTAAATTGAATCTTTGTTGTAGATATAAAGTTGGTAGCCTTTAATATTGTCTTTCACGTATTGCCACGAGTCTAGGACTGATTTTCTGTGTAATGGTGTATATGTGTTGTTGTGCATATGCTAGGAAGAAAGCGACCATGATTGTTTTCATAGATCTAGGATTTCTTGCTCAACTTTATATTTTTGATGACTCTTTAATCATTTTAGTAGATATTAAATTTTTATAAGAAGCAACGACTTTATTTTTTGTTGGTTTATTTAAGCTTTTACAGTTATTTGTAGAGCTAATTGAATATGGTTCGGGTTTTAATCCGGTATTGGTATTTTGCTTCAAGACATAATTTTCGGAAGAAAAAGTGGTGTGTTTTGATGGTGAATGATAGATCAGGGGAAGAAAATGAATGGTCTGCAGTGTTTTAAAAAAATCAGGGGTTGATTTCAGAGAAAGAAGACGGTGGATTTGAGATAAAGAAGAAGAAAGTGGGACCATACCTGCTTTTACCGATAATTATAGGTTAAGAAAGAGGCAATCTTATCTATATAATTACTGAATCATTTCAGAAGCCCTCGACGTGCCACGTCGGCAATGCAATTGTTTTTTTTTTTTTTTTTTTTTAGTTCTGTCAGGGGGTCCCGCAATATCTTTTATAAATTCCGAGGAAATAACCGCCTGAAATTCTAAATATATACCTGACTGACATCGTAGTTTAAGAAGTATTACGTAACATTTTTTTATATAAATTCGTAAACATGAAATTTTACGAAAACTCGTGTAAAATTGCGTAAGTCATTTGCACAACTATTTTATTTTACAAAATTAAACCGTAAATTTTGCGTAATGATTAATAGCGGGATTGAATATACCTGTAGATAATTAATAATTTGCACAACTGTTTTAATATTAAAACGATTTATTCTATTAAAATAATAGAATAAACCGCAATTTCATTTATGAATTTCCTGAGACATAACCGTCTGAAATTCTAAATAAATACCTGATAACGTAGTTTAAGAAATATTACGTAACATTTTTTATATAAATTCATAAACATGAAATTTTAATTTCTGGCAAGAGTATACCCGTTAAATATGCCGGCGCATTTTTACAATCGAAAAAAAGCGACAATACTAAATTTAAAAACAAAATTGAGTAAAGTTAAAAAATTCCAATAAATAATTACAATACACAATATATCGATATATTATATCGATGTTCTTAAAAGTATACCGGTTAAATATACCCGTGCATTTTTGCAATCGAAAAAAAAACGAAAATACTAAATTAAAAAAAAAAAAACAATAAAAATAACATAATATTAATATAACAACCAATAATAGTGTACAAATTTATATATTTTGCGAAATCAAATCATAAACATAATGGTACAAAATAAACCTTGAAATAACATCTATATCGATTTAAAAAAAAACAATAAACGAATGGATATATAAATACCATTATTATTATCATGTGCATTTTAATGTATTATCAATATAATAGAAATTGAATGCACAATATTCACGTATTATTGACACTATTCGGTAATATTAATATCCACCATATTTTTTCTAAAAATATACCCGTGCAATTTTGCACGGGTTTAACACTAGTTATGTTTAAAGAGAAAGGGGGTCATAGTTGATTTTAATGGTAGTTTGGAGTATTTTGAGAAGCACTCCAATTGTTTGGAGTATTCTTATTAAATAACCCTTATTATTATTATTATTGTTGTTATTATTGGTGTTATTATTATTATTATTATTATTATTATTATTATTATTATTATTATTATTATTATTATTATTATTATTATTATTATTATTATTATTATCCAATAGATGACATTGATAAAAATATTCGTCTAAAACACAAGGTAGTTTAAAATATTTTCAACTTTATATATAATGGTTTGTTCATAGTTCATACATTATACTACAATTACATTACGATAAAAATAATTCACTATTACAATTTTCTCTAGCTATTTATTTTCTCTAACAATGGTGATGAAGAAACTGATTAATGGGAGAGTGACAATTGGTGAGGGTGAGGGCGTCGTATGATGAGTTGTTGTTTTTTGGCATTAACTAGTTTTAAACCCGTACAACAAATGTACGGTTCTGTTTTTAAATATTTGGTTACTCATAAATATGTGACTAATTAATACAAATATAATTCAAAATAAAAATTAAGTAGATAATATATAAATTATTATAAATCATCAATTACTAAAATAGACCATTTTTTTCTGCCATAAAATCCGACCTATTTCATTACTAATGTAAAAGGCAAATTTTATTTGTTATGATTTCAGAATTAACGAATTTTTTTATTAGAATTATTGATCCCGTGTTTTTTTATTAGCTACTTGTGTGTTCTTTATAACTGTTAATTATTTGATTATTATCAATATCATCTCAATCTCTTAGGAGTAGATCTGCATGAATAAGATCTAGATAGCACGGACACTTCTCGTAATGAGTCATACCTTGTCCGACACCGACACTCCACGGACACATGCATGCCGAAACGTGTCAGACACCTATAAAGCCGTGTCTAACTTTCTCATTTATTTGGGTACGTGTCTGACGCGTGTCCGTGTTATTTGAGCCGTGTCCATCGCGTGTCCACGATATTTGGTCAACATTTGGGGTGAATGATGTTCTTCAGACGGCAAATACGCTATCGAAAAAGATTAATTAGAATATTGGTTCGGATGGGAAATAAAAATGAGTTATTATCAATGGCAAGTTTTACCTTCACTTATTTAAAATTAATATCAAATAGTTTTAGAAATATGAAATCAAACATTTATAACTATAAAATTTATATTTTATTAAATTTAAATAACGTGTCTAGTGTCCTAAATTTCATGACATGCCGTGTCACGTGTTCGTATCGTGTCCGTGTCCGTGTCCGTGTCCGTTTTTGTGCTACCTAGAATAAGATTAATTTGCAGTTTTTTTAGCGTAATACAATTATAATTTTCAGATTTTCAGTTTATTTTCAGTATTTTATTCCAGTATTTTATTAGTATTAGTATTATAATTAGTATTATCATTAATCATTAATATACAACCTGATTAATAAACGTAATATCCCCACCTGAATAATTTTTAATTGACTTTGAGTTATTTAGGTTGGAATTCCCGTTTTGTTTATTTCTTGTGCTAATTTTCAGTTTTTTTTTCCTAATATACAGGATTTTTATTACGACATTGGCGAAAATGTAATAATTTTGCTATATATTGGACCGTTGTATATATCGTATTTTACCGTATTTTATTTTGTTTGGTATCTTAATTTATATTTGATTTGATTGAAAAATTGGAGAATATAATGTTGTTTAATTTTTGGACTGTCATTATTTTTCGTGTTTGTAATTTTTTGTTTGTCGGATTTGATTTTTGGACCGTTCTATATCGTATATTATTGAAACGTTTTATATTGTTATTTATATGACGAAATATAATACTGAAATCGATTACGTAATTAAGAATGCGAATTCTGAATTTAGAAGAGAGAAAAATTAAATCAAACTAAAAGTTAGTGGGTAGTTTTTTTTTCCTTATTTCAAGCAACCAATCATAATGCGTTAAATTCTACCCATTTTATAGAGATAGATGAGGATGATAGTTTGACATTAATTAAAGAGTAAAAGACGGGTAAATTATTAATGAGTTTTTTTTTTATAGATGACGTGTATCGAATAATTAAAGCGGAATATTTGTATCAGTTGTTAAAAATAATACTCCGTATATAACTTTTCTTAATTGAGTTTATATGAACTGAACTTATAGGAACTGAACTGAACTGAACTGAAGTTATAGGAACTGAACTGAACTGAACTGAACTTATAGGAACTGAACTGAACTTATAGGAACTGAACTGAACTGAACTTATAGGATCTGAACTGAACTGAACTTATGGGAACTGAACTGAACTGAACTTATAGGAACTGAACTGAACTGAACTGAACTGAACTGAAATGAACTTAAGTTAAGTGACTTGAAGTCCAAAAGAACAGAGCCTAAATATCTTTAGACGTATATTTATTTTATTCTTGAAAACAGGTTGGGCACCAACTGAGGCTCACTACAACACTGAATATTTTTAGATGTATATATTTATTTTATTCTTGAAAACAGTGTGAGCTTAAACCTTCTACGAAATCAGGTCACCCCATGACTTTGGTAGATTGCTTATGACCTTTCACGTGTCATTGTTTTATTTGTAGGAGACAAATGTAGAGGACACAATTATATTGGTAAGTGGAAAATAATTGAGTTGGTGAGTTAAATCGTGACTTTCTGTTTGAGAGCGTAAAAATAAGTTAAAATAAATACTAAGATGAAATTAAAAAAAAAAATGAACGGCCACTTAGTTAACTAGACCCTATTTGGAGGTGATACAATCATACAAGAGTATAGAGATCATAGGCAAGAAAGATGGATTGTAATATTATTTCAAAGATAATAGGCTGTACTGAAGTCTTAAAATGTACTCTATGAAAAAGTAAAGTAATTGATTAATTAAATTAAATTATCCTCTAAACATGAATTGATCCTGATAACATCTGTCAATGTTATCAAAACTGGAAAAATACTCCAGACACCAAAATCTCAAATTTATGCTTCGTATGTCAGTACGTTGAAATCATAATACCACAATTAACACCAGATAATTTAATTTAACATTATCTAAATCACTCATGTTCTTCCATTAATTAAATTATTCAAATAAACTATACACCCTACCAAATAATCCACATAATTAATTATTAATTAATTAATAATCCATGATCAATCAAATTCAAAACATCATCATCGAGTCCTAGTCACCGGAGGAAACATAAACCGGCCGCTATCTCCGGCAACATCAAACCCTACCGCCCTACATTTCACCGGAAAACCACTCACCGCCGCCTTAGAAACAACCGTCGGAGCCGCTGTAAAATGACTAGTACTCCGACGGTACGGACCAAACCACTTCATCTGCATATACCGGTTCTTTCTCCATGGCGGTAACGATAAACCGCTGATCTTCATCGATCTTCGCGCTTCATCGCACATCAATCGTACGATTGTTTTCGTATCGTCCGGTTTAGCAACGAAAACTCGCGGTAATGATTTTCTCAATTTCTCGTAACTCGGTGACTCGCGAGCGATCTCGAACTCGCCGGAAAACTCGGTGTCGATAATGTATCTGACACGAGTTTGCGGCGAGATGACGTCGATAAATTCGTAGTTTCCAGCTTTTAGGTTACCGGATGATGTCCAGTTAGTCTTACATACGCCTGCATCGTAACCTATTTCTCGAAGGTACGCCATTAAATTGCGATGAAACATGGATTTGTTACTCTTACGAAAAAACGAAAATATTTGCGTTGCTTTTGTAACTTGAGCTACAAGTTGATTACGATAAGAATCCGCATTGTTATAGAGCGTTGGATTAATGACCTCATTAATTAACGCCGTCGGATCTGATCGGTGTAACTCGTCGGAGTCGGAATCGGACGAGTTCACTCGAGTCGGCTTGGCGTCCGCGTTCGAGTCGGTGGCGTCGTCTTCTAGAAAGTTCTGGACTAGGTATGATAAACAAGGCGAAGGTGATGGTGATACGAGGCCGTATTCACCATCATGTTCGCTTCCGCTAATACTACTGTTACTACTGCTACTCAACCCGAATATCCTGAGTCGTACCTTCTCGTTAAACGGATCGGTTAACCGCTTACTACTCGACATTTTTGAAAATAGTAAGGAAAAAAAAAGTTAGGTTAATAGTAGTATTGTGGTGTTTGTGTATGTAGGAACATTTGAGTTAGTTAAGGTAATGAGGAAAGGTGTATATATAGGGAAGGTGTTTGGGAAGGAATATTCGAGGAATAAAGAAAAGAGAGGGAGAGAGAGTTAATCCGGACTATGGGTGTCGGGTTAAAGAAGGTAGTATTAAATGGTGGATAATGTGAAAGGGTGGCAGGAAGTAAGGAAGAGACTGAGAGGATATCCTTTATAAACTAGAAAAGGTAAAGAGTACTTGAAGGGGCATATCAGCATATCCTTTCGTTTATGGGTTGTTAGTATTGTTACCAATTTTTGAATCACCTCGATGGGGGGAGATTTCATTTTGGTAGTAATAACGCTCAATTGCTCATACATCAATTGTGTTTACTTGGGGGGTAAATAATACTTCCTACATCCCGATCAATTTTTTACATTTTATTTTTTGGGTACTATTTATAATTTATAAGTCGAGTGAATTTTCAACACAACTTCTAATATATAACATAAAAGATATTCATGTGTTATCTTGTTAAAATTATAAATATCAAAGTTTTGTAATTTTTATGATATGTAACTTAAGATATTAACAAAAGAAAACAGATATTGACAAACGTGAATAAAGTAAATATATAGAATTGATTGAAATTGAGGAAGTAATAATGCGTGGAGTCTATATGTTTCAAAAGTATATATCAAATATATAAATAGGGAAAATAAATTAATTTTAATTGTTTTGAGTTCAACTCAATTGGAGGTAGATAAAGAGATTTTTATGAATATTAGGTCAATTTCTAATTATTTCGAGTTCAACTAATATGATCTTAATAATAAAGAAGGGGGGTCACTAGAAACTCGAAAGTCACCGGTTTGTATTTGATCCAAACTTTCTTATCCAAATGTGTATTAATTTTTTTTCAAACTTTTCCATACAAAAGTGTATAATTATAATAGTATATGTATATATCATCATACACTATAATCAATGAGACAATTTGAATAAACTGAATTCTTCTCGTTAATAATAAAATTTAATTTAATTGAGTTAAATAAAAAGGAAAAACATTCAAATAAAATAAGATATATACAATGATGTGGTACAATTATGGATGTGTAACCTATCAAATCGAACTCAAGCTTGAATGTTTTCAATATCTACTTAAAAAATTGATCTTGCTAACCCTTCAAATTTTTAACTTAAGTTGAGGTCAAATAAAGGGTGGAGATTAGTCAGTAGTGGTTAAAATTTGGGTGAAATTTTCAGAAGACTCGGGTTCAAGTCTTCTCAAGAGCAAAATTTTGTGGAGCATTTTTGGCCCGAGTCCATGTCTATCACATATACACGGGGGGTTTTCCCAGTGCACATGCAAGGTAGCGATTGCGGGTTCCCTCGTCACCAAAAAAACAAAAAAGATATTTCATTTTTTCAATTTTAAAAAACTAACTAAAGATATTAACTTTAAGGCCCAGTTCTTTCTGGCTTATTTTCAGCTCGTTTCAGTTCAGCTCAGCTCAGCTCAGCTCAGTTCAGTTCAGCTCAGTTCAGTTCAGCTCAACTTCATTCAGTTCAGTTCAGTTCAGTTCAGCTCAGCTCAGCTCGAATTCATTTAATTCATTTCAGTTCAGCTCAACTTTATTGAGTACATCCCATATTATTATTATTAATATTATTATTATTAATATTATTAATATTATTATTTTATTATTATTATTGTTTTTGTTATTATTATTATTATTATTATTATTATTCTATTTATTTATTTATTTATTATTCTATTTATTATTATTAATTAATAATTATTATTGTAGTTTTTGTTGTTGTTTTTATTATTTCTTCTTCTTATTATTTTTATTATTATTATTTTTTATATATTTTTATTGTTTATAATTATTATTATTATTATTAGTAGTAGTAGTAGTAAACATGAGAGAGTAGAGAAAATGTAATTGAGAAATAAAATTTGATAACATTCGAATAATAATCTTGAAACTATAGATATCATTAACAAAGACATCATCTATATTGCTTCGTTATTGACTTTTGTATCATCTTGACGTGCTTCATTTTCGTGATCATTATGGACACCAATATCACACCCTATTTTTTTGCAATTTCTTTTTGAACTTTGTCCAAGAATTTCTTTTGTTCTTTATCATCCATGTTTGAATCAGTTGTTCTTTGAATACTTTGATGTTGTATAACTGGAATATCAAGTTTATGCATCCGAATGAAATAATGAAGTGTAAAAGCGGATACGATAATGGACATTTGATATTTCGTTGTCATTTGTGGCATGTTTTTTAACACCTTCCACCTTGTCTTCAGCTGAGCAAACGTCATTTTTAATATAATTGTTTTTTAAAAAATCGCAAATTTGTATTAATCAAACATTTTTTTATATTATTATTATTATTATTATTATTATCAACCGGGAACTTTTATTATTATTATTATTATTTAGTACACTTTAATTAAACTTAAGTTATTTCTATTAATTTCAGCTTCTTTCAGCTCAGTTCAGTTCAACTCGATTAAATTCAGTTCAGTTCAGTTCAGCTCAGTTCGATTCAGTTAAGCTCAGCTAAGACCCATTCAGTTCAGCTCAATTCAGTTCAGCTCTAAAAAGCCAGAAAGAATAGGGCCTAAGGTCCTGTTCTTTCTGGCTTATTTTCAGCTCTATTCAGTTCAGTTCAGTTCAGTTCAGCTCAGCTTCATTCAGTTCAGTTCACTTCAGCTCAGCTCAGCTCAGCTTCGTTTAATTGATTTCAGTTCAGTTCAGCTCGACTTTATTTAAGTACATCCCACATTATTATTATTATTGTTTTTGTTATTATTATTATTATTATTATTATTATTATTATTATTTTTTTATTATAACCAGGGACTTTTATTAAAAACAAAGGTGAAATTACATGAAGTTGGTGGGCACCCGAGAAACTAGCTGGGCGCCCACTCCCTTAGCAATAGCAAAACTAAGGCGAGAAAAAAATAAAAGCAGCGTTCCTCGATCCGGCATCCTGGGACACAGAAAACTTCTGAATCCGCTTGAGCAAGGAAACAGCATCTTCCCCTAATTCCCCCAAAGAAGAGAAGGAGAAAGGCAAGAAGCCATAACCATGCCCCGCACACAAGTCTCTGTACTTGGCGCTCTTCCTCCTAGCAGCATCAACCACCCCCCGGCACAAAATCAGCCATGCCCGACTGAGTCAAAGGAGAGGACCCAACCAAATCAACACAAACATCGCGCCCCCTGTCCCAAGAGTAGAGCAGCAAATCAGCGGGACGCAAAGAACCCCCCGCAGCATCGAGCAACCCAATATCCACCTCGCGACCAGCAGAGATCCCAGACCGGTAGCAAATATCCAAAAGAGTGTCACGAACAAGGTTATGCCGATGTTTGACACCAACAGCACTAACGCAAGAGACAGCGTGATCCCCGAAGATATCACCATAAAAAACCCGGGAGCAAGCCGAACAAGGCAAGGACACCGGAAACAGCGGAACCCCCAAACGATAGCTGAGCACGCACCGGTAAGTCCGACTGTTCATAGTCTGCCCCAACCCAGAAATAGGGGCAACTCTCAACCAATCAGACGAGCAACCACCCAGCTGGGACTTCCATAGCACAACCTGACGAGGGGTCAAAGAGAAAACCGACTCAGCCGAAGCAACAACCCTCGCGAAATAAACATCTGCCAATTTCTTCATTAGTTTGGTGGCAGCGATCTCACAAGGGTTGCGCAGAAAGTCAGATTCCGAAACCGTAGCAAAAGCATCCAAAGCTGACTGAAACGAAGGTCCGGGGTCATGGACGCCCGAAACCTGAAGAAGCCGATCTTGCAAAGCCACAGACTGCAACCGAGAAGCTAGAAAAGCATAGTGAATGACGTCTCCCACCGCATACACACCAAGCCCTCCAAAGGAGAAGGGGAGAGTGACAAGCCGCCATTGCCAGTCACCGAAACCCGGCCCAGAAGCAGTGACAATACGCTCTAGCTGAGAGCGTAGAGCCGCGTCAAAAATAGGCGCAGCGGCCCCAAACGCAATAGGGGAACAAGTACGCAACGCAAAGTAAAGCTTCGAAATACCTGTGTAGGCCCGCAGCAAAAGAAGCTCACACTGCGGATCATCAATCAGAGAGACAGAGTCCATGAGGCCAATGGTCCGAGTCACTCTACCCATCACCACCTCACTACAAAAATCCGGGCACACACTCACAGGGCCACCAAGGACAGTGACACCATGCTGCGGCCGCGCAATACCAGAGGGAAAAACACCCAAATCGCGGCTCCTGGGATCGTCTGAAGGCCAAAAAACCTCGGTCTTGCCAATATTAAGATGTAGACCCAAACGCGGCCCGTCCTCCAAAATCATCTCCAAAACCTTCCCCACAACAACGGTGTCCCCGACAATAGTACCATCATCCAAATACCACGCCTGAAAACTCAAGTCGAACGAATCACGGATCTTACAAATCAAAGGGTGTAAGACCAGAGAAAAGAGCAAGGGGCCCAAAGGATCCCCATGTTGAACACCCTGACAGAACCACAAACTATGCTCACCATAATATAATCGAGCGGGGCGAGAATAGCAAAACTCCACCCACCCAGAAAGCGCTGGGCAATGACTACTCACCTCTCGCAACATGACCTCCCTATCGACCATGTTGAAAGCGTTCTGGAAATCAACCAACAACATAGAAAGACCCACCTCATCACCCCGACTCTCAACCAACCGGTTCAACGCATGCAGGATAGCCTCACCCCCACCAGAAACCCCAACCCCAAACTGAAGCCCATCAAAATAACCACTCAAAGATGGACCAATCAGAAAAGCATTAACCTTGGATACAAGGCGCCTCCAAATCGTACCCACAGCAATAAGGCGGATACCACCACCCGGCTTAACAAGCGGGGTCAGCGGTGCACTCGCGATATACTCACTAAGAACCAGCGGACACCGACCCTCAAGAAAGAGGTTAACCACCCCAGTGATAGAAGCAAGTAACTCGTCAGAAACGGCAGCCGCAGCACCACTCAAACAATCCAGAAGATGTTGAGCTCGTAAACCATCCCTTCCACAAGAAGTATGTACCACGCGGAAACCCCTGAATCATACCCAGGATAGCTGAGACAGAGGCAACAAGAGGAGGATGACCCGCAGACCGAGAAGGCAAAACAGAAGCAGGGACGATGGGGTGTTTATCTCCCAAAGCCGCGAGAGTAGCCTTATTGTAGGGGGCAACTCCAGAAGATGATAGCACACGAACAGCTGCGGAATAATGACCATCATTAATCTTCCTCCTACACTGCTTAACATTAGCCTCACCTAGCTCAAGTTCCTCATCAAAACGAAAAGAAGGGGAAGACGCAGCTAGAGTATCCCTTAAGACCTGCAACATGCCACCAGGCACACCCCAAGAACAAATAGCGCTGGAAATGCTCTCCTCCTGCCGCTGACGCCGGACAGCGGCCCGACACTCACGACTACTCCGCGGAGAGAAAGTCTTGAGAATACAAAGGGGTAAAACAAGCAGAGCAACCCAAGAAGAGATATCAGATGGTGAACGGATCACAGCATCAAGGGCCCCTTTAAGAACCCGAGAGAAACCAAGGCGGCACCGAGGGGGGATGGACTTCACGGCTCTCAACCCCTTAGACAACAACCGATCAAGAGAAGTAACAGTGAACCCACCCCCAACCTCAGGAGCAACACTGTCAGAAAGCAAAAGTGGTTCGGGATCAGACGGCCTAGGGAAATCATAGAGAATGAAAGAGACAACCCCATCACCCGAGTCTGGCGCCTCAACAGTGGACCCATCCCCATGCAGACAACGTTTACTATGAGCATGCGTTCTAAAACAGACCCCACATAACCAAATGCCCATACGACTAAAAGTAGTCTCAACCTCGACAAAAATAGACATAGAAGTAAGAGATTGTCGAGTGATGACCTGAGCATCACCGGTACAGTGCCGATCCCGGAGATGAGTAATCATCGGGGCTTTTTTAAGACCATTGCCACGACCATCCTGACAACCCGATAGTCCCACAAATGGACAGTGGTACCGAACAATGTCAGTCATGACCTCAACGAACCATAAACCAACCGTCACAAACAGCCCCACACGCACTATTAACGCACTGACCAAACCCACAAAACCCAAAAGAACATGCCCCACCGTATACCCCGCGTACCACGGCAGCAGCAAAACAACAAAGACCAAACGAAGCGCCGGCGTCGACCGGCCACCCACAAACCACCGGTAACACAAACCCCACTGAAAAACCACGAAGGAAAACCGAAGCCGCTGACGCACAGGAAAACCACCACCCACGTTGAAGTGCCGGGAACGTGAGGTAACCGGCACTGGTATGTATTTTACGGCGGCAACGTGAGGTTGCCGTCGGCGAGGGTGGTTACAGGCGACGTGAACGAGAAACGACGTTAAAGGGAACGTACCTTGAACCGACAACCACCCAAACACAGGTCGACGACGAGAGAAGCCAGCGATGATGATGATGCCGACGACGTCTGGGCACCGTGCGCTGGTGAGAACAGTTGACGGCAGAAGACACTTGCGGCGGAAGACACTGGAAACGCAACCCTAAAAAAAAACCGCAAACCGAAAAACCTCAAACTGCCGTTGAATAACCGCCGGCAACAGGCGCCTAAGACTGGCGACGGCGATGACACCGGACGGTTGGCGGGGGAAGCGACAGCAGAGGCAAGCCGGAGGTTGCAGTCGAGAAAACCCTAAACGTGCCCTAATCGCCTAAACGTCGCCCTCACTCTCTCTATTATTATTATTATTATTATTATTATTATTATTATTATTATTATTATTATTATTATTATTATTATTATTATTATTATTATTATTATTATTATATTTATTTATTTATTATTCTATTTATTATTATTAATTAATAATTCTTATTATGATTATTATTGTTTATCATCTTGATGTGCTTCATCCTCGAGGTTATTATGGACACCAATATTAGAGCTGACAAATAATGACACGACACGAAAACACGACACGAACCCGACACAAAATTAGTGGGTTTGGGTTGAGGCTTTATGACCCAGCATTTATGTAAGTGGGTCGACACGAACACGACACGATATTTAATTTGGTCGGGTTTGGGCTGAGCTCTTTAAACACGAACCCGACACGAAATGACCTGTTTACTAAGTTAATCTTATTTTATTTTATCATCCATCACATAAATATACTTACACTTTCCAAATAAGGTCATGACACGAAAACACGACACGAACCCGACACGAAATCAACGGGTTAGGTTTGAGACTTGATGACCCATTTATCTAAGTGGGTCGACACGAAATTTAATTGGGTCGGGTTTGGGTTGGAGGCTTTGTGACCCGTTTACATGTGACACGAACCCGACACGACCCGATCTGTTTGTCAAGTCTAACCAATATCACACCCTATTTTTTTTTTTCAATTTCTTTTCGAATTTTATCCATGAATTTCTTCCGTTCTTTATCATCCATGTTTGAATCTGTTCTTCCTTGAATACTTTGATGTTGTATAACTGGAATACCAGGTTTATGCATCCGAATGAAATTATGAAGTGTAAAAGTGGATACGATAAGACATTTGATATTTCGCTGTCATTTGTGGCATGTTTTTTAACACCTTCCACCTTCATTCTCTTCAGCTGACCAAACGTCATTTCAACCGTCATCCTCAAAGATGAATGTCGATAATTAAAATGTTAAAATATTCCGCTAGGAGGTGCATGCTTATATTCAGGCACATGGTTTCTCACGTTTGGATGACTAATAAGAGACAAATATCCAAGTGTATTCAGATATCCCAAATCCACCAAATAATATCTACCTACAAATGTTTTTATATATAAATAATTAATGTCTAGATAATAAAAAAATGAAATATATGCCACATTTAGACGTAAAACGTTTAGATAATAAAAAAAATAATTAATGTTAATTAGACGTAAAATATTCAAATGTTGCTTTTGTTAATTTTAAAACACAAGAAAAGAAAAAAGCAAAGTTCATTAGAGTTGAAGACAAAAAAAATACTTAAAAATTAATATTTTTTTAATATAATTGTTTTTAAAAAATCGCAAATTTGTATTAACCAAACATATTATTCTTATTCTTATTATTATTATTATTATTATTATTAGTTAGTATACTTTAATTAAACTTAAGTTGTTTTTATTAATTCCAGCTTCATTCAACTCAGTTCAGCTCGATTAAATTCAGTTCAGTTCAGCTCAGCCCGATTCAGTTCAGTTCAGTTCAGTTCAACTCAGCCCCATTCAGTTCAGCTCTAAAAAACCAGAAAGAACAGGGCCTAAGTCTTGCTTGTGACGGATATTTTGTAAGATAAAATGGATACAAAATAAGTTAGTGGAGAAAGGGGACCACATAAATAGTGTCGGAGAAAAAGAAAAAATGGGTATTTTGTGAGAGAAAATGATATCCGTAGTAAGTTGTGGGTAAACGTATAGGCAAGTGTAGAAAAAATGATTGTAGAGAGTCTAGAAGCATAGGTGGCAGAGCGTAGATTGGTGGGACTGGCTCTTGGTGAAAGTGAAGGGCAATATCGATTGGTCCATTTCAGAGGTTATGGATTTGATGAACCTACATTATCCCTATCAACTTCCGGTCCCATGTCTTCCGCCTCCTTCTGCCAAATGGATTTACTCTTTTTTTTGTCGACTCACTTGTGATAATTACAACACAAACTATCATGGAAACTTGGAGATTTTTTAGGAAAGATTTTATAAAAAATTAGGTAAAATAAGTGAAATAGGTAAATAGAAGAACGAAGAGTCACATAATTGCGGAGGTAAAATAGTTATTTTAAGTGGTTTTTTGAGATGAGAGTAAGTGAAATAAAAAGTGAATTATGAGTGAGTGTATTTGATAATTTACTCTTATAATTACCTGCGTAATCATTATTAAGTTATCTTCTTTTTTTGTTTATTAGAGGTTAAACTTGTTCTGAAATAAGTTGGATGAAGTTGAGCTGAATTGAACTAAATGAAGTTCAGCTAAATGAAGTTCAGCTAAATGAAGTTCAGCTAAATTGAACTGAATGAAGTTAAGCGGAATTAAATTGAATGAGATCTAATTTGAACAATGTTAATTCATCTCATATTTATCATATACGTTTAGAATATTTATATGTTGGCCAGAATTACTTAGATGTTTTAATTATTATTATTTACATCTTTATTTCATACTCCCTCATATTTCATATTTTCTTCCATATTTTCTAAAATAGATTATTTAAATTTTTTTCCCCTTCCTTATTTTGGAAGCTTTTATTCTTATATTATTCATTTTTCTCTCATATTACCAAACTCACCCAACTCCTTTACTCCTATTTTATTCATTTTTAATGTTTGTAGCCCACAAAAAATGACAATCTCCAACTCCGAACTTAGGATGGAAAAAAACCCTAATCTCGACTCTGCCTCCGACAATGAAAAATCCTCTCGCTCAACCAAAAAATGCAAGATGAATCAACTGTTCGATGGAGGCACATCATCCCCTTCAATGGAGATCGATCGCTCCGTGGTCCCCAACACGTTCCCGTCGCTCTCGCAATTAGAAACCTCGAAGACCCCACAGAAAAATGTAGATGCCTCTATGACGGCAAATATGAATTATGTGGAACTGAATGGAACGGCCAATTTCGCTCAAGGACAGAAAGCATCGTACAAAGACTCATTAAACAATGGTATGGGTCCATCGTTTTCCTTGAACCCTAATCGTGTTTTTAATGTTGTTGATAATGAGATGTATGACGACACCTCGGATGACGATGTGGAAGACCCTGTCACAGGTAATGACCCTCTTTGCCCTACCATCCTCCTAACTAAGCACGAAAAAATGGTTAACAGGAATAATTGGCGAGACTCACTTATAATTAAGATGTTTGATAAAAATATCGGACATTACTCCCTAGTTCGACAATTAAAGCGAAAATGGGCAACCAAAGGAGATGTTATATTCACCGACGTAGGTTGTGGATACTATGTTGTTCGCTTCACTAATAAAGCGGATTATGAATTTGTCCTCACGGGGGGACCTTGGATGATTGGAGACCATTACCTTACGATTCGGAAATGGGTCCCTAACTTTATAGGGACTGATGCACCCATACGTTACCTTACTACTTGGATCCGTATTCCCCGCCTCTCTGTGGAATATTACCATGAAGATATCCTTCAAAAGATAGGTAGCAAAATAGGGCGCGTAATCCGAATTGATCGACCTACGATCAATGCTGAGCGAGGACAATTCATTCGCATGAGTGTGGAAGTTGATCTTGCAAAGCCATTACTATCGAAGTTCCGTCTCAATGGGCGAGTATGGATTATTCAATACGAAGGCCTACGTCAAATTTGTTATAAGTGTGGGAATTTAGGGCATGTCGACTCCGGGTGTCCCTCTTATCCAAGCAATCATGATGATTCCCTGTCCGCGATTGGACCACCCCCTGGAATACCGGTTGTTCACGACGAGCAGGGTTCACATCCCAAAGTTTTTACAGAAAATTTTGGTGACTGGATGCATGTTAAGAAACCAGTTCGTAAAAAAGCTCCTAGCCTTGGTAAGGATAGACCCACTGATCAACTCCCAGGCACTGATTTTGGACTTAAATCTCAGAAGAAAGGGAATGGAGATGGGTCTCGATTCTCCGCTCTTATTGACTTAGATAAGACCGAGTGTAACAACAACGACGGGACGGACGAACTGGTAGAGATACCAGTCACGAGTGCTACCCAAGTTAATGAGAAGCGAGAACAATCTGTTTCGAAGCTGGGCCAAGGAATTCAAAGTACTTTATCGGTTCATCAAAAAGGACGTGTACAAAACCCATTTCAAATGGACTCTAACGGGGGCTCCGCCTTTGCTCGTAATTTCGCTAAATACTCGAACAAGGAAATTCCTAAGAAACCTATTCATACTGAAAGTTTAGGTAATCCCATTAACTTTCCTATTTCTAATCCTTTCCATAATTTAAATAAAGATACTCCTATTCAATATGGAAAGGATTTTGGGGAGCCAGCTAAGAATAGGAATAAGGAAAACTATGTATCCTACCAAAACTCTACCTCTATGCCCCTTAATAAGCACACCCTCACTCACCGTATTAACCCACAACGCTCATCTCTCAAAATCACTCGCAAATCCCCATACTCTGCCTATAAAAATTCAAATTCAAGATTACAGAGGCGTTACTCTGTTCCTGAACCCCAAACCCGTGACCATTCTGATGGCGAACCTATTCGACCCGCTCCGGATCCCGACTACCCGCCACTCGACCATACCCCCGTCCCAATACCCTTGCTTGACATTACCAATGAGAGGCCCGGACATGGCGACAGCCCTACCACTAGTGAACACGATAGAACTCGAAATCAATTCGTTTCTGCCACCGGTAACGATCACACCGGACCTATTCCTGGAGGTCAAAGTATCACCAATGGTGATGCTAACACTCTCGAAATTGTCTGAGGCTTATGTGTCCTCTCTGCCAGCTTTACCCTATAATATCATGGATAGACACCCTAACCGTTTAACTGATCGGAGGCCTCTAAGTCTTATGACTTGGAATGTTCAAGGTGCCGGTAGTCCTGAATTTCTTGCTATGTTGAAGGAGTTGATTCGTGTAAACAGACCGCAGGTTTTAGCTCTCGTGGAAACCCGTATCAGTGGAGATATTGCTCAACGGGTTTGTGATCGGATAAATTTTGGTGGTAAAACGAGAGTTGAGGCGGAAGGGTTCAGTGGAGGAATATGGCTTTTTTGGAAACCCGAGGACGTCTCAGTGACCCCACTGATTCATAATTCGCAACACATTACGGTCGAAATTTCCCGTACGGGGGAGCTACCTTGGTATTATTCGGTCATATATGCAAGCCCAGATGGGCTGAAACGTGAAGACTTATGGCGAGATCTCGAACAATTTGCTCGTACCCACCATAAACCCTGGCTAGCAATGGGAGATTTCAACGAGACTCGCTATCTTTCGGAGCGAAATGGACTGAGTGATGGAATGCGCAGAAGGTGTCGAAATTTTAATGCTTGGATCGAGAGGAACAATTGGGTCGATGTTGATTACTCCGGTCCGGAATATACTTGGTCTCGCGGGAACTCGGTTGATACGCGTCAATGGGCAAGGCTAGACCGTGCCATTTGCAACGCGGACTGGAGAATAATGTTTGAAGAGGGATCGTTGAGGCATCTAGTCCAGAACCAATCTGACCATTGCCCAATTCTGATCAGTACCAACGGCTTTGCTCCAATCCCCGGTATCCTTAGACCATTTCGCTTTCACGCTTCTTGGCTTGCCCATGATAAATTTGAGCAATTTGTGACGGATAACTGGAATAATGAGGAACCGATGATTCCATTCATCCACGAGTTTACTGATAAATTAAAAAAATGGAATAGAGATATCTACAGGAATATATTCGTTCGCAAAGCGGAGATCGAGAAGCGATTACTTGGAGTTCAGAAACTCCTGTCTAACGCGCCCCAGGCCCATCTTTTTAAGTTGGAGCTAAAATTGAGAACCCAGTTGAATCTTGTCCTACACGAAGAAGAAGTGTTGTGGTTCCAAAAATCGAGAATGGAACGTATTTGTGATGGAGATCGTAACACCCGCCTTTTTCATCTGAGTACTATCATAAGGAGAAAACACAACCGCATTGAAGGATTGCAAGATGGGAATGATAATTGGATATGGGAGGAATGTGAAGTTAAAAAACTTGTTATTGATTACTTCAAAACCCTTTTTGCCGGTGATAATATTGAGTGTCGTTTAGAAGGAGTTCACACGAATTTTTACCCATCTTTGTCGGAGAATGAGAGGCGTATTTTGGGGCGTGACTTTACTGGTACCGAGGCTGTTTGTGCTTTGAAACATATGTCTCCGTTCAAGGCCCCCGGACCCGATGGTTACCAAGCGCTTTTCTATCAGACACAATGGGCAACTGTTAGCCCAAGTGTAGAACGCCTAGTGCTTGGGGTTCTTAATGAGGAAATCATTCCTGAAAGCATTGGTGAGGCACTTCTGGCTTTGATACCGAAAGTGGACAATCCGCAGAGGGTCAATCAATTTCGACCCATAGGGCTTTGTAATGTTATTTACAAACTGATTATGAAAATGATTGTCAACCGTTTGAAGCCTATTCTTCCGATCCTTATTAACCCGGTTCAAGCTAGCTTTGTTCCTCAAAGACAAATTACCGACAATATCATTCTCGTCCAAGAAGCTCTCCATTCAATGAGAAAGAAAAAGGGGCGAAATGGGTACATGGTGCTGAAATTGGACCTTGAGAAGGCATACGACAAACTTGAATGGCCTTTTGTGAATCATTGTCTCATCGATATGGGACTACCGCTGAAAATGGTACGTGTTATCATGAAATTAATTTGCTCAGTTACTTTAAATGTACTATGGAATGGGGAGATGACTGAATTTTTTGCCCCTACGAGAGGAATAAGACAAGGCGACCCGCTCTCTCCGTACTTATTTACAATATGTATGGAAAAATTGAGTCAAATAATTGCTCATGAACACCTAAATGGTAACTGGAAGGGCTTTCCAACTTGTCGAGGTGGACCGATCCTGACTCACCTTTTTTTCGCGGACGACATAGTGTTATTTGCGGAGGCTAATGTTGGGCAAGCGGAAGTAATTAACACAGCCCTTCAGCGTTTTTTTAAGGCATCAGGCCTTCGAGTTTCACGTGAGAAGTCGAAGGTTTATTTTTCCCCTAATACGAATGTTGAAATTCGCGAAGCCATTGTCAGCACCCTGGGGTTCGAGAGCACGGACAACCTAGGGACCTACCTCGGTATGCCGCCTCTACATGGTAAGGTTACAAAAGAAACTTTCGAATTCGTTATTCAACGGGTTGACAAGCGGTTATCGGGGTGGAAGTCGAGAGGTCTATCCATGGCTGGAAGAGCGACCCTTATTCAGTCGACTTTGAATTCTATACCATCTTATGCTATGCAATCCGCTTTCTTACCGCGTAGTATTTGTGATGAATTAGATAAGAAATCAAGGAGATTTTTATGGGGTGGTGACAGTGAGGAGCGTGGGCTTAGTCTGGTTTCCTGGGACATGGTCACTAACGAGAAGGAAAACGGTGGTTTGGGGTTACGATCTATGCGCCAGGTTAATAGTGCTTTTATGGCGAAATTAGGATGGCGAATCCTTAAAGACCCGAATTCCTTATGGGCGCGAGTTCTACGACACAAATACACTAAAGGTCGATGTGATATGGACATGTTTGAAGCCCGGCCAGACTGTTCGAATGTTTGGAGGGGAATTGTGGCTGCCGCAGAAGTGCTAAAGAAAGGCCTTGGTTCGAACATAGGAAATGGTACCTCGACTTTATTCTGGAAGCATAAATGGGCTACTGAAAGGCCACTCGAACTTTACTCTGAATTCGAAATACCGGAACAATTTCAAGAAATGACAGTTGCGGATTTCTGGGATGACGCTGCTGGGTGGAAGTGGGAGCTCTTTGCTGACATTCTACCAACTGAAATTCTTCAGACTATCGCTTCCTTCGAAGTAGCACCGGGCGAAACCAACCCTGACAAATTCTACTGGGCTGAAACTCCTTCTGGTTATTTCTCGGTCAAATCTGCTATCCGGATAATCCGCAAGATGCCGAGTCAAGACCCAAGCGCTTACTGGAAGTTACCGTGGACTACCTGGGCCCCCCAAAGGATGCGGCTTTTTCTATGGCTCGTAATGCACGACAGAATCATGTCAAATGTTAACCGGGCTCGGAGGGGTTTTACGGAGAACCCGTGTTGCTATACGTGTCCGGATATAGAGGAAACCACACTTCATATTTTGCGTGATTGCCCGAAAGCTCAGTTTGTCTGGAATCACTTTCCTCTAGCACACACAGAAGGTTTTGCCTCGGCTGTTAATGCCAAGGATTGGGTCATTTACAACTTATCGAAGAAAGGTCGTGGTGTACATGAACATTGGGGGACTACTTTTGCGGTGGTCATTTGGTGGTTGTGGAGGTGGAGAAACTGTAGGGCTTTTAATCGTAGTGAGAGCATTCCTACGAATTTATTTAATACCCTCATGGATCGTATTCGTGAGGTTTTGGAGGCGAAAGATACCAGGGAATTGATTACCCTTGGTACGACTTCTCGCCGTAAGGAAATTAATATAAGATGGTGCGCACCACCGTTGGGTTGGGTTATGTTGAACATTGATGGGGCTTCTAAGGGAAATCCAGGTGCAGCTGGTGCAAGAGGAATTCTAAGGGATAGTACGGGAAGGGTGATAGTGGCTTTTACTGAAAGACTGGGTATAGCTACTGTAACAAGAGCGGAATTAATGGCACTCCGAAGAGGCTTAATGATTGCAATTGAGAAAAAAGTTCCTTGTCTTTACATTCAAACCGACTCGAAAGTGGTAGAAGGCTTCATGAAGAACTTAGATAAAGAGCTTCTACCAACAGCCCATTCCCATCTCATTCAATTGTGTCGATCGTTTTACTATGATACGGATTGGCAGGCAGAGAGAGTCCACATCTATCGTGAAGCGAACTTTTGTGCAGATTGGCTAGCCAACCTGGGGGTTAACCAGGATGTGAGTCTTCGTCTTTTTGAACCTGACCAGATCCCCACTCCACTCAGAATTCTCGTTGAGTCAGATACCAGAGGGGTTGCTTGGCCCCGTTTAGTCCCCACTAATGGAACAACGTAGCTGGCGTGTGGCGGTTTTTAGTGTAGCTGTTTGTTTTCGTTTTTTAGTTGCAGCTTTGTGTGTGTTTTTCTCCTTTTTGCCACGTTCTGTTTTGCTTTTCTGGGTTTGATCCCACGTCTTATTTACCAAAAAAAAAAAATGTTTGTAGCCCACAATTTTTTATTTAATTCCTAATCATTCATCTCTCTCTCCTATCACTAAACCTCGCCCAATTTTTTTTATTTTATTCATTACCTTAATCTTTGTGCCCTAAAACAAAGGGAACAAAATATGGAATAAGAAAGAGTATTATTTTTATAGTTTTTACAAACCAAACCAATTGTAATGACCTTGATAGAAATGATTTCATAGTGTAATTCCCGTTTTCTTATGTTCGACCCCTAATACTACATTAATTTGTGTTTAGGAAAATTATCTTTGTTAGGTTTACGACTTAGCCTTCACCATGAACAACAATTTCACCAATATTACGACTCTTGAAGTCGACACAACTCATTATTAAGCTATAATGCAACTCTGACATTAATAGAAGACTCACAACAATCCCCAATATCATGGTATGATGGCATGATGCATTGTGTGAATCAGTTATATTAAAACATCAGCAAAGTGTAGTTGGTTAGTTTGTTAGACAGTTAGTTACAGGCTGTAAATAGTTATTGCAATAGTTTGTTACACTTTTGTATATAAATACTCCATCACTTTGTAAATACTCTCTAAGTTTATCAATACAAAATATCTTCTATTTACCTTTGTTGTTAGAACTCAATATAATTCATAACATTCATCAATGACGATTACATCAGTTTCATATGGTATCATTCGCTTCCAGTAACGATCATGTCCTCTATATCTGGTGATATTTCGACGATTCTTGGATTCATCTACTTCGATTTTATCTTCTTTTATAATCATTTTGGAGGTTTCATATCTGGTCTTTCATCTGGAATTCTGGTATATTCTGGATAGTTTTTGATCTCATTGATTCAATTCTTCATTATCTGAAGGTATTATCTTCATTTACTTCGCTTCCGCATTCAATTTCTGGTGTTCTCGCTTTTATTGATCTTCATTATCATTCCTGATCAATCATGCCTGATTCTGTTTCTACACCGAATTCTGACATTTCTGCGCATTATGCTTGTTTTGATGATCCTTTATTTCTTTCGCATTCTGATCAACCTTCACATCGTATTGTTCCAACTCAATTCAATGGCACTAAGTTTCTCTCTTGGAAACGTGATGCTTATATTGCCTTAATTGCTAAGAACAAGGATAATTTTATTGATGGAACCTTTAAGTGTCCTCTTAAAACTGATGCTAAGTATCAGCGTTGGGTACGATGTGACTATATGGTGATGCAATGGATTCTTAACTCTTTAGTTGATGAAATTAAGGAGACAATTCAGTATGCCAATAGTGCAAAAGAGTTATTGACTAAACTGTTGGAAAGATATAGACAGATTAACAACATTGAGATTTATCAGTTAAGGAAAGAATTATCTGATACTGCTCAAGCTGGTACTTCCTTGGTTGAGTATTACAGCAAGTTAAAAAAGACTTGGGAGACTTTGGACAGTCTTGATCCTATACCTATGTGTAGTTGTGGTGCTCTGGATGATTGCACTTGTCATATACTTAAGAAGATGCTTGATCGAGAATCTCAATCTAAGGTCATTCAGTTTCTAATGGGGTTGAATAGTAGTTATGAATCTGTTAAGACAAATGTTCTATCCATGGAACCACTTCCACCTCTCAATAAAACCTTTTCTAGTCTTCAACAAATTGAGAGACAGAAGCAGATAGCAGAGGTTGTTGATGTTCTTGCAGAAGCAAATGCCTATGCAGCAAGTAGAGATACTGATTCTAAACCTTTTAATGGAAAAGGAGTCAAGTTTGACAATGATTCTTCAACACAGGAAGGTGTTAAGATATGTTCTCATTGTCATATGAAAGGTCATGACATTGCTAATAATTGTAATAAACTCAAAACCTGCTCTCATTGTGGCAAGAAGGGACACATCAGAGATTACTGTTATGACTTGAGGAATATGAACAGTAAGTTTTCAAGAGGAAGAAGACGAGGTTATGCAGGAAGGACAATTGATGTTCATTATGGCATAGGCAGAAATGTGTATAGACGAGAAGGATATAGAGGAGGTTATTCTGCCAATAATGTTGATATTTTTTATCCTCATGAAGATGAAGAATATTCACCTCTGGACTATTATGAAGCTGAGGGATATAATTCATTTTCTGCTGTTAATACAGCTGCAAACACTGCTTCTAATTCAGCAGCCACACCAGAAAATGTTAATGGTCTGCTTGATTCCAAGACTGTTACTGGCATTGCTAATCCCATTTATCAACAAGTTATGAAGAACTTCTCTTTTGACAAATCTGCAAGCACTTCTCTAAACTTTGCAGGTATAATCTCACAGTCTTCTGTCGTCAATGCTGTTAATCATTCCATATTGATAAATGATTGGATTGTTGACACTGGGCAACTGATCATATGACCCCATATGAGCATTTACTGGCAGATGTTCATTTGTTGATAAGGTCTGTCCATGTTGGACTACCATATGGTACAGTTAAGATAGTTCATAAAGCTGGCAACATGTATATACATCCACACATTATTCTTCATAATGTTCTTATCATCCCTGATTTTCAACAAAATCTACTTTTTGTAGGAAAGTTGTTAGAACAGTATCATTTAGATATCAGTTTCACTAAAAACATGTGCATTTTTCAGGACCCTTTAACTAAGGTCATTCATGCTCAAGCAAAGAAGATTGGAGGCTTATATAGGCTAATTCCAAGTCATGATTTAGTTCCCAATTTCAGAACAAATAAATTTTCTGATATTCCTGAAGTTTGTAATACAGTGTCTTCCACTGTTCTAAATAAATCTAAGCATGATAAGCTTCATTTGTTACATGCTAGAACGAGACATTTATCTATTGACAAATTATCTCATGTACTTGATTTTTCTGTCAATGGAATGAAAGATTTTTTTTGTGAGACTTGTGCATTATCTAAACATCACATGATTCCTTTCAAAAGGAGCATTTCACATGCATCTCACTGTTTTGATCTTATTCATTTGGATCTGTGGGGAGGATCAATGTTGTCAGGATCGGGATCCTAGTCTGGATCGAAGAGGGGTGGTAGGATCGGATCGCAGGATCGAATCGTAGGATCGTAAGATCCTACAAATAGCTTTGATAAACAAGTTTATGCACACAATTTGATATAATTTGTGATGTATAATGTTAAAACTTAATTTAATGACATGAAAATCATAATAATCATATCAACATATTGCATATACCTTTAATTAAGAGCTGTAAGTATAGAAGAACAACAAACTCACACATTTATAACACAAATAAGCATTTTACGATCCTGAACGATCCTACCACCGATCCTACCGCCAAAACGATCGTACGACGATTTAAATAGTTTTCCACTTTTTGGATCGTAGAATCGTACGATTCTACGATCCGGATCACGATTTTAACAACAATGGGGAGGATATAGAGTTCCTAATGTTAATGGGGCCAAGTACTTCCTCACTATAGTTGATGAATGTTCTCGATGCACTTGGACATACTTGTTATATCATAAACATCAAGTACCAAGTCTGGTGAAAGGTTTTCTGCAATTGGTTCAGACTCAATTTCAGTGTTCTATCAAAATGATTAGAACAGACCATGGGACAAAATTTTTTCAGGAATTCTGTGCTGGCTTGTTTCTTGAGAAAGGGATTATACATCAGAAAAATATAGTTGGGAGGCCACAACAAAATGGCAGGGTTGAGAGAAAACACAGGCACTTGATTGAAACAACAAGATCATTAAGAATTTATGCCAGTTTACCATTCAAGTTCTGGGGTGAGTGTGTTTTGACAACAACTTACTTAATCAACAAGATGCCTAGTCCTGTTATTGGCTGGAAGTCACCTTTTGAGATATTATTCAAGAAGAAACCCAACTATGAGGCACTAAGAGTATATGGTTCACTATGCTTTGCTTCTCAACCAATTACTCACAGAGATAAGTTTGCACCAAAGGCAAGGAGGTGCATTATGATTGGTTACCCATATGGTGAAAAATGATATAAACTCTATGATTTGGATAATCATAAGATATTTGCTAGCAGAGATGTTGTTTTCCAGGAAGGAATTTTCCCATTCAAGCAGTCATCACAACAGTTGCAGCAACATCAGTGCACTACTACTGGGACTGTCAATCCTACCGATTCTCCTATTTTTTCACATGATAACAAACCTAAAATTCATACCACAACAAATAATAATATTTTACCACATAATAATAATACTTCTCCAATTTTTTCACAAGAATCACCTCATATCATTAATAACATTAATCCCCAAATCTCATCCAGTGCTACTAAAGATAGTTCACACCATTCAGACATCTCTGTAACATCTACTGAGAATGTTACTTCTCATCAGGAACCTCCTGATCAACTTATGTTGAGACAATCCACAAGACCTCGACAATTGAGCAGTAGGTTGAAGGATTTTCAATGCAACATTAAGCTTCCTGTTCAGCATTCTGTCCAGGAGAATTCAAGTTCTTCTACTGCATTTCATTCAATGATTTTGAAGGATATGAGTGAATTTGACAGTACTTATGTGGCAAGTCTGGCCAATGTACTTAGAGCAGTTGAACCATCCAGTTATACTCAAGCATGTCACGATCCTCACTGGATTGAAGCAATGCAGAAAGAAATAGATGCTCTGGAAATAAACTAGACATGTGATTTAGTGGAACTGCCTCATGGACATAAAGCCATAGGTTCCAAGTGGGTGTATAAAATCAAACACAAGCCCGATGGTTCAATAGAGAGATACAAAGCAAGGGGTTCAACCAAATAAAAGATAAAGATTACAAGCACACATTATCACCAGTGGCTAAGTTCACCACAGTCAGAACTCTCATTGCCATTGCTGCTGCAAAAGGATGGCCCTTATATCAACTTGATATAAATAATGCATTCCTTCATGACTATTTGGAGGAAGAAGTTTACATGGCACCTTCTTCTGGGTATGCAAACGCAGATTCAAGACTAGTCTGCAAGTTAAAAAAGTCCATCTATGGGCTCAAATAAGCATCCGACAGTGGAATATAGAGCTACAAAAGTATCTAAAACTGTTGGGTTTCACTCAGTCAAGAGAAGACTATTCTTTATTCAATAAAGAACAGAATGGAAGGTTCCTCATAGCTCTGGTAAATTTGATGATATCCTCTTAACTGGGGATGATGCTCAAGGGATATTTAATACCAAGAAGGGTTTACATGATAAATTTACCATCAAAGATTTGGGTATGATGAGGTATTTTCTAGGTTTTGAAGTGGCTAAAAATGATACATGAATTATTCTAAACCAGCACAAATATATACTTGATATTGTTCAAGACATGAAGAGGGAGGAATGTGGGACAACAGACTTTCCTTTGCCAAGAGGGTTAAAGTTGTCTATTGATTCAGGGGAAATTTTGGACATACATAATCAATACAGAAGGCTTGTAGGGAGACTGTTGTATCTGAACCTTTCAAGACCTGACATATCATGTGCTGTGCAACATTTAAGTCAGTTCTTAAGTGAACCACGATTGCCACATCTGCAAGCTGCCACACATGTAGTCAAGTACTTAAAGAGTACAATAAACTTGGGGTTGTTCTACCCTGCTGAGAATGATCGCAGTCTGCTTGCATACTCAGATGCAGATTGGGGTTCCTGCTCCTTTTCATGCAGGTCATTAAGGAGTCGTTTGGTTGATCAAGGAACTTAATTTGCCTAGGAACTTCAATTTCATAGGAATTAAGTTCCAGCATCCAATTCGGGTGAATTCGACAAAGGTGTTTGGTTGCCCATGTAGGAATTAAATTCCATGAGAATTTCCAATGACCAAGGGAGGGGTAGGTAAGCCAATTCCTACATCATGTAGGCATTGGAAGTTCCTAGGAACTTCTAATTCCTCCATTTTCCAAAAAATATGTCAACCAAACAAGACATATTTTTGTAAATCATGTGATTTTGCAATTCATGTGTTTTTAAGGTGTCAACCAAACAACCCCTAAGTGGTTATTGTGTCTTTCTAGGACCATCACCTATATCCTGGAAGACTAAAACACAAAAAACGGTGAGCAAAAGCACAGCATGGGCAGATCTTATACCACAGCTGAATTGGTCTGGTTGATAGCATTGTTACAGGACTTTCAGATCACACCAACATTGCCTATTCCACTAATGTGTGATAACAAAGCCGCTGTGCACATCTCTGAATATCCAGTATTTCACGAGAGAACAAAACACTTAAATGTGGATTGTCACTTTGTCAGAGATAAACTGCAAGAAGGATTGTTGGTTCCTAAACATGTCAGGACTGGTCTTCAACTGGCTGATATCATGACCAAACCCTTGGGGTCACAGGAACACCAGTTTCTTAGTAGCAAGCTTGGATTGAAGTTACTTACTTCTAGTCCAGCTTGAAGGGGGGATGTGAATCGGTTATATTGATACATCAGCAAAGTGTAGTTGTTTAGTTTGTTAGACGGTTAGTTACAGGCTGTAAATAGTTGTTGCAATAGTTTGTTACACTTTTGTATATAAATACTCCATCACTCTGTAAATACTCTCTAAGTTTATCAATACAAAATATCTTCTATTTACCTTTGTTGTTAGAATTCAATATAATTCATAACATTCATCAATGGCGATTACATCAA
The DNA here is from genome assembly GCA_029255685.2 of Silene conica. Taxonomy (NCBI): domain Eukaryota; kingdom Viridiplantae; phylum Streptophyta; class Magnoliopsida; order Caryophyllales; family Caryophyllaceae; genus Silene; species Silene conica. The sequence continues at coordinate 75,249,945 of CM055318.2, read as the reverse complement.
TTTCATACATTGCTACCTTAAACATAGAAACAAGGACGAATAACACATAATAAACATTCATATTATCAAAATCGAGTAGGGAAACCCTGGCTATTAGCATACTTCTTAAGCTACACGAAACAAACAAGATCTCGTCTCATAAAACCGCCTCATCATACACAAATTACATAATAACCATCAAAATACATCCTACACACTTATATAATACAAAACCTCTTATTAACACTTTCCAGTTTTTCCATATTACTAGCTATAATTACTAACTAGTCGTAACTCCTACAAACCCTCCAAAAATTTGGGTTTGTAAAGGAAATAGAAAATGGTAGATCTTACTTACAAGATGCAAGGAAGGAGGAAAAGGGCGTATAATCTTGAAATTCAAGCTTGAATTTAGACCTGCTAGACAGGTCGGGGGTCAAGTCAGAATAGGAGTCGGGTCGTATATGGATCAGGTCAGATACGGGTTGGTCATACAATTCACGGGCCGGGTTACGGTTAGAATGCGAGTCAAGAAATAATTTTAATGTTTTTTTAAATAAATTTTGTAATTAAATAAATATTTTAAATGTAAAATACATTTACAATTAATATTTTAGTCGTATTTTATGTTTACATTAATCAAATTAACATAATTATTAAAATAAATATATTATGATTAAATATTATAAAGGTTACATAAATTAACTTTTTAGTTGGGTTTGTAATTTTAAATAATAAAAAAAGTTAACTATTTTTTCAATATAATATATAAATATTTATGTATTAATAAAATCCTTGATTTACCTTTAACCCACCGGATCGACCCGTTCAAGGAGTCTCGGCTCTAAACTAACGGTCAATTTAGGTTTAAGTTAAATGGACCGCGGATCGAAAAACCAGGTTTGTAACCCTAAAAATACGGGTGGGGCAAATCGGGTCTTCGGACTCTGATCAAGTTTTGACAGGTTTAATAGAATCCCATGGAAGAGGTTTTAGGAGGGTTTTAGAGAGAAGGCCGAGGGAGGATTTTGAGGTTTAAAAATAAGGAAGGAATTAGAAATGATTTAGGGTGAGATTTGGACCCATAACCTTTTGCTATACCAACTTCGTTACTATACAAACAAACCTTCTTAACCTAAAATTTAAACAATGATCTGCTCCAGCAAGATAAGGGTTATCCTATGTCTACCAATTTATTAACATTGGCACATTTTAGAAAAACTTTTTTTAACGTCACACATTGTTTCATACAAAAGGATTAAAAGAGAAAACTAATTGACCATAATTATCAGTTAACCTTAATGAAGTTGGACACCTCAATTCATTAGAAATACACAAATTGTCTGTCTTAATTTTAAAACGAGAAAAATAATAACTCATTTGTATAGATAAACAAACATTTTTATGTTTCCTAGACTTTTATTTTTGACTTATTCATCTTAAGAAAAACTTATTGTCAAAAGTATGTCGCCTGCTCAGAGCATCCACTATAATAAATATATTTACTCATCTTCAATTCTTCATCATTCCTTTAGATTGAGCATAAGAAACAATGATAGAAACATAATAGAAAGTAGAAACCGTGTGTATGTAAAGACCGGTGACCAAATTATAATTAACAAATGAATTAATATAGCAATTAGCATGAGACGACCATATCTAAATACTGTTAAGAATATCTCGTAAATATCTTGTAATTATTTGGTAATATTGTGGCCTTACGGTCTTACCTTATCCCATATTCCTATCTCTAGTCAAAATTAATTAATACATTTTATAATCAACTTGATTGAGACATTTTAATCTCACAAATGAATTAATAGTAAGTCTTGCTTGTGACGGGTCACTATTTGTGGATAATGCATTAGATGAATCTTAAATTATCGTTTTTAGTTAGACGATCAAATATCATACAACTTGTATATATATATAACACGAGTATATAATTTTAATCTATGATAATCCGTCTTAAGCATCAGATAAATCGTGGAGTTTTACAGGAAAATTTAGTTTGGGTAGATTGGTATGCATTGCTGTCCGCTGAACTATTCCGTTTATAGGTGACCAAAGTCAGTGTTGCTTATAAAATTACATGTTTAAGGTCAAGTGACCCTTTTGTACGAGTATATGACCTTAACTTTATTTAATCCCATAGGATCACAGCTCGGCAACTCCTACGATATGCCAAACTTAGGCCTTCTTCAGAAATTTAAGGACAATTTTTTAGGACCCTTTTAGGAATGGCATGAGGGTGGCCTTATATTTACTTATTTAGGATACTAGTCTATGGAAATATTAAAATACTACTCCCTCCGAGTTTGGTTCCTGTTTCCCTGTTGATGCGAGATTAGTGATGATTCATTTTTTCTTTTTAAGTAACATTTTTGTGGTCCAAAATCAATTCAATGTGGGGTATTAGAATGTTTTGTGTGGACTAAAATCATTTCCTTACTTTTTGTGCAAAAAGCAAAGGGAAGCAACACTTCGACTCGGAGAGAGTATTTTGTTTCTCGTCTCTCTCCTAACTCTTGCCTCCAATCTCTAGCACACAACACACAACACACAACACACCTATGAATTATAGCTAGAGTTGGCAATTCGGACCTGCGAATGATGGGCGATTTGGCGGCCCGGGAACAACCCAACCACGCACGGTCTGGGATTTTGTAGCGGGCCAGCCCGAGCACGGCACAACTAAGTTGGGATGAGCACGACGCGAGATCTTGGAACGGAATTAGGCACGGCACGACGGGCTTGGTCCGGACCGCCCCTATAGTTGGCTCTACATTTTTGTATTGACAGGGAAGTATACGAATTAATGTAAACATTTGAATAGTACCCCTTTATTATTTCAATTGGTCTTGCTTAAGACGGGTCGGTTTGAGAGACGGGTAATCACACTAACAAAACGAATAGGGGGACAAGGTGGGGCACCTCATGTGCTTCCCTCTCTCCTCTAAGTGGGTATTTTGTGAGGTAAAATGATATCCGTCTTAAGTTTAAGACGGATAGTGTCGATCTGAAATAAGAATTTGTGTTATTTTTATGCAAGTGATAGTTTTTCCAATCTTTTCACTTTGGTACAAGAGTTTGATCATGGATTATTGGATGGATTAAATTATAGCATAAAATTCATCATGCATTATTGACTGGATTACGTATTTCGGTATTTGATACTTCCTCCATTCCAATCAATTCTATACATTTGCTTTATTCACGTTTGTCAATACCCGTTTTCTTTTGTTAATATCTTTAGTAACATATCGATAAAAATTATAAAACTTTGATATTCACAATATACTCGGTAAGACAATTTAAATAAGATCTCACATGACTATATTTTTTGTTACATATTAGAAGTTGTGTCGAAGATTCACTCGACTTATGAATAGTATCGAAAAAGTGAAATGTATAGAATTGATTGGAATGGAGGAAGTACAAGAGTTTGATCATCACTCTTTTCACAAGGAGACTTATTTACGATCACAAAAGAGGACGGCCCTTTTTTTTTTTACTTATTTTTACTTAATTTAAATTTAGTTCAGCAAAAGTAAGTTAAGGCTCCGTTTGGCAAGTCATTTCAGCTACCTGATTTGTTCGAAATTAACTTTTTGTCAAAATAATCAGGTAGCTTATTATTTTTGGAGTGTTTGGCAATTACCTGTTTGGAGTGAAAAAAGGTGAAACAAGTAACTGAATTAAAAAGCTACCTCACGTAGCATTTGACAAATCAGGTAGCTGATTCATTTTTATTTACCTATTCTACCCTCGGATTTTATAACGTTAATTAACCAAATTAAACACACTAAATCCTTACGTAAACTTAATTGATTTTTTTGTCTGTATGACTTTAATAGAAAACTAATTTTTTTGTGTGCATAACTTAATGAATCATGTGTATATGAAATGTAGTAGTTGAAGCTATTTCTATAACTTGATTATAATGGTCCATTCATTGGAAACAGTGTAAACGAAGAAATCCTGGAAGTAGCAATGTAGGCATTTTCCAGTACTATTTTAAGTGCACGATTCTATTCATAAGTTACTACTTTATTTGTTTCGGTCATTTGTCAACAATAACACAAGAATAATACTCCCTCCACACACCTTTGATCTTCCCATTTCATTAAAATAATACTCACATATAATAGAGAAATGGGAAGATCATAGTTGTGTGGAGGGAGTAGTAAAAAAGTAAAAGATATCAATAATAAACCATGTCCTTTTACGTCATTTTGTCAAATATCCGCTACCTTTTCAGCTCTAGTTTCCAAATAGTTTTAATAAAAATCAACTACCTTATCAAGTCTTAAATTTCAGGTACCTTTTCAGATTTCAGGTAACTTTTCAGATTTCAGGTAACTTTTCAGCTAATTTTGCCAAACAGACCTTAAGTTTAGAAAATTTCAGCAAAAATAAGTGAAATTAAGTTCAGCAAAACTGAGTTTAGAAAACTTCAGCAAAAATAAGTTTTTTTCCTTTTTTTTTGGTTGGCAGCTGTAAATGGAATACACCTACAACTACGAGACCATCACAGATTTAGCAAGGTTATGAGCAACCTTGTTCAATCTGCGAGGGATGAAACAAAAATTTAAACAGTGAAAAAACGGAAAAAAAAACTGGAAATAAAAAGAAGATCTCTTGTGAGTTGATTATACCGCGCTCCTCCCCTGCGATATGAAGAAGAAGTTGAAGATAATCCGAAGCAATGCGAAGATGGTAGATCTTATGAAACTTGGCCCATTGTAGAATATCCCAAATTACACGAGGTTCAGCTTGGGAGGCCGACTCAGAAGAAAATGGGAAAGTTTTCCTAAAAGCTTCATTTCCTTGAGAATCATATGCAACCCAATCACTACCACTCTGCAGAGAAGGGTACCAACTAGCATCACCCTTAATAGTGGAATATGAACATTGTGAATCACCTCTGATGACATAGAAAGGTTCGCCATTATGGATCTTTAGTTCTGTAAAGTCATCAAAAAAGTAGGAGATTGGATGAAGATTAGTTTTAGCTTGCTCTAGTTTAACAGAAGCATCGAATGAGTTGTTGGCTAAATTTTTTTGGAAGTTGAAGAAACCTGCAATAGAGAAATCAACCTCCTGAAAAATAGTCATATTACGAAAAATTCATAAGTTCCAAAGGATCGAGAGGAAAGTAGTAATTTTGAAGATAGAATCGTCCAGCTTAGAGATGTAGAAAATCCAGTTGATGATCTAGTCAGCAATTGACACCGAGTCATCGCCACACACTCTTATCCCTAAGTCAAAAGTGGCCCAAATACGTTTTGTCACTTCGCTATCTCTGAAAAGATGGCAAAGAGTCTCTGTAGCATTCAGATCACTACAAAGTGTGCATTTCGGATCCAAAGAGAAACATCTCTTATTAAATTCATGTTTGATAGGAAGGACTCCCGTTAAAATTTAGAAGAGAAATAGGCTAGAGAGAGGGAGAGGAAGGGTAAGGAATGTCATTTTTATGAAAAACGTCGACGACTTGTTATAACCCCCTACTCAAACTTATCATTTTCATTAATTTCCTCATTATTCTTAATGGGTATATGGATATGTATATAGTATATTAATGATCGATAACTAATAATAGCCGTCTGTATGTGTGTTATTTGGCTTATTGACGTTCGTATGTGGTCATTTACCTAATACTCAAACTTAATATTTTCATTAATTTCCTCATTGTTCTTAATGAGTATTTGGATAATAACTAGTATTAAACCCGTGCAAATTGCACGGGTATGTTGATTTAAATATGTTATTAAAAAAAGTGAAAAAATATTGATTAATTTTTCTATCAAGTTATGATTGAAATTTGAATTTAGTTATTAATTTTAGTTACATTAAAATATTCTACATAAAAATAATGTGATTTGAAAACAGAAGCACGTTGTTGATACTCCATAACATACTTAATTGGAGCAATTACGTGGAATATAAATCACGTACCGCAAATTTATTTCACCTTTGCTAATCTAATTTGAGCTTAAGAAAATTTTATTGCTAAATGAAGTGAAAATCATCCGAAGGCACTGAAAATCATCCGTATTTTAACCCGTCACTTTTAATAATCCGTATTTTAACCCGTCACTCTTAATAGGGTTATGAGTTTTTTGACATGGTTACAATAATTATATTTTTAACCGTATTTTAACCCGTCACTCTTACTAATCCGTATTTTAACCTATGATCCTTAAAAATGATATGTATTTTTTTCTTACTATGGGTTCGCACGGTTCCCACTGTAAGGGAGTTCGCACGAGATCTTAACCCTAGTATATATAATTATATATCATATACGAATGTCATTTATAAGAAATAATTTAATCAGTATATGTATAAAAGCAATTAAATCATTCCAAGAACATGGAGGGTCCACCGTAATTTTCTTTGAAAAATTGACTTTCAACCACAAGCTGACACCTCAGCACTGTGGTTGTTGCTTTTATATGATAGCCGTGTATTTTGTATATGTGTGTTATTTGGGTTATTGATGTTCGTATGTGTGTTTTTCTTTTTTTTCCTTTTCATTAAATAAATATAAGGGTCTAAGGGTGGGGTAAGGTCCCAACACCAAGACACGGTCCCGGACACGAAATTTTTATGTAAGACCTATACCCACCCATACCCGAGCGGGTCACAAAAATTCAGACCCATCCTCGAGCGGGTCCCAAAAATTCACACCCATATTCGAGCGGGTTTCAAAAATTCAGACTAATACCCAACCCATTAGGGACAGACCCTGAGGATCTGGGTTGGGAACCCTACTCACTGCCATCCCTAATTACTGGGTTGTCGTAGTCATCATCTAGGTTGTATTCTCTTAATTTCACACTCTCACAACAGAATACAATTCTGGCCAGGATTATAGAAGCCTAAAGATTCATGCTTATTCGATTTATGTGCATCTGTTGTTACGTATACGGCCTAACAAAAGACCGACCAAAAAACAAATCCAAAAAAAAAACTAAACCAGCAAAAAAGAAGTCGAATTTTAGGTCTGGTATTTCAAAAAGAAATCATGTGCAATTCTGCAGTATATAGTGCCATAGTGGTATCAAAATTCCAAATCCATCAATAATTTGCCATTTTTTAAGCCGTATAACGGCTGAACCTGAGAAATCTTTAAGTATTCGCTCCGAGTTATAGCGTTGGTTTCTATTTCTCTTTTAATACTAGTTTAATGATGGTTCTTCTTTCCATTTTTAGTAACTTATTTGTGGTCTACAATCAATCCATTGTGGGGTATGATGTTTTGTATGGTTTAAAATCATTCCCTTATTTTTTGTGCATAAAAATAAAGGAACCAACACTATTACTTAGATAGAGTATTAATTAAATCGATTCGAATATGGAAAGATTCATATTCAATTTATGAACCAATACTATAAACTCAGAGGGGTATCTTATGAATCTTTCCATATTCGATTTATTAATGTGTGACCTAAGGACACAAGTTAGAAAAACCATAATTAAATTCTACCTAGTTAAACCAAATGATAAGATAGTAAAATAGAGAAACGACTCAGAACTAGATGATTCTACCTGGTTAACCAAATGATCAGATAGTAAAACAGAGAAACGATAAGATAGGAAAACAGAGAAACGACTCGGAACTAGACGATTCTACCTGGTTAACCAAATGATCAGATAGTATAACAGAGAAACGACTCGGAACTAGATGGGGACTTACCTTTAAATTCAAAACATCGGACCGGAAATTGGTGACGAGTATATATTAAAGATCCCTGTAAATGGATCATACATGGAATCAAACCTATACAGGTTAAGGACCACCAAGTTTTTGTGCTGATACAAAAACTTATGCTCCATACAAGACAACTCACACGTAAAGATTGCAGCTTCGACTCTTCAAGTACCAGAAAGAAACGAGAATCACACAATCACAAATTAACAAAACTAGACAAACATCTTGCAAATAAATAGTGTTTCATACTGGGTACACAACAGAGTGAAAGCAAAGGGTCTTTCGCCTTCTACAGGTAGAAGAAGACACCTACCAAATCTAGAGCTACTAAATAGTTCAATGAGCGCCATTGTCGCTGAAGTAATAAAAGAAGCAGGTCACCCAAAATTATGTCCACGATAAAAGAGGACAGACATGGATGCAGACTCTAAAAACTGAGCTATTTGTTCTACTTAACTCGACCAACCAAACAAGATATAACTAGTCCTCATCCACATCAAGTTTCTTCATTTTTGATTCTAGTTCATCATCTCCATCTCCATCCTCATCGTCATCTTCATCAGACCCGTTTTCATCTTCATCTTCACCTTCAGGGTCATTCTCGTCCAATGGCCCTAACATCTCAGGGGACTTCTTGAATATATCATTGATGTCATCAATACCATCTTCAGAAATGTAATTTCCATTAAGGTTCAGCAATTTGAAACCGGGCTTACTGATCACCACCTGAGCCAATAGTCGTGCTCCAGCTCTTCTTAACCCGTTAGTGTTCATATCGAGTTCTGTTAAATGGGCATGACCTTCGAGGCACTTACCGATTATTATGGATCCATCATCTTTGAGCTCATTTTCAGACAAGTTCAACTTAGAGAGGTGCTGCTTCTCTGCTAAACATGCAGCCAGGACAGGTGCAGCAGCAGGTGTGATGTCATTTCCTGCCAACTCGAGCACTTCAAGTAAAGGAGCAGAGTCCTTGAGAGCATTTGCGATTGCAATGGTACCCTCATATTCCAGATTCAAGTAACTCAAGTATGCTTCAGTAAGATTTGCATGTTTGGAAAGAGCTTTACTCAAAGCAACTCCAGCTTCAACACCAAACATGTTATCTCGCAAGTCGAGCTTCTTCAGATGAGTACATCCCTCGAGAGCTTCAGACAAGGCCACACCTCCTTCCGAGCCAACCCTAGTCGAGGAGCATCTGAAGTCCTCAAGCAAGGGGGCCCGCTTCACAACCTCAGAAATAGCAAGAGCACCTTCATCCCCCGTCATGTTATTATGAAACTGAAGAACCTTGAGCTTTTGAGTGGAAGGTACCAACTCTGATACAGCACGAGCGGCATCCTCAGAGATACCATCATTCATCAAATAAAGCTCCTCTAAGCAACTCTGTGACTTCAAGAGCGCTTCAAATGCACGGACGCCCTTTTCACCCAAGGCGTTATTTGACAGATCTAAAGACTTCAAAATAGACCCTTCAAGGGCTGAAGAAAACATATTCATGACTTCAAGAGCTTCAGCTTCTGGTCTACCAGCAATGAAATCAGACAGGTCTACTTCCTTCAAGTTATCCTTAATAGACACCAGAATTGGCTCCGCCACACGGCCAGCACCTAGGCCAAAGCTTCTGTTACTGAAACATATTTTAGTGTAACTGTTTGAGGGATCCTTAAGTGGCTTCAGAAGCTCCTCAGCCTCTTCAGCTTCGATAAAGGCACGTGGGCCTTTAGAAATATCAAAAACACCTTCCTGGACAACATCGGTAGTTGACACATCGTTAATAGCATTACTTGTTGGACTAAGCTCCTCAGCCTCTTCAGCTTCGATAAAGGCACGTGGGCCTTTAGAACTATCAAAAATACTTTCCTGGACAACATCGGTAGTCGACACATCTTTAATAGCTTTACTTGTTGGACCTCGTTTAAGGGCCTCAAGAATGAGCTTACTGCATTCCTTAGCATAAAGCTGGACGGCAGAACCACCATCACCATCTGGCTCCTTTTCATAGTGTTGATTGGCAACCTTGAATGCTTCCTCTTCAATTTGTTTGGCATTGTCCTCGGCCTCGTCCTTACTCAGACTTCCATATTTCTGGGTAAATATTGTCGGCGTAGAGAGATTATTGGTCATGCGATTCACAAGCATGACCCTGGTATTCTGGCTTGGAGGCCAGAGCTTAATTGAGAACTGGCGACGTTCAGGTCTAGTTGTCATAGCATCCATTCAATATACCTGTCTGAACAAGACACTTTACGTTATCAGCACGGTCAACAGAAATAGAAAGAATCGTGAAACATTAAAGATGTGAATTCAGTAGAGTAACTACCCTCTAAATTGAAGAATTCACGCGTATATGGGTAATGAAAATACCTTTACTTCCAACAGGCAACCAAGGTAGTGAATAAATGATTAAAATAGACCATTACATAAAGCACAAAAATTCAAAAATCCAGTCACAAAAAGTCACACCTTTGGACCTTGTTCAACTTGAAGTAAGGACTAAAGTGTTGAATATCAATCAGTAAACCACAACTCGTCAAACAAATTAAAATCAAATTAATTGAACTCAGAACAACTTCTTAATATTACCTTGAACACGGATTCAAGTTAGTAACTGCACCAATATTATGGCCACCAAACAATTAAATATAAATCTGTCTACTGTTTTTTGTCTATAAAAAAGCACTCTTGTCCTCCTAGCTATCCACATTCATAACTCCAAATAAGCCGAAATTATGCCAGAAAAAACAAGGCCTCAGGTCCGTGGGGAATGAACCCAGTCAAGACATTTTTTTTTATTTGTGATTGACCTACCTTGCTAAGGATAATGAGAGGATTGTTGCCCAGCCACATGTAAAATCCTCCAAAAGAAAAACCCACAATTTGTAGGAATCACACAGTTTAGTAGAGTTTACAGACATCTCTTCCCAACATGTTTGAGGTTTTCCAACATTTATTTGTGATTACCATTCACTGTTCACACAATAACCTCCTCTCTTCAGTCTTCATGTCATTGTTTTTGACGCGCACTTTGACTGAGGTTTGCTTTAATTATTTCGAGTGCTATTTATTACTACATCAAAGTTTATATTCTTGATGCCCACTTCAAATTTAGGGCAACTCATTTGCTGTTTATAAATGATTTTGCTTTCTGTACCTGCAAATTCTCACCTTTCCCAAGTTTTCTGGCCCAAATCACACCATTTTTTCCCATGTAAGTTTGATGCACAAGTTCATACGAATCAAAACAAAAGGTCGAATCTTTTAGCTTCTTTTATATCAAATCAAACATCCTACGACTATTTTACTTCTTGTTTCTATTCCTCGTAATCAAACAAACGATAAAAAATATGATGACAACTCTTCATCTACACTTTTGAGTTCTGAAAACTACATGACGATAAGGGTTTGGAAACATAACCCTTAAGCGTAATCATTCTTTACTTAATCGAAAAGCGACTTGTAAATCAGCAAATCGATACAACAATGAAACAAAATCAAATTCTATGACATCAATACTAACAAAGCAACCAACTTTCATCACCATAAAAGCAATTACAAAAACCAAATAACTAGCACATTGAAGCAGCAGATCAGCAGGAAAAAAACGATTCAATCAAAGAAATAAAAAGTCCACAAAACCCAAAAACCCTAAAAATGCAGAAAAATTATAAAATAAAATTAAAATGGTGAAGTAGATAAAAAGGAAGTAGATAGAGAAAAAGGGAAGTACCTTGGATTGAAAAAATGGAGGAATAGAGAATTGAAGAGGAAGTAAGTGTGTGGCGGAAGAGTTAGGGTTTTTGAGAATTGAAAAAATTGGGGATTTTATTGATAGTATTAAAGGGATAGAGAAAAGGTGAGAGGGGGAGTTGTATTCCTCTCTCTCTCACTCTCTCTCTTAATTTTGAAAAAACTTGAATTGAAAATTGAGAGTAGTGAGTGACTCAAATCATTGCGCCCATTTCACGTTACCAACTTACAAATGTGTATTCAAACTTTACATGGGCCTCCTGCCCTCAACCCCTGACGCCTAGGGATGACAACGGGCCGAATTTGGACCGGATTTAATAGAATTCGGACCAAGATCTGCATTATATACACTGGATCCATCTTCGATTCGGATTCGTTACGGGGGTAAGTTTCTAGCCTCCACATTAAAAAAAAAAACTCATGAGTCATAATACTATTGATATCCATTTTCCGAAATACAATAAAATGAAAAAGTGACTAGTAGCATGACAATTATGTTCAACCAAATATTACAAGTAGTAATTATTATGATCAAGGAATCAAAACATAAATTAAGAAAAAAATAACTAAGGCGTAAAACTTCATGTTTTTACTATGAAAACGGGTCTAGGGTCGGATCTGGATCCTTCAGGGTCTGCGTAGGAGAATCCAAATATATATCTGTTTTAAAAGTAGTGGATCCAAATCCGACCCGGATCCAACGGATCTGAAAAAATAGGATCCAGATCCGGTTTATCAGGGTCGGGTCTTACGGATCTAGACCGGATCCAGGATCCATTGCTATCTCTACTCATGTCCGCTTTAGCCTCTACATTTCAATCAAAATCCGATATTAAAGTCGGACTCGACTCAAATCGGTCTGAACCTAAACTGGAATAGAGATTTTGTGTATTGCTTCACGCCTTCACAAACTCAAGACCGAGATACAAGTCATATAACCTTTAAAATTCTGGTTTTGGACAGTTTAGGTCTGGAAATGTTGTAGTTCTAAATAGTTGTTTTTCTCTCATTTCAAACTAGAAGGCATGCTCGTATGAATATTGTAATACACTAATACCCACTGATCATTTAGAAACAAATAGAGTGGAAATAGTTGTTTTGCGCAGTGCATGCATGGTATATAGTAATTTTTATTTTTTAGGGTATTATTTAAATCGATACCTTGTTAATATTTATTATTTTATTTCAATGTATTTTGATATGAAACAAAAGAAAATGAAATGAAAAACTAATCAAAGAGAATAGAGTAAAATTATGCATAAAATGTGTATTTTTAATGATGTCAGGGCAATATCGTCATTCATAATGAAAACGTTGTTTACAATTACTAAAACAACGCCTACAAAACCAAACCCCTTAATAATTGATCATTTAATCCTATTTTGTCATGAGTTAAGGGTAAGATTAGAACCTGAATTTTGCCAATTTTTACAGTTAATATAAGTGCCTGAACATTATAAGTTTACCGTTAAGTAACATAAACTTAACACCGTTAAATAATCTTCACAAATAATGAATCAGAGCCAACATATCACACAGAAAATAGGCGGGAGAACACCTACAGTTGTGCGCGCGTAAAATCGAGCAATAAACTAGCAAAACCTAAAAATCCTAGCAAAAAAAGAAACCCCCTTTCTATTTCAGATTTCCAACTAGAGAATTGAAAACCCAGAGGAAAGCAAGGCTTTGCACATGGTCGCAACTCGCAAAATTCATCAAATCAACTTCAATACAAGAACAGGTGGTAAGGTTTTAGTATATTTGATATTTTGCATCTCTTCGTTTACTTGTCCATTTGAGTTAATTAAGCACCTATTATAATTGGTTCTTATTCTTATTCTGATTTTAGATAACTTATATATAATCATGAGCATAATTAATTTAGTGATAGTATGTAATTGTATAACCCTATTGTGAAGATGAATTTACTTTGATCAAGCTTATCTTTTGATATCATTATGATTATGTGTTGGTACCCTTGGAAGAAATAATTTTTTGGGAACAATACACTGTTTGGTTAAATTAATGATGTTTATTAGTTACAGATGAAGCGTATTTTTTAAACAGTATTTTGATATAACAGTTGTTTTGTGAGTTCTAATAGATTTAACATAAAAAGTAACGGTGTTAAGTTTGGGTCACTCAACCGTAAACTTAGAACGTTCAGTCACTTAAGTGTAAAAAAAGTAAAGTTTGGGTACTAATCTTACCCTTAACTCATTTTGTCATATATCATCATAAATGGTAAAATTTGGTGAATTGGAGTTATTAGGGTTATTTAAGAATGATTGTGACGATTAAACTCAGGTATCTATAAGAGACGTTAAAATCAAAATTTTTTATAAGTTAAACTCTCAATATAAAGGTCTTAACAGATGAAAAAACGCTATTTTCGATAATTACGGTTAATAAGTTTCAAATTTTCTTAATTACATAAGATAAATCAATCATTTTACTCTCGTAAGATAAAACTGTCAAAATATGAAGATATTAACTGATGAAAAAAAAAGCTACTTGTAGATAATTTAAAGTGAATGAATTAGTTTCTATATTTTCTTAAATCACATAAAACGTGTATTTATTTTAAGTTTTTTTATAACCCGTATTTTGAATATAAAAATTCGTATTGGATATATGTCATTCTTATAATTGAAATCGTATATGTATAATAAAACTCTATTGTACATTTTTGTACACCTCCAATTAGGGGCAATATTGATAACTTAGAGGTTGTTTAGTTGGAACATTTGAAATGGATTGACATGAATTCGATTCATTCTAGTGTTTGGTTGGAGGATTTTGGAATGGGGTTAGATACCCTGCCAGTGAATTCTAACTCCATTCCAACCCCTTGGAATCTCATACCCACGTATACACTCAAGTTTCTAATTCCATTCCATCCTTTAACTATTATTCAATTCATTCCATGATCGAACCAAACACTTATGAACAAGTATGTGATTCTAACCCAATACCACTATGGTATCTCAATCAATTCCAATTTCCAATCCATTCTGATAGTTTGAACCAAACAACCCTTTAAACATTTAGCATACTAAATTTATAAATGAGATAATTAATTTGACACATATTTCAGAGAAAAATTGAGATAATAAAAGCAGAATCAAGAAAATATATCGTATTATATATATGAAACCCCATAATACCGTCGATAATAATACAAGAACATAAATTCTCATTTTAAACCGTCATTACCGTCTTAACGGAAGACGGGTCAAATATATACCAAATTACCCTACTTATCCTCTAAAAAATGACAATTTGTGTTGTCTTTATTATCTCCACTTGGTATTATTTAATCGTTTTAATCTTAAAATAAATAATATCCGTCAAAAATAAGACTTAAAGATACAAGAAAAGCATAGCAAGGAGCTCCGAAATCTCAAACCAAGTTAAAACTATAATTAGAAATGGCAGGGGTGATATAAGGAAAAGAAGTGTCATTATCCATCTGATTGCAATAATTGAGATTTGCAAATTTGACATTTGTCTGTTTTTGCAAAGTCTTATTTCTATGTCTCTTACCAGAAGACATCATTCAACTAGTAATTTCACTTGCACATGTTTTCTGAGTCATTTCAATATTTGATGCACATACTCACTATTCTAGTTTGGCTGAATTATGCCCTTTATGAATATTCACACTAATGATGTACAAAATCGAGATCTTGAATTAAGTATAAGAATATTTCTCTCGTATGACGGTAAATCTCGTTTTTTACAAAATATGGTCTTTTTTGTGGTCAAAAGTGTCCATTTTTGATAAAAAGTTGTCACTTTTAAACAAAAAAAGTGATCACTATTTAATCAAAAGTGCTTACTAGTTATCAGAATGTGATCACTTTTCTATTGGTCGCATGTGCGACTATCGTAAAGTAGAATTTGTGTAAGTATAATGACTCTGATTCAGAAGGATTGTCTTTTCAAAATACGTGATTTTGTGACTATATATATGTTCATATATAACCACTATAATTCAACTACTTCTACAACTTAGAGTAATTTTTTTTAAAAGTGATCATATTTGAGTGTAAAGTAGTCTCAAAATCCCATATTTTTAAAAAAGATCAAAACGACTTGTCTAAAGAGAGATCAAGTGAGAATAACATATTTGATAGTCATGTGAAAAGGAACTGACATCTACATGACTCACCATCTTGCTTATTTCATTCTCAAATATAGTGAATAGTGAATAGTGTTGTGCTTAATTTTGATCTTAAATATATAGAGTTTTCAATTTGTTTTGTTTACCATTTTAGAAACCTAGTACTCCTAAGCAAAAAATGTTTTCAATTTGATTTGTTTATGATTTTAGAACCCTATTATTCCCAAGGAAAAATGTTGCTGATACTAATGGTTATCAACAACTCTCTTCGGATATAAATTTGTATCCCATTTTTCTAAAGAATGCATTTCAAGTCCTATTTTCATGCCTAATATAACATCATAATACATCCCTTTACTACATATCATTCATAACTATTTTCAAGGTTGGTGTTTGGCTGCCTACAAAATCGGTTAGGATGACACATAGTTTTGAATTCTTCGTGGAGGTCAAGGTTTGAGTTAAGATGATGATCTTTGATTTGAGGGGATGATTGTTAGGGTGTAAAGACATGTCCCAAAACGATAATGTAAAAATTGAAAAATATCTTTATAAGTATCCAGCAACTCTATAGCATGAGACCTTTTGGGAGAAATTTAGAGTAAATTCATGAGAGTTTGACCAAAAGCTACGATATCATATATTGTACTACGAGTGTAGATCCCACGCTATAACACTATTTTTTTAGCTTTGATTATAAAGAGGTAATTTCAAAAAACCATTTGCGTAAATTAACTGTACTTTTAATTTAATGTTATAATGTATTAATATAATCTTAGTAAGAGGTAGAAAAGAAAGTTACTACCGTTAAAAAACACTTTAAGTTAAGTTGGTTTTGCCTAAAACTATTAATATTATTATATTTTGCTATTAAGAATAATTTACGACATCAATCATACATTTAAGTTAGATGTAAAATCTAATTAAAACGCATATTAGCTTCATAAAGAAAACTAGAAAAAAAAATCAATTCAGTGTGGGGTAGAGTGTTTTTTAGCTCCGAGTAACAATGTTGGTTTTTATTTCCCTTTTATGCGAGTTTAGTGATGGTTACTCTTTCACTTTTTAGTAATTTTTTTGTGGTTTAAAATCAATTCAGTGTAGGATAAGGTGTTTTGTACGCCTGTACGGTTTAAAATATTTTTTGTGCAAAAAACAAAAGAACCAACATTGTGACTCGGAGGGAGTATTAAGAAGGTAAGGAATTTGCAAGTAGATATTGATGAATATTGTGTAAAGCATTTGAAATATATAAAAAAAAGATTTGGCTTCAATATATTTAGAGAATAAGAATTAGTTAGAATATAACTTTGGGCGCACTTTTTCAGTATATCTTTAAAATACATTGCGTAAATTTTGAAAGAGATTTTTTAAGATGTGTTAATCTTTTAGTTAATAGGAGATATATGTATTTACAGCATAACTTGCCAATTAGTGTAGCTAATTAATGGAACCCATTAACAATTAACAATGTGTGTATATATATATATATATATATATATATATATATATATATATATATATATATATATATATTGGCTAGAGTATATTTACCGAATAAGAATTAATTAGTTAAAATATATAACATTGAGCACAATTTTTCAGATAAAAAAAACATACATGGGCGAGAATTTCGAGCGAGACTTTTTAAAACGTGTTAATCTTTTACTTAAGGTTTACGATGATTATAATTTATGAATCATGGACATCGACACATTAGAGATCCAACAAGAGGACTTTATAAAACAACATTATTCCAATGCCTCTAACTCTCAATGACCCTCAATTCAAAAATTCAATGTACACAATTTTACACAAATAGGATCCTACACCCAGATGTATAAAAGCATGGTACATCAGGCCCACATGTTATAAAATTTTCTAATTTTCTATTAAAGTCCAATACATACAATTATCTAATTATCAATCAACGTAAACACTTTCTTAATTCTCTCTCGACGATAGTCACAACAAATTTCCCTCCCACCAAAATTTGATCCGAAAATGGCCGAAGGGAACCGATGGGTATGTTCAACAATGCGGAAAAATACATCGAATAATATTTCGGTGAACGAGAAGCAATTTCCATCGATATCAAGAAGGAAAAATGCATCAAACAATTCTAATTTGAGGTAAATTTTTACACAAATCATAACCCTAATGAATATTTAGGGTAAATTTTCTAACCCCAAAGCACTTAACAAATGAATATTTACGATAAGCTTCATAAACATCATTCTCTGAATCAACTTTAAATCCAATCAATTCTGATTATTCAGATTCAATCCATGCATCTGTGGTACAAGAAAGCACATTAAGTACTCATTAAAATTTGATGATATATGGACACAAAAAATGCGAGTTATTACGATAAGAATACGAGATAATATAAAAAGAATACGAGCTAATATTAAAAGAATACGAGCTAATATAAAAAAAATAACGAGTTATTAAAATAAGAATACGAAATATTGATATAAGAATACAAACTATTAATATAAAAATACGAGCTATTAAGGTAAGAATACGAGCTATTAATATAGGGATACGAGCTAATGTAAAAAAAATACGAGTTTAAGAAAATTACGAACTAAAAAATACGAGCACAAAATAATACAAGTTATTAACCTAAGAATATGAGCTAATATAAAAAGAATACGAGCTAATATTAAAAGAATACGAGCTAATATAAAAAAATACGAGTTATTAAGATAAGAATGCGAGTTATTAATATAAAAATATGAGTTATTAAGATAAGAATACGAGCTATTAATATAAGAATACGAACTATTATTATAAAAATACGAGCTATTAATATAAGAATACAATGTAATGTAAAAAGAATGGACTAATAAAATAAAAATATAAGTTATTAAGGTAAGAATATGAGTTAGTATAAAAATTATTTGAGATAATGTAAACAGAATACGACCTAATATAAATTTTGGATAAAAAGTTTATTCAACATAGTTATTAGGATATCGTCACATAATTATTATCGTATTGTATAAGGCCGATCCAATAGGACGTATGTAATTATATAAGCCGGTTAAGGCTAAGCAATAACAAGATATACAATTCACAACTTTAACATGGTATCAGGTTCAGGTTATCTTCCGCAACCCTAAAAAAATTGTTATGTGAATCTGGCGAAACCACAAACAGCCTCCAGCCGTCACAACGACGATCATCACCATAACCTCTTCGCTACGTGAATCTGGGTACGTAGCTAGTTACAATTATATGCAGAAAACCAATTAAAATTGTCATGGCAGGCATAATGATTACAAAGAAAATATGATTGCTTCAATAATTAACTTTCTACACAAACTTTATCGCCCGGGCAAGGCTGCTGGGGAAGCTCTTAATTCGGTCTCGGGCAGTTTAGTCACGGCGAACATGCTTTCTGCCGGTATTTTTACCAATTCTGTTCTTACCTCCGACCGTTTTAGTGGTATGTACTCTTGGATTATTGATACCGGTGCATCCCATCACGTCACCGGTGATTTATCTTGCTTGATGGCTTCATATACGATTCCGGCACGACCTGTTGGTCTCCCGAATGGGCAGCGTGTTGAGTCCACTCTTATGGGATCTGTTTATATTAATGCTTCCCTCACTCTTGATCGTGTTCTTTATGTCCCGAGTCTTACTTGCAATCTATTATCCGTCTCACAACTTGCCTCCGATCGTGATTTTATTTTTGAATTTGCTAAATTTTCTTGTTTAATACAGGACCGTTCCATGAAGACGACGATTGGAGTTGGTGAGTTACGGGATGGATTGTATTGGATACAAGCATGTACTATTTCAGCGGAAATTCATCAAGTAAGTGCTCCGGGTTCTCGTGACCTTTGGCACCGTCGCCTTGGACACCCTTCTGATCCAGTTGTCAAGTCCCTTTCCTTTGCTCAGAATTTACATTTTAATAAAGCTTGGGTGTGTGATGTTTGTCATTTAGCTAAGCAACATAGAAATAGTTTCGCGAATAATGACCGGCGTGCTTCTGCTATTTTTGATCTCGTACATTGTGATTTATGGGGTCCTTATCGTATCCCGTCTTCTTGTGGTGCACATTATTTTTTGACCATTGTGGATGATTTTTCTCGTGCAACTTGGGTTTATTTATTGATTGATAAGACGGAAGTGACGGATATCTTCATGAACTTTGTTAACATGGTTACTACTCAGTTTTCTAAGTCTCTTAAGGTGGTCCAAAGTGATAATGGTACCGAATTTAATTGTATGGCGGGCTATTTTCTCGCACAGGGTATTCGGTTTCAAAAGTCTTGTGTGGGTACACCGCAACAAAATGGGCGGGTTGAGCGTAAGCATCGTCACATTCTAAATGTGGCGCGATCCCTCTTATTTCAAGCTAATTTAGATAAGTCTTTTTGGGGCGAGAGTATTCTTACCGCTGTGTTTCTTATTAATCGTACTCCTTCCCCTTTAATTGACAACAAAACCCCTTATGAGTGTTTGTATGGTGTCACCCCGTCCTACACTAACTTGCGTGTCTTTGGATGCCTGGCATTTGCTCACAATCAACATACTCGCGGCGATAAATTTGAGAAACGGAGTCGCAAATGCATTTTTGTTGGGTACCCGAATGCTAAAAAAGGGTGGAAATTGTTCGACCTTGCCACACATACTTATTTTGTTTCCCTTGATGTCATTTTTCATGAGTCGGTCTTCCCTTTTGCTTCTCCTCAACTTGAACCCGCACCACCTTCCCCTCCTTTATTTCCGGATGAGCCCTTTCATGGCTCCTCTTCTTCACCTGATTTTGTTGATCCCACACCATTTGGGGGGTCACGGGGAGCTGCCGAGGGGAGAGTCGAAACAGGGGCTGCCGAGGGGAGAGTCGAAACAGGGGCTGTTGAGGGTGATAACGAAACAGGGGCTGTTGAGAGTGATAACGAAACAGGGGCTACCGAGGGAAATCGTGAGAACGAAACAGGGGCTGCCGAGGGGGAGCGTGTGACACAGGATACGGGTACAGGAACTGTGGGCACAAGCACTAATGCCGAGGAAGCCGTGGGCAAGGGTCATAGAATCAAATATCCGAATTCACGACTTCAAGGGTATGTTCTTCAAACAGTTCGCAATCCATCCCCGTCCTCTAGCTCATCAACTTCATCTACATCGTCTTCAGGTACGCCTTATAATTTAGCAAATTTCATTAATTGTCATTCTTTCTCGGCGCCACATCGTAATTTTATTGCAGCCATAACAGCCGGTGAAGAACCACCTTCTTTTAAGGAGGCTATACGGGATGATGGTTGGTGTGCCGCTATGAAAGCAGAAATTGATGCTCTTGAACGTAATGAGACATGGGAGCTCGTTAATCTGCCTAGTGATAAAAAAGCCCTCGGCTGTCGGTGGGTCTACAAAATAAAATACAAGTCAGATGGTACGGTTGAGCGCCTCAAAGCACGTCTTGTTGTTTTTGGTAATCATCAGATAGAAGGGCTCGATTATGGTGAAACTTTTGCGCCAGTTGTCAAGATGGTTACGGTTCGGGCATTCTTGTCAGTTGCTGCCGTCAAAAATTGGGAATTACATCAAATGGACGTGCATAACGCGTTCTTACACGGAGATCTAGATGAGGAAGTTTATATGAGACTACCCCCGGGTTTCAATCGCGGTCACGAAGGCAAGGTCTGTCGATTAAAGAAATCGCTCTATGGTCTACGTCAAGCACCACGTTGCTGGTTTGCTAAGTTAACCACGTCATTGAAGAATTTTGGGTTTGTTCAATCCTATTCCGATTACTCTTTATTCTCTTTTTCTCGTGGTGATGTACGCTTATTTGTCCTTATTTATGTGGATGACCTTGTCATTGCGGGTAACAATCCAGCTGAGATTGCCAAATTCAAATCTTATTTGGGTGAGTGTTTTCATATGAAGGATCTGGGTAAACTTAAGTATTTTCTTGGCTTGGAAGTGTCCCGTAGCAAAGATGGTATTTATCTTAGCCAACGAAAATATGCTCTCGATATTATCAAGGAAACCGGTCTTCTTGGTTCTAAACCTGCTGCCACACCCATTGAGCAAAATCATCGTCTTGGGTTAGCTTCAGGACCCTTATGCGCCGATGCTGAGTCTTATAGGCGACTCGTTGGTCGTCTTGTTTATCTTGCTGTCACTCGTCCTGATTTATCCTACGCCGTTCATATTTTATCACGCTTTCTCAGCAAGCCTCGTGATGAACACATGAAAGCAGCTCATCGCGTTGTTCGTTATCTGAAAGGTATCCCGGGGCAAGGGATCTTCCTTCGATCCGATAGTTCCTTGTCTCTTCGTGGATGGTGTGATTCTGATTGGGGTGGTTGTCCTACCTCTAGAAGATCTATTACAGGTTGGTTCATGACACTAGGAGATTCTCCTATCTCTTGGAAAACCAAAAAACAACAGACAGTCTCTCTTTCTTCCGCTGAAGCGGAATATCGCTTGAAGAGTCTATTGATATAATATACTCAAGAAGGGGGGGTTGAATTGAGTATGCCTTCTTTTTAAAATCTTCTTCGATGTGTATGTAGTTGTATGATGATCGTTGAGTAGAGCAATAATAAAGTAGAGACACGATATTTTTGAAGTGGTTCAGTCTCACACTCTGAGACCTACGTCCACTATTCTCGATTAATAAAATTAGTACCAACTCTGGATTACAATTTTATCAACCCTACTCGTGCGACTTTGATGTTAGTCACAACTCAATCTAGATACCGCTAAATATCTAGCTACGACAAATACCGTTAAATATTTGTCTTACAATGAGTACCGCTAAATACTCGTTCTATCTTACGTTAATAAGATAAAGTCTTCAATGTTTTCTTGGTGTCACAATCTTGAATAAATAAGATCAATGCTTGAGCACTTGAATCTTGAATCGGATTTGACAATGATAAGCTCGAATATTGAAGTATATGACCGACGGCTCTCTCTCTCGATTTGCGTGTATATGTGTTGTGTATTTCGTGTGTCTTAATGTCTCATAGGTAGTCTATTTATATAGAATATGTATCTAGGTATTTCAAACCCTAGATGATTTAGGAATATTACTTAAAACTAGAATACTAGTCTTTTAGTAATACTACCTTAAATCTAATCTTAATATATTTAGGAAAGATATAATAATATACTATATGTATTATATAAGGAATCAATTTCCTAATTCATATTTAGGAAAGATCTTTATATAATAAATAATTAGTATCCTTATTAAATCAACTTCCTAAACCATGTCAAAGATAATAAAATATATTACCATAATATAATCTTAGTTTGTTTAGGACATTAAATAAATACATAATATTTATTTAAATAAACCCTTACACGATTTATAGAAACGTGACATGTTACACGCTTTCCAAAAATCGAAACAAACCAAATCTAGATTATATATTTTGACAATTAAAATCATATAAAAAATCTTTAGTTTATTTTATTAATAAAAAATTATCTCATAAGACAATTATTTATTTTTTATTTAACTAAAAGATATTTTATATAATCCTATTAAGATTAACAATTCCATATTTAAAATAGAATACCATTGAACCACTAATACTACACGACACAAATTAGGAAACAATTGTTTCAACTAAAACACACATAAGTCTTGATCATTTCTTCATGATATAGAGTTATAGCTACGAGCTATAACTTGAATCCATCTTGTACTAAAGTTATAGTTGATGAATATAACTTTAGTTTATTATGCGCGCTTGTGATCTTTTATCAATCTTCGACTTAGTCAATTCATTGACTAATATACTTGAATCTTTTACACTTGATAGATTAGATCTTGTCATTAATATTCTGTACACTTAGCACACGATTATACATACGAGTATATAATATATAAATAGCTAGACTTGTCATTATCAAAACACAAACATATATACTATATATATATTTGAATATATGGTTCAACAAATTCCCCCTTTTTGATGATGGCAAGTCTTTCTTAGATTTCGTGTCTAAGTGTATGTTCCCCCTCAATATAATAATGGTCATTCATAGCAAAGAGTCACTTAGGGTTTCTATCTTCTATCTATCCCATATCCTTTAAGGACCCTAAGAGACAATGAATTACGACAAGGAGCAAGCTTAGGCAAATTCTAATCTAAGTCGCATATTTTCCCCCTCTTGACATCATCGAAAAGATGAGAACAAAGACATGAAACGACTAGAATAATATACGTACGAAGCATAAGCAAGCATATAAACGAGTCGAAATAATATGAACATAGAAAATATCACATAACCACATACGGAATGTTAAAAATATACACAAGCAATCCAAAATATTAAGCCAATGGGCCGAATGAAAAAGTAATAGTGTTTTAAAGAAAATTGGGCCGGCTAGGTTAGTGCATAAAAGGGCCTGCAAAAGATAACTAGTAAATTGGGCCATGGTAAGATTAGGAAATCCGAGAGAGAGGCAAAACAAAAGGGTAAGGCCTCGGATTCCTAAATGGGCTAGGTTAGGGATTGGGCCACAAGACAAAAGAAAATTCATAAGTCCACCCCAGACTTAAAACAACACCAACAAACCAATCTTCAAATGCACAACGAAACAGAGACGGAGATGACGAATTACGAACGAGAGCTTGAACCCGGATTCTTTGCATAAGGATTCACATAGTCGGGTCGGGTACGGAATTCTAGGGTCTCCAACCTATCGAGGCAACTGTTCACGTTCCTTCCTTGAGCATTGAGTGCGATTTCGAAGTTAAGTACTTTGAGCGAGAGTGCCTTGACGGCCTCAAGTGCTTTAGAAGCATCCTCTCGCAACAACCCATGATCACGCACGATGGCTCCTCCTTGAGATGCAAGAAACGAAAGACGATCGCTCATGCTCAACAACTCTGAGCAAACAACCGAGACCTCTGACCCAATCTTCACCAAGTGTTGATCCACTTTCTCCATCCATTCCGTTACCTTAGCCTCAAAATCACGACCCCTCTTAACCCTGCTACCCCCTGCCTCCTCTTTCTCCTTTTTAATTTCACACAATCCAAGAAGTTGATCCATCTTGGCTTCAAGACCCGCAAAAGATGGTGAAGGATTCGGAGTTGGTTCGTTCTTACCAAACGCGAGATCAACCCCATCAAAGCAAATTCCCATTAATTTCAACAATCGATCATTCATAACATCTTTTGGCTTAATTCCAAAACTATTATCATCAACCACACCCTTTTTAAGCAATAATTCGGATATCCACATTCCATATGGAATGTCGATGGTTGAGCAAAACTTCTCCTTAACAACCACATTCGAAACTTGACAAATTTTGTGACACAATAAGGAAGCTAAGTCGACTTTCTGTCCCTCCAACCAACTATACAATACCACGGCTTCGACACTAGAAAGCTTATCCCGACCACCCCGACGAGACAACACAGTGTTCCACAAAAAATTCAAGAAGAATTTTAATTTGGGGTTAAAGGATACAGTAAGCAGGGGTGTTACCTCAGTGGCATCCGCATCAAAGAACTTCTTAATCACCATTTTTTGTTCTTTAGAAACTACATTCCACTCCAACTTTGGGTCAAGATTTAACCCTTCATGATCAAGTTTGAAGATATCACAAATCTCTGATTTAGTTATGACCACATCCTTTCCATTCACGACACCCATAATGCCATTGTCACACCTTTTAACCGAAGCAAGAAACTGAACTATCTCAATAGGAAGAATCAACCCCGAAAAACTACTAATGTACTCCCATCCCTGATATTTTAAGAAATCTTTAAAGAAACTTAAAGATTTCGAACTTTCGACCCATGACCGTGAGTAATAACGACCCGCATGTATAGCATAAGGGAGGACACGTTCGATCAACATACCTTCGTTTTTGGTCATTCGAACTCTTTCAAGACCCTCCCTAGTAGCTTCAATCGAATACTCGGAAAACAGAGGGCGCGGGTTTTGAGATGTAAAACCCATTTCATGCATGTCATCGGAGATGGAAGGAGATGAGCGGTTGAGTTTTCGTCGTTTGCCTTTGTCAGATGGTGGTGCGGCGGTGGCTATGGGTGTTGGAGATGGTGGGGGTGACGGGGTTGGTGATGGAGGTGAAGGTTTCTTTTGATGAGAGCGGGTGGCGCGTGAGGGAGGCATGGTGATGGAGATAAATGATGGTGGTTTCAGGTGTATTCTTTGCGGAGGTTTGGAAGAGTTTTAATGGAGGTTTTAAGTTTTGTGGAATTTTATGGAGTTTTTAGTTGAGGATGGTAAGGAGGTAAATAATTGAGATGAATTGTGGTAAGTGTGGGGTAATAATGACGGGTAGTTAAAGTCAAAGGCTAGGGTCTAGGTCGGGGTATGTGGCAAATGGTTGTGGGGCTAGGTGGTTTATGAAACGTGGCAATGGGGACCATCACACGTAATTTGTGTGATAAATTGGTAAGTTTTAATTTATTTGGTAATATTTGCTTATTATAATTTGTATAATATGTAAAACGTATATGTAGGTAAATTATAATATGTGACGTAATATTATTGTGAGGTCGATTGTGTACACATTCATATGTAAATCGTATAATATAACTATAATCACAGAATTTAACATCGAATATATACATACACATGCAGCGGAGTATACGGACACAGTCATATAATCTCATCTAAACCGTAGTCAATCATTGGGTTATTTTTGCTTTTAAGATTTGATTAGGTGCCACCGATTAAACCAATTTCCAATCGCAAAGTCTCAAAGCGTTCTCTAGCCAATGGTTTAGTGAAGATATCTGCCCACTGTTTTTCCGTACTACAAAATTCCAATTTTATATTTTTCTTTTCAACATGGTCTCTTAGAAAGTGGTGTCTAATTTCAATATGTTTGGTCCTCGAGTGCTGGGCTGGGTTTTTAGATATAATTATAGCACTCGTATTATCACATAAGATAGGCACACATCCAACATCAACACCATAATCATGTAACTGTTGCTTTAACCATAAGAGTTGAGAACATACCAGTGCGGCTGCAATATATTCTGCTTCAGCAGTTGAGAGAGCGACAGAATTTTGTTTCTTGGATCCCCACGATATAATACAGGGACCTACAAAGGTAGCAAGTCCGGAGGTACTTTTTCTGTCTAAAGAACATCCTGCATAATCCGCATCTGAATATCCTACTAGGTTAAAGTTACAGTCCATAGGATACCATAGATATAATTTTGAGGTTCCGATTAGGTATCTTAATATTCTTTTAACTGCAATCATATGTGATTCTTTTGGTGCAGATTGGAATCTCGCACAAACACAGACACTAAACATTATATCTGGACGACTTGCTGTAAGATAAAGAAGTGAACCAATCATACCTCTGTAAGTTGTTTCATCTACAGACTTACCATCTTCGTCTTTGGTTAACTTCTTATCTGTGACCATTGGAGTAGGCATTGCATGAGAGGTTTCCATTCCAAATTTCTTTAGTAACTCCTTGACGTATTTTTGTTGATGAACCTTGATTCCTTCTTCAGTTTGTTGTATTTGAAGTCCAAGGAAGAACTTTAGTTCTCCCATCATACTCATCTCGAACTCAGAAGTCATCAACTCAGAGAAGTACTTGCACAACTTTTTATTAGTTGAGCCAAAAATAATATCGTCAACATAGATCTGAACGACTAGTAGATCTGAGTTTTCACTTTTAAGAAATAGGGTTTTATCCACAAACCCTCTCTTGAATCCACTCTCCAATAGGAATTTTGATAATCTGTCGTACCATGCCCTAGGTGCTTGTTTCAGGCCATAAAGAGCTTTGTCCAATTTGAATACATGATCCTTGAGTTTGCTGTCAGGAAATCCAGGAGGTTGTTCAACAAATACTTCCTCTTGGAGATAGCCATTAAGAAATGCAGTCTTAACGTCCATCTGAAAAAGCTTCATTCCCTTGTGTGCTGCAAATGCAATGAGTAGTCTTATTGCCTCAAGACGAGCAACAGGAGCAAAGGTTTCGTCATAATCGATCCCTTCCTGTTGGTTGTATCATTGAACTACTAGTCTGGCCTTATTTCGCACAATGACTCCAGTGTCATCCAATTTGTTTCTAAATACCCATCTAGTTCCAATGACAGTTCTGTCCTTAGGTCGAGGAACAAGATGCCAAACTTTGTTTCTTTCAAATTGCTGGAGTTCTTCTTGCATGGCAACTATCCAGTCTGGTTCTGCGAGAGCTTCCTTGATATTTGAAGGTTCAATGGTGGAGAGAAAGGAGTAGAATGAGCAAAAGTTGTTTAAGCTCCTTCGAGTTTGAACTCCATCTGTTAGACTTCCTATGACGTTGTCCAATGGATGAGAGCCTTTATATCTCCAGTTCCTTGATTGATAATTTGCATTCCCTGAACTTGACTCGGGATCTTGACTTGTTCCCCCTGAATCCAAACCTGGGTTTATAGTAGGGTCAGGTATAACTCTGGCCTCTTCCCTTTGGTTTTGATTCAAAGTTACAGCTTCATTAGCTGTAACTCTGGGTTCTAAGTCATTGGTTTGAGAGTTATTTACAGTATCATCAACTGTAGTTTCATCTCTCGCACCATTTTCTC
Source organism: Silene conica (assembly GCA_029255685.2). Lineage (NCBI taxonomy): Eukaryota > Viridiplantae > Streptophyta > Magnoliopsida > Caryophyllales > Caryophyllaceae > Silene > Silene conica. The sequence continues at coordinate 75,221,813 of CM055318.2, read as the reverse complement.
CCAAGTTGAGTTCATCATGAGTTCCTTGAGGTTCTCCTTCTTCAATTTCCATTTCAGGAGGATCTTCCCTTGATAACCTGAAATCAGGTTCGTCTAGGTTTTCCTCTATATCCTGTAATGGCTTATCGAAGACATTATTCTCATCAAAGATAACATGAATACTTTCCTCTATGCATAAAGTACGTTTGTTAAAAACATTGTAGGCTTTACTATGATCTGAATATCCTATAAAGATTGCTTCATCACTTCTAGGGTCGAATTTGCTTAATCTGTTTTTACCATTGTTGTGAACAAAGCATTTACTACCAAAGCATCTTAAATGAGATAATGTTTGGTTTACGACCACGAAGAAGTTCATAAGGTGTCTTTTTAAGGATAGGTCTAATCATAGCACGGTTATGAATATAGCAAGCTGTACTAATAGCCTCTGCCCAAAAGTTTCTAGGTAGGCCACTACAAAGAAGCATCGTTCGAGCCATGTCTTCTAGGGTTCTGTTCATTCGTTCTACGACTCCATTTTGTTGTGGGGTTCTAGGGGCCGAGAAGTTATGTCCAACACCATTGGTTTTACAGAACTCAATAAAAGCATGATTGTCGAACTCAGTTCCATGATCAGTACGGATTGTTACTAGGTTTGATTTATATTTGTTTTGGACAAGTTTCATGAGACTAACAAATTCATCGAAAGTTTCGTCTTTAGAGTGAAGAAAGATTGGCCAAACAAATCTAGAGTAATCATCAACTAGAACGAAAACGTACCTGGAACCACCTCTGCTTCTTACCTTCATAGGGCCACATAGATCCATGTGTACTAGTTCAAGAGCTTGTTCTGTGCTTACCACTCTTTTTGGCTTAAAGGATGATCTGACGTGTTTACATCGTGCACATGTGTCACACATCTTTTCTTGATCAAATTTGATCTTTGGAAGACCTTCGACCAAGTCCCATCTTTTTAGCTTACTTAGAATAGGTGAGCTAATGTGACCAAATCTCTTGTGCCATAGACATGGATCATCTAACGTAACTTTCATGCATGATAGAGAATCAGTAGGTACAACATTTAAATCAATCATATAAACATTTTTCATCCTGTGACCTTCAAGTATCACTTTACTGGTGCCTTCTAAGATTATACGACATATATCTGAATGAAAAACCACTTTATTTCCTTTGTCACATAATTGAGATATACTGATAAGATTGTGTTTGAGACCATTTACAAGGTATACATCATTTATAGCATGAGAGGATGAAATACCTATCTTACCAATTCCGATGATCTTTCCCTTTTTGTTATCACCGAATGTGACTTTACCTCCGTCAAAAGGTTTTAGGGTTTGGAATAGGTTTACGTCGCCTGTCATATGTCTTGAGCATCCACTGTCGAGATACCATAGGTTATTTTCCTTGGCGACAAACTGCACAAATAATTTTTTAAAGACAAGATTTAGGTACCCAAGCATACTTGGGTCCTTTGTTGTTAGTAATCACAAATACATCTTCCTTTTTAACCCAGACTTGTCTTACATAGGTCTTTCTATATCGATAGTGGTTGGGTTTTGATGTTCTTGTGTAGGTTTTAGTTTGTACTCTTGGTGACCATTTTTTGTGTGATGTTTGAGGAGTCTGTTTGGTTCTGTTTTTCTTTTCTTCGTAGTCAAATGTCATGTCATAGAACCATCTGTGGTCAATGTTTCTTTCCTCAGTTTTGTCACCATCACTATCAGAGACAGAATTAGTGTCGCTTGGAATTCCTAAGGATTTAACAAACTTAACTCCGGTTTTAAAATCTTGTGCGTGTTTCACACAGTTTTCTCGGAGGTGTCCAGTATGGCCACAATAAGTGTATATTAAATACTCAGGAAGGTCGGCATATTTTCTTCTTCTAAAGTCTCTATCTGTTGGACTTTGTTTACACTTTGAGTGATCCCTTCTTCCATAACATTCGTGACCTAAACCCATCTTCATGTTGTTGTCGGATTGTTCAGTTAGGAAGTTTAGAACGTTAGTGCTTCCTTCCCACTTATCGTGAACTTTCCGAGCATGAAGAAGGAGGTCTTTCAAGGAGTCTATTTCTTTCTTACATTCACTATGGTCAGTGTTGCTAGACTCTTTTAGGTTTTGAATGTCTTTATGGAAGTCAGACACAATTTTGGCATGTTCTTTCTTGATTTTAGATATACTGAATTCTAGATCCATGATTTTGCTTTCGAGAATCTCAACTTCTTCTTGATGAGTCTCATCTTCGACCATAGTCGAAGATTCTGACTTAAGCCGTTCATTAACCTTTCTTAATTCTGAAGTTATAGCTTCATTAGCTATAACTTTAGATTGAAGCTCTTTAATGTTGAGTTTTAGTTTTGAGGTTATAGCTTCATTAGCTATAACTTTAGACTCAAGAACCTTTTTCTCAGACATAACTGTTTCCAACTTAGCATTTACTTCAATGCTTATTTTGGATTTCAGTTTCTTAGCTTTGGCTTTCAGAAGTTGATTTTCCTCAGCAATATCGAGGATCTGCTCTTTCAAGTCTTCTAACTCAAGATTTTGTTCATGACATTGGTCTAGGGTTTTCTCAAAATATTTAATTAGCATAGCCTTAGATAAGTTTTTAACTTGACTTTTAAGTTGAAGAAAATTTACCTCTTCGTCGTCGTCGTCTGAGTCTGATTCTCCAAGGAGACACATATTTGATGCGTCATCTTCATCATTGTCGCTTGAGATTAGATCTAGGCTGACGTTGCTTAGGCATAGGTTTGCTACCTCTTCTTCTTCAGAGTCCTCGTCATCTTCAGATTCTAATTCTCCCCAGCATGACGCAAGCATTACTTTCTTAAACTCTGTTTTGGTCTTTTCTCTTTTTGACTTGTCTTTGATTTTGTCCCAACTTGGACAATCTTTGATCATATGGTCTTGTTGTCCACACTTGAAACATCCTCTTTTGAAGAATGTTTGTTTGGAGTCAGTTTTCTTTTTGTCGAACGTTTTGTTGTTCGAGTTTTTGTATCTACCTTTGAAAACTGCTTTCTTAAATCGTCTAGCGAATAGAACTGTTTCATCCTCAAGTTCTTCTTCGCTTACTTCGTTTGTGGAGGCTTGTAAAGCGACTCCCTTTCCCTTGGGATCATCATCGTTTTTATTTAGTATTATCTCGTGAGCCATTAAGGAACCAATCAATTCTTGGTAAGTGATTTTAGATAAATCACGTGCTTCCTCTATGGCCGTGACCTTAGGTTGCCACTTTTTGGTGAGACTCCTAAGAATCTTACGAATGATATCCTCAGAATCGATCTTTTTGCCAAGGTTCCGCAGTTCATTAATAATACAAGAAAATCGTGCAGACATGCTATCAATAGATTCATTCTTTTCCATATTGAAAAGTTCATATCTTTGAACGAGCAAGTCTATACGATGTTTCCTGACTGCGGATGTTCCTTCATAAGCAAGTTCGAGACTATCCCATATTTCCTTAGCGGAACTACAAGATGAGAATCTATCGAATTCTGAGGTTATCATACCGTTCTGTAGGAGGCTCATGGCCTTAGAGTTTTTCTCTGCAATTTTGTAGTCACTTTCCACATAATCGCTTTCCATCTTTTCATAGGTTGTTCCATTGGCGGCGGCGACCAAGATCTTCTTTGGTCCAGTTTGGATGATCTTCCAACATTCCCAATCACAACCCTTGATGTAATGAGTCATCATATTTTTCCATAAACTATAGTTCTTGCCATCGAAGATAGGGCACTTGAGATGCTTGGAATCCATTGAAGAAAGAGTATATAATATAGAATCAATAGAAGGATCAAAACTCACGCGGCTAGGCGATCAAGAGCACTAGGCTCTGATACCAATTGAAGAGTCTATTGATATAATATACTCAAGAAGGGGGGGTTGAATTGAGTATGCCTTCTTTTTAAAATCTTCTTCGATGTGTATGTAGTTGTATGATGATCGTTGAGTATAGCAATAATAAAGTAGAGACACGATATTTTTGAAGTGGTTCAGTCTCACACTCTGAGACCTACGTCCACTATTCTCGATTAATAAAATTAGTACCAACTCTGGATTACAATTTTATCAACCCTACTCGTGCGACTTTGATGTTAGTCACAACTCAATCTAGATACCGCTAAATATCTAGCTACGACAAATACCGTTAAATATTTGTCTTACAATGAGTACCGCTAAATACTCGTTCTATCTTACGTTAATAAGATAAAGTCTTCAATGTTTTCTTGGTGTCACAATCTTGAATAAATAAGATCAATGCTTGAGCACTTGAATCTTGAATCGGATTTGACAATGATAAGCTCGAATATTGAAGTATATGACCGACGGCTCTCTCTCTCGATTTGCGTGTATATGTGTTGTGTATTTCGTGTGTCTTAATGTCTCATAGGTAGTCTATTTATATAGAATATGTATCTAGGTATTTCAAACCCTAGATGATTTAGGAATATTACTTAAAACTAGAATACTAGTCTTTTAGTAATACTACCTTAAATCTAATCTTAATATATTTAGGAAAGATATAATAATATACTATATGTATTATATAAGGAATCAATTTCCTAATTCATATTTAGGAAAGATCTTTATATAATAAATAATTAGTATCCTTATTAAATCAACTTCCTAAACCATGTCAAAGATAATAAAATATATTACCATAATATAATCTTAGTTTGTTTAGGACATTAAATAAATACATAATATTTATTTAAATAAACCCTTACACGATTTATAGAAACGTGACATGTTACACGCTTTCCAAAAATCGAAACAAACCAAATCTAGATTATATATTTTGACAATTAAAATCATATAAAAAATCTTTAGTTTATTTTAGTAATAAAAAATTATCTCATAAGACAATTATTTATTTTTTATTTAACTAAAAGATATTTTATATAATCCTATTAAGATTAACAATTCCATATTTAAAATAGAATACCATTGAACCACTAATACTACACGACACAAATTAGGAAACAATTGTTTCAACTAAAACACACATAAGTCTTGATCATTTCTTCATGATATAGAGTTATAGCTACGAGCTATAACTTGAATCCATCTTGTACTAAAGTTATAGTTGATGAATATAACTTTAGTTTATTATGCGCGCTTGTGATCTTTTATCAATCTTCGACTTAGTCAATTCATTGACTAATATACTTGAATCTTTTACACTTGATAGATTAGATCTTGTCATTAATATTCTGTACACTTAGCACACGATTATACATACGAGTATATAATATATAAATAGCTAGACTTGTCATTATCAAAACACAAACATATATACTATATATATATTTGAATATATGGTTCAACATCGCTCCATGGCTCAATTAGTTTGTGAGTTGAAGTGGCTACAAAGCCTTTTTGTCGATCTTGACGTCCCTTTCCGTGGTCCCATACCCGTTTTCTCCGATAGTAAATCTGCTTTGGATCTCGCTCGCAACCCGGTTTTTCATGAGCGGACCAAACACATCGAGATTGACTGTCATTTCATTCGAGATGCCATTGCTGGCGGACTTGTTCTTCCGGCACATGTTTCTACCACTGAACAACCAGCTGATATTTTTACGAAGGCTTTAGGTCTTCCTCAGTTTACTTACCTTATCCGCAAGCTGGGCATTCTTAATCTTCATGCTCCAGCTTGAGGGGGGGTATTAGGATATCGTCACATAATTATTATCGTATTGTATAAGGCCCGATCCAATAGGACGTATGTAATTATATAAGCCGGTTAAGGCTAAGCAATAACAAGATATACAATTCACAACTTTAACAATAGTAATACATAACACAGCAATTCCCAAAATTTTGAACAATATGTAAACAGAATACGAGCTAATATAAACTAAAAATACGAGCACACGAGAATGCAAGTTATTACCCTAAGAATACGAACTAATATAAAAAGAATTTGAGCTAATATTAAAAGAATACGAGCTAATATAAAAACATATTATGAGTTATTAAGATAAGAATTCGAGTTATTGATATAAGAATACGAGATATTAAGATAAGAATACGAGCTATTAATATAAGAATATGAGCTAATGTAAAAAGAATACGAGTTTAAGAAAATCACAAACTAAAAAATACAAGCACAAAAGAATGCAGGTTATTACCTAAGAATACGAGCTAATACTAAAAGAATATGAGCTAATATTGAAAGAATACGAGCTAATATTGAAAGAATACGAGCTAATATAAAAAAATACGAGTTATTAAGATAAGAATACGACTTATTAATATAAAAATATGAGTTATTAAAATAAGAATACGAGCTATTAATATAAGAATGCGAGCTATTAATATAAGATGACGAGCTAATGTAAAAAAAATATGAACTAATAAAATAAAAAATTATCTTGACATAATATATAATTAAATAAACTGAAAGATAAACTAAAAGATGGGGATATAATAATTAATGAGAAAAATCAATTATTGGATGATGGATGAAGATGAGTTAGAAAAATAGGGAAGAAGTTACGTAGAAAAGAAAGTGGAGAAGAATGAAATTACTGACCTTTTTTTCAAAAATAATTAAGAAAAAGACTAAAATAACCCTTGATGTACAATAGCATTGTACATCTGGTGGTATAGTCCAGGAACTGACAATTTTATCCTTTTATTAGAAAAAGTTTGTTTTCAATGATTCATAGTAAAAATTGTATTGAGAAGTATATAGAATGATTGATACTTCATAAAAGACGGATATTGAATTTGGTGACAGAGGTTTCTCTTATTTGATCATCTCCATGTATATTACTCTATCTGTCTCGGTTAATAATTATTTATTTTTATTTTGGAATGTGTTATTAAAAGTAATCTATTTTCGTTTTTGATAATGTTTTGTGGGTTACCCTTGTACGTATCAAGAAACCATCTCATCCAAAAATTTAAACTGATGATTGAAGTTTAAGATTAGTTTTATACTCTAACACGCCCTTCACACGAATGATCGTTGAGCATGAAGTGTGGATGCAACTGTATGCCTTCCCAATACCTAGTGGTTTTATACTCTAACACACGCTTTCACACAAATGTTTGTTTGGCTTGAAATATGGATTCAACTACAGATCTCTCCATAGTCGGTGCTAATATTCTACTTTAGAATTAATGGGCGTGGGTGGATTTGACTTTAATACCATGTCATTAAACCACCTCAACCAAAAGTTTAAACTAAAGGTTGGGGTCTTAAAATCGGGTTTTATACTCTATCTATGTGCATGTGGGATTACATGAGCTCATCGTTTTTACTCTTTTTGTCCGCTAGTCTTTATATTAAAAGCAATAGATAACTATTATATCGAATAAGAAGAAGCAATACTACCTTCGTACTAGACCAAAGGTAACAGTTACTATAAACTGACGTATTACACTAAAGGTAACCTTCTTTATTTGGTTCACAACATTACAGAATTTTCCTTATATTCGTTTGATATTTACACAAATGTCATTACATATGCCACCTGCCAACTCACAATTAAACCCGTAATTACATATCTCATATATTTTTTCCTTCTTTACCCTTATTTTTTCCACATTTTCTTAAATGCTTACTTATTTCATACGTTATTTTTGACGTGGAACGGAGGGAGTATAAAACCATCCCCAAGCAAGGGCAATAGGTAGGTTGTGACCTTGCTTAGTCATGGTTAATGAAGTAATTAGTGTGATAACTTTATGACCTTTGATGATTAATTTGTGACCAAAATCAACAATGTCAATTTATGACCTTGGTTGTGTCCAATTAACCTAGTAATTGACCTAATAGGTGTCAATTGCTTATTAGTTGCACAACTAAATTCAATTAAAAAACTGGGTTGCGAAATTTCGTCGACGTTTTATAACAAATCGTCGACGAAATTAAAAAAAAAAGACCAAATTACTCTTATTCATTCACTCATCCTCCCAAACTCTCCCTCTCCCTTACTCCCTTACTCTTCCCTACCGACACCACCACACGACCACCCCACCTCCAAACCACCACCACACGAGCCCCACTGCCGCAGCACTTCCACGACCACCGCAGGACCACCACCATGAGGTAAGTATTTGGTTATTTTTTATTAATTTAGTTTTAGTTGTATAATTTGATGTTAATTAGGCTAGTAATGTACGTGAATATTTCATTTATGTTATTTTGTTGTTGTTGTCATTGTTTAAATTCGAATTGTTGTTGTACATTTTGTTGTTTTTGTTAATTTTTTCAATTTCTTCTTCAATTTGTGAATTTTTTTGTTGTTATTGTTGTATGTTGTCGATTTAGTTGTAGTTGTAGTTGTTTTTGATTGATTTGGTTATGCAAAGGAAGAGAAACGGGTTTTTTTAAGTCTGTAGTGGTAGAGGGCGGTGATTTTTCACATCCACGGGTGGGTAGGACGTGAAAATCACACGTCCACGGGTGGGGAGGACGTTGGACTTCAACGTCCATGATGGGCGAGGACCAAAAATTTGCACGTCCCTCATGGACAAGATGTAGAATCCACACGTCCATGGTGGGTTTGGACGTGGGAATTCTATGTCCATGGTTGGCTTGGACGTTTCGTTTCAATGTCCTCTATGGGTTTGGACGTTGGTATTCAATGTCCTTCCCATGGTCAGACATTGAAATTCAAAGTCCGTTCATGGTTTGGACCTTTTTATTTCGTTTTAACCGTATATTTTCAATTTTAAAAGTAAAACTTTTTTTTTATAAAAAGTTGTTAATTTGTATTTAAATGGGTAGTTTATATTTTTTTTGTATAAAAAGTGGTTAATTTTGTATCTAAATGGGTAGTTTATATTATTTAAGTTGTTAATTTTGTATAATTTTGAATTTATTTTGTATTTTATTATTTTTGTATGAAAAGTTGTTTATTTTTATTTATCTAATGTTTTAATCTCGTAAATGCAGATGTCGAACAACGAAGATTACATTGAATCATTGTGAGAAAATCGAGTTTTTTTGAAGTGTTGTGGTTTGTTTTGTTTGGGAGAGTTTAGAGGAAAGATAAGTTAGAGAGATGGAGAGTAAGGGCAAACAATGTAATTTTTATGAAAAACATCGACGATTTGTTATAAAACGTCGACGACGTTTTATAACCCCCTTAAAAAATTACATAATTTCTAATACTTTAATTTCTATTTAATGTTTTTATTTCTATTTTTATGTAAGCACATTAATTTATAACAAATCATGTTTTTAGTAATCTTTCTTTTTTTCAATAAAATCATTTTTTTACCTTTTTCAAATTATAAAGGGTTATTTAATATTTTTTCCCGAAAATTACGCCACAAGATTAATATAACCGTAAAATATTTGGGTAGTTTTTAATTTTTATATTTATTAAGTTATTTTTACCATAATATAAAAAAACTAAATTTATAAAGTGTTAGGAAAATAATAGTAAAATTGAGCGAGAGAAAAGTGAGGTGGAGAATGTGGAAAATGATTGGGAATATTGCAAAGTGAAAAATGATTGGGTTTATGACCTAGGTCGTGATCTTTTACTTGAGAGTGTGAGGGTAGAGCAAGATAATTAAGGTGTGATTAACAATAAAACCTAGTCGTGACACTGCTTGGGGATGGTCTACTAATAATGCTTAAATAAGGTTATTGTTAGGGATATTATTGGGGCGGGGCGGTGCTGGGTATAGGCTATTTCAAGAGTTTGTTTATATAATTTTAATTATTTACGAAAGTTGGTAAAATATTTTATAAAATAGCTATTTTTAACATTATCTTTAAATTATAACAAAATAATATTCGTAAAGTTATCGTAATAATGATATTAATTTTTATAATAACCCGCAGGTAGGCGGATATGAAATGGGTAATACGCAAAAATCATCCCCGCCACACTGCTCATGGCGAATACAAATTTTATATCCGTCCCAATGACATGCCTATTATTGTCTTGAGAAAAAACGTCCGATAATGGTAGAAATGGTAGGGTTAGTAGTCCATAAAAAAGGAGCAGTGTTGATAATTGATATAGTGACATTGAAGTGTGGACACTTGGACTGGTCTTTCATTGGGTCCAATTCCCATAGCAGCTGCACTGCTGCATTCCACCATTTTTAATGTCTCAGACTCTGTCTTTCTCAGTTTTTGATATAAACAACACTAACCTGCATTGAAGTATTATTATTCATAATTTGATTTTTAAACTCTAAACAAGACAAAATCAAAGGAATCATCATGTCTATACTGACATAATTAACAAATGACTTGTATATAGTACAATTTTAATTAGTGCTAATCAACTTGTTTACCTAATCAACAATTAAAACTGGAGCCCCATACACCTCATCTAATTATAACCTCATTTCTCTTATCTCAACATAAATTAATAATACCACCATCATTTTTCTTTGTATCCATGTAATTTTTGTGCAGGTCAATTTAATAGATAAAGTTATTGAAGACGCATATACATTTTCTAATGCTATTTTTCGTTTGTATTGTGATTCGTTGTGCGAATTATTTGTCATCATTTATTTGTTATTGTGAGTGGTGCGAACCACCTATCGTTATGACTCAATTAAATCGATGTAGTAATACTATTCTCACTAAAAAAATATAATGCTCTGTATAAAATACTAACTAATATCTCTAAGATAATCGTAAAAATACTCCCTCTGATCCACATTAATGGTAACATGTTCTCATTTTTCTCCTTACAAAAAGCGAGTCCGTGTGACCACCGGTGTGGAAGAGAGAGGTACTTAAGGAGAGATCGAATGCATACAAAATATTTCTCTTATTTCTAAATGCAGTTGGCCTCCCTTTAATCAGTTTATTTTAGTCTTTTACCAGAAGATAGAATTTTGAGATCATTTTAAAGACAAATATAAATATGTTTGGAAAACAAATTATCATAAACGGTAAAATTAGCTTAATCATCATGATTACATTTGATTATACAGTGACCACAAAAATCCGTCTTTTAAGAAAGACAAAAATGGTCTGTTTAAAACAAAATTTGCATTTCAAATAACTCAAGGGTCAAAAATTCATTTAGCATAAGCATTAAAAAGCTCAACTAGAAATTTAAAAAGGGGTTGCATTCAAAATGAAATGCATTGCATTGAATACACTTACACTAGATGTTTTGAAACATACTCCCTCCCTCTGTCCCGATCAATTGTTATCTATTGCTTTTGACACAAAGATTAAGAAAAGAAGTATAAATGAATTTAGACCACACAAATTATATGGCCCCACATGTAATCAAATGTCATCCACAAAAAGTTGCCAAAAATGGAAATAGATAACAATTCAATGATACACCCCAAAATGGAAATAGATAACAAATGACCGGGACGGAGGGAGTATTTTTTTGGAGTCATTAAATATAGCCGAAATTCTCATTTATAACGACATACCCATCGCAATCTTTACGACGGGTTAAATACTACCAATGTGAGAGAGAAGTCTAAAGTAAATTACGCGGATAGTATCAAACTATTTTGTTTTATCTACCAACATAGTTATATTTAACCCGTCACAAGGAAGACAAACGGTAAATATAGTATGTATATAAATTAGTCATAGATCCAGCCCACACGTTCTCTGTAATTAGATTCTCCCCCTCCACTACTAACTTACAGCTGCCTGTAATCAAAGAGAGATACACCTTTTCTTCTGTTGCTCAAACCACCCAAAAAGCTTTCTCCTTTTCAACCAAAAGTTTTTGTTAAGGACAGCATTCATATGCAGTTGCTGACTACTATGAGTATCTAATTGGATCATTTCTTGGGTGGTTTCGCCGTCATCTCCGTCGTCATCCGCTGTCTAGTGTGGCTAGCTGCTTCTTTGCTGCAGGAATGTTTATATAATAACTAATAAGCTGGTTTACATTATTCACAGGTGCACCATTCTTTTTTGTTTCTGATTCACTGTCAGTACACTGTTACATTGCATTCACCACTTTCTATCTTCTACTGTTTTCTGATTAAAGTTACGGGTTTGTTCAAAACCCGAAACTTTTGAGGTTCATATCAGTCGGGTCAGTTTTTGACAGGTCTTGTAACGACATTACTATATTTTTAATTGTAGTCTCGGAGTTATTATGAGTCGGGTCAGTTCTTGACAGGTCTTTTTTTTTTTGTTGATTTGGGAAAAATAACAATGAGAAAAGGAGGAGATGATGCATTGGCATTGTCATCATCATCATCATCATCATCAACCAAACTTGGTAGTTTTTTACCAGCAATCAACACAACAACAGACAAAAACAATACCAAAAATGATCCGAAATACCTCTGCAATATTAAAACAGCTGCTAATGCACTTTCTTTTACTGCAAAACGCACAGCAGTAGAAGAATGTTCTGCTTATAGTTCACCATCCCTAATCTCCCCTCCATCTTCGGCATTTGTTTCGGCCTTACAATCGCCCTACATTTCTCCAAGAGCATTGACCCCAGATTCCCCCGAGTCTAACAGTAACAATGACAGTGAAAACCAGAAAGAAAATTTGTCTGACACACCTGCACAACTCCCTTTTCCGCCTCCCTCGCTCTGTGGGTCACACTCTGAGGACATTCCAAGTAGTTCTTACACTCCTGCTGAGAAGTCAGACTTCTCTGATGAGGGGAAGCCCAAATATATAACCTGCATTTCAGACCCAATGGCAATGGCAATGGCACCACCTAGGGTTTCGTTCTCGTTCCCAGTCCCACGAGTTTCATTTGCCAAATCCTCAGTTTCTCCGGCAGTGAACGCCAAGCTGAGGAGTTGTGATGTATACATAGGGTACCATGGCGCGAATACCAATTTGATTCGATACTGTAAGTGGGTCAAGTCCGAGTTGGAGCTCCAGGGGGTAGCCTGCTTTATAGCTGACAGGGCCAGGTATGCTGATACTCAGAGCCATGAAATTGCTGATCGGGTTATATGCTCGGCTAGCTTTGGCATTGTTGTGGTTTCAAGTGCTAGTCTGTTCAACCATTTTAGTATGGAAGAGATAAGATTCTTCTCTCAGAAGAAAAATTTGATCCCTATGTTTTTTGACATGGAATCAAAAGAAATCACAGGTCTTTTGAACAACAGTTCGGTTGATAAAGAATGTCGGGAAGCTTTACAAGGGTTGATCAGAGCCCATGAGTTCAAGCTGGAATGCTTGGACGGTGACTGGAGGAGCTGCATTTCTAAAGCGGCTAGTGTTTTACAAGCAAAGCTAGGAAGAAAGAGTGTTAGTGTCAGGGAGCAAGACAATCTTGCAGTAATCGAGGAGATACCGTTCCCTAGAAACAAGTACTTTGTTGGGAGACAAAAGGAAATGGTGGAAATAGAAACTGCATTCTTTGGATATGGCAACCAGGAGTCATGTTCTTACCCAAGTAGTACAACCGTAAGTAGAGGGCACACTTCTGGTCAATCTGAAGGATTTGCAGATGAGGAGACGGACATGGATGACTCCAGTGTAGGAGACGGGAGATACATTAGTTTGGAGTTTAAGGGTACCCTAGCCTCAGAAGGGCAGTTTGAACCAAGTATCGGAAGGAACTCTTTGAAGAGACCCAAGTACAAGAAATCGAGAAGTGGGAAGGATAAGGGAGTTACCAGTAGTGTAGTTTGCATTAGTGGTCCTCCTGGTGTTGGAAAAACTGAGCTTGCCCTGGAATTTGCTTACAAGTATTCCCACAGGTACAAGATGGTCCTGTGGGTGGGTGGAGAAGCTCGGTGTTTGAGGCAAAACGTCCTTAATATTTCGGTAAATATGGGTTTGGATGTCAGTGCTGATCCTGAAAAAGAAAGAGGAAGAATCAGGAATTTCGAGGAGCAAGAATATGAGGCGTTCAAAAGAATAAAGAGAGAGTTGTTTAGAGACATGCCATACTTGATTATAATAGACCATCTCGAGAGTGAAAATGAATGGTGGGAAGGGAAAGACCTTCACGACCTCATCCCGAGAAATACAGGTGGGACTCATGTGATCATTACCACACGGCTTCCAAAGATAATGAATTTTGATCCAATGCCTCTTCAGGCAATGCCCTTGCCCGATGCAATGGTGATGTTAAGAGGAAGAAGGAAGAAAGAGTATCCTCCCGAGGAATATGAGTGTCTCAAAAAGTTTGAGGAGAAGTTAGGAGGATCGGTATTTGGGTCGTCAGTGGTCGGTTCATTACTTTCAGAACTCGCGATTTCACCATCTGCCCTTTTTGAGATTGTGCAACAAACCCCAATTGAAGATCTTTCCGACACCACATTTTTGAATGCAAGCGACCAAGAGATCCACAAGAACAACCCTTTCTTGGTTAAACTTGTTGATTTTTGCTTTGCAATCTTGGAAAAAGCAACCAAGACAAACAACTGTCTTGCTTCTAGAATGCTCCTTGTTGGTGCATGGTTCGCACCCTCGCCTATATCAGCAAATTTATTGGCTACAGCTGCTAGAAACATGCCTTCTACAGGAAGCCGGATAACAAAGTGGACTAAATGCTTAAACCCAGCCTCATATTGCTGCTCTGGTTGCCCTTTAGGATCTCAGGCCTGGAAAAGTGAAGAGGAGTATGCTCTTCTTCTTGTACGACTCGGACTGGCTCGGAAAGCAACGGGTCATTCTGGAATGTGGATCCAGTTCCACCCCATAACCCGAACCGTTGCTAGAACAAGAGAACCAACAGCAGCTATTCAGGCTACAGTTATTGGCATAAGAAAAGCGGGGAACTCGTCGATAAAGAGTGATCATCTCTGGGCAAGTGCTTTCCTAGTTTTCGGGTTCAAATCCGAGCCTCCCCTGGCCCATCTGAAAGTAACAGACATGGTTCTATTCATCAAGAAGACGGCTCTCCCATTGGCTATTGGGGCCTTCACAACATTCTCAAGGTGCAACTCGTCATTAGAGCTTCTCAAGGTTTGTACTAGTGTACTTGAGGATGTGGAGAAATCGTTCGTCTCCCAAATACAAGATTGGTGTCATGGGTCGCTTTGCTGGAAGAAGAAATTGAGTCACTCAAGCCAGAAGGTGGACGAGTACGTTTGGGAAGAAGTGACACTTCTGAAAGCCACATTGATGGAAACAAGAGCGAAATTGTTGCTCAGAGGTGGTTACTTTGACAGTGCTGAAGAACTTTGTAGGACTTGTATAAGTATCAGGACGGTTATGCTCGGCCACAACCATACGCACACGTTAGCTGCTCAAGAGACATTAGCAAAGTTGGTCAGGTTGAGAAGCAAGATATGAGCTGGAGAAGTATAACTTTTTTTCAGAGCCTTTCTCCATTGTTTATAATCTATCGTACTCAAACTCCGTTTGAACTATCCACGTGTCTGACCCAGCTACTTAATGAAAAAAGTCGTGTTTTGGCTCAAAATAAAATGTCCAAGTATCAAACCCGAGTATCACATTGTAGGCAATAGATGAGGCGTAAAAATGGTTAATTTCAACAATAAATAATCCTCCAAGCATCCATAGACAACTTACTGAATATGGTTTCGACTATTACAGTCATCAAAGATACAATTCTTGCAGATGTTAGCTAGCTTCGCGTTTATATTATCCCTTCGACTAGCAAGATAAATATATGACTTGTAACGTAACTAAGAGAACAAAAGGACAATATAATTAACCAAGGACGATATAGGATGATCACTGTTTCTATTTACTAAAGATCGGAAAAAGAAATTGGGGACAAAAAGTTTCTTACAAAGCACGCGTAAATACAGATGAAAATACCAGAGCGGGTTACAGTTCCTCACAAGTCGAGCTTGTTAAAAATGATAACTCGTCTTCGTTAAGAATACACAACGTAGCGATAATGAGCCACGACGTAGAGAAATCTAGTACACAAACGTGTAAATAAATATGAATCTTTAGCATTTCACTTCTTAGCTCAAAATGAGCAAGAATACAACAAAAACTATGACAACAAAAAAAACAATTGTCATATGCTAACAGACCCAACAGAAGGGTGGAAAGGGTATAATGACCCTAAAGACAAATAAAATGCCATGTAAAGAATGATAAATGAACAAATCGAACGCACTTCAACCTCCGACATCTACAAGGGTTTATCCCAACAACCCGGCTAAGTTACACAAAAATTCTGTCACTTTGGCAAAAAATAAATATCTTTCTCATAGTACATTTATAGACTGAACCGAGAGTGACACCAGTGAAATCATCAGCTTTACCGCCCACGAGTCCCATGCCGTCATCAAATGGATTTCGTTATTTGTACGTCAATTAGAGAGATCTAATTGCGTCTTTGCTAGATCCACACTCCTCGGCTTGAATCCATAAACCCGATTTTTTTTTCTGTGCAGGCTATCTAAGAGAGGGTTTCAACTAACCTGCTCCCCAATCAAGTCAAGACCAACAACCAGGAAAGTGATTCCTTGGAATAACAGGAAATAGAAGTGGACACCTTGGGCTGATAACAAGCTTCTAACCGAGGCCGTTAATAAAATAAAAGCTAAAGCAAGTTCCTTTCTGTACAACCGATTTCTTTTTACTTTGCCGCTTTTCTTGATCATGCTTGATTTGTTCAATTCCTCGAGACCCGGATCCGAGGTGGACCTTTGTATAACTTCAGATTCCTTTTCGGATAAACCAAGCAAGTCAGCCTCGGATGACCTACCTGATTTCTTAGTCACTACCCACTCATATGATCCCTTAAACCGGAAAAGTCCGGTTATCATAGCATTGAACTTGGTAACCGACATTGTGTTCTCGAATAATAAATAAGGTACTATAAATGGGAATGACTGTGGAGCTGGAAGGATATTCAACACAGACATGAAACCAGGGACATAGCAGACAACCCAAATTGGTAAATGAGCTTCTGGGAGAAACATGGTAAGCGGAAGAATGATGCAGAATAGTGTGAACGAATAAAAGGGAAGAACAAGCTTCCTAAGCAGGAAGAAAAGAAAAATCATATTGAACTTCTTCGTCCAACTCACCTGAAAGGTAAAGATAACAGCAAATAGATGAAAACAAAGTCTTAGCTAGAAGAGAGATTTAATGTAGAAATCCTAAAAATTCATTTGATCTGCTATTCTGCAAACATAATATAAAACATTTACCTGCTACTTTCAGATTTGCCTAAAGTTATTTTACAATATTAAATATTTCAGAAAGGAGCATATCTTTTTTTTGGGCTTATACTGCAAAAGACTGGAAGTTCACGAGGTAGATCTAGCATCACTGTAAGAGTGAGGTAGCCAGGAACATTCTCAATATAGTAACCAAGTTTTGGAAGTGGCCCTTCATAAGTAGAGTGGAATAGAGTAATTCACCATCTTGAAAGTTGCAGATTGTAGCCTTACGAATGAAGATGTTTTGGAGATAATATGGATAGATGACCCTCGTGGTAAAATTAATGAGTATCAACGATGTTTAGAAAACACAAGAATGAAATGGCTCAACCTCTTTCCCCAAAAGAAAACCTCTTGGCCGTCATAAAGCAAACGATGCATTAGATTTGGACAGAGCAGCTAGACTTAATATGTGCAGTTTCTAAGTCTGTATTTCCTTAAAACCCCCTCATGTCCCAGTAAATCCAAGTATCCAACACAAAGGCCTACCGACAAGTGTGATAACTACAAGCTAAAATTCAAAGAACAAAAAGGAAAAGAGGAAGTATTGAAAGAGCAAGTAACCCAGAAAGGCATGCATAAAATTGAAGTTCCTGTACCTTAGAACGGATAACTTCCATAAAGCACATCCTAAATAACTGCATAGGACCAGAATGCCAGCGATGCTGTTGTTTCTTGTACGCTTCATATGACTCTGGCAGTTCACAAAGGCACTGCAAAAACATTCTCTTACTACCGGAAACAAAACTAAGAAAGCAGAAAAGTTCATAGCATAAGTATGTACCAACCTTTACATCATTAAGAAATATGAACTTCCACCCACAAAGGTGAGCACGAACAGCTACATCCATGTCCTCAACAGTTGTTCTTTCCGACCAGCCACCACATTCTTCTAGCGCCTTAATTCTCCAGACACCAGCAGTTCCATTGAACCCAAAAAAGTTTATGAAAACCCCGTTTACCTGCTGTTCCACCTCAAAGTGGAAGGAGAGATTAATGTTCTGCAACCTCGTCAGCAAATTCTCATCCTTGTTTACAAAAGCCCACCTTGTTTGGACTAATCCAAGATCGTCATTTCCCTTTTAAGATATAAGAAAAGAGTAGGAAATTTAGAAGCACACTGAGTCCACTGTCATTTGTTGATAATGACCATAGAAGATAATGAGAAAGTATTAAACGACAGAGAGTTTAATAAACAATACAAGAAGGGATCTATGTAGCTATTAAGTTATGCATAATTTCAGCCGCGGAAGCTTAGCTATGCGTGCTGGAGCTGACACACTTCTAGAATGGGGATTACCTTGAAATATGGGATCGTTTTCTTCAGGAAATCTTGAGCTGGTTGAAAATCCGCATCAAATATTGCAACAAACTCATAATCCTTGACATAGTCACAATTCATTGCAGATTTCAGATTCCCAGCCTTGTAACCTGTACGAATAAGACGGTGCCTGTACAAGATGCGCACACCCCTTTGCTGCCACTTTTGACATTCAGCTTTTATCAACTGTTGAACATCAGGATCATCAGAGTCATCTAAAACTTGCACCAGCATACGCTCCCTTGGCCAGTCTAGAACACATACTGCTCCAATAGAATTCTGGTAGACCTGTTGAAAGTTGAGGGCCATTACAGAATTATTGACTAGAGTTAACGAATAAACTTAATCGAACAAAAACAAAAGAAAGATGCAACAATTTATTGCAGGTAACATTACTGAAGAAGCAGAGCCAGCATATGAAGGGAATACTATAACTTTCTCACATTGATGCCCAGTATTTCAGAAAAGAGTATTCTTCACAATAATCGCTGTAATACTACTAATTGTTCTTGGTTTCCATAACTCAAACATGTACTAGCATGGTACATGAGCTTCTCTCAAAGGCAGCTCAGGATTCAACAATGCTGCCTAAGGTAGCATTTGAGACTCCAGGTAGCTTATCTAAACAAATAAGCTACCTGAAATGAAATGCTGCCTAAGGTAGCATTTGAGAAATTAGGTACTTGAAATAAGTTATTTTCCATTTATTCCCTTATAAATTTATAATATTAAATAATTATCATATACTTTTGTCATTTTACAAAAGTCAACTACCTTTTCAGCTAGTCTGCCAAACAAATTTTTATAATCAGATACCTTATCAACTCCTACTTTTGAGGTTTCAGTTTGTTTTTCAGTTTACGGCTAGCTTTTCAGGTTAAAAAGTAAACTAAAACCTTACAATAACACGACTTAAAAAGTTGAATATACACGTGTATAATATACCATGGTTATCATAATAACTCAAACCCTAATTGTCTAACACTACTATAGCAGTTGATGTTACTACTTACTACGTGTATAAAACTAAACAAATGTATACAGGATTTCTAAAGCTTATATGAAGATAAGAAAGGAGTTGAGAAATGGGCAAAACTATTAGTTACGTCAATAGTGGACAAGTTCTCTAAAAGAACGAAAAGGCTAATAGTGTGTGAATCCTATTTTATATCATAGAGCCGCGAGTCACGCGACAAAAAAAGGTAGACCACTTTACTTCACATAAGCTTTGACTCTAACCTGAAAAGCATGATGAATCCTCACCAGTACAAATGATATGTATAAATTTTCAACATTTTCGTTTAAGCAAGCACTAGAAAATATAGTGCACAATGCCCTTTATACATCTTTTATCATAAAAAATATTGTTGTCTTGTTTTTAGTTAATGATTACTTAGAACAGCTTAAGTGTTATTAACGGGAAAGCCACACACATTCAACATTTCAATCCACCACTTAGCCTGCTTGGAGCTAGAGCTTCTTTGGAAACATTTAAGAGGTGGTGATGATTAAGATGAACATGAATACAAACCAAGATCCTAATCACAGGGCGTAGCAAAGGAGCTTAGGAACAAGAACAGAACTAGGATTATGAAAAGATGGAAATGTTAATCTAGCATGAAGAAGAGAATTTTATTGAGACGCCTTATTGTTTCCTCATTAGAATACAATATTTACACCTAACCTACATTGGCAAAGTACAAATCGAGATAAGCTTGTAGTTCATCTGTTCCATGACATGTATGTTGTCATGGAACAGGCACCATCCCGCTCACAAGATAGCAACAATAGATCTGCTTCCCATCCTACTAGGCTATCCAAGAAGTAGAAAGCACGATCCTTGAGGTATTCGCGAGTCATAACTATCAGTAATAGATAGGAAAAGGTATAAATTTTGTTAACACTCGGAGGGCCTCTCCCTCTCCACAGCAATAGGAGCAGAATCCAAAAATGAGCAACTGACAACTACCTTTGGAAATCCTATCGACAATGTGGCGATACAGCAGAACTGATAAGTGATCAAAACATCACAAAATGCTAACTACAATAGCTAATACGCACATTTTCACATTTCAAGTCTTTCGCATCACTCCACAATTCATCAAAAAGCTGCACCCCAATTCCACATGTTTTACTTGCAAAAGGCACAGCCTTTGTTAAGCTATACAATAATACACTGTCAAAATCACCATACTTGCAAGAGGCATAACCTTTGTTCAGATATACACTAATTCACTGCTTCGAAACCTCAAGGCATCAAGTCAATTCGAATTATCGCACAAGCTAAAATGCTAAAACCTTGCTATAATGCCTTTCAATCCTCAGCATCTCAAATCAATTCAAATTCTCATATGCACAAAAGCTATAACTGCTCGGAACATTCTAAAACTTATTCTCTGCTTGGTCTAAACATGCTAAACTATTTCGAATACAAATCCTGAAACGTTTCATTCACAAGTCAGACCTTGCTTTAAACATCGAATCGACCTAAAACCCATACTTTATACTAACTTAAATTGAGATCCAATTCTTAAGAAGACGAAGCAATCAATCAACGTAAATCCACATAATAAACAAGAAAAAGAGTAAGGAGAAAGGCGAAACCTACATGATCTTACCTCCCGCTCATTGCACATAGGAATCTGAACCAAAACCATAGGATAATCCTCCAAACCACGCACATTACCATCATACTCCATAAGTGCCACGGGCTTAATCTTCCTCAACTTAATCCAAAGACAACCTAACATCAACACAACACGATCAACCGACTGAACTAAAAACAAGACAATACACACATTGGTCAAACTCTGCAACGGCGGCGCAAGATAATCAGCTCGAACACGCAACCACGTCGCATAAACTAACTCCACAAACCCTAACACCTCCGCCTTATGCAATTGCGGCGGCTCAAAATGCCACCCCTTGAAGAACGCAACAAGCTCGACTAACAACAATGTGAAGAGTAACACAAGAAGGAGCTTAATGAGCGAGTAGAACCGCGATCCGGCAGCTAGAGTTTGACCACGGCGGCGATGGGAGATACGGCGGGCGACGGTGCGTAAGAGAGAGAAGGAAGAGGAGAAGAGAGAGGAGATAGAAAGGAGGAATTGGTGGAGTTTTAGGATTAGATAGAATGTGAGTTGACGAGGAGTACGTGTGCGATGGTGATGGCGGCGGTGGTCGTCGTGGTTAGGGATTTCAACGGCGACGTAGTTAGGGTTTGAGGTGGCAGTAGTAGTGGTAGTAGTGGTGGTGGTTGACGCGGCGGCGGCGGAGGAGGAGGAGGAGGAGGGGGAAGAAGAGTCGATGTCTCGTTGTTGTTTGTTCCACCATTCTTGGAACTCGTAATTAGGAGGACGAGACATGGAAGGTGAGCTTTAATGGCGGATGAAGGAGGTCGTTGATGTTAATGGTGAATTGAATTGATTAGATTAGGGATTAGGGATCTGAGTTGTTCATGTTTGTTTCTCTTTCTGTGTGTGTTTGTGTGTCTACTGATCCGGAGTTTGGGGGATGGAGGGGCTATTTTTAGCAATTATTGATTGCTGCGCCTTTTCATTTTCATCGTCTTCTCTTTAAATTCTGACCATCTTACCGTTTAGGCCCTGTTCTTTCTGGCTTTTTAGAGCTGAACTGAACTGAACTGAGCTGAACTGAATGGGGCTGAGCTGAACTGAACTGAATTGAACTGAATCGAGCTGAGCTGAACTGAACTGAGCTGAATTTAATCAAGCTGAACTGAACTGAGCTAAATAAAGCTGAAATTAATAGAAATAACTTAAGTTTAATTAAAGTATACTAAATAATAATAATAATAATAATATAAAAAAAATGTTTGATTAATACGAATTTGCGTCTAATTAACATAAATTATTTTTCTTGTGTTTTAAAATTAACAAAAACAACATTTAAATATTTTACGTCTAATTAACATAAATTATTTTTTTTATTATCTAAACATTTTACGTCTAAATGTGGTAAATGTGGCATGTATTTCATTTTTTTTTATTATCTAAACATTAATTATTTTTATATATAAACATTTATAGATAATTATTATTTGGTGGATTCAGGATACCCGAATACACTTGGGTATTTGTCTCCTATTAGCCATCCAAATGTAAGAACCATGTGCCCGAATATAAGCATGCACCTCCTAGCGGAATATTTGAACATTTTAATTATCGACATTCATCTTTGAGGATGACAGTTGAAATGGCGTTTGGTCAGCTGAAGAGAAGGTGGGAGGTGTTAAAAAAACATGCCACAAATGACAACGAAATATTAAATGTCAATTATCGTATCCATTTTTTACACTTCGTAAATTCATTCGAATGCATAAAGTTGGTATTCCAGTTATAAAACATCAAAGTATTCAAGGAATAACAGATTCAAACATGGATGATAAAGAACGGAAGAAATTCATGGACAAAGTTCGAAAAGAAATTGAAAAAAAAGGGTGCGATATTGGTGTCCATAATGACCTCAAAGATAAAGCACATCAAGATGATAATAATAATCATAACAAGAATTATTAATTAATAATAATAAATATAATAATAAATAAATAAATATAATAATAATAATAATAATAATAATAATAACAAAAACAACAATAATAATAATAATAGTAGTAAAAATAATAATAAAATAATAACAAAAACAACAACAACAATAATAATAACAATAACAATAATAATAATAATAATAATAATAATAATAATAATGTGGGATGTACTTAATAAAATCGAGCTGAACTGAACTGAAATGAATTAATGAAGCTGAGCTGAACTGAACTGAACTGAATAGAGCTGAGCTGAACTGAAACGAGCTGAACTGAATTGAACTGAACTGAACTGAGCTGAGCTGAACTGAACTGAACTGAACTGAGCTGAGCTAAACTGAACTGAATAGAGCTGAGTTGAACTGAAACGAGCTGAAAATAAGCCAGAAAGAACAGGGACTTACTTTTACCCACCTCTTCTCCACTTAGACTCTTTTTGTTTTTTTTAACGGAAATCGCTAAAACATGAAAGAGACGCTTTTTCAGTAGCATTTATTTATATTTCCGGATCCTTTAGTCATTTATCATATCGTAGTAATTTTGTATTTTTTTACCTACATGATTTATACTTATTATATTACTCTTTTAGTACAATTTTTTCTTAAATTTGTACAATAGTCTCTCAATAAGCTTATTGAGATGCGGTCTCTTAGAAGACCTACTGCTAAACCGAATTGGATGAATTTTAATTGAATTCAATTAAACGGATGTAAATAGTTAATTTGTGAAGAAAAAAAGTGAACTCAATTAAATAAAACCGAACTGAAGAAAATAGAGCCGATGAAAGAGGTCGTTGATGTTACTGGTGAATTGAATATCTTATGAATATTCCATATTCGGTTTATTAAGAGCACACGTTAATAAATCGAATATGGAAAAATTCATAAGACATTTTTACTAATTATGGTAAAACTAAGTTTATACTTGAACTTATCATGAGAAAATCTTATGAATTTTTACACATTCGGTTTATTAAGAGCACAAGTTAGAAAACCCGTTATATTAATTCTCTTAATATTTACTTACATTTTATCCAAAAAAAAAAACAATACTAATAAGTAGCATTTTTTTTTTCAATTTTCAATTTGAGAATCCATGTTATTTTATCTATTTACTTACTTTATCTATTTTATTTTTATTTAATTAAACGTTACCACATTTTAGAGAAAATGAGTGGAGAATATTTGAAGTGTTAAATATCATTATTATTTCCAAACTACAAAATATAGAGGCATCCATACTATGATTAATAATATGTATTATTTTTGTTTCTAATACAGAATATCATCGTTTTAATAAAATTTGATTAACAAAAATATAATTTTAACATTGATAAAAAATGATATTATTTGGTTTTAAAAATAATCCCCTCACTATCAAAGCTAGAACTTGTAGGAGGTTCTAATTGGCTATCTATCAAATGTAAGAAGCTAATAAACTTTTTAGTAAGTCTTGCTTGCGACGGGTCGTTATTTGTGACGGATATTTTGTGAGATAAAATGGGTAGAAAATGAGTTAGTGGAGAAAGGGGACCACATGAATAGTGTTGGAGAGAGAGAAAAAGTGGGTGTTTTGTGAGAGGAAACGGTATCCGTCACAAGCTTGCGACGGATAGTGCCGTTGTAAATAAGAATTTGTGTAAACTTTTAGCCTCCCTACTAAAAAGTTACTAATCATTTTTTTTTTTTTTTTATCTTTTTATACTCACTCTGTGTCAGTCATATGTTTACACTTTCTTTATTTTCCCCTCACAAAATAAAAGAAGTGTAAACATCTCACCGGAACAGATGGAGTATGTTTTAATAATAAAACTAGTTTTGTGACCCGTGACATTCACGGGTTTATATGTGTTAGTATAGTTATTTTATCGTATTATTAAGATTTTTCCAAACAATTAGTTTATCCATTTAAAAATATATAGTTTTGATTTTTGAAATACTTATATGTTATTTAATTAAGGCATAATGTTATTTGATTATTATTCTTTTTTTTTTTAAAATGATAAATTCTCTAGCACTACAAAAAAATGCTGCCTTTGCGACGGAAAATTTGCGACGGATAGAAAAGCCGTCGCAAATTTGGTTTTGGGACGGACTTTGCGACGGATTTTTCTTTTGCGACGGACCTAAATTTCCCAGACCCGCGAAGTGAAAGTCAAATGGCGGGAAAGTTTGCGACGGAAAATCCGTCGCAAATATTGACTTTTGCGACGGAAATTCCGTCGCAAACATATTGACCAGACTTGACCAAAAGTTGGCCAACGTCAAACCTTGACCAGATTTGCGACGGAAATTCCGTCGCAAATATTGACTTTTGCGACGGAATTTCCGTCGCAAATCTGGTCAAGGTTTGACGTTGACCAACTTTGCGACGGAAATTCCGTCGCAAATGTCCGTCGCAAAGTAATAATATACAGACCCCGCGGGTCATATTTTTCCCCAAATCGATTTCATAACTTATAACCTAAAACCCTTAAAGCGATTGCGACACCCACCACCCCACCACACCACCACCTTACCACGCGCCGCCGCCGCCGCCGACGCCGACGCAGCCGCCTCCTCCTCCTTCCTCCTTCCTCCTTCCTCCTCTTTCCTCCTCCTTCCTCTCCTTCTCCTTTCTTCTCCCTTCCTCCTGCCACCTCACCGCCGCCACCACCTCACCGCCGCCACCTTGCCGCCGCCACTTCTTTCTTCCTTCTCCATTTCTCCTTATGTATGTATACTAACTTTCGTTATTTATATACCGTCTTAATTAGTTATGTTTAATCCGTCGCAAAATTCCGTCGCAAATTCCGTATTATTGTTTTTTTATTGTTATTAGGAATAGTTAGTTTAGTTTAATTGTTATTTGATTAGTTTAGTTAGTATTGTTAGGTGGTTAGTGATATTAGGTTAGTAGCTAATTCCGTCCCAAATCCGTCGCATAATGTTGTTAAGATGTTTAGGACGATTGATTTTTGATATAAAATTTGCATTGTTGTTGATTGTTAGTGTTGTTGATTTGTTTAGAATATTCTTGAATAGTACCCGTTCAATAATTACACATTTGGTGTAATTGTTGAAGGGGCATGCTAAAGATCGTCGACAAATTACTAATTATCGTCGACACTTTTACATAAAATACCCATTTTGCCCCCGTCAGCTCTTTATATTTACCGCTTGATATTCGGACTAAAAAAATTTGTCGGGTTCTTACAAAATTAAAAACACTCGATTTTTTTAGAAAATACAAAAACTTGTCGGTTTAGTGCGATTTCAACAACGGTTTTCAACGTTAATTCAATGATTTAAAGAATAGTTTTCAACGATGAGCGACAATAACGAGGTTAGTTTAAGATTTATATTTGTTTCAAATTTACGATTTATAATTTGTAATATAGTAGAACGAATTAGCGTTACATTCCCGAAGTTGATTTGAATTTTTGAAAAAAAAAAATAGATATAAAGCAAGACGGAAAAAAAAAAAAAAAAAAAAAAAATGGGACGAAAAACAATTTCGTCCGGGACCGGAGTGGGACGAAAAACAATTTCGTCCAGACAAGGGTTGGGACGAAAAATCTTTTTGTCCCACTCTGGTCTGGGACGAAAATATTTTTTGTCCCAACAAGGTCCCAAACGAAAAATATTTTCGTCCCATATATAATTTTTTTTTTTTTTTTTTTTTTTTTTTTTTTTTTTTTCCGCGCGTTTTTTGGCAAGATCAAGTCACAAATCCGGGTAAAAAATAACTAAAAATCCGACATTCAAACTACGATTCAATCCTAATTCCGTAAAAATTAAGGCATTTATCCTAATTCCGTTTCTAATCTATCAAAATAACAAGAAAACAAAAAAACAAAACTTGTCGACGAGTAAAACAAAAAAAACAAAACTTGTCGACGAGTAAAGGGAAAAGGAAGGGGATGAGAGGGGTAGTTTAGGTAATTCATTAAAATGTGTCGACGATAATTAGTAATTTGTCGACGACGTATAGTAGGTTGGTTGTTGAATAGTCCCCGTTTTGGGACTGTCTTTGAATCTTTCATGCCATTTAGGTAGTAAACACTCGTATATTTTCTTGATTGTAATGAAACAAAAATTGGGCAACATTTCCTTATTGTTCTCCAAATACATTCTATATAATGTATTTGGAGAACAATAGGGAAGTGCTGCCCAATTTTTGTCTCATTACAATCAAGAAAATATAAGAGTGTTTACTAATGGTATGAAAGATTCAAAGATGGGTTTAGGCTGGAGAGATAAGGACCCCAGATTCGATAATCTTGTATTTGTTGAAATTATTGTAGATGCCGTATGACTTAATGTCAATGAAATTATCTTATTAATCTTATTATTCAAGTTTTTAATTACGTAAAACATTTCTTTCTAATTGTTGCTATATTAGTTTGATAATTATATGCCGGGCGGAAGACGACGAGGTGGTGGTAGTCGTCAGCCTGAGGGAGGACGATCGGGAGCTAATGATGATGAGGACGAGATTGTTCCACCTGAGCCTCAGCCGCCTACACATCGAGTACACCTTGATCCGACTGATTACGAAGGCGCCAAGTGGTAAGTATCTTATTTGTTTACGGATAATTGATTATATATATGTATATATTGATTATAATATGATTACTTGTTGACTATTTTATTTTCACATTTAACTCTTTTTCAGGTTCAGTGACAAAGACGTTTCTAATCTTATAACAAAGACCATTATTTGCAACTACAAGGAGTATGCGCCCAACTGGTCAGCCGCGTCGGATGCCATTAAGGAAGAGTTGTGGAATTGGTTTGAGATATTTATTAACTGTTTACCTATTTCCGTTTTATTATTTATTACCTATTTATTGTTTCATATCTATTTAGCTATTTTTTTTTTGAAACAGAAACAAGTTACCTTTCACCCTCGTGATAGAGCAGCGGTTAGGTCGGCGTGGGAAGACATGATGAAAGACCGCCTTCGCAAAAGAATCCACTATGCTATGAGGAAAACAACGGAGCAAAGGCCGCAGTGGATACCGGTCGATATTTTCGAACAACTAAAGGGTAGAAAGGACGATCCAAAATTCCAAGAGAAATCCGACAAAAACAAGACCAACCGGATGTCGGGAAGTGTATCTCAATATTTTATTTCTTATAAAATAGTGTAAAAAACTTAACACATACTTTTTAATTAAATTAGAGGGCTTTTTATCTCAATATTTTATTTCTGATAAATCATATTTTCTTAATAGTAGCATAGTTATGAAGTTTAATAAATGCTAGTCTTAATATATCATCTATATCAATTTATCAAAAATCCTAAATTTTAAATTTTGCAAAAATAATAAATTAAGTTAAATAGTAACCTACTACAAATAGTGACGAAAACCAAAAAGTCATCATTTTAAATAAAAGAAATAAAAGTTAAATAAATATGTAGTTAATAACTAAATTTTGGAAAGAAAAATAAATAGTTTGTATTAATTTATTTTTGTGTTCGCAACTAACATTTTTTTAATTTCTATTCTTTATAAGCATGTGACACGTGATTTTAGATATGACTTTTTAATAACACATGACATATTAAGATAGTTAGTATTGTCTTTTTAACATCGATGCTCCAAAGTGATGAACCTTGATTGATATTTATGTCTATCTAAAATTTGATAATAATAATAGAAAAAAATGCTCAAAAGTCATAAAACGTATCCTTCAATCGTTTATATTTTTTTTATAGAGGCAAAATTTGAAATAAGCAATAATTGTTCTTCTTCATATCGTCAATAGAATTGTTTGTGCCACTAATATGTCTTATCTATCTATTCACATCAAGTTAAGCGTGTCAGGGTTTTAAATTTACTATATAATTTTTTTATTTTTTATGTAAGTTTCATTGTTGGGTTATGAAATATTCATCACATTTTCAAACTTCATCGTACGCATTTGTTTTGTTCAAATTTAAGGGCTATCAAAATTTGTGGCATTAATAAGATACTAGTCTTGTCTTTTTATAATATTGTATAAATCAATAGATGACTAACTTGATATTTTACAATATTTTATAAATAAATGAAGAATCTAGTAATCAATATAGATCGATGAATTATGTAATAACCAATATTAAAATGACATGTGAATTAAAGTTAAATGCTTTAAGTAGCTTTTAACTATATTGTAACTATAGATATTACTAATAATGTACATTTAGTCATTATTCATATCAATAAAATTTATTTTCTCCAATTTGTTAATATGATTGAGAATTTGAGATCTTTACAACTCCAATTTCATTCTATGAGAGCTATTTTTCAAATGGAGAATGATGAATAAAAAAATAACACATAGAAAAATAAACCATACATTTTAAACTTTATGAAATACTAATTTTTTTCATAAAACTAAAAATAATTAATCATTAATATTCACGTTGTCAATCTTGTAGTTAGTTTATAATATAAATTGAGGAAAATAGAGAGTATTTGTTCAAACAATTATAGTATTTCCTTTTTCATATAGTTATCTTTCTACAATGAATCACCCCTACAAAATAAATCCACTGAGCATTTAATAACAAATAAAAGGGTGGAATTTGATCATTTAGTTGATATTACATTATGATTATATTAATTTAAATTTTTTCTTAAATAATGAAAGAAATAAGACATTGAATAATAAAAATATAAGTATATTTACCTTTCAACAACACAACTCTACAAATCTTGATAACCCTTAAATAACAACAAAACAACATATATGTGAAGTTCAATGTCATAGTACTTCATAACCAATATAACTTAAAAATAAATAAATAAACTATTAATTTAACACCTTAAAACACTTATCTTACCGTAATACACTTACAATAGTAAGAATGATTATTTACACATATAATTTTCTCGGTGATGGGGTAAACAAAATATTGACTTGAATTTTGGCTCACAAATGTTGTCTTTCATCAAATATTTATAGCCAATTGATGATGCATTTTATGACTTTTGGACGACTTATATTTTTTATTACTATAATCAAATTTAATAAATACATAAATATGTAGCAATGTTTTGTGACTTTTAAGCATCCTTTTTCATTATTAGCAAATTTAATAGACATAAATATAAAGTAGGGAGAAATGAAATGTAAAAGGTTTGCTTTAATTATTTTTTCCCTTTTTTATATTTTTTTTACAAAATCTACCTTGCATGAGAATTTTTAATCATTTTTTGCCTTGTTTTTTATTTATATATTCTATTTATAGATTTATATATGTATTTTATTTAATGAAATTATATCCAATTAAACGAAATTGAGCAAGTATATAACAATAAGAGTTAAGAGAAAATTGCACATATAAACAGTTTAAAATTAAAGTGATTTAAAATATATCGCAAATTAAAATATATATTATTGAACATCGCCACTGTTGCAACAACAACGCCAACAACACTCAACAATAATTCTCAATATGCTCATTATCGTCAAATAAATAAATTAAGCCATGAAATATAATCCACAACGTAGAAACTCATGGGCAATATATTTTAAATAATTAGAGTGAATAGAAACTATTATACTTCCTCCATTCCAATCAATTCTATACATTTCACTTTTTGTGCATTATTCATAAGTCGGGTGAATCTTCGACACAACTTCCAATTTATAACATAAAAGATATTCATGTGAGATCTTGTTTAAATTGTTTTACCGAGTACATTGTGAATATCAAAGTTTTATAATTTTTATCAATACGTAACTAAAGATATTAGTCAAAGAAAACGGGTATTGATATACGTGAATAAAGCAAATGTATAGAATTGATTGGAATGGAGGAAGTAACTATTATGGTTTTTTATAGACATCGCACAACCATAAATTTTCATATTTTAATTTTAATCTTAATTTATTTTGTGGTATAATTAGATTAGACAATTAATTGGTGAGAAACTCAAGAGATGAATTAAATAGGAAAAAAATGTTAATGCAAATTATGGATGTTAATTAATATAAAGAGTTTTGATCAATTTATTAACATATTATATTAAAAAAATTAATTAAATAAGAAAAACTTGTAATTAATTTGGTGGAAATTAAGTATTATTAAGAGTTTTAATCAATTCATTACCGTGTTTAAAGACAAAAATGAAATAAATAAGAAAAAAATGTTAATAAAAATGGTGGGTGTTAAGTAATATGAAGAGGTTTTATCAATTAGTAACATGTTTTATTAAAAAAATTAACTATAATTATAAAATTTATTAGCATATTTTATTACAAAAATTTCAACTAAAATGTCAATATTAATTATAAATTACGAAATTTTGATTTAAAATTTGAAGAGGTACATAAATTTTGGAAAAAAATATATTTAATATACAAAATTAATTTAAGAATATTGGCAATATCCTTTAATATTATAGATAAGTGAATTAAATTAATGTTATGTAATAATAAATTGATAATTCATCCCACAAATTCGCCATGTCACATTAAAAATATGCTACGTCACATTTAAATAGGCCAAGTCACATTAAAATTATGCCACGTCACATTAAAATTTGACATGTCACATTTTTTTAGTTACCCTTTTAATAAGATTTTATAAATTTATTTCATAAGGTTTGATCATTGCGATAAATAAAATTAGCATTTCAGTTTGTAGTAATCTTTATAAAAAATAACTATCAAACAATTTAGAGTCAAAATCATTTACACCAAATTTGTAATTTATATATTTCACATTTAATTTCATGTTGAATTATATTTGTATTAATTAATCGAACATATTTACAAATATATAACAAAGCTTTTAAAAACATACTTTTTTGTACAAGCATAAAACTAGTATGTTATAAACTTATAATAGAAAACACTACTATAAAATGAGGTGATTATCAAACTGCTATAAAACCGCAGTAAAAATACATTTACGCTAGCGAAAATTTATCAATGAAAGATTTGAAAATCCCGATTGCACGGAAAACTAAAACTAAACTATTTCAATAATAACAAACTTACAGTAGAGCTAGTATAATTCTCTCATGAACTGCTTTTTTTCAGATGATTCTAGAACAGCTTTTTCTTTGTTGAGCTTAACTGACTCATGAACTAGGTTTCTGACAGTGACATGCGAATGCAATAACTGGACGACTAATGTATGTGCTTATGCAGTTTTCTTTATCTTCCAGATTCAATGGTCAATTACCAAGACTTTAAAATGCTGCATTGAGGATGGTTTTGTGCCTCTTTACTGTTTCGCGCGGCATATGACATTCGATTGTTGTCCGCTATCTCGTCGGGTGCCTATTAATCAATTATTGATGGTTTTGGAGTGCCTATTAATCTTTACTTCTTGGCTTTAGGGCAGGGCCGTCTCCAACGTTTTCGGAGCCCTGTGCGATATTTATAAAAAGCCCTTATTAGTAGTATATACTCTATTTTTCTATGAAATAATAAATTAATTTTTAAAATTAGTACTTGAATTTTATTTTATTTTGGAAAAGATGCCAATATTTTTTTCGAATCGTACAAAACAAAAAAGTTACTTAAATAATAAATTTGCATTATTAGTCATCAAGTTATCATAGGTATCTTGGTTCCATTGTGGCTTTAGTTCTAAAGTAGATCGGGGTTCAAACCTTGATAAAGGCCTTTTTATCTAGATTTATAAATTAAAATATCAAAAATACGATTGTTGTGAAGGACGGACTGCTTACCAACTAAGATGCAAGCCTACTTGTGCTATACTCCCTCAAGACTACATTACCACTTTGCTTTTTACACACTATTCACAAACGATCATTCAAATCCGATTTTCTCTCGATACGTAAATGAAATTATATCCATGTGGGATCTTGTTTGATTCGTCTTTACGAGTATATTATTAATATCTAACTTTTATAATTTTTGAAAATACGTAGCTAACAATATTTACCGTATAAAATACGCGTTGGCAAACGTGTAAAAAGAAAGTGGTAGTGTGGACTTGAATGGAGGGAGTATAACGCAAAATAGTAAATATATAAGAACGCAGTAGCGCGAATATTGGGTCCACCACACGGGTTGTTCACCCCTTGGGCCGGCCCTGCTTTAGGGTTTTCTGCCATGAACAGTCGGCTAATAGCCGGGGAATGTGGAGATTGACGACATAGAATCATAGTAGCCATCGGCATTGTAGTAACTACAGTAAGGGTGTAACAGCATTGACAAGTACTGAAATCGACTTGTGATAGACTACTAGACAGACGAACTTGAAATCACGTAAAACAGACTGGCAATGAAATCGAGCATTATGTTTTAAATAGATTCCTAAATTTCTTCCAAGTGATCCAAAAGCATTTTGTAAACAAAATCAAAATCCTTCTGTGGGCAATCATCACGTTCAAAGTTTCCCTCAAGATTGAAATAATTCTACGGTGAAACCGTCTTACTGAAGGCAATCACAGACCTTTTATAGTAAGGCAATCACAGACCTTTTACTTGTCTAGCTGCGCATCGCCATCTTAGAGAACATCTTGCCGTACAGTTGAGCATCCTTCCTGTTGTACTCTTTAATTTTCTCTCTCAATGACTTGTACTCGAGTTTCACTTCCCTGCATAAGACATAATTCAGTTTTCCGGTCTTAGTTCAATTGTTAGTCTAGAAATTTATGAAACCTCCAATGAAGTTTGGAGACGGTACCTATTATTAGGATCAATCTCCAAAGCCTTTTTAATGTCAACTTCTGCCAACTCCAGATCTGCTAAGTGAATATACGCCTGTGCTCTTCTGTAGAGTGCTTTAACATTCACACTATCCGATTCCAATACCTACATATCCAACAATTGACGATCAAACCAAAAAGATTCGTTCTTTCCGAAATAGACAAGAAACCACCTCCAAATTAACTTTTTGTGAGGTTGAAAGATGCAATGATAACTATGCTACATGTTAACGAAAGCTATTGGTTCAGGGTTTATGGTTTATGGTTTATGGTTTAGGGTTTAGGGTTTCCAGTACCTACATATCCAACAATTGACGCTCAAACTAAAAATATTCGTTCTTTCCAAAATAAACAAGAAACCACCTCCAAATTAACTTTTTGTGAGGTTGAAAGATGCAATGATAACCATGCTACATGTTAACGAAAGCTCTACCTTGGTGCATAGTTTCTCTGCTGCCTTGTAATCTTTCAACTTCAGCTTACAGGCTGCATTGTTCAAATTGCAAGATACCTTCAAAGTCTTACACTGCTTCTTCTCTTCATCACTGAAGGCGGTGTCATATTCGATATATTTAACAGCCTGCATGGCAAGGAGCTCGAATTAGAGGAGGTCTGAAAAACAAAACGGACATAAAAACCAAACTCAAACACATCAAACGGATGCCTTTACCTTTTCGTATCTCTTTGAGGCTCTCACGTATTTACCAGCTTTGAACAACACGTTTCCTTCTTCCTTCTTCTTGCCAGCAGCTTCTATTTTCTCTGGAGTACTCATATCCCATGATTCCTTCTCCTGAAATCAGAAATCCCAAGTCTTAACAGAATAACTCCAGAGCCCATGTTAGTTGAACGTGTACAAAGAAAGAGAGACAACTGACCTTCTCAAATGAAACCAATTCTATCTCGTAAGTCACTGAAGAGTTGGGAGGAACCACAGCCAAATCCTGCTTTGACTCTGATGAGCCGAAAGCATATTCCGGAGCTATTGTCACGAGCGCAACTTCACCCTTCTTCATAGTCACCACAGCTCTATCAAGCCCATCAATTACTTGTTCTGCACAGAAAATGAATTCAAGCACTCGTAAAAACCATGTTTATGCAAGGCAGGAAGGGGGAGTAACTAACAAAATAGGAGGGAATCATGCCAACAATACCTTCATCTGTCTTGAATTCATAAGGCCCTTCTCCATCTTCATTACCCTTCTTTAAAAATACAGTTCCATCTTGAAGCTTTCCAATCAATTTCACTGTCAGGAAACCTCATGTCAAATAATACACAACCAACAAGCATTTTTATCAGGAGAAAAGAAGTCTGGGCGTCCAGCCGGGACTCACATTTCACTACGGACCCCTCGTTAGGGCGCTCATATCCCTCTCCTTCCTTGAGTATCTTTTTAACAACCTTCTTATCATCAGTAACATTAGACACGGTCTTCCAAGATACCAGCTCAAGAGTGATCTCAAGTGCCGCATT
This sequence comes from Silene conica, assembly GCA_029255685.2. Lineage (NCBI taxonomy): Eukaryota > Viridiplantae > Streptophyta > Magnoliopsida > Caryophyllales > Caryophyllaceae > Silene > Silene conica. Next base: position 75,186,730 of record CM055318.2, on the reverse strand, counting down.
TGGAGGAACAGCACTTGCATCACCAGACGCTGGCTTGCCCTGCTCTCCAAACCCATCTGCAATGGAAAATAAACAGTAAGCATAGAAGTATATTGTGAGCTTCCTAGAACGAAAGCAACTTTTTCCAAAGAAGCTTACATTGTGGCTTCACAGTGAGAAGAACTTTTTCCCCTTTCTTCATAGTCTTCACAGCCGTTGACAAAGCAGGGCAAAAGTGACCTGAAGCGACACAGCAGCTATGTCAACACCACAAATACACTCTTGCACATGGCCTGTCAAAATCCCATAGAGATAGACAAATTAGACATACCATCACTCACGGTGAATTCCACACCATCTGACTTTCCGACCAAGGTTCCATCTTCTAGATGAGCTTCATATTTTACTGCAGTCATCAAAAATAGCAAAATCAGCTCTTTGTAGATGGATACTAACCAGAGTAACCACCCATAGTAAAGAACAAGGTAACATACCAAACACTTCATCTGCATCTTTTGGATTCTCCCACTTCTCTCCTTCGCTGAGAATCTTCTTAAAGATTCCACCATCCTTGCATATGTCCTTCACACTAACCCAAGACAGCAGCTCAACATCAAATTGTAGGGTGGCATTTGGTGGGATAGTAGGAGGCGAACCAGCTTCCCCATAGGCAAGCTCTGCAGGGATGGTGAAAACAGCATTCTCACCCTTTTTCATTGTCTTGATACCAATATCCCATCCTTTGATGACTTGACCTAACTCACTCAACACACAATAGAAATATTAGGTAATACGTTAAGGGAGAAACTCTCTTACTTGGAATACTAGGAAACAGACCAAAAATAACCCAGAATTATTAGAAATAAACCAAAAAGACCCAGAAGTTATTACTTCGTAGCACTTAGAAACATAAGATAAAGTAACAGCTACATATTCCACCTTCAAACAATCCTCAAACTAGTCAGCCTAGTACTACAGTACTACAAATAAGAATCTTGATTAACCTCACATAAGAAAATTTTATTACCAACACTCTTTTGAATACGGGCAAAATATTGAGGTGTTCAGACCGAACCGAAAAACCATAATGACAACGAACCATAATGACAACGCGGTTCGGTGACCGTTAAATTTATCATGGATACGGTTCGGTTAAGGTTCGCAATTTTAGTAAAAAGGTTAACCGAACTGAACCGTTTCAGAACAAAATAAGCAAAAAATTAAAATATTATATGAAAGTGTTTTTTCGTTTAATTTTCCAAGTGTTTCCAAATTAAAAAACTTGTTAAATTGATTAATATTCAAGTTATACTAATTAACTTTATTGTTGACTATAATATATAATAAAATTTTAGTTAAACCACTAGATAAAATTTACGAAAACTAAAGAAAAAGTATATTTAGCACGTTTATAGGTTAACCAGTAACCAAACCGCAAATAACCGTTTAAAAAGGTTAAACGAACCGTTTATAACCCGTTAGGAACAGTGTGGTTTAGGTTCAGGGTTTTGCGTGCAAACCAAATTAAATATGCGGTTCGGTTTCACCAAACCGCGAATGAACACCCCTACAAAATATGCCCTGCAATGAAGCCGGGCTAAAAATTTAAATATAGGCAGGGAAAGATTTTTACGTTCAGATTACATCAAACTTGTACAACATTGTACCAAATCACACGCAGATATTATTAGAGCTTGGTAAATTATGGTCAGGCCAGGTTACTCCCAAAGGATAGGAAGTATTGCAAATTTATGATGATGACCTATATACAACATAAGCATAGCGTAAATGCACCCCAGATTTTGTAGTGAAAGTAAAATTCTTAGAAAGCAGCCGTATCCACATCTTCATGAACAAAATAAGATAACCAGTGCATATACTTCAAATAAATGGCCACAAGCTGGTCCAACTTGAAACACAAAAGGTGAATATTATATTGTACACTAATTAACAACACGGGTGCTCCAAAAGAAGACAAAAGGAAAACATCTCAAATAGACAAGATGAATGGGTCAATTGAGTTGGATGTTGGTCCCATCAGGGTCATATTGGGTCTGCTACCCATTTGGTTCAGGGTCTGGGGAGCTGATCAGGTCTGGTCACTTCCATGTCAGGTCATTCACAAGTATAGGTCACTTTGGGTCATATTGGGTCTGGATGTTGGTCCCGTCACGGTCATATTGGGTCTCCTACCCATTTGGTTCAGGGTCGGGGGAGCTAATCAGGTCTGGTCACTTCCATGTCAGGTCATTCACAAGTATAGGTCACTTTGGGTCAGGGCATCTTGATCTTCAGGTCGTGGTTACGTAATAATTTAACAAATAAGGAGTAGTTTGTAAAATTACTTATTTACTAAGGAGTGTTATAAACATCAGACCATTTTGTTTCAAAATATATAATATTAAGGACATAAAATATCGTTTTGAGTCATTTCAACCACTTTAGTATCATGGATAGGACCAATTGCGGGTCGGGAGCTTCTGCGTAGTTTCTGGCTGGGTAGTTTCATCAGTTCAACATTGGGGGTCAATCAAAGTTTTGGACGGGTTATTCGGGTTTAGGGTCATATTGGGGTCATGCACTCTTGGGTCTTGAGTCGGATTTGCTTTGCAACAATGGAGCACGTGTTCAGGGAGCTCTCAACTATGTCATCTACCATATGAAAAAGGCAAGCATTTCCTCATAAACCAACTCTCTTGGCTACATATTTACACATTAACTCATTATTCCTCTCCATGTCACAAGGACATTATTGATTAATGAGTTACTCACCTAACATGCTCATCACTTTAACATTGAACATTGATTCATCCGTGACTATTCAGCATATAAAAGTATTTTATCAACTGATGTATGATAGTAACAACGATGTTCAAAATTTCAAATTCAGCAGATTCACTCCCATTTACGATTTCAGTTATAAGACTAACCGAAGTTGCAAATCAAAATTGCCATACTAACAATCTAATTCAAGCAAGATTGTTTTGAAGTATACAAAAGCATCATCAAGCTCGATCGAAGTTCAATTACCCTAATCGTCTAAATGCATCTTTGGATGCAAGATTAACAGTAAAAACAAACAGAATTGTCAACTAAGAACATCCGCTCTCAGTGAGAATTTTCCTCCTATACCTTTCTCTTTGGTTATTAATAAAAACAACGTCAATGGCATTAGCTATGAGATAATACATATTCTACATTTAAATGAAATAGAGAGCCATTTCAGTACAAAATAAAAACAGATCATTAAAGAAAGAGTAAGAAAAAAACCTTGGCCGAGAGTGAATTTGAAAGGATCTCCTCTATCACGACTCGAATCAAACTTTGTTCCATCCAACAACGTTCCCGTGTAATGCACTGTCCAGAAATTGTAACAAAATTAGCTAAAATTAGAAGAAGAAAAACTAACCAACCAAAACATTTAACCTACGACCTCGTCACCGTTAATTTTCAAAAATTATTTGATTCACTGATATTTGAAAGAAATAACTAATTAAACAATGAACCTTCAACTTCATCGCCATTAATTAGCAACAATGCTAACATTTCAAAGAAATAACTCACTAAAATATAGACTTCAATCACGTCGCCATTAATTTGAAAAAATCAATCACTCAGCTAAATTCTAATCAAATTAACTAATTAAACAAGCAACTTTTAGCTTCGCGGCGATTAATTCGCAAAAATCAATCAATCAATCAGCTAAACTCTATGCAAAAATGAATTAATAAGAAAACGAATTAAAAGACGAACAAAAATAGAAGAGTGAAGAAAAAACCTTCAACTTCGTCGCCATTGTCAGGAGTTTCCCAGCCATCGCCATCTTTGAGAAGCTTCTTCTTCAAGCCTTGAGTTCCGATCTCCTTCTCTTCGCCGACTTTCATCACCGGAGAATCTCCGTCATCGAGGCCGTCAAAGTCCATACCTCCGCCGCCGTTCATCATTTGCTCCTGCGCCGCCGCCATGTCGAAATCCTCCATTTTTGATTTAGAGAGAGAAACTGATTGTGAAAGGGAAGACTCTAGAGAGAGAAAATGTAGTAGTTGTTGGTCTAGTAGCTGATAGGTGTGAGAAAAAATCGAGGGTTTTGTAGATAAAAGTTTCTAGATTCTTCTATTATTGGTATCAGTATTTAGCAGAGATGGCCAAACGCAGGGGTCGGCCCGACCCGATTTTCCGTTTTGAAAGCTCCACTCTGTTACTTGAATTATGCGCGAAAATTTTGATTAGGTTGAAAACGAGAGGCGTAAAAATAAGGGTGACGCTGAGCTCCCGTACGATAAATTCGCACCCAAAAAATACATCCTGCCAGATTATTTCCGTTGGACTGAAAATTTGAAATTAATTTGAAATTAGATCAAATTTAGTGTATGCCAACCGTATTTTCGGACTTAAAAACACTCTTTGGTGAAACACATAATTTATTTAAAAAGTTAAAAATAATTTCTCAAAAACTTAAATATTCTCTTTTTGCCCATAAAATAGAAGTAACAATTTGGTGTTTCAATTCATTGCATAGTTTCATGTGCAAAAAACTCTCTCTCAAAATATTCTCTCCCCTCTCTCTAAACAAACCCCCCCAAAAAAAAACCTAAACTAATTGTAGTCGTCGCCTCTCCTATCCACACACTCCCTCTCCTTCTCCTCCTACCTTTCGCCGGAGATGAGTTCTTATATAGACCTATCTCCGGCGATTGTTCACGCCTCATTTGGTTTCTCTCCCCTTATGGGCTAATCTCACCTTTTTCTTTTGATGGACGTTGGCATCGTCCTTGCGTGCGGCTGGTCGTCGTTGTCATCTTTATTCTGAGATCGTTCCGTTTCTCCGTTCCCCTGTCCTGTCATTGAAAGTCTTGCATGCAACCCAGAGGTGTTCCCTTCTCCCTCGCCCATTCCCCCATCCCTGGTAAGATCTCGTGTTTTTGAGGTTGGACGGTCTTGTTGACGAGTATAGCTCGTCGGTTTGCTTGGTGTGTTTTTCTGTATGTGGTCGTGGTTTTGGGACTGCATTGGTGTTTCCCCTTCCCCTCGCCCCTTCCCCATTGATCGGTCGCAATGCTGGTTAGTTGTGTCGTTTTTGTCTCCCTCTTGTTTGGTCTGTTGCATGTAAGTCGATGGTCATGGGGGGGTTCGTTTGGAATTTGGAGTCTCAGTGTCGTTTTGTGGTATGTCGTGTCCGTTGCTTGCTTTTGGGTTGTATGTTGAGTCTGTCTTTTTCTTGTTGTAGTGAGGTCAGGGACGAGAGGTCTTTTGTTTTTTGAGGCGTGGGGGATAGCGTGGGTTGGGAATTGGGGGTGTTGTTGGTTGGGTCGGATGCGGTGGTGGTTGTTTTTATTTAATGGTTTGTTTGTCTGTTTCGTTGGTTTTATACTTCGAATAATAATGACGATCGTAATTTTATATAGGCTATGTGTTGTGTCCATCTTTATCTGGCCTCCCGATTATGTGTTGGTCATGGGGTGTATCAAGTGGTTTTCCTCAATGTCAGTCCTTTTCTTACCCGCCTTTCTGGACTACGATTTACTTGCATGTTGTGAGCCAGGTAGCACCAAAACGGACACGGACACGGACACGAACACGGACACGGACATGACACGGACACGGGATACGGCATGCCATGAAATTTAGGACACGGGACACGACATTTAAATTTAATAAAATATACATTTTATAGTTATAAATTTTTGATTTTATTTTTGTAAAAGTATTTTATATTAATTATAAATATGTGAATGTAAAATTTGCCCTTAATAATAAATTTATTTTCATTCCTCATCCTAATCAATATTCTAATTGATCTCTTTCAATGACACATTTCTCATCTCAAGCACATCATTCACCGCAAATGATAACCAATTATCGTGGACACGCGTCGGACACGACTCAAATACCATGGACACGCGTAGGACACGTGCCTAAATAAATGTAGAAAGTTAGACACGGCTGTTTAGGTGTTGGACACGTTTAGGCGTGTGTCCGTGGAGTGTCGGTGTCGGACACGGTACGGCTCATTAGGAGAAGTGTCCGTGCTACCTAGGTTGTGAGTGGGTGTCAAAGTGTAGGAGTTGTTTCTCCTTTGGACAAAGATTTTTATGGTCTATGTTCCGCCTTTTCTTTCTACGTCCTTGTGGCGTAAGTGCACTTTGCGTTCATTCGATAGATCAAGGGGCTCTTTGGCTTTCAGATGTTGAGATGAGTGAAGATTTGTCCTGTCATTTGGGAAGTTTGGTTCGTCCCTTCACGAAAGTTGAGGATGAAGAGGGTGGTTTTCGGGCTCAACGAGCTATACGCCATCAACACATACGTTTTAACCGATATAGTACGTAACTGTTGTATCTAGTTTATCGTATTAGTGAAAAGTGCATTTGACCGTATGAGTCAAATGCCAACTGTATTAAATTTTCTTTACACCTGGCCCAAAAAAAAAAAAAAAAAAAACAATTTGGTGTTTCTAATTCTTGAAAACTACTTTTAAAAAACTAAGCTTCAAAAACAAAAACTCATTTTTAACAATCTAGGCCAAACATGCTCTTAATAAGGGTCGTTTGGTTCACTGCTTAGGAATGAAACGGATTGGATTGAAAAATTGTAGTAGTATAGGGTTTCAACTCCATACCTTTCAAAACATGTTTGATTCATTAGACCATCCTCAAGTAAAGGTCGCACTAACTAGGTCACGACCCATTTTTACTCTTAATTACCCCTTAATTATCATGACCTACATTTACCCTCCAAAGCAGAAAGGTCACGACCTAGGTCACCAACTCATTCATTTTCCATTTTCCAACATTTCCAATCATTTCTAACATTTTTTTACCTAATAAAATATATTTCTTAGTTTTTAATTACTCGTAGTATTTATTGAAAAAATTTAAAAATTAAAATTGGTTATTTAAATATTATTTAAAACCAAAAAAAAGAAAAAAAATTAAAAACATCATACATAACTACGGACTATAGAGTATGTATGTACGTGGTTCATTCCCTACCACACCAAAACTCTTTATTTAACCTTATCATACATTCATTCACCATCATCTCCTTCATTCAACTATATTAATGCAATCTCCTTCGTTCATCATCTTCATCATCATCATTCACCATCACTATCATTCAATCATCAGGTAATTTGAGTTTTTGTATCTTTATAATTTATGTGGTGTTTTTCATTATTGTTTTTTGTTGACGTTCACTAAATATGTAGGGCCTATTTGAATCAATGAAGCTTGTGGTGCCTAAAGCTGACATTAGATTCTACGTAAGACATATTTGGGCGAACTTCAAACTTCAATTCCCTGATCAAACATATAAAGACAGATTTTGGAGGGCTGTCTGGGCCACAACACAAGTATGAACCCATCCTCTAAGATGATTTCCTTTTCAACTACCTTTATATAAATAAGGTTTTCTTTCAATATGTTGTGAATAGTCTCTTCATTATGCTGAGTTTAATTAATGCTTCAATTAGCTGAACTTGAACTTGGATCTAACAGGCTGAGTTTAAGATTGAGCTTGAGAAATCAAATGCTAGTCAGAGGTGGCTTTCAGCTTTATCAATGGGATTCCACCTAAGCATTGGAGTAGACATTCATTCTCAACAAAGTGCAAGTCAAGCATGATTATTAACAATTTATGTGGCAGTTTTAATGTTGTCCTAAAAGATGCTAGAGATAAACCAATTCTCACCCATATGAAATGGATGAGAAAGTATGTCATGAAGAGAAACTTTGAAAAAAGAGAAGGTGTTGATAAATATATGAAGAAGTTCATGCCATACATTGACAAGTGCTTTAAGAGATCGAGACTTATCAGTGAAGCAAGGTATTGCAAAGTTAGTGCTTCTAGTCCATACATTTTGAGGTGGACTATAAAGGTGCGAGAAATGTTGTGAACATGACTGAGAAAACATGTGATTGTTTTCATTGGCAATTAAGTGGAATACCTTGCACTCATGCTATGGAATGTATATTTGACCAACGCCATAAGGTTGAAGATTATGTTGATGACGCATACTCCAAAGACAAGTACTTATTGGCTTATACGCCAAATATTGGTCATATGCTTGGAGTCAATTCAACAGTGGGGTGAGACTGAGCATGAACAACCACTACCTCCTACATTTAGGAAAATGTCAGGAAGACCTTTAATAAGAAACCGTAGAAAGGAGCCTGATGAGGGTAGTTAAGTGAAGAGGAGTGTAGAAAGTCAAAGAAGTGCTCTAGGTGTGGTACACTTGGGCGTAATGTGAAAACCTGCAAAAATCCTCCGGCCTATCCTGCTACAAGAAAAAAGGGTGGAAGACCCCCAACTGACTCATCTTGGTTAAAAGCGTCAAAGACAAATGTTGAACAAAGAATGGCTAAGAGGGCACATGCGCAAACCATGCTAATTCAAGTGTCAACCGTCTTTGGAGGTGCCATCTCAAACTGACTTAAGCTAATATAAGTAGCAACCTTATTGTAGTTCTGATTGGGTTAATATTTTGAGTAGCGGGTAGTTTGTAAACAGTTTCAAACTTCTATTTTGTGATCACTTTTGGAACGAATGTCAATCAATAGGTGGCAGTATATAAACTTGTATTTTGTGATCACTTTTGGAATGTCAATCAGTAAGTCTAATTTGATGCACTTGGTGCCAGTTTTTGTGTACTTTTTGGTTTACTTTGCTCTTTCGTAGCCTCTGTCCGTAACCAGCATGGTGGGTGCTGCCTTCACATTGTTTTTATGACATGTAAAGAACTTGTTTTGTTGCAAATGCAGAAGCTCCCAAACCCGACAGTGTTGTATATTTTTTAGAATGTTGATTTTTGTTTGCTCTCTAAAGTCTTCAGGTACTTCTTACAGACGAAGATCGACATTTTACTCGATACTTGCAGGTTTGACTATACTTAATCTCGTAACAAACCCTTCTCAAGTAGGTACTCCCCTTGATTTAACATTTACGAAGTAACGGAGTTGGTCAGTTCCAACATGGGAGCATACATACATCATCACTGTCCTGCCAATCTGCCATAGAAAAGAATGTTTGATGCGCTAGTGTAGTATTGTTTTGTATAAATAACAGGACTCAATATTGTATTTTAAATAATGGAATAATGTTCCTTTGAGACTTATTACATCCAATCGGTCTAAGTTGGTTGTTTTTATTTTTTGTGTTTTTTTTAACTTATGAACTGGCAGAATGCAGCAACTTTTGCTTGCTCTATTGTGTTAGCCAGTTACGCGAGTCTAGTAGAAGACAGTTTCACTTGTGAGACACATTCAGATAGTTACACATTCGTCATGTTAAACCATGCAACATGCAGCAAACTGAAAGCGATGAAGATGAAAAGGCGGTGGTAGGCTTCTTAGCGTATTTACTTGGCTAGTAAGAATGACAACAGTAATAACTCTACTTTCTGAGTACATTGTTCGAACAATTGGGTTTGAATATATGATTAACGAAATGTGTTATTTTTCAATTCTTTAACAATTGAGGTTTGAATATGTCGTTTTGAACATTGTACAAAAGTGCGATACTAGTAGCAATTTGCAACAATGTTGGGAAGCCTTGGCGATTGATGTGATTCTAATTTCAATATGATTAACTAAATGTGTTATTTTTCAATTCTTTAAAACTGAAATTAGAGCAGTTTTTCTTAATAGTCTTTGTAGTCTCTCAAATAGGCTTATTGCATTTTTTCACAAATACACATATAATTGACCAATTCTTCTCTGATAAGTAACAAGTTATATTGCCACAAAATATCTAAAAGGCATCAACAATAGTTTGAATTATCAGTTATCCAGACTGAAATTAAGGAATTTTTTATATTGCAGAACATGCAGGTGCTATCATTTTCGCTTTCAAGAACAAGCTAGTTAGATTATCTGTGTACAATAGTTCTTTAATTGATAAGATTGGGGAGGGAGATGATGAACATAAGTGACATGATAATAAGGGAGGGAGATGATGAGCATATGCTGAGGGAGATGAAGATTGAGGAGGCAGCTGGTTGAAAGAGTGAATGGTCAAATGAGGTTATGGGTATAATTAATTTAGTGGATAATTAAGGTAATTTGTTAATTAAATTTAGTTAGTATTCGAGTCAGAAAATAAGTGAAAATAAGTTTGAGAGTGCAATACGGTATGAGTTGGGATATATACACTCTATGTTAGGTGGTATTTTGTATTAAATGAAATACATGGTGGTAGTTTGTAAAATACGGTAAATATTAGGTGGTTATTAATAATTTTCAATTATTATTATTATTATTATTATTATTACTATTATTATTATTATTATTATTACTAGTACTATTATTATTATTAGGGTTATTTCATGAGAATAATGCAAACTAATGCTCATCTTCTTATATTAATCTTGACAAATATTTAACTGAGAATAATCTTAACTATTGCATCATTTAACTTGTAATGATCTCACGTAAGGGAAACCTGAACAACCAATTTTCCTTGAGTATAACCCTAAATAGCCATGAATTTCAATCTTCATCCCTTCATCTTCTCCCTCATCGAACACCAAACACCAAAATTAAAACTCCCACACTATCACCCCTCATCAATTCCCTAATTTAGGCGCTTTTTTAGGCTTGATTTAGAGTCGTATATTTTTTTTTTCGATAAATCCTCCGATACTCCTGAGTTCTTAAACCTGTCATTTTTGGGGAATTTTGAACAATCATAAGAATTGAGTGAATCAGATTGAAGGCCATTCTGTAAAGGGTTGAGAGTCAGTGATTCGGTTGAAGGGATATAAATTACACTTATTTCAATGTTGAAGTCTTGCATTGATTGAGGAAAGTCCTCTTAGACCATCCGCATTGGTCTCTTCACCATATTCTCACCAAAATGGTGAAAATGGAATTAAAAGAAAATTTGTCAAAAATTGTACACCTAACTTACCTAAGCATTTCACATGGTGAAAATTTTGGTGAAAGTGGGTGAGATTGTACTTTAATTAATAAATTATTGTGGTCATCAAAGATGACGCACCACCATGACATATAACACATATCACTCAAACATTTTAGAATTATCCGATACATACATTTTACAATAATTTACTATATTGCTTACTTTTTTTTTTTAAAAAAAATCCATAATCCATATTTTTTCCTCCTCTATAAAAGGAGCCCAATATCAATATATTTCATCACACTTCTCTTTCTATTTTCTTTCTACTTATTTATCAAATTTCATATAATTATTAATTATTTACACAAATATAAATCATAATAATATGAATCCAAATATAAATAATAATTTGAATCCTTCTAATGTGAATCGAAATGAAATAAATCGTAATGATATTATGAATTATACTAATTATAATCCTAATCATAATATTAATTTTGGTAATTATCATCCTTCTCAAGATCCATATCAAATGCAATCATCTTATCCATTCCCATATAATTACACTAATTATAATCCTAATCATACTTATTCCCAACCAATTAGGCCTATTGTTAATTCATTTTTCCCATATACGCAACCCGTTAATGAAACAATAGATCCCTCACAAACTCCACCCAGTAACCACAATTCTAATGATATTGAAGTGGAAGTTGATACTGGTAATGAAAAAACACCCACTTCAAATACCGGTAGATCTACTCCATGGCACGTGGTAGAAGATGAAGCCCTTATTTCATCATTCATAAGGGTTTCAGAAGATAGTCTTGTTGGCACCGACCAAGCGAAAGAAACACTTTGGAGTAAGGTCAAATCGTTTTACGATGAGGCCCAACAAGCCAATCCCGGTGTCTTGAAAAAACAAACTTGTGCTATGCTTGATGGCCGATTTCGAAGAATCTCAACATCTGTCAAGAAATGGAGTGCATGCATGGAAGCGGCCACTAGGAGAAAGAAGAGCGGCATAAGTGAAGATGATGTAATCGCCGAGGCTAGGGAATTGTACAAACCCGCTAAATTTGCTTTGGAACATGCTTGGAACATGATGAAAAATTTTCAAAAATGGAAAATTTGTGTTGCTCAAACGCTAATGAGAGTTACGAAATCACTCCAAGTCGAGTTGCTGGTAACAATGAAAGTAATAGTAGTGGTAAAAGAGTACGCAATGAGGGTGAGGAGTACTCTACACCCATCTCTCTCGATGGTGAAAGTATGGGTACCGTACGACCCGAAGGTGTTAAAGCTGCAAAGAAAAATAGAGGGAAAAAGAAGGTTGATGACAGTACTTCTAGAGCTGATTCAAATAATCAAGCTGAAGTTAATAAGAGATTGGAGATGGTTAATCTAAACGCCGCCAAAGAGCTTGACATTCAACAACGTAGGCTGCAAGTTGATGAAGCGAGGATTCAGTTACATCGAGAAAGGATGGCGTTTACTGAACAAAGAGAAGCAAGAATGAAAAGGGACAGTGATTTTAATGCGCTTCAGCAATTACTTAAGCAGACTAATTTACCCCCCGAACTTGAAGATTATAAGCAAAAGTTGCTACAATCATTTAAACGTCATTAATTATGTTTAATAGTTTATTTATTTGTGAGTTAGTTTTAGTTATGTTTTAATTGTTGTAAGTTTTTTATGTTTTAATTGTTGTATGATTTAATTGTTGTATGTTTTAATTGTTGTAAGTTTTTATTTTTTATTTGTTACTATTAATGAATTAATCTTATCTATTAACTTATCAAATCTCTTATCCTTATCTTTTATCTCTTACACACAATCTTATCCAACGGCCAAGATTAAATAGTTAAAATATCCTTATCCAATCTCTTATCCTTATCTTTTATCTCTTACACACAATCTTATCCAGCAGCCAAGATTTGCAGTTAAGATATCCTTATCCAATCTCTTATCCTTATTTCTTATCTCTTAAACACAATCTTATCCAACGGCCAAGATTAAATAACCGAGATATCGATCCAACGGCTAAAAAAGGATAATATCATCAATAAATAGAACAATACTTCAACACTTATCCTTATCTCTTATCTGTTACACACAATACTATTATTTCAATATGAATTCTAATAATTTAATAATATTAATTTAAATAATTTTTATTATATGAATTCAAATAACTATAATAATCTAGATCCTACTATGGATCCTAACAATTTTAATAATATAAATCCAGATAATTCTGATGAATTTAATTCCTCCTTGTCTTCAAATTATTCCTCGGACGAGCGTTTTAATAGACGTTCGGACGAAAGAAGACAACAAAGAAATATTATAGTTAATCAAATTTTACAATCACAAAATCAACCACCTCAAATTCCTCAAAGATGACCTCGACGAAGAAGAAGGTATATTGAGAGGAATCGGGAAGATAGTCATCAACGATTATACAACGACTACTTCGCTCCTAACCCAGTGTACACAGATAAGATGTTTCGACGCAGATTTCGAATGCGTAGAAATTTGTTTCTGAGGTTGGTTCATGGTGTTAAAGCCGCAAATGATTATTTTGAAGATGGCCCTGATGCAACCGGTAGGGACAATTTCACTTCGTTGTAGAAATGCACTATGACAATTAGAATGCTTGCTTATGGAGACTCCGCCGACAGGATCGACGAGTACTTAAGAGTTGGTGAATCAACCACACGCGAGTGTTTTCAATATTTTATTGATGCAAGCATTTCTCATTTGGAAATGAATACTTAAGGATTCCAACCGTAGAAGACACTCAAAGGTTACTTCAAATCGGAGCATATAGTGGTTTTCCAGGAATGTTGGGGAGCATAGACTGTATGCATTGGAAATGGAATAACTGTCCAAAAGCTTAGCAAGGACAATTTCAAGGGCGTATTTCAAGTCCGACTGTAATTCTTGAAGCTATTGCCTTCCAAGATCTATGGATTTGGAATTCTTACTTTTGTACTCCAGGTTCGGCAAATGATTTAAATGTTTTACATCGTTCTCCAGTTTTCGATGCATTATTAAACGGGTATGTGCCACGCGTTAATTATTTGGTAAATGGCACAATATGATTGGGGTTATTATTTAACGGATGGTATTTACCCAAAATGGGCTACGTTCATTCAATCAGTAAGACTTCCTCAAACACCCAATGATAGGTTATTTGCAACTAAACAAGAAAGTGTTCGAAAGGATGTTGAACGTGCTTTTGGCGTATTACAAGCTCGATTTGCAGTTATACGTAACCCAGCACGCTATTGGAGTAAAGAATTTCTTCATAAAGTAATGACATCTTGCATCATATTGCATAATATGATTGTTGAAGATGAGCGAGAGTCATACATCGGTTAAGACTATATACAAGAGTACATTGATAATCACAACGAAGATGAAAAACTTAGTGTTGATGCTCCCACATATGAAACATGATATATTGAAGATATACATCAATTTGTGGCAAATAAGAATGTTATGCAAGACCCAAGAAGGTATCAAGCTCTTAAAAAGGACTTAATTGAACATATTTGGCAACAATTTGGCTAATTAAGTTATTAGTTTGTAGTTAATGTAATTCTTGTAGGTTTTAATTGTATTTTTTTATTAGTTGTTTATTATTAATAAATGTAATTGTCGTATGTCTTAACCTTATCCTTATCTATAAAAATGTGTGAAAATTTTCAAATTTATCTTAATTTATATGCAAAAGAATCGTTAAAAATAAATAATTTCGAATTTATAATAATATCAATAAAAATAATAAATTAAAAAACCCAAAATTATATATGATTAAGAATAATTATAATGAAATAAAAATAAAAATACGGTTTTGATAATTACAGCCCTATGGGTTGTAAATAAGCATTAAATATTATTAAAGTTCTTTTATGTTTTCCATGTAAATTGGAATCTTAATTGTTACAAAGTTTTGTTTTCCTCTAAATATTTATAGTCATTTATTCACTCAATAAAAATGTTCATCTATAACAATTCATCTTCTTCAACTATTAACACTGTATAAAATTTTCATTACCAAGTTTTGATTCTATCAAATTTCATTCTATCATTCTTACCCACATACAAGTAAGTTTTCTTGTCTTATTTATTTATACAATTAACAATAGTTGATGTTGTAGCAAATTTTAGAATATCATTCTTACCCCCGTATTTTTTAACGGTTACTGTAAATAGCATATAGTTTGCGTAAGTAACGATTATTATAAATCTATGAATGATTGAGAATTGTGTTCTGTTTTATTGATTTGCAATAGGTTAGCAATAGGCCATATTTATAATACAATAGATGATAAGAGATTGATCTTGTTTCCTAAACTACCTACTGAAAATACGAAGCAATATGCCATAGTTATAAAGTTAACGCATATGACATGATTTGTGGGATATTGCATTGCGCTGTTTGCTTTTTCTGAGCAATTAATCTATTGTTATGTTGTGTCTTCAACAGCTCTGAGCTCTGGCCAAAATTAGGGGATATGAGAGGGGGGAGTGGGGGACGGCCTACTTTATTAATAACAACGTACTCTAATTTTTTCAGATTAGATATTTGGTGGTTTATGTTACTGACATTTCATATTGCCTCTTGTATCCTTGCGTTACGCTCAAACAATACGCAGTGCTCACATGTTTACGACTTGTATACACGTCATTTTAAGCCAAAAGAGTGATTGTTTTTCCTAATAGCCAATTCGTGTATGTATAATATGATTTTTTTTAATTTCAGAATTTACTATGCTCGATTTTGATTTGAACGAACCTATTATTGAGGAAGATGACGAGCCTTTACTTGGCCAAACCTTTGAAAGTCAAGAAGAGGCGTATATATTTTATAACAGTTATGCAAAAAGACATGGCTTTGTGGCGGTTAAAGATCGTACGGATACTAAACATGGAAGGGCGATCAGACAAGATTTTCTTTGTCACCGTGCGGGAAAACAACGTGTGAAGGTTATTGATATGTCTAAGACCCAAAGAAAATCATCGTCTTCAAAGTGTGGTTGTCCCGCTCATATGCGTATTACTCTTAAAAGGCGATTTGATATATTTCCGGAAGAATGGCATGTCACTACATTTGTCAAAGAACATAATCATGATACGTTGCTACGTGAAGAATTACGTTTTCTCCTAGCCAATCGAAATATAACCGCTGAAGATGAAAATAGAATTTTAATGTATAAAGAAGCGGATTTGTCTATTAGACAAATAATTAGAGTCTTAGAGCTTGAAAAAATATTAAACATGGTGAATTACCCTTTTTCGACCGTGACATCCGCAATCTTTATGGTAAAGTTAAGAGGATGTTTGGAGCTGATGATGCTAATAACTTAATGGAGTATATGAAATTGACAAAAGTAGAAAACGAAATTTTTCAATATGTATTTACATTGGATGAAGAAAAGAGGTTAGAAAATATTTTCTGGTGTCATGCTGAAAGTTTTGAATGGTACCAAAGGTTTGGGGATGTCGTTGTTTTTGATACTACTTATAAAGTTAACGCATATGACATGATTTGTGGGATTTTCGTTGGCATCGATAATCATGGGAAAACAATTCTATTAGGTTTTGCACTCCTTCGGAATGAGACGGTAGCTACTTTTAAGTGGTTAATGAAGGTATGAGTTTGAAAAATATTCTTTTAGTTAGTTTACTATATTTTTACTATACTGTAAGTATAGTTAGATATTATATTTGTCTAATTTTGATGTATTGGTTTCAGACTTTTGTGAGTATTATGAAGAAACCGCCGAAGAGCATCATAACTGACCAAGATCCATGGATGTCTGAGGCAATATTAACTGAAATGCCGACTACAAAACACAGTTATTGTATATGACATATTACTTCAAAATTCAGTTGTTGGTTTGCGGGTCTTCTACGTTATGACTACCAAGAATGGTGTAGTGAATTTTACAAGCTATATAAGATGACGGAACTTGAAGAGTTTGAGAATAATTGGTTTGTAATGGTTGAGAAATTTAATCTCCAAAACAATAAGCATGTACTAGGTCTGTACAAAGTGAGGAAATTCTGGTCACCGTCTTACCTTCGCGATTACTTTTCCGGAGGGATGATAACGACCGGAAGATCGGAAAGCATCAATGCCTTTATTAAGCGATTTGTTTCTTCTCATACATGTTTGACGGATTTTGTTAAGCAGGTAAGTTAATTATTTTTTTTGTTTGTAAAATAGCCTGCTAATTACAAAAAATGAAAATTGTTACTATTTTGACACAGAGAAACGCATAAGAGAATAGTTGAGGATAGAAATTGTGTTGCATTCTCATTCCAATTCTTAGGCAATATATAATACAAAGTAGGTAACAAATCCCTTAGATTAAGGAGCTAATTGATAGTGAAATATATTGCTATCGTAACTAAATGCTAAGAAATAGGCAATAATAGGTAAGAATGTTAAGAAGAATATTATGATCATATTAATCAGAATATCCGTCTGACAAAAATAGTGAAATTCAAGTTTTTTTTGGCTTTTTACACGTGCTTTTCAGGTGGAGATGGCCGTTCAAGAAATTCGTCAAGGGCGTTCTAGTAACAAAGTTGCTGCTACTATGAGGCCGGTTCCATTGAATACAAAATCGCCTTTGGAAAAATAAGCTGCTCAAGTCCTTACACCATTTGCTTTAAAAAAGTTTCAAGAAGAATTTGGAAGGGCAACTTTGTATACAATTTATCAAGTTAATTGCAATGACTTCATGGTAAAATATTTTGAAGGGGACAATTCTAGACAACATAAAGTCTTTTGCGATGGAGATACAATGATATGCAATTGCAAAAATTTTGAGTTTTGTGGCATTATTTGTTGCCATATGCTGCGAGTATTTGTCCATTCAGATTGTTTCAATATTCCGCCGTTTTATTTCCCTCAACGGTGGCAGTGTGATGCGTTGCAAATTACAACAAATATTGAAGAAGTGGTTAATGAAGCTTTGATCAGAGGTAAAGATGTTGTGCTATGCCCTCCTCAATCAAAGACAAAAGGACGTCCGAGAAATAAGCGAGATAGGAGTGGTAAAGAACTAGCTATGAAAAAAAACCAAGTGTTGCTCTATATGCAAAAAATCGGGTCATACTAAACCCACTTGTCCGAATAAAGAAATTTTTTCAGTCAAGATGATGTGAACGAGGAGGGTGTATCATCTACGTCGCAAAAGAAGAAAAAAATCGCTGAAGATTTGGGACTTAATCCGGTCTTTACTCTAAAGATCTGAACTCCGAGAACAATTTTGGATTTTCGATGTTTTTATTATGCATTGTGAACAACTTTTTTCTAGTAAATTGTTTGGTTATTTAATAGTTAAATGACAATTTAATGATTACATTAGTAATTAATAGATTAACATTTAATTAGTATAATAAGTGTTAAATTAGATTCCCTTGAAAATTTAAATAAGTTTTAATTACAAGGATTTAAAAGTTTTTATGTACAACCCATAGGGCTGTATATATCGTGACCGATAAAAATAGGTACGAGATAGTGGAATGTTGATTTTGATATTGTGGGGTATAATAAAGTAGGAAAGAGAAGAAAAGTTGAGTATTTATTGATGTGGTTTTTTTGAAGTATTTTGGTGAATTTTGGTTGTGAGTGGAAATTTGAGGTGGATGGTGAATTGGAGAGAGAAAAGGTGAAAAAGTGTAGGGTGAAAATCGGTGAAAATTTCATTGATGCGGACGGTCTTAGCCATCCCTAAACTAGAAAACATGTAAAACCCCTCGCGAAAGCGGAAAAGTAAAACACACAAAGTACCAAAAATGCAGCGGAATTAAAACTTTTTAACAAAACTAAACATGCGAGGTGTCTTAACAATATAAAACATGCGGAAGAAAAGAGACATAGATAAGTATTAAGTGCGATACAAAACAGCCCGGGATAGCATATCCCTACAGGCACAAAATACTGAAGCGTAAGTCTAAGGTCTAGCTACACGATAAAGGTAAAAGTCAACGATGAAGGATCATCGCTCGCTAGCCTCAACGTAACCCCCTGCAAAACAGCCTCATGTACCTACACACATACAACATGTGCGCCACAGTCAGTGGGGAGTGACTAGAGTGCTCCTAGCCACCTATTGTCAATAACACATAACACATAAGCATACAATATATTCCAACATATATAAAACATGTGAAGCATACAAATCTCAATATCCGAATCTCAAGTCAACATGCAAATACTTATGCAAGGCTCTCAACCAACTTCGGAAACTATTTGGAAGGAGAGCCGGTTTCCCTTCCGGTTTCCCGGCCGGGGGTCTTTCTGTCCAAACCATTTACGAAACCGGACTAAGAGTCGTCCAATGCCTTGGACGAACAACACTAAGATAACCAAGTATCATACAATCTTATAAACAAACTAAGGCATGCTCACCATCCAATTATATCAACAAGAGATAGGTCACCTAGTGACTCGACTCCAACAACTATAGGTCAGCCAAGTGACTCTACAAACAAGAGATAGGTCATCCAAGTGACTCGACTCTAACAACAATAGGTCATCCAAGTGACTCTACAAACAAGAGATAGGTCATCCAAGTGACTCGACTCCTACTACTATGAGCAGGCCGACAATCGACTCATCTATATACCACGATATTCCCAATCTCAGACTATACAACCCCCTGGTAGGACGACATCAAAAGACTGTCCTAGTCTAAACCTGGCCAGACTCTCGGAGCGCAACGAATCACGATCCCCGATTCGACAAGTGCACAAGGCACCCCCAAGACCCGAACTAGCTAGGAACGAGATATGCCCGAAGGCGGGCAGACAATCTAAGACCTGACTGTGAGGACCAAGCCACTACGGCCAACCAACTACACAATGCAGTCAAGTGAGAACTCGAGTACTATAGCAGCGCACAGCAGGTTTACACAAATCACAATATGTCATCTCAAAGATGTACAACAACTCAAATTCGAATGACAATCATTTCTTATATTTCATCTCTACACATCCATGAAACACTTAGCCGACTTCGGGAACTAATTTGAGGCGAGAGCCGGTCTCCCTTCCGGTTACCTGGCCGAGGGGTCTTTCATCCTCAAATCCATTACCGAACCCGACATAAGCGTCGCTCAATTTCTTTGGACTTCAAACAAGCATACGAAACATACTGAAAAAGAATCAATCAAAACCGATCAACCGTTAAGAAGTTATATATGAACGAATTACAAATCCAAAACAAGCTACAGGGGTCCCCAGCCGGTCGGCAGGCAGCCGGTCGGCCGACTGGTGATCCCTTCAGCCTTCTTCTTTTTAAAACAAAGACGATACAAAGGGACTCCCAACCGGTCGGCAGGCAGCCAGTAGGCCGGCTGGGAACCCAAATTCCCTACGCTTCTCAATTTCGCACTTCACTAGAAAGCACTCCCAGGCGGCTGGCAGGCGGCCGGTCTGCCGGCTGGGAATACAATCCCAAGGTTCTCAAAATTTCGCAAAACACACCCAAATGCACTCCCAGCCGGTCGACCGGCGGCCAGTCGGTCGACCGGCTCAGAGAGCCTGTTCAGAAATCGCGTTTTACAGTGGTTTCGATTCTTCAACAATTCGATAGCAAACTTCAAAATTCACATCAACACAAGTTTACCCACTATTACAAATCATAAAATATCACTATCTAACAGCAAACAAACCCATAACAATCCTCAAAATGATTATAACAAGTATCCGTCGCAAAACATGGAATTTCTGAAAATAATTTAAGGACATGTGAGACAATAACAAGGCATGAATTCATCACATAAGAACATCCCAAAACATGTTACTAAGTCCATTAAACATCAATCTTAAACAAAAATCAGAAACATTAAGAAGAACACAACAAAACTTGCTATTTTAACAAAAAGGCCGAGTTTCTCATTATCGTCACCCACTACTACAAATAATGCCTAAGACATCAATTAAAAGACACCTGTTATTCTCCTAACAGATCTCTAAACCTAAGACACCGGTGATTTAATATAACTGATTTGCTATATTTAAATAGGAAACCTGTTATTAGGATCCGGTTTCGTATATTAAAATTCTCAATTTATTTAATACTACTAACAAATAATTAATTGACTTTTTTTAATAAAACACAACCGCCGTACTAGAATATTTACCGTGTGAGTTGTGACTGCTCTGTGAGGTATTGAAAGGGTTTTGTGAGGAAAATCAATCAAAGAAGAAGAAGAGATTACAAGGGTTTCTTCAACCTCTTCTCCTTAAGCATTCATTCATTCAGGTTTGTCATTATCATCTCCCTCTATTACAAATTAAAACCCTAGCTGGCTCTATTTTCCCCAATTTCAATTCCAATTCCATCTATTTTATTATTCTACTGTTTTTCTTTGCCAAATTACTACTATTATTACTTTGTTACCTTGATAAAATATTGCGGAGGGAGGTGTCAACAGGGTTATTATAATTGATGTGCTCACTCCGTGCGATTCATTTGTTTACCTTTTGAAAAATATTGTTCACAAAGAACAGTAAGGGTGAGCAGTTGACTAGGACGGAGGGAGGTGGCAGTTGATGATCGCAATCAATGTAGGATGATAATGTTGAAATTGTGATTTTGGTACAGAGAAATGGGAAGGGAAGGATAGGTAGTACCAGTGGACCGGCAAATGGGGGTAATGGGTATGAAAATCATGAAGACAACCGGATCAAGAAGTTGGATTCTACTTGATTCAACTGGGTTAGGAACTGTGCTTGATCTTGATAAGTATGCTATTATCCATTCTGTCTACAGTGACGTTAGTTTGAACACCTGAATTCCCTTAGATTTTGGTAAACTACAGCTCGTCTCCTTGGAACTCTTCCACTTACTCGTGGATGCCGTTACATCTGAATCTTTATCCGTCTTTAGCAGAATTCAACTTTTTTGGTTGAGCTTGGAGAAAGGCAGGTGACAGATGGATTATAGCCTTATATGTGGTCAATGGTGGACTGAGGCAGTTCAAATATGTGTGATGTATTTTGTGACATGAACTCCATAGCCCACAAGTTAATCAATTCATGGTCATTAATGTATGTTTTTGCTACACCTATCCTTGTAGATCGTTCAACACTTGTTTCTGACTTAATTTGTTATCCAATAACCACTTCATCCAGTATACTGTTGGGTTTTATCAGGAATTATTTTATTAAATGGGGTTAAATGTAATTTATTTCTTATCAGAACTCTAAAACCCTTTGTCTCCCTGTTTTGCTGCTGTGTGTTGTCGTTATTATTGCGTGTTGTTATTGACGTTGTGCATTGTTGCTGTGTCATTGCTACTGCGCTGCTGCTGCTGGCTGCTACCTGTTTTTGTCGCTGCTGTCGGCTGCTGCTGCTGCACACTGCTGCTGCTCTACATGCTACTGTGCATTGTTGCTGTGTCATTGCTGCTGCTACCTGTTGATGTCGCTGCTGTTGGTTGCTATCTGTTACTGTCGCTGCTGCTGGCTGCTGCTCTACACACTGCTAGCTGCTGCTCTCCTCAAGCTAGTGAAACTAATAACGAGCTAAGCCTTGTTCAAGATCAAGGCCAATCTCCCCTGCAGACTCCTGGACAAAAGCTACTCCAGCGGCCTGCCAAAGTTGTCCTCCAAAGCAGGTTCGTTGACAACTAAATTTGTGCCTGGAAAAGGTGAGATCCCTTCTGTGTTTGGTTATCCTAATGCCTTCATTTCGTTAAGCAAATAAGGTACACTTCCATTTGCTATCTTCATTTACTTTTCAGTTGCATTTCTTCCACCTATTCTCATTTCTCACATCCAATTTATTTTTGAATGTTGTTATCAGACCCAGTCAATGCTCTCGATCAACTTACTGACCTTCAATCCCAGGTATCATTCAGCATACATCTTGCTTCTACTACATAACTGACTCTCTTGGTTTCAAGTTTTGTATCAGTTTACTGACAGACTAATCAATGATACAAATTTGTGTACAGGAACATGAATTAATTGAAGCAAATAAATCTTTGAAGGCTGAGGTACATGCCCATATATTTAATGCCTGATCATCATTTTTTCAGCTCATAAATTTGAGTAAATCTAGCCTTTCCAAGAAACTGGTTCAATTGCATATTTGTAGCACTAACTAGTGCTCATCCTCATCATTCGGATAATATCAGTATGTGTTGTTCAGACCGTTTTATATTTGCGCAGCTGGAGATAATAATAGTGAAAGACAATCAGCTCCGACAGTCATGGGAAGGGCATCATGAGCATTAGAATGTTCACTATGAGCATCAACATGCTCATTCTCAGGGGATTTTCCAGCCCATTGACTGCAATCCTAATTTGCATTTACGGTAAGCTCCTTTCCAGCCCAGTTGTTGTAGTCCTTGAGGCATGAGGTAGTGTTATCCGTATATTAATTATGGGTAAACCAGATTATATTTTTGCAATGTGTTTATCTGCATAGATACATAATGTTCAATTCATAAACCCTGTCATATACTGTGTAGTAGTCTATTAGATGCCATACATGCCATTAGGGAGTTTCGTAGCTCAGTTATACCATTGAGTATTAATCTTTAGCAAGTAATCCTGGGTACTTTGAATTCTTTCGTGTTTGATTATGTGACCAGAGTCGCAGAATCAAAATGACGAATATGCTTTGTGTGGTGACAGACTGTAACAAGCGCTGCAGAACAGATGAGTAAAGTAATAGAAGATCGATCATATGTGACACCCTTAGCATTTTCAACTATTGAGACCATCACAAATTCAGACCTGCTCTCATCGCAGAAATTGGAGCTGGACTGTCCCTCGCGTACCTACTATTTCCTCGTGTATGGTCTCTGATCACATTCAACCTTTGAGGATTCAAAGGTAAAGTGCGATTTTCTTTGAACATTAGTCAAACTGAAGATGACGAAGAAGAGGACAGTGATGATATTGACAAGATGTATGCTCGTCAAGCGTGAATGGATTATATTAGTTGTCGAATTTGTTAAACTTATTAGTTTATTAGCAGGTAGCTAGTGTGCTTTTGTCCAACTTTCTTAGTTGAAAAATACGAACTATGTTGCGATTATTTCTTTATTATTGGTGGAAACAATTGTTGTTTTGGTCAGAAGATTGGATATATATTGAATTTGTAACAACTCAAATTATTTTCATTTTGAATAAAAAGAATGATTATGAGGTGCAGCTGTATGTATTTCGTATGTATTTCCATAAATGTAATAGCTATGCAGTAACAGGTGCTGTATGTAGCCGTATTTAATAAAAAAAAACTGGTCAAAACGCCAAAAGCAAAGACACCGGGTGTAGATGAGAGTGGTGTCATATATATATGCCAAAGACACCGGGTATATATGCCAAAGACACCGGGTGTAGATGGGAGTGGTGTCATAGATATATGCCAAAGACACCGGGTGTAGATGAGAGTGGTGTCATAGATATATGCCAAAGACACCGGACATAATTGATAACAGGTATAAGTCAAAGACACCAGTTATTAATAAAATCAAGTCTCTTTAATTGTTAGATAAGACACCAGTTTCTCCAACAGGTTTCTTAACCAAAGACACCTATGACCTAGACACTTGTTATAAACAGGTGTCTAAGGCTTTTTTCAACAGGTTTCTTTGGCCTTTTTTGTAGTAGTGACCTTTAAGAGCGTTTCTTCACTTCTAGCCTTCCACTATATACGAATCCTTGTCCGGGTCGTCAATGTCGACACCTACAAACAACGAAAACGGGTTATTTGAGGGTAATTTCGAGTAAACCTCAAAACAGCCCAGAAATCAACTTTGACGAAACGGAAAAAGAAAGAGATAGAAAGAACGAAAATGAAGAGAGGAATGCGATGGTGAAAACCTTGTGTCAAACGAAGTTGAGATGAGTAAATGGATGATGATTTTGTGAAGATGAAAAGAGTAAAAATGGAGAACAATGTTACTGCATTTTATTTTTGAGAAGATGAAGGAAGTAACGTGGAAAGGGAAGAGTGGTGTCCTTATATTGACTTGAGTCGGGTTTGAAAGATGTAAGGAGCGGAAATTCTTAAAACATAAATTACCAAGTAAACGTGACATCTTTAAATTAAACAACTCAAGACGGACTTAACGGCATTTCTTAAAATAAAACTTACGAATCATAATTAAAATATTATTAAATTCCGTAAACTACTTTTAAATTATAAAAATTACTTTTATAAAAATACGGGATGTTACAAAACATATTATTATAATATTATATATAGCCAATATAGGGACTTTATGCATGCCCTCAAGCCTTAACAAACACTTTTTTTGATTTCTGTTTTATGTTAGCAGGTTATTCGGAGAATGATTGGAATTTTGAATGTCATCATGTCAATATAATTTTGTGTTAGATTTAATGGGAGGAATAAATTAAGTAAATAAAAAAGGCAAAAACAGAGAACGAAAGAAGAAAATAAAAGAAGGGAGAATAATAAATTAAGAAATTGGAGAGAGAATTCAGAAATGAAGAAGGAAAAAGAAGAAGAGATGAATAGGGAACCAAAGTAGTAGTAGCAGGAGGAGCATTAGGAAGAGCAGGAGCAACAGCGGTGGCGACGGCAACAGCAGCAGCGGCGGCGACAGCAGCAGCAGCAATAGTAGTAGTGGTGGTAGCAGTAATGTTGGTAGTAGTAATATGAGGAGGAGCAGTAGGAGGAGGATGAGGAGCAGTACCCGTAGCGACAGTAGGAGCAGCATCAGCGGCAATAGCAGCAACCGGTGGCGGCAGCAGCAGCAGCAGCCGCGACAGCGATAACAGTAGCAACATTAGTAGTAGCAGTAGGTAGCAGCAGTAGCAGTAGGCAGCGGTAGTAGGCAGCAACAGTAGTAGGAGTAGGAGTAGGAGTAGGAGTAGTATTAGTAGTAGGCAGCACTTGTAGCAGCAGCGCAGTAACAGCAGTAGTAGTAGTAAGGACTAAGGAGTAGTAGTTATAGTAGTAGTTATTATTGTTGTTATTATTATAGCTATTGTTGTTATTATTATTATTATTATTATACTCCCTCCCTCCATTCAAGTCTACACTACCACTATCTATTTTACACACTATTCACAAACGGCCATTCAAATCCGATTTTCTCTCGATACGTAAATGAAATTATATTCATGTGAGATCTTGTTTTATTCGTCTTGACAAGTATATTATTAATATCTAATTTTTATAATTTTTGAAAATACGTAGCTACCAGCATTTACCGCATAAAATGCGCGTTGGCAAACGTGAAAAAAGAAAGTGGTAGTGTGGAATTGAATGGAGGGAGTACTTATCTTGACACGGTTCTCAAAAAACTATTTTAGTTAGCCTTAAAATTATATTGTATTGATATATGTGTATAATCAAATGAAATTAAGGAAGTTTATAATAAAAAGAATAATAACTCTTGCTTGCGACAGGTCACAATTTGTAACGGATATTTTGTGAGATAAAATAGATACAAAAGGAGTTAGTGGAGAAAGGGGACCACATGAATAGTGTTGGAGAGAGAGAAAAAATGGGTATTTTGTAAAAGGAAACGGTATCCGTCACAAGCTTGCGACGGATAGTGCCGTTGTAAATAAGAATTTGTGTAAAAAGAAAGAGTTCCATCTATGAATTATGTATACTATTTATACAATATATTTTTCCACTTTTAGTCAGGGAGTAATTTGTTTACTTTTGACATTCCAGAAGAACTTTAATGTCGAAAATTAGATGACGGTTAAATTCTAAAAAATATTATTGAGAGAAGAAAAGTCAAAAATGTATTAGAATATATTAAATTCACCTATTAAGTTTCTCTTTTAATATCTATTATTTAAGCATATTTGTGAAAAATAATAATAAATGTTTTTATTTTTTTAGATAAATATTTTGGAAATAACTTATATTGACACCCAATGTTCAAAAAGTTACTTTATTTAGCCTTAAAGTTATAGTGTATAGATTAATAGATATATGTATATAATTAAATGAAATTGAGGAAGTTTATAAGAAAAAGAAAAAGTTTCATCTAGGAATGGTGTAAAATTAGAGTGATGTATTTTTTATTTGCCGTTTAACTTATTCTAATAATAAACGTTGAAATTTTTAATTTAGTATGGATTTTAATTTCTTAATTGTTGTTTAGTTTATTACAAATTAAGAGGCTATAATTTATTCATTATTATGCAATTAAAAAAAGTTATTAATCATTTAATATTTTGGATAATCATTAATTTTTTGTTTTCCTTTTCTAAATAATGATGATGACATGGCTCTCTAAAATTACCCAAAGAGTGAAATGGTGTAGTGTGGTGGTTTTGTTTGCATTTTTATAATATTTATAGATACTAATAAAATTTTAAAAATATACAGTAATAAACTAAAAAAGATGAAATTTTGTGGCGAAATCAAATAAATAGGAGTATTGACAATGAAAAGTAGTGACCACTTTTGTATGTGAATACTGCACCATTTTGATACTATTTATATAACATATTTTTTCACTAATGATTATGGATAAATTAGTTGCTTTTGGTACTAGTTTAGAACTTTAATTTCGAAGATAAAAAGTTAATATTAACAATTACAATTTATGTGAATAAATTCTAAAAATTATTATTGAGAGAAGAAAGGTCAAAAGTATATTAGAAATTATTAACTTTCCCTCTTTAATATTCCCCTTTTAATAGTTTTTTTAAGATGACCTATGAAATATAATAATTAATTTAATTTTCTTTTTTTTTTTAATGTATTTTAATTTCTTAATTGTTGTTTAATTTATTAAATTAAGAGCCTATACTTTATTATTTATTAACCAATTAAAAAAACTTATTAATCATTTAATGTTTTCAAGATCATTAATTTTTCATTTTTTCTTTTCTAAATAATGATGATGTGGCTCTCTAAAATAACCCCAAAAGTTAAATAGTGTAGTATGGTGGTTTTTTATATAATATTTATAGATTATAGATAGATAAACTAGTTTTTATACCCTTAAAAATCACGGGCGTGTTAAATATTAATTATATAATTTCATGCATAAACGTGACATCATTAGTTTGGAACCTTGTGACATCTTTGTTCTCTGATATTGTATACATTGACAGATAAAAGTATTGTATAAGAATTATACTTCATGTATTTTTGTGGGAAGCAATACAACATCTCCATATTCAAATTTATATAAATAAACATATTTTACGGGTAATTACTAATTAGATATAGACTTAGGAAAGGGGTAACTCAAGTCTAATCGGATTCTAGCCAATTCTATCGTGACATTTTGGGTTAGTTC
Source organism: Silene conica (assembly GCA_029255685.2). Classification (NCBI taxonomy): domain Eukaryota; kingdom Viridiplantae; phylum Streptophyta; class Magnoliopsida; order Caryophyllales; family Caryophyllaceae; genus Silene; species Silene conica. The sequence goes on along the minus strand of CM055318.2, from coordinate 75,158,606 downwards.
GCGTCAAGTGGAGTCATTTCGAGTTTCAGGTTTGTTGATCGGGTAATTTTCGGTCAAAGTACTTTTAAGATTACTCCTATATATTAATAAGTTAATTTTGATGATTGATTATTATTTAAGGTAAATAATATTAGTGTGTTAATTAGAGTTATCCTTTGTCGCATTATTTTTGAGTTAGGTGGTTTCAGATCGGGTAATTTCCTACCCGGTTAATTATAGGTCAGCAAAGCTCAAACCTTGTTTGGGCCGGATTGGATTTTAGGTTACATACGGGTGTTGTAGTTCGGGTCAATTTCGTGTCTTGGGATACATATTTCGAGTTGGGTCAATTAGGCTGAGTTGATTTTGTCAGGTCTTAGGGGTTGTTTGGTTATCCATTAAGGGGCCGTTTGGTTCAAACAATAGGAATGAAATGGAATGGATTCCTATACCAAGGAGGTATGGAGTTAGAATCTCATACTTATTAATGTTTGTTTGGTTTGATCTCGTAATGGATTGTAAATGTCATTCTTATGGTTAGATTCACATTTAGAATGGATTTCAAATTATTTCATTTTCTTTATCAGAGATAACTGCAATTATATTATTTAAAATTAAAATTAACTACAACAAAGCCAAAATTCAAATTAATCCATAAAAATCAAATGACTCATGTTCATATAATATGACAATAGCAAAATTATTCTAAGACCGAAAAAAATTCCACATAAAATGCTTTACGAAAAAAATCCACATAAAATGTTTTATGAAAAAAATTTACATAAAATGTTTTATGAAAAATACGCAACTTTCGTTTATGACAAAAATCCGCATAAAATGTTTTATAAAATAAATTCACATAAAATGTTTTACGAAAAAATCCACACAAAATGTTTTATGAAAAAAATTCACATAACATGTTTTATGAAAAATACGCAACCTTTTTTTATGAAAAAAATCCACATAAAATATTTTATGAAAAAAAATCCACATAAAATGTTTTATGAAAAATACGTAACTTTTTTTTATGAAAAAAATTCACATAAAATGTTATATGAGAAAAATCACATAAAATGTTTTATAAAAAATATGTAATTTGGGATGGGGTGGAATGGAGTTAGAACCTTGGGTTGAGACATGGGTATGAGATTCCAAGTGTTTGGAATGGATTTAGAACCCCTTGGGTATCAAACTCCATTCCAAAAGGGTCCAACCAAACACTTGAATGAGTGAAATCCATTCCAATCCATTCCAAATGCCCCAACCAAACACCCCCTAAATAACATAGGAATTCTGGTTCATATGAATAACAAAATAGGTAACTTGTTTGATTACCAAAGTTCACATCAAATAGAATTACCTCGAAACTATAATTCCTCCATATGGAGGAAGTTGGTTACCTAGGTATTGTTATGTAGGTGAAAATGTCTACATGAATTGCATTTCCTTTATGCAACCAAACAATATTTCTTAATTCACATAAATTCTAAAATCATGTGATTTATCACATCCTAGGCAATGCAACTTCCTACCTGCAATCAAACGATTCCTTATTAAATGTTAGATGTGGGAACATATAATATACATAAATTTAAACTACTTGATGTGAATTTATGTACATTGATTTTGCTGTGTATGTTTCTAAACAAAGTAGATTAAATGATTAACATTATTTTGAAAAATTATGGTGAGAATTATAATTTATGTTTATCACTATTAGATAAATTAGTTTTGTGTTTAATGTTATAAAAATGAGATCCGGTAGCAGCTAAATTGAATACAAAATCACATAATAAAATTGGAAAGCTATCAAGCTATATAAGGTAGTGAACAATTAAGCTCGCCTTAGATGTTATTGTAACTTTAATGAATCAAACTTTGCTTAATTTAGCCTAACAAAATCCTACATATGTTAGAAATGCAAAAATATGAAACCAAAGAGCATTATCAACTATCAAGAACGAAAAGAAAAAGAAATATGACATTAGTTACATTATTACATTTTTTAGTCCATGTCATTTCCATGCTTTATCAAACACATGCATTTTCCATGGAGATAATTCCAATAAACTCACCCCATTTAAAAATATTGCCTGAAAGTTTCACCGCAAAAGAACGACAACATTTTCTTCGTGACATATCGTTGTCTCGAGCACTATATACAAATAAAAGAAATGCAAAATTGGGTCTCAATTCGATACATTCACCTCTTTACAATGTTCAAACTAGTTACTTTGTAACTCATTTGAGTTTCGGAAATATAGACCCCCCTCCTATGGTCATTTTTGATACGTCTTCTGATCAAATTTGGATCCAGTGTGCTAGTTGTAACCCATGCTTCAATTTAAGCAATTCAATTTCGGTCGAGCAATCAGAGTCGTATATCCGAATGAATCCAACTGATACGAGATGTAGTCCACAAATCATTTTCAAGGGGTCTTGTGGGTTTGAAGCCTTGTTGGGGAACGGTCATACACGAGGTTACGTTGGCACAGACACGTTCAAATTCAATGAGGAAGCCGGGTACTTTCCTAACATCGCATTCGGGTGTGGAATACAAAATACCAACTTTAGTTTTGGTACTGACCCTAAGAACCAAATAGCCGGGGTTCTTGGACTTGGAATCGGTCCAAGATCAATGATAACCCAATTAGATGTAGACATCAAAGGCCGATTCACTTACTGCCTCCGCGGTGATACAAACACAAGCAACATAATATTCGGAGATGATGCCCAAATAGTAGGGGGTGACACCGTGCCCAGCCAATCAATAGCTATGAACCCGAAAGCCCGTTACCATTTAAACTTGGCGGGTATCACAGTACAAGAACGTAGGCTAAACATAAAACCATCCCTTTTTACATTAGATGACCAAACTTATACAAGAGGATTTTTCATCGACCCAAGTGCAGCATACACAGTGCTAACATATACTGCATATTTGAAACTAAAAAGTGCAATTTTGAAACACTTTTCAAATTATCAAATGGAACCAATTCAAGATACAACAAAAACAAATGTGTTTGACCTTTGTTACTCCAATGTCCCTGATGAAGCAAAAGGTCAAGTTTACCCTTCTATAACATTTAATTTTGTCAAGTCACCGGGAAGCACTATTGGAGAAGTCAAACTTACGTTTGACCAGAGATATGTTTTTGCGAAGTTTGAAAATGGGTTTTGTTTACAAATGCTATCCTCACCAAATAACACAGACGGGCCTTCAATTTTTGGGGCCTTTCAACAGACTAATATTCAGTTTCTCTTTGATGTTAATGCTAGGATGTTGTCTTTTGTTCCCAAAGAATGTTAGTTATAATGATATTTGCTTAAGAGACGTAATCTTTGTTATTTCACTAATAATAATAATAATAATATACAGTAATGTTATCTTTCTATATAATAACATAAAAGGCTATATAATAACACCCCCCCAAATGGCCACCTTTATTTTTTGATTTTTATGCCAAAATCAAAGATAAACAAATAACCGAGATGAGAAAGTATAATAAAAGTTAATAATAACTAAAAGGAGAAGTTAAATAAATGTATGGGCTATACTTATATATTATAGATTATCTAAATATATACTAATGCCATGAAAAAGGCTTATCCATAAGGCTCAACTAAAATAAAGACCGTTATCACCAGTTTTATAATTGGCTAGTGGTAGAGGAGAGTAGAGCTGGTAAATGGATCAATTGGGTTGGTTTGGGTCGGTAGATATTGTAACACCTCTATACACCAAGGTCCTTACCAAGAACTCCCTTATCGTACAATAGTGCTACCATCTTGATTGCCCAAGGTAGCAAATATCACAGTTACCCTAATAAAACGACAAAAGTGTATAAACTTAATCTCAAAAGTTACAAAGTCCCAAGCTCTAAGTAAAAATTACAACTAAAATTTGTTCAACTATAAGTTGAAGCCAAACTAAGCAACTCTACGTGATGACATCATGCTAGCCTTACCCTAAGCAACAAGCATCACGACCCTACTAAACAACTGCTCACCATCCCCGAATGAATCACGACAATACACAACAACAAACACAGGGTCATCAACTATATACATAACTATCACATTCAAGATAAACATTAAAATTATACAGTAGTGACAAGCCCCAACTCCAGTATTAATTAGTAACTGATATCGAAACTGTCGTACCATCCGTTATGCAAACAATATTTATAACTCAACAATATGTAGCTAATGGTCGAGGTCGATCACGGAGATGGGGTGGATGTATACCTAGATCATTTAAATCTAAGTCTAGTCAGTTAAAGGAGTTTTATGGTTCAGTAACAACTAAAGTGTAAACTATTGATAGAAAAAGCGAATGAACTAAGTGAATGCAATAAAGAAGATGTGATCTGACAATATTAAGAGGTCATGGTTTCAGATTCACTAAAGTGGGTATTAAGCAAGAATACAACCTAGTTGTTCAAAGTTGAGGCTTGGCGAGTCTAGTCTTTCGAGTCAACTTGGTGTCTAAGTTAAGTATATCCTACCTTTCGCCCTAAATAGTCTCAACAATTAAGCAAGAGAACACAACTCAAACACACTTTCATTTAGGACAAGTAATAGCATGAATGAAAATAATAACTTTCATTGAGGCAATCTATCAAACACCAAACATGCACAAACTTAAAAGAGAATTCATTTAAACAACTAAGAGGATATTCATGCATAAACATTTATATATCATTTAATCACAATAGATCCCCTAAACCTAAAAAGGATTCTACTCACTAAAAATATGGCACGCATTGTAAAAAAATGAGATAAAAGGAGTTGGAAACAAACAACTAAGAATGTGAAATGTGAAATGTAAATATTTGAACGAAAAAGGAAACAAAGATGAAAATTGTACCAACAAAAGAGAAGATTGAATCTTGGATTGAATAAAGATTGTCTTTCAACTTCTGTTCTTACAACCAAACTCAAAATGTAAACAAATGAAGAAGATTTGTACTAAACTATGAAAATATAAAACTTTGATGATAAAATGATTAAGACTAATTAGAAAATATTAATTAGGGTTCTATATTATAATGTTCTATAATATAATGAGGTGTAATAAGAAGCAAAATAACGTTATAAGATATTTTACAAAAATGTCAAATTGGTGTAATTATAGTTTTCAAAACAAAAGAGCATAATTGTGAAGTAGCCTGGGAAGCAAGGTTTAGGCGGTCCCAGTCGGCTGGCCGGTGGCACCACCGGCCGGGAGTCACTGGGAGATGTATGGAAAATAATAAATGTTGGGATGTCATTAGATATTGTCAGCCGGTGGACCGACTGAGATTCCATGGGGGCCTTCTGAAAATTGCAACTTCTTCATTGAGAGTGATCTCCCAACCGGCATGTTGGAAGCCCATGGAGCCATTCTGCCTCCTTTTACCTCTTCAATCTTCTTCTGAGTCCTGGGGTTCCTCACCTGCTGGCCTACCGTCTGGGAACGCATTCTCAGTATTTTGCTCTTCTTTTCTTCACGCGGTCTTCAATACCACTGCACTTGCTTCCATTTCTTCACTTTTGTCGCAAATCCTACAAGATAAGAGATAAATTCATAGAACGGGCAAAATGGGTGATGAGTCATATTCGTATATACTTTTATGCTTTCCCTTAAGTTGTTTTGAGACATTTTCGTGCTAAATTATACAATATATATGTCATTTATGCTAGAATGAGATACTTCCGTATTTTGGTGTTTTAATGCAGATCTGGAGCATTTGAGGAGCAAATGAACATAAGGAGCACCGTGGATTTGGCATGGAGTAATACACGGAACATGGCACGAGAATCTATGAAAATAAAGGAAGAGAATTGAAGCTAGGCGAGTAAAAGAACAACTTCATATAACTAGTACCTAGCTATAAGGACCATATCTCAGGCTATAAAAATGAGAATCAGGTGATTCCAATTGGCGGTGAAATCTTATCCTCAGGACATTCTTTACGCGATCGAGGAACCCTTAGACGTTGGGCTTTCTATCCAGAATCTTTATAAGTCTGTTTATACTTTAATATTTATAGGGAGCCGTGCCTCATACAATTTAAGAGAGTAGTTTTAGGAAAAAAATTCAAAAGGGAGTAATTTTAAAAATTTTGATTTCAAAAGAGAGTCAAATCTAAGTTTTACTAGTTTTTAACCCGTGCAAAATTGCAAGAGTATAGTTTTAAGATCATCGATATAATGATTAGTATTTAAAAATGTTAAACCAAAATACATGTATATTTTATACTCTATTTATTTTATATTGATAAATAGTTTAAAACACGTACACAAATTACATGAGTTTGAAGTTTACACATGTTTTGAATCTGTGAAAAAATGCACGAATTCAGTGTTAAAACATGATAACAAAATTTTTAGATCTATGTATTTTAGTGAATAAGCTCAATATCTATAACGAATTCGTTTAGAGTATTATTTTAACGGAATGCTCTAAAATCTACTTAACAGAGTTTTATAGTTCATTTATTTTGTTAACTTTTTGTAGACCTCATTTTTAAAATTGAAAACTAAAACAGTACTGCCTCCATTCCAATCAATTATATACATTTCACTTTTTGGGCACTATTCATAAGTCAAGTGAATCTTTGACACAACTTCTAAAATATAACATAAAATATAGTCATGTGAGATCGTGTTTAAATTGTCTTACCGAGCGAGTACATTGTGAATATCAAAGTTTTATAATTTTTATCAATATGTAACTAAATATATTAACAAAAGAAAACGGGTATTGGGAATTGTGAATAAAGCAAATGTACAAAATTGATTGGAATGGAGGAAGTACTATTTATTAAGATTTTTTTGTTGAAAAGTATTCATTATTCAAAAAAATTACTCAAATTTAGTAATATCTCGAAATTTGCAATTATGATGGTCAAAATATTAGAGTTAAAAGCTTGTAAAAAAATATAATAACGTTATTTGTTTACAATTTTTTTTATCATTTATATTTTCATTATCTAATACTCCCTCCTATTCTATGTATTGTTCCCTATTTCCTTATTCGGTTATTCGGGTTTTCTTCCCTATTTCCTTTTTTGGAAGCATTTGTGTGGTCTAAATTCAATGGTAAGTGGGTCATTGTGTTTTGTGTGGTCCAAATCATATTCCTTATTTTTGGGGCAAAAATGAAAGAGGAAGAATATATAGAATAGGAGGGAGTAATTTTTTTTGTTCATCTTTTTATTTTAAATTTTTATTATTGGTAGACTATGTGAACTCTTTGGAAAATTCTACATTTTTATATTGTATTATTTATGCAACATAAATGGAATTAAGGATGATGGTTCAGTCAGTTTTGTATTGTTTATTCGAAAAATTCTTATTAACAAATTAGGTTTTTCATAAATTAGTTCCATATTTTTATGATGTGTCCTACATTTATTTAAAAATAAAAAATAAAATAAATGTGATGACGTAGACGAAAGAAATTGCCCGAAATGTTATTGTATTAAATAGACGTTAAATTCCTAAATTATCCTTTCCCACTCATTAGTTTCAAATTAGAATTTTGATGAAAGAGAAGAAAATAGTAAATTATAATAATATCTCATATGTCACTCAAATGGTGTAAGGTGTAACACACATTAAGGCCCTGTTCTTTTGGATTTCAAGTCACTTAATTTAAGTTTAGTTCAGATTCTATAAGTTCAGTTCAGTTTCTATAAGTTCATTTCAGTTCAGATCCTTTAAGTTCAGTTCAAGTCAGTTCCTATAAGTTCAGTTTAGTTCCTATAAGTTCAGTTCAGTTCAGTTCCTATAAGTTAAGTTAAGTTAAGTTCAGTTCCTATAAGTTCAGTTCAGTTCAGTTCAGTTCAATTCTGCTCATATAAACTTAATTCAAAAAAGATATATACGAATTATTATTTTTAATCACCAATAAAAAAAACATTTCGCTTTAATTATTCGATACACTACTTTATTTTATTTTTTAAAAAAAACAACATAACATTTATAATTATACCCGTTTTTACTATCTCATTAATACCAAACAATATTACACACGCTCACCCTGATGACATATGCACGAATACAAACATAGACCGCCTGAAGGAATGGTAAAATATTTCAACTATCAACATTCATCATTGAGAATGAAAGTTGAAATGATATTTGGTCAATGAAATAAAAGTTAGAAGATGTTAAAAATCATGCCCCAAATATCATATAAGTATCAAATGTCGATCATTGTTATTACATTCACACTCCATAATTTTATAAGAATGTACGCTATTGGAATACCTATTATACAACATGAGGTGAACATTCAAGAAATATTAGATTCGGGCATAATTTGATAAAAAGCGGAAGAAGGTCATGTATAAGGTACAAAGCAACATATTCAAAAATATTTGGCGAGGCTATGGATTCTTTGTCGATAGTGATATTGATAATGAAGATGAAGTTGATGAGGATTATGATAATATGGAAATAAATGGCTAGAAAAAAATTATAATATGTGGATTATTTTTTATCATAATGTAATCGTTGTATAATGTATGAACTATAAACAAACCATTGTATATAAAACGGAAAATATTTTATATAACCTTCTGTTTTAGACTATTTTATCAATGTCTTCTCTTGGATAAAATAATAATAATAATAATTAACTTAAATTAACTAAGTTAATTAAGTTCGTATCCTATAAGTTCAGTTCAGTTTATATCCTATAAGTCCAGTTCAGTTCATATCCTATAAGTTCAGTTCAGTTCAGTTCAGATCCTATAAGTTCAGTTCAGATCCTATAAGTCCAGTTTAGTTCTTATAAATTAAATTCAGTTCAGTTTCTATAAGTTCAGTTTAGATCCTATAAATTTAGTTCAGTTCAATTCATATCCTATAAATTCAGTTTAGTTTCAGTTTAAAAGAAGAGGGCGTAAGTGCGTAACACCAAGGGTGATTATCTCATTTTCCATTTCAAAAATCCCAATGGATTCAGTTATAAGGTCGAGATTCCGACAGTTAAATGAAACACAATGAAATTCATGTTCATCAAAGGTGGACTGTTAAGAGCAAGAGTAGAAATACTCTTAGTGGACTCTCCCGTCAAACCACTGTTATCGAATCCTATTTTTTCAGCAAGTCTTATTTGTGACGAGGATATTCGTCACAAGTTTATGACGGGTTAAATACTTTTCACCTAAATAAATTAGACAAAACAAAATATTACTCTTCAGACTATACTTTTGTCTTATCTGTGAATAGTATTTGACATGTCATACGCTTACGATGGACATATTTGTCACGACGGTAACAAATAAAAATTTGTGTTTACTTAAAAATGATAGGAAATGTACTATAAATGATCACTTTCAAGTTCTAGTACTCCTTCCTAGGCTCCAACTAGGGGTCTCAATGAGTTGAGTCGTCTCGTCGAGACCCTGGAATCGGCTCGAGCTTTGCTAAATACGAGCAGCAACACTCGAATCGGAGCTACTTTATACGAAGTAATTTCTTTTTGATAATCTTATACTATAATATAATATTTTTTTAGTATTTTTTATTTGTTTTTTTTAAGTTTATATTAAGTAAAATTCAAAAGGTAAAAAAGCGAAACTAATATAATGACAAAACGAGTCTGATTCGATCTCGAGTCTAGCTCTACGATCTTCGAGATAAAAATTTCCGAGCCAAGCTCAATCTCACACCACCTCGTCCAGAGCCTTAACTCCCCCTCTCAAAGCCACTTTGCCTCTTTTTAATTCTCATTTATACTACTCTTGTACTTATTATTTATTTGCATTTTTTTATATTTTGTTCGTAGAAATTACATCAAAGGCAAATAAATGATTAAGATTTACTCCCTCCTATTCGGAATAAGTGTCACATTTCGGGTTGGGCACGCGAATTAAGGAATTCATTTGTTTAATGTAAAGTAATGTGTGGGGTGGGAAGATTGGAGAGAGGGAATGTATTATTGATTATTATTGTGAGTACAGGTGATTAAAATAAGTAGTGTTGTGGGGTAAGGTGGAGTATTATTGTGGGTTAGAGTGAATAAAATAAGTATAAACAATGTCCCAAAATGGAATATGTGACAATTACGTGAATAGACGAAAACGGCAAATGTGACAGTTATTCAGAATAGGAGGGAGTATAAAGTATGATCTTTTTGTTTGTTTAAATTATGTATTTATAAAACACTTTTTATGATGAATGTAAATATTTTACGATTAAATAAATTTTATATTTGCACACTTGTTCAAAAAGACAAATTTCTTAACATTAGCTAAAAAATATACTCCCTCCTATTCTGAATAACTGTCACATTTATCGTTTTCGTCTATTCACGTAATTGTCACATATTCCATTTTGGGACATTGTTTATACTTATTTTATTCACTCTAACCCACAATAATACCCCACCTTATCCCACAACACTACTTATTTTAATCACCTCTACTCACAATAATAATCAATAATACATTCCCTCTCTCCAATCTTCCCACCCCACACATTACTTTACATTAAACAAATGAATTCCTTAATTCCCGTGCCCAACCCGAAATGTGACACTTATTCCGAATAGGAGGGAGTAAATTTTTTTTATTTTGAGTAGCCCACTGGGCACTGTCCATGTAGATTTTAAAAATAAGTAAACCGTGTTTTGAGTTAAATTAGATAAAAAAGAATCATAAAAGGACTAGACTTTGAATATAGATTTAGTTTTGTGTAAAACGGTTGGACATAATTATAAAAGAGATACAAAGATATTAATAGGTAAAAGATTACTAAGAGATCCCGTTTTAAAATATTTTTTTGTAAAATCAACTTGACTATTTTTGTTAAACGTATACAAACTACTTAGTATATAATTTCGGGATTTAGAGCTCACGAATCATTTAAATACGCCAGTACACAAAATCGAGAAATAGGAACATACATTGGATGTACTACCTCATACTTTTGTTAGTTTTTGAGCATATAAATATTTTTTTGAGCTTATTGCTTTAATTTTTTTTTTTTTTTTGAGAATATGAATATTTTTTTGAGCTTATTATGTTAAACTTTATTTATTTTTGAACATGAGTATTTTTTGAGCTTATTACGTCAAACTTTATTTGTTTTTAAGCATCGGTGTATTTTTTCGGAGCTTATTAAAATTTATAAGTTAGATTTTAATATTTGTTTCCGTTAAAACTAAAACACAACTAAATTTATATGTAATGTTTTTGAGTTTTATTGTAAGTTTTTGAGCTTATTGATTTAATAACTGAACTCAGAAACCTTATAGCAATATTCGTAATTTTTAAAATAAAACTCAAAAACATTATTATAAAAACTCAAAACTATAAAATTAGTGGTAGTACATCGAATGTATGATCCTCTTACATCCCAAAATCTATTTGACATGTTACATAGACTTGTTGTACATTAGTCGAGTATCTAAAGAAAATATGCTCACATGCAAATAAAGATCAAATAAGGAATTTGATGAATTTAGTGTGCCAAAAATGTTTGCGGAGAGGAATAGGACAAGACTCTTGATTCGTTTTTACTAATATTTATTTTTTTGTTTAAATAAGTTCACTAAGTCGCGGGTGAGAGTTGAACTTCATGTTGAAATAAAAAAACTCTTACCACTTGAGCTAACTCTTGTTAGCTCATTTTACCTAATGTACATACACCTAACCAATGACTTGTTTGACATGTCTATGTGTAATTATTTGTTACCGGTCATTTCAAGTCGGGTAATTCCAGCTCCGGTCATTTCCAATGTAGAATACTCGGTTGGTTTTAGGTTTGCTGCGTCTCGATCGACCTTATAATTAGGTCCATGTACCTAACTCTTGAATCTTATATATACGTTCTTAAATTTCATATGAATAACAACCAAAGCAGCCAAAACACATAATATTTGTATACTCGAAAGAAACAACAATGGGGGCAACGATCTTCTTGACAATAATGTTATTCATGCTAACATCATTCTCGTCGGCCAGCGTAGTTGATTTCTGTGTAGCAGACTTGAACTACCCAGTCGGACCAGCAGGGTTCCCCTGTAAGAAACCCGCTACCCTGACCTCGAGTGACTTTGTTTTCTCAGGGTTAAGTGTGGCTGGAAACACATCTAGTAGCATATTCAAATCTGCGGTAACTAAAGCAAACCATCGTACATTCCCTGCGTTAAACGGTTTAGGCATTTCAATTTCACGACTAGACCTCGCAGTGGGAGGCATTGCCCCGTTACACACACATCGTGCAGACGAAATTGTCCATGTCATTGAGGGAACCATCATTTCCGGGTTCATTTCATCCGATAACACGGCCTATTACAAGACCATGAATAAGGGTGACATTATGGTACTTCCTCAAAGTATGCTACATTTCCAAATTAATACTGGGGAAATTCCTGCTATTTTATATGTAAGCTTGAATAGTCCTAATCCTGGATTCCAGTTTGTACCTCTTTCTTTGGGTTCAAATGATTTACCTACTGAAATCATGGAGAAGATTACTTTGTTGGATCCTCAACAAGTCAAGAAATTGAAGAAGGTTTTTGGTGGCACTAAATAACTAATCTTACTTTTCACTTTCTACCTATACAAATAAACGTTGCGCCTTCGTTGAACAAAAAAAACCGATTAACATAATAATTATGATATAATAAAAACCCAAATTCTATAGTGCAACCAGAAAAATGCCACCAATTCTTAATCAAATAGTGGTTATTATTTATCAACGTGTGGTCACATTTTTTCCAATTTACAAAAAATCATCACACCCTAGAATTAGTGTAATAAGAAAGATAAAAGTAGTTTAAGTCTATGAATAAATGGGTTATTTAATTGTGGTGTAAAGTAGTGAAAGTCATTGTAATGTGTCTATGATTCTCTCATTAGTTGAATGAATTTAATAAAAACATACATTTCCACAAAAGTGAATTCTATGCTTATGTTGAATAACTAATAAGGTTCCAATATTACATCTTATATAAAATTAAGGATGCTATTTTGAAAATAAATTTTATAGTACAACATTAATTAATTATACAAAGTTCAATAATTATCGACAATTATCTTGTACAATAATTTTTTCCTTTTTTGTATTTTTGTCGCTTTCTTTATGATAAATATTAACCACTTTGACAAAAATAATCCTTTTTAGTTATAGAAGTGGTCAAGTGGCCACTATTTACCAAAAAATAGTTATTATTTATCAAAACATGGTCACTTTTTGATTAAAAGAAGAGAAGAGAAGGGGAAGGGGGAATAAGGTGTTGTTTGGATATAATTTTCGCCCAAATCTTGCCTATTTGGAGATATTTTGATTAAGCTTGGAGGAGGAAAATTGGATCCTTCTAAATCTCTCCACCTCGTTTTTTTGGTTCAAGGTATGGGACCCGGATACGGCCCGGGGTCAGGGCAGGTCCAGGACGGGTTGGGCCCGGTTCTTGGTAAGTGTAACCCGGATCCGGCCCGGGAGGGTTGGGGGCGGGTCTGGGGCGGGTTGGAGGCGGGTCTAGACACATACGGATCACTTTCTCGGCCAGGTTCCAGAAATTGGACTCGGTTAATTCACACACACCCGGCGCAAGGCGGGGTGGGTTAGATCTGGGTTCAGTGGCGGGTCGAGTCCACACTCTTAACCAGCCCTAAGACAGTCGAACATAATTTTATATCATAGATAATCAAATTTAAACTAATATCATAATAACTTTTACTAAATAAATACTCGGTTAATTCACACACACCCGGCGCAAGGCGGGGTGGGTTAGATCCGGGTTCAGTGGCGGGTCGAGTCCACACTCTTAACCAGCCCTAAGACAGTCGAACATAATTTTGTATCATAGATAATCAAATTTAAACTAATATCATAATAACTTTTACTAAATAAATACTTGGTTCATTGTACTTTTATTCTCATAGTTTTCATTTTTTTGAGGATTAAGAAATATCGGTATATTTAGATGATAAAAAAAAGTTAAATACTTTGGTGATACGTACGTATAAAAAGTATCGAAAAATGTGTTAGCCATCTCTATTTTTTCACAAACTAACAGGAATCCGTTACTCAAATTCTGTTACATTCCCTCCTTCCTTCTCTCTCCTATCTTTCATAGAGAGAGAAACATGGAAGAAAACAACCTTCGCCTGCTCTTCCTCCTTCTCCTCATCTCTTTTTCCGTCGTCGGACTCGTCTCCGCTGACGACACCGAAATCATGAAAACCCTCTCCGACTCCCTCAAACCGACCCCACCTGGCTGGTCCGGTTCAGACCCCTGTCACTGGACTGGTATCGCTTGCGACTCCTCCGGCCGAGTCACCGTCATCAACCTCGCCGGGAAATCCGTATCCGGCATCTTACCGGCGAACCTCGGGCAACTCTCTGCCCTTCAATCCCTCTCTCTTCAAAGAAATCGGTTCTCCGGTTCGATTCCTTCTATCTCTGACATGCCGAACCTCCGGGAAATTTACCTTGGTGGGAACTCGTTTTCGAGTATTGATTCTCCCTTTCTCTCTAACCTCCCCAGCCTTCAATTCTTCAGTATTGAGGATAATCCTCTTGAGAGTTGGTCAATTCCTAAGGAATTATCCGCTAGTTCTTCGCTTGTTGAGTTTAATGTCGCTAATTCGGGTGTTAACGGTTCCATTCCCGACATTTTTGAGTCGATGACGAGCTTGAAGGATTTAAGGCTCTCGTATAATGACATTACTGGTACATTGCCTGCGTCGATTGCAAAAACATTTCTCCAACATTTATGGCTTAATAACCAACAACATGGGATTTCAGGAGAGATTTTCTTGCTTGAGCAAATTACAAGTTTGGAACAAATCTGGGTTCATGCGAATTCCTTCTCGGGTCCTATCCCTAGTTTCTCAAATTGTCTCTCATTGTTTGATCTTCAGCTTCGAGATAATCGATTCACTGGGATTATCCCCCCTTCGCTTACCAATCTTCCTAAACTCGTCAATATTTCGCTTCAGAACAACAGGTTTCAAGGAGCAATGCCGTTCTTTGGCGAAAATGTTAAGGTCACCTTAGGGGATTCCAATAGCTTTTGTTTGTCTAAGCCCGGGTCTTGTGATCCGCAAGTCACCACCTTACTCGAAATTGTTGGGGGCTTTGGTTACCCTTCAGTGATAGCCGATTCCTGGTTAGGGAATGATGCTTGTCAGAATTGGGCCCATGTGACTTGTAACTCTGCTAAGGTGGTTATAGTTGTTAACTTTGGTAAGCTAGGTTGGGTCGGGATAATTTCACCGGCTTTTGCTAATCTAACGTCGCTTATTTCTATCCTTTTGAATGATAATAAGCTCGTTGGGACGATCCCGGATGCTTTAGCCACACTTCAGATGTTGCAGAAGGTGGATTTGTCTAACAACAATCTGACAGGGAAAGTTCCTTCCTTTGGTAAGAATGTGACAGTTGTGTTGGATGGGAATACTTTCATAGGCACAAATGTCGACACTACGGGTTCATTAAGTTCACCCCCGGGTAATGGTGTGACAAATGAGGGCAAGGGATCACAGCTTTCGTCCTCTCTGATTGCGGGTATTCTTATTGGTGTCACGGTTTTACTGATACCTCCTGGGTTTTTCTTATACCTTTATTTGAAGAAACTTGGTGGCGTGAAAGGGTCTAGAAAAGAGAAGGCTGATAAGGATGAAGATGTGATGATGAACCCAATCGGGTTTCCTCGAGGGAGCCCGAGTGAGACGAGTAGTATGCTTACCAGAACCAATAATTTGTTTGATAATGGCACCCCTATTCCGATAGAAGTTCTTCGCGATGTGACCAATCAATTTAGTAAGGAGAACATTTTAGGCCAAGGAGGGTCCGGGATAGTTTACAAGGGGGTACTCCAAGATGGGACTCAGATAGCAGTGAAGCGAATAATTGATGTGAGTTTGACGAGTACAAAGGGAAAGAATGAATTTGAAGCAGAAATCGCGGTGTTATCTAAGGTAAGACATAGGCATTTGGTGGCTCTTTTAGGGTATTGTACCGCTAGGAACGAATGGATTCTAGTTTATGAGTATATGTCACAAGGGACATTAAGCCAACATTTGTTTGAGTATGATAAGGGTTTCTCCCCTCTTACATGGATGCAAAGGATTGTCATCGCGTTGGATGTAGCTAGAGGTGTTGCATACCTTCATTCCGAGGCACAAGAGAGTTTCATTCATAGGGATTTGAAGCCTTCTAATATACTTCTTGGGGATAATATGAGAGCCAAGGTTTCTGACTTTGGCTTGGTGAAGATTACCTCTGACCATGACAAATGCACGGTTGAAACTCGGATAGCCGGAACCTTTGGTTATCTTGCACCAGAATATGCAAGTATGACAATATGTTACCTTGCAAATCTCACCTTTTTCCTTGTTTGAATTTGTTTCGGTGTTATCTTGGGTCAGTCGAAATCAACCTCTTTGTGTTGCTAATACCATGGGTAAGGCTGCATACATCTGACCCCCTTACCCCGCAATTTGCGGGACCCATTGAGGTACTGGGGTAATGCTGTTGTTGTCTTATAGTGATGTTTTCATTTCTGATGCTTTAAATTCTCACTAGCCTAATCACGCGCCTGTTTATTGTACTTTGGAGACATTCCCGACTGCTGATTACTCAGTTATTCGCGGATTGGAGTCATGTTGTTGCATCATACTCTTACGATGGATTCACATTTCCGTTAGAAGCAGAGACTCGCAATTCTGTTCTGGCTAACAATTAGGGAAAACTGTTACTAAAACTTAACTTGTTTTAATTTGCATTGGCAGTCTCGGGAAGAGTAACCAGAAAGGCAGATGTGTTTGCATTTGGGGTGGTTCTAATGCAGCTAATCAGTGGAAGAAAGGCCTTAGACGACAGCTTAGTCGATGATGATTGTCAACTAGTGATCTGGTTTCAAAAAGTGGTAGTAATGGGCAGAGATAATCTCCGAAAAAACCTTGATCCTCTACTTATGGATTCGGTTGATAATGACATTTTGGATAGCATGTTCAAAGTTGCTGAGCTCGCAGGGCACTGCACTACCCGTGACCCAAAGCGGCGACCCGAAATGTGCCATGCTGTCACCGTCCTCTCCCCCTTGGTTAACCAGTGGAGACCGACCACAGAGATTGAAGCCCCCATTGATGATCTTTTGTCAAAGGCCAATAACTCGAGCCTTCCTGACCTATTGCAGAGATGGAAAGATCAAGACGGTATGACTACTAGTATGACTGAGTATAGTGTCGATGAAACTAGTACAGCTATGGGTGAGAAGGTTCAGGCCCGATAGACTCATATCGATTACTACGGTGAAAGTATGATTCTACTGTCCGTCTGTCTTTGGCAAAAATTGATGCTTGCAACTTGGAATATCATTAGGTAACTCCTATCTATCGGCCTTTTCCCATATCTTTTCTCTTGATTTACATTTGAGTGGCTCCTTTAACATCTTATCGTGTATGAAGAATGGCTTACGGTTATGATGTTTAACATCAGTAACATCTTATGAATGCAGGGTAGCGAGTCGCTTTATAGTTGTGAACCTCACTACAGGGAACAGACGAAACCTTGGACGCTGAAACTATGGAAGGAGACATGTACTTTAGCGATGTTTTAAGTTAATCAATAGTGTTGTAACTACTTATGTACTGAGTACTTGACAACTTCATGTAAATTGTATGTAATTGTCAGTAAGTAGAGAAAAACCATACCGTTCTTTGGTGTTTGTGGTAAACGGGAAGCCAAGGGGACAGGGGTCAGGGGAGAGGCCTCAGGCTCAGGCCTCGCATACGTTTTGGGCTACGGAATCTACACCTCAGGCTCAATCTCGTACTAGTCGCTATAACTCTAACGTTTGGGAGGTAATGTATAAATGTTACAGTATAGTACAGACTACAGAGTAGTATATTTTTAGTCATGTCCGCCTTAACCGTCAACATCTAGCCAAGTACGATAATTGACAAGCATGTCCACGAATGTCTTCTGCTTTGTTCAATGGCGGCGTAAAACACACAGACCCGGTAAAGGGATTAACTTGCACAAACATGCTTAATGTCAGTAAGGCTGCAACTTATAAAAGAAACCACTACAAAGGCTTAAATGATGCTAAACCCCTAATCAAAATAATATAAATCGTAGGATATGCAATTGCTACTTCGATGTGAAATTAATACAATGTGAAATCGCATATTTTGTACCTTAAGACGGTGTTGATGCGGTGAAAAAATGTATCGAGCCGCTTCTTGGTTTTTTTTTTCCCGGTATGAAGAAAACTTATTACAGTCAAGCTCATGTGCCACCTTGTTAAACTTCCTAGGAATAAAAGCAAGCTCATGTGCTTCTTGGGGTTGAACTAAGCTTTTGAGGAGAGAATTTGGGATTTTTGTGTGATGGTCTTTACCTATGTTTGTGAGGTTGTTTTGTGGGCTGTTCGAGGGGATCGTGGTGTCGGATCGGTTTGTATCAATTGTCGGACTAATGATGGTTTGGTCAAGGGCGGCTGTCTCGTTGTCAGCTGTGGGTCCATGGGGAGTCGGGTCTTGGTCCTTGGGTATCGTGGTGCTAGATGGAGTCGGAGTCGTGTCAAGGTGTTGGTTAGACGACGTTGAAACAAGAATGTTTTATGAGTCAAAGTGTCATCAAGAAACAATGAGGTGTCATGGTAGGTGATAGTGTCAAATTTTGACGAGTCAGTAGGTTACTTTTATAACAATAAACATGTTTGATATCGGATTTTAGTACGACTTTAATGTAATATGCCTGTTTGTATTTTTGGTTGTAATTTCGGGTCTTGGTTTTATTTTTTAGTTGGGAACTCGGTTTCATAAGAACTAGAGCCTTGACATATAAAAACAAGAGCCAGAATGAAGAATTGAAAACTCGATTTCATAACGGTCAACTTCAAACGAGTATATCTCGAGTTTTAGAGCTCGTATCGATGCAAAGCCAAGTGGAGGTGAAGCATGTGATCTTAGCTTTTCAACGATAGGTCGCACACTTTATTTGACTAAGAAACGAGAGAGATATGACCTTTGAAAAATGCCGGTGTCAGGCTGATGCGCAGCGTGCGCAAGTAGGCGTAACCTGCGCTTTACTCGAGAATTTCCAGCTCTATTTTCTCGTTTTTTTAGACTTAAACTAGATTCTCGTGTCTCCCTATATATATATCCAGAATTTGGAAATCTAGAGACTCTCTCTTAACTCCTCTTAAGAGGGCATTCAATTATGATCTAAGAAACAATAATCAAGTTTTAATGTTAAGAGAAAATATTGAGAAAAGTTGTAATCTTTATCCGGATTTTATGTTAATCTTTCCACAATTCTTAGATTCTTCATCTAAGAATATGGAAGAGTAGGTCTTTTATCTTGATGTAATTTGGTAGACACTTTCCTTAAGCATTGTAAAACCTCTTAATCTTTCTTCAATAATTATTGCATTTTCCTTGAATTACATGTCTTATGTTGGATGTTAATGTGTTAAAGTATTTAATCGTACATGTCATTCATCATACTATTGCAATTTCTAGACTTGTCTAAGAATCCTTGAAGTAAAATTGCATTTTTATAAATTTGTTTTAAAGTTTGTATCTTTGTAAGTGGAATTTGCATGTTAATGCTTGGTTGGTTGGATTAAGTCTTCTAAAGGATTAATCTTAACTGCGGTTGGGATGGAAGTCACAACGACATAGGTTGTACAGTAGTCCTCACAATAGTTGTCATTAGTTCTACTTTCTTTTGAGTTTTGCCACTGTAATCTTAATGTAAAGTAAATGTTCTCTTATTGTTTATTTGATATACTTACCTCGAGTAATCGATAAGATAACGCTCTTATTTACTTGAGAAGGTCTTGTGAAGGCTCTTGGTAAATATGGATGGTACATATGTCATGTATGAGTAACTTTGTGGGGGCTTTTCGACATGCAATTAGATCCGCCAACAAGTGATAGACACGTGCATCGTTGTTTTGACAAAATTGATTCTTAGTATCAATCCAAACCTGTTTTGATTTGGGGCAGTATGAGATCGTTTTTTGAGTAGAGGGTTCGATCGAATTAAAAATCTAGGAGGTCACCAAGGCGTTGGTGGACCTTTGTAAGAGTAGGTTCAAGAACGGTCCCATCGATGTACCTGATATTTCCCTTGGCGAAAAGAGCGAGTTGAAAAGTAAGCGACCGTTCGTCATAATTATTGCCATGAAGGCAACTTGAGTAATGTCAGAACCCGGATTTTCAACGTGAACAAGGGAATAATATTGTGTTTTTGTCGGATCGAAGATTTGATTCGTATCTGAGTTCGTCATTGTGATGATTTTTTTCTAGAAAGAAGACGAACAAAGAAGCAACCGAATGAAAAAAAATTGACCTAGCTCAATACCATAATATTAAGGGTTAATTGATGACAATAATCCCAATTATAATGGTCCTGCTCAAAATAATAATATGATCTATGTTATCATAAATCTTCTATTGCTTCTGTCCTCTTATCAACTTGTTATCACCGTTAGCCTTGAAATTTTTACAGGTTACTTTTAATTTCTTACGTCAATCTTCTTCTTCTCGTTTCGTCTTCCTCTTCCTCTGTCATTTATGTCAACCTTAACTTCAACTTTTTTCTTCTTCTATTTAATTTCTTACTTACTTCCTCCATTTATTTCCAAAAACCTTCCTTTATTTTTCCTCAAATCTGTTCTTCCAAACTTTTCCCTTTTTCTATGAAGATATGAAGGACTTAGTCGCTTTTTAGGTGACACAAATGGCGTGATTCTGAATGGTGAGGGAAATGATTTTTTATGGCATGCATCAGATCTTATCACACTACCACTGATGATAATTTAGTGTTTGGATTGTTGGGGCAATGTAACCAACAAGCTTCCTCTTTAGTAATTAGTCGAGTAAAAAAAAAGTTCAGTATAATAATTTTTTTTTTCATCTTCTTCAAATTCAAGGAGCTATTAGTATATCTTCTTCAATTACAATCCAAAAAGCCAAAGAAAACCAACATACAACAACAATGTTTTGATCCCACCCACCAATTTTTCAATGGTTGAAAAAGGGATTTACAGATCTGGGTTTCATAATCTTCCAATCTCCCTATATTTGAACCCTAAATCTCAATCATTTTAGATTTTCTTCTTATTTTTTTAATTACGATTTTTGCGAGTTTTTTTTTAAATTGAATTAGTGAATTGGATAGTTGTGTAATTATATAATTATTGTTGGGTAGTGGACTAATGTATTTTAGTTTTTGATTTGCAGATATTTGGGCATTGAATCGCATACCTGTTTTCAATTTTATGTCGTTTCAAACAGGAATTCTGGGTACAAAGGGAAATGGAGATTTTGACATTAGTCAAGATTCAAGGATGATGAAATAGAGAATATTTTTTTTGTTTTGACAGTAGAAAGAGTGAGTATGAGAGAGATAAGTTAGTGTTTGAAATGACTTACAAGTAAGAGGTGACCTGATAAACAAGTCACCCTTCCACCGAGGTGTTAAAAGTTAAATGATAGAATAGATTAGATTTTAATTGGATAATAGGTTGTTTGGATTATTTTGGGCAGGATGGTCATAGTTTGGATTATTCTTATCAATTAACCCTAATATTAATTGTAGGATATGCAATTGGTAACGTCAATTTATTATATTTCAATTGTCACTTATACAATGATACATGAGCTATATATAGGGTAAGGTTATACAACACATTTACTGAGGAATATGCATAACGGTAACTAAATAAATTAAACATTATAGTTATAACATCTCTTTGGGAGAATATTCAAAAAACTACGTCCGTTGGAGGCTTAGAGATTTTATCGGCAACACCAGCTAATGCGTCATTTGTTACTTAACCTGGATGAAGGGTACTGTTAGGCGGATTACGGAGTATTATGAAGTAATCCGTGTAGTCAATAGTCTTATGATAATAAGAAGTTCTATGATAACAATGAAGCCTTGTAATCCTAAGTTTATGTTACCAATAATTATTGTAGTCATGAGTGCTTGTAGGATACAATGTATCAAGCTCTCTCTACTTTGTATAAATAGCTTATGAAGATTGAATGCAAAACACAACCATTTTTCTGATCAATACTACTGTATTTCCTAACTACTGTATTTCCTATCATGGTATCAGTTTTCCGGGTTTTGTCTCTACACTAAAAAAACAACAACGAAGATCATCAATTATGTTCAAATGGCAGGCGACGACCAACCCGAGCCTCCAAAACTCGATTATACTAACCCATATTTTCTTGGGTCTCATGATACTCCAAATCTCAAAATCACAAATGTTGTTCTCCGACGTTAACTATGATGCTTGGAAAAATACCATGACTCGTTACTTGAAATCTCGTCGTAAATTTGGCTTTGTTGACGGGTCTATTATTAAACCCGATGATCCGACTGGTCTTGACAATTGGGTGGTGGTTAATTGCACCCTTTGTCAATGGATACGTAATACTATTGATCCTTCCCTCACTGATAGTCTCTCTTATGCCGAGGAAGCTTCGGTTTTATGGGCCGAAATAGCGAGCACATTCTCTGTTATTGACGGAACCAAAATACATAATTTGAGGACTCAATTACATGAATGTAAACAAACGAAAGGTATGTATGTTTCAACCTACTTTGACAAACTAAAATCGCTTGGATTCAATTGTGGTTCATGAACCCCCTTTTGCTTGTAAATGTGGCAAATACGAGTGTAACATCGGTCCTTCCGCTATTCAAAGGCTTGATAATGAGCGATTACATAAATTTTTTATGGGTCTTGATCCTACATTATACGCCAATGTAAGGTCTCAGCAATTCCAACTCGATCCCCTTCCGTCTCTTAATCGGGCTTTCCAAGTCGTCTTGCAAGAAGAACGCCTCAGTGCACCTGTCAGCGACTATGTGGATGCCTCGGATGTGACTGCCTCTGCCACACCAGGGGACTCTCGGCCTTCTTTGCGTGACCGCGAGCGGGGTGAGCGACGTCCTAATTTGTGTACCTACTGTGATACTCGTGGCCATGTCCAAAGCACTTGTTATCTTAAGTCACAGCGGTTTCCGGAATGGTGGGGTGACAGGCCGCGCACACTGGCCGAACATCGTCGTCTACACTCAGCACGTTCCCGCGGTTCCGGGTCTGTTGGTTCTGGTTCGGGTCCCGACCGTCGTGGTGCTTCTGATATCCCTCTTTCGGTTCAAGCAAATATGCTTACCACCAATGCTTCTTCAAATTCTGTTAATGTCTCGGATCGATTAAGCGGTACGTCTTCTTGGATTATTGACACGGGTTCTTCCAATCATGTCACTGGAACTTTGGAATTTTTGGACAGTCCCAGACCCATCTCTCCACGAACCGTGGGCCTTCCTAATGGGCAGCGAGTCGAGTCTATATTTATGGGCACCGTCTTTCTTAATCGCTCTCTTATTCTTCATGATGTTCTTTATGTTCCCAGTTTGACTTGCAACTTACTTTCCGTCTCACAACTTATTGCTTTGGATAATTATACTTTCACGTTTTCTAAAACCACTTGTTCTATACAGGCCCATTTTACGAAGACGACGATTGCAGTACGTGAGATGCAGGATGATCTCTATTGGATTTGTGCAGGTGCAATGGAACAAGTGGTGCATAACGTGTCTAATGTCGACTCTCTTACTCTTTGGCATCAACGTTTAGGTCATCCATCCCATAAAGCTTTCAAAGCTATTTCTTTTGCTCGTAATTTTCATTTCAATAAACTCCCGATGTGTGAGACTTGTCATTATGCCAAACAACATCGTGTTAAATTTGTTTTAAATAATAAAACTGCCTCCGATTTGTTTGCATTAATTCATTGTGATCTTTGGGGTCCTTATCGTATCCTTTCTTCTTGTGGAGCAAAATATTTTCTCACCATAGTAGATGATTTTTCTCGTGCCACCAGGGTTTATTTGTTGGTTGATAAAACCGAACTCACCGTCATGCTTATGAATTTTCTATCTATGGTTGAGACACAATTTTCCAAATCCGTAAAATTTGTTCAAAGTGACAATGACAATGAATTCAATACCATGGCTGGCTATTTTTTCAAACACGGGATTCATTTTCAAACCCCTTGTGTTGGCACGCCCCAACAAAACGGACGTGTTGAACGTAAGCACCGCCACATTTTAAATGTTACTCGTGCTCTTATGTTTCAAGCCAATTTGCCAAAATCTTTTTGGGGGGGATGTGTTCTTACTACCGCTTACTTAATCAATCGTACTCCCACACCACTTCTTCAAAATAAAACTCCCTATGAATGTCTTTATGGTATTTCCCCTTCTTATACAAATTTGCGCGTCTTTGGTTGCTTCTGTTTTGCTCATAACCAACTTACGCGTGGTGACAAATTCGAAAAAGGGGACGAAAGTGTATTTTTATTGGTTATTATCCCCACAATAAGAAAGGGTGGAAATTATATGATATTGAGCAAGAATTCTTTTTTGTCTCCCGTGATGTTGTGTTTTATGAGACAATTTTTTCTTTGGCCACTTCCCAAACTTCAGTTCCCGAACCCGAGCCCCCCCCCCCCCCCCAATTCACCATTCAATGGTACTCCTGCCTCGGATGAAGTCACACCTCCTAGCCCCACTTCTTCCCCCGAGCCCACGGCCGATTCTTCTTCCCCCACTTCCACCGTGGGACAATCTTCCAACCTTGATCAGGATGAGTTAGGCCGTGGACGACGTCAAAAGTTTCCTAATTCCCGTCTCCGTGGCTATGTTCTTGGCACCGCACAATCTCCTTCATCCTCGCGCTCTCCCAGTCATGATTCGCCGTCTTCAGGTACTCCATATTCCCGTGCAAATTACATTGACTCACATTCTTTTTCTGCGAAACATCGAGATTTCTTTGTCGCTATTACAGGGAATGACGAGCCTCCTTCTTTCAAGGAGGTCATACGTGATGACAAGTGGTGTGCAGCTATGGCATCTGAAATTGATGCTCTTGAACGGAATGACACTTGGGAATTGACCGATCTTCCGCCTGATAAGAAGGCCCTTGGATGCCGATGGGTTTATCGTATCAAGTACAAATCTGATGGCACCATTGAAAGGTATAAAGCTCGTCTCGTTGTTTTTGGCAATCATCAAGTCGAAGGTCTTGATTACGGGGAAACTTTTGCCCCCGTTATCAAAATGGTCACCATTCGAGCTTTTTTGTCTGTTGCTGCTATCAATAAATGAGAATTACATCAAATGGACGTTCATAATGCATTCTTACATGGTGATTTGAGTGAAGAATTTTATATGCGAGTTCCCCCAGGCTTTGGTCGTGGCAAGGAAGGCAAAGTCTGTCGCCTAAATAAATCACTCTATGGTCTCCGTCAAGCACCTCGGTGTTGGTTTGCTAAACTTGCCGCTGCACTCCGGAATTATGGTTTCCGACAGTCTTATTCGACTATTTCTTTTTTTTGTTTTTCGCAAGGCAACGTCCGTCTGTTTGTGCTTATATATGTTGACGATCTGGTCATTGCTGGCAACGACTCCTTGACTATCTCCACATTCAAATCTAATTTGGGGAATTGTTTTCATATGAATAATTTGGGCCCTCTAAAGTATTTTCTTGGTCTCGAAGTCGCCCGTAATACCGAAGGCATTTATCTTTGTCAACGCAAATATGCTCTTGATATTATTTCCGAGACTGGCTTACTCGGAGCCAAACCTGCCGCCACACCCATTGAACAAAACCATAAACTTGCTTTAGCCACCGGCCCAGTTTTGGAGAACATCGAGTCCTATCGACGTCTGGTCGGGCGCCTTGTCTATCTTGCCGTTACTCGTCTCGTTTCTTATCTTGTCTCGTTTCCTTAGCCAACCACGACAGGATCACCTTGATGCCGCTTTACGGGTGGTTCGGTATTTAAAAGAAAGTCCAGGTCAAGGCATCTTGTTGCGTTCTGATGGGGATTTTTCAATCACGGGTTGGTGTGATTCGGATTACGGAGGTTGTCCTCTGACGCGTCGATCGAGTACGGGTTGGATGGTCTTTCTTGGTGGATCACCGATCTCGTTGAAGACTAAGAAACAAACTACTATCTCACTTTATTCCGCTGAAGCTGAATATCGATCTATGGTTGCCGTCGTCTGTGAATTAAAATGGTTGAAAGGTCTCTTGACTTTCTTGGGTATTTCATTTTCTTTAACCATGAAACTTTTTTGTGATAACCAATCCGCCCTTTATTTGGCCCAGAATCCGGTATTTCACGAGCGCACGAAACATATTGAAATTGATTGTCATTTTGTTCGAGATGCCATCACGGAGGGCTTGATCACTCCGTCTCATGTCTCTTCGTCCGAACAACTTGGTGATTTGTTTACCAAGGCCTTGGGCGTCCCTCAATTTTCTTACCTACTCCGCAAGCTGGGCATTTTCGACCTTCATGCTCCAGCTTAGGGCGGTGGGGTGTTAGGGCGGATTACGGAGTATTACGAAGTAATCCGTGTAGTCAATAGTCTTATGATAATAAGAAGTTCTATGATAACAGCGAAGCCTTGTAATCCTAAGTTTATGTTACCAATAATTATTGTAGTCATGAGTGCTTGTAGGATACAATGTATTAAGCTCTCTGTACTTTGTATAAATAGCTTATGAAGGTTGAATGCAAAACACAATCATTTTTCTGATCAATGCTACTATATTTCCTAACTACTGTGTTTCCTATCAGGTACTCATTAAGCCTACTAGCCTTTGGTCAAGAGTTCTCAAAGCAAAGTACGTTAGCAACCGTTGCGATATTGACATCTTACAAGACAAATCAAGTATGTCTAATATGGCATGTATTACATCCCAAATGAAGAAGATTGTCAAAGGCACGACACTACGGTAGTGAGAAATTAGAAAATGATGCTCTTCTGGGACCACGTGTAGGTGATGGTTTTTGTCTAAGCGCTCATAATTTAGCTCCAATTCCAGACATCTTGGGTGCAACGGTGAGTGATAGGTGGTGTAAAATTACTATAGCTGGAAATGGGACGGTTTTTTCCACATTTTTCCATAACAAATCCTTTAATAGATCGCGTCAATATATGCTAGTCAATGACCCGGACTCGAAAGATATGCTTTACTGACAAGGTACATCATCGGGTAAATTTATTCAGAAGTCCGCTCTTGGCTACCTTCGAGGCACTGACTGCTCCATCACACCGAAGACTCCTTGTTGGAGAACTATTTCGCGACTTCTCGTGCAACAAAGTATTCGCATGTTCCTTTGGTTAACAGTTCATGGGTGGTTAATAGTCAATGTGAATCGAGTTAAACGAAACACGGGAGATAATCCTATGTGTTCGCGCTCTGAATATAAAGAAGAAACGACCGAGAACCTTCTCCTCTCCTGTCCTATATATTGAAGCAGGTCTAGCATGCATCAGGTTGGTATCAACCCTTCTACCCCTTTTTTTATACTTCTTTTTTCGACTGGCTTATGAAGAGTGCCAATAATAATGTACTTACTACCGAACAACCGAAGCGAATTGGCTTATTATTTTTGCTATTGCTTGTTGGTGGATCTGGGAATGACGAAATGATGTGGTATTTGGGCAAGAAAATGATAACTCAATCTCGGCGACACCCTCTCACATTATTGCTAAGGTTTCTCACTTATTACATATAATACACCTATTATTATTGTGATCCTCATTTATTACATGTGAGAAAGTGATGCTGAGATCTAGGTAGCACCAAAACGGAAACGGACACGGACACGGACACGGACACGGACACGACACGGACACGGGACACGGCATGCCATAAAATTTAGGACACGGGACACGGCATTTAAATTTAATAAAATATACATTTTATAATTATAAATTTTTGATTTTATTTTTTTAAAAGTATTTGATATTAATTTTAAATAAGTGAATGTAAAACTTGTCCTTGATAATAAGTTTATTTTCATTCCTCATCCGAATCAATATTCTAATTGATCTCTTTCGATAACGCATTTCTCATCTCAAGAACATCATTCATCGCAAATGATAACCAAATATCGTGGACACGCAACGGACACGGCTCAAATACCATGGACACACGTCGGACACGTGCCCAAATAAATGTAGAAAGTTAGACACGGCTATTTAGGTGTTGGACACGTTTCGGCGTGTGTCCGTAGAGTGTCGGTGTCGGACACGGTGTCGGACACAGTACGACTCTTTAGAAAAAGTGTTTGTGCTACCTAGACTGAGATTGAGCATCACTCGATAACGTTAACTTTATTTTGATGGTATTAAGCTATTTGAGAGAGTAATGCACTCAGAATTTGATAAAGGAATAAATACTAGGATTTGAAGTAGCTTACTAGTGTCAACCTCCATCTACCAACTTACTACTAACTTTCACGGCAAGGAAAATAGTGTAAACTCGGACGTTGCTTAACGTGTTGTCCTCTCATGTATGTGTAATAAAATAGACATTATATTGATTATAAAAATATTTTAATCATCAATTTTCCTAATAGTATTGTATTTGTTTTTTTGTAATAGTAAATTGACATAATTTCAAAAAACAGTTAAAATACTTAAATAAATTATGATGGTATAAGACAACCTAATCAATTAGTCAATTATAGTAGATCTCTTGAGAGACCGCCTCTTAATAAGCTTATTGAGAGATTATTGTACAAATTCAAGAAAAAGTGGTACTAAAAGTAATATATAATAGGTACAAATCATGATTAAAGATAAAATGAGTACATGTATTATGTAAATAAGTACGAAATTACTATGGTACGATCAATGACAAAAGGGTCACAAAATACAAATAAAATGAACAAAATAATACTCTCTTAATAATTTATTGAAGATCGTCTCTCTCAAATTTTAGTGAGTTAATTATACAAGTAACTAAATGACCATAATAATTACTACTCGTAGAATATGTTATATCACACAACAATCTCACCATCTACAAATGTACAATTATTATAGAATTGATTATGCCATAAAAAATTGACCTTAGATTATATATTTGCCAAGTCTCCTAACTAGCCGGCTATATACAATCAAGATTATATTATTAATCACTCTATAAAAAAGTATTTAAGGATAACCACTACTCTTAATTAACCCATATGATCCAACCTACTAAATCATTTTCAGTGGACTTGATCAAATTAAAATATTAATACCTCCGTAATATTCCGATCATTTTGTTTGCCTTTAATTTTGTTATAAAGATCAAGAAAAATGGCTAATTAATTATTGAATGATGACTCGATTAAATTGATTGTAAAACATCAAATTGTATATTCATCAGAGACATTCGTAAAGGGAAAAATAAACAATTAACTAAAATATCCATTTTAGAATAGGTAAACAAATAACCAAGAGAAACGAAGTAATAAAATAAGTATTCTCTCCTACTCATAGCAAATGTCTCATTGTCCATTTCGATTATTCGTCAAAGTGTCTCATTGTCCAAATTTAGGCTTGTTTTTTTTTTATCATTGTACCCTTACATATTTCTATTTATGACCCACCCACCCCTAACCCAACAAATCATAACATTTTCTCGCTAATCTATATACCCCACACAGCCAAAATATTAAACAATTATTATTTGATAAATGTACTTTGTCCACAATAAATGGAACATTTGCTACGGATAGGAGAAAGTATATGTAACCATGTGCTCTGAGACTTGGCCACATGTCTTCCAGTGAGGGGTAATCCCGTGAATTAAGTTTACAAAGTACGTGATGATTAGCATGGTATTGTTGCGTGTCCAGTGAAGATCAATCCTCCTCGTCAATAAAAAATTAAAATAGAAGTATATGTATCTCTACTATTGCATGACCCTTGACACCTTTCTTTCAAAACACACAACATTGGTTTGTACAAAAAACCAAACGTAAAAACATGACATTGTTATTATAAACTTCATCCTCGGCCTCTTCATCCATCTTTGTTTTTCATCGTAATTACTCAATTAACATGGTAGCCATCCTCTTTAATCTAGTATTCTACACGATAAACGCGATTACCAACATAATTACAAAGGTAATCTTCTCAACAACAGCTTATTTCGTGGTAGTAATGTTCCAAGCATTCAAAGTACCAGGCGAGGCTACAAAGGGTATCCTAGAGCAAGCAGCCGGTTTCTTACGTTCGATAATTGAGTACATTTTCGAGCTGATTATCGACTTAATTACCGCGATAATCTCGACAATATTCGAGAAAATGAAGGACGGGATAATTGAATCAATTGTGTCGGGCACATCTACTGCAGGAGATTTAATGGACCAAACTAAGACGTCTTTACAAGGTTTGCTTAAAGACGTTCCTGAGATCATTCAAGGTTTTGCTGAGATGCTTACTACCTTGGTTTCGGACATGTGGAATAATTACTTTGAAGCTCTTGAATACGTTAAGGAAAATGCCTAAATTAGATTTTACTCTCTTTTAAAATTATTTTTTTTAAAATTACTTTCTTTTGAATTTTTTTTCCTAGAATTATCCCCTTAAATTACATTTTTTTTCCTAAAATCGCTACAACAAATCGATTTGAGTTGATTTATTTCCTCTATTTTTGAACCCCTTACATTTGTCTACATATTTATACCTTCCAAAGTATAGAATTGTCAGGCCACAAAACGGAATATGTTCAAAAAAAGACGAAATAAGTATCAAAAAGTGCAGTTTGGAGCAATTTTAGTAAAAAATGCAACTTAAGGGAGTAATTTTAGAAATAATTTCAAAAGGAAATAATTTTAAAAATTTTGATTTCAAAAGGGAGTAAAATCTAGTTTACTCTATTTTATATGCAATGCTGTAAATTTTAAATGTAGAGATCGAGGGTGAAATTTGAGATGATATGTTTACTGTTTTGTTGATTAGGTCTTGTGTAAAGCCGTTATATATGTACGTATAAACTAACATTAAATTAGATATTTCAATTGAAATAAGGCAATCAGGACAATTTTAATGCTAATAGAGTTTAAACTCGAATACTGAATAGAGTATTATTTTATTTCTTTATCAACTAAGTTAATTAACGTCTCCAAAATTAAGTTTTGCATATGTATTAGTTTGTCACTTTCTTGTTGATGGGTCACCATTAGAACAATTCCTTGGAAACTTCGAGATTGTTTAAATTATGAATTGAAAATTATACTCCTGGTTTAGTTGACCAACTCGTTCATTATATTTTTATTATATTCTCTCCTTGGTTTTCTTACGTTTCTAGATAATAACTTGCACTCATATTTTATTTTGTTTTGTTTTATATACGCAAGCATGTTTTGTAGAGCAAGTAAGCATAACAATTACACCGTATAAATAGGATTATACATTCAGATGTATATGAGTATCGTACATCTAATACAAATCTAATTGAACTTATATGTAATTTTTTTGAGTTTTTAATAATTGTTTCTTGCACTATAATTTTTTAGTATTAAAATTAAAATCTTTGGGTTTTATATGTATTATTTTTGAGTTTAAATATAATGGTTTGAGTTACAATTTTATTATAAAGACGCTCAGATTTTTTCCAACAAAGCTCGTAAAATATATGTATACATCTGGTTGTATAATCCTCTAATTGATTTCATCGTTACAGTTTGATATCTATTCACAGTAAATTAAAGGTATAGCCTATATGATAAGGATGATGACATTAATGTGAATTTACAATCTTATCTATATAAAACCAAAAACATTTCAAGCATTCTCCTTAAGCCACATCATCACATTCATGTTTTTAATTTTATTTATTTTAAGTAATGTGGGACCCACAGAAAAAAAAGAAGTACTTATTTGCTAAAAAACTCTATGTTCAAGTTTTATACGTAAATGTTTACGTTTATATTTTCTACACGTAAATATTAGTGAATAATAAGAAATAATGAATAACTTAGAACGTAAATAATTCAGCCCAAGTTTTACTAATAAATCACAGTGAATTAAGTCAACTATTAAAAATCAAGTCCAAATTTTTACTACAATTATAAATTGCAATTACAATAACAATTAAAATAAAGTACGAAAAAATACATCCACTATATTACTAATAAGATAAAACAAAATTTTAAAGAAGAATATAATAATACACATTAGCTCTAAAAACGCAAAAAAAAAAATGTTATAAATTTTATCGAACTATATATTTCATAATTCCGAAAAAATGACATGTGATCGATTTAAAAAGTAAAAAGAAAACCATTTAATTAAGATATATGATAAAAACAACATCACAATAAAAACATTATCTTAACATAGTTACAAAATGAAGTAAAGTATGGTAGCAGATAACATAATAGACCGGTAAGTTGCGAACATCATTAATTTGCAGCTGTGATATAAAATAAAACAAGAATTTGAAAAAAAAAAAAAACATGCACATTTAACTAACTAAAGGTACGAATTTTAACAAAGGAAAATAATTAATTTAAAATAAAAATTATAGACATGCATGATTTTTAAAAAGATGATAAAATGTGTAAATAAAATTAAATTAATGAGAGGAGCGATTTTGGTGCGGGTAATAAATTTCCATTAACATATAAAAGTTTTGGTTCTTTGACAAAATAATGTTTTAGCTAATAATTTGTAAATTGTGATATACTAAAATGATTTTTCGCAAATCACAAACAACTTTATCTAAGGTGGGCATATGTCTTTCAATACCAATTCTTAATCAAGAACAACTTGATGTGGGGATTTTCAAACTTATAAGCAAGTGATGCTTGAAAAGTTTGATTTTCGATAATATATTTTTGTCTAATACAGCATCGTCTAAAATAGTTTAAAGAGTATTTCAATATGTAAATTTTTAAGATTACTTATCTTATCTATATTAATACAAGAATATTTCGTGCAATTTCGTGCGTTCACATCATCACATACATTTTTTTTTTTTTTTTAAAATAAATATAGGATCCATCACAAAAAATATGGAATTAATTTATGAAAACCAACTTTATGAATAGAATTTTATCGAATAATCAATACAGAACTCCAATGAACCATCATCCTCAATTTCATTTATGTTGTATAAATAATACAATCTGAAAATGCACAATTTTCTCAATAGTCCACATAGTCTATCAATACTAAAAAAAAAGGTGAACAAAAAACATTATTAAACAACGAACATAAAAATGATAACAATTGGTAAAACAAATAACGTCGTTATATTATTTTACAAGATTTTAACTCTAACATTTGACCATCATAATAACACATTTTCAAAATATTGCTAAGTTTGAATAAGAAATAGTTTTCAACAAAAAATGTTAATAAAAATAGTACTGTTTTAATTTTCAATTTTAAAAATAAGATCTACAAAAAATTAACAAAGTAAATGAACTATAAAACCTGTTAAGTAGATTTTAGATAATTTCGTTAAAATAATATTCTAAATAAATTCGTTATAGATATTGAGCATATCCACTAAAATGAGTAGATCTAAAAAAATTGTTTCCATTTTTAACACTGAATTCGTGCATTTTTTTTCACGGATTGCAATATTTGTACGTGTTTTAAACTATGATCATTATAAAAGAAATAGATTATAAGATATACATGTATTTTGGTTTACCATTTTTAAATATTAATCATTATATTGATGTTTTAGAACTATACCCGTGCAATTTTGCACGGGTTAAAACTAGTAGAATATAAATGAATTTGGATGAACAAAGGAAAAAATATTGAGGAAAAGTATGGACGATCAAATTCATGTGAATTTAGTTTAGTAAGGATAACAATTTCATGCTTATTACCTTTTGGATATTTTATGCCTTGATATTTTTACTCTATTTGAGTTTATAATTTGTTAATCACCGAAAATAATTGATGAACAAATTAAAGGAAAAATTTTTAACGCAAAAAATATCCCATAAATATCTATTTCACCCATTTTACCTCATGCATATGGATATGGATTGATAAAAAATTAGAAAATGGACATGGATATTAATATGAATATGGATATGGTTATAGCCCATCCAATATCCTGGCCATTGTATTTCCAAGGAGTAAGTAATTTCGTCACAAATTTGATAAATGGGTCAAACCGTATATGGTGTTGGCCAGTTCACTTCTAAGTTCTAAACAATTCATTTTGGGTTTGTTATCGATTTTTGGTTGGATTGAGTCATTTTGGTTAGTTATTTTAGGGCACGAGCTGTTAGAAATATATTCTGTCAGAGAAATTAAGATAATGAAACAACATCGAATCGCTATGCTTTTCTTATAGAAACAATTCGTCCCGTATATTATGCCTGGGATGTTCTGAATTTTCTACAGAGATAAGACGATGTTTCTCGGTTTTTGGCAAGAAAACAGAGATATAATTTTGAAGTATTGATCTGAGATTTGCTTTTCTGTTCAAGAAGAATAATCAGAAGTTTTTCTCGTAAGGAAAATCTGATTCGTTTCGTCACATATATATAGGGAAATGAAGGGGAAAAAGGGAAGGATTTAGTCAGATTTCTGAAGAGTCGCAACTCTTCGAAATCAACCTGCCAAAATCCGTTTTATTCGGATAGACCCCCGCATAGTCGTTCGTAAGGCAACTATACCGCGAACTTATTCGGATAGACTAGTGTACACTCCGTACTTCCCGAACTAGTTTTATTATTTATAAGTTTGCCCGTCTTTGAACCAAACCCAAATTACGGAAAAATGAACCGGTAATTACACTTAAATTACCAACACGAGCTAATCCAAAACTGGCGAGTTTAAATGTGTAAATGGACGAGGTCGTGTTTGATACAGAAAAACTCAACAATCTTCTTTTTGTAAAAGGAACAATATTTCAAGCCTTTTGATTGGTTAAAATTTTTCCTTTTTTTTTTTATTATTAAAAAACCACCCATGTTCCTATGTGAATTAATTACTCTCTCCACTCAAGAATTAATTACTCTCTCTCCACATTAGTCTCTCCAATTTATTTTAATTTTAGTTGTTTAATTTAGTTGTTTAAGCAGGTCGACTGTCGAATATTTAATTGTTATAGCATATTGTATTATATAATTACAAATTACAAATAATAACTATATGTCAAACAATTTAATTATAACCAAGAGTACAACTAAACCAAATACATTTCAATTTCAATTAATAAAATATAATCTCTAAGGTCGATGCTATAGCCCTTAATCGTCGAGATAATATTAAAAATGTCGATGTCTTTGTACCTGCATCAAAGACACACAAAAGAATTATTATATATTAATATAGAGATTTCGTAAATTTTAATTGAGAATATATATCTGATTATAAAAAGCGTGTAGATTGAAAATAATTGGTTCACATAATTTTCGTAATTTTTTAATTTATACAAATTATTATCAAACCATATAAAATATAAGGGTAAATAGGAAAAATAAAAGATGACGTCTAAACTAATGAAATTTTATTTTTCGATTTTAACTAATTTGGTTGGGTTTATGTACTGTATTTTAATATAGAGATTTCGTACATTTTGATGATTGAGGATATATATCTAATTATAAAAAGCGTGTAGATTGTAAAGAATTGGTTCACATAATTTTCGTAATTTTTTAATTTATACAAATTATTATCAAACCATATAAAATATAAGGGTAAATAAGAAAAATAAAAGATGACGTCTAAACTAATGAAAAATAAAAGGAAATACCATCGGAATTCGAGGCACTTCAAGACCGAGAAATTATTTCAAGTCACCCATGTCCTTCATATGTAAGCATGTATGCAAGTACTCTTTGAAGCTAACAAGAGCGGGAAGATCATTGTCAGAGACGATCAAATCATCTACATAAACGAGCACATTAAGGCACACTGAATCCTTGACAAAGGTAAATAATGAATAATCATAGTAACTTTGAGAGAATCCATATCGCGTCAAGGCATGTCCGAGTTTAGCAAACCAACACCGAGGAGCTTGCTTGAGTTGTACAAAGCTATTTTCCGGCGGCAAACAAGGTCGGGAACCAGAGATTGAAACCCAGGAGATAGCTTCATATATACCTCTTCTTCCAAATCACCATGAAGGAAGGCATTGTCACCTAAGGTAGGACCGTTCCAATGATATAAATCGTTTCCCACTTTTTAGTCACAAAAATCCTTGTAGATGTTAAAATTTAACAAGTTAAGTTGCTGCGAAACAGAGTATAATTGATGCTAAATAAGAAAACGTTAAACCAAAACACATGTATATTTTATAATCTATTTCTTTTATAATGATAATAGTTTAAAATATGTTTTAAATCTATGAAAAAATGCACAAATTCAGTGTTAAAACACGATAATAAAATTTTTAGATATACTCATTTTAGTGGATAAGCTCAATATCTATAACAAATTCTTTTAGAATATTATTTTAACGAAATGCTCTAAAATCTACTTAACAGAGTTTTATAGTTCATTTATTTTGTTGACTTTTTGTAGCTCATTTTTTAAATTTAAAATTAAAACAATACTATATATTTAAAAACATTTTGTTGTTGATCTATTTCTCATTCAAAAAAATTATTCAAATTTTGTAATATCTCGTAAATTTGCTATTATGAAGGTGAAAATGTTAGAGTTAAAAGCTTGTAAAATAATATAATAACGTTATTTGTTTTACTATATTTTTATCATTTATATTTTGATTGTCTAATAATGTTTTTTGTTAATTTTCTTATTTTATTTTTTTTAGTATTGATAGACTATGTGGACTATTGGAAAAATTTTGCATTTTTATATTGTACTTTCTCCATTCCAATCAATTCTATACATTTACTTTATTTACATTTGCCAATACTCGTTTTCTTTATCGATAAAAAGTATAAAACTTTGATCTTAACAACCTACTCGGTAAGACAATTTAAACAAGATCTCACATGACTATCTTTTCTGTTATATATTAGAAGTTGTGTTGAAGATTCACTCGACTTATGAATAGTGTCGAAAAAGTGAAATGTATAGAATTGATTGAATGGAGGAAGTATTATTTATGCAACATAAATGGAATTAAGGATGGTGGTTTATTGAAGTTTTGTATTGATTATTCGATGAAATTCTATTAATAAAATTGATTTTTTATAAATTAATTCCATATTTTTTGTAATGGGTCCTACATTTATTTAAAAATAAAAAAATAAAAGAAAATGGATGTGATGACACGAAATTGCACAAAATATTCTTGTATTAATATAGATAAGATTACTACTTATAGTTCAAAGTTCAGCCTGGGTCATGGCAAATTTGGCCCTGACTGAATTTCGTCTCTGATTATGGCTAAAGAGGGCCAACGAATAGAATTGTTTTCCCTATAGTATAAGATATCGTGTGTTCAACTCCTCGAGACTACTAATTTGAGATTTTTTTGGTATATAATTTACATGATTGACTTGAATATAGTTTTCAAAACCATGGGGCATTGGCAACCCGGACCCAGTGTACGGCTCAGTGTATATCTCTAACAATGTGGCATAGTGCGTATATCTGCATACCAAGGCTACATTCGGTCACTTGCTTCATTTATAGTATTAATTACTAATAAACTAAAGTATGTGCTGTAATTTCAGGTCGGTAAGGTAATTCTAAACTAGGTGGAGTAGTGATCTATTCCAAGTATTTTTATTACTTTATTGGTGACACTTATTCATGGCTTTATTATAAATGTATGATGCTTCATCATAATTTAAATAAATACAGATCAAAAGTGATTCGAAATATCGATGACTGGCAAAGTAATGCATGCGGTTCAGTATTCTGGTTATGGTGGTGGTGTTGCTGCTCTTCAGGTTTATTTTATTTTATTTTTATTACTGTGGTACAACATACAGTTTCATGCTTTCGTGTAACTCGAAACTGATGCACTACGCCATGTTTCCGTCTAACTGTGATGCAGCATGTTGAGATTCCGGTTCCAGAACCAAAGGCAGATGAGGTTTTGCTCAAACTGGAGGCTGTAGCTATGAACCCACTTGATTTGAAGATACAAAAAGGCGTGCTGCGTCTTTTATTAATACCGCGCAAATTTCCTGTTATCCCAGGTTTGTCTTGCTTCACTTCTCCATCCATCTTCTTCCTTCACTTCACTTCAGCTCTGAAATGGATGGATATTACCACCTCTACGCGCAGACGGGTTTGTTTCCATAACGAAATCGATGGATATTAATTTTAAACGTAGGTAAACAAATGACCAAGACAGACAAAACCAATTTACAGCTGCAGTGCTGCCTATTCTTTAATCCCCGGGCTCATGCATTCCCGCACCACCACATGGACCATGTAAGCCAACCCCTTCGGGAGCTGCAGTGGCCAAGTGGTCATTGGCCTAGCTGGTAATCGAACCTGACACCTCTCAACTCCTGCATTTCTGCAAGGTTTAAGGTTTAACTCAGTTACCACTGGACTAACACCACTTGGTTCAGTGCTGCCTATTTTTGCTTCACAATATGTTTGATAATCTTAAAAATATGTTTTGGTGCCTTAGGAAGTGATGTGGCAGGGGAAGTGGTGCAAGCTGGAGCAGCCATCACAAAGTTCAAAGCCGGTGACAAAGTCGTGGCCAAAATTCCGTCTTCTGTAAGACTTCCATGCTCGACTAATTGTTAACTGAGTTATGCAACTTTTATAAGCTTATCACAACCTCATATTGAAGCGATTTTTAGCCCATGTCGCAAATTTGTACAACTCTGAAGATCAATTCTAAACCTGAACTACAATTGCACACTGGTTTTTTGGTTTATAACTCTCTATAATAACAGTTTGTTTTTGCAAAATCGAACTTTCAAATATAGTTCTATGCCTAATAACATTTTTGACGACTGACATGGTGCTATGATGAGTGACAGAGTGGAGGTGGATTAGCTGAGTACGCTGTAGCAAAGGAAAGTATGACCGTTGCTCGCCCACCAGAAGTATCAGCTCCTGAGGGTGCAGCCCTACCTGTTTCTGCCATGACAGCTTACCAGGCTCTAACCCAGTCAGCAAATATCAAACTTGACGGGACAGGAGACAGGAAGAACATCCTGATCACAGCCGCCTCTGGAGGCGTGGGCCACTACGCAGTGCAGCTAGCAAAGCTAGGAAACACACATGTCACAGCAACATGTGGGTCTCGTAATCTGGATTTCGTCAAGAGCCTGGGTGCTGATGAAGTTTTGGATTATAAGACCCCGGATGGAGCCGCTTTAAAGAGCCCTTCAGGGCTGAAATACGACTATGTCATCCAATGTGCACCGTTCATACGTTGGTCCATATTCGAGGCCAATCTGAGCCCGAACGGTAAGGTCATAGACATAAGTCCCAGCCCAGAGAGCATGTGGACTTGTGCTGTGAAAAAACTTACTTTCTCTAAGAAGCAGTTGGTTCCTCTATTCTTGATTTCAAAAGCAGAGAACCTGGAGTATGTGGTGAACTTAATAAAGGAAGGGAAGATTAAAACGGTGATCGACTCGAAACATTCCCTAAGTAAAGCTGAAGATGCTTGGACTAAAATGATGGATGGACATGCTACTGGAAAAGTTATAATTGAGCCATAGAGTTGAATATATTTGTGTATAGATGTTGTGAAATCCTAAGAAACTTATTAGGAATATTGTAATTATAGCAGCATATTACTCTTTGCCTTGTTTACTGCACAAATCATGTACCTTTTCACTGTATAGCCTTATTTATCTTATATGTAATCTCTATATATTGTACCATGTTTATACTCTGCATATATGCAATTCTCAATAATAAAAAACCGTTCTCTTATTTCTCTAAAATCTATCATAGTATCAGAGCCACGAGGGCGATGCTCACGGAATTTGAATACAAGTTTTCTTAATCAGGTAACTGTAACTCAACCACTGTGATAAATCACTTATTAACCTCGGCATAAATTCAAGAACAAATTAGATTGAGCTCTCGCAATTATTCAATCTAAGTTGGAAGGCTCTCCAAGAACAAAGCTCTGGCTTCATTATCTGTCGAAAACCGACCAAGAACAGCAATAGTAGCAGTACTACTCCCAAATTTCTCAATTCCCCTTGAAATCATACATGTATGGCTAGCTTCAACCACAACTATTACATCTTTACCAACCAAAGATGCAATTGTTTCAGCAATTTGCTTAGTGCACCTTTCTTGCACTTGAAGCTTAAACCCGAAAAAATGTACAATTTTCTGAACAAGTGACCTGTTAATTGGACTTCCTCCTTCAACATTGAAGTACCCTATGTGCACAACTCCATGAAAAGGAAGCAAGTGATGCTCACACTGTGATAAAAATGGCAACTTCATCTCATAATGGATCGTCTTGTTTTTCTGGCATTTCGCGACACCATTTGTTTTCTCAGTGTCCGAACTCTTATTAGAAATGAACCCGTTTAGCTTCATTTTTATATCGCAATTCTCAAACTTCATTAACCAATTTGTAAATCGGGCTGGAGTTTCATCCAGCTCTTTCCTTGACGGGTCTTCACCTAACAATCTAATAATTTTATCGACAGCACGTACCATATCACATTTAACACTTTCAACTCCGGTTAACGGACACCATCTCTTATCACGTGTCATTTCATCGACAATTCCCTCTTTATATTTCATTAAACGAAAGAATTCGCTCCATAAATCATTACTACAATCCTCGAAAACTCCTGATCCAGTCGAGACAAGTACTTTTACAAATCCGTCAGAAGTCGTACCAACGGACCACGACTCGTTTACGGGAGGATGAATATGAAAACATTCAAGAAAAACAGCAACGCCAGATGGATTAATAGCAAGTTGTAAATTGGTGCAAATTTGATGTGCAAGACGATTTGGATGTTGAAGTCGTTTAGCAAAGATATTAGCAACTCTAGAGAGTTTACTTAGGCCCACAACACGTTGACCGGAAGGAACATAGCCTACGTGGCATATGACGTGGAATGGTAAAAGACATGACTCACAAAGTGAAAATAAGTCAAGGTCTCGTACTATGACTAGACCTCCAACTCCTCCTGCTTGACCCACTTTATAATTCTCATTCAGTCCTGCTTCTGGGAATAGGGCTCCTTCGACAATGTCATCTACCTTCTCTTTATAACCTACACACCACGCGGTATGAAATAATTTTTACTTAAAATTTAACCGATTCAATAGTTATGGATCATAATTAGCCATGTAACAAGCAATCTTATCGTTTTGTCAACAATTTTATTAATTAGCACACGTTTGTTAATTAATCGATTAATTGAATTTTTTTTTCCTCTTAAAAATTTATTTAACGGTTAGGATTTGGATTTTGGGTTGTTGAAAGAGGGTTTGTTGGTGGTCGTTGAATTGGTCGGTGTAGGGCGGTTGGAGAAGGCTCGAAGCTATAGAAATAGCGCAATGAGTAGGTAGTTATGGCGGTTGTGGTGGCTGTGGTGGCTGTTTAAGAGGAGTATTGCGGTCGCTCTTGAGCGACTACTAGATAGCGGGCCGGGGTTGGGGAGGGTGGTGATGGCCGACTAGGTAGTATGGACGCTTCTTCTAATTAACTGTCCCATGCCCGACACCGTGTGTCCGACACCCGGACACCCGACACTCGTTGCACACATGGCTAAACATATTATAATTTAAACGAGGAATAAAATTTTAAAAAAGATCGATTAGAAGATGGGTTTTGGTGGAAAAATGAGAATTAGTTATAGTTAAGGTCGAATTATATCTTTACTTGTTTATATTTAGTTTCAATAAAAGATAAAAAGAAACTTATACGTTATTTATAACCATAAAATATATATTTTATTATATTTAAATGAGTGTCACCTGTCCTAAATTTCATGGGATGTCGTGTCTGTGTCCGTGTCCGTATCCTTATCCGTTTTGGTGCTATCTCTAGATAGCCAATGGGCAATAAAATGTTTTTTGAGTTTATGTATTTACTTTATTTGTCTCTCTAGTTGTGTGTGTAAGTGAGAGGGGTAAAAACAAAATAAAATGAAAAAATGTGTTGAATTAAGTAAAAAGCAAAATTATATGCGAGATTTAGAATTATTTTTTTTTGGAAAATTTAACAAATATAATCCTAACTATTACTTTTCTTCACAAAATAATCCCAACTATCAATATTTTCGCAATAATCGCAACTTTCATACCACTCTTCTCAAAATAGTTTAGTGTGACTGGTAAGCCTTAAGAAAGGTTATGATTATTGCGGGAATACTAATAGTTGAGATTATTTTGAGAAAAAAGAGTATAGTTGAGATTATTTTGAGAAGGGTGGTATAAAAATTGGAATTATTGCGGGAATATTGATAGTTGAAATTATTTTAAAAAGAAGAGTGATACTTTGGATTATATTTGTTATTTTTTTTTTTTTTTAGATTTATTATTGTATATATGGGATAATGGGATGGGAAACTTGAATCCCATTTTTAACGTAAGACTTTTTCATTCAATTTGTTCGGCTGACATTCTTGCAATCTTGCTCAGCAGCAAACACCAACAGTAGTATTCTATTTTTAAAGTGGCTCGCTTGTGACGGATAGTATCTGTCACAAGTTAAAGATGGATATTTTTCTCTTATAATCAGGTAAGTAAAAGAGAAAGTGGGAATAAAACGGAGCACCTATTGATAATGCAACTTGCATGTTGTAAGAGGGGCACTATCCGTTTTCAGCTTGTGACGGATAGTGTCTGTCTTTAATGAGAATGTGTGTTCTTACTTTCTGCATTTTCTTCTATAATTGTAGCCATACGTACTTTAGACCATCCCCAAGCAAGGTCATGAGGTAGGTCATGACCTTGTTTGGTCATGGTTAATGGGTAATTAAGAGAATTAATTGGTGACCAAATTCACTAATTTGTGACCTTATGACCAACCAAGGTCAATTTGTGACCTTTGGGAAACAATCATGACCATATTTGTGGCCACTTATGTGGCCACTTGTAATTGGTTGAAAAATAAAAAAACAATAAAAACATTAATTAATGGTTGAATATTCAATGATTGAGAAGGATGTAAAGTGAAAAATGATTGGGTTGATGAGCTAGGTCGTGACCTTTTGCTTGGGAGGGTAAAGGTAGGTCGAGATAATTAAGATGTGATTAACAGTAAAACCGGGTCGTGACCTAGTTAGCGTGACCACTGCTTGGGGATGGTCTTATAGGCCTCATGTATGGCTTCAACTTTTATCGTCACATAAACATAAAGGTTATACTCCGTATTAACCTTATTTTAACACAAATAATAATGGCATATAGATGATACTATGTCTTGCTTAGAACGGTCTTAAGTTAATATTTCTTACAACCCTTTTTTCTAACATAGTTAAAGCGATTGTGATACGGTGTTAAACAAGAATTTGTCTTGACGAAGTAATCTGTCCTCCGTTTAGTGTTACACTCATACATGTGAGCAATGTATACGAAGTATGGTATACAATTTTTACATTTTCCCAAAAAAAAGAAGTATGGATGGATAAAAAGAAAATGACCTGTAGTTGCGTCGAGAAGAGCCTTGGCAACACGATGAGGAGTCTTGACGAGGCCTTCGCGGTCAATATCTTCACCCAAGCCTTTCAGCAGAACCCTAACAGCCTCCTCTATTTCCTCTTTTTTTATGCCGCAGTCCAGTTTGATTCTATTATCAACATCACAATG
Source organism: Silene conica (assembly GCA_029255685.2). Classification (NCBI taxonomy): domain Eukaryota; kingdom Viridiplantae; phylum Streptophyta; class Magnoliopsida; order Caryophyllales; family Caryophyllaceae; genus Silene; species Silene conica. Next base: position 75,115,115 of record CM055318.2, on the reverse strand, counting down.
GCAGTTACCCGTAGTCGCCATTTGATGTTGTGTTTCTACTCATGCTTGTTATTTATAGTACAATCATTCATGTACTAGTACATATTCACAAATTCTTATTTGCAACGGCACTATCCGTCGCAAGCTTGTGACGGATACCGTTTCCTCTCACAAAATACCCACTTTTTCTCTCTCTCCAACACTATTCATATAGTCCTCTTTCTCCACTAACTCATTTTGTATCCATTTTATCTCACAAAATATCCGTCACAAATGGTGACCCGTCGCAAGCAAGATTTATTACTACATATTAGGCGCAATGCATGTATGATATAAAAAAATTAATTAACAAGAATAATCCTATTTATGAAGGGTCTTCTTGTAATACACAAATTCTTGTTTCAAACAAACATATCCGTTTTATTGCTTCAAACGGGTCAAATAGCTATCACTTTATATATAAGACAAAACCAAAATGCCTAGATATTAACAAAAAGATTTGTCTTATCTATGCAAGTGGTGTATATTTGACCCGTTTTAATCTTAAAACGGTTATATCCGTTTGAAGAGAGACTTATTGCTTATAATAATCTCAATTTTATTTTAACTCACAATAAACTGGACTATCAAACGCTCTTCTCATATTGCAATCAGGTGACCTACAACCTGTTTATCAGGTCATTTTTTACTTACTTTTACAAACTTGACAATTTTAATGAATAAGACATTAATTATCCATAAATACACACATCTTTAATAATGTTAATTTCAGTATAAACAAACTTATTACTTTATGTAATAATAGCATTAAGGCTCAACAATCCCGAGAAAGAAAAGTTTGCGAGAAACACTTCTATTAAGAAGGAAATCTGGTGGGAGAAACCTAGAAATGGTTTCCTAAAGCTAAATTTTGACGGATCGAGAATAGATGGCAGTAAAGCTGTTTTAGGATATTGTATAAGAGATCATATATAATGGTGAACTCGTGTTGTTAGGAGCAAAAAACTGCGGATCTAATAGTATTCTTGTCGCAGAAGCACTCGCTTTAAAAGAAGGTATTTTAGCCGCTAAACACTTAGGAATCTCGAAGTTAATTGTTGAGGGTGATAATTTATGCGTTATCAAGTCACTCCGTAGCACTTGGCGGATCCCGTAGGAAATCTCTAGTATTATCAAGGATGTGAAACTTGATCTTAATCTTTTCGACAATTTAAGAAACATACAAATTAATATTTATTTTTATGTAACTAATAAAATATACATTAGTTTTTTCAATAGACCTCAATCAAAACAGTAAGACCGTCTCCTTTCTTCATTTCCTTCCCCTCAAAACTTCCCTAAGGTCTTAACAAGTGTTTAGAAGCGTCGATCATCTAGCCTAACCCGTATTCTATCAAGTAAGTGTTACCCTATCGTATTCTTATCATAGATTATGATTGTTTTAGTGAGTAATCCCCGTGTGTATCATCCTTTGGAGAACGTTGATAGAACGATTGTGCAATCTTTTCTTGCTGTGATTGCTATTGACAGGGTCGTCTCGGCTATTTAGGTGGCCCTGTGCGAAGTGCTAAAATGGGGCCCTCGTTATGTTATACAAAAGTTATTATTAAAAAATACTTCATATACTGTTATAAATTCAATGCAAAATATTACATGAGTTCTTAAAGATTTTCAAAAGTTTCACTAGTTCCTCTTAAAATTAAAGCTCGGGTTGCATTCTCGGAAGCAAAATCCTCAGTTAGCTCATTAACCAAATCCTCAAAATTTTCAACATTGCCATAAGACGTCTGCGTTTCATTTTCAATAGGATTCACATTATCATCAAGATTAACATTAACATTATCATCCAAAACCACATTATTACCACTATCACAATTATTAGCATTTCTTATTAGAAATTTATCAATAGCTCCTTTTTGAGACCGTTCTAAATCTGTAATTTTTTGTTTTTTCTTACGTTTTTCAAAACCGGAATCATATTTTCTGATTGAAAACATGACTCTCTACAATAAAAAAAAGAAAAAAAAACGGAAAACAAGTAACACAGCCAATAAAAAAAATCAACCAACCATATATTAACAAGTTAGATGGTAAGAAACAAGCTATTTGATAATTGAACTATAATTTTGTAAATGAATGTTCCAATTTGATTTATATTTCTGCAGAAAAATATAAACAAAATTACTAAATTAGTTGATGTATATACAAATAATTAAAAAAAAAACACATATGAGTTTACTAAATATCAATTAAAAAAAAGCTCATAACCGAGAACTACTTTTGCCTCTTGTAATTGTCTTTCATCCAGTGATATGCTCGCTCGCGGATTCATGGACCGTGACTTAATTATTGTTAATTGTTTTACAGAGAAAGCAAAGAAAACTCATAAATCAAACTATATTGTACAAAGTCCATTAAAAAAAGCATAATTTCTCCACATAAATCAAACTATAATAAGAAGTGATAAATATTGAATTTTTCAGAGGTTTGATAAGAAAAAATTACCTTAAATTTCAACAGTAGATGAATATAATTGAGTTTGGGAATGGAAATTATTGATATTATATAAAAGAGAATTAAAGATTGAAATATTGGAAATGAGATATTTTAGCCATATTTATGACTGAATATTGGATTAAATGAGGAAGTTTGAAGGTATTCTGAATTCTTCCTCCCTAAATCTAGCGTGTGATTAATTATATATATATTTTTTTTTTACGTTACCCAACCTTTATCAGTTTTGGGCCCAAAATTTTGGGGCCCTGTGCAGCAGCACGGGCTGCACAGGCCCAAAGACGGCCCTGGCTATTGATTGAGGTAGGGTTTTCCTCCTCAAATTTGTGTAATTTTATTGTAGAAGTAGATATGTACTGTATTGTGGTTTGAGATTGTATTGGGAACATATGTACGAGACCGTTGCGAGAAACGGCTCTTACTCTTACCATCGCTCTTCGTGGGACCCGCCACGGGGAGAGGATGTGCGTATTAAGGTTGCAGGCACCCTTTGCCGCGAGCAAGTGGGGGACTGTTGTGGGGCCTGAGGCCGCCACCTGGTTATTGTGACAGTGATATCGATTGATTGTGATTATCAGGTTGTGGTTTATGTTATTGTATTGTGATCGTCTTATTGCAACAGTTTTTGACGCTTGTGATTTTTGCGCTGTGATGACCCATGTAATGGTGAGCATTAGGGATGGCAACGGGCCGGGTCTGGACCGGATCCAGTAGGATCCAGATCCAGATCCGTTTCTGTCAACAGGATCCAGATCCGACCCGGATCCGACGGGTCCAAAAAAGACAGATCCAGATCCGGACCCTGCGGATCCGGGTAGGATCCGGGTTTTACGCGGGTCCCATGGAAAAAAAAAGAAAAAAGAAAAAGAAGAAAAAAAATTTACGCGGGTCCCATGAGAAGTTGAAAACAGATTTGAGGCCAAGAGTCCGTGGAACTTTTGTTTCGGGTCAACCGCGCACGATTTATGTCTAGCACTACCAAATCATGATTCGCGCACTACCCACTACCAAATCATGAGTCACGCACTACCCAAATCACGATTCACGCAAATACCCAAATCACGATTCACGCAAATACCCAAATCACGATTCTTATCAAACCCACAGTAGCGGTTCTTATCAAACCCAAATCACGATTCATGTCTATCACGATTCATGTCTTATTTCTGTACCCATTATTAGTACATAATTAACAATTTAAAAACAAGCAAGCAACAACAACAATATCCTCTGCGAAACTGGAAATGCACTTACAAATGAAATATGCGAAACAACAACAATATCGAACGGCAGCGTAGGGCGAGCAACGGCAGTCGGCGTCGGCAGCGTAGGGCGAGCAACGGCAGTCGGCGTCGGCGTCAGTGTCGGCGTCGGCAGCGGTAGCACAGGAGTTTGAATTTAGGGTTTAAATTTAGGGTTTGATTTTAGGGGATTAGAAATGAAATGTTAGATACAGACTGTTTGTAAGAAGTTAGAAATGAAATGTTTGAGGAATGATTTGAGTTGAGGCCCAGTCCAACTCCTGAAATTTCAAATTCTTTTTTTTTTTTTTTATATTAAAAACGGGTCTTCGGGTCGGATCCGGGTCTTGTCAACAAGATCCAGATCCAGATCCGTTTTTAAACTCGTGGATCCAGATCCGATCCAGATCCGACGGGTCCAAATTTTAAGGATCCGGATCCGGTCCAGCAGGGTCGGGTCCAACGGATCTGGACCGGATCCAGGATCCGTTGCCATCCCTAGTGAGCATATTCTCAGGTTCGTAAATGTTGATGCTTGCTAGCTCGGGGAGGATGGGACTTATGCAGTCATACAGTGTCGTAATAGTTATGTAGCTTCCGCAGACATTTAGTTTTATTATTGTTTATTCAGACGGTTGTAATGTATAAATTAATCATTACTTTAATAAAGGTTAATTTTAATTTGTTTATCTTAGATGCCTCAAAAAACTGAGATGGTAATGCATTCATAGTCTGATTGTCCTATTTAAAGGCCTTGGATTATGAGGGTGTTACAAATGGTATCAGAGAGACGATCTTGGCACCTAAAACCATTGAACAAATAAAATAGGACGTGCCTTAAATAAAATGAACCCCTAGTATAAGTTTGTAAGGCTACTGCAAAGGTTTGGAGACGTCCCGAAACCGCGAAATTGCTTACATTCTTGTCTTTGGTCACTAAAGGGCAGATTCAGGGATACTAGTTATGTGTGTAGTATAATGTGGTGATATTGTGGCATGGTGCAAAATGAATTGTACATGAATGTTTGGTGATGTGTTAACGGAACGGTGTGTGAATAATGATATGGATTATACGATGCGAGTTGCATTCGTTGTTTATTATTTGGCAGTATTTTTAGTGAGCATATAGGATGTATGATGCATATGATAGGTGAAGGCCGATTTCCCCTACACGAATCCTGACTGATGTAATTACTCGGCCGAGTAGGGTGAACTCGACCGAGTGAGAGTAATTCGGCCGAGTAGGTGTTACTCGACCGAGTAGGGGTAATAAGTATTATCCCTTCATAATATAATGCGCTAACACAAAGTTATTATTAATGATTTAATCAGGTATGGATATATCCTTTTTTTTCATTTTATCTTAATATAATATTGTTGAATATAATCATTAATCATTCATACACTCGTTCACTCAATTGACCGTAAAATTTTCTTGGAACAAAATTTGGCCTATTAAAAACCGGGTTACGAAACGTTGTCGACGTTTATAACAATCGTTGACGAAATTCAAAAAAAAAGACAACAATACCCTTTACCCCCCAAAACACTCCCTTACTCCCTTGCTCCCTTACTCCCTTACTCCCTAATTCACCCTCCTTCACCACGACCAAACCACCGAACCACCATCCCACGACACCCCACGACCATGAAACCACCACCCCACGCACGCCCACCAAGACCACCGACGACCACCACCACCGAGTCCATTGCACGACCACCGAGACCATTCTGACCGAAGTAAGTATTTTTTTTATAATTAATTTAGTATTAGTTTTAATTAGGTTAGTAATGTATGTAAATCTTGTTCATACTCCCTACGTTCGATTCCACTTCGCAGGTTTCTATTTTGTACACTATTCACAAGTGAACATTTAATCTCAATTTTCTCCTAATACGTAAGAGAAAACATATTCATGTGAGGTCTTGTTTGATTCGTCTTTACGAGTACATTGAAAATATCTAACTTTTATAATTTTTGCAACTACGTAGCTAAAGATATTTAACATGTAAAACGTACGTTGTCAAACGTGAAAAAGCAAACCTGCGAAGTGGAATCGTACGGAGGGAGTATATGTTATTTTGTTGTTGTTGTTGTTGTTTAAATTTGTTATTGTTGTTGTTGATTTTGTTAATTTTGTTTATTTTTCAAATTTTCGATTTTTTTTCAATTTCTGTTTTTTTGTTCTTGTTGTTGTTGTTAGTTTTGTTTGTAGTTGTTATTGTTGTTAGTGTTTGCATAGATTGAAGGAATGAGAAATTGATAATCGGGTTGATGGGTGGGGGTAGGACGTGTGTTTGGGACGTCCCTCATTGGGAGGGACGTGGGTAATCAAAGTCCCCCATAGGGTGGGACGTGTGGATTCAAAGTCCCCCATGGGAGAGGACGTGAATAGTAAACGTCCCTCATGGGAGGGACGTGGGGAATCAAAGTCCCCCATGGGGTGGGACGTGTGGATTCAAAGTCCCCCATGGGGGAGGACGTGAATAGTAAACGTCCCTCATGGGGAGGGACGTGGGTTTTGCAAGTCCTAACCATGGTTGGACTTTGAAATTCAAAGTCCCTCCATGGTTTGGACTTTTTTATTTCGTTTTAATCGTATATTTTCAATTTTAATAGTTAAAAGTTAATTTTTTTTTATAAAAAGTTGTTAATTTTGTATTTAAATGGGTAGTTTATATTTAATTGTATTAAAAGTTGTTAATTTTGCATTTAAATAGGTAGTTTATATTATTTAAGTTGTTAATTTTGTGTAATTTTGAATTTTATTAGTTTTTTATGAAATAGATTTTTAGTCATTTACCGATGAATCGTTGTTAGCGTTTGATGTTGATTGTTCGTTGTTTGACACTGAATCGTTGTTGTTGTTTAAACGTTGTTATCGACTTTTTTTAAATGTTGTTGTTTGTTTGGGAGAAAATCTGGTTGAGAGAGATGAAAAACGTCGACGATTTGTTATAAAACGTCGACGACGTTTCGTAACTCCCTTAAAAAGAATAGACGAAAATGAAAGGGAGATGAATAAAGAGGATCCTAATAGAATTCAATCATATGTCGACTAGCATGTCTTGCTTGTGACGGGCTAATCCCGTCACAAGCTTGTGACCTCTCATAAAAAGGGGAGGGGACAAGGTGGGGTGTGCTTTATGTGCTTTTCCATTCATCTCTCATGGTAATTTGTGAGAGAAAACGGATACCGCCGTTACAAATGAGAATTTGTGTATGTCGACTCATTACTTGTAGTATTTTATTCGTACACCTCACTGATACAATTATACGATTATTAAACTCCAACATTATTGCAAATTTGTGTATGTCGACTCATTACTTGTAGTATTTTATTCGTACACCTCACTGATACAATTATACGATTATTAAACTCCAACATTATTGCAATTCACCTGAATAACGTGTTATGACTTATGTGCGTAGGTACTAACCCAAATCAACCAACACGATTTGCTGGAATCATACACAAATCTTTCGAATAAAAATATAAAGAAGATAATGTTTTCTACTCAATTTGCGTTTTGCATGGAAAGATCATCGATGGAGTTGTTTCACGTGAATAAAGTGATCAACGTGATCAGGGTTGGTAGATTTTTGGGAAGAAGAAAATTGAAAACTTTGACTAACTCATATTTTTAAGGGTTTATTTTATTATGAACCAATTAAAACCAAACCTATTAAGGTGGTGTTTAGTTTACTCCGTAAAGGTATGAGATGCGGGTTAAAAATAATAGTAAGTCTTGTTTACGACGGGTCACTATTTGTGACGGATATTTTGTGAGATAAAATGGATACAAAATGAGTTAGTGGAGAAAGGGGACCACAGGAATAGTGTCGGAGAGAGAGAAAAAGTAGGTATTTTGTGAGAGAAAACGGTATCCGTCACAAGCTTGCGACGGATACCGCTGTTGCAAATAAGAATTTGTGTAAAAATAAATCAAATTTATAGCAACTGCTTGCTTGACAGAAGTGAAAGTTTCATACGCATACCTCATACACATTAAGGCATGAGTTTTTGGTACTTAAAAGGGAATTGGATATGAGATTCATATTATGATTATCTAATTAAAAACAAACAAAAAAGGGTGGAAAAAACAATTAGGCATTAACAGGCTAAATCACACACCTAATCAAAAAATAACCAACTAGCCTGGTTTAACTAATATAGTTAGGGAAGTCGAGATCGTATCCACAGGGATACAAAAAAATCTATTTATTTACTAAGTCTGTCTTAATGTAACTAATTTGGGGTTTATGATTTGTGATTTATCTAAACTAAGCCAATTAAAATTACTAAAGCAAATAATAAAAAGGTGATCAAAATATAAGGAAAGAAAACTAGGATTATTGTCGGTTCACCATGGTCAATCAACGGTGAAAGGTAAAATCAAGGACTAGCGAATATTCGTCGGTCTAAAGGGTAATAGGTCTTCTAAATCTACTATTCACCCTAAAATATTACTGTACTAATTTTGTTCACGCTCTAAATAGCATACTTTATTGTTCACAACATGTCTTGCCCATATAAGAGGTACACATAATTAATAAACAATAATTGAAAGGTAAAACAATACTTGCGAACAAAAGCAAATACGGAAATACAACTTCAAACTAAAACTAAAGCGTAAACTAATTATTGATGTATAAGACAAAAGATAAAAGAAGAGATATTAAAACTACCATGGTCACCTTCTATTTATAGCAATAGAGACCTAGGTTTATTACAATACGTAAATTAGATTTTTTGATATACCTTGGTGATTCCGGTAGTGATAGTGTTATATGCTGCAGTAACCAACGCTTTGTATTTTATTGCTGTGATAATTCATTGGTATAGTGAGCAGATTCTCGACAGGTAGTTCGACGTTGATTGATTACTTGAGGCTGAGATGAAGCGAGTCAGCACATAGGAGTGATATATAGCATATTAGCTTTCGTTGTTATATTAGTTTATTTTCTTTTGACTTGAAACTTTATGTAAAGACGGTATTATTACTTAATAAATGTTTTGTGCCTTTCTTTGATATTCTACATTGGGCAACCGGAATGGTGACATTTTCATAGGCCGAGGGTCCTTGGTAAAGGTCTCGGGTTATGAGGGTGTTATAATTTTTTCCCCAAAATGCCCTTTTATGGTCGATGCTTGCTCTTTTAGCCTCTTTGTCTCCTCTGTGTGTTAGAAATGCTCGAAAAAAGCTACTAAAAGTTTAATTTCCTACAAAACACGATAAACATATTCTTTTTTGGCAACTGTAAAGAAAGTGATTACAAAGTAGCTTACACGCTAGTAACCCGGCTCATTGAGTCGGATTTTATTATTACATTATTTGAATAAGAAGCTAAACTAAAAACGGGGTTGACAAACGAAGTAGGCTTTTTGATGGGACGATCGGAGTTGACCAATTGCACGGACATTTCTTTTCTCTTTTTAATCAACTGAGTTTCAGAGGAGTACCTACAACAAGACACACTTACGCCACGAGGACGTAGAAATTTATGGGGGGAGGATCTACTTGTAGAGAAAGTAGGTACATTGTGTCTTGGAGATTCATCCTTTTGGCTATGATTCTTCTTCGGAATAGTAATTTTCCTTCTCTCGTTCACACGATGATTAAAGGGGTACCTACAAAGCATAGACGTAGTTGGGTCGCACGATAGATTAACGGATGAAGAGATCTTACATGTCTTAGGACAAGTTGAAAAGATAAAAGGTCGAAGGTCCTTAGGATCGGAGGTGACATTGTCGGTCACCAAAGGATCGGCCAAGCTTGGGTCATACGCCATAATCTTCATATTTTCGTGGCAGTTTTCGGTAACGAGGGCAGAAAAGTTGTCACAAACAGAGGCTATACTCGAACTTATGGAACAACCAGAGGTACAATTGAACTAATTCCATGAGTACCATGGTTAACCTCGATAGTATCCAAAGGACTTATAATTTCGAACATGTTAACTGTTTTAGATTTCCGCTTTTTAGAGCACCTCTTCCTCCTCTTTTTCTTAGAGCATTTTGTTGTAGCGTTGCTCTCCTTAGTTGCCTCAACATTAAGGATCCGAATTGTCATGATGGACAAATCCCTTTTTTGGTAAAAGCTCACATTTTTACCTTCAATGAGCTTTTGATAAGATTGTCCGGGGATCCGTAGTCGGGAATTTCCTCCACCCTTTTGGCTAAACTAAAGAACGGACTTATTAGAAATATGCGCATTCTCCTCTAGGCTAGGGTGCAAATCTAAATCAATTTCATAAGTGCTTTGAGGATCCTCCACCTCCGTATTCACGTAGTCAATATCCTTTATACCCATATCACTTTGATCTTCCATCACCTCCATGGCCACACTTTCACTAACATTTTTACTCATTCCGGCTTCTGGAACAAAGACAGACTTCTTACAATTCTCATCCATACGACACACGTGAGTAACGTCCAAATTAAAACTCTTTTACCATTTTCTTTGATGAGAAGATGACCTTTTACAACATCTGATTCTCTTAAAACATCCTTATTCCTAGGTTCGGCCACCAAGCTTTTTAACCAAGTCCAGTTCAGCTTCCAAAAATCTTTTCAACTTCATAAATGCTACCGCCCTCCGAAAACGCGCCTTGATATTACGAGGAAATATGTCCAGTATCATAGAGCACAAATCAACAGAAGCTCTGTATTCCCCAAGTTTAAGGGGACAAGCATCGAGATTAGAGTTGAGGGAAACAACAAGTTGAGATGGAGAATGAATATCTTCCCCTCCAAAATCTTTCAAACTCAACCCCATGAGTTTACAAGCTTCATCGTAACAAGTTGCGGCTCTATCAAAAAAGTTTTGCTTAAAAAAAATATCTCCCTTGTCTTTAAACTCCCTCACCTTGCATAAGGGCGACCCCTGAATAGTCCTAAATAGCGTAACATCCCCTCCCCATCTTCATCCATAAACCAATCATTAACGTGACCACAAGCAAAAGCTTCCAAGAATTTCCGATGATCGACAATGGAAGTCATAACTTCAATAAAACTAACAATTGGATAAATGTATACATAAAACCACCAGACAATTCAACGAACCCCAACTTCCAATCAAACTCCCAAACAACAAAGACGAGTAGTAACAAAGTCCCACCCCACAATAGATGAAAAGAGGAACCATGGATTGATGTGATAAAAACACTAAACTTGCTAATAATTAAACTAAACAAAGATCCAATTAACAAACAGAAAACACAAGAAAGGGAAAACGAAGTCACCGCTGTGTTGCATGGAACACAAATCAGTGAAGAAAAGACAATCCAAGGAAATCTCACCCCAAGATGGTAACGGTTGTTAGGTTTTAGTTACTCATAAACTAAATATTTAGTCATACTAATCAAAATACTTTAATTAACATTTTAATTAACTTATTTATATGATCTTATGCATGCTAAAATAATGCGGGAATAAGGAGATTTCGAACCCTTACACACGGTCCAAAATGTAGCAAGGATGATCCTCCAATGTTCAACAAGAACACCTCCTTTGTGATGCACCAAGACAACACCTTAATGAACCGAAACCTTGTAGTTGCTAGACTAAGAATCGGTTTTCTCCTTAAACTATGTAAGTTCTAGTAATATGAACTTAGTATACTAATTTATATATCTTAATATAACTAGTATTAATATTATCTTATAATATTACTTAGAGGATTTTGATGTTTATAATTTTCTCACCCTTAGAAAATTTCAAGCATTAAGATGAATAATGTGGGATGTCCAATATTTAAGTAGGTAGGGTTTATGGGGATGGTGAGGCCGGCCATGGGAAGAGCAACAAGGGAACATGTTGCCTTACCCATGCACCTTAGGGTGGCTCTAGGTAGTGTTTCCAAGACCCTTTAATGATTGTGTCTTGTGAACATTTAACACACACAAATCATCATATTAGCATGCCCCAAAACCGGTACCAACAAGCTTAAAATGGACTTCATTTTATAAAATCGTCAAATGTAAAATTGTATACTATGTGACATCTTATATGTCACAAGTTAATAAAATACAATTATCTTAATATAAATATTTATCGTATAAATATTGTATATAATTAAATAAATCATATTTATCAATTGACAAGTAATTCGAAATTACAAATATAAAATGATAAATTATCGTCAAGACGATTTACAACCTTTGCATTAATTATAACCCGATTCATTCTAATTACGATATTATAAAATATCGTTTAATGTTTAATAATTGACACGTTTCAATTTTAAACATAAATCTTACAATAAGATTTAACCTCTGATTTCTCGATATACGAGTTTAAGGAATATGATCAAATCGTATCAATATACATTTTATCATTTTATCAATTAAGGGAATTGTCCTAAAGGTATGACCTAAAGGGATCAACTGACCACCACCGTCATACGACAGTAATGTCAAACTCTAGCTAGCCAATCATTACCGATTAATGTTGGTCAGTTGACTAATATAATTCGTATCATCCCTTGCGCATTCTCGTCATGAGATTTAATTACGTGATCGCACTATTGTTGAGGACACATTTCCCAACAATCTCCCACTTGTCCTCGACAAGTGTGCGTCATCAATTCTCTTGTCCTATTACAATCTCTCACTCAATGCAAGATGTCTCTCTGAGGTCGTACTTGCATTCGATCATATCATGAGTGGTTTCCTCGATCTGGAGAATAACTGTTTGACCGGAATTATCTACCATAGATACCTTCCGAGCGTGGCCACGCATTTCAAGTTAACTTCTCCTCGAGTGGCCTTGAGATTTGAACAACCCTGACAAGGGGTGGGCAATTTCTATCGTACTACTTCCTTCGACTAGTCACAGTCAGTCACAACCTGAAGCAATCCCATTTGACTCCAGTTACGAAAAGTCGTAGAGAATGGATCAAGGTTATGCCTAAACTGTACCATCTTGGGAGAGTAGTCTTTAGTCTAATAATTGACTCACAAGAATACTATAGCAGCTCTTGCCACGACCCGGCTATAAAATTTCCAGAACTCTATAAGCGGTCACTATGCCCGACAGAGTGTCTCTTGCAGTCTGCCTATGTGATCGACTAGTCATCACATATGACTCTATGGCACTTGAACTTGTCATCAATCGCCTCACATTCTAGTCGCTTTGAGATGTCACCTCATGTAAGCGGCTAGGGACTATACTAAGTCAATCCAGTTCACTTATGGGGTTCAATATTGTCTCTCACAACCCATTTGGATTTTGACAAAGTATCTTTCATCTTGAGTTAATTATAACTCAAATGACATTGCCATGCAAAAACAGTCAATACTATTTCATTGCATTTGATGCACGATCATCTATTTGTATTAGTGTTTTGCGAATAAGCCTTTTATTCATGATTGCAAAACTTACAAATTTTGGTCTCTTTCCGACTCATATTATCTCACATAATATGATCTTATTTGAGCACATATCTAGAAACCATTCTAGATTTTGAGTTTCCTTTCCTGAGGAAAGCTCCCACTGTTATCCTATAACTCGTGACGTATTGATATACTAGAGGGATTAAAGAATCACTCGACATTATCTAGTCACTTATGTGCTGAAATCTATATTGTAGTTATTAGTGATTTCATCACTCTTACTATTTTCAACCATCTTGGCTATTTTATTAATGTTATTCATATCTAACCATTTGATTTCTAATGGGCGACCTTTTATTATCAATATAATAAACCTTCCCGTAAAACTCCATCATCGTATGATATAAGGTATTTGATCATCTAGAATTGAAAACCTCTTATTCTTTACACCTTAAAGAATCACCCATCCTCTCTAAATGGTAGGCTTAATTCTTTTAATGAACATCGCTCCCACTAAAATCAATATTACTCGATCTCTTAAATGAACCTTCATTTCGCGCATGTAAATCTTTTATTTTTATCTTGAATCATTATCACTATCACTATCCCTATAGTGATCTATTTTCATTCAATCAATCATCACCTTCTTTTCATGTCTTCGTTTCCTCGAGATGAATATGATAATTTCCTTATAACTACATTGAGAGAATTGAGATGATTTTTTCTCTTTTATCTTATAAACTTAGAAAAATCATTTATTAAGGAACCGGTCTTTCCTCCTGTATAGATAGATGATTTCTCCTCTATTATCTTATAATCTTTAAAAATCATTATCTCAAGGAGCCGATATTCCTTCCGAATTCATACGGGGTTTCCCACGGAAACAATGAACATAAGGAACTTTCTTCGAGTGTCCTCCCGTAGTTTCTTCAGTGTCCTCTCGTAGTTTCTTCATTCATTTAGGGCTCTTCTTAAGACTCCAATGTAGGAATCTTCTCTAAGATCCTTTATTTTTATCATTGGTTTGCGAGCGAAATATTTTCTCCCACTCTATCCTTCTAACAATAACCTTTATTCGTATAAGGATAGCTATTTCGATTAACCAATGCATATGAATGTTTGAAGTTTTATAGGTGTGATGAATACATTCTCATTTTCACTTAAAATGAAAATCTTATAATGAACTAATGTTGTCTCATTTTGATTGAAAGTATCTCATGGGGTGTAGTTCTCCGTTTTAATCAACACTTTGATTACATTATATTGATCGTATCAATGTTAATTGCGTGATTAGATCACTTATTATTCATGTTTAAACAAGGTATGCAATTTATTTGAGAAATCAAGACATTGATTAAGAACAAAAGTAGTGACTCGGGTTGAAAACCAAGTCACCAATATCCAAAATTACAACCATTGTTTTAGGATTTTAATCCTTGTCTTACAAGAAAGTCAATTGTTCCATAAATAAATGCAAAATATGAAAGAAGACGATATGAAAATTAGAGCCTAGCTCTTCAAGTCTTCGATCAATTGGATGCTACCGTAGCCATCCAAGTAAGGAACCTCATGTTTCCTTCTCCTTGCCCTTATCATTATTAGGAGGTGGCCCTTTAAAACAATTAAAAAGGGTAAATATCAACACATTTGTATCACTATACATAAGTTGATAAATGACATGAATTATAAACGAGAATTATTACCTACGGCGGTTGCCTTCCCATTTTTGAGATCGCTTAAGTATTTGGAGCAATTACGCTTCCAATGACCGATCCTCGTGCAATAATGGCACTTGTCTTCGGATTTCGAAGACGAGGTGGAAGCGCCTTTCGAAAAGGTTTTTTCTTTAGTCGCTTTGGGCTTGAACGTTTTCTTGCCCTTGCCTTTAAAGGCATTCCTTTTGAAGCTCGTTTTCCCTTTCTTTTCGATGTTTAAAACATCCTTAGTGGAACTTTCATGAAGTCCCGTGTCCCTTTCGGATTGGACGAGTATCTTATGCAACTCATCCAATGTTGTCTCTTGGTTTCGCATGTTGAAATTCACCCGAAATTGAGCATACGATTTAACCTTATTGAGCGAGTGAAGAACTCGGTCAATTATGAGAGAGTCGGGAACATCAACGTCTTGCGCTTTTAGAGTCTCCGCGAGCTCAACGAGTTTGAGCACATGAGGGCTTATCTTTTGCCCTTCCTTCAACGTGATGTCGAAGAAGGCGGAAGCCGCCTCATATTGGATCACCCTTGGAGTTTAAGAAAACATGGTCGTAAGCTTGGTGTATATCTCATACAATGTGGTCAACTTAATCATACTCCTTTGGAGATACGGCTCCATAGAGAAGATGAGCACATTTTTAAGAGCGGAGGACTCTTTCATGTAGGCTTCATAGGCCTCACGATTTTGGACCGATGAACGAGCGGTCGGAGCGGGAGGAGCGGCTTCGGATAGGTAACGACTCTTATCGTCACCTTGAGCGGCCAAAAGTAATTGCGCATCCCAATCCTTAAAATTGGAACCATGCTTATCGAGTTTGCAACAGTCCATAAAAGACCGAAGCCATGAAACGTTAGTGAGAGGTGGAGCGTTGGTTGCCATTGACGATGTTGAAAATTAAACTACAATAAAATGAAGGAAATAAAACAATATCATTTTAAAATTCATAATTTAAACTAAAAACTTAAACAAGTTAATAAGTTATTTACTTAATGATCTCTTACCCAATTAAATAAATAATCCCGAGACCCAAACCCATACTAATCCGGGCACGGTGTAGCCGATTCAACCCGTATCTGTATAATTTGGTGGATTAACCCTTTAATCGGTTCTACCTTAGAACTCTCGGTCGACAATTTTCTAAAAATTGTCTTTAGCCCGAACTTATTGCAACTACGGTTACGAATACTTTCGTTGAGATCAACCAAATTTCAAGGTGTAATCTTATTACCCCACTTACCCAACGTGACAATTTTAGTACCCCGGTGTAGCCGAGCCTACGTTCTTGTGAAGAAGGGATTCATGGGACCGTACTTTTTGGTAAGGCTAAGTCTCAATATTTATATGTAAGAGATCTAGTCAAATTATTATCTATCTCCGTTTAAGTGAACTAAGTCGGTGAATTATCGATAAAATAAAAGACTAGGTCGACTAAATCGAAAATGCATGAGACGATATATGACGATTTGGCTATGCATGCAAACATATAAAAAAAAGCAAAAAGAAAGCATAAAAATAAACCCTAGTATGGCTTTTTCTAGAAAAGAAATAATAAAGTACAAATTCGGAAACCAACTCCTTTGGTCCCTTGAACTTCACGAGGCACGCACTTCGAGGTAAACACCGTCTTGTCGGAACTCCTTTCCGAATGGCACCATCTTCAAGGAACTCCGGATTTTACAAAAAAATTACAACTTTTCTAGTCTACTTTATACACTATAAAATAGAAATAAATTACAATTGGGTGATACGAGATCACAAAATTACAACCGAATCGGTAACCCCTTACATTACGGGAAATACCGATTAAAAACTAAGGCCATACTAAGTAAATTACATAATTCCCAAAATTACGTAAATAAATCATGACATTCATAATAAAATATGCAATGCTTATGAATATATGAACTATCATGCAAATCCTAAGCCAAATCGTCCTATTTAAATAAATAGTCATCGTATACCTCGGTTTATGGAATCGCGTGTTTTAACGTTTAACAACACTATGCATAATATGAATCGGAATTCATTCTTAAGTTAATCATCCCAACTCATTTAGGTTTCAAAATTTAGTCTTACTCAAACTTTGAACATGACTTAACTTAATATATTTTAATATTGTTCGGTATTACTCGGTTTTACGGGAAAAATAATATAAAAATCCAAAAGAGTCATAAAAATTTCGAAAAATTCAAAATTCAAATTTTGAAAATTCCAGAATGTTCTTAAAATTTCAGAACCTTAAAAATATTAGTATATATATGTTTTTATTTTTACACTTTCCAAAACACCTTAAGAACATAAAATGGACGGAAAAATAAATTACACACTGCCCAAGAGCCGAAATTTTTGATGAAAATGACTCTTTTAATTCAATTTTAAATGCAACTTTTTAACAATTTAAAATTAAATCAAAACAGAAACCTTTGGCTCCCAAGAATAATTTCATGATGAACATATCATATATGACTAATATGGGTTAAATTTTCCGGCCATTTTAACAACTATTGCAAATTTTAACGATTTTCGTCATATATCGTACGATTTTAACCTTTAAAATTATTTCTCAAGCATAAAATAAGATAAAAATCTCGAAATTTTTATACATGCTGGAAATAATATATATGACATCGTGTTAAATTTTTATGGCCAAATTCCAACTTAAACTATTAAAGTCGAAATTATGTCACTAATTACCCGATTTTTACATTAAAAATCTATAATATTGCAATATTTGAGATAAATTTCTGGAAAATTCAACATATATTTTAAATATTGCATGTGACATACTCATAAATTTTTATAGTCAAATTCGTAATATAACTATACAAACCCATTTTTATTCATCTTATTGCATTTTAACCCTTAAAATTCATATCACATGTTTTATAAGTCCATAATTTACGAAAATTCATATTCATAACATAGGATATACAGGTGATAACATACTGAAAAATCTCGGCCAAAAGATGATTTTAACTATTTTTCCCAAAATAAACGATTTTTAACCATTAAAACTTAATAAAACCGAGATTTAATATACCAATAAACAATATTCATGCAAAATATATTCCAAACATTCTAAAACATTTTAGAAAACATTAGGTATTCATGCTAAATAATTTCGTGCATATCTTATATTAAACGAAAAACCAAATTTTATTTTGTTATCACTATAACTCCGTAAAAACGTAACGGAAAGCATGCAAACAACCTATTGCTCTGATACCAATTGTTAGGTTTTAGTTACTCATAAACTAAATATTTAGTCATACTAATCAAAATACTTTAATTAACATTTTAATTAACTTATTTATATGATCTTATGCATGCTAAAATAATGCGGAAATAAGGAGATTTCGAACCCTTACACACGGTCCAAAATGTAGCAAGGATGATCCTCCTATGTTCAACAAGAACACCTCCTTTGTGATGCACCAAGACAACACCTTAATGAACCGAAACCTTGTAGTTGCTAGACTAAGAATCGGTTTTCTCCTTAAACTATGTAAGTTCTAATAATATGAACTTAGTATACTAATTTATATATCTTAATATAACTAGTATTAATATTATCTTATAATATTACTTAGAGGATTTTGATGTTTATAATTTTCTCACCCTTAGAAAATTTCAAGCATTAGGATGAATAATGTGGCATGTCCAATATTTAAGTAGGTAGGGTTTATGGGGATGGTGAGGCCGGCCATGGGAAGAGCAACAAGGGAACATGTTGCCTTACCCATGCACCTTAGGGTGGCTCTAGGTAGTGTTTCCAAGACCCTTTAATGATTGTGTCTTGTGAACATTTAACACACACAAATCATCATATTAGCATGCCCCAAAACCGGTACCAACAAGCTTAAAATGGACTTCATTTTATAAAATCGTCAAATGTAAAATTGTATACTATGTGACATCTTATATGTCACAAGTTAATAAAATACAATTATCTTAATATAAATATTTATCGTATAAATATTGTATATAATTAAATAAATCATATTTATCAATTGACAAGTAATTCGAAATTACAAATATAAAATGATAAATTATCGTCAATACGATTTACAACCTTTGCATTAATTATAACTCGATTCATTCTAATTACGATATTATAAAATATCGTTTAATGTTTAATAATTGACACGTTTCAATTTTAAACATAAATCTTACAATAAGATTTAACCTCTGATTTCTCGATATACTAGTTTAAGGAATATGATCAAATCGTATCAATATACATTTGATCATTTTATCAATTAAGGGGAATTGTCCTAAAGGTGTGACCTAAAGGGATCAACTGACCACCACCGTCATACGACAGTAATGTCAAACTCTAGCTAGCCAATCATTACCGATTAATGTTGGTCAGTTGACTAATATAATTCGTATCATCCATTGCGCATTCTCGTCATGAGATTTAATTACGTGATCGCACTATTGTTGAGGACACATTTCCCAACAACGGTGACACACAAAACGATCAAAGATCGACCTTGATTGCAACCAACAGATCGATGATTCCCTTTCTGCAACTACGAGATTATCCGACAAACAAAGAACAATGATTTCGGCTTGCCGGTATGAAGATGGAAGGAAAGCAGCCAGCGAGCCGAATCAAACAAGGAAGATGGGTAAGTTTCTAGGTTTTGGGATTTTTTTAGTTTGGTGTTTTTTGGGATTTTTCTCTCTCCTCTCTCTACGTTTACTTATTGCTACTCATTGATGATTAACATATTCAAAATACATAGAACACAGAATTAGCTCACATCTACACTAATAATAGTGCAAATATCGAATGAAATCAAGCAAAATTAGGGAGTAAAACTATATAAAAAATGGACACATCATCAGGGGGTCTTAAATAATTCGGAGGCCCCGTACACCAACGAAACAAAAACCCTTAATATATATTGAGAACATATAAAATAAAAGCAAAGTTAAATCAAGTGATTATACTGGGAAGCAAACTAGGATGTTTTGGTTGATATGAAAATTTGATACCACTACACTAGCTTTTGGTTGATAAGAAAATATGAGAAATGCAAAGCATAATATTTGGTCTAGTTGCTAAGTTTTGGGCAAATTTTGTCTCTGTTTATAACAAGTAATGATCCAGACAAATGGTAATACTTGCTTTTTCACGCTATTTATGATAGTAAGAAATCTTTAATATTACTCTTAATTTATAAGACAAAATACATTCATGTGAGATCTTGTTTGATTTATTGTCAAAAATGCTATAAGAATAACAATTTTTTATAATATTTAATAATATGTAAGTAAATATATCGACGTTGCAAAACGTGTCTCGACAATGTGATAAAGCAAGTGTTATGGATTGAAAGGAGTACTTATATCACAATTACATGTATGGTATGAAAGACTAGACCTGACAAACAAGTCGTATCGCGTCGTGTTCGTGTTCGTGTTCGTGTTCGTGTCCGTGTCAACATTAAACGGGTCAAAACTAACTCGACCCTAACCCGACCCATTTAAGTTATCTATAACCCAACCCGACTTGTTTAACTCATTTATCTTTAGACAGGTTATTTTTAATCTACTTAACTCGTTTAACCCATTAGAGTAATAAAATAAACTACATTAACATTACTATCCCAAAAACCAATGTTTGAAAATGCTCATTTTTAGGTTGTTTAGTTGGATTATTGACTTTACCCAAATATATATTGACACTTTTAAATAAATGGGTTTTTCGTGTCGGGTTCGTGTAAAAATAGCTCAACTCTAACCCGACCCATTTAAGTTTTGTATCGTGTCCCTGTTCGTGTCAACCCAATTACTTAACTGTGTTACAATGGCTTGAGTAGTGCTTGACCATAACCCGCTAAGTTCGTGTCGGGTTCGTGCCGAGTTTTCGGGTCGTGTTAATAATTACCGCCCCTATAAAAGATGACTTTGTTAATAAATATATATTTAAATAAAAAGATAAATAAATGATTGTATTAGCTTAAAATAAAAAGGGGTAAATAAATAACGGGACAAAGGAAGTAATAAAAATACATTAATTCTTATTTCAGACCGTAGGATTTGTCTGAAATAATAAGACTGATATCATTTTCTCTCACCAAATACTCATTTAGCAAGTGAGTGGGAAAACACATGAGATGTCCCACCACTCATGTGATTTCCACTCGTGAGAGGTCTTATTATTTCCGACGAAACTTGCGGTCTGAACTAGGACAGATCCATAAAAATATGGGTGAGTCGTGACTTGTCCATATACTCCTCCTACCCAATTTAAATGTCCCATTGTACATTTCTGTCTATTCAGCGAAGTGTCCCGTTGTCCATTTTTAGTAAGTTTTTTACTAATGTTTTATCATTCTACCCTTATTAATTTTCATTTATTACTCACTCATCGACTCATTTCTCTACTTATTTTATACAAATCATAACACTTTCTCTGCAATCTACGTACACTACTCAACCAATATATTAAACAATTAATATCTTATAAATTTTGTCTTTTCATGACAATGGGACACCTAAGTTGGGTAGGAGGGAGTATATTATATGAGTATAGTGTAGCCATGTAGGTGTATATATAAGACGTTAAAGAGAAGATGCATGAAACACAAAGGAAGAAGATGGAACAGAAATCTCAAATTATCAATCTTCCTATAATTGACTTAACTGCACCTGATCGCCTTTCCACTGCTGCTTTGATCCGCCAGGTTTTTTTCTACCTTTTTGGGTACTTTTTTTTGTTCATTCTTTCTTATTGTTACTCCATTTGTGTTTCTTCATTTTCGTTAACTTTTCTGTATCCTAATTAATGGCCAAGGTAGGATTCCAATTTATAAAATTAAATGTGAGTTATACGTTTTACAACTAGTCTCTCCTGTGAAGTTTATATCGTCATAAACTTGTGCCGGGACAAGTACTATTCATACCTTGTGGGAGAATAAGACGATCGAAACAGTTTGCTTCTCCCTAGGCATTATGATTTTGTCTTATAACCCCCAGATAGTACGTATTACTTGACATGTTGCAAAGCGTGCGACGGATATGTCCGTCACAAATGAATGAGTATTTGTGTAAGTTTGATGGATGATTTTACAGTAAATATAGCTTTCGGATGATTACACAGAAAAATTCCTACAACCGATTGTATTTACCACAAGATGATTATAATTTATACAGTATTGAGCTCATTATAAAGTTACCATCTACTCCCTCCATTCAAATCCACATTACACATTTCTATTTTACACACTATTCACAAACAACCATTCAAATTCGATTTTCTCTCGATACGTAAATAAAATTATATTCATGTGGGATCTAGTTTTATTCGTCTTTACGAGTATATTATTAATATCTAATTTTTATAATTTTTGAAAATATGTATCTAACAATATTTACCGTACAAAAGACGCGTTGGCAAACGTGAAAAAAGAAATGTGTAATGTGGATATGAATGGAGGGAGTATATCTTAATAGTTGAGTTCAATAACTTGAGGCTTGCTATCTTCATTTTACCTCTCAGTCTCTCACCTTCTCATCGACCTTCTCTCTTTACCTTTTGGCAATTCATTAGGATAATATATATCGTGTGGGTCGGATGACAAGTAACGGATGCCAAATAGGCAAATATACTACAACATCCTTCACAACATCCTTCATCACAGTCAATTATTGTCTTTTGACCAAAAAAAGACCAGAGATTAATTATAAAATGACAATTGGATTAAATTGAGTGTGAGAGATCACATGGCTCATTAAATGTAATCCTAAAATATAAATAACAACATTTGACTAAGATAGCTAAAATGGAGTAGAACCGCAAATACTCGAGACAAAAAGAGTATATTTTAAAGGTAAAAGAGAAGGTTGATGGGCACGAGACTTTCCTAAAATTCATCTCATGTTTATTGTTGTTTTGTACATTAGACTTTCCTAAAAATCTCATGTCTATTGGAGTTATGTACATCAGATTTTTACGTAAATTCCATGTGTATTAGTGGCTAGTATACATCTAATTTGTTTTCAACCTATATCCTTTATTGTGGCTTTTTTAAAAATAATTGGAATTGTCAATGCTAATACAAAACTGGAATTGTACCAAAACGGAGGTCATTCATAAAATCATAACAAATCACGACAACAAATGTCGTTCGTCATACATGGTTTGAATTCAACATACAACTAACCCAACAAAGGTCGTTCGTCAAACAATTCATACGACATAACCTTAAAGTTCATGCGACAAACAAGTTTTCAAAATAAAACTAATACATTACTATGATTAAAGATTCAGAAAATAGTTCGTGTTAAAATGTGACTCGTTTGTCATGTTGATATGTTTGAGTTTTATTACGGTGAGCAATAAAATAAGAAGGAATAAAATATAAATCCAAGAATGCACAAGAAACAAAGTAGAGGTCATGTGAACAACTAATGTGTACTTCTCCTACCTTGCTACCTTTTTTTCAATAGTAAGTCTTGCTTGCGACGGGTCACCATTTGTAACGGGTATTTTGTGAGATAAAGTGGATACAAAATGAGCTAGTGGAGAAAGGGGACCACATGAATAGTGTCGGAGAGAGAGAAAAAATGGGTATTTTGTGAGAGAAAACGGTATCCATCACAAGCTTGCGACGGATAGTGCCGTTGCAAATAAGAATTTGTGTGTTTTCAACTTGCTAATAGTTTTTGGAAAGTAGATTTCCAAGTCTTACTTGGTTCTTGGTTTCTTACGTACTACGTACTTCTTTTTATTTAATTAGTTTATTTGTTTAAGATAAGTTTGTATAGAAATATGTTCTTAATTAGATTAATGTTTTTCAGGGTAGTTTACTATATAAACACTACTCCGTCTTAGCTATTCTTTAAGGAGAGATTTGTGGACAAACACATTGAGAGTTTTAAGAGGCAGATCTAGAAAAACTATGTGTTCATCTTTTGTAATTTTGTAATTCTCCCGACATAGTGAAATATTTTCCCTCGTCCTGGTGGATGTAGCTATCACATTGATAGTGAACCACGTAAATCTTGTGTGTCTTTTATTTTTTGCATCTACTCCATATCGCTTCCGCACAACAATAAGTATAGAAAAAGCAAGGCAAGATGGTAGGTACATTATTTGTAATCTTGAGTGTTGTCCCAAAAGCCACTGAGGGTGGTCAAACTGGCGAGTTGGGTTGCTTGCGGGTCAGGCAAAAATTGATCTGGGGGCGATCTTACAGTGGGTCTGTGCTGGGAACGAGCCGAGTTTAATATCCGGGATCGAGACCATCCCGGTGTAGGTGATGGTCCAGAGGCGTATCTAGGACTCATTGAAAGGGGTGCGAAAAATTAACGAAATTACGAAAATTGCAAAATTATGTTTATATATTTAAAATTTGGTTCTAGCAAAATATAGTTTATTGTGTGATTGGGAAAAATATAAATAAAACATATGGTAAAAATAACATTGAACAAAGATGGTTTAATAGAAGTATTGAACCCTTGGCCCGACAACCAACATAATTAATATATCTATTAATTACACAAAATTATGCTTATTTTTTAACGAAGGGGTGCGGCCCCTCTATATACGCCTATGTGATGGGCCCGGCCAGGCTGCATGCGGACTGGACTGGTCTGGCCAAAGGTGACCTAAGGGAGTAAGGGACGGATCGGGCCGGTCCCTATGTCTACTACTCTGTATCTCTGATCGTATGGTACTCCCTAGAATTTAAGAATTCAGGCCTTAAGCTTAAAATGATTATAAAATTGGACAATGAAGAATTGAAGATATATATACGAAAAATTTGAAAATCAAATTACAAATAGACTTGAAATATTTCATACTTCTCGTGTTAATATGACTCATTGACCTATATAACACTGATTTATAAAAATGCTTAGTTCATAATATAGCAATTTGTTGATATCTCGACGCATCTCGATGTATGCTCTAACAAGTAACAAGGGTTCACTTTGTTTGTGAAATGTGTATTGTAGGCATGTGTCGAAACAGGGTTCTTCTACATTGTTAACCATGGCATTGACAAGGATCTGCTCAATAAATTATTTAATGGCGCTTCGGAATTCTATTCACTTCCGCTGGAAGACAAGATGAAATTTTCGAGGAAAGCAAATCGAGGATATACTGCTCTTTATGCTGAAAAACTTGACCCTTCTCCCACAGCTAAAGGTTTGCTTGCCTTCCTCGCTTCATTACTTATTTCCATTGTTTATACCAGTGGTGGTCAATGGTGCGGGCCGACCTGGTCCGGAACGGGTCGAGGGGCGTTGCAGGTTCAAGGTATGGGACCCAAACACGGCCCGGGATGGGTTAGGCCCGGTTCTTGGGAAGTGTTACCGACCCCGGCCCGTTGAGGGTTGAAGGCGGGTCTAGGGAAGGTCTGGTGCAGGTTGGGGGCGGGTCTAGGGGGTCTGGATATATACGGGTTGGGTCACCTTTCGGGCCGGGCTCCAGAAATTGGACCTGGCCCGGTTACTTCACACGCAGGCTGGGCCGGGTTTGGACCTGGGTGAGGCAGGGCGGGTTAGATCTGGGTTCAATGGCGGGTCGAGTTTGGGTTGCCAATGCCGATCCACACTCTTAACCAGCCCTAGTTTATACTATCCTAACAAACATGATCCAAGTCGTGTTGTTTTGGGACCGTTGTCTTTGTATCTGTTAGAATATGTTTGTAGGGCAACCAAAATCAATAATAAAATCTCATATTACAATTACTCTCTATATTATCTAACAGTATCTTATGGACTAGGATGGTTCAAATGCAATAATGGTCTATTTGATTATAAATTCGTAATTATGTGACGTTCAAGAATGTTGTATACATATTGGCAGGTGATCCGAAGGAGTCTTTCTACATCGGTCCACTTGATACCGAAGCGGGCAAGCTGAACCAATGGCCTTCCCAAGGTAATTATTAAGCTTTGGTTATCCATTTGACCTAGTGGCCGACCCGGTGGTGGCACAGGGTCAACCCACTAGACCCTGAACCGTGCCTTTTATATGCTTGCTAGTTATTGATAAGCTATATTTTAATTTTGGTGGACATGGTAAAGTTGTTTCTAATATATTTTGTTTTATGTTAAATTAGAGCTACTTCCAAATTGGAGATCTACCATGGAAACATATCATAGAAGAGCTTTGTAAGTTTTAGATTATCTTAAATCTCGGAGTCGTCTCACGTTCTTAGTCATATTTGTATATTTCGTCGACAGTTTTGTAATCCGAAATGTTGTGTCTTTAAATTTCAAGGAGGGCGGCAAGAAGTTTGTTGTCGTTGGTTGCTCTGGCCTTAGACCTGGATGAAGTGTTTCTCAAGGAAAACGGATTTATGGACTCGCCAATGGGATTCCTTCGCCTTCTTCGTTACCCAGGTCTCGCTCCTGTACTTCACTTGGTCTAGGGTCTAGGGTCTAGGGACTAGGGACACTCGTTTGAGAAATATATTTTTCCTCAACGGTCGGTTATGTTACTCCGTACATGTTTATAACCTTAGCAAAACGTTGATTCAGGTGACTTGGGTGGGTCGAATGACGAAGAGATATTAGGTGCTTCAGCTCATTCAGATTACGGGATGATGGCTCTCCTAGCAACTGATGGTGTTCCTGGATTACAGGCATGTTCTCTTTAATGTTATTAAAACTTGAGATATGGAAAATATTATAATATTATTGTATTCACAAAACTTACTTTATTATGAAAGAGTAGGGTATATATACATAGCATAGACTAGGGTATTTACAGTAGGAAATATGTGCACTATCAAATATAGCATGAAATTATTATATGGCCTTGATTTATGGAATTGGCTGATCTTGTGCAACGGCTGTATTGTGCTCTTGTTCAACGGTCCTTTGTGGGCTTATTACCCCCCCGCAAGTTGGAGCGTGGATAGTTGACACGCTCAACTTGGATAGAAGGTCCTCGAAGGAGGTACGACCGAGAGCTTTTGTTAGAATATCCGCGAGTTGAGCCTTCGTATGTATATAGCTTGGTGCAATGACGTTCTTCTGTATCTCGTCGCGGATGAAATGACAATCCACTTCGATGTGTTTCGTTCGCTCGTGGAAGACCGGGTTCCGGGCAATGTGAATGACCGATTTGTTATCGCAACGAAGTGGTATTGGATGGTTTTGAGGGATACCGAGAGTCTCAAGTAGGGCCTTCAGCCATTTTATTTCACAGATGGTGAAAGCCATTGCTCTATATTCGGATTCCGACGAAGAGCGTGATACCGTAGCTTGCTTCTTGGTTTTCCAAGAAATGGGAGATGAACCCAAGTACACGAGGTAGGCCGAGAGTGACCGACGGCTGGTTGGGCATGCGGCGTAGTCCGCATCACAATAAGCATTAAGGCGTAGGTCACTGTCGGAGCGCATGAGAATGCCTTGACCCGGAGAGTTCTTTAAGTAACGGACCACTGTTAAAGCTGCGTTCCAATGATCCATGGTGGGTGCATGCATAAATTGGGCTAGTGTGTGCACCGAAATGTAAGTTCGGGTCGAGTGATCGTAAGATAAACAAGTCGACCCACTATCCGTCTGTATGGCTGTGGATCCTTTAACAAACCGGCTTTAGAGGTAGCAAGATGATGATTTTGTTCCATGGGAATGGTGGCGGGTTTGGAACCAATAAGACCTGTTTCCGTTAGTATATCAAGTGCGTACTTGCGTTGTGAAATAAAAATGCCGGATTTGTTTCTTGCAATTTCGAGGCTGAGAAAGTATTTAAGGACCCCGAGGTCCTTCATGTAGAAGCAATTGTGCAAGTATGCTTTGAATGTTGAAATAAATTGAGCATTGTTGCCATATATAACCAAATCATCAACGTAAACAAGTATGTGTACCTCGGTGTTGGGAGTGGAGATGGAAAAAAAAGAGTGATCGAGAGGACTTTGTTTAAAGCCATAATTGCGGAGGGCGGAAGCTAGTTTGGCATACCAACATCGAGTTGCTTGGCGTAGACCATATAGTGACTTTTTAAGACGACAAACCTTCCCGTCGTGGGAGGGAAGAAAACCCGGTGGAGGTTTCATATAGACCTCTTCATGGAGATCACCGTGTAAAAAGGCGTTATGAACGTCCATTTGATGAAGGACCCAACCTTTGGCTGAGGCGATGGCAAGAAGGGTACGAACGGTAACCAATTTAATCGTAGGGGCAAATGTTTCATTGTAGTCGACCCCTTCGATTTGACGATTGCCCATTACGACTAAGCGAGCTTTGTAGCGTTCTATAGAGCCGTCGACATTGTATTTGATTTTGTAAACCCACTTTGAACCGATAGCTTTCTTGTGAGGGGGGAGAGTTTCGAGAGTCCATGTGTTGTTCTTTTCGAGTGCCTCAAGTTCCTTTTTCATAGCCTCGCGCCATTCGGGTTTGGTAACTGCATCTTTATAAAAAACGGGCTCGTGGTGTTTAGTCACGGCCGATAAGAACGCTTTATGGTTAGTAGATAGGTTTGCATAATTAAGATAATGAGAGATGGGATACATGATACCTGAAGACGATGATGCTGTGAATAGTGAATTGACCGAGGGGCGAGGTTTGGCGAGGACGAAATCTTTCAAGTGGGTGTTTGGTATTTTTGTGCGTTGCCCCCGTCCCATGGTAGTGGAAGAGGAAGACTCCGTAGCAGGGGTAATTATGGCCTGGTCAGTGGAGACGTCACAGCTAGGGGTAGGCTGTGGCGGAATCGGTTGGGGCGTGGTAGCCGAGAGAGTGTGGTCAGAGAGGGAGGCCGTGGGGGGCTGGTCAGGGAGAGAGGTTGTTGCAGGCTGGGCAGATGGGGAGGGTAGTGTAGTCTGGTCAGGGAGAGAAGTCGTGGGAGGGGGCTGGGATGTCAAAGGCAGAGTAATTGAGGGTAAGGTGGGAGATGGCGAGGTCGATGAAATAAGGACAGGGGATAGGGTGTCAAAGGCAGAATGTGTAAGATCAGTGGGTGAGTCATGAATGTTGAGTTGTTTGTATGGAAAGTCGGTTTCGATAAAGACAACATCGCGTGACTCAAAGAATGTCCCCGTGTCTAAGTCGTAAAGGCGCCACCCTTTCTTCCCAAATGGGTATCCAATAAAAATACATTTTCGGCTGCTGCGGGACGCAAATTTGTCATGTGTACGGTTCAACGTTTTGGCATAAGCAAGACACCCAAAAATGCGTATATTGTCGAAAGAAGGGGGTTTATTAAAAAGAAGTTCATAGGGGGTTTTTCCATTTAAGAGTAATGTCGGAGTACGGTTTATGAGGTAGACCGCACTTAAGACGCATTCTCCCCAAAAAAATATTGGTAAACTGGCTTGAAAAAGAAGTGCGCGTGCGACATTCAAAATGTGACGATGTTTTCTTTCGACACGCCCGTTTTGTTGTGGGGTGTCGACATTTGAGGTTTGAAACACGATGCCGTTATATTTGAAAAAAGAAATAAGAGGTCGAAATTCCGTTCCATTATCGCTTCTGAAAATTTTAATTTTCTTTTCAAATTGTCTTTCGATCATAGCGAAAAAATTGAGTAATTTTTGTTTAGCATCGCTTTTGGAGCGTAAAAGATAGACCCATGTGGAACGGGAAAAATCATCAACAATAGTGAGAAAATATTTAGAAGCACAAGATGCATTTTCAGAATAAGGTCCCCATAAATCACAATGTATGAGGTCAAAAGTAGAATTAGCACGAGTAAAACTTAAAGTAAAATGTTCACGAGTTTGTTTCGCGCGTAAGCAAATATCACAATGTTTGCTATGAAAAGCGTCACAAGTACGAGAGTCCTTATTGAGAAACGATAAAAAACGAGAAATTTGTGAAGAAGGGTGGCCCAACCTTTGGTGCCAAAGTTTAACGGAATTGCCTTTATCGGTCATATTAGCACGAGCTTGATCTGTCCGGACACCTTTCAAATGGTAGAGCCCCTCGGATTGTTCACCCGCACCAATCACCGTCTTCGAGATACGGTCCTGAATAAGACAAATATTGTGAGAAAATTGAATTATTAACGTTTTATCTTTTAAAAGGCTAGAAACAGAGAGTAAGTGGCAATTTAGATTAGGTGGGTATAACACATCACGTAAAACAAGTCTTGGTGCCAAGTGAATGTCACCACTGTGAGTAGCAATTGTAAGATCCTCATTGGGTAAGCCAACGGACAGAGAAGTAATCTGTCGTAAATTCGAAAAATGTGAGAGGCATTCTGACATGTGATGAGATGCCCCCGTGTCAATTATCCAAGATAAAGGAGAAGTATTACCATTGAGACGGTCCGTATCAGAATCAGATTTTCGTTGTTGTAAGATACGACCCAGTTCATCGAGAGCTTGTGGGGTCAGAGAATTGAGATCGATATTGTCGAATTGAGCAAGAGTGGTTGGTGAGGCCGATGCAGAAGGTTGCGAAGAAACAGATGAGGTCTTACCGGATGTCATGTGCGCCTTTGGAGGCAGAGTGGAGGTCGTAGATTTCCCACGATCAGACTGGGACTTACTGTGGGAGTCATGTATGGAGAGTGCCGCCAGGACAGCAGGTTCGAGGGAGACACGAGGACGAGGTCGATCACCCCACGTTTCGGGATAATTGCCCGTCACCTGATAACAAAATTTGACACTGTGTCCTGCTTTCTGACAAATAACACAAAAGTATTTGGAGGGTTCATTCGGATTACGACGACCCCCACCATGGGATGATCTAGAGCGAGCCGCAAAGGCCATAACATCGGGGGTATTATTAATTTTATGAGACGATAAATTGCGCATACCTTCGTCTTGTAAAAGACGATTGTAAATAAGATCTAAGGAGGGAAGAGGAGAAATACCAAGGATTTGAGATCGGGTGTTAGCAAAACGATCATCCAGGCCCATGAGGAATACCCGGACGCGTGATTTCTCCCGGCAAGTAGTGAGGAGAGGCACCCAATCACATAAACAGGGGTTGCACGAGCATTTAGGTAGCGGTTCGTGATCAGGGAGTGCATCCCAAAGGGCGGTCAGACGCCCATAATAATTCACCAATGATTCCGACGCCCCCTGGTGGCAGGCATGAAGATCAGATTCGAGTTGGTAAATGCGTGCTTCATTCACTTGGGAAAACCGATTCTTCAAATCGAGCCAAACCAGTTTGGCTTCCGGGCGAAGAGTGATTTGTTTCCGTAAGGAGGGAGCAATTGTGTTGAAAATCCACATGGTGACGAGAGCATTGGTTGCTTGCCATGTCTCAATCTTAGCAGTATTAGTCAATGGTTGTGGAATAGTTCCATCGACATAGCCGAGTTTGCCCTTTGCGCGAAGAGCTAGAAGAAACGATCGGGACCATTCGTCATAATTGGAACCGTCAAAACTAATGGGAGTGATACTGTGACCCGTTTGTTCCATATGAACGATATTGTAAGATGGAGAGGCGGTAGGTGGAACCACCACGGCAGATTCGGGGTTTTTTTCAGATTCAGAGTTTGTCATGAGAAAAAAAAAAGAAAAAAGAAACAGAGAAAGAGGTGGTAGACGAAAAAGAAAGAAGGAGATGTTAGAGGAGATGATTCACTGATACCATATTAAAACTTGAGATGGAAAATATTATAATATTATTGTATTCACAAAACTTACTTTATTACATGAAAGAGTAGGGTATATATACATAGCATAGACTAGGGTATTTACAGTAGGAAATATGTGCACTATCAAATATAGCATGAAATTATTATATGGCCTTGATTTATGGAATTGGCTGATCTTGTGCAACGGCTGTATTGTGCTCTTGTTCAACGGTCCTTTGTGGGCTTATTAAATGTCCTAAAAAAACTAATTTCACTATATCAATCTTCTCCATACCAAATTATTGTTGTAATAACATTTAACTGATTTAAGGGTGCACCGTGCATGTCAAAATCACAAATTTGAGACGGATTAACAAAAAAAATCATGTCGTTGCAATCTTACACTGTGACGAAATCCGAAAGTCCCACATGTGAGGCTTATCCATATTGATAGAAGACGAGAAAACTTATCACTTTATAAGGCAATGGGGTTTATATTGTGGACTATTTTTCCGCCGTTTGGGTGAGCTTGATTTGAATTTCTTGGCATATGAAAATCTCTTCCACGACGTTAAGGTTCCGATCGGAAAATCTCTTCCAGACGTTAACGTTGTGAGCTTGATTTGAATTTTCCTCATTCGAAGGTCTTAATTTCCGTTAATATTCAGGTTTGCCGAGAAAGAGATCGTGAACCACGTATATGGGAGGATGTTCCTCATATTGAAGGGTGAGTCAAATTCTTAATTTAGTAGCCTAGATAAATTCGCCTTAATGTTCCAGATATTTGTAATAGACGCGATATCATTATTAAGAAGGCATAATGTCATTCTAAAATTTTTAATATCACTCATTTTTACGAGACGGTAAATAGTAACATGTTCTTATACTTACCTTTTAATGTTCCGACATTAATAACAGAAAAGTAGTGACATTATCGTTTCCTTTGTTTACGTAACTCACACATATGTCATGGAATTGTAATTTCAGAGCCTTAATCGTCAACATTGGGGATATGATGGAGAGGTGGACTAATGGCATTTTCAGGTAAATTTCATTTCTGCTCACCAACTAATTTGTTATGCTCTCTTCCATCAATTGTTATCGTTTACCTCTTGGTCACGATTTATAAGTGAGATTATCTTCAAAGTAAATTTCAATATTACTGTATAACATATAATAATATAAACATTTGAAATTTCATTTTATTTGACTTAATTAATACTCCCTCCGAGTCGTAGTAATGGTTCCTTTACCTTTATGCACAAAAAATAAGGAAATGATTCTAAACCACACAAAATACCCTACCCCACACTGAATTGATTTTGGACCACAAAAAAGCTACTAAAAATGGAAATAGGAACCATTACTAAACTCGCACCAAAAAGGAAGTAAGAACCATTACTCCGACTCGGAGGGAGTAAGTATATTTAGAAAAATATAATTTCATCAGTTTTACTAATACATAACCAAAAATATTAAGGGGATGCATTAAGCATCGACAGACATATATGATATACTCCCTCCCATTTTGAATAACTATCCTATTGTCCATTTTCGTCTATTCATAATAATGTCCCATTGTCCATTTTTGTTAAACTTTTATACTTATTTTAATTACCTCAACCCACAATAATACCCGACTTACCCCACAACACTACTTATTTTAATCGTCTCAACTCACACTAATAATCAATAATACATTTCATCTCTCTAATCTTCTCACCCAACACAATACTTTTCATTATTTAACTATTTTCCTTCATTTTTGTGTCATTGTCGAAATGGGACAGTTATCCCGACTTAATTTTTGTCATTGTCGAAATGGGACAGTTATCCCGACTAGGAGGGAGTAAAAGATAAATGATAAAAATTAAGTTGTACCGAAGGAGAATCAATACCTAGGTAGCACAGACACTTCTCTTAATTAGTCGTCTCGTGTCAAACACCGTGTCCGACACTAGGACACCCGACACTCGTTGGCACATGGCTAAACATATTATAGTTTAGACGAGTAATAAAATTTTAAAAAAATATCGATTAGAAGATGAGTTTGTGTGAAAAAATGAGAATTAGTTATAGTAAAGGTAGAATTGTACTTTGTACCTTTAGTTGTTTAGATTTCGCTTCGAATAAATGATAAAAATAGAACTATACGTTATTAACCATAAAATATATATTTTATTATATTTAAATGACGTGTCTTGTATCCTAAATTTTATGGAACGCGGTGTTCCGTATCCATGTCGTATCCGTGTCCCGTGTCCGTATCGGTTTTGGTGCTACCTCCGTCAATACATTATAATGCATGCATGTTAACTTTATTTGCAGATCAACATTGCACAGAGTGAAACCAAACGGAAAAGAACGATACTCCGTAATACTCCTTTGTTTCTATTTGTTAATTTCTTCTTTTTTCCAAATTCTATTTTAGTAAAATCGACATTTTTAATTACTTTTGTAACATATATAGGCACCTTTCTTCATTGATGCTCCCGACGAGTTTGTGGTTCAGTGCCTAGAAACTTGTTGCAGTGACTCTAATCCCCCCAAGTAAGTATATACTCCCTCCATTCAAATTTATTTATACCATTCCCAAGTAACAAATCAATTTAATTGGGTCAATTGCATATTAGGCATTAATATCTCCTGACTTTGACTCACTTAAACCCTCTCAAGCAGAAAGTCACGACTTAGCTCAATAATCCAACCACTTTTTTAGTTTTCTTTTGTTTTCCTTTTTCTTAAATGTTTGAAACCAATTACAACATGTCATGTATTAGGTGGATTATTGACTCAATTTACTTCAAATTGGATCGATTTGTGACTCAAATCGACTTAAGTCAATTCTAATCGATTTCTTAATTACAATTAACTTGACTTGGCTCCCTATCAACCTCCCTATTGACCTTGCTTGGAGATGGTCTAATGTAACTCTTTTAGAGCATAAATGTTCAACATAGACGTAGATCTACCTTAAAACGGATATACACTTAGACTTAGCTTAATTATAGTAAACATCAAACACCTCTATTTACAGTACAAGTTAGGTAAAATATTGCAAGAATATGTTAATCACGTCAAACATTTTACACCATAAACTTACCTCTTATATTTTACATCATTCTTTTTACAATAAATCTTCATTCCGACGTATATGTTCGTCGTAAGATTTTAATGGCTCAGGTGCTATCACTTGATTAGATAAGACAAAGCATGAGAAATCTCACTTGTCTTTTTCTACTCAAATGGATAATACTTGACCCGTCGCAAATTTGCAACAGATATTCCCGTAACAAATAAAAATTTGTGTTCTTTTATGAAACTACTATTTTAATTGTCATTCACATCTCCTATTATTGCCTTTTTACACTAAGATCACTTATGTACATACAAAAATATAACTTTTTATTTTAATGTTTTCGATAAGTCTTTTGATGAAATTTATAACACTTTTTAGCCGGGACTCTTTTTTTTAGTATTACAGGTATTACATCAATTTTATCGCACAAATCTATCTCTATAAAAGGGATAGAAAATAAGGCTCTCTTATTGGTTCCTTAAATTAAGGAATATATGGGCCCACCATTTTACACTCTTATTTAATTTCCATCCTTCTTATATTCAGAATTAATTGTGATCCGTAATTCCGTATTTTGATCTTTTATCATTCTTATATACGTAATTGATTGCAGTAGTACATTTCGTCACTATCATAATAAAATACGATATGATCAAACTATTGTTAATTTAATATTTAAATAACAATATATAACTGTCCAATAAAATACAATATTTAACGATCCAAAAATTAAATCCAAAAAACAATAAATTACCAACAGCAAAAATAATCTTTATGTTTTCCAATCAAATCAAATACAAATTAAATTACAATATATTTTCCAATCAAATCAAATACAAATTAAAATATCAAACAAGATAAAATACGATATACAACGGTCCGATTTATAAAACTCCTGTATATTGGAGAAAAAAACAAAAATCATGTATATGAGCAGAACAAATAGTCTTTATGTTAAATTTAAATCTTTTAGTTGAATCTTATATAAATTCAACTAAAAATCTGAAAATATACAGAAAAAACAAAAATCTTGCACAAATTCGTCTTTTTGTTGAATTTAAATTAAAATACGATATACAACGCAACGGTCCAATATATATCAGAAAGATCATATTTCGCCAATATCATCATAAAAATAAAACAAAAATCCGGTATAAAAGCACAAAAAATAGTCCTGTAAATTCAACAAAAAATCTGGAAATTCCTTTACTATAAAAGGAATAGATTTTAGAGAGTTCTTATTGGTCGATCAAAATTAGGAAAAGAAAAAATTTAATTAAAGTGGGGTCAACCATGTTCATTCTACATAATTAATTATCTCTCCTCAAACTTTCATAAATTTAACCTTTTCACTACTTTCATTAATTAAGTAAGTTATAATCTATAATCACACATTGAAATATGAAATCTTCCGAAGTTCTAACTTCAATTTCAACTGTAAAAATCAAATCTTTGATGATCATTGATAATAAGTTAACTAATTTTACATAAATTAAAGATATAAATTAAATATAATAATAATATGATGGAGACGCCTAGACTTTACAAATATAGTATATTCCGAGATTAAAGAAATTGTTAATATTAATTTAACATGCAACAACTAAAATGATTAAATTGAGTGACAATGAGTATAAAATAGAAACAAAAAGTGAATATCAAATATAATACTGGAATATATAAATTGGCGAAAATTAATGCATTCACATACTAGAAATCAACAAATTAAAATTGTTGAGAATTGTAAATCAACAAAAATATGTAACTCCGTCTTAACTCTTAAATGTACATAAAATAGACATGTTTATATTATATAGTCGGAGATGTTGGGTAGTTAGAGAGTCGGACTAATAATAATTTGGGTTCATTACGATGTATATTAACTTAGAATTTAATTAAACCGTAAGTATAATTTTAAAATCTATATAAATTTTACCGGCTATTTTCCGTCTTAAAATTAAATGGGTCAGTATCACTCCCCATGGGTTATAGGACAAATATTTTATTTTCGTCATACATAATGTTTTTTGTCTTATTCATCCTACATATGTATATTTGATCTGTTTTAAACTTAAACCGATAGCGTCGTCGTACATAAGAATCCGTATAATTTTATAATGTCAAGCAAATGCGTTGTTTTTACTTACGTTTAAACGTATAAATTCTTTTTATTTTTTACATTGATATACTTACAATACTAAAATTATATTTTTTATAAAAAATATATTTACCTTTTTATTTTTATTTTTTTAGTTTAGTAGAAGTAAACCCGTGCATTTTTTGCACGGGCGTAAAACTAGTTCTCATTGTAGACGGAGGGTATCCGTCACAAGGAGAAGACGGATACCATTTTGTCTCACAAAATTGATTGCCCATTTAGAGGAGAGAGAGGAAAGCACATGGAGGTTCCCCACCTTGTGCTCTATTCGTTTTGTGAGTGTCATTATTCGTCTCTCCACCCGACCCGTCACAAACAAGATTAACTGATT
Organism: Silene conica; assembly: GCA_029255685.2. Classification (NCBI taxonomy): domain Eukaryota; kingdom Viridiplantae; phylum Streptophyta; class Magnoliopsida; order Caryophyllales; family Caryophyllaceae; genus Silene; species Silene conica. The sequence continues at coordinate 75,078,256 of CM055318.2, read as the reverse complement.
TTATCGAGTCTTCTTATTTTAGTCATGAAATTAATTATTGCCTCTCTTGTATGTAATTATGTACGATTGCAGATTTCCTCCAATTCGAGCTATTGACTATCTTGAAGAGCGTTTCAGAGTTACACATTCTACTGCTACTTGATTTATACTCCGTATTGTACAACCATATAATAATGCAATAGGTCTCTATTGTAACGGGTATATTCGTCACAAACTTATAGTAACGGGTGAAGTATATCCACTTTATTAGATAAGACAAGAATGAGAGTGCATAAAAAATAACAATGGTTTGTCTTTATCTTTTTAAATGAGTTTTATTTAACCCGTCGCAAGCTTACGTATAATGCTGTCACAAATGAGAGTTTGCCTTATTGGATCATCTCAATTTACATATATCTCTTTGTACCCGTATTTGGATTTGTATCATTTTATGTCTCCAATTGTGCCTTCAATTGACGAAATGAAAGCGATCATGCTTTTTTTAAATAGTACAAGGTTCTCAAATTTATTATTTTATTGCTTTAGTTAATCTTTTTTTCCTAAAAAGTACGAGTTTAATAATTTAAATTCCCCCTTAAAAATTTACGAACGCCATAAAAAGTGAACTATAATTCTTGTATAAATTGCCATTTACACAAAAGTTAGTACATGAATATTTTACCTAAATAGCCCCATTAAAATCTTTTTCAGTATCCTCATGATTTTATAATCTTTTAATTAAATTCGTTTTTTATCAAAGACTTACTTAAAAATAAATAGTAAGTCTTACTTGTGACGGGTTAACATTTGTGACGGATATTTTGTGAGATAAAATGGATATAAAATGAATTAGTGGAAAAAGGGGACCACATGAATAGTGTCAGAGAGAGAAAAAAAAGTGGGTATTTTGTAAGAGAAAACGGTATCCGTCACAAGCTTCTGACGAATACCGCCGTCACAAATGAAAATTTGTGGTAAGAAATATATTGTAATCTCATTACCCAGACGATTGAGGATCCCCTATCTCCTTTAGTGTCACATTTTATATCCCAGTATCCCACTCCACACACATTTTGACCCATAAACATGTTAGCATATTTGTTATATATTTTTCATTCGTTACAAGCACTACAAAATAACAGCGTATTTGCGACGAAAAAATCTGTCGCAAAATTACCATTTTGCGACGGAAGTCCTCTGTCGCATTTTTTGACGGAAAATTTCATTTTGCGACGGATTTGCTCGTTGCAAATGTTTTTGCGACAGAAATTCCGTTACAAAATGTGTAGAGACGGGATGTTGAAAGTCAGAGTTATTCAACATTTGCGACGGCTTTTCCGTCGTAAACATTGACTGACTTTTACTTCACCAGTCAATAGTTAAAGGGAAGTCAACATTGCGACGGATTTTCTGTCGCAAACATTGACTAACTTTGACTTTTGACCAGGTATAAGTCAAAATAAGTCTGCGACGGAAAATCCGCCGCTAATGTGGAATTTCCGTCGCAAATAGCCGTAGGTTTTGACTGATTTCAGTCATTTCTATGCTCTCATTTCAGCTAATGACTGATTTTAGCCATTTCTAAGCTTCTTATTTCAGCTAACATGCATAAAAGTGGCTGATTTCAGCCAGCCAAAGCAACCCATCACACAACAATTTGTCCGAGACAAGATTTTTGAAAAGCTTTTTCATAACTAAAAACAAGGTTTTATATAGTTATATGTCAGAATACATTCGACTAAAAAATAATTCAGAATGAATACAGACATACTAAACAACCTTATGTTAACGGTGGTGTGAGGGATGTAAGGGGTGATGAAATGGTTGGCTGACCTAGCATTGTCGCCACTGTCATCATCAAAGTCACGTTATGGCTGCGTAGGACCTTCCGAGTTACAATTTTGAGTGGAGAAGCCCTCTTAACTTAAGAACTCTTCAATAGCCTTAAGTCTTTGAGATTGCTCGGCTTTTTGTTGCCTTAGCCAAACATTCTCTTCAAGACTTCAACCACTCTATCGACAATACCTGGGTTGTATGAAATGCTCCCACCAATTGAATGACGGCGGCGCTCCTAAAAAACTGGTGCTGCATTTCCCGCACCAAATACCAACCCTTTCTTAATTATTATACCCTCTATGTTTTATTTCAAAGTAGATCTCATTGTCGTTGATTCGCTCGACTCCTTGACTTGGTACCTAAGTTTTCTTTGATAGAATCGTGTTCTACTAAATAAAAACAGGGTTTGATTAGTGCCATTTATGTTAATTAATTACTAAATAAATTTACTAAAAAATAAAGAAGAGTTTGTACTAACTTACAAAGAATTGTTCTGATTTCTTTGACATACACCCATCTGTGTCCCATTTGGCGACGGAATTTGTGTCGTCGCACAAAGTCCGTCGTAAAGGCACTGTTTTCTTGTAGTGAAGTAATGCGTCAAGATGTGTATGGAATGAGACACAGAATGTGACATAAAAGTAGGATAGAGGATCATCACTGATTGTCACTAGGGGTTATAATGAGACAAGACAGCTCGTGAGTAACTGGAGACCGACTCGGTCAAAACCCAACTCGTGCAAGATCGGCTCGAGCTCGGGCTCCGCTTCAGAGCTTAATGAGTCAAGCCAATCAAACAATAGTCGACTCTAAAAGCTTGTATGTGGCTCGAACTTGTGTGATTAGATAAGATATTGCTCATATTTTATAAAAAAAATGTTATATGATTATATTTTTTATCACTTACTGATTCGCCAAATATTTTTAAATATAACCTTCGGGCCTTGTAATTGAAAACATCAGAAGAGAAAAAAGTAAAAAAATTAACAATTATAGTTAGGCTCTATTTGAGTCGAGTTTGCCTGAAGTTAGTGTTAATGCTTGCAAGCTTAACATCAAAGACTTTTTTACCAGTTCGGGTAAATTTAATATCGAGTCGACTCATTATCACCCTAGTTGTCGCCAAAAGAAATAGTGTGCATACGATAAGAGTTAAGAGCATAATATCCAAACCCCATTTGCTTTTAGTGTTCTATAGTAGGTCTCCTAAGATATAGTCTCTCAATTCATACAATTTTAAGAAAAAAAGGGTATTAAAGGTAATAAAATTGGTACAAAATCATAATTAAAGATAAAATTGGTACATTTATTATGTAAATAGGTACAAAATTACTACGTCACGATTAACAACAAAACTGTCACGAGATATAAATAAAAGGGTACGAAAAACTGGTCTTTTAATAGCTTACTACTTACTAGTATAGCTCTGGTGCAAAATGCAAATGCACATTACTTTAGATATAAATATTAAAGAAATTTTAAAATTAATTAACTAAACTAATGTATTTTACCTCCATTTTGAAAAATGCAGGAAATTTGCATATAATCTCAATGAGATATTTTATTGGGCTTATTTATATAAAAGTTAAATAATGATAGATCTTAAATAATAATTTATGTTATAAAGTTAATTAGGAGATACATATTGTTCAATAATAAGTATACTAGTATCACTTAAGCAAAATTTTATTGAAAACGTGATAATCTTTTAATATATAGAAGATTAAAATACCCTCTTTCACAAGTTTTAGGCGTTGTTTGGTAAACAGTATATTGAAATAAATTACTAGATTCCGACATGATTAGTAGGTTGATCAATCCATCTTCTATTTCCATGTGTTTGGTAAACAACATATTCTCATAGTATATTGGTCGAAATCTACTAATTTTGAATATGCTGCTAATAGCAGCATATTGTATTAGCATATTCAATTTATACATAACGTTAATTATCATGTAATCTGTTATTTACCAAACACCCTTTTTTAATCTGCTAATTTAATTCAATAGTCAAACCTGCTATTAAAATCTACTAACCTATTATGCTAACGTTATCTGTTATTATGAATGTGCTTATACCGTTTGCCAAATAGGCCTTAATTTTTAGGTAATGCGCTCTACTTTAATGTAGTAATATCATTCCAGATTCACCCCATCTTTAATGCATGGATTAATTGGAATGTTATCCTAAAAATCATTCATTTCTGTAAATACCAAATTGTATACATTTTATTTGTATAAAATCATCATCCGAAAAATATTTCACCCATAAACTCATAACATTTTCTCTTTAATGCATAATTCTGGTCATTTAACCAATTAATAATAAATAAATAAAAAACAACATAAAACCCAATATATTGTAATTAAAACCCTAGTTCTTGATCAATTTGTGAATAGTTTTGATGGGAAGTCCAACGCCTATTAAAAAATTAAGTCAATGGATACAAAGACGATCTTTGAAAATGAGAATAATATTGGGTGGAATTATTGCATTAAGTTGCTTGGTTGCATTGAGATATATTGTTAAAGATTATGATCATCTTTTTGTTGCTTCTGAATCTATTCATGCTCTTGGGATTTTTGTATTGATTTTGAAGCTCACTACTGGCTCCAAAAGGTCGTGTTCTGGTACGTTCTTTCACATAACTAGTTGTGTTTTTCAATTTTTTATAGGATTAATGGATATAAATACTCGGAATTAGAGGCGGTAATCATTGACACGATTCGAAAATCCGACACGAACACAACACGAAATTAGCGAGTTCGGGTTAAGGTGTTTCAACCCGTTTACGTAATTGGGTGGACACGAACACGACTCGAACTTATATGGGTCGGGTTAGGGTTGGGTCTTGCGACACGAACCTGACACGAATAACCCATTGATTTAAATGGGTTGTGATATATCCATCTAAATGGATTATAATCAGGTTATGTTATTTTGAATTTGAATAAGACATGAAGATTGTTTATTCTTACTGTAAATTCTAATTTAGAATGCATTATATTTATACGGGTTAAACGGGTTTAATGGTTGGAAATTGATCTCTTAAAACTTAGTGCATGTTTGACCTTGTTTAAGGAAAAAAAATTTACTTTTGTAAAGGAGTTTTTATAAAACTAGTTCTTGATAAAATTGTTCATGTTTGGCCAAAATTTTTAAAAAACTATTTTTATCAGTTTTATCGTGTTTGGCCTAACTAGTTTCTATCAATTTTTTTTGGATTTTGGGCTCAAATAACTTACGAGCAACGTGAAAAGAGAAACAGAAGTAACAATTTGCTACTTCTGTTTCTAGGTGTTTCTAGGAGTCAGTTTTAGAATTTTTGTTTAATAAAATTAGTTTTTAGTTTTTTAAAAAGTAGTGTTTGACCGAGCTTCTATTTCTTTGGTTGAAAAAACAGTTGAAAAGCAGGGCCAAACACATACTTAAATGGGTTACACAACTCGGGTTGTTGAAAAAAAAAATGGGTTGGGTTGGGTTAGGGTTGATGCATATAACCCGTTTATCTAATTGGGTCGGGTTAGGGTTGAGGGGGTCATGACCCATTTAATGATGGCACGAACAGCACGAACCTGACACGACCCGTCCTATTTGTCAGGTCTACTCGGAACCATGAGTGAACTGCTCAAAATACTCTAAACTTTATTTTAACTACCAATATAATAAACTAATGTCCTCATTTGTTTTGAATAGAATTTGTTGTTTTGTTAACTTATTGTGGCATGTTTTAATGGTGTGATGATTAGCGGAATAGATTAAGAGAGAAGTAAAAAAGAGAATGATGAGTTAAAGAAGGGTTAGAAATTTCTTTACTCAACTAGCAGTAGGGCTGAGCAAAAGCGGTATACTGCACCGGTTTTGCTTTAAAAATCGGTATCCATTTTTTAAAAAATTTCATTTCATGATACCGGTTTCGCACCGGATTTATTCGGTATACCGGTTTTTTTTCGAAAATGGAAACCGAATCCGGAATCCGGATTAACCGCACCGGTTTTGAAACCGGTTTCATAAAATCACGAAAACCATGTTTTCCTCGTAGAAGCTCTTGTAATAAATTACAATAGAATTTGGGAAAATGATTTCCTGGAAAAAAAAAATAAGAAATCAAAAGCAACGCTTTGTGTTTGCTTTGATATAAAAATATACATCTTTGGAAAATTTTAAAAAAATATATAAACGACGTATGGTAATTGGTATAGACTAATATGGGCATATGATATTGGTAAATGATAATGGTATTATTACTATTATATTGGTATAGTTAGTAGTAAATCGGTTTTTAGATTTTACTTTAGACGTAGTTAGACAGCTTAAGCTTAGACGTAGAAAGTTAGAATATATTTTAGCATTTTTTATTAAACCGGTTTAAAATCTGGGGTCCGGTTTTGAATAAATGAGATCCACATTCACTCCGGTTTAACACTAAAAAAGCGGTTCGGATACCGGTTTCGTAAAAAAACTGAATTTCCGGATTTTTTTTTACGGTTTTCGGTTCGGATGCGGTTTAAAAATTCGGATCGATTATTTTTGCTCAGCCCTAACTAGCAGGTAGCAGGTGATATATTATAATAAAAGCGAATGTGAGCATTAGTTGGTTATATTAGTCCTTCAAATAGAATTTTGACTATTTTAAACAAGACACTGATACTTCAGATTATTCTTGTCATTTAATTTTTTTTATATGCATATCCCTATCTAGTATAGTATAGATGGGTACAAGGTATTGGTTTTTAGCTCTTACTTGGTTTATTCATCTCAATAAAATCATTTCATATGTTATAGTAATTGGTAGATTATATATATAACTTTTTTTTTGTTGGAACAAGTTTTGAGTAATTATATCTCTTGATCGTAAATTTTATATTCGATATCTTGTTTTTAAACTTGTGCTAAATTTATGGAGATAAAAATGTAATTATCATTCCAGAATTTAAAAAAGATTTTAACAACTCGACTTAATTTATTCTTCACTCTTCTAGACCACAAATCCCCAACAACTCTAACAATATAACACTTGTTTTATCTTTTTTTTACACGGGGCAAAAAAAAATCAAAAAAAAAAACACTTGTTTTAAGTCCTTAGAACAATGAAAAAGTTATCATGTAGATTCAATTTTGTTGAGTTTATTATGAAATAAAAAAACATTTGTGTTATTTTCTAGAAAAAAAATGATTTATAAGTAAGTTTATTGATCGAATCACGACATGAGCATATGATATTAGCTATGGCCTATGGATTATATCGCAAATACAACCTAAATGATAATTATATATTCTGTAATCTTTTAAAAAGTTGTTTGGTTTACAACTGAGGAATCCAATGAGAAATTATAAAAGTATGAGATTTTAATTTCAAAATATGTTTGATTCAATAGAAAAATAAACATTATGTGGAGTTTGAATGCATTGGAAAAGGTGAGAATGTGATTCCAAAGGGTTGGGCTGTTGGGTGAGTGAGGAGTAGTAAGAATCTTGGTGGATTCTAACTTTATTTCAAAATGTCTCAACCAGAATGACTAAAATTTATTTCCTTCATTCCCATCAATTCTATACAGTAAAACAATTTAAACAAGATCTCACGTGACTTAGAAATTGTCAAAAAAAAGTAAAGTCTATAGAATCTTATCTATATAATTACAGAAACATTTAGGAAGCCATGGTTGAGCCACGTCATCAACACATTTTTTTTTCTTTTTTTTTTTATAATCTCTCAGGTGGGACCCACAATTTCTTTGATGAATTTTCTACGCGATAACTGCCTGATATTCGATATTTTATGTCTGACCATAGTTTTAGAAATATTACGTAACATTTGTGATATACTTTCGTAAACATTAAATAATGGATACACATATAAAGTTTATATAATATGAAATTAAATATTATATAATAATATATAAAATAATACAGGTTTAGGTCATTTGTATTACATTAACTTTACATAACAATTTTTATTCAATAAATAATTACAATAAACAATATAATAATTAAGACCCGTGGATTCTTGCAATCGAAAAAAATTGAGTAAAGTTAAATAATAATGACACGATAAAAAAAAAAGTGGGATATTGAAATTGCAAAAGAAAAATACCATAATAGATATACTTAACATTCACAAAAATACGAGTAATGACAGGTTTTGTGGACAATTATATTTTTTTTCCGATGATGTAAAAAATTATATTTATCCTCTAGAGTAGGACCATCCTATTTCATTATTTTGAATGAGGTAAGTTGAAACCACCGGCTTTCAAACCATCTCCAAAGAATTCGACATGCATGTTGACAACTCTGATTTATAAGTGAGTTGTGACGATGAAAAATGCATATATAATGAAGAAAATTTTGAGATTTTTGTATTAACATTTACTTATCATTATTGTAATTCCGTTATGATATTTCAAATTTATATATAGATCATTGAGTTTTGATATACTTTGAATATAAACTAAGTTGTTAATATTACAATATTTTTAGTATGTCAGTTATATGAAATTATATTACAAATCGAAAATCTTAAATACGGCTGATCATTATTTTAAACATTATTCATAAATAATAATACATGAAACTGCAATCCCGTGCAATTTGCACGTGATTAAAACTAGTTGATTGGAATAGAAAAAGTATTACATTTCATAACAAACCTTCCAAAGAAACACCTCCTAAGTAAAATCTGGATATATGATGCAATTGGTTTTGTTTTTTTAGTGAGTCTTGCTTACGACGGGTCGTTATGTATGACGGATATTTTGTGAGATAAAATGGATATAAAATGAGTTAGTGGAGAAAGGGGACCACGGAATAGTGTTGAAGAGAGAAAAAAAGTGGGTATTTTGTGAGATAAAACGGTATCCGTCACAAGCTTGCGACGGATAGTGCCGTTGCAAATAAGAATTTGTGTTGTTTTTTTTGCAACTAAATTTATTGTTTTCATCCTACTTCAATTGTATTGATCGGCCAATATAATTACCAGTTACTTTTTCAAGTCCCGCAAATCTTCAATGCTAATCAATTGTTGAGGAAATAAACTTTTTGCACTACTCTCAATAGTCAGAAGTTTGAATTTAAAAAAGTTTGATAAATTATTTGAAATTTTAAGAAAACTTACTAAAATATCACCGATTACTTGGTGTTACCGAATTTCAGTAACACCAGGTGTAACTAGCTATCTCATTTTCCTTAAAAAAAGGGCTTGTTATCAATTTTATACAATGAGATTGTATTGCAAGAAGATCGTAAAAATCCGGTTAACATTCTACAATTGCAAAAAAATAATTTAACAACTTAAATGGACCTCAATGAGGTATAAGGTCGCTCTTGTTATCAAATATCAAGATTCTAAAAAATAAATTAAAGAGAAATGCATTGAAAGACATTTTTTTCTACAATAAGTTCTACTAAAGACTGATCAAGTTGTTAGATAAGATAAAAACAAATTGCCTAGGGAATAGCATTATGCTTTCGTCTTATCTAACAATTTGGTTATTACTTGACCCGTCTTCAACTTGTGACTATATGTGCGTTTTCAATGAAAATTTGTGTTTTTTGTAAGGTTGTAGTTGTGTTACTAATTAAGAACGTTAGAGAAAAATAGTTGTGGATACTGATATTTTTGTTATAGGGCTGTCGCTAAAAACACAAGAACTGACGGCAATATTCTTAAGCGCAAGACTTGTATGTAGCTTCATGATGGAGAACAACATACATACAGTACTCGACTCCGTCACGTTTTTGTTCACTTTGTGGGTCATCTATATGATGCGCTTTAAGTTGAAGTCTACCTACATCAATGAACTCGACACCATGCCTTTGTATTATGTGGTTCGTATTCCCTTTTATTTGCTCTCTCGCGCGTACCGTCCTTCATTTTATATCAACCCAAATTTCATGATAATATTAATATGATCATCGTTTTGCAAAATTAATGACAACGCAGATAGTACCTTGTGCCATATTAGCAATGGTAGTTCATCCTCGAGCAATGTCATCTTTTGTTGGGAGAGTTTTGTGGTCTTTTTGCGTATGCGTTGAAGCCTTATCGGTGCTCCCTCAACTTCGGTATATGAGAAATGCCAAGGTATGTACTTCATTAATTAATTATATTTATATATATACTCCTAAAGTCCTAAGTATATTGATCTCTCTATTTGGTTAATATGGAATTCCTAATTTGTAGATGAATTTAGTCACGCTAAACTGACTCGTATGATCCAACTTGTACTCGAATAAAGGAACTGACAATAATTAGCTATCCGATTCGACCTATATTACGTAATGATCATGATGCCTAAATAACTTGATAATAACACAAACCCGAATGATCCTAACCTGACTAAATTCTTGGAAATTCGAGATAAACTGACCGTAACTAATTTGATTAACATGTTCCTTAGATTTACTATCAACTAATAAAACTTTTATTAGTGTCACTATATTCTGGTTTCAATGAGTATAATAATTTCGATTCTCATAACGATTCAGATGGTTGAGACATTTACTGCCCATTATGTGTTTGCATTGGGAGTTGCAAGGTTGCTTGGCTGCGCGCACTGGATTTTTGAGGTTGGTCATTATTTATGTTATTGCTGATTTATTGGAAATTAAAATTAAACGCAAATTCTCCTCTACCACGGTCATCTTTTGATAAATAGTTATCAATTTTGATTAAATAGTAACTACTTTTTTTGGTAAAAAAATGATTCATTTTTCAAGGTGGACATTATTTATAAAATAATGGTCCCTTTTTACAAGAAGTGGTCACATTTTGTAAAAGAATACGGGAGGAGACCGTCTTAGAGAGAACTAGGAGAGCTAGTAGAAAATAAAATAGAAAAGCTTAAAACATTCATATTGAAGGTATTAATTTTCAATAGGAAAAATAATTAAAATATGAAAAATGAAATAGAGATGAACTTATCTGATGTGGAAAAAAAAAGGAAATATTTGAGGTTAAGTATTCAAATAATCGTGTTTTTTGAGATTGTTGTACTATAAATATCGAATATCAAGTGTCAATTTACTCTTGAAATCGTTTATGATTATTGCGATATTTTATTCTCAAAATTAGCAATTTGATATCTAATTTACTTAATTATTAGATATACGAATCAAGAGGAGCCTATCTGTTTATGGCGGGAAGAGGACATTTCTGGATATTATTGATGGTGGCAGCAGAGGCTGTTCAAACTTTTATACTAATCGATTTTTGTTATTATTATGTCAAGAGGTACATTTATAATTTAATCCTTATTATTTCGATTTTAAATATTAGTATTAAGTTTATGTACTTAAACTATACTCCGTAAAAATTATCATACGCCTATTTTATTAGCAGTTAATCTAACCAAATTTTATCTTTTTTGACACAGTGTTATGGCGGGTAAACTCATCATTAGATTGCCTTCAGCAGTTTAAGAAGTTGGTCTGTTTTTATGAGCCGGATTAAATTGTGAGCAACTGTAATCATTTTCGGATCGATAGTTGTTTTGTATTACATACTTTCCCTCATGTAGAAAATTGAGATTAGGGAGGGAGATTCACATTACACCCAAAAATATACTCCCTCCGAGTTGGAGCGTTGGTTCAGGTTTCCCTTTTGATGCGAGTTTAGTGGTTCCTCTTTTCTTTTTTAGTAATTTTTTTTGTGGTACAAAATCAATTCAATGTGGGGTAGGTTTTTTTGTGTGGTATAAAATCATTTCCTTATTTTTTGTGCAAAAAGACAAAGCGAACCAACACTCCGACTCGGAGGGAGTATCACTTATTTTCCTCCATTTCCAATGGGAAACATTTTTTTTTGACAATAGTAAAGAAAGTTTTTATAATCGCAAAGCCTATTTGATCAGGTTATGCGCTACAGAATTAAGGTTTTTATGGATAAAATTAAAACATACACAATGAAAATAAGGAAGTATAAGTAACTTTACATGCCTCTAAGATGCCCCTAACAGAGTGATCAACCCGTTCAGCATCTACAAGTTAATTCAGCAGCTTTAGGCAATCCGACGAGACATATAAATGGAGAAGTTCTTTATTACGGGTCCAGCTCAAAACAAGACAAAGTCCAAGAGCTTTAGCTTGAATGACTGATCCAGCCATCATTTTGCAACTGTTACGTTGTATCTCAGATCCAGCACCCAGAACCATTATAACTGATAAAACCTACAGCACCATATACGCCTAAGGCATAACATTGTGACTCGTAAGCTGATATTCATGTAGCCAAGAATAAGGCTTAAAATGGTAAAGGTAGGCTTATACGCCTAAGGCATAATATTGTTTGTAACTTGATCAAGTTTGGGGTTATTTCTTTGGATTATGTAAGGTCGGAAGTAATATTGCCGATCCTTTGACAAAAGCTTTGAACATGAAACTAGTTTCAGAAACTGCTAAAAAGATGGGATTGTGCCCACCTACATAGTGCTTCAACGATGGATACCCAATCTGGTAAACCAGATTCACTGTGGTCAAACGAAATCGTCGAGCATTGTATGTTATTTATTTTAAAGAATAAATGATGTTATTCAGTTTATCCCTTTAGCAGGTTTACTTACTACTGTGTAAGGTTGGACAGGTGGTAGTCCTTAATGAGTTCCATACCTCAAAGGCTTGAGTGGTGTGAGTAGTACACACTTGATGTACTCACCTACGTGATTGTGGAGAGTTGGCCACCTCCTGTGAGAATAGATGCGGGCTATTCTCTAATGCAATCATGAGAGAGGGTTTTATGGGGCCTTATGTTACTCGAGAGAACTGTTCTCATTTTCATTTTACCGTCGGGTTCAAGACTATGTTCACCTGATTATAGTTATATTTTTCTTTCTTTCTTTTCTTTCCTATTTTCTTAAGTTTGGATCAAGTGTGGGATTGTTGGAGTAGGAGGTTGCTCAAAGACTTAAGAGTAGTATATTATCCCATATCAGAAGAATAGTGGGGGCGACACAACTGAACCATCTGGTCTATCGACTTAATTTGGTCGATAAGTTGGTCTATCGACCAAATCTGGTCGATCGACTTATTTTGGTCGATTAGTTGGTCGATCGACCAAATCTGGTCGATAGACTTATTTTGGTCGATTAGTTGGTCGATCGACCAAATCTGGTCTATCGACTTATCCCAACGTTCGTTTTCTCCGTTGATCCTCACTTTTACATAGGATCGGATTTTTACTAGCGGTTATAATATAGTTGTTGGATATTATTACATAATATTTTCTGATTAATTGCAATTGATTAATGACTTTATGACCATTAATCAACATATCTTTGGCATCCAAGGAGACCTTTGGATTCTTCATCATACTATAAAAACAACCCTTGTCCTTTTCAGAAAAACACACAAAAATACTTACAACAATACTTTATACAAGATTCTTCTCTTTTATCATATACTTTGAGAACAGTTTCAACTTCTATCTTTGTTGTGCTACGAAGATTGGAAGGAGGCGTTAACCCTGGAATCGGTGACCAAGGAACCCAAGGAGCACCTGTGTGGGGGTCTAACTGATTTAGGGCAGTGTCCTACACGACGTCTCATCAATTAAGGTTATTTCTGATCAGTTTAGTTCTTATTCCTTCACTTACAAGTCATACAGACCGTGCATTAAACTAAGGTTGGCCTTGGATTATTACAAATCCTTGAGTTCGGAAACTCTAGTTCTCGTGTAAACCCTTCCCACATAACTAAGTTTTCCTTCCAAGACTCTTGAATAGTCCATCGATTCTACTTGAGAATTCATGACGATTCTTAATGGCTCAGTCTTTTCACAAATTCTCATTTCAGACCGTCTTTATATGTCTTAAGCTTAAGACGAGTCAAATACATACCAAATCACCCCATTTGTCACTGTCACCTAGAAAATGACAATTTTTTTGTCTTTATTGCCCCTACTTGCTAGTATTTGACCCGTTTTAAGCTTAAGACGGATATTACCCGTCTTAAACAAGACTTAATAAAACACAAATAAAATAGGGTGTTAATTTTCGTAGTACAACTTTTACTCGGTACAGTACATTTTTTCCCAAATTACCCTTTACACTTCTCCATGTTGCATAGTGGTTTACTGCCTAGAGAAAAAACAATAAACGTGACTTCCTTCAACCTTAAGTACCACTGCCCTCAAACAACCGTTCTTTCTACCACCCAGCTTGTCTTCTTCTTTACCGTCACCGAGACCACATCTCCTATGGCACCATCAACCATCGATAAATTGACCAACTAGCTATTTTCAGGCCGGCGACTGCCGCAAAGATAGGCGAACACTTTATCAATCCATCCTTTGCTATGCACTCTCTCCCACGTTCCCAACCGAACTTCGCCGGCGAAATCCAATCCCCAATACATCCGAACTACGTTGTGTATATCGTCGTCCATGACCTCGTTGCCGACTACTTAACCACGCTAAATGCCCAAACTAATTTTGAGATTGAAAACCCTAAAAAAATATTCAAAATCCCAGAAAAATTAAAATAGAATTTTTTGATAAAAATTACTCCGTAATAATGATCAAAATCGTGTTTTATTATTGAATTGTGATCCATAATTGATGAAGTTAAATCAACTTGAGATGTGTATTGAAATCGCCAAAGAGAGAATTTTTTGGCTTTTTTTCAAGACAAGGGTAACAAACGGAATATTTGGAAGAAAATGTACTGTTACGAGTAAAATACGTACTGCGAAAATAAATTACGATAAAATAATGTTAACATCCTAATTTAATAATGTTAACATCAAAGAATAAAGAAAGGTGAAAAGAAGTTACAACCCAAAATAAACAAGGTAAGGAAATGCTTAGCGATGAATGAGGTTGGAGGAGGTAGGGAGTAACTAAGTGAGTTGGATAAATGGTCTTTTACTTAAAATTAATTTTAAACATGGGCAAAATAATAGACATTATTGGTAGACACATCGTATATAAACGAGCATTACTAAATATGAATGTGTGAGTCGTGACAATGTAAATAAAAATAAGTCTATAATTGAAAATTCGGCATTTTCATTATAATTATGTTTGTTGTCATTATTTGCATTTAACGCATTAACTTAATTTCATTATAATTTTGTATTTCGCAGGTTAAAGTATACTTTGTATCATACTTTTTATGAGATTAGCGACTTAAATTTTCGTACGTCAATTCTCCAATTATGACTTACTTATTATTAGAATATCCAAATTCCACAACATGATAAAGACCCAATTCAACATCAACATTAAGACTTTACAATGTGACAATGGCAAAGAATTTGACAATAACCTTTTTCACAAATTTTTCGACACACAAGGCATGTTTTTCCGTTTTTCGTGCCCCCATACCTCCCCCCAAAACGGTAAGGCCGAGCGCAAAATTCGAACACTAAACAACATTGTTCGAACACTACTCCTCCACGCTCACTTACCACCCTACCTTTGGCCTCATGCTCTCTCTATGGCCACCTACTTACACAACATATTACCAAGTAAAGCCAACCATTATCAGTCTCCTTTGTCCAGCCTGTATCTCCGCGTCCCGACATATAGCCATCTCCGCATTTTTGGTTGTTTGTGTTACCCACACACCCCTCCTACAACCATCCACAAACTTGCCCCAAGAGCAACCCCGTGTGTCTTCTTAGGCTACCCGTCTTCTCATCACGGCTATAAGTGTCTTGATCTTGTCACAAAGAAAATTATCATTTCCCGGCATGTAACATTTGACGAAACAATATTTCCGTTTGCTAGTCACAAACCCCTGCCCTCCAATTCCTATAATTTTCTGACAAATGACACTTCTCCTTACCTCCAAAATTACATACAAAACTCAACCCACCCAAGCCCAAACGAAAACAGGCCCATTCATGAGCCTATCCAGCAACCAAACCCCCCACCCGTGACCCAAAACGAGACCCCTCCAACCCCTGTCCAATCCCCTGTACAACGTCCAGAAACCCAACAGCCACCCAGCCCCACAGCCGTGGCCTCCCCTCCGGTCTCCCCTCCGGCCTCCCCTGCCATGTCACCACCACCTTCCCCACCATCACCTCAAATTCAATCACCTCAAATGACAACCCGAGCACGTCATGGAATATATAAACCAAAACCCGTCTTTGACTTATGCGCCACTACTCTATCCCCTGTCCCAACCAACCCACTCATCGCCCTCCAAGACCCGAATTGGAATCGTGCCATGACCGATGAGTACGATGCCCTTATTAAGAATGATACATGGGTTCTAGTGCCTCGTCCCTCGGACGTCAATATAACCCGTTGCATTTGGTTGTTTAAGCATAAGTTTAAGGCTAACGGTGATTTAGAGCGATACAAAGCTCGTCTTGTGGTTAATGGCAGGTCACAACAGGTTGGCGTTGATTGTGACAAAACTTTCAGTCCCGTGGTCAAGCCCGCTACCATCCGTACGGTACTCAGCCTTGCCGTTTCAAAAAATTGGTCCTTGCACCAACTTGACGTAAAAAATGCTTTCTTACATGGTAATCTTGCTGAGACCGTATACATGCATCAGCCCCCGGGATTTCGGGACCGGACTCACCCTGACCACGTGTGTCTCTTAAAAAAATCGCTCTACGGTCTCAAACAAGCCCCACGGGCCTGGTACCAACGGTTTGCGAATTATGTCTCTACTATTGGGTTCACTCATAGCAAGTCCGATAACTCGCTCTTCATATACAGTAACGGTAATGAACTTGCCTATCTCCTTCTATATGTCGACGATATTATACTTGCTACCTCGACGGATGCTCTCCGCATTAATATCATGGCTTTGCTACGTTCCGAGTTCGCCATGACAGACTTAGGAGCACTAAATTTTTCTTGGGTGTTGCTGCCTTACGCCACTCTCAAGGCTTATTTTTACATCAACATAAATATGCCCTTGAGATCATTGCTAGGGCCAAAATGTCCTCGTGTAAACCTGCTATCACTCCGGCCGACACGAAAGCAAAATTAAGTGCTAATGATGGGCCGCTAGTGAGTGACCCAGCCCTTTACCGAAGCCTTGCGGGGGCCTTACAATATCTGACTTTCACCCGACCCGATATTTCCTATGCGGTACAACAAATCTGTTTATTTATGCATGACCCACGTGAGGCCCATTTCGGGGCACTTAAGCGCATTAGTCGCTACCTACAAGGTACGTCTCATTACGGTTTACATATTACTAAAACAGCCTCTACCACTCTAACGGCATACTCGGATGCCGACTGGGGCGGGTGTCCCGACTCTCGCCGCTCCACTTCGGGATACTGTATATATCTCGGTAAGAATTTGCTCTCTTGGTCATCCAAACGACAGCCTACCGTCTCGCGGTCTAGTGCGGAGGCCGAGTATCGTGGTGTTGCTAATGCGGTGGCCGAATCTTGCTGGTTACGAAACTTACTTATCGAGCTCAAATGCCCAATTCAAAAAGCCACTGTCGTTTTTTGTGATAATGTGTCCGCCATCTATTTATCAGGGAACCCGGTCAATCATCAGCGGACTAAGCACATTGAGCTCGACATCCACTTTGTTCGAGAGAAAGTTGCTATTAATGAAGTGCAAGTCCGTCACGTACCATCCCGCTATCAATTTGCCGATGTGTTCACAAAGGGACTACTCAAAATATTATTCGATGATTTCCGGTCCAGTCTCAACATCGGTCCACCTCCCGTTTCGACTGAGGGGGCGTATTAGAATATCCATAAATATATTCTTGTATTATTTTGTATATATTCTGTTTTCCTAGTATAGTTTAGGTCCTGCTAATTATATGGGATTGTTTCCCCTAAATTAGCTATTAGACTTTGACTCCCCATAATCATGGGATTGAGGAGCCAATCATGTATATCCACAATGTATATATATTTCCATCAGAATGAATAAGAATTCTCAAGTCAAACAATTACTTTCACTTATGTTGTCACAATATTTGACAATAATCACGTTTATTTATAAGCTAAATATCCAATTGTAGTGCCGTTTATTGCGACCCGTGTATTTTTTTTTTACACGGCTTTAAAACTAGTATCAAGTTGTTAACAAGTTTAACATAAAGTTATCGTAAAATTATTTAAAATGCCAAGTTGTTAACAAGTTTACCCTAATGCTATTTAAAATGTGATAGTACAAGTTATCTTAAAGTTTCTTAAAAACTTCTGAACTGAATTTATAAGTTTTGACCGAACTTATATGATCTGAAATTTTCTGAACTAAACATATAAATTATGAATATATTTGAACTAAACTCATAAAATCTGAAGTAAATGAATTTATTTGATCTAAATTTTTTTTAACTGAACTTATGAGGTGACTTGGAGTCCAAAAAAATTGGACCTAAGTAGATATGACAAAATTGACCCGACTTGATACCCGGACGCAAGACTCGAGCTTGACCCGATCCAAATGTTTATTGTTGCAAACAGATTATTATCCAACAATAACTCGATAATAGTTAACCCGAAAATAAACCGACCCAACCCCATTCCGAAGCTAGCAAACCCAAAAGTAACCAAATTCAAACTGATTTGATCCAAAATTGACCTGATTAACCTGCTTACCCTGTGTAGACCTATATGAGTTAAAATAACAAAAAGAAAATCATCACCCTTGAATTCTCTCGTCGCACCTTCTACAATCTCTACCACTCTATTTATCAATTTCTCTCTCCTTTCCCGCGAGGTCGTTGGTCGACCAAACAACACGAGCTCAAGGCAAGGATATGCGTCATGCTATTTTTCAATTCATATGATGTGCTATTGTTTTGATTATGTGATATATTCTGCTATATATGGAGGAAGTATTTGATATCTTGTTGTTTTTTGAGCTATTATATCATTTTTTTAATTGGGAATTTTATTAATAGTTTGAGTTGAATGAATTGTAATTGGGAAATTTTGCTTGTTGAGCTAAAGTTTGTAAACCCTAAACCCTAAACACTCGCCCCTTGTTTCACGTCACAAGCTTAAGCAATGCTTATGAGACGGAAGGGAGGGAGTAAAAATTAGAAAGCGAGTTTACACACTTTTGGATACTCCAGATCACCTATATCTTTTTTTATTTTTCTTACAGAGTTATTTAGTGTGGCATGGCCATGGACGAGGATAGGTCATTGTTCTTAATTACGGGAGACAGAGAGTTTCAGTATTGCATATACCGTATTAGTGAACCCGAAATGGCTCCCGAAAACCCTGAAGATGAATGCAGTTTTCTTAAACTCGGACATCCCATACTGGCGATGGAAAAATCAATCTATCCAAGTGACATGTCTTTTGCGAATGTCGGGACTAAAATCTATATGGTTGGTGGCTATTTACGTGATGGAAATAATCCACCATGTCAATCTAAGACATTCATATTTGATACCTTGTCCAACTCTGTTGTTCCTGGACCGCCTTTGGTTTCCGCCAAATGTGAGCCTAACTTGCTTACCATTGGATCCAAGATATTTGCCTTATCTTTCTCCCTCAATTGTAACTCCTGTCAAGATTCTGGCATGGACCCTTTACCTCAGTTTGAGGTATTGGATACTGAACATATTGAACAAGGGTGGTCCGCGCTGCCGCTTCCAGCTCTTTACAGTTCCAACCGAATGAAACATTGTTCTGTTGATGCTTGGGCGGCTGCTTATGTTGGCGGAACTGCCACCGCTATTTTTATTAGTCTGAAAGATGCTGGTGGTACTTACGCTTTTGATGTCGATAACAAACTGTGGAATCACGTTAGTGATCAAGTTTTACCTTTCCCTGGGTTTGCCACCCCACTGCCACCATCGCCAAATCTTCCTTATGCTCCTTCACTTTGTT
Organism: Silene conica; assembly: GCA_029255685.2. NCBI lineage: Eukaryota > Viridiplantae > Streptophyta > Magnoliopsida > Caryophyllales > Caryophyllaceae > Silene > Silene conica. The sequence continues at coordinate 75,058,665 of CM055318.2, read as the reverse complement.
GTGCCTCTTCTTTAAGATCCGGGAGATACGCTGCTTTTCGCTTTCATTATCATGCCCAGGAGTTTCGAATTGATGAAATTGAGATCCATAACTCTCCTCTTCTGTCTGCACCCCAACCACCATTCCTATATCATGGGCGTTTGTCGAGTGTTTTCGGCCCAAATGGTCGTATTTACTTTCTTATGTGTGGTGTCGATGATGCTACAGCATGGACTACTGGTCGTGGTAACGTTTATTTTAAGGTTAGTGCGCTTCAAGTTTGTGAAATCAAGCTTAAGAAAGGACAGAAGAAGAAGAAGAATAAAAGGAAGGAGATGGACCATGGCGGAGAAGTTAACGAGCCAGTTATGGCTAGCTCAAACAAAGAACACGGGTTGAAGATATGCAATAAAAAGTTTGACTCAAACAAAGAACATGTGTTGAAGATATGCAATAAAAAGTTTGACTCAAACAAAGAACAAGTGCTAAAGAAATGCAAGAAAAAGCCTGACTCAAACGAAGAACAGGTGCTAAGGTTACGTGAGAAAAAACTTGACTCAGACAAAGACAAACAACAAGTGCTGAAGATATGCAAGAAAAAGAAGATGCAGACGGGGAATGAGGAAGAAAAGGAAACGACTGTCACGCTTGACAAGATGAGGAATGATCAAGTAGAGGACGAGACAATAGAGCTTAAGTTGAACCACATATGGAGGAGGAGCTTGTTTAGTGGTCCGATAGTCGATATACTCCGACCTGTAGTTGCCGCTTTTGCTTTGTAGGTTTGTTTCTTCATTCTTTTTTACTTCGTATTAGTTTTGTTACCTGTTCGTTTAGGCAACCTTTTTGAGATGTCACAATTCATGTTTTTGGGTTCTCGAATCAATAATGGGTTGCTCTTTACCTTTATTATGTACTCCCTCTGAGTCATAGTAATGGTTCCTTTACCTTTATACACAAAAAATAAGAAAATGATTCTAAACCACACAAAACGCCCTACCCACACTGAATTGATTTTGGACCACAAAAAAATTACTAAAAATGGAAAGAGGAACCATCACTAAACTCGCACCAAAAAGAAAGTAAGAACCATTACTCCGACTCGGAGGGAGTATGTTATATCCATGTCGCTATTTTCCTTCAAGATGGTGTCTTTCATGTAAATTAAACCCTTTATTTTACGTCATACCCGTGGTTGACCCAATACTCGTTGATACGTATCTCGTAATTTGTACCCGTACGAGTTCACAAACATTTGTTTAAGAAGAGCCAAAAGACTGACCCACTTTAGGGTGACCCAATCAAGCAATCAAGCACTGATATCGTGTATATATTCTCGTCTTTTAGTCAGACACTTGGATACATTAACCATGTTATCGTGTATATATTCTCGTCTAATTTGCACGGGGTTGAAACTAGTATATTTAATATTAAATTATAATTTTTCATAACAATGTTAACCATTTAATCTGCCTTGAATTATAATTAACAAATAAAAATTTAGAAATTTTTATTTTGACAAAGTTCTTTGAGATTGAATCTTATATATAAAAACAACAACCACAAATCTTAGGGGTCGCTCTATGGTTAAAAGTCAACTTTTCAAAAAAAAATTTTGGCGGGACCCACTTTCTCTACCCATGATTTTTTGAATGGATTAATTACCTTGTTGTATATACATTTATTAATTAATTGTTTTGATAGATAAATGTCATTCAAATATCTATATCTATATAATAACATAAAAAGGCATGTTGAGTGTCTCATTGATAAATATTTGTATTTTCTAACTTATGGTAATGCCACGTCACACCCTTCTAAAATTACCAAAATAACCTTCAACAAAATTCAAATTTTCTACAAAAATATCATATTTTGTAGAGTAAATTAAAAATAATTCCCTTTTAAAATAAGGTTTTTTAAAATTACTCCCTTATATATTTTTTTTCTAAAATTACTCCCTTAAGATGCACTTTTATTAAAAATTGCTTCAAAATTCCAATTTAGGTTACATATTATCTATGTTTTTAAACTTATTCTACATTGTTATACCTATAAAAACATAAATTGGCTATGTTACAAACGAAATCAATTCATAAACTTGTAAAATAAGTCACTTGAATTAGAGTTTTGAAGCAATTTTTGATAAAAATACATTTTAAGGGAGTAATTTTAGAAAAAAATTATATAAGGGAGTAATTTTAGAAAAGTGAATTTTATAAGGGAGTTATTATTAATTTTATGAATCAAATCAAAGGACATCATTATTGTTCAAATTAAATATGTGATTAAATATTCATTAAGCTAAAAAAAAATATAAAGTCTTCTATAAATTCACATCCAATTAAGTGTCATGATTTATATTAAAATTGACATTTGAATTTATAAAATTAATATCTATAAAATCCTATTATAAGGATAAACTAAAATATTAAATTAATGTGACGTGCAAAAATTAATTGTGACATGACAAAATTTTATTGTGACATGACAAAAATTATTGTTACGTGACACTTATCTATATAATATTAAACTAACCCCTTTCATATACACATAAATTAATTATTCATATTAAACATTTGACGAGATAACAAATTTTAAAAGTGATGGTACCTCTACAAAATGGCACGACGATAATAAACTCCGCCACAACACTATATTAAAAAAAAGACTAAGAACTTTACTAACTCACGTGTCATTTAAAAATCATCTCCAAATATTATGAGTCACATGTTTACAAGTACAAAAAATTTAAAAATATTAGTTACAAACTCAAAAATTAAATTAATACAAACCTTTTAGTTTCCCTCACAACTTTGGTTCTTAATTTATGATATTCTATTTAACATATACTTCTTTTATTTAATGGTATGTTTTTAAGGACCATTATTATACTTTATAGTTATGTTATCTTAATTTTTATAACTTTTCATTCACAACTTTTCTTCTTCCGCTAAATAAATTGTTGAAATTAAATAATTAGTGCAAGAATTAATTACCAAAATGATCTTATATAACTATAACATAAAAAGGCATGTTGAGTGTCTCATTGATAAGTATTTGTATTTTCTAACTTATGGTAATGTCACGTCACACCCTTCTAAAATTACCAAAATAACCTTCAACAAAATTCAAATTTTCTACAAAAATGTCATATTTTGTAACATACAAGATGAAGCAAATCAAAGGACATCGTTATTGTTCAAATTAAATATGTGATTAAATATTCATTAAGCTAAAAAAATATAAAGTCTTCTATAAATTCACATCCAATTAAGTGTCATGATTTATAATTAAAATTGACATTTGAATTTATAAAATTAATATCTATAAAATCCTATTATAAGGATAAACTAAAATATTAAATTAATGTGACGTGCAAAAATTAATTGTGACATGACAAAATTTTATTGTGACATGACAAAAATTATTGTTACGTGACACTTATCTATATAATATTAAACTAACCCCTTTCATATACACATAAATTAATTATTCATATTAAACATTTGACGAGATAACAAATTTTAAAAGTGATGGTACCTCTACAAAATGGCACGACGATAATAAACTCCGCCACAACACTATATTAAAAAAAGACTAAGAACTTTACTAACTCACGTGTCATTTAAAAATCATCTCCAAATATTATGAGTCACATGTTTACAAGTACAAAAAATTTAAAAATATTAGTTACAAACTCAAAAATTAAATTAATACAAACCTTTTAGTTTCCCTCACAACTTTGGTTCTTAATTTATGATATTCTATTTAACATATACTTCTTTTATTTAATGGTATGTTTTTAAGGACCATTATTATACTTTATAGTTATGTTATCTTAATTTTTATAACTTTTCATTCACAACTTTTCTTCTTCCGCTAAATAAATTGTTGAAATTAAATAATTAATGCAAGAATTAATTACCAAAATGATCTTATATAACTATAACATAAAAAGGCATGTTGAGTGTCTCATTGATAAGTATTTGTATTTTCTAACTTATGGTAATGCCACGTCACACTCTCTAAAATTACCAAAATAACCTTCAACAAAATTCAATTTTTCTACAAAAATGTCATATTTTGTAACATACAAGATGAAGCAAATCAAAGGACATCGTTATTGTTCAAATTAAATATGTGATTAAATATTCATTAAGCTAAAAAAATATAAAGTCTTCTATAAATTCACATCCAATTAAGTGTCATGATTTATAATTAAAATTGACATTTAAATTTATAAAATTAATATCTATAAAATCCTATTATAAGGATAAACTAAAATATTAAATTAATGTGACGTGCAAAAATTAATTGTGACATGACAAAATTTTATTGTGACATGACAAAAATTATTGTTACGTGACACTTATCTATATAATATTAAACTAACCCCTTTCATATACACATAAATTAATTATTCATATTAAACATTTGACGAGATAACAAATTTTAAAAGTGATGGTACCTCTACAAAATGGCACGACGATAATAAACTCCGCCACAACACTATATTAAAAAAAGACTAAGAACTTTACTAACTCACGTGTCATTTAAAAATCATCTCCAAATATTATGAGTCACATGTTTATAAGTACAAAAAATTTAAAAATATTAGTTACAAACTCAAAAAATAAATTAATACAAACCTTTTAGTTTCCCTCACAACTTTGGTTCTTAATTTATGATATTCTATTTAACATGTACTTCTTTTATTTAATGGTTTGTTTTTAAGGACCATTATTATACTTTATAGCTATGTTATCTTAATTTTTATAACTTTTCATTCACAACTTTTCTTCTTCCGCTAAATAAATTGTTGAAATTAAATAATTAATGCAAGAATTAATTACCAAAATGATCTTATATAACTATGACACTAATCCTGATTTTTATTTTTATTTAGAAAGTTGGTAGGTAAAGTATAAATAAATAAATAAATAAACTGCTTCGCTTTTTATCTTTTTTATGTTTTGAATAAATAGTTAGAGTTGAAATTTAATTATTTATATTAAATATTTGACGAGATAACAAATTTTAAAAGTGATGGTACCTCTACAAAAATGGCACGACGATAATAAACTCCGCTACAACACTATATTAAAAAAAGAGTAAGAACTTTACTAATTCACGTGTCATTTAAAAATCATCTCCAAATATTATGAGTCATATGTTTACAAGTACACAAAATTTAAAAATATTAGTTACAAACTCAAAAGATAAAATAATACAAACCTTTTAGTTTCCCTCACAACTTTGGTTCTTACTCTATGATATTCTATTTATTAACATGTATTTCTTTTATTTATTGGTATGTTTTTAAGGACCATTATTATACTTTATAGTTATGTTATTTTATTTTTTATAACTTTTCATTCACAACTTTTCTTCTTCTCCTAAATAAAATTTTGAAATTAATGCAAAAATTAATTACCAAAATGATCTTATATAACTATGATACTATCCTAATTTTTATTTTTATTTAGAAAGTTGATAGGTAAAGTATAAATAAATATAAATAAATTGCTTCGTTTTTTATCTTTTTATGTTTTGAATAAATAGTTAGAGTTGAAATTTAATTTAATTATCATTTTGTGTTTGTACTTTTTTTAACCCTTAATTTATTAATAGACAAATTTTGTAAATTGTATTGCACTGTTTTTCACTCTTTCGCGCAGTTTAGTTTTCCATGTAAAATTTCTAATTCTATTCTGTATTTTGTCAAACAGGTTATAAATCAAATATTTTGGTTGGAGTGGGGAAGTATGCTACAAATATGTCAATATAACCTTTTAATAGCGTCATATAGTGAGTAAATATTATAGTTGTCGGTTGTAATGCAATGCTCATTCTCCAATTCGTTATTTGAACTTTGAATACTTTCATACTTTTAAGTCAGTTTTTCCCCACCTAATATATTCGTTTAGCACTTGCAATGTATATTTTTCTTCGAGATTTATTTTTATTTTTAATTTGTGTATATTTTTTTCCTCATGAATCAAGAAAATTAATAGTTCTGAAGAATTATAATAGTATTGTTATGATTGTAATATTGGATGAATGAAAATAAAACAACTATGCTTAAATTGTACAAAATATTTTTGAATCATATTATGTATGTTTTATAATCTAATAATTATGCCATTTGAGAAAATGTGTCGTTAGTTTTGCTAGTTTTTCACTACTAAATTGACAACTCCACTTCTAAAGTTTTACTCCTTACCTTTTTCTCTCACTATTATTATATTTACATATTATCATAATTTTTTGTCTACATTCACAAAAAAATTCTTCTCTCGAATATATTGTTGAAATTTATATAAGCAAAAACTAATTACACATTTGTTTTTTATGTAACTATCACAAAAATCATAATTTTCAACTATAAAATCCCTTTAAAGGGTAAATCCTCTATAATATTATATAAAAAATAATACTAAGTATCTCACTAAGTCACGTGTCATTTAAAATTCTTTTGAAATGTTATGAGTCGCATGATAAGTACAAAAAAATATATAAAAAAATATTAATTGCAAACACAAAAAATAAATTAATACCGACCTCTTATTTTCCATTCACAACTTTGGTTATTAATCTATCATATGTATTTAAAATATATATCTTTTATTTAATGGTATATTTGTTAGTCACCATTATTATAATTTGTAATTTGTTTATCTTAATTTTTTGTCTTCCCTTTTATCCAGAAAACTTTTATTATTTCCCTAATTAAATTGTTGAAATTAAAGCGACAATTAGTGGGTACAAATTAGACTATAAATATATTATATGAGTAAGCATTAAATTGATAAGCTATATCAATACTTTCATCCAAGTAAATGATATATAAAATCATTTCACTTCACCAATCTTTTTGCCTATACGTTGAAAATCCATTGAAATGACAAGGAGGATGTTATGATGATTTTGTACACGTATTTACTGAAAAGGTTTATCAAACTACATTGTATTTAAGAAATTAAACACTAATTTTTAGCCTGATTAGTAAGATGAAAATAAATTGTATCTTAATATAGCGCTTTCATTCTATGTATTATTCATATCGTCTTTAATAGACTAAAGACAATATGAAAAGTGATAAAATATTATTACTATGCACTTATTTAGAGATTTTACATGTAATATGGAATATATATACTTAGATGTTCATCCTTTGTTTCTTTTCCGATAAAGTTAAAGCCAAAAGTTTTAGAACTCACCAAAATGACAACAAAACCAATAAAACAAGTACTAAAATACGAAAATGAGCTCATGCAGCTGCACGAGCACAAAAACTAGTTTATATATAATATAAAAAGTCAAGACAAAGTACTACATTTCACCATTTCACTTTTGAGAAATTTTAGCAAGCCACATCATCATTATCATTATTAAAAAGAAAAAAGAAAAAAAAACAATGAATTGGATAAATATATAGTCAATAGCCCATGTTTAATAAAACACAAATAAAATAATGTTAACATCTTAATTTAATAATGTTAAAATCAAAGAATAAAGAAAGGTGAAAAGAAGTTACAAACCCAAAATAAACAAGGTGAGGTTGGAGGATGTTGGTAGTAACAAAGTGAGTTGGATAAATATATAGTCAATAGCATGTTTAATAATTTTCACAGACTACAACTAATGAGGTCCACATAATTTGACGAATTATATGTTATTTTTTAATCTGAATAATTGTTTTCAAATGGAGTGTATAATTTAGGATTTATGTGTATCATTCAAATAAAAAATATAGCGTAAAAACCCAAATCATTTAATATATTAAAGCAATAGCGGTAACCGCTATTAGGTGACGTGTCGCGCTCATATCGATCGACCGTATAAAATACAGATTATGTACACAATAAATACGTAAAACAAAAACTACCCACTCATCGGGGGATTCGATCCTGGGACCTATTGTCAACAATACTTCCGTCTTAACCACTAGACTAAGACATCTTCGATATCACCCTCTCTAATTTGTAAAAGTTATTCCGTTCACACTATTTTCCATTTGTCTCGATCTTTTCGCCATCTTAATTTCTTGAATTTTTCCTAAACTGTAAAAATAGTACTCTGTACTTTTTATCAACTTATACTTTTAATTTCCTCATAAATACCAGATTTTTGCAAAACATTTAATATCCAACCATATTTTTTAGTAATTACCATATAAAAGTTTTTTTAACAATTATTAATCACGGCATGTTTTTAGACATGATCGATTTTATGAAACTATTTTTTGGGTCACGGGTAAGAAGGGTCTGGAAATTTAAGGTGAAAGAAAACAATTTGATGAGTGTAATATAACTATTAATGTAGTGGAAGAAAATATTCAATATTTGTAATGTTTTTTAGCATATGTGAGATATTATAAATTGCTTCAACACTATAGTACACAAAACAAAGGTCAACAGGATATAAATGTCCGTCGAAAACGTCATTTGGTTTTGTTGCAAAAGTAACGTTGGCCTTAAACATCCGTCGCAAGAGGTAAATTGAGACGAAATATTTCCTCCCGGAACAAAGATGACTCCGTCTCAACTCTCAATTGTCATACAAGAGTCAATATTATTAGGTGTTGTCAACTTTATGTTACTATTGAAACATGACCGACTTATATTACTACTCCGTATTTTTTAGGTTACCCGTAATAAGGGATTGAAAATTTTATATTGGAGAAAATACAAACTAATAAATGTAATATATTAACAAATGTAGTTTCTAAAGACATTTTTCTATATTTGTAATGTTGTTGGCTATTGGCAAAACATTATAAAAATTTTAAACAAAAATTATATGTGGCCCGTCACAATTTTGTATTATTTACAAACAATTTAATTACTTTTGAACATCATTTATTAAAAGAGGATTTTTGAAAATAATGAATTTTTGTTATATTTAGCCATCTTTACGAAATATCGAATAATTTGTGATAATTTTCATATTATTTCTACTATAGTCTTTTAATTACCCGATAATTCCTTTTTTTTTCTGTCATTTTTCTTCGTCGGAGTCGTTTTAGGTGGCTCAACGAAGCACGCACTTTGTCGCATTACAATAGAGGGGAGGGGGAATCGAACCTAGGACTTATTGTCCAGGATAGCTCCGTCTTCACCACTGAACAAAGACATCAAAAAGACTCAATCAATTATTAGACTATGCAATTCTCCAGATTAACTAATTAAGAAATAAACTTGATTAATGGTGGCAGATCTATCTCCAAAGAAAATCAAGATGGCAGCATTATTTGGTATTGTTTCTTATTTCGGTTGTGTCTGCTTATGATTTAAGGTGAAATCTAAATATATTTAACTTAGTTGATTATGAAATGACCGAATATCGAAAGTTAGGGGTCGTTGTTTGATTTTTAATCCAAAAATTATAGTCGGAGTGATCCGAGATTAATGGTTGCAGAGGAGTTTAAAGATTCTATGCACAAGTTCGATTAGTGCAATACCATCTCTTTTTTATGTCTTAACAATTTTTTTTATCTTCTTTGACATTTAGTTTTTTAGTTGTTGAATTTGTAGTGTTCAATTGCTCATATTCAGTTATACCAATATTTGACCCTCTTATAAGGTCATTATTACAGGTAGTTTCACCTTGCATAAATAGCTCATCTAATAGACTCTACAACTCTACCAACATCTTATAATAAGTTAGCTCCAAACTACTAAGTTTTAGAGGAAGGAGTTGAGTGTTTTCACAATTTTTAGTTTGCTTAGTAGTAGCCGCTAACAGCTTTAACAGAATAAAGCCTTAACAGAATAAATAAAGTTGGCTATTTAAGTCTTAAAGAGGACGATAATGAAAATTTTAGGTAGGTAACTAAGGTTAGACTGTTCTTATAGATGAATACGAAGTAAGTGATTTGTGTATCCTACACGAATGCGTGTCCAGGTGTCGGATTTGACTATTATATGAAAAAATATCATGTTTTTGGTATAAAATTCAGTATCCAAGTGTCATACCTATGTCCGAGTGTCCAGTGTGCGATTGTCTGCGCAATATAGCTATAAGTATTGGTTTGTAAATTAGCTAATACATATTTGAGGGCTCGAATTTTGTATACTCCGTCTTAGTTTGTAAAGGCGCGCCTCAATTGCGCCTAAGATGCTCCATGGATGAGACACTAACCAAATCTCGCATTGGTGCAACTTAGATTTCCTAGGACACATTAAATGAGACTTAACAGATTATTTTAAATCTAATAAACCCTAAAACTTTCCAGAATATGCTACTGCATAAGCACTGTTGAAAATGCAAATTATCTCACAATTAGAAAGTATGAATGTTACACTATATTAACATTTGGTGTTTGCATTCCAGGGAAACAACGAAGGGTGTCAAAGTTCAATTTCAATTTGAAGGCATAAATGCAAAGAGATTGGTTATGGCGTGATTAAAATGAGCTCTCAAATTCTTTGATTTTAGTACTCGGTGTGGGCCTATATCATACAACCTTTACAACATTCCGTTGGTATTAATATTTAGAATTGCACTAATATGTTTGATATTGTTTTTTTTTTTTTGGTGACGAGGGGTTTAATCCCCCCGGGCCCATGCATTCCCGCACCACCACATGGACCATGTAAGCCACCCCTTTCGGAGCTGCAGTGGCCAAGTGATCATCGCCCCAGCTGGTAATCGAACCTGAGACCTCTCAACTCGTGCATTTCTGCAAGCTTTAAGGTTTAACTCAGTTACCACTGGACTAACACCACTTGGTTATGTTTGATATTGTTGTATTTGATGGAGTCAGTCTCATTAATTCTTTGATTTTGTACGAAACATAGAAAAATGACTATTTTAAACGAGATTTTTCTTACGATGAAGGAATAATGATTTGAATCATCTCTGTTTTTATTTCCGGATTATCATTCGGAAACAATCTCTATGTTTTGTTAATGCAACTGTAAAATTGAGTATCTCCGACCTCTTACATCATGGTTTATGGGAGTCATTCAGGTATAACGTAATATTGTACTTTTTCACATTAACGATGAGATTACCCGTGTCGTCTTCCTCCTTTGATTTCCCTAAGGACTTTTATTATCTTTACGTCTGTTTTGTCTTCAATCAATATTTAAGGTGTAAGAATGGATATCTATTTTTAAAATATTTATTGATTTTATACATATATATTCACTTATTTAAACATTTCCATATTTATACAAAATATTTATATTTTTGAGTTAAAACTGTCACCTACATAATTTTTTTATACTTAGATTCATATTATACCCGTGCATTTATGCACGGGTTACACACTAGTTTAGCTAATAGAAGTATATATCGTACTATAACTATTCAACCAAATGACATTAATGAATCATTCACACTAATTGCAAATGAAACTTTGTATTTGTTGTTGCAAACAAAATACTCAACGAGACAAAAAAAACATTTTGCATTGCAAACGAAATTTAAATGTATAAGAACAAAATTTGAAGTAGCTTTACAAGAAGTTTTATTTATAATAAGACCAACTAAAAACTACATTTATTTTTATTTTTATTTTTAGTGTAAAAATACTACATTTATTTTTAATACTAGTATAACAAATTCTTTTAAGTATTTATATAATTTTTATAATAACAGAATTTAAAAAACATACCCTTGCAATTTGCACGGATATAAAACTAGTTAATTGCATAGCAAAAATAATTGAAAACAACAATCGTGGCAAAACACTAATAAACATAACAATATTCGTGGCAAATTATTAATAGTCTGTTGTAAATATTTAGTAAATTGTGTGAAATAAATTTTGTCTATATATTATGATAATGGGGATATTGATTAATAAAAATATTTTTCTAGTATCGTAGTCAATGCAAATATAACAAAAGCGGTTAAGTGTATTTTGCAAATACACGGTAGCATCTACCATGTGGTCAAATGTACAAGAAAATCAGCAATTTTGATAGTCATTAGGCTAAATGAATACCCTCGAATTAATAACAAACCTAGAAAACATAAATACATGAAGAAAAAATATAACAAAACTTAATTTGAGCAGGTTAATTAACTAAAAATGAAAAATTTTCTAATTTTTTACTTGTCTTCTACTCAACGTCTTCAAAAGAAATCTTCCGGGCTACAAAATCAATTCGGAACTTCTTATTAGTCATGTTTTATTAAATATTATATATAATCTATACTCTGTGTGAGTTGATACTCACCTCATTAACTGCAACATCCCATGATCATCCAATAACTCAAAGAAAAGGATGATATTTTCCGCAAACATTGCCATAATCATCTTCAAAACATCCTTGATCGTCTGCTGTGAGATCCTACAATATATAATAAATGAATTAGTATGTTAGTCCTCTACTCACTTAGAAAAACGAAAACAACAAAAATATAGAGGATACTTACCCTTCTACAATGAAGGATCAGATGTTGTACAAGATTCCTAAAGTATCTTGGTTGATCACTGACATCAACCCTGTTTTTCTTCGACCCCTCATCAAACACAATTCGAAACGGATCATCTTCATCCAGCATTTGTATCTCGTTTATAATCCCGGGTAAGTTACAACAAGCAGCATTAAAGGTTTTCTTCTGAGGTTTGGTGAAATGTTTTCTGATAGTGTCCCATTTAGTTATCATACCTTCTTTTGCTTGATTGGACATTAGGGCAAAATGATTTCTTACGAGATATTCCTTACCACTCATAAATAATCAGTGTATTAGTTACATTGAAAGAATAAATTTTGTAGGAAATTTGTCAAAAAAATTTAAATATACATCTTATAATCCTCCAAATGTCCCATCAAATTGTTCATGTCAGGAGGAAGTAAGGAAGGATCCTCATGAACAAAAAAAGTCTTCAATATTAGTTTTCTTAGGTTTTGAAAATCATTTCTACCCGAGTCACGCTATACCTCTTGGTATATAGGAATCTCAATTTAATCGATCCGTCTAAGACCCACAAGTTGTTAGGACGCAAAGCCTTCTTTCTCAAACAAATACCTTTCTTTTGGTGACGGAGGATTAACAATATGAGAGACCTTTGTAATGAAAAAAAAGTTTTTAGTATCAATCAATAGACATTGTTACCCAGATCTTTATAATTTATGATAAAAGTGAAATATACCTTATATGTATTCTGACATGCTCCGAAACAAAATATGCTCCGAAACAAAATATGAGGCAGCAACCCTTTTATAAGGTATGAATGGTGACAATGGAGAAAATTTTCTTCAAAATTGACTACCCATGATGTGAATTTTTGAGGACGGTTCATTTTCAGCCTTAAAACACGGAAATTTATTAGTAATAAAAATCAGATATGACGATGAAATAAAAAAAGAAATGTGAAAAGTCATACCAAATTTTGTGTGCGTGCATAAAGTTGTATATTTTCTCTTGCAAGTAAACCCCACCTCATAGTGAAACACCTAAATATAAATCATGGGATGAAAACAGAAAGTAACATGCTCGGAAAGTAATTCAAGCAATAACGTAGTCTATAAAATGAAATAGTGAACCATCACCTTATTTATTTGTTCCTAGAAATCAGCCCATAATTAACCTACGTACTGTTATTATTATAGACACAAATATATGATTGCTAATAGGCGGCGGAACTATCAGCATACAAAGTCCATAACTTAATGTTTTGATTTTTGGTGAATTAACCTACAATTGCAAGTATAGAAAATAATAAATAAAGGTACAACACCAACCCAAAAAACACAGCCCCATCAAAATTAAACTAGCATCCTAAGAGCTCATCTGCGGTACTCTACAAGGCCAAGCAACCCCACTGCGATCACAACCGGTGTAGCCGGCTACCCAGTCCCCAAATTTGCGCATAAGCCACTCTCGACGACTTCTTCAGTTTCTGTCACTCATAAGCCAGACCGACCTAATCAAACTCGACAAATCTCTCATTTTCCCAAATGTATTTTGTTGAGTCCATTCAATTAACAACCCTATCAGTATCAAGTATCAACGGCAATCAAAACCAAAGGAAATAAACTCCTATGATTTCTACCCCAAACCAAAGGAAATCAAAACCCTTTAATTTCACATACATACTTACAAGCGTACAAATTAAAGACATCGCAAATGAGCAATATCAACTAGTTTAGCTAATGTTTAAACTATTGTTTCAGTCAGATGCATTGGTTCTAACTTCTAAATTATTATGGGGTATCACTGCCAAAAATGAAAAGTAACAAACTCGATTTCTACCTGATCAAACAACAATCGTCAAATGAACACATATAACGAGCAACGATTAAATTAAAATATAAGATTATTGCTTCATTGGCAGGTCATAACTCATAATCATAACGAGATAACCTAGGTTGGCAAAAACAATATTACATTGGCAGGAAAGAGTAGAGTGAATTTTCTTCAGCAAACAGAACTCAATAAAAGTTGTGTTTTTATAAATTAAAAATAATAAAGAAAGGTGAAAAGAAGTTACATACCCAAAATCCCTATACTATAAAACGTAAAGAATTTCTTGCAATTTTATTGGTCCATGACTTTTGGAGAGAGAAAATATTTTCATTTTAGTAGGACCCACCATGTTCTTTGTGGATTTAATTACTTGCTTCATTCATTTCAATTTAATTAATCTCTCCTAAATTTAAATTCAGAAAAAAAAACACAAGAGACTTTTCTTTTCTAAGATTTATGCTAAGTTGTCAAGTACAATTAAATCAATTTTCATTCAAAACAAGATGTATGTATTTAAAAAAATCGTAGATAAAACCATTATTAAACTAAGAAATCAAAATATAATAATATCATCAATTAACTAAAGAAATCTTTAAAAAAAATTATAAATCCACATCAACTACATGTATACATTATAATACAACTGGAGAGTCGTCGTTTGAGAATGATTCTTCTGTTAATGTGACCAAATTTCAAACTTAAGAGGCTAATTAGCACTCGAACGGTAAATAAATTTACACCAACATGGGAGGTATCGTTTAAAATTTTTGTTAATAAGAAACGATAATTATCCAATAAAAACAACATGAAAAATCGTTTAAAATTTTCACTAACAAATTATTAATGAGTAAACCCGTGCAATTATGCACGAGTATAAAACTAGTAAGCAAGGTAAGGAAATGCTTAGGGGTGAATGAGGTTGGAGGATGTTGGGAGTAACCTAAAAATGAAAAATTTTCTAATTTTTTACTTGTCTTCTACTCAACGTATTCAAAAGAAATCTTCCGGGCTACAAAATCAATTTGAAACTTCTTATTAGTCCGGTTATATTAAATATTATAGATATTTTATACTCAGTGTGGATGATTATATAAAGAAATGTTTTTAATAGCAGTCTCTTAAAATTTGTGGATGATTATATAAAGAAAATAATAATGTATTGTTATTAAGATAATCTTTTTACTCGATGTTAACGTAGTTTTAATTGACTAATTCTCGAAGGTTGTTATATTTTCTTAAAAATCGTAAATTTATATTTTTCTTTGTTAATTTAATGGGTTGGGTTTATTTGATCTTATTCAAAAAAAAAATGATCTACGTTTCTTTCATTTTTTCATTTTTTAATCTACGTTTTTTTTGTTAATTTTTATCTCCTCGTGTATTTTTTTCATTTTTTTAATTTTATGGGTTGGGTTTATTTGATCGTATTCAAAAATCCTTGATCTACGTTTCTTTCATTTTTTAATTTACGTTTTTTTGTTAATTTTTATCTCCTCGTGTATTTTTTTCATTTTTTTAGATATACGTATGTTTGTTAATTTTTAACTCTTTGTATAATTTTTTTCGTTTTTTTTCGTTTTTCATACCTCTAAATATTTGTTAATTACTTCTAATTGTCCAACTTTTTTTAATATTGTTGAATTTTATGTAGGTAGAATTTTAGTGATTTTTTTCTTTTCGAATTTGGAGTAAAGTTGTTTTTTTATTATGGATATAAAATTTATTTGTAACTTTAGAATGTTAATTGGAGAAAAGTAAAATGAAAAAAAATTAAAGCTCCTTGTGTGAGTGGTGGGACATGGTAAGAAAGAAGGTTTTTAATTTCCTAAAATTAAGCAACCAATGAAAAAGCAGGAAAAGTTGTTCCTTTTATAGATAAGGGATTTAATCTAAAACCGTATATAATAAAACCACATTGTATATTTTTGTTGACCCCAACTATTTCTGAGCTTGTAAAAATATATATTTTGGGCTAATAGACAACCATAAAAACATGGATCGATATAGATGCATGGATCGACAATATCACCTAATAATAATTATTACTTGCATTATTTTATGTAGCCTTAATTTACCATTTCGCAAAATTCTACTTTACGACAGTCGCACATGCGACCAGTAGGAAAGTGATTACATTTTTGATACGTAGTGACCACTTTTGATTAAATAATGACCATTTTTTTCATATTTTCGGAAATATAGATATTTTTAGGATTTATTTTTCATCAAAATCTTAAAATTTGGGCCTCGTGTTAAATTTAATGTATATGTTTATATAGTATATAAATTAGCTTTTATACATTTTAATTGTCACATATTATAGAGTAATACGGTCTCATATAAAAAGTTGTTCCTTCAGTGTTAATAAACGATTTTTCTTTTTATATATGTTGATCGTCTTATGGTATGAGAGTATGAGACCGTTCATACAAAAATTCTAATTTAATTTTAATTGTCAAGGTATCCAAGAGGTTAATTTTCCGGAATTGTAATTTTTTTTGCTATTAAAATTTGTTGTCCCCTATATAGATTTCCGATTTTTTTAAAATTTTCTTATTGTAAGGATGAATGTGATTAATTTTTATATCATAAACTTTTTAACATATGAATATGTATATGAAAAATAATAAGAAATGAGGAGAGAGGGTAATTAATTGGAGAGAGAGTAAGTGGAGAGAGAGTAATTAATTGTTTGGGGGAGAGAGTAATTAATTGAGGGAAAAATGTGGGGTTGGTTAATGTGTAAAAAAAAATTAAAAGTAAAAAATTCAGCCAATCACAGTCCGAGAAATGACCTTCCTTTTATAGATAGGGGATTCGACATTAAAGCAAAATGATTGCTTATCTTGTATTCCTTTTTACTGGGAATGAGATAAACGAATTAGTTACATAAAAGTTTTTACAAGAAATTTGCCAATAAAGATTTAAATTTGATCCATTAAATTCTGTATATCACGTGGAATTAAGGAATGATCCTCGTCAACAAAGAAGGTTTCCAAAATCTGCCTTTGAAGTTTTGAAAATCCCTTCTACTCGAGCCACATTATACCTCTTCGCATATACCACTTTCAACTTAATAGACTCATCTAAAACAGACAAGTTGTCAGGATGCAAGGACTTCTTTCGCAGACACAAACCCTTCTTTTGGAAACGACAGATAAGAAGTATAAGAGATCTTTGTAGTTGAAAAAAACAGTATTAGGTTAGGATAAATGTTGTTACCTGGATTAACCCTCTTATAAGCTATGAAAGGGAATAATATGTCAAATTTCTTTTTAAAATTCACTAGCCATGTGGTGAATTTTTTAGGACAGATCATCTTCAACCTAAGCACACAAATTTATTAGTTTAAAAGGTCAATTATGACAATATAACACAATAAAATTCTGAAAAATCATACCAAATCTTTTGCGATGATGTGAGTGTATTAGCTTGCCGTTTTTTTCTTGCTTGTATAAACCGCCTCATAGTGAAATGCCTAAATACAATATAAACCAAATCATATCATCAGAATGTGTATCGATCTATTACTACTCATACTCCATAATAACTTAATAAAAAAAGGTAGACAACGGCAAAAAATACAACTCCATCAAAATTAAAACCCGGAACAAAACTCTAGTGTCCTATTGTCCTAAGAGCTAATCTCTGGTACTCTAAGCAAATAGCTCAAACATCTGGGGGTCTCTTCCATCACAGCCACTGTATTCACCTACTTAATCCCCAAATTTACTAGTCAATCTTCACACGAGTTTGGTTTATGAGAAAGACGTTGCAACTCTACTTTAGTTTCATGTTTGTAGTGTTGCAGAATTTGATGGTATGAACATATGCCACTACGTCAGCCTACTCAATTTTAACAATGCTCTCACTTTCTGAAATGTATTTCACTACAAAACAATGCGCTCTTTGCGACGGAATAGTCCGTCGCAAAAAGGGTGAAATCCGTCGCAAATGATGCTTTTGCGACGGATTTGCGACGGACTGCATCTGTCCCATATTTTTGTCGCAAAAAGTTTATTTGCGACGGATTTTTCCGTCGCAACAGTTTTGCGACGGATTGACCTTATTTTGCGACGGACTGACCTTGACCAAAAGTCAAAGTCAATCCAGATTTGCGACGGAAATTCCGTCGCAAAGGGGACTATTTGCGACGGATTTTCCGTCGCAAATCTGGACTGACGTTGACTTTTGGTCAAGGTCAGTCCAGATTTGCGACGGAAAATCCGTCGCAAAAGGGACTATTTGCGACGGAAATTCCGTCGCAAATCTGGACTGACCTTGACTTTTAGTCAAGGTTTGCGACGGAATTCCGTCGCAAATTGAGACATTTCCGTCGAAATTCCTGTATGATTTTCGGGTTTCAGCCGTTTTTCCAGCTCCTCATTTCCATTGAAATGATTCATTTTTTCCCTTTTGCATGATCTGTAAACCTGCAATTTCAGAAAAACAACCCAGCAACAAAAAACTTGTCGGGGACAAGGTTTTTAAAACGTCTTTTCATAACTAAAATGAAGGTTGTACAAATGATCATCCAACTAAAAACTAAACATAATCCGCGGTACATCAACTAAACAACCTAATAAAACCTATCTAACGGTCGTGTCGGTGGGCTGTGGGGTGGCGAAATGAGTGACCGCCCTAGCATTGTCGCCGCCATCATCGTCGAAGTCGCGTCTCGGCTGAGAAAAGCCTCCCGGGTTGCAGCTCTGAGTAGTGAACTCCGCCCCCTGTTGACTTAAGTATTCTTCAATTGCCTTCAGCCTTTGCGATGTCTCGAGATCACGTTCTCTTAGCTGAGCATTCTCTCGAAGAACTCTGCCGACGATACCTGCAATGAATAGTCAAACATGATATTATATTCATTTAATAAACGGTTAAATAATTGGTTAGTCTTAATTTTTAATAAACTATAAAATACAAACCTGGAGTGTATGATGATTGGGTCCCAGCACTTGAGTGACGACGACGCTCGTAAATGACTGGGGCTACATTTCCCATACCGAGTATCAACCCTTTCTTGTTGAAACCGCCGTGTTCTTCGAAGTAGATCTCGTTGTCGTCGATATCTTGCTCCGGGATCCCTTCACTTATCATTTTCGACTTTCTTTGAAAAACTTTGTCCTACAAAACAAAAATAAAGTGTTATTAGTATACGTTAATTAATTAGTAAACCAAATTACTAAAACATAAAGAAAAATTTCTGTTAACTTACAAAGAGTGCTTTGGGTTTCGTTGATAGTCAACCCTTCTTGGCATGCTTTTTTGTCTTCTCCAGCAACTTCAAGGCGGATGGTACATCCCTCCCATCTTCTCCAGCCTGCAATTTAAATCCAACGGCACTTGTTAAAAAAAACAAGTGCCAACGCATTTCGCCCGCGAAGTGCTTTGTGGCATAAAAGCGTTGCAACCGTGGTCCTAATGGAAAATAAGTTAAGAACTTTTCGGGAACTCTTTTGCCATTTGCATTTTTCTCTAATTTGTACCTATTCGTACCACATTTTCTGCACTTATCAAGGTGAGCGTCGTCCATCCAGAAAAGCATACATCCTACCGAGCAGGCATCTATCTTCTGATGGGGAAGTTGAAGAGCTTTAAGAACTTTTTTGGTTTCGTAGTAGTTACGGGTCATAAGATTATTTTCAGGAATCATATCTCAGATATATGACGCAAAACCATCTACACATTTTTCAGCTAAGTTGAATTTATATTTTAAAGTGATCAACCTTGAAGCCGACTGTAGCAATGTCATACGACTTCCTACATAAAGAGGTTGTTCGGCATGTTTTAGCATTTGGAAAAAAGCTAATACATTAGGATTTGGAGATTCATCGACCACCTCGGCGTTTAGAGCATCTTCCCTAATTTGATCAATGTTATCGCGTAACGCATCTTCTACCATATCCCTATAAGGATTGTCAGAGTGCATTGATGAGCTCCCCTCTTCCTCAACGGAGAATTTCTCTCCGTGACACACCCAATCGTAGTAGTTATCACAAAACCCTCTCAAACCAAGGTGTTTCCGTACTTCTTGCTCAACTAAATACTTTGTATTCTTACACTTAGAACATGGACACCTAATTTCTCTATTCCTAACGTATTCGTCTTGTTGCTTAACATAGTTAATGAATTCATTAACACCAATTACGAAATCCTGCCTTATTTTTTTCCTAGAATCCAACCTTTCATACATCCATTTTCTTTCTAATCTCTTCATAGTAAATCTACATATTTTAACAAACAATAACAACAACTAATTAACAACAACAATTAAATAACAACAACTACATATATATATAACAACAACTAACAACAAAAACTAGTTAACCACTTATTAACAACAACAACAACAATTAATTAACAACAACAATTAAATAACAACTACATATATATAACAACAACTAACAACAACAACAACAACAACAACAACTACAACTACAACTACAACTACCAACACCAACACCAACACCAACACCAACACCAACACCACCAACACCAACACCAACACCAACACCAAAACCAACACCAACACCAACACCAACCTGCAAAAAAAAACAATTTACATATATTGGTCTGGGGTCCTTATCTCTCCAGCCTAAACCCATCTTTGAATCTTTCATACCATTAGTAAACACTCTTATATTTTCTTGATTGTAATGAGACAAAAATTGGGCAGCACTTCCCTATTGTTCTCCAAATACATTATATAGAATGTATTTGGAGAACAATAAGGAAGTGTTGCCCAATTTTTGTGTCATTACAATCAAGAAAATATAAGAGTGTTTACTACCTAAATGGCATGAAAGATTCAAAGACAGTCCCAAAACGGGGATTATTCAACAATTACACCTAATGTGTAATTATTGAACGGGTACTATTCAAGAATATTCTAAACAAATCAACAACACTAACAATCAACAACAATGCAAATTTTATATCAAAAATCAATCGTCCTAAACATCTTAACAACAATATGCGACGGATTTGGGACGGAATTAGCTACTAACCTAATATCACTAACCACCTAACAATACTAACTAAACTAATCAAATAACAATTAAACTAAACTAACTATTCCTAATAACAATAAAAAAAACAATAATACGGAATTTGCGACGGAATTTTGCGACGGATTAAACATAACTAATTAAGACGGTATATAAATAACGAAAGTTAGTATACATAAATAAGGAGAAATGGAGAAGGAAGAAAGAAGTGGCGGCGCCAAGGTGGCGGCGGTGAGGTGGTGGCGGCGGTAAGGTGGCAGGTGGAAGGGAGAAGAAAGGAGATCAAGGAGGAGGAAGGAGGATGAAGGAGAAGGAGGAGGAAGAAGAAGAAGGGAGGAAGGAAGGAAGGCGGCGTCGGGGTGGGGTGGGGTTGTTGCGGCGGCGGCGCGGCGGCGTCGGGGGTGGTGGGGTGGGGTGGTTTTCTTGTTCGTCGAAAAATCGCACTTAGGGTTTTAAGAGTTAATTGAAATCGATTTGGGGAAAAAAGAAGACCCGCGGGGTCTGTATAAACTAACTTTGCGACGGAAATTTGCGACGGAATTTCCGTCGCAAATTTTGACTTTTGCGACGGAATTTCCGTCGCAAATCTGGTCAACGTTTGACCTTGACCAGATTTTGGTCAAGTCTGGTCATTTTGTTTGCGACGGAATTTCTGTCGCAAAAGTTGACTTTTGCGACGGATTTTCCGTCGCAAACGTTCCCGCCATTTGACTTTCACTTCGCGGGTCTGGGAAATTTAGGTCCGTCGCAAAAAAAAAATCTGTCGCAAAAAAAAAATCCGTCGCAAAGTCCGTCCCAAAACCAAATTTGCGACGGAATTTCTATCCGTCGCAAATTTTCCGTCGCAAGGGCTGTATTTTTTTTGTAGTGTTTGTTGAATCCATTGAATTAGTTTTGAAGAAACACAAAAGTCGATGGAAGTCATAGCGGAGTCAGTTACAAATACAGTAGTGAGCCGCATCGTATGAAATACATTTCAGAAAGTATTGCTTTTATTACAATCAAGACATATGAAATACGCTTTCCGGGAATTCGATGTTGAGCCCGATATCTTTAGAACCACATTTCTTCAACATAAATTGCATTTTTGGTTTCGAAAATCAAGATCTTCGATTGGGTCATTCATTCTCCAATTGGAGGAAGAAGACATTTTACGAAAATAGAGGAAGATAAAGGAGATGAAGAAAATTGGGGAAAAGAATGAGTTAAATAGTAGAAGATTGATGTGAGTTTTGGAGGGAAAAAATAAATTGTATTAGGGGTAGTTGGAGAAAAATTTATGAAGGGAAGAATTTGGGTTAAAAAAAGAAAAGAAAATCCAAGCCAACTCACCCAATCAAGTCACTTGCTTAGTTGGCTAATAAAGTGCCAACATGACACTTAACGCCTAAAACTGACGGAATAACCATGTTTATCCACTAATTGTAGTAACTAATTAAGTTTAGGAGCACAATTAATAAATTGCTATACGAAGGGGTATAACTGGAAAAAGTGAAAACCGCAGGAGCATCAATAGAAAAAACCCATAATAAATTCATGATTTTTTTCAATGGTTAAGGCCCTTAAGGGGAGGGATATAGGGAGAGGAAAATTAATTAGAAGGGAGATTAATTCTAGTTTTGTCCAATTATTATGTTTCTTTTAGCAAGTATTCCCAGTAGACTTGTCTCAAAAGAAAAGTTATAGACTTAAACTATCTGAGAATTAGGTGAAACCTGAAAAAGTAGCTGAAACTTGAAAATGTGACTGAAACTTGAAAAGGTAACTAGTAGATGGAAAATATCTCATTTCAGGTACCTTATTTCTCAAATGCTACCTGTAGGGTGTGAGATCCGTCGAAGTTTTTGTTTTCCTATTATGACCCTCACTAAATCGGTGAAAGACGATATCTCACGAGACCTACTGATTTTATAATTCATTTTTTGGGCTTGATTTTTATAATTGAAACAACATAGTAGTGAAACAGACAATTTGTATGAGGAATAAACTATTTGACTTTATTAAAGAAATAAACCAAATATTCAATACAATAATTCACGTTATTTGAGCATTCCTTACATTAAAGTATCCCAAAAAAATATATATTACTTTAAAACTTCTACAACATGACTATTACAGAGTAGAATTTTACAACTATAAGTACCCTATAAAATTCTATTCACAATGTGACTTAGGGTTTATATGTTAATTTAAACAATTTATTTGAGATAAAAAAAAGTATGAAAATAAAGAAATATAATTTCGTATAAACCAATAAACGTATAAACCAATAAATATAAAATCTAATAAAACTTTATTAATGAAATAATCAAAGTATGCAATAAGTCACATTATTCAACATTCTTTACATTAATGTGTCCTCAAAAAAGTAAATTAAAAAATCAAGGTACTTAGAACTTTCTAAGGGGGTGTTCGGTTCAAACCTAAAAAATATAAGGTATGAGTTTGGAATGAGCCAAACCCATACCACGTGTTTGTTTAGCAAATCCGAGGGTTTCATACCCATACCTCAAACCCACGAGGTATGAGTTTCTCATACCCAGGGAGGGGGTGGGTATGAGTTTGATACCCATGAGTATCAAACTACAATTATCAAAAATGTGAAAAATAGATATTAACCCGTATTGTAAACGAAACATGTTATATAATTATTTGATAAAATCTTTATTTTTATAATTTTATATGATAAAATTATTATTTAAAGTATTAAATTTTACATATTTCAACTTTAACTTAGTTTCAAACTCATACCACCTACAATTGAAACAAACACAAGGTATCGGGTATGGAGTTCCAACCCAATACCAGCCAGGTATGATTCCTGATTTCAAACTCATACCCATGCGCGAAACAAACCCCCCCCTAACACAAGTCTATTAGAATTCTACAATTTCAACTACTATATAAATATTATATGGATATGGTATTTTTTTCCATTTTGAATATCAAAATGACATGGATTTCAAACGTTATCGACAAAGAGTCTACGAATGTTAAATCTTATATCAATAATCAAAAGATGATGGTTGCAATGATCATGATAAATCGAGTAAAAATGAAAATTTAGAGGTTTTAGAGGTTGAAGATAAATAGAGGGTTTTGATGAGATGGGTACCAAGGCGAGGTTGATGAGATGGGTTCTTTTATTGAGTGAATTTGATATCGAGATCAAAGACAAGGAAGGAAGTGCAAATGTGGTGGCCGACCACTTGAGTAGGCTCCACATAAATGAAGATGTGGCAAGGAAGATGGGAGTGGTCGATGGAAGTCTTCCACACGAGTCGCTTTATGGGTTGAGAGTGATTGAGCCTTGGTATGCAAACCTTGTGAATTATATTGTGACCAAGAGGTTCCCTACCACCCTATCTTCGAGTCAACGGGACAAGATTAAGAAGAATGCCCGTTACTACATTTGGGATGACCCGTATCTATGGAAAATTTGTCAAGACCAAATGATTAGGAGGTGTGTGCCGGATGTTGAAGTACCTTCAATCCTTAAGCATTGCCACGAATATGCGTGTGGCGGACATTTTGGGCCTCAGAGAACCGCTAGGAAGGTGTTGGAGTGCGGATTCTATTGGCCAAGCTTATTCCGGGACACTAATGCATTTGTGAAGAGCTGTGATCGTTGTCAACGTTGTGGCAACATATCAAGAAGACAAGAAATGCCTCAACAACCCATGCTTTTTCTTGAGATATTTGATGTATGGGGGATCGACTTCATGGGGCCGTTCACCAATTCAAGCGGCAACCTCTACATTCTACTTGCCGTAGATTATGTTTCCAAATGGGTTGAGGCAATCCCCACACGGAATGATGATGGGAAAACTGTGAGTTCCTTCGTGCAAGACAATATCTTCTCTCGGTTTGGCTTTCCTAGATGCATCATAAGTGATAGGGGAACCCACTTTTGCAACAAATTAGTGGGCTCCCTCTTGAAGAAGTATGGAGTGATCCATAAGATTTCCACGGCCTATCACCCGCAAACCAATGGCCAAGCGGAAGTGTCAAACCGAGAAATTAAGAGCATTTTGGAGAAGACGGTCAACCCCGACCGGAAAGATTGGAGCAAGAGACTCAATGATGCTTTGTGGGCCTATAGGACGGCTTACAAGACTCCCATCGGCATGTCCCCCTATAGGCTAATTTATGGAAAAAGTTGTCATCTCCCGGTGGAGATTGAGCACAAAGCTTATTGGGCAATTAAAGCATTCAACCAAAGTTATGATGAGTCGGGGCTCCACCGAAAACTTCAAATTCAAGAATTGGAGGAACTACGAAGTGATGCTTTTGATAATGCCGCAATCTACAAAGAGAAGACAAAGAGGTTGCATGATCAAATGATCACTCGTCGGGTTTTCAAGGAAGGAGAGGAGGTGCTAGTTTTCCAAAGCCGTTTCAAGAATTTTCCCGGAAAGCTAAGGTCTAGGTCGTTTGGGCCTTTCATAATTCGAAAGGTACTACCTCATGGAGCCATTGAGGTGGAAGACCTAAAAACCGGGAAAGTGATTAAGGTGAATGGGCAAAGGTTGAAACATTACCTTAAAAACATGGAATTGCATGGAGAAGGGGAGATCCAACTCGAGGACCCCGTTTATCAAGAATGAGAAAGCAAAGAGGTGGTCGAGCCATCGACATTAAATAATGGCAAAGTTTGTAAATATTCTATCCTTATTTACTTGCTTTCTTAGACTAGTTTTAATTTCATGTCTTAGTTCTTTGTTCGTTTTTTTTTAGTCTCAATAATCTATTTGCTTTGAAATTCAAGTACTCTTGAGGTTTGTTGAATGGTGTAGTGATTTGTTTAAGACTTTGGAGGAAGCGTGCTCGAGAATAGGTGTAGGCCGAGTCGGAAAAGGGAAACGAGTTAGGTGAAAAGTTGGCTAAGTAAGAAGAAGAGTGAAAAGAATTGAGAAGAAAGAATGGCGAGGCAAAGCGCAGGTTGCGCGGTCACGGGCGCAGCTTGCGCAGGAATTTCAAAAGAAAAAAAAAAGGATTGAAGATGTCGAGCTGAGGCGCAGCCTGCGCAACCCTTCAGCGCAGCTGCGCAATTCCAGCGCAGGACTTCACAAAACTTGCGCAGCCTGCGCATGCCCAGATTTCCGCCTTATCTTTCTTTTTATCCTCTTTCTTATCAACCTCATACCTTATTCTTATTTCCATCGACACACATCAACCCCAAACCCCTTCTCAAAAACCCCTCTCAAACACTCCATCCTTTTCAATAATCTTTCCCACCATCAACAAACTAAAAATCATTTCACTCAAATCCTTCATAAAACCCTTTCCCACCATCAAACAACCACTTTATAACATCCAAATTTCTGCAAAACCCCTATTTTAACCAAAAACCCCTAGACTTTTCCGGGTTGTTTTCAAGATTTGCAAAAGTTTTGAAGGGTGCATAGGAGGTTTCACTTGTTCTCATTCCATTTCAACAAGCATTGAGGAATTCGGGACGGTATAAACTTTCTCACTTTTCTTTTGTGATTTAATCTAGTGAACTCTTTGTTAGTTGATTTAGATTATTTCTTGTTGATTGTGGTTGAGGATTGTTGTGGAAAATTTCTGCTAGGGAAGGAACAAATTAACAAACACCATCTTAGAACTTGTTTTATCACTAGTGCCTTCAAGGTGTTTGTTGAATTGCCCCTTAGAAAATTTCTTTCAAAAATTTGGCTTGTTCAAGTTGAGTTGAATTGTATTACAAGGAATTATATTCAAGATGGTTTTCGGTATTGGCAAATCTAAGGGAAAGGGAAAGAAGGGAGAATCATCCAATGCTCCACCACCACCACCCCCACCCGAACCTTTTAACGGAAATGAGGGATTGAATGCCACATACAAAAATCACTTCAAAAATCTTGACAACAAACCACTTCACATCTCAAAATTCCTTCACCCAAGTACTTTGACCGATATGGGGATTTTTGATCAAACCTTGGCATTTCTTGCCAAGGTGGGGCTTGAGAGATACATGAACCTCCAATGTAACACCTACCCCGCTTACACTTTGGAGTTCCTAGCCACCCTAAGTATCGAGGAAGTAAGGGGAAATGAGACGATGAGTTTTCGTTTAAACAAAGTGTGGCATTCAATTTCCTTTGAGACGGTGAGGGAGATCCTTAGAATTACCCAACCTCCTTCCCCCATCAACCCACCACCCGGAAAGCTAAATGAGATGTGGTGTGGGATCACGGGAAAAACCCACCAAACCAACAATGATAAAATTTCCGCTATCACCAACCCACCCCTACGGATCCTTGCTAGGATGATAGCATCATTCTTTTTCTCAATGGGGGAGCCAACCAAGGTCAATGATAGCGTGAGAGAGTGCTTGTGGGCTATGCTTCCCGAGGGAGGAGGAGTGCCGGATTGGGCGAGGTTGCTCGTGACAAATGGGATCAAGCATAAGGGGAAAAAGGGGAGCATCAATTGTGGGGGACTTATCACCATTTTCGTCCGCCATTTTGTGGACATAATTCCCGAGGACCAACCTCAATTGTTTGGGACAAATCTTTACAATGAAGCGGGTCTTGTGGAAACCCACATGATCCAAGCATTAGACACGGTCCCGTGGAGTTGTGTGTGGTTGGGAGAGGGAGGTGTTTCTTACATGGGGCTCCCTAGTAATGCTCCCCTTCCTAGTGGTTTTTTAGCGCGGGAATTCTTTTGCCCCGGTGAGGGAGATGTTATCCGAGCCCCGCAACAAAGGATAAGGAAGAGAAGAGCCGTGGAGTCAAGCTCCAACCCTCAAGTTGTGGAAGAGAGGGAGCGTGAGTCTTTTGAGCAAGGTTTTCATGATACTCCTATGCCCGATGTTAGTGGGAGTGCTCACAACCCACTTGCTCCTTGGGAGCAACGCCTTTTCGACTACTTTGACTCCACAAAGAGTACTTTGGAGTCCATTGGTGGGAGGGTAGAGAGCGCCCATAATTGGCAAGGGGAGGTCAATACATGGCGCTCCACGGTAGATGAGAGAGCCCGGTTGCATGAGGAGGCCGAGAGGGCCCAACTAAAGTTGATGGAAGATATGCAAAGGCGCCAAGAGGAAGACCGTCTATGGAGAGAGCAACAAAATAAACACCGGGAGGAGGAGTTAAAGAGATGGCATGACCAAGAAACTTGGAGGAACTCTATGAGCCATCACTTTGAGGTGCAAAACCAATGGCATCAAGAGTATCTCCATGACTCTTATGAGGACTCCCGCCTCCAAGAGGACTCCCTTGGCATTATTCGGGGCCTCTTTGGGATGCAACTTAACCCAAGTGCCCCTCCTCTTGTGGATCAAACGTTTGTTGATGACACTTACAACCGGGCTCAACAAGAGAGAAGAAGAAGAGAAGAAAGAAGGAAGAACCGAGGCACCTATGAAAAAGGAGGTTCCTCGGGTTCCCATGAGTGAGCAAGGCTAGTAACTACTTCCTTCACATTGAGGACAATGTGAAATGTAAGTGTGGGGGAGGTAGATAGCCTTGTTGTTATCAAATTGATGTATTTTTGTAATTTCAAAGCAAATTTCCTTGTATTTTTCATTCTTGTTTCAAAAAAAAAAAAAAAAAAAAAAAAAATCCCGGCTAGGTGAAAATCCACAAGGGTGGGCGCCTAGGCAAAATTGGGAAGGTGGCCGAGGACGGAATGAAAACCCGAAAGGGCGTTCCGGGCAAAAAGAAAAATTGAGTTGCGAGCCACCACGAGAGGAAAGGAAAAGCTAAGGTGAAAACCCGAGAGGGCACCTTAGGCAAAATGAGAGAAAAAAAAAAAAAGAAAAAAAAAAAAAGAAAAAAAAAAGAAAAGAAAAAAAACGAACAAGAGAAGAAAAAAATGGAGAGACAAGAAGGGAGCGATAAGGAGGTTTTGGAAGGAGGTTAGATATAGGTTTAATTTCTTTTTGTGTCGCAAAATTTGGTTTTAAATCGGTGGTTTTCACTTGTGATACTTGGCTTGTCAATTCTTAGGTGTTTGGGGGCAACCAAGTATCACGGTTTGCATCTTATGGAGCGATAAGGGGGCGTTATAAGTGAAAATTATGTTGATTTTAATGGATGTTGAGGCCGCCTCGCTATCACCTCGGGATGAGGTGAGGGTGGTCATCTTTTGATAGGGAGTTATAAGAAGGGTGGAAGTGTAGATTTCGGAGTTGGAGTTTTGTTGAGTCTTGTGTAGAGGGAGGTATAAGGAGGGCGTGTGAGGGAAGAGTGATTGTTAAACATTTGAGTCTAGTTTTTTCTTTTTAATCGGTGGTTTGTGTCGAGGGAGGCATAAGAAGGGTGTTGTAAGGGAAGAGAGATCATTGCACCTACACTACCTTGTTGACTTTCGAAAGGCTTGTTTCGAGTTTTGCTCGGGACTAGCAAAAGTCCAAGTGTGGGGGTATTTGATAGTGTCAAATAGTAACGGGTCAATAGGTAATTTTTATCAAATCAAACATGCTTGATACCGGGTCATAGCGAAACTTTCATGTAATATGCCGGTTTACTCTTGTGATTGTAATTTCGAGTTTTTGTGTGTTTTGTTGGGAGCTTGAAACAACTCTTCTCTACCAAGGAGGAGAAGGATAACCAAGGGTACAAGTTCAAGGTCAAAAAGGAAGCAAACAAAGGAAGAGCTAAAGTGTTATGGTCAATTGAACAAATGAAGCAAAGAAAAGCAAGCAGCGAGCTCCTGCGCAGCCTGCGCAAGAGTCGTGCGCAGCTGCGCCCTCCAGCGCAGGCAAGGGGGGTCCTGCGCAGCCTGCGCCCCCTGCGCATCTCTGTTTTACACGGATTTTCTAATCCGTGTTTGGGCTTTTAAAATGAAATTATCCTAGAGTTTTGTGCAGGGGTATAAATACTCAACTTCAGAATGTTTTAAGACATCATCTTATCTTTAGAACAAGAACATTTACTCTTAAATTAATTGTAATCTTTCCCTAATTTAAAGCTTGTAATTATGCAAATGAGAAGCTAATCTTCTCATTCTTGGTGTAATCCTAATCAAAGTATCCAACTTTGATATTGTAAGACACTTTCATCCCTCTAGTTTATCTAATGTTCTCTCTTTGTTTTAATGTTTTATTTTGAGTAATTAGTTGTTGGGTTTGATCATCCTTGCTTCTAGTTGTTCAATCTTTGCATGTTCTAAGGAAATGGCTTAGTTTTTACTTAGGATTTGTAGTAGCAAACTCAAATTGTGTGGAATTGGTTTAAAGGAAACACCTTTTGAGTAGAGTTTACATGACTAATTCTACTAGCATGGTTTAATGTGTGTAGATTAGTTTCCTTGTTCATCATTTGGCTTAATCTTTAATCGCTTGGTTTTAGTCCTCTTGTTACGGTTTAGTGGCTTAGGCTAGAATCGAAGGAACCCTATGTACGGTTTAGTCATGGGATTCACTATCTTAGGATGTTCTTAGTGGGTAGATAAATAGGAGGGGTGATAGAGTCGACTTTGTCTTTGTTGAGGTATTTTGAGAAGGTTACACCAAGATTTTCTCTCTTATTGAATTTGTGCACATTTATTGTTTGTGGTATTGCCTAGCCCAAAATCATTTCTCATTTATTGCTCTTTTGTTGTCTTTGTGAATGCTTTTCCAATCATTTATCTTTGCATTTATGTTATCTCCTTGTTGTTCATTTATGTTAATATCCATGGTTTGTTAATAAGTCATTTATCTTTAGTCTCTAATCATCACTAAGTTTTCATCTAATCTTTGTTTAGTTGTGTGTAAGCAAGTTTTTAGTTATTTCCTTTCTCTTGGGTTCGACCCTTAACTTGCACTTTACTACTTTTTATTTCGAGTATAGTCGAGTCTAGTTTAGGTTTTATAAATTGTTTGGCGAGATAATTAGTGTAATAACGACCACTAGTTTTTCTCGTATCAACCACTGTGACATTATATCTAATTTTTTGAATTTCACGAATATTACAACTAGTTTTGACTCAAAAGAATAAAGAAAGGTCAAAGTTTACCGATCAAAATATTACATACATACCTTGGACCAACTTAGGGCGAATGGGTTTGGTGCTTTTTTGGGTAAAAGTTTGAATGGGATAGATGGAGTTATATTTTATCTATTAACTCAAAAGTAATGTACTTAGTTGATCGTATTTTTTGATACCCTAAAATATGAATAATAAATAAAATAGTATGTTATAATCTACTCACTTAGAAAAACGAAAACAAAAAAAACATATACGATACTTACACTTCTACAATGAAAAATTAGATGTTGTACAAGATTTCTAAGGTATCTTGGTTGATCACTGACATCAACCTTGTTTTTCTTTGACCTTTTCATTAAGCACAACATAGAACAGATCATGTTTATCCAACATTCTTATCTCGTTTATGATCCCTGATAACTTAGAACAAGAAACCTTAAATGTCTTCTTTTGAGGTTTGGTAAATTACTTTCTAACAGTGTCCCATCGAGTTATCACTCCTTCCTTTCCTTGATCCGACATTAAGGCAAAATGGCCCCTTCCTTTATTCCCTTGCCAACAATCCCACGCTCCTATAGGTACCTATTTATTATAGTCTTTCTTTAAACGCAAATTCTCATTTGTGGCGGTCATATCCATCGCAAAGTTACAACGAGTCAAATAATACCCAAATAGCGAGATAAGACAAAAGTTAAGTACGTCTAGGGAGTAGCATTTTGTTTTGTCTTATTTATCAATGTGGGTACTATTTGACCCTTCACACAAGAGACTTGTTCTTTAAATTCAATATTTATTTTTGTTTAATTTATACTTAATTTCTATATAATTTTTATTTGAAATGGTAATAATTTATTAAATAATTTATATATACAGGATGAGAGCAAGTTAGTAGAGGCACTGAGATTGGCAAATGCATATGGAGCACTAGCAACAACTCAAAAGGGTGCGATCCCTCCTCTTCCAACTATGGCTCAAGCACTTGAATTGGTCAACAAAGACTGAATATCACCGACCTATCTAAGTTCACAAATTCTCATTAAAGACTGACATTATTCGTCAAATACGGATAGTGTCTTCTCACATACTGCAACTCTGCAAGTGGCATATAAGGAAATTCATTTCCTCCCATTTTCATGATTCGTAACTGAAGAAATGAATACCCTGAGCCATATTTGTGATAGCTAACACTGAAACAGAACAATGAAGAATTTGGTTTGAAAGCCTTGTGTGGCTGCTATGTTATTAGAATAGTTTTGTGTGTTATATTTTTTTTACACACTTACATTATATCTTTTATATATATATATGGAGGCTACAAAGATCTCTAGGTCATTCTCCTAGGATACAGACAAGACTAGCAAGCAGACAAGAAAAACTTTACAACACATATACAAATCCACCTTATCACTATGCTTTATTTTCTAAGTCATGTGATGGAATTTGAATATGTATCTTGCCTTGACGTCCAAACATTTCTACTTCCTTTACACTCCCCCTCAAGGTGAGAGTGAGGTAGTTGCATCACTCCCATCTTGCTTAACAGTTTTCTATGATGAGAGATAGTAAGAGGTTTAGTGAGCATGTCAGCAATCTGATGGTGGGATGGAACATAGGAGGGTTGTATGCCACCTTGAGCTACTTTCTCTCTAATGAAGTGACAATCCACTTCAATGTGCTTCGTCCTCTCATGATAGACAGGATTTGCTGCAATTGATATAGCAGCTTGGTTGTCACATTTGAGGATGGCTGATGACACAGATTTGAGACCCAGTTCCTTCAGAAGAGACATAATCCAAGTGACTTCACATGTGGTGAGGGCCATGGCCCTATACTCTGCTTCGGCAGACGACCTAGCCACAACACTTTGTTTCTTTGACTTCCAATATATGGGGGATGAGCCAAGAAGGACACACAAACCAGTTGTTGATCTCCTTGTGAATGGGCAGGCTGCCCAGTCAGAGTCACAATAAGCCGTGAGTTTTGCAGCAGATGAGTTGGCTAGAAGGATTCCCTGTCCAGGAGCACTTTTGAGATACCTCAAAACACGCTTGGCAGCTTGCTAATGATCGGTGGTAGGTGAGTGCATAAACTGACTTAGGAGTTGAACAGAATAGGATATGTCAGGCCTAGAAATGGTGAGATATATGAGTTTCCCAACCAGTCTTTTGTAGGCTTCTGGATTTTTAAGCACATTCCCTTTATCCGGTTCCAACTTAATATGAGCATCTAAGGGAACTCTCAATGACCTTTCTTTATCAACTCCAAATTCTTTCAACATATCCAAAGTATATTTTCTTTGTGAAACAAACATACCTTGAGATGTATGAGCTATTTCCAACCCTAGAAAATAAGATAGGATGCCTAGATCTTTCATATGAAATTCCTTGTTCAGCACCTTTTTCAATTCATCAATGGATGTTCTATCGTTACCTGTGATGACTATATCATCCACATAGACAAGAACAACGGTGATGGAGTTGTTTTGAGGTTTTACGAATAGTGAATGATCTGCTTGTGATTGTTTATACCCTGACATCACCAATGTGTGAGA
Organism: Silene conica; assembly: GCA_029255685.2. Classification (NCBI taxonomy): domain Eukaryota; kingdom Viridiplantae; phylum Streptophyta; class Magnoliopsida; order Caryophyllales; family Caryophyllaceae; genus Silene; species Silene conica. The sequence continues at coordinate 75,024,993 of CM055318.2, read as the reverse complement.
TAACTTTGCAAACCATTGGCGTGGTGCTTGTTTTAGTCCATATAGGGACTTTTTTAGTTTACACACCTTAGATCTTGTGGACTTTGTGGCAGTATCTTTGTTTACAGCAATTCTATCACCTTCAAATAAATAACCTTTAGGTAATTGCATATACACCTCCTCTTTTAATTCCCCATGGAGGAAGGCATTTGTCACGTCCATTTGACATGTATGCCATCCTTGCATAGCTGCAATAGCAAGGAGAGCCCTTAAAGTAGTCATCTTAGCTACAGGAGCAAAAGTCTCCTTGTAATCAAGACCTTCTCTTTGCCTACAACCTTGTATGACCAATCTAGCCTTATGTCTTTCTAGAGTGCCATCAGGTTTGTACTTTAATTTGTAGAGCCACCTACATCCAATTGCCCTCTTATTTGATGGAAGATCTGTGACTTCCCATGTTTTGTTAAGTTCAATAGCCTTCAGTTCTTCATTCATTGCTGCCACCCATTCTTGGCTTTTTACAGCCTCATTGTATAAGTAGGGGTCTTCGTTACTTGTCACTTTGCTTACCATATGTGCAAAGGCATTTCCTACTTCCGTTTAAGTGACTTGATTGATCTCTGTGGCAGAAGTTTTATCATTCTGGCCCGTGGATGCCACTACAAAGTCCTTCATCCAAGAAGGAGTTTTCCTCTCCCTTCTATATTTCCTTAAAGGGTTTTCTGAAGTATCAGCTGCTTGCGCCTTAGTATGCTCACTGCTAGTGAGATTGTCTAAATTTTCTGAAGCAATATTTGGCAAAGCAGTGCTGGTAGTGTCCTCACTTATGGCTTCTTCACAAGATGTCTCACCAATAAGTGGTGTCATAACCACTTGAAGGTCAGAAGGTACAGGCTGCATATACCTTGACGTACTTTTTTGAGAATAAGGAAAGATAGTTTCAAAGAATTTGACATCTCTTGTTACAAACCTTCTTTTCGTAACCAATTCTTGAACTTTGTAACCCTTTTGATTTGTAGGGTAACCAAGAAACACACATGCTACGCCTCTTGGTTGAAACTTGTCTTTGTTTCGTTCAGGGTTATATGCCATGGCAAGGCACCCAAAAGTCTTCAACTCATGGTAGTTGGGTAAGCAGCCATGAATGACTTCATAGGGAATTCTGTTTTGAATGACAGAAGATGGGATTCTGTTTATGAGGTGGGCAGCAGTGAGTACACAATCCCCCCAATACGCAAGAGAAAGGCCTGACTGAAATCTTAGGGCCCTACTTATCTCAAGGATATGTCGGTGTTTTCTCTCAACAACTCCATTCTGCTGGGGTCTGTCAATTATGCTTGTTTGATGGACTATGCTTTTTTTTACAAAAAAATGTCTGCAATTTACATCATCAAACTCCAAAGCATTGTCAGATCTGACCACCTTGATCCTCTTATCAAATTGAGTTTTAGCATACTCGTAGAACATTTTCAAGGTTTCAAAGGACTCTGATTTGTGTTCCAAAAGACACACCCATGTGCCCCTTGAATAATCATCAACAATGGTTAAAAAATATTTAAATTTGCCTTTGTACGCTACCCTATAGGGTCCCCATATATCAATGTGCACGAGATCGAAGGGTTGAATGACAGTGGTCTCACTTAAATTATAAGGACATTTTGTTAATTTTGCCATGGGACAGGACAAGCAAATTTGATGTTGTGAGTCATTTGTTTTAAATTTTAGAGATGGTATATGTTTCAATTTAGTGAATGGGGCATGACCAAGTCTATGATGCCAAAGAGAGTAAGACAAATTAGATTTTTCATTCATAGATGAAGATTTGTTACAATATTTTTCAGGATGGTTAACAAAAGACACATCAGCCTTGGGATTACAATTTTGTAATTGAGAAAAAGAGTAAGCTATTTTTCTTGGCTTGTGAACGGCATCATTGACAGACTTGATCACGTCTTTGGAGTTTAGATAGTAAAGACCACTGCATTCCCTTCCTATAACTTGGACTTTCTTTTTATCATAGTCCTGCACAAGGCAATGGGTATCATGAAAGGTGACAAGGCAATTGTTGTCCTTAATGAGTTTCTGAACAGACAACAAATTTTGTCTAAATCCGGGAACACAAAGGACATTTGTTAATTTCAGATCATTGTCAAGTAGTATACTTCCCGTGTGTGTGACATAAGCAACATTTCCATTTGGTAGGTTGATTTTGGGTTTATGAATGAGCTTTTTCACATTAGATAAAATGTGAATGTATGGGGTCATGTGATCAGAGGCTCCAGAATCAATAATCCAATTACTAACAGAGGGATTAACATTCTTAGAGTGCAGCATACCTGCATAATTGCATTCGAGTTTATCATCACTCTCCCCATTTGATGTGGAGTAATTCTTGCTGCTGCCCGGCACCATCTTCAAGAGGTTTTTCAGCTCTTGAGTAGCAGCTCCAATTGCTGCAGATAGGTCAGCATCTTCTCTTGTCACATTAGAAGCATTTTTCTTGACACTTTTGTTGCCTCCGTAGTTTTGATTGTTCTTTTTGTTTTCTTGGTATGAGTTTTCTCCCTGATAAACCCTTTGGGATTTAAAACTTCCTGAATTTCTCTGATTGTACCCTGTGTTGTTGCCTAAACTCCTTGAACCATAGCTTGTGTTGGTCTTTCTGTTCTTTGGATGTCCAGCAGGGAAGCCGACTTTGTGCCAACATTCCTCAGATTTGTGGTTCTTTCTTCCACAATATTTGCACTTCTCTTCTTCAGTCTCCCCCTTGCTCATTAAGGCTGTAATTTCCAGACCTTTTGAGGCTTTAAGATTTTCACTTTGTGCTTCTTCCTGCATCATGATTGACACAGCTACATCCACAGTAGGTAAGGGGTGCATAAGGAGTATATTACTCCTCAAGACACCATACTCCTTATCTAACCCGTTTAGAAATAGAAACAGCCTCCTTTCCTCTGCTTGTTTTTCAACTGCATCCAAATATGCCTGAACTTCTGCGTTCATTCTCATAATAACAGGAAGATTATTCATATTTTCTAACTCATCCCACACAATTTGCATCTGAGTATAGTACTCTTCAATGGATCTGTTGTTTTGCGTTATCTCATATGAATCCTTGTTAAGTTTAAATTTTCTGGCCCCATTTGACACAGTGTACCTCCTCTGAAGTACCCCCCATATCTCTTTCGCTGACTGATAGTACATCAACACAAGTCTTATCCTTTCACTTACATTTTGTAAGATCCAGGTGATAACAAGGTTGTTAGAAGCAGTCCAAGACTCTATCTTAGACCTATCCACCACAGGTTTGGTCACTGTTCCATCAACATAACCGAGTTTTCTCTTAGCTGGGAGGGCCAGTTCCATTTGGCGTCGCCATGGAGCATAATTTTCAGAACCAGTCAGAGTAGTAGATATTTTAAGGTTTTGAGCACTATCATTAAGATTCAGGTACAGTGGGTCAGCAACATTCTCTAATGTTCCCGCATCATCATATTCAGCCATATTAAATGGTTTGCAAAGAAGTGTGAGCAAGACTGAATCAACAGAGAACAAAGCAAAGAAGCAAGGATCCACGAATAACCAGAGACAGACCTTGGGATACAAGCAGAGGTATAAAGGTGAAGACTTTATGGAGAAAAACACACTAAAGCAACAAACTTTAAGAGAAATAAACACACTTACAGACACGGGAAATAACTCAGTGGCTATCAAGAGCTCAGTTGCTCTGATACCATGAAGAAATGAATACCCTGAGCCATATTTGTGATAGCTAACACTGAAATAGAACAATGAAGAATTTGGTTTGAAAGCCTTGTGTGGCTGCTGTGTTATTAGAATAGTTTTGTGTGTTATATTTTTTTTACACACTTACATTATATCTTTTATATATATATGGAGGCTACAAAGATCTCTAGGTCATTCTCCTAGGATACAGACAAGACTAGCAAGCAGACAAGAAAAACTTTACAGCACATATACAAATTCACCTTATCACTATGCTTTATTTTCTAAGTCATGTGATGGAATTTGAATATGTATCGTGCCTTGACGTCCAAACATTTCTACTTCCTTTACAGTAACAAGCAAGACTCTTTGATCCAAGTTTTACATTACTTAATTAACAATGGTTTTTTCAATTATGTTTTTAATTTTGTTTATCTAAATTAGGGATTAGATTAAGTCTTTAGTGTCCTTTATGGTGAAGCTTCACCTAATGTTATTAGAATAGTGCTACAATTTCATCCAATAATATATTTATGTTTACTAGCGTTATACGTTTTACTCATGTTTATTGTATCTTCGTTCCCCGTTATTAAAACTTAGTTATTTTGTATCATATTTATTAAAATATTTGTAAACTCGGATACTCAAGAAGGGGACAATGTGATTTGTTGAAAAGGGGATTTTTTTCGATGATAATTATGAATACAAAACAATGATAAAAGAGAATATCGAACTTTCTTTTGCTAAATAAAGTTACGAACAAAGGCTAACACCTAACGGGCACATGTAATTTTTCTTCAATTCAAGGGTAGTAAATAGTAATTGCATGATAACTTTACCTTTTGTTATGATTGCTTTTGCCGATTATCAAAGTGGCAAACACTTTGCATCATTAAAAACTCATGGATCCTCAAGATACAAGACAAATTGGAAAAAAGTTAACCATACACCTTTTGACTATAATGACTACAAGTAGGTATTTGGTCATGATAATCTATTGATTTTCCAATTAAAGAAATAGAAGTTGGGTTAAACACAGGTATTAAAAAACTAAAATTAATTTTATTAAATTGAAATTGTAAAATTGACCCCGGAAAAAACAGAAGTAGCAAATTATTACTTCTGTTTCTATTTTTACGTTGCTCGTGTGTTATTTTAGCAATTTAGCACCAAAACCCCCCCAAAAAAACCATCAAGTACCAATTTGCAAATTTTTATTTCTTCTTTTGTATATCTATATATAATTATACTAGTGTGTAACCCGTGCATAAATGCACGGGTATAATATGAATCTATGTATAAAAAAATTATGTAGGTGGCAGTTTTAACTCAAAAATATAAATATTTTGTATAAATTTGGAAATGTTTAAATAAGTGAATATATATGTATAAAATCAATAAATAGTTTAAAAATAGATATCCATTCTTACACCTTAAATATTGATTGAAGACAAAACAAACGTAATAATAATAAAAGTCCTTAGGAAAATCAAATGAGGAAGACGACACGGGTAATCTCATCGTTAATGTGAAAAAGTACAATATTACATTATACCTGAATGACTCCCATAAACCATGATGTAAGAGGTCGGAGATACTCAATTTTACAGTTGCATTAACAAAACATAGAGATTGTTTCCGAATGATAATCCGGAAATAAAAACAGAGATGATTCAAATCATTATTCCTTCATCGTAAGAAAAATCTCGTTTAAAATATTCATCTTTCTATGTTCCGTCCAAAATCAAAGAATTAATGAGACTGACTCCATCAAGTACAACAATATCAAACATATTAGTGCAATTCTAAATATAAATACCAACGGAATGTTGTAAAGGTTGTATGATACAGGCCCACACCGAGTACTAAAATCAAAAAATTAAAGAGCTCATTTTAATCACGTCATATCCAATCTCCTTGCATTTGTGCCTTCAAATTGAAATTGAACTTTGACACCCTTCGTTGTTTCCCTGTAATGCAAACACCAAATGTTAATATAGTGTAACATTCATACTTTCTAATTGTGAGATAATTTGCATTTTCAGCAGCGCTTATGCAGTAGCATATTCTGGAAAGTTCTAGGGTTTATTAGATTTCAAATAATCTGTTAAGTCTCATTTAATGTGTCCTAGAAAATCTAAGTTGCACCAAGGCGAGATTTGGTTAGTGTCTCATCCATGGAGCATCTTAGGCGCACTCGAGGCGCGCCTTTACAAACTAAGACGGAGTATACAAAATTCGAGCTCTCCAATATGTTTTTCATACGTTGATCACTGGCCCAATGACAATGTATTAGCTAATTTGGCAAGGTGAAACAAATTAAAATATACGGAGTAATAAAATTTAGTACATATTATTCCGTCTAATTCCTTTGAATTTACTTATTTGTTCAAAATCCACATCAGAAATTTTGAAAAATGGAATGATTTAGAGTCGGAGGGTGTATGCCTTAAAATAGTAGTCTCACATTGATTAAATCAAATTAAAAATGAGCATTTCCTAATTTGGTAGTCGTATAATTGATAGTAACATAACCATAATTTTACAACCAATACTTATAGCTATATTGCGCAGACAATCGCACACTGGACACTCAGACATAGGTATGACACTTGGATACTGAATTTTATACCAAAAACATGATATTTTTTCATATAATAGTCAAATCCGACACCTAGACACGTATTCATGTAGGATACACAAATCACTTACTTCGTATTCATCTATAAGAACGGTCTAACCCCAGTTACCTACCTAAAATTTTCATTATCGTCCTCTTCAAGACTTCAATAGCTAACTTTATTTATTCTGTTAAAGCTTTATTCTGTTAAAGTTGTTAGCGACTACTACTAAGCAAACTAAAAATTGTGAAAACTCTCAACTCCTTCCTCTAAAGCTTAGTAGTTTGGAGCTAACTTATTAGAAGTTGTTGGTAGAGTTGTAGGGTCTATTAGATGAACTATTTATGCAAGGTGAAACTAATTGTAATAATGACCTTATAAGAGGATCAAATGTTAGTATAACTGAATATGAACAATTGAACACTACAAATTCAACAACTGAAAAACTAAATGTCAAAGGAGATTAAAAAAGTGTTAAGAAATCAAAAAGAGATGGTATTGCACTAATCGAACTTGTGCATAGAATCTTTAAATCAAACAAAGACCCCTAATTTTCGATATTCAGTTTAAACTCCTCTGCAACCATTAATCTCGGATCACTCCGACTATAATTTTTGGATTAAAATCAAACAAAGACCCCTAATTTTCGATATTCAGTCATTTCATAATCAACTAAGTTAAACATCTTTAGATTTCACCTTAAATCATAAGCAAACACAACCGAAATAAGAAACAATACCAAATAATGCTGCCATCTTGATTTTCTTTGGAGATAGACCTACCAGCATTAATCAAGTTTATTTCTTAATTAGTTAATTTGGAGAATTGCATAGTCTAATAATTGATTGAGTCTTTTTGATGTCTTAGTTCAGTGGTGAAGACAAAGCTATCCTGGACAATAGGTCCTAGGTTCGATTCCCCCTCCCCTCTATTGTAATGCGACCAAGTGCGTGCTTCGCTGAACCAACAAAAAATAATTGAGCCTTTTTCACGCTAAACACCCAAATCATTTTCGCAAATTAAGTCGCTCACCATTAATCGAATCTGCCATCGTCAAACTAAGCAAGTTAAGTAAATCCCCAAATTAGATCACATCTACAAAAACAACGTATAACCTAAAACGACTCCGACGAAGAAAAATGACAGAAAAAAAAAGGAATTACCGGGTAATTAAAAGACTATAGTAGAAATAATATAAAAACTATCACAAATTATTCGATATTTCGTAGAGATGGCTACATATAACAACAATTCATTATTTTCAAAAATCCTCTTTTAATAAATGATGTTCAAAAGTAATTAAATTGTTTGTAAATAATACAAAATTGTGACGGGCCACATATAATTTGTGTTTAAAATATTTATAATGTTTTGCCAATAGCCAACAACATTACAAATATAGAAAAATGTCTTTATAAACTACATTTGTTAATATATTACATTTATTAGTTTGTATTTCTCCAATATAAAATTTCCAAACCTTTATTACGGGTAACCTAAAAAATACGGAGTAGTAATATAAAGTCGGTCATGTTTCAATAGTAACATAAAGTATAGAACACCTAATAATGTTGACTCTTATATGACAATTGAGAGTTGAGACGGAGTCATCTTTGTTCTGGGAGGAAATATTTCGTCTCAATTTACCTCTTGCGACGGATGTTTAAGGCCAACGTTACTTTTTCAACAAAACCAAATGACGTTTTCGACGGACATTTCTGTCATGTTGACCTTTGTTTTGTGTACTATAGTGTTAAAACAATTTATAATATCTCACATATGCTAAAAAACATTACAAATATTGAATATTTTCTTCCACTACATTAATAGTTATATTACATTCATCAAATTGTTTTCTTTCACCTTAAATTTCCGGACCCTTCTTACACGTGACCCAAAAAATAGTTTCATAAAATCGATCATGTCTGAAAACATGTTGTGGTGAATAATAGTTAAGAAAACTATTATATGATAATTATTAAAAAATATGGTTGGATATTAAATACTTTGCAAAAATCTGGTATTTATGTGGAAATTAAAAGTATAAGTTGATAAAAAGTACAGAGTACTACTTTTACAGTTTAGCAAAAATTCAAGATATTAAGATGGCGGGAAGATCAAGACAAATGAAAAATAGTGTGAACGGAGTAACTTTTACAAATTAGAGAGGGTGATACCGAAGATGTCTTAGTCTAGTGGTTAAGACGGAGGTATTGTTGACAATAGGTCCCAGGATCGAATCCCCCTCCTTATTATGTGCGACTAAGTGCGGAGCAGAGTGGGTAGTTTTTGTTTTTTGTATTTATTGTGTACATAATCTGTATTTTATACGGTCGATCGATATGAGCGCGACACGTCACATTTTTACTCTAAAATAGCGGTTACCGGCTGTTGCTTTAATATATTAAATGATGATGATGCAATTAAGATGGCGAGAAGATCGAAACAAATGGAAAATAGTGTGAACGGAGTAACTTTTACAAATTAGAGAGGGTGATACCAAAGATGTCTTAGTCTAGTGGTTAAGACGGAAGTATTGTTGACAATAGGTCCCAGGATCGAATCCCCCTCCTTATTGTGTGCAACTAAGTGCGGAGCAGAGTGGGTAGTTTTTATTTTACGTATTTATTGTGTATATAATCTGTATTTTATACGGTCGATCGATATGAGCGCGACATGTCACCTTTTTACTCTAAAATAGCGTTTACCGGCTGTTGCTTTAATATATTAAATGATTTTAGCAAAAAAAAAAATGATAAAAACTAGTTAGGCCAAACACGATAAAATTAATAAAAATAGTTTTTTAGAAAATTTGGCAAACCGGACCAGTTTTATCAAGAAATAATTTTATAAAAACTCTTTTAGATCATAAGCATTAAGTAAGCCCAAACATTCTCTAAATCTTTTATAAGTATAAAATAGATTAAATATTAAATATATGGATTGATGAGTTAAAAATTTCGTTTAAGAATTTTTGTTTTAAACATCACCAATTTTCCAGTATTGATTGATTGTTACTCTTTCTTTTTTGCATCTAACCAATCTCGAATAAAGTCACACAGTGGCGCCTCTTTGTTAAAAAATAAGTATAAGTCTGTATAATTAATAGACATATTAACTATGTTGGTCCAGTGGTTGGGTGTAGGTCAGTTCAATACTTCTGGTTACTAATTTTTGTTTAATGTTATTTTTACCATTTGTTTTTTTTATATTTTTTCCAATCACACAATTAAGTATTTTGTTAGAAACAAGTTTTAATTATATAAATATAATTCCGCAATTTTCGTAATTTCGTTAATTTTTCGCACCCCCGTCTAATGAGTGCTAGAATCGCCTCTGAAATCACACAAACATTTACTGATTAAACATTAAAATCCTATGATTATATGAATCCTCAATAATTATGATGTATCCGAAAATATACAAATTCTCATTTATAACGGCGTGACGGATATTATTTTCTCTCACAAAATACCTATAACAGGTGAGTGAGAAAACACAAAGAGTGCTCCATCTTACCACCACTCCCTTTTTTGTGACGGAGTTAGTCCCTCATAAATCCTGAGTTAAGAGAATCACTATATTATAGTCATATAAAATTACAAAGAGAGGGTCTTACCAGTGACCATCACTTTTTACGTGTTACATACAAAAGATTGATCTGACCACAAACTTACTAACATTATTGCTCCTAAAAATCAACATAATCGTAACAAAAACTTAAAATTACATTACACATACAAAATTACAAAATAATTTTACAAAAACAATAAAAAAAAAATTATTTGTAGGCTTTATTCCCCTTCTTTTTAACATGGTTATGCAACCATCCAATACCTTTGAAAGCCTTAGAAAATTTAAGCAAATTAGGTTTAGCCATGCTTAAATTCATCTTCCCTGCTGATAATTTCAATGCTTGCAGACAACACATTTTCCCAATTTCTTCATATTCTTCACTTTCTTCCCCCTTTTCTATTTTCATTAAATCTTCTATTTTATTATTATTATTATTATTATTATTATTATTATTATTATTATTAGTATCTTCTTTTTTCAATAATTTTACTTGATTCATCTCAATTGTTTCATTAGTTTCCCATAACAAATCCATACCTTCTTCGCCATTTTCTTCATTAACACTATTAATTCTACTATTATTACTCCAATTATGCCTTTCTTCAAATAACTTGCATGCCAATGTTCTCCTCCATTCTTTCTCTTTCCTCATCGACCCCAAACCTGATAAATTTTGTTGCACACCAACTGTTTGATGAAATGCCTCACTCAACTTTTCACTCTTTTTCACCTTCAAAGTACTAACCTTCATTGTTTCCTTAACCTCATTTACCTCGGATCTAACATTTTTTACTATTAACTCTTGAATCTTCTCTTTTTCACCTTCCAGTATCTCGGGATTTCTGTCCCCTGTTTCATGCACCAGAGTCAAACCTTCAATCTGGTCAACGATTTTTTGATCGAATTGACACGTTTCCTCAACTGGGTTTTCTCCAAACTTGATATCCTCATCTGGGTTTGCTTCAGGTAGCTCAATTATGGGGACATCAAAGACAACTTTGTAAACCTCAAATTCTTCCAATTTCTCGTCATTATCGTCGTATTTGTCGAAACTGGGCTTAAAATTCTCTAAGAGAGTGGTGTAGACTGCAAGAAAGAAACTATCTTTAGAGTTTAGGATAGAATGTAGAGGGATAAGAGTGGTAAGAAGAGATAAAAACAAGAGAAATGTTGTCAAAAAGAGTGGAGATAAGAAAGAAAAGAGGTTGAATAAGTAAGGAGAGAAGAAGATGAAGTAAGAAAAGTATAATGGATGAGACATAATATAAGAACAAAGCATGGTAAATTGAGATGATTTGTTGTTGTTGTTGTTGTTATTTGGTAAGCAAATTTGAGTCATTTTGGTATGAAAAACAGAAACAAATGTTGAAATTGTAATGAAAGTGAAGGGTTTGATAATGGAATTATGATAGTAATGTTATGATTTTGATATGTTTTGTTGGTGTAAAATGGTAATGGAGAAGACAAAGGGAGAGATTGAAGAGTAATTGAGAGTGAAAGTGGGCGTGAATAAAGGATGTGGAATGGAGAGAGAGTGAGAGAGAGAGAGGGGGATAAAAAGGAAGGAAGGAAGGGAACACGAGAGAGAGGTAAAGTCACTATTAACTAACTTTATGGTACGGTGTGACTTCTGATTCCTGTGAGACTTTAATAATTTAATGCAAATTATCTCATGTTCCATCCATTTCTCTCTTTACATATTGTCGTTTTTTGGATCATGTATAATTGTATGCTCCCTCCGTTTCCATCCGGTAATCCACAAATTCTCGCTTGTACCGGATATATATCCGTCGTAAGTTTGCAAGTTGCGACGGGTCAAATATTACGCAATTGAATAGAAAAAGATAAGTCAGTTAAGATTTTCAATGTTTTCTCTTATATACACAAGTGGGAGAACTTGACCCGTTACAAGCTTGCGATGGTCGATGGATATATCCGCGCAAGAGAGACTTACTGCCGGTAATATATCAATATCAATACATTATTAAAGAGAAAATTGTTGATTACAACATTTTAAAAATCATTTTTTAAAAATTACAGCCCAATATTGTTTTTCTATAAATTACACCCATCATATTACTTCTAACCATAAATTTCAGTCAAAATATTAATCCCGACAGACAATTAATACCAATTTGAATTATTGGGACTTAGTTCATTTTTTATGACCAAAATAGCCTTAACTTCATCTTGTTTATTCTCTTATGTTCATCCCAAATCAATTTTACAACTCTATTTTTCACTAATTCTTCATTTCTTCAACAATTTCACCTAATCTAATTCTACTATTCAATTTATTAAATTGTAATTTTATTATTTCCATTGTAAAATTAATTGGTGTTATTCATCACCAATTTTCCCCAAATTGAAAATAATTAGCGTTCTTCAATTTTTTCCAACTTAAAATAATTAAGGTTTTTCAATTTTCCCCAACTTAAAACTCTAAAATTCGATTCTCAATTGAAAAACAACAAATTAATTTCCATTTTATCTTAAACTAATTAATGTTCTTCATCATTAATTTTTCCCAAATTGAAAATAATTAGGGTTTTTCAATTTTTCCAAATTAAAAATAACTAGGGTTCTTTAAATTTCCCCAAATTGAAACCCTACAATTCAATTAAATCAATTGAAAAATGAAAATTATGGACAATATCAGATTTGCATTAACACTACCAACATTAACAAAATAACCGTAAATTAAGAGAAAATAAAATGTTTTTGGAAAAATTTGGGGGAAATGTTAGAGGAAGATTAAAAAGGTAAATGAAAAACTTTTGGGTAAGTAAAGAAATAGGCAAGGGTATACCGGTCAAACGTTATCGTGGTGCAATTTTCAAAGAAAAGTGATCTTATGGACGTAATTTTCAAAAAAAAATTATAAAGCTGTAATTTTCAAAAAGTGGTTTTTAAAAGGCTGTAATCAACGATTTTCTCATTATTAAATGATAAGTCATCGAATTGAGTATAAAGGATCAAATTGTTAATTAAATACTACAAATTCTCATTTGTGAGTTGTGACGGCGATATCCGTCACAAGCTTGTGACGGATACCGTTTTCTCTAACAAAATACCCAATTTTTCTCTCTCTCTGACACTATTCATATGGTCCCCTGTCTCCACTAACTTATTTTGTATCCATTTTATCTCACAAAATATCCGTCACTAATAGTGACCCGTCACAAGCAAGACTTACTAATTAAATACATTCTAAATATAGAAAAGACAATAATTATATGAGATACCCAAGATAAAATAGGTCAACAAATGACTGAACAGGAGGAGTATTTGAGTAGAAATGGCTAGACTTGGTGAATAGCCTGGCTCATGCCAAATATAAGAATAACCTTTAACTCGAGAATGTCCAGATTCGTAATTTTGTAAATTTGAAAAACGGGGATAAATTGATCTATTATATATACGGTTGAGTAAATCATGTCTATTATAATAGTTTAAAAAACACAAATTTTTATTTATGACGGTCGATATCCGTCATAAGCTTGTGGCAGGTCACCACATAGAAAAATAGACAAATCATTTAGATATTTGACCTATTACAAGGTTATTACTTGTTAACCAATAATCCGTTACAAATGAAATCTATTGTTAAAAATGAACCATCGAGAAATGAAAGGTAACGACGGTAATGAAAAGGACTGAAAGACACACCCCTTTTAGTTTTGGAGTATTTTGGTAACCTTATTGTTACCTCGTGTCTGGAATCTTAAATCAACCACTCCACTACTCCAATACGTTGTTGACCGAATGAGTGAAGAGATGTGCTCTTTATTCTTTTTAGTGGATCAACTTAATCTTATTATAAAGACTAAATACTCTAATCTGATTCGATTATTTGTTTAACTACCGAATAATTTTCTCCATCTTTTATTCATTACCTATAATCACTTGTATCACTTGGAGTGTCTTAGTAATTTTTCATTTTTGTACTAAATTAAAAGTAAATAAATAATCTACTTTAAAACACGTTGTCATGGACTCATAACATGCTAGCAAGAGAGGCTTAGGCCTGTTCTTTTGGACTGAAACTTAACTAAACTGAACTGAACTGAACTTATAGGATCTGAACTGAATTTATAGGAACTGAACTTAACTGAACTTATAGGAACTGAACTTATAGGAACTGAACTGAACTTATAGGAACTGAACTGAACTGAACTGAACTTATAAGATCTGAACTGAACTTAACTTATAGAATATGAACTGAACTTATAAAATCCGAACTTAATTAACATTAGATAAAAAATAATTCACAATTACAATTTTCTCTAACCATTTATTTTCTTTAACAATGGTGATAAAGAAACTGGTTAATGGGAGCGTGACAATTGGTGAGGGTGAGGGCGTCGTATGATGAGGAGTTGTTTTTTTGGCATTAATGAGGACGATAGTTTGACATTAATTAAAGAGTAAAAGACGAGTAAATTATTAATGAGTTGTTTGTTTTTATAAATGACGTGTATCGAATAATTAAAGCAAATGTTTGTATCGGTTGTTAAAAATAATACTTCGTATATAACTTTTCTTAATTGAGTTTATATGAACTAAACTTATAGGAACTGAACTGAACTGAACTTATAGGAACTGAACTGAACTGAACTTATAGGAACTGAACTGAACTGAACTGAACTTATAGGAACTGAACTGAACTGAACTGAACTGAACTGAACTTATAGGAACTGAACTGAACTTATTGAAACTGAACTGAACTGAACTTATAGGATCTGAACTGAACTGAACTTATAGGTCTATTCACATAAATCTTGCACTTTTGAATTTGATCTCATCTTTATTTTAATTTAATTTTGGTTAGGTCTATTCAATTTAAATTAGCTTATTTCAATATTATTACTATTATTATTTTATTTCATTTCACGTCTATTAAATTCACTTCAGATAATTTTGGTCCAAAATTGTTAGGAGTTTTTAATTCTACCTTAAAACAAGCTACATAGCATTTAATTTGCATGAACAAGATTTTTTTTATATAATATATAATCATTTTGGTTTTGTCATATTTATATTATCTGTCCCGTTTTAAATTTAATAAGATATTTACATCTTTAAACAAAGAATGTGTGTTGTAACTCGTAAAGAAGTGGACTTTGGGAGGAAGGAGTAGGATTTAGAATCCAAGAGAAGTAGGAGTAAGTAAAGTACAAAGGCGTTTCAATGTGCACCCCATTTTCCCAAAAATTATTACAGTTTTGCTTAAAAAAGCCACAAATTATATGAGTTTAGTTTTGGTAAGACTATTTTTTTTATTAAAGGTCATGGGTTCAATTTTTATTAGAGTTCCTATCCATTATTTGGAGTATCTAGTGCATACGGAATAATGTTATTTTCTTTGGTAAGGTTCCTTCTCCTTTTTTTTTTTCAGATGCAGAGGCATGCAGTCAGTTTGGCCTCCTCGGCTTTGGAGATTGTTCCTGAAGTTTCTTTCCCTGCTGTCACGGAGGTCGATGCTTTACGAGACCATTTTCCTTATTTTCTCATCAAAGGTTAGGGATCTTGTGGCTCTTTTCGTGTCAAGGTGGATGCTAATTGGAATTCGTCTCTTAGTGCTTCAGCTAGTTGGATTGCATATAATCCCGATGGTACGCGTTTTGGTACCTTTGATGTCAAGTTCCTGGCAAAATCCCCCCTCCAAGCTGAGTCGATGGGTCTGTCTAATAATTCCAGACACTTGGATATCTCATCGGATTGTCTATCTCTCATTCACCAATTGGTTGGAGTGGTCAAGTCTTCCTATAATATAAAGAGTAAATTAAAAATAACTCCCTTTTAAAATAGGGTTTTTTAAAATTACTCCCTTATATAATTTTTTTCTAAAATTACTCCCTTAAAATACACTTTTATCAAAAATTGCTTCAAAATTCCAATTTAGGTTACCTATTCCGTATGTTTTTGAACTTATTCTCCATTGTTATATCTTTCAAAGTATAAATAGGCTATGTTACAAACGAAATCAATTTATAAATTTGTCGAATAAGTCGCTTAAATTAGAGTTTTGAAGCAATTTTTGATAAAAGTACATTTTAAGGGAGTAATTTTAGAAAAAAATTATATAAAGGATCGGAGTAATTTTAGAAAACTGGATTTTAAAAGGGAGTTATTATTAATTTATTCTAATATAAAAGACATTCTCTCTAGGGATGTCAATGGGGCGGGTCTTGGCGGGTCTCGCCCCGCACCCGCCCCACGTGGGGCGGGTGTGGGTAATGATTTGGTGGGTCGTGGGGCGGGGATGGTTTTCAAAGCATCATTCGTCGCGGGTCGCGGGGCGGGGACGGGTATCACATGAGACCCGCCCCATACCCACCCCGCCCCACACCCACCCCGCTCGCCCCGCCCCACATGTCCACGCCCCGCTTATACCCACCTAATAAATAATAATATCTAATAGTAATATATATAGATAAAAAAAGTACTCCCTCCTACCTAAGATAAGTGTCCCGTTCTTCATTTTTCTTTATTCGTCAAAGTGTCCCGTTGTGTACTATTTGGACTGTTTTATTACCTTTTTACCCTTCACTATTTATATTTATTACCCACTCACCCACCCCTAACCCAATAGAATACCTTTTCTCTCCAATCTAAATACCCTTACCCTACCCAAAATACACAATCCATAAATCTTCAACTCACTAGCAAACGGGATACTTATCTCGGGTAGGAGGGAGTATAACTTAAAAGATTAAAAAAAAAACCTTTAATAAATAAGTAACCCCTACCCAGTAGTCCAATCAGGCCCAAACAATTAAGTAACTTCTACCCAGTAGTCCAATAATGCAATAATCACTAGTTCACTACTCAGTATTCCGTATTTGGGCTGCTATTTGTGCATGTGTTTCGTGGTATATTTGTATGTAAAACCGTTTCATAGCTCAACGGACTCTTGTTAATTGAATGTTAAGGCACTTTGTGAAAACTTATTTGTATAAGTAGTACGAACTGTACGACTAGTATACTTTAGATTCACGATTTACATTTCTTGAGTAGTTAGGCGGGACGGTTTTGAAAGGTTCAACCCGCCACGGGTCGCGGGGCGGGTGCGGGTGCACATTAAAAGTTCGCGGGGCGGGCGCGGGTTGACCCCCTCCGCGCCCGCCCCGCCCCATTGACATCCCTATTTCTCTCTGATATTAGATTGTTTTTTATCTTTTTTCCATTGCTTATGTATTAGTTTTATATCAAGGAACCTCAACAAGGTTACTCACAACTTTGTGAAGAAAGCTGTCTACTCTTGGTATCTTTTACACCTGTCGAAAAAAAAAAGAATTTTGTTTGTGTATTGAGCACTTTATTCAATACAATATCACTATACATTTTGTTCAACTAAACAAAATCATATTCATAAAACTCGATATTTCCATTGTTAGAAAATCTTACGCACTCCCTACATAAAATCCTAGAAGCACATGTGAAATGTTGAATAATTGAGTAGAAAAGGTGAAAATGCATCCTAATTCGTAATTGCTTCGCCTTTTTGTTAGCCTTATAGTCCTTGACTTGATGAGTTGATGGGGAACTCGTACGTTTCGACATTTTAAGTCACAACACCACTAACCCAGTTGCTTTAAAATTGAAATATATATGTCCCGTAAGTCTTACGCTTCCGGCATTTGTCCCCCTTTTCTCTTTATCTTTCCCGTTTCATTTTGGACACTCCACTTTTAACTAGTACGTGATTTGAAAGGAACCTAAGCTATTAGATTCACCGTTTCATTATCGATATTCAACTCTTAACTTGTACCTCATTCGATGGGACCTCACTTATTGTCGCTCATAGGTAAAATATGAATCGGATGAACTCCGGTGATAATGTAAGTCATACGCATATCCGTTAAGTTTGTTACAATCCACATTCTGCCTTAGGACCTCACCCATTAAGAGCGTTCTCGTCCATTCTCACTATTACGCGAATGATAAACCGGGAGAAGTGGATACCGGTTACATACTTTCACTCCTAAAACTAGGTATACTCCAAATATGAAAAATATGTCTGCCATAAAACTCGAAAGATCAAATATCTACGCTTCAATAACCACTTCCTTCAATTTTTAGGAATTGCCCACATTTGTTTAAATAGTACCTCAAAAATCTTAATATCTAGGACAATTCATAAGAATGAGAGGTAGTAATTTTTGGGTCTCAAAATTCCGGAATCTGTCGGTCCTAGGTTTAACTGAGTGGCACGAAATCACGAATCCATGTTGCATGCATATCTTAGGACAATTTGGTTCTCAAAATGAAATAAAAATGCGAAAGTAAAAATCAGGTCCATCCAATGTCTAAATATAATCAACCATAAAAAGAACCTACCAATCCTACCGATATGCGTACGTAAACCACCACCGCAGTGTAGGATATGCGGTTGTTAACGTATACCACCAACCAAAACCGATGCCTAATTTCATCACTTCGTAGAGTAATCAGACTCATTTAACTGATGCCAGCAGAAAACTGCATCCAGCGTTTCGAGGCAGAATTTGACAGAGAGCAATACAGCACAATAATATTCTTAAACTTTCACAAAGCTCAAACCTGGCATACAAGAGACTGTTGGGTCATGAAGTAAGTCGGTCTACATGGTTTCTAATACCAACTTTTAGCTCTAAACAAACAAACGAACATGGAATCCATTTCCAACATTACATAACATCAACGATAACTCATGAATCAAACTCAAGCTTCACTCATTCATCACAGGCTTGTTCTCGCTTGCTTTAAACCTCTGCTCCTTGGGCTTCTGCTCCTCAGTTTTCCTGAAACACGGCAGACTTTCCAATTTTAGAAAGTCCTCACACTCCACACATTCAAAATATCCACAGTACTAGGAGCCAGCAATATGTGCTATTATTTGAAATGTTCCTCGCTAATTCGTATTTTTATTGAAGTATCCATGTGATCAGATGGCCTAACTAACTTACCCATTAATCTATTATATCCTCAAATTTAGATTTGACCTCACTTGTCCTAAGTAGTTGTGTGACTTGTGTGACAGTGTGAGTAACTAAGACGTATCAAGCACGGAAGAGGATGTTCAATTCAAGCTTCTACAGTTCTACGCTACTTAAAAAATGATTTATTCATGGGGGCTTGGGAAAAAGGTACTTGTATAAAGCCATGTTCCAAATTGAGTGAACCATTATACCCAATGACATTAATCTCCAACATCTAACACATCTATATTCTATACATGTTACCTAGAACTGCAAATCTAGATTCCAACTAACGCAATTGCATACTGTAGAAAATATTCTTCAACATTGACATCGTTTAACGATTAAAGTCAAATTTGTAGCGTATAGATGGATGGGCCAATCTCAATTTCCATGGAGCGTGACTCACCTATCAGTGACACTCAGTCACTCAGATATGGAAACATCTACACTGAAAGAAGTTGACACGTAGCAAACATATCAACACGCACCCATGTCATATACAGGTACAATAGAGAGCGACTCCCTTTGAACTTTACTTAAAACACCAGTTTCGCATGCAAAGCATAAGTTAAATGTTAAGATTATAGAAAGGAGAGAATTGCATAGGATAGAAATATTATTAATGAGTTGTTTCTCTTAGGAAAGGATACATAGTCTATATATAATAAACCATACTATCGTAAACCCTAGACGATAGCCGTCGTAGCTAATCGTAACCTAATGGGCCTAATATCCTAATACTAAACATCATATACATGTGAAGTCAACATAACATGGCAACGCAAAGTATCCATGTTTATGATATCCATGCTTATTGCTTTCACTACTACTACTACTACT
The DNA here is from genome assembly GCA_029255685.2 of Silene conica. NCBI lineage: Eukaryota > Viridiplantae > Streptophyta > Magnoliopsida > Caryophyllales > Caryophyllaceae > Silene > Silene conica. Next base: position 75,005,285 of record CM055318.2, on the reverse strand, counting down.
ACTACATGTTAATGCTAATCACATAACAACCTCCAGGCACAATATCTCATTCTCCAGTTTGAGCAACTAACAACCCAAAAATCTGATATACAATTATACATGCTAAATGCCCTTTCACCTCTTCCTAAATTTTACAAAAACCGTATTTTACAATTGAAACACATTGCCAATTTGTCTAAGGCCATACGCAAAATTGTTTAAATCCTAAATAAATTCTTCACAATCTGACACCCCCATCAATTCCCATCAACATACAGGTACCTAAATCTTGCTGAATTCAAATTCTTGGTAAAGAGGTTTTACACTAATTATTGTGAATGCAAATTCTTGTGTAAAGCGGTTTTACACGAACTCTACAGCCCCATCAACATACAGATTACTAAGTCTGGTTGAATGCAAAATTATTGTGTAAAGCAGTGTTACTCTAATTTACCTAAACCCAATACTTGTTCGTATAAATTTTCTAAAAATAACAGCAATATTTTTATTAATAACAATGAAAAAAAGGCTGTCATATCGATCATCAACTACATAGAAAACACATAAATCAGCAAAGGAGCATAAACAATAATAGATTTCACCAGAATCAATATTTCAAACAAAAATGAAAAATAGTAACCATAAAAACAAAAAGAAAGAAAATGAAGAAATGCAAACCTCTTGTCAGAAGCACCGCCCTTTTGGCTGAGAAATGATCGGAAAAGGGGTGAATTGACGTCGTAAATCATCTTTTTTGTTTGTGCAAATGTCGGCTGATTTCTCTTCAGTTGAATTCTAAATTGATGATGAAACCCTAAAACTCGGACTTACTCTATTTATTTGTTTACTGTTCCAATTTTGGGCTTTTTAAACCGTGCTTAGTTACTCGGCGACGGATAGTGTCGGTTGTTGTCTCACAAAATGCAAGTTTAATTCGGGGAGTTTGGAATTTTTATTTTGGTTCAAATGAGCGTACTAAGTCGCGGGTATGAGTTGAACCCCCAACTTCATGGTTGGCATAAGAGAACTCTTACACCTGAGGTAACTCTTGTTACCCGGGGAAACCGGAGGTAAAAAGGTGTTATTGGTCCTTAAATTTTTAGAACATTTTAAGCCTACCTATTGGTCCTTAAATTTTTAGAACAAAGTCATACTAAGGTCATGTTCTTTCTGGCTTAATTTCAGCTCCATTCAATTTTACATGACTATATTTCGTTAAATTTTATTTACATTCAATCAATTATGTTCAGTCACAAAATCAACTTTTAATTCAACTAGATTTACTTCACCCCAATTCTACTCAATTTAGTTATACTCCAATTAATTCAATTCGGCTCGTTTCAGCCGCCGAAATGAACAGGATCTAAGTTTGACTTCTCTTTCAACTTATGTCCAACCGGTATTCCGAATATCTGTAAGTGACTAAGGGGTCGTTTGGTTACCCACTAAATAACACAGAAACTTTAATTCATGTGAATTGCAAAATGGCTATATTGTTTGGTTACTCAAATTCACGTGAATTGGAACTTCCCATGAATTCGAAATTCCCCTATAATGGAGGAAGTTGCTTACCTAGACCCCCCTAGGTAAGTGGGAATGCCTACATGTATTACAATGCCTACATGTAACCAAACAACATTTTTCTAATTCACATGAATTGTAAAATCATGTGAAATGAAACTTCCTAGGAATTGGAAGTTCCCGTATGTAACCAAACGACTCCTAAGTGAGGTAAGGTAGATTAATTCTACTACCAAGAGAAGGTAAGAAAGAAGTCCCAAACCTCAACTAGGACGATTTCATAAATATAACTATATTAGTATTATTTCAAGTGTCAGTAAAATGTTTACACAAACATTCTGGAACCAGAAAAATCAACGGCCTTTATACTACCGAGACTACGGAGTGTTTCTTATTAGTCTCCTGCAAAGCGGTCTCATAGACTCATAAGTCATACTCATACAATGTGAGACTAACATGGTTCAAGACTTCATGTAACACGCAAATTAAGATAAAACGACCCCATAATTTCCGTCTTATCATAAGACTGCTTCGCATGAGAACACCCAATAAATTGTTGAGCGGTCACCCGTCATCCTTGCAAAATGTCAAAACCCCAGCTCCTTTGCTTAAAAACAATATCGGCTGGTGTCAGATTCGAACCTCAAAGAGCAGTCAGTCAGGTCAGCTGCCATTTGAGTCAGCTATTTGACAAACGGTATACCTGAAGGGACCTTTTGTCCATATTCGGCATACTCATTCCTGAAAAAACGCCTCAAGTAAGCCTCTTCATAAGGTATTCTTCTCGCAAAGAAGCGCCAAACTACTACAGCAAATGCAATTATCGATATCGGGTTCAACAGCATAATCTGAGTGCCAATTGACCATACCGAAAAACCCAAGTAACTCGGATGCCGAACTAAAGCATAGATACCATGGGTTACAAGTATATGATGCTCTTCACGTCGGACTTTGATGAGATGGGTGAAGGACCGTCCAGCTGTAACAATTGCCATTTTGCGTATAATTTCACCAATCACAACAAGAACAAGGCCAAAGTTGCTTATCCACCAATATTCCTTTAGTTCAGGACAGAAAACAAATTCACCCAAGTATTCCAGTATTGAGAAAAGCATGGCAGCAATGTAGTGCCTACTTATCAACAAAGAACTGAGTGTCACATTCTTCTTCCCGTGAATAGCAACAGCTAGAAAGTACTCTGACATATGAAAGAAGAAAGTTGCGAGGAACATTTGAGATAACTGTCGGCCAGCTGTGTAACTGAAGATCTCCATAATTCGAGTCTCTCAATTGACTGATGGAATGCAAGCCGTGTTTATGTATCAAATCTAGAATTATACTTGGAACATCTTGAGCTCTGGAAAATGCGAGATTTAAACATCATCAGAACATTTTTGACAATGGGGAAAAAGTAGCAATCATGGCATTCCAGATTAATAGTGGTATGTTATTAGACCACACGAACTATAACCCGAATCATATGACACTATCTGACCCACCCCAAAAGAAAATCCAAACTTGAATAGACCTAATCCAAAACACGGCCCGACAATGACAACCAAATTGACCCCGTAACCTTGCACTCCAAATTACTTGATAACTCGACATGAACCTTGAATGACCTGTTTGCCTGGTCTATATCTAAATGATCACTAAGCAAAAGCAATAGCTCTTTAATTGAAATGAACAATCTTTAGCAATATAACTTGTGCAAAGAAAAACTGAAAGCTACATAATCGAGACAAGAAAGTTTTTGATACTTGACACATTAAAAAGGGAAGCTATGTTCTTATACTCAATAAGGATTATTGTGTAGTAACCATTGATGAGCATACAAAATTCTCATCTGAGCTCCAATAACACACATAAAAAAACATATCAATGGTGCAAGGAAGTTGGCCAAATAAAGGAGGAAATATTTACGTGTAGCGAGGAATACATGCTATTAAATCCAAAACAATTTGTTCATCTCTAAAAAGTATTAGGCTTCTCTTTTATGATTTTATCTTAATAAGTTTTTAGTGAATTGCAGAGAATAGGATTGGCCTCCGATTTAGCTTATTCCTTTAAACATTGACCACGATAAACTGAAAGCATCACCACACTATGTCACTATATACAAAGAATCAACCACATGCGCTAAGATTAAGATATCAAAAGCCAGTCACTAAGAACTCTAAGAACATGCAAGATTTGCAGTTTGATCGATACCCAGTTGTATAATAATATATGATCAATGGGCAAAGAGTGCCATTTCTAACAATCACTAGGGACAAATATATTGGGGAATGTTCGTAGAACAGAAGAACATTAATCATTTCCAGTGTGAAAGAGGAAATAAAAAAAGAACATGATCTGATGTGATTGAAATGCAAGCTTCAAAACAACACAAACGCAAAGGTGGAGAACGGAAAAGCTCATAAGTTATGAGGGCTGAACTCTGGTTCTTGGATGACACTTTGAAGCTCCTTTTCTCAAATAAAGAGCATTTTTCTCGTATGATCAGTAATGCTTGGTAATGTACCAAAATACGAGAAGAACCATAAAGAAACAACAACAACAACAACATCATAGCCTTAGTCCCAAAATGATTTGAGGTCGGCTGACATGAATCATCCTTTGGAACCGCCATGGGTGAACACCCATCTCAACAAGCGAAAAAAAGAAAGAAAAGGAAAAACGGAAGTGGAGTGGAACAGAAAATGAAAGGCAAAGGGGTTTTATAGATTTTAAATCGAACTTATCACATATATAAAAACCTAAAGAAGGCATTGAAAAATTAATTGACACATCTAGCTCATGTGAAGAGAAGACAAAAGACTGCTGACTTGCTGATATACAGTTGAAGTTCAGAGGTAAGAGACAAATTGATGGACTTTCAAATTGTAACTGCATTGGAGCTTCTAAGCAAAGGACCATGTAAGATGTAAGTAGCTTTCTACTTCCAGTAAGCACATAAAAGGAAACCTTTTGGTTCTTAAACTCAATTAAGAACCAAAAGGTTGAGGATTTGGAGATGTTCGAGATAGCACAAATACTTGTGTTGTTATAAAGGATGAAGGCTCTCACACTCTCACGTCTCAGAGGTCAGAAAAGTCATAGATGTACTTTATTTAACCATTGACCCTAAGGCATCTGCTTGGTCATACAAATCACAAATTCACAATCAAGAGGGTGTCACTCACATAATACTGTTTTGTATGACCACTCTATTTGCAACACTTGCATATTTAATCTAAGCCCTTATTAATTGTATGTCTCAACAATTTTTATAAGTGCAACATTCTGCTAACTCCCAGAAGATATCTACTTATGTTGACTACTTCTCACTTCACTCAAATCAAATTGCACTAACCCTGATTAGCTTCAAAATTTTGCAAAAAAACATCACGTTAAGGTATCAGAACTCCTCACTCAACTGCCTTTCAAACTGCCATTTGACTACTGACGAATTTCCAAAGTTGATGTCTAGTTGAGTAGTTGGCACGAGCTAATCAATTCAACGTCGAGCAGAAAAATAATCCCTACACTAGCAAAACCTTCACAATGTTTATCAGAAACAAGAATCTTGAGCAATGCGACAATACGATAGGTATCCAGGAGACCAAGAACAATGCTACGCATTCGACCCACTCCAACTTAAAACAGATCCCATAATCTTTTTCCCGTTCCGAGTAATTCCTAACATTACTTAATACACAGAACCCGTAAAAACTCGTTCTGCATCACATCTTCAACCAACACTTTTTTCTCCCTGATTCATTTACCAAATTATATCCCCAGCAATGGAAAAACATCAACTTTTTAGTTAGTTTTTTGTTTTTTTCTCTAAATTACTCTACTGAATTACTAACTTGGCCACCTAAAATTCGGGCACCCCTACTGCCGTCTGCCACTGTCAAATACCCTTTGCAACCACATAAAGAATAAAGTAGTTACATGATGTATCTGAAACACTTCGTGGCACGAGTTATTTTTCCAGTGGCATTAGTGCCACTCCTAAATTTTCAATATTTGTTTGCATGCCTAAACTTCAAATGATGCCTCCGCCACAATTAGTCAAAACCCAATTGGTAAAGAGAAAGGGGAAAATGGCAGAAGCTCCAATCAGAGTTAGAGCTACATTAATCATACAAAATGTGTTCAACCCATAAGATTTAAGCGTATAATTGTATAAAACAATTCAATAATTACCTAAATTAGCACCATAAATCATTGATTCAGCCTCGTAACAATGTGATCGCAAAACATACATCAATCTGACTAAAAAACCCTGAAAGGTGGAATCTTGAGGTAAAATTAAGGCACAAAAAGAACAAAATGATCAAATAACAGAAAACCCAGATCAAATCATAGAGATGGTAGCATAATTACAAGTAAAACATAGTTAAGTAAGCATGCATTAATCAGACAGTAGGAATAGCAAATAAACAGAAGATTATGAAAGTAATTGGTATGAATAATGAAGAAGAGAGAAGTAAAAAAAAAGGAACGAACCAAGACAGGTAAACAAGGAGGAAATCAGCGGGCCGATTCATCCAATGTGATTGGGAATATGAGATGCTTATTCTTAGTAAACTGGGTTTCAGACTTTAGGTACATGATTATTGTTGTTAAACTTTATACGGAGTTCATTGTTTACATTTAGCACGGGGTGATTATGAGACCGATAATTCGCGAGTAGTTCGAGTTCGGTCTGATCAATTAGTTCGGCGTTGACACGAAAATTTAAAGAGTTAAGTGGAGTTAACGTAGGCACGACTTGAATTTGTGTAATTAGATGATACGGATTATATTTTATCATGACTATATCGTTATATCCCCATATCAAATGTTTTGATCGATTTGCGAATATCTTTCATATGCAAAGTTTAAATCCTATACTGAAATATCAAAAGGGAAAAAAATGAAAATTCACGTGCAAGAACGACCTGAAAGACCTCTTGCATTGAGTGGGAGATAATATTGGACAAGAGAATTGGTAGCGCACACTTGTGTCGGGCAAGTGGGGGATTGTTGGAGTAGTGTCCTCCGCAATAATGCTTCTACATAATAAATCTCGTACAAGGAATATGAGGGATTTATATTTTATATGTTTGTCAGCTGGTCAACGTTAATCGGTAATGATTGACTGACTAGAGTTTGACATTACTGTCGTATGACGGCGGTGACCAGTTGATCCATTTAGGTCACACCTATAGGATGATGCCCAAATGAAAAAATTAATTATTTGTATAAGATACAAGTTAATTAATTCCTTGTTTAGGTTGACTTTTATTAGTCAAGTGAATTTAATGTTTGATGAAGAGTAAAGTACTCAGGCCACAGGATTTTATTATTCAGTTATATGATAATTGAATAATAAATGTAATACGATATTTGGTAAATAATAGTTAATTTACTAAATATATACGTATTTTGTATTATTTATGAGGTGGAGGTAATTAGCAAATTAATGTTACAAGAAGTTGTAAAATTAGCCAAACGGGTTTTATAAGACTCATTTTATGTTGAAAGTGATAAAATGACACTTAAATGTTAAGTGTATTTTATTTACTACTTTGTATTATTTAAGTGTTAAATAATCAAATAAATATTTTTATTATATAAGATAATTAAATATTTGACTTATAAGCATTTGAAGGACAAATGTTGAAAGACGAAATAAGACCCGGAATACTATATGTAAACCGAGAATATGGAGATAATGTGACCATAATAGGTCTTTGTCTTCCACTCATGTTTATGAGTATTATAAACTCATTTGTTTACATTTGATGGCCTATAAATAGGCTACTATTCCACATATTCTTAGTGGAAAAATCTAGAGAATTAAAATCCTCTAAATACATATTTCTTGTTAAGCCATTTAAGAGGAAAAATAGAAGACTTAAGATCTTCATCTTCAACCTCTAAAATTGATCAAAATTTGATCAATCTTCATCAAAATAAATTCACAAAAATTAATATACTTCTTATATTATCAAAGTAATAATATTTATAGTATAAAAAAAACAAGGTTTACACTAAACTATATCTAGTTAATATACTTAGTGTTTTTGGGCTAGTCTTGGGTGCAACCAAAGGAGGTCACCTATTTTGGTGACTTGGGTTATGGAGGATCATCCTACACTATTATAGCTCAAGAACTACAAAGGTAGGAGACATTTGTAGTGCCAAAAATGTCATCTTACCAATGTAAGAAAATTTCTTATTAATTTTTGCATGCATGTATTATTTAGACCACCTTATGAAATTAGCTTGTAATTTTAATATCATTAGAGAGTCTAATTAGGTCTAAATTCCTAACAAGTGGTATCGAGCTCGGGTTTAAACTCGCGAGCTTGATAGCGAGCTCAAGTTCGGGTGAACTTGAGATATTCTTGGCCTTGAGTTTTGTTTTATGAGCACATGCCAAGCAAAGCCAGCCTCGTTATCAACTTATCACCCCTAAGCACGACCAACATACGTTATAGTTTTGCATTGTTTTTTTTCATAAACGATCATCTTAGTATGCGTGGAGGGGTGGGGCAGTGTCATGCTACGAGAGGGAAGGCGGACACGAGCTGGCAGAGCTCATATGATGCTTTAAGTGGATGGGTTGATTATGACGGAGCTATGGAATTTTGTTCAAAGGGGTGTCAAGACTAGAGCGGAATCGGCTTCGGCTTTGCAAGCTGAAGTATTGGGTAACGGAAAGTTTTAGAATGGGGGGTCTGCTTCATCTTAACTTTTCTTCTAATTGTCTTCAACTTCTGTCTCAGATTGCGAAAATTGAGATTGAACATCACCTCATTTAGGAGATTCTCGAAGACATAATTCAAATACCTAGCAGGGGTTGTGATTCCTGTGAATCTATCTATGGATGTTGCGATAAATTAGAATAGCTCCCAGTCGATGCCCAAGCTATCGAAATGAACACAGTTCACTCGCTGGCTATATATTGTTGTACTTCAAGAATATATTTTTTGTATGCCAGCCACAAATCCCAGCTATTGGATCTAATCCTCCCCAAAAAGTAGGAAATTCCGTGTTTAATCCATACCAGACAAGTATTCAAGACCATATAACCTCAACAAGGTAGGGTACAAGTACACAACTTACAAAGATTAACCCTTCACGTAGAATTTAATCATGAACCAGCCACCATACACATGTAACCTCATACCTCTTAACAACGAAACTAACAATTCTTGCTCAATAACAAAGGAGTCACCGGTCAGGACCGACAAAAGACAGTTCGACCCTGCTCACAGGAGGAATGAAGGACGCAAGTAGCAAGGACATGAGCACCATGAACAGCTCTAAACATAAAATAAAGACTGATAATAGTCCAGCATAATAGCACACTACATTCACAAAGCGCTAACATCTTCATCGTCTTCTTTCATATCATACAGCCCAATAGTTTTTGTTTTTTTGTTCTCATTGTTAGGGAAAACACTAAGACATCCTACTTGAGCTAAGAGACTTGAATTTTGGCCTTGGAACTTTGGAAGAGACCATTCTTGTACCACCATCTCCACAAAGCTTGATTAACTCGTATCAGACTTGTCAAGAGCTGTCAAAATACAATAGAGGTTAGAACTTAGAAGTGCCGACCTTGGAAAAATTGCAAGGGGGAGAGAGTTGACCATATGACCTAAGATTATAAAAAAAACTCCGACAATATACACAAGAATGCCAGGACGTCAATGTATAGGTGCAGGTGCATTCATGTGTGCAAGACCATATCTAGAAAAAAGAAAAAGGGGAACGTTAAGGTTGGAAATTACTGTTGTAGTTCAACAGCTTCTCAATCAAGTCCACATGGGTCATGAGCATTCTCCTGCAACAGTAACGGACCAGTCCCAAAGCATCAAGAGCATCTCTGTTCCAAAAGAGTCATAAGTTAGACGAGAGCACATTCTAATTCTGTTACCCAGAACTAGCAAAATGAAATAAAGAGTTAAAAAAGTCGCTGCAACAACATATAGAAAACAACAATCATGAAAGCAACAATAGAAAAAAGCTAGTAGAGGATAACTCTAACGCAATAATGAGCGATGTAGCCTTTAACCCCACTGTAGGCCTAACTTCTCTCCTAAAGAATAAAACATGAACGCAGAAAAACAAAAAACATACTGAAGGCACTACTGACTCAGGAAGACATACAGGAAGATTCACAGAAGCACCCCAGCTCATTCTACCATAGGAAGTTACTCAATTCTATTTAGATCAAGAAGAATATTTTATCCATTTTTTGTGAAGGAACTTTTAACAATAGCTGTTATTGACCACCATAAAGAGAGTATAACTCAGAAGATACACACTTTTTGTAGTGTTTAATTGGTATAGAATTGTTAATTGAAAAAAAATCTGAACTTAAGAGAGAGCTGAACACCACTGTTCTTTTGTTCTTTCATTGTCATTTCATCAATGCAGATACAGACAACAATACCTGGTTCACTGGTTGTAGCTTTCTGCCTGATTTGAACTTGATCAGATTTAAGCAGTACATACTAATGAGAGTGGGAAAAACAGAAGGCTTGTGAAACTGGAAGAATCAGAACCAACCCCAGAAAGAAGACTCAAACTAAAACCAGACCCAATCCTAAATTATGGTGAACCAAAACCATTGTTGCCCATCCTGATTGTGAACCAACGCCCAATAAAACCAAACTTCCCCACAAGAATCCAACTCTAATATATCCCGAAGTGACGTGTCATCTCATACTTACTTTTAGCCGATTGTCAATTATTTAGCTTAATAATGATCCCAATGATTTGGGCCTGATATTTAACTTTTCAATAAAAGATATACACAACAACAACAACATTAGAGCCTTAGTCCCAAAATGTTTTGGGGTCGGCTGACATGAATCATCCTTTGGAACCGTCATGAGTGAATTCTCATTTCAACAAGAGAAAAAAGAAAGAAAAGAAAAAAAAACGGAAGTGGAGTGAAACAAAAAAAAGGCAAAGGGGTTTTATAGATTTTAAATCGAACTTATCACTTGTATAAAAACCCGAAAAAAAATAAAAAAATAAATCAAGAATAAAGTTTAAAGTGATTTTGAGAAACGAAGTAAAATTTAATATAAGAGTTTGGGGAGAAAAAGTATAACAAATCCAAAAAGAAATTTTTTTTTTTAGAAAACTTAATAAAAACATCAAAGGCCAAGTAGCCTCATAAAAGATATACACCCGATCCAAAATCAACCCGAACCACCCAAATCCTTATTCTGAAAATAACAACTTAGATAATAACCTTTACAAATTGCCAAGTAGCCAGGACAAAACTTTATACAGAAATAAAAAACATAACAAATTAGATCAAAAACCTATACATGCTTGATAGCAAGGTGAAAACTTTATACAAAATGAATCCCTACAGCTCAAGGCAAAATTACTCATGCACGTATAATCTAAAACAAATTGTATGTTGTAAAGGTACAAAGTATTCAGTTCATCATTGCTAGTCAAGAACAATGTTGTAGAAGCCTTTTCATACATACAACACATTACACATCCAATCTGCCATAACTACCGCTTATGCTAGTTTAGTACTTCATAATAAAGCACTCCATCGCAGTGCATTAATCATTTTCGCCGCAAAGGCAGGAAAATTGTAATAACACAACTTGATACAATTGTCAATTATTAACATTAAAATACATCACCACAATGCTATAACCAACTTAGAAAGTCATTCATCTTTATTTCATCATAAATTCACAATTTATAACAAGCCAATAATTCGTCACTTGCTTCACTATGAGCAAAAATTTATCGGAAACTTCAACTTAAATCCAGCAACTACGAGACTAGAATAGTACTCCTTCAATCCCAATTATATTCTCCTAGTTTCTACTTTGGGTGGACTTTTAAGAAAAGCTGACAAAATGGGAAGGATGAGTGATTTGTAGACTTGTAGTGTAATACTTCGTAATTTTAGAAAGGGGACAATAATTTTGGGATAAATTTCGAGGAAAATGGGACAATAAATTAGGATGTAGGCAGTGGCGTTTCTGGCAGGGGTGCAGGGGGTTCATCTACACCCCCTTTACCGAAAAATAATTACAATATTCTTTAGTAAAGGAGCACATTAGTTATTAGTTATGTGAGTCTAGTGGTTATTAAGACTATTTGTTAGTTAGAGGTCTTGGGTTCTATACTTGTATAGAACAATTTTTATTTAATGTTATATCACCACACGTTTTGCTCAACTAACTATTTTTTTCATCAAACTCAATAATGTCATTGTTAAAAAATTTGACGCACCCCGTCCATCCAGGGCCGGCCCAAGGGGTGAACAACCCGTGCGGTGGAACAGGGCCCCCAATTTTAAGGGCCCAAATTATTCGCACTACTGTATTTCAATTATATATATAAAATTTTTGGATAATGTAACATAATTAAACTTGTAGCTCAGTTGTTAAGTATTCCATACCACTACCTTGAACATCTAGTGTTTGATTCATTGTAGCCATGTTTTTGAAAAATTAATTTATAAAACTAAATAAAAAGGCCTTCACAAAGGCTTGAACCCGGGTCTACGTTAGAACTAAAGCCACAATGACACCAAGACAACTATGATGATTGTTGATGCAAATTTATTCATTTAAAGAACTATCTAGTTTTGTACCCGATTCGAAAAAAATGTTGGCATTTTTTACAATATAAAATAAAATTCAAGCACTAATTTTAAAAATTAATTAATTATTTCATAGAAAAATAGAGTATACAACTAATAAGGGCTTTTTATAAATATCGCACAGGGCCTCGAAAACGTCGGAGTCGGCCCTGCGTCCATCAAATCCTAGAACAGCCTCTGGATGTAGGGAGTATCATTCAAGATGACATAACTCCCTAATCGCAACTACAGCAAACCAGCATTAAAACCCTAATTCAAACATTACAATAAGCAAATAGCATAGCCTACGAGCAACTTACAAAGACAATAACTAGATACTTCCTCAATTCTATAATTTGAAAAACGTATGCAATCAAATAGAACAGACGAATGCAAACTAGGTAATCGAAAAACATTATTACAACCCCGCAAACCCACAAAAAACAACCGCAATACAGAAAATAGTAACATTTGAGTAAGAAAAAAATGTACCCTTCAGAATAATCAGCCTGGAGAAGGTCGAGGTAGGTATCCCACTTATTGCCAATTACCTGTTGAAGAATTTGTACATGAAATTAAAGCTGAAAACAGACAAATAGGAAATGAAGGAGAAAAGAGGGAAGAAATTAGGGTTTAAGAAAGAGCTAAAGGTATGAAAGAAGAATGGACCTTGCCGCAGGTGAAACACCGAACTGGAATTATCATCTTTCTTCTTGGTTTTTTCCACTCGCAGTTCCTCCCCAATACGGCGACTACTTTCTTATGGGACGACTGATTTTATTGCGTCTCTCGTCTCCTCCTTTTCTGTATATGGAAGCCGGTCTTTTATGGAGTACTAGTGTGTAACCCGTGCATTTTATGCACGGGTATAATATTAATCTATGTATAAAAAAATTATGTAGGTGACAGTTTTAACTCAAAAATATAAATATTTCGTATAAATATGGAAATGTTTAAATAAATGAATATATATGTATAAAATCAATAAATAGTTTAAAAATAGATATCCATTGTTACACCTTAAATATTGAGTGAAGACAAAACAAACGTAAAGATAATAAAAATCCTTAGGGAAATCAAAGGAGGAAGACGACACGGGTAATCTCATCGTTAATGGGTAAAATTACAATATTACGTTATACCTGAAAGACTACCATAAACCATGATGTAAGACGCCAGAGATACTCAATTTTACAGTTGCATTAACAAAACATAGAGATTGTTTCCGAATGATAATCCGGAAATAAAAACAGAGATGATTCAAATCATTATTCCTTCATCGTAAGAAAAATCTCGTTTAAAATAGTCATTTTTCTATATTTCGTCCAAAATCAAAGAATTAATGAGACCGACTCCATCAAGTACAACAATATCAAACATATTAGTGCAATTCTAAATATGAATACCAACGGAATGTTGTAAAGGTTGTATGATACATGCCCACACCGAGTACTAAAATCAAAGAATTAAAGAGCTCATTTTAATCACGCCATATCCAATCTCCTTGCATTTGTGCCTTCAAATTGAAACTGAACTTTGACACCCTTCGTTGTTTCATGGAATGCAAACACCAAATGTTAATATAGTGTAACATTCATACTTTCTAATTGTGAGATAATTTGCATTTTCAGCAGTGCTTATGCAGTAGCATATTCTGGAAAGTTCTAGGGTTTATTAGATTTCAAATAATCTGTTAAGTCTCATTTAATGTGTCCTAGGAAATCTGAGCATCTTAGGCGCACTCGAGGCACGCCTTTACAAACTAAGACGGAGTATACAAAATTCGAGCCCTCCAATATGGTTTCCATACGTTGATCACTGACCCAATGACAATGTATTAGCTAATTTGGCAAGGTGAAACAAATTAAAATATACGGAGTAATAAAATTTAGTACATATTATTCCGTCTAATTCCTTTGAATTGACCTATTTGTTCAAAATCCACATCAGAAATTTTGAAAAATGGAATGATTTAGAGTCGGAGGGTACATGCCTTAAAATAGTAGTCTCACAATGATTAAATCAAATTAAAAATGAGCATTTCCTAATTTGGTAGTCGTATAATTGATAGTAACATAACCATAATTTTACAACCAATACTTATAGCTATATTGCGCAGACAACCGCACACTGGACACTCGGACATAGGTATGACACTTGGATACTGAATTTTATACCAAAAAAATGTGATATTTTTTCATATAATAGTCAAATCCGACACCTGGACACGTATTCGTGTAGGATACACAAATCACTTACTTCGTATTCATCTATAAGAACGGTCTAACCCCAGTTTCCTACCTAAAATTTTCATGATCGTCCTCTTCAAAACTTCAATAGCCAACTTTATTTATTTTGTTAAGGCTTTATTCTGTTAAAGCTGTTAGCGGCTACTACTATGCAAACTAAAAATTGTGAAAACTCTCAACTCCTTCCTCTAAAGCTTAGTAGCTTGGAGCTAACTTATTAGAAGATGTTGGTAGAGTTGTATGGTCTATTAGATGAGCTATTTATGCAAGGTGAAACTAACTGTAATAATGACCTAATAAGAGGGTCAAATGTTGGTATAACTGAATATGAACAATTTAACACTACAAATTCAACAACTGAAAAACTAAATGTCAAAGGAGATAAAAAAATGTTAAGAAGTCAAAAAGAGATGGTATTGCATTAATCGAACTTCTGCATAGAATCTTTAAACTCCTCTGCAACCATTAATCTCGGATCACTCCGACTATAAATTTTGGATTAAAAATCAAACAAAGACCCTTAATTTTCGATATTCAGTCATTTCATAATCAACTAAATTAAACATCTTTAGATTTCACCTTAAATCATAAGCAAACACAACCGAAATAAGAAACAATACCAAATAATGCTGCCATCTTGATTTTCTTTGGAGATATACCCGCCACCATTAATCAAGTTTATTTCTTAATTAGTTAATTTGGAGAATTGCATAATCTAATAATTGATTGAGTCTTTTTTATGTTTTAGTTCAGTGATGAAGACGGAGCTATCCTGGACAATATGTCTAGGTTCGATTCCCCCTCCCATCTATTGTACTGCGACCAAGTGCGTGCTTCGTTGAACCACCAAAAAATAATTGAGTCTTTTTCACGCTAAACACCCAAATCATTTTCGCAAATTAAGTCGCTTACCATTAATCAAATATGTCATCGTCAAACTAAGTAAGTTAAGTTAATCCCCAAATTAGATCACATCTACAAAAACAACGTATAACCTAAAACGACTCCGACGAAGAAAAATGACAGAAAAAAAGGAATTACCGGGTAATTAAAAGACTATAGTAGAAATAATATGATAATTATCACAAATTATCCGATATTTCGTAGAGATGGCTAAATATAACAATAATTCATTATTTCCAAAAATCCTCTTTTAATAAATGATGTTCAAAAGTAATTAAATTGTTTGTAAATAATACAAAATTGTGACGGGCCACATATAATTTGTGTTTAAAATATTTATAATGTTTTGCCAATAGCCAACAACATTACAAATATAGAAAAATGTCTTTATAAACTACATTTGTTAATATATTACATTTATTAGTTTGTATTTCTCCAATATAAAATTTTCAAACCCTTATTACGGGTAACCTAAAAAATACGGAGTAGTAATATAAAGTCGGTCATGTTTCAATAGTAGCATAAAGTCGACAACACCTAATAATGTTGACTCTTATATGACAATTGAGAGTTGAGACAGAGTCATCTTTGTTCTGGGAGGAAATATTTCGTCTCAATTTATCTCTTGCGACAGATGTTTAGGGCCAACGTTACTTTTGCAACAAAACCAAATGACGTTTTCGACGGACATTTTTGTCATGTTGACCTTTGTTTTGTGTACTATAGTGTTAAAGCAATTTATAATATCTCACATATGCTAAAAAACATTACAAATATTGAATATTTTCTTCCACTACATTAATAGTTATATTACATTCATCAAATTGTTTTCTTTCACCTTAAATTTCCGGACCCTTCTTACACGTGACCCAAAAAATAGATTAAAATCGATCATGTCCAAAAACATGCCGTGATTAATAATAGTTAAGAAAGCTATTATTTGATAATTATTAAAAAATATGGTTGGATATTAAATGCTTTGCAAAAATCTGGTATTTATGTGGAAGTATAAGTTGATAAAAAGTACAATTACTATTTTTACAGTTTAGCAAAAATTCAAGAAATTAAGATGTCGAGAAGATCGAGATAAATGGAAAATAGTGTGGACGGAGTAACTTTTACAAATTAGAGAGGGTGATACCGAAGATGTCTTAGTCTAGTGGTTAAGATGGAGGTATTGTTGACAATAGGTGCCAGGATCGAATCCCCCTCCCTTATTGTGTGCGACTAAGGGGTGGAAGAGTGGGTAGTTTTTGTTTTATGTATTTATTTTGTACATAATTTGTATTTTATACGGTCGATCGATATGAGCGCGACACGTCACCATTTTACTCTAAAATAGCGGTTACCGGCTGTTGCTTTAATATATTAAATGACTAGTTTAGTACCCGTGCAAAATTGCACGGGTATATATAGTTAACATATATAATTAAATTTTAAAAACTTTTACTTTATTATATCATTATAATAGTTTGATATTTTAATGTTGTTTATGCCTTTATTGCGGGTATCGTGCATATATGTGTGAGTAAATCATTTAATTGTGATTTAATTCTACTTACCGGATTAGTTTTGAAATATTGTTTTTGGAATATTTAAAAAGAAAAAGTTAAAAAAGGCATGAATCACAATTTAATGTTCAATTAAAAAATGAGTAGGTTGACACTTTTTATATTCAAGGAATATCATGACAATTTTTGATCATATTACAAAACCTATATTACAAAATCTATACCATACGTTAGGTAATTAAAATGTTGATGAGTAAATAAATTGAGATTTTTTTTACTTTTTACACCTATATGAAAATTCTAAAAAAACTCCCATAGAGACGAACTCAAATAGACTTAAGATACAAACTTACCATGTAGATCTGTTGTACTCGTTTACCAGTAAAAAAATAATAGCAACGCTCTTTTTTTTTGGTAAAAGGTAACTATATAATATATCAAAAAACAATTGTACATTTTGAGACTACATCTAATATAAGATATTCAAAAACAATCTATGATTGCCCAATGAAATCTCCAAGTAGTCTTATGTTTTGCACGACAAAAGATTGCATCAAAAGATCAGCTTATTGTAGCACTTCATACTCTTAATCCTTGACAACAATAAAGCAACATTGTTCCAAGCCCAATAACAGCCAGCATATATGCATAATGCCAGCCCCTTCACCATTGCCCCATTGTACGCTAATAACCTTGCACGGGTACCGCATACAGCCCGCATATCAGCGTCATTGCCTTCCCCTGAAGGCTTCTATTCCAGCTATAATACTGCATGTACAGCAGCACCAGACCACCCCATCCTGCACCCAATCGCTGCTTGCATTTATTCCTAGCCAAACTCTACTGCTCTGACCAGTATCTACATCCTGCTACAACACAGACCCGAACAGATGCAAGCATCTGAAATCTGCCTCATTCGACTGCCAAAGCCTGCCCATCAGAATAGCAACGATCTTTATTTGTCCTAATTTCATCATTTGCTCAAATCTTTCCCAAGGAATCAAATAGAATACCTATTATGCTTTGTTGGCCTGGAAATATAATTTGTTCTTGTGAGAGTAACATTGCATTACAGTAGAAGAAAGTGCACATTTCATGGGTAGTTGTAAAGCATCCTGGACATTAGGTGTACAAACATATTTGACCTCAAAGCACACATGTCTATTTAATACACACAGAGGAGTAAAAGTATCATTAATCATGTCAATCTCGATTAATTTAACAACTTGTGTATTATGTGCATTGCATAGTATCAGTCATCAGTTGCGTTCATGAGCTCATGGGCAACACATATGTTGTCTGCTTGTTAATTTATGATACACTTTGATTTGCTCCTTGTATCCTTCCAACAGTTCCAAGCAATACTAATCCTTTAAACTTCATTTGTAAGTGAATTTGCCACCCTCTCAAATTCTAAACATACACCACAACTGTCAAAATATTAATAAATAAACACAATTGTAAATATTTCCATGTTAAAGGCGTACAGCTAAACAGAAAATAGGATCACAAATATGACCCATGAATAATTGGACACTGAACATTAGAGTTAATGAGTACCCATCACACAAACCTGAAAAAGTTTTAGTACAACATTAGAATGTAAAAATAATGAAGATATCAAGTAATGAACTCAATAAACCCTAATCTATATAAGGATGGTGGTGGGGAGAGTTTCCTACACCTCAATTGGTAGATTTACCTACTTCTCGAACCCGTATAACAAAATCATCAACATCTATGGACTAAAATATGAAAAGTTTGATCTCATATTTCCTTAAATATGGCACATTTTGATTGAAATTGATCCGCTCAATTGGGCATCAAAATGTGTCTTCAGTGCAACAATCCGACCTCACAGAGTCATAGGTCAGTTAATAATTTATACTTGTAAAGCCTCATAATTGTATTTGATATGGATCACGGGCCTAAGGATAAATCAAGTGGATTATTATTTTATTATTTGCGTTAGATGTTGTGTAAGACAAACCGGTTTTAAGAACCATGAAATGTTTTTATCAACATGAAATCAAATCTACACACTATCAAACATAGTCGATAGTCAGATATTGATCAATACTCCAAACCGTGAAATTATAGAGCATAAAACAATTAAATAAACATTAAAAATGGTATGGGATGATGAATTTAGCAAATGCGTAGAAAGTCCGAAGCCTAACTTGAAGAACACGGTCTTCCTTCAGTTAGGAGCGAAGGTCTTCAAAAGTGGAGTTCACTCTTATTATGGCAATTTATCAAACAATTAGAATGCACAAAAATGTATTAAAGTGTCATTCGTGTCATGGCTAGATCTTAGGATGAAGAGGCAAAATAAAATCACCGTAGAATGTGAGGAGAGTAGTAGATGGCGGCTTAGTACAAATGACAGTTTGGACATATTCTATGGTTAGACGCATTGAGCAGGAAAACTTTTCATGAGATGATACAAATAAGCATACAAAGTTGATGCTCCCCTATTTCTTACAAAGCATAGAAAATGCGAGATTTGAGGTGCAAACGCCAGTGGGTTCATACAAATAAGCATACAAAGTTACTCCTCAAAGTCCCAAACACTCAATTCATAATCTGCAATATATAGCGATATAAATTTGAAGTACGAAATTGTAAACTCAAATCAATCGGAAATATTAAAACGATATCTTCAAAATGCAGCTATATACACAACTAATAAATCTGAAGTTTCAAAAACTCACATCTTTATATCACTTCTTTAGTAATCCTAACAAATTCACTTGAAAACCATTCTCAAATTTTGACTACCAAATTTTTTTAAGATAAAATAGTGCCAACAATGTAATAATTCAAAGACTAACCTTATATAATCTCAATCAATTCATTGCCCAAGCAATATTGTGGCATCGGATATCAAATTGTCGACCCTGCATCTGAAAATTAGATACAGGATGTCAGATTTTGCAAAATAAAGATCATAAGTAAAAAAATTGACATGTAATAGTGAATTGAAGGGGAAATTAAGCAACTTACTTTAAAACTTTGGGGCAAAATAATTAATAAAAACTGAACTTCATAAATTATTCGTCGGCTGACAAAAATTCATCTTTAATATGAAAATATAATACTCAGCACATGATTTTGAGATGGAGATTGATGTAAAATGATAGAGAATGCATTGAGAGAGATTGACTAATTAGATGAATGGGAAAGAGGGCTGCGTAATGACAGGGGTGAAATTTGTTTAGGCATTTTTTAGGGTTGAACAGTGTAGGCGGGAAACTATTTCATGAGAAGACGACACGTGGATAGAAAATGTATAGTGGTTTCTGTTTTATACTTTTATATAGAATATAGATTACTGGACATTTATTAACTTTTATTTAGTTTCAAAATCGCCAAGTTATTAAATCGGTTTTTCTCATGTGTGTTCTACGGCATACGTTAATAAACCGAATATGAAAAGATTCGTAAGATAATAGATTCAAGTATAAACTTAGTTTTATCATAATTATTGAAAATATCTTACGAATCTTTCCATATTCGGTTTATTAACGTATGCCTTTAGGGCACACCTTAGAAAAACCGTTATTAAATTGCTAAAAAAAATTAGAGATTACCGCGTGAATTTTTCCCACTATCAAACTATATTTGACAAAATATTATTTTCAATAAAAAATAGGTTATATTTAAATGTCAGAAAATATGGCCAAAATTTCAGCTTGGAAAGTGTGAAGAAAACCAAATGAAAAGAAGATAGAAAGAAAAATAGAGGGAGCATTTTTTGTGGGTGTTGCTCATTCATATACATGATTTACTTTCATACATATATTTCCCACTTTACCCCTTACATTCAACGCTCGTTTTTTCAGTTTTCTTCTCATCTTAACCATCCCTTCAATTTCTCAGTTTATAGTCATTTCTTCAATTTACTGCTTTACAATTAACGATTTATTGGACTGGAAATCTCATTATCATTATCATTATTATTCGACATTAGAGATAAGTCTCCTCTTAATTTAGTATCAAAAATTTGTTGATTTCATAACGCATTTATTACTTTGATTATATATTTATATCCTCAATTGAATTATGCCTATTTCGGTAGTTGAAGTCTGTTCGTATTGTTGTTTAATTGTCTTGCTCACCAACTGTTTGATCTTTTGCGTCAATGGGACTACAACGACACGACACAATTGCTGATATTATATAGGCTAATAGCCTAATAGTAGTCGTTTTTCGTGTTATAACGGATGTGAGGAAGAACATGCAGTTTTCTTTTGTGGGGGAGAGAATTAGAGAGAATTAGAGAGGATAACTTTTCTTAGGTAGTAGGCATAGAATGGAAAAGTAATGAAAAAAAGGGTATAAATGAGTAAAACTCGTATATGAATGAGCAATTATGTTTTTTGTATGCGCGTTCAAACCAAATTACTACAATCTTCAAAGGGTATCTGATTAATTTTCCTTCACAACCCTTTCTTGATTTCATTTCTCACTCATTCCAAACCAAATGACCGGTCAAAAATTGTGATATTTGTAACTAAGGTCTATTTTTTTCGATTGAAATGAGCTGAATTGAATTAATTTAAGTAAAGTTTAATTGAACTAAATTGAGTGTTATTTAGCTGAAGTGAATTTAGTTGAATTAAAAGTTATTTTTGTGAAAAAAATTAACTGAACATAATTAATTGGACGTAAATAAAACTTACCGGAATACAACCAAGTAAAATTGGGAGAAGCTAAAATTAAGCCAGAAAGAACAGAGTCTAAATACTAAAAGTGTTAAAAATTACTCCAATATTATAGAAATTGTACCACGTAGATTTTCTTTTGGACAACAATAAAACAACCCATTTATATAATACTCCCTCCTATTAAAGATAAACGTCCCGTTGTCGGTTTGGCACAAGAATTAAGAAATTCATTTGTTTATTATAAAGTAATGTGTGGGGTAGGAAGATTGGAGAAATGTAGGATATTATTGATTATTATTGTGAGTAGAGGTGATTAAAATAAGTAGTGTTGTGGGGTAAGGTAAGGTATTATTGTGAGTTAAAGTGATTAAAATAAGGGGGCGTTTGGTTAGAGAAAAGGAAATGGAAAGTAAATAAGAAAGGGTAAGAGGGGGAAAGTAAAGGGATTACCTAAAACTTAATAGGTTGTTTGGTTACTCTAAGAAAGATAACTAATGGTCCACTCACACTCACTCCTACCACTAACACACACCACCACAAACAACCACTTCTCTACTGGCGACAGTGATGGTGGTAGAGGTGGCGTGGTGGTGGTGGAGGTGTCATGACGGTGGTGACGGTGGTGGCGGTGGTCACGGCGATGATGGTGGTGCGGGTGTCATGGCGGTGGTGGCGATGGTGGTGGTAGAAATATCATGGCGGTGACGGTGGCGGTGGTGGCGGTGGTCACGACGGGGTGATGGTGGTGGAGTGTCATGGTAGTGATGGCGGTGGGGGTGTCACGACGGTGGTGGTGGTGGTGTTATGGCGGTGGTGGCGGTGGTAGCGGTGGGGTGAGGGTGGCGGCGACGGTGGCGTCATAGTGGTGGTTTGGTGGTGGTTATTGTAGTGGTAGTTGTAAGTGTGGTGGTAGGTGAAGAAAGTGTTTGAAGGGTAACAAGGGTAATGAAATCTCATACCCTTGAGGGGTCGGGGTAAGAAATTAGAAGGATTGAGGGGTAAGAGAGGGAGTTCAATTCCCTTTGATTGTGTCAAACAAACAGCAACAAAGGGAATGAATAACTTTGTTTCCCTTTCGCTTTCTTATAGACCCCCAACCAAACGCCCCCTAAGTATAAACATTTACCAAAAATGGACAATGAGACATTATTGTGAATAGACGAAAATAGACAATGAGACAGTTATCTTGAATAGGAGGGAGTATATTGTAAGTTACAAAAGTAGAGTTACGAAGAGTAGATTTTGAGTAAATAGTTGCTAAGCCGTGAGCAATTCGAACCACGATGTTACAAAAGCGAAAACAACACTAATTAAACTCGTGGCTATACTCCTTAATTTTGTGTATTGAATTGCTAAGCCGTGAGCAATTCGAACCACGATGTTACAAAAGCGAAAACAACACTAACTAAACTCGTGGCTATACTCCTTAATTTTGTGTATTGAATTGCAAATATTGGACAATAGATCCCAGGATCAAATCCCCCTCCCCTATTGTAATACGACTAAGTGCGCGTTTCGTTGAACCAAAAAAAATATACAGGGGTATATTAGTTTTCTGATCAAGATAGCTTCCGAATGGTTACGTTCTAAAGCGCATTGCACAGCCACGACCACTAGTAATAAGTAGTGAAGACGTCTTTGATGTTCTTCCATACATCAAAAAACCAAGCATTTCAAAAAAACTCCATATTTCTTACCTTGAGTTGCTGCAACTTGTATTCGGTGACCATGAAGAGTTATTTTCTAATTCTGAAGGATTCTAATCTGACCAATAAATTACACGTTTAGTATATTTCCTCCTATCGCTCGCTATATGATGAGTATTGAAGTTAGTTTTGGCAAAGAACAAAATGAGCTTTGACTACAACCGAGCATACATTAGCCTCACTTGAGATTTGTTTAACTAACTTAGGCTCAGGAAGAGTCTCAACTCTCAAGACTTGAAAGAACGTACATTGGCCTCACTTCAATTGAGCTAAGACTGTCTTGTTTAAGACGGTCTTCTACTCTCGTGAACACTCAAAAGTAATGAAAAGAAGATCCCAAATCCTCAAACGGATTATTGATTACACTATAAGCACAATGCCATTGTCAAAAGTCACTTAAGACTGGCCAATCTGAACTGTGGAGCTTCCCTACTTCTGTGTGTGTCAGGACAATTTGGACTTGAGTATTTGTAAGAAAATAAATTGAAATCAGGATTCTTTGTCGATAATCGTTATGGCTCTTAGTGCGCGTAGTTGTTCCTCACGAGCTCGTTTGGCAGCGAGTGCTTCCTCGTCAAGTATCTGGATGGGAGACCACTCCGGTAATTTCAAATCACTGGCAAAAAGTGAATCATAGTAGCTCTTTGCAAGAGGCTGTAATTTAAGGGTAGCATAATCAACTCCGGTTCCCATGACAGCAAATATGATAGAGTAGCGGACTGCCCCATGCTGACCACCTATTAACAAAACAAAAGGAAAAATATAGCCAGTTGGGCACATAATGCTAAAAGACCTCGAGGAATTGGTTAGAGGTATGTCACCAAATTCGCTCAACCCCCAAGCAAATCGTAAATCCCTTCAAGTGTATTCTGTAATGGTGATTGCTTAAAATCAGTACATCAGACAAGCATGTTGTATATCAAACATGGCTATCAGTGCTACCCCAAATTGCGAAGTGCTTGAGGGGTGTTTGGGTCACACAAAGGTGGGGAAATTAATTAAGAAAGGGATAAAGGGGAAAGGGGAAAAAAAAAACCCACAATTCCCCTTAGTGTAATAGTGTTTGGATTGAGCTTCAAAGGGAATAAGAAAATCTATCATCCACCATCCAGCTACCCCAGGAAACAGTCTATCGCCGGTGTCCCAGTCAAACCCACCCACCCCAGTTCCAGTGGACCTCCTACCCCTGCCCCAGAAACCCTCTTCCCGCCCCGGTGTTTTGGGTATCAATCTAAGAGAATAAGGTGTAATGCTAGCATAGAAAATGGGAGTCAACAACCATCAAGTAAGCGAATAGGAAACTTCCATTCCCTTTCCCATTCCTATAATCACTCGGCCAAACGACCCTTAATTGTATTCTATCATAGACTCATAGTGTTCACTTTAAATCAACATACCGGATTCTATTACGAGCATATAGCATATTGAAAACGTCATACTTAACACAAAAGCTTATGAATACCATCTCTAGAGGAAAACAAGATCCGGATTAATGCCAGTAATCGAATTAATAATGTAATGACAACTCAATATTCCCGTTCAGGAAAAAAAATGGAGAAATGGAGAGATTGGTCTGTGACTGAAAGAGTGAATTGATTACAATTTTTATCTACTCAAGTAAAGATATTCACAGTTGTATTACATCTTCATATAATCAACAACACTTCTGTAATGTCAATCCTCCCTCTCCTCTTCAACTCCCACATAACCTCTCACGCTCTCCTAATAGGATATGATTAAATTGGAGTAGTGAATCGTGATTACTCTAACCAAACAAAAAACTGTACAGAGTAAGCAGCCACAATGGCTATAAATCCATAAAGTTTAACATGACAAGAGTCATTATATGATACTATGTCTTGCTTATCGACTATTACTGGACTTTTGAAGTAATAAGAACTCTGTTGGAATGTTTGATAGCAAAGAAAGATACTAGCAAGCAAATGGAAACACCACAGCAAAATAAATGCCTAACATACCAGATGAACTATTCCAACGCCAGATGAAGAACTAGCGGGTAAGATAACATCTTGACACCATACAAGTTAAACAGATTTTCGTTGGAGTAATTTTAGCGTGCTACCTCTGACCATTTATGACACAACATAATCAAACATGAAACATCATTCTAATCATGTCATCCCATGTTCACTCGATCTAATTTAAACCAAAGGACTGACCTTGAAGGCGGCCAAGGACAGCACCGCTACAAATCCCTCCAAGAGCAGAGTTGATAAGATCACCATGTTCAGATTTCCGAGTTACTCTTATAAATTCACGTGCTCCTGCAAGTCAGGAAGAAAATTACACACCACATTCAGTTTAAGGAGCATATTAGAGAACTCATTAGCTTAGGCTTACAATATAGAAACACGTAGTGATTTACTAAGAATGATCATAGTACATGAACCACAGAACCAGTAAGGCAGGAAGTCTTAAGAGATGTACTTAAGAACGTGGAACATTAATGGAGTATGCCAAATAATAATGCTAATAGTAAGGGACAAAGAACCACGTGCAAGGTCAAGTGCACGTGACAATGATTTTCTTATTTGATGATTAGATTAAAATCATAAAATCATAATCATAAAATCATAAAAGCCTTAGCAATAGATTATGCATTGATAATCGCGCGTAGGGAAGCTGATTCCTTGATTTTTCAAAAACGTCCATTTAATGAGAAATATCCCAGGAACAGTCCATAAGTCAAGATGCTTCTCCGAAAACTAATTGACTAATTCCACATTCGCATCTTATCACATTGCTCCCAAGTCCCAATAGGTCAATAAAATACTACGGCTAATCACCGTCAGGAACTCTGCAGCTGCAGTCTGCAGTCTGCAGTCTGCAATCCTCCATTGCAGGCCAACCCAATCTCATTGGACTCGATAAGCGATTTCCATCAGAATAATTGCTAGAACAAACACCCATAATCCTCCCATCATAACATCAGCAGCGTATAAACATCTCCTAACTCTACTCCATTTTCCATTTCAATAGAGCCACAAGATTTCACTTCTGCTCTGGAATATATTTGAATACATCAAAGAAACTTTTTTAAGTAAAATTCTTTGATTCTTTTAATTCGTAAAGTACTACATTTCCGACGAACGGTCTATGAAAGCTATCAAAATATTTGTGACAATTCATCAGACAAGGGAAGCCCAATAGAACTTATTTTGCCCTAACTGACGCAATTACCACTAGAACTTTAATTGCAAAATCAATCCTTCTTTAGAGGGGGAAACTTTGGATTATGACAACATCCACACAAGACCATCAAAACGTTCATTGGCGCAGCGACGGGATAGCAGGAGAGAACCCATCTAGGCTCCTATAAATGAAATTTTCAATATTTGCCATCAAATTTTTGGATATTGTTTTGGATTTCACCGTGTTGTAATGCTGGTAGTCTAATACGCCCCTGATAATCCGCCCCCAAGTTAAAATCCTGATTCTGCCACTATATCTAGTCTATTGCATTACTAGTTTGGAATTCATAATTAAAATTTCGAGTTTTCTTTTCTGACTCAGTCTATTGCATTACTAATCTGATCCCTAAAACTTCCGCCGCAAAGTTATATACCATTGCACACACTGGTAACACAGTAAAATCAATAGATTGATGAAAGATGAAAATGAGGCATAAAATTACCACAGTAAAACCCAGAAACAATGGCGAAATTAGTTGCATATGTAGCTGACATAATCGCAACGCCATGAACTTTCCGGTGCTTTGACATTGCCCCAACTGCTCCACCAACAATTCCTGACAATCAATTAAAAACTAAGATTATCAGTATGCAATTAAATCGATGATATGATGAATAAACCGAGTGAAATTGAGAAATTAGGGTTTATGAAATAACCTCCAAGAAAAGTAGGGTAGAAGATTCGCTCCCTCCATTGATCGAGAAATGAAGGTGGTGGTAATGGAGTTGGAGTTGTAGTTGGTTGATCAGCTGCTGTTGATGTATCCGATGATGTTGATGGAATCGCCATGGATTCAGGTATTAATGAGCTCCAATTTGGATCATTTGGTGCTTCAAGTGCTGGAAACGTGAGTGTCTAATTCTCTAATTCTCTTCCTCAAAAATTAATCAAATCCGTCAAATTAATCAATTATGAACCTAGTTCTCGTGTCGATTAAACGATAATTCTAGATTATTAAATTTATTAACCCTTATATTAAATTAAGGGGGCGTTTGGTTAGAGAAAGAAAAATGAAATAAAAAAGGGTAAGAGGGGAAAGGATAAGAGATTACCTAAAACTTAATTGATTGTTTGGTTACTCTAAGAAAGAGAACTAATGGTTCACCCACACTCATTCCTAGGGGTGTTAACGAGCCGAGCCGAGCCCGAGCTTGTCCTTGCTCGGCTTGTGCTCGATTACAAAAACTCGAGCTCGAGCTCGAGCCAATCTTGCCCGAGCTTGAAAAAAATGCGCTCGTTACAAAGCTTGCGAGCTTTAACACGAGCTCGAGCCACACTCGAGCCAAATCGAGCCTATATAAAATTGTTTATTTTTTTTTTTTTCTTCCGAAATTTTCAATAACAAGGTTCGATGATTTTATGTAAATATATTTAGCAAATCAACAAGATATTTAATATATATGATACAAAGAAATAATATCGATAAAATATTTTTATAAAATATGAGCATATTTTTATAGAATATGATTAATATCTTATGTACTCTCAAATGTTCGAGCCGCTCGCGAGCTTTTTGAGTCGAGCCAGCCTTTGCTCGGCTCGACTCGTTAAGCTCTCGAGCCGAGCCCGAGCTCGAGTCGAGCTTACACGAGCCGAGCTTTGACCGAGCCGATCTCGAGTTGCTCGCGAGCTGTCTCGTCTCATTAACAACCCTACTCATTCCTACAACTAACACACACCACCACAAACAACCACTTATCTACTGGCGGCAGTGATGGTGGTGGAGCCTATAGGTAGCATGGTGGTGGTGGTGGTGTCATGACAACGGTGGTGGTGAGGTGTTATAGCGGCGGTGGTGATGGTCACGACGGTGATGGTGGTAGGGGTGTCATGGCGGTGGTGGCGATGGTGGTGGTAGAGATGTCATGGCGCTACCGCCACGACGGTGATGGTGGTGGAGTGTCATGGTAGTGATGGTGGTGGGCGTGTCCGGCGATGGGAGTGTCATGGTGGTGGTGGCGATGGTGGTGGTAGAGATGTCATGGCGGTGACGGTGGCGGTGGTGGTCACGACGGTGATGGTGGTGGAGTGTCATGGTAGTAATGGTGGTGGGGGTGTCACGGCGGCGGCGGTGGTGGTGGTGTTAAGGCGGTGGTGGCGTCATGGTGGTGGGTATTGTGGTGGTAGTTGTAAGTGTGGTGCTAGCTGAAAAAAGTAGTTGAAGGGTAACAAGGGTAATGAGGGTAATGAAATCTCATACCCTTGGGGGTGAGGGTTAATGAATTAAAGAGATTGAGGGGTAAGGGAAAGAGTTCAATTCCCTTTGATTGTGTCAAACAAACACCAACAAAGGGAATGGGTAACTTTCTTTCCCTCTCCCTTTCTTATAGACCCCCCAACCAAACGCCCCCTATGGGATTAATTTACACTTAATTTAATTAGGGTTTGATGAAATTATTGTCATGTGACGGCCGGTTACGGTGGTAGGTAAGCAAGAACGACGTATGATATACTCATCCTTGATTTTGTGGAGTCCAAGAATACCTTTTGATTAATTCATGTTATTTGTAACTATGGAAGAACGCATGTGATATGCATATGGTGAATCAAACCTCATCAAAAGCATCAATATGTCAATGCTTGGTTGATGGATGATGTAAACCCAGAATTTAAAGAAATGGAGAAAAAATTTAATTCGTTAAATGCACAATTGAAAATGCGTTAATTAATTAGGATTCTGATAGGATTGGTTCGATGAGAGGACTGATCCGATGCAGGTGGCCGATGCAGCGATGAGGAAGCCTAGTGGTTAGATGGAGTTTGAAAGTAATTTCAGAGGATCATACAAAATGGAAAATTGGTTGGGTATGATTTATGTATGTTTGGTGTAATGATCATTTATGTCCATGATAGAGTAAATCATGTCCATGAATGAGAACAACCCTTATTTAACTCAGGTTCGTAACTTTAGTAAAAACGTGGTTAATTGGTTGGGCATGATTTATGTATGTTTAGTGCATTATTCAGTTTGCATTAGAAGTGATGTTTACAAATCTCATCGTTAAAAAAAGTAGGTGGCTTTTATTGAGTTGTCATTTTAGGTAATACTCCCTCCATTTATATCTAAATACACAATTTGTTTTTTTGATATTATTCATAAGCTAAGAGAATTTCAACAAGTCACTTCAATCATGAAGAAAAAATATAGTTATGTGAGATCTTGTTTGATTCATATTTTATGAGTCCGATAAGAATACCACACTTTTATATTAGGGTCATTATGAATTCACATCTCATCAGATATTTTTGCAAAAGTTTATCTATTAAAAATATTAACATGCGCCCTTTTGGCACACGATAGAAAAGCCCTCTATATTTGATGCAAATTGTGCATTGCCAAGTGTGTAAAAGAAAAATGATTGATTTGAATTTGGATACATACATATTTTAGAAAGACTTTTAATTAGTTTAGTCTTTGGTGGTTAACTACGTTCTTGACAATACAAAGTTTCCTAAATTTGAATTTGAGACCTAAGTGTCGTTAAACTCTTTTTGTCAATATCATTGGCAAGTCCAAGAAAACTATTTTTGCCAATATCAAAGATAGGATTTGAAAAAAGGTCCAAGATTGAAAGGAAAAATTGTTATCAATGCCAGGGAAGGAAGTTCTCATTAAAGCGGTCGTCCAAGCTATCCCGACTTACATGATGAGTCTTTTTGTTCTACCTGAGAGTTTAGTCGACGAGATACATGCCATTATGGCTCGTTTCTGGTGGGATTCAACGGAAAATAAGAGGAAAATACATTGGTGGAAATGGGTAAAGCTTTTTGTGGCGAAGGGAAAAGGCGGAATGGGATTTCGAAACCTCAAGGTCTTTAACCATGCGTTACTGGCCAAACAAGTTTGGCGTATGGCGACGAACCCGGAGTCTCTTGTGAGCCGCGTTTTAAAGGCCTGGTACTCTAAACATTCATCAATTATTGAGGCTAATCGGGGACACGACCCGAGCTTTGCTTGGAGGAGTATATGGGGTGCGAAACCAGTCCTCCTGGATGGGTTATGTTGGCGAATCGGTAATGGGAGGAGTGTGAAGGTGTGGGAAGACCGGTGGTTACCGAGTGAACATGGGAGCATAATACCGGCTGTTAACATGGAGGCGAACCCGGAGATGCGTGTGGAGGAGTTGATTGAAGCAAGCACAGGGGAATGGAATGAAGGTCTGCTTCGCGCATTATTCCTGCCCAGTGAGGTGACCAAAATCCTTAGCATTCCCTTATGTCGTAATTTCCCGGATGACCAGATGTATTGGTGGCCAACCAAGGATAGGGAATATTCGGTCAAGACCAAATATTGGATTGGTATGAGCGATTGCAGAGGTAGGCAGGAAGGGGAAGTGCAGGGAGTGGAATCCGCGGTGTGGAAAACAATTTGGGGTCTCAAGGTCCCTCCTAAACTCATTCATTTTCTGTGGAGAGCTAGTACAGGTATGTTAGCGGTCAAGGCACATCTGTTTCGAAGGCATTGCTGTAGTGACGAGGTTTGTCCATTTTGTGAGTCGACTGTTGAGACGGTTCACCACGCTCTGTTTGGCTGCACTCGAACGCGGAGTTTCTGGGCGGCGAGTGGTCTGCTTGCGACATTAGATCCATGCGCAGTCGTTTGGGAGATGGCTCCTCGATGCTCTTCGGAGTCTTAGTGGTGAGGACAGGGACAGGTTTATGGGTCTTCTTTGGGCAATGTGGACTAGTCGTAATAATGCTCTGTTCGAAGAGGAGCAGCGGAATCCGAAAGTGTTGGTGATGGGTCTGGTTCGTATGGTTGGGGATTACCAGGGCTTGTTGGAGAGAGGGGGTTTTCTCAATATCATAAGGAGGCTCTGTTGCCGGGGGAGCGTGCCTGGACTGCACCATCTGTTGGAGTGCTCAAAATTAATACGGATGCCGCTCTTTAATTTTCGGGGAGGATGATGTCGGGCTCGGTGCGGTTGGGAGAAATGATAATGGGGAGGTCGTGTTCGTGGCCTCGAAGCGGAAGCGTGGAGGATGGCCGATTGACATAGCGGAGGCAAAGGCCGTAACTTTTGGACTGGACATTGCGAGGAGGCTGGGGTTCGAATGCGTTGCGTCGGAAACTGATTCCCTAATTGTGGCGCGAGGTCTAGCTAAGCGTGACCGTTCCCGGAGTGTGTTTGGTCTATGTATTAGTGAAGCGTGTGCGTTGTTTTCTTGTTTTGATTTTAGAGGAATCACACATGTAAGGCGGGGTGGAAATACGGTTGCTCATATGGCTGCTAGACTTTGTACGACCATAGGGGAGGAACTAGTCTTTGTTTCTGATTTCCCGGACTCCGTCACTAGTTTGGCAGAGCTCGACTTAATATAATGGTTCTCGCTTTTCCTTCAAATAAAAAAAACTCTAATATGAGAAATCACTAAGGCGTTGTTTGGTAAACAACATATTGCAAAAAATTTAGCATATTTGAGACAATTAACATATTTGACCAATTAATATGCTATTTTGACTGTTTGGAAAACATCATATTGAAATAGTAGATTGAGGTTCAATATGCTATTTTATAATATGTTGCTCCCACCAGCATATTCAAGAAGTAGATTAGAAAAATAAAAAATCACCTTTTTACCTTTCAAAAAATACTTTGTTCCATAGTTCCTCCCTCATTCTCTCATATCTCTGCAAAAGGTACGTGTTTTTTCTAACTTATTTTTTTCATTTTTTCTAAAACATACTCAGTAACATACTCCATTGACGAACATCCGGATTTTATACCTCCAGATCTATTACAAGATGTGGCTAATCATTCCTCGCAACCTGCATTTGAGTCTTCAAGAACTAAAGAAATGTCTGTTCGTGATAACATTACTTCTAGTTTGATGGTTAGTAGAAGAAATCAACATGAGTCATTAAAGTTGTTTGTATGATGTATTTTGACAAATATTAGTCAATAATTTATTCATGTCCCTTTTGTCACTTAACAAAGGATGTTAATTACCAAACACCTTTGATAGATTCTGCTAATTGAATATGCTAGTCAAATCTGCCAACAAATTCTGCTAATTACAATTTGTTTTTACAATCTATTTCTACCAATATTAATCCGATGTTTAACAAACATGGTTTAAAACTAAGACAATCATTATTGTTTTTTTTCTCAGGTCCCTAGATCAATTAAAAAAACATTAATTCTTACTCATTCTAGCCCGCAAAACTTGCAACTATCCAACCATTCTACATATTTTCTTAATTAATCAACATGTTATATTGTCGAGGTGAAAAACATATGAATCATACATGCTTTGGTTAAAATCCTTGTAAATTTCGTCGATCAGGTTCATTAAGAACCAATAGAAAAACGATGCGTGTTTTTCTTTGCTGGATTGTTCTGCCCTTGTTCATATTTGTCAAGGGTGTTTAAGCGATTTAATAGCTTGATTTACCTAATTTTCCATTGGTCTAACAGATTGTTACCTAAATTTAATGAACTAGAGATAAAAAAATCGTTTTTTTTATTGAACTAGAATGAAATCAAATCATTTAAAAAAACATATATCCAAAATTTCTCTCTAGGGTTTCCTATGAGAGCCTCCATCTAGGGTTTTCCATAGTCTTCTTCCTTTGTTCTCAAGGGTTTTCCTTCTTTCTCTAGGGTTTTCGTTTGGTCTTGCACGTTTTTCTTTGGTGGGTTCTACGTAAGTATGACTTCTCATATGAACGGAATTAATACAAAGGATAAGGGCATCGTAGGGCAAGAGCATGCACTAGTACAGAAATGTCATTTGGCAACGGTAAAAAAGCACATATGGCAACGGTTCCACGACCGTTGTAAATCGGGGCGTTGCCTTAAACAATCATCTACGGCAACGGTTGCTGTTAATAACCGTTGCCAAAAGTTGTTTTTGGCAACGGTTATTAACAGCAACCGTTGTCCGTTGCCAAAAGTAACTTTTGGCAACGGTTATTAACAACAACCGTTGCCTTATGTATATAAAAGGCAACGGTTCTTTTTTAACAACCGTTGCTGTTGCTCAATTAAAATTTTAAAAAAAAAATATATTCCAATAATATATTTTTGGGTAAATGTAAAATTTTCGATTAAGATAATAATTAATTACAAAATCAATATATATACACTTCCGTTCTCAAAACAATGTACATGATTCTACAAAAAACCAATGCCAGAAGCAATACATCAAGTGGTACTGTTACAATATTAAAACTAGGACATTCCTTACCCAGCCTCTACACCTTCACATTGTCATCAACCTTAGCTTGTCAAACTGCAAAACAAATCATTTCAGAAGTACACGGTGACATGATCAGCCAGAAAATTCTCTACTCTGAAAACTAGTATATCAGCAAGGGGAAGAAACTATCCAGCATTTATTTTCCCAAATATGTCAAACCACCCATGATTTGAGTCATTGAGTTGAAAAAAAAACTAAATTCTTGTAAAACAGCATCTGTGCAAACAATGAAACTGGAGCATGCACCCAAACTTGTAAAGTGGTAAGAAACCAACATTAAAAGCATGGTACTCCGTAGCAAACAAACCCAAACCAGATGGCAAACAGTATAAAAGAGCAACTGAAGCACAGAATGAGAAACAAATCTCAGAACAACACTAATGCAGAGGCAGATTGGATGAGTAGTAGAAATTGTGTTTAATGTTGTTTGGTTTTGAAAAGGTTGGCTTTTTAGCTACGTATATTGTAATTATCACTTTTATTTTATATATTTCACATTTTACCAAAAAAAAAGGTGTGGAAATTACCAATTCATTTCCAGTGGTTGGAAAAAAGCCATCATCACCACCAATATGCATGATCATGTCTCTGGGATTGGCCCCAATCAGCCATGGAGAAGCTACTTGCCAATGATGATACCTGGATGGAAGAAAGGAGAGCATTTGAGGCAAAGGGTTGCGATTGTTGCAATATTCTTGGAAGGAAACCGAAAAGAAAAATAGTCAAGATATGAAACTTCAATTTTATAATCAATTTCAAAGTTCAAACGGTCTAACACAGAAATATGAATGACAGTCATAAAAATATTGAACATCTAATTCAAGAGACAGAACTGGCGATGTATTCCGGTTAGCATATCAGCAGCCTTCATTGAGTAATCTGATTATCGGCATATCAGCCGTTACCAAACATAGGGTTCAAATGGCAAGAGGCACACTGAGGTGACAAGGGTCGGGAGACAAAGGTGTATGTGGACATCATGCACACAAGGCACACTGTTTTGCAAAGTCATTCAGAATTTAGTCATACAACAATCAACTGAGATCATTCTGCAACAATATCACAGAAATCTTCAGTCCCTTTTGTGAGTAAATAACGATACTGTTAGCATCCACAAAAATCTATTTAAGGATTATTAAATAAATAAATAGAAAAACTGTGTTATTTTATAAGAAGAATAAGCACCTATAGGTCATCCAAGAGTCTAAGAGGACTATTATTTGCAGTCAGCAGGTCGCGTACAGATTCATTGTAGATCTCTATAGCAGTAAATTTCAAGAGATAGTCCAGCTTACTTCATGACCCTCCAGCTTTCTGTTAAAAACATGTGATGCTATATATCTATCAAAAGGCTTGCTTGTTAACGTTGATTCAAGGGACAGAAAAGAAACCACTCAACTTCTTCTAAGAAGAGAGCTCCCTAAGGATATATTAGGGCATGTTAGTCCCCTTATATTCTCTTATTCTGAAAAAGACAGACAAAACGAAGGGTATAAAGTAAAGTAGTAGGCTTGTACTTTGCTTCCATCCAGCTTCCTTCTTCTCTAATTCTCAGCTCCCTTTATTATCTTAAGGAGAAAAAATGGACACTGAAACAAGAGTTTTTGTTGAGCGAAGTGGAACCTCGTGATTAAAGACCCGAGACCTTGCTTACTATCTTGTAGACGATTAAGATTGAAAAGAGCGGGAGTGCAGCGGCATATAAAATGTTTTTTATTGTTGAAAGGCTGGTCCTTTTCTATTCCATACGTATTATGAGCGGCGTACGTACTCTACCGAAGAATTATCATCTAAGTGGCAGGCGCCGCTTGCTTTGTTTGTATTAGAAGGGATTCGAGCACTCCCAACCGAGTCCCTGGAGCTATGGAAAGGCTTTTTATTAAATGACTTTTATTCTACTAATTCTAACTCAAAAGAAGATGCTAATGCTACTACTATAGTCACTGCTTGTTAACTTTGATTCAATAAAGAATGGCGTGACAGATTTGACTTATTAGAAATTTTATGCTAATCTGCTCCTTCTATGCTGCTAGAAAACTAAGAAGGGTACACTTTTTTACTATACCTGTCGGGATCTCGGTGACCCGAACCCCTATTGCATTATAACTTTCAAACGCACTCTTTCTCCTTGTAAAAGAGAGTACTAAGACGCGCGCCCCACGATTCCAATCAATATATGACGACTTCTGATGTGCTAGAACGGAAAGATATATATATTAAGTTAAGAAGCAGGTAAGCCCTTTTTACTCTCCTCTCAAGTGAAATGCTTGAAACCGGTCTTTATTTCTCCTATCTATGGTGGATGAAAGCAACCTGCTGCTCCGTTCCGGATTCTATAACAGAAAGCATGTATGCTAATGTATATAATCTACAAGGGCACGATTTCCCATAGTTTATTAGGACACATATGCTCTCCGTCCAGAGTAGACTACCACCCCAGAAAAGTTATTATATCAGTGGAGAATAGCGACTAAAAAAGAAAAAAGCTCTTTTTCACTAAACGCAGGGCTTTAGATTATCTCCGAAAGGCACATGACACAATTCAATAAGAAGATAGTCGTGTCTACTAGGCAAGGCGTTCTATCCAAGTAGTGAGAATCAAAGAAAATTAGGAGACGGAGTTCATTCAAGTAGTTTGCAGCATAAAAGCTCTCTACCTTATCCCTACATAAATACAGAGGGACATCACACGAATTCAAGTAAGGAGCAAGCGAGGAAGGCATATATAAAGGGCAGGCCAGCCAATCTTACCTTTCTTAGCACAAAAGATATCAGAAACACTGATTTAATGAAATTTGTTATCTCCCTTATTCAACTAACCTTAGTAGAACCCTAATTGCCTGAAATTTAATTGAGAATCCTACCCCTTAAACTTAATGATTGGACCCTAACGATAACAAAATTGTGAACTTTCATATGGGATTAAAACCAACTAACCTGTTGTTTCAATTTTGCCAGCAATCTAACCAGATTGTCTTGAGTTGCAGCTTGGGGACTGCCAAATTCCGGTCCACCGCAAGAGCCAATTGTGCAGCCATCGTAACTCTTCACCTGCCCTGAGGTACTACAGTCTGGAGCCAACTCATCAAAGAGACTGCAGTCGATGCATTCGAGAAGAACAACAATATAAGCATCGACACCACAGCTACAGTTTGTAAACATTTCACACCTGAGTGCAAAAATCTCAAGCTAATCTATCACATTATCAAATCAACTATAATAACATAATTACACCACTAACTTACGCAAATAAGAAGTTTAGTGAAAAATGCCCCAATTTATACGAGGCTTAGCTCAAAAATCATCAATTATACCCATTTTAAAATTACTATTTCATAATCCAAACCATCAATCGAATTAAATTCCGGTCTAAATTGAACAACTAATGGATAAGCAAAACCCTAGAAATTAAATTTGAATATGAAAACATTGAAGAGTGGTGTTAGTTTTGCTGGCCTAAATCAATCACATTAACAATCAATTACATATAAACGGAATTAAACTTACCCTAAATCAAATTAAGCAAAGAATTCAATACATATACCAAATTAAGCAAAAAATACCTGATTGCGCAGAATTAGGGTTCTTCGTGATGGGAGCAGTAACAATCAGCGGAAGTCGTCTCCTTGTGGCGATGATGAACTGATTGTTGAAGAGTAAATAGATGGAATTGATATTGATAACGCGAAATTGATGAAGAGCAGCGAAATTGATGAAGATAAGAGCGAATAAATTGAAGAACGCACGAAATAGACGACGGAGTATATTATTTAGGAATAAACTTATTACGAGTACAGTAGTATTATTTAGGAGTATTAATTTATTTAATTAATATTTTTAGTATAAGTATAATTTACGAGTTTAGGTAATATTGTATATAGCGCCCAAATTTTAAGTTTTGCGCCAAATTTTAGTTGAATAAATGGCAACGGTCATTACAAAACCGTTGTCTTAAGTGTGTATAAAAAATACATATGGCAACGGTTTCTGAGTGAACCGTTGCCGTATGAGTTTTTCCTCTATATTTGGCAACGGTTGTTGTTAACAACCGTTGCCTTTTCTATTTGGCAACGGTCATTTTTAATGACCGTTGCCATTTGTCCATGCCTAAAGTCATTTCTGTACTAGTGATGAGTTTGTTTGGGACGTGGGCGACGTGGCGGATGAGGCGGCATCGGTGGAGTACATGCTGGTAGGCCGGATATGGTCATTCAAATCCATCAATGCAAAGGCGGCCGTTGATACTATGATCAAATTATGGAATTTGAAAGGTAAGGTTTTCGGTAATTTGGTTGATGCGACGAGGAAAATCTTTCTTTTTAAATTTGAAACAGAGATAGATAAGGCGAAAGTTATTGATGGTGTTTTAAAGATCCTATATGTGACGGGAAACTATCAGATACACCTTTTTTTTGGCACCTTTTTGGGTTAGGGTTTATGACTTACCTTTGCGGGGGAGGTCGAATATAACCAATGTTCGGAATCTGGGAATGCAGTTTGGTAGTTTCATCAAATTGGATGAGGCGCCACTACCGGAGATTGAAAGGGCGGTGAGGCTTAGAATTTTGCATGATGTACGTAAACCATTACGCGAGTCTGTCCATGCTAGAATGGGGAATGGTAAGTTAATTGAGTTCGAGACAGTATGAGAAGCTCCCCATATTCTGCTATGGGTGCGGTATTCTAGGCCATGGGGAGAAAGATTGCGATGAGGGACCGTACGAGGAGGGTGAACTAAAGTTTAGCGACAACCTAAGGGCCTCTCCTAGGCGTGTTGTGAAGACGGTAGCGGACGGGGGGACTAGAGGGGCCCAGAATCTGAGAGGGGCGTTTGAAGTGGAGCACAAACGTAAGGAAGAGAAGGATATCAACAATATGATTTCTAAGTTACATGAGGTTTCGATTCTGAGCAAAACACGAAGACATGCTAGCGATGGGAGGGTACCGAAGACTACTGACAAGGAACACAATGGGGTTGTCATGGTGGATGATCAAATAACACCAGGGGTGAATAATGGTACTGCTGATATGAGTATTTGGGACAGGGGGAAGGGCTGTGGCGAGGAGTATGATGCGGGGATAACACTGGAAATACCTGATGATTCACAAGAGGAGAGTGGACTTCAGGGGTATAGTGGCGGGGGTAAGGGAAGGAAATGGAAAAGGTTGGCTAGGCTGAGGGAAGGGATGAAGGAGGGAGGTGTGGAGGGTGGGGAGATATGTGGAGATGAGTTTGGGAGTCGAAAATCAGAAACCAGAGTGAGGATACTGTGGAGGAGGAAGGAGGAAGGAAGCATTACAAAACCATGGATGTAAGTTCATCTGAGGCGGTGGTTGAGGGCGCTCAACCCCGCTGGGCCCAATGAAAATTCTAAGCCTTAACTGCAGGGGGTTGGGCAACCCCGATGCAGTAGGCGGACTCCGTAATTTAACACGGAGAGAGGCCCCCGATTTGGTGTTCCTGTCGGAGACTAAAATGAGTGGCGAGGAGTTTAGAAGGATTAGTAGTGGTCTTATGGAGTATGATGATAGGGCGGTGGATAGTGTGGGTCGTTCTGGAGGTCTTGCATTTCTATGGAAGAAAAACATCTCGTGTGTCTTCAAGTCAGAATCCGTTCACCATATGGATTTTAGTGTTGAAGGGACGAGTGGGAGTTGGAGGGTGACGGGTTTTTATGGTTGGCCTAATGTGGCTGATAGATATCTTTCTTGGGAGTTGTTACGGGAGTTACGAAGTCAGTCGGATGAGCCTTGGGTGTGTATTAGAGACTTTAACGAGATTCTTTTCATGAATGAAATGAAGGGGGGCCAAAGAGCCCAATGGCAGATGAGTAATTTTAGGGATGCTATGGAGGACTGCCAGCTGAGGGATATCGACTTTGAAGGGTATGCTTTCACTTATGATAATGGTCAGGCTGTAGCATTTCGTGTTTCAATGTACCTTTATTAGTTACAACGTTATGTGGTATCACTTTTGGTGTTCGTTACATGCTTAGCGAACAATTTCTGGATCATGGGGATGGTGAACTTCGGGACGAAGTTCATTTTAAGGGGGGAAGACTGTAATACTCTGTATTTCTTTGTATTTTATTTTAATATTTAATCATCATATTTGCGTGTTGGGACGGTTATATTCGATAATTTAATTATCGAATAAGTGATATGTTATATTTTACATAAATATTTAATATTTTATACGGCGTTAATAGAGGACCGAGTATGCGGATTATTAATCGAATAACTTATTTATCAAATAAGTATTGTTTTATGTGGTCTGTGGGATTCGAACTAGGGACCATTGGCACACACCAGTCTGGGCCTCGAAAGGTGTAAAAACAATATGAGCAGCCCATATCCCGTCTTTATGCAAAACGCACAAATACTTATCAGACCTTTCTGTATGCCGTCATCTAGCAACCCCAAAAAACCCTACCTTGGTGGGATTCGAAACCTAGAGAAAACCCCCACCTTGCAGCCGCCACTGCAGAGCACCAGTGAGGAGTTTCACACGGTGGTTTAAGGGACCCAGGGTCGTTCGTTTTCATGGAGAAGTGACGGGTTTCGCTTGAAACATTGCTAGCAGCTGTTCGGTGGTCATTCCGCAATTGAGGTAGGGGAATATTATGTCTGTGGTCGTATTATGACATGAGGTCACTCATTATGTGATTAATATACTTAATCTTGGTTGTATTGTGATTGTTTGATTATTATTGATTATCGTGGAGAAAGGGGCTTGTGATATGGGTCTTGTGATATGGGTCTTGTGATATGGGACTTGTGATATGGCCATGGAAGGTGAGGTGTGATGGAAGGTGTGGTGTGATGGAAGGTGTGGTGTGATGGAGGTGAAGTGGTTGACTGAACGATGTGGAGATGGAAGGAAGTTATTGTCTGTTCATTTATGTCTTATTGATGTTTTCCTACTCAACCTTGTGGTTGACCCTATGTATTCGTGTGACACCTACGATGATCCGGAATGGGGAGTAGATTCTACAGGAAAGAGACAGATGAGCTAGGAGCTGGGACGGGAATGTGAGATGCAGATATGGGACCAACTTAGAATTATATCACTTATAGAAAAATCATCAGTTGTACTTTTATTCTGTTGCGTAGTTTTGTAATATCAAAGTTTAAATCTAATCAGTTTTTATATAAAGCACTTGGTTCCATTTACTTTGTTATTCACTACCTCGGACATTACGAGATGGTAACAGCTCTATTTACTGAGAATGTCTTGCTAAAGGCTCCTTAAATAAATGGGGGTGTTACAAAGTGGTATCAGAGCAAAACGATCCTCAGGCCTAAACCAAATGAATAATAATGAACGTAGGAAGAGTCTAATAAAATGAACCCCGAGATGAAACTGATAGGAGCCCCAAAAAGGAACGGGATGAGTTAGGGGCCCCCTCACACCAAACCTGGGCCCTTTCTGTTATGTCTCGGGAACCCAAAGAGAGTAATTGAAGAGTGGCGTAGGCTATATAATGACCTGGTTATATTGTGCTAACGTTCTTGCAGGAGAAGAATGAGGTAAGTCATATGTGAGTTTTGATTAAGGATATGTGCGATATGAATTGTGGATTGATATGGATGATTGAATTGAAAATATCAGAGTTTGGAGTTGTATTTGTTGAGCCATGGTTAGGGTGATGTGATCATATAATTTTGATATCTTGAAGTGTTCATATGATTATCTAGTTATTAAATGATTATCGTAAAATAATGTTGATAGCCGGATATGAATGATCAGGCTTATAAACTAGTAATCCATGTCCAGTGATATGCGGAATGTGTTGCCCCAAGCCATGAGTGACATATAGTTATGTGATACAATTGTATATACATGTATAAATATTGAGTTATTTAATTGATTCTATTTTCAGTTTCGAAATCTTTACCGTGTTATAAGTGACAATTAAAGTTTGAATGATGTATACATGTTAATATGGTGCAATGCCCATGCTTCAAATGATATGTCAATGCATTTCGGAAGATGAATGGTTGAGTTTCGATGTAGTAATGTGAAATTGTAACAGAACCAAAATTTAAATAAACTTTTAGAATGTTACCTTGTTGTACGGACTGTCGTTTTAGATGTGTTCCATATTTGAGTATGAAAATTGTATGTATGATAACCCCTTGGGTTGGGTTACAATGCTTTTGGTTTTATGTTAATAGGAGTTATATTCTGAGAGAAATAAATCTTTAGTTGATAGAGGTTAGATTGTTACTGCACAGTCCCGTTTTGACCCATCTTTTTGTAAAAGAAATTATTTAAGACTTGGTTATTGTTTATGCATAAGTCCACCTCTACTGTTCAGAATATGCGTTTACGTTTTCAAGCTGATAGACCATGTAAAATCTTAATGAGTCGCTATTTAAGTGTGATTCTTGCAAGTTGCCTAATTTTCTGTTGAATTGCTGTTAAGTTCTTGTTCAGACCGATTGAGTTATGAAAATGGTATTAAATAATTTCCTTGAGATATGCTTTCATTTCTTTTCCTACGATTAGTTAATCCTTATATTTTCTAAAAAAATTATAATCGCTCACACGTTAGCTAGCTGTTATTTAATTATGATTCTTGTAAGTAGCTGTAGAATGTTTAGTTGGTGAAATTGTGAGGTATGTAAGTTTCATATAAAAGTTTAATCAAATGTGAATTATGTAATGTGACCCCGTGATATCCTGGTATGACATTAGTAACATGAATATTAGGCATATAGTATGAGTATGAACCCCACTATATGATAGCGTAACCTTGTTTATTTCGTCCAGTTTAATATAGAATCGCTTCAATTATATGTCTAATATTACGACCTCAAAATAATTATGTACTGCTCGTATATGATGTCCAGAGCATGTTTATCTGAGAAGAATATTGCCAAGTGGCAGAATGAAATTTAACTGGTAAGTTTATTAGCATGATATAGCAATCTAATGGTTAAGCATAATTGTGATTATTTGAACAATGTGAATCTTGTTGATGTTCTCTCGTATATTGATGGTTTAACTCTGTCTAACTCCCTGTGATTATAACCTTTATAACCTTTTTTTCAAGTATAATGTTTTACCATACAGTGAATTGTATATTGTTATATTTAGAATCTGATCACGATGCGTTGAATTATTAGTTGTTGACATATGATTATGAAATACTAGTCTTGTGAATTCGTTTACTTTTATCGTTAGATTTTGCCTTCATAATTCATGAACTACAAGAACAATGTTTTAGTAAAGAGAGTTAGAATGTCTCCGTGTAATCTTGCTTGTTTCGATCTATAACTTGTGAAATTGTCTTTGATTCGTGTTTATAAATTGTCGCAAACTACCCTTTCAATGTTTCAAACACTTCAAAATATTTTCAAGGTGATAAACCAGGATAAAGCTTGATGCTTGTTAATTATGGTGATTGTTTGCAATATGACAATTCTGTAGCTACGTGTCGATGAAATCCTATTTGAATGTTTAATTGCTACGCGTTGTATAAAACTCTTATTGTGCAAGTCGTATATAGTAATAGTTTCATGATAAATGATGTAATGTGAGTGGACGGAAAATGCACCTAAGTGATTTGTTAACTTATTGGTATCTGGGAATGTTAAACAGTCTTGTGAGTCTATGATTTGTGTATATCTTGTAAAATATGTCAATGTCCCATGTTTAATTACGTTAATTAATTTTGCGCTAAGTCTTTTCCTAAATATGATTCTGCTTCTATAATATGATTGTGAGCATGAAACATTTTAAATTGTCAAGTATGAACTATGAACCTCTTAATTGTTTACACTGTTGTAAATATATTAAATTGTGATAAGACTTCAAAGGTATGTAAGTGTTAGCTACCCTGATTTTGCTTTACTGCGTAACACGGTTTCTACCGATCCTAGTACTCTCGTTTACTCGAGGTTATATGTGTTTGCATAATAATTGTTATGGGTTTTATACGAGTACTTCCTTGCGTTGAAATTAATAATTGTTCCTTTATTTTGACAGTTAATATTTCCTATTGATAAGATAATTCTTTTGTTTGTGAGACGGGTTGAGTTGAGTGATGGTAAACTTTTGGTATTTGATTGGTTGTTTATGTATAATGGTTTTGTACTAGGTTGGTTTGGTATAGCGTCCAGATCCTTATTTTTATGAACTGTGGGATGGTAAGTGTACATACAGGTATGTCAATGAACTTGGAAGGTAAGTACCGATGAGATTGAGTTGATAAGGTTGAGTTGCTCGTGAGTCTAGAACAAAGGCCATGGTTGATTTTTGTATTTAGATTGAGAGTGCAGTTCAGTATTTTATCGAGTTGTCGTATCCTTTGACCTTGACTCGTGGGTGAGTAGCTTGGAGTTTTACACTCTAAATGTGGAGCAGTGCCTTTAATGGAATCTTTGATAATATTGATATCGAAATGGAGATGAGAATTGGTTGCTGGTTTGAGTCGTGAATTATCAATCTGTTGTGCCACCTTGTGTTTCGGTCAAGTGTGACCTTGATTATTGAGCCATACTCTGGGTTTGAAAGCGATAATGAGATGGAAATGTTGAATTGCGGTTTTATCCCGTCAGTCACTCACCCCTTGTCTTTGGTCTTAGATTTGACGATGAGTGCGATACTTGGTGACCTGGAGTGAGATAGTATGAGAAAGTAA
Source organism: Silene conica (assembly GCA_029255685.2). NCBI lineage: Eukaryota > Viridiplantae > Streptophyta > Magnoliopsida > Caryophyllales > Caryophyllaceae > Silene > Silene conica. The sequence goes on along the minus strand of CM055318.2, from coordinate 74,961,066 downwards.
TGAGTAAGACGGAGTTATGAGCCAGGAATGGTATAATGAGGTTACAAAGACGTAACCGTGTTTTAAGGAGGATAGGATTGTAAAATCTTTTGATTTATGATATGGCTAGTTGTTATGACTGGGCTAATTGGTATGTCGTGATTGTTTGAATACACTATGCAGTTTTGGGGTTCATGATATATCATTTAAGTTAGTTATACGTTAAACTTTGGGGACAAAGTTTTCTTAACGAGGGTAGAATGTAGCATTTCGTGTTTCAATGTACCTTTATTAGTTACAAAGTTTAAATCTAATCAGTTTTTATATAAAGCACTTGGTTCCATTTACTTTGTTATTCACTACCTCGGACATTACGAGATGGTAACAGCTCTATTTACTGAGGATGTCTTGCTAAAGGCTCCTTAAATAAATGGGAGTGTTACACAGGCGGACGAGGCGAATAGACAATGTAGGTTGGACCGCGCTATATGTACCGAAGAGTGGAGTGCTTTGTTCCCTAGAGCGAAAGTGTCACACTTGATAAGGGAGTGGTCGGATCATGCTCTGATTTTGCTTAGGGTTGGTGGGCCAGCGGGTGGAGGGAGTGAGGGAAGGAAATTGTTTCGGTTTGAACAATTATGGGTGGGAGAATCGGGATGTGAAGAGGTTGTCCAAAAGGCCTGGAATGAAGGAAGTGGGGATATAACAGCTAATTTGGCAAATTGTGCTGAACAGATTCAAAAATGGAAGGGCATTAGCATCGGTAAAATTGTACGGGACCTCAATAAGAAGCGGCAAAGGCTAGGCATTTTGGAGGCTGGGGGTCGAAGTAGGAACGATTTGGAGGAGCGTAGGAAACTAACTAAGGAGATAAGCACACTTCTATCTCAAGAGGAAATTTTTTGGAGGCAGAGATCAAGGGCTATATGGTTGAAAGAAGGGGATCGAAATACTAAGTTTTTTCATCGGAAAGCGGGACAACGGAAACAAAGGAATCACATAGAGAAATTGTGGATACGGAGGGCAGAACTAAGGTGGGACGGGATGCTATTGAGGAGGTAGCGAAAGAGTATTTTTTGGATCTTTTTACAGCAGGGCAGGCGCAGCAAGTTGATGGTATTTTTTCTGGAGTTGAGGGGCGGGTAATGGATCAGATGAACATGCTCTTAAGGTGTGAGTATACGGAAGAGGAAGTGCTTAATGCCTTAAATGATATGCATCCTCTTAAGGCGCCGGGTCCCGACGGTATGAATGGTCTTTTCTACCAAACATACTGACACATAGTAGGGAAAGATATAGTTCGATCGACTTTGAATGTGTTGAGAGGAGCTGCGCTTCCGATGGGGACGAACAAAACCCACATAGTGCTCATCCCAAAAAAGAAAGATCCGGATAAAATGGCCGACTTCCGACCAATAAGTCTATGCAACGTGCTTTATAAACTTGTTTCGAAAGTCCTTGCGAATAGACTTAAACTCTTTTTGGGTGACATTGTGTCGGAGAACCAAAGTGCCTTCACCCCGGGGCGGCTTATTACGGATAATGTGCTAGTTGCGTTCGAAATGTTCCATGCTATGAAAAATTCTAAGGCGAAAAACGGTCACATGGCAATTAAACTCGATATGTCTAAGGCGTACGATAGAGTTGAATGGCATTTTTTGGAGGGTGTGTTATTTCGTATGGGCTTTGATGGAAGGTGGATTAATAGAGTTATGCACTGCGTTTCTACTGTTTCTTTCTCAATTCTTATTAATGGATGTCCGACTGATGAGTTCAAGCCAACGCTGGGTCTCCGTCAAGGTGACCCGCTAACTCCCTACCTTTTTATTCTTTGTGCGGAAGTGCTGTCGAGTTTGATAAGAAGATCTGTAGAGAACAGGGCCATTCATGGGCTTCGAATTGCGCCACGTTCACCGGTGGTGTCCCACTTATTTTTTGCAGACGATAGCATTCTTTTTGTGAAGGCCAACGTACGTGAAGCTGAATGTGTCAAAAATATTTTAAGTGACTATGCCGCAGCCTCGGGATAGATCATTAATTTCGAGAAGACAACGGTGTCTTTCAGCAGGGGTACTCGGAGGATGGACAGGGGGCAGGTGGTGGACAGGCTTGGGATTCGGGAGGTGGAAGTGCAGGACTCTTACCTTGGCCTACCCACGGTTATAGGACATTCAAAGAGGGTGCTTGCTAGTGTTGTTCGAGACAAGTTGAGTAAGAAGCTTCAGGGATGGAGGGGTCAGTTATTTTCGAAGGCAGGGAGGGAAACATTGATAAAGGCCGTTGCCCAATCAATCCCGACCTATGCTATGAGCGTCTTCAAATTACCGACAACATTCTGTGACGACTTACGTTCTATGGTCTCGCGGTTTTGGTGGGGTTCCTCGAATGGGAAAGGCAAAATTCCTTGGTTGGCGTGGTCGAAAATGTGCAAACCGAAGAGTATGGGAGGGCTGGGTTTTAGAGACTACCACAAGTTTAATATGGCACTTCTTGGAAAACAAGCTTGGCGATGCATAACTAATACGGATACTCTTATGGTTAAGGTTCTGGGTGGGAGATATTTTCCAGAAGGGGAGTTTATGAATGCTTCATTGGGTGCGAACCCAAGTTTACACATGGCGGGGTATTCTCGAAGCTCGGGAAGTGATTAAGCTAGGAGCAAGAAAACGTATTGGTGATGGGATGTCTACACGGGTCTGGAAAGACCCGTGGATTCCTGCTACTCAAACTAGACGGATACTGTCGCCTAGAGGGATTGCGGATGCGGATATGGTGGTCTCGGATCTTTGGACTGTGGGGGAAGTGATTGAGACATTGAGAAGATTGAGGACCTCTTTTTACCCTTCGAGCATGACCGTATTCTCAGTATTCGGATTAGTGATACAAAACCCGTGGATTCATGGCTTTGGGATCTGGAACGTGATGGAAAGTACTCAGTGAAATCTGCTTATAAAGTGTTAACACAAGAAGAAGGTGAGGAGGGAAGTGCGTCTGATCTTTCGAAATCCAAAATACTGTGGAACCGGATTTGGAAATCAAAGGTGATACCCCGTATCAAGGTTTTTATGTGGCTGTTCTGTAATGAAGCAATTGCGACGAAGGATAACGTAGCAGTGCGTGCGAAAGTTGGAGATGCAATGTGTACTGTTTGTGACAGCGAAAGGGAGACCTGTCTCCATCTTGCGCGGGGTTGTGGGCTGGGGGGAAGGCTTTGGGCTAGGTTGGGAATGGATGTGCGAGCGGTTGCTGGGTTTGAGCGGGTGAGGGAGTGGGTGGAGGATGTGTGGAGGGAGATGGAGGATGGCGAGATAGATACAGGGGTGGGGTACGGGTTTGGGGGTGATTTGCAGGGACTGTAATGGTGCTGCTGTATGGGGTATCAGCGAGTTTCAGCAGGGAGCGATGGAGGCGCATATGGCGGAAGCGGAAGCGATTTTGATCGGAGTGCGGGAAGCCAGAAAGCGTGGGTATACGAATGTTGAAGTGGAAAGTGATTCCAAGTACGTGATTGAGGCCTTGAAGTCTAAATCGAAGGGACGGGGTGATTTTGATTTGCTGCTAGAAGATATTGCTTTGTGTTGTGTTGATTTTGTTTCAGTTTCATGGTCTTTTGTTAAGCGTAGTTTAAATTCTGTTGCGCACGAACTGGCTCACTTGAGTTCGGAGCAAGTTGGTAGGCGGATGTGGGATAGCCACGACTTACCTAGTTACGTTTGTGATCTTGTTAACTCTGATTTTTGCAATATGATTTAGGCCCTCCTTGTGGGATTTTAAAAAAAAAAAATCTAAAATACACTAGTTTTATGCCCGTGCAAAAAATATGCAGGAGTTGAGATATATTAATTGATACGACACTAAAGTGATGAAACTTAGCCGAGTTGTAACATGTCATAAGAAACTAATTAAGAATCATTATATATATTAAAGAATCTTGTAAAACCGCTGATGTGGCGCAATGTGGTTTTAGAATTAGTCTAATGGAGCTCTCTCATTCAACCTCAGAATTTTAGTTTTTTCCAGCCAATAACGTGAACTATAGTAGCCATGTCATCTTCCATTAACCGATTTTTATATGGTTTCCATTTTCTGCAATATATCGAATATAATTATCTTAATTATGTTTCTTTAATTAATTTACATATATCTTTTTTTTACAGGAAATTTACATATATCTTAAAGTTCTCAAATCTGAATTTTATAGTTTTCTTTTTTAACTATGTCTTAATAGATTCATTTTTACATCACCTCACAATTATTACTCATATTAACATTATCATATATGTTATCTTATTATATATTATCAACAATTTTTTCAAATGTCCTTATGTATATACATTAATTTTTTTTCGTTTTTATTTTAAGTATACATGGTTAATAAATAAAATTTCTGGTTATATATATATATAATAAATATAATATGTCGTCTTCTTTTAAAATAAAAGTACACAGCCCCGTGATTTTTCACGGGTGTTGCACTAAAAAAATAAAATGCTGAAGACAACCTTCATTATGAATGAGAGACCTTCATTATGCCAGAACTGTGTTGGTTGTAATAATGTATTTTAATGTCTGTCATTTTACAGAATTTGAAATATCAACACTGACAATAACTCACCATTATTTTTTCAATAAGTTTAACTTTAAGACACTTACAAAATATTAAACGATCATAATAAAACGAAAACTTCAAGGTGTACTTATGAACAATTTTGATTATATAATAACTATAATTTATCGTCTTTTTTTAAAAAAATACACAACCCCGTGATTTTTCACGGGTGTTACACTAGTATTAGCAATAAGAACCTACAAACCTGATGACAATTATCTTTTACCGTAATATACGGAGTAAAATATAAATGTTTTGTCCGTTCATTTGGAAATCTAGGTTTTATTAAAATACCCTCAATTAATTAATGGAAGGGGAGAGGATAATTAAATATATAAACAAAGTGGATGATCCTACATAAATTATTGTTTTTTTACTCATAAAATTCAAGGACTAATAAGAAGCCAATAAATTCTATTCCTTTTATAGTAAAATAAATTTTTTTTTTTTTGAAGGGAAAAATCGATTCATTAATCAAAAGTCTCATGGTAGTTTCAACATATGTCAAGAATGACAGTACATAAATCGATTAAAATCAAGTAAACTATATTCTCGATCAACAAAAAATTTCTAAACTTGATGGGCTCATGAGACGCTTCCGCACATCCTCTAACATATCGCCTTCTACGATTTTTCACAAGAGGGTCTCCAAATTTTCTAAAATATTGACAAGAATCCATATAGTAAAATAATTAGTATTCATTAATTTAATATATTAACCACCTGCAAATTAACTGCATAGACAAACATGATTTTAATCACATTTTCTTCACTTGTCTTAAAACAATCCCAAAATTCCGACTTTTTTTCCATCATGTCATCCAAGTCTCCAACTACTTCGATCTCAACCTAATATTTATAAAAATCAAGAAAAATAATTCCAATAAATATGAAAGACACATAAATTCATATTTCTCAACATTCCCTCCAAAATAAAAATAAATAAAATTAAATATCCAAAAATAGAAACACCATGTTAAAGGGATATGTAATGATTCAATCTTTATCACAATGTATTTTTTCGGCATATCCAAAACGTGATAAAAAAATTAAATACTCTCAAAACATTTCGATTTTATGCTCAAAAAGGCATGATTTATCAATGTCACTTACAAGAGTTACAACAAATCAGACACATAAAAACGGGTCGACCCGTATAACAAGCGGGTTGCCATATGGATTGAGATTAGGGAGAATGACTGAAGATGGGTTGTCATATAAAGAGTGTTTTATAGTAAGAAGTTATGAAGTTGGGATTAATAAAACTGTTACCGTTGAAACCATTGCTAATCTCTTGCAGGTTAATATTTCATTGCTTATTCAGTTATTGATATTTTTTTTGCGGGTTTTTCCTTTGAAGAAGAAGAACGCGAAAAAGAATGTAGTATGTCGTTATAATTGAAATTTTTTTGTAAGTTTTTTTAGTGACATAAGATATTTTCGAGTTGGATCATTCATGCTCACGTTTGAGATTATGCTCACGTTTGAGATTATTGTTGAAAGGTTAGTTTTTTGTTGTTGAAGAATTGGTTAGTATAATTGTTGACGATGTTTTTTTTACCTCTCCTGGTACCCACTCCCTCTTATTCATTTGTGGATTTTTTTTTTATTCTTTGTTATGAGAAGTATTTTAATAAAAGTTAAATAAATGATTGAGATGAATAGAGCGAATAGTTATTAGCTTGAAAACTTTTTAGAAATGGTATTTGGGTAAAGGAAGGCGATTTAATGCGTAAAACATTGGGAGACAAGATTTTTGCTTGGAAAGAAAAATGTGATTTTGTGTTGAAGTCGTGATCATTGTGTGATTAATAATATGTTTTATCATAATTTTAAAATCATGCAGTATCATACTATCGTTCACACCTTTTTGATGATTATTCGTTTGTTATTTGTCTAGTTTGTTCTTGAGTTCTTATTGAGATGATGGTAACGTGATGAAATCAAGGAGTCAAACTAAATTATGTTGTAGTATTCCTTTCACATATTTAAGTTTTAATTATCACTGACGGTGATAATGGTGTATGAATTTGTTGGAAGGAACTTTATTTTGCTTTTTTATTATGTTAGTTATGGCGTTTTTGCGAACATGTTGTAGGGAAAAAACTTATCTTAGACCTTTAACTAAAACCAAAATCAAAGTATCACAAATAATTTCATTTCTTAATTAAGGATTTTGAGTATTTGATAAATTTGACGAAAAAAGTGTGACTCTAAACTTTGGATTAAAAATAAGTTTGTCAAAAGGTGGTTCTTCTAGAACTTGATAACCCTTTTACATTAGGGTCCTTTTGCATTAATAAAGCAAGTTAAGTTTGCTTACATTGAACATATAACTAAAGATAATTTCCTATTTATTGATTCCATGTCTTTCAATGTCTCATCTTCTCCATTAGCACTATCATTGAAACGATTTGAGGAGGGGGTAAAGCCATACGGGCGAGGGAAGTGCGCGATGGTCATTTTATTTCGATATTTTTCTTATTTTGGAAGGATCTAAATTAACTTATAGAAAGGAAAATAGTCCCTTTATTTTCTCCAACAGATGTAGCTTTAATTTACCACACAATGACATTTTGCCTTCCTTTTCCACTCCATATTTGTCTAACCAAACAATACTTATAAATTATTAAAGTCCTAACTTTAGATAGTCTTACTTATCATCAAGTAAATCAGATGGTCTTTCTACGACAGGAAGTTGGTTGCAACCATGTTCAAGCCATTGGATTCTCTACAGATGGCTTTGCAACAACTCCGACCATGAGAAAACTTCGCCTTATATGGGTGACTGCACGAATGCACATTGAGATGCATAAATATCCTGCATGGTTTGTTATGTTACTCTTTAAAATGATATTTTTTTTTTGTGTATTTTTCGTGTCTATACACCTAATATTTGGAGCAGGTGTGACGTGATTGAGATAGAGACATGGTGCCAACCAGAGGGTAAAATTGGAATAAGGCGCGATTTAATTCTCAAAGATTATGCTAACGGTGACGTGATTGGAAGAGCTACATGGTACTCTTCGGTCTCAACTCCTACAATTAAATTGTTTGTTGTTTAAATTAGTAGCAGGCTACTGTATTAAGAATTACTAAAAACTTTCATAGTCAGTAATTCTCCTAACATTCTTTTAAAAGTAATGTGATGAACATTCAGATGCTGCCTAACTATAACAATTTCATTAAACTAGTTTTACGCCCGTGCAAAAAATGCACGGGTCTAATTTTATTAAATCGAAAAATCAATAAGAAGGTAAATATATTTAGCAAAAATAAGATTTTAGTATCGCAGTCATCTTAATGTAAAAAGTAAAGAGAATTTATATATTCGACTGAGAAGCAAGTAAATTAATGCATCTGCTTGACATTATAAAAACACACAAATCTTATTTAGAACGACTTATCGATTTAAGTTTAAGACAGGTCAAATATACATAGGTAGGATGAAAAAGCATTATGCTTGACGAAAATAAAATATGTGTCCTATAATTCGTGAGGAGACCCGTTTTAAACTTAAGACGAATAGTAGCTAATAAAAAAAATATATTTTAAAATTATGTTTACGGATTTAGTCCTAAGTTCCAAGTCTTCCAACTTTCAAACCATCGCAATGAACCCTAATTTTTTTTAGTTGACACTCTAACTATTCAAAAAAACTCCGACCATATAATATAATCCCATTTTTTTTTACGTTCATTTAAGACGGGGTTACATATTTTCGTTGATTTCCAAATCTCAACTATTTTAATTTGTTGATTTCCACTATCTGAATGTTTTAACTTTCGCCAATTTATATATTATTATTATATTTGGTATTCGTTTGTTCTTGTTTTATTCTGATCGTCACTCAATTTAATTATTTTAACTATTGCATGTTAAAGTAGTATTAAAAACTTCTTCAATCTTGACTTATACTCATCTCTAAAGTTTATGCGTCTCAATCATATTATTATATTTAACATATGCCTTTAATTTATGCAAAATTAGTTAACTTATTATCAATGATCATCGAAGATTTGATTTTACGGTTGAATTGAAGTTAGGACCTCGAAAGACTTCACATTAAATTGATGAAAGTAGGGAATAAATTAAATTGATGAAAAACTTGAAGCAAGTAATTAATTAGGCATAAGAACATGGTGGACCCTACCATAATTAAAAAAAATCATTTTCATAATTTCATCAACCAATAGAAATCCTTGAAAATCTATTCCTTTTATAGTAAAAGGATTACATTTGAAGTTTGTTGTAGAAAAGTCATTAAAAAGATTGGTGATGTGATTGTAATGACACTCATATGACATGATCAACCATATCGGGCCTCGTGACATTGCAAAATGAAATTTTTTTAATGGGTATTTTCAAACATTAAGATAAATAAACCGAACCCGGTATCATATTTGATCATTTCAAAAATTTCACCAGAATTCCAAAAAAATTTTTTTTGGAGATCACCCATTGCTTGTTTACTCGTATCACATCTTCCTTCGATCCTTTATATTAGGAAGATATTCCTTATCTTCTATATTATTATCTATATTAGTATTTGTGTTGCATTACGTTTCGTACTCTTAGCATATTAGGAATACTGATCTCTTTGTATGACTATTTAAGTGGTGCTTTTGCTATCAATAAGAATCAGCTTTTCCCCTTCAATCTCTTCTAACCTGCGTAACATGGTATCGAGCCAGAATAATTTTTTCTTCACACTCTGATTTCCATCTTTTACCAAAACGAAAATCATCAAAATAATAACCATGGCCGGAGATGAAGAAACCTCCGTCCAGAAAATTGATCACTCTAGCCCATATTATCTAGGTTCTCATGATGTTCCTAGTGCAAAAATTTCAAATATTATGTTAACAAAATACAATTATCAAGACTGGCATAAATCGATGCGAATGTCGCTCAAGTCGCGACGCAAATTTGGATTTGTTGATGGCACTATTAAGAAACCTACTGATTCCACCACTCTCGACAATTGGGAGGTCGTTCACTGTACTCTCGTACAATGGATACGGAATATGATCGATCCATCCCTCTTGCCCACAATTCCATACGGTGAAGACGCGGCTGCTCTATGGGCCTCGCTGAAAGCTCGCTTCTCTGTTGTCGATGCTACTTTAATTCATAGCCTCAAAACTCAACTCAAAAACTGTGTTCAAACCAAAGGTATGGATGTTACTACTTATTTCGGCAAGTTACAATCTTTGTGGGATGCCTTAATTGTTCATGAACCTCCATTCGCGTGCAAATGTGGAGATTGCACATGTGACATTGCGAAAGAAGCCATGAATCGTTTAGATAATGAACGCCTACATCAGTTTTTTATGGGACTGGACAATACTCTTTATGGTAATATACGTTCTCAACAATTTCAATTCGACCCTTTACCGAGTCTTAGTCGGGCTTATCAAGTTGTTTTGCAAGAGGAGCGTTTGCGGGCCGAAACTCAGCCCTCGGACACTACTGATGTTACTGTTTTTGCTGTTTCCTCTCGTCCTTCTCCGGATTGGCGTGCTCAACGCGAAAGGGAACGAGGAGAGCGGTTTCAGAAATTACTCTGTTCGTATTGTGAAACTCGCGGCCATGAAATTCCAAATTGTTTCTTTAAAACTAATCGGTTTCCTGAGTGGTGGGGAGACAGGCCCCGGACTTTGATCGAGTACCGTCGCTACAGGGCAGGCTCGCGAAGTCAGACCTCGGGCTCTGGAACTACTGGTGGAACAGGTTCTGGCAGTAACCGTGATAAGGAACACGTGGTTCATGCTAATGCGGTGATGGGTCCGACTGCACATTCTCTTCTTGACTCCGACCGTCTCAGTGGTATGTGTAATTGGATCTTAGATACTGGCGCTTCCAATCATGTGACGGGTAATTTGTTCTGTTTGGAAGACACAAAAGATATCACTGGCAAACCAGTGTGTTTACCAAATGGGCAATATGTAGAAGCCACTATGACAGGCTCTGTATATATTAATGAGTCTCTCATTCTGAACGATGTTCTTTATATACCAAGTCTCAAGTGCAATTTGATCTCTATTTCTCAACTTACATCGGGCTCTAATATTTGCTTTCAATTTGCTAACACTTCTTGTCTTATTCAGGACCGTTCCTTGAGGACGACGATTGGAGCCGGTGAGTTACGGGATGGACTGTTTTGGATTGACGCAGGGATACGGAGCGCGACTGTGCATAACGTCTCACAACACGATAGCTTTGATATTTGGCACAGGCGTCTTGGTCATCCGTCGGCTAAAGTAGTAAAGCATATTCCTTATCTTAGTAGTTTAAATTGCAATAAGGATTTAATTTGCGATATTTGTCATTATGCCAAACAACATCGTAACAGTTTTACCATTAATAATAAGCATGCTTCGGATTTATTTGAATTAATCCACTGCGATTTATGGGGGTCATATCGTGTGCCATCGTCTTGTGGTGCACGGTATTTTTTGACCATTGTTGATGATTATTCCCGGGCAACATGGGTCTATTTACTTATTGATAAGACAGAAGTAACGGACATGTTCATGAGTTTTATCAATATGGTTGCTAACCAGTACTCGAAAACCATTAAAACAGTTCGTAGTGACAATGGCACAGAATTTAACTGTATGACCGGATATTTTTTCCAACAAGGGATTAAGTTTGAGACCTCTTGTGTTGGTACCCCCCAACAAAACGGGCGTGTAGAACGGAAGCATCAACATATTTTAAATGTGGCCCGTGCCCTTCGTTTTCAAGGTAACCTTCCCATCTCGTTTTGGGGTGAATGTGTCTTATCCGCCGTTTACTTAATTAACCGGACTCCCTCACCATTAATAGATGGGAAAACCCCATTTGAGTGTCTATTTGGAGCACCACCCTCATACATAAACTTGCGTATTTTTGGTTGCTTATGCTTTGCCCATAATCAGAATACAAAGGGTGACAAATTCGCTAAACGGGGTCGTAAGTGTGTTTTTGTGGGTTACCCGTCAAATAAGAAAGGTTGGAAGCTATTTGATCTCGAAACCAATTCCTTTTTTATCTCTCGTGATGTGGTGTTCCATGAGACCGAATTCCCTTTTGCAATTCCTGAGGTCACGGATGCTATTCCCTCGGCTACGGATTCGATATTAACGGATGATCCATTTAATGGGTCAAAAGAACCTCCCCTGGGATCTCCTTCTCCCCACGTTGAATCAGCCCCTGCTCCAAATAATAGCCATGATTCTGCTTCTGACAATTCCGACTCGGCTGCTTCGTCTGGGGACTCTTCCCCCACTGCTGCTCAATCCGAGCCTCACGCTCCAGTCATGGGTAAGGGTCAACGAGTTCGCTTCCCTAGCTCTCGTCTTCGTGGGTACATTCTCGACACTACTGACAGTCCATCCCCGTCTCCTACTCCACCGAGTTCTCCTACATCGTCCTCAGGTACTCCTTTTAGTTTAGCAAATTATATTAATTGTCACTTATTTTCGACAAAACATCGTCTGTTTTTGGCCGCCATAACCAGGGGTGTTGAGCCGCCATCATTCACAGACGCTATTCGTGATAACGGCTGGTGCGAGGCTATGAAACTGGAAATTGAGGCCCTTGAAAGAAATGGTACATGGGAACTTGTTGACCTTCCGTCCGACAAAAAAGCTCTCGGGTGCCGTTGGATTTACAAAATAAAATACAAGTCTGACGGGTCCATTGAACGATTGAAAGCCCGTCTAGTTGCCTTCGGAAATCATCAAGTGGAAGGCCTTGATTACAGTGAAACTTTTGCCCCTGTTGTTAAAATGGTAACAGTACGTACTTTTTTATCTATTGCTGCAATCAATAAATGGGAACTCCATCAAATGGATGTTCACAACGCTTTCTTGCACGGTGATTTGGACGAGGAGGTGTACATGAAAATACCACCGGGGTTCAGTCGCGGTAAAGAGGGTAAAGTATGTCGATTAAAAAAATCTTTATATGGCCTGCGTCAGGCCCCCCGTTGCTGGTTTGCTAAACTCACGGCTGCGCTTAAGGACTATGGATTCACTCAGTCTCATTCGGACTATTCTCTTTTCTCCTATTCGCATAACCAGGTTCGGATCTATATTCTTATCTATGTTGATGACCTCGTCATTGCCGGAAATGACTCTACGGCTGTTGCAAAATTCAAATCATATTTGGGCCAGTGCTTTCATATGAAAGATTTAGGCCCCCTCAAATATTTTTTGGGTCTAGAAATTTCTCGCAGTTCGGAAGGGATTTATGTTAGCCAACGAAAATATGCCTTAGACATTATTTCCGAAGCTGGGTTATTGGGTTGCAAACCGGTCCAAACTCCTCTTGAACAAAATCACAAACTTGGTGAAGCGACCGGTCCGTTGCTCAGTGATATTGAGCCTTATAGGCGTCTTGTTGGACGCCTTGTTTACCTCTCCGTAACTCGCCCCGAGTTATCCTATGCCGTTCATGTCTTGTCCCGATTCCTTCAACAGCCCCATGAGGAGCACATGTCCGCCGCTAATCGTGTTGTTAGATACCTCAAAGGTAGCCCCGGTCAAGGTATTTTGCTCCGAAGCGATAGTACTTTCACTATTTCGGGTTGGTGTGACAGTGATTATGGCGCGTGTCCTACCTCCCGAAGGTCCGTCACTGGCTGGCTTATTTTTCTGGGCGGTTCTCCGATTTCATGGAAGACTCGGCAACAAAAGACCGTGTCTCTATCCTCCGCTGAAGCCGAGTACCGGTCTATGGCTAATCTTGTTTGTGAATTAAAGTGGTTGCGAGGACTTCTTCTGAACTTTGGCATTCGTCTTACTGCACCGATGCACGTATCTTCTGATAGCAAGTCCGCCATTGATCTTGCTCATAATCCCGTTTATCACGAGCGTACCAAACACATTGAAATCGATTGTCATTTCATTCGCGATGCCATACTTGACGGTCTTATCACCACAACTCATGTGCACACATCGACCCAACTGGCCGATATGTTCACCAAAGCCTTGGGTGCCCCTCGGTTTCTTACTCTTCTCGGCAAGCTAGGCGTTCTCGACCTTCACGCTCCAGCTTGAGGGGGGGTATTAGGAAGATATTCCTTATCTTCTATATTATTATCTATATTAGTATTTGTGTTGCATTACGTTTCGTACTCTTAGCATATTAGGAATACTGATCTCTTTGTATGACTATTTAAGTGGTGCTTTTGCTATCAATAAGAATCAGCTTTTCCCCTTCAATCTCTTCTAACCTGCGTAACACTTTATTCCATCCACTCGACATAACAAGGATGCATCATTATTGCTCAAACCAGTTAAGTTCATGGACCTTTTTCCCGTCCACCGTATACTGATATATATCTAGTGAAACATATGACTAATCATGTAGTCACACAACTAATTAGGGGAGTTCATTCGGTGGTCCGGACCAAAGACCGGACCGGACCGAGCCATTTGGTCCGGACTAGACCGGACCGAATAAAATGCGGTCCCGTCCACGGTCCGGTCCACGGTCCACCCATTTCTCTACTTTGGTCTTTGGTCCGGTCTTGGACCAACCCGGAAGGACCGTGGACCGCACCATGGACCGAACTTTATGTAAAAATAAGATTAAAAAAAAAAATCAAATAAAATCTTGTTTGTGAATCACACTATCATAGTATCATTTCATATGAAATTTTTAAATCTAGTAAAATTAAAATAAGATTATAAAATAAAAGTGGGTTATCACCCCTTTAACTTAGGCATATGTAAAAGTGACATACATTTTCACCATAGATAGTTTGGTCCATTTGATCTGGTCCGGTCCGGTCCATGCATTTTTCTGGTCCAAATCGGACCGGACCGATATTAATATGGTGCGGTCCACGGTCCACCATTTCAGCCTTATTTGGTCTTCGGTCCAAGGTGTTTGCTCCGGTTCGGTCCGGTCCCGGACCAATAAACACCCCTACAACTAATGTGAATTGTTTTACCTAATCGCATGCACTCAATAATATGTTGAGGACTCCGGAGCCCATGTGAGTTGTGACTCAATTTTTTTGCTCGTTGGTTGCACCTTCGCTTTAAGAAGTTGAATTTCTGTGAACCATATATTATTTATTGAAATATTTGTTTTGACTAATATCATGTATGCTTTTTTATGTTTCTATTGTTTCTTTTTGTGAAAAAATAAAATATTTTGAAGATGCAAAATAAATGCAATTTTAGTATTTACTAATAATGTTATTGATCTTTTATCAAGTTTGCATCAAATCTGAAATCAATTAACTTAGACATAAGTACTTAAATTGGTACTTGTTGTAACAGATGCGTCCCAATCACACAATAATAATTACTTGATTAAGGTGATTAGAACAATAAATAACGAATACAAATATTTACGTGATTCACTAGTAAAATAATTGGCTACGTCCATCCTATATGAAGATCAAATTTTATTATGATGTTGAAAATAATACAACAGTAGAGCTAGGAACGTACCAATAAGTCAATAATGTATGAGACTCACGCCACTCAGCAACAACACATGTGATTGATAAGAAGTAGGTGTGACTCACGCGTTCGGTTTCTTAGTTTGATTTTGTTCCATCTATACTTTGTTATACAACACTTGCCTTTTGGTCTTAGACACAAATTCAAGGCACCAAAATTCACAACAATATTTTTCATATCTCACTGCAGCAAATGGGTGATGATGAGTATGGACACCAGGAAACTGGTGCGAGTCAGTCCTCAGATCGCCGAGGAATATGCAATACATTGTCCAAAAGCACTTCGGTTAGTCCTTTGAATCTAATTTGATAATTTTCTTGTAGTTTTTTTTTTGCGTCAGATAAGCCTAATAACACTTGTATAGTTGTTTGTATATTTATATTATACGCAGTAAGAGATTGAGTAAATACCGCAACAATAATAACCACAAAGGCTTTAGCAGTTTAGCCTATTGCAAGAAGAGGGTCTAAGGTAGGTAGGCTTACTCCTGAGTAGAAAAGAGGTAGGTGTTTTTAACGACTCGGTAGAAAAATTCCAATAAAAGTTTCATTGTCTGACTACTACCTCGTAACATCAGAAGTAGTAGATACAATTACTTGTAAGAGTTGTAACATCTCGATTTCCTCCACTATACTCTCAAGATTAAATTGCTTGGTTTTAGTTCATTTATTCCACTATCACTCTATGTGTTTTACTCCATTAAAGCTTAGAGGAAAGAAAAATAACTTTTAAATCAAGTGGCGTTAGTCCAATGGTAGATGGGTTAAACTTTGAAATTTGCAGAAATGGAGGAGTTGAGAGGTTCCAGGTTCGACTACCTGCTAGGGCGATGACCACTTGACCACTTCACCCCGAAGAGGTGGCTTACATGGTCCATGTGGTGGTACGAGAATGCATAAACCCGAGGATTCAACACCCTGGTCATTAAAAAAAAGGAGAAAAAACTTCTAAGAGTGCCAAAGAGTCCTCACATATTAATGGGAATAATTTCGTTGATCCGCCCGAATTTGATGAGTCTTATGTCTCTAAGTATCTAAAGCATAACGATTTGGTATGCTCTGACTGGTGGACATTTGTGTAGATTGGCATTTCCTGAAGAAAACAATAACAGTTTGAAAAAGATCCCGAAGCTGACAAATCCTGGCCATTATTCCAGATTGGGGCTACGGGTAAGATTGATCAACATCCGTATGCTAATTTTGAATATGTTTTTAATTTTGGTTTTCAACCCCTCCTCCCCCTATTATTAATGCGACTTTCAATTTGCTTACAAATGTATATAACAGCCAAGAAGATCTGATCTGGATATGAACCAACATGTAAATAATGTCACCTATATTGAATGGGTTCGAGAGGTAATTACTTATTTGTTTTCCTTTCTCTTGGATAATTGTAAGGAATTAGCGTTTTCAATTATAATAGTATAAACAAATATTTTAACAGTCTGCAGCTCCTGAAGGGGTGATTTACATGGTCCATGTGATGGTGCGGGAATGTATGAGCCCGGGGATTAAACCTCTTGTTACCAAAATTAAAAAAAGAAAAAAAAAAAATTTAACAGATAACTAGTATGGGTATTAATCATTATTGGACATAAAGATATATGAGGTCATACACTTTGGTATACTAAAAAAACATTGTAATAGTTACAAAGATTATGTTTTCTAATGACCCATAGTGAAAGTGATGCAGGATTAATACTTCTCATTCAAATCAACTTGAGTAGCAAAAACGAAATGCATGGGTAGCATACCGATAGATATAAATCTATATATTAGTTATTATTAATAGATGAACCATCACAACCAAAATCTTAACGTGATGATTGAGGCCCAACTACTATTAATAATTTAATATTTCTAATATGCTCCCTCATTTAAATGTCTATTGGGCTTGAAGAGTGACTAGTTTGCACAGACTCCCTCATACCGTGTGCTGGGTTTCCACTTCGTGTTTTTGAGGGGTTTTAAGGTTGCCAAGATTCGAACCCGTAACCTCCGGTCACTAGGGCGAACTAGAGCTGATCATATGGCCCAGGCCCGATGGCCCAACCCAGCCCAAACCGATTTTTTCGGGTTTGGGCCTCATAGTTTGGCCCAAAAAGCCCGTGGCCCGGCCCAAAAAAAGCCCGATATAAACATAGGGTCGGGTTTGGGCCAACCTAAAGGCCCGATTTTTGGCCCGGCACGACCCGGAATTATTTTTGTTTGAAAAAAATAAATAAAAAGTTGGAATCGTATATCACATCACACTAATAATCTAATATCACTAATGCATTGAATTATCAACTTTGTGGATATTTTTATATTTTTATCGTATAACTTTAATTAGTTAGTGTAATAATAATTTTTTGTCAACTCATGAGTTATGTATGGTACTATGTTATTGCTCTCCTAACCAAAGGAGTAGAAGTCAAACACCTAAGACTTGAAAATTTTATTTCGTTACTAATAGTTTGTTCAAATATCCATTTTGTTGATTATTTCGTATTGTATTATTTTGGCCCGTTTTGACCCGAGGCCTATTATAGCCCGAATAATTATGGGCTTGGGCCAAAGAATATGGCCTACCTTTTCAGCCCGGCCCGACCCATAATCAGGACTCACACTGGCTTTGATACCATATAGTGATTGAGATCCTAGTAATTAGTCTACCTTCTTGTATATATTGTACGTTGTATTGATGGATTAGTAAGTCTTGCTTGCGACATGTCACCATTTGTGACGGATATTTTGTGAGATAAAATGGATACAAAATGAGTTAGTGGAGAAAGGGGACCACATGAATAGTGTTGGAGAAAGAGAAAAAGTGGGTATTTTGTGAGAGAAAACGGTATCCATCACAAACTTGCGACGGATAGTGCCGTTGCAACTAAGAATTTGGGTCGATGGAATAAGCAAGGCAAATAACTCTTTTAATTATGAGTACATGATTTTGATTTCATCAGAGTATGCCTCAAGAAATAATAAACTCCCATGAGTTAGGAAGCATAACATTGGATTATAGGCAAGAGTGTCAACAAGATGATGTTGTAGATTCCCTCACAAGCGTTGAAACAACCGATGGAATTCCATCAATCTCACTTCTCAAAGGCAAAAATAGAGTACCTTCAACAACAAGAAATGACTATGATGATGATGGAGTTCAGTTTTTGCATTTATTGAAATTGTCTTTTAATGGGTCTGAAATTAATCGAGGGCGCTCCGAATGGAGGAGGAAACCTCAGAGATAATTGAAGAGATCAAATGTTGTCTACCTTGTTCAGGCTGCATATGTAACTGATAATAATTTCATAATTATATGGTTTCAATGGTTGTCCATATAACCAAATGTATTTGGTGTGGTGGTTGCTCACCTCATCCCTTAACCATGAGGTCAGGGGTTCGATCTCTGCCCATGGGAATGGAGCAACAGTTTGGCCAGCCGTTTACTGGTCGACGGTGGACACCCCGGCTCAAACCAAAAAAAAAATGGTTGTCCATTGATTACCGATATAACCTATACTCCGACCTATTCACCGTTTTCTTCCATATTTTCTTAAACCGATTATTTAAGTTTTCTTCTCATTTCTTATTTTGGTAACTTTTAATTATATATTATTCATCCCTCCCTCCTATCACCCAGCCACACCCAACTTTTATTTTATTCATTTTATTAATGTTTATGCCCCACAATTCATTATTTAACTTTTAATTATGCATCCTCTCTCCTATTCTCAACCCCACCAGCCCACCTTACTCTTTTTTCATTAAAATACAATATTTCCTGAGTATCGTACTCTCTCAAAGGGGAAGAAAATCCAAAATAGGAGTGAGTATTATATACTACTCGTAATATGTTAAATCATGTATGATAATAAAATACCGGGAGCACAAAGTAATTTTACATATACAATGACAAAGTTTTTATAGATTCTTTTATTATAACGTTAATGTTAGAATAATAGTAAAGATAATATAATTATTTTACGTATTATTAGTTTCCTTATTAATTGGCAATCAGTTGTATAATTAGTTGCTGTATATTCTGTTGCCTTGTTTGTAGAGATTAGATTCCCTCTTTGTTAGCTAACCTAGTTGTATTTAACTCAAAGATTAATGGAATACAAACCACCGATTAATCTCTTTCATGGTATCAGGGATTTTTTCTATCTTCTCTCAAATCGCTTCCGCTCTCTTTTGAATAGCTGTTTTCCAGTCGCCCATCTATCTCTCTCGACCTCACGTCTTTCAGACCTCACGTCACTATAATGGCTCCTGGAAACAAATCAGCGTTTCACCCGGCGTTCACCGTCAGTAACATATCCAACCATATCTCGGTCAAATTAGGGTTGGATAACGACCAATATCCGTTGTGGGTTGCCTTGTTCACGAATCACGCTAAGTCTCATCGCGTGCTTCACCATATCATCACGCCGTCAACCGGAGCACCAAAAGCTCCTGTCACGGACGATGAAAAAGAACTCTGGGAAACTCTCGACGCAACGGTCCTTCAGTGGATTTATTCTACCATCACCACTGATCTCTTGGAGACCATCATTGAATCTGATTCCACCGCCATGGATACGTGGAATCGACTCGCTGATATCTTTCAAGACAACAAAAACTCCCGCGCAGTCACTCTTGAGCAGGAATTCTCACACGTTACAATGTCTGATTTTTCTTCCGCTTCGGCATACTGTCAAAGACTCAAATCCTTGGCAGATCAATTGAAAAATGTCGGGGCTCCGGTTTCTAATAGTCGACTGGTTCTCCAATTGGTTTCTGGACTTACCGAGGCTTATCAGAATGTTGGGTCGATTATTCGACAACGTGACCCACTTCCCAAGTTTTATCAAGCACGCTCTATGCTAACACTTGAGGAGGCGAGTTTCGCGAAGCAAGCTGCAACTGGTAGCGCAGCTATGTATGCAAGGGGTTCGGCTGACAGTGACGGCGGCGAATCGTCTCGGAATTCGAATACTAGCAAAGGTGGCAAAGGCAATGGTAAGAAAAAGGGCAAAAGTGGCAAAGGCAACAATAAGTCAAAAGATACTGCCTCTGCGCCTATCACAGCCCCTGTTTCGGCACCTGTTGCTACTCCGGCTGCTCCTCCTACGGGTTACGGCTCGTGGCAGTGGCACTCCTCTCCTTGGGGCTACCCACCCTGCCCGTATCCTACTGGACCATGGACTAGGCCTACTGTACCGAGTCGCTCACAACCGGGCATCCTTGGTCCAAGACCTGCTCGCGCATACACGGCAGAAGGACCATCTCAGACGGATATTGCAGCTGCGATGTACACATTGTGACTTGGGCCTCCGGAACCTTGGGTGATGGACACAGGAGCTACTTCGCATATGACGTCGGACCAAGGTACACTCTCGTCTTTTGTTAATTCGAGCATTCCTAACGGTATCATAGTCGGAAATGGCCATTCCATTCCAATTAAAGGTTACGGTCAGTCTAGTATTCCCAAACCCCATCCTCCTTTTGCTCTCAAAAATGTTCTGTATTCCCCTCAATTAGTCAAAAATTTAGTTTCGGTTCGAAAATTCACCACTGATAACCAAGTCACCGTTGAATTTGACCCTTTTGGCTTTTGTGTGAAGGATATGCGGACGGGGACTCGTCTCATGAGGTGTGATAGTCAGGGCAGTCTTTATCCTATTTCCGGTATCAACTCTGCGTCCACACCCAATTTTGTTGGCTTAGCAGCATCGTCACTTTGGCATGATCGCTTAGGTCATCCCGGAAATACTACTCTTTCTCATCTTAGGAATAAAAACGTGATTGATTGTAATTTGAATTCAAGCAAATTAACTTGTCAATCTTGTCCGCTTGGTAAACATATTCGTCTACCTTTTGCTATGTCAAATTCTCGTACTTATATGCCATTTGATATACTTCACTGTGATCTTTGGACTTCACCTATATTAAGTTCAGCAGGCCATAAATATTACCTATTAATTTTAGACGATTATAGTAATTTTTTATGGACTTTTCCGATCGCAAAGAAAAGTCATGTCAACTCGGTTCTCGTTACTTTTCATGCCTTTATACAAACTCAATTTGACCGTAAAGTAAAATCGATTCAATGCGATAATGGTACCGAATTTGTTAACGGTTTTTTTAAAACGTTTTGTGCTTCAAATGGATTAGTTTTTCGCTTATCTTGCCCGCACACTTCGTCCCAAAATGGAAAGGCCGAACGCAAAATTCGTTCCACTAATGACATGATTCGTACTCTTTTATTTCACGCGTCAATTCCAGTAAAATATTGGCACTTTGCACTAGACATGGCAACATATCTATCAAATATTTTACCAAGCAAACCCATTTCCTATGATACACCTCTTAGGATCCTATATCATCGACCCCCTTTATATAGTCACCTACGAGTTTTCGGTTGTTTATGTTATCCACTTATTCCCACTACTACTTTACATAAATTACAACCGCGTACCGCTCCTTGTGTCTTTCTTGGCTATCCTAAAAATCATCGTGGATATATATGTCTTGACATTTCGTCTAGTAAAATTTTTATTAGTCGTCATGTTTTATTTGATGAAAACAATTTTCCTTTTGCTAAATTGCATCAACCTGACATGTCTACTTATATATTTTTAGATGCTCCAATCTCGCCCTATGTTATCCAACATATGACCGAGACCCAACCCACGACACCAGAAGTATTGCCTCACTCGCAACCCCAGCAACAGCCCACGGTCTCTGCCCCTTTCTCTGTCCATACCCAGCCCATGGCCTCTGTTTCTCAGCCCACGCCTACTGCTACTGCAGCAGGCCCACCACAGGTTACTAAAGCCACCACTAGGGCCGATCACGGTATTTATAAACCCAACCCCAAATATGTCAAACCCCAACCTTCCCAAAATTTGAGTCACACTTTAGCTATTTCACCGGTTCCCCGTGACCCCGTGTCCGCTCTTCGTGACCCTAATTGGAAAATGGCAATGGATGACGAATATAATGCTCTTATTGACAATAAGACTTGGGTGTTGGTTCCACGTCCATCGAATACTAATATTATCCGTTCTATGTGGATTTTTCGGCATAAATTTCATTCTGATGGTTCTTTTGAAAGGTATAAAGCTCGTCTTGTAGGTGACGGAAAAACGCAACAAATAGGAGTCGATTGTGGGGAAACTTTCAGTCCCGTTGTCAAGCCCTCCACTATTCGCACAGTCTTATCAATTGCGGTTTCAAAATCTTGGACTATTAACCAACTCGACGTAAAGAATGCTTTTCTCCATGGCCATCTAAATGAAACAGTCTATATGCATCAACCGGCTGGTTATCGCGATCAAGCCCGTCCCGATCATGTTTGTCTTTTGCAAAAGTCCCTATACGGTCTTAAACAAGCACCCCGTGCTTGGTATAAACGGTTTGCCGACTATGTTACACGACTTGGGTTCTCTCATAGCAAGGTTGATCACTCTCTTTTTATATTTCAACACGGTACAAACTTGGCGTATCTATTATTATATGTTGATGATATAATTTTAACGTGTTCATCCGAGTCCCTTCGTAAGACAATCTTGGGTCATCTCAACAAGGAATTTGCAATGAAAGACCTCGGGTCTCTCAATTACTTCTTGGGCATTTCCGTTAAACCCGTTACCAATGGTATTTTTCTCTCTCAAAAGCAATATGCCGAGCAAATTGTGGAACAAGCTGGTATGTCTTCCTGTAAGTCCGCCGCTACTCCCGTCGACACGAAACCGAAGTTAAGTGCTTCTTCTTCCACACCTTATGCTAATCCGACACTTTACCGTAGTCTTGCCGGGGCTCTTCAATACCTTACCTTTACAAGGCCCGACATCTCGTACGCTGTTCAACAAGTCTGTCTTTTTATGCATAATCCGATGGAAGAACATATGAATGCCTTGAAACGTGTTATTCGTTATTTACGGGGGTCCATAGAACATGGCATTTGGATCCGAAAATCAGCTCCATCGCATCTCACAGCCTACACCGACGCCGATTGGGGAGGGTGTCCCGATACAAGGCGCTCCACATCTGGTTACTGTGTGTTCCTCGGTGACAACTTGGTTTCTTGGGCCTCGAAAAGACAGCCTACCGTATCCAAGTCCAGTGCTGAGGCGGAATATCGTGGGGTCGCTAACGTTGTTGCGGAGTCCTGTTGGCTGCGAAATTTATTGGTGGAACTACACGTTCCCATGTCCAAAGCAACACTTGTTTATTGCGATAACGTCTCGGCAATTTATTTATCCGGTAATCCCGTCCAACATCAACGTACAAAACACATAGAAATGGACATTCATTTCGTTCGTGAGAAAGTGGAACGTGGTGAGGTACGGGTTCGTCACATACCGACTCGTTATCAAATAGCGGATATTTTCACTAAAGGGTTACCATTAATTCTTTTTGAAGATTTTCGTGACAGTCTCAACGTTCGTTCGCATCCCGTTTCGACTGCGGGGGAATGTTAGAATAATAGTAAAGATAATATAATTATTTTACGTATTATTAGTTTCCTTATTAATTGGCAATCAGTTGTATAATTAGTTGCTGTATATTCTGTTGCCTTGTTTGTAGAGATTAGATTCCCTCTTTGTTAGCTAACCTAGTTGTATTTAACTCAAAGATTAATGGAATACAAACCACCGATTAATCTCTTTCAGTTAATTACGTATTTTTCAACATTATATAAACAAATTACAACCCGATTGATAACATCCTAACTCCATAAAATTTAAGAATATTTGCGGACATAGAACTTGTGTCCAACCGGCCATTTGCCTTGGAGTAGTTTTTAACGTGGTATTTCTGAGTTCCGACCATCTATGACACAACACAATCTAAAATGAAACATTACTTTAGCGTGTATTAGAAAATAACCGTTACAAATTTTATCGTTTTACAAAAGTAGTTTGTCTTTATAGTGTTTATGCATTTTGGGTAGCTCAGATTTTGTTCAAGTTCTTTTTTTTGTAAAATTTTAAACGGAGTTCAAGTTAGCTTGGTGAATTAACGAAACCGTGAATATGAAATCCTGAATTTGAACGTGAACCCCGAGTATCAGTTAACTTTAATATAAGAAAGTCACATAAAACAATTGGTAATTTTTTTTGTTGTCAATCTAATTAAAAAGTTAATATCTTACTTATTTTACCCAAGACCCATATGACGGGTTTTTTCTGTTAGGATTCTTATGCACTTGTCCATACAACTTTTTTTTTGTTGTAGGAAAATCCCGAAAAGTTAACTATATGTCTATATTGATTGCAAATGAGCAATATCAACAACGTAAAATAGGAAGATCGTCAACCCAAATGCGCCTATGGCCATGGGCTAGCATGACCTAACGCGTGTGCTACCTTATTATAGTTCATAATTTTCTACTAATCTACTTAAATTCTACTATTTCAAAAGAAGTGCATAATAAAAAAAACGTAGTTGCTTATTAGTTATTATGTCCGAGTTTTACTCATTCATGAACATTTTTCATTATTTTTCCAGAATATGCCTTTTGTCTAGAAAGAGAAAAATAGAAAAAGTTCTCTCTAGTTATCTCTCTCACATAATTAAAAAATCCATCAAATTAATCAGATCCGTCAAATTACACAATTATAGATACTAAATTCCATTTCGACCAAATAATAACCTAATTATTAAGTTTATTAGTTATATCATATCAAACTCAGGAATTAATTTACACTATTTAGCTTAGGGTAGTTCAGTTTAATCCATCGTCGGCGCTGGGGTGAGAGATGGCGTCGTCGCCGACATTGGTGTGAGGTCCATCACCGACAGTTATGTCGAATTGTTGGTGGTAGCAGATAAGGGTAGAAAGGGTTAGTTGTTGTTCCAAAAATTAGGAGTGAATCCAATGAAGACCGGTCTGCTTGCAGCTCAAAAGAAACTAAAGGCTACTAAAACTTACGAAAGGCTAGTCGTGACGGTAATTAAAGGGGGTTGCGAAAGGTCGTCGGCGTTTTGCGAAAAATCGTCGACGTTTTTTATAAAAAAGACAACATTTGCCGTTTTTTTTTCTCTCTCTCTCTCTACCTTTTATTCTCTGAAACAAAAACAACATAAAATCCTAAAAAACAGTTTCAACATCGAACAACAACATCAAACAACGACAACGATTTAATGTCAAACGACGACAACGATTCATCGGTAAGTAACTAAAATCTTAATTTTTTTTTTCAATTAATTTTTGTTGAATTACATGTTTAAGCCCTTTAGTTGAAATTAGGTTGAATTAATCGTAGAAGCTATAGAATAGACAAATTAAACTCAATCGAAATTTTGCATTAGACTTGAAAACTGGCCGTCCTTGCATGGAAAGGACGGCAAAACTGGTCGTCCAAGCATGGAATGGACGTGAATAGTACACGTCCAAATTAAACCATGCATGGACGTGTACTATTCACGTCCATACATGGTGAGGACGTGCACTATTCACGTCCAAACCATGCCTGGACGTGAATCCTGGCCGTCCATGCATGGTTTGGACGTGAATAGTGCACGTCCTCACCATGTATGGACGTGAATAGGACACGTCCATGCATGGTTTGGACGTGTAATTTTCCCGTCCATTCCATGCTTGGACGGCCAGTTCTCAAGTCTTTTTATTTCCGTCATTTTACTTAGTTTTTAACATAAATTAAGTGGTTTTTAATATTTTTAATATAATCCTTACAAATTTTGCGTATTAACAGGATTCGTTTGAGGAGTTTGGTGGAAATGAGGTTAATTACAATCGATTATTTGAGACGGAAATATCTTTTGATAGTCGGGATGAGGCGTTTGACTGGGCTCAAAGAATAGCTATTGATAATGGTTTTGCCTTAGTGAAGGCAACAAATGGGGCGAAAAATCGCAAACAACCGGAGTTGCTCGGGTCGTATTTCCGTTGTTCAAGGTACGGCCGAACCAGAAAGAAGATTGATCCTGAGAAACCGGAGAATTCTAGTAAGAGAGGGTCGGCTAAGTGCGGATGTTTGTTTAGGATTCGAGCCATGCAGGAGTACGCTCATTTGGATGATGGGAAGCCGACGATTGCTTGGTACATTATTACTTCGACTTACGCGGGTCGTCACAACCACGAAGTAGCGACCTATAAAGATGGGGATACACATTTTGCCAGCTTGGATGCCGAAGAGAAAGAATTTGTGAGGCAACAAGTCCGGGCGTCCATTCCGCCGAGGGATATCAAGAACGCTCTTCATCAAAGGACCCCGGATAAACCCCAACCAAGTAGCGCACAAATTTATAGCGAGTCGAACAAGGTTCGGCGTGAGATGAGAGGAAGTAGGAATCCCGCTCAACAACTATTGGTTGTAGCAGTTGCTGCCAAATATGTGGAGTGGCACGTATCAGACCCCGATACGAAGTAGTTAACTCATGTGTTTATGTGTCATCCGGAATCCGTCAAACTATTCCGTGCTTACCCATATGTGGCTCTTATCGACTCTACCTACTCGACCAATGTTTTGAAGATTGCACTTATTGAGATAGTTGGCGTGACACCGGTCGGATCCTTCTTCTTAATTGCCACGGTGCTCCTTCCGTCTGAAGATGATACATCTTATGGGTGGATGTTGCGGAGATTAGAGGAGTTGCTTTTGGGTTCACCTATGCCTACCCTTGTCACTGACAAAGAGTTGAGCTTGATCCGGGCTATTGAGTCCCTCTATCCGGAAACTTCTCACATTTTGTGTCGTTGACATATGAACAAAGCCTTAGAGAACAAAGTACAAAATTGCAGAAAGATGATGATGTACAAAGACATGATAATGCTTATTAGTAAAGAAACCGGTTGGTACCGACCGTGTGATCAATGCATCCACGCAAGCTGAGTTTGGGAGAGCATGGGAAGCCTTTGCTGAAACTTGGGTAGAGTTGGCTAATTATGTTATGAGAACATGGGCCACGTACAAGAAGAAGTTCGTTGTTTTCTATACGAACCAATACTTCCACCTCGGTAACACGGCCACTTCCCGGGTAGAGTCTGTTGGGAAATGTGTCCTCAACAATAGTGCGATCACGTAATTAAATCTCATGACGAGAATGCGCAAGGGATGATACGATTTATATTAGTCAACTGACCAACATTAATCGGTAATGATTGGCTAGCTAGAATTTGACATTACTGTCGTATGACGGTGGTGGTCAGTTGATCCCTTTAGGTCACACCTTTAGGACAATTCCCTTAATTGATAAAATGATCAAATGTATGGTGATACGATTTGATCATATTCCTTAAACTCGTATATCGAGAAATTAGAGGTTAAATCTTAATGTAAGATTTTTGTTTAAAATTGAAACGTGTCAATTGTTAAACATTGAACGATATTTTATTATATCGGAATAAGAATGAATTGGGTTGTATATTAATACAAAGGTTGTAAATCGTATTGACGATTATCATAAATAATCATTTTATATTAGTAATTTTGAATTACTTGTCAATCTGATAAATATGATTTATTTAATTTATAAATAATATTTATTCGATAAATATTTATTTTAAATTAAAACAATTGTATTTTATAACATTGTGACATATTGTATGTCACATAATATACAAATTGTGCAATTGACAAAAATAAAATGGATGTCCATTTTATCTCAAATGGGACGGTTTAGGGACATGCTTTAAAGGATGTTTAGTCTCTTAATGACTTTGCTTTAAAACATAATTAAGAAGCATGCTCTTGTAAATAGCACCTAGAGCTACCTATGATTGCATGGGTAAGAGAAATGTTCTCTTTTGAGCCTTCCTATGGCCGGCTAACCCTAAACCAAAAACAACCACAATATAACTTGTTTTTGACACAAGATAATACATTCTAATCTCTTGTGAAATTTTCTAAGTGAGAAAACCATTCAAGAACCTCTCAAATTATTATAGAGATAATAATATTCATACTATTATAGTGATAATATTTTGATAAATATTTCTAATAAGATTAGTATATTGTTTAAGGAAATCCGGTTGTTGATCTAGCATACTCGAGATCGGATTATTGAAGGGTTGTCTTGGTGCATCCAAAGGAGGTATTCTATTTTGGGTACTCGGAGGATCATCCTTGCTAAATATTTGGACCGTGTGTAAGGTCTCAAATACTCTCTTATTTCCGCTTTTAGCATGCATAAGATCACCTAATAATATGTTGTTTAAAGGGTTAAATAAAGGATTATTGTTAGTATGACTAAAATTAGTTTATGAGTAATTAATAAAACCTAACAATTGGTATCAGAGCAATAGGTTGTTTGCATGCTTCCCGTTTACGTTTTTACGGAGTTATAGAGATAACAAAATAAAATTGATATTTTCGTTTGATATATGATATGCACGAAATAATTTAAGCATGATTACCTACTGTTTTCTAAAATGTTTTAGAATATTTGGAATATATTTTGCATGAATATTGATTAATGGTATATTAAATCTCGGTTTTTATAAAGTTTTAATAGTTAAAGTCGTTTATTTTGGGAAAAATAGCTAAAATCATATTTTGGCCGAGATTTTTCAGTATGTTATCACATGTATTTTCTATAATATGAATATGATTTTTCGTAAATTATGGACTTATAAATCGTGTGATATGAATTTTAAAGGTGAAAATGCAATAAGATGAATAAAAATAGGTTAAAATAGTTATATTATGAATTTGACTATAAAAATTTATGAGAATGTCACATGCAATATTTAAAATTTATGTTGAATTTTCCAGAAATTTATCTCAAATATTGCAATATTATAGATTTTTAATGTAAAAATCGGGTAATTAGTGACATAATTTCGACTTTCATAGTTTAAGTTGGAATTTGGCCATAAAAATTTAACACGATGTCATATATATTATTTCCAGCATGTATAAAATTTTCGAGAATTTTATCTTATTTTATGCTTGAGAAATAATTTTAAAGGTTAAAATCGTACGATATATGACGTAAATCGTTAAAATTTGCAAAAGTTGTTAAAATGGCCGAAAAATTTAACCCATATTAGTCATATGTGATATGTTAATCATGAAAATTTCCTTGGGAGCCAAAAGTTTCAGATTTGATTTAATTTTATTTTGTTAAAAGTAGCACTTAAAATTAAATAAAAAGAGTCATGCATTTAAAGTTTTCGGCTCTTGGGCAGTGTGAAATTTATTTTTCTGTCCATTTTGTGTTCTTAAAGTGTTTTGGAATGTGTAAAAATTTTATTAGTATTTTATATGCATTTATGGAATTAATTATTGAATTTTCCGACTTAAAATGCTCGTTTTACGTCTTATTTACGAAATAATGTTAAAACCGTATTAATACTAATATTTTAATATTCTGAAAATTTTAAGAACATTCTGGTTTTTTCAAAATTTGAATTTGAATTTTCGAATTTTTAAATGACTCTTTTGGATTTTTATATTATTTTTCCCGTAAAACCGAGTAATACCGATCAATATTGAAATATATTGAGTTAAGTCATGTTCAAAGTTTGAGTAAGACTAAATTTTGAATCCTATAAGAGTTGGGATGATTAACTTAAGGATGAAAACCGTTTCATATAATGCATAGTGTTGTTAACCGTTAAAACACGCGATTCCATAAACCAAGGTTTACGATAACTATTTAAATAAGTGTTTTAAATAGGACGATTTGGCTTAGGGTTTGCATGTTAATTCATATTTACATAAGCATTGCATATTATATTATGAATGTCATGATTTATTTTACGTAATTTTGGGAATTATGTAAATTACTTAGTATGGCCTTAGTTTTAAATCGGTATTTCCCGTAATGTAAGGGGTTACCGATTCGGTTGTAATTTTGTGATCTCGTATCACCCAATTGTAATTTATTTCTATTTTATAATGTATAAAGTAGACTAGAAAAGTTGTAATATTTGTAAATCCGGAGTTCCTTGAAGACGGTGCCATTCGGAAAGGAGTTCCGACAAGACGGTGTTTACCTCGAAGTGCGTGCCGCGTGATGTTCAAGGGACCAAAGGAGTTGGTTTTCGAATTTGTACTTTTATTATTTCTTTTCTAGGAAAGGCCATACTAGGGTTTATTTATGCTTTTATTTTTGCCTTTATATGTTTGCATGCATAGCCAAATCGTCATGCATCGTATCATGCATGTTTCGACCTAGTCGACCTAGTCTTTTATTTTATCGATAATTCACCGACTTAGTTCACTTAAACGGAGATAGATAATAATTTGACTAGATCTCTTACATATAAATATTGAGACTTAGCCTTACCAAAGAGTACGGACCCATGAATCCCTTCTTCACAAGAACGTAGGCTCGGCTACACCGGGGTACTAAAATTGTCACGTTGGGTAAGTGGGGTAATAAGATTACACCTTGAAATTTGGTTGATCTCAACGAAAGTATTCGTAACCGTAGTTGCAATAAGTTCGGGCTAAAGATAATTTTAAGAAAATTGTCGACCGAGAGTTCTAAGAGTAGAACCGATTAAAGGGTTAATCCACCAAATTATACCGATACGGGTTGAATCGGCTACACCGTGCCCGGATTAGTATGGGTTTGGGTCTCGGGATTGTTTACTTAATTGGGTAAGAGATCATTAAGTAAATATACTTAACATGTTTAAGTTTCTTAAAATTCAAATTATGAATTTAAAATGATGTTGTTTATCCTTTTATTATTGTAGTTTAATTTTCAACAACATCAAATGGCAACCAACGCTCCACCTCTCACTAACGTATCATGGCTTCGATCCTTTATGGATCGTTGCAAACTCGATAAGCATGGTTCCAATTTTAAGGATTGGGATGCGCAATTGCTTTTGGCCGCACAAGGTGACGATAAGAGTCGTTACCTATCCGAAGCCGCTCCGACCGCTCCGACCGCTCGTTCATCGGTCCAAACTCGTGAGGCCTATGAAGCCTACATGAAAGAGTCCTCCGCTCTTAAAATGTGCTTATCTTCTCTATGGAGCCGGATCTCCAAAGGAGTATGATTAAGTTGACCACATCGTATGAGATATACACCAAGCTTGCGACCATGTTTTCGCAAACTCCAAGGGTGATTCAATATGAGGCGGCTTCCGCCTTCTTTGACTTTACATTCAAGAAAGGGCAAAAGATAAGCCCTCATGTGCTCAAACTCGTTGAGCTTGCGGAGACCCTAAAAGCTCAAAATGTTGATGTTCCTGACTCTCTAATTATTGACCGAGTTCTTCACTCGCTCAATAAGGTTAAGGCGTATGCTCAATTCCGGGTGAATTTCAATATGCGAAACCAAGAGACCACATTGGATGAGTTGCATAAGATGCTAGTCCAAGTCGAAAGGGACATGGGACTTCATGAAAGTTCCACCAAGGATGTTTTGAACATCGAAAAGAAAGGGAAAACGAGCTTCAAAAGGAATGCCTTCAAGGCAAGGGCAAGAAAACGTTCAAACCCAAAGCGGCCAAAGAAAAGACCTTTTCGAAAGGCGTTTCCACCTCATCTTCAAAGGTTGAATACAAGTGCCTTCATTGCATGAGGTTAAGTCTTAGGAAACGGAATTGCCCAAATACTTGACCGATCTCAAAAATGGAAAGGCAACCGCCGTAGTTTATAATTCTCGTTTACTTTCATGTTCTTTTGTTAACTTTTGTATGGCGATACAAGTTGTTGACTATCACCCCTTTTAAATTGTTTTAAGGGGCATCTTATAAAGATAAGGACAAGGAAAGGAAACATGAAGTTCCTTACTTGGATGGCTACGGTAGCATCCAAATGATCGAAGACTTGATGAGCTAGCCTCTAATTTTCATATTGTCTTCTTTCATATTTTGCATTTTATTTTGGAACAATTTTCTTGTAAGACAAGGATTAAAATCCTAAAACAATGGTTGTAATTTTGGATATTGGTGACTTGGTTTTGAACCCGAGTCACTACTTTTGTTCTTAATCAATGTCTTGATTTCTCAAATAAATTGCACACCTTGTTTAAACATGAATAATGGTGATTATATCACGCAATGAACATTGATACGATCAATATAATATAATCAAAGTGTTGATTAAAAACGGAGAACTACACCCCATGAGATACTTTCAATCAAAATGAGACAACATTAGTTCATTATAAGATTTTCATTTTAAGTGAAAATGAGAATGTACTCATCACACCTATAAAACTTCAAACATTCATATGCATTGGTTAATCGAAATAGCTATCCTTATACGAATAAAGGTTATTTTAGAAGGATAGAGTGGGAGAAAATATTTCGCTCTCGCAAACCAATGATATAAATAACGGATCTTAGAGAAGATTCCTACATGGGTGTCTTAAGAAGAGCCCTAAATGATTTGAAGAAACTACGAGAGGACACTGAAGAAACTACGGGAGGACACTCGAAGAAAGGTTCTTTATGTTCATTGTTTCAAAGAGAGGAGACATGAAACCCCGTTTGAATTCGGAAGGAATATCGGCTCCTTGAGATAATGATTTTTTAAAGATTATAAGATAATAGAGGAGAAATCATCTATCTATACGGGGAAAGACCGGTTCCTAAATAAATGATTTTTCTAAGTTTATAAGATAAAAGAGAAGAAATCATCTCAATTCTCTCAATGTAGTTACAAGGAAATTATCATGTCATATTAGTCTCGAGGAAACGAAGACATGATAATAGGGTGATGATTGATTGAAAAGAAAATAGATCACTATAGGGATAGTGATGGTAATAATAATTATAGAAAAAGTTTAACATGCGAGAAATGAAAGGTTCATTTAAGAAATCGAGGGATATTGTTTTCAGTGGGAGCGATATTCATCAAAGAATTGAAACCTACCATTTAGAGAGAATGGGTGATTCTTTAAGAGTAAAGAATAAGAGGTACTCAATTTAGATGAATAAAATAATATGTATCATATGATGATGGAGTTTTAATGGGAAGGTTTATTATATGGATAATAAAAGGTCGCCCGCTAGAAGTTAGAATGGTTGGATACTTATTCATAACGATGAATGAAACCATTATCAAATAGCCAAGATGAGTGAAAATTATTAAGAATGATGAAATCATAAATAAACTACAATATAGATTTCAGTACATAAGTGACTGTAGAGAGTGATTTTTAATCCCTCTAGTATATTGATACGTCACAAGTTATAAGATAACAGTAGGAGCTTTCCTCCGGAAAGGAAACTCAAAATCTAGAAAGAGTTCTAGATATGTACTCAAATAGAATCATATTATACGGGATAATATGAGAATAAAGGAGACCAAAATTTGTAAGTTTTGCAATCATGAATAAAGGTTATTCGCAAAACACTAATACAAATAGATGATTGTGCATCAAAATGCAATGTAATAGTGTTGACTATTGTTGCATGACAACATCATTTGAGTTATAATTAACTCAAAGTAAAAGATACTTTGTCAGAATCCAAATGGGTTGTAAGAGACAATTTTGAACCCCATAAGTGAACTGGATTGACTTAGTATGGCCCCTAGCCGCTTACATGAGGTGACGTCTCAAAGCGACTAGAGTGTGAGGCGATTGATGGCAAGTTCAAGTGCCATAGAGTCATATGTGATGACTAGTCGATCACATAGGCAGACTGTAAGAGACACTCTGTCGGGCAATGTGACCGCTTATAGAGTTCTGGAAATTTTATAGTCGGGTCGTGGCGAGAGCTGCTATAGTATTCTTGTGAGTCAATTCTTAGACTAAAGACTGCTCTCCCAAGATGGTACAGTTCTGGCATAACTTTGATTCATTCTCTACGACTTTTCGTAACTGGAGTCAAATGGGATTGTTTTGGGTTGTGACTAACTATGACTAGTTGAAGGAAGTAGTGCGATAGAAATTGTCCACCCCTTGTCAGGGTTGTTCAAATCTCAGGGCCACTCGAGGAGAAGTTAACTGGAAATGCGTGGCCACGCTCGGAAGGTATCTATGGTAGATAATTCCGGTCAAACAGTTATTCTCCAGATCGAGGAAACCACTCATGATATGATCGAATGCAAGTACGACCTGAGAGAGACATCTTGCATTGAGTGGGAGATTGTAATAGGACAAGAGAATTGGTGACGCACACTTGTCGAGGACAAGTGGGAGATTGTTGGGAAATGTGTCCTCAACAATAGTGCGATCACGTAATTAAATCTCATGACGAGAATGCGCAAGGGATGATACGATTTATATTAGTCAACTGACCAACATTAATCGGTAATGATTGGCTAGCTAGAATTTGACATTACTGTCGTATGACGGTGGTGGTCAGTTGATCCCTTTAGGTCACACCTTTAGGACAATTCCCTTAATTGATAAAATGATCAAATGTATGGTGATACGATTTGATCATATTCCTTAAACTCGTATATCGAGAAATTAGAGGTTAAATCTTAATGTAAGATTTTTGTTTAAAATTGAAACGTGTCAATTGTTAAACATTGAACGATATTTTATTATATCGGAATAAGAATGAATTGGGTTGTATATTAATACAAA
The DNA here is from genome assembly GCA_029255685.2 of Silene conica. Lineage (NCBI taxonomy): Eukaryota > Viridiplantae > Streptophyta > Magnoliopsida > Caryophyllales > Caryophyllaceae > Silene > Silene conica. The sequence continues at coordinate 74,926,567 of CM055318.2, read as the reverse complement.
GGTTGTAAATCGTATTGACGATTATCATAAATAATCATTTTATATTAGTAATTTTGAATTACTTGTCAATCTGATAAATATGATTTATTTAATTTATAAATAATATTTATTCGATAAATATTTATTTTAAATTAAAACAATTGTATTTTATAACATTGTGACATATTGTATGTCACATAATATACAAATTGTGCAATTGACAAAAATAAAATGGATGTCCATTTTATCTCAAATGGGACGGTTTAGGGACATGCTTTAAAGGATGTTTAGTCTCTTAATGACTTTGCTTTAAAACATAATTAAGAAGCATGCTCTTGTAAATAGCACCTAGAGCTACCTATGATTGCATGGGTAAGAGAAATGTTCTCTTTTGAGCCTTCCTATGGCCGGCTAACCCTAAACCAAAAACAACCACAATATAACTTGTTTTTGACACAAGATAATACATTCTAATCTCTTGTGAAATTTTCTAAGTGAGAAAACCATTCAAGAACCTCTCAAATTATTATAGAGATAATAATATTCATACTATTATAGTGATAATATTTTGATAAATATTTCTAATAAGATTAGTATATTGTTTAAGGAAATCCGGTTGTTGATCTAGCATACTCGAGATCGGATTATTGAAGGGTTGTCTTGGTGCATCCAAAGGAGGTATTCTATTTTGGGTACTCGGAGGATCATCCTTGCTAAATATTTGGACCGTGTGTAAGGTCTCAAATACTCTCTTATTTCCGCTTTTAGCATGCATAAGATCACCTAATAATATGTTGTTTAAAGGGTTAAATAAAGGATTATTGTTAGTATGACTAAAATTAGTTTATGAGTAACTAATAAAATCTAACAGAGTCGTGTCATTCCCTCCTGAAGGCTTGGTTGAAGAGTCAAAACTTGAACCTTGACACTATGTGGACTCGTATTCACTCCATGCTTGAAGCTCAACACTCCAAGATTCGACATGAGTTAGAGACATCGCGGAGCAAGCCTGTAAGTGCTGGACCACTTGGTCATGAGAGTGTGGTGTCTTAGAGAGATTCAGGGAAACGATGTGTACAAGACATTGTTTGATGAGTGTCCTCGTACGCCTCCGCTTTTGAGCAGATGGGATCATACATTGAGGGCTATCGAGTTTACCGACAGCGGTGGTTGCGGTGAATTTCATTGGATGTCTTCCGAATATTTGACCGCCTTTGCGTCGTTGTTTAACTGAACTATCTGTTGTATCGGGCAGTGGGTGGGCAAAGGAGTCAGGCAATGGAATTGTCATACATTCTTACCCCTGAGGGCCACGAATCACGAGTCGAGGTCGTACGGTGTCTTGTGGATCGTAAACTATCATTACCATTGGATGAGATTGCATTACAGTGGTCCACTGAGCGAAGGACCTATGCCACCGATCGATCTTTGTTGGGAGTGAACAAGAGAACCTGCAGTAGCACATTATGCCGATTGTACACGTCGAACATCGAAAGATGGCATACATTAATGGGAACAGCACCTCGAACTAGGCGCCGAAGACAGCCTCCCCCGGTTTGAAATTGTACTTCGAGATTTATTTGTGTTGTTTAGGTTGTAATATTGAAATGTAACCATTGTGATTTCAAATTTCAAAATGTTACCGTTACAATTTCAAAATGTTACCGTTATACTATGGCTTCTTATAAATACTGGTTTTCATGTTCATTGTAATCGCAACAACAAACCTTATTTACTACTAAAATTCAAAACTTTTAAGATGGCTCTCACAAACGTTCAAAGAAATAGAGCGATTTCATTGTCAAACAAACCTTATTCACTACTAAAAAGTTAACAAATTACAAAGATAAAAGTTAACAAATTTTGAAACAAAGTTGCATAACAGTCATAAAAGTTAACTAATACATCCCATCGTTCAGACCTCATTGGCCCAAAATGAAAAATACACAGGGATAACCCCGGTTAACCGCAAAAAAGTCTTTTCAAACTCCCACCAATCACGCATCTCTGGAGCACCGCTAACGTCTGGGTGATTATCTTCATACATTCTAATGACGTTCATAATGTTGCAATACACATGCATTGCCTGTTGAGATAAGACTGGGGGCTCAAGACGTAACATGTTTCTCGCTTCAGCAACGCGGCGAGTGTCAGGACGTCGAGGGTACGAACTTGCAGCTTCGTTCACTAACCAGACTGTGTCACGCCTCTTGATCCAGTAGTTGCGTTGATGTACAAGAGATGCTTTCACCATCGGGTATTCCGCTGCAGGGCTTGCGAGATCTGTGTCAGCTTCTGCAATCCGTTGTGAAAGCCAAGCTTCATCGTTCAATGGGATGGTTGTCATTCCTGAAAAAAATTAAATTTAAACTATTAAAATTGAAAATATACCGTTAAAACGAAAAAAAATAAAATAATTGTGCAGGACTGCAAAACCACACGTCAAAACTCACCTTAGACGTGCGGTTTGCACGTTCCTACCCACCATGGACGTGCGTTTTGCACGTCCCTACCAACCAAGGACGTCCCAATTTCACATCCCTACCCACCATGGACGTGCCATTTGCACATCCCTACCCACCATGGACGTGCCATTTGCACGTCCCTACCCACTATGGACGTCCCATTTACACGTTCTCCCCCACCACAAACTTGCAAACCACACGTCCCTCACCATGAGGGACGTCCGTGTTTTTTGTGCAACAACCCTCAATTGCTACCCCTCAATCTGATTTTCTAGTTTTCGATGCTACAATACCAACTTACAACAACAACAATGCTAACAACAACAACAATACTAACAACAATAGCATAAACAACTAACAATAACAACAACACCAACAAGTTCAACACAAAAATTGAAAAAATTGAAAAAATAACAAAAACAACCAATGAACTAATCTAATTAACATTAACAACAATAACAACAACAACAACAAAATACAATAATTAAAAGTAAAACTAAAACTAAAACTAAATCTAAATTAATTAAAAAAAACAACTAACAAAACAACTAACCTTGGTGGTGCTTGGTGGCGCTGGTGGTTGTCCTCGGCGGTGGGTGGCGACGTGTGGTGGTGTGGTGGGGTGGTGTTCTCGGTGGAGGGATGGAGGGGAAGGGTGTTTTATTTGTTTTAATTTGAATGAGAGTGTGAGTGTGAAAGGGTAGTGTTGGTCATTTGTTTAAAAAACGTCGACGATTTTTTGCAAAACGTCGACGACCTTTCGCGATTGGGTAATTAAAGCATTACCAAAAAAATTGAAGCAACCCACATTTTTTTTTTGGTGCGAAAAGCGGGGCAAGCTCCGAGCAACCCAAATCGTTAGTAGAGACAATTAATGTTTATCCCCCTTATAAAAACAATTTTTCGTAACTTACATCCTTATAAAATATTTTTAATATTTTATACTCTTATAAAACACTTTTATCAAAATTTGCCCCCATACTCTCATTCCGGTGTAAAGAAAACGAATATTCCATCAAATTTTAAAATTTATCCCTAAAACTCATAATTTGTGACGAAAACGCCCTTTTACCCCTATTTCTTTCTTCCATCTATCCCTCTCTTTCTTTTTCTTCTGTATCTAATGAACGAATTTGTTGATTAGTATTGTATCAAAAATGGAGTAGCATTTGAGCCAGTCTTGATCAACGACGACAAATTACTAAATCGGTGAAAAATGGAGATCTATTGTTCTAAGTTAAGACGACTCTCACACTTGTGGGGTAATTGTTGTGAGTAAGGTGATTAAAATAAGTAAAAAGTATGAGTATGGTGGGTATTGTGGTGGGGTAGGGTGATTGAAATATATATAAAAATTTACTAAATAAGGAAATAGGGAAGGTATTGTGAATAGACGAAAAAAGAAATAGGGAAGATTATGTTGAATAGGAGGGAGTACTTCTTAAACAAAACCAATTATTAAACCGAAGAAAAACAAATCTTAATAAGTCTCTTTTTAGATGGATAAAAAAAGCGTCAAATAATCTACCACTTGTATAAATAACACTTTTTATTAATATATAAACATTTTGTTTTTTTGTCTTATCCATGAAAATGGTAGATTTCTTAACAGTCTTAATTAAGACGAATTAGAGATTATGTGAACATATCTTTTTTTTGGTAGCAGTAAAGAAAGGGTTCTTTCTTACCTAATGCCAACCCGATATTCCGGGTCGGACTTATTTGTTAAGTATTTGGAAAATTAAATTAAACTAGTGACGGGATTGACACAAATAATAGATCGATTGACACAAAACTTCTTTTCTCTTCTTTATCGGTTGTACGTCGACAACACAAATCTAAAACGTAAAAATTTACTGGGGTAAGTCACCATATCTCCCTTTCAAAATCCTAAAAAGATTCCAATATCACATCAGAGTTGTATGGACTCAACGAAGTAATTATTTCAGTGAAGAGAAAAATGGACTTCTGGATACTTATGGTATACCAACAATCTGCAAACTACATAAACCATCATGGTCTTAATCACATTTCATTTAATTATATTAATCAATCCCAGTTTTTTGACTTTTTTTTCCCATCATTTCACCTTCGATCTCATCGAACCCAATTTTTTAAATACCCGAAAACTATTTCAAAAGAAAAAATATTTCAAACAAAAGAAGTAAAAGACACATAATTTAAGATTTCCAAATTCTTCGAAAACCGCGAAAAAAAGAAAAGAAAAGATGATGTTTATAGGATCATGCAACATAAAAACTCCATCTTTAATGCAACAAGATTTTTGGTTAACTCCTAAATGTGTCACCAAATTGATGTACCCTCGAAATATTTGGATGTCATGCTCAAAATGGCAGGATTTATCTGTGTCAATCACATCAAAAGAGACGAATAACAAACATGGGTTAGCAGATAGGTTTAGGTTAGGAAGCTTGAGTAAAGATAGGTTATCATATCAAGAGATTTTTATGATTAGGTGTTATGAAGTCAGTATTAATAAAACTGCTACCATTGAAACCATCGCTAATCTCTTCCAGGTTATTCCTTTTTTTTTTTTTTTTTTTTTTTTTCTTTTTGGAAATGACGGGAGGGTTGAATTCCCTTTGCTTTATTTTTTGTTCGTTTATGGCATGTACCTGGATTCTAAACTTCACCGTTTGAGTTGGGTTATTCTTTTACTTATTGAGTAACTAAATTTAAAGTTAGGGGAGAGGTCTTAGACCATATTTATCCGTCGTTCTTATCTAGACTTAGTTTTTGCATTAAAATATTAATATATATACTTCTTACTAGACCTAATTCCTAATTTTGTTATTTTATCACGCCCTAGTTAAACCTAGAAATTTCGACATTATTTTTGGTTAAATTGGAATTACGTATGGGGACCACATGCAACTACCAAGTTCCTAAACATGTTTCACAAGTCCATCTCAAACCATTTAGAACGAAACTAATTCCTATAATTTATTTTACCTAACTTTTTAATTTTTAATTATGGTGGTTAACATTGAAGTATTCTAAGTTGTGAGTCTTGTGACAATAGATTAGGAGTTTGGATTGCCCACCCTTTATATTGTGTTGGCTTTACGCCTCATACAACAAAAAACGATTTCCAGTTCTTACGTGCACGGCTTAGTTATTTAATAATGTCAATAAAAAAAGTTCGAAATATACAATATTAAAGAAATGTCTTATTCGTGATTATCATTTGCTCTCTTCATCTCAAACATTTGTTTGTCTTTGAATAAAATACTCGTCACAAATATTTGCATATTATCAATTACAAATCTAAATAAATTGTTGATTATTGATGTGTAAGACACCGTTTTATCAGTTAATGTTCTAAAGAGAAAACAAATGTATAAAGTTAAGAGATTAAAAATTTATTTTCATCTATGATTGAATTCTCGATTTCTAAAAACCAAAATACTCAATTATTTATACAACAATGTATGTTTAGTTATCTAAATACTTTGTTTTACAAAATTAACAAAAAAGACGTTATTAAATACTAAAGTCAGGTTCTTTTCGACTGAAATGAGTTGAATTGAATTAATTGGAATAAAGGTTAGAGGAAGTGAATTTAGTTAAATTTAAAAGTTAATTTGTCAACATATTAATTGAACATAATTGATCTAACGTAAATAAAACTTAACAGAATATAGACAATCAAAATTAAAAGAGGTGATATTAAGCAAAAAAAACAAAAAAACAGGGCGTAAAATGGAGGTAGCTAACAATACAGGTGATGTTAATATTTGGTGTAGGAAATTAGTTGCAACCATGCTTTAGCTGTTGGATTCTCCAATGATGGCTTTGGAACAACTCCGACCATGAGAAAACTTCACCTTATTTGGGTGACTACACGAATGCATATTGAGATTTATAAATATCCTGCTTGGTGTGATATGGTTGAGATAGACACGTGGATCCAACAAGAAGGCAAAATAAAGACAAGACGCGATTTCATTCTCAAAGACTATGCTAATGGCCAAGTCATTGGGAGAGCTACCAGGTATCAATTAGAGGATTATACAACCAGATGTATATATATGGTAGTATAGATTTCGAGTTTTATGACAAAGAATTTAAACTTATACATATATTTTACGAGCTTTATTGAAAACATTTTGAGAGTCCTTATAAAAAAAATGTTAAATCAAAACATTATATTAAAACTCAAAAATAATACTCATAAAACCCAAGTATTTTAACTTTAACACTAAAAAATTCTAGGCAAGAAAAAATTATTAAAAGTTAAAAAAAAATTGCATATAAGCTCAATTAAATTTGTATTAGATGTACGTTACTCATATACATCTGAATGTATAATCTTATTTGTGTACAAATACTCTTTTTGTGGAAAATGAATATTATTAAAGGCGTGAAAGAAATGCATTTTTAGTATTTTCTGCAATATAATGATTCTTAGCTTCAAAATTTACAACATGGCTAATCTTCAGTAAAATTGATACATGTCATATCTGATTCTAGCAAATGGGCGATGATGAACACGGACACCAGAAAACTAGGGCGAGTTACTCCTCAGATCGCCGATGAATATGGAGTACATTGTCAAAAAGCACTTCGGTTAGCCCTTTCATTGTCCTTTATTTGTAGAGATTTTTTTCCTCGTGTACATAATTGGCACACCCTTATGTTATACGTAGTAATAAGAGACTGAATAAAGAATTCTACAATAACCTCAATATTTCATTTATCCGATACATTTCGCAATATCTCTTATCGAAGGCCTTTAGTGGCAATATATACTTCTTGAACAGCCCGAAATGTATATGCAAACATTTTAAACCATGTTTACGTGCTCTACTAAAGCAAATAAAAAAACGAAGACAAAAACTAAGGTTTTAAATGTATGGTGACTAAATATAAAAATGTTTGTTGATAACTCAAAACAAAGATTGCGCACATAATTTGATAGATAAGATTATGGTTGAAACCCAACTATTATTAATATTTCTACTCTATTACACTCCTTCATCAAAATGTCCATTGAGTTTGAAGAGTGGTTAGCTTGCACAGACTTTTCATATACCGTGGGCTGGGTTTCCACTTCGTTTGTTTTTAAGGGGTTTTGAGTTTGTCAGGATTCGAACCTGTGACCTTCGTTCACGACTGATACTATGATAGATAAATAAACCAACTCAACCGGCTAAACTATTAGGGCATTTGCAAACAGGTTTAAGTTATAGTTAGGGATGTCATTGGGGCAGGTGCAAGTGGATACCGCCCCGCACCCGCAGTTTGGGTGGTGGCGAGTAGAGCTTTGGCGGGTGGTGGGGTGGGGTGGGGTGGGGTGGGGCGTGGCGGGGAGGGGTACGAAAATTGTACCCGCCATGGGTAGTGGGGTGGGGTTTTTGCGTGTTACCCACTTCATACCCGCCTACCCGCCAATTATTATAAAAATTAATATCATTATTACAATAATTTTACAAATATTATTTTGTTATAATTAAGACATAATGTTAAAAATAGTTATTTTATAAAGTATTTTACCAACTTCTTTGATAAATAACTAAAATTATATAAACAAACTCCTGAAAATAGAAATTAATAGTGATTAAACCAACTTGTACGAAAAAAGCGGAAAAATTTATGGTATAACGGGTTAATGGCAGGTCATAGGTGGGGTGGGGATGGTTTTGGAAACTCGTACCCGCCATGGGTGGTGAGGCGGGGATGACTTTGGAAACTTGTACCCGCCATGGGTGGTGAGGCGGGGATGACTTTGGAAACTTGTACCCGCCATGGGTGGTGGGGCAGGGATGGATACGGTTTTTTTTTTACGTGTACGGGGGAGCCTATATCCAGCATCGCCCCGCCACAATGACATCCCTAGTTATAGTGTTAGTTCAACTGCACTAATTTACCATATTAATAATAGTCGGGTTTCAACCATAAATTAAGGTTTTGGTTGAAATGGTTAATCTATTATTCTATAATGGTATCAGGGCCAGTGTGATCGAAAGTCACGGATTTGAATCCTGTCAACCTCAAAATCACTCAAAAACTCACGAAGTGGAAATCCAACAAACGGTACGGGGGAGTCTGTGCAAACTAACAACTCTTCAAGTCCAATGAGCATTTGATCGAGTGGGGGAGCGTAATATGAATATTAATAATAGTTGGTTATCAACCATCACCTTAATATTTTGGTTGATTGAGTTGTTTCATCTATCATAATTAGATTAACAAACATAAGAACCAAAAAAAATGCCCTAAAAATTAGTACTTCTAGTATTCATTAGAATGCACCACATTTTTCAGTGTACAGGTTTGAGACATTCAAACAATTCACTACAAATCCACTTTAATTTGCAAATTACCAAACAAAACAACCTCATGTAAATGATTGCTCCATTTCCCCATCACATGTTTCTAATCTTAAAAATTTGATCTAAATGAAAACTTAGACTTTATTGAGTTATGAAAATTAAGTAGTAATTTAAGTTCATGAACATTTTTGTCCTAAGTTCTAGAATATTTTAAGTACTATTTATTTAGAATATTCAGATATTCATGTATGCATTCTAAAGAAATATTTAGGAGTATTTCATTTCAGTGCCCTGAAATTAGGGCAATTTTCACTTTGGTGTCGTGAGATTTAAATATATCAACTTTGGTGTCATGAGGTTGAACTTATTTCTCACTTTGGCATGCGCGGCCTACATGACTAAAAATTTTTTTGAGCATACAAGGTAGTTTTATTTTTTCAAAATTATGTGAAAATTCCACCCTTAATATGTATTTACTTTAACATCTATTTTTGCATTTATAATATTGAGAAATGGCATATGTAAGATAACATTTGATTAGCCCATTTCTTTATTTATCAATGTGAAAATTACCAAATTTTCGGTCACTAAGGAGTGTTTAGTTCACTCATTCTAGGTAGGTATGAGTTTAGAATTAGCTAATCTCATGCCTTGTATTTGTTCCATGTTTTTTTGTATTTTGATGCTCAAACCCATAAAGTATGGGTTTCTCATACCCTAGGGGAGGTGGGTATGAGAATGATACAATTGTTGTAACGGAGGCGTCCCATTACCCAAATAGTTAATTGATAAGGTGATAAGAATAATAAATAACGAATGTAGATAAAGTTGACACAAAGAATTACGTGGTTCACCAGTAAAATAACTGGCTACGTCCACCCTGCAAGGAGATCAAACTTCACTATAATGGAGAAAATAGTACAGCAGTAGACCGATACACACGCGCTCAATATGAGCCAAAAGTATACCATATTCTACCAATAAATATGGTAGTCTCAAAGAGACAAAAAAGACTACCCAAATAAGACGAAGGACAAATTATCTTGAGGCCCACCAAGATATAAACAAACTCGAGACAAACTGAGTTTTCTTCTCCAGAAGGAACCTCACAAATTGACCCTCTTTATTGTGCTCTCAAATCCCTCACATCTTTGTCTCTTCTAATTAACCTAGAATAATACTTGGGTCTTTATATAGTTATTCCACCCAAGATAAAATATCTAACTTAATTAGAAACCAAAGACTATTAGGAAACTAAAATAATAGTTTCCTAATCTAATTCAAGTTCTCCTACCATAAATAAACTAAGAAACAAGTCTTAATAAGACACTTAACTTATATCCGTCTTCGACAAAAATTCAAGGCATAAATTCTAAACAATCTTCACCTTGACTTGAATTACCCAAAAACGAACCCAACATAGAAGAACCAAACCAAAATCAGCTTCAACGGAATCGATCCTCAAGTCACTATCTGTCCCGATAGTCTTCACTCTGACTTGAACAGAACTCCCGAATATGGACAAACGGATCAAGTGTGCAACAAACGTGACCAATATACGAAGTACCCAATGTAGTAAGCTGAAACTACCAAATGTACTAAGTAACCAATATATCTTCATACCAACAGGAAGGCCATACATAGCATACTCCAAAGAGACCAAAAGCTACCAAACGCCAACACAAATATATGAGATACCCAATGTCACTATGATGGAACGGTGTACCAAAAGCAACACACAAAAGACTCCAAAAACAAAATCTCCTTCAGACTACGTGGCTAGATGTACCGTCGTACCAAACTGTCCCTAAAGAACACAAACGCCACGAACAAAACAAATGTCTCACTTGAGTATACTAGGTGTCATGACCACCACAAATATGCCTACACCAAGGCAACAAAACTCAAGTCGAAACCAAACATTCAAAGCGAGCACAAATTACCTCCATCAAAGGTACAAATTGTTTAGACTAGCAAGTCCAACCCAAAAGCTCCAAAGAATAAACTCCCGTCGAAGTTTCAAATGGCCCCTTACGAGATCCCAACGACTCTATTTCAAGAGTCACAACAGCTCCACCTGAAGCCCCAAACCGCCCGACCTTATGGGGCGCAGAAGGCCTCATTGAGGCGACGAGACAAAAGTTGATAGATTGTCAGACCAGACGCCTTGTTGTGTAATCAAAGCACCCATCTTCAACTGCCACAACCCAAAACTATTTCTCCCAGTGAACTCTTCAACCTTCAAAACATTCGTTCCCAACATCTTTTCGCCCGAAAATAAAGAAACCCAAATGACGCCAAGACAACTAACGCGGAAGCATATCCCAAATCAGAACCTTAGCTCTGATACCAATTGTTGTAACGGAGGCGTCCCGTTAGCAAAATAGTTAATTGATAAGGTGATAAGAATAATAAATAACAAATGTAAATAAAGTTGACACAAAGAATTACGTGGTTCACCAGTAAAATAACTGGCTACGTCCACCCTGCAAGGAGATCAAACTTCACTATAATAGAGAAAATAGTACAACAATAGACCGGTACACACGCGCTCAATATAAGCCAAAAGTATACCCTATTCTACCAACAGATATGGTAGTCTCAAAGAGACGAAAAAGACTACCCAAATAAGACGAAGGACAAATTATCTTGAGGTCAACCAAGATATAAACAAACTCCTTCGATCTTCAAAGACAAACGAGACAGACGAACACCAATAATAGAGCCCTGAAACAAACTGAGTTTTTTTCTCCAGAAGGAACCTCACAAATTGACCCTCTTTATTGTGCTCTCAAATCTCTCACATCTTTGTCTCTTCTAATTAACCTAGAATAATACTTGGGTCTTTATATAGTTATTCCACCCAAGATAAAATATCTAACCTAATTATAAACCAAAGACTATTAGGAAACTAAAACAATAGTTTACTGATCTAATTCAAGTTCTCCTACCATAAATAAACTAAGAAACCAAGTCTTAATAAAACACTTAGCTTATATCCGTCTTCGACACAAATTCAAGGCATAAATTCTCAACAATTTGGGTATTAAATAAAAGAAGAGAAATAAAAAGGAAAATGTTGTGAAAAAATCCATATTTTTAAATAAAAATTAAATTAAGTTGTGTCAAAGACTTTTTCGGGAAAATATAAACAAGATTTTTTCCCGACACGTTTAATATACTGAAGAACAAAAACATTTTGAAGTTTTAAAAAAAAGTAACTTATATATAAGACAATTATAGAAATTTTTTAACTAATTAATACATGAAAATTTGAAGTAGAAATTAATACATAAATAAATAGTACAACATTTTATTAATAAAATAAATACACAACAAGATTTATTTTCTCCTTCCAGAATTGAACCAAACAACATATATGAAGAATCGAGTTCCAAACCCATACCAGCGGGTTTGATTTCTGGTTCCATACCGATACCTTTGTGTGAACCAAACAGTCCCAAAGAAATTTAGCTTACACTCCATGTCTAGGGGTGTTAACGAGCCGAGTCGAGCCCGAGCTTGGCCTTGCTCGGCTTGTGCTCAATTACCAAAACTCGAGCTCGAGCTCGAGCTCGAGCCGATCTTATCCGAGCTTGAAAAAAATGCGCTCGTTACAAAGCTTGTGAGCTTTAACACGAGCTCGAGCCAAATCGAGCCTATATAAAATTGTTTATTTTTAATTTTTTTCTTCCGATATTTTCAATAATAAGGTTCGAAGATTATATCTAAAAATATTTAGCAAATCAACAAGTTATTTGATATATATGATACAAAGATATAATAATGATAAAATATTTTTATAAAATATGAACATATTTTTATAAAATATGATTAATATCTTATGTAATCTCAAATGTTCGAGCTGCTCACGAGCTTTTCGAGTCGAGTAAGTCAGCTTTTGCTCGGCTTGACTCGTTAAGCTCTCGAGCCGAGCCCGAGCTCGAGTCAAACTTTGACCGCGCCGATCTCGAGTTGGTTGCAAGCTGTCTCGTCTCATCAACGATCCTAAATAAATGACATCAAAGTGGAAAATTTCAAAAATATTTACTTCTATCAAACACCTTCCTCTTCACTTTTTCACTTAAAAACCATTCCAAATTCCAAATCATTTACAACTTAGCTTGCTAGTGTTTTGACTTTATAATTCATTAACATTTTCAGTCCTGTATGAGAATTGTTGTAGATTGGCATTTCCCGGAGAAAACAACAAAATCACGAAAAAGATCCCGAAGTTGGCTGATCCTAGTCACCATTCAAAACCGGGGTTAGTGGTAAGATTTTTCAACATGTGTATACTATTAGTATATTTGTTTTTTGTTTTGTTTTTCTTTCTTTTATCAAGTTTATGTGTTATTGACGTGACACACATTTTGCTTTCAAATGTAAATATATATACTCCGCATATAATAGCCTAGAAGAGCGGATCTGGATATGAACCGACACGTCAATAATGTCACCTACATTGGATGGATTTTGGAGGTTAGTACTTATATGTTCCCTTTGCCTCTTGCGTGCGTGAGTGCGTGAGTGCGTGACTATGAAAAATATGATTTTTCACCTATACGAGTACGAATAAATGTATTAACATGATAGCTAGTATGCACAAATAGAATTACATTCAGATGTATATGAGTATCGTACATCTAATACAAATTTAATTGAGATTATATATAATTTTATTTGAATTTTTAACAATTTTTTTTGAACTATAATTTTTTAGTGTTAAAATTAAAATCTTTGGGTTTCATATGTATAATTTTTGAGTTTTAATACTCCCTCCTATTCTATATATTGTTCCTTATTTCCTTATTCGCTTATTCGGGTTTTCTTCCCTATTTCCATTTTTGGAAGGATTTGTGTGGTCCAAATTTAATGGTAGGTGGGGTATTGTGTTTTGTGTGGTCCAAATCATATTCCTTATTTTTGGGGCAAAAAAGAAAGGGGAAAAATATATAGAATAGGAGGGAGTATAATGTTTTGATTTACAATTTTCTATAAAGATACTCAGATTCTTTTCAATAAAACTAGTAAAATATGTAAGATTAGTATATTAGAAAGCTTAATGAATAATTACAAAAGTTAAACTATATATGCATACAAAGAGGAGCATAATCCTAGTGTGAACATAATAACAAAATATGCTAATACCTATGATTAAGGAGAGAATAAAGGCAAGGAATATGTACAAATAAAACTGATTGATAGCTAATTGATCTGATGGAATAATCCATGATTATTTCCTAAGTGGTGAGTATTGATTATCCTTAACATGCTCCCTCAAGATGGATTGTCGATTGAGAAGGCCAATCTTGGACGTTAAGCGCAAGAACCTTGCTTTGAGGAGTGGTTTTGTAAGGACATCGGCTAGTCGGTCGTCTCCGAAAATGTGTTGCGCTCGTATAAGACCTCGTTGAACATGTTCCCTCACAAAATGAAAGTTTAATGCTAGATGCTTCATTCTCGAGTGGAACACCGGGTTTCCGGAGTAGTTGGTTGCTCCAAGATTATCACAGAAAATAACCGGTACTGAATTTGTTGGGTATGCTTTGAGCTCGGACATTAAAGAACGTAACCAAATTAGTTCTGCTGTTGGTTCAGCTACTCCCCTAAACTCGGCTTCGGTTGATGATCGGGACAGTGCGGTTTGTTTTCTAGAGCTCCATGAGATTGGGTTTCTACCCATATAGACTACATAACCAATTAATGATATATAGTCATCTTTGTTGCCAGCATGATCTGCATCGCAAAAGGCATGAAGGTTGGCATTGTTGTTTTTGTAGAAGTGAATGCCATGATGTAATGTACCACTTAAGTAACAAAGTAGGCGTTTGAGGGCACACCAGTGATCATCGGTTGGGCGATGCAGGAACTGGACGAGTTTGTTAACCGAGTACGAGATAGCAGGACGCGTCAATGAGACGTATTGAAGACTCCCAATGGCAGCGCCATAGTTCGTTTCATCGAGGAGAGTTTTTGTCGGTTGTTTGGTAGGTGGTGGTGGACACATAGGTGTGGTGATGGGTTTGCAATTTAGCATTTTGTGTCTTTCGAGAATGTCGGTGGCGTATTTGGTTTGACAGAGGTGTAAACCTGTGGGTGTTTGGGTCACTTCTACTCCTAAAAAATAAGAGAGGCTCAAGGTCTTTTAGGGAGAATCGTTTTGAGAGGTGGGTAATAAATTCGGTGATTAAGGTTGATTGTGGTCCGGTGACAATGATGTCGTCAACATACACAAGAACATACAGAGAAGTAATACCCGAGTGTCGAATGAAGAGGGATGGGTCGGAGATGGAGTTGACAAAATTAGAGTCAAGCAGGTGATTGCGAAGCTCATTGTACCAAGCACGCGGTGCTTGTTTCAGACCATAAATTGCTTTAATTAATTTACAGACATAGCGTGGTGTTTCGGTGTTGACAAAGCCTGGTGGTTGTTTTATATTGACTGTTTCGTTTAAAGTACCTTGTAGTAATGCATTGTTCACATCGAGTTGTCGAAGCGTCCATCCATGACCGACTGCAAGGGATAGCATAATGCGAATTGTAGTGGGTTTTATGACAGGACTGAAGGTGTCAGTGTAGTCAATTCCGGCTTGTTGATGGAACCCTTTTGCAAGGAGTCGGGCTTTGTATTTATCTAGGCTTTCATCGGGTTTGTATTTTATGCGATAAACTCACTTACACCCGATGATATTTTGGGCTTCGGTGGGACGAGAGTCCAGGTGTTGTTGTGGGTTAGGGCGTGATGTTCGGCTATCATGGCGGCATTCCAATTGGGGTCGTTTAGGGCTTACTTGGTGTTAACGGGAATGGCAGATTTGTGGGTGAGGGTTGTGAGTTTGGCATATTTCGGATTAGGTTTGACTATGTTATGTGACAAGCGGGTTTGGTGAGGGTGGGGTGGTGGTGGTGGTGGTATAGGTGAGGAGGATGGCGGTGTGGATGATGGGGTTTGTATATGGGGTGAAGGAGGAGGCGAGGTGGATGAGGTGGTGGGAGTGGCAGCGGAAGGAGAGGTTGGAGGGGTTATGTCAATGGTTAGTGGAGAAGAGGATTGGGATGGAGTGGATTGATTAGGATTATGTATTGTATGTAGCGTGGGGTTGGGAGTGAGTGGAGGGTCAGAGGGTCTCGGGTAGGGTCGGGGCACGATTGTCGAAGTCCATTCAAGAGCAGTGACGGTGTTTAGCGGTCGTGGTCGTTGGGCAAGAGTAGGGTAAGGAAATTCATGATCAATAAACTTAACATGACGGGAGGTGAAAAGACGAGAGGTGGTGGGTTCGAAGCATAAGTAAGCGCTTTGGTTTGTGGAGTATCCAACAAAAATACAAGATTGTGATCGTGGTTCGAGTTTATGTGAGGTGTAGGGTCGGATGAAGTTTTTGGTAGTTGGGTTGTTGTTTAAAGAGAGAAAAATAAGTACATTCATTTTGTAAAGTTGGTGTTGGAAGACGGTTAATGAGATACACTGTGGTGGTAAAGGCGTAAGGCCAAAACTCGGTGGGTAGTTTAGCATGAGTAAGAAGCGCTGATCTTGTTTCAACAATATGGCGATGTCGTCTCTCGGCAAAACTGTTGTGCTCGGGGGTGTGTGGTGGGGTTGTTAAATGGGAAATACCATTATCTAAGAGGTTGGGATTTAATTTAATATACTCCGCCATTGTCGGAGTAAAACTGTTTAATTGTTGTTTTGAAACAAATTTGTAAAACTGCTAGAAAACGATGAAATGTTGAGGTAGTGTCGAATTTCTTTTTAATTGGAAACAACCAAATATAATGCGTGAATTGATCAACCAAAAATTAAATAGTACTTAAAACCGTCGTGTGAATGTATCGGTGATGTCCATATGTCGGAAAAAATTATATCAAAAGGTGCATAAGATTTGCGAGTCGACACTGCAAAAGGTAACTTTTAGGCTTTATTAATTAGACACGAATGACAGTACTCAGAATTCGTAAAACTAATATTAAAACGATTCTAAAGGGTCTTGAGGGTTGATGTAGATGGGTACCCGAGTCGGTGATGCCAGAGAGAGGTGACGGTTGAACGGCTGGAAACGAGAGCATTCGGTTTTGGTGGGTGCCACTCGTAAGTTCCAGCATGGTTTCGCCCATGAAGCAGAATAGCGCCGGAGTTTTTATCCTTTAAGAAAACAGAATCATGTGAGAAAATTGCAAGGGCATTATTATCAAGGCAAAATTGAGAAATGGACAGTAATTTTCGTGAAATTGAAGGAACGCATAGGACATTAGAAAAAATTAATTTACGATGCGAAGTATGGATAGAAAAAGAACCGGTGTGAGTGATGTTGAGAGCGGACCCATCACCGATGCCTAGGTCATCGGGACCTTCATATGGTTGGTGATAGGCGAGAGTGTTGAGATCGTCGGTAATATGGTGCGACGCTCCACTATCGAGGGTCCAAGTTGAGGTGGTAGGAGGGTCGGGTAGGGTTGCGGTATGGGCATGAGGGCGATTGCGAGAGGGTGGGGGTAGAAAGGTTACTTGTGGATACTTAGCACGAAAATTATCACAGAATTCGATAGCGTTCCCAACATCGCGACAGTACTGACAACGACGCTTGAATTGTATAGCATCGGTTTTGGTTTGGGTAGAACGATTGGTTTGAGTTTGTTGGGTATAGGTGGATTGGTTAGTGCGGTTGTTGTTGTTGTAGATAGTTTGATTACGGTTGTAGTTGCGGTTGTTATTGTGATTTTGGTAATTGTTTCGGTACTGGGCAGCATGTACCGAGGCATTGAAGGTGTCTTGGGTTGGGTTTTGTTTGATGGTTAGTTCATGGTTAATAAGTTTTTCATATAGGGCTTCAAAGGTGATGGTTGTATCACGTGCTCCAACAGCTTCGATGATGGAGCGATAGTTGTTAAAGGGAAGGCCTTTGAGAACTTGAGAAATAATGTCCTCAAGGTCCATGGGTTTGCCCAATTGGGCGAGTTGATCGGTGAACATTTTGATAGAGTGCATATAGTCAGAGATGGGTTGGGTATCGGTTTTGGAGATGTTGTGAAGTCGATCTTTGATTGTTAAGATTCGACCTCGAGTTGGGTTGGCGAAGGTATTGGTTAGCGTGGTCCATGCTTCACACGAGGTTGTGGCTTGGGGAATGAGACTGGCGGTGGGGGCAGAGAGTGTGGCTGCCAAGGACCCAAAGATGAGCGAGTCTTGGCAGATCCACGTCTCATAGGCAGGGTTAGTGATAGTTGTGGGTGTGACGGATGTGGTGCCTTCATCGGTTGTTACAGGAGTAAAGGTGATGGTTTCAGGTGGCTTGGGAAACGTTCCATCGACATAGCCGAGGAGGCCATGACCATGAAGAAGGGACTTGACTTGGAATTGCCAAGTGAGGTAGGTGTCGGAGGTGAGTTGGGTGCAGCCGGTGAATTGAATACGGATGAGGGGTTTGGTCGGTTCATTGGTGTTAGGAATGACGGATTCGGATGTGAGTGCCATGGATAGCTTCGATAGATTGATGGTGAAACAATGGTGAGGAGTGTTAAGAGAGAAAGGTTAGGATCTTTTTGCACTAATATACCATGTATGATTAGTATATTAGAAAACTTAATGAATAATTACAAAAGTTAAACTATATATATACATACAAAGAGGAGCCTAATCCTAGTGTGAACATAATAACAAAATATGCTAATTCCTATGATTAAGGAGAGAATAAAGGCAAGGAATTTTTACAAATAAAACTGATTGATAGCTAATTGATCTAATGGAATAATCCATGATTATTTCCTAAGTGGTGAGGATTGATTATCCTTAACAAAATATATGTATAAACTCAAATTCTTTGTTATAATGCTCGAAATCTATATTACCAGATGTATACATCTGGATCCTCTAATTGTGAATCACAAAAAAGGATTATACTTTCAGATGTATATGAGCATCGTACATCCAATACAAATCTAATTGAACTTATAATGTAATTTTTCCGAGCTTTTAGAAATTTTGGCTTGCATTTTATTTTTTTACGTTGTAAAAATCAAAATCTTATTGAGTTTACATGTATTATTTTTTAGTTTCAATTTAATATTTTGAGTTAAATGTTTTTATAAGGACGCTTAATTTTTTTCAATAAAGCTCGTAAAATGTACATATAAGCTCATAGTTTGAGGATCGGTCAAATAAACTTCAATCTGAATCATTCAATTGCGCAAAGTTACATTATTGTTTCACACGCATATTTTATGCATAATTTTTTTTACTAAAATTTAAATGATTGAGAATTCATTTTTACTAGTAGCAATGTTTCAAAATGCAAATATATATGACACTAGTCGATTATTAATTACATATTTTTTTTGTTTTACAAGAGTGTGCCTCAAGAAATAATGGACACACATGAGTTACGGAGCATAACCTTGGATTATAAGCAAGAGTGTCAACAATGTGATATTATAGATTCTCTGACAAGCGTTGAAACAACTAGTGAAATTCCATCAATCCCAATTCTAAAAGAAAATAATGGAATACCGTCACTCACAAGAAACGACGATGATGGTATTGTTCAGTTTTTGCATTTATTGAAATCGTCTTCCGATGGTTCTGAAATTAACCGAGGGCGTTCCGTATGGAAGAGGAAACCTTGGAGATAACGAATAGATTGATTGTTCTTGGTTGTTCAAGGTGCATGTAACTATTAATAGTTTTATAAGAATGTTGATTTACATAGTATACATTGTATTGTTGTAATATGATATTTACCCTATTACCCCCTCATTTCCATATACTTTGTAGTTTGTACTGCATTAAACTAAGAAAAAAATTATTATACTGAAATTGTTCAAGGTGTATGTAACGAATAGATTGATTGTTCTTGGTTGTTCTGAAATTGTTGTGAGCACCGAGAAAGATGGAAAACGGATGAGGAAGAATTTGGCGCGACAGTCGAACGAAACGAACAAGAAATAAGAAAGTTATGTAGATTTTAGTGTTAATGTGAAAAGGTGACAATGGAGGATGAAGGGAGCGAAAGGTGTGCTGAAAAATGAGAGGAAGAAGAATAGAAGATGAAGAAATGTTAGGGTTTTGTGTCCAATGAAGCTAAGGTTTTGACTAGAAAATAGGTCCATAGACAAACTAGGCCCTAAACTCATAAAATAAGTCACTTTCCACTCGAATCACGTCTCGAGTCTATTAGAACTTAAGACGGATATTATTATTATGCTCAAAGCTGAAGTATATTTTATCAAAATATATATGCATAAGAAATAAATATCTTAAAATAAGCGGTTAAATTATTTTAAAAGCATTTTACGGAAATCATCTCTCCTTTTAAAAAGTTTTGTCATCGAAATTTGAAAGTAGAAAGCGAAAAGTCGTAAAAACAAGGTTAACACTAACATGTTTACTTGGTTTAGTATCTTAAAATTTAGATTCTTTTCAAAAACTTCGAAAAGAATTTCCAAAAGGCACGAGCTTTGTCAATGGAACAAAAGGGTTCTCGTTGCGCATTTAAGAGCACAACATTACAAATCAAAGGCAAAGTAAAAAACCGAAATCATACGCCGATAAGCGTAGCACAAGTTATTAGACGTCTCCAATAATGAGTCTTAATATCAAATCAAATGCTAAAACCAATCAAAAGTTATAATCCACTTCAAATTTTCTAAACACATGCCAAATCGAAAGTAAATTTTCATTTTTAGACCTTTAAAATAAGTGAGATTTTGCAAGAGTAATACGAAACTTTTAACAAGGAACCCAAATTGGTCACTCAAACTGGTTAGAAATTGCGCAAAATGGAAAACAGCTTAGGCATTACGACTACAAAGCACAAAAATGGAATCTACACTTCATCAACAAAAAGGGTTATCTCGAACTTTTTTAAGGGTAGAAAGCCACAATTAGGTCTTATAACTATTACAAAATTTTATAAGCCACCAGCTTGAAAACCAAAGGAGACACAAAATAAAAAAACAATAAGACTAGAGCTGATCAAATGGCTCGGGCCCAAAAATTCCGGCCCGACCCCATCCTCTTTTTCTCGAGTTTGGGCTGAACTCTCGGCGCCAAAAAAGCCCAAAGGCCGATCCAAGCGGCCAGTGGGAAAAGTTGGGCTGGATTTGGGCTAAACTCTCGACCCCAAAAAAGCCAAAAGCGCGGCCTCAATTTTAATAGTTCGTGTAATGTGTAGTTGTGTACATTGTATAAGCAAAGCAAAAGTCAAAACCCGTTGATTATTGATATGCTACTGCCTACGACCAAGTTCTATATTCATGTTATCAATATCAAGTTTGAGTTCATTTGACTTCGATTGTGGATTAGAATTTGCTAAAACCTTGTTTCAAGCCTTTTTTTAGTTGTATTTTTTTATTCAACGTGCGTCTTTTGCCTCTTTCACATTTTGTAGGTGTCAAAGTCGTAAGAGCCAAAAAAGGCCAATCTAGCCCGAGGGCTCGTTTGAGCCCGCAAGGGTTGGATTTGGGTAAGGAAAAAAGCCCATTGACTTGACCCGACCCAGCACGGCGCCAACGAATGGACCGTTTTTAACATGTCAGCCCGATCCAAGCCTTGTCAAGCCTCGCCCATGATCAGCTCTAAATAAGGCATGAATGATAAAGCTTATGGTGAAAGGGGAGAGAAATCTATGAAACACAAGCACGCCACACACTCATATCAAATAATGACATCACCCTACTCGATTCTTCAAACACTTTTCATACCTCAAGATCAAAACTACTACGGAGTATTACAACTCACATCCAACTAGCGTCAATGAGTACAAGTCTCTCAACATGGTAATATCATCAACCAAATATCCTAATTTCAAACTAGGCTCAAACATGTTTTGACCGAGCATAAACCAAGACACACACTTTAGAAAGCTTGATGGCTAAGTTGGCCCCAATCTAAAAAATGTCCTTAAAAACAAAGTCAATAGGACACTCCAAGTTGAAAACTTAAACTGAAACTAGAGTTGGTCAAAGGGCCTAGACCTCAAAAGCTCGACCCAATCCTTTTTTTGGAGTTTGGGCTAAACTCTCAATCATTAAAAAGCCCAAAGTTCGGTCCAGACGGACTATGGAAAAAAAATTGGGTTGGAATTGGGCTAAACTTTTGGCCCCAACAAATCCCAAAGCCCGAATCCATTTTAATAGTTCGTAGTTTCCAGCTTTTAGGTTACCTGATGACGTCGAGTTAGTCTTACATACGCCTGCGTCGTAACTAATATGTTAGTTGTGTACACCGTATAAGTGACCAGAAAGGTCAAAAACCGTTGATTATTATTATGCTACTGTCTACCCGCAAATTTATATTCATGTTATCTTGTCAAGTTTGGGGTCATTTAACTTGGATTTGTGGATTCGAATTCGCTAAGATGTTGTTTTAAGCCTTTTTTAGTTGTATTGTAATAATTTTATCAATAACAAACTCCGTACCGTTGTATTCATTTTCAATGTTCGCTCTTTTTGTCTCTTTTACATTTTAAAGGTGTCGCGAGTCGTAAACGCAAAAAAACCTCGTTCTAGCCCGAGGGCTCGTTTGAGGCCGCACGGGTTGGTTTTGGGCTAAATAAACACGGCCATTAACTTGGACCGACCCGACCCATCCCTAATTATGGGCTGTTTTTAACACGTCGGTCCAACCCATGATTAACTTTAAGGGGGTGTTTGCCTGTTTGGTTCAAATATGGATATGAATTTGGAATCAGGAATTATACCTGGGTGGTATGGGGTTGGAACTTGATTCCTCATGCTATGCGTTTGTTTCAATTCTGAGTAGTATGAGTTTGAAGTTCAATTAAAAGTTAAAATCGGTAAAATAAAATAGTTTGAATCGAAAATTTTAGTAATATAAAATCATGAAAATACAAATTTAATCAGATAACTATATAAAAGTTTTAATTTACATCATGGCATAATTTGTGTTTCACGTATTTGCTTAATTTAATTTCATTCTCATGATCTCATATCCACCCCCTTCCTGATAATGAGAAACCCATAACTCATGGTTTGAGATATGAGTATAAAACCTCTACATTTGTCGACCAAATACGAATATGTGTTTAATCTATTCTAAATCCATATTTTTTCAAGTGATCCAAACACCCCTAGTTGAAACAAGACGGAAGGTTAATTTAGTCGAACAGAGTGGCCAATCAATTATCCAAATATGAGTCAACCCCGCCAAACTCAAAAATTTCAGCGCCTTCCCCCAAAAATTTCAGGTTTCCCTCCTTAATTTTCAACTTTCAAAATATTTCAGACAAATTCTAAATCAAAATCACCCCCTTTTCACCTCATTTCTCAATCTTCATCTAATTATCTTTCACAAATCTTCAGCAATATTGAAGCTCATCGATTTTCACTTGCCCCAATTTTTATCCAATCCCACAGTTTCCAGGTACTTGGCTCTAATTACTCTCTTATTACTCATCGTTCCCCAAATTTGGTGTCTTTTCAATTTTAGTTGAATTCAATCATGGTTAGAGAGCAAAGGGTAGAGACATTTTACTCGAAATTACGCGATTCGGCGTTACGGGTAACTGATGATACCTCCATTGCTCCATCCCCTTTGTTAATTTTCCCCTCCACTTCAGATGTGGATTCCTTATGTGCCCTTAAGATTATATTTCATGTACTCGAGTCGGATTCGATACAATATGCGTGTTATCCAGTGTCGTCGTTTAATGAGATACATAAGTATATGGAAGCTAGTTTGAGTATTTCCGCTGATACCCCTTTGACTATGTTGTTGATTAATTGGGGGTGTCATAGGGATTTGAGGAGGTTGTTGGATTTATCTCCTTCGATTAGGGTTTTCGTCGTTGATAGTCATAGACCGATACATTTGCATAATTTGAGTCAGGAGAATGAGGAGGTGGTTGTGCTTTATACTAAGGATGATGAGGATCAGGCTGATTTGACTTATGATTTTGATTTTGATGTTGGGCAGTTGGCGAATGTGAGTGATTTGAATAGTGATGATGAGGAGGAGGTGGAGGGCGCGGAGAGTGATGAGGAAAGCGAGAATGAGAGCGAGAGTGAGGATGATGAGGATGGTGGTAATGGTGGGTTGAATAGGAAGAAACGGAGGGTTTCGGATGAGGGAGGTGAGGGTGACCCGGTTAAGCTTTTTAAGAAGTTGAAACGGAAATATTACCAAATGGGTACTTTCCATGGTAAGCCATCGGGTGTTTTGATGTATGATTTGTCACATTCGTTGAGGAAGAACTCAAATGAACAATTATGGTTGGCTTGTGTGTCGTTGACTGACCAATTTGCTCATGAGAGGTTGAGTATTGAGCGGTACCAAGCTGGGGTAATGGAGCTTGAGCAACATATTAATAGTCTCGGGAATTTGGAGGCTGTCACGTCAGTGACTCTTAAGGATGGGACAAAGATTAGGGCTCCCGATTCTTCTAGGATTGTGTATGAGGATGAGCCTAGGTTAATGTTGCTAAGGGAGTGGAATTTGTTCGATTCTATGTTGTGTTCTTCCTATATTGCGACTAAGTTGAAGACTTGGAGTGATAATGGGATGAAGAAGCTTAAGCTTCTCTTGGCTCGGATGGGGTTTGCACTTATTGACTGTCAACAGAAGTTTCAGTACATGAGTATTGATGTTAAGAGGAAAATGAAGGATGAATTTGATAGGTTTTTGCCTGAATACGGGATAAGTGATTTCTATTACAGAAGTTTTGTACGGCTTCATGGGTATAGCTCGAAAGTTTCTGCTGCTGATGTGGTTTTTGGGGTCACGGCTCTTTTGGAATCATTTGTTAAGTTTGATGGTTCCTGTGCTTCGAAGCAATTTGGGGTAGCTTATGATGCATTGTCCTTAAACAACTTGGATCAACTAAGGACCGGGATGCAAAATGCAATAAAGGTGCAACGTGCGATTCTAAGACAAGGAAGCACAGCTATAACCAAAAGGGGCTCAATTAGAAGTGGTAGAAAGTTCAGGTGGGTTAAATTAGAAGATTCAGCAGACACTAAGCTACTAGGATACCCACAAGCATTGACTAAGTTCTGCTTCTTCGTGATG
Source organism: Silene conica (assembly GCA_029255685.2). NCBI lineage: Eukaryota > Viridiplantae > Streptophyta > Magnoliopsida > Caryophyllales > Caryophyllaceae > Silene > Silene conica. The sequence continues at coordinate 74,901,806 of CM055318.2, read as the reverse complement.
GATGCGCTTAGAGAGAAAGGGGCTCAAATGAAGCCGCTGTTGTGTGCTTGTTTATCACAAGAGCAGGATAAAGTGTTGATTGTTGGTGTGACAGCGAAGCCGAGACTTGGGGCAGAAAAAGGAAATGCATTTGGGATGGCTTTTAAGAATGCTGCTCAAGAAATTGGTGCCGAGTTCTTTCACGAACTCTTTGAATCTTCATGGATAATCTTAGATAAAGTTGCTGTCAATTCTTTCATGGTGAGGCTAACAGAAAGGCTATTAGCATCCAAGTCTTGGACTTAGACCTCACAAAACTCGCCCAACACGAACCAGAAAAGAACGGATCAAAACTGATCTGAACTTGAATTGACGAGAACCTGTAGGACATGACCTCAGATTTAATGGAATGACTCCTCTGTCAGGTCTACTCTCTGATTTACTGTACTTCGAATACCAAATGTATTCTAGAGCTGCAGTGAAAATTCACTGGCATTTCTCATAAACTCAAGTCAAGGACATATATATCTTTTTATCTGCCAATACCTGTTAGTTTAAATTCTGCAACTGTACTCTGTATAGTGTCTCAGGGTGTACTTGCTTATTTTATCATGCATTGCTAGTATTAATTTGGTGTTTAATATTCTTAGCATTTTATTGTAGAACTAAGTGTAAGGTTCACTGTCTGTGTTCAGCAGACCTCAGTATTTACTGTTTTTTGTTTTCAATTCTATGCTACTTTAGTAATCTAGTACACTGTACACCACACTGTTGTTAAGCATCGCGGAATGTCAGTACTTGAGATCAAATGCGGTTGTGCTTGATACCGATTTTTTGTTACATGTAGCCATGTACTGCCATTGATAGTTGGGTTCGACAACTGTTGATGAATTAAAGACGGAATGAAAGAAAAACATGTTAAATGAATGCAGGTTTCATTCATCTTCCTGGCAGTGCCAGTACAGCATAACAGATATAAACCAATTTTCTGTGATTCATTTAAACAAAAGATCCACATAATACATTACAAAGAGGAATTCTGAAGTTTCTCTATAGAAATAGCTACATCATATTGCATTAACCTTAATAATACCAGCCATGTAGATTTTCAAGCAAACATTAATGTGTGAATGCCAAAGAATAAACTGAAAATAAAAGAAAATTACAATCATTTTCACAAAGTACAAATGACCCGAGTGGTCGAAAAGCAGAGAAAAACATTCTGGTTTAACATCTGGTTTCCTGCTCTCGAATGCGCAGATAGTTCTTTTGTAGGCCACAGATCACACAAACAATCCATAGTATGGCTTTCATAATATGGTGCAGCAACTCTGAAAAACAAACAAAAGAAAAATAGATAAACACGACTACTCAGAATCACGGTAACTCAGCCGTGATTGAATATTTGAGTCACTGCCTAGATTTACCATGTATAGCATAGCATACAAAATACAATACATACCGCTTGTTTCGGGTTATTGTACTGAGGTGGCTGTTGGTGGGATTGAGGAGCATTACTGTGGAGGGGTGTTTTCCTCTCTTCTCTAGCCCTAGCAAAGGCAACCGTGTAGCCTTCAGCTTGTGAAGGATCGGTATTCCAAACACCATACTGTGGAATGGTTGCCTGAAAAAACAAAATCGAATGGGTAAGGTACAATTACCATAATCGCGAATATTGGCAGTCAATTATAGTACCATTAATGTCGACAGTGACAGAGCCAAGGTTTTAAGTTTCAGGGGCCGAAAACATAGATTGAAATTTTGAGGAACTATCTACTTAATAGGATTGAAATTTTCAGTTAGGAAAAAAAGTACTCACGCCTTGATTTCCTCGTCCACCACTAGTTCGATTCTGTGGAGTCGCTTTAGGATTGACTGGTGTTTTAGGCCCAGAATTTTGTTTTCCAAGACTGTCAGAAGATGTCGATCCCCGGCCAGAATTTTTTGAAACATCTTCCTTAGGCTCGGTCCTCGTTTTTGTTGCAGATGGGTCGCGTTCTCGACCTTTGTCTATCACATCGCGGTTTATCACAGGTTCACCACCACCCTCATTCTTAGTTTTCCTGGCAGTATCAAAGTAAGCGGTGTACTGTGCGCCTTCTCCCCCATTCCAAGCGCCAAACTGAGGCACCTTAGCCCGACCCACCTGAGGTTTGGGACCTGGACGAGCCTGAGCCTGAGCCTGAACCTGTGGCTTGCTCTCAGCCACTGAGGACCCACCTTGATTAGTTCTCCTTTGTCCATCAGCTCGGGTTTGAGATAGACCATTCTGAGCCTGAGCCTGGGTGTTTTCAGCCATTGAGGACCCAGCATGCTTAGTTTTCCTTTGTTCATCAGCTCTGATTTGAGACGGACCATCCTGAGCCTGAGCCTGAGCCTGAGCCTGGGCCGAGCCTCCAAACAAATCAGGGTTTTCTTCGGGATCATTTGGATTTATTTTCATCCCGTTGTGCTTTGTTTTACGTGCAGTATCGAAGTAAACTGTGAAGTTTTCATTTCCTCCTTCCCAAGCACCAAACTTAGGGACTTTGGACTGCAGGCATTACAAACCCAAATTAATTAGACTAGTTATGTTAGCTAAAACTGCGATTCTAAACCGTCATCAATTGAATCACAGCATAACTATAAGATATCAGGAAGGTTTTATTCAACCGAGGGGAGTATCCTTAATTCCTTATATTATGTTCTAACTGAAAGTCGAGAGCTGCGTTAGTTCTGATGGGATGGGAAGGAACGACTAGAGTACTAGCAACGACACCATTAGATAGTCTGTCAAATATTATTACCTACAGCGAGTTAAAGGGATCAAATATTAATGTACACCTGACCCTAGTATGACGCAAAGAAACCGTTTCTAAATGATCCGTCTCAAAATTGCATTAGTCGAATACTCTAAACTATAAAGGGGATAGACAATCTAGTGAGCCCTCTTATATAATTCTCTGAAATGGATCAAAATTCATTAATAAGTCTCACATACAAGATTGTTCAAACCTTCCACCCAAAATGAAATTTTAGCGATCTATCTAACAGGAAGGTTTTGGTTGAGATGGTTGATCTATCATGATATCCGAGCCAGTGTGACAAAAGGTCACGGGTTCGAATCCTGGCGACCTCAAAACCCCTCAAAATGATTTGGGGGAGCCTGTGCAAATTAACCACTCTTCAAGGTCACGGGTTACACACATAATTTGATTAAAGTGTGATGATAGGTGAAAGAAGCATGAAGATTAACAATAATCATAATGTTCAACCATTATGTAAATGATGAATAATTCAGATAGTTGACTTCCTTAACAACAAATCATAAACAATCAGCAAACACAAAAAAATGAAAAAAAACTCTTAATCCCTTGATTATTAAACAAAAGCAAAAAAAATGGAATTTTTTTTGAGAAACTTACAGCCATAAGAAGAGGAAGTTGTATGTTTGGAAAAACCCGAAAAATAATAATGAAATTAGAGAAAACTAAGCATATGTATTATGTATGGGGACAAAGGAGGAGGGAGGGGGGGTTGCAAATGGGGTGTTAAGTTGATATATAAAATGAAATTAAAAATAAAATAATAAAAATGATGAGCTACTTCTATGCAAAGCATTGACTTAGTATTCATTTGACAATTCTTCACTTTAGAAATTCTGTTTCCATGGAATTCAATCACACACTCTTCTTCTGCTGTTCTTGCTTTGACTATGACTTTCTTTCTTTTGTCTGTCCTACAGCAGTACGTACAGCCCTGCTTTCCAACATAACAAACTCTCGTTCCAGGTTCCAGCGTTATCCGTCTTAAACGTAAAACGGGTCGAATGCATACTAAATCACATCACTTATCATCTAAAAAATGACAATTTTTTGGTCAATAACAGTCTTACGCAAAACTTACTGAACATTTATCATTTGATTATTGGATATTAATAATTAACAAAAAACGCTTAGCAATTATTGGATATTAATAATTAACAAAACACGCTTAGCAAGAAATTTAAAAACAAAAGAACGCCGTCTGTGGGAATCGAACCCACGACCACGTGGTTAAAAGCCACGCGCTCTACCAGCTGAGCTAAGACGGCTGTTCATCTTTAATTCTCTTCGAATTTATTTATCGTAATTTTACCATAATTTTCGAGAGAAAGAGGACATCGACAACACAAGTTTATTGACTAAAACAACATGTTACTGCAAAACTCGAATACTCAATGATCAGGAAGCCACTCTACGGGTCCGTGACTCTCATTTTGAATTTTCTAAACGTCAAACGAAAATGAAACTAAGCAAGAGACACAAGTTAGAATATGGGTAACCCAAATTCTCATTTTAAACCGTCATTATCATCAGTCTTAAGTATAAGACGCGTCAAATACATACCAAATCACCTCACTTGTCACCTAAAAAATGATAATCTTTTTGTCTTTATTAACCCACTTGGTGATATTTGATCCGTCTTAAAATTAAGACGGATAAACTGGACTTACTGTATCGGTGATTGTAAACTTGCTGCATTTATGTATTTAGGAGTATTTAGTAACAACATATTCTTTACCTTTATTGCTCACATATGGTTGCAAATTGCAATGTTGCACGAACTCAGAGTTAAAACAAACTTCTCCAATATAATTGGATGATTACTGCTCAAGATAGCCGCTAAATCACAGTAGGTCTCCTGAGAGACCGTCTTTCAATAAAATATTGAGAGACGACCCATATACAATCTGGAGCATATCAGATACGATATCAAAAGAGAATATGGTATGTAGGAGAGAGAAAGATCTTATTTAAATTTACATTTAATAATATTTAAAAAAGGAAAGAAATTAAAACAAAAATTCTCCCAATGCAATCATAATAACTGTCGTGTAATCTTACACAAAATCTTCTCACTTTTCAAAAATTCAAAAATTATTTTTCCTAAAATTCTCTTCTTTATCCTAAATCAAATCTTTGTATTGCTTCAAAAATTCTTTCATAACTGCCGTGTAATCAAATACCATTATTACTTTTTCTCGGAAATTTAAAAACCAAAATTATCACAATGAACAAGAATATGGTATGTATTTGAAGTTTAATCTATGTATTCTTTTATTATATTTTAATTTCGTACCAGTTTTATGAAATTCGGTATATATGTATCTTTCAAATTTTGAAAACCATAAGAATTTCGTACATTGATTTTGTTCTTTTGTATTATGGTACTAAATTGAAAATCAGGAAGATGTTTGATATTGATTTCGTACCAGTTGTAGATATGTACAATATTCGATAGTAATTGTGCAGTAGTTGTATAAAAACTATGTACTTGTTTTGTTAAAATTAGTACTTAGTATCATTTTGTAGCCTAAATGTATCTTTCTGATATAGTACCTGATTTCTTACATTTTGTATTTGTACATTATTTGAAAGGTTTTGTTTAGTTGTGTTATAGTACCTTCAACTTGTTCCTTTGTATTTCTATTTAATTTTTGTACTTGTTTGTTTAAATACGTACTTAGTACGTTTTTCTTACTTGTACTCGTTTTGTTAAACTTAGTATTTATTACTATAATATAAGGTAGATGTATTTTTCTTATGTACTACACTTAATTTGTTGTTTTGTCTTTTCTATAAAAAATAACGCTTTGTACATGTTATATTATATTTCGTATTTGTACATTATTAGAGGCTAAATATATTATTTTTTTGTTCTTTTATAAAGTAATATTAGTACCGATATATAGCAGGATAAGTACCTTTAATTATTGGATGTATATTGTCTTTACATGATGTACTTGTAGTTTGTTGTTTGGTACGAAGTATTTTTTTATAGTATAATTTTTTTTTCTTATGACAGAAAAAGGGGAATGTTCAAATGATAAGAATCAAGATGTTGAAACAACAAATGTAAATGAATTTTGCAACACATTGGGTGTTTGAAGAAAGAGGAGTTTTACTATTGTTTAGAAAAATGGAGTTGAAGAGGGATCAACTAAAGCGAAAGGAGCGAAGAAGACGGGTGCAAAAAATTAGAATAGATTTTAGCATATTTATGTTATATTCTAGACGATTTTAGTTTTTATTAGATTGGTTATGTAAATGGATTATTTGGTCATTCTTTTTTGCTTTTTCTAAGACATCGTATTGAAGGTGTTATGTAATTTTAGTTAGACGATTTTGTACCGGTTCAAGATTGAGATTATAAGTGTAATGTTATTATTTGTAGGTAACATTATTGTGTAATGTTATATCACAACGTATAAGAAATTCTACATAATAAAGCTGCATCTATACACTATTGAAAATATTAAGTATAAAATTTCTAACATACAAAGGACCAAGTTCAATGTACACATCTTATGGTCTTCACCATTACAAAGATACAAAATACGAAATATGGTACTAAATCAACAAATATTAGTACAAAAAGAAACTTGTACAAAAATAGCAAAAATCACAGCGAAATACAACCAGAAATATTGTTTTTTAAACCTGGTACTAAATTAACAAAAGTTGGTACGAAATCACACTGGTATGAATATTACAAAATTGAAGAGAAATATAAGCATAAATAAAGTAAAATAACTACAAAGTTACAAAATACAAAATAAAAGGTACAGAAAAATTATTAAAAATAAAAGATACATAAATCTAAACTAAATGTGTTGGAGGTGTATATGGTAATAAACTAGTAGTTGTAGTCAAATGAACTCCTCTTCCACTAGTCTTTTTACTTTTGGAATAACGCTTCAACCTAACACTCCGGCCTTTGGTCTTCGTTTTTATGGGGTCTAATACTCCTACATCATAATAAGAAGTTATCAAAGTTAAAAATATATATATATACGAAAAAAAAAAGTACAGAATTAATGTCACTGATATCTTATATTTTACTTTGTCGGTACGTAAAAAGGAGAAAAACATACGAAATTGATGTAACTTATTACTAACATTACCTGTCAGTACGTAAAAGGGAAACAAAAGTACAAAATTTATAAAACTTGTTACTTACATTACCACGTCGTTACATACAATGGAAAAACAAGTACTAAATTGTTCCACAAAGGAAAAACAAGTACGAAATTGTTCCAAATATGATGAAATAATACTTTACCATCATTTTCTGTTATTATAACATCATCTCCCTCAAACGGTGTCGAATCATCATCTTCGATATTTTTCATGATTGTCAATGCTAGAAATTGCAAGAAAAATAAATTAGTTTGCAACAAAAAAAATTCAACATAACAAAAAACTTAGTCGTGATTAATAATACCTTATATATCTATCGAATCATCAGGTTCTTCCATATACATCGTGGTTTCTTTGATTTTTACAATTGAAGGTTGGAATAATATTTTAGAGATTTTTGTATTTCCAGTATATGCCTTGGTTTCAGTGTAATAATATTTTTGTGATTTTAGATAGTTTTAGGAATCAATGAAATAATTGAGGAGCAATATTAGGAAGGTGAATCAATTAGTTTGACTATACAATAATTGATTGAATAAATTAATTACAATTACCATATTATAATATGGTATAATTTAAATCCAATACATTGTCATGGGTCGTCTCTCAATAAATTATTGAGAGGCGGTCTCTCCTGAGTTTTTGTGTTTCAAAATAGTTAGCCACCCATTATTTGTAAAATGGAGTTTAAAATTCCATAAGAGTTTCTAACTTCTCTTTTTTGTTTTTTTGACACGGAAGTGTCTCTAACTTCTACATGTCGTAGAAGTTTAACTACCTACCAAAAATAAAACTCCAATATGACAACCAAACAGATTGTTGTAATTCACAACGTAGGAATTAAACACATCAATTTAATTCTTGCATCAACCAGAAGAGGCATTTGTATAACTACATAAAAAGCTTTTGTACCTTGGCATATTAGGATTTAAACACCGCCTCCGTCATCACTGTCATGCATAACTAATTTAACTTTAACATTGATACACATCTGGATGAATAAAATTATAGAGCTAACTAACATGCCATTAAATATCGTTCAATCGTGATCATCAAATCGGCCATTGCACGCAATCTCAATGTTTTATCCTAACCTTCCTCTTTCAGAGGGCATGGACCTTAATCTTGAGAACTTCGGATTTCAAATGTTCTTTATTGCCTGTAATTTCTACAGTTTTCACCTGATCACAACGGACACAATGTTCAACCACCATAAAACACGGTCCTTCACAAAAACAACCTTAGAATTCAAAATATATCCTATAAATATTTTGAAAGGAAAAGGAAATTATAATTTGGAGCTGTACAAAAATGAAACCAAAATGTTGGTCAAAACATCACTCGAGGGCTTGCAGAAGAAGATGCTCCGAATTTGACTCAAAACCAAAAGTAGGATTGGAAGTGATTACAGTGTCATAAATCCATCAAGTTTAACTTAAAGACAACCTTTAAGATCGATCAAAACCTAGCTTTCTGCACCTCTTTTTCAACAAATATTGAAAATCCCTATCGCAACCGGTCATCCCCTTGAATTCAATGCTAGTATTATCTTCTTCCTTGGACCCTGAAAAGGTAAAAAAAATTAATTAGGACTCACAAGTAGACCTGTCAAAACTAGACCCGACCCGAAAACCGACCGTAACCCGACCCGTAAATAACCCGTAAATGACCCGGTTTTTTGAACCCGAACCCAAAGATACCCGAACCCGTTTTGACCCGTAAATACCGGGTCAAAACCCGACCCGCAGCGGGTTGACCGTTGGGTTAAGACAATATATCATTTTTAAAATATACAATGTCATAAGTATTGATGACTTATAAATTTTTTAGAAGAAATATGTATATATATACGGTATGTAACGTCATCACCTCCAACAATATGCCACGTCATCACCTCAAACAACATGCCACGTCATCACCTCAAAGTGTGTCATACCGTCACTTTCACTGTAGTACGTCGAAGTGCATTCTACGTCAGCAGTGCCAACTCATCACCTCGAACCACATGCCACGTCATCACATCGAAATGTGTGTCACGTCGTCACTTTTAGTGTAGTACGCCAAGTTACATTCCACGTTAGCACTGTCACCTCATTATTTCGACGGACCACATGTCACATCACTACATCGAAATGTGTGCCACACGCTCACTTACACCTCCTTCCACATAATTGCCTAGGACCACATGCCACATCATCACTTCAACATATGTGTCATACCTTCACTTTCACTTAGCGAGTTAGTAAGGGTGATGATGATGATAACGATGGTGATGTTGGTGGTGAGGGCAAAAATGGTGACAATTAAGTTGACTAAGACGAGTAAGAGGATAGAAAACGTATAAAGGGTAAGAATTACGATATAAAAGAAGTTTTAAAAAATGCGAGGAAAAGATGTTGATTGACCCGTATTTTTACCCGAACCCGACCCGGAACCCGTATAGACATGACCCGTATTTTACCCGACCCGAAATACACCCGACCCGTATTTTACCCGAACCCGTATCTACCCGACCCGCAACCCGCCCGTTCGACCTGTTTGACAGGTCTACTCACAAGTGTGGACTATTAAGAGGTAAATTAGTAAAAGGGGCAAGGAGATACAAAGCAGAAAGCCATTTGAAGCTGGTAAGAAAAATCACTATGGGAAACAAAGATCAAAAAGAGGAAAAAAGATAAAGATTGGACGTGTGAAAGCCTCAGAAAATGAAATTAAGGAAATTTTACATGGATCCTCTATGTTTTTAGAGTTTATAAGTTGTACCCCTCCTTTTGAAAAGATATAGTTTGAGTGGCTATCGCCTATAAGTCTAAGTCTTGGTCACGAGTTCTGAAAGCAAAGATTTTTTTATATCAAATTGATGTCTTTACGAGATCTTCAATTTCCTAAACGTCACAGAAGATGAATTCCCTACAGTCTCACAAGTCACAATATAAGCCATTGCTCAAGGAAGCCTCAGCAAAGAAATATTTCTTAAAATCTAATTTTGAGTGATGAACCGAAGGTAAAAAGCCTGTAATTTATCCAAATTTCTGGATATGCAAATACACTTATTTATGTTAGCGACAGCATACAGGACAAAGAATTTCTAAAAAGGTAAACTTCGTCTTAAAAACAAGCCACGCAAATTGAAGATGAAGAAAGAGTTTTGAAGTTCCGAAACTGATTGAATATGTAATCACACAAACAATCCTGGTTCCTTCAAGTAAAATGCATTAAAGAATTCTAGTGGAAGGACATAGTTTCATATACGAGATCAATTCTTCATTGACAAGGGCACTAAAAACGCTATTTGCACTGTAATAGGTTGAAAGCAACTAGATTAGATAGCAAAAGTCCACCAACTGGCCCACTACAGCCAAATAAAAGATGTTAAACACCATACCATTGGGATTCCCATTGCTTTAAGGTCCTCATCAGTCATGTGTTCGAGTGCTGTCATATCAACCTGGAGAAACATACCCCTTATTAAATAGAAGCTTCCAAAATCAAAAACACGAGATCTAATAGTCACATGTAGGATATTTACCTCCTCCGCCTGAAATGTTATTTGATACTTTTCAAGTCCCAAGGACTGAAGAAATCCATCAACCGAAGCATCAGCCTACAGTAACCGAAAGAAAGTAAATAATTTAAATACAAGAATGAACTGAAAAGCAGCAACGCCAGAGCAACACATATCTACACCGTCTCAAAAATACTAGAACTAAATTGAAATGCTGTTGCAACTATTTCCCTAAGCAACTTGCATACAACTAAAACTTAAAACTGATGAAACACATTCGCAAATTGTTGTAATTCATGAACAAAATGAAGGTCAGAAAATCGCATGTCTACCTTTTGCAGAGGCTTCTTATTTACAGGAGCACTGGAAACCTTCTTCACATCTGCAACAGGGGATTCAGCAACGACATTTCTTCTAGTAGGTTTCGGAGCGTCAAGTGTAGGTTTAGGCTTGGGTACATCCTTCTTAACTTGCTGCAAGTGCATTGAGCCAGACAACAAATCACGCAGATCCCGCACACCTCCACCTCGAGTATCTTGCTGATTGTTCTTCCTTTGAAGCTTCAACCGCAGATCTCCTCCACCAAGCTTGCTCTCTTCAAGGGCAATCGACAGTGTCAAACCCAATGTTGTCTATAAAACAAAGAAAGCAGAAAACTTAGAATATGTAAATGTCAGCTGATCCATACGTATGCGTGGTCGATTGTCATCAAAGAGATCATGCTCCCATTTGTCATCTTGTCTCTGCCTGCATGCATACATACCATGTCAGAGGGCTAAAAACAATATTACCACGGAACAAAGCAAGAAAATAACCTCATTCAGACACCGACCATGTAAAATAAAGCAATAACCAAGTAGGCGCAAGCGTAATACATATACAAAACTAGAAGGCATGGTTCAAACAGGAGTCTGATACACAAAGAATAACATGCCATAAAGAAAGCATATCAACCATTTAAGAAGTCTTATTGCAAATCATTTCATTATGCCCAATTCAGATAAGCAAGTGTCATCATCAGCCTCCTTGTAGCTACCCATCACTACACACAACTCAGCATAATTAAATGGGCAACATCCTACAATCCTAACTGCTCACCGACTTCTCAGTGCTTGGAAATACTATTGGTGACAGGTAGCCAAAGAAAATATAAGAAGTTCTGAACACTAACACTACTGGCAAATAGCTCTTGATATGGTTATGAAATATCTCATCTCATCTTGTTCTATGTTCCAACCAACAAACATGGGATCTAAAAGATGGAGCTAACTATCATCACGGAAGAGGAAGGGATGTATCATAAATTTTGGATGGACTTCATCAAGACCAAATGTAGAGGACAAGTAAACTGGGACACTGCTATAGAGATGTGCTGTTTTGTAACTTTTTGTGGATTTATGTGCGTTTGATTTGTGTAATACTTCCATAACAGTATTACAGTAAACACGGGGGTCTGTATCTGTCATTTGCATAGCATCTCTATTTTTACAAAAGCAGCTACTGCTTACAAGGGGGTTTCAAAATCCTTGCCCCAAAGGAGCTGAAGGTTTGTAATGCTGTAACAAGGAGAACCATCTAAATAATCCTATGAGGCATAAAAAACACAAAACCCTAACGTCAACATCAATCAATTCCATGGGCACCAAGATAGATTGATAGATGAGCAACATGTTCTGAATATATCAGCCTGGCAAGAAACCCCAAAAATTACAAGCTAATCAACTTGGTCTGCCTTCTCTTCCTAAGTCTAAAAGACAACTTACCATCCTCTCTACGCATCAAATAACAGAATTTTTTATCACAATATTGGACCTTTGTTTAAAAAATATGACTGCTCAAATGATCACTAGTCATAACAAACCACAGTACCTTTGGTGTGCCTTTCGTACACGGAAAAACTAGCAAGTCAAGCTTCTGTGCAATATTCATATTTATCGCTTCTACTTTCCTAAGACCAACATTCTACTCTTGACTTACTAGCCCTTTCAAGGTCATAAGAGAGGTACTACTGCATATAACTTTATTTTGAACATATATATATTTTTTTTAAAATCAGTGCACCTCATGCGCATGAGGCACACACCTTTGACTAACACAGTAACACCTTGCCCTCATTGCCGCTATCCACAGCCGCCTTGATGTGCCCAATGCCTTTTAAAACTAAGTGTTGGGCCAACAAGTCTTAATCCTTTTAAAACGAAGTGTTGGGTCTCACCAGTAAAATAGGGTGATTTTACTAACAAAATATAATCAAAATGGAAATGGGGGAATAGACCAGAAACGGGAATACGAGTCATTGATTCATTTCTTGAGAATCGGAGGGAGTAATAAACAGAGGTATCTATTTTCCCTCCTACAACTCAAATTAATTTCTCTCTTAACACTGCGAGGAAATATTTTTAGAGAAACACAAGTATGATCAATTCCCCTTCATGTTCCCTCTCCTTCCCTCCAACTTTTGTATCCAAGATTCCAAACAATACACTATTCTAAATTTCGAAAACAAGATAGCTTTTCTGAGATACACATAAACTGCCGCCTTTACCATGACAGATATACATAATTGCATCCTCTCCTAGTAAGCACCAAACAAGCGTTGGATCACCTAATCGAGTAAACATGAAGCCTTGGCTCATTTTTCTGTTTTCAGACAAAACATCAATTACTGTGTTGGTGTTCCACAACCAAATGCCCCAGTCCATCCCAAATCTCAACCTCTATTATTAGCACTCGCAGAAAATGCACAAAGAGTACAGCGAACTCAAACACGCCCAAGGTACTTAAACCGCATCTTCGTGTCCCTAAAGTAGTGTATCTCTTAGCACTAGTATCACACATTCGACCAAACGCAATAAAAATAACTGCACAATACAATCTCCAAAAAAACCAATTGCAAAATATTGTGCAAATCAACCGATGTGAAATGATTGCGAAATTGTAATCAAACATCAAAAACAGCAGCAAATCTCACCACGAAACGGGAAAATTAGCTACAAATTCAAGCTTGCAATCAATGCTTCGACCTAAATAAAGCAAAAATAAAAGGAAAATGAATTAAAAGTAGCAAAACCTTTTGCCAGTAACGCTACGACGGCTGATAGAATCGGTAGAAGAGTTGCCGTTAAGTCTATCTCTAATTGTGGATTTGGATTCGCCTTGAATTCGATCAGCGTACATCTTTATGAGGAATAATTGAAGGTAGCAGAGTTGGATTTGTGTTGGAGAAGGTTTACAGAAACCCTAACCCTAGATTTTGGGGAAAACTTTGATTTAGTACGCAATGGAGAAAAGAAAGGAGGGAGGGACAAAAGAGGGATTTAAACAAATTGCGAACTGAGAAGTGAGAACGCTTTATTATTTCTTACAAAGACGATTTAGTTGGGGACTTGGGATAATGTATGACTTGAGTTTTTTTTTTTCTCAAAGAGGGAACTCAGCCGCTGTATTCGTGTATACTGGGTAAATTTTCGGGTGTATATGATAGTCTGTAAACTAGGCTTGAACCCGGGTCTCTTGGAAATTTCACCCAAGTTTTAACCATCAGACTCCATCTTTGTTGGCATTTGACTTAGTTGTTTTTTATCGAAAAATTAAAAAATTAAAAAATTTTAAAATTTACAATAGAAAAAAAAAGAATCAATTTTGGCATCTAACCATAATAGATCTATCTTAACCGTTAAGCTAAGACATTCATAGATATAGTAAGTTGTGAGGTACGTTTAGTCGCATAAGGTATTAAATTAACCGCTTTATTTGAAAATAAATAAACAAGTGGCATAGAGTTTAAGATAATTTCAATTTACAACTAAAAACTCAGGAGTTTTGTGTTAGTAATAGTTGAGTTTAATTTGGTTATCGTCTTACCTTCTAGGCAGAAGTAGACTGGCTCAACGTGGCGGGTGAGCTTAGCTTGAGCACTACATCGGGCCCCATTTTCGCCAATTCGGGTAGCCCACGTGCTAGCTCGACAAAACTCGTCTTTAACCAAGGTCAATTAAAAAAGCAAAAAAAAAACTATATGTACAATATAATTATACTTTTTCACATATGGATTTTACTTTTACACATATATATATTTTCATTATCTTTCCATATAATACCCTTCACCTAAACTTAGAGGCGGCAATCATTGATACGACCCGAAAACACGACACGAACTCGACACAAAATTAGCGGAGTTGGGTCAAAGTGCTTACATGTTTACGTAATTGGGTTGACACAAACACGACTCGAACTTAATATGGGTCGGGTTAAGGTTGGGGTCGTGCGACGCAAACCCGACACGAATAACCCGTTAATTTGAATGGATTATGATATATCCATTTAAATGGGTTATAATTGGCTTTTTTTTTTGCAAGAAAGGTATTACTCATATATATTTCAAAGGAGAACATATATGAGTTTTCTTACAAGAGAATAACCACTAATCAGTTAAACTGATGACAAAAAAAAGAAAATCCTCTATTGTTTAATCTAATCCTCCATATCTATATTAATCTGAGCATTAAGAAGGTAAGTGTTCACAGTGCCTTTGATTTCCTGTAACAGCTGCTTTTGAGATCGTTTTTGCCCTTCAAATATTCTGAAGTTCCTTTCTGCCCAAATGATTGCTACCAGACATCCCAAACTACATGTGAACCAGTTATTCTTCCAGTGTCTTCGTTTCCTTCGTAGGTTTGTCCATTTTAGTAAAGCATGTAAGTTGTGCCCCATGTCCGGGATCTTCATCCAAGTCAGAATATCTTTCAGAAGCCCTTTTGTAAATTCACATTCAAAGTAAAGGTGTTGAGAGCTTTCCAGTTCCACTTTGCACATACTGCATATGTTCACAATGTGCATAACCTTCATTCTCTCCTGATCCAATGTTAACAGCTTATTTTGGACTGCCAGCATTGTGATAACTTTATGCATTGGGATGATCTTCCCCTGTTTGATACTGACAAACACCTGTTAAATAGCATTCTTTTGCCTGATCCCTTCATAAGCCTGATGCACTGAGAATTTCTAATGCTTAACACAACTCTTTATGAAATTTGAGCTTGGTGAACTCCTCCCCACTTCTGCACACAGTAATATTTTGCCTTCAAAATTCCCCTGACATTATCAGAAAAATACTCCTTAAGGGAAGTCTCCCAGATTGAGCTATTTTTATGGATATAGGAGTCCATCCATTTGCCCCAAATGTTCCCTTCTGGTTGATCTAATTGCTATATCCATTTCAAGAGCATTGCATAATTCCAAGTTTGCACATCTCTTATCTGAAACCCTCATTCATCCCATGGAAAGCATATGCTTGTCCAACTCTTCAGAATAATTTTGTGTTCACCTCTATCATAGCCCCAGAATAATTCTTTGCAGATTCTCTTCAAGTCATTATGGACCTGTGAAGGAAGCAATAGACTGGCACACCAGGAATTGCTGATCCCAAACACCACAGAATTCAACACTTGGAGCCGTCCAGCATAAGAAAGATACTTGACAGAGAAGGATTGAGATACTTTCTGCAATTTTGTAATTAATCCAGCAAACATATCTACAGTCAGAGCTGAACTATGGATTGGTATTCCAAGATACCTGAAAGGAAACTTGTCTTCTCTAATGCCAACAGTCTGCAATATTAGTTGTTTGACTGCATTCTGAACTCCACCAAAATAAATTTCAGTCTTATCCAGATTTGCATTGAGACCAGACCATTTAGAGAATGTGTTCAGTGCATTTACTGCATCAAGGACAGAAGGGAGGTCTCCTCTAGTGAATAAAATCAAATCATCAGCAAAGATTAAGTGATTCATGTCAATTTTGTTGCATTTAGGATGATAAGAGACATTTGGTTGCTGGCAAATCTTCCTCAAACTCCTGGACAATATTTCCATACTAAGAACAAAGAGAAATGGTGAGAGAGGATCCCCTTGTCTCACACCACTTTTCCCTTTGAAAAAACTATGATGTTCTCCATTCACCAGGGTGAGCCATGAGCCAGTGATACACCCCATGATCCACTTAATGAAGGTCATAGGAAAATTGAGACCCTTAAGCATGTTATAGATGAATCCCCATTGCAAGGTATCAAAGGCTTTGCTTATGTCTACCTTTATTAGACACCTAGGAGAAATGTTCTTCCTAGCATATCCTTTGACCAAATTCTGAGTCAACATGATATTGTTAAATATATTCCTTCCTTTCACGAATGTTGCCTGTTTTGCACCTATCAGAGAAGGGAAAATGCTTTGTAATCTGTTTGTAAGAACTTTGCTCACTGTTTTATATATGGTAGGGCAGCATGAGATGGGCCTGAAGTCTTTAACAGACATAGGAGTGTCTTTCTTTGGAATGAGGGTGACCAAGGTAACATTGGCCCGCTTGGACATAAAACCATTCTTGAAGAATTCCTCTATTGCCAAACAGTAGTCATTCTGCACTATTGGCCATGCTGCCTTGAAGAATCCTGAGTTAAATCCATCCACTCCAGGACTTTTATTCGGGTGAATTGTAAAAAGTGCAGTTTTGATTTCCTGTCTACTGACTGGCCTGGTCAGGTCTGTAGCATCTGCTTCAGTAACCATGGGTCCATTGCTAATAATTGCAGAATCTATTTCATGAGTTTGGACAGCATTCCCCAAGAGGTCAGTGTAGTAATCCACAAATGCTTCACCCACTGGTTTTAGCCCATGATGAAATGTACCATCCAAACTTTGAATTGTCCCAATCATTTGGCTTTGATGCCTTTCCTTTATTTTTTGAGAAAAAGAACTTACTACAAGTGTCATTTAACTTGACACTTTGGGATTTTGCTCGTTGTTGCAGTATCTTCATTTCAGTTAGCTGGAGATTACGAAATTCCTGATTAAGACTATGCTCCTTTTCCAGTAGAATTTTATCAGAAGGATTAGCCTGTATTGCAGTGTAACAACTCTCCATCCAATTCCTTCCTTGTCTCTTCAATTTTCTCATTAGCTGTAGCAAAGTGTTCCTTGTGCAGCAGCTTCAGGTGCTTTTTGACATTCTTCATCTTACACATTAGTTGATACATTTTCGTTCCTTTTTTATCAATTCTCCAATTTTCTGTCACTATTCTAAGGAAATCTGGGTGATCTGCCCAACAATTCAAGAATTTGAACTGCTTTTTTGGGGTATCATTGTCATGGAAGGTCAGCACAGTCGGACAATGATCAGAGATACCTGGTGAAGGATAATGTGCAGTGGTTTGGGGATACTGGTTAATCCACTCATCATTTACAAGGACCCTATCCAGCTTAGAGTAGACCCTATCATTAAGTTCCTGTTTGTTGTACCAAGTAAAAGCATTTCCTGTCCCTGCAAGATCATCCAAGTTGCAGTCTCCTAAACATCGATTAAATTCCAGCATATCTTTCAAATCAGGAGGAGTATTACTCCATTTTTCAGATGGTTGACGGATAATATTAAAATCACCCATCACCACCCATCTGTCCACACTACTTGAGTACTGTCTCAAATTATCCCACAAAGATCTTCGTTTGTTTGCAAAGTTATTCCCATACACACAAGAGTACCAAAACTTTCTTCCAGAAGCCAGATGATGAACCAAGCAGTGTATTACTTGGTCAGTTTCAGATTTAATTTCCACTTTAACTGTTCCAGAATTCCCGAGTAGCCAGATTCTGCCATTACCATGAGAATTATAATTCCCATAAGCTGTATATTGCTTAAAATTCCCCCTGAGTATTTTCCTGAATTTTGATTTCTTAACTCTAGTTTCCAATATACCCATTATGTCTACTCTATTTGTCTTCATGAAGTGAGCAACTTCATGTTGCTTATAGGGGTTATTAAACCCTTTAACATTCCATGTTGCACTAATCATTGACAATGCAAGGACCTCGGTCCACTACTACTTCATGAACCTGTGGAAAACTGAAAGCATGGTCTTCCAGTTCATCCTCTTCCTGGTCAATCAATATCTGATAAGTGTTCTTTAGTGGAGTACCTACAGTACTTCTAGAGGGTGTGACTCTCTTCATGGCTATTTGAGTCACCACCACCTCCTCCTCATTGTGGCTTCCTGAGTGCATTTCAGTATCCTGTGGAAGAGAGCATGTTGCTGTGACAGAAGGTCTCTCTTCATGGATATTTGAGACGTCCTGATCAACAGACTTAAGCCTCTCCTCCAGAGGATCTGAGGTACCACCTGGCTCACAAGAGGTTTTGTCCACTTCATTAGTTTCCTTAGTAGTTTGGTTTGTTAGGTTTATTAGTTACTCATAAACTAATATTTTAGTCATACTAACATAGTCTTTAATTAACCCTTTTAATTAACATATTATAATGATCTTATGCATGCTAAAACAAGCGGAAATAAGGAGATTTCGACCCTTACATATGGTCCGAATATAAAGCAAGGATGATCCTCCTAATACCCAAATAAGAATACCTCCTTTGGATGCACCAAGACAACCCCTCAAATAACCGAGACTTGAACAAGCTAGTTACAAAATCGGTTCTCCTTAATATTATCTCTAATCTCTCTAATTAGAAATACAATACTAATTTTAACAATGTACTATTAGTATTATTATTATTATCACTATAATAATATTAGATTGAGGTTTTTCACAATATTTCTCTCTAGAAAGTTTTGCTAGGGTTTTTCTAGAATGAACAATATTATGTGAGATTAGAAGATCACAACTTTTATTAGTGTGGTCTTGGGTTTGGGACGGCCGAAACATAGGGAGTCACAAGAGGGAACACCTTCCCTTTCCTATGCAATTCTATTGGCCTTAGGTAGTGTTCTCAAGGCACACTATAATCATTAGGTTAATAGGGTATTAAGTATGCTTCTCAAACACTCCTCGAACCCTCCCCAAACCGTCACATTTAAGGTTAAAATGGTTATCCATTTTACACTTTGTCAATTGTACAAATTGTATAAAATTGTGACATCTTATATGTAACAAAGTAATACAATATATATATATATATAAATATTTATCGTATAAATATTATAATTAAATAAATCCTATTTATTAATTGACAAGTAATTCGAAATTACAATTGTAAAATGATTATTTATAATTATCGTCAATACGATTTACAACCTTTGTATTAGTTATAACCCGATATTATAAAATATCGTTCATTGTTTAACAATTGACACGTTTCAATTTTAAACATAAATCTTACATTAAGATTTAACCTCTAATCTCTCGATATACGAGTTTAAGGAATATGAGCAAATCGTATCAATATACATTTGATCATTTTTATCAATTAAGGGAATTGTCCTAAAGGTGTGACCTAAAGGGATCAACTGACCACCACCGTCATACGACAGTAATGTCAAACTCTAGCTAGCCAATCATTACCGATTAATGTTGGTCAGTTGACTAATACAAATCGTATCATCCCTTGCGCATTCTTGTTATGAGATTTAGTTACGTGGTCGCACTATTGTTGAGGACACATTTCCCAACAATCTCCCACTTGTCCTCGACAAGTGTGCGTCACCAATTCTCTTGTCCTATTACAATCTCCCACTCAATGCAAGATGTCTCTCTCAGGTCGTACTTGCATTCGATCATATCATGAGTGGTTTCCTCGATCTAGAGAATAACTGTTTGACCGGAATTATCTACCATAGATACCTTCCGAGCGTGGCCACGCATTTCCAGTTAACTTCTCCTCGAGTGGCCTTGAGATTTGAACAACCCTGACAAGGGGTGGACAATTTCTATCGCACTATTTCCTTTGACTAGTCACAGTCAGTCACAGCCTGAAGCAGTCCCATTTGACTCCAGTTACGAAAAGTCGTAGAGAACGGATCAAGGTTGTGCCTAAACTGTACCATTTTGGGAGAGTAGTCTTTAGTCTAAGAATTGACTCACAAGAATACTATAGTAGCTCTCGCCACGACCCGGCTATAAAATTTCCAGAACTCTATAAGCGGTCACATTGCCCGACAGAGTGTTTCTAACAGTCTGCCTATGTGATCGACTAGGCATCACATATGACTCTATGGCACTTGAACTTGCCATCAATCGCCTCACACTCTAGTCGCTTTGAGATGTCACCTCATGTAAGCGGCTAGGGACATACTAAGTCAATCCAGTTCACTTATGGGGTTCAATATTGTCTCTTACAACCCATTTGGATTCTGACAAAGTATCTTTCACTTTGAGTTAATCATAACTCAAATGATGTTGTCATGCAACAATAGTTAATACTATGACATTGCATTTGATGCACAATCATCTATTTGTATTAGTGTTTTGCGAATAACCCTTTATTCATGATTTGCAAAACTTACAAATTTTGGTCTCCTTTATTCTCATATTATCCCGTATAATATGATTCTATTTGAGTACATATCTAGAACTCTTTCTAGATTTTGAGTTTCCTTTTCGGAGGAAAGCTCTCACTGTTATCTTATAACTTGTGACGTATCGATATACTGGAGGGATTAAGGAATCACTCTCTTTAGTCACTTATGTACTGAAATCTACATTGTAGTCTATTTATGATTTCATCATTCTAATAATTTTCACTCATCTTGGCTATTTGATAATGGTTTCATTCATCGTTATGAATAATGTATCCAACCATTCTAACTTCTAGTGGGCGACCTTTTATTATCCATATAATAAACCTTCCCATTAAAACCCCATCATCATATGATACAAATTATTTTATTCATCTAAATTGAGTACCTCTTATTCTTTACTCTTAAAGAATCACCCATTCTCTCTAAATGGTAGGTTTCAATTCTTTAATGAATATTGCTCCCACTGATAACAATATCTCTCGATATCTTAAATGAACCTTTCATTTCTCGCATGTTTAAACTATTACTCGAATTATTATCACTATCTCTATAGTGATCCATCTTTTCAGATCATACCTTCTGACATAACATAAACTACTGTCGAGGGGACTGAGATGATTTCTCCTCTATTATCTTATAATCATAGAAAAATCATTATTTCAAGGAATCGGTCTTGCCTCCGAATAGATAGATGATTTCTCCTCTATTATCTTATAATCTTTGAAAAATCACTATCTCATGGAGCCGATCTTCCTTCCGAATTCATACGGGGTTTCCCACTGAAACAATGAACACAAGGAACCTTTCTTCGAGTGTCCTCCCGTAGTTTCTTCAGTGTACCTCTCTTCGAGTGTCCTCCCGTAGTTTCTTTTGTTATCTTATTTAGGTTTCTTCTTAAGAACCCTTTCGGGAATCTTCTCTAAGATCCTATAGATATATCATTGGTTTGTACGTCGAAAATTTTCTCCCACTCTATCCTTTAAAATAACCCTTATTTGTTCAAGGATAGCTTATTTCGATCGAACCAATGTATATTAGTTTATGGTATGACGAATGCATTCTCATTTTCACTTAAAATGAAAATCTTATAATGAACTAATATTGTCTCATTTTGATTGAAAGTATCTCATGGGGTGTAGTTCTCCGTTTTAATCAACACCTTGATTATATTATACTTGATCGTATCAATTTTTATTGTGTGATAAGATCACTATTATTCATGTTTTAACAAGACATGCAATTTATTTGATAAATCAAAACATTGATTAAGAACAAAAGTAGTGACTCGGGTTGAAAACCAAGTCACTAATATCCAAAATTACAACCATTGTTTTAGGATTTTAATCCTTGTCTTACAAGAAAGTAAATTGTTCCAAAATAAAATGCAAAATATGAAAGAAGACGATATGAAAATTAGAGGCTAGCTCTTCAAGTCTTCGATCAATTTGGATGCTACCATAGCCATCCAAGTAAGGAACTTCATGCTTCCTTCTCCTTGCCCTTATCGTTATTAGGAGGCGCCCCTTTAAAACAATTAAAAAGGGTAAATATCAACACATTTGTATCATTATACATAAGTTGATAAATGACATGAATTTAAACGAGAATTATTACCTACGGCGGTTGCTTTCCCATTTTTGAGATCGCTTAAGTATTTGGGGCAATTTATCTTCCAATGACCGATCCTCGTGCAATAGTGGCACTTGTCTTCGGATTTCGAAGACGAGGTGGAAGCGCCTTTCGAAAAGGTCTTTTCTTTGGTCGCTTTGGGCTTGAACGTTTTCTTGCCCTTGCCTTTCGAGGCATTCCTTTTGAAGTTTGTTTTCCCTTTCTTTTCGATGTTCAAAACATCCTTGGTGGAACTTTCATGAAGTCTCATGCCCCTTTCGGCTTGGACGAGCATCTTATGCAACTCATCCAACGTGGTCTCTTGGTTTCGCATATTAAAATTCACCCGGAATTGAGCATACGCTTTAACCTTATTGAGCGAGTGAAGAACTCGGTCAATAATGAGAGAGTCGGGTACATCAACATTTTGCGCTTTTAGAGTCTCCGCGAGCTCAACGAGTTTGAGCACATGAGGGCTTATCTTTTGCCCTTCCTTGAATGTAATGTCAAAGAAGGCGGAAGCCGCCTCATATTGAATCACCCTTGGAGTTTGCGAAAACATGGTCGCAAGCTTGGTGTATATCTCATATGATGTGGTCAACTTAATCATACTCCTTTGGAGATCCGGCTCCATGGAGAAGATGAGCACATTTTTAAGAGCGGAGGACTCTTTCATGTAGGCTTCATAGGCCTCACGAGTTTGGACCGACGAACGAGCGGTCGGAGCGGGAGGAGCGGCTTTGGATAGGTAACGACTCTTATCGTCACCTTGAGCGGCCAAAAGCAATTGCGCATCCCAATCCTTAAAATTGGAACCATGCTTATCGAGTTTACAACGATCCATAAAGGATCGAAGCCATGATACGTTAGTGAGAGGTGGAGCGTTGGTTGCCATTGATGTTGTTGAAAATTAAACTACAATAATAAAATGAAAAAGAACATCATTTTAAAATTCATAATTTAAATTTAGGAAACTTAAACATGTTTAAGTATATTTACTTAATGATCTCTTACCCAATTAAGTAAACAATCCCGAGACCCAAACCCATACTAATCCGGGCACGGTGTAGCCGATTCATCCCGTATCGGTATAATTTGGTGGATTAACCCTTTAATCGGTTCTACTCTTAGAACTCTCGGTCGACAATTTTCTTAAAATTATCTTTAGCCCGAACTTATTGCAACTACGGTTACGAATACTTTCGTTGAGATCAACCAAATTTCAAGGTGTAATCTTATTACCCCACTTACCCAACGTGACAATTTCAGTACCCCGATATAGCCAAACCTACGTTCTTGTGAAGAAGGGATTCATGGGTCCGTACTTTTTGGTAAGGCTAAGTCTCAATATTTATATGTAAGAGATCTAGTCAAATTATTATCTATCTCTGTTTAAGTGAATTAAGTCGGTGAATTATCGATAAAATAAATGACTAGGTCGACTAAATCGAAAAATGCATGATACGATGTATGACGATTTGGCTATGCATGCAAACATATAAAAGCAAATAAAAGCATAAAGATAAACCCTAGTATGGCCTTTCCTAGAAAAGAAATAATAAAGTACAAATTCGGAAACCAACTCCTTTGGTCCCTTGAACTTCACGCGGCACGCACTTCGAGGTAAACACCGTCTTGTCGGAACTCCTTTCCGAATGGCACCGTCTTCAAGGAACTCCGGAATTTACAAATATTACAACTTTTCTAGTCTACTTTATACATTATAAAATAGAAATAAATTACAATTGGGTGATACGAGATCACAAAATTACAACCGAATCGGTAACCCCTTACATTACGGGAAATACCGATTTAAAAATTAAGGCCATACTAAGTAAATTACATAATTCCCAAAATTACGTAAATAAAATCATGACATTCATAATTAAAATATGCAATGCTTATAAAAATATGAATTAACATGCAAACCCTAAGCCAAATCGTCCTATTTAAAACACTTATTTAAATAGTTATCGTAAACCTTGGTTTATGGAATCGCGTGTTTTAACGTTTAACAACACTATGCATTATATGAAACGGTTTTCATCCTTAAGTTAATCATCCTAACTCGCATAGGATTCAAAATTTAGTCTTACTCAAACTTTGAACATGACTTAACTTATATTTCAATATTGATCGGTATTACTCGGTTTTACGGGAAAAATAATATAAAAATCCAAGTGTCATAAACATTTCGAAAATTCAAAATTCAAATTTTGAAAAATCCAGAATGTTCTTAAAATTTTCAGAATCTTAAAATATTAGTATTTATACGGTTTTAACATTATTTCGTAAATAAGACGTAAAACGAGCATTTTAAGTCGGAAAATTTAATAATTAACTTCATAAATGCAAATTAAATACTAATAATATTTTTATACCTTCCAAAACATTTTAAGAACACAAAATGGACAGAAAATTAAATGGCACATTGCCCTATAGCCGAAATTTAATTAGATGACTCTAAATATTCAATTTTAAATGCTACCTTTAACAAATTAAAATTAAATCAAATCTAAAACTTTTGGCTCCCAAGAAAATTTTCATGATGAACATATCATATATGACTAATATGGGTTAAATTTTTCGGCCATTTTAACAACTATTGCAAATTTTAACGATTTTCGTCATATATCGTACGATTTTAACCTTTAAAATTATTTCTCAAGCATAAAATAAGATAAAATTCTCGAAAATTTTATGCATGCTGGAAATAATATATATGACATCGTGTTAAATTTTTATGGCCAAATTCCAACTTAAACTATTAAAGTCGAAATTATGTCACTAATTACCCGATTTTTACATTAAAAATCTATAATATTGCAATATTTGAGATAAATTTCTGGAAAATACAACATAAAATTTAAATATTGCATGTGACATCCTCATAAATTTTTATAGTCAAATTCATAATATAACTATTTTAACCCATTTTTATTCATCTTATTGCATTTTAACACTTAAAATTCATATCACACGTTTTATAAGTCCATAATTTACGAAAATTCATATTCATATTATAGAAAATACATGTGATAACATACTGAAAAATCTCGGCCAAAAGATGATTTTAGCTATTTTTCCCAAAATGAACGAATTTAACCATTAAAACTTTATAAAAACCGAGATTTAATATACCATTAATCAATATTCATGCAAAATATATTCCAAATATTCTAAAACATTTTAGAAAACAGTAGGTAATCATGCTAAAATTATTTCGTGCATATCATATATTAAACGAAAATTCAAATTTTATTTTGTTATCTCTATAACTCCGTAAAAACGTAAACGGAAAGCATGCAAACAACCTATTGCTCTGATACCAATTGTTAGGTTTATTAGTTACTCATAAACTAATCTTTTAGTCATACTAACATAATCTTTAATTAACCCTTTTAATTAACATATTATAATGATCTTATGCATGCTAAAACAAGCGGAAATAAGGAGATTTCGACCCTTACATATGGTCCGAATATAAAGCAAGGATGATCCTCCTAGTACCCAAATAAGAATACCTCCTTTGGATGCACCAAGACAACCCCTCAAATAACCGAGACTTGAACAAGCTAGTTACAAAATCGGTTCTCCTTAATATTATCTCTAATCTCTCTAATTAGAAATACAATACTAATTTTAACAATGTATTATTAGTATTATTATTATTATCACTATAATAATATTAGATTGAGGTTTTTCACAATATTTCTCTCTAGAAAGTTTTGCTAGGGTTTTTCTAGAATGAATAATATTATGTGAGATTAGAAGATCACAACTTTTATTAGTGTGGTCTTGGGTTTGAGACGGCCGAAACATAGGGAGTCACAAGAGGGAACACCTTCCCTTTCCTATGCAATTTTATTGGCCTTAGGTAGTGTTCTCAAGGCACACTATAATCATTAGGTTAATAGGGTATTAAGTATGCTTCTCAAACACTCCTCAAACCCTCCCCAAACCGTCACATTTAAGGTTAAAATGGTTATCCATTTTACACTTTGTCAATTGTACAAATTGTATAAAATTGTGACATCTTATATGTAACAAAGTAATACAATATATATATATATATAAATATTTATCGTATAAATATTATAATTAAATAAATCCTATTTATTAATTGACAAGTAATTCGAAATTACAATTGTAAAATGATTATTTATAATTATCGTCAATACGATTTACAACCTTTGTATTAATTATAACCCGATTCATTCTAATCACGATATTATAAAATATCGTTCATTGTTTAACAATTGACACGTTTCAATTTTAAACATAAATCTTACATTAAGATTTAACCTCTAATCTCTCGATATACGAGTTTAAGGAATATGAGCAAATCGTATCAATATATATTTGATCATTTTTATCAATTAAGGGAATTGTCCTAAAGGTGTGACCTAAAGGGATCAACTGACCACCACCGTTATACGACAGTAATGTCAAACTCTAGCTAGCCAATCATTACCGATTAATGTTGGTCAGTTGACTAATATAAATCGTATCATCCCTTGCGCATTCTTGTTATGAGATTTAGTTACGTGGTCGCACTATTGTTGAGGACACATTTCCCAACATGGTTCTCCATTAGTGTTTCCTTCTTTTTAGAATCCTTCTTCCCCTTCCTACATGTGTGCTTAAGGTGACCCATTTTCCCACATTCTGTGCAGTAATGGGGCAACCATTCATACTCCACTCTCTGAATGGAAGAGCCAAAAGGGTAGTTAAGTTAATCTCCAAAGGCAGCACTGATGCAATATCGACTTCAATCATGACTCTAGCAAAGGATAGTTTGGCTTTAAGAGTGGTTGGGACATCGGCAAACATAGGCACTCCAATCTTGCTTGCCATCTTGCTTAGGACACTAGGTGACCATAAGTAAGGATCCAGAACAGGGAATAACACCCAAACTGGGACTTTCGATACCTTTTCCATCTCAAAAGAGAAATTGGGATGCCACTGTTTGAGAACCAACGAGTGATCCCCCATCTTCCATGGTCCCTCTTTCAAGACATTGTTCATTTTCTGAACTGAATTAAACCTAAAGCCGAACTAGCCTTTTTTGAAGTACTGAACTGTTGGAGAAGCTATGTGTTTCCAATATTTTTTCACAAACGTTTCTACTTGTTTCAGTGCTGGTTTTGACCCAATCAAGTGCCTCATTAGAGTATGTTTCCAGAGCTTAAGTTCATCCTCTATATCCTACAAGATTACTTCAATTTCTTCAGCAGATTGGCTTTCTTTATAGAAAGAAAGCTTCATCCCATTACAGAGAATTCTGTTGAAGAGAGAAAAAGTTCATCTCTCTAAAATGAGTCTATTCAGTTTACTATAATTGGCTTTTGTTATTTTGAGTTCGAAATAAGACATGGAGATGGTTTATTCTTGCTGTAAAATCTATACAATATTATTAAAAGGCTAGGCAAAAAATGCCACGTTGACAATGCCACATGGATGAAAAAAAGCCACGTAAATGTGACGTGGCATGTGATTTGGCATTCCCATAATACAATTGTGACATGGTAAATTAATTTGACATTTTTAGTATAATACCTAATAATAATAATAATAATAATAATAATAATAATAATAATGTCACAGATGTTTTAATAGGTTAACTCTACTTCTACTTTTGCTATTTCTTATCATTATAAATTTGTATTTACTCTCAACTCTTCATCATCCTCTTGAATTCTTATTGAAGGTTGGATTTTCTTGATTTGTAGGTTCTATTGGTAATTCAAATCTAAATTCTTTATTTGGTTGTATTTTTATAGGTTTACTTTAATGTCATGATCAAGCTTTATTGTTATGCGGTAAGTTACTAATTTTCCCTATACTTTTTTCTCAATTTTTTTTATTATCATTTTTTTTATGTTGGTAAAATCATGCTATTTCCCTATAACCGTTATTTTATCCATCTTCTATATTAATTTGCAGGTAATTAACTTCATTATAAAGTTATTATCTTCTTTATTTATTTTGTTGTATTTTTATAGGTTTACTCTAATGTCATGACCATGTTTTATTGTTATGTGGTAATTTACTAAATTTCCCTACACTTTTTTCAATATTTTTATTATCCTTTTTTATGTCGGTAAATCATGGTGTTTCTATATAAAACTGTTATTTTATTCATCTTTTATACTCACTCCTATTCATAATAATCTTCCCTCTGTTCTTTTTCATCAGTTCACAATACCTTCCCTATTTCCTTTTTTGGTAAAATTTTTATACATATTTTAATCACTCACCCCACCACAATACCCTACCATAAAACTTATTTTACTCAACTTACTCACAACAATTACCTCACAATACATACCCTCCCTCCAATCACCCGACCTCACACCAATACTTTCCAATATAATAATCCCTCCTTATTCTTTATGCCTTCCCCAAATAGGGAAGGTTATGTTGAATAGGAGGGAGTATTAATTTGTAGGTAAATTAGCTTCATTATAAAGCTTATATAAACCAACCACAATTCTCATCATTTGTTTAACTCTTTGATTTTCATATAAGTATAATTTTCATGTTATGTTTATATATTGATTTGTTTGGTGTTTACTTTTAATATTCTGCGAGTTGTTTGAGAGATCTATGAAAAGTTTGTTGTATATTCGCGCTTTTTAAGAGAGTAATAATACTTTATTTTCAATCATTTTTTCCCTAATACTTGAGTGTCATTTTTACTCAATATGACACTGCTAACATACATAAAAAAAAAACTTCAATAAGTAGCTTATATTTTCAATTCTGCAATCAAAGTCTATTCTTATAATTAATGGTAAAATAAATTTAGAAAATTGAATAAAAAAACCTTTTAAAATTCCACAATTTACTTATTGAACCATTATGGAATAGCTAATTATTATACAATATAACTAAAAATGCAAGTTGAGTGTCATTTTATTTCATATGGCATTGCTAACATATATTAAAATAAATAAATTAAATAAGTAGCTTGTGTTACCAGCGCCACAATCAAAACTTACTTTCACAATTAATGATAAAACAAATTTAGAAAATCGAATGAAAAACCTTTTAAAATCCCACAATTTACTTTTTAAACCATTATGAAATTATTAAACTTTTCAATTATGTCATTTGCATTTTCAATTCATTTTTTCCCCAACCCCCATTATTTGTCTTCTTTAATGCTTTTTTATATCATTTATATTACTACTTTCTTTAGGTTGTGGTTGATGGTGTTTAAACATCAACTAGTTTTGTTACCCGTGCATATTGCACGGGATAGTTTTACGTTGTTTTTTTTTTGGAATTTTGACGTTTATTTTTATTCATAAAATTGAATACCAACTTTGAATATAAATGTATAACAAATTTTTGAAGAAACTACAATTTATAGTACAAGTCAATTACAATATATTTATAAGACAATTACGTATTTTAAAAAAATATGAATAGTTTGAATTATGAAAATATTTTTTTGTTAAATACAATAACAAATATATATGAACAAAATAGCTATCTAAAATTTGCACAAAAAACTTTCCAACTTATTAACCTAAAATAAGCGCTCTTTTATTCGAGTATATATTTTAATTAAAAATACATGCATAACTTATAATTTTTAGCTTGCTTTTTTAACTTTAATTTTACCTCAGTTTTGTGCCTTTTGTGTTTCTTCCCTCCTCAGATTACCCACGTAATGTTTTGTCTTATTTGTATTCACATACATTTCATGATGCTTTAATACATATACAAAATATTTTAACAAAAGGTAAACAACATCAACATGGCAAAAACTTGACAAACGAAACAAAACATTGACAGACGAGAATCATTTAAATTACACCAAATCGAAAACATGAATTCAAATATACAACAAACGATTATAAAACTAACAACATAACAAATTCAAATATATTTTATTGGACACTATCATCGCAACAACAACAACAACAACAACACACTCAGCAATAATTCTCAATATACTCACTATGATCAAATAATTAAATTAAACTATAGAATATAATCTACTACATAGAAACTCATGAGCAATAGATATTTAATAAATAAAGTGAATCGAAATAATTATAGGTGTTATAGTATTTATAGACATTGAATAACCATAAATTTACATATTTATTTTTAGTTTTAATTTATTTTGTGGTATAAATAATTTAGATAATTGATTGTCGAGAAACTCAAGAGATGAATTAAAGAGCAAACAATGTTAATGAAAATTATGTGTGTTAAGTAATATAAAGAGTTTTAATCAATTTATTAACATATTGTATTACAAAAATTAATTAAATAGGAAAAGTTTTTAATTAACTTGGTGAGTGTTAAGTATTGTGAAGAGTTTTAATTAATTTATTACCATGGTTAATTAAGAAAATGAATTAAATAAGAAAAAATGGTATTAAAAATGGTGTCTGTTATGTAATATGAAGAGTTTTAATTAGTTATTAACATGTTTTATTATAAAAATTCCAATTAAAACATTAATTTAAAATATAAATTGTGAAATTTTTATTACAAAATTTTTTAACTCAAATGTCAATATTAATTATAAATTTCGAAACTTTGAATGGTTATTACATAAATTTTGGAAAACAATATATGAAGAACTTTTTAATTAATTTGGTGGGTGTTAAGTATTATGAAGAGTTTTAATTAATTTATTACCATGTTTAATTAAGACAATGAATTAAATAGGAAAAATGTCAATAAAAATGGTTGGGGTTAAGTAATATGAAGAACTTTAATTTTAATTAGTTATTAACACGTTTTATCACAAAAAATTCAATTAAAACTTTAATTTTAATTATAAATTATAATTTTTTTATTACAAAAGTTTCAATTAAAATGTCAATATTAATTATAAATTCTGAAATTTTGAAGGGTTGCATAAATTTTGAAAAACAATATATATTTAATAATGAAAATAAATTTAAGAATAATGATAAGTGAGTTAAATTAATTTATAGATAAATGAGTTAAATTAATGTCATGTAATAATAAATTGATATTCTATATCACATTAATTTGTCACGTCACATTAAAAATATGTTAGGTCACATTTAAATATATCACGTTACATTAAAATTTCTCATGTCATATTATTTTAGGTACCCTTTTAATTAGTTTTTATAGATAGATTGTGATGGAATGCCATGAGATATAGGGCGTTAAAAAGTTTGTATATAAGACTTTAAATAGTTTTGTGACCCGTGAATGATAAATTATCTAGTGTAAAAAGCTTAAAACATACTTTTTAATTAAATCAGAGGGCTGTAGTTAATAACCAGATTTAGGAGAGGAAAATAAATAGTTTGTATCAATTTACTTTTGTGTTCGCAACTAACGTTTTTTAATTTTTAATTTTTATTTATAAGCATGTGACACATGATTTTAAATATGACTTTATTTTTACTAACACATGACATAGTAAGATACTTATTATTGTCTTTTTAACATCGATGCTCAAAAGTGATGAACCTTGATTGATATTTATGTCTATCTTAAATTTGATAATAATAATAATAATAGAAAAAAAAATGCTCAAAAGTCATAAAACGTATCCTTAATTGTTTATAGTTTTTTGATAGAGGCAAAATTTGTAAACAATCATTTTTCTTATCAATATAGTCAATAGAATTGTATGTGCCACTAATATATATGTCTTATCTATCTATTCACATCAAGTTAAGTGGGTTAAGGTTTTAAATTAACTATATAATTTTTTTATTTTTTATGTAAGTTCAATTGTTGGGTTACGAAATATTCATCATATTTTCAAACTTCATCGTACGCATTTGTTTTGTTCAAATTTAAGGGCTATCGAGATTTGTGGCATTAATAAGATACTTAATCTTGTCATTTTATAATATTGTATAAATTAATAGATAACTCAGTTGATATTTTACAATATTGTATAAATAAATGAAGAATCTAGTAATCAATATAGATGAATTATCTATTAACCAATATAAAAATGACATAAATTTAAATTAAATGCTTTAAGTAACCTTTTAACTATATTGTAAGCATAAATATTAATAATAATGTACATTTAGCCATTATACATATCAATAAGAATTTTTTGGTCCAACTTGTTTATACGATTGCGATCTTTGTAACTCCAATTTCATTCTATGAGAGCTATTTTTCAAATGAAAAATGATGAATAAAAAGACAACACATACAAAAATAAAACATACATTTTAAAGTTTATGAAATACTAATTTTTTTTCATGAAACTTAAAATAATTAATCATTAACATTCATGTTGTCAATCTTGTAGTTAATTTATAATATTTAATTGAGGAAAATATATGGGAGTATTTGTTTAAACAATTATAGTATTCCCTTCTTCATATAGTTCTCTTTCTCCAATGAAACATCCTACAAAAAAATCCACTGAGCAATTAATAACAAACAAAACGGTTGAATTTGATTTATTTAATATTACATTATAATTATATTAATTTAATTTTTTCCTTAAATAATTATATAAATATGACATTGAATAATAAAAATGTAAGTATATTTACCTTTAAAGAGCACAACTCCACAGATCTTGACGGCCCCTAAATAACAACAAAACAACATATATGTGAACTTTAAAAATGTCATAGTACTTCATAACCAATAGAACTTAAAAAAAACAATGATATGAATGATTATTTACACATACAATTCTCTCGGTGATGAGGTAAACAAAATATTGGCTTGAATTTTGTCTCACAAATGTTGTCTTCCATCAAATATTTATAGCCAATTGATGATGCATTTTATGACTTTTGGACGACTTATATTTATTATTATTATTATTATTATTATTACTATCAAATTTAATATATACATAAATATGTAGCAATGTTTTGTGACTTTTAATCATCCTTTTTCATTATTAGCAAATTTAATAGACATAAATATGGAGTAGAGAGAAATTTAATGTAAAATGTTTGCTTTAATTATTTTTTCCCTTTTTTATCTATCTTTTTTACAAAATCTAGCGAGCATGAGAATTGTTGAGTCATTATTTGCCTTGCCTTTTATTTATATATTAAATTTATAGATTTATATATGTATTTAATTTAATGAAATTATATCCAATTAAACGAAATTGAGCAAGTATATAATAATAAGACTTAAGAGAAAATTGCAGAGTGATTTAAACTATATCGCAAATTAAAATATATTTTATTGAACAACACCATTGCAGCAGCAACAGCAACAACAACAACAACAACAACAACAACAACAACAACGACAACACCACTCAACAATAATTCTCAATATACTCATTATCGTCAAATAAATAAATTAAACAATGAAATATAATTCACAAGTAGAAACTTATGGGTAATATATTTCAAATAAATAGAGTGAATAAAAACTATTATAGCTATTATGGTTTTTTATAGACATCAGACAACCATATATTTCCATATTTTAATTTTAATCTTAATTTATTTTGTGATATTATTAGATTAGATAATTGATTGCCGAAAAATTCAAGAAATGAATTAAATAGGGAAAAAATATTAGTGCAAATTACGGGTGTTAATTAATATAAAGAGTTTTGATCAATTTATTAACATGTTATATTACAAAAATTAATTAAATAAGAAAAACTTTTAATTAATTTGGTGGGGATTAGGTATTATGAACAGTTTGAATGAATTTATTACCATGTTTAAATATAAAAATGAAATATATAGGAAAAAATGTTAATAAAAATGGTGGGTGTTAAGTAATATGAGTAGTTTTTATTAATTATTAACATGTTTTATTAAAAAAAATTGTAACTATAATTATAAAATTTATTAGCATATTTTATTACATAAATTTCAATTAAAATGTCAATATTAATTATAAATTACAAAATCTTGATTTAAATTTTGAAGGGTTACATAAATTTTGGAAACCAATATATTTAATATACAAAATTAATTTAAGACGAAATCTTTGATTTAAATTTTGAAGGGTTACATAAATTTAGGAAAACAATATATTTAATATATAAAATTAATTTAAGAATGTTGAAATATCCTTTAATATTATAAATAAGTGAATTAAATTAATTTATAGATAAGTGAAATAAATTAATGTCATGCAATAATAATTGATAATTCATCACATAAATACGCCATGTCACATTTAAAATATGCTATGTCACATTTAAATATGCCAAGTCACATTAAAATTTTGCCAAGTCACGTTAAAATTTGCCATGTCACATTTTTTTAGTTACCCTTTTAATAAGATTTTATAGATGTTAAAAATTCTTGTAAATTAATTAAAGTTTGATAGAGGTCATTAACATTTCCATAAAGGGGGAGATCAAGAGAGAGGAGAATTGAAGAACATTACTTGCATAATTAGTGAGAAATTTAATTGATGAAATTAATAATGGTGACTAATAATTAATAAAATGGTGGGTAATGGGTAATTGAATGAGTTTCAAGATGAAAGAAGGCTAAGACTTTTTTTAATTTACTAAGTAGATAAGATAGAGCACATGACATGTAGGATTGTTGGCGACACCTTAGAATCGGAGCTGACATGTCATCTCAATAGGAGGTGTGAAATATAATAATAATTAAAATGTTTTAGTTTTTAGATAAATACTTTGTGAATAACTTATCTTTACACGCAAACACACAACGCTAAAAAAGTTACTGTAATAATTAGCCTTTAAATTATATTTTATAGATAGATGTATATAATTTAATCTTTATAGCAAAACAAAATAGTTGCATGATGTAAATTTACAGTGATGTGTTTTTTTATTTGGGGATTAACTTATTCTAACAATTAACAAATAAATTTTAAATTTAGCATGCATTTTGATTTATTAATTGTTGTTAAATTTATTAAAAATAAAGAGTCTAAACTTTATTCGTTATTATGCTATTTAAAAACTTGGTATGCGTTTAATGCTTGTAATTAATTAGTTTTTTTTTATTTTGTTTTTTTTAAAATAATGATGTTATGTTATTTAAAATCTTGGTATGCATTTAATGCTTGTAAATTTATTAGGTTATTTTATTTTTTCTTTTTTAAATAATGATAATGATGATGTGGCGGCTTGCTAGAATTTCTCAAAAGTAAAATGGTGAAATGTGGTGCTTTGTCTTGCCTTTTTATATTATATATAGATTTGTTACCAAATGCATAGTGTTGTGTAATTGTGATATTATACTTTTTTTGAAAAACATACTTAAATTAATATTTTTTTGATTTATATGTTTAATCATCTCTAATATATATATTTTTTTTTTATCCATATGCTTATTAATCATCACCATATATATGTTTTTTAGTAAAATAATATTTTATAGTCTTTATTACTGAATTTGTTTTTGTGTGTTACCGGATAGTTGACTCAAGTTTATCAACATTTTGACAAAATTTTTGTATTAATAATAACGAACATAAGAAAGCTTATGACCATTTTGGAATTTGATTGTGGGAATATATTTTGTAGATTTATTTACAAACTAAGCACTGAAAATAAAAGCTCAATTCATAAATTATCGAATAGATAGAGACCGTTTGAATCATTTCTATTATATTTATATCCACATATTACATTGTTTTTTTAGATGTAGATAATATTTGAAGCATGCACAAGATGATATAGCTCCAAAGATATTTCGTTGAAAATGTTGGTGGAGAGGATGGGAAAAAATATAGAGATGACTATATTAAAGTATTGATTTCTTAGTTTAACCTTGCAGGTTTGGATTTGATATGCGTACACATCTTTAAACTCTTAAATAACAATGTTATTATGATATTTTGTCTAAAATTTTTAATCGATAATTCTTAACTCTTTATTTTAGAATATACTTATTCATAATAACAATGTTAAATAACAATGTTATTATGAATAAGAAATTTTCTGTCGCGCACACACATATAAAAAGTAAGTCTTGCTTGTGACGGGTCACCATTTGTAACGGATATTTTGTGAGATAAAATGGATACAGAATGAGTTAGTGGAGAAAGGGGACCACATGAATAGTGTCAGAGAGAGAGAAAAAGTGGATATTTTGTGAGAGAAAACGGTATCCGTCACAAGCTTGTGATGGATATCGCCGTCACAAATGAGAATTTGTGAAAATAAATAAATATAAAATTTAAGTTGTACTATAAAATGTAAATGTTAATAATACACTTTTTAGCTTCCTCTCCCCTTTATAGCTATTAATAATTAACTAGTTTAGTTGCCCGTGAAAATCACGGGACGTTTATGACGATTCTTTCAAAAATACATTTAAAATATACCTCGTAGCATGTTTAGTTTCTTTTTTGTACCTAATAGTTAGTTTAACGCATGAAATATACATTTTAAATTATGACCGGTTTAATATAATACGTATTGAAATGAAATTGTTCAGTTAGGCTATTATATGTTATTTTAACTGAATAGTTACTTTAATGCATGAAATATACATTTTTAAACTTTGATCGGTTTTAACAGAATACGTATTTAAATGAAATTGTTCAGTTATGTTATTATATGTTTTAACCTAATAGTTAGTTTAACGCATGAGATATACATTTTAAATTATGATAGGTTTTAACATAATACATATTAAAATAATATTGTTAAATTAAGCTATTATATATTTTAACCTAGTAGTTAGTTTAACGCTTGAAATATATATTTTAAACTATGATCGGTTTAACAAAATACGTATTTAAATGAAATTGTTCAATTAAGTCCTTATTATATGTTTTACCTAGATTTAGTTATAGTGAAGAAAAAAAAGAACACACATTTGTACAATTTTTTCGACACATTCTGTACAATGTTTTCGGTCAACCAAGTACCATTTGCAATTTAATAATTTTTTATGCACAAATTCCACCCTACGACGATCTCATGTGCAACCAACAAAAAAGTGACAACTTTTTGATAAATAGTTATCACTCTAATCAAATAGTGACCACTTTTTTGGGTTAAAAAATGATCATATTTTGCAAAAAAAACACGGGATGAGACCGTCACACAAAATAACTACTATTCTTTGTGTAGTATTTGTCTACTCCTTTTTAATCGCTTGCACTTAATAAAACTTGAATTTGAGTCTGAAACCGTCAAATAAATTAGTGTTAACGATAAAATCAGGAGTAATGAAAGGGGGAAATGAAGGGTGGACGGAAGATAAGGAGTTGAACAGTTTTGCCTCTTCAACTCTTCTCCTCATATAGAAAACTGTAATTCAATGTAAATTTTCCTTTTGTTTATTAGCACCATTTTCTTTTTTTAGTGTATACAATAAATGTTAGGTAGGATGGCTAATGATACGTGGCAAGTCTTGCACGAGCTTATGTGTCACTTCAATAGAGGCTCAAGAAGTTTTTTTATGTTATTATATAGATTCACTTTACTATTTAACATCTAATTCTTTTTCTTAAATGATAACTCTCCTCATTTATACTACCTATAATAATAATCACTTGCGTTATCACATATTTCGATTTCCTTACCTCAAAATACCTTTGAGATTTTATTTTGTAGTGTTTTCATATTTAAGCTTCCAAACTCAATTCAAGATTATGATGGTACACGTACCACAATATCTGTTGTTAAGTACTATAAATTTAGTGCGTACTCCAACACATGTGGGCTTTAAAATCTCATCTATAATTAGGGCCTAAAAACTCTACTTCATTCAATAAATTCATAAAGAGAAATTAAGCAAACGCTTGAGTATATGTTGGTTAAGAAATCAATCATATTTTTCATATTTTTTTTTACGATGATTAAAAAAATAAATTATTAACGCTCCCGTGATTTCCACGGGATCCAAAACTAGTTTAATTTTGAATGCATTATATTTATATGGGTTGGACGGGTTTAATGAGCGGAAATTGATCTGTTAAAATTAAATGGGTTAAACAAGTCGGGTTGGACTATTAAAAAAATAAATGTGTTGAGTTAAGGTTGATGCATGTAACCCGTTTATCTAATTGGGTCGGGTTAGGG
Source organism: Silene conica (assembly GCA_029255685.2). Taxonomy (NCBI): domain Eukaryota; kingdom Viridiplantae; phylum Streptophyta; class Magnoliopsida; order Caryophyllales; family Caryophyllaceae; genus Silene; species Silene conica. Next base: position 74,863,488 of record CM055318.2, on the reverse strand, counting down.
TTGAGAGGGTCATGACCCATGCAGACACGAACACGAACCCGACCTGTTTGCCAGGTCTACCTAAACTAACTAAATTAACTCTTCTACAACCTTTTCCCCTAAAATCTAATCTAATTGCTCTACAGACATGAAAAAAAATTCTAATTTTCAAGAATTAATTTGGTTGTTTTATCAATTATTAATATGTTTTATTGATTTTATTTAATTTATCAAAACTTATTAATTTATTAAAAGAATAAAGGGATATGCTACATGATACCCTTTAATTTTTTGACTTTTTATATGTTACCCCTACACTTTTTAAAACATACATGATGCCCCTAATTATTGTCATTCTCACTAAGTCTACCCTTAAACTTTATTTTTCACTAATTAAACTTAGTTTTAAGCGTTAAATGATTACTTGGGCGTGTAACCAAGTTTGTCATTTATCATCGCAAGACATAAGGACTCTATTAAAATCAATATCCATCTTTGGACGTGATAATTTAGCAAGGGATAAATAATTTTTACCGTCAAAAATATTTTAGCCCATATATAATAAATTTTAGGATCGAGATGGATATTGAGTCTAATATTGTCCTTTTGTCATGTGATAATAAATGACAAGCTTGCTTACGCGTTCAAGTCATCAGTTAACGCTTAAAAATGAGTTTAATTACGAAAAATAATCTTCAGGGGTACACTTAGTGATAATGAAAACAATTAGGGGTACCGTGTATGTTTTAAAAAGCGTAGGGATACCACGTAGAAAGTCGAAAAATTGAGGGTACCACGTAGAATATCCCAAGAATAAAATTAGGGTTTATAGTTGGTGGATGGCGTGGTGGTTAGACCTGTGCGTGGTGGTGAGGGTGATACATTGGTGACATGTACCTCACACCCAAAACTCCCACACTGAGATAACGACGAGTTATAAGTGTTGTCATTTATCACTGCAAGGTTGTTATGAAGGAAAAAAATCAATTGTCTAATATACTCTGTAACATAACATGAATATCATAGAATATGATATGAAGTATGTATTGTCTTCTATTCAATTTTGTCAACGAATTAGTTGCTTTTGCAAATTAGGCGACTTTAATTGTTTTTGCACACATACACAACGAGAGGGGCCTAGTGATCAACTCGCCGGGGGATGGGGTTGGTTATTGGTTTTGAGATAGGGAGCGAGGAAAGAGATGGGTAAATATGTGTGATGAAAATGGCAAGGGTAAAATCGTAAAAAAAACATATGAAAAGAGTAAAATACATATGTAAAAAAGCACAATCCTAATTATTTAGATACTCGCAGTCCTTAGATAAAAAAAGAAGGCGAGGCATGTTATCTAAAACAAAGCAAAAAAAATTATGAGGGATATTTCACGGGGAATCCTCGAATTTTTTGGCTTTCTATGTTGGATCCCTATATTTTTGAAATTCTATAGTATACCCCCGATGTAACACCCGCAATTTCCGTAAAATAATTTTTATTAACTTAATTGCTTATTTTAAGTTATTTATATTTTAAATACATATTTTTGTAAGTTATAACTTTAAACATAATAATTATATCCTTCTTAAGTATAGCTAGCCTTAGGACGTGTTTTTAGTGTTTATCGACTCATTTTCCACTTTTGAGCCTAGTATGACTAATGGGTTGTTATCTTATTCTTTTCTCCTCACCAATCCCATGTCATAAACCTATCATCTTCGTTTCCTCCTTCATTTTAAAGCAACTTCCTCTCAACTCACAAAACACCATTTTTATCCAATTTCAAGAACACAAAATCCCTTATAACTTATTCATTTCTCCATCAATTTTTAAGTTATTTATATCAATCTTCTCCTCTCATTCTCCTCCTTCTTTTCATGTAATAAAAGTCCTGACTTTATGAGTTTTTCAAAAATTCGTACCTTCTATTTTAGATTTTGCAAAAATGGTTTTGTGTTCCCAGCCAAGTGGCCGGCTGCCGATCTACCAGCTCAGGCACCCCTTACATTGATTTTTTTTGGCAATTTGGAACTTGGATGACCCCATGGCCGAGCACCCGACTGCCAGCCAGGAGACCGGCGTTCAATACTTCAAAAGCGGTCGTGTTTAGAAAATGGGTAGTACTGGTGTTCACAGCCGACAAACCGACTGTCAGCCAACCAAGTTATTTTTCAATCTATTTTGCTTGTGGTCGTGGTCACAGTCGGCCAACCGGCTGTGCCTACCTGATGATTTTTAATTGTCTACAACTTTTGATTCGTTAATTCATTTATTCTTTTTTTGTATGATACATATGTTTGATTATTATCATATTGAATGATTTTTTGCCGTTTTATGAGAAGCTTACATTATGTTTTTTTTTGAATGTCTAGTTTGGTTACGCCCGACTTGTGTTGTTCTAGCAAGTCCGGGTTGTTCGTTTGTGTTGTTCTGGCTAACGGTTCATGTCTTAGATTGATTCGTCACTCTCGTGCAGTACGGGTGATTGTGGTACTTGTTCGGTTTAGTTCGATTCTTGGAGGCGAAATGTTCTGTCATCTGTCGAATCGGGAAGAACTATTCCCGAAAGTCTGGCCATGTTTAGACTAGCGCTATATATATGATTGTCGTCCTACCAAATGATTAATGTGTCTAAGAAGAGTAAACATTGACATCTATTGGTTTGCATGGGTTTTATTTCTTTGATTCGTCTTGTGATATGTTTATGTGATAGTATTCGGCCATGGTTTAAAGGTAGCCTCTGAGTTGGGTACTTGGTTGTGGTATTCATCCATGCTTTAAAGGTAACCTCTGAGTCGAATACCTGATGTTGTTGCATATGTGCGTAGTGTTAGAACATGCTTTAAAGGTAGCCTCTTAGTCGAACAATGGGCATATATGTTTGTTTTTGGACATGCCTTAAAGGTGGTCTCTAAGTCAAACACTTGAATGTGCAATTAACCGATAATCATATGGATACTAAGTGGTGAGATGCAAGCAAGCCATCTTAGTATCAATAAGATCGTTGACTTGACCGCATAGATGTTTGATTGATTTTTAATATCGTTTCACATGTTGACTTGATAATGTTTCACGTGTTGATTTATGTTTGATTCACATGATGGATTTACGGTTTGGTTTCACATGTTGACTTTCATGTTGGCTTTTAGTTGACTCTTAGACCATCCCCAAGCAAGGTGGATGGGGAGGTCAATAAGTAATTGGGTCAAGTTAATTAAGTATTAGCAACTTAATTAGCATGACCCATTACAAAATAGGGTCAATTGGTGACCTCTTTTGTTAGTATTGACCCACTTATTGACCTAGTGGTTGTTTGATTGTTATTGGCTTAGAAATGTGAAGAGTTTAAAATATAGTAATAGTAATTGATAAAGTAAGAGAGATGAATTTTTTAGTGGGGTAAAAAATGTGGAAAATAATTAAAAATGTTGGAAAGTAAAAAATAATTGGGTTGATGACCTAGGTGGGTGACATTTTGCTTGGGAGGGTGAAAATGGGTCAATATAAATTAAGTGTAATTAAGAGTAAAAATATGTATTGACCTAATTAAGATGACACTTGCTTGGGGATGGTCTTAGTATGTTGAGTCTTATGATGGACTCATATGATGACTGCTTTAATAATACTTCTATGATTTACATATCGTTATCACATGCTTATATGTATGTTTGTATGATATATATTTGGTTTAGAGCTGATCAGATGACACATGCCCGTCGATCCAACCCGATCCAACCCGATTTTTTCTTGGGTTTGGGCCTAATAGGTTGGCCCAAAAGCCCATGGGCCTGCCCAAAAGAAGCCCAATATAAATATAGGGTCGGGTTTGGGCCAACCCAAAGGCCCGATTTTTGGCCCGACTCGACCCAAAATTATTATTTTTTAAAAAAAAGTTCAAAAGTTGGAATCGTAAATCAGATCACACTGATAATCTAATATCACTAATGCATTGAATTATCAACTTTGCGAATATTTTTATATTTTTATCGTACAACTTTAATTAGTTAGTGTAATAATAATTTTTTGTCAACTCATGAGTTATAAATGGTACTATGGTATTGTTCTCCTGATCAAAAGAGTAGAAGTCAAACACTTAAGACTTGGAAATTTTATTTCGTTGCTAATAGTCTGTTCACATATCCATTTTGTTGATTGTTTCATCAATAGTCTCTCTTGTGACGGTTATATCCGTCACAAGCTTGCGACGGGTCAAGTAGACTCACTTGTTTATATAAGACAAAAATAAAATTGCATAGAAAACCACAAAAGCTTTGTCTTTATCTCTTCAAATGGGTTTTACTTGGCCCGTCGCAAACTTGCGACGGATATTGCCGTCGCAAATAAGAATTTGTGTTGTTTCATATTGTATTATTTTGGTCCGGGGCCCATTATAGCCCGAACAATTATGGGATTGGGCCAAAAAATATGGCCCACCTTTCCAGCCCAGCCCGGCCCGACCTATGTATTTGAGCCGTTTATTTAGCACAAGCCCGACCAAGCCCAACCCATGAACAAGTCTAATTTGGTTACGTGTTTCTAACAATAAGTGGCTTCGAGAACCTTGAGTTACTCCTCACTGACTCTGACATTCATGTTTACATGAATGACAGGTATAGGTTAATGCTATTTGGAGTGAAGACGTGTGAGCTAGCGAGTGTCGTTTGTATGACATATACCCTATCGTTTTAGCTTAGACGTACTTTATGTTGGATTTGTGGTATATTTTTCCCCCTCGTTTACTTAAGATGTTCTGTAAAACTTAAACTTAATTATGGTTTCAAGGTTCCGCATGTTTATTTGAATTTCCGCGATTGATTTTTAATCATACATCGAAAAGTTTTAAAAATCACGTATTTCCGCTATGTTTTTACATGCTTATCTTTATGCTAAATCGTGGGGGTTCACACCCGAACTCTATATGTTAGTTTATACCATGACCTTATTTGTTTTCTTTGCTAACTTACTTTCTTATTTGACCTATTAAATCGTTTATTTATAATTCAGAAATTACTCATTTACTTATTAATTCGCCAAATTACTCAATAGCTCACCAAATAGTATACAAATCTAAGGGGTAAGATTATTGGTGAGTCTTGAGACCCCCAATAATCTACTCAAACCTTGACAAAGTCTTAAGTAGAGTCTTGAAAGTCCAAGACTCAACTTAAGACTCTACAAATATCTTGACCCCACCGTTTTACAAATGACAACCAATAAATGGCTATCATGGGTTAAAGTATTATTATTTTAAGGAGAAATTGGTTTTCTAGAAGGGTATAGTACGAAAATCAAATGACAAAATATACTTAAATGAGTAAAGTGCGTCCATTAGTAAACAACTACGTTATTATTTTATTTTCAAGACTCAATTCTTGAAACTTGCATTGGTCTACAAAAATACGGAGCAATTGGTTTGCACGATGGGTTATAGATTACAGATTTTTTTTTTGAAAGAAAGATTAATTCATTAATAAATAGTTATACGACATCTACAATATATGTGTAATTTGACTGGATACAACTCGACTAGAAACAAATAAAATAAAATCTTGTTCAAAGAAAGATCTGTAAACTTGAATTGCTTCGAAACACGTCTTCTATCATATCGCCGCAAATAACTTTTCACAAGAGGATCGTAGGATCTTGAGCCTTGACGAGAGACGATTCCATCTGACCAAATTGAGTGCAGCTAACAAATCGACAACATATGTAATACCATATAACGATCTATTACGAAACCGATATTCCGCATCTTCACCATATAAGAAACGACCAAGATGCTCTTATTTATATTTCCAATAGAACTAAAACCTATAATAACAATGACTGAAAAAACTCCGAAAATAGAGACAAACGAACAGATCTCACCAAAAGGGAGACTTTTATTGATTAATTCGTAACGTTTCATAGTAAAAATTGATAAATAAAGTTTTATGAGGGATTACGATCGACCAATAGTCGATGGAAGCCCTATATTTGATTGATGGATGCTAGGTTTTTTTAGAGAAGAGATAGCGCACAAAAGTGGGATATTGATTAACTCACAATTACAGAAATTTTAATTATTAAAAAGTTGGGACTCTAGAAAAAGATGAATCACCACCACCCTCTGTCCAGAATCATGGATGAGAGCTCTAGTTGCAAGCACAATGTGAAACTTCTTGTTGAACATTACCTAGTTTCAACCACAATGTGCCCCCATTGCAACAACCGCTCAGAATAAATGGCCGAGATGCTCCAAACAAACAGAAAAAGTGTAAGGGGCTAAACCGGCTAACGGATCTTCCGACATATTGCTGGTGTAAGAGCAGAAATATGTCTTCTGATTAATCCAAAGGACATTGAGCTTCGACAAAGTAATGGCTAGCATAATTACATCAACCATTCTCGATTTCTCGCACCCAAGTTCATAGCCCTTAACGAGTGGGCAAATGAGGGCCGATATAATGATGATGGCATGATGCAGTACAAACTATTACACTCCACTGTTTCAGTTGTACTTTACAGCTACCGGCCTACCACTTGAAAAGGCGACAGAGCACAAGATAAGAAGATACAACGAGTCGATTCAAAGTGAGGGTTAGCCAAAAGCGATTTAAATTGAAAACCTTCCCTATTCTATTTTATCTACTAGAAAAGCACAAAAAGATTACAGTAAAAGAAAATAATAAAAACCTTTCTTCCAAAAAGGCAACTGAGTGTTAAAGAAAAGAGTAAAGATAAAGGAAGTGGTTAACTAGTAACCATGGGTGAACCCTAGCCTATGTGAAGTAATACTGATAAACTATAGCGGATAAAGCAACAACTGAAACCTTGAAAAATAGCTTAGCCCTGCTTGATGATGAAGGAGTCGAGGGGTTTTCATCCTCCTCCACTGGATTTCCGCGTAATCTCGAAAGCAACTTTCGCAAAAGCCGGTGAATCCTACTGCCCTTCAATTTGGCTGAAACCACGATCAGTAAAAACAAAGGAGATTGTGTTAGTAGTAGTACAAGAAAAGCAAGTGGAGTAAAACTTTGAGAACATGAATCATTGACAGAAAAATCTCAATGAATAAATCACCCGAAGAAATTGCGCATACAAATGAATGCAATCTACTTCATGTTCCAACTTGTATACTGGCATCATATGGGCGCAATGGGGCTGAGTGTATACTTTACTAAAACACAATGTCAACCATGGTATTAAATTTGGCTTGCGAGACCGACCATATTGTGATCTGAGTTATAAAGGTTTCAAAATTTACCATGGTCACATTTTGGGGCTGTACCGCCCTCATAAAAGGCAGAAAGGACCGAGATCAAGTCGCGACAACCGAATCCAAGTAAAAATCTGAAACCGAGACTTGATATCATGGTCATAGCTTGTAGCTACCTTGAGAGTTACTAAAGTGACAAATGGAATTTTGATGGGCAAAAAGCACAAAGAATTCACAGAAAGTTACAGCTTCAACTACTTCCACTTCAACTACTTCAAGGTTTAAAATGATCATAGATGAACCAAATTCCTTCACAAAATAAAGTCAATCCTACCACACTCTATCAATCGTAAAATGTTAAAACATTGTAGATTTAAACGAAGCTTTTTTAAGTTCTGTTTCCATAGTACCCTTGGTATCTAATGTAATACTCCGTATCATTTTATGAGCAATATAAAATGTAAATATATGTCGTAAATTATCTGTCAGCTTGCTAGAGAAAATTGGACTTCGACACTGCAGAATGATATTGCCCTATAAGCTAAAAAAGAATGCCCACTGACAAATTGGAGACACTTGCATCAAAGTCCATTAGTTGTGTATTTGCACTAACATTATTTTTTGGCATACCATTCACTCTAGTACCTCTATAACGGCCAAAAACCTTAGGCTCAAACTGAAGGGACCAAAAAAACCAAACACCCAGTAAATAAAATGTTATTCCGTATCTTCCAGGACTCAAAGACAAGAAATGCCTAACAGGAAGTATATTACCTTTTTGTTTCAACAATCTTTCTTCCTCATTAGCACGATGTCTCAGTACATTCAGCACCGATCCAAAATATAAAGCAAATACTGTACATGTTATTGTTAGGACATTGTAGGGCATGCTGAAATCAGGGGTAGTTAATGGCACGAGCAGTACTTCCGTATAAGCAACTGCTGGAATTAATGTCTGAAAAATCCAACGAAACCATTATATAGTGGAAAAAGATACTCCTATATTTCATTAAATGAAAATGTGAAGTGAAAGAAGAGTTGGAAAGAAGAAGACAGTAGCAAAACGACTAACCCGCAGTTTTGACAATAAAGGAGGCAACTCCGAATCAGCAGCAACACTTAAACTCGAATGGAAATTAGGAAAGCTGATTACAGCTGAAGGAATGTCGAATCCTTGATTAGCATCTGGTGGATATTCATCTATGTGAAGAAATCCCTGAAATCAAATAATAACATTTTGAATACTAGTAAATCAAATTCACAGCATAAAATCAGAAAATTAGATAGCATGCTACATCTAGGGCTGAGAGACAAACGATAGTTGCAGACATGATATTCAGTGCTTTAGCTTCTGGCTCAATGAACTCGTTATAGAAAATCTAAAATTGCTTGATATCATCAAACAGAGATTACGGTTTCCGTGACTGAAAATGTTCCTGTCCCTTAGTAAGATTAGTGTAAGGTTATCCAACAGCTTGATAGCTGAGAACGTTAAAAGTATGTATTTGAAAGGTATGTCATACGTTCACTATGAAGCAATGTCCAGACACACAAAAACTATAGTGGTTGAAGTACCTTTCAAACAAGGAAAAAACTAGAACTTTCCAAAATTTATATAGATAATTATGAAGTTCATATGAATGGGAAATACATAGATCTGACTGATTTCAGGTCATGCAGACAAGGTCACCAGGAGAGAGGATGGAGATATGAAAACACTTTCCTACTTGTGCCCTCAACAAGTTCGCCACTAGGGCAAGCATTGTTTTGTAAGTGCTATCATCTCTTGAAAAGACTTAGAAAAACAGAACACCTTTGAATCTGAGATTAATGGGGAGAAGAAGAACAAATATGCACCTATAAATATTTTGCCCTACTTTTCCTAACCAATTAGACGAAGCCAGCAATCTGGCATATATTCCAGATATTTCTAATCATAAACATATTAGAATAGTTACGTGCTTCAAATTTCAAAGGCTGTAGCTCCTCAATTAAGCAAAGCACACAACACAACATTGTTGAAGATCTTATTACTCCATATATTTTTTTGATCATTCAGATTCTTTTCTGAAAAGTGAGAAGTCAACGACGACTTTTGTCTGAAAGCAACCTTTGCTCATATGAAAATATATTGTTTGTTTTTCATCTGCCAGAAAATAAAACTCCTTGCACGGAAAGCATAGCTCCAACACAATGTTACTTAAAAAAATGGCTATGCCCTTTACTTGCTCAAGATCAAGACTAGGGGGCCCTTAAAACAAACCCCATTTCTCGGACAACATAAACAGTTTCTTAAACTGCAATCTTGCAATGAGAAAAGTGGTTGTAGCTTAGCACTCCATGTAACACAAGCGAAACATAAAGTCAATAAGGAACATAACCTGCGGTTTCTTAAACTGCAATCTTGCAATGAGAAAAGCTATAATTTGACATTTAACATTGGATGCGTGGCCTACTGTCAAGATGCTACTTCGAAGTTTCGACACAATATGACGCTTCAACGTTTTATCTTAGACCCAAAACATGAATATTTTCTCAAACAGTAGTATTTGACACTCCAAATCACAGTAAACGTGAGAATTATTGGCAACAATTACCTATTTGTCTCTAAGAAAACTTGCCAAAGCTATACGATTTGACGATCCCATTAGAAGATAAATACGTTAATAGCAGTTCCTCTCCCTAAACTTGTTTTATTACCAGTATTAACTCATATCTCAAGCTTAGAAATTAGAATAAAGGCGCAGGGAAAAGCTGATGACACCCTTACAGAATTATGTGTCAGGAACTTGGTCCACGTTGACTCTGATGTTCGCTTTAGCTTCTTTAAAGGCATTGATGGGAAAATTATTCAAGTTTTATTTCACCATCCAAGTAAACATAATATAGAAGGAAGTTTGAGGCACTACCTTATCAAAATCCAAAGTAAGTGTAGCTGACTTCATCTCGCATGGGACTTTCAATGCCAACTCCAGTGACCCAGGGGAAACCTTGTCTTCCGAAGGTGAAACCCGCAGCTTCTCAATGACATTAGCAGCAGGTTGGATTTCTCCATCAACAAACACCCGTAATGTATGGTAGTAAACCTTAACATACCAAGGAACTACTTGGAAGACGTTGACACGCAAGATACAATTATCTTCGGACATATCAGTACCCTGTGCACTTTGGATGTTACCACCTGACTTTAGAGTGATGACAATTGCACCTCTTTCATTTCCACTTCCCATCAAGAATCTATTAGCAAGTAATGGTGCTTGAGAACACGACCAAACCACAGGAAGCTTCCAAGTTAGAGCAAAGTCAAATGGCTTATCATCTACATGATTTTCAATGAAGAATAGATATAGAATAGATGGCTTTTCTGTTGGTAAGTCCCCGACTTCTGTAATTATCTTATCAGGGGAAGAAGACAACTCAAACACAGGATTTGTGACGATGCTTGCAGATCCTGCATCATCACGGTGTATGCCCTTATCTTTCAGTATGTAGACTAGATCTCTGTCAAGTTGCAGGTACATATTGCTGGATTTAGCAAGTACGCATCTTTTATTGACCGTCCTCCCGAATATAGAGCTTAAGGACCAATCTGGTTGTTTAGCAGAACTCTTGACCCCATGACTTTGGGGTTTGAGAACGACAGTGAGGGTTTGATCAAGTTGAATTTCAGAACTAAAATCATCTGAACTGAAGCCACTTGATACCAAATGCAATCTCTGAGAATGATAAAATCCACGATAAATAGATGGCCTATCCATCAGTTCCGAAAGACCAGCTTTATCGCGGCACGGCAGTAACTTCAGCCAGGGAGTCAGGTTCTCTGTGCAAACAGCTTCACGGGGTAATGTACCATATCTTAGGTATCCCGAAGATTCCCGAAATCCCCATTCCGGAGCAGAATAAGAAGTTGAAGACTCTAGGAAGTTAATAGAAGCACAAAATAGACCAGAAAGAGTGTGAGTCAAATTTTTCCACAGGGCATCAACCTGAGATGGTGAAGCATCGAAAATCGCCCACAACTCAACCCCAGGAGGCTTTGCATTCTTACTCGAAATGGGATCAAATCCACCCCAGCGTTCATAGTTCCATCTACCTTGGGTGAAAGACAGCTCCAATTCCTTGATACGAAATTTGTGGACCTAGTTGAGCACCACTCTTATATTAGTCCGAAGAAAAAATACACACACCGACAGTCAGAAATACAAGCTAGGCCTTAGACTTTTTACTCAAGTGGAATTTTAAACAAAAGAACATAACAAGAAGCAAAGAAAGTTACACCTTATACAACTTCAAAAATCTATGAGATCAGCCAAAGGAAGTGTGAAGTGATCTCTTGCACCTTTACAGCTCTTGTGATTAAAATTTAAAAGCCTGAAGTTGAGCAGCGTTTAAAAATTAATCATCATGCATTGTATATACCGGACTAAAGAGGTATATTAGTTTACTATAAACTTTACTCAAAGAAAATCTGCCCAAGAATCACAGAGTTTATTGCGAAATCTGAGGAGTGTACTTTTACGATACTACAAGACGTATCATATTGAGCATATGTACTGTAGTTGAGACTTGAGTGTAGCATATCAAGGGCATGAGTATCATCACAACACCAAACGAGAATCTAACATCATATGGAAATGAAACAAGGAAGCCGAAAACAATTTGGTGACACTAGAACACCTTATGGCGCTCAACTATTCTAAATTACTACTTCAACTTAATTACAAAGGCGCCCTCTCACATGCTCACCGTTCCCCAAATCCCAGCTGAATAAATATTTTAATAAGGTTAGGTAATTGACCATTTACACATCAATAGAGTCAGTTACATGGATTAGGAATTTCCACGAAGAATCAAACACAGAAGTTCATGATATTTAATAGGTATACGAATAATGCAACACATCCGGAGCATTTAGTAACTCTTCCCTGTCTACTACCAACTAACATTAATAGTGAAGAAACCAAGGTTTTACGGATGGGAGTATAATCGCCAATTTTAGTAGATACACAGACTCCAGTAAACAGTCAGTGAAAGTATGTCTAGAGGATTTCCAGTCTATTCTTAAACATTCAAAGAAATAGAAATTAAGCATATGCTAAATATGGAAATTAAGCTTCTTAATCCTGATATTTTGCCAATTGATTAACATAACATCCCCGAAAAAAGCAAGTTATTTAGTGACTTCATTGCTATGAGCCTATGACTAAAATGCTCACTCAAATTTATACAAAACCAACTATATAACTACACAATCGAACTGGAAACTAATATTGATTGATTGATCCTCGAGAACAATAGCTTCACACATTCATCAAGTGCATAGCTACAACTAAACTGCTCAAACAAAATCAAAAACAACCATTTCATTACAATCAACAATTGAGCGGATACTACTATTGATTGATCAATTCTCGAGAATCGCTCCCGTATTCAGCAATTGCATTGTTACAACTAAACGGTCACACAAATTCAAAAATAACCACATAGTTACAATTTATTGAATTAACAATTATGCTAAAACTCCACCAATTACCTAATCGCATCCCTACAACTCCGCAAAAATCACTTCAATACGGTCCAGCGATTCAGCTAAAACCACAATTGATCACTAGATCACCGAAAACGATTTACAATATTCAATAATCGAATTGTTTCCACAATTAAAAACCTCAAACAACAATTAACACAAAACAACCTGTCAATTGAGCTCAATCTACACCTGAATCGATCAATAATCACCACAAAAACTGGACTAAACAACGAATCAATAATCCAATTACAAAACATATATCGAAAAGTGTAACTTACAAGCTGGAAGATAGACTTAGGAAAGAGATGGAGATGAGAAGCGCCATTAAAGGAAGAAGAGATATTAACAGTTGATTCGAAGTTGAAATGCGCCAATACTTTTCGATCTGGTAAGGGTTTTAACAGCAGTCCTTCGTTGAACTCCTCACTCTGCTCATGTTGTTGTTCGTTGTATGCGGATAAAATGGCGGGAAAAATGAAGAAGAAGAGAATGGAGTATATGAATCGGAAAGATAAAATGGAGCTTCGGTCCGCCATTGATGAATGCTTCGCAGATGTCACGAATTACAAGCCATGAGTAGTTTTTTTGTGCTATTTTCTATGTTTATTTTCTATGTTTAAGTCAAAGGTCAAACCGCTGAGACGGTGTTTTTTGGGACGTTGTTTTTCTTAAGTTCATGTTTAATAAAGCATCTTGCTTATACAGCTACATAAGTGCGAAAATAAGTGGGAGAAAATAAAGGGTGTTACTAAATCTCGCATAAAATTTTGCTTAATCTCACACACTTTGTTGGTTTATTCCGATTTTACCCTTTTCACTTTTCACACACAATTAGTGAGAAAAATTCAAAAGCAAAGAAATTCAAAAAGACATGTATGTTTAGCTACCCCACCACCAACCGCTCACAAACAGAACGCACCACCACCTGCTGCCATAAACCGACCCACCACCAGCCGACATAAACTGATGTACCTTCAACAATCCAAAATCTAAAATCCCTAAATGTCAAACCCTAATTGTAAAATCACTCTCTTTAAGATAAAAAAAACATTCATTCAATCAATTAAAAGAATAACGAAATTACTTGTGAATGTGCGAATTAAAAGCCATAATTTGTTAAAATTTAACAATTTGGTTGGTGGTGGAGAGTAGATCCCTAAATTTTAAACCCTAATTGTAAAAATCACTCTCTCTTGAAGCTAAAAAACATTCATTCAATCAAAAAGAAGGATATTAATAAATCTGTTGATAGAATAACAAAATTATTTGTGAATGTGCGAATTAAAATCCAAAATTTGTTAAATTATCAAATTATTTGCAATTTGGGGTTGGTGGTGAAAAGGACATAAGAGAGATTTTTTTAACAAAAGGTAAATTCGGAATAGGATGACAAAGAGTGCGGGGTTTAAGTAATATTATGTGCGGTATTTAGCAAATACGAAAATAAAATGTTTTATAGTAGCGACAACGTCACTTGCATGTTGTAACAGAGGTAAAAAAAATATGAACTAAACTGATCAGAAATCACCTTAATCGAGACATCGTGTCAAACACTGCTCTAAATCAGTTAGTGTTGGGAACCGAAATTCCTGATTTAATACTCATATTTAATGTGAGTTTTATTTATTTAAGTTTAGTCATTAAAACTTAATTAGATCTTATGCATGCATGATGATATCATAAGATGTGATTGTCCTTACATTGGTTTTAGAAGGTTTATACTCAATAATCGCCAATTACTTGAGTCTTCAATAACCGAAATACCCTTATAACGATCTAACAAAAATCGTCTCCAAAAGATACGTATCAAGGACCCGATCTCAAACTAACACAAATTTTGTTACTAGAAAACTGTATTAGTAAACAAGAAATAACAACAATATTACTCTTAATATTATTATTAGTATAGAAATAATTATCTTTACTAGAAAACTATTTTACTAGAAAATGTAGAGAATGAAGTGTTGTAGTGTTGGAGAAATTGATCAAGCATCAACATTTTGCTAAAACAACAACTAGTGTATGTAGTGTAGTATATATAGAGAAATAGTGAGCTTGCTTGCTCATCTATTTGGCCGGCCAAACAAGCCACCCAAAGCCAATGCATGGGCTCTTACATCTTACACAAAAGCAAGTAAGATACCTTACATTCTTATTGTGTATGATGCACTCTATTGTTTTGCTAATTCATACACACAATCCTCATACAAACACTCATGTAACACGGCTGAAAATGGGGTTATATAAGACCCATTTTATTTTTGTCAATTGTGTTAATTTGTAACATGTCACACATGTCCCATAACACATGACCCAATTTGTTAATTGTGCAATTTTAACTATTAAAATTCATAATTTACAAATTTATTACATTTAAATAATTCTACTAATAATTCGAAATTATTATTGTATAAAATGTAATATCATAATTTTAATTACAACTCTTTGTAATTTTATGATCAACCGTGTTCATTCTCAATTTAATCGTTTCCTAAACGAATAAATAAAAACCGAGTAATAAAACGACTTTATTACTTTGACTATTATTATTATAATCCCATTATAAAATATTTGTCATATAAAAATTATTTCCAATATTTCCAGTTATTAATTAATTCGCATCTAATACGATATTAATTAATTATTCCATTGAGACGGAATTCCCTAAAGATATGACCTTAAGGGATCAACTGATCACCACCATCATATGACGATAATGTCAAACTCTAGACAGCCAATCATTATCGATAAATGTTGACCAGTCGACTTTAAAAGAGTAACACTCCCAGTTGTGTTTCATTCAAATGAGTTTTAATTACGTCAACAGTTCAACACACTATTGTCGAGGACACTTCCTCCAACAATCTCCCACTTGTCCGAGACAAAGTGTGTGTCACCAATTCTCTTGCCCTATTACTATCTCTCACTCAATGCATGGCGTCCTCTCAGGTCGTCCCGGCAATTGATTAAAATCTAGAGTGGTTTATCTCGATCTGGAGTTATAACTACTGGCCGGAATTATCTACCATAGATATCTTCCGAGCGTGGCCACGCATTTCTAGTTATTATTCTCCTCGAGTGGCCTAGAGATATTTCTCAACCCTGACAAGGGGTGGACAATTCCTAATCGACCTATTCCTTCCGGCTGGCCATAACCCATCATAACCCAAAATATGTCCTTATAAACCCCAGTTACGAAGGTGTTAGGACATAAATCAAAGTTAATCTGAAAACTATGCCACCTCAGAGAACAGTCATTAGTCCAAGAACTGACCCATGTGAAACACGATAGATGCTCCCGCCACGACCAGTCAGTCTTTTAATAAGAGTACGCCAGAGCTCTATCAGCGGTCATTAGCCCGGCAAATGTATCTTAACATGTTTATGCCTAGGTGATCGATTAGTCATCCCGTATGACTCTATGGCAATTGAACTCGCCATCAATTGCATCACACATTCGGTTGCATTGAGATGTCACCTCACTTAAGCAACTAGGGGCAAGGTCATGATAATTCAATTCACTTTAATGGGGTTCAATATGGTCTTACCATCCCATTTGAATATGATATGACCTGGGTGAGTTATAAATAACTCAAATGATGAATGCATTATCACATATGTAAATTGATGCCATATCAATTACTACATAATCTATAATTCATACTTGTATAGTATTACATCTCAACTCAATTGAAATGACATGATTTATCATGTTAAGCCTATAAGAAGGCCTTTGGTTAGTAAGCCTTAACAACTTTTGTGCTTCACATAACCTTATTATAATTTCCCTTGGTTATGCATAATCTCATTATGCTAACCTTACGAGTACGTGTCTTGATTCATATCTAGGCACAAGCTTTCTAACAATAGAATAGCTCCCACTGTTTTCACAGTGTCTGAGAGACTCTTCCCTCTATTATATCTCATAGATATAAGTGTACTCATATTTGTTGAATACCTTCATTGTTCTACTGTCTAGAATATTTCTAACCGATTTCCTCCTTTATGAATTTGTAGTCAAAATGGTTCTCTAACCATCCATATGTGTTTAGAACATGGTATTGTGCAACTCTTTGCACATTAAACCTATGAAATATCAAAACATTTAGCTTCATCCTTTTAGTACTTATTTAGTAGTGTTTGATGAACTATATGGCTACAAATAGAGATTTCTCTCCAAATTCGATTTGTAACATTTCGTCATACTCCAAGTATACGAAGTTTGATAATGGTAATACATCTTAGCGTAAAGAATTGATCCTGCAGCGGAAGCATGCAGATTCAATTTCTATAGTTCAAAACATTTGAACTTACCCTTATTCTTATCGACATAAGAATATCTTCTTATACGCTAATATCCATTGATAGGATATCCTAGTGATGTATTTATTTCTTTTACAAGTCTTTATCATTCATAATGATCTTTATCATTTATAATGATCAACCTGTTACATTCATGTAAGACTAGAGACAGAACTTTACTCCCACTTAACTTCATGTATAAACATAATTTCTTGACTTTCAAGAAAATGCTTATCACATGATCAAAATAAAGAATTCAACCTTTTGATATTTCCTTTTTAGGATAGTTGCGATTTTACAAAGCTCATACTCGATGACTTTTAAAATCCAACATGTCAAAATATTTGAACTCGAAGCCATGTTATTGCGTGGAAAACTCTTTGCCACCAATTTATCTAATTCAACTCTTGTCATCCTTTCTTAGGATAGTTGTGATTTTCAAAACTCATCGTAGATGATTTTAAAATCCAAAAACATTATTTGATCCGATTTTAATATAGATCCGTCATTGCGTGCGAAACCCTTTCCATCAATCAACTGAGCTATTTCGGATTCAGGTAGAGTCGAAACTAAATAAAGCATTTATACAAGTTACAAGTTCGTTACACTAAGAAGGCAACATTACACTCGTCAACTTAATTTTCGAATGAAATTTCCACTTATCTCAACTAGGAAGAACATTTTCCTATTGCATCATATAGAAATTGTGGCTCTATAATAATTTCTCCCACTCTGTCTAAAAGAAATAATCCTCCTTTCTTTATAGACAGCATCATGAGCCACAAACCTTTTGTTCTCGTCATCATATAGGAAAAATTGTCATTCGAAATAGGCTACAACTTAGGCACTTTGCCTATTCATATCTCATATGACTTGTATGCCCATGCTTTATAACATAGCGGAAAAATAAATGCTCGACAAAATCGGAATAGAAAATAACTCCCACTCAATTGTAAAAGATTTAATCATATCTCATATGATTCAATATTACTTTCTCGCGCATTTTATGAACGTGCTTACGAAAGTAAACTTGTGATAATTTATCACAATCTATTTGGTGTAAATTACTAGGCTTAATTAGATCATTATCTAATTCCAAGAACATCTTCTTGAGCCAATGCATAACATTCTCAACGTGAATTTCTTGCGCGTTAATTTCCTCAGTCGAAGAATTAAAATATCTTTTAAGATTTGAAATTTCACTCACCTACACACCTTAAAGTGTTTATAGGGTGAATGACTTGCTTTGAATGCAAGATTCACATAACCGATGAGATTCCTAACCTCAAATGCGACTTTCAATCGAGTAATGATGGAAAAATTTGGGGCACCAACTAGAGTTTTAGGGTACATATGACATTTCCACCTTAGTTTTGGAATATAATTACCTTGATTCGTATGGCCTAACCATGAACCAATTCGTGGTAACATTGAGTACAACATTTGTTTCAATTGCGTAATGGTAAAACTTTTACCTTTTATGCAAAACTCAAATTATATTTTGAGATGATGTACATAATAACTATTATTTGTGTATTACTCTAAATCCAAAACTTGGTCAAGCACAATATAACATGTATATGTCTTACGGATGAATTGGAAACTACCTTAGTTCCATTCATGTTTATCATTCTTGGCAAATCGTCATACGATTTTCTTCACGTTAGGACTAGGATTCACAAGAACCCTCGGATTGTGTTATTAACACATCCTCCTCTAAATACCCATTTAGATTAGCGGGTTTTGTCATTCCTTTATCATATTTCAATCACATGAAAATGGAATTACTAACATGATTCACCAATTTGCACTCATATACAAATAATGTAGAATGAAAACTCAATGTCATAAGTATTACCTAAGAAATATGTTGGAGTCATACTTCCAACATCCTTAGACTTTACAGTTTGGAGTAGTTTCTAACTTCGTGTCTTACACGATTTTCTCTCAACCTCGTTCTATTCTTAACTACTTAAGAAAGATTTGGTCTTCCCATAGCTCCTACTCACTTCAAGAATTATTACTTGAAGAAGACCTTTTCTTCAATTAATTCCTCATAGGAGTTAATATCTATGAAGTGAGGTGGTATTGGTTACAATGATTTTCACAGATCAATTTACCAATTCATATTAACTTTGTCTTGTTCTTAACCCTTAAGCTTTAGACGATAAGTTATTTAAATTTGAGCAATAAGACTTTAGAACCATGTATGAATAGAAGAAACCCTTTTTGACTAAAATCACTTCTATTTAAGTTTCTTTGTAAGAAATCATAATGGTTTAATAGGAATTTTAAGATGTTAATCTTTGTTTGCATAGGACCTTCCTATCAAATTCTATGGAATAGAATAATTCCTACGGACCTTGTCCATAACCAAAGACACGGTTTTAAGTGAGGAGAAAGATATTCTATTTGTCGATATAGCATAAGATGTTTAGCGGAGATATTGGTTACAATCGAATGATATTATATAGGAGTAAAAATGAATAGTTATAAAACAACAAATTTAGGAAAAACAAACATTCATCATTTTGATTCAACTTGTAATTATTTTAACAAGTTAAAGCATCTATAAAATGACCTCTATCCAATTTTATAAATGATTCCAAGACCCAAACCCATACCACCGAAATCGTGAACCACTGGAACTCCGACCCAATGATATGGTTTGGTGGGTTAAAATTTTAACCGGTTCTACCATAGAACTCTTGGTTGATGAAAAATCATTATTTATTCATCTTAGCCCGGAACACATTGACCACTGGTCCTCTACGCTTCCGTTGAGTACAAACCAAATTTCAATTGCATTGAGATGCGATCCGCCCACTGGACTGAATCCACCTCATCGCCCCACTTATCCTACGTAATGGGGTTCGTACTGCCCACTGGACTAGCACCACCCCACGAAATAGAAGCTCATGGGTTCTACTATTTGGTAAGGCTAATTCTCAATTGTTTTGTTTAATATAGAGGTCTTGTCAATTTATTATCTATCTCCTTTAAGTGAATTAAATTGGTGAACTCGATAATTATAATTGACACGGTCGTTTTTAACGATTTAAACTAATATGCATGTTTATGGTGATTTGGCTATGCATGCAAACATATAAATAATGCAAAAATAAAAGCAATGAAGCAATAAAATCCTAGTATGACCTTCCTAAGTAAAAACTAATTAACTATTACAAATTCGGAAACCAACTCCATGGTCCCTTGAACTTCATTGGCACGCCATCCAAGAAAACACCGTCTTGTCGGAACACCTTTCCGTATGGCACCATCTTTTGGATCTTCGGAATTACAATAAAATAATACAACTACTCTATTGTAAAACAGAAATTTAAATTAAATTACAAACCCGTGATACGAGATCACATAAATTACAACCGAATCAATATTCCCTTTCATTACGGGTAATATTGATTAAAACTAAGGCCATACTAAGAAAAATTACATAATTCCAAATTATATAAAAACATTCAAATATGACATTCATAAAATTGCAATAATAAAATATGTATGCACATGCTCAATTTTTAATGCCAAATCGCCTTATGGGAGCAAATATCTCATATTTGTTTACGGTTTTTACGGATATGCGTGACTTTAACTATTAAAATCATCAAAATTACATAAATATAATTTATGTCCAAGTTAATCATCCTAACTTACTTTAGGAATCAATGTTTAGTCTCTACTAATATTTGATCATGATTTACTTGATTTTGCATTATTGTTCATAAATTACTTGTATATTCGGGAAAAATAAACAAAATATGGCCAAATGAGTCAATAAAATTCGAAATTTAGAATTAAAATTTTTTAAACTTTCTGGAAATTTTCTAAAATTTCAGAAATTATTAAAATGGTCTTTTGCAAAAATATATGGTTTATCTCTTAATTCAATCGTCTAAATAGCGTTTTTATGCTTAAAAATCCGATTTAAATTATAAAAACTTGTGATAAATTGCTATAAATTTTTAGTCATCCTAAAATATATATAAGAATCTGAAAATGACCAAAAATTACAGACCATACTCGAAATTTTATTTTTACGACTCATAAATAACGATTATTAACTAATTAACTCATAAAAATTAATAATCATAAAAAGAGAAACTTTTTGATATCCAACTTTTAGATCTGATGTTCCTATTATATAAGACATCTATGGGTAAAATTTTATGCCATAATATTAAGATTAACTATTTTTAACACAATAAGTCATTATTTAGCCGATTTTAACTATTAAAATCATAAAACATGCATCACTTGAGAATAAATTCTCAAACTTATATACATTCTGTAAATATTGCATGTGACATTGTGTAAAGTTTTTATGGCAAAATTCCAACTATAACTATTAAACTCGAATTTGAGTCACTATTAATACGATTTTTACTATAAAAATCATTAATCATGCAAAATAATTCCAATAATTTCGAAAATTCATACAGACACTTTATATATTGCATGTGACTTCTCATAAAATTTTTAAGGTCAAATTCGAAATATAACCTCCTATACCCATTTTTACTCATATTATGACTATTTATCTCATAAAATTCATAATCCATGCATAATAACTCCATTTCTTACGAAAATTCATATACAATATATTAAATATGCATGTGAGAACACATCAAAAAATCTCGGCCAGAAATTATGTTTAGCTATTTTTCCCATTAATTGTTGTTTAAAACCGATTTAAACTACAAAATATACAAATGAATATAAAAATGAACAATAAAAAACCATAAAATTATTTTTATGTCCTAAAACCATTTTAGAATCAGAAACTTTAACATGCAAAATTATTTTGTGATTTATCATAATAAATACAAAATTTTCGAGATTTATATGTTAATCCGTTTTATCATAAAACATGAATCCGATCATGCATGCAACAACCGTAAAGCTCTGATACCACTTGTTGGGAACCGAAATTCCTGATTTAATACTCATATTTAATGTGAGTTTTATTTATTTAAGTTTAGTCATTAAAACTTAATTAGATCTTATGCATGCATGATGATATCATAAGATGTGATTGTCCTTACATTGGTTTTAGAAGGTTTATACTTAATAATCGCCTATTACTTGAGTCTTCAATAACCGAAATACCCTTATAACGATCTAACAAAAATCGTCTCCAAAAGATACGTATCAAGGACCCGATCTCAAACTAACACAAATTTTGTTACTAGAAAATTGTATTAGTAAACTAGAAATAACAACAATATTACTCTTAATATTATTATTAGTATAGAAATAATTATCTTTACTAGAAAACTATTTTACTAGAAAATGTAGAGAATGAAGTGTTGTAGTGTTGGAGAAATTGATCGAGCATCAACATTTTGCTAAAACAACAACTAGTGTATGTAGTGTATGTAGTGTAGTATATATAGAGAAATAGTGAGCTTGCTTGCTCATCTATTTGGCCGGCCAAACAAGCCACCCAAAGCCAATGCATGGGCACTTACATCTTACACAAAAGCAAGTAAGATACCTTACATTCTTATTGTGTATGATGCACTCTATTGTTTTGCTAATTCATACACACAATCCTCATACAAACACTCATGTAACACGGCTGAAAATGGGGTTATATAAGACCCATTTTTTTTGTCAATTATGTTAATTTGTAACATGTCACACATGTCCCATAACACATGACCCAATTTGTTAATTGTGCAATTTTAACTATTAAAATTTATAATTTACAAATTTATTACATTTAAATAATTATACTAATAATTCGCAATTATTATTGTATAAAATGTAATATCATAATTTTAATTACAACTCTTTGTAATTTTATGATCAACCGTTTTCATTCTCAATTTAATCGTTTCCTAAACGAATAAATAAAAACCGAGTAATAAAATGATTTTATTACTTTGACTATTATTATTATAATCCCATTATAAAATATTTGTCATATAAAAATTATTTCCAATATTTCCAGTTATTAATTAATTCGTATCTAATACGATATTAATTAATTATTCCATTGAGACGGAATTCCCTAAAGATATGACCTTAAGGGATCAACTGATCACCACCATCATATGACGATAATGTCAAACTCTAGACAGCCAATCATTATCGATAAATGTTGACCAGTCGACTTTAAAAGAGTAACACTCCCAGTTGTGTTTCATTCAAATGAGTTTTAATTACGTCAACACACTATTGTCGAGGACACTTCCTCCAACAGTTAGACCCCAACACAGGTGCTCCTTGTGTTCCTTGGTCACCGATTCCAGGGTTAACGCATCCTTTCGCACTTTGTTGCACAACAAAGGTAGAAGTGGAAACTGTTCTCAAAAGTATATATTATAAAAGAGAAGAATCGTATAGAGAATGTTTCTGTAAATTTTTTTGTGTATTTCTGAAGTATGCAAAGGGTTGAATTTATGGTGTGAGGGAGGCTCCAACAATCACTTTGGATGCCAAAAGATTGCAGATTAATGGTCATAAAATCGGTAATAAATCTGAATATTATTGTCTAATAATGTTCAACAGCTAGAAAGTATCTAATGCAAAAGTTCAGACCAGTAGCAAAACAGGTGCCACCGCGCACGTGTCACGAGCCAAGCCGGACGGAGGGCAGCGGCGCGTGTGATGGGACACTATAGTCTTTCCTCCATAGTCTAGTTAATACTAGATAACGTGCTTTCATATATAAGCTAGTAAGTATCATTATTCTTCCTACGTGGGATAAATTACTACTCTTAAGTTTTGGAGCAACCTCCAACTCCATCAATCCCCTACTTGGTCCAAACTTAAGACAATAACAAAGAGAAGAAAGAAAAAGAAAAGGAAGGAAGAAAACAATTATAATCAGGTGAACATAGTCTTGAACCTGACGATATCAAGAAATGAGAACAATCCCCTCGAGTAACATAAGGCCCCATAAAACCATGTCTCATGATTGCATTAGAGAATAGTCCACATCTATTCTTACAAGAGGCCGTCAACACTCCAGAATCACGTTTAACCTTACTCAGTAGTATATAAACATGCTAAAAGGAACAAACTGAATAACAACCTTTATTCATTAAAATCTAGGTAGCACGAACACTTCTCGTAATGAGCCGCACCGTGTCGGACACCGTGTCCGACACCGACACTCCACGGACACACGCCGAAACGTGTCCGAAACCTAAACAGCCGTGTCTAACTTTCTACATTTATTTGGGCACGTGTCCGACGCGTGTCCATGGTATTTGAGGCGTGTCCGTCGCGTGTCCACGTTATTTGGTTATCATTTCCGGTGAATGATGTTCTTCAGACGAGAAATGCGCTATCGAAAGAGATTAATTAAAATATTGATTTGGATGGGGAATGAAAATAAATTTATTATCAAGGGCAAGTTTTACTTTCACTTATTTAAAGTTAATATCAAATAATTTTACAAAAATAAAATCAAACATTTATAACTGTAAAATGTATATTTTATTAAATTTAAATGCCGTGTCCCGTGTCCTAAATTTCATGACATGCCGTGTCCCGTGTCCGTGTCGTGTCCGTGTCCGTGTCCATTTTGGTGCTACCTAGATTAAAATAGATAGTATACAAGCAATGCTCGACGATTTCGTTAGACCATATTAAATCTGGTTTAACCAGATTGGATATCCATCGTTGAAACACTACGTAGGGCACAATCCCTTATTTTTAGCAGTTTCCGAAACTAGTGTCCCAGTTCAAAGCTTTTGTCAAAGGGTCGACAATATTACTTTCCGACCTTACATAATCCAAAGAAATAACGCCAAACTTGATCAAGCTAAGTTACAAACGATATTATTCCTTAGTCATATATATATGACTACTTTTACCATGGTAAGCCTTATTCTTGGCTATAGAGCTAAAGTTTTGTCAGAGGTGAGTTCCAGATGCACCTTGCATTGCCAATGCCGAAAACTGGAACTTTGCTTCAATTTCCAACATACACGATATCTTTCTTATCAACATCTTTAATCTCCTTGAAAAGATCCTTTTGTGCAAATGTGACGTGTAGCTCTTGTATCAACGACCCGTTCCACCATATTTTCAATCAGATTAATCTCGGACACCATCGCAAGTCGCAACGTCATGAAGAGAGCCATAGGGAAACTAAATTCTCCGTTAGTCAGCAACGCCGATAAGCTCAAACTCAACAATATACATGACCCGTCACAAAACACAATCACACATGCAGCTAGCATTTCTCCAACTTAACCAAGGCAGTTATCCATTAACCAAGTAACCACCTAAGTGATATAACTATGGTTCAGTAATTCACCCTTCGCGGCTTTTCTATAAAACGCCAATTTTCATATTTCTCCGCTCATATTTTCATTTGTTTACTCCCATTTCAATTTCAAAATATCTCTTACACACTACACTCACACACACTCTCTCTCTCATCTGCCTTGCTCTGCAAGTTCCAGCTCATTACGGACGTCGTCGTTCATCTTCAACCTACGAAAATGGTTAATTTCGCTTCGTCGATCATCAAACTTCTTTTCATGAATCTCATTGTTTAATTACGCATGCATCTTCGATTATTATTGCTGAATTATTCTTTTGTGAATTTTTCAGGTAGTAGCGCAAAAAGTGAAAGAAGCGGAAATTACCGAGCAAGATTCGCTGCTTCTGGTATACAACTTCTCATTACATTACGAAACTCTTTCATCTTTGTTGTTGTGAATTTGTTTTGAATTACTCGTTGTTGATGAGTTTTATGCTCAAAAATTGTTCAAGTTTCAATAAAATACATTTCTACAGCTTATAGTTCGAAAATTCGACTATACAATTGTCCGCTTATTGTGTTTTGTGCTTCAGAATCGTGTTTTGTCGTTATTCGGTTTATTATCGCGATTGTATTTTGTTCGGCGAAATTGACGTTTCGTTGTTAACTACACTGAATTCTGTGGATTTGTTGCTGAAACTGTTTATATATTTTTATGCGTGGAAATCGTTTGAAGTTTTAATAAGATCACATTTCTACAGTTTATACTTTAAAAATTCGGTTAAGTTTTTGTGATTGTGTTTTGTTCGTTGAAATTGACGTTTCATCGTTAATTAAGCTGGATGTTGTTGATATTTTTTTATCGGAAACTGTTTATATCCAGCTTATACATCTCATATTTAGTTAATGCGATAAGTTTTGAGTTACTGAACATGTTTATATGCTTATATTCGCTCTGTTTTGGAGGCATACAGTGTACTGACTTAATCTCATAATTTTTAGTTTAAACTGACGGTTGATAATTTATATCCACGGTATTTTGTCAGCTTAAACATTCGTAATGGAACGATACCAATTAGAATTGCAGTAGATAAATCTCCCCTAAGCTTATAGCAGAACATTTTAATTATGTGTCTAGAGAATTTCACTTGATCTTTGTGCACTAAGCGTCGTTTCTTTGTGCGTTAGCTGGATGTCATGTTAAATTACGTTTTACTGAGTATGCTGAATTAGTTTCTCGAATCAGCGACATTTTGATTATTTGTTGAATATGTTGATCTCATTTGCTAGTCAATGCTGTTAACTTCTATCTAAACATGTGAAGAATTTGCTCAATGTTAGTTGTTGGATGTTGTATGTGTAGCGATTTTCTGAAAATGTATCAGTGTATCTGCTGAATTAGTTTATCAGTGATATGTTAATTCATACATTTGGCTTATCATTTTTGATGGTAGCTTCATATATATGGAGTACTTTATCTTCGACTACTTGTTATATTGAATATATTTGCAATTTCATGTAAACTGTTAGGTGAGCATCTATGTATTTTCTGGATTTCCTGCTGTTTTCATCTTTTGTTCGGAGACTACTTTAGTTATAAGCATTAGAAGTAATAAGTATAAAGAACTTGTGGCTCTTGCAAAGTTGCAAATTTCGAAAAGCAAAAGTTACACAGACTTGTTTTCGCCAATCTGGATTAATTATGACAACTCCTCTGTGTTTGTCATGTATGAATTGCAGACGAGGAACTTGCTGCGGATTGCTATATACAACATCAGTTACATTAGAGGTCTATTTCCTGAGAAATACTTCAATGACAAGTCTGTTCCTGCTTTAGGTAATATTTTCATTAGACTTGCATTGAATAAAAAATCACATCACTTGGGAATCTTATAGTTGTTCGCCTATGTGATATATATAAACACTGTACAGAGATGAAGATAAAGAAGCTCTTGCCACTAGATGCTGAGTCTCGTAGACTGATTGATTGGATGGAGAAAGGCGAGTGCTAACTCAACTTAAGCTTTCATGTTAAGAAGGTTGTCTATGTAGCGAATTCGTCTAGTCATATTAAGCTGTGTGCTGTTATTTTCCAGGTGTCTATGATGCACTGCAGAAGAAGTATTTGAAAACACTATTGTTCAGCATCTGTGAGGCGGTCAATGGTCCAACTATGGAGGAATACACTTGTGAGTTTTCTGCTATGACTTTAACACTCATTACTTGTTCCATGAATCGCTGATGGTGTTTAATATGGTATAGTTGCTCACTTGCTCTTGCTCTTTGTCTTGTATTTCATTTTTTGTATAATTATTTGACGTAATCTCGATCTATGAACTACAAAATGAATTTTAATGGGCCATAAATCATGACTGAGTTTCAACTTTCAACGAGTCAATCATTGGACTGAATTCTTATGCTGTCACTATGCAGACTTGTTTTGATGTGGTGAGAATTGTCAGGAGTTGTCAGCTCTTGTCGTTAATCCTAGATTTCTCCCTTGTTAAAGTCATTGTTAGTTGCGATCTTAATTTAAGCAGGTATATATCTGAGTATCTGACTAGCAATCCTTATTGTTTGAAACACTTCGTGCAGTTTCCTTTAGCTACCCAAATCCAGACAGTGAGGAAGTCTCTATGAATATCAGCCGTGCAGGTTCTAAGAAGCAAGGAGGAACATTTAATTCTACCAATGAAGTTACTCCGAATCAAATGAAGTAATATCCGCAAAAAAATATACTATTATGAGCTTTCTTGATTTCGTTAGTTGTTTGCTAAATCTCCTCTGCTCCGAATGTTAACTTCCTCTATTACAATCAGTGTTCTGAGTTTGACGTATAATTTTGCAGGAGCTCTGCATGCAAAATGATACGCACTTTGGTTCAGCTCATGCGGACACTTGACAAAATGCCAGAAGAGGTAATACAGGATTAAGAAAGTTATGAATATTAATACTGTCTCTAACATGTACTGTACATGATCATGGCTGTTTACATTTCAGCGCACTATATTGATGAAGCTGCTATACTATGAGGATGTTACGGTATGTCATTTTGGATCTTTAGTGTCTTAGTGCTGACGCTTGTAATTTGCTCAATTCTATGCTGGCAAAGCTCATAGTAGTATAGTACATTGTATGTTTAAAATCTAGGTGAGGTTGTTTGGTACGGAATATGATATAAGCTTATACAGTTTTTAGCATAGTTTGTAGCTAATGATACCTGCGGGAAATCGTAAATGTGTTGAATGGCATCACCTATTTACTTTAAGTCCTGGCAAATTGTATATTTCTACAAGACTAACATGTTAGCTAGAGAGCGTCACTGATACCTAAATCCGTTTTCCTGGCTCTAATATCTGCTTTCTTTTTTGACACATTGTTAACAATTTTTCTTTAAGAATTCATCCTTGAGACTCATACAAAACCGAGTTTTGCAGCCTGCAGATTATGAACCACCATTCTTCAGAGGGTGCACAGAAGAGGAATCCCATAATCAGTGGACAAAGAACCCTTTGAAAATGGAGGTTGGTAATGTGAACAGCAAGCATTTTGTACTGGCGCTTAAGGTGAGTTTGTGAAGCACTTATGTTGTCGAATGAGCAGGTTACATTTCTAGCGACGTTCTAAGACAAAACTTCCCACATTTTCAGGTTAAGAGTGTCCTCGATCCTTGTGAAGATGATGATGAAGAGAACCAGGATGAGAGTGTGAGTTTGGGAGCTGATTCTACTAGAAAAGACGATGGCTCTGAGTCTGGCAACGAGGTCTGTCTACTATTTGCTGCTTGATTGAAATAGATTATGTATGAGGGAAAATTATAACATTTTCATTGATTATCTCAGGTGAGCTCATCAGAAGAGGATCAGTACATTGTTGCACCAGTGGGTAAACATCTATTCTTTTCTCCTTGAAAGAAGTACTCGCATCTGATTACCACTTAAAGATGATTATATGAATTTGTTATCATGGGTGTCTATTTATTTTTCATCGCTTGTTTTGTTACATCAGACAAAGACCAACCATGTCAACAAGATACCATTGTTTCAGAAGGTAATGGCGGAGTTATTTCTGCGTGGTCAAACTTATCCAATTTAGGGTAGAGGACTGTGTTAATTATTCAAAATTACTTGCTTGTCAGATGAAACCCAGGATCTAGCTGAAGATGAACATCAATTAAGTCGGGTCAAGGACTGGATTAGCTCATCTCAGTTCGAAACTGTGGAAATCACTGATGTGCTTGCAAATTTTTCAGATATTTCTGTGGTATGTAATGTTTTTTTGAGCTCCGTAAATTTGGAACTCGCATCTTGTGTCAGTTTATGAGATTTTATTAATGATTGCAGGTGTTGATAGAAGGTAAATGATTCGTTTTTCTGCTGTAAAACTCGGCACTGGCAAAAGGGTGTGGCACAATCTTGAACATCTTATTATTGTAGACATGAACTTATAGTTTGAATTGATGACAGAGATCATGGAGAAGCTTGTCGGAGAATGTTTTATTTCTAAAGTAGGAAAAGACATATATGCTGTTGTCAAACCAAAGGTTGCTTCAAATTTTTTGTTACGTCCAAGATGCTTTTTGTTACACCCTAACCGTTTTGCTGAGTTCCAACTTCCAACCGTCCCTTTGAAAATTTGCAGGAAAATGAGTATGAATTCAACGTGAAAGAAGAAGTTGACAACGGGGCATCACAGAATGTAGATAAGAGTGTTCTAGGTTCCGGAGCAGATTACATGTATATGCAGGTTGATTAATTTTCTCACTTTCTCGATTGAGTTTCATTACAAAACGTTGTATGGCACAATTGGTGGCTTTACTGATTCAATATCGTGCTTTACTAATTCACTTCAAGAGTCTACACCTAACAAATACTGAATACTTAGCTTTCTCTTATTCTGACGATCTTACAAAAGTATAGAGAAAGTGATAAAAACAACCAGATATTTTCATAGTTGGGCAGGTGCTCAGCTATTGGCTTTTTTATAGTTCGTATACATACTAGAAGATAAATATAGTCCCGCTTAGATAAATGGTTGGTTAGTGAATAAATCATACAAAAGGCCAATGGTTTAGCGAAAAGGCTCTCGACAGAGGAAGTACAATCTGCACCATAGGTTGGGCAGATCGGTTAATACCCATTCCCCTCGCTCCCTCCTCTTCCATTGACATTTGCTCAACTATTCCCACTGGTGAAACAACAGTTTTCTCAGTAATCTGGTCAGGTTGATGATCAATCTTGTGCATATTGCAGTGTTATTCACTAGTAATAATGAATGCAGGCTTTGTGCCATGCTCTTCCAATGGAATATGTGACAATCGCCAAACTTCAGACCAAGCTTGAGGGAAAGGCCAACCTAACTACTGTGAGAAAACTCATTGACAAAATGACCCGAGAAGGATTTCTTGAAGCAACAAGCAACCGTAAGCTTGGTATGTGGAACTTTGTACCCTTTGTTTTTTTTGTTTTATAACTGCATACAAGAAATCTTTATTTGTCCTGTTTTTTGTCACAGGGAAGCGTGTGATTCACTCAGAGGTGACACAGAAAAAGCTAAGTGAAGTTAGGAAGGTGCTAGACTATGATGCTATGGTAACATTCTAATCATCGCATGACAGTATTAACTTGAAGGTTACTTTTGCTCTGGAATTAAGGATTTTTCTAATAACAAATCCTCTCTGAACAGGATGAGGATGTTCCTGAACCACAAATTAACTTGAACCAAACTGAATTTGGAAAAAATGGTAAATTCACTAGTATTTTCTGATCTTTTACAAACCACTACAAGGTATATCATGTTGGCTAATAACTTGACTGATCCACAGGTAACAAGAAGGCTGATGTTTCGACTTGTGGGGCTCTGCACTCAGTTGGATCAGACATCACACGTATGCGTGTACGACCTGAATCTGAGTTGCATCAAAATGCTTCTCTTAATACTCCCACAAGCAAAGCCGGGGTAAGGACTTCTATAGTACATCTACCTCTGTTCACTATTGTAACTTTGTTACTGAGCAAATAATACGGTGGTCCTTAAATTGTATTTCCGTAGGAGCAGTTCTTATTTGAGACACGGCTATTTACTTTTATTATGACACTGATACTATGATAACTAAAATGGTCACTTGCTAGTGTCAAATATACATTAATGATGTAAAAGATTGTGAAATAAAAGTCTCCTGTTGATGCTGAAACAGCCAGTTCCGTCAAGGGAGAGTGTTGTACCCGGAAATGGTAAATCCAAACTGGGTGGATTCAGTAAGAACACCACAGAGGGTGATGATGTTACTTGCAGCAAGCCTTCTCAAGACAAGCGTTCAAGGAAGGCGAGCATGGTAAGCTTTCATTGTCTTAGTAATAAAGCAATGCAAACATTTGAAGGGCATGAGTTAAAATTCCGACTTATGATCTGTCTTATCGTTCAACTTAGGTCAAAGAGCCGATTATTCAAAACTTCAAACGCCTGAAATCTCAACATGCTTAGGAAGGATCGAGCTTGCTGCATTCGAGAGGAAAACCTCTTTGCTCTCTAGCTGTTTTGATGATATTGTTTCCTTAGGAGTTCAGTCACACCTTTTTGAAGTTGGAAGGCCTGTGAATTTCATCTTACAAATATCACTATCGTAGTGTTACTTTAGTAATTACTCCGTCTGAAAAATTTGTAGTAGACCCTGTTGTGTTCGAGGAAAAGGGTGATGCGGTTTCACTGCCTGGTTGATTTATTTAGCAGTTATAGTCAACATTAGATCGTGACTAAAGGGTGTAGTCTGTTTTTAATTCTATTTGCGAAAATTAAAAGACGAAATGAATTTTTTCATCTTAATTACAGATATTAGAATCGAACTTTCCTCTTTTAGAGATGTGTAGGTATGTTTGCCACGGTGATCTTCAATACTCCGTTTATTGTTTTAATGGAAGCTCCGATGAGCTGCGAGAATGACGACAATAGGCTTACCCTAAGACCACCCCCAAGCAAGGTCACCAACTAGGTCACCAAGGGGGTGGGTCTCCTTAATGATGTATTAAGGAGAATAATTAAGGAGACCTACAATGAAGGAAGGTCACTCCATGACCCAAGGGGTTGTCTTGTGACCTTCCACATGTCCTTGTTCTATTTGTTGGACACAAATATAGATGACACAATTTGTTGGAAAGTGGAAAATAATTGGGTCGGTGACCTAGGTCGCGACTTTCTGCTTGGGAGTGTAAAAGTAGGTCAAGATAAATAATGTAAGATTAAGAGATAAAACTAGGTCGCGACTTAGTTAGGGAGACCTTGCTTGGGGGTGGTCTAATGGCACAAGTCACATAACCTTGATTTTTGGTATCTTTCTTAGTTTCTGAAATTTAGACAGAGTTGAGGTCAGAGGTCACATGAGAATATGAGATATTGTCCATCACCTCATATCCCAAGGCTTGCAACAGTTGGACCCTAGCTAGGTAGCAGTGCCACAGACACTTCTCTTAATGAGCTGTACCGTATTCGACACCGACATTCTACGGATACACGTCAAAACGTGTCGGACGTCTATAAAGCCGTGTCTAACTTTCAAAATTTATTTGGGCACGTGTCTGACGCGTGTCCATGGTATTTCGATGGTATTTGAGTCGTGTCCATTGCGTGTCCACGATATTTGGTCATCATTTGTGGCGAATGTTGTTCTTCAGACGAGAAATGCGCTATTGAAAAATATTAATTAAAATATTGGTTCAAATGAGAAATGAAAATGAGTTATTATAGGCAAAATTTACCTTCACTTATTTAAAATTAATATCAAATATTTTTACAAAAATAAAATCAAATATTCATAATTATAAAGTGTATATTTTATTAAATTTAAATAACGTGTCTCTTATTCTAAATTTTACATATCTCGTGTCACGTGTCCGTATCCGTTTCCGTATCTATTTTGGTGCTACTTAGAGCCAGTCCCCGACACAGCCACACTATCAACATGATATATATATACATACATCTCAATAACTTTCAAATGGCTTACTGAGGAAAAATAAACGTTTTTTTCTCTCTCTTCTTTGAGAGCGTTTTTCTCTCTATTCTTGAGAGCTTTTGATATTCCACTTCTTTTCTCCTTTACTTCTACAAAAACCTAAAACGTCCTTCTCCTTTTTCCTGATTGGCCGTGCGTTTTTCAATAATCATCCACATGTTTTTCTGATCTTTCGTGTCTTTATTGCTCTAATGATTAGTTTGCTTTGTCTTACATTGGTCTGTCAGTTTTCTTGAGCTTCGTTCTACTGCACACCAATCCTTTTTCTTGCTTGTGTCAGAACGTTTAGGGTTTCCTGGTTTATCTAGGGTTGCATGCAGCTTCTTTCTCCTATATATTGCTTGTTTCTCTTCAGTTTTCCATCAACTAACATAATTTACTCTTGTGTTTTTACTTGGTCTGCTGTTTCTTTGCTATTTTAATGGCCAACCGAACTTCTGCTGGAAGGTCAGGTAACTTAGATGATGGAGATGGGCCCAATGATCATCATTTTTATTATGGAAGTGGATCTCACATTCATCATAGTCATCATGGTCATGGTTATCATCAAGGTCATCCAAATGCATCTTTTTCTCCTAATAATCCGGAGCATGTTAATGCATGGAGGTTTCCAAGGACAGGGCCACTGTTTAACTTGGATCCACAGACATTGGGTAAGTCTCGAGAGTTTTGGAATCATTGTGTGCTTGGCTTTCTTGTTGATTATAGGGTTTTTCGTATTGAAAAAATTGAACATGTGGTTCGTACTAAATGGAAAACAAGGGCTCCTGTTTCTGTGTTGAAAATGGGTGATTTATATGCATTCCATTGCGAAGATGAGGAAGATAGAAAGGATCTTCTGAAAAAAACTTATTCTACCTTTTATGGAGGCTTTATGGTTTTCTCAAGATGGTTCCCTGATAGTATCCCTAGAACTATTAGGTTTCCTTATGCTGAAGTTTGGGTTCGTGTATGTGGCCTTCCCTTTGAGTATCTGACTCATGAAGTAGCTAATATTGCTGGACATCTTTTGAGTAATCATTATGAGATTGATGAATTTGATGGTTTCCCTGATAAAGACTATCTTAGGATCAAGGCTAGAATTCAACTTAATGAGCCTTTGTCCCCGGGCTTCTTTCTTTCCATGGATGGAGGATACCTGTTGTGGATCCAGTTCAGGTATGAGGACATATTCAAGTATTGTATCCGTTGTGGTAAGGTAGGACATATCTCTGCATGCTGTAGGGAAAGTATTATTTCAATAGTTTCGAGTGTTAATGGTCTCTTGGATCGTGCTCAAGGAAAGGGTTTTGCTGTGTTCCAAGCTACTAGTAACCATACAATGTTTAATATGGATTTGCGTGCAACTCCTTCTACAACCAAATTTGTCTCGGCAAAAATTAGACTTGATGATAGTCCTGACTCTCCTCCTGGTTTCCCCAATGAACCTGAGTATTATGTGGACTTTGAATTAGGAACTACTCCTGGAGGTAGAGTTGTTCCAGGAATGCGTTTTAGTGTTACTTCACAACCTTTCGCAGGTCCTATTCTTTTTAATGTGGGTGGTCCTCAAGGTAATGCTGGTGTTTCAGATAATGAGGATGCAGGAAGGAATGGCCCTAATATTATTAATAACATGAATATGGGGAATGGTTCAATTCCTTCTTCTGCTGCTATGGATATTGAGGTTCCTGTTCCTCCTATTTCAGCCTCTGCTCCTATAACTGGTGGACCAGATCCTCCTGGTGTTAATCCTAGTGTTGCTCCTCCTGTGGTGAATCCTTCTGGTCAGGGTAATGGTGAGGGGGGATCGTTTGCTAGGGTGGGTGGATACCTGTTTGAAGATGAAGGAGTGGGGGTGCATAGTAATACTCAAGGTAACGTACCTAATGTTTTCAATAATCTTACTAGTGATCCTCTGGTTAATTACATGAATATTGATGGGGTAGTTAGTGATAATGTGGTGGATAAGAATGTTTATATTCAGGAAGCTATTTTAACTAGGGTTGAGAGTGATTTTAATTGGGCAAGATTGGATGATGAAAATAGGGGTTATAATCAGACTTTTGATCCTCCTGAGTCTGGCCTTCCTGTTGTTTATTATTATGATTACTATAATGGTTCTCATTTCCCTGGTGGTCCCCATAATAATGGGGATGATGAACAACAACAGCATGCACAACAACATGCACAGACTACTAATGATCAAGATGGGAATGATAATGAGAACTTTGTTGATGCTAATGGTCAGTTCATGCAGCACAATCCTATGAGTTCTGGTGATTTAGTGATTAATGTTGAGGATTCCTCAAGTTCAAATTATTTCACTCCTGAATGGCCTTCGTTTAGCTCTGATTCTGTTAGTGAGATGGCTGCGTGGTACAACAATTCAGAGCTTGGCAATGGTAATGGGGAGGTTATCACAAATTTAAGTCTTAACTTGAGTCTGAGGATTAGTCAGGCTGGAATGGGGAATAACTCTGTTAATGGACCTGTTGGGGATTCTGCTGCTGCTCCTATTCCTCTCTCCTCTGATACTGCTAATATGAGCATCTCTGTTGAGAATAAGGATTCTAATTTTAATGTCAATGTGCCTGAACCTGTGGTTAATCCATCTGCCCATTTCATGATTCTTCCGCTGGAAATGGAGGTGTCCTCTGATACTGATTTCAGTGTTCCTAAAGCATCTACTTATGGTGGTCCTTTCTTAATTCCAAATGAAGATAAGGAGGTTGCAGGGGGTATTGCTGACCAGGATTTACCCCTGAAGAAAAGAAAGTGTCGTTCTGATATGGCTGAGGATGAGCTTGATGCACGTATTCTGGCTTCTGTTGGTCATGCTAAGGCCTATCTATCTCAGTTTGCTAAGAAGCCTAAGTTAGGTGATGCTGGTGACAATGTTATTTCTGCTGCTGGTCCAAGCAAGAGCTTCTGTGTCAAAGTCGATGTTGAGGTACTAAGTAGCTCTAGTGAGAACTCGGTGATCAGTCCATATAAAGGTGTTGCGGAGGTTGGCCTTAAGCAACCTCCTATGGATCCATGAGTATACTATCATGGAATTGTAGGGGTCTTAACGATGCTCTTTCCCCTACAATTCCTAAGCTTAGAGCATTGGTTATGGAGAAGTCTTTAAGTGTTCTTTTTATTTCCGAAACTAAATCTAGTGTTGCTCATGTCAATAGTATGATTAATAAGTGGGGCTATAAGGATGGTGTTGGGTTTGATGCTTTGGGTACTTCGGGTGGGCTATGGTGTGGATGGAAGGCTCATGCCTGTTTTTCTTTTGTCTATGCTTGTAAGAATTTTATCATCCTTTTGAATGAAATGAAACAAGATCGGTTATGGTATCTCGTTCTTTTTTATGGTGAACCGGAGGTGGCCTTACGAATGGATGTTTTTGCTCACTTAAGTGTTTATCTCTCGGATTTTCAATATCCTTACATTATCTTGGGTGATTTTAATCAGCTCGAATTCAGTTATGATAAACTTAGCAAGAATATGGGTTCGATTAGTGGAGCGTTGGATTTCCACAAATGGCGCGTGAGCCATGAGCTAATAGACATTCCGTTTAAAGGACCACGCTATACTTGGTGTAACAATCGAGAAGGGTTAAATCGTACGTACGAACGGCTGGATAGAGCTTATGGATCTAAGGATTGTTTTCTTCTTTTTCCTAATTTGGCTCTTCAACATCTCCCTATTCAAATTTCGGACCATGCCCCCATTATCCTTGATTTCGAGCTTCTAAGTACTAAGTCCAAGAAACCGTTCAAAGTTGATCTTTGGAGTATTGAGAATGCTGATTGTTTAAATGTTATTAAGGAAAGTTGGAAAAAATGCTTCTATGGTTCTTCTTCTTTTCAGCTGAGACGTAAATTATCCTATACTCGGGGAAGGATAAAGACTTGGGTTCTTAATAAGAAAAAAGATTGGCATGGTAAGTGGGACTCGTTTGATGATGAATTGTCTAATTCTTTAGAAATTAGCTTCTCCTCCGGAGTGCATACTATTTTTGATGATTGTAATGATCGGGTTACTGAGTATGCAAGGAATGTTGCTCTTTACTGGAAACAAAGGGCCAAATTAAATTGGGCTGTTGATGGGGATACTTGTTCAAAATATTTCTTTAACTGGGTTAAAGGCAGGAAAGGCGTCAATTTTATCCATGGCATTAAGAATACTCGGGGTGAGTGGGTTTATGACGATAATTTAGTGGCTGCGATGTTTCGTGATCATTTCTTTAGGATTTTTAATCCAAACCCACCGCATTCTTCTTCGAGTAGGATTTTGAGAGACTCGGATATTAATTTATTTGATAATGTTCCGGTTAAGGTGAAGGAGGATGACATTGATTTTCTTAATAAGTACTTTACGGCTAAGGATGTTCGTAGGGCTGTTTTTCAACTTGGTGCTCTCAAGTCTCCAGGGCCAGATGGATTCCCGGCTGTGTTTTTTCATAAGTGTTGGTTCTTTGTGAAACATTCCGTCACTGCTGCCTCCCTGGAAATCCTCAATTCTGGGTGTGTCCCTGCTGAAATGAATAGGACTTTTATTGCTCTTATTCCTAAATGTTCCCATCCAGAAAAAGTGGAGGATTTTCGACCTATTAGCCTTTGCAATGTCATCATGAAGGTAGTTACTCGATGCATTACTAATCGGTTATCAAGGATTATGGGATATCTCGTTAGTGATTTTCAGAATGCCTTTGTTAGAGGCAGACATATTTCGGATAATATCTTAATTGCTAACGAGGTGATTCATAATATTAATAATCATAGATAGGCTTGGTAAATATGGGCGCTTTGCTTTGAAGCTTGATATGAGTAAAGCGTATGACCGGGTTAGATGGGATTTCCTCGTTAATACGCTGCAGTGTTATGGGTTTCCGGAGCGTTTCATAAAGCTTATTATGAGTTGCGTTTCAACTGTTTCTTATGAAGTCTTGTTCAATGGCTCACCTCTACAACAATTTCGTCCAAGTTGCGGCCTTCGACAAGGAGACCCTTTATCTCCTTATTTATTTGTTTTATGTATGGAAGTTCTTTCTTTTAACATCACGGCAGCTACTAAAGTAGGGGACCTTCAGGGTATTAAGGTGGGGAGGGATAGTCCACCTATCTCTCATTTGTTCTTTGCGGACGATTCTATCTTCTTTCTACATGATAAGAAGAATGCTTTTCGGATCCTGAGGAATATTGTTGATAAGTACTGTACTGTTTCTGGTCAGTTAATGAATGAGAGTAAATCTGGTATGCTTTTTAGCCCTAATACGTCTCTGGCCTCGGCTCGTTCTGGTTTGAGAGTGTTTGGCATCAAGTCTAATAAGGGTATAGGTAAGTATCTTGGTATTGAAACTGATTGTGGCACTTCTAAACGTCTTTTCTTTGACGATATGCTGGATAAAGTGAAAAAACGTCTTTCTTCGTGGAATGGGATATTCTTATCCTCAGCGGGTAGGTTGACTCTGATCTCTTCTATTTTGTCTACTCTTTCAAATCATATTCTATCGGTATTTAAAATACCGGTAAGTGTGGCGAATAAGCTTAATGCTATTTTGGCACATTTTTGGTGGGCTGGATCGAGGTCAGGTGGTACTATTCATTGGGCTAGTAGGAATTTTCTCAGTCTTCCGAAGTCTGAAGGTGGTCTGGGTATTAGGCATATTGATAGTATGAATCGAGCTCTTTTGGGAAAGAGTGCATGGAAGATCCTCACTGCTAGAGATTCGCTTATTAGTAAAGTGTTTTTCAAGAAAATCTTCAACACTTCGTCTCCGGATAATCAGGATCACGTCAAGAAAGGTTCGGGTGTCTCTTGGGGTAGTCAGGGAATTCGTATTGGGGCTAAGGTGATTTTAAATAGTATTGGATGGAATTTTTGTGCTTCTTCTACTCTTGGTATTTGGAGTTCGAATTGGGTGAATGGTTTGACTCCTCCTTTTATTACTAGTTTTGGTTTTCCTCCTCCGGTACATATGCATTCCTGGACGATAGCCCACCTTGTGAATGATAATAAAACATGGAAAGATGATCTTATCTTTGAAATCTTTCCTGAGGATTGGGCTCGGAAGATCTGTGCTATGCCGATTTGTTCCTCTATCACTATGGATTCTATCTTTTGGAAAGCTTGCAGGGATGGTAACTATTCTGTCAAATCTGGCTATGGTTTGTGCCTTACTGCTTTTCTAGAAGACTCTTTTACTAGTAAGGATCGTTTGCGTGTTAATCCGAGAGTTAAAAATTTTTGTAAATCCCATTTGTGGACGCTTCCTGGGCCTAATAAATGGAAGATTTTGATTTGGCGCATTTTGACGGACTCATTGTCGGTAGGGTCTGAGTTTGTGAGAAGAGGAATTATGAGTTCTGCTATTTGCCCGCTCTGTTCTAATGGCGATGCTCAGGAGACTGTGGCACATCTATTTCGTGATTGTGAATGGACGAAACGTATCTGGGCCTCCTCCCTCTTTGGGATTAGGTGTGGTAATGATGCATCAATTGCTTTGAAGGATTGGATCATGAATTGGTTTTTCCTTTTTAAAAAAAGGGAGGATTTTAAGCCTGTGGCTACTCAATTCATGTCTATTTTTTGGAGTATTTGGTGTATTAGGAATTCGGTGGTCTTTGGTGGCAAAGTTCCCTCGCCTATTTTCTTC
The DNA here is from genome assembly GCA_029255685.2 of Silene conica. Classification (NCBI taxonomy): domain Eukaryota; kingdom Viridiplantae; phylum Streptophyta; class Magnoliopsida; order Caryophyllales; family Caryophyllaceae; genus Silene; species Silene conica. The sequence continues at coordinate 74,823,606 of CM055318.2, read as the reverse complement.
CTTCACTTTCAGAAATCGGTGGCGGATCTGGCCTTATCTGCTCTGGACTCGAAAGAAGGTTCTAGTACTGAGTTTGACTCCCTCTGTCTGAAGATTAGGGACTATTTTCCGGTTGTTCTTGTTAAAGGTGCTGGTAATTGTTCGGCCCATCGTGTTAAGGTTGATGCAAGTTGGTTTTCTTCCCTCAAGGCCTCTGCAGGATGGATTGTTTATAATCCTGATGGTTCGTGCTTGGGATCTTTCTCGACGCGGTTTAACGCTTCGACTCCTCTCCTTGCGGAAGCTTTGGGTATTCTTTTTGTTGTTAAATGGGCTTGTTGTTCTGGTACTCTTCACTTGGATATCGCATCTGATTGTCTTGGCCTAGTCCAACAGCTGGCGGGTGCTGCTAAGGAGGATTTAAGTATCGTAGGGGTTCTTCGTGATATTAGATCTATGTTTTTTAATTTTCATTGCCTAAGTATTAGTTTTATACCAAGGAACCTAAACAAGGTTGCGCATAACCTTGCGAAGGCTGCTGTATAATTTGGTATAAGTTTACTCCTGCCAAAAAAAAAAAAAAAAAAAAAAAAAAATCTCAATAACTTTCACTTCTTGATATTGCTCCATTATTTAAAAGTTCCCACTTCTTCCTCTTCCATCAATCATGGAGTTCAACCAGAATCTACAACCACCACAAATACCGGCCCGCCACGTGGTAGCAGTCCCCTACCCTGGAAGAGGCCACATAAACCCAATGCTAAACCTCTGCAAACTCCTCCTCCAAACAAACCCCAATGACCTCCTCATTACTTTCGTCGTCACTGAGGAATGGCTCGGCTTCCTCACCGCTGACTCCGAGCCTCCACCGCCACCTAACCTCCGCTTCTCTGCCGTTCCTCAAGTTATCCCATCTGAGCTTGGCCGAGCTGCTGACTTCCCCGGCTTCCTTGACGCCGTCTTTACCAAGCTGGGGGATCCCTTTGACCGGCTTCTGGACCAGCTTCAGCCCCCGGCTTCGTTTATTATCTACGACTCGTATCTTGCTTGGGCTGTCAATGTGGGTAACCGGAGGAATATTCCGGTAGCAGCTTTTTTTACAATGTCAGCTTCATTTGCTACTGTTTTTGTTCACTTTGATTTGTTGGTTAAGCATGCTCACTTCTCTCTTGATGTCTCAGGTAACATTGTCCACAAAGTGTTTGTTCCTGTTCGCGATTTTTCCCTTTTTTCTTTTTATTTATTTATTTTACGCTGTACGGCCTTAATTATTACTGAGTTACGTCTAGGGTGTTAACGAGCCGAGCCCGAGCTTTGGTTTGCTCGGTGTTGGATAAGTTTGTTTGTTTGTGTCCCACATTGGTGGGTTAAGAGGGAATAAGAGAGTTTATAAGTGAAAGAAGAAAGAATATATTAGTTAAGTTAAATGGGCCATTAGTGGAACAAGAGTAGATTCACTACTATAAACCTTGAACTTTAACGAATCAAGACTGGCACTTGGCACACATACAATATTCCTAGAGGAATATTACCCGTACAGTGGCCTTACTGCAATTCGTTTCTATAAATTGTTCTAACACTCGGCGTGTGCTCCATTAACAGAACTCGAGCGAGTTCTAGCCGAACTTACCCGAACTTGAAAAAAATACGCTCGTTACAAAGTTTGCGAGCCTCACTCGAGCCAATATAAAATTGTTTATTTTTATTTTTTTCTTCGATATTTTCAATAAGAAAGTGCGAAAATTATATGAAAATATTTAGCAAATCAACCAGATATTTGATATATATGATACAAAAATATAATAATGATAAAATATTTTTATAAAATATGAGCATAGTTTTATAAAATATGATTAATATCTTATGTAATCTCAAATGTTCGAGCCGCTCGCGAGCTTTTCGAGTCGAGTAAGCCTTTGCTCAGCTTTACTCGTTAAGCTCTCGAGCCGAGCCCGAGCTCGAGTCAAGCTCACACGAGCCGAGCTTTGACCGAGCCGATCTCGAGTTGCTCGCGAGCTGTCTCGTCTGATTAACAGCCCTAGTTACATCGTATTATAGTCATTTCACTTCCTTGTTCGGAGAATTTAGTTAATTGGAGTCGTCTTGAGATTAATACGGAAAGTCGGAAAGTATTTCAATTAGTTTTCTAAACTATCAATTGATAAACATATGTTCAGGCAATGGTTTTATTACTAATAGTTTCCGCTTATTGTCTTAGAAAGAGGAAATGAAGTGGTGGACTACATTCCAGGACTTCCTCCAACTACTATAGCAGATATGCCAACAATTTACCATGGAGATGGTAAAAAGGTGTACCACAGAGTCCTTGAATCGATATCAGCTCTAAAAAACGCACAATATGTTGTGTTCTCTTCAATTTATGAATTTGAAGGACCGGTGTTAGATTGTTTAAAAGCTAAACTGGGAATCCCGCTATACCACATTGGCCCAATGATACCGTACTTCAACCTCAAAGAAAACACTATAATCGACAACAATAGTTACTTCCGATGGTTAGATTTGCAACCTAGACAGTCTGTCTTGTACATTTCACAAGGAAGCTTTCTTTCGGTTTCAAGTACTCAAACAAAGGAGTTTGTTGAGGGTGTCAAAGAAAGCGGTGTGCGGTTCTTATGGGTAACTCGAGGTGATAATTCTCAATTCAAAGACGGTGTTGGTAAGACAGGGTTGTTGGTGCCGTGGTGTGATCAATTGAAGGTGTTGTGTCATCCTTCAATAGGCGGGTTTTGGACACACTGTGGGTGGAATTCTACGAGTGAAGGCATCTATGCGGGTGTACCAATGCTGACTTGTCCCATATTCTGGGACCAAGTCCTTAACAGTAAGCTAATAGTGAATGATTTGAAGATTGGTTTGAGGGTGTTGAAGAATGGTGTTGTGCCGGAAAAGGTGCTTACTAGGCAACAAGTAGCTGCCCTTGTTAGAAAATTCATGGACTCGGAAAGTGATGAGCGCGAAGAGATGGTTGTACGAGCTAAGAATGCGAGTAATACTTTCAGAAGGGCAGTTGATGATGGAGGTTCAGCTGCTTCTGATTTTACATCTTTTGTCAACATCATTTGACACCACACCGTCGTGGCGCCGTATGTACTCTGTCATGCCATACAATAAGGGGGTGTTAAATGTTAGTATGACATTCTAATAATGACATTCTAACTCCATACCTCCTTGGTATTAGAATCCATTCTATTCCAAGTACCAAACAACCCCTAATATTATTCTTGTTAAATGTTGAGACTTGGGAATCACTTCCTTTTTCGTTTCCTTCTCTTCTTTTCTGAATGTTAGTAATAAATGTGTCGTAGTTAAATTTTATTATAAAACCGTCTTATTTGAAAATTTTGCCGCATTAGTGATTTAGTGACACTATTGGTTGCTACTCTTTGCTAGGAAAATGGTACAATACTAACACCCTCGGGAAAAAATAATTGCATTATTGATGTTAAGAATATACTTGTAGAAGGTAAAGAATAATTGGATTATTGATGATCGGATTTACATCATATATGGTGAGGTATTTATATCCTAACACCCTCCCGCAATTGTAAAGGCAGTACATTGTACAAACTTTACGATTGGAGAAACACAACGAAAACATAAAATAAAAAAGAAAATCAAAATCTTCGTTAAGACTCATGAGAAAAGCTCCGAACAAGAACGTTAATTTTTTCGGATTTGTCGAAAATATGAGTTAATTTGCAGGAACACTAATCGAACCTGACAAATATCAATAAAACAGAAAATTATCCGTCAAAATTTGGAGAACGTTAAGTTTTTTAAGCTCCAAACAAATAATTAAAAGAACCACCTTTACGAAGTAGAAAAATTAAATCAAATTTCAAAGAGGAAGAAAAAGTTTCAAAGCAGATTTTAAGCATGGATGATAGATTGATAGGCAGAAATAATTTAGGTAGACAAAGAAAATCATATCACAAATTGCTTTGTTTATAGTATGAAATTGTTTGAAATTGAAACTTGAAAGAACATGAATCATGGTAGCCGTGATCTTTCCCACTAAACTTTGTTTCAGTGATCAATTGTTGTGTCGGCCGATACCATGTTAAGAATATAGAAGATAAAGAATAATTGTATTATTAATTGATCGGGTTTACATATATATGGTGAAATATTTATAATATCTCACAATTAAATCTAACCCTAGTTTAATCCTAATAAGTCTTACCATCTAACATCCTAATAAAAACCTGCTTCAACAGTTCCTCGTGATTCATCTACGACATTTTAAATTTATCCATTTTTGAGTTGATTCCGATTTGACCACAAACTTGAGCTAATCTCAAACTTAATTTAAAAGTTGAAGCTCTTTAGAGTATTTAGAGAACGTGTCTTAGTGATCTCAAATTCACATTAAACTAAATAGGGTTACTCCTGAAAAAACCATATGGATTTTGAGTTAAACCCAAGTAATAGATGTGGTTACATGAGATTATTAGGAATCTTAATAATAATTGGGCCTCAACCATTACGGCTTCGAATCCTGAAAACCTTAAAATTCAACGAAAATACGAAATGAAAACCCAGCATACGGTAACCATCACTTTAACATTTTAGTCGAAGATGAAGGTGAAAACAACACAAGTTTGAAGAATTAATCAAATGAATGCTAGTGGAAAAGTTGCAGCTTATTATATCATCAAAAATAATACTTCGTACTTAATATACAAATACCTGCTGCTATTTGAATAAGAAAATAAACTAGGAGCCAATTCCCCAGAATATTTTAATCCAATTTCCGTTGAGATTTTCATTTTTCAATCCAATTTCTTTGAATCAACCCTGTTTCTTCATCATCATTTCAATCTACAATTTTTCATTTTTTTTTTCATTTTAATTCTATCCCTACTTTGTTTTTTCTGGGATCTTTTTCTCCTTGATTTTTTTGTGATCAAGCTAAGTAAATATTAATTAATCCCTCTTTTGATCAAAAGCAATTAAGGGTTTCAAGATTGTTGCGGCTTTACAGTCTACAGGTTAGATTAGTTGAAAATTATAACAATATTAATTTAATTAGCTTTGTGTTGGTTCTTTAATTTTTGAAAAAGTAGTTAACTTTATTCTGATTATTGAATTTTGAAGTCATCTGGGCAAAAATGTGTTACTCTTTCTGTCTCTGTTTACTTGTTTTAATCTTCGTGAAACTATATTTTTGTTGTTTCGCCTGATTTTAGTTATTTGATGTTTTCAGGAAAATAGGAAATGGAGTTTGATGTAACTAATTTCTATCCCTTGACAAGTCTTCAAATTGGGTAAGTTTTTATTTTCAATTTGATAGATCATTCTATGTATTTTCAGAAATTCAAATATTTTCTTTGTAAATTTGATCATTATTTGTAAGTTCCTTGCAAATTGGTAAATGTTGTTACTTTTAGTTATGATTAAATTCATCCATCTAATTCAATTGGATTTTGATTCATTAAAAGCAACTACTTTTTGTATCACAAAAACTTCAGAGACGGTCTCTCAATACTTCAATAGTGTTATTGAGAGACCTATGGACTAAATTAGGGAAAGACGGTCTCTCACGAGACCTACTGTTTTTGTAATTGTATCATAGAAATTGTCAATCTTAAGTTAGACACCCCAATTAAATTGCATCATTGATCATCCAACTTAAGTAATAACTTCTTCAATACCATTCATTTTGGTCTTTCGAAAATCATCTCTTTGGCGCTTGCTTGTAAGAAACAATGGCGGAGCCAGGATTTTTTGCTAGGGGGTGAAGTACTAATGGAATAAGGTATACTGTAAAAAAATCGAAAAATTTCTGTTGTTTGGGGTTGGGGAGCAACTATCCCTGCTAGCTCTACCACTGCGATTCCATAATTATTGATAGGAATATAGGATTATGGTAATTTATGGACTATGGTGTGTCGATTGCTGTTAATATTCTAAATTTGTTTGGCAGCGACGTACAATCTTATCTGTCTCAAGCTTACCTCTTTTTTGCTCAAAGTAGTCATAAGTTCCTCATCCTGATTGATAACCATTCTTGGCGGATGAACAATAACCACTCGAGATCTACCCACTTGAAGGAGCTCTTTGCCACTAAGGTCATTATTATCTTAAGAGAAGATTTCGAAGAATGTTTATTGAAGTTTTATGTTAATCAAAATGCTTTTTTTTTTTCTTTTTTTTTTTTTGCATTAGTGCAGTACAGAACATCACCCTTCAAAAACACTAAGGCTTTGGAGAGGCGTTTGAGTGCACGATTTAGAGATAACTCGATATCCTCCAACGATGAGAGGAAGAAATTGTATAGGTGGGTGTCTCTTGTCAATTCTCAAAGGTGGAGAGCAACGGCTTTTTTCTCTTTGGTTGATTTACATTTAGCTTTACATGGCTTCATAGTGTTTGAGGTTTACTGGAAGGAAGTCCGTGGCATCAATTACTACAGTGAGCTTCAGGTACTCTTCAACTCCTTCAACATTTTGCTGTCATGTTACAAACTAGTACAGTAATTTCTCTAATTTGCGTGTGGTAGCATCCAATAAAGAAATGGAGGCATCATGGGAACGTTTATAGGATACAGCTTCTAAGGATGTTTTGATCAGTTTTTAGAAAGAAAAAATATTATTTGAAATAGGAAGTTCTACAAATGACAATGTGCATTTGTCAGTTTGTTGCGGTATTGTGGGGCGGAGACTTATAATACTGATCTATCTATGTCAGATTATTTGCCCCTCCTTTAAGGCTAATAGATGGTTGTGATATATATGTGTTCCGAAATGCATAAACTTCCGGATTTGATTTGAGGTGTCCATATATGAACTTCCCACTTGGTATCTTTCCTTTTCTGTAGCTGTGTGACCAATTTGGTTTCTGAAGTCACATCTTCCATTAACTTGAATTTTCATACATAGTCGTATCCTACTTCATTTCTTCGTTATGCAAAACAAATCAGGAAGTTTATTGATGGATTGAAAGAGTAACTTTTTGTTCTACAACTGTGTGTTATGTTGTCTCCTAATTAATAATTATAGACTTACAGCTACATGTTGGTGAACTGATTAATCTAATCATGTCTGGTGTCAGAGTGATACTTCAATGGCATTTGAAGTAAAATCTATGAGAAAGTGGGATTTCCATAGCATTGAACAAGCCTCTCATTCCATCCAATCATGGTTCTCTGGAAACCCATCAGAGATCAAGTCATTGTGGGAATGTCTAATGTTCCTCGACGATAAAGTTCCATCACATTCTCCACGAAAAATAAGAAAGTCTTTCAAAGAGCTCCTCTTTGATGACAGACAACAAAACAGGGTTTTACCGAATGATGAATTTCTTGATGTCAAAGAATGCATCCATGATGGCAATGACACAGACTGTAAGAATCTGCTTCCAGAAGACCCAAATATAGATGTTGAATCTTTTCAATACAAGGATACTCTACTCAAATTCTACTTTGATAACCGAGATCTCCCATTTACGTTCAAAAACATAATCACATCTGAAGCAAGGTTATTAACTTTGCTCGAGTCGGGCCTACCTTCTTGGGTTATTTTCCTTCAATCATACCCATTATTCTGCAGAGTTTACCGTCCTTGGATGCGACCTCTAGTCCGAACCCTATACGTTTTAATCTCTCTTATTACCTGCATGATTGGGTTTTATGATCTCTATAAGAATGTTCCACTATTGAAGGCCACCGCTTCTCATATTTGTGGGCCCCTTATCATCTGGATTGACACCTGGGATATGGTTTCAAGAGTTAGATATCTGGGCACAATGTTATTTCTTCAGAACTTTGAGAAAGCAATGAGGTGGTCTCTCAAAATTGGCCGGATCATAAAGTTGGTGCTACTGATAGTGACGAAACCATTGATAGAACCACTTCAGGACCTAGCCGAGCTTACTTCACCTGTGTGGCTTTTTTTCTGCGAGGCGGGGTTAGACATCTACAATGCAGTGTCATTTGCATTGATCTATGTATACTCCCTGGTTGTTGACCTATTTGAGCTGATATTCTCTCCATTTCAGCTTCTGTACTCATACATAGCATCAATAGGTATGACGCGTTGCATCAAAATTATGTGTTGTTTTATCAAATCTTCTTTATAGAACTTTGGCTGCTATCTGCCTATCTTTAGTATTCGAGAAAAAAATCACTTTGGCTGCTTGTGTCTAAAGGTAACTTAACTTTGCTGCACGAGGTCTCGCATATTTCACTTTACTGACCTAAGGAGTAATATAACCAGTATTTCCTCCAAATCAGAAATACTTAAGTATAATTAAATAATTTCTGATAAAAGTATGTGCAAATTCACATTAATATTTATGTAAAATAGTTTTTGCACTTCATTGTGGTCTTCACTAATTTAGATAAATTTTGACTAGTTTGCACTTCATTATGGTCTTCACTGATTTTGGATTACTTTTGTGATACAGTTGGATTCTTTAGCCCTGTTTTTGCTTCCCTGTGGGCACTCTGTCGCATTCCGCTACGAGTCTGTTCTGGCTTGGCAGATCATGCAGTTTCTATCTCTAGTGAAGTATACGAGGTCCTTCAAGGAGTTGTGATGGTCATTGTAAATAGAGTATCAGAGGTTAGTCAATTAGCTGCCCGCGTATCTAAAGCTAAAGCCAACACAACAGAAATCTCCATGTGGAACTCTCTATGGAAGGATTTATTTTCAAAGGTAGCTTATCAGTTGCCAATAAATATGTTTTGCTAGCTATAATTTAATTGATTTTGTAGATCTAACTATCTAAGAGTCATCATGCAGGTGTTTCGTTCTCTCAAAAGTGTTTTGTATGGACTAAGTGCATTCTTAAATACATGCAACCGGCATAGACTCAGGTTTGTTCTTTCTCTTCATTGATTTGCTTGATACACCTTCCTTTGTCAAATGACTTCATTGTCTACAGTTGCTCTTTTTTTTTTTATTATTATTTATGTATTTATTTTAGTGGTCATTTGGCTTTCTACAACAACAATAACATCAGAGCCTTAGTCCCAAAATGTTTTGGAGTCGGCTGACATGAATCATTCTTTGGAACTGTCATGAGTGAACTCTAAAAAGGAGACGCCCCAACGATGTCCAAATTCTGATTCATGTCCATAAAATGTGACTGATTTTTACGCTGGCTGCCACAGACCTACCGCAACCCTCCTCCTTTCTCCGGGCTTGGGACCGACAGTGAACGTCCAAAAACACACACAGGCGGAGTTGCTTGGTTGCTTGGCTTTCTACGAACATAAGAAATTTCGGTTGCTTGGTTGACGCAACTTTGATATGTTGGTTGTGGTTGGAATTTTGTGGCAAGTCCCTCATCCCGGGAAATAGAGGAACTTACTTACCTAGCTTCCACTCTATATAGGAATTCCGTAAGACTGTAAGAATGTTGGATGTATCTAACACGACTATGTGTTCAAAGCACGGTAGTGTTGTTTTCACATGACTCATAAAACAAATGCTCCGATTGTTCATAATTGCCATTCACAAAAAAATTCTTCGTATATGAGATGGTCCTATGTATTTGGGTTGGTATCATCCAAGACTTGCTAAATGTCTGATTCACTATCAGGAGCACAAATCGTTTCACTGTTCATATAATGGAACAAATTAATTAAGCACTTACAGTTCATCACTGAGTGAATAACAGTGTTACTGTCACTCGCTTGTAATGCAGCATATCGAACCACCTCAGAGAGTACATCAGGCGCATGTTCCATCTGTCATTGCCAAGATTAGCTAGTTCTCAGGAAGAAGTTGCAGAGGATTTCTGTAACAAGGTAAATTCTTCATGAATAACTCCAACTAAATGTAAAAAGTCATGATTTTACATGTTCAACTACATGTTTAGTCATATAACTTCTTGTTGTCTCAGAACAGTAAGAACTAAGAGTGCATTAAAAGTCAGCTCTTGTGCGTAACAGCATAACTGCAGTAATACTACTCCTCTGCTAGGTAGCACCAAAACGGACACGGACACGGACACGGACACGACACGGACACGGGACACGGCATGCCATGAAATTTAGGACACGGGACACGGCATGCCATGAAATTTAGGACACGGGACACGGCATGCCATGAAATTTAATAAAATATATATTTTATAGTTATAAATTTTTGATTTTATTTTTGTAAAAGTATTTGATATTAATTTTAAATAAGTGAACGTAAAACTTGCCCTTGATAATAAATTTATTTTCATTCCTCATCCCAATCAATATTCTAATTGATCTCTTTCGATAGCGCATTTCTCATCTCAAGAACATCATTCACCGCAAATGATAACCAAATATCGTGGACACGCGACGGGCACGGCTCAAATACCATGGACACGCGTCGGACACGTGCCCAAATAAATGTAGAAAGATAGACACGGTTGTTTAGGTGCTGGACACGTTTCGGCGTGTGTCCGTGGAGTGTCGGTGTCGGACACGGTACGGCTTATTAGGAGAAGTGTCCGTGCTACCTAGCTCCTCTGCAGGGTGACTTCAAAAAACCAACATATTTTTCACGTTTCAGTTTACTAGATTATACTGCGTAAATGGATAATCAGGAATTTTCTCAAATAACTATTTTTTTCTTTCCGCTGCAGGAAAGTTCTGAAAATCACATACACGTTGACTAAACGCAAAATTCAATCAAAGCGTAACCAATCAGCAAACTGTGGGGTTGGGTATTCTTTTCATCTGTATATATTGTGTACATATATGATTTAAGGTGGGATATTGTCTTGTTTTTCATTTTTTCCTCTGTATATCTTGGTTTCGTGATGAACCCTCGCGTGTATATATTTTTTTTGGCAACTGTAAATAAAGGGTTCTTACATTTTCATGGCCTGACGTGCAAGACGATGCGCTACCTTGTTTAAATTCCCAGGAATGTATATAAAGCTAAAGCATAAACAGTGAAAGATCGGAAAAGTGTTGGCTGATATAGTGTTAGGAGATCCTGAAGGATCCCCTATACGAGATCTAGGTAACACGGACACTTCTCCTAATTAGCCGTCACGTGTCCGACACTCGTTGGACACATGTCAAAACATATTATAGCGTAGACGACGAATAAAATTTTAGAAAATATCGATTAAAAGATAAATTTGGGTGAAAAAATGAAAATTAGTTATAATAAAGGTCGAATTATATCTTTACTTGTTTAAATTTAGCTTCAAATACATGATAAAAATAAAATTATACGTTATTTATAACCATAAAACATATATTTTATTATATTTAAATGCCGTGTTCCGTGTCCTAAATTTCATGGGATGCCGTGTCCCGTGTCCGTGTCCGTGTCCGTTTTGGTGCTACCTAATATGAGATGATGCTCCTTCTCAATTCCGGCAAGCTGATTCAAGACAGTTTGAGAAAACTTCCACTTGTACCACACCATTACTACAAGCCCACTGCAAAACATTTCTAATCCCCAACGCTTCGACTTTATCTTGATGCTTCTTCGAGAGCATATAGCTCCTGTCCCATTGTAAGCAATCCACCCAAACGTAGCATCATAATCACTTTATCTTGATGCTTCTTCGAGAGCATATAGCTCCTGTCCCATTGTAAGCAATCCACCCAAACGTAGCATCATAATCACTTTATCTTGATGCTTCTTCGAGAGCATATAGCTCCTGTCCCATTGTAAGCAATCCACCCAAACGTAGCATCATAATCCTTTTCCCAGCTCGCATTCACCTTTACTCTTATGTCTTGATACTCACCCCGGCTTCCCACTGCATAGAAATGATGGTTGTCGCTTATAAATATGACAACAAATCCTAACCATTCATTCCAAAAAAATGACATTATGAAGAAGATCTTGGCCATTGGTTTGGTGTGTTTCACACGGATTACCAACTTAATGTGCTTCTTTCACACGGATTACCAACTAAGGTGGTTCTCATTTTCTCTATAAAAAGTAAGAAATACAAAGTCCATTCACATTTTATCAAAAGAACCCGTCACTTTCTCTCTCTTCCTCTCCAAACCCATCACCTTCTCTCTCTTTTTCTCTCCAAAACGTCACCTTTTGTTCCATTAAAAAGAAACCCTAAAAACCGTATTAATATGGAATCAATTCGAACCCATACCGAGGCACTTCTTCGAAGTTACGAGGAAGCATTAACCTTCGTCCGTCAACAACAACTCAAGTTGATGAAGTTGGCGGTTTCGACCATTGAAGTTCGTAATGAAGGTTGTGAGTTAGGTCGTGTGGGTGAAGAAGAAGTACTCGACCATGGCATCGAGTTGTTGATGCTAGCTTACAATGTTTGCGGTACTACCGTGAACATTTACAAGGACTGTGTAAATGAGTTGAAGGATCTTTTAAGTAGAATGCAATTTATTTATCATTTTGTTTATTTTGTTGATATTCATGTAAGTTAATTTCTAATTAATGGTATAAAATTAAGTATTACTAAAGTTCCTTTGCATGTTTGTATATTGACTAAGAAATGGTGGAATATAATATTTTATAAATTAAGTTGAGATTAATTTTAACTCGAGATTAGTATAATTCCGACGAACTTTGGACAATTAAATATAAATTGATATTAAATTTAACTTGATATTAGTATAATTTAACGTGAGATTAATTTTAACTCGATATTAGTATAATTCCGACGAATTTTGGACAATTAAATATAAATTGATATTAAATTTAACTTGATATTAGTATAATTTAACTTGAGATTAAATTTAAGTTGATATTAGTATTATTTAACTTGAGATTTTGGGCAATTAAATCAACATTTCATTAAATCAAAACTTTGGAGGAATTATGGACAATTTTATGTTTCTATTACACAATTGATTTACATTACCAATTTCGTTTTAAAAATTAGGTTTAATTTAAGTTACGATGACACGAATTATCAATTTTTTAGTGTTGTAAAAAGATACGTATCTTTGAATTATTGATAAATTGTAGTAGTACGAACGTAAGCGAATAATCGATAATTCAATTTACTGCAATTAGTGAAGTGTGTTGCGATGACATGATGACACGTGTACATGTTGCATGCAATTTGCAAGGTAGAACTCACTAATATAAACCTTGACTTCCCTTAATTTTAGTCATACACACCTTAACTGAACTTAGCATTTCTCTCAACTTCTCTCAACAAACACTCCTTCCAAAACCCACTAAACCCTAAACAATGGGAGCAATCATAAACGACACCAAGAACCTCATCAAAGCGTATGAGGCTGCCATTACACTTGCCCGTGAGCAACAACTCACGGTCATGAAGGAAGTGGTTGCGATAATAGAATTTCGCAATCTTGGATGTATTTTAGGTATAGCGGGGGCATATGAGGCCCTTCAACCGAGTATCGATTTATTGTTGGCGGCATTTGCAAATGGTGCTGCCAGTATTGTTGAATACAATAGATGCATTGCCGAGTTGAAGGACCGTCTGAATAGGTTTTAGGTTTTTTTATGTTTATTTTTGTTGTATATTTTTTAGTTATTTTTAATTAGTATGTATGTATATATATATGTTTATATTATTAATGGTAAGGCTTTTTTTTCTTATTTTCTTTATTTATTATTTGCAGTTTTATAAGCGTTGTTTTTTTTGGCTACTACTTGACTTAAATTTTTTGCATGATAAATAAAATGACGTAGAAATAAAATGAAAACGTTAGAATAGTTAAACGAAAAATTAAATGAAAAAGTTAGAAGAGTATAATGACAAAAAGTAATTTCAATTATTAATACTTGGTTGAAAAATATTTACAAATTATAACGACTCAATTATACGTAAGTCCGCAAATAGTACTTAAGTTTATCGTTGCATGTTACCGTTAATGTTAAGGCTTTATTTTCTTATTTTGTTTATTTATTAAATGCATGTTTCTATTCGTTCGTATTTTTGGCTACTACTTCACTTAAAATTAGTTGCATGATAAAAAAAAATGACGTTGAACCAAAATGGAAGAGTTAGAATAGTTGAACGAAATATTAACAGAAAAAAGTTAGAATAGTAAAACGATAAACAGTAATTTTATAAAGATCGTAATTTTATTAAGATCCTAAAAACGTAAAATCTTAAAAACGTAAAAACGTAACAAATTAAACGGACTATTATCGATTATTTCTATTAAGATCGTAAAAAATTATCGTTTCCTATAATTATAATTATAGAAGAGTATTGCACAAGCCACCCTAAGGGGTCACATCAAACCGACAAAAGGTAGTCTATGAGTTTCTAAGTCGTCAATCAATGTCAGAGTAAATCGTTTCAAAAATATATTGTGTACGAGTTCGTTTTTTCAGCCGTAATTCGTAATAATTTATTAAGTGTATAATTAAGTTCAATGGCGTATAATTAAGTAATAGACGGTTTTTTAAAAAGAGACATTTAGAAAAATAGTTTATACAACTTTATTATAAGAGACGTTTTTTGTACAAGAGACGATTTGTTCATTAGTTAAGTGTATTTTCTTAACAATAAACGGTTTTATTAAGTAGTTAAGACGAGCATCGATTTATCGTCTAATGTGTAATTAACGACGAGGTGTATTACGACCGTAATGAAATAAACGTATCGTATAATTAGTGAAGAGTATTGCACAAGCCACCCTAAATGGTCACAATCAAATTAATGTTGAGAATCTTACCTAATCTTATACTTGACTATCATAAATGCTCATAATCATTACTTCAAATTTTATTTTATGCAATTTATTTTAGAAGTTTACCAATATTTTATATTTCAAAATATATATTATGTAACTATTATACTTTTTACGTTTTTTTTTAATAATTTTGTAATAAATACACTGCAATGAACATTTTTTTTTTTTTTTTGGAATTTTAAGATTTTTTGCAATAAATACAATGTTTCGCAATAAATACGCGGCCTTTAATGAGTTGTTTAAGAAATTAGTGACTTTTAAGGTTTTCGCAATAAATACACTCCATTAAATGCCTAACACGTTATTTATTTCTGATTTATTGTCGTCTTATTGTTCACGTTACTCATTCGTACGAACCGCCTTTTTTTGGATATTTTAAAATTTTTTGCAATAAATACATTGCATTGAAAATGTAACAAATTATGGATTGTATAAGTTTTTTTATTATTTCGATTATTGTCTAAAAAAAACGCCATTAGTTGTTATTTTGTCATGTTTGAAATTAGTTAAATGTATTTTTTTAACAAAAGACGTTTTATTTTAATTCATTAAAACAACTTTATTAAGTGTATAATTACGTAATAAGACCATATTACGAGAGACTATAATTTCTTTAATTAATCGCATATTATAATTAACGTCGAGTTGTATTATGAACGTAAGCAAATAATCCTTTCGTATATTTACTGTAGAGTATTGCACAAACCACCCTAAATTGTCACAATCAAATTAATGTACACAATCTTACCAAATCTTTTGTTTTTCTATCATAAATGGTAATAATCATTACTAATTTTATGCAAGTTATTTTAAAACTTTTGCAATTATTATAATTTAAAATTAATTTAAATATGTTACTATCATTTATACGTTTTTTTTAATTGTTTTGTAATAAATACACTGCTCTGAACATTTAATTTATTTGGGAATTTTAAAGGTTTTTGCCATAAATACAAAACATTGAACATTTAAGTTAAATTTAAAAAAAAATTGCAATAAATAGACTGCGTTGAAACTATAACAAATTATAGATTTTATAGGTTTGCTTAAATAAAGCGTCATAAGTTGTAATTTTCTCAAGTTTTAAATTACTTCCCATAAAATCTCAGGCTTCCAAGTTTCCTCCAAAAAAAATTTCGTATTCGGTAAACCGCAACCCTCTTTATGGACGCAATAAAAAAAGACACCGCACTATTAATCAAACGGTACGAGGGTGCAGTAACCCTCGCCCGTGAACAACAAGTCACGTTGCTGAAGGAGGTGGTTTACATCCTCGAATATAGGAATCGTTAATGTTCGCAAGGGATTGAGGGTGCCCATGAAGCGCTCCAGTCCAGCGTCGATTTATTGTTCGTAGCATACCAACGTTGTGTTACGAGTATCACCGAATAGAACAAGAGTATTATGCAGTTGAAGGACCGTCTTAGTAAGATGTAGATTTTAATAAAAAAAATTTTTTTTTTTTTTATTTACGTTGTATTCTCGTTAGTCTCTTAATATAATTCGTTTTTTCCAGTTTCGTTCCATTCTACGTATTTATATGTTCTCATTTACTAGTGAACAATTTCACAAATTGAACGACTTTTAAAATATAAAACCGACTAATTGTACAAAACGACAACTCAAATTACGATTTCCCCACATCTTCTTAAAATCTAAAATAAAAAAAGTTAAATTAAACAAACTTTTCGATTTCTCCATTTCTTGCTTTTTCAATGCATAATCATTACATTTTTGTGTGTCTCAAGGCAACTCTTTTTTTTGTTCAGTTTTTTCAGTCAGCATTAATTAGCCGAAAGTAGCCGTAATTAGCTGTCAATAACTATGTTTATAATAAAACTTAAATTATTTTTAACCGCTAAAACCAACGTCGAAATATTTTATTTGTAAATGATATTACCAAATCTAATATTTGCAAATGACGATTCCATAATTGATACTTAACGATTTAACTTATTAATAGACGATAACTTAATATCAACAAGTCTTATATTTAATTTTAAAACAAACTTTTTCGACAAAAAAACTTTTGAAAATAATATGTGTTATTAGATTTGTATAAGATTTAGTAAAGTTAATAAATAACGACTTTGAATAAGATTTTTCGTAGGTCTTAGTAATTTTTCGTAGGTCTTAGTAATTTTCCGTGCATACTATAATAGATTTTCCGTTCATACTTTATTATTCTGGAAATCTTGCAAAATGATACGATTTTCAATTTTAGAAATTTAGAATTCAATTCGATTAAATTAAACGACTTTCAACTTTATAAAAATACAACTTCTAAAAAACGACTTCACAAATTCAGTAGCAGTCAAAAGGATATTGAATATATTTAAAAATTAAATTACAACTTCCAAAATTAATTACCGTATTATATATTAAATAAGTAAAACTTTAACCGAAAGGGTAATGTATCGGCTCGTACAAATTTAATTAAAAACAAATTCGATTGATTTGAATAAAACATGCAAAACTATTTTAATGAGATGTTATTTTTTTTACAATTTCTTTTCATTTTTAATCACTTGTTAATTTTTGAACATGCAACTACTTTACCAAATAAAATTTCACTTTTTTACTTACTCTACTTTTAATATTTTTGTATAACATGTTAATGTAAATCACTAAAATAAAACACTTAAAATTACCAACAAATCAAAACATGCAAAAAAAACCGAAACAAAATCCACCAAAATATCCGTTCATATTAAAACTAAAAATTACATTTACATAATAAAAAGTAAATACTAAAACCGAATTTTTTTTACAAAAACTACAACCTACTAAAACGATCCTTTAAACTACTAACTTCTGCAAAGTAATCTTCTAAATTCACACTGCAATATTCATACGCCAGCATCAACAGAAAGATGATAGGTTGGAGTGCTTCATGAGCACCCGGAATCCCTAGATCACAACCCAGGTTTCGGAATTCCATCACCAAAACAACCTTCCTCAACAGGGACAACTGGTCCTCACGAGTCTCGCTTATTGCATCCTCGTAGGACTGGATCAACTTAGCCATGTCTGACTTAAGAGCTTCCATTTTTTTAGGGTTAGGGTTTTTGAGGGAAAGGAAAGAGAGGGGAGGGTTTCTAGAGAAAAGTCAAAGTAACTTTTAGAGAAAAGGGCAAACTCAGGATAAGTGACCTTTAGGAAGTGAAAGGATGAGATTTGGATGGATTTTTGTACTTGACTAACAATTTAAAAATACACTTTTGTATTTTAAATGAACGGCTAGGATTTCATCTCAATTAAACTTTTTTTTGAAATAAAAAATTATGTGTAATCAATACTTATCACTTTTGTGTCGTCTTATCGTCTAAAAAAACTTATCGTCTTACTTAAAATGATCCGATCCTATCCTAAATTTAAATTTTGGTATAAATCGACTGCGTTGCAAAATGTAAGAAATTATGGTTTTTAAATGTTATTTCTTATTTCGATTATTGTCTATAAATAAAATGTCATTATTTGTTATTTTCTAGTTTCGTTCCATCGCACGTATTTATAAGTTTTCATGATTCCACAATTTCGACGACTTTTAAAAAATAAGATCAAAATAACTCATTACGTAAACCGTCATTACTTTTAATTGCAAATTTTATTAATAAGATAAAATAGCTGCTTCGACTACTTTATACTCAACGATTTGTGATATTATTAGACGATTCCAATTTTCTGTTAACAGTATACGATTCCATCATTTTGACGAGTTTCGAATTTCAAACCCGAGACTTTATACCAAATGACTATGCAATTTACGAATTCCCCAAATCTTAATAAACTTAAAAATAAAACAAGTCAGAATTAACCAACTTTTCGATTTCTCCAATTGTTTTCTTTTTCCATGCAAAATCATTACAATTTCGGTTTAACAATGCTAATTAATGATGATATCTTTTAATCTTCTACGAATTAAATTTAGATTTGAATTAAATTTTAATTTGAATTTGAAATTTTTTTTAATTTGAATTTAAATTAAATTTTACAATTTCGGTTAATCAATACAAATTTCAATTTTTCAAAGTTAATAATAACTTTACAAATTTGAATTTTACAAAGTTACAAATAATTATATAAAATTGAATTTCGAAAATTAAATTACAACTACGAAATTTAATTACTTTTTAGTTTTTTTCAAAAAAAAAACACCAACGAAATGAGTACTCAATTTATTTACAAATTAAATTATAAAGAAATACAATTGATTTAATAAAACATGCAAAACTATTTGAATGAGTTGTTAATTTTTTTACAGTTTCTTTCCAATTTTAACACGTTGTTCTTTTTTTTAAGATGCAACTACTATTGAAAATCAATTTTCAACTTTCTAATGAGTCTACTATTAATAATTTACCGGAATATCTAAAAGTAAATGAATAAAGTAAAACAATAAAAATTACCAACAAATCAAAACTTGAAAAATACCCCAAACAAAATCCAACAAAATATTCATTCAAATTTAAACTGCATACTATATTTACATACTAAATAAAAAATAATAACACCGAAAAAAAAAACCTACAACCTCCTAAGACGCTCCTTCAAACTAGTAACTTCTGAAAGGCACTCTTCTAAATTCATCTCTAAATATTCATAAGACAGCAGCAACAGATAGATGGTTGGCTGGAGTTCTTCAACAGCACCCGGAAACCCTAGGGCATAACCCAGGTTTCGGAATTCCATCACCGAAACCACCTCCCTCAACAGGGACAGCTGCTCCGATAGAATATTGCGGATAGCATCCTCGTAGGACTCAATTAATTTAGCCATGTCCAACTTAAGAGCATCCATTTTTGTAGGTTTTAGGGTTTTTAGGGAAAGAAAAGGGGAGGGGCGGTTTGTAGAGAGAGGTAAAAGTAGTTTTTTTAGAGAGATGGAGAAAGTCAAGAAAAAAGTGACGTTTTGGTCTTTTAAAAGCGAAAGGATGTGACTTGGATGGACTATTGTACTTGACTAAAAATAAAAAAAATAGAGTATTACAATTAAAATGAACGGCTACGATTTCATTTCAAAGTTTAGGGTTTCAATTAAAAAAATTAAAACTTGAATGAACTTTTGTACTTGACTTGGATGGACTTTTGAACTTCAGTAAAAACAATTAAAAAAAACGTAGACTATTGCAATTTGAAGTTGTAATTTAATTTTCAAAATAAATTTAAAATCCATTCGTCTGCTACTGAATTTGTGTAGTCGTTTTTTTGAAGTTGTAATTGTTTAAAAACTAAAACTCGTTTTATTAATTCGAAATTAATTTTAACTTTGTAATATTCAGGGTTTTTTTTCATTTAAAAATATTGAGCAGAATATTATAAGTATGAACGTAAAATTCAAATTTGTAAAATTAATTTTAACTTTGTAAAATTCAAATTTGTATAGTCGGTGCACTTCACTAATTCGGAGAAGATTAAAAGATACCATCATTAATTTGCATTGAGAAACCAAAAATCTAATGTAAGACTTATGGAGTTCGACGAGTTACTTTTTTATTAAATTTACTACTTATGTTTAACCGTTTTGACAATTTCTACAACGTAAATAATTCGATAACACGAATTAATACTACATATGAACAAAATAGTTTTTCATGTTTTAATAAAATCAGTCGAATTTGTTTTTAATTTCATTTGTAAGTAAATTCAATACCCTTTTAGTTAAAGTTTCTTTTACTTTAAAAATAAGAATGTTTGTTTTATTTTAAAAATATTAGTCATTTTGTACAAATTAATGGTAATTTTTGGGTAATTATAAAATGAATATTATGTTTCTAAATAACATGTATTTGTTGACGTCATTTTTTTTTATTAATATAGTTAGTTGACGTCATATTTAGCAATTAGTGGAGTATAAGTTATTTAATTGTAATTATAAAAATAATTACTTCTTATACAAGTATTAATGGCAGACTGAACACAAAAGAAGGAGACTTGCATTGAGACACAAAAAAGGTAATAATTATGCATTGAAAATGCAAGAAATGCAGTAATCGAAAAGTTGCTTTTATTTGACTTTATTATTTTACATTTTAATAAGATATGGTGAATCGTAATTTGCGTAGTCATTCGGTATAATTAGGCGGTTTACTAATTTAAAAGGCGTCGAATTTTACATTAACGTGAAGAATTAAATGAAAACTTTAAAATACGTACAATAGAACGAAACGTGAACAAAAAAATTAATATTAATAAAGAGACGTTATTACAAAAAACCAATAATTTAAATTAAAATTTACATCTTACTAAGACGATCCTTCAATTGCGTAATACTCTTGTTGTAGTCGGTGATACTCGTAGCACAACTTTGGTATGCTACGAACAATAAATCGACGGTGGAGTGGACCGCTTCATGGGCGCCCTTAATCCCTTGCGAACATGAACGATTTCTAAATTCGAGTATGTAAAGGACCTCCTTCAACAACGTGACTTGTTGTTAACGGGCGACACTTATTGCAGTCTCGTACCCTTTGATCAAATTTGCTGTGTCTTTTTTTATTACATCCATTTTCAAGTTATTTTTTGGAGATAACTTGAGAGGTTCAGATTTTATAGAAACTATTTGAAATTATGAGAACATAACACCTAATGACGGTTAATTTATAGACAATAATCTGAAATAGTCAAAACATTGAAAATCACCAATTTCTTAAATTTTCTATGGAACGTATTTATTGCAAATAAATTTTAAAAATTTGTAAAAATGCGCTTCGTAAGAATGACTTACGTAAACAAGAAAACGAATTTAAATCTTAAAAGAATAACGCCTAAATCATTGAATGCACCGTATTTATTGCTAAAACCTTAAAAATCACTAATTTCTTAAATTTTCAATGCAACGCATTTATAGTTATTTTTTTTTAACAAAACGTAAAAATGCAAAAAAAAAACATAATAATTCCCAAAGAAAATTAAATGTTCATTGCAGTGTATTTATTGAAAAAATCAGTGAATGCACCATATTTATTGCAAAAAACCTTAAAATTCCCAAAATAAATTACATGTTCATTGTAGTGTATTTATTGCAAAATTATAGAAAAAGTAAACGTTAAATTTATAATAATTGCATAAAATAAATTTTGACATAAAAAAAAATTAATATTGGAAAATTTCTAAATTAAATTGCATAAAATAAAATTTTAAGTAATGATTATGAGCATTTATGATAGTAAAGCATAAGATTTGGTAAGATTCTCAACATTAATTTGATTGTGACCATTTTGGGTGGCTTGTGCAATACTCTTCACTAATTATACGATACGATTATTTCATTGCGGTCATAATACAACTCGTCGTTAATTACACTATACGATTAATCGATGAAAAAGAAGATAAAAATAGTCGTCCATTACAAATTTGTACCGAGTATTACATAACTATCATTTAATAAAAAT
Organism: Silene conica; assembly: GCA_029255685.2. NCBI lineage: Eukaryota > Viridiplantae > Streptophyta > Magnoliopsida > Caryophyllales > Caryophyllaceae > Silene > Silene conica. The sequence continues at coordinate 74,801,599 of CM055318.2, read as the reverse complement.
ATCGTCTCTTATAATATGGACGTTTTAACTTATTTTACACTTAATATGGTCATGGGCGGATCCAATGTATTTGATTTTATTTTTATTAAACATTTTTTGAAAAGAGATTTGAACCCATGACCTTCGGGTAACTTACCAAATTCTAACCCATTGAACCACTTTCATTTACTGTTAATTGTAGTACTACAATGTATTATATTCTACGAATTAGATATTTTTTTACATATACTCCTAATTTAAATAATTTTTGAAAAAAAAGTTGATTTCAAGAAATGTCTATACTCTATAACCAATATGTTTTCATTCTATTATTAATTTCATGACTCATTTAGCAAAAAAAAACTCTAAAATATACAAATATTGTCTTAGATGTGCTTAGATAACACGTCATAAAAATAATTGTGCCCCCCTAAAACAAAATTTTTGCGCCCGCCACTGAATATGGTCGTTTTAAGTAAATAAAAAAACGGTCTGTTGTTAGAAATATACACTTACCTAATTAACTAATCGTCTCTTGTACAAAAAACGTCTCTTTTAATACGGTCGTTTTACCTAATTAAAAAAATCGTCTCTTACATAATTATACGCCATTTTACCTAATTATAGACTTAATTAAATATTACCAATTACGGCTGATGTGACCCCTTAGGGTGGCTTCTGCGATACTCTTCAATAATTCTAATTACATGAAACGATAATATTTTTACGATCATAATAAAAATCATCGATTAATTGTATGTTTCTTTCGTTACGTTCTTAATACAATTCATCGGGAATTAAAAGATACACGACTTTTTTTAAAACAACTTCACAATACTAATTTAACTTACTGATTCGTACTTTAATTTAATATAAATAAGCAACAATATACTCGTATAATTCGCGGATTTACGTATTTTTGACTAGTTCTATTTTGTAAATATTTTTCAACCTAATGTTTATAATTTAAATTACTGTCTATCATATGACTAACTTAAAAAGATCATTTTAATTTTCGTTTTACTATTCTAACGGTTTCATTTTATTTATACATCAATTTATTTGCCATGCAAATAATTTTATTAAACTAGTAGCCGAAAAAACATAGGAATACCAACATGCAAATAATAAATAAAGAAAATAACAAAATATAGCCTTACCATTAATAATATAAACATATATATACATAAATTCTAATTAAAAAAAACTAAAAAAACTAAAATTAAAAAAGAAATAAAAAAACCTACATCCTATTCAGACGCTCCTTCAACTCAGAAATACATCTGTTGTATTCGATAATTCTCGCGGCACCATTTGCAAATTCCGCCAACAACAGATCAATATTGGGTTGAAGGGCTTCGTACGCCCCCCGATCCCTAAACCACACCCAAGGTTGCGAAACTCTATTATCGCAACCACCTCTTTCATCACCGTGAGTTGTTGCTCACGGGCTAGGGTTATGGCAGCCTCGTAGGCTTTGATGAGGTTGAGGGTGTCGTTTCTTATGGCATCCATTTCTTAGGGTTTAGTAGGTTTTGAAAAAAAGGAGAGTTTAGGAGCTTTTGGAAAGAGGAGGGTTTAGATAAGTTCACAGAGTATGGGTAAAATTAAGGGAAGAAGGTTTATATTAGTGAGTTCTACCTTGCAAATTGCATGGAACATGTACACGTGTCACCATGTCATTGCAAAACACTTCACTAATTGCAGTTAATTGACATATCGATTATTTGCTTACGTTCGTAATACTACAATTTATCGATACTTAAAAGATACCTATTTTTTTAAAACACTAAAAAATCGATATTTCGTGTAATACTAACTTAAAAGATACCTATTTTTTAAACTGGATAAAGAGAGGTTCATTTTAGGGTTTCACCTATTCTTTTTTTTTAAATTATGATTTAACTATGAACAATTTCATTTAAACTGCATTCAAAAACAAAATTGCCATCAATATAGTGACCAATTAACAACTCCAACTTTTTAAAAACATCTTGTTAAATAAAAGTCAAAAATAACTAAAATAGCACCAAGTTAAATTATAGTACTCCATAATTGAAGGGAAAACACTTTTTTCATTATATAATAAACATAATTTACATAAACTAAAAACAGAAAAATACAAATAAATATAAACTAACTAGACAAAAAAAAAACATAAAAATATAACTAAGCCGAAGTTGATGAGAAAAAACGAAAGCTTAAATGCGACTACATCCGACGCAACCATCGAACTTAAGCTTCTTAGAACTATTCCTCGAACGAATAGTTCTCCCAACTAATTTTTGTGACTTCTTCGGAGGGGCTAAGTCGAGTGTTGATAGGCACGGGGATTTCCCTTTCCCCTCGGGGGAAACCCTACGCCTCTTTGGTGTCACTAAGGGAGGCGGTATCACCTCCACCACCTCGTCCTCGTCCACCACCTCTTCCACCCTTATGATGGACTTGTCCACCTTAGGGCAAGCCATCATCTCCACCCCTTCCCCAACATTCTTCCAATACATCTTATCGAGCTCAAACCTCCCCCAATTTAACATGTTAAACTCTTCCTCGTACAAGTCAACGAGGAAGGGATTACCATAGTAACCGGGAGAAGCACGCTCAATGGCGGTTTGGACACTTTTAGGACCGACTTCTTTAATCAACTCCCTCATAAATAAACGTGTGCATACAATGTCCCTAACATGCGATTTCTTTTCTTCCGACATTCTTAAGTTGATTAAATTACTTAACTAGTTCTTGAGTTTTAGCTAAATCTTAGAAGTACTTACTAAAAATGGATTAAGAAGAAGGATTAATTGATAAAAATACTCTGAACTATGACTGTCCTGCTCAAAATACTACAAACTTTATTTTAACTACCAATATAACCAATTAATGCTCTCACTCGCTTTTATTATAATATATGACCTGTTACATGCTAATTAAATGAAGAAATTTCTAACCCTTCTTTAATCCGTCTTTCTCTTTTTACTTCTATGTTAATCTATTTACTTAATCACAGCACTAAAACATGTTACAACAACTTAACAAAACAACAAATTCTATTCAAAGCAAATTAGGGCATTAGTTGGTTATATTGGTAGTTAAAATAAAGTTTGGAGTATTTTGAGCAGGCCACCCATAGTTCAGAGTATTCTTATCAATTAATCCTAAGAAGAATGTATGAAAAAATATGGAGGGAACACCAACTATTTATAGAACATCAAAAATCACAACTACCTAAGAGATTTTCCCTCCAAAAAAATACAAAAAATGGTAGGGTAACTAACCCTCTCACAATCACTATTCACTATTATTTTTCTCTCCAAAAAACACTACTACCAATGATATTTTCCCTCCAAAAAATTAGAAATAATTGGTAGGGTAACTAACCTCTCAAATTAACTATAGTACTCGTATTATTTAAGTAACAGATATAAAGTAATAAGTATGTTTAATCCAACACAATGTTCAGTTATTTGGCACTAGTCTGGTGGTAAGCTCTTCGAGGTTAAAACTACATGTCACGGGTTCGAATCCTGCTAATGGTCATTTTGCTTTTCCTCAAATTAACTATTACTTGTATTTAAATAATAGATATTTAGCAATAAGTACTTTCAATCGTACACAATATTCATTTATTTGTCACTAGTCTGGTGGTAACCTCTTTGATAACGACACTCCATGTCACGGGTTCGAATCTTGCTATTGGCGTTTTTGTTTTTCCTCATATTCACTAAGGGCCTGCCTGGTATACCCTAAATAATTGAGGGGAGATTTGTATGGGGGAGATTATTACCCATCAAATTTATTATAGGTGAGATTTTTCCTTGACCTTTGGTTTGGCATATACTCCGTACATGAGAAGATGACAAGATGTAGGAAAAGAAGAGAGATTTGGGGAAATTTTTGGTGGGAAATGTGTAAAACCCCTCGCGAAAGCGGAAATTTAAACATACAAAAGTACTAAAAATGCAGCGGAAATAAAACTTTTTAGCAAACTAAACAACATGCGAGAAGTCTTAAACTGAAACAGAAACTGAAACTGGAATAAAACCAAAATAGATAAGTAACAGTTCTAAGTATCGGAAACAAACATATACATCAGCCTGGGATGGAACATCCCTACAGGCACCAAAACAAATGTAACAAAAGTCTAAGAGTCTAGCTATGCGATATAAGGTAAGTCATATGATGACAGCAGGATCATCACTCGCTAGCCCTCTCGTGAACCCATCTCCAACCTGCATGTACCTACATACATGAAAACATGTACGCCACAATCAGTGGGGAGTGACTAGAGTTCTCCTAGCCACCTTTTATGACAACACGGAACACATAAAACAATACAGAATACTCCAACATATATCAACATGTGAAGCATAAACATCTCATCAATTGATCTCATATTAACATGCCAACACTAGTGCACGGCTCTCAACCAACTTCATAAACCGTTAGGAAGGAGAGCCGGTTTCCCTACTGGTTACCCAGTCGGGGGGTCTTTCAATCCAACTATTTATGAAACCGAACTAAGAGTCACCCAATGCCTTGGATGATCAAACCAAACTCAAACAGATATACATTTACTCATCATTATCAATATCTATCTGACACGTACCAACTCAAGGCAAGCAGATAAATTCAGCAAGTAAAAGGTCCAGCGGTCAACTTAAGACATAACCTAATACCAAATCAATCAGCAAGTGTAAAGGTTCAGCGGTCAACTTAAGACATAACCTAAACACCAAAACATTCAGCAAGCAAGGACTCAGAGGCCAACTTAAGGCATGGACCTGCCAATCAGCAAGACACTAGACTCAGCGGCCAACTTAAGGCATAGACTAGCATCCAAAAGTAAAGGACTCAGTGTAATACCTAGCATTTCTAAGACTCGGGTTTTTGACTCGAGACTCTTTAGTAATAAGTTAACTCGGAGATTGACGTTATAATCGTTGTGTATTAATTGTTATCGTGTCTATAGCGATAACAATTATCATAAGAATACGTATATTTTAGATATTGCATCGGGATGGTTGATATATCGTATGACACGTTAGGTGGGCCATATATCTTTTACGACCTACTATAACCAAACCCTTGACCGACCCATTTTTACTACCCAAACCACCGACCCATTTTAATACCCAAAAACCCTAGCTTCCCTTCACAACTACGTAAAACGCCCCATAAACCCTATTTTGAGTTATCCTACAAACTACTTCCGGGACGGTTGCGTGCGGTGAGGGACAGGCACATCTATCCAAGGTTTTAGGGGCGTTCTAAGGCGTTTTCAGGCAAGGTAAGACGACTGTCCTTTCGAGTTGTTATTCGCCGTCGCGGCTGTCATGTTGTGTCGTAGGGGTTGGTTTGTCAGGGGCGGTTTGGGTGAGTCACAAGGGTAAGGATGAGGGTTGGCTTCTGGTCGTGGTGGAGGGATCGTCGTGAGGGGCGGTGGTCGTGGTGGCTTGTCGGCGTGGGGTCAGGGGGTGTGTAGGGTTTTTCTCGGGATGTAGGTTGGGGTGGTGTCACCGTTGACTCGGGGGAGGTCGACACGGTGACACCACGTCGGTCGTCGGAGCATGACATCGGAGGTAGAGATGGTGGTAGTCGTGGGTGGCGTTAGGGATGTCGGTGGTGGCGGCAGAAGGTTTGTTTAGCGTTGTGTCGGTTCGGTGTTCATCTCGCCGGTGTGTGTCGGCAGCTTTGTGGTGTTAGTGGTGGCGTAGGTAGGGTGGTGGTTGCCGGCGGGAGTAGCGGCCGTGGGACCGGTGTGGGCTGGCCGCGGGATGTAGTCGTGGGGATGGGAGAGTCGTGCGTTACATGTTTTCTGCCGTTAAACGTTTACTATTTACTTTTATCACAATATATATTATTATTATTATTATTATTATTATTATTATTATTATTATTATGTTTTTTTTTATGTTATGATGATTAGTATATTATTATTAGATTATTAGTTAATGGTATATTGTGGTTATGGATATTTTAATTATGGTTGTAGTTTTTAAATACTTGTTAGGGTGAATAAGTGAAGGGTTTTATGAGTCGGGAAAGTAGCAAGTCAAGGGAGTTTCTATTTTGGGAAAGTTTCTAATTATGGAAACTTTTCACTTATGGAAGGTTTCTAATTGTAGTAAGTATGGTTTGTCACGGGGTTCGGGAAGTTTATTGATTCGTTACGTATACGTGTTTAGGTAGCGAGTTTCGGGTGGAACATTTCTAGCGAGCTTGGACTTATCTGCATTCCTGCTATTTGAGGTAGGGGATTAACTGTACACTCGTTTATGATGTGAAACATGTTTATTAATTGTTGCGAATTATATATATACCTTGTTGAATGAATAAGGCTGTGATATTATTTATTGACTATATAATCTTATGATGCGGAAATTGATATAATGGGTCTTGTGATACGGTGAGGAGTTTATTTGGCGTTGGATCGGTGCGGAGTTTATTTGGCGTTGGATCGGTGCGGAGTTTATTTGGCGTTGGATCGGTGCGGAGTTTATTTGGCGTCGGATCGGTGCGGAGTTTATTTGGCGTCGGATCGGTGCGGAGTTTATTTGGCGTTGGATCGGTGCGGAGTTAATGGATGATTGAATCCATATATATGCATGATATTGTTTGTTTATATTTTTTTTTCCTCTACTCAACCTCGTGGTTGACCCTGTGTATTCGTGATCACCTGTGATGAACCAATTTTTTGGGGAGCAGATTAACAGGTGTTGAGACTATTGGAGTTAAGGGAAGGGAGAAGCTCGGATTCGGACCAGCCTAGATTTTAGATCACCATAGTAATCTTTTCATGAGTTGTACTTTAGTTTTTACAAGTCAGTTTTATAAGTTGTTTGTATGAACTCGTTCTTTGAGTTTAACCTTATTTAATTAAGGTACTGTTTATCTTTCCTTTTTATCTACTGCCTCGGGAAACCGAGATGGTAACACCCGTATTTATCTGGGGAGTCCTAGTACAGGCCCTTAAATAAATGGGGGTGTTACAGAGTGGGAGTCCTAGTACAGGCCCTTGAATAATAATGAACGTAGTAAGAGTCAAATAAAATGAACCCCGAGATGAACTGTTAGGAGCCCCAAAAAGGAACGGGATGAGTTAGGGGCCCCCTCACACCAAACCTGGGCCCTTTCTGTTCTGTCTCGGAAACCCAATGAGAGTAATTGAAGAGTGGGGTAGATTATATAGTGACCTAGTTATCTTGTACTAACGATCTTGCAGGAGAAGGAATGAGGTAAGTTATGAGGTGAAATATGGTTGGTAATATATACTGCGAATCATGAGATTGATGTTGAATGTTGATTGAGATATACTATTTCGGGTATTGAGAACAAGAGTTTTCGAATATGAGCTTTACTTGTATATGGTGATATGCATGCGGCTATATGATCCCTGAACCGTTAGGTAGAGATATAGTATAATAAAACGTGTAATGAGTTGATGAGCTATAGCTACCTAAAAGGATAGATGTAGGAGAGATATGATCATGATTGACTGGAATGGTTAGTAGAGCCAGCTATGCTATGTCGTTGTAGGATGTGGAACCAAGTTAAGTCTTATGGGTAAAGCTAGTAGACCGAACCGGATGTCGTGCCCGTTGATAATTGTCTGTACTATTCTATATGTGTATACACTTCTTATTTGCATGCCTTATACTTTGCAAGAGTTTACTGATGGGCATACTAGGATTTATGATTTTTATTATTTTACTAATTACTTTAGCAATCCCTGTCTAGTGATATGCGAAATGTGTTGCCCCAAGCCATAAATGACATGTAGCTATGTGTTACGTTCGTATATATGTGTACAAGTATTGAGTATTTGGATGGTTTCTCGAAATCTTGACTGTGCTCTAGATGACGATTAAAGTTGGAATGACGAATGAGTATTAATATGGTGCAATGTCCATGCTTTAAATGATATCTCAACGTGATTCGGAAGATGAATGGTTGAGTTTCGAAGTAGTAATGTGAATTGTAATAGAACCAAAATTTTAAATAAACTTTTAGAATGTTACCTTGTTGGTACGGACTGTCATATTAAATGTACTCCATATTTGAGTATGAAAGTTTTATGTATGATAACCCCTTGAGTTGGATTTACAATGCTTTTGTTTTATGTTAATAGTAGTTATATTTTGAGAGAAATAAATCTTTTAGTTGACAGTGGTCAGATGGTTACTGCACAGTCCCGTTTTGGCCCATCTTTTTGTAAAAGAAATCACTTAAGACTTGGTTATTGTTATGTATAAATCCAACCCTACTGTTCAGAATATGTATTCGCGTTCTCAAAATGATATGCCATGTAAAGTCGTAACGAGCCACTATTTAATTGTGATTTTTGCAAGTTGCCGAATTTTCTGTTGAATTGCTGTAAAGTTCTTGTCCACACCGATTGAGTTATGGAAATAGTATTAAATAATTTCCTTGAGATATGCATTCGATTATTTTCCTATGATTAGCTAGCCCTTTATATTTTCTAAAAGCTATGATCGCTCGCACGTTAGCTAAGCTGTTATCTAATTATGATTTGGTAAGTTGCTGCGTAATGTTTAATTGTTGAAATCGTGAGATATAAAAGATTCATATAAAAGTTTAATCAAATGTGATTTATGTGATGTCAAAAGCATGTTTATCTGAGAGGAGTCTTGCCAAGTGGCAGAATGGAATTTAACTGGTCAGTTATCAGCATGATATAGTAATCTAATAGTTATACGTAATTGTGACTATTTGATTAAGGTGAACCTGGTGGATGTTCTTTCGGATGTTGATGGTTATCACTGTCTAGTTTCCTGTAATATAAACTTTATAACTCTTCCAAGTATATTGTTATACCATACAGTGAGTTGCATATTGTTATATTTAGAATCTGATCACGATGTGTAAGTTATTAATTGTTGGCATACGGTTTATGGAAGTATTAACCTTGTGATTGTTACTTATATCGTTAAAATTTTCGTAATTCATGAGTGAAAAGAACAATGACTTAAAAAGGAAGAGTCATAATACCTCAGTGTAGCCTTGTTTCAAGCTGTAACTTGTGAAATTGTCTTTGACCCATATTTATTTTGTCACAAACAACCCTTGCAATGTTTCAAACATTTCAAAATACTTTCAAAAGGATAAACCAAGTTCAAGCTTGATGTTTGATAATAATGGTGATTGGTTGCAAAATGACAATCCTGTAGCTATGTGTAGATGAGATCCTGCTTGAGTGTTTAATAGTTGAGCATTGTATAAAACCCTTATTGTGCAAGTCATATATAATAATAGCCTCATGATAAATGATGTAATATGAGTGGGTGGAAATGTAGCTAAGTGATTTGGTTAACTAATTGATATCTGGGGATGTTAAACGATCTTGTGAGTCTATGAGTTATGTATGCCTTGGGAAATATGTCAATGTTCCATGTTTAATTACGTGAATAAATTTTGCGCTATGTCTTTTCCTAGATATGATTTGCTTCTATAATATGATTATGAGCATGAAACATCTAATTTGTCAAGTATGAACTGTAAGCTTCTTAATTGTTTACATTGTTGTTAGTATATTAAATTTGTGATAAATTTCAAGGGGTATGAGTGTTATCTATTCCGAAGCTGTTTTGCTGCATAACACGATCCTACCGACCCTAATACTTTATTATTGTTCGAGGGTATATGTTATATGATACTTGATATGAGTCTCTTTTGAGTACTGATTTGAGTTGAATATTAGTAGTTGTCCTTTTATTTTGATAGTTAAAATTTCTATTGATGTGATAATTCTTTTGTTTGTGAGATGGGAAAACTTTTAGTAATTGTTTAGTCTGAGTTATGTACAAGTTCTTGTTTTATGGCGTACACGTCCTTGTTTTATGAATAGTGGAATGATAAGTATATATACAAGTATGTCAACGAACTTGGGAGGTAAGTACTGAGGAGATTGAGTTACTCGTAAGTTTAGAATAAAGGCCAAGGTTGGTTTTGTTTTGAGTTTGAGTTTGAGTTTACAGTTCAGTATTTTATCGAGTTGTCGTATTCTTTGACCTTGGCTTGTGGGTGAGTAGCTTAGAGTTTTACGCTCTAAGTGTTGAGCAGTTCCTTTAATGGAATATGTGATAACATTGATATTGAATTGAGAGGAAAATTGGTTATTGGCATTGAGTTATGAGTTGTTAGGCCGTTGTGCCATACTGTGTTTACGATCCCGTGTGACCTTGGTTATTGAGTTATATTATGAGTTGAAATAGACATTGAGGTGGGAGTACTGATTTGCGGTTCATCTCACCAGTTCACTCACCCCTTGTCCTTGGTCTTAGGTTTGACGACGAGTGTGACACTTGGTTACTTGGAGTAAGATGGCATGAGATAAAGTAAGGAGTAAGACAGTTTAATGAGCTGAGATTAGTATCATGAGGTTACGGGGACGTAACCATGTTTTAAGGAGGATAGGATTGTAAAATCTTTTGAATTATGATATATCTAGATGTTTTACATGGCTAAATGGTTTATGGTGATTGTTTATACTTGATAATCCTGTTTACTTCTGTCAAGCATGCTATTATGATTCATGAAGTATCCCTTGATTTGGTAATACATGAAACTTTGGGGACAAAGTTTTCTTAACGAGGGTAGAATGTAACATTTCGTGTTTCGAAGTACCTTTATTAGTTTTGTGGTTATATACGTGGTGTCACATGTACGTACGTGCTTAGTGAACAGTTTGTTGACCACGGGATGGTGAACTTCGGGACGAAGTTCATTTTAAGGAGGGAAGACTGTAATACCTCGTTTTTTTTAGTATGACATTTATCGTTTATTTTGACGTACTGATCGTATTTGAACATTCGAATATGTTAACCTGAATAGGTCATGTTCTGAGTATGGTTTGACGGTATTAGTGAGTGAACTTCGGGACGAAGTTCGTTTTAAGGGGGGAAGATTGTAATACCTAGCATTTCTAAGACTCGGGTTTTTGACTCGAGACTCTTTAGTAATAAGTTAACTCGGAGATTGACGTTATAATCGTTGTGTATTAATTGTTATCGTGTCTATATCGATAACAATTATCATAAGAATACGTATATTTTAGATATTGCATCGGGATGGTTGATATATCGTATGACACGTTAGGTGGGCCATATATCTTTTACGACCTACTATAACCAAACCCTTGACCGACCCATTTTTACTACCCAAACCACCGACCCATTTTAATACCCAAAAACCCTAGCTTCCCTTCACAACTACGTAAAACGCCCCATAAACCCTATTTTGAGTTATCCTACAAACTACTTCCGGGACGGTTGCGTGCGGTGAGGGACAGGAACATCTATCCAAGGTTTTAGGGGCGTTCTAAGGCGTTTTCAGGCAAGGTAAGACGACTGTCCTTTCGAGTTGTTATTCGCCGTCGCGGCTGTCATGTTGTGTCGTAGGGGTTGGTTTGTCAGGGGCGGTTTGGGTGAGTCACAAGGGTAAGGATGAGGGTTGGCTTCTGGTCGTGGTGGAGGGATCGTCGTGAGGGGCGGTGGTCGTGGTGGCTTGTCGGCGTGGGGTCAGGGGGTGTGTAGGGTTTTTCTCGGGATGTAGGTTGGGGTGGTGTCACCGTTGACTCGGGGGAGGTCGACACGGTGACACCACGTCGGTCGTCGGAGCATGACATCGGAGGTAGAGATGGTGGTAGTCGTGGGTGGCGTTAGGGATGTCGGTGGTGGCGGCAGAAGGTTTGTTTAGCGTTGTGTCGGTTCGGTGTTCATCTCGCCGGTGTGTGTCGGCAGCTTTGTGGTGTTAGTGGTGGCGTAGGTAGGGTGGTGGTTGCCGGCGGGAGTAGCGGCCGTGGGACCGGTGTGGGCTGGCCGCGGGATGTAGTCGTGGGGATGGGAGAGTCGTGCGTTACATGTTTTCTGCCGTTAAACGTTTACTATTTACTTTTATCACAATATATATTATTATTATTATTATTATTATTATTATGTTTTTTTTTTATGTTATGATGATTAGTATATTATTATTAGATTATTAGTTAATGGTATATTGTGGTTATTGATATTTTAATTATGGTTGTAGTTTTTAAATACTTGTTAGGGTGAATAAGTGAAGGGTTTTATGAGTCGGGAAAGTAGCAAGTCAAGGGAGTTTCTATTTTGGGAAAGTTTCTAATTATGGAAACGTTTCACTTATGGAAGGTTTCTAATTGTAGTAAGTATGGTTTGTCACGGGGTTCGGGAAGTTTATTGATTCGTTACGTATACGTGTTTAGGTAGCGAGTTTCGGGTGGAACATTTCTAGCGAGCTTGGACTTATCTGCATTCCTGCTATTTGAGGTAGGGGATTAACTGTACACTCGTTTATGATGTGAAACATGTTTATTAATTGTTGCGAATTATATATATACCTTATTGAATGAATAAGGCTGTGATATTATTTATTGACTATATAATCTTATGATGCGGAAATTGATATAATGGGTCTTGTGATACGGTGAGGAGTTTATTTGGCGTTGGATCGGTGCGGAGTTTATTTGGCGTTGGATCGGTGCGGAGTTTATTTGGCGTTGGATCGGTGCGGAGTTTATTTGGCGTCGGATCGGTGCGGAGTTTATTTGGCGTTGGATCGGTGCGGAGTTAATGGATGATTGAATCCATATATATGCATGATATTGTTTGTTTATATTTTTTTTTCCTCTACTCAACCTCGTGGTTGACCCTGTGTATTCGTGATCACCTGTGATGAACCAATTTTTTGGGGAGCAGATTAACAGGTGTTGAGACTATTGGAGTTAAGGGAAGGGAGAAGCTCGGATTCGGACCAGCCTAGATTGTAGATCACCATAGTAATCTTTTCATGAGTTGTACTTTAGTTTTTACAAGTCAGTTTTATAAGTTGTTTGTATGAACTCGTTCTTTGAGTTTAACCTTATTTAATTAAGGTACTGTTTATCTTTCCTTTGTATCTACTGCCTCGGGAAACCGAGATGGTAACACCCGTATTTATCTGGGGAGTCCTAGTACAGGCCCTTAAATAAATGGGGGTGTTACACTCAGAGGCCAGCTTAAGGCATGTCCCTTCACCACATCACAAGGTACTAAACTCAGAGGCCAGCTTAAGGCATGTTCTAGCACCAAACATCTGCACCCCGGGCAAGGTGTCAGTTCCTTAGCTACCCCGTTGTGCAGCTGCTCTACTCGTCAGACTCAGAGGCCAACTTAAGGCATGTTCCAACGCGATCACTATCACACATGTCTGAACTCAGAGGTCAGCTTAAGGCATGTTCCAGACACGACAAACATACACATATAGGGCTCAGAGGCCAGCTTAAGGCATATCCCCATATATGACAATCAACTCACGTATTAAGTTCAGAGGCCAGCTTAAGGCATAACTTAATACGCATCAATACAATATCAACCAAAGTCTATGAACTAATCTATAGTTCTATTTTTCTTAACTCCTAATCAACACTTAATTGACCCCGGGAACTAAGTTGAGGGAGAGCCGGTTTCCCTTTCGGTTACCCGACCGGGGGGTCTCTATCCTTACTCCATTCCCGAACCCAATAAAATGTTGCCCATCCTCCGGGGACCTCAAATACATATCACGGGTATACAAAACGAGTTTCAATCAAAACCGATCAACCGTTTGAAAGTTACAAATGAATTACGAATTCAAAATATGCTACAGGGGTTCCCAGCCGGTCGGCCGGCAGCCGGTCCACCGGCTGGCAACCCAACCTTCTTTTCTTTCTTTTAAAAACAATCGACAACACAAAGGACTCCCAGCCGGTCGGCAGGCAGCCGGTCGGCCGGCTGGGAATCTATTTCCCTAACCTTCACAATTTCGTACACCAACCCCACACGTACTCCCAGCCGGCTGGCAGGCGGCCGGTCTGCCGGCTGGGCTCCCTTTCTTTCCTATGTTCTTCGCAAAACAACGCAAAACACTACACATGAGACTACCAGCCGGTCGGCAGGCAGCCGGTCGGCCGGCTGGCAGTCCTAAGGCCAATTTTCCTAAAATCGCAAAAACACAAAGAAACACTCTCAGCCGGTCGACCGGCGGCCGGTCTGTCGACCGGCTCAGAGAGCCTGATACGAAATCGCGTTTTTCCAGCCAAGTCTAAACTTCATAATTCGACACAATAACTCAAGCAAGGCTACAATTGGTGATTTCCCAACATTATCAAACACCAAAACTACTAATAATCTAACAGCACATAAGTCCCATAACAATACTCAAATGAATTTAATAAGTATCCGTCGCAAAATGCGAAAAACTGTAAATATGCTTATGAACATATAACAACACTTGAAAGCATGAATTCTTCACATAGCAAACATCCTAAGCATATTACTAAGTCCTTTGATCAATGTATATCAACAAAAACAGAAATCAACACAAGAATCACAACAAACATGCTAATATACACATAAAGGCCGAGTTTCTCATTATCGTCACCTTTCAAGCTAATCCGGCTAAAGATCTTCCTCAACAATGTAGCTATCGATCTCTGGATCCTCTAAGCCAACACCTACAAGCATAGAAAACGGATTTTAAGCACTTAAAACGGAATTAAGAGAAAACAGCCCAATTTTCGAGTGAAAGGATTTACAAAAAGAAAGTGATAGATGGCTTGGAAATCGAATGAGGATTCCGAAAATGTCGTTGTTACCTCGATTCGAGTACCGGATGATGAAGAATTTCTCAAAAGAAGGAGGAATAAAATGGAGGTTTTATGAGAAGTTGTAGAAATATGGTTTACTGTAAAATGAAACCTTGGAGAAGAAGAATGTCGACATCTTATTCAAGTAGGGTACAAGTGAGGTGTCCTTTCCGTATTAAAAGAACGGGTCGGATTGTTAGAACGGATACTTAAGTCGGATATTTAAATGTTGCCAAGTTTGTATTCGTCTTAAGGACTTAAGGTTCTTAAGACGGATCTTACTAATTAAATTAAAATCTGTCGAAATAAATTATTAAAATATTATTTTATTACATAAAATAATTTAAAACGCTTAAATTAGATTTTACGAAAATACGGGATGTTACATAATGTGTCCTCAACAATAGTGCGATCACGTAATTAAATCTCATGACGAGAATGCGCAAGGGGTGATACGATTTATATTAGTCAACTGACCATCATTAATCGGTAATGATTGGCTAGCTAGAGTTTAACATTACTGTCGTATGACGGTGGTGGTCAGTTGATCCCTTTAGGTCACACCTTTAGGACAACCCCCTTAATTGATTAAATGATCAAATGTATATTGATACGATTTGCTCATATTCCTTAAGCTCGTATATCGAGAAATTAGAGGTTAAGTCTTATAGTAAGATTTATGTTTAAAATTGAAACGTGTCAATTGTTAAACAATAAAAGATATTTTATAATATCATAATTAGAATGAATCGGGTTATAATTAATACAAAGGTTGTAAATCGTATTGACGATAAATTATCATTTTATATTTGTAATTTCGAATTACTTGTCAATTGATAAATATGATTTATTTAATTATATATATATATATATATATATAATATTTACATGTTTTTAAATTAAGATAATTTTATTACTATGTGACATATAAGATGTCACATGTTATACAAATTATAAAATTGACAAACTTGTAAAATGAAATCCATTTTATGGATTAAGTGGCCGGCTAGTAGAGGTGGTTGTGTGGGTGATTATTTTGTTAAATACACCATAATCATTGTGTTTAAACATTAGTCTTGAGAACCCACACCTAGAGCCACCCTAGTACATTGAGAAGAGGAGATGTTCCCTCTTTGTGCTCCCCATACCCGGCCACCCATTAACCTAAGCAACACCATTTAAAATGTTGTGATGTGCTCACATTTCACTCTAATGCTTGGCAAAAATTCTCTAAGTAAGAATACTACCAAAACCTCTGTAAGTTATTACATAGATAATAAAATATATACTATATGAGTGATGGTATTTGATTATATTTCTAATTAAGAGATTAGAATTAATATTAAGGAAACCTATTCTTGGTACTAGCTTGTTCAAAGACTTCGGATTATTAAGGGGTTGTCTTGGTGCATCCAAAGGAGGTATTCTTGTTGGGTACTAGGAGGATCATCCTTGCTATATATTCGGACCGTGAGTAAGGGTTCGAAAACTCTCCTTATTTCCGCATTATTTTAGCATGCATAAGATCATTCAAATAAGTTAATTAAAATGTTAATTAAAGTATTTTGATTAGTATGACTATATATTTAGTTTATAAGTAACTAAAAACCCTTCAATTGGTATCAGAGCAATAGGTTGTTTGCATGCTTTCCGTTTACGTTTTTACGGAGTTATAACGATAACAAAATAAAATTTGGTATTTCGTTTAGTATATGATATGACCGAAATAATTTGAGCATGAATACCTACTGTTTTCTAAAATGTTTTAGAATGTTTGGAATATGTTTTGCATGAATATTGTTCTTTGGTATTTTTAATTTCGGTTTTATTGATTTTTAATGGCTAAAAATGTTTATTTTTGGGAAAAATAGTTAAAATAAGCTTCTGGCCGAGATTTTTCAGTATGTTATCACATGTATATCCTATGTTATGAATATGAATTTTCGTAAATTATGGACTTATAAAACGTGTGATATGAATTTTAAGGGTTAAAATGCAATAAGATGAATGAAAATGGGTTAAAATAGTTATATTATGAATTTGACTATAAAAAATTTATGAGTATGTCACATGCAATATTTAAAATATATTTTGAATTTTCCAGAAATTTATCTCAAATATTGCAATATTATAGATTTTTAATGTAAAAATCGGGTAATTAGTGACATTATTTCGACTTTAATAGTTTAAGTTGGAATTTGGCCATAAAAATTTAACACGATGTCATATATATTATTTCCAGCATGTATAAAAATTTCGAGATTTTTATCTTATTTTATGCTTGAGAAATAATTTTAAAGGTTAAAATCGTACGATATATGACGAAAATCGTTAAAATTTGCAATAATTGTTAAAATGGCCGAAAAATTTGACCCATAATAGTAATATATGATATGTTCATCACTAAAATTTTCTTGGGAGCCAAAAGTTTCTGATTTAATTTAATTTTAATTGTTGAAAAGTTGCATTTAAAATTAAAATAATAAGAGTCTTTAAATTAAAGTTTCGGCTCTTGGGCAGTGTGTAATTTATTTTTCTGTCCATTTTGTGTTCTTAAAGTGTTTTGGAAGGTGTAAAAACTTTATTAGTATTTTATTTGCATTTATGGAATTAATTATTGAATTTTCCGACTTAAAATGCTCGTTTTACGTACTATTTTCGAAATAATATTAAAACCGTATAAATACTAATATTTTTAAAGTTCTGAAATTTTAAGAACATTCCAGATTTTTCAAAATTTGAATTTTGAAATTTTCTAAATTTTTATGACTCTTTTGGATTTTTATATTATTTTTCCCGTAAAACCGAGTAATACCGAGCAATATTAAAATATATTAAGTTAAGTCATGTTCAAAGTTTGAGTAAGACTAAATTTTGAAACCTAAATGAGTTGGGATGATTAACTTAAGGATGAATACCGATTCATATTATGCATAGTGTTGTTAAACGTTAAAACACGCGATTCCATAAACCGAGGTATACGATAACTATTTATTTAAATAGGACGATTTGGCTTAGGATTTGCATGATAGTTCATATATTTATAAGCATTGCATATTTTAATTATGAATGTCATGATTTTATTTACGTAATTTTGGGAATTATGTAATTTACTTAGTATGGCCTTAGTTTTTAAATCGGTATTTCCCGTAATGTAAGGGGTTACCGATTCGGTTGTAATTTTGTGATCTCGTATCACCCAATTGTAATTTATTTCTATTTTATAATGTATAAAGTAAACTATAAAAGTTGTAATTTTTGTAAAATCCGGAGTTCCTTGAAGACGGTGCCATTCGGAAAGGAGTGCCGATCAAGACGGTGTTTACCTCGGAGTGCGTGCCTCATGAAGTTCAAGGGACCATAGGAGTTGGTTTCCGAATTTGTACTTTTATTATTTCTTTTCTAGGAAAGGCCATACTAGGGTTTATTTTATGCTTTTATTTTGCTTTTATATGTTTGCATGCATAGCCAAATCGTCATATATCGTCTCATGCATTTTCGATTTAGTCGACCTAGTCATTTATTTTATCGATAATTCACCGACTTAGTTCACTTAAACGGAGATAGATAATAATTTGAATAGATCTCTTACATATAAATATTGAGACTTAGCCTTACCAAAGAGTACGGACCCATGAATCCCTTCTTCACAAGAACGTAGGCTCGGCTATACCGGGGTACTAAAATTGTCACGTTGGGTAAGTGGGGTAATAGGATTACACCTTGAAATTTGGTCGATCTCAACGAAAGTATTCGTAACCGTAGTTGCAATAAGTTCGGGCTAAAGACGATTTTTAGAAAATTGTCGACCGTGAGTTCTAAGGTAGAACCGATTAAGAGGTTAATCCACCAAATTATACCGATACGGGTTGAATCGGCTACACCGTGCCCGGATTAGTATGGGTTTGGGTCTCGGGATTGTTTACTTAATTGGGTAAGAGATCATTAAGTAAATAACTAATTAACTTGTTTAAGTTTTTAGTTTAAATTATGAATTTTAAAATGATGTTGTTTTTATTTCCTTTATTTTATTGTAGTTTAATTTTCAACATCGACTATGGCAACCAACGCTCCACCTCTCACTAACGTTTCATGGCTTCGATCCTTCATGGATCGTTGCAAACTCGATAAGCATGGTTCCAATTTTAAGGATTGGGATGCGCAATTACTTTTGGCCGCTCAAGGTGATGATAAGAGTCGTTACCTATCCGAAGCCGTTCCTCCCGCTCCGACCGCTCGTTCATCGGTCCAAAATCGTGAGGCCTATGAAGCCTACATGAAAGAGTCCTCCGCTCTTAAGAATGTGCTCATCTTCTCCATGGAGCCGGATCTCCAAAGGAGTATGATCAAGTTGAGCACATCATATGAGATATACACCAAGCTTGCGACCATGTTTTCGCAAACTCCAAGGGTGATTCAATATGAGGCGGCTTCCACCTTCTTCGACATTACCTTGAAGGAAGGGCAAAAGATAAGCCCTCATGTGCTCAAACTCGTTGAGCTCGCGGAGACTCTAAAAACGCAAGACGTTGATGTTCCCGACTCTCTTATAATTGATCGAGTTCTTCACTCGCTCAATAAGGTCAAATCGTATGCTCAATTCCGGGTGAATTTTAATATGCGAAACCAAGAGACCACGTTGGATGAGTTGCATAAGATGCTCGTCCAAGCCGAAAGGGACATGGGACTTCATGAAAGTTCCATCAAGGATGTTTTAAACATCGAAAAGAAAGGGAAAACGAGCTTCAAAAGAAATGCCTCTAAAGGCAAGGGCAAGAAAACGTTCAAGCCAAGGCGACTAAAGAAAAGACCTTTTCGAAAGGCGCTTCCACCTCGTCTTCAAAATCCGAAGACAAGTGCCATTATTGCACTAGGATCGGTCATTGGAAGCGTAATTGCCCCAAATACTTAAGCGATCTCAAAAATGGGAAGGCAACCGCCGTAGGTAATAATTCTCGTTTATGATTCATGTCATTTGTCAACTTATGTATAGTGATACAAATGTGTTGATATTTACCCTTTTTAATTGTTTTAAAGGGCCGCCTCCTAATAATGATAAAGGCAAAGAGAAGGAAGCACGAGGTTCCTTACTTGGATGGCTACTGTAGCATCCAATTGATCGAAGACTTGAAGAGCTAGGCTCTAATTTTCATATCGTCTTCTTTCATATTTTGCATTTTATTTATGGAATAATTTACTTTCTTGTAAGACAAGGATTAAAATCCTAAAACAATGGTTGTAATCTTGGATATTGGTGACTTGGTTTTCAACCCGAGTCACTACTTTTGTTCTTAATCAATGTCTTGATTTCTCAAATAAATTGCATACCTTGTTTAAACATGAATAATTGTGATTATATCACGCAAGAAACATTGATACGATCAATATAATATAATCAAAGTGTTGATTAAAACGGAGAACTACACCCCATGAGATACTTTCAATCAAAATACAACAACATTAGTTCATTATAAGATTTTCATTTTAAGTGAAAATGAGAATGTATTCATCACACCTATAAAACTTCAAACATTCATATGCATTGGTTAATCGAAATAGCTATCCTTATACGAATAAAGGTTATTGTTAGAAGGATAGAGTGTGAGAAAATATTTCGCTCGCAAACCAATGATAAAAATAAAGGATCTTAGAGAAGATTCCTACATAGGAGTCTTAAGAAGAACCCTAAATGAATGAAGAAACTACGAGAGGACACTGAAGAAACTACGGGAGGACACTCGAAGAAAGTTCCTTATGTTCATTGTTTCCGTGGGAAACCCCGTATGAATTCGGAAGGAATATCGGCTCCTTGAGATAATGATTTTTAAAGATTATAAGATAATAGAGGAGAAATCATCTATCTATACGAGAGGAAAGACCGGTTCCTTAATAAATGATTTTTCTAAGTTTATAAGATAAAAGAGAAGAAATCATCTCAATTCTCTCAATGTAGTTATAAGGAAATTATCATATTCGTCTCAAGGAAACGAAGACATGAAAGAAGTTGATGATTGATTGAATGAAAATAGATCACTATAGGGATAGTGATGGTAATAATGATTCAAGAGATAAATAAAAGATTTACATGCAAGAAATGAAAAGTTCATTTAAGAGATCGAGTAATATTGATTTTAGTGGGAGCAATATTCATTAAAAGAATTAAGCCTACCATTTAGAGAGGATGGGTGATTCTTTAAGGTGTAAAGAATAAGAGGTTTTAAATTCTAGATGATCAAATACCTTATATCATACGATGATGGAGCTTTACGGGAAGTTTTATTATATTGATAATAAAAGGTCGCCCATTAGAAATTAAAGTGGTTAGATATGATTCATAATGTTGAACAAAATCATGATCTAATGGCCAAGATGTTTGAAAATAGTAAGAGTGATAAAATCACTAATAACTACAATATGGATTTAAGCACAAGATAATTCGAGTGATTCTTTAATACCTCTAGTATATCGATACGTCACAAGTTATAGGATAACAGTGGGAGCTTTCCTCAGGAAGGGAATCTCAAAATCTAGAATGAGTTCTAGATATGTGCTCAAATAAGATCATATTATGTGAGATAATATGAGTCGGAAGGAGACCAAAACTTGTAAGTTTTGCAATCATGAATAAAAGGGTTTATTCGCAAAACATTAATACAAATAGATGATCGTGCATCAAATGCAAGAAATGGTATTGACTGTTTTTGCATGACAATGTCATTTGAGTTATGATTAACTCAAGATAAAAGATACTTTGTCAAAGTCCAAATGGGTTGTATGAGACAATATTGAACCCCATAAGTGAACTGGATTGACTTAGTATAGCCCCTAGCCGCTTACATGAGGTGACATCTCAAAGCGACTAGAATGTGAGGCGATTGATGGCAAGTTCAAGTGCCATAGAGTCATATGTGATGACTAGTCGATCACATAGGCAGACTGTTAGAGACACTCTGTCGGGCGAAGTGACCGCTTATAGAGTTCTGGAAATTTTATAATAGCCGGGTCGTGGCAAGAGCTGCTATAGTATTCTTGTGAGTCAATTCTTAGACTAAAGACTACTCTCCCAAGATGGTACAGTTTAGGCATAGCCTTGATCCATTCTCTACGACTTTTCGTAACTGGAGTCAAATGGGATTGCTTCAGGCTGTGACTAGGGATGGCAATGGGTAGGGTCTGGGTAGGGTCCGGCAAGACCCGACCTGACCCGAAGTAAAAAACCTTAGACCCATACCCTAAATTAATGGACTCATACCCGACCCTAATGGGTCTGGGTCCGGGTATGGTCTACCCTAGGGTCCAATTTTTCTTAACGAGTCATTCAATAGAATGTACCAAAGTTCGAATTAAATTACAAAGTTTTGATTAAAGTATTACAAAGTCTTGGTTATTTGGATCATTACCCGTACCCGACCCTAAATTATATCATTTACCGTACCCAAACTCATCATTTTCATCAATTTCCTCGTTATTCTTAATGATTATTTGGATATGCGTATAGTATATTAATGCTAACTAATAAGGGTCATCTGTTTGTGTGTATTATTTGGGTTATTGACATTCGTACGTGTGTTTTTTGTTTTTGTTTTCTTTTTTTATTAAATATAAGGGTCTAAGGGTCGGGTAGGGTCCCAAGACCAAGACCCGGACCCGACCCGAAGTTTTTTATATGAGACCCATACCCGACCCGTTAGGGTCCGACCCTAAGGGTCTGGGTTGGGTACCCGACCCACTGCCATCCCTAACTGTGACTAGTTGAAGGAAGTAGTGCGATAGAAATTGTCCACCCCTTGTCAGGGTTGTTCAAATCTCAAGGCCACTCGAGGAGAAGTTAACTGGAAATGCGTGGCCACGCTCGGAAGGTATCTATGGTAGATAATTCCGGTCAGACAGTTGTTCTCCAGATCGAGGAAACCACTCATGATACGATCGAATGCAAGTACGACCTCAGAGAGACATCTTGCATTGAGTGAGAGATTGTAATAGGACAAGAGAATTGGTGACGCACACTTGTCGAGGACAAGTGGGAGATTGTTGGGAAATGTGTCCTCAACAATAGTGCGATCACGTAATTAAATCTCATGACGAGAATGCGCAAGGGATGATACGATTTATATTAGTCAACTGACCAACATTAATCGGTAATGATTGGCTAGCTAGAGTTTAACATTACTGTCGTATGACGGTGGTGGTCAGTTGATCCCTTTAGGTCACACCTTTAGGACAACCCCCTTAATTGATTAAATGATCAAATGTATATTGATACGATTTGCTCATATTCCTTAAGCTCGTATATCGAGAAATTAGAGGTTAAGTCTTATAGTAAGATTTATGTTTAAAATTAAAACGTGTCAATTGTTAAACAATAAAAGATACTTTATAATATCATAACTAGTTTTGGAGCCCGTGAAAATCACGGGATCATTAATAATTTACTGTGTTTAAGTGTTTAATTTGTGAATAACTTATACGGAGTATTCACTCTCTCTCAATCATTTGTTTGAAACAAACACGACCGAGGGAGCGGTATTTTAAAATAAATGTTTAATACAATTCAATTTTTGATTCAGAAGGACGGACAAACCAAAATGTGAATAACTTGGTTGTTTTGAAACGACCATCTAAAAATTACATTGAAATTTATTTTCTACTCCATTAAAGAAGTCACCCTTCCATATATGAACAAATTGCATACTTCATATGCAGTTAAAAACCTCCTAATTTCGACATATATATGAAATTTTTTATTACTAATTCTCTCAAAATTTTATGAATCAAACGAAAATAAAAAATATGGTACATAAATAAAGAGTATATATATAATGATGATGAAAGAAAAGTTAAAAGGTCATTTCATTAATAAAGGAAATAATCGATAAATAAATAAGGTAAACTACGAGAGGAGATCAATTACAATTTCTTTTTGTTTGTACCTTTTATTTTTTAAATTTTTTTTTTAACTTATACTGTATTTTTTAATTTTCTTAAATTGGTAATCCATGTCACTTTTTTTACCTTGTCAAAAAATTGCATGATGTAAATTTAAAGTGATGTGTTTTTTTTATTTGGAGATTAATTTATTCTAACAATAAACACATAAATTTTAAATTTAGCGTGCATTTTGATTTATTAAATGTTGTTAAATTTATTAAAAATTAAGAGTCTAACTTTATTCGTTATTATGTTATTTAAAAACTTGGTATGCATTACATATTTACATGCTTGTAAATTCATTAGCTTTTTTTATTTTTTAAATAATGATGTTATGGTATTTAAAAACATGATATGCATTTAATGCTTGTAAATTCATTAGTTTTTTTTTTTATTTTTTCTTTTTTAAATAATGATGATGATGTGGCTTGCTAGAATTCCTCAAAAATGAAATGGTGCAATGTGGTGCTTTGTCTAGCCTTTTTATATTATATATAGATTAGAATGAATCGGGTTATAATTAATACAAAGGTTGTAAATCGTATTGACGATAAATTATCATTTTATATTTGTAATTTCGAATTACTTGTCAATATATATATATATATATATATATATATATATATATATATATATATATATATATATATATAATATTTATATGTTTTTAAATTAAGATAATTTTATTACTATGTGACATATAAGATGTCACATGTTATACAAATTATAAAATTGACAAACTTGTAAAATGAAATCCATTTTATGGATTAAGTGGCCGGCTAGTAGAGGTGGTTGTGTGGGTGATTATTTTGTTAAATACACCATAATCATTGTGTTTAAACATTAGTCTTGAGAACCCACACCTAGAGCCACCCTAGTACATTGAGAAGAGGAGATGTTCCCTTTTTGTGCTCCCCATACCCGGCCACCCATTAACCTAAGCAACACCATTTAAAATGTTGTGATGTGCTCACATTTCACTCTAATGCTTGGCAAAAATTCTCTAAGTACGAATACTACCAAAACCTCTCTAAGTTATTATATAGATAATAAAATATATACTATATGAGTGATGGTATTTTATTATATTTCTAATTAAGAGATTAGAATTAATATTAAGGAAACCGATTCTTGGTACTAGCTTGTTCAAAGACTTCGGATTATTAAGGAGTTGTCTTGGTGCATCCAAAGGAGGTATTCTTGTTGGGTACTAGGAGGATCATCCTTGCTATATATTCGGACCGTGAGTAAGGGTTCGAAAACTCTCCTTATTTCCGCATTATTTTAACATGCATAAGATCATTCAAATAAGTTAATTAAAATGTTAATTAAAGTATTTTGATTAGTATGACTATATATTTAGTTTATGAGTAACTAAAAACCCTTCAATTTTGTGTGGGTTAATTTTTACTAATGGCGTGTCCATGGTATTTGAGCCGTGTCCGTCGCGTGTCCACGATATTTGGTTATCATTTGCGGTGAATGATGTTCTTGAGATGATAAATGCGCTATAAAAAGAGATCAATTAGAATATTGATTCGGATGAGGAATGAAAATAAATTTATTATGAAAGACAAGTTTTACATTCTCTTATTTAAAATAATATCAAATACTTTTACAAAAATAAAATCAAAAATTTATAACTAAAAAATGTATATTTTATTAAATTTAAATGCCGTGTCCCGTGTCCTAAATTTCATGGCATGCCGTGTCCCGTGTCCGTATCGTGTCCGTGTCCGTGTCCGTTTTAGTGCTACCTAGATTGCAAGTGTAGCAAACCCTCCCTACACCAAGTGTAACTCCAGCCTCTTCCAGATTTCATCTTCACTCTCTGCATGCTCTACTAGACTACTAGTATACAACATTACAACTATAACAACTCTATTTCGGATCCTTATATTTTGTACGGTAGACCCCACCTGATACAATCCGAAGATTGGGTGAACCCGATTAGACCCAATAATCGATATTAGCCTTATTTTTTCCAACTCCAACTCGACACGACCCGTGACCCATTTTTTTGTCAATCCGATAATAAAGTAGCTTAATAATGGTTCAAATACACCAAATTAATATCCATCTCAATTGTATTCTCTTAAAACTACAATTAATACACTCTCATTATTTAGACATAAAATAAAATTTCCATGTAAAACAAAATATACGAGATAAAATATATGTTGATAACCTGACCCACCCGCTAATGCCCCGCCGACTTGCCACCCGATGATGACCCGACATAAACCGAACCGAATATAATCCGACCAAAATGACCCGATTGCCACCTCCGGGTAATACCTTGGGTACACAATACAGGCATACGAGAGTTGGAAGTCTAGAAAGCAGAATTGACAATTTGAAGCTAGAAATAATCCGAAATGGAATATTGGTCTTAGATGGGCTCAAATTAAAACCCATAAAACTTGAGTTAGATTCACTCCTAAATTAGTGACAACTAACTTCACGCATTCATTGTGAATTGTGATGTGACTGATGTGAGTTTGCAAATATTGTTTCCCCGCCACTAAGTTCATCTGCAAGCGGCGCATCACAAACCAGATTTTAGTCAAGGAAAGCAATGCCTTGATTGCCTATTTGCCTTCCAGGAGAATAACTGAATTTTCTCTATTAAAAATCCAACAGATTAATCAATCTTCACCTGTATGTTGTCCATAAATGGCCTACCATCATAATTCATAAGTATTAACTCTAACTCTAACTCTAACTCTAACTCTAACTCTAAGCCATGATTATTAACACAAAAAATATCATCTTTCAAGCGTGGAGACGCCCGATCAACTCCAGAACTACAGTATAACATAGCATTTGGTTAGCATTTGAACACCACCAGGCTACTCGCATGCGACAACCAGCACCACTCCTACATCATCGGGACTGCATTTCCTTTCCTCTTCTTTCACCCCTTTTATTTTCCCTTCTACAAATCAAATTCCCCTCAAATTAACACCCAGTGGCCAGTACACCCTAACAAAATTGGACAAAACTATCCCCCTGTGGCTCACTTTACGAGTCAAATTAAATAAATTGACATTTCACTTTGGACACAAATTTCCAAACATTCACTGATTGAATGAATATTGGATATCAATATTAAAATTGAATTACCGAAAATCATCATAATAACATAAAAACCATAATCGAAATAGGAAACAATGGGGAGTGTGTGTATATAGAATCTATGTTAAGTCGTTCATTGGCAGCTATTAACATCGTCAGGCTGAAGATGAGGTAACGCAAAATCAGGTACCTCCTCGATCTCCTCTTCAGGCTAACCAAAGACACACGGACATGGTTAAATGATGAGAAGAGCAGTCAAGTCCAATGAGAGTAAACTAATAACATAAATCAAAACAATATATGTAGATGTAAATGGGTGAATGAATACCTGCCAAAGCCGCAACAAGCACCACAACAGATAATTGACAATCATAACCAAGCAAAAAAGCTTGCCAGCCCACGCGCCGCATGCAAGATACCTACACACAACCAATTAATCATCCTCATCAATAACCGAGGTTTTAGAAAATTTTGGACCTTAGTTTGCCGACAAGAAACAATAATACTTCTTTTTCGCATTAATCCCTGGCCACAGGATGAAGTAATGGCCCACTAGACACTGTAAGCTTATACCTCCTAAAGTGACTATACAATGCAATTTTATATACAAGCTTCATTATGGGTCTGAAAACCTCTGTCTTTAGCAATGGTAATGTTGTGTATGTCCATTAGGCACTACACCTCCCGCCTCCACGCACCCACCCCCATCCCCACCATTGAGGCACCGGGGTAAGACTGTTGTTACTCTACGTAAGAACTTGGAAATGCTTGTGGAACTACATGCAATACTACCCAATACTCAATAGAATCGTTCAATCTTTTACTTCCCATACTAAGAAATTCAAGGAACATAGGCACATAAGACAAAAGTACAGATATTAAGAGTCTGCCTAAAATTTGAGGTAAATCATTGATTTTTTTTCAAGCAACGACAACGGAACTACGACTAAAACTTGTCTATGGGAAGAGGCATGCTTACAGCAGCTGACAGCTTATTTAATGAACCAGAACTTCCGACAACAGCACTTGTCCAAACGACAGATGTGATATTATTTTTCTAGTTTTCTTCGCAGTAATTAAAACCGCAAACTAAAAACAATCCTTTGTTAGATTTAAAACAAAGGAAGCAAAATCATCGCAAGTCGAAAGCGACAAATTTTCAGAAAATGCTGTTTCCATACAATAAGCATTATCAAGCATTACCTTGACAGGCGTTCGAGAAGACTCTGATCAGCACATTGCAGTGCCCGCTCATAGACGGTCTCTGTTCTCATCGCAACATCATGCCAGCTATAAAGCTTTTTCATCTACCGAAATAGGTTGCAATGGCATAAGCAGTGAAAACAAAAGACTACAGAAATATTGATTAATCAATACAGAGTCCAATAACCTTACTCGAAGGTGCATAGCTTCAGGGTCAATGTTAGGAAGCATGGTTATTGCCTTTCCAACAGCTTGTATCATATCTCTGGGATCAGGTGCTGCTAACACAACCAAGTCATCTGGTAGAACCTAAAATTAAACAAGGGTAAGTTTTAGTAAGGTTATGCATCCACAGATGTCTGGGATCAGCTAGGTTGGATTATAAAATTAAGAAG
The DNA here is from genome assembly GCA_029255685.2 of Silene conica. Classification (NCBI taxonomy): domain Eukaryota; kingdom Viridiplantae; phylum Streptophyta; class Magnoliopsida; order Caryophyllales; family Caryophyllaceae; genus Silene; species Silene conica. The sequence continues at coordinate 74,773,378 of CM055318.2, read as the reverse complement.
TCCTAGTACATATGAGCTAGGTTCAAAATCAAGATATCTAGATTTCCCTTGTTGCTCCAATTACACCACATACATTACGTATTCTTTTCGTGAGAGAATACCTTTGTTTTACCTCATTTGGTAAAATACTACCTTCTGTTTTGGTTTCGGGTTTTTTCTACATTTGTTTTAAATTTTTGTTGAGGTACTACCAAACTAAAGAATTTTGGTCATTTTGAACAAGTTTCGGGTGTTGATCAACGAGTAGCTATATGACTCTCTTGATTAAACCTTTTTTCACCTTTTTAGACACTACTTCATTTATGGAATGCTACCACTATTCCCTTGCAAGAATACAACATTATCCATGTGCCTCTACGGCTCCCGCAAATTGCGGGGTAAGGGAGGTCGGATGTATACAGACTTAATAATCAAACTAAATAAGCATGATGGGAAGACAGCAACTTAATAATCAAAATATAGTGTAAACAAAAAGACAGACAATTTAATCATGGGACAAAGCCGAAAATTTAACCAAAGTGCTCGGATTTCATAGCTTGGTAGTTTTTCACAAAAATTAAAAACAAAAGGTGCCAAAAAACCAAAATCAAAACAAAAGGTAGTCGTTTACAAAATGTTGTAAAACCAATCAAGAAATAAGGATCAAGACTGTACACATGAAACTATTAATTAAATAAAGTATATTTGTATCACCATGCTAGTGAAATTATATTTTCTTACCTCCGGTACACCACCTACTCGAGTGCTAACTGTTAATAAGCCACAGCTAGCTGCTTCCAGTATAGCTATGCAAAATGCTTCTGTCAAAGAACTGCCCAATTTCCAAAACAAAGATATATGATGGTTAGCAAGTCAGAGCCTCTAAGGTGGTAATGAATATTTGTTGACAAGGGATGACAACGAAAGGTTAAATAGCAAACCCCACAACAACAAAGCATTAGTTCTTGAATTTGGATTGACTAAAATGAACCTTCTTATGGAAGGTGTGAGATAAAAAAGGGAAACAAGATTAAAAAGTGAAGATAGGAAGAAAACAAGAAGAGAAGAAAAGTAAAAGTCAATGCGTAACCTCTTGATTTCCATATGATACCTCTCTTTAATTCCATGTGAACAAAAGAAGCAAAACTACCTGTTTAAGAAGATGTGTCCTGATACAAGAACAGATCGTACTTGAGCATGAGGAACAGCTCCCAACATGGCAACTCTGTCTTGAAGTGAATGTTTCTCTCTCATCTCTTCCAACCGCACTCGTTTAGGGCCATCCCCTCCGATGATAAAACGAACCTTAAGAACAAGTTCTAGCAGAGATGATCAAATGATTTCAGTTTTTATGTCAAATGTCAAAAACTCAAAATATAAGTCAAACGAATAACTATGCACCCCCAATGAAATCTGAAAGCTAAAAGTCCAAAGCCATGAAGAGTTGAGATGAGTTATAAGTTCTGTGAAAATAGAGATCACTTACATTGGAGTGTAGGCGACAAATTTCCGGAATGACTTCTACCAGCAAATCAGCACCCTTTCGGTACACCAGTCTACTTATAACAACAATAACAACTTGGTCCCTTGATAAGCGTTCAGGTGCTGGCTTGAACATAGCTGTGTCCACAGCATTCGGAACCACATACACCTTTTCAGCAGGAATACCCGACCTTAGCACAGTATTTTCCTTGCTTGTATGGGAAACACAAATTGCTCGAGTTGCATCAGCTAAGGTAAATTGTAGAACTTTGTTCATATGAACACTACCGATATCAGCAAAACCATACAACGAGTGATCAGTAAACACAACTTTGTAGCCCATAGTACGAGCATGCATCAAAGCTTCGTGGCATAGGGTTGAGAAGGCTTGATGTCCATGAACCAAAGATATCTTCTCTCGAACAAGAATAGTTCTCGTAATTGGAAGCGTACCCGAGAATGTGGGCAACACACTTTGCATGAACAAAGGCTTCCATGGAACATAATAAATCTTTAAGCCATTTGTCATATATCTAACCCCAGAACGATTTCCATACGAATGAGTCATCACTACAACCTATAGTTGACATACAATTCAAATAATAAATCATAAAATCATTCTCACACAGTATTATAACATAAACAAAAACCGCAAAATCGAAGTAACAAGCAAGATCACGTGCACAAATGCACCGAAAGATAGACCATTACTCCATTAGTGCCTCTCTAGATAATAAAACAGGGAATCTAGATCATATAGTACAAAATTACGCATTGACGGCCCGATGATTAAAAAGTAAAAGAAGTCAATGATGCGTGAATTGTGATCCTAGATTGTGAAGTCAATGATCTAAAGTGAACATAAAGCACCAAAAGTACTACTACTTTAGTTCCAGATTATTTTAAAGCTGCATAATGTTTACAATATATAGCATATTGTTCAACGTGTACTAGCAGAAACCAAAGCTTAACTCGTGAAACACTTACATTAATAGTAATGACTAAGCAATGATCACTGTTACTATGAAGTATCTTACACAATTTAAAACAGCATTACCCAGTGTCTCAAAGGCTTCCGCAAGTTGCGGAGCATAAGGGATCCACGCAGTTTTACCCTGTGCTTTTAACATAGAAAAGTTGTTTACTAATGTTCCAAATAAAATTTGCAACAGGTGGCCATTACTTCACAACAAAAAGAAGCACGGTGAGTTTAGTGACTTTTTTCCTTAATTTAATCATAATCCAGAACCAAAGAATAATGTGGCTTCGACTTCACTGAAAATTGAAAAAATATGTTCTACAGTCCTAATAAATCGAAAATTGAGTCTCCAAGTATGTTCTTAACAGCCAACAAGCAAAGTCACATACATTGGATATAGTCCACAAGAAGGTGGAACAAGTGATTCAATTAATTACCTTGTGACCAAGCTTAATCAAACACTGTGATAGATAGTAAATGTGGCTTTCCACACCCCCAAAGTTTGGGTAGAAAAAATCGGATACCATCAGTATACTTAGCTTCTTTGTTTTCCCCATTCAGCAACCCTACAAAGAATCACAATTAATCAACAACATAAAATATAAGCATTTCAGAGCACATGCTGAAATTTGAGCTAACCTGATGAAAACTAGAGTGGAAAGTAAAAACACAGATCTGGGATATAAAAGATGAACATTAAACAACCCATGATTGCACTACACTTGAGAAGTGATTGGTTATACTTAGCTAATGTATGTGACTTTGCTTGTTGGCTGTTAAGAACATACTTGGAGACTCAATTTTCGATTTATTAGGACTGTAGAACATAATTTTTTCAATTTTCAGTGAAGTCGAAGCCACATTATTCTTTGGTTCTGGATTATGATTAAATTAAGGAAAAAAGTCACTAAACTCACCGTGCTTCTTTTTGTTGTGAAGCAAAAAGAAGAGGTAGGATCAAGACAATTTGCTTTGCAAGACAAGACATACGCCGAGAGTACTTAGGTGTAAGAGAAGAGGTAGGATCAAGACAATTTCTTATAGTTAAAAGAGGTTCCCGCATCAAAGGAGTTTTCTTTTTAAAACTACAGAGCTACTGCACAACTAGAGTCAATAGTGGAACTCTAGATTTACTAGATAAAAGGAGAAAGGTTTCACTGCTCTAAGATTAAGATGAGGAGGTGAAGCTACTCGTAACGACACCATGACTATCAAACTGGAAGACTACATTACAAGATTCGTTCATTCTCGACTGGAACCTCCTAAATACTGAATCTAGGTAAGGGGGACAGAATCTTTTACAAAAAAGAATGTTGTAAGGGCAGGGGTTATGTATTCTTATCAGTCATTTATGCTGCACAAAAGAATAAACGAGAAGAAATTAGCCAACACTGAGACAGTAGTAGGTCACGAAGCTTGATTTTAATGTTAACTTTAGACTACTTAGATAGCATTTGAACCAAAAGAATTGAAAGCAAATTTTCAGCACGAAAGATGAACTACTACCCTTCTGCAAAAGAGATGAGCAACCACTTTTCTATGCTAGTGAAAAATAAGAACACTTCGACATATAAAATGCATATACGACTATACGAGGCCAATTTACCAGAGCCAGAGTGCATTATTAAAAAAAATATGAAATTCAGTTAATTTGCAAGTCCACGAAAGAGATGAAAATTCAGAAAGTTTGACAAAAAATTCTCTAGAGTGAAGACAAAAAGAACACAGTCGCATTCAAAACCATTTCAGATTTAGATTGATTAACAGAATGAAATCAAATTTAAGACGGATTTTTACCACGGATTTATGGAACGATGTCTTTAAAAAAGTGAGGGGTTTCTGAACAACTAGGAATGGAGAATTAATGAACGTTAATTGGGAAAATAAGTTCACAAAAAAAGGAGAAATCGGAGGAAACTAAATTATAAGTAACTAAATTAAGAGCTTGGCAGTGAATAAACAAACTAGTGCACAGACAATCCCATTAATTGAAGAGTGTAGCACACAAAGCAACGGAAATCAGAAGAAAAACATAAAGATACATTCAGTTTATTTATAAAAATAACATACCAGATTTAAAAGTAGATAAATCAAATTATACATGATTTCGAGTTCAATATGGAGTGAGTAGACGGTTCAGTAGCTTCGAATTACACCTCCTTCGAGATGGAGGTGATGGTAGATGACGATTTTAAGAAATGAGGTTTAGGGCAAAGGTAGGATGAAGTAGATTGACTCATCTGAGAATCAGAATGGAGATGGGTAAATGACGGTTATTGGGTTTGTGAATGAGGACTGAGGGCTATTAAAAACTTAAAATATTAAGTTTATAAAAAAAAAAAAAAAAACTTAAAATATTAAGTGAAATGAAATTAAAATTGTGGATGATGTTTATTTACGGTTTTGTGAAATTAGCTAGTACTATTTATGGATCAAACCTCGGATACGGATCGAATATTAACAGATATCGGGTATCCAACTTTTTAAACCTAATATCCGTATTTGATCTGATATCCAAATATTTCGGATACGGGTATCCAAACCGAACCACTTTTCGGATCAGATATCCATTATTTCGGATCAGATACGGATCGGATGTCGGATAATTCGGATAATCGGATTTTTTTCTCAGCCCTAAATTAGAAACAACTAGTGTTGACTTGTGGGATCATTACATAATCATAAGTTGCCATGAGTATCTATTCTCACTTCATAGAGCGGTTAAGATGTCACAAATGATTGGAGCAATCATATATTCATATTGTTGAAATATATAAACTCATATGTGAGGTTGTACCACATTGTTGGAGAAAGAGAGATTGGACTAGTTTATAATCAAGTGGGCTACTCCTCCTATCATCAATTTGTTTTAAAATAGAACATATCTTGTATTATCAAGTGATCCGTCTCTCTTCCGTTTGAATGTGGCCCGACCTATTTGAATGTTCAGATATGTTCTAACACATATGATTGTGTAGTCATAAAGTGTCAGATCATCCACCGGGGAAGGGGGGAGGCTTGGTTGCGGTTAACTACTTCCCCGCAATAAGGAGGCTTGGTTGCGGTTAACTACTTCCCCGCAATAAGGATATTGCTTTAAGTAGGGTAAGTTGTGGTACCGCATATTTATGAGACGGATTGGTATGGATTTACGGTCATGTTGGGTAAGTTGTGGTACTGCATATTTGCAAGACGGATTGGTATGGATTTACGATTTTACAGTAATGGAACTCATATTGGTTGGGTTGGTTGGGGGAGGGGGGGATTGCTGATTACAAACGCTGCTCGTGTCAAGAAAGTATTTTTTATAAACCAAGTGTGCCCGGTACTCTGCCACAAAATTGTGCCCGATAAAATGTGCTTATTTGGGCACAGTGCACATAAACGGTGTCAAAATACCATAGGCAGAACACGTGTTTGACTATGGGGTTCAATTTGTACCCAGGCTGGTTGACACGAGTAGTAGGTTGCTACATTTCCAGTGCTAATTTTTTTCGGTTAGGGTAATAATTACAGCATAAACAAAATTTATAACTTTAACAAGATTTACATAATGCATCAGTTAAAATTTAGAGCTTCAAATTCTATCAAAATTACAATGATAAAAGAGAAAAAAAAAACTAAATTTGCATCCAAATATAGCTTGCAAAATGCAAAGCTACTGTTTTGTTTACGTTTAGGATAAGCTCATATATACTCACAAAGTCAGTAGATAACCAGGAACTGCAACTCAGATCTGCGATACACATATGCGCCTTATTTACAAGAATGGCGTAGCTTAGAGACTTTATACATATAATAGATGTGTAGCACATATCTTCTATTAGTGACGCATAAGTATAGCTTTATACGGAGCATTATTTATAACATCTCTTGTTTAATACCCTTCCGTTCTGTTTATCAGCTGGAAATAAGCTTCAAGTTTGTTTCTGAGCACAACGTGTTCTTGCTTAATCATCTGAAACGACTTGATGCACCTAAAATGGTGCATGCAGTGAACCCGATCAGTGACTAACTTTACAAGATTACAATAATATTACATTAGTGCCTTAAAGGATTGCACCTAAGGCGGAGGATGTTATCAACTCACCAACAATAATAATAATTATAAAAAGCGTTGAAAATCACATCAACTTTGCTACAAAAGAATTGCAGATACTTTAGTGAGTTATTTATGCATAATTCCATAATATTCCAGTAGTTGTCGTTCTTTTACTTGACCGGAAATGGAAAAACTGATTTAACTTACAATTGTGAAAAAAAATTAAGAAAATCAGTGCAAGTCATACCCGTCTGCATTTCCTGCTGCACAAACATCTCTAAAGTGTGAACATTCATGAACCACTTTCCTAGCTCCAATGCTGCAATATACAGAGAAATTAGTTCAACACTGTCATCTGGTCGTTGTACCTATGTGTGGAGTGAATCCAACAGCGAAGAATCCAGAGAGAAAAAGTAACACTACAATTTCATGTGGCTATTGTTTCCCCAAAGTGAATTCAAAAGCAAAGGAATCCAGAGGGAAATAGTGACACTGATAAAATTTGTTGTACAAGCTTTCATTCACCGTCAGGTTTTCATAAACACAAGGGGATTTTCGAGCCATAACTTGGTTAGAGAACATCATTTAGGAACTAGATAATAAGTCCAGCGTAGTTTAAAATACCTTGAGCTGCTACCCTTGAACTGGTGCATTAAATTATCCAGCATATCGAAGTCTAGGTGATGCTTTGTCCTGTGAAAGTGGAATATAATTATCGACATGTTTAATCAAGAGAAACATAACAAATTCGAAGCTCTAATCTCTTCATAGTATACTCACAGTGCATGATCGATTTTTTGGATAAGCCTAGCTGAATCAGAGTAATATGATGTCACAATTTCATCAACAAAATTAGGATTTTCATCGTCTTGCAATTCCTCTAATTGGACAAACTGCTCATCAAGGTATCCCTGCAACATATTATATGCATATGAGAGACGACGAGGTTAGCAAGCGGACAAAATGCAGACAATTATATTAATCGAGTATATGAAATATGAATGGAAACCTCAGGGTTCAAGTTTCAAAGCAACTAAGTGAACGCATGTAGGATATTCAAATCCTGAATACGAAGTATTTATATAGCACAGTTGCAGATTTTAGAGGGAAAATCAGAGGGGGCCAAGATTTGAACCCTTGACCTTAGGTCTAGCGTATGTGCAAAAAATACTTATGATCTTGTAAAACCAGTAGGGGGCATGCCCCTTTCGACGAAAGAAAAAACCATATCTTAAATAGCATGATTCTAGTTTCATCTCTTACAGGCTAAAGATACTTAGTTTCATCAAACAACAGAGATCGAACACCATGTCTTACATAAAAATAATAATGCATTCATTTCTCAAACTTGGTTTGCATCATCATAATGTAGCATTATCAATTACAAGTTACGACTCTTTGGATGCAACTTTGACAGGAAATGAGCCAAAAAAAAATTAAACTGGTGGTACATAATTACGATCAAGGGTAACAACTAAGAGGTTTTTGTAGGTAGAATAAACAGGAAACACAAGACCTGTTCGAAAAGAGACTTCCTTATTTGCAGAATTCGCAGTTGGAAAGACTTTGAATCCATTATGGTTTAACTGAGTAGGACTACGTTTATAAGAACTAAGAAGTATGTATAGGCACTGAGCTTCCCAACACTTCAAAAGACTATTTATATACTTCCCTAGCAGCTTAACAATACACATTGCTTTCATTGTGACTGAGAAGTTGATAAAATTTTAAGAACCTTATCCTCACGAGCCATCATGCAGATTCTTTTGAGTTGGTAGTGCCACTGAATATTTTTCACTTGTTCAATTCTTTCCTTACACTTGTTAAAAAATCAATTGGTACACGATTACAAGTGGGGGATGAAAACAAAGAAACATGATACAAAAAAGTGAAGATATTAGGGCAGTTCATTATCAAAAGACAGGAAAATCGACCTTATACTGCCCTCTACAGTAAGAAATCGTTTTTACAAGATGATGGTGCAAGCAAAAATTTCTGTATGAAGTAGAAACAAACAGATCCTATTAGAAAGTTTTGTGTAGGCATATCTATTGCTAAGACACGTAAGATATACATGTTGTTTATCTTCTGTTTACAATGTTTTTTCGGATAAGAAAAGAAAACTAGGATGATCCTCTATAATAAAAACCAACTTATCTCTTCCTTTTAGATGAGTGCAGAAGTGAAAGTCATTGGCTTATCAACCCCCCCTCAAAAGAGTAGGACATGAATTCCTACATATGGCCATAGCCTCCGTTTCTAATGTTGTACTATACATATAATCATGAACTAAAATTTTGTTCTTAATTGAAACACAACATTACCACAATAACTCAATCGCTCCCGGAAATTGCGGGGTAAGTTGGGTCGGATGTACACAATCTTACCCTTGTGTAGGAACTTAATTGAAATTCATCCAAAAAATTGTCCTAACCAGCCATCGCGTGTCTTGGAGAAAATCTTTCCTCTTTAAACCCTTGAACAATATGGTAAATGGTAAGATTGGTAACAAACATTCACTTGCAAACTCCCTAAATTCTAAAGAGGTATAATAATAATATTACTCGAGGCATCTTCACCCGATTAGATAACAATGATAAATAAGATTAACCTACAATCTACTGATCCACAGAAGGGCAATATCGACTAATTATGACATTTATGAGAAAATTATAGAGCCTTACAAAAAAAGGTTATTTCACAAAAATAATCCAACATATACCTGTCCTTCTCATATTAATCTAAACCATCGTTTAACTCACAATAATCCGAACTATAGACTCATTTACTTGTATTGAACCTAGGGCTGTTAATGAGACGAGACAGCTCGCGAGCAACTCGAGATCGGCTCGGTCAAAGCTCGGCTCGTGTGAGCTCGACTCGAGTTCGGGATCGGCTCGAAAGCTTAACGAGTCAAGCCGAGCAAAGGCTGGCTCGACTCGAAAAGCTCGTGAGCGGCTCGAATATTTGAGATTATATAAGATATTAATCATGTTTTATAAAAATATGCTCATATTTTATAAAAATATTTTATCATTATTTTAACTTTGTAGCATATATATCAAATATCTTGTTGATTTGCTAAATATTTTTACATAAAATATTCGAAACTTGTTATTGAAAATATTTGGAGGAAATATAAAAAAAATGAACCATTTTATATAGGCTCGATTTGGCTCGATTTTGGCTCGAGCTCGTGTTAAAGCTTGCAAGCTTTGTAACGAGCGCATTTTTTTCGAGCTCGGATAAGATCGGCTCAAGTTCGAGCTCTCGTTTTTGTAATCGAGCACAAGCCGAGCAAAGCCGAGCTCTCGTTAACACCCCTAATTGAACCTATGAAATTTTTGACCTACGAGAACCGGTAATTCAACAGGTCAAGGAATTGTGGGTCCCATTCTTCATCTTCTTCCTTTTCTATTCTTCTTTGTTCTATTCTCGAACCCAGAAATTGTTTTAATCTCCCCCTATACTGCAACCATCCCACCACCGCCATACACTTCCTCCCCTGGACTATACTCCCACCACTACCACCATCATTCACATAAATAATCGCCACTTATTTCCTTAAATTCCGCATTCTCACCCTCCTTTCCTTAATAACACCACCATTTGTGTCAAAAAACATAACTAATTTCAACATTATTGGAATCTCCCTCGGACAAATCTCAATTTGTCGAAATCTCAATTTGTCGAAAGCATTTGATGGCTCCCAGTGATTTTTCGTCTGAAGTAGGTAAATACGGCAATGGAGGAAGTCGTGATCAGTAGGGTAGATTGGGCACGCCAGCAGTTTAGGGGTAGCAGCAGAAAGAGCCTTTCACCGTGTGGGTTCCGGTATAGACTCATTTCCGACACCGACGAGATCACCATTTCTCTCAGTAAAAGATTTGAGATATTTAATAAAAGATTAAATTCCTTAGCAAACATCACGTAAGATTTCAATTTCATTGAATTAAAGAATTTAATTGAATGAAATTCAGATTTTCAACTCAAATGAACTCAATTTACCAAACCCACAACTCATTTTGTTGGTATTGTTGTTGGCTTGTTGCTGTTGTTGGGCGGAGATACGGTGACGAGCGAGGAACATGAGATGAGGGATTGGTGATGGACGGTGGTGTAGGAGTTCTTGTTTTTAGTGGTTGTTGATTGATTGATTGGAGGAGAAATAGAGATGAAGAGGTGAATTAGTTGGTTAGTGTATTGTTGTTTTGATGATTTGTTTTTCTCTTCTTTTTTTAAAAAAAGTACCTGATTAACAGGTAGTCAGTCATTAAGTGCATTATAAGTAAATGGGGTTAATAGTATGATTTATTCTGAGTTAAACAATGGTTTGGATTAATATGAGAAGAAAAGTTATAGGTTGGATTATTCTTGTGAAATAATCCAAAAAAAATGTAAATATCACGATATTATATCATTAATTCATTACAGTTATTCAGTCTTACCGGCCTAAGATAATCCAAAACACTTGGAAGGATGTAGAAGATTGAACCTTTTTGTAGATAGTATCACCTAAGGAAGCATGTTATGCTCTTAATGCAATTGGGCTATCAGCACAGGATAGATCCCCTGAAAATGCGAAGTACAAGACAAATCATACGTGCATGAAATACAGTAAAGAGCAACATGTTGTAATCCACTATGGAGTATAGAATAAAGTTGTAGCAAAAATCTTAAAAGTGGCACATTCTAAATTTCTAATTGTTAAAAATACACGTCAACAGGATCATAATAAGTTCATTAAAACATGCAAAAAGTATTGTCTGTCACCAATATTTATTGAGAGAAAAACCATGAACAAAAAGATGTCATAGTTTGCCAAACGGGTCTTTTCATTGTATAACCTATTAAAGATCTGATAATTAAGTATCGACAAATACATAATAAAGGTTTCTTAGCGCATAGGTTCTTAATATGTGATAGACCTTTCAAAAACAGCTGATATTGGATTGACGTAACTGATATCAGATCGTTTCAGTTTAGATGAGTCACGCATAAACCAGATAAGACACACTACACCGACGAGTCACGCATAAAACAAGATAATACATACTACACCATCCCATCATAGTAAACCACTGCAATCACGACGGATGTCACAATTTAATACCATGACTAGCTATAGGATTTAAGAACCTCCGGACAAAGCTACCCTTACAAGTACTAGGGACTCAAATACCCTCTTTTATGCCAAGAATGCTTCTCTAGCCTGATTTGTATTCTTGTCACAATTCACTGTGATTGATTTATTTGATAAGATTATCGCCAATTCTTAAAAGCTAAACCTGTGGATCTGCCAGGTTATCTAACAATTACTGTAAGACTGCCATTATAAATCTTGCCACTCACAGACTCATAGTACATGACAAATTACAATGATGCTTACGATGGTTCTCGTTTAAGATAGATCTTATGTTGGTCCTGTTAATATCTGTAAAGATCAATATCATTCCCCAAATAGTCAAGTTTTGTGACATCTAAATAGAAATGGGCCTTGAAAATAAATTTCTTCATTTGTAGATTGGCAAAATAAATAAAATAAGTAAGAAGCCTGGTTCACAGAGATTCTCCTAAGCATGTACACAGCAAAGACACAAGATTCCAAGAGGAACCATATTTAACCGAGTTCTACACACGATTCAAGTTCTTTCCAATAATGTTTGCAACTACACTAGAAATATTTACTACTCCAGTGATAAAGCTCATTTACTGCCACGAAACATACTCTGTAGTACTTACAAACCTGAAAATTCAGGGGAAAAAATGAGGAAAGTAAACACCATATCTCATATAGGTCAACTGGTAAGATCAAAAACATGTTTGCATTGATATTGCACGTGTGATGCCCTCTAAATAAAAAAATTCAACAAACATGAATACAACACTCACATATAATATTCACAATGATTAAACCTTATAAATGTCATTCTCAGCTTACCTCACCAGGAGTGTCAGCAGTGAAAGAGTTGGGCGCAAATGTCTAGTTCCAGTTTGTATATCACAAAAGGATGCCCTTTATTCCTTCAGCGTCTATTACGGTTTCTCAAAATAGATTCACACCTGATAAAGAAAAGTTAACTGTTAGTGACCAGGAGCGACATCATTTATTCTCAACTTTTTTTAGTCCCTTTCTCAGTCAGTGCATAAAAGATATTCTACTTCCTATCATTGCTCCAATGTTGATAAGAATCATCGTGGACGCGATAAGAATTTGTAGTTTGGGGTCCAGCACCAAAATGCCTTGACAGGTAAGTTTCAGTGTAGGCAACTTCAAAAAATAGTACATCCCTTTTCCTTAGATATTAGTTATTAGTGCATTTCTTTAAAACAAAGCAAATCCCACATTAATGAGCACAGATTTAAAGATGAAGAGATAAATGAAATGTAATTATCTATTGCATCAACAATTTTTTCATTCAATTCATGTAGGACTACTCAAAGAAATCTCTACATAATAATCTTCCGCATATTTGCGCTCTACGTTGAGAGAATTTGTTACTATAACTATAGTATGCCATTACCCCCATTGTCCATCAAGGATCGAAACAATAAATTTAGTTTTAAAAATCAGATTGGAACAGCAAAACATCAGGGATAACGACTAACCTGATGGGGCAGTGCGCTCAAACGCTCTTATCTATGGCGAGAAAGGGGATTTGGATATATGACAAGACCTATATATATGCACTCAAGACTTTGTTGGAAATACGCCAACCTACCAAAGTTGAGATTTGGCTTTTTAAATTTTGTATATATGATTATACGGTAAAAATAGGATTCAATTATGAGACAAGACATGTAGAGAGCTAAATTTGAAATCAACTTAATTTGTATCCTCATTCTTGTACAGTCCACTTGAATAATTGTGCATGTGTAACACTCGCAAAAAAGGAAACTTCCAAATTCACCAACTAGGGAACTGGTGAGCAGTAAGCTGATATGGCACAGGAAGAGCTAGTGAGCTGCATCAAAAGCATACCTGATAAACAAGGTGTAGAATAAATAGTGGTTGTCAGGAGAAACTGCCTCCAATGAGATATAATACTAACAACAATGAAGAAGATTAATTCACATTAAAGAATATTTATTTCATAAAAAAAGTGGCAATTATGGTGAATATGAAAGCACAGATGTTCGAAACTAAGAGGCCATATAAACATTTGCTTGCGTTGCCTTGATAGCTTCCTTACTCTATGTCAACATACAAATAGGGCCAAAGTTGCAATTCTAACTTTAGTCGACATGGAGGTCGAGTTAAAGTTGGAATTAAAGATGCTTCCTATGTAACATCCCGTATTTTCGTAAAATCTAATTTAAGCGTTTTAAATTATTTTACGTATAAAATAATATTTTAATAATTTATTGTGAAAGATTTTAATTTAATTAGTAAGATCCGTCTTAAGAACCTTAAGTCCTTAAGACGAATACTACTTGGTAAACTTAAACTCGTATCATAAATATCCGTTCAAGTGTCCGACCCATTTTATTTACTCGGAAAGGACAGTCCATAAAACCCCCACAAAACCCTTAGTCGACATAATGCTTTCCCCTTCAATTCATTTCACTGTAAAACACAAACCTCATAAACCTCCATTTTATTCCTCCTTCTTTTGAGAAATTCTTCATCATCCGGTACTCGAATCGAGGTAACAACGACATTTTCGGAATCCTCATTCGATTTCCAAGCCATCTATCACTTTCTTTTTGTAAATCCTTTCACTCGAAAATTGGGCTGTTTTCTCTTAATTCCGTTTCAAGTGCTTAAAATCCGTTTCTATGCTTGTAGGTGTTGGCTTAGAGGATCCAGAGATCGATAGCTACATTGTTGAGGAAGATCTTTAGCCGGATTAGCTTGAAAGGTGACGATAATGAGATAACTCGGGCTTTATGTGTATATTAGCATGTTTGTTGTGATTCTTGTGTTGGTTTCTGTTTTTGTTGATATACATTGATCAAAGGACTTAGTAATATGTTTAGGATGTTTGCTATGTGAAGAATTCATGCTTTAAAGTGTTGTTATATGTTCATAAGCATATTTTCAGTTTTTCGCATTTTGCGACGGATACATATCAAATTCATTTGAGGATTGTTATGGGACTTACTTGCTGATAGATCGGTAGTATTTGGCGTTTGATATTGTTGTGTAAACATCACATGAATCGTTGTGCAAGTTTTGGTGTCGAATGATTGAGTTTTGAAGAAGACTGAAATTTGCGATTTTCGTATCAGGCTCTCTGAGCCGGTCGACCGACCGGCCGCCGGTCGACCGGCTGGGAGTGTTTCTTTGTGTTTTTGCGATTTTAGGGAAATTGGCCTTAGGACTGCCAGCCGGCCGACCGGCTGCCTGCCGACCGGCTGCCTGCCGACCGGCTGGTAGTCTCATGTGTAGTGTCTTGGGCTGTTTTGCGAAGAACATAGGGAAGAAAGGGAGCCCAGCCGGCAGACCGGCCGCCTGCCAGCCGGCTGGGAGTACGTGTGGGGATGGTTTGCGAGTTTATGAAGGCTAGGGTATTGGGTTCCCAGCCGGCCGACCGGCTGCCTGCCGACCGGCTGGGAGTCCTTTGTGGTTCTTTGTTTTGAAAAGGGAAAGTCTGAGAGGGTCACCAGCCGGCCGACCGGCTGCCTGCCGACCGGCTGGGGACTCCTGTAGGTTATTTTGAAATCGTAATTTAATTGTAACTTTCAAACGGTAAATCGGTTTTGATTGAAACTCGTTTTGTATACTCGTGATATGTATTTGAGGTCCCCGAAGGATGGGCAACATTTTATTGGGTTCGGGAATGGAGTAAGGATAGAGACCCCCCGGTCGGGTAACCGAAAGGGAAACCGGCTCTCCCTCAACTTAGTTCCCGGGGTCAATTAAGTGTTGATTAGAAGTTAAGAAAAGTAGAACTACAGATTAGTTCATAGACTTTGGTTGATATTGTATTGATGCGTATTAAGTTATGCCTTAAGCTGGCCTCTGAACTTAATACGTGAGTTGTTTGTCATATATGGGGATATGCCTTAAGCTGGCCTCTGAGCCCTATATGTGTATGTTTGTCGTGTCTGGAACATGCCTTAAGCTGGCCTCTGATTTCAGACATGTGTGATAGTGATCGCGTCGGAACATGCCTTAAGTTGGCCTCTGAGTCTGACGAGTAGAGCAGCTGCACAACGGGGTAGCTAAGGAACTAACACCTTGCCCGGGGTGCAGATGTTTGGTGCTAGAACATGCCTTAAGCTGGCCTCTGAGTTTAGTACCTTGTGATGTGGTGAAGGGACATGCCTTAAGCTGGCCTCTGAGTCCTTTACTTTTGGATGCTAGTCTATGCCTTAAGTTGGCCGCTGAGTCTAGTGTCTTGCTGATTGGCAGGTCCATGCCTTAAGTTGGCCTCTGAGTCCTTGCTTGCTGAATGTTTTGATGTTTAGGTTATGTCTTAAGTTGACCGCTGAACCTTTACACTTGCTGAACATTTTTGTACTAGGTTATGTCTTAAGTTGACCGCTGAACCTTTTACTTGCTGAACTTATCTGTTTGCCTTGTGTTGGTACGTGTCAGACATAGTTATTGATAATGATGAGTGAATGTATATTTGTTTGAGTTATGGTTTGATCATCCAAGGCATTGGGTGACTCTTAGTTCGGTTTCATAAATAGTTGGATTGAAAGACCCCCCGACTGGGTAACCAGTAGGGAAACCGGCTCTCCTTCCTAACGGTTTATGAAGTTGGTTGAGAGCCGTGCACTAGAGTTGGCATGTTTTTATGGGATCAATCGATGAGATGTTTATGCTTCACATGTTGATATATGTTGGAGTATTCTGTATTGTTTTATGTGTTACGTGTTGTCACAAAAGGTGGCTAGGAGAACTCTAGTCACTCCCCACTGATTGTGGCGTACATGTTTTCATGTATGTAGGTACATGCAGGTTGGAGCAGGGTTACGAGAGGGCTAGCGAGTGATGATCCTGTTGTCATCATATGACTTACCTTTATATCGCCTAGCTAGACTCTTAGACTTTTGATACATTTGTTTTGGTGCCTGTAGGGATGTTCCATCCCAGGCTGATGTATATATTTCATATTAGTATTTAGAACTGTTACTTATCTATTTTGGTTTTATTTCAATTTCAGTTTCCGTTTCAGTTTAAGACTTCTCGCATGTTGTTTAGTTGTTAAAAAGTTTTAAATTCCGCTGCATTTTTAGTACTTTTGTATGTTTATATTTCCGCTTTCGCGAGGGGTTTTACAGTTGGTATCAGAGCATTATTGCTCCCGACGCACTCATGTGACTCCCAACCTTAACTTGACCAAATAAGCGAATAATGAATGAGAGATGGGTAGATCTAAGGACTTATTTTGTAGTCTATTTGTGATTGCTAATTGTTAAGCTAATACTTGTTTTCTCTTTTGAAGGATGGTGAGACCTAGGGCTGCTGATAACATTGTGCTGCAAGCAATTCAGCATTTGCTTGAGACTCAGAGACAGCAAGCAGGGAATGTTCCACCTCCTGCACCGCCAGGCAACGAGGCTAATCGTCCTGGTAGTTTCTCATGGATAGCTTCGCAGATGTCCCGTAGCCACGTGAAGACATATGGTGGCGAGGTTGATCCGGTAGCTCTTACCGAGTGGTTCAGGGAGATGGAGAGGAGCTTTGCTATGTATTCGGTGGGTAGAGAGGATAGAGTGCGGCTAGCCACTCACTTTCTTACCCTTGAGGCTGACAGGTGGTGGGCGTTGACAGGACCTACTTTCACTCTTGATCCTTTGTTCGATTGGGATGCTTTTAAGGATAAGCTCGAGACGAGGTTCTATCCTAAATAGCTCAGATCACAGCGACTCAAAGAATTCATGGATTTGAAGCAAGGCAAGATGTCAGTTCAGGAGTTCACAGACCGTTTCAACCAGCTAGCTCACTTCGCATCGAGATTTGTTAGAGATGAGGCCGAGAGAGTCTACTTTTACCGCGGCAAGCTAGGGCCACGCATTGAGAGCATGGTTCGTTGTGATTCTACTTCTTTCGTGGAGGTGTATGATGATGCTATTTGGGCCGAGAGTTCTATTCGTGCCATAGATGCTGAGACCCGTGCTGCTACTTCTAGTGTGACTCCTCACCAGAGATCAGTGTACCAGGGGAAGAGACCATTTGTTCCTTCTACTTCTTCGCCTTCTTCTCAGAAGAAGCGTTTTGAGAGGTTCTCTGCTCCGGTTGCTAAGACCATTGTTCACACCGACACATCTGCTAGTGTTTGCCACCGTTGTGGTAAACCTTCTCATCCGGGTTTTGACTGTTTCAAGAATGCTTTCAAGTGCTATACTTGCAATGGATTTGGGCACAAGTCTTATGAGTGTCCTGAGAGTAACACCGCACTTGGCAAGGCTGCCACTGCTGCTGCAGCGACTAAGGGAGGAAAGCCGAAAGGGAAGATCTTTGTGATGACTAGGGCTGAGGCAGAGGCTCATCCAGATATTGTTGCTGGTATCTTTTCTGTTCTTGGCGCTGAGTGCCTTATTTTGTTCGATACTGGAGCTTCTTTATCATTTATATCGACTCAGTTCGTCGACCGTTTAGCTCTTGAGTCTTCATTGGTTGAGGAGACTTCTATTTGCTTACCTTCCGGAGACGTGTTTTCCTGCTCTTCGTCCCATAGAGATGTTCCTATTATTATTGGTCAAGCCACATTTCCAGCGGACTTACTGAGATTTCCTCTCGAGGAGTTTGACATTATCCTCGGTATGGATTGGTTATCGCGATACCATGCTCGCTTCGAGTGTCGCGACCAGAAAATCTGCTTGAGGAGTTCTTCAGGAGTTCGTGTTTCCTATAGGGGAACTCGCCCTCAAAGGGGTGTCCGTGTTATTTCTTCGATGAAAGCATCTCATCTTCTTAGGAAGGGTTGCCAAGCCTTCCTGTGTGTTGTTACAGCTGCTAAACCATCGCTACCGAAGCTTGAAGATGTAGCCATTGTTTGTGAGTATCCAGATGTTTTCCCAGATGACTTGCCAGGGATACCGCCAGAGAGAGATGTGGAGTTTACCATTGAGCTTGTTCCAGGTACCGGACCGATTTCTAAAGCTCCTTACCGTATGGCTCCGCCAGAGTTGAAAGAATTGAAGCAACAGTTGGAAGATATGATCGAGAAAGGTTTCATTAGACCGAGTGCTTCTCCGTGGGGTGCTCCCGTTTTGTTCGTTAAGAAGAAAGATAGTTCCATGAGACTTTGCATTGACTATAGAGAGCTGAACCGAGTGACCGTGAAGAACAGATATCCTTTGCCTAGGATAGATGACTTGTTTGATCAGTTGAGAGGTGCTTCTAGGTTTTCTAAGATTGATCTTCGATCGGGTTATCATCAGATCCCAGTGAGAGAGGCTGATATTGCGAAGACTGCTTTTCGTACCAGATATGGGCATTTTGAGTTCGTGGTTATGCCTTTTGGGTTGACTAATGCACCTGCCATCTTCATGGATCAGATGAACCGTACCTTCAGTGAGTATCTTGACACTTGTGTTGTGGTGTTTATCGATGACATTCTCATTTATTCGAAGACCGATGAGGAACATGCTGAGCATCTTCGATTGATTCTTGGGATATTGCGTCGTCAGAAGTGGTTCGCGAAGTTCTCAAAGTGCGAGTTTTGGCTTTCTAAGGTTGCTTTCCTTGGACATGTGATATCCAGTGAGGGAGTTATGGTTGATCCCGCGAAGATTGAGGCCGTAGTTGATTGGGAGAGTCCCAAAGATGTTGGGGAGATCCGTAGTTTCCTTGGATTGGCTGGTTATTATCGTAGATTTGTTGAGAATTTCTCCAGATTAGCTCGCCCGATGACTCAGTTACTGAAGAAGGAAGCTAAGTTTGTTTGGACCGACAAGTGTGAGAGTTCTTTCCAGGAGTTGAAGACTAGGTTGACCTCCGCTCCTATACTTGCTTTGCCAGAGATCGGGGTTGACTTTGATGTGTATTGTGATGCTTCGATGTTAGGACTTGGATGCGTACTGATGCAGAGTGGTAAGGTGATAGCCTACTCATCTAGACAGTTGAGAGTTCATGAGGTGAACTATCCGACACATGATTTGGAGTTGGCCGCAGTCGTTCATGCTTTGAAGATGTGGCGTCATTACCTGATTGGATCCCATTGCCGTATTTTCACAGATCACAAGAGTCTTAAGTACATTTTTACCCAGAAAGACCTTAACATGAGACAGAGACGTTGGCTAGAGTTGGTGAAAGATTACGACCTTGAGTTGTTATATCATGAGGGAAAAGCCAATGTAGTTGCTGATGCGCTTAGCCGCAAGACTTCTCACTCGATGAGTGCTATGAGAGTATTGCCCGATGAGTTGTGTTCCGAGTTCCGGAAGCTGAGGCTAGAGATGGTGGGTAGTGGTTTTGATTGGTTAGCTGCTATGACTGCCGAGCCGTCCTTATATTGGGAGATTCGCCAGAGTTTACCTTCAGATGCCGATTTCAAGAAGTTCGAGGCTAAGATTTCGAGTGGTGTTGCACCTGACTTGGTGATTGATGCTGATGGTTTCCTTAGGTTCCGTGGTAGGATGTATGTTCCTGATGTGCCAGATTTGAGGAAGAGGGTTCTTGATGAGGCTCACTTGTCACCGTATTCCGTTCATCCAGGAGGAGAGAAGATGCACAAGGATTTGAGGCTTATGTTTTGGTGGCCTGGTATGAAGAAGGAGATCTTGGATTATGTTAGTAGGTGCTTGACTTGTCAACAAGTCAAGATAGAGCATAGGAGACCTGGTGGTTTGCTACAGCCGCTCCCCGTTCCTCAGTGGAAGTGGGAGTGTATATCTATGGACTTCGTTACAGCATTGCCTAAGACTGTGGGAGGCAAGGATGCGATTTGGGTTATTGTTGATCGTCTAACTAAGTGTGCCAGATTCGTGCCGATCAGAGAGACGTGGAATATGGACCGTTTAGCCAGGACTTATATTGCTGAGATAGTCCGCTATCATGGTGTCCCGAGGGAGATAGTTTCAGATCGTTATCCTCGTTTTTGTTCTAGGTTCTGGAAGGCTTTGCAGGAGGCTATGGGTAGCCGTTTGTTGATGAGTACCGCATTTCATGCCGCGACCGATGGGCAATCTGAGAGGACCATTCAGACACTAGAGGATTTGCTCCGTGCTTGTGCCCTCGATTTTCAGAGTTCTTGGGAGCAGTGTTTGCCGTTGGTAGAGTTTTCTTACAACAACAGTTATCATGCTTCAATTGGTATGGCTCCGTACGAGGCTCTTTATGGTAGGAATTGCCGTAGTCCGATTTGTTGGGACCACGCTAGTGACGTTCGTGACCTAGGACCGGACCAGTTAGCTGTTACTATTGATCAGGTTCAGCTTATCAGAGGTAGGATGAAGGCCGCACAGGACCGACAGAAATCCTATGCTGATGTTCGCCGTAGACCCTTAGAGTTTGAGGTGGGTGACCGAGTCTTCTTGAGAGTGTCTCCGATGAAGGGTGTTAAGAGGTTTGGAGTTAAGGGCAAGTTGAGCCCTAAGTATATTGGACCTTTTGAGATCGTGAAGAGGATTGGTGCTGCTGCTTACCGTTTGGACTTGCCTCCTAGTTTGGGCAAGGTTCATAACGTCTTTCACGTTTCCCAGCTCCGCAGATATGTTAGTGATTCGAGTCATGTACTGCACCGAGAGATCGAGAACCTGGAGCCGAGTCTTGCTTTCGAGGAGCGTCCAGTGAAGATCCTTGACCGACAGGAGAGGAAGCTTAGGAGCAAGGTGGTGCCCTTGGTGAAGATTCTATGGCGTTGCGGTGATGTTGAGGAGCAGACTTGGGAGACTGAGGCATCGATGCGGATCGCGCATCCTTCTCTTTTCGATTGAGGTAGAGTTAGTTAGAATTTATCTCCGTTCGAGTTTCGAGGACGAAACTTTTTGAAGTTGGGGTGATTGTAACATCCCGTATTTTCGTAAAATCTAATTTAAGCGTTTTAAATTATTTTACGTATAAAATAATATTTTAATAATTTATTGTGAAAGATTTTAATTTAATTAGTAAGATCCGTCTTAAGAACCTTAAGTCCTTAAGACGAATACTACTTGGTAAACTTAAACTCGCATCATAAATATCCGTTCAAGTGTCCGACCCATTTTATTTACTCGGAAATGACAGTCCATAAAACCCCCACAAAACCCTTAGTCGACATAATGCTTTCCCCTTCAATTCATTTCACTGTAAAACACAAACCTCATAAACCTCCATTTTATTCCTCCTTCTTTTGAGAAATTCTTCATCATCCGGTACTCGAATCGAGGTAACAACGACATTTTCGGAATCCTCATTCGATTTCCAAGCCATCTATCACTTTCTTTTTGTAAATCCTTTCACTCGAAAATTGGGCTGTTTTCTCTTAATTCCGTTTCAAGTGCTTAAAATCCGTTTCTATGCTTGTAGGTGTTGGCTTAGAGGATCCAGAGATCGATAGCTACATTGTTGAGGAAGATCTTTAGCCGGATTAGCTTGAAAGGTGACGATAATGAGATAACTCGGCCTTTATGTGTATATTAGCATGTTTGTTGTGATTCTTGTGTTGGTTTCTGTTTTTGTTGATATACATTGATCAAAGGACTTAGTAATATGTTTAGGATGTTTGCTATGTGAAGAATTCATGCTTTAAAGTGTTGTTATATGTTCATAAGCATATTTTCAGTTTTTCGCATTTTGCGACGGATACATATCAAATTCATTTGAGGATTGTTATGGGACTTACTTGCTGATAGATCGGTAGTATTTGGCGTTTGATATTGTTGTGTAAACATCACATGAATCGTTGTGCAAGTTTTGGTGTCGAATGATTGAGTTTTGAAGAAGACTGAAATTTGCGATTTTCGTATCAGGCTCTCTGAGCCGGTCGACCGACCGGCCGCCGGTCGACTGGCTGGGAGTGTTTCTTTGTGTTTTTGCGATTTTAGGGAAATTGGCCTTAGGACTGCCAGCCGGCCGACCGGCTGCCTGCCGACCGGCTGGTAGTCTCATGTGTAGTGTCTTGGGCTGTTTTGCGAAGAACATAGGGAAGAAAGGGAGCCCAGCCGGCAGACCGGCCGCCTGCCAGCCGGCTGGGAGTACGTGTGGGGATGGTTTGCGAGTTTATGAAGGCTAGGGTATTGGGTTCCCAGCCGGCCGACCGGCTGCCTGCCGACCGGCTGGGAGTCCTTTGTGGTTCTTTGTTTTGAAAAGGGAAAGTCTGAGAGGGTCACCAGCCGGCCGACCGGCTGGGGACTCCTGTAGGTTATTTTGAAATCGTAATTTAATTGTAACTTTCAAACGGTAAATCGGTTTTGATTGAAACTCGTTTTGTATACCCGTGATATGTATTTGAGGTCCCCGGAGGATGGACAACATTTTATTGTGTTCGGGAATGGAGTAAGGATAGAGACCCCCCGGTCGGGTAACCGAAAGGGAAACCGGCTCTCCCTCAACTTAGTTCCCGGGGTCAATTAAGTGTTGATTAGAAGTTAAGAAAAGTATAACTACAGATTAGTTCATAGACTTTGGTTGATATTGTATTGATGCGTATTAAGTTATGCCTTAAGCTGGCCTCTGAACTTAATACGTGAGTTGTTTGTCATATATGGGGATATGCCTTAAGCTGGCCTCTGAGCCCTATATGTGTATGTTTGTCGTGTCTGGAACATGCCTTAAGCTGGCCTCTGAGTTCAGACATGTGTGATAGTGATCGCGTCGGAACATGCCTTAAGTTGGCCTCTGAGTCTGACGAGTAGAGCAGCTGCACAACGGGGTAGCTAAGGAACTGACACCTTGCCCGAGGTGCAGATGTTTGGTGCTAGAACATGCCTTAAGCTGGCCTCTGAGTTTAGTACCTTGTGATGTGGTGAAAGGACATGCCTTAAGCTGGCCTCTGAGTCCTTTACTTTTGGATGCTAGTCTATGCCTTAAGTTGGCCGCTGAGTCTAGTGTCTTGCTGATTGGCAGGTCCATGCCTTAAGTTGGCCTCTGAGTCCTTGCTTGCTGAATGTTTTGGTGTTTAGGTTATGTCTTAAGTTGACCGCTGAACCTTTACACTTGCTGAACGTTTTGGTACTAGGTTATGTCTTAAGTTGACCGCTGAACCTTTTACTTGCTGAACTTATCTGTTTGCCTTGTGTTGGTACGTGTTAGACATAGTTATTGATAATGATGAGTGAATGTATATTTGTTTGAGTTATGGTTTGATCATCCAAGGCATTGGGTGACTCTTACTTCGGTTTCATAAATAGTTGGATTGAAAGACCCCCCGACTGGGTAACCAGTAGGGAAACCGACTCTCCTTCCTAACGGTTTATGAAGTTGGTTGAGAGCCGTGCACTAGAGTTGGCATGTTTTTATGGGATCAATCGATGAGATGTTTATCCTTCACATGTTGATATATGTTGGAGTATTCTGTATTGTTTTATGTGTTACGTGTTGTCACAAAAGGTGGCTAGGAGAACTCTAGTCACTCCCCACTGATTGTGGCGTACATGTTTTCATGTATGTAGGTACATGCAGGTTGGAGCAGGGTTACGAGAGGGCTAGCGAGTGATGATCCTGTTGTCATCATATGACTTACCTTTATATCGCCTAGCTAGACTCTTAGACTTTTGATACATTTGTTTTGGTGCCTGTAGGGATGTTCCATCCCAGGCTGATGTATATATTTCATATTAGTACTTAGAACTGTTACTTATCTATTTTGGTTTTATTTCAGTTTCAGTTTCCGTTTCAGTTTAAGACTTCTCGCATGTTGTTTAGTTGTTAAAAAGTTTTAAATTCCGCTGCATTTTTAGTACTTTTGTATGTTTATATTTCCGCTTTCGCGAGGGGTTTTACATCCTAACATCTTGACTGTTTTCTTACAGCATCAACCCTATATCTATCCAGTGCGTAAGAAAGCCATGGCCTGGCTGAAATTTTGGACTTACATTGGCCTGAATTTGCTGACAGACTTGCTTTAGCTCCATCTAGATAAATTGGACAACACCTTTATTACTCATAAGTCATAACAGACCTGCGAGAAAAAAGAAAGCACTTGAATCGTCACAATCATTTTCCAAAAGAAGGGTACAAAGAATCGAATGATTGTTACACGGCCAGAGTATCCAATGGTTAAGTACCAAATAATGCTTTAAGGTGATTACATTAGAAAAATCATAAACCCAACTTTAAATTCTTTGGATGAAACCCTGGACATAAGTCCAATTGTAGCTTAAGCTTCTAATGAAGAGCAGACAAAAGTGCAAAATATTTGCCCCATGTCATCATCAAAGTCATGCTCCAAATGTTTGTTACTAGTATAGACTATAGATAATTGATTTACCAACAATAACTACATAATCCTTCAATGTCCCTGCGTTTGACTGGGTAAGGAACTAAGGGTGTCAAACGTATACAATAAAAACATGAATTCACTCAACATAGTTCTCGAACGATCAATATGAGAGACTACAGCTTTGACATTTGAACAAAAATAAAGATCCGTAGCACTAAGTATTTGACTAGTTCAATCTAATCACGCGACTTACTTTTGTTCATCGTTTAAGTTAAATAATAAAATGAACCTCTAATTGCTCTAGGATTTGAAGGACATCTGGTTGTTCTGCCACGACAATACCGATAAGTGTAAATCATGATTGTGAATGGATTAGAACTTCCAGCGTAAAGATATATCACGGGACATGAGCCTTCATCCAAGCACATAATCAAGTAGCATGGTTCATGTCAGACAGGGATCAAACGATCTAAATCAAGAAAAGCAAATCCCGGATGATAAAAAGCAAATTCCATTTTAAACATTAAGCATCCTGAGGAGAAAACAACTCGCCAATGGCACAGAGAAAGAATAAATAGAAAATTCGAAATCTAACGCAATGAGTTGTATGCCAATGAGATACTCAAAACTTCTCTTTCGTTTACATATTTACTCTACAATTGTGTACAAAAGTAAATACCCTCATGTGAGCTCTCCATTCAACCTTGAATCAAAATCGATTGGTTCAATCATCAATCCAAGACACCGAGGGCAAGCTAGCATTTTAAACATGTGATACAACTTTTCTCCAAATCTTTCCTTTGGTGAGGGGATTTTGATTTGCCTCACCATCAATTAACCAATACCCGAATTTGCTAGCGAAACAAGGGACTTTAAATCCCTATTCCTTTCCTCCCCCTCTCCTTCCTTTCCAACCAAATCCCCCCAATACAAACAAATACTCCATTAAACTAAGAGCTACTTAGCTAGCGCGTATGCGTTCTTTGAGACGGTTATTTCACATGGTATTAGAGTGTAATGGGTACAGGGTACCTCATCTAGCAAAATGCTAAAGCTCTACAATCTCCACATGTAATAAGTGCATAAACTCTCCGTCCAAGAAAACAAGCCTTATAATAATAACTATCCGTGCTTCCATATTGTATTACTGTGTCCTTGAAAGGATCAAAAAATCAAATAATGAAATTGCATAAGAGAAAGTACAAAAGACATGAAGATGAAGATGGACTTAAATCCACCCCAATAATCATTATCGTAAATTTATTGAATTTTTTGGCTAATTAGCGTAAATTACCCAATTAATTGGGTAATTGGTGTTGAATTGAAACTATTTGGATTTCTAGTGTCCACGTGAACACTTCTTTTTTTCACAGATTTTTCAATGAAGCGGCTTCGTGGAAGTTTGTAAAAAAAAACTAAAGCAACAGGCTGATATTCCTACGGCTTGGCTGCTTATATAAAAAAAAAATCGCGAAATTCATTCACTCACTCAATTCCTCAATTACCCGAAAATCCCCAATTTCTAAGCCATAAACCGCATGCTTGCAACGGGGCATAGGCATCTTGTCCAATCCTTTGAGGCCGACCATCCAAGCCCTCAACACCAACAGGCTCCTAGATATGATTTTCGACACTTGGAGCATAGACTTAGCCCAGTGCAAGAGGAGGAGACACCTATCGGTTCAAGTTCGAGACATAGGAGAAAGAGGCCTCGCACGAGATTTGGCTAGTGTTGCATGATGTTTTAGATAATTTGTATGAACTTTAGATTTGGTAATTTGTATTTACTTTAGATTTCATAATTTGTATGAACTTTAGATTTGGTACATGACTGGTACCTCTCATGTATGAACTTTAAATTTTGTAATTCAAGCATGTGTATGAACTTTAGATTTTGTAATTCAAGCATACGGTCATTTGGGCAAGTGTGTGTACTTGTGAGCAATCTGGAGTTTTATTTGCAGGATTTGTTGTTTTTGGTCATTTGGGCCTTGGGAAGTAATTGGTGTTACAACTTTTTTTTTCTTTAAAAAATAGCAAAACCGCTAAGGAACTCAGCGTTTTTGGCTGATTTCATGAAATTTACACTCCTGGAGTGTTTGGGCAAAAAAACAACAGGCAAAACCGTTAAGGACGTCGGCGTTTTTGGCTGATTTTATGAAATTTACACTCCAGACTCGAGTGTTTGGGCAAAAAAACAACAGGCAAAGCTGCTATGTTCCTCTTGTCTGGTTAGTGGTTTCCTTATTTTCCAGATAGTAAGTGACACGGCTGTCGCATTCCTATCAAAATTAACCAACTGGCCTAACTAATGTAGCAAGGAAGTCGGGATCGTATCCACATGGAGACAAAAATAAATTCTAAAAGCTAAACTAAAGTCCGTCAAGGTAACCAGAATTGGGGGTTTTGTTTGTTGTTTTGACTAAACTAAAGGTAGTGAAGGAAAGAGAGAAATAAAGAGCGTAAAAGATATGAGAATAAAATAAGAGAAATAGAAACTAGGACAATCGGTTCACCAATGAAAGTATAACGGTTAAGGTCTAGGTTGCAGATCAGTCACAGATAAAAGTCTAAGGGGCAGTGAAAAGGTCCTCTCAGATCGCTATTCGCCCTAAAATGTTTCTAGCGGGCTCTCGCAACTTACTAGGGCACTCTAATGTTTATGACAGGTCTAACCCTCACCAGGCTCTCGATCTTAGGTCGGGGTTTACCAAACAATTAATTAGCTACGTCGACTTAACCAATTAAAAGCAATAAAATGTCATAAATAGCAACAAAGGCAAAGACTAATAACCGATCTAGCCTAGTCAAGTATCGTCACAATTTCATTGGATCCCCTATATCCTAGTCAAGGGAATTAGCTATTCATAACGGGATTGACAATAAGGAAAATCAAAATAACTATGGAATACAACATGTTCGCAAGGAAAACAAGAATTAATGAAACAGAAAGATGAAGCAAGGAGAAAAGAAAAATAAAAATAAAATGCGAGAAAGGAATTACCAATAATAAAAGTGTGGCAGAGAGAAATTCCAGAAAACTAGGTCTCCCAAAATTCAGAGAGAAAACTACTCACAAGTTCTGATCGAATCTAAAAAGTAAAAAGAAGAGAATGGAAATTAGAATGCCCTAATGAGTACCAAGTACAAGTCTTTTATACTAAAAGCCCAAAAGAAATAAAAACTAGACAGTAACCGACTAAAAAAACCTAAAGAACGAAATTTTGTCCCGCATACATGTGTCGATCGACATAGATTTGTGTCGATCGACACCCTCAATGCTCTGTCGATCGACATAAACCTGTGTCGATCGACACAACAATATAGCTTCAAAGAGTAGGCTTTCTGTGACGATGGCCAGTCTGTCGATCGACTTCATACTTCTGTCGATCGACACCAATATTCTGTCGGTCGACACTCTGTCGTCGCGCAATTCCTGCAATGCGCACTGAACTTCAAACGGCTGCCATTTCTTCGTTACTCAGGCAAATCAAGCGTTTTTGGTGGAGTTGGAAAGCTAAGAGGATAAGCTTTCATCTCCAATTTGAATCACTCGATTATCCTTTCTATAACTCGCGTTATGGCTCTTCAAAGTAGGCACTAGCGGTGTGAAGCTCTTCTTTCGCTCGATAGACTTCTATTACTTCTACGCGCATCTCAAGATGGAAGTAACAAGCTCCGAATCAACTCTTCTCCTAAATGCATGCATGGGGACATGTTTTAGGCTTGATTATGATCTTCTCCGGCTCATATCTGTAAATAACACAAGACAAACCAAAGTAGACTATTCGGGGGACATTTGTAGTAAAACACTACGAAATAAGCATGGAAATGCGTGCTGATATGGCCTAAAAGGTCTATATAAAATGCACGCATCAAACTTCCCCAAACCAAACCTTTGCTTGTCCCCAAGCAAAAAACTAATGGAACAATTAAACTCAGGACCACGACAAATCGTCCACCTAAACCAATTTAATGCAACAGTCAAAACTTAGCAATGATGTCAAATGCAAACGAGTTATAAAGATGTTTGTAAAATAGCTGAACCGTCGACCTTGCTAGACCTTTAATATCGGACTCTCACGGGTCACTCGTCTCTCAACAAAGCAAAGGGTAAGTAGAGTTTTTGCGTGAGAGAAAGAAAATATAGCCGCTCACCTAGACTACGACGTACATAAACATGCATGCAATCAGATATGATAGACAATTCTAGCTACCGTTCACATACATTCCAACCAAACGAAGTCCTATCACATGCCGTATACTTACAAAATTTGGGAAGTAAGGCAATGGGTAAGAAGGGGCAAAACAATTTGGGAATGTGGAGGTAAGAGACAAGCCAGTACCAAAAACATTACCAATAAAAACATTCCGCTTCTAGACCATCTGAAAAAATGAAACACAATTGCCAAAACTTGGCAAATAACTCACTCAGCCAATAAAATCAAAACTCCACATATGATGTAAATAAATTGTAGGAGCAGAATTATTAACTTTTTTTTTCATTTTTCTCTTTTTTTTTTCATTCTTTTTTTTTCATTCTTTTTTCTTTCATTTAATTTTTTTTTCCTTTCTTTTTCATATATATTTTTTTCTTTTTCTCCTTTCCTCTTCTCTTACCAACTCCAATCATTCAAGGCAAACCAAAATTTACAAAATGATTATACCCGCGGAAGCAATCACTAAACTAGCTTGACAAGGTAGGCTAATTTTTGGATGTAGCTAAGGGGTCAAAAAGGCAATTTTGGGCTAATTGTGGAGTTAAAGGGTAAAAGCAAAAGGAAGAGAACAATGTAAGCATTCTCCAACATGTGACAACAACCACTAACCCGAATGTATGCAGGCAATAAGCAATTGAATTTCATACTTTTGCAATTTGATATTACATGCTAATGCAAGGAGTACACTACTCACAAATCACAATCCTACATGAAACCGGTCATAGATGTCACCAGTTTATAAAGTTCTAATCCTTAGAAAGTGTAAGTAGGTTGCCAACATGTCAGGTCAAGTCTATTCGTTCAGCATCAATTTCAAACAAAAAACTCGTAAGATCATGCAAATGACTATGCAAAAGATAATGACTGTGCAAGGCTTAAGTAAAAGACCAGATGAAGGGTGAGAAAATAACAATTACGACTCGACTAATACGCTAAAATAAACGTGAAATTTTTTTATTTTATTGATTTTTTTTAAAAAAAAAATTATTTGGTTTCGGATGCAAGGGAAATGAAACAACAATGCATACGTAAATGAAACGTGATAACAGAAATGCAATAAAATAATATGCAGACCAGATATAGATGCATAACCTCCCCAAACCAAACCGTACAATGTCCTCATTGTACAAAGTAAAGGAAAAGAAATGCAAACTAAAGAGAGTGAGTCAGAAACTTACAAGAATGCGCGCACCACGGATCTCCCCAAACCTAACCAGATATGGGAGGTAATGAGAGACTCGATCGAGTCATCTGTCGCATCAGCAAGCGACGAAGTAGCGGCTGATACTGAGTAATCACGCAAGAACAGGATTAAGAGTCTTAACACGCGGAAAACAGAAATAACAACATGCGAAAAGTCTGAAATAAAATACAACAAAACACGAGTCGGGTTGTCTCCCGATAAGCGCTGGTTTCAGATAGGTCCCGCACGACCTTTTCAGCTGACCAAGTGGTTACTCACGAATGTACATAATCAAAACAGCTCAGAGCCCTAAGAAGTCGGTCAAAAATCTGCGCATGTGCTACACAAACGCTTAAGTAGCACCAGCAATTAACAGGAGCAAATAAAAACAAAGTGAAATACCGTATCACCTTGCTAAACTTTCTTTGACAGCTCCTGTAAAAATCAACCGAATAATTCCACCCTTTAGCCGAGGGTGGAACACCAAAGCTAAAATCACAGGAAAACAAAGAGTTGGAGATCACAGAAACATTTAACAATGAAAACACATGAGTAGAAATAACCTGCTTAGACGGGTATTCTACGTGAGGTGGAGGAGTCCAGTGTGCAATAGGAGAAGGTGGGTAGTCATCCCAAATGCAAGGGGCGGTAAAGTCAAATGTGTTAACGGGGTCACCTATAACATACTCATCTATCATATTATCATATGAGTCCCATTTGACCTCTAGACTTTTTAATCGCCAATCCTCACTCTCCTCATCGCAAGACTCGTCACGAAAGGGATTCTCTATGGGGTCCCTCAAGTCTTCCTCACGTGGCTCGATATCTGTAAAAGTATCATAGAGAGGTCCTAGATCATCCTCAAAGAAGGGATTATCAACTAAGCCTATGGTATCCTTCTCTATGGTTCCCCCAACGTCATTTTCATTCTGTAAAATGGTTTCTACGGTCTCACCCACCCCCTCATCCATGTCCGAGCGAAGTGAGAAAGTGGGTTTGATACTCTCAATGGCAAACCAGTCAAATAATTCCAAAAGCTCATTGACAGGTTTCCCACTAAAATCTCCCTTACCTATTGAGCTGAGGTAAGATCGTGTAGGGTCATTCATACCCCGGATGATAGACAAGCAAATCTGGAGGGCAGTCAAGGTTCCATAATTCAACGTATCCAGCCACTCCTCGAACCTGTCAATGTAAGCACCAAATGATTCCTCTTCACCCTGTGGAAACTGGATAGAAGACATTAGAATGGCCTCAAGGAACCAAAGTTCCTTGAGACAAAAGACAAACTAAAATAAAGCAAATAAAATATCACCGTCTCCCCGGCAACGGCGCCAAAATTTGACACGGCTGTCGCAACCCTATCAAAAATAACCAACTGGCCTAACTAATGTAGCAAGGAAGTCGGGATCGTATCCACATGGAGACAAAAATAAATTCTAAAAGCTAAACTAAAGTCCGTCAAGGTAACCAGAATTGGGGGTTTTGTTTGTTGTTTTGACTAAACTAAAGGTAGTGAAGGAAAGAGAGAAATAAAGAGCGTAAAAGATATGAGAATAAAATAAGAGAAATAGAAACTAGGACAGTCGGTTCACCAATGAAAGTATAACGGTTAAGGTCTAGGTTGCAGATCGGTCACAGATAAAAGTCTAAGGGGCAGTGAAAAGGTCTTCTCAGATCGCTATTCGCCCTAAAATGCTTCTAGCGGGCTCTCGCAACTTACTAGGGCACTCTAATGTTTATGACAGGTCTAACCCTCACCAGGCTCTCGATCTTAGGTCGGGGTTTACCAAACAATTAATTAGCTACGTCGACTTAACCAATTAAAAGCAATAAAATGTCATAAATAGCAACAAAGGCAAAGACTAATAACCGATCTAGCCTAGTCAAGTATCGTCACAATTTCATTGGATCCCCTATATCCTAGTCAAGGGAATTAGCTATTCATAACGAGATTGACAATAAGGAAAATCAAAATAACTATGGAATACAACATGTTCGCAAGGAAAACAAGAATTAATGAAACAGAAAGATGAAGCAAGGAGAAAAGAAAAATAAAAATAAAATGCGAGAAAAGAATTACCAATAATAAAAGTGTGGCAGAGAGAAATTCCAGAAAACTAGGTCTCCCAAAATTCAGAGAGAAAACTACTCACAAGTTTTGATCGAATCTAAAAAGTAAAAAGAAGAGAATGGAAATTAGAATGCCCTAATGAGTACCAAGTACAAGTCTTTTATACTAAAAGCCCAAAAGAAAAAAACTAGACAGTAACCGACTAAAAAAACCTAAAGAACGAAATTCTGTCCCGCATACATGTGTCGATCGACATAGATTTGTGTCGATCGACACCCTCAATGCTCTGTCGATCGACATAAACCTGTGTCGATCGACACAACAATATAGCTTCAAAGACTAGGCTTTCTGTGACGATGGCCAGTCTGTCGATCGACTTCATACTTCTGTCGATCGACACCAATATTCTGTCGGTCGACACTCTGTCGTCGCGCAATTCCTGCAATGCGCACTGAACTTCAAACGGCTGCCATTTCTTCGTTACTCAGGCAAATCAAGCGTTTTTGGTGGAGTTGGAAAGCTAAGAGGATAAGCTTTCATCTCCAATTTGAATCACTCGATTATCATTTCTATAACTCGCGTTATGGCTCTTCAAAGTAGGCACTAGCGGTGTGAAGCTCTTCTTTCGCTCGATAGACTTCTATTACTTCTACGCGCATCTCAAGATGGAAGTAACAAGCTCCGAATCAACTCTTCTCCTAAATGCATGCATGGGGACATGTTTTAGGCTTGATTATGATCTTCTCCGGCTCATATCTGTAAATAACACAAGACAAACCAAAGTAGACTATTCGGGGGACATTTGTAGTAAAACACTACGAAATAAGCATGGAAATGTGTGCTGATATGGCCTAAAAGGTCTATATAAAATGCACGCATCAGTAAGTCTTGCTTGCGACGGGTCACCATTTGTGACGAATATTTTGTGAGATAAAATGGATATAAAATGAGTTAGTGGAGAAAGGGGACCACAAGAATAGTGTTGGAGAGAGAGAAAAAGTGGGTATTTTGTGAGAGAAAACGGTCTCCGTCACAAGCTTGCGACGGATAGTGCCGTTGCAAATAAGAATTTGTGTTTTCCAGATTCCAGTAGCTACTGGATTGGATGGATTGAATTTTTAACTGAAAATTCAGTGAAGCGAATCTCGGCGGCTTCATTGAGAATCTGGAAAAAAAATAAGAACAAAAATAAAAAGTGTCCACGTGGACACTAAAAACCCAAACAGTTTCAATTCAACACCAATTACCCAATTAATCGGATAATTAACTCTAATTAGCCCAAAAATCAAATTTTGAGCACAAATTAAGACGGGTATATCGTCTTAAGCTTAAGAAACATCAAATAGTATGAATACAACAGCCTAATGCATAAGGAAAGACAGCAAATTTGTCTTATCTGGACAAGTGGGATGATATTTTGCCCATCTTGTTGCTTAACATCCGTCTGAACGGGAGACAAAATGAAGAGCAGCAAAGTAACATGCATAACAAACGATACAGGTACAATGTAATTCTTGAATGAATAAATCCTTACATTACAGATCACACAAGAATGAATAGAGGACTACGTATGATAGACTGTAATAATGGAGATTGAATTAAGGGTTTACCTTGCTGTCCTTGCATGGTGAATTTAGGAATCGGAAGTATCGGACGCCATGGTTGGATGATGAAGCTTTTTTGCCAGCAACTCTGGTTTGTGCTTCATCAATTGCCCTTCCTCGTACCAACTTAACATGCAAATTGTATTAAAACACAATTTTTTTTTGGATGTACTTTGTCAGATACAAAATTTACGCTTTTATATCTTTTCTTAATGATTTTGGCTTTGTCATTTAATTAGTTTTTTTACAATCCTCTTTTAATTTTTTTTTTTGGTTATTCTACGTGGTGACCTTTTATTATTTCAAATGGCACGTGATAACCCCGTGTATTAGGAAAATTATTTGGTAATCCTAAAATCCACTAATTGTGTTTACCGTAATCATTAACTATGATTCCGTCAAATAGGTCTGTTAAGTGCTTAGTTGGCACATGACATGGCATTTGTATGATGATGTGGCTGATGATATGTAATTTGGCTCTCTTTATTTTCATTTCCTTCCAATTTCCTTAAATTTTCCCACCTACTCATAATAGCACACTAATTCTCCATTGCCTCTTACCCCTTCTTCTTTTCATCCCATTTGTTTCCCTTCTTCTTCCTTATTTCTGGGTTTGTGCTGTTCTTCAATCACTTTCCCCTTTTATTTTTTTCCTGATCCTTCCTCTTGTTTCTCTTTCTCTTATTCCTTTTGTGTGGGTTTATTTCCCCTAATTTATGTCTTCTTCAAACTGGAAAAACGAGCCAATAGTAGGGTTGGAGTTTGCAAATCAACCTTGCAATCGATGTCGAAGAAATGCGGTTATCAAAATATCTGGGTCTACAACCAACCCAAGAAAAGCTTATTTTAAATGTGAAGATTGCAAGGTGTTTGTTGGTTGGTTAACTAAGGACCATGTGATTTTTAGCAAAGGGTCGGATTTGAAATACAACTATGAAGATGAAGATGTTTCAAGTGTTGTTGAAGGGAGAAATGAAGTTCAAATGTTGAAAAATGATTTAGTTGAATTAGCAAATGTAATAAAATTGTATGTTAAGTTCATTGCTTTCATGTTTCTAGTTTTTTTAGTAGCATTCTTAATAAAGATGTAATCTGACTACTACTAATGAAATGGTGAATGCAAATTTAGGAATGAAAACAAAGATTTGCACCAAATATATTTCTGATTCATGGCAAAAAAAGGTTACATCTTGTTGTTCATGTGCAAATTCGCATTAAGTTTGTTTTGAAAGCATAAATATCAGCAAAATAAGGGAGAAATCCTAACATAAACAACCACCAAAAACTAATTAACAACCACCAAAAACTAATAAACAGCCACCAAAAAACGGACTAGCTGTGTAAGTTGCTAAGTTTGTTCATCACATTCACAGCTTCTTCAAAACAAAATCTCCCTTTTTTTTTCTGTAAAACTGCTCCATTATCTTCAGTTTGTTGTTGCTGGGAACTTTTTTTTCCTCCCTCTCTTCTGTGGCCCTTGACTGGTTGAAGGCTGACCTTCATTGTTAGATGTAGGGTTGACTGAAGTAAAAGCCTGGGTACCCATTATTAATGCCTCCAAATGGTTCAATGAAGTGGCATTGATCCTTGATGATGATGGTTGAGAGTTAGGCTTTGTACGTTTCTGAGTTGTCTTTCCTTGAAGTTGCCCTCTTTCCTTTGCAGTGTAGCCTCTTTTACAAGTTTTAGAATTGTGTCCAAAGCATCCACACTTCTTGCAGGTAATTACAATGGATCTTTTTCCTTTTTTTCTCTCCTCTCTTGGCTCTCTTCTTCTGTTTCTTGTGGGTCTATTAATGGACCTTTTAAGTGGTGGGCGTTCTAATATAGGCACATCAAAGATTGGCCACTGAACTGAGTCTGCAATTGGGTGGATATTCAACGCATATGCTTCCATGTACTTCCTCACACTGAACCGGTCACTAACATAGTCAGCAGGTTCCTTACCAGCCTTGCCCTGACAGCATGCTTACAAGGGATTCCACTTATTTGCCATGCTCCACAAACACAGGTATGAAGGGTAAGAACCACCATCACACACTTCAAACTCACCATTTCCAGATGAAAAGGCAGTACAAAATCTTGAGTTCTTCATTAATACTTTCAGTCTGTTCATAATGTTGGGACATATCCCATCATCTGGCCAAGTATCAGCTGTTGCTGCTCTTGATGCATTCCTAACCATTGAGAGTCTTCTAATGCCTAAGAGAATAAACATTAGCATCAGCCTCTAGTTTTGTCAGTTTCACTCCAAAAACAGCAAGTAGATGAACACGTTTCTTACCTTCAAGAAGACTTAGAGATGGATTGCATCTATGGACTCCAAGAGTTGCATTAAAACTCTCTACAAAGTTGCTTGTATTGTCTTCACAGCAGAGAGTTGGGTCAAACATATGTTTAGCCCATGCTTCTTTGTCACCTAAATCCAAGAACCACCTTGCAGCACCTAAACCACCATGTTGAACCACATTTTCAAGAGCCTTCTTAAACATAAACTCACTTGTAGCATTTAGCACTTTCCAAAACAGGCCATGCATCAATAACCTAGGGTGGTCTTGTTTGAAGTTTTTGCACAACTGTCTGCAACAAAACCTTATATATGCCTCAGGCCATACAGATTCCAAGGCTGGTTCAACACCCTGTCACCAGAATCATTAAAAAGGCAGTGGTTAAGCATCAAATACAAAGTGAAATAACAACAAGAAATATAGTGGTTAATAAGCATCATACCTTCTGCCTATTTGAAATGATGGTCCAGTCTTGCCTACCAACATCTTTGAATATGTTTTTGAGTTGGGAGCAAAAGTAGGACCAACTTTGTTTATTTTCAGAATCCACAATGGCAATAGCAACAGGAAATATCTCATTATTTACATCAATCCCAACTGCTGACAATAACACTACCCCATAATTTCCTTTCAAGTGAGCACCATCTACTCCAATGAGACTCCTACAACCTCTAATTAACCCAATAAATTGAGCATGAAATGCAATGAAGCATGACTTGAACTGAAGGACACCCTCCTGATTAATAGCTCCAGATGCCAATGCAACACTACCAGGGTTTGTCAGCTTGATCATTTCACAATATTGACACAGTAGTCTATATGACTCATCATGCCCACCATTAATTTCCTTCAAGGCAATTTCTTTCATCTTATATAAGGAGGAGTTGGGCATTTTCAATCCATACCTCTTCATCAACTGATCATTGCAAGAATGGACAGAAATTGCAGGGTTAGCTCTTATATCTTTTATTAATTTATTGGCCATCCATCTACAATTTGCCATTGGGTTCCTGTCTCTCACACCATCACAACCATGCTCAGGATTCCTTATTGTCTTGATTGCCCATGTTTGCTCATCAGGTAGCACACTTGCATGTATCCTCCATCCACAATTTGCAGTAGCACAGTCTGCTGTATACCTATTACATTCAACTTTCACCACCACCAAACTAAACCCTTATTGAACACAGTAGTCTTTAGAACATCCTTAAAATGGTCCTTGTCCATGAATATTTGCCAAGGTTTCAATCTAATTGCCCCAAACACCGACCTTATTCTCATATAACTCACCATTTTTAAAGAGCTTTGCATTGTATCCCTCATTCTCATTATCTAGCCATCCATGATCTTCATATGGAGTGTAATCATCATCAATGAACTCCAATGTGGAAGTGACAACATTGTCCTCCTTGTCAAGGTCAGACAAACCCTCATCCTCATCAATATCTTCATCAAAAGATGCAACAATATATGACCCATCAATGTCTTCTGAATTAGATACACATGCCATTAATGTCCTCAAACCCCTTAACCTAAAACCCCTTGTCACTCTTGTATTGCTCTGTGATATCTCCACTGACAGTGTTTTATCTTTAGGGATGGATGTATACCCCTTTCCTTACAGCAGTTGTTCTAGGGATTTTAAATTTTGAAATCTTTGATTGGGAAGCTTGAACAGATGAGAGAGGTTTAGACTTAGGAGATGTCATCCTTAAAACAGTGGACATGGATGTCTGAATAGGTGAAACAGAATCATTGGGTTCAATAGTTTGCATGGTTTGCAACTTTGCAACCTACCACTTCTCCTTGGAGTAGACAAGTTAGTAGGTGATGCAGACTCAATGGGTTGATTGGGTTGAACTGACAACACAGTAGGTGAAGTAGGTTCAATGACTTGCCTCTTATTCATCCTTAGACTTCTCCTTGGTGATTTAACAACAATTTCAATGGATGGAGTAGACAAATCAATATCTTCTAATGTTTCAGTAGGTTCATTAAAGACAACAATGTCTTCTAATTTGTCAGGTTCAGGAAAAGGGGACTTATCAGGTACATGTAAAAGGGACTGAACAGGTACAGGAAGAGGTTTAGGGACAACTTTGGGACCATGCCGGCTTCAATACATTTCTTTTAGAAGGTAGTTTTTCCCTTGATATCCCCTGTTTTTTATGCTCTAAACTCACCTCAAGCTCATCAGCTCTATCATTTTTCCTATAAGACCTAACTTGTCTTGCCATAACAAGAACATGACAAGGTTTAACCTCAGACCCAACCCATATATCAATAATTTTCTTCCCCTCTAACCTCTGAAACATTTCCGTAAGATCTTTATCATCCCTTAACCACACTGATCTCATTTTATACGAGTATGCCAATGATGGGTTTGCAGGTCATTCAATATTTAAAGCATCAACCTCATCAAACATATCATTGTAAACATCAATAAGAAAAGACCTATCACTATCTTCAACTAACACCTCAACAAAATTAGCCCTATAATGCAGTTTTAAGACAATATTCTCCATACTGCATTCAAAATTCAACATTTGAACTCAAAATAATTATGAAAAACATAATCTAATAAAACATTACAAGTAAACATAAATAACAACTTAAAAGATTGAAAAATTGCAAAATTAAAGCATAATTAAACACAAAAATCACATCAATAACCATAATTTAAACACAAAACATGGAGAAATCAACATACCTGAAAACCGCAGATGATGAAAGCTGAAATTTTGGGTTATTTGCTTCATGATGATGGCAGACGAAGTAAATGTTGGAAACTAAGTTCCTTATTTTATACTCATATCTAATGTGAGTTTTGTTTCTTTAAGTTTAGTCATAAAAACTTAAATAGATCTTATGCATGCATGATGATACCATAAGATGAGATTGTCCTTACATTGGTTTTAGAAGGTTTATACTCAATAATCACCTATTACTTGAGTCTTCAATACCGAAATACCCTTATAACGATCTAAGAAAAATCGTCTCCAAAAGATGCGTATCAAGGACCCAATCTCAAGCTAACACCAATTTTGTTACTAAAAAATTAGTATTAGTTTACTAGAAATACTAACAATATTACCCTTAATATTATCAATATAGGAAATAATATATTTTCTTAGAAAAACTCTTTTACTAGAAATATAGTGAGAATGATGTTGTAGTGTTGTGTATAATGAGCAAGCATCAAACTAACAACCATTAGTTTTAGTGAAGTGTGTATGTATGTATTATATAGAGCAATACATGCTCTCATTTGAGTGTATTTGGCCGGCCAACATGAGCCTTCTAAGGCCAATGCATGCTCTTCTAGCTCTTATACAAAAGCTAGCAAGATTCCTTACATAATCACTTTTGCATTCTACACTCAACCATCTTATACATTTAAACACACAACTATCACATACACTACACTTACACGGCTGAAATGTGGTTCAAAATGGACCCATTTTATTTTTTGTCAATTGTGTTAATTTGTAACATGTCACATATGTTCCATAACACATGACCCAATTTGTTAATTGTGCAATTTTAACTATTAAAATTCATAATTTACAAATTTATTACATTTAAATAATTACACTAATAATTTCGAAATTATTATTGTACAAAAATGTAATGTCATAATTTAATTACAACTCTTTGTAATTTTATGATCAACCGTGTTCATTCTCAATTTAATCGTTTCCCAAACGAATAAATAAAACCGAGTAATAAAACGATTTTATTACTTTGACTTTTATTATTATAATCCCATTATAAAATATTCGTCATATAAAATTATTTCCAAAGTTTCCAGTTATTAATTAATCTGTATCTAATACAATATTAATTAATTATTCCATTGAGACGGAATTCCCTAAAGATATGACCTTAAGGGATCAACTGATCACCACCATCATATGACGATAATATCAAACTCTAGACAGCCAATCATTATCGGTAAATGTTGATCAGTCGACTTTAAAAGAGTAACACTCCCAGTTGTGTTTAATTCAAATGAGTTTTAATTACGTCAACACACTATTGTCGAGGACACTTCCTCCAACAATCTCCCACTTGTCCGAGACAAGTGTGTGTCACCAATTCTCTTGCCCTATTACTATCTCCCACTCAATGCATGGCGTCCTCTCAGGTCGTGCCGGCAATTGATTAAAATTTAGAGTGGTTTATCTCGATCTGGAGTTATAACTACTAACCGGAATTATCTACCATAGATATCTTCCGAGCGTGGCCACATTTCTAGTTATTATTCTCCTCGAGTGGCCTAGAGATATTTCTCAACCCTGACAAGGGGTGGACAATTCCCAATCGACCTATTCCTTCCGGCTGGCCATAGTCCATCATAACCCAAAGTATGTCCTTATAAACCCCATTTACGAAGGTGTTAGGACATAAATCAAAGTTAATCTGAAACTATGCCACCTCAGAGAACAGTCATTAGTCCAAGAACTGACTCATGTGAAACACGATAGATGCTCCCGCCACGACCAGGCAGTCTTTTAATAAGAGTATGCCAGAGCTCTATCAGCGGTCATTAGCCCGGCAAATGTATCTTAACATGTCTATGCCTAGGTGATCGATTAGTCATCCCGTATGACTCTATGGCAATTGAACTCGCCATCAATCGCATCACACATCCGGTTGCATTGAGATGTCACCTCTCTTAAGCAACTAGGGGCGAGGTCATGATAATTCAATTCACTTTAATGGGGTTCAATATGGTCTTACCATCCCATTTGAATTTTACTTGACCTTTCGTGAGTTATGAATAACTCTAACGATTAGTGGATTAACCATCCAAGTGGTCAACCTTTGAACACCATTTAATTTACGATAAGCTTTAGTGTCTTTCGTTTATATCCCTTACAATTGTAATTATCTTCATTTTGAGTAAACTAGGTTTACCACGGTTCGTGCGAGCGTTCACTTTGCGGATCTCATCCACATATGCTATTTTATTTCAATGAGATAAGTCATCTTATGACCAATATATATTATGTGCATTGTGTAACTCCCAGCTACAGCAATGCTATCACATAATTTGTGAACTTATGTATTTTGTAGAATCTTGTGATGACCATGTAGTTAAAATACAAGTCATTGAGATGCATAGTCAATGAATGTAAGCCAAAGATTATTTTGAATCTTTGCCTGATATCTTGGAACTTGAGTCGTTGTAAACCTTTTACCCATGACTAAGTTATCTTCCAAGGTCTTGAATTTGTCTTTCATCTTCATTGGAGAATACTTTGACAATTCAT
Organism: Silene conica; assembly: GCA_029255685.2. Classification (NCBI taxonomy): domain Eukaryota; kingdom Viridiplantae; phylum Streptophyta; class Magnoliopsida; order Caryophyllales; family Caryophyllaceae; genus Silene; species Silene conica. Next base: position 74,731,988 of record CM055318.2, on the reverse strand, counting down.
CAAGGTTTAATCATTGGTTTAACACCTGCTCAACAGGTTGTCCTGCAAGCGGCGCGCATCCACTTTACACGATTACACTAATGGCGGAAACATTAGCAATTTAAACGTGCAACCGATAGTACTTAAGGTTCGATAAATTTCCATGATCCCATCATGGCTATACTATCTTCATCTCCATGAACAGTCTTAACACTAATAACAAGATGTCTTTTATAATCTCAACTAAACATCCCATGTTCAATTAGATTTAATTCATATCAATATGTCATCTAGAACCAAAACTCGTGTACCTTTTATAAGTATCAATGCTTCATTCCAAACGAGCAATGAGTTGTTTTAGATAAAGTTTACTTCCACTAAACTCTTGTTCTTGCCTGATTCTGAAGATCCCGAAGTCATACCCATGACTCAATAGCTTCAAATCCTGGAGCGAGAACTCCCACTGAACTTTACACTTAACCGTAAATCATAAAGCTCCCACTCAATTCAATGTTCCCTAACATTTAATGAATTGAAATGGTTGGGACATAACCATATGTGCTAATGGTCACATCCTTTTCAAATACTCTTTTGAAAAGCGGTTATTGAGTTTACTGAATTCATTCTCAATGAATTAATTTACTACTTTCAACAAAGTTACCCTTAACTTTGCAGATTGCAGACATCCATATGTCAGCTTATGCTTCTCTCAACAAATCTCATTTATCAGCATGTATATCTTATAAATTTCATGGGTTTTAGAATTTGCATTGGCATATTTAGATCACCATCTGAATCCAAGAACCCTTTCTTGAGCCTTTGCAAAATCTTTTGAATAATTTTCTTCGAGTGTCCTCTCGTAGCTTCTATAAGAGTCTTTTCTTATGGTATATACATTTATCTTATCTTATACTGTACGAGGACTCTATCATGGATCTTATCCATGTATAGAATTTTTCCTTACTAACTTCAAGAATTTATTCCTGAAGTATCCCCAGGGCCGGGGCCGTTGGGATATAAGGCATAGATTTTTACCAAACCGTAGATCTTATCCACAACCTTAGGGCTTATCCACAGCTTTTGGGATGATAAGGCGTAGAATCTTATCCACAGCCTAATCTACCTTTTATAACCATAAGGTGTAGATTTTCTAAATCGTAGATCCTATCCACAACTTTATCTACCTTCTAAATCTCTTACACAACCAAAACACAATAAATCCTACTATTCACTAATAGATCATATCAATTTTTCATATCAAAATCATATGCTATTTGTGGCCTTTTCAATTTTCTCCCACTCTATCTTTGTAATAATAATCTCATTTCATTATCAAAGATAGCCACTAAGGCCACAAGCAATGACTTCGATGTCGGTTTGTGTGCCCTTATGATTTATTACAGAAAATATTCGTTTTAAAGCTTAGATAGTTTTGGATGGTTGATAACTTTTCCTCTTAATTGAGTTCTAAACTTAATTTGATTTTGATTTGATTTGAATTGGGTATCCTATACCTATTCGGTTTCAATGGTCATACATTGAAATGTCATAATCAATTCTATTTCATGTTTAAGATGTGTAAGTGTTTAAATAAATTAAGAACATAAATATAAAACCAACAGTGACTTGGGTTGAAAACCAAGTCACTATATTATCCAAATTTCAACCAATTGTTCAAGGATTATCCTTTCCTTGTCCAACAAGGAAATAAAACATAGGTTCTAAATAGTTCTTACAACACTTGAAATATTAGCAAAATAAACGAAAAACAAAACTCCTTGATCATCCCGATTGGAGCTACCCTTAGTTCCATTGATCCATCAAGCTTGGTTTTTCTTTCCTTTATGTTTGCTTTCATGCCCTAATTCAAGTAAGAAGAGCATCCACATCACAACTTGTATCATAATACATTAGTTGAGATTAACATAAAATAGGGATAGTTATCATACCAATTGGAAGAATCTTCCCAGCTTTGAGATCGCTGAGATATTTGGAACAATTCCTTTTCCTGTGTCCTTTATCATTGCAATAAAAGCACTTGGCTCCTTGATGAGAGCTCTTGTTGGGATCTGATGTACTTGCCTCTGAAGACACTCTCTTTGAACCTTTGGAAGCTTGCTTCCCCTTTGCCTTATCCTTCCTATTGAACTTTTCTTTGCCCTTAACATTTAAGTTGAGCACATCCTTAGGGACACTAACACTTAGGCCCATGTCCCTCTCTACTTGCACGATCATATTGTGTAATTCATCAAGAGAGATGTCTTGGTTCCTTATGTTGAAATTCATCCGGAATTGGACATAAGTCTTTACCTTAGACAAGGAGTGGAGGATTCTGTCAATCACAAGTTCTTTAGGAATGTCCATTTGATTCTTCCTTAGGGTTTCTACATGCTCAATTAACTTGAGCACATGTGGGCTAACCTTTTGCCCCTCCTTAAGGTTGAGATCAAAGAAGGCCGAAGCCGCCTTGTATTGGACAATTCTCGAAGCTTTTGAGAACATTGTCAGAAGACTGCAATAGATCTCATAAGCTGTGCCAATCTTTATGGCACTCCTTTGGAGTTCCGGCTCCATCGAGAGGATCAAAACATTTTTCATTGCCCAAGACTCCTTGTGATAAGTATCATAAGGTCGTCTTGCCGCGGCGGTGGCATTTTCTGCAGGTTCGGGAGGTGATGCTTCAATGAGGAATTCGGTCTTACCGTCACCTTGTGCCGCCAACAACAGTTGGGCATCCCAATCGGCAAAGTTTGCCCCATTCTTTTCTAGCTTACAACGATCCATGAAGGAATGTAACCATGAAGTGTTCGTAGTAGTGGTGGAAGTGGTCATGATTGATATTGAATTGGAGACTTAACTACAAAATTTTAAACATTTGAAGAAATTAAATGCTAATCGTTTTAATGTTTATATTAACTTGTAAATATATTTATCAAGTTAATGCATCTATAAAATGACCTCTATCCAATTTTATAAATGATTCCAAGACCCAAACCCATACCACCGAAATCGTGATCCACTGGAACTCCGACCCAATGATATGGTTTGGTGGGTTAAAATAAACCGGTTCTACCATAGAACTCTTGGTTGATGACAAATCATAATTTATTCATCTTAGCCCGAAACACATTGACCACTGGTCCTCTACACTTCCGTTGAGTACAAACCAAATTTCAATTGCATCGAGATGCGATCCGCCCACTGGACTGAATCCACCTCATTGCCCCACTTATCCTACGTAATGGGGTTCGTACTGCCCACTGGACTAGCACCACCCCACGAAATAGAAGCTCATGGGTTCTACTATTTGGTAAGGCTAATTCTCAATTGTTTTTGTTTAATATAGAGGTCTTGTCAATTTATTATCTATCTCCTTTAAGCGAATTAAATCGGTGAACTCGATAATTATAATTGACACGGTCGTTTTAACGATCTAAACTAATATGCATGTTTATGGCGATTTGGCTTATGCATGCAAACATATTAAAAATGCAAAAAAAAAATAAAAGCAATAAAGCAATAAAATCCTAGTATGGCCTTGCTAGTAATAGTAAAACTAATTAACTATTACAAATTCGGAAACCAACTCCATGGTCCCTTGAACTTCATTGGCACGCCATCCAAGAAAACACCGTCTTGTCGGAACTTCTTTCCGTATGGCACCATCTTTTGGATCTCCGGAATTACAATAAAATAATATAACTACTCTATTGTAAAACTGAAAATTAAATTTACATTACAAACCCGTGATACGAGATCACATAAACTACAACCGAATCAATATTCCCTTTCATTACGGGTAATATTGATTAAAACTAGGGCCATACTAAGAAAATTACATAATTCCAAATTATATAAAAACATTCAAATATGACATTCATAAATTGCAATAATAAAATATGTATGCACATGCTCAATATTTAATGCCAAATCGCCTTATGGGAGCAAATATCTCATATTTGTTTACGGTTTTTACGGATATGCGCGATTTTAACTATTAAAATCATCAAAATTACATAAATCTAATTTATGTCCAAGTTAATCATCCTAACTTACTTTAGGAATCAATGTTTAGTCTCTACTAATATTTGATCATGATATAACTTGATTTTGCATTATTGTTCATAAATTACTTGTATTTTCGGGAAAAATAAACAAAATACGGCCAAATGAGTCAATAAAATTCGAAATTTAAAATTCAAAAATTTTAAACTTTCTGGAATTTTCTAAAAATTCATAAATTATTAAAATGGTCTTTTGCAAATACTTATGGTTTATTTCTTAAATAAATCGTATAAAAGTCATTTTGATGATTAAAAATCCGATTTAAATTATAAAAACTTGCAATAATTTGTCATAAACTTTTAGTCATCCTAAAATATATATTAGAATCTGAAAATGACCAAAAATTACAGATCATACTCGAAAATTTTATTTATGACTCATAAATTACGATTATTAGCTAATTAACTCATTAAAAATTAATAATCATAAAAACAGAAACTTTTTGACATCCAACTTTTAGATCTGATGTTCCTATTATATAAGACATCTATGGGTAAAATTTCATGCCATAATATTAAGATTAACTATTTTTAACACAATAAGTCATTATTTAGCCGATTTCAACTATTAAAATCATAAAACATGCATCACTTGAGAATAAATTCTCAAAAATTACATACATTCTGTAAATATTGCATGTGACATTGTGTTAAATTTTTATGGCAAAATTCCAACTATAACTATTAAAGTCGAATTTAAGTCTCTATTAATACGATTTTTACTATAAAAATCATTAATCATGCAAAATAAGTCCAATAATTTCGAAAATTCATACAGGAACTTTATATATTGCATGTGACTTCTCATAAAATTTTTAAGGTCAAATTCGAAATATAACCTTCTATACCCATTTTTACTCATATTATGACTATTTATCTCATAAAATTCATAATCCATGCATATTAACTCCATTTCTTACGAAAAATCATATACAATATATTAAATATGCATGTGAGAACATATCAAAAAATCTCGGCCAGAAACTATTTTTAACTATTTTTCCATTAATTGTTGTTTAAAACCGATTTAAACTACAAAATATACAAATAATTATAAAAATGAACAATAAAAATCCATAAAATTATTTTTTATGTCCTAAAACCATTTTAGAGTCAGAAACTTTAACATGCAAAATTATTTTGTCATTTATCATAATAAACACAATAATTTCGAAAATCATATGTTAATCCGTTTAACATAAATCATGAATCCGATCATGCATGCAACAACCGTAATGCTCTGATACCACTTGTTGGAAACTAAGTTCCTTATTTTATACTCATATCTAATGTGAGTTTTGTTTCTTTAAGTTTAGTCATAAAAACTTAAATAGATCTTATGCATGCATGATGATATCATAAGATGAGATTGTCCTTACATTGATTTTAGAAGGTTTATACTCAATAATCACCTATTACTTGAGTCTTCAATACCGAAATACCCTTATAACGATCTAAGAAAAATCGTCTCCAAAAGATGCGTATCAAGGACCCAATCTCAAGCTAACACCAATTTTGTTACTAAAAAATTAGTATTAGTTTACTAGAAATACTAACAATATTACCCTTAATATTATCAATATAGGAAATAATATATTTTCTTAGAAAAACTCTTTTACTAGAAATATAGTGAGAATGATGTTCTAGTGTTGTGTATAATGAGCAAGCATCAAACTAACAACCATTAGTTTTAGTGAAGTGTGTATGTATGTATTATATAGAGCAATACATGCTCTCATTTAAGTGTATTTGGCCGGCCAACATGAGCCTTCTAAGGCCAATGCATGCTCTTCTAGCTCTTACACAAAAGCTAGCAAGATTCCTTACATAATCACTTTTGCATTCTACACTCAACCATCTTATACATTTACACACACAACTATCACATACACTACACTTACACGGCTGAAATGTGGTTCAAAATGGACCCATTTTTTTTTTGTCAATTGTGTTAATTTGTAACATGTCACATATGTTCCATAACACATGACCCAATTTGTTAATTGTGCAATTTTAACTATTAAAATTCATAATTTACAAATTTATTACATTTAAATAATTACACTAATAATTTCGAAATTATTATTGTACAAAAATGTAATGTCATAATTTAATTACAACTCTTTGTAATTTTATGATCAACCGTGTTCATTCTCAATTTAATCGTTTCCCAAACGAATAAATAAAACCGAGTAATAAAACGATTTTATTACTTTGACTTTTATTATTATAATCCCATTATAAAATATTCGTCATATAAAATTATTTTCAAAATTTCCAGTTATTAATTAATCTGTATCTAATACAATATTAATTAATTATTCCATTGAGACGGAATTCCCTAAAGATATGACCTTAAGGGATCAACTGATCACCACCATCATATGACGATAATGTCAAACTCTAGACAGCCAATCATTATCGGTAAATGTTGATCAGTCGACTTTAAAAGAGTAACACTCCCAGTTGTGTTTCATTCAAATGAGTTTTAATTACGTCAACACACTATTGTCGAGGACACTTCCTCCAACAGTAAAGAGGCGAAATCCCATAAACCCTAATTTTTGGAATTGTGTTTTTGAATTAGGGATGAGAAATAAAAAGAAATAGAGTGAGAGTGGGGGAAATGGGAACTGAAGGGTTTTCTTTTTATTTTTAGTTTTATTTAATTATCATATGTGTAATACACATAAGACATATCATCAGCCACATCATCATACAAATGCCATGTCATGTGCCAACTAAGCAATTTAACGGACCTATTTGATGGAATCATAGTCAATGGTCACGGTAAACAAAATTAGTGGATTTTAGGGTTACCAAATAATTTTCCTAATACGCGGGGTCACCATGTAGAATAACCCTTTTTTAAATATCTCTCTCCCCCTTCACCTCCCTCGGGATCAATATATCTCCTAATGAATTTAACGTCTAAACTTGCAATAATGGAGTCGAAATGCATCGCAAAATGCATCTTACTTGATACCTAATTGTAGGCATTGAAATAGTGCTTTAATGTCTAGACTAGTGTCGTGAAAATTTACGGGTTGTTCAATTTCAATTTTTTCAGGGAAGGATCAATTAAAGTTGTTAAATATACTAATAATGTATGTGGTTTATAGGTAAATGCTTTAATGAAAATATATAAGAACAGTATGACATTAAACATTTGACATATAAATATAAATAAAAAATGGGAACTTATTGCCTTCCAATAAAGGAGGTTTTTGTTAAATAATTGAAACAAATGGTTTAGTAAAGTACTGAATAATCTGAAAATTAATTATATTATTGAAATTAAGTAATCTAAATACGTTATCACGGAATAAAACAAAATTATTAGAACCCGACTTTAATAAATTATTGAATATAATAAGTTAAAACAATGCAAAAAAAATTATTATTTAACACTGTCGTTCTAGTTAAAAAATTGAATTTTTTTTTATTGTTTTAACACTGTCGTTCTAATTATTAAGGATGTTGTTCTTACAGAACTAATCTTTATGTTGTTTTTATCTCAATGTGGAAATGTAAGCAATGAAACAGTAACAAAACAGTAACAAAACCCTAGAAATGCGTGAAAATGTAAGCAATGAAACAGTAACAAAACCCTAGAAATGCGTGAAAATGTAAGCAATGAAACAGTAACAAAACCCTAGAAATGCGTGAAAATATCTCAAAGTTACGTAAATGAAAATAGACTAAATGCGGGTATATATAATGCGCGAAATTCTGAGATGTGACTCTCAGCCGGTCAACCGGCTGCCGGTAGTGTACCGGCTTAGAGTGCAAAACACAACTTCTGACTTTTTCCTTCATTTTCCAACATACACAGGTACAGCCAGCCGGTGGACCGGCTGCCGGTAGGCCACCGGCTGGGAGTCTTTTTGGAACTTCTGACTTTTTTGCACAAATTCGAAGGAAGGCTTTGACTCTCGGCCAACCGGCCGGCTGCCGGTCCGGGACCGGCTGGTGGTCAAACTCTAAATTCCTGTAACTTTCTTCTTTTTTCTTCCAAAAGTCAAGTCAAGCCTCCCAGCCGGCTGGCCGGCTGCCGGTCTGGGACCGGCTGAGAGGGCCTAGAGCACTTTCATAATCAATTCTTCACTTTTTGCATGGAAATCCGTCTCGTTTGCTCCCGTTTCTTCGTTTCCGCCTCAATACCTACAAAATGGAAACAAAATAGGAATAGTCGAGGCTATGGACGTAAAATCGAGCAAAGACACGCAAAACGAGGTTAAATCGGGACCAAAAATGAAGAAAAGACAATGAAAATTATGACCAAAATATAGCTCATCAGAATTCCCCACACTTAAACCTTACTCGTTCTCGAGTAAGAGATCAAGAAGTTATATAACCCTTATTTGAAAACAAGAAGCAAACTAACTAAGCTAACTAGAAGCCGAATCGGGTTTAGCTACACCCGTAGCCCTTTCAACTCACAATTTGACATTCATGAGGAAGAACACCCTATTGCAAGGAAAGTTTGGTCTTGCTACAAAATTTTTGATGCAAACAAGTCAAAACAAAACACATATAAACAAACAACATGCATCGGGAAAAAGAAAAGCCAACCGCTTGCCTCATCCAAGCGGGGTTTTGAAAAACTAAACAAGGGAGGTCTATAGCGGAGGATGCCGACTCAAAGTCTAACCATGGTGTCAAACCCCTAAATCAAGCTCAAGCAACCAACAATGACATCACCAAAGACCAAGAAACTAATTCAAGGCGGGCAAACGGAAGCACTAAGCTATACTTCCAAGAATGACACGATGCACACGTGATTCGACTCCATGCTAGACCCATAATCGATAAGAAGACCCTAAGCACCGACTCTCACGGGTGACACTCAATCAACACACAAGGAAAGAAAGGGGGATGATTTTTGTGACAAGAAGTAACCAAAATCACTCACCTACCTCAACTTGCGAAGCATGCCCACAATCTAGAATGATACTTCATCCAAAAGTCCATGAGAAAATGTAAATGCACATGATGAGAACAATAAGGATGTAACGGGGCTTGGGTTGGGTGAAAATGGTTTGGTGCAAGCACCGTTCTAGTATTTGAGGCTCAAAAACAAGAATGATTGCCATAATCAACACAACTCCTTATTGCAACAACTAAGCAACGTCTATGCCCTAACTTTGGTTTTGACACATTCAAGCAAAAATTGCATAAACCCCAACTTACTTTGGACAGTGATGTGTTTTTTTATTTGGGGATTAACTTATTCTAACAATGAACACGTAAATTTTAAATTTAGTATACATTTTGATTTATTAATTGTTGTTAAATTTATTAAAAATTAAGAGTTTAAACTTTATTTATTATTATGCTATTTAAAAACTTGATATGTATTTAATGCTTGTAAATTCATTAGTTTTTTATTTATTTATTTTTTAAATAATGATATTATGCTATTTAAAAAACTTGGTATGCATTTAATGCTTGTAAATTCATTAGTTTTTATTTTTTATTTTTTAAATAATGATGATGTGGCTTGCTAGAATTTCTCAAAAGTGAAATGGTGAAATGTGGTGCTTTGTCTTGCCTTTTTATATTATATATAGATTAGCTAATTACCTCCGCCTCGTAAATATTACACGTAATGTATATATTTAGTAAAATAACTATTAATTATTAAATATCATATTACATGTATTAGTCAATTATCATATAACTGAATAACAAAAACATTCGGCCCGAGTACCTTATTTGACATCAAATATAAAATTCACTTGACTAATAAAAGTCAATTTACATGAGGGATTAATTAAATTCACAAGGGATGACCACTTGGCCAATGCAGCCCCTAAATAGTTGGTTTACATGATCCATGTGGTGGTGCGGGAATGCATGGGCCCGGGGGATTAAACCCCTCATCACCAAAAAAAAGTCAATTTACACCAGGGATTAATTAAATTGTATCTAATGCAAATAATTAGTTTTTCGATTTGGGCGTCATCCTATAGGTGTGACATGAATGGATCAATTAATCAGCGTCATAATACGACAATAACGTCAAACTCTAGTCAGGTGAGCGTTACCGACTTACATTGATCAACTAACAAATAAAAATATCCCAGATATTCCTTTTATAATATTTACTAGTTTTATGCACGTACAAAAAATGTACGGGTATATTTTTAAATATTTGGTTATTCATAAATATGTTTAAATAATATAGTGTAATATAATTTAACATAAAAATTAAGTGGGACATATACACATTATTATGAATCGTCAATGGCTAAGATAAGCCAATTTTCGACCATAAAATTCGATCTATTTTATTATTAATGTAAAAGGAATTTTTTGATCATAGTTTCGGATATACAATATATCAATATAATATACCATAATGATAGAGGAAATAAGAAACTCATATAAAAAAAGCTGAAATTAGAATAGAGGGTAATTAATTCTTTTTGAAAAAATGTATGCCCTTTTAACTCATAAATGCTCTAACTTTTATAGTAAAATGATACTTCTCGCATATGTTAAAAAAACAGGAACATTAGCCAGAAATAAAAACATATAAGTACATTTATTTTATAACAGTAGGTCTCTTCAGAGACCGTCTTTTAATAAGCTTGTTGAGAGACTATTATACAAATTTAAGAAAAAATGGTACTAAAGGTAATAAAATAGGTATAAATCATGATTAAACATGAACTTAGTACATTTATTATATAAATAAGTACGAAATTACTATGGTACAATTAATGACAAAATGGTTACGAAATACAAATAAAAGGGTACAAAGAATGGTCACTCAATAATTTATTGAAAGACCGTCTCTCTCAAGTTTTAGTGATTTTATAAAGATGTATGCATTTAGTTAATATAACTTGATTTTAATATTTATTTCAAAATTTTGATAAACTACTTTGATATTAATATGTATATAGATAACTTGATTTTAATTTTCATAATTAACAAAAAAAGTTCGCTAAGTTTTTTTAAACTTTTTTTTTCAGATTTTTTTTATTTTTGTTGTGTATCTTTGTTGTAGATTTAAATTTGTAATTAAAAAAATCGGTATATTATTTTGCTAATAGAGTACTTTTTTCTCTAATTTTTGTAAAAGTTAATATTTGAAGAAATTATACGATCAATAATACTCTCTATATGATGAATAATAGTAACAATATCTCAATGTAGTATCTCTAGGCTATTTACTTGTTCGTTTCTTTGAAATAAAAGTTAATTGAATCTAATTATTTTTGAAAACTAATTAATTTTAATGATTTTTGAGTTTATCAAATTAAGAAAGAAGAAATCATTGAAATTTAATTGAATAATATATAGAGAAAATGGGGAAGAAAGTAATTAATTAACTTTTGATGATCATGGAGGGCCCTACATCAACAAAAATTAACTTTTTACTTAAAATTCAACGGCCAATCAGATCTCTCTAAATGTTGTTAATCATATATTTATCTAATGCAGAAGCCAAGCTGCTGACGTGGCATCACAAGATACAAGCACCGTCCTACGTGTCGCGTTTTAAAGCATCCTAACATATTGTCCAATAAAATTTCAATTAGTGAAATCAAATGGAATCACAAGATCACGAGATTGACGCCATATTTAGTAATTTAAATTAGTGCAAACAATTGATTTCTTTCATATAACCCGTGATTCCATTTGCAAGTATTATGGAATCAAATTGATTTCTAAATATAACAGACTGACTATTATACACCCATATGTATAAATTCCATTTTAATCATCATATATTATCATATATTATACTAATGCAGAAGCCAATCCGCTGACGTGACTTCACAGAAAACTACCTTCGTCTGACGTGGCACGATTTCAGAACTATTGCAAAATTTCCAAAAAAAAATTAAAAATTAATTAAAATGAGTTAAAACCGGTGATTATGGATTTCAATTAATGGATTTTAATTAATTAGTTCCTTTGAAAAAGTCAACTAACCGTGTATAATGAGTACACGTATATAATTATGAATTTGAAAAGATTTCATTCCATATATAATTCTACATGTATATGCAATCACGGAATCAATAATTTACCGTGATTTTCGAAATATTGTTTTAAAAACAGATATAAAATAGAAATATTGTGGAATAATATTCTAAAAACTGGAATAATGCAATAATCAGTACAGTACATGTATATAATTTGAGACTGAAAAGATTTCATTTCATAAGAATTCAAAGATTTCGTTCAACAACTCATTCCATAAATTCTATGCAATTAGAATATCCATAATCACCGAACAAAAAATACCTACAAGTATTTTTTTAGACTACATTTTCGATTTACATATGGGTTGGACTAATTACGGGTCGGAATACCTACAAGTATTTTTTAGACTACATTTTTTGATTGTTTAATCATTATTAAATATGGGCGCAATAATTACTCTTCATCGGTTTATACACTTATGTGAGCGTTGTGATTTATTAGACTACATTTTCGATTTATTGAAAGACATCTGACTATTCACGTGAATGTGAAACATTTTAACAACTACGGAGTATTTAATTAATATAGTAAATAGTAAATGAGTGGTCATTTAATAATTTTGGAATGTTTTCGTGTAAGATGTCGCGCGCAATAACTGTTATTTATTATATGAACATCTTTAATAAATATAATCAAAAATACGTTTTTTTAACCCAACTATACATTTACTACTCACGTCTCATCAGATTATTTACGTTTTGCTTTTATTGTACGATATGTAATATACAACTTTATTTTATATATGGGTTACATATTTTAAAATTGGTGCAATGGGTAATTAGAAGTATACTAATTCTATTGTAAGTCTTGATCATCTTAATGAACAACTATATGATAGCTACCGTCATACCGACATATGTCATAAATAATTCAAAATTTATTTATATGTATATAATTAATCAGCTTTCTTTGATATTATTAATTACGGTATTCATCTAAAGTTAAAAACAGGTCACGGTAAATAATTAATTTGTTTATCTCCAATATTATTAACTATATTTATCTAAAATTTAAAAAACAGACCCGTGAATTACACGGGTTACAACCTAGTTTTATAGAAAGAGGGTTTCAATTTATTGCTATTGAAAAGTTGTTAAAACTGACGATTATTAAGGGTGCAATATTGTTGATTTTCTTAACAAATTTGTTAAGGATTTTATAAAGAAAAGGTATTGCTATTAAGACCTTTTTTTCAATGGCAATATTGTTATAGTGTTAATTTGACTAATTCTTGAAGGTAGTTGTTTATATATATAACTTGCTGTATTTTTTCCAAAATCATAGATCTATATTTTTTGTTAATTCTATGTGTCAGGTTTATTTGATCCGATTTAAAAAGATCGATCTACGTTTATTTCATTTTTTTAATCTACTTTTTTTTGTTAATTTTTATTTCCTTATCTATTTTTTTGGGTTTTTTTAATCAACATTATAATTATTTGTATTTTGTTAATGTTAAATGAATGTTGATGAATGATTTTTGTGTGGGTAAAGAAAAAATGAAGAAAAATTAAAGATACTTAGGTAGTGGTGGGGTAGATTGAGAAAATAAGTTTTTTAAATCCTAAAAATTAAGGAACCCATGAGAAAGCAAGAAAAGTTATTTCTTTTATAGATAAAGGATTATGCAAATGCACTATTTAGGATGACACTATTCCATCAATTCATCCCAATTTAACAAACATATTCATAAATTCTATATTCATAAGAATAACAAACATATTTATTGAGTCACTGTTATATATTCACTTTAGAAAACATAAATTCACACAACGAACATATTTCCATAAAATATAGTTATACTCACAACGTACAAATTTTCCATTCACAAAATGTAATTGCATATTCACAACATATAAGTTATATACATGCAAAATTAATTTGATCACATCACATAATTGACATATTCACGTAAATTAAAAATCATATTCTCACCATAAAACTCACGTACTCACACAATTAGCATAAATATCCGCACAATGTAATAAACATATTCACAAATTACTTGATTGTAAAAAATAACACACATATATTGAGTTAATCATACATATACATAATCATTTAATAAAATATACATATTCACACAATTTAACGTGTATTCACAAAATATAGTTATATATTCACAACAAATGGTTTTTACATTCACAAAACATATTTCCATATTCACAACATATAAATAATATAAAAAAATTAAACTCCTACTTCAAATGGAATATAATGTCATTCACTTAAATTTTTGACAAACTAAAATCAAATGTGTTCTTTAAATAGGAGTGGAAAAAATTATAAGCAAAGTAATTATTTTCAAAAAATATTAAAGGTAAAATTTATAATGAAATTTTTTTGAATGAATATGTAACTTTTTTCAAACTACCCAAATAATGTGCTATAACAATTTTTTTTATGAGAGTATCATGTACCACCACACATATGTGTGTATGAGATAAAAATTGCAAATTAAGTATGTAAATTGTAAAATTTTCGAATGACAATATTTTCCCCACTCCAAACTTACCGTATTTTAAACATATAAGTCTGAGTTTATTGTAACACATAAAAATGGCTTTTTTCTTGAAATAATAATTTTTTCTAATTAATTTATTCAACCTATAAAATAACAAGGCAAATTCTTATTTCAGACCGTCACTTTTGGTCTGAAATTCAGACAGACTTATTGTACTCATTTTTACAATAAAATATTACCATTTCTTGATAAAATGTTAACATAATTTTTCAGGGTAAAGAATAACACTAGTAGAAAAATAGCTATTTGCGGCGCTAAAAAAGGGGGGCATTTGAGGCGTTTTTGATGTAGCAGCAAATAAGGGAGCCGCAAATAGAAAAAGGTATTTGCGGCGGAAAAAAAAACACCGCAATTAAGAAGCTATTTGCGGCGTTTTCCTCAAAAACGCCGCAAATAGTACCTCTATTTGAGGCGTTTTTTGAGGAAAACGCCGCAAATAGGTAAGGTAGTTTTTTTTTTTTTTTTTTTTAAATTAAATGATGGAAACAAATTATTTAAATATAATAACTCTCATATGTATTTTGAGACAAGAGAATCTTACATGATTATTCTAAAAATATACAATGCTTACAAATTTCAATTGAAATAACACATACATAAATATACAATGTTAAAAGACTCAAGAATCTCTTGCTATTGAAGTCCTTCAGAATCAGCAGCTAAGTTGGTAGTCTATATGTTGCTTTTCGGCAATCAGCTTTACATGTGGGTCAATTGCCTTAGCAATTTAACCCCCCTTTTGAAGAAGTTTAACTGTAATGTCATTGCTGAGCTACAATATTGAGGTACAACTCAATTAGAATGGCAGGTAACAAATAATCATGCAAAGCACATTCAGATATAAGGTGTTATCAAACAAGATAAGAATAATCTGATGATTGCATTTCACTCATCTAAACTCCCTTCTTAGTTCTTATCTCCTCCCCATATTTCTACTTCTACCCTTGAGATTCTGATTCTATCAACAACTGCTCAATAATGTCCTATGGTGCAGGTTGTACTTCCTCTGTCGAGAGACTTTTCGCTAAACCATTGGCCTTTTGTATGATTTACTCACTAACCAACCATTTATCTAAGCGGGACTATATTTATCTTGTAGTATGTATAAAAAAAGGGCAGCCCGGTGCACGATGGGGTCCTCGCTAGGCGAGGGTCCGGGGAAGGGCCCCACCACAAGGGTGTAATGGGGGCAAGCCTTCCCTTGCCATTTTTTGGCAAGAGGCCGCTCCCAGGGCTTGAACCCGTGACCTCACGGTCACAAAGCAACACCTTAACCTGTGCGTCAAGGCTCCCCTTCATCTTGTAGTATGTATACGAACTATAAAAAAGCCAATAGCTGAGCATGTGCCCAACTATGAAAATATCTGGTTGTTTTTATCTATCACTTTCTCTCTACTCTTGTAAGATCATCAGAATAAGAGAAAGCTAAGTATTCAGTATTTGTTAGGTGTAGACTCTTGAAGTGAATTAGTAAAGCACGCCATTGAATCAGTAAAGCCAGCAATTGTGCAACACAACGTTTTGCAATGAAACTCAATCGAGAAAGTGAGAAAATTAATCAACCTGCATATACATCTAATCTGCTCCGGAACCTAGAACACTCTTATCTACATTCTGTGATGCCCCGTCGTCAACTTCCTCTTTCACGTTGAATTCATACTCATTTTCCTGCAAATTTTCAAAGGAACGGTTGGAAGTTGGAACTCGCAAAACGGTTAGGGTGTATCAAAAATCATCTTGGGCGTAACAGAAAATTTGAAGGAAGCTTTGGTTTGACAACAGCATATATGTCTTTTCCAACTTTAGAAATAAAACATTCTCCGACAAGCTTCTCCATGATCTTTGTCATCAATTCAAACTATAAGCTCATGTCTACAATAATAAGATGTTCAAGATTGTGCAACACCCTTTTGCCAGTGCCGAGTTTTACAGCAGAAAAACCAAGCATTTACCTTCTATCAACACCTGCAATCATTAATAAAATCTCATAAACTGACACAAGATGCGAGTTCCAAATTTACAGAGCTCAAAAACACAATATATACCACAGAAATATCTGAAAAATTTGCAAGCACATCAATGATTTCCACAGTTTCGAACTGAGCTGAGCTAATCCAGTCCTTGACCCGACTTAATTGATGTTCATCTTCAGCTAGATCCTGGGTTTCATCTGACAAGCAAGTAATTTTGAATAATTAACACAATCCTCTACCCTAAATTGGATAAGTTTGACCACGCAGAAATAACTCCGCCATTACCTTCTGAAACAATGGTATCTTGTTGACATGGTTGGTCTTTGTCTGATGTAACAAAACAAGCGATGAAAAATAAATAGACACCCATGATAACAAATATAATCATCTTTAAGTGGTAATCAGATGCGAGTACTTCTTTCAAGGAGAAAAGAATAGATGATTACCCACTAGTGCAACAATGTATTGATCCTCTCTTCTGAAGAGCTCACCTGGGATAATCAATGAAAATATTATAATTTTCCCTCATACATAATCTATTTCAATCAAGCAACAAATAATAGACAGACATCGTTGCCAGACTCAGAGCTATCGTCTTTTCTAGTAGAATCAGCTCCCAAACTCACACTCTCATCCTGGTTCTCTTCATCATCATCTTCACAGGGATCGAGGACACTCTTAACCTGAAAATGTGGGAAGTTTTGTCTTAGAACGTGGTTAGAAATGTAACCTGCTCATTCGACAACATAAGTGCTTCACAAACTCACCTTATGCGCCAGTACAAAATATAGCCAATGAAATGCAGGTGCTTTCTGACCTCATCCAAGACTCCTGTCTATCCCCACCTTGTCTAATTTGTCTCGCTCTACCTGTCCACCATATAGAGATGTCGAGTACTGTGAAAGAGGAAAACACAGCCTACAAAGGTGAACGTTTGGTTTATTGAGTTTAAATTACCCTCATTTCACTGCTACTTTGTGTATTTGTAAGGCCCATTGAACCAAGTACAGCAGAGACTATCTGCAACAAAAAAGAGAGAATAAAAGGAAACACAAAGTTCAGGAAGGTACACAAAACCCAGCTATTCTTGAAAATTATTACACAAATCAGAAACATTAAAAGAGAAATATGATAAATACTAATCAAATGCTCCACAACCTTAATTCGATCAAACCTAAATGAAAACCATAAACCCTAATTCTAAATCCCTATGAGCATCATGCAAAACTTATTATGCACAGACTCATACACGCATTGATTTTTATTCATAAAACCCCAAAATCATCGAGTCAATCATAAACCCTAATCTAGATCCCACAAATTTAACCCTAAATTTATCTACCCACTTAAGTTTACCTACAAGATAGATACTAATCTGAATAAATTAACAATAATCCACTTGAAATAAGAATAAACTAACAATAGTAATGTTAATGTTGTAAAAGACTAAAGAGATGCGAACATACATGAACGAAAGTCGGTGATGCTGACCTGATACAGTGGGCGACGGTGTTAGCGATGAGTGACGGTGGGGAGGGAGTTTAGAGTGGTCGCGAATTGATAGGTATATGGAGCCACGGTATTGGAGCGATGAGGGAGAGAGAGGGGGTTGGTTTATGACCGGTAAAATACTCCGTATAAGGCTATCACGAAGGCTCTCTAACTTTTTTGTTTTTAAAATATTTGTCCCTTATTTGCGGCATTTTCTAACAAAAACGCCTCAATGGTCTTATTTGCGGCGTCAAATGTAAAAAACGCCTCAAATAAGTTTGTATTTAAGAATAAAGAATAAAAAATTGAACTTCTATTTGCTGCTATTAGCAAAAAACGCCTCAAATAAATAGTCGCAAATAGATGTTTTTCTACTAGTGTAACTAATTTGCGATATAACATTTTGTTATTATATGGTTACATTTAATTAAAAAATGGTTACATTTTGATCCGTCTGAAATAAGACGGTTAAGTAAGAATTTCTGAAATAACAAAATGCGAACTATGTGTATCATCTCATACCTCTAAAACGATATAGTACTACTCGTATTACTTAATAATACGGTAGAATGATCTCATTTTCCTTAAAAAAAATGAGCATAAATATTAGGGTTATTTCATAGGAATAATCCAACCTATACCTCATCTTCTCATATTAATCCCTACTAACGATTAACTGAGAAAAATCCAATCTATGACCCCAATTATCTTTCATTGAACTTTGTCTATTTTTGAACTCTTATTTTCGATAAGCAAGCATGTCACCTTGACTTACTTTTTGTTTTTCCTTCTTCCTGGACAAAAAGTAAGTGAATGTGACGTGCTAACCTACCGATAATAAGAGTTTAAAAATAGTCAAAGTTCAATGACAGATAAATGAGTTCATAGGTTGGATTTTTCTTGGTTAAACGTTAGTATGGATTAATATGAGAAGATGAGACATAGGTTGGATTATTCCCATGAGACATAGGTTGGACTAGCTTTCTTGACAAATTTGTGGTACAAAGGACAAAACCCAATTTTCAAAATCATATAAAAACTTGAAATTTTTTTTGTTGATATGCTCCAAAAAGATTAGGTCCCGGATTGTCAACAGGATTCACCGCCATGCAAAACCCTCGATAATTATTCGTCATCAAGGGTATAAACATATTTTCCTTGGGTAATATCATATCAACATCTTCTGGATTATCAAGATGAAAGAAATGGAAAGCCACAGATGGAAATCTCTGTTCATCAGTAGGGTAATTTGAGTAACAAAGATCGAATGCCTGTCCGTGAAAAGGACGCAGAGGTCGCCAGCCATATTTACTACGAAAGTAAGCGATCATTGCATCTCTAAGATAATTATACACACTCCTTGTTAGGACGGTATACGGTGCTCCAGAGTCGATAAAAAAGCCCCGATAGTGCGTATCTTCATCTATCTCGAAAAATAATGGATTTATGGATAGTCGATTTCCATCGACACTAATACCTTTTACGTACAAATGGTATATATTTTTGCTATACATTGTGATCATTTTAGCTTGCCTTGTAGCATCACCACTTATTTGGGCATCGTCTCCAAAATGAACGGTAGATTGTCCTATTATACCATTACTAGCCGATGGTAAACAGTAAGAAAATCGACCTCTAATTTGAGGACCGAGTTGTGTTACAAAGGATCTCGGTCCGACTCCAAGGCCATGTATCCCAGTTATCATGTTTTGAGGTCCAGCATTGTCTCCGAAGAGGAACTCATTTGCAAGTCCACAACCAAATGCTAAATTAGGGTACGTTTCATAATTGTTCGTCCTTGTATTCATGAAATAAAATGTATCTCTTCCTAGTAACCCACTTGAATGATCTAATGGGCCATAAGTTGTTGTATAGCCACAAGATCCACCATAATTTTGCTTTGGTGGCAAGCATAAAGGATCGTTGAAACTCATTCGCTGAAAACTATGAGAGTTTCTATAAACAAAATTTTCGGCTCTTGTCTGGATGCAAGGGTTACAACCTTCACACTAGGGATGTCAATGGGGCGGGGCGGGTGCGGAGGGGGGTCAACCCGCGCCCGCCCCGCGAACTTTTAATGCGCACCCACGCCCGCCCCGCGATCCGCGACGGGTTGAGCTATTCAAAACCATCCCCGCCCCGCGGGGACCCGTTGACCCGCCTATCTCCTTAGGAAATGTAAATCGTAAATCTAAAATATACTTGTCGTACTACTTATACAAATAAGTTTTCGCAAAATGCCTTAATATTCAACTAACTAGAGTCCGTGGAGCAATAAAACGGTTTTACATACAAATATACCACCAAAAACATGCACAAATAGCAGCCCAAAGCCCAAATTTTGATAGAGTATTAGAAGAGTAAACAAAACTACACAACAAATACTCATCAATTTTTCATCTTCAGTTCTTCATCTCTGCTTGTTTTATCAGTTTGGGAAAATGGGGATTTGGGTAGTTAGTGAATGACCTGAATGTAGTGATAACGATTTACGAATGATTATTGTTTATTGCCTTATTGGACTGGGGAAGTGGGTAGTCTGAGTTAGTGGGTTATTTTACTTATTTACTTGTTTGGGCCTGGGGAAGTGGGTAGTTGGGTAGGATAGATTTAATTTATTAAAAGTTTTTTTTATTATTTTAAGTTATATTTATTTTATCTTATTATTCTTATATATTACTATATGATATTATTATTTATTAGGTGGGTATAAGCGGAGCGGGGACATGTGGGGCGGGGCGAGCGGGGTGGGTGTGGGGTGGGGTGGGTCTCATGTGAAACTCGCACCCGCCCCGCGACCCGCGACGAATGATGCTTTTGAAACTCATCCCTGCCCCACGACCCGCCAAATTATTACCCACACCCGCCCCACATGGGGCAGGTGCGGGGCGAGACCCGCCAAGACCCGCCCCATTGACATCCCTACTTCACACTGAACCCATGTCTCATCACAACCCGTGTCAAGAATTACATAGGGTTGATATGCGGCCGGACCTCCGCCTAAAGCAAGTTGAGTTACGTAATAACTATCTTTAAGGAGATATGCTTGTGACTTGAGTGCATTAAGGTCTAGGCGGCTTTTGTTATTGTTTCGAAACCTAAGTACTCGTGATAGAGATATATTGGCAATAAATTGGTGTCTCTCATGTATAGTGAGACCATTAGGTACGAATTGCAACTCGGGAGAGTCTATATGGATCATTTTCATGGTTAGTCCATTGGTGTTGGAGATGAGAGATATGACGACAAAGTGGACAAATATACACATTATTTTAGACATTGTGGGCATTATTTTGTTGAAAAGGGTATAAGAAATGCTTGTTCATTTATTTGTATTATTGTATTTATATCTAGAGGTTTTCATATGATTTGCATTATCACTATTATTTACTAACACTTTCAACATTTTATTTTATTAGCTAAAAAATATAAAATTAATAAAATATCTAAGATTCGCTTAATTAACAAGGGAAAAAATATATCTAGCACATAATGAGGAATAAATTACATTAGAATTAATAGAATAAAATATAATCTTTTTATAATGGTTCAATTTTTATAAATGAAATTGGTAGCGAACCAGTAAATAAATAAATGATAATTTTCTCTATTAGCATTTTTTAAGATATATATTATATAATCCATAACTTATTTTGGTCAAACTTTTCATTAATTTGTAATAATAACACCAAAGGTTTCAAAAATAATATCAAGCAAAATTAGTTGTTTATTTTGTAATTAACAACATTATGGGATATATTTGTAAAAAAAAAAGTTCAATACCTTATATAGAATATTTAATTTAGAATTTTTCCATCTGCTTGAAGTTAGGCTTATTATATACATTTTGTCGTGAAATAAAGAGAAGAGAAAATTGTAGAGACAAGGAAGAGAGAAAATAAGGGAGACAAAATTGTCTTCTTATTTCATTACGAGAAATATATATACACTTACAATGACATGGAGTTTTAATAAGATAATCTATTCTAGAATCCTCTAAGATATAGGCATCCATTAATCTTTCGTACCACTCACCATTAGAGGTTTATTACGGAAGATCATACCTTGTTAAAAATATTTCCAGAAAAGCCAGCCATATGGGTAGAAAAGTGAAGGAAAAGATTATAATAATCAACAAACATGCATAAGAAGTCGCCTCCTTAAAACCTTCCATGGAAAACTTAGTGAGAGAAAACCACGAATAAGGAAAAAGATTACAATGCGTGTCTACTCTCCCTGATGATTACATAACTTGATATATCTTGAAATGATCCTTACTTTGACGTAATTTCTCAATCGAATCCCATCGTAGTTGATAAACTTGATATCTTTAATCAATAAAAATTCTTGATATCTTTAATCTTATATTTGGAACTTATAATCTAGATATAGCATCATTCATGACAATTTCTTTAATTAGGATATTTATTTTATATAATATAGTCACATTTGTAATTGTAATTCTTTTCAATAGTTGACATAACCTTATTATATGTTTAGAACAATTGTCATTTCAACAATTATGATGATCATGACTACAGCGTATTAATGACCTTATAGTGAAATGTCGTTAAATACAATGCTAGGAAAACCCATTGAGACGGAAAAACCTAGTTAATAAGAGCAAAAGAGTGTACTTATCGTCATTCCTAAATTCATTTTGTTTAGGAGAGTTTAATCCGATTATTAATAATTCATTTTGAAAAATATTTGATCTATATTGCCAAATGATCTTATTATATTGTATGGATTGACATTATCATTGTAGACTTTCAATATTTTTTTCCAACTATAACGATACTTCTGAACCATGCATCTTCACATATCGGTAAGAAATTTATCCATATATGAATTCTCAAATGCTCAAAATTCAGGTTGAGAGACAACACTAATTTACTTCAAGTAAACTCTTAAGGAGTTTAAATATTCCATTCTGGAATTAAGCACGATAATTAGTCAATCGTACCATAGAAAGTTCACACGGGATTCTAATTCTATATATATATATAGAATTAGGAAGAATTAGGATCATGGGAGTCCACCTTATTTGGTCGAGTCCTTGAGTCAACCTCATCTAAACCATTAGATCAAAATAAATGAATGGTCAAGATTAAAACAAAATAAATAGATTTGATATAAAAGCAACCAAATCATAATCTATCCATACTCATTTATTCAATCATTCCTTCCTATCCCTTCTCTCTCCCACCCACCTGCCACCTGCCACCCACCACAACACCACCACCCGAAAAAAATCAAAAGAAAAAAATTTTCCCTTCTCATAATCCCTCCTCTCCTCCCTCCTGCCACCACACCACCACTGACAACATCACCGCCACCAACTGTCGCACCTTGTTGTCGCTCCTTTCTCCCTGCTCCCCTCCTCCCTCCTCCTCCTTCTCTCCTTCCTCCGTCCTCCTTCCCCCTTCCTCGCAGTCGCATTCTCCCTCATTTCTCGCCGTTGCCTTTTCCCTGCTCCTCTCCTCTCTTTTTGTTTTTCTTTAGATTTGGGAAATTGACAGTGTTTCATAGACTACTGATGTGTGTGTTTTTCCTTTGTAAGAGGAAGAGTCACTTTGACTTCATACAGATTGGATTATTGTTGTATGTCTTTTTTCTGTTTTTTGTTTTTTGTTCAGATTTGAACTTGGTGGTGGTTGGTAAGGTCGGTGGTTTTGTTTTTTTTTTCCAAATTTGGGAAAGGAACGGTTGTTGTTGGTAGTGAATGTCATATGTGGGGATGGTGGCGAGGGTGATGTCGTGGGGGAAAACAACGATTTTTTCAGATCTGGAATGTGTTTTTTTTTTTGTTTTTTTGTTTTTTTTGTTCAAATTTGGAAAAGGAACGATTATTGTTTTTTTGTTCTGATCTGAGAAAATGAGTGGTTGTCTAGGTAGCACCAAAACGGACACGGACACGGACACGGACACGACACGGATACGGGACACGACATTTAAATTTAATAAAATATACATTTATAGTTATAAATGTTTGATTTTATTTTTGTAAAAGTATTTGATATTAATTTTAAATAAGTGAAAGTAAAACTTGCCCGTGATAATAAATTTATTTTCATTCCTCATCCGAATCAATATTCTAATTAATCTCTTTCTATAGCGCATTTCTCGTCTGAAAAACATCATTCACCGCAAATGATAACCAAATATCGTGGACACGCGACGGACACGGCTCAAATGCCATGGACACGCGTCGGACACGTGCCCAAATAAATGTAGAAAGTTAGACACGGTTGTTTAGGTGTCGGACACGTTTCAGCTGATGGTGGTGGTTGTCGTTGGTGGGTATTGATGCCAATTTGTTGGTGGTGGTGGTTTTTGATTTTTTCAGATCTTGATTATTTTTGGATGGGTTGGTTACTTAAAAAAATGGGTTTTCACTAATAGAAGCATAGAGTTCCACTAATATAACCATGGAGTTCTACTAATAGAACCCTGGAGTTCTACTAATAGTACCATGAAGTTCCACTATTAAAACCATGAAGTTCCACTAATAGTACCATGGAGTTCCAGTGTTCCACTAATAGTACCATGGAGTTCCACTAATACAACAATGAAGTTTCACTAATACAACAATGGAGTTTCACTAATTAAACAATAGAGTTCCACTAATAAAACAGTTGAGTTTCACCAATAAAACAATGGAGTTCCACCAATAAAACAATGAAGTTCTACGCATGAAACAATGGAGTTCCACGTATAAAACAATGAAGTTTCACTCATAAAACAGTCGATTTATACTCATAATTTTTTATATTAAAAACCACATTAAAAAATCAAAGTTACATTCGTACAACATTAGAGTTAAACTCATAATTCTATAGAGTTACACTCGTACAACATTAGAGTTACACTCATAAGTCTCTGAAAATCAAAAGTGAGTAATTGGAAATTAAAATTATGAGAGAAAAAATTTAATAAAGTATTAATAACATGTTCGGTGAGTGTTTTTTTAATCTCAACCATTAATTTTGTTTTGATCCAATGGTATAGATGAGGACTCAAGGACTCAACCAAACTTGTGGACTCATTTGAACGAGTTTTTCAAAACTCAATTGATCAAGAAACATCATTTGATGATCATTTATAAAAGGCTCCTTTGGGGAGTTATCCTTATAGGAGTAAAATATATTTATCTTGTTAAACATTTATCAAAGTAGAAGAATATAACTAATCATGGGAATGCATATGATATATAATACTTGTAAATAACATATTCTTACGACAATGTAATAATAATGTATATGTTAAAACTACGATGCAATGATGAAACTACTCTTTAAATGCACATGATGATGATTAAGCATGCAAATTATACAATTTTCTTTTCCAGTATTCTTTAATTTGCATTCACTTTAGGCCGATAGTTGGAGTTTAGTTCCAAGAGTTCATTTATAATTATATATTATATATTAACAATTTGTACCAAAAAACTATACATTGACAATAAAAATGGGCTTAAATATAAGATCCTTGTAACAACTTGACATTTCTGTAATTTATTTTATTGTATTTAGTTTTCGTTTTATTTATTCGAAAATTTTCACCGTTAATGTGCTTGTTAGTGTAACAGATTAATGAGATTAATATTCTCTCCTTAATCCTCTTAAACTTGTAAAAGAGTGTTATTGGGCTCAACTTCTAGCTTAAATCAAATTGCCCATTAACCTATTTTGAATAATAAGAGATTTATAAACCCAAGTCACCTTTCTTTCCTCTAAGTTTTGCTTAAACACTAAATCTAATCTCTCTCTCTCTCTCCTTCTTCTTCTCTTTAAGCTGTGACACTCTCCCTCTCCATCCGTATTTTACGTGCCCTAAATTTTGTCATCTCTTCATCTATCTTCAATCCTCTTTTTTCCTAGATCGATCCATTCAAGTTGTTCGCTGATAGGATGTCACAACCTAATGCAAAAATACCCTAAAGTAAGGTACAACAAATAAATGTAGTATCTACACTATCTAGGGGTCGAATCCACTGGGACGCTCGTTAGTTTTCTATGTAAATGTTATGGGTAGACTTGCTATGTTAGGTAGTCACAACTCACAAGGTTATTATTTTGATTGAGGTTGAGTTGTAAAAACAATAAATAAAAACTATAAATGATAAATAAAAAACTATAAAATTGCAATATGATAGAGATGCAAAATTATATATTAAAAGGCAATATAGGGAATATAGGTGAACATGCAAATTATTATATAAGTACAAATGACTAACGTGACGATAAATTATTGTTCAATTGTTTTAGGTTATTAGATACCTGTTTTCCAACTTTAGCATCCCAACCATAGAACGAGTCTAACGATCTTCCGATATGGCTAGGTCGGTCTACTACACATGTTTTGCCCTATTCATTTCCGTGCCTTCCGACTTACAGAGATGAATAACAAACTAACCAAAAGTATTGCGCGGCACAAATGATTATATATGAATCCAAACTATGTGACAAAAAGCATATTATGTACAACATTTTATTATCTCTTAATTAAGTCAATTTACTACTAATTTTATTATATATTTCTCCTAGTCCCTAGACTAGAAGATTAGTTACTCATAAAGAAATGTGAGATAGAAATACTAGGTGATAAACAAAACATGATATACGAATGATAACTAAATATAAAATGCAAACTAATTAGGTGAATTACTATTGAACTATAAAAGTGTAAATAAAATAACATATGTAAATACTGAATATAAACTAAAAAGTATTGAAATGCTAGAATAAAGATTACGGATTAAGGATGAATAATAAACAAATGAAGATGAATAATAAACTTGAGAATAATACCAAATGTAGAAACCAAAAGGAACTTCCAAAAGAAACTTGAATACAACTTGTATTGTAATGAAATGTAAATAACAACTAATCTAAAACTAAGAAACTAAAGAGAATTATTTGTGAATGAAAATTACAAGAGAATGTAAGTGTAAAATTGGATATGGAATATGAAGTGATGCCTTCAAGCTTGGACAGTCACTTCTATTTATAATAGAAGTGAGTTGAAACGTACGCATTGAGAGGGCTCCAACCCCGATCGGGGTTGTCATCCCCGATCGGGGACGCGGGTTTCCAATGTTGGTGATTAATAGAGCGATTAATCACCCGATAGAGACCTAAAATCTTAGCATCTTATGCATTTGTTTTCCACCTTAATTTGGACTTGAATTTTGGGGTTGACTTGATTGTTGATATTATTTGCATTTCATTAATTAATCTGATAAATCATCCATGCAAAATCCATACAATTTGAAGCTCAAAGTCCATCTCTTGCTCATAGTTAGCCATATTTATAGTCTTGCATTACTTTGTAGTATTTTAGCTCATTTTAGCTCATTTTCCTACAAAACATAAACACACAATTGCACTAGAAACATTATATTAGCTTAAAATCACTTAAATAAGTGCTAAATGAAATACAAAACAAATATAATATAGGGGGTTAAATCATGTAGAGGCGGCAATCATTGACACAACCCGAAAACACGACACGAACCCGACACGAAATTAGCGGGTTCAGATCAAGGTGTTTCGACCCGTTTACGTAATTGGGTCGACACGAACACGACTCGAACTTACATGGGTCGGGTTAGGGTTGAGGTTTTGCGACACGAACCTGACACGAATAACCCATTAATTTAAATGGGTATGATATATCCATTTAAATGGGTTATAATTGGGTTTTGTTATTATGATTTCGAAATAAGACATGAAGATGATTTTATTCTTGCTGTAAAATTTAATTTTGAATGCACTATATTTATATGGCTTGGACGTGTTAAACGGGTGCAATGGGTCGAAATTGATCTGTTAACAATTAAATGGGTTAAACAAATCGGGTTGGGTTATTGAAAAAATAAATGGGCTGGGTTAGGGTTGATACATGTAACCCGTTTATTTAATTGGGTCGGGTTAGGGTTGAGGGGGTCATGACTCATTTAAAGATATACGAACACGAACCCGACACGGCCCGACCTGTTTGCCAGGTCTAAAATCATGCATAAATATCACTTATCAAACTCTCTCAAGCTAAGTCATTGCTTGTCCTCAAGCAAGATCATATTACCATTGCAACTCCCAAATAGATAGGAAGCTATGATTCAAATCCTGAAACAACTTTTGCATAAGGATATGCAAAATCATGGTTGAGATTTACACGACGGCGTAGAATGGTTGACTTCAAATTGACCTTTTGGTTTTTGCATGATCTTTTGACTTAAGGACTCTCACGATTCACTCATAACTCATTTTGTGTATAAGGATAATTTTGTGAAAAAACACTCAACTATTCCTCGACCCATGAGAGTTCCCGCAATCTAATATGGTAAACAATCATATCATTAAGCCAAAAACAATCAAATGCAAGCAAATAAAGAAGCCAATGGGTTAAAATGAGGCTATTTTGTGACATGGGACATAAGGGGAACAAATGATTATGGAAATGTGGAGCTAAAGCCAAGCTCGCAACAAAACCATGGAAGTATGCTCAATTCCAAACCCAAATACTCAATTAGAAACCAAGTGATAATGATTTCTTAACTTTTTAAATCACAAGAAATTTCTCCAGAATATTTTGATAATGCATTGTAAATTCTTAACTAAAACCTCTTCTTTTCTTCTTTATTTATGCCAAATATTTCATCATTTTTCTTTGGTTTCTTTTCTCTTGGCATTTTTAATTTATTTTCCTTCTTTTTATTCTCATTTTTTCACAATCATATAACAATAAAGCTTATCCAAATTTTTGAGTATCTCAATCATCAAATGATAATAGCTAGTAGGTTGACTAGGGCTAGACAAGTTTATAAGTAGCTAAGGTAATATTAAGATCATATCTTGGCTAAGGAATAAGTCAAAATAATCAATGTGAATGCTTCAAAATTGCTTGACGAATGAAATTAATGCTTAAATGAGATGAAAAGAGAACCATACTTGTGCGTCTTGATGTAGGACACATCATAAGGAGACATATCACTCACCTAAGTGAGACCAAATAAAGATGAAATGACCTAAAAAGAGGTTCTACCTTACCAATTTTGTGACTTGCCAATAGTCGAGATCAAGCTTACTTAGTCAAATCTCCATCTTCCACTTACTATGTCAAAACATCCCCATGCATGATATATGCCATTAGAAATATGAATCAAATGCTCACTGCAAGGGGTACCCAGATCCTTAATGTGCACATCCTCTCCGTGGTGGGTCCTACGAAGAGAGATCAAAGGAGTGAGAGTTGTTTCCCTCAATGGTCTCACACATATGTTCTACAATCTCAATACTATCACGCTGTCACCATCACCTCATTGCCACAACATCCGTATCGCATCACATAGATACAACCACGAGGATTACACAATACAATACAAAGCTATTACTTGACTGAGTAGGATCACCTACTTGACGCACACATCCAAGGATTTCTCACGCGACTCTAAAACATCATCGACGACGGCTCCCTATTACATATTCTACCCATTAACATAGTTGTAAGAAATAACGGAAAGGTCGGACTAATGGAAGGTGGTGACTTACCGGAACGTCTGTTAGTATAGGGTGACCGGTGTTAGGTATTAGATCTGATAGTCGCTTGAGGAAAGGTCGGCTAGCCTCCATGGGAGTTGAGATGAGAGGGGGAAGGGAATGTTTTCCTTTTGTTTTAGGGTTATGTGGTATGACCAAACTGAAATAAGAATCAGGTTTCTATTAAATCCTGACGCAAAAACAAGTATGCTGGAACGACTGCACTCGACCGAATTGGTCTCACTCGGTCGAGTTGGACTAACACGACCGAGTTGGTCTCACTCGACCGAGCATACATTATCCATGCAAGCTTTCTTCCTATAGGAGAACTAATCTCATCCTTCTTATGTCGGTCTCCAGTCAAGTGGTCCATGGTCTAAAGCATGAAAATGGGTCTATAAATCGGGGTGTTATACATAACCTCCCTCAAACTTGGGCCTCCGGCTACCCCCACCATTGGCCCCAACACCGTCCCTAAAACCACCACAATAGCCACCTCATTGGGAGGCGTCATCAAACTGAGTCTCGGCTGCCCTCATCCACTGATATATCAGGTGTCCTACCCCGAACGGGATGTTAGTCCCCTAATCCATCGGTTGGACACCATACGCATTGAACACCCCCTCGATGTTCCCCTCGTCGGACCAAAAACTATGCCTATGAGCTGGTCGAACTAACTAGTTCCACGCCATCTCATGCATATCTCTCAGCACCAAGTCGGTGTTAATACGTTGGGTAAGGTACGCTAAGGGATACCTCGAATCGTAAGAGTACTCCCTTCATCCCGATCATTTGTTAACATATTTTATGTTTCGGTTTCTCATTCATTTGTTTACTTTTCTTTATGTTTTTATTTGGTAATTTGATATATCACGTGCACTATTATCCAATAAGAGTAACAACAAATGATCCCTTCTTCTAATCTTGGTCTCAAGATTAAAGGTAAATAATTGACCGAAACAATTGAGATAAGACAAAAACAAGTCATTTTGAGTTATTTACCGTTTCAATTATAGTCGAGTTTCAAGTCAGGTCAATTTTCAAAGGTCTATAAATCACAGTATATCTATTATCAAACCACTTGGGTCCCGCAAAATATATAGTGTAGCCTTTAAAAAATGAGAAAAAGGCAAGAAAAGATAGTGTGCGAGGGCGACTGAGATAGATAGGGAGAGGGAGCGCAGAAAAAAGGGGAAGCAGTTTATGGGACACGACGTTCCATTTCTTTGCAGTCTTTTTATACTCCAACACTCCATTTTCGTCACACTTTTCCAAGCACATTCATACATACACCCCCTCACTGTTCACTCCCTTCTCTTTGTTTATTTTCCCCATTTTACTTCTTCCTTTTGCTAATTCTTCAACGGCTATTTCTTAACTCAATTAGCCAGATTTTGTGTTTAATCTCATGGATTATCATCACGAGGATGACAAGTATGTTCTTTTAATTGGGTTTTTGTTCATTTTAACAATGAATTGCTTAATTTAGTTTTATGTTTGATTGTTCTTTGCTGGGGTGGTTTAATTTTATGCGTAATTCAGTTTCATGATGTGGGTTTGCTTTTGGTTGATAAATTACTAGCCTGGTATATGGGTTGTTCTAGGTCCGCTTTAGGCTTAAAATTACAACCGTCTTAAATAAGAATATGTATAAAATGCCCATTTGTTAGTCTGGATTATTGGTTTTCTAGTGCTCTAAATTACAATGTAGATTCTAATGAATGATGGAAACTGTGTATCTTGGGTTAGATTTACTTGGATAACGAGTTCATTAATTAGATACATTTTGCTGCTTTTCTATCAACATTTGTATGAATTATGATGCTTTAATCACCCTGATACTTGGATTATAATTATGGTTAATTTGTGCTTAAATGGGGTCATAATGATGTTTGCAGTAACTTATAATGATTCCCATGTGTTTAATATTAGCATTAAATTACTTTATTATGTTGGTTTCCTTGTTTCAAGATTGTATTTTGCTTTTAAATCTCATCATGATCCTGAATTTACTATATTTCTTGACAATTATACCAGTCAGGCATGGGCGTGGCAAGCCGACGATGTATATCTTCTGGCTGATGCTACAATCGGTGAGTACTGATAATGCACAAATTCTCATCTATGACGGCAATATCTGTTCCTCTCACAAAATACCCATGAGGGGTGAGTGGGAAAGCACATGAAGGGTGCCCACCTTATCCTTCTCCTTTTTTGTGAGAGGTTACAAGCTTGTGACGGGATTAACCTAGGGTAGTTTATGTTGTTTGTATAAGATTTGTCTAATTTTGTATTAACTGTGTGTCTCACCTGAACTACAGAAGATATATCTTGCATGTTTGAGGAAACTACTCCAGTTAAGTCTTGTGGAGACCTTGCTTACTATTTTGATGATCGTGGTGAGGCCAATAGTAAGTCTCCTCGAGAGGGTAAAGAGTATGCTTCTCAAATCAAGCGACGAAGGATACTCGAATTTGATTGTGATGATGAAGGGATTTCAACCTCCTGTCTCAAATCTAAGGTTGCTAATCTTGTGCAATATTGTATAATTAAGATTTTCTGATTAAGCTTCATTACTATATGCTCCATTGGTAGAAAATCTATCTTTTGATCTTTAGATATTTTTCCCACAACGATGTACGCTGGTTCTGCTTGTGAAACTATCTCAATTCTCAAATATGGCTGACATTACTTTTTATCTGTTTAGGAGCGAGACAATGCTCATGGCGCTGTGCTGCGTGAATTGGACGTATGCTTTCAAGGTTTCCTTCTTGTTCATGCGATTTCAAGTTTTTATGTGGCATTGAGTATCTATTACATATTCTTACAGTGACAATGTTGTCGACAGCAGACTTTTTACCCCCTTCTATTGAAGACTTTAGACAATCTGAAGCTTGGCTTGCTGAATGCCTCAATGATAGCGACTTGAATATAAGCTCTGATGACGGGTATGAATGACACTTGTATTCCGTTTGAACTTCGAAGCAATTGCCATTGTGCTTACTATGAATTTCCATTTGTAATGCAGGAATGTGTCTTCCACATCTGGCACTCAGATCAGTGTAAATGGTATTGTGTGCACAAATTTGTTTTTGTTTTTCTTTCTCATGACTTATGTGCACGAGGTTTGAATTTTTTTAATGTTTCTCTAGAGATTTGTGATGAGAATCCTGATTCTGGATCAAGTATGGTTCAACGACCCGTTAGGAGCTTCCGAAACATTACTTTCAAAGGTAAATGATACTGTTTTCCGCAATGCAAATGACAGCATTACCTCATTTCCTGTTACTCGGTAATGATTCATCTACTTAATCCCAATATATTTAGGCAGGAAATCATACATGAAGACACCATCAGAAACTCCGTCATCTATAGTTTATCCGTTTGATATTATTAAACCTTGTGGGATTCATGGAGATGTAACTCTTAAAGACATTAACCAGCGCATACTCTCTCCACCCCCATTGAAGCCTAAGGAAGACAGTATTTATCCTACTTCAGCATTTTCAGGTAAACCAGTTGTCGGAAAGACCAAAATCCCGACAAAAGGAGGAAAAGGTTCCATCACAATCATGAGAACCAAAGGATGAGGCAATGAAACATGCCTTCTCCCCCTTATTTTTTGTAGCACCTTCCAATTTTCTCTCGGTTACAAGGTGCTTGTTACTTTCACATTATTTTGCAAGCTCTGACTCGTCAATGCCGACACATATGCCCAAGATATTCAACACTTTTTGCAATTCCACATTGAAGGTTAATCAAAATTGAACAACCAAACTGCGATTCTGATACTCGTATATGATATTTTGCGCAAAACACCTTGTTTTTTTGGGAGGGTAGTGTTCCGAAAGCATTGTCTTAGCTTGAGTTCTTTTGCTTACTTAATATTTAGGTGGTTTGATGGAAATGTAAATGTATTTATGTAGCTCTTTATTTTCGACTCAAATATATATATATATTTACTTGAAGTGCCCCTGCTTTGGATGTAGGGTGTCGGAGGTTGAGAATTTTATTGTGCTAAAAAGTCTCGCTTTGTTAGCACAATAAAATTCTCATTAATTCAAATTTTATTTAATTATGTATTTATGTCTCAGCTTGGTTGTTGAAATAAGTTGGAATTTGATAATATTGGTTGGAGTTGAACTACAAATGTTGGTGGTCTTATTGTATGGAATGTGTTTGACTATTTCGTCGTGTTGACTGTGGACACCCAAATTCATGAACTTGTCCCGGTCATCTCTCATTTTTTGTAAATTTCAATTCATTGATTTAATACAGTACAAATTTTACTGGGCTGGTGAAGGTGCGAGCAATAGAAAAATGACCATTTATTTGGTAAATAGCTATCACTTTAGATTAAATTTTGGTTAAAAATGACTTATTTTTTTAGAGTGGTTGTTTTTTATCAAAAATTAGTCACTATTTATCAAAAAATGATCGTATTTTACAAAAAACACGAATGAGACCGTTGCAAAAAAAAAAAACTACCGTTAATATAGTATTCATAACTTGATAGTAGGGTTAACGACTTAGATAATATACATGTATTTTGCCCACAAAAATGAATGACAAAACCCATGTTTTGAGTGTCTTTGTTGGCTAAAATAATTGTAGGATATCATCTAGGTACGAGTATTATATTTATCACTAGATTGTAACCTGTAAAATTCACGGGTCTGTTTTCGAGATTTTTTTCTAGAATTTTAGATGAATGTAGTAGTTAATAATATGAAATATAAACAGATTATTATTTACGGATAAATTTATTTCGAATAATTTATCACACTCAACATGTCGGTTTACCTGAGTTGTCATATATTTTGTTAATAAGATGTTATCCATTGCACCATTTTTACATATGTAAAATAATTTTACAATTAAGTTGTATATTACATATCCTACATTAAAACCAAAACATAAATAATCTGTTGAAACTAAAGTAGTAAATGGATAGTTGGGTTGAAAACGTAAATTTGCTTAAATTAAGTAATGATGTTCTATACTCCCTCCGATTTTCTGTGTTGTTCCTCTTTCCATTTTGGTCTAATAACATTGATGTTCCCTCTTTCCTCTATTGGACAACATTGAGTGGTCCAAAATCAATTTCATGTAGGGTCATATGTATTGTGTGGTCTAAATTGATTCCCTTATTTCTTGTGTCAAAATGAAAAGGGAACAACACAAGAAATCGAAGGGAGTATTAAACATCATTTGTTGTGTGCAACTGTCTTACACTAAGACAATCCAGTTTTATTAAACAACACCCATTTAATATATTAAATAAATATTTTTCGTATTAAAATTAATTGGCATTATGTGAAAAATCGTGTTACACTATAACGAAAATGCACTCTAGTAAATTACCGCGCACACATTAATATATAAACCGAGCATATTTGATTCTATATCCATATCCATAAACCGAGCATATTTAATTCTATATCCATAATTCCATATTTACATTAATGTTATAAAACATTCTGCCGGGCTAATAGAATATTCCATATTTGGCTAATGCATATTTGATTCTATATTCATAATTTCATTCCATAATATTGCTTATGATTAGCTGAAATATAGGGATTTTCCATGATTTTCGCAATCATAAATCTTGCAACTTTTCTAACCAATATGGAAAGCAATATTTCTGACGGTTTTGTTTATGTAGCTGGTTTTATTGTAAGTGTTTCTAGTACCTCTAATCTTCTGCCACATAAGCGTTTAGAAAAAAATTATGATGCCAAGTCAACTTATTTGGCTCTTGCATTAGTAAAATATATGATTACTCGACTTGTATAATAAGTACGATAAACGAGTTTTTTTAATGAATAAATTATGCATATATAGCTTATAGCAATTAGAGGATTATACAATCAGATGTATATATTTGACAGTATAGATTTTGAGCTCTATGACAAAGAATTTGAGCTTATACATACGGAGTATATTTTACGAGCTTTATTGAAAAGAATTTGAGCGTCTTTATAAAAAAATAGTAAATCAAAACATTATATTGAAATTCAAAAATAATAGTATATATATAACCCAAATATTTTAATTTCAACACTAAAAAATTATAGTGCAAATTTTTTTTGTTAAGAGCTTAAAAAAAATTGTACATAAACTCAATTAGATTCGTATTAAATGTACAAACTCATATATATCTGGATGTATAATCCTATTTGTGGGCTTATAGCATTGTCGAGAATTTGAGATTTTATCGGTAAACTAATTATGTTATATTGCGTTTAGTTAAGCTTGCTTGGGCTATGGTAACATCACTAGTTCTCATTTCAACGGAATATTTAGACGGTCTTATGTGATCATTTGTATGGTAAAATTTAACCACTTAAGACAATATTGTTAACTAGTTTTTGTTGTTTAGATAACTTTTTGTCAAAAAAAAGTAATCACGTGTGATTATAATAGTAAGTCTTGCTTGCGACGGGTCATTATTTGTGACGAATATTTTGTGAGGTAAAATGGATATAAAATGAGTTAGTGGAGAAAGGGGACCACATGAATAGTGTTGCAGAGAGAGAAAAAGTGGGTATTTTGTGAGAGAAAACGGTATCCGTCACAAGTTTACGACGGATAGTGCCGTTGCAAATAAAAATTTGTGTGATTATAATTGGGTTACTATTGCCCATATCACCCTATGAAATCTTTAAAAATAAAAATAAACGTTTAAACAGAGAAGTTACGTACTAACATAGCCCATTGCCCAAAATAGTCGGTACTTTATCAATCTGTGTTCCGATATAGGCCTTTCTTTTAACTTAATTTTGGTTCCTTTTAATTTTAGTTTGTTGTATTTTGTTAAGTATTATTTATATTTAATTAATTATGTTAAGTTAATCTTTTTACAAAATTAACTTTTAATTCAATTAAATTCACTTTCATCTCAGTTTCACCCAATTTAGTTCAGTTAAACTCTACTCCAATTAATTCAATTCAGCTCGTTTCAACGGAAAAGAACAGAGCCTAACTCCAGTTAAAGAACAAATCATATGGGAATTAGTGAAAGAGTTAGTGGGCATGCTTGCTTAAAGTTGTGGAATCAGCATTTCTTAAATAGGAATAATTCTTGTAGTTCTACAGTTTTAGTCTTGTGCCTCCATCTTCGATTGTCTACAACCTTTTTATGGCTTTTCATTTAGTTTACTTGTTAAAGATCTAAGCCATGTTTGTACTTAGGAGTAATATTTTTTCGTAATTTATTTTCGCAGTACAAATTTTACTCACTACAGTATAGTTTGCGCGATTCTTTCCATTTGCATGCCCCTACCTAAAATTAGGGTAACATTATTGGTCAGACCGGCCAAAGTCTTAAGACTCGTCAGCTTTCCACTAACTTTTATTATTTTTTTATTGTTCAGATTCACCTCAGACCAATTTCAGACTTTATACATTATCCGTAGACCCACCTCAGACTTTACTTTTTTTACATTACTTTTCTTTTACAAAAAAAATGACACATGACAATCACTCATTAGATAATCTCAATAAAAGGTGGGGTCAAGACTCACCCAAAGTATTAAGTTGCTTGAATATCCAAGACTCAACTTAAGACTTTGTTAAGATTTTGGTAAATTATTGGTGCTAATTTTGGGTGAGTCTTGTCTTAAAACTTGCTAAAGTCTTGTCTCAAAATTATCAATAATCTTACCCTTATGACTAAACCTTTTCCCCTCAATTTTTGTACTGCACAAACTTTCAAATTAATCAAACTTTTCAATTATTAACTCATACATTTAATTTGTTTATTGCATACCGAATAAAAAAACCTTTTTTTTAAAAATTTTTTTTTTTTAAAAAAAAGGTGAATTAGGGTTAGTTTTTGTTGAACTATTATTACAGGAAGATTGGTTGGTGGCAATGGTGGTGGTGAATAGGCAACTTAGGGTACGACAAGCAAAGGCGTCGATGGTATGACGGTGTAAGGAGTGGCCGGTGAAAAGCGGTGGTCGTGGGTTCTCTTATGAGGGGAGAAGAAAAGGGTAGTTTCGTGGGGGAAGAGGGACAACCTGTTGCCGGCGGCGACTATGGTTGTGCAATAGGGACAAAAAATGGTAAAGTCAGGTGGTAGGGGTGACGGTGGTGGTTACCGAGGGGAAGGAGGTAGATTGGTGGCGGAAGGGGGTGGATGTTTTCATCTTTTGCCTTACAATTGCAGTAAACAATACGTGGGATGGTGGGAAATGTGAAGGGTAAAATGGGGGAAAATGTACTACGTCGAGTAAAGTACGTACTAATCAATACCCTATTTTTTTTCCTTTGGATAAGGTTGGAATCTGCGAACTACTATATATATAGGGTCAGGATCCGGTGAGAACCACCCTTATAATGAGAACCATGAGAACCCTCACTAAATCTCCACCATATCTCGCTTTGAAACTTTCGATTGATCATTTTAGCTTATTTAAATACACACTTTAGTATCATTAAACAAAATTTTTTGATTTTATTAACAAAATATATACTTAGTGTCCCAAAATACAATTAGACATACTAAAACGGCTATAAATGCACGAAAACGACCACTACATGCATGAAATTTTTTACATGCATGAAAATGATTAATAGGTGCATGAAATAATAGGCTCTAAGTGCATTAAAACGAGTTCTAGGTGTAACATCCCAATATTTCGGGACTTGGAAGTTTAATGATTTTAAGTTCAAGTTCGAGAATTAATTTATATTTCGTAATTTTTGGAATTTCTTCTAAATAACTAATTAATTTATGTGATAATATTTTAAAGGATTTAAAATAAGGTTCCATTTAATTTCATAATTTTCGTATTAACAATTTAATTTCATAGTCCGGGAATATTTATATCATCTTAAGTTTATAGTTACCTTAAGTCGGTGTTTTTAGCTTAAACCGTCTTAAAACTTGTCTTATGGGCCTAACTTGTTAATGGACCCATTTCCCCTCTTTTT
Source organism: Silene conica (assembly GCA_029255685.2). Taxonomy (NCBI): domain Eukaryota; kingdom Viridiplantae; phylum Streptophyta; class Magnoliopsida; order Caryophyllales; family Caryophyllaceae; genus Silene; species Silene conica. The sequence continues at coordinate 74,693,467 of CM055318.2, read as the reverse complement.
CCTCACAAAACCCTAACCCCACCAACTTCTACCTCCCTCCTCCAATTCATTTTTCAGATTTGCAAACAACAACAAACACCATTTTTATAAATTTCTCCTCAAATCTTAAAATGCTCATAGAATCTTCGTTTCTTATCCGATTGAGACGATTTTCGCGGCCACGGATTCTTCTTCACGCCCTCCTTCTTTCTAGGTAAGTTTTATCTCATAATCTTTCCGTCAAAATTTCGGCCTGCTCCTGTAATTTCGAAATTCGTGATTTTCTTCGATGTTTGTGTTGTTTTAGACGGTGTTGGTGTTAACCCGGAAGAAGGCTTGGTGATTATTGAAGACGATCTCGAAGATTTCAAAGATTTCGCTAAGTAAAGGTGACGATAATGAGAAACTCGGCCTTATTGTGAATATTAGCAATTTACATGTTTAAGATGTTTAAGTTTCTGATTTTCTTATGGTTTATGTTCATTGAGTTAGAAATCATGCTAGGAATACATGTGTATGTTGCTTATGTGCTTAGAAGATGTTTCACATGCCTAGTATTTCATTTTCAGAAATTTATGTTTGCGACGGATACAAATTATAATCGTATTGAGGATTGTTATGGGTTTAATTGCTGATAGATAGTGTTAGTGGATGATTTGTGATAGTGGGTAAACATTTGTTGTTGTTAATTTAGAGGTTTGGGATCGATTTGGGATGAATTGCTTTTGATAGGAAATTTCGAATTTGCGTACAGCGGACTCTGAGCCGGCAGGCTGACCGGCAGCCGGTCGGCCGGCTCAGAGTCAATGTGTTAAGTTTTGAATGTTCAGAAATTGAGAAAGGTTTCTGAGCCGGTCAGTCGGCCGCCGGTCGACCGGCTCAGGATCCTTCTTGGGTTTTCAAGTTTTGGAAAAAGGCATGGGAAGTGACTCCCAGCCGGCAGGCCGGCAGCCGGTACACCGGCTGAGAGTCACTCCTCGTGTTGTAAGTTTGAAGTTTGGCTTTGGGGAAGAGACTCCCAGCCGGCTGGCCGGCGGACGGTCCACCGGCTGAGAGCCTCTTCTCTTGTTTTTCAGCCGATTGGTTGGGCATGGGATGGGACTCCCAGCCGGTGGACCGGCAGACGGTCTGGGACCGGCTGAGAGCCCCTGTTCCCATTGTTTTGTTTATAACTTTCAAAGGCTTGTTCGGTCTTTGATATGTGTTTGAGGTCCCCGGAGGATGGGCGACACTATATTGGGTTCGGGAATGGAGTGAGGATAAAGACCCCCCGGTCGGGTAACCGAAAGGGAAACCGGCTCTCCCTCATCTTAGTTCCCGGGATCAATTAAGTGTTGTTTAGTGGTTTAAGAAATTAGAGCTATAGGTTAGTTTCTATCTTTGGTTGTTAATGGTTGAGTTGTATGTCGCGTGATGGGATATGTGTTAAGTTCACCTCTGGACCCATTACGTGTTTTGTATGTCGCGTGATGGGATATGTGTTAAGTTCACCTCTGGACCCATTACGTGTTTTGCTTGTGGCGTGTCAGGATATGTGTTAAGTTCACCTCTGGACCTGACACGTGATCGGTTGTCGTACACGGGATATGTGTTAAGTTCACCTCTGGACCCGGTGTGCGATAGCTGTGTATTGGGATATGTGTTAAGTTCACCTCTGGACCCAATACTTGTTTGTAGCATTGGGATATGTGTTAAGTTCACCTCTGGACCCTTTGCTTGTGGATGTATGTTGGGATATGTGTTAAGCTCACTTTTACATCTTCAAATCGACGAACCGTGAGCTCATCCATTTGACGATCAAGACCGGTGTTTTCTACCGAAGATGGACGATTCGTGCTACCGTTGGAGAATGCTTCTGAGCCTGGATACTCCTCTTTCTTTGTGCATCGTCTTCTTGATAACTCCGGATGCACATCCTTTCTTATTGAATAATTGACCATCTTACTTGAAATCTATCTTCATCCCCTTTCGACTTATCCTTGTTACTTGCTTCTCGAAGTACCTTGCAAGTAAACTTTCCCCCTTGATTGAGTTTTGAGGAAGATCTCTGTTGCCTCCGCCTCCTTGATCTTAAGTTGTTGTCTCCGTAGTTCTGTAACCGTTCTGAATTGTTTCCTTTCTGAGGATTTTAAACTTTCGTTACTTTTGCAACTTTACTCTTTTTGAGAAATTCGAAATAAAAGTTTACTTTTGGGAGGTTTAGTTTGAAGAAAGTTGAAAGTTTTACAACTTTGATGGATTTCAGCGTTGATTTTCCATTGGAACTCGTTATTGGAGACGTCTGATAACCTGTACTATGCCTATCAACATCGGATCGATCTAAATTTTGAAATTTTTCATTGATTTTCACCTTGGTTTGCCTTCGGATTAGAATGTCAGGTTCTTGAATGCGCAACGAGAATCCAAACGTTCCTTGATGGAGGCTAGACTATGGTTTTTACTTCTGAAATTTTTGGAAAGAAATCTAAGTTTTTGTATATCAAGTTTTTGTGAAAGTTTTAATCGTTAATGTTGTCCTTGTAACTGCTTTCAAGTTTCGAGGACGAAACTTTTTAAAAGATGGGGTGATTGTAACATCCCGTATTTTTATAAAAGTGATTTTAATAATTTAAAAGTAGTTTACGGAATTTAATAATATTTTAATAATAAATCGTAAATTTATTTTAAGTTTCTCCGTTAAGAATCCGTCTTAAGACTGTTTTAGTTCTTAAGATGTTAACTTGGCAAAACCAAACCCCGACTTGAACCCGTTTCACAAAACAAGTAACCCGACTCAAAATATGGAAAGGACAATATAAACCCCACCAAAACCCTATTCCATCGACATCCATCTTCATTTCCACTGCTTCTTCATTTCCACCATTGTTCTTCATTCTTAAGAGCTTAAAATCAACATCTCAACCTCTTCCCGAACTCGAATCGCGGTAAGTCTTACATTTTCGGAATCCTTGCGAGATTTGCAAGCTTTCTATCTCTTTCAATTTCAATTTTATCAAACTCGAAAAAGACGCTGTTTTGGGGTAAATTCCGTTTTAAGCTTCTAAAACCCGTTTCTTTTGTTGTAAGAGTTGGATTAGAGGACCCGGAGGGTGATAGCTTCGTTATTGAAGAAGAATTCGGAGCATGACCCGCTTTTAAGGTGACGATAATGAGAAACTCGGCCTTTTGTCTATATTAGCACTTTACTTGATTTTTTAGTATGTTTATCTACTAGAAACATGTTTAGGTTATGTGGATTGTGGTTGTGATGCTGTAAATTAGTTAGTATCATGTTAGGGTTTGATGATTATACGTTCTTCACATGATTTATGGAGTATTAATGATGGGTAATAGGTTTATGTGGAGAAATGGAGGTTTTGTTAATTTGGTATGAATGTTTATGTTTGATCTTTGATTATGAATTTAAGATGTTGTATGAGTGTAGTATATGCCGTAGTTTATGATTTTAGAAGTAGATGCAAAGTGTGGGAACGAATTCTTGAAGTTTGATTGAAGTTTAAAGATGTCGAATTGCGTATTTTCTGGGCAGAGGACTCCCAGCCGGTCTGAGGCCGGCGGCCGGTGGACCGGCTGAGAGCCCCATTTGGTATTTGTTGTTTGTCGATGTTGTTTTGCAAAATTTGGGGAAAAGGGTCCCCAGCCGGTGGACCGGCGGCCGGCCGACCGGCTGGGAGACCTTTTTGTTGTTATTGTTGTTTTCGTAAGAAATTGGGAAAAGGGTTCCCAGCCGGTGGACCGGCAGCCGGCCGACCGGCTGGGAGTACCTCTTGGTTACTTTTGTTGGTTTTGAGCACGAGGGATTGGGACTCTCAGCCGGCCAACCGGCAGCCTGTGGCTGACCGGCTGAGAGCCCCTGATCGAATTGTTTTGCTCATAACTTATGTTTCGCATGTCGGATTTGATTGATTCTTTTTCCGTATGTTTCGTATGCTTATTTGAAGTCCAAGAAAATTGGGCGGCACTTATGTCGGGTTCGGTAATGGATTTGAGGATGAAAGACCCCCCCGGCCGGGCAACCGGAAGGGAGACCGGCTCTCGGCTCAAATTCGTTCCCGAAGTTGGCTAAGTGTTTCATGGATGTTTAATGATGAGTTATTTAAGAAATGATTGTCATTCGAATTTGAGTTGTTGTACATCTTAGAGATGACATTTGTGATTTGTGTAAACCTGCTGTGCGCTGCTATAGTACTCGAGTTCTCACCTGATTGCATTGTGTAGCTGGTTGGCCGTAGTGACTTGGTCTCACGGTCAGGTCTTAGATTGTCTGCCCGCCTTCGGGCATATCTCGTTCCTAGCTAGTTCGGGTCTTGGGGGTGCCTCGTGCACTTGTCGAATCGGGGATCGTGATTCGTTCCGCTCCGAGAGTCTGGCCAGGTTTAGACTAGGACAGTCTTTTGATGTCGTCCTACCAGGGGGTTGTATAGTCTGAGATTGGGAATGTCGTGGTATATAGACGAGTCGATTGTCGGCCTGCTCATAGTAGTCTAGTAGAGTCACTTGGCTGATCAATCTAGTAAGAGTCGAGTTGCTTGGATGACCTATCTCTTGTTTGTAGAGTCACTTGGTTGGCCTATTGTTGTTAGAGTCGAGTCACTTGGATGGCCTATCTCTTATCGATTTAATTGGACGTTGAGCATGCTTTAGTTGTGATTGCGTTTGTATGATACTGGGTTATCTTAGTATTGTTCGTCCAAGGCATTGGACGACTCTTAGTTCGGTTTCGTAAATGGTTTGGATTGAAAGACCCCCCGGCCGGGCAACCGGAAGGGAAACCGGCTCTCCTTCCAAATAGTTTCCGAAGTTGGTTGAGAGCCTTGCATAAGTATTTGCATGTTGACTTGAGATTGAGATATTGAGATTTGCATGCTTCACATGTTTTATATATGATGGAGTATATTGTATGCTTATGTGTTATGTGTCACTGACAATAGGTGGCTAGGAGCACTCTAGTCACTCCCCACTGACTGTGGCGCACATGTTGTATGTGTGTAGGTTCATGAGGCTGTTTTGCAGGGGGTTACGTTGAGGCTGGCGAGCGATGATCCTTCATCGTTGACTTTTACCTTTATCGTGTAGCTAGACCTTAGACTTTCGTTTCAGTACTTTGTGCCTGTAGGGATATGCTATCCCGGGCTGCTTTGTATCGTACTTATATACTTATTTATGTTTTATCTTTCGCATGTTTAGATTTCTAAAGCACCTCGCATGTTTAGTTTTGTTAAAAAGTTTTAATTCCGCTGCATTTTTGGTACTTTGTATGTTTTACTTTTCCGCTTTCGCGAGGGGTTTTACAATATGTGTTAAGTTCACCTCTGGACCCATTACTGTGTTATGTTTAGGGATATGTGTTAAGTTCACCTCTGGACCCTTTACTTGAATTGTATGTTTAGGGATATGTGTTAAGTTCACCTCTGGTCCCTTTACTTGAATTGCATGTTGGGATATGTGTTAAGTTCACCTCTGGACCTGTAACACCCCCATTTATTTAAGGGCCTGGACTAGGACTCCTCAGATAAATAAAGGTGTTACCATCTCGGTTTCCCGAGGCAGTAGATACAAAGGAAGATAAACAGTACTTTATATAAGATTTAAACTCAAACATGTTCTTACATAACCAAAAGATAAAACTGTTCGGATCAAAAAGAAAGTACAACTCATAGACTATTCTCAAGTGATCTATGCTCTAAACAGGTCCGGGTCCAAGCTTCTCACTTCCCTAAGCTCCCATAGTCTTTAACCTGTCAATCTGCTCCCCAATAATTGGTTCATCACAGGTGATCACGAATACACAGGGTCAACCACGAGGTTGAGTAGGGAAAACCATAAATAGAAAACATTACTATAAATAGAAAGCTGAATATCTCCACTCCGATTCACAGACCCTTTTTCTCCGCACCAAACACAGACCCTTTATCTCCGCGCCACACAGACCCTTTATCTCCGCACCAACACAGACCCTTTATCTCCGCACCACACAAACCCTTTATCTCCTCATCTCATATCGTATCACAGAATATATAATCAAATATCATAAAATTCCAATCAAGTATTAATATAAAACATTCATGGTAATTATCAATAACAACTGAGTAATCATTATGATATGCACCGTAATTCCCCTACCTGAAATAGCAGTAAATGCAGATACGTCCAAGCGCGTTAAAAGTGTTCCACACGAAACTTGCCACCTAAAATATATATTACTTAATTAATAAACTTCCTACTCACGTAACACGTACACACATTCCATTTATAGTAACTTCCTATAAATAGCAACTGCCAAAAATAGTAACTTGGTTTGAAATTCAAATTATTGAGATGTGCATAAATACCAAATCTTACAATAAATGCTCAAAAATCCTTTCCCTTAAAATCACCATATCTTTACTTAATAGATAAATATTACCATACCAAATAATAATTATAACAAAACAAGAATAATAATAATAAAGTTAATAATAATAATAATAATAATAATAATAAGTAAAATAAAACAAAAAGGACGAAACAACAACCAACAAAACACGAAACCCAACGCCTACCCGTGACTTCCAGCCCTTCGCACGACCACCCCAGCCGTCTCGAACACCAACCACCACCACTACCCGACACCACTGGTTGCACTCAAACCCCACGACACCAGGAACTCCATCCCCGACCACCGATGAGTCAGACCTGCCCCAAAACACCGGCCTGACCTGCAACCAGCGCTCCCAGAAACCCCTGAAACAACCCCTGTTCGACAACCCTACACGTCACCAGCACCACCTTGACTGCCACCCAAAAACACCCCTATACCTGAACCACCTGACCGTGGTGGTACCACCGCACCGACCTCCCCCTAGTCATCGGTGGTACCACCCCCAAACTAATATAAACAACACTCAAACGACCACCAACACCTCGCTTTCCTGTTCTCCCCAGAACCACCATGACAACAACCCCCTTGACCGCTAAACGACACGCCCCTTATCACTACAACCACTCCTAGTCCACCCCCTGACTCACCCTTGACGTGAACCACCACCCACAACTACTTCTTGTAACACCACAGAGACACCACAGACAACACAAACCACAAACCCGACATCCCAAAACCGTAACGGCTGTAACCAGGGGTGATAAACACCCCTGTCGACGCCTGACCACGACACTACCTCCACCGTGCCTAACTCCCTGACCAAGACCCAGCCTCTGGCAACATAAAAACATAAAAACTGACCCAAACCCGACACTCATCCTTCATCGAAACACTAACAAGCATAGACACCTTAGAACAGAATTACAAACAACTTAACACTGATTGCGCATACCTGTTTTCCGACCTAATTCGAAGGGTTTAGGAAGGCTATAACCACCGTGGGGATCTGACCTCCTTGGAGTATGGTGTCGGCTGAGTAGATTAGTGTAGAGTTAGGGTTTTGAGGTGAGTCAGAAGTGAGTCAAATCCCCTCTTATAAGGCGGCAGAGGGACTAGGGTAGTGAGGTCTGTTTGTGTTTAAAACGTGAGCATGGGCTGTTTACACGAATATCGAGGCCCAAGGCCGTGCTACACCAGGTCCAGGGTTCGATCCACATGAACAACCTACTACCAACATTACGCTAAGGTGGATAGGTCCTCCATTCGAGCCCCACAGACAACCAAGACACCCCTCACAAAACGAGTACAAGCATACTAGTGCCTTGATTTATAAAACCAACGCTAAAACGCATCGCTTAGGCATGTAACACTTATACGATGCAAATAAAAATCGTAACTAAAAACGGAGTATTACAGTCTTCCCTCCTTAAAAAGAACTTCGTCCCGAGGTTCTACCACACTTAGGTGACGAAACAATCAACACGAACGACTTGGGACACTAATAACACCAAGCAAATGTCATAAAATTTTGATTTAAATCACAGAATGTTACATTCCACCCCCCTTAAAGAAAAGTTACGTCCGCGTAACTTACCTCAATCGAACAAATGTGGGTAACGTTCCCTCATAGATGCCTCGGGCTCCCACGTAGCCTCCTCCTGGTTATGATTGGTCCACAGGACCTTCACCAGGACCGTCTCTCCGTTGCGAGTCTTCCGCACCTTTCTGTCTAGAATTTCTTTCGGAGTCTCAATGTACGACAACTGCTCATCTACCTCAATCACCTCGTATCACTCACGTATTTCCTCAACTGGGACACATGGAACACATTATGGACCTTGGATAGGGTTGGAGGCAAAGCTAAACGATACGCCACCTCTCCAACTCTGTCCAAGATCTCAAATGGTCCAATAAATTTCTGACTCAGTTTGCCACGCTTGCCGAATCTCATCACTCCCTTCATCGGAGAGACTTTCAGTAATACTTTCTCTCCGACCTCAAACGAAATATCACTCCTCTTCAGATCAGCATAGCTCTTCTGTCGATCCTGAGCGGCCCTCATCCTCTGACGAATAATCTGAACCTGCTCCACCATCTCCTGGATCATATCTGGCCCCAATGTCACAACATCGGCTCGATCATCCCAACACACAGGGCTCCTACACTTCCTCCCGTACAGAGCCTCGAAAGGGGCCATGCCTATGCTCGCATGATAACTGTTATTATAGGAAAACTCGATCAACCCCAGTCGATCCGCCCATGATCCTCCGAACTCAAGTACACAAGCTCTCAACATATCCTCAAGAGTCTGAATCGTCCGCTCAGTCTGTCCATCAGTAGCCGGATGAAAAGCTGTACTCATCTTCAATTGGGTACCCAAAGCAGTCTGCAACTCCTGCCAAAATCTGGATATAAACCTCGAGTCCCGATCTGAAACAATATCCTTGGGTACACCATGCAGTTTGACCACATTCTGAACATACGACTTAGCCAACTCAGCTTTACTCCAGGTATCTTTCATCGGAATAAAGTGGGCTGACTTAGTTAAACGGTCCACGATCACCCAAATCATGTTGTTGCCCCTCTGAGTTCGAGGCAACCCCACGATAAAGTCCATCGAAATGTTCTCCCACTTCCACTCTGGCACATCTAACGGTTGAACTTTCCCTTGAGGTCTCTTATGCTCCCCTTTCACCCTCTGACAAGTCAAACATCTCGACACAAACTCTGCGACTTCCTTCTTCATATTAGGCCACCAAAACGTCTTCTTAAGATCCTTATACAACTTATCACCCCCTGGGTGAACAGAATAAGGAGTAGCATGAGCTTCAGTCAGGATCTTCTTCTTTAGCTCCCCAACATTTGGTACACACCATCGCCCACTGAATCTCAAACTACCATCGGTATGAATACCGAACTTGGATACCCCATCGCCATTCCCATTTTCCACCATCAAACGCCACTTCTGGATTCTCTCATCGTTCTGCTGTAACTCCCGAATCTCCCCATACAATTCAGGCTCCACTGTCAAGTCACCAAGAGCGCCCCCTTTCCGGATCATGAATATTCCCATCTCCCTTAGTTCACCATACAACCTCCCTCTCGATCTGGCACAATCCAAAGCATGTATTGACTTCCTACTGAGAGCGTCAGCTACCACATTTGCCTTGCCCTCGTGGTAGACAATCTGCATATCATAATCCCCGATCAACTCTATCCACCTCCTCTGCCTCATGTTCAACTCCTTCTGGGTGTAGATATATTTCAGGCTCTTATGGTCAGAAAACACTTTAAAAGTGGCTCCATAAAGGTAATGACGCCACAATTTTAGTGCAAAGACCACAGCGCCCAACTCCAAATCATGAGTCGGATAATTCTCTTCATAAGTCTTCAACTGGCGAGATGCATACGCGATCACTCTCCCATTCTGCATTAGCACACAACCCAACCCATGTTTGGAAGCGTCGGTGTATACTTCAAAATTATCACTTCCAACTGGCAAGGCCAGGATAGGAGCTGTTGTCAGGCGTTCCTTAAGAGTCAGGAATGCCTTCTCACAACCCTCATCCCAGACAAAACGGTTCTCCTTCCTCATTAACGACGTCAACGGTTTTGCTATCTTCGAAAAGTCTTTGACGAATCTCCGGTAATAACCTGCTAACCCCAGAAAACTTCGGATCTCACTCACATTCTTCGGACTTTGCCACTTAGTCACAGCTTCAATTTTACTAGGGTCAACAGATACCCCCTCTTTGGAAATGACATGCCCCAGAAACGCCACCTTCTCCAACCAGAATTCACACTTACTCAACTTAGCATTGAGTTTATGTTCTTCCAAAGTCTGTAGTACCTTCCTCAAATGATCTTCGTGCTCCTCCGCATTCTTGGAATATACCAGGATATCATCGATAAATAGCACCACGAACTTGTCGAGATACGGGCTGAAGACTCGATTCATCAAGTCCATGAACACAGCTGGAGCATTAGTCAATCCAAAGGGCATAACCACAAATTCATAGTGGCCATACCTCGTTCGGAAAGCGGTCTTCGGAATATCTTCATCCTTTATCCTTAATTGATGATACCCGGATCTCAAATCAATCTTGGAGAAAACCCCGGCTCCACTCAACTGATCGAACAAGTCGTCAATTCTCGGCAACGGATAACGATTCTTGATGGTCACATTGTTCAGCTCTCGATAATCAACACACAACCTCAAACTCCCATCCTTCTTCTTCACAAATAACACGGGTGCTCCCCAGGGCGACACACTGGGTCGGATGAACCCTTTCTCGGCTAGTTCATCCAACTGCTTCTTCAATTCCTCCATTTCTTTCGGTCCCATACGGTACGGTGATTTAGATATTGGTCCCGCTCCTGGTTTGAGGTCAATGGAAAATTTCACTTCCCTCCTCGGCGGTAACCCTGGAACGTCGTCTCTAAAAACTCCCTCAAACTCCCGCACCACAGGTATCTCACTAGTCTTGGGGTTCTCAGCCTCACAATCCCACATTTGGCACAAAATTAGGCTTTCTCCTTTCCGCAAGCTAGACTTCAGGGTATTGACAGATATAAATTTGATCTTTGGTTTGACTCTATACCCCTTGTAGGATACCCTCACTCCCTTGGGTCCCTTCAAGGAAATTTTCTTTTGATGACAGTCGATAAAAGCTCTATACTTTCCCAACCAATCCATCCCTAGGATCACCTCAAAACCTCCCAGCGGAAATTCTATGAGATCACAATAGAACATTGCTTCCCCGATTCTGATGGGGACACTTCCATAGACTCTATTACAAGCTATTGACTCTCCTGAAGGTATGGTCACTGAGTCCGCGACCCAGTCGAACCTCTCAAGCCCCAAAACTCTAACATGGTCTCTAGACACAAAAGAATGGGTGGCACCGGAATCGAAAAGTACGAAAGTAGGTTTAGAGTTCACAAGAAAAGTACCAGTAACCACATGAGCGTCCTCTTGAGCGGCCTGCTTTCCCATGGCAAAGAGGTTGCCACTGGACTTGACCCCACTCTGGCTGGCGCCAGATGTCCCAGCCTGCTGATTTCCTGCCGTCCCCGTCTTGTTGCTGTTCCCACCTCCATTGTACTGATTTTGATATGAACGGTTCTGATTGTTGTTGTTGTAGTTCCTCTGGTAGTTGCTGCTGCCTCCGGACTTCGCACCCCCACCATAGTTTGCCATGGGTGTGCGATAGCCACTGCTGCCATAGGACTGCGTGCGAGATCCCTGGTATCCGGATGTAGGTGTGCGATAACCCCCGGACTGATTCCCTCCAGAAGAACGACATACTGCTTGCTTGTGCCCAATCTTCCCGCAGCCGAAACAGACCACTCCCACTGAACCACTACCGGAACCTCCACCCCTGAAGTTGCTCCCACTCTGGTTCCTCCCACCACCAGAGGCACTACTCCCGAAATACCCACTGAACTTGTTATTACTTGGCTTTTTCGATCCTGAACCCTCAGCTACTGGTTCAGCCTTCCTCTTTTCTGACCTGGACTTCTTGTCTGCCTTAATCATATCCGAAAGCCTCTCCGCCGCCCCAGCCCTTAAATAGATGTCACGGACTGTGGTGGGCGGAGCTGCAATCAGTCTCTTCTTAACGGCGATTGATAACCCCCTCTCAAACTTCATGGCTAGCATAGCATCGTCCAATCCCATATCCCTCACATAGTGTACCAGCTGGATGAATTTCCTGTAGTAAACCTCTACGGTCATGTCCTCCGACATCGTGAATGAGTCGAACTCCTCCCTCAGCTTGCTCTTTTGGAATTCTGGTAGAAACGCCTCGTTCAGAACCCCCTGGAATGCGTCCCACGGAACAAACGCGGATCCACCCTCTGTAGCTGCTTCCCGGAGCTCTCCCTTATTCGCGGTCCACCAATCCCCAGCCATACAATATGTGTTAAGTTCACCTCTGCATTTTTGGTACTTTGTATGTTTTACTTTTCCGCTTTCGCGAGGGGTTTTACAATATGTGTTAAGTTCACCTCTGGACCCATTACTGTGTTATGTTTAGGGATATGTGTTAAGTTCACCTCTGGACCCTTTACTTGAATTGTATGTTTAGGGATATGTGTTAAGTTCACCTCTGGTCCCTTTACTTGAATTGCATGTTGGGATATGTGTTAAGTTCACCTCTGGACCTGTAACACCCCCATTTATTTAAGGGCCTGGACTAGGACTCCTCAGATAAATAAAGGTGTTACCATCTCGGTTTCCCGAGGCAGTAGATACAAAGGAAGATAAACAGTACTTTATATAAGATTTAAACTCAAACATGTTCTTACATAACCAAAAGATAAAACTGTTCGGATCAAAAAGAAAGTACAACTCATAGACTATTCTCAAGTGATCTATGCTCTAAACAGGTCCGGGTCCAAGCTTCTCACTTCCCTAAGCTCCCATAGTCTTTAACCTGTCAATCTGCTCCCCAATAATTGGTTCATCACAGGTGATCACGAATACACAGGGTCAACCACGAGGTTGAGTAGGGAAAACCATAAATAGAAAACATTACTATAAATAGAAAGCTGAATATCTCCACTCCGATTCACAGACCCTTTTTCTCCGCACCAAACACAGACCCTTTATCTCCGCGCCACACAGACCCTTTATCTCCGCACCAACACAGACCCTTTATCTCCGCACCACACAAACCCTTTATCTCCTCATCTCATATCGTATCACAGAATATATAATCAAATATCATAAAATTCCAATCAAGTATTAATATAAAACATTCATGGTAATTATCAATAACAACTGAGTAATCATTATGATATGCACCGTAATTCCCCTACCTGAAATAGCAGTAAATGCAGATACGTCCAAGCGCGTTAAAAGTGTTCCACACGAAACTTGCCACCTAAAATATATATTACTTAATTAATAAACTTCCTACTCACGTAACACGTACACACATTCCATTTATAGTAACTTCCTATAAATAGCAACTGCCAAAAATAGTAACTTGGTTTGAAATTCAAATTATTGAGATGTGCATAAATACCAAATCTTACAATAAATGCTCAAAAATCCTTTCCCTTAAAATCACCATATCTTTACTTAATAGATAAATATTACCATACCAAATAATAATTATAACAAAACAAGAATAATAATAATAAAGTTAATAATAATAATAATAATAATAATAATAAGTAAAATAAAACAAAAAGGACGAAACAACAACCAACAAAACACGAAACCCAACGCCTACCCGTGACTTCCAGCCCTTCGCACGACCACCCCAGCCGTCTCGAACACCAACCACCACCACTACCCGACACCACTGGTTGCACTCAAACCCCACGACACCAGGAACTCCATCCCCGACCACCGATGAGTCAGACCTGCCCCAAAACACCGGCCTGACCTGCAACCAGCGCTCCCAGAAACCCCTGAAACAACCCCTGTTCGACAACCCTACACGTCACCAGCACCACCTTGACTGCCACCCAAAAACACCCCTATACCTGAACCACCTGACCGTGGTGGTACCACCGCACCGACCTCCCCCTAGTCATCGGTGGTACCACCCCCAAACTAATATAAACAACACTCAAACGACCACCAACACCTCGCTTTCCTGTTCTCCCCAGAACCACCATGACAACAACCCCCTTGACCGCTAAACGACACGCCCCTTATCACTACAACCACTCCTAGTCCACCCCCTGACTCACCCTTGACGTGAACCACCACCCACAACTACTTCTTGTAACACCACAGAGACACCACAGACAACACAAACCACAAACCCGACATCCCAAAACCGTAACGGCTGTAACCAGGGGTGATAAACACCCCTGTCGACGCCTGACCACGACACTACCTCCACCGTGCCTAACTCCCTGACCAAGACCCAGCCTCTGGCAACATAAAAACATAAAAACTGACCCAAACCCGACACTCATCCTTCATCGAAACACTAACAAGCATAGACACCTTAGAACAGAATTACAAACAACTTAACACTGATTGCGCATACCTGTTTTCCGACCTAATTCGAAGGGTTTAAGAAGGCTATAACCACCGTGGGGATCTGACCTCCTTGGAGTATGGTGTCGGCTGAGTAGATTAGTGTAGAGTTAGGGTTTTGAGGTGAGTCAGAAGTGAGTCAAATCCCCTCTTATAAGGCGGCAGAGGGACTAGGGTAGTGAGGTCTGTTTGTGTTTAAAACGTGAGCATGGGCTGTTTACACGAATATCGAGGCCCAAGGCCGTGCAACACCAGGTCCAGGGTTCGATCCACATGAACAACCTACTACCAACATTACGCTAAGGTGGATAGGTCCTCCATTCGAGCCCCACAGACAACCAAGACACCCCTCACAAAACGAGTACAAGCATACTAGTGCCTCGATTTATAAAACCAACGCTAAAACGCATCGCTTAGGCATGCAACACTTATACGATACAAATAAAAATCGTAACTAAAAACGGAGTATTACAGTCTTCCCTCCTTAAAAAGAACTTCGTCCCGAGGTTCTACCACACTTAGGTGACGAAACAATCAACACGAACGACTTGGGACACTAATAACACCAAGCAAATGTCATAAAATTTTGATTTAAATCACAGAATGTTACAGGACCCGACATTGTTTGGTAGTGGGATATGTGTTAAGTTCACCTCTGGACCCATTGCTAGTGTTTATTGATATCTTGGTTTATGCCTTAAGTTGGCCTCTGAGTCCTTGATTGTGAAAGTGTGTTAGTATTCAGGTTATGTCTTAAGTTGACCGCTGAAACTTTTTACTTGATGTTTTATATATGCTTGCCTTGAGATTGGTACAGTGTCAGATATGCATGATAAAGTTAATGATTGTACTACTTGAGTGATAGTTCGTTCATCCAAGGCATTGGATGACTCTTTGATCTGTTTCATAAATAGTTGGACTGAAAGACCCCCCGACTGGGTAACCAGTAGGGAAACCGGCTCTCCTTCCAAACGGTTTATGAAGTTGGTTGAGAGCCGTGCATTAGTAATTGCATGATAGTTGATGATCGTTATTGAAAGATTGAATACTTCACATGTTTATATATGTTGGAGTATTCTGTTTGTATTGCTTGTTACGTGTCGTTACAAAAGGTGGCTAGGAGAACTCTAGTCACTCCCCACTGATTGTGGCGTACATGTTTACATGTATGTAGGTACATGACAGGTGGTTGGCAGAGGGTTGCATGGAGCTAGCGAGCGATGATCCTAATCATCGATTGACTTACACGTTTACGTTAGCTAGACTTAGTTTACATTTCAGTTTTGAGTGCCTGTAGGGATGTGCCATCCCAGGCTGATTGTATATATATATTTTACTTTCAGTTTCAGTTTTAATTCACCTCGCATGTTAGTTACGTTAAAAAGTTTTAATTACGCTGCATTTTTAGTATTTCGTATGTTTTATATTTCCGCTCTCGCGAGGGGTTTTACAGTTGGTATCAGAGCGTTATCGCTCCCGACGCACTCATGTAACCCCCAACCTTAACTTGACCATATAATTGAATAATGAATGAGAGATGGGGTAGATTTAAGGACTTATATTGTAGTTCTTTTTGTGATTGCTCTTATTAGGCTCTAACGTGTTTGTTGATTGTCATTGATTTCACTTTTATATCTTTCAATCGACGAACCGTGGGCTTATCCATTTGGCGGTGGAGATCGGAGTTTCTACCGAAGATAGAAGATTCGTGCTACTGTTGGGGAATGCTTCTGAGCCTTGAAGATGCTCCTCTTTCTTTGTGCATCACCTTCTTTGATAACTCTGGATGCACATCCTTCTTTTAGAATATTTGTCTATCTTGCTTGAACAGATCTTCATATCTTTTCAGCTTAACCTTGTTGCTTGCTTTCTTAAGGTGCCCTCTAGGTAATCTTCCCTTTTATTGGATTTAGAGGAACTAGTCTTAGGATAACTGTAAGCTGTGTTATGAGAAATATTGTTATTTGAGGAATAACTTAGGAGGTATCGAGAGACATGTTTTGGTGATCTAAGGGTCTAGTTGTCTATCCAATTGGGAGAGTGAAAGTGAGTGATAGGATACTTGCTTGAAGGTTGAGTTGTATACTTAGTATTCGGTGCAACCTAACCTTGAGAATCATGCTTAGATCGTGAAAGTTTGTGGATTGTAGAGTACTGTTTAAGGAGTTAGATAAGATACTTGAGGATATAGAGCGACCTGAGAGGATGGCCTTAAGATGCTAATGATGAAGAATAGATGATTGAAGCGAGTTAGTATCACTTGACTTAGGTGAGTGACTGAGCTGAGAAAGGTCCGTTGTTGAGGAATACGAATCATTGGCTATAATAGTTGAGTGCTCGAAAAATTTATGATTTAAACTGGGAGGAAGTGAATCATTATCTGGCCTTAGGTTATTTAATGGATCTTAGCGTTCTTCTATTGAAGAACTTAAAGGAAACTTGAGGATGCACCGCCAGTTTGTGAATGGAATAAAGTAAGTCATTGGGAGAGGAAAGTTCGGAAAAACTTGATGGTTTAAGAATTGTTATCTTGTGGACAGTGAGGTAAGTAAAGTGTATATGACATAAGGGTGGTCACCTGAAAGTGTTATTGAATTGTCATTTGAGGAACTAGCAGAGATGTGTCATCTCAAACTTTTGGGAATAGGTAGTTGTGATGATGATATCGTTTAAAGTTTGGAAGATTAGGGTATATAAATCATAGGAGGAATTTTTCGTGAGAACCGATAATTGAATGACTTGATTTGGAAAATAAGAAGTGAGAATTCCGCGAGAATAGTGAGAGACCCGCACCTTGGAAGATTCCGCAATCGTTCTTTTCACGTCGCTTCTCTCCTTTCTTCTCTTTTGCTTCTCCGTCTGATCTTGACTTCAATTTTATTGGAGTCTATAACCTAAAGTTCCTTACCTTGTCATCTTATTGTCCCTCGAGCCGTCTTTCGTTTGTCTCTCTCGAGGCCTGTGTCGTGTTTATCCCTGAAATTCGCATCTCATCTCCTCTTCTGTGAGCCTTGTTCCTTTTCATCTAGAATAGTGGCGAGATCGACCTGTTCTTGGGGTAGAGATACATGCCTTGAGGAATGCTTGGTTCTGCGTTGTCAGGATTTGGTTGACAGAGTTGGTGAGAATAATGTTCGGGCGATGTTGGACAGTGTGCCGTCTTGAGAGTCCATGTTAGATGGATTGTGTGTAAGTGATCTTTGTAGATTTCTAAGCACCATTTGAGGATTGGAATAGAATGCTTGGAGTTATAGATGAATTTAGAGGAATGTGCCTTAGATAGTGATGATGTGTTCAAATGGATGAATGAGGTAAGTTAGTGCTACTTAATCTTAGGAATTGTTGTAACGCAGAAAGGATCATATTTGAGGAACGAGAGTTATTGGTAACGGAGAGAGAATGTTGAGACATTTGCGATTTAACTTATGGAGTTGACTGAGTGTTTGGCCTTAAGTTACTTATTGAACCTCCGCGTTTACCTATTGAAGTACTTAATGAAATTGGAGAATACACCCACTGTTAGGTGAATAGTTTATGATAACTTGTGGGATAATGAGACCCCGTTGGCCTAATAATACTTCAATGGTGATTGATGGGTAACCATTGATGTTTGTAGTAATCATAGTGTAGAGATTTGTAACTTATAAGTGTTCAGTAATATCATTTGAGGAATCTCGAAATGTGAATAACTAAGTCTTACTGAAACTGTGGGAGTGAAGGTTGGTACTTCCTTGGAACTTTGCCTTGGGATGTATACTGTGAGTAAGTGGTTAGAAACCAGAGGATTTAGAAGTTGTTACCTTAGTAAGGTCGTGATTTGAATATTCACTGTGGTAATAAAATTTGGAAATTTAGGATTTCGAAGCACCTTGTGGAATAAGTTGTTGGGATCAAGCTGTTTAAAAATTGAAGTTATGGAATTTTGTTATGGTCCCCAATGGGAGAGGTTACAGAATAATGAATACCATATCTTGAGTTTTGAGGTTCGATGTTATGGTAATGAGGATTTTGGGTTAGAGTTTCGGAAGTGCGTGAACCTTGGTCTAGGATGCGCGCTTAAGCTTCTGTCTGGTGGATGAATACCTTGTTCTGTGGATAAGATAATGGCAAGAGAGATCGTGAAACCATTGGAAGTCTAGAGATCACTTGAATCGTTCCCCGTGGGATCTATTAGGAATCGTAACGATGCTTTGTTTATGGATTGAGTGGTTAGTGACCCCATGTTTAGCAAGAATTACCATCTTCCCGGACCTTTAGCCTGGTGGTTACCGTTCCTTCGATCCTCCTTGTACGTTCTGTCAGCTGTGAAACTAGGAACTCTTAATCCTTCGTGTCGAAGGTAATCTCTATGACTGTTTCTGCGCTCCCAGCGACTGTGTTTTGAAATTCGTTTCCCTATTGTTGACTCTAAATTTGCTGTTTTTGAAAAATCTTACTGCTTTTGGAGTTTGAAACTACTTCCTCTTCCGTTGGAGGTAACCTTTTGGTCATTTTTACAATTTTACTCTTTCAAGAATTTGAGAATAAAAGTTAATTTTGAAGGAAACCTGGTTTGAAAGAGCCGAATGTTTTACAACTTTGAGGGATTTCAGCGTTGATTGCCGCTGGAACTTGTTATTGGAGATGTCTGATAACCTGTGTTGTGCTTATCAACACCGAATCAATCTAAATTTTGAATTTTGACTGATTTAAATTTGGGACTTGTCTCAGATTTGGAATGTCGGACTCTTGAATACGTAACGAGAATCCCAATGTCCATTGACAGAGACTGGTGCCTTAAAATCTTTTTCTTCTGGGAAATTTTTGAAAGATAAAGTTTTGGGTTACCATAACCCGGTAGTACGTTTTGGTAGTTAAAGTTGTTTTCGTACTTACTTCTGTTTTCAAGTTTCGAGGACGAAACTTTTTGAAAGATGGGGTGATTGTAACATCCCAATATTTCGGGACTTGGAAGTTTAATGATTTTAAGTTCAAGTTCGAGAATTAATTTATATTTCGTAATTTTTGGAATTTCTTCTAAATAACTAATTAATTTATGTGATAATATTTTAAAGGATTTAAAATAAGGTTCCATTTAATTTCATAATTTTCGTATTAACAATTTAATTTCATAGTCCGGGAATATTTATATCATCTTAAGTTTATAGTTACCTTAAGTCGGTGTTTTTAGCTTAAACCGTCTTAAAACTTGTCTTATGGGCCTAACTTGTTAATGGACCCATTTCCCCTCTTTTTCCTCACAAAACCCTAACCCCACCAACTTCTACCTCCCTCCTCCAATTCATTTTTCAGATTTGCAAACAACAACAAACACCATTTTTATAAATTTCTCCTCAAATCTTAAAATGCTCATAGAATCTTCGTTTCTTATCCGATTGAGACGATTTTCGCGGCCACGGATTCCTCTTCACGCCCTCCTTCTTTCTAGGTAAGTTTTATCTCATAATCTTTCCGTCAAAATTTCGGCCTGCTCCTGTAATTTCGAAATTCGTGATTTTCTTCGATGTTTGTGTTGTTTTAGACGGTGTTGGTGTTAACCCGGAAGAAGGCTTGGTGATTATTGAAGACGATCTCGAAGATTTCAAAGATTTCGCTAAGTAAAGGTGACGATAATGAGAAACTCGGCCTTATTGTGAATATTAGCAATTTACATGTTTAAGATGTTTAAGTTTCTGATTTTCTTATGGTTTATGTTCATTGAGTTAGAAATCATGCTAGGAATACATGTGTATGTTGCTTATGTGCTTAGAAGATGTTTCACATGCCTAGTATTTCATTTTCAGAAATTTATGTTTGCGACGGATACAAATTATAATCGTATTGAGGATTGTTATGGGTTTAATTGCTGATAGATAATGTTATTGGATGATTTGTGATAGTGGGTAAACATTTGTTGTTGTTAATTTAGAGGTTTGGGATCGATTTGGGATGAATTGCTTTTGATAGGAAATTTCGAATTTGCGTGCAGCGGACTCTGAGCCGGCAGGCTGACCGGCAGCCGGTCGGCCGGCTCAGAGTCAATGTGTTAAGTTTTGAATGTTCATAAATTGAGAAAGGTTTCTGAGCCGGTCAGTCGGCCGCCGGTCGACCGGCTCAGGATCCTTCTTGGGTTTTCAAGTTTTGGAAAAAGGCATGGGAAGTGACTCCCAGCCGGCAGGTCGGCAGCCGGTACACCGGCTGAGAGTCACTCCTCGTGTTGTAAGTTTGAAGTTTGGCTTTGGGGAAGAGACTCCCAGCCGGCTGGCCGGCGGACGGTCCACCGGCTGAGAGCCTCTTCTCTTGTTTTTCAGCCGATTGGTTGGGCATGGGATGGGACTCCCAGCCGGTGGACCGGCAGACGGTCTGGGACCGGCTGAGAGCCCCTGTTCCCATTGTTTTGTTTATAACTTTCAAAGGCTTGTTCGGTTTTGATTGAAACTCGTTTCTTGTACCTTTGATATGTGTTTGAGGTCCCCGGAGGATGGGCGACACTATATTGGGTTCGGGAATGGAGTGAGGATAGAGACCCCCCGGTCGGGTAACCGAAAGGGAAACCGACTCTCCCTCATCTTAGTTCCCGGGATCAATTAAGTGTTGTTTAGTGGTTTAAGAAGTTAGAGCTATAGGTTAGTTTCTATCTTTGGTTGTTAATGGTTGAGTTGTATGTCGCGTGATGGGATATGTGTTAAGTTCACCTCTGGACCCATTACGTGTTTTGTATGTCGCGTGATGGGATATGTGTTAAGTTCACCTCTGGACCCATTACTTGTTTTGCTTGTGGCGTGTCAGGATATGTGTTAAGTTCACCTCTGAACCTGACACGTGATCGGTTGTCGTACACGGGATATGTGTTAAGTTCACCTCTGGACCCGGTGTGCGATAGCTGTGTATTGGGATATGTGTTAAGTTCACCTCTGGACCCAATACTTGTTTGTAGCATTGGGATATGTGTTAAGTTCACCTCTGGACCCTTTGCTTGTGGATGTATGTTGGGATATGTGTTAAGTTCACCTCTGGACCCGACATTTGTTTGTAGTGGGATATGTGTTAAGTTCACCTCTGGACCCATTACTGTGTTATGTTTAGGGATATGTGTTAAGTTCACCTCTGGACCCTTTACTTGAATTGTATGTTTAGGGATATGTGTTAAGTTCACCTCTGGACCCTTTACTTGAATTGCATGTTGGGATATGTGTTAAGTTCACCTCTGGACCCGACATTGTTTGGTAGTGGGATATGTGTTAAGTTTACCTCTGGACCCATTGCTAGTGTTTATTGATATCTTGGTTTATGCCTTAAGTTGGCCTCTGAGTCCTTGATTGTGAAAGTGTGTTAGTATTCAGGTTATGTCTTAAGTTGACCGCTGGACCTTTTTACTTGATGTTTTATACCTGCTTGCCTTGAGATTGGTACAGTGTCAGATATGCATGATAAAGTTAATGATTGTACTACTTGAGTGATAGTTCGTTCATCCAAGGCATTGGATGACTCTTTGATCTGTTTCTAAATAGTTGGACTGAAAGACCCCCCGACTGGGTAACCAGTAGGGAAACCGACTCTCCTTCCAAACGGTTTATGAAGTTGGTTGAGAGCCGTGCATTAGTAATTGCATGATAGTTGATGATCGTTATTGAAAGATTGTTATACTTCACATGTTTATATATGTTGGAGTATTCTGTTTGTATTGCTTGTTACGTGTCGTTACAAAAGGTGGCTAGGAGAACTCTAGTCACTCCCCACTGATTGTGGCGTACATGTTTACATGTATGTAGGTACATGACAGGTGGTTGGCAGAGGGTTGCATGGAGCTAGCGAGCGATGATCCTAATCATCGATTGACTTACACGTTTACGTTAGCTAGACTTAGTTTACATTTCAGTTTTGAGTGCCTGTAGGGATGTGCCATCCCAGGCTGATTGTATATATATATTTTACTTTCAGTTTCAGTTTTAATTCACCTCGCATGTTAGTTACGTTAAAAAGTTTTAATTACGCTGCATTTTTAGTATTTCGTATGTTTTATATTTCCGCTCTCGCGAGGGGTTTTACACTAGGTGCATGAAAAATGATAGATACGTAAAAATCGGTAGCAAGTGCATGAAAATTAATAAAACGTATCTCACCTTGATTTTCGTCACTAGTATATATATTCTAGACTAAGAAATATGTTCTCTAGCCATAAAATTCCATTCCAAATCCAAATATGACATTAATTTTTTGTAAAAAAGTCCGTAAGATAGAGTTCTCATGATTCTCATTATATTGGTGGTTCTCGCAGGATCCCAATTCTCTCTTTGTCTCTCTCTCTCTCTCTCTCTCTCTCTCTATATATATATATATATATATATATATATATATATATATATATATATATATATATATATAGAGGCAAGATCCGGTGAAAACGATCATTCGGTGCATACGGTGAGAACGACTCTCCTCCATTAGATGAGAGTTAATTGAAAAGCTGAGATTACTTACTAGTACATCAGTACATTAGACAGGGGCCGAGGATAATGACGTTGGTAGTGAAGGGTTTAAGGTAGGATGCATCAGCTCCTACTACTGTCAAAATGTGGTTTGCTATTGAGAAGAAGAGTTCTTGGTTTAATGCTGCGTTGATTACTCTTAGAAGGTGTGTTTTTCCAACTTCGATTGGAACTATTGTGGTATCTGTTCAAATTAATTATGTGATTAGTTGGATAAAACCCGGGGTTTAGAACAGAGATAATAAATCACATTTCTTCATCATTTTGAGGTAATTTTTGAACATTTGGCATCTTGGTTAATTGCGGTGGCTTAAGTAGATCATGATTAGTCTATGTATTTAGGTTTATGTAAAAAAGTCAAAAAATGTAATTAGGTTTATGCAAAAAAAGTAAGAAAATGTATCTACTCCGTCAAAAAATGTATCTAGGTTTATGTAAAAAATTAAAAAATATGTATCTATTCTGTCAAAAAATGTTAGGTTTAAGTAAAAAAATTTATCTACTCCGTCAAAAAATGTATCTTGGTTTATGTAAAAAAGTTAAAAAAAAAATTATCTACTCCGTCAAAAATGTTTTATGTAAAAAATATTAAAAAAAATGTATCTAGGTTTTAAGTAAAAAATGTATCTATCCCGTCAAAAAATGTAACTAGGTTTATGTTAAAAATTTTAAAAAAAATGTATTATTCCATCAAAAAGTGTATCTAGGTTTAAGTAAAAAAAATGTATCTACTCCGTCAAAAAATGTATCTAGGTTTATGTAAAAAAAATTTAAAAAAAAATGTATCTACTCCGTCAAAAAATGTATTTAGGTTTAAGTAAAAAAAATGTATCTACTCCTTCAAAAAATGTACCTACTCCTTCAAAAAATGTATCTACTCTTTCAAAAAATGTATCTAAGTTTATGTAAAAAAAGTAAAAAAATGTATCTACTCCGTCAAAAAATGTATATATGTTTACTAAAAAAGTAAAAGAAGATGTATCTATTCCGTTAAAAAATGTATCTAGGTTCATGGAATTTTTTTTTAAAAAAATGTATTTACTCCGTAAAAATCTAAGTTTATGTAAAAAGTAAAAAAAAATGTATCTACTCCGTCAAAAAAATGTATCTAGGATTAAGTAAAAAAAATGTATCTACTCCGTCAAAAAATGTATTTAGGTTTACGTAAAAAAATAAAAAAAATGTACCCGGTAGTGTCGACGTCGGTGGTGACCGGCTATGATTGTGGCGGTACACTGATTTAGTAGTTTGAATAAAGATGTAGTTAAGAGGTGAGTTGGTGATCTCAGCCTTTAATCTCACCCTCATCTAAGGAAGGAGACTTGTTCTCACCGTTTGCACCGAATGTTCGTTCTCACCCGATTCTATATATATATATATATATATATATATATATATATATATATATATATATATATATATATATATATATATATATATATATATATAGAGGCCGGATCACGTGAGGCCGCCTCTTAGGATGAGGCCGCCGGACCTCACGCATCCCCAAGCTTCTAGTTTCACAGTTTCACAATATTTGCTTCCAGTTTCACAAGTTAAGCTTCTAGTTTCACAAGTTAAGCATTTAGTTTCACAGTTTCACAATATTTGCTTACAGTTTCATATCTTAAGCATCTAGTTTCACAAGTTAAGCTTCTAGTTTCACAGAATAAGCTTCTAGTTTCACAAGTTAAGCATCTAGTTTCACAGTTTCACAGTTTCACAATATTTGCTTCCAGTTTCACAAGTTAAGCTTCTAGTTTCACAAGTTAAGCTTCTAGTTTCACAAGTTAAGCATTTAGTTTCACAGTTTCACAGTTTCATATCTTAAGCATCTAGTTTCACAAGTTAAGCTTCTAGTTTCACAGAATAAGCTTCTAGTTTCACAAGTTAAGCATCTAGTTTCACAGTTTCACAGTTTCACAATATTTGCTTCCAGTTTCACAAGTTAAGCTTCTAGTTTCACAAGTTAAGCATCTAGTTTCACAGTTTCACAGTTTCACAATATTTGCTTACAGTTTCACATCTTAAGCATCTAGTTTCACAAGTTAAGCTTCTAGTTTCACAGAATAAGCTTCTAGTTTCACAAGTTAAGCATCTAGTTTCACAGTTTCACAATATTTGCTTCCCAGTTTCACAAGTTAAGCTTCTAGTTTCACAAGTTAAGCATCTAGTTTCACAATCTCACACTCACTCACTAATCCTAAAACATCACACTAAAAATGTTCGGAACACCGTCGTTCGGTACCGTCATCAACACCAGCTTTTGGTACTCCGTCAACGCCGTTATTCGGATCTTCTTCCGCTTTCTCTACTCCTTTTCTCTGCTGAGTCACAACAATCGAAAACCGAGAATCCGATCCCTCACTTTGTAACTCCACTCACTGAGTCACACATATCCCTTGCGTTTTCCCTCCGCATTCAACAATTCCGCCATTTTCACACACCTTACAGCACAATCTCCGTACAACAATGGCGGCAACAACAGCAATAGTAATACGCGTAGCATTAGATGGAAGCGGAGATTTCTGCAGTGTTCAAGACGCCATTGATGCAATACCTCTCGCTAACACTCGTCGTACTATCATTCGTCTGTCTCCTGGGGTTTATAGGCAGCCTGTTTATGTACCAAAGACTAAGAATTTCATTACTTTTGCTGGATTATCGCCTGAAGATACTGTGATTACTTGGAATAATACTGCTACTAGAATTGAGCATCATCAGGTTAATTTCATTACTATCATTCGACGAATGCCGGCAGCAGTGGGGAGAAGGCGAAAAGGAAAGGAGAAGGAGAAGGCGACGACGGTGGCGGAGGTGTATGAGGAGTTGTATGGGAAGTAGAAGAAGGGCGGCGGCGGCGGCAACGGTGGTGGCGGCGGCGGCGTCGGCGGCGGTGGGAATAATAAGTCTTATTTGCCATATAGGCAGGATTTGGTTGGGTTTTTTACAAATTGTCAGTTTTTTTTTTTTTTGATATTATATAGGACACGTGTCAAGATCTCGTACGCCCATGCTACTAAAATCTAACGGTTTAGAATGGTCCGGCAGCCTCACGCTAAGAGAGCGGCCTCACGTGATTCAATTTATATATATATATATATATATATATATATATATATATATATATATATATATACTAGAATTCATTTCCGGGCATTGTCGGGTAATATCTTGACATGGTTTCAAAGTAATTGTCGTAACAGTTAATCTTCTAAAAATACTTAGTATAATAGGTATATATAGAGAATAATTTAAGTATGATTGTTTTTTATGGCTAATGAAATATCAGATGTATCCATCGGAACAACATGGAACGTTGAAAGTGCATGAAACTCCAATAGAAACGGAAACATGTACCTCCAATTCAATGGTTTTGAAAAGACACTTACATATTACACATCACTGTCAAAATAATATTTTAAGTACATATTTTTATAATAACTTCTATACTTTTCATCTGAGCACCATGTTGAAGAAATTTTTTATGCAATATTTCTAATATATGAAGATAGTTGAAGCTCGTATTCTTTTAATATTTACTCGTATTTTTTTTTTTACATTAGATCATATTGTTTTTACTTTAGATCATATTCTTATCTTCATAGCTCGTATTCTTATCTTATTAGCTCGTATACTTTTTACATTAGCTCGTATTCTTATTTTATTAGCTCGTATTCTTATCTTATTAGCCCGTATTTTTCTTACATTGGTTCATATTCTTTTTATATTAACCCGTATTCTTATATGCTCGTATTTATAAGTTCTTGATCCTCTAATATGCTCGTATGTTTTTTTTACAATAGCTCGTATTCTTATCTTAATAACTCGCATTTTTTACATTAGCTCGTATTCTTAGCTTAATATCTCTATAGCTCGCATTCTTACATTAATAGCTCGCCTTCTTATGTGCCCGTATTTTTAGTTCTTGATTCTCTTAAATTCTTCTTCCTTTTACATTAACTCATATTTCTTATATATTCGTATTTTGTAGCTCGTATTCTTTTAATTATACCTCGTAATCTTAAGTGCCTATTATATCATGAAATTTGACTTATTGCAAACCTGGTTCTATTTTTTTAGCTCGAGAAGTGTTTCAATTAGCTCGGGTCTTCGTATTATGTTTATATTAACTCGTATTATCATCTTAATAGGCTGTATTCTTATGTGCTTGTATATTTAAGTCCGTGATCCTTTTAATCTCACATTCGTATTCATTTGTGCTTATATTTTAAAGCTCGTCTTATGTTAATAGCTCGTATTGTTTTTTCATTAGCTCGAATTCATTTGTGCTCGTATTTTAAAGCCCGTCTTATCTTAATAGATAGTATTGTTTTTACATTAGCTCGTATTCTTAGCTTAATAGTTCGTATTCTTTTTATATTAGCTCGTATTCTTAGGTTAATAACTCGCATTGTTTTGTGCTCGTATTTTTTCGTTCATGATTCTCTTAAATTCATATTTTTTTTACATGAGCTCATATTCTTATATAATCGCTCTAAAAACAATAATTATCCAACTGATATATTATTACCATTTAATGATCTTTTTATTTATATACTAAATTTATTTAACCAAAGTAATAGCCAATGAAATTGCTCTAAAACAATAGCTAATGAAATCAATTATTTTATAAATTAATTCAATTATTATCCAACTTATATTTTATTACTATTTAATTATATTTTTATTTATATACTTAATTTATTTAAACAAAGTAATAGTCAATGCAATCGCTCTAAAAACAATAATTATCTAACTGATATTTTATTATTATTTGATTATCTTTTTATTTATATACTTAATTTATTTAACCAAAGTAATAGCCAATGAAATTGCTCATCTAAAACAATAGCCAATGAAATCAATTATTTTGTTAACTAATTCAATAATTATCCAACCGATATTTTATTACTATTTAATTATTTTTTTATTTATATATAAGTAATTTATTTAATCAAAGTAATATCCAATGTAATCTCTCTAAAAACAATAATTATCCAACTGATATTTTATTACTATTTAATTATATTTTTATTTATATACTTAGTTATCTTTTTATTTATATAATTAATTTATTTAATCAAAGTAATATCCAATGTAATCTCTCTAAAAACAATAATTATCCAACTGATATTTTATTACTATTTAATTATATTTTTATTTATATACTTATTTTATTTAAACAAAGTAATAGCCAATGAAATTACTCTAAAACAATAACCAATAAAATCGCTCGAAAAATTTCTCTTTTAAGAATATATATATATATATAGATTCGGGATCACGTGAGAACCATCAAGATAATGAGAACTGTGAGAACTTATTTAAAGGCTGAGATTAAACATCTTTTGAACCTCTTGAACGGCTGAGATTAAACATATTTTGAGAATACTCCAACCCGTCTCCCCCTCCAATTTTCTATCATTATCGCGTGTTTTATTTTTCCTCTTTTCATTTAACTTTCTCTCTCCTCCAATTATCACACCCTCTCTTCTGTGATGTTAATCCTTTATTCTTCATTCTTGTTGATTTCGAGCGCCATTATTGTGATCCGACCAATATACTTCATAAATCTGACTTCTGCTTCCTTCTTCGTTCTCGCTGATTTCATCATGGATTTTTCTGATTTCAAGCATATGACAATTTAGGTAATTCCTCAATTTCCCCAATTTCTTTCATGTTTATCCGTTTTAATGATTGTTATGATTCAAATAAGTTTATTAGGGTTGTACTCCAATTTTGTACCTATTTCGTTTGTTTCCGTTGATTTATGTTGATCGATTCAAGTTTGCTATCTTAATCACTTTTAAAAATACAATAATATAAATGAGGCGGATCTGGTATTATTAAAGATTGCAATCATATGATTCTTGAGTAGAGTTAGCACTTTTTAGGGATCTCGAATTTATGTCATTCTATTTGAATTAAGTTCATTAAAGGGAAAAAGTGGTCTAACTAAAATATATTTGATATCTGATACATCTATGTTGATTGGCAGGCAATGTATAATGATTTTTATGCAATATAAATTCAAATTGACAATCATTTTAGTGCAAAGCTTTTAAGATATGGTTGTCTTTGCCTTCTTCCTGAAGTCAATATCTAAAATTCAGCTACTGCTACTGTGAGTGCTTATGCCATTGTTTTTTTATCATTGTTGTGAACTTCGTGGGTGTTTTCCCATTTTCTATATCATGCATCGCTTATTCGAACGATTTCTAGCTAGATAGTTTGTTGGATTGCAATGTATGCCTTAATGTTTCTGATTGTGCAGTGTCCGAAATTTATGATTCATCTAAGTTATATTTTGCTTGTTGGATAAAGTAGTTAATTAAACTTCTCGTGAATGTAAATGACCGCTCACATAAAATGGAAATATAACTGATCAAGTTTTAATTTAGCTATGTGGAATTAGCTTACTAGCTCCTAATTTTGCCTGCTTGAAAGTTTCCGGGTGAATCATAATGTTGAAGTTTGAACAAGTTATCGTTTCACACCGTTATATTGTAAGGTCGACCTATATACTTATATATTTACATGATGAGTGTCAAGTAGTCATGAGCTTGTATTACTTTTAACCAAGTGATATTTGTCATTTGATACATCCATGTTATTGGCATGTAATTTACAATCTATTTTATGCAGTAAAAATTAAATTGACAAGGATTTGAGTAAAAAGCTTCCTAAGATATGGTTATGTTTTTCTTCTTCCTAAAGCCGATCTCTGAAGCACTCCTACACTTCTATTGTAAGTGCTTATTCCATTGTTCTCCGTTGAACAGTTTAGTAAACTTGTTGGTGTTGCTGCTTATACATTTACTTTTAGCCGAGAGTTGAATTTTCTGTTTTCCATGAATCTATGCATAGTATCCCTTGAGTTAGCTTTGAGCCTTAGATGATAATACAATAGCACCATCTTAATCTAACTAAGGTTGTTGCTCTATTATAAAAATAAAGCTAAGGTTAGAGTAAGTGTCGTTGATGTGCATAATTATACCATTTGGCTAAAAACATACATAATGTTTCATGATGTATAATAAAATTGTGTTTAAATCAATTGAAAATAATTGTAACTAATTACCAACATTTTAGTAAATTTCCAGCATCAATTTTGATTTGAGTCTCTTCCATGGATTTTTGGATGTGTTGTTTTATAGAGTATTTTTTTAAGACGCTTTATTTTTACGAAATAAGATTCTATGTGCATGAAAAAGGTTGTATGTTCGTGAAATAAGGTTCTATGTGCATGAAATAATTATTAAATGGGTATGAAATAAAATTATATGTGCATGAAATAAGGTTCTATGTGCATTAAAAAAACATTCAGTTGCATTAGTTCGTAATATTATGATACCAATTATTGTTGGTTAAGGAAGCCAATTTTATATGAGCATGATTAAGATTCTATGTGCATGAAATAAGGTTTTATGTGCATGAAATAAGGTTTTGGCCTGGAATAAGTGTTAAATGGCCATGAAATAAAATTATATGTGCATGAAATAAGGTTATATGTTCATGGAAAAAGGTTATATGTGCATGAAATAAGTGTTAAATGGGTATGGAATAAAACTATATGTGCATGAAATAACGTTCTATGTGCATTAAAAAGTTTTTTAGTTGCATCAATTGGTTATATTATGAGACCAATTACTGTCGGTTAAGCACGCTAATTTAATATCAGCATGATTCAGATTCTATGTGCACGAAATAAGGTTCTATGTGCATGAAATAAGGTTTTATGGCATGACATAAGAGTGCATGAAATACGTGTTAAATGGGCATAAAATAAAATTATTTGTGCATGAAATAAGGTTTTATGGCATCAAATAAGAGTGCATGAAATAAGTGTTAAATAATGGGCATGAAATGAAATTATATGTGCATGCAATAAGGTTCTATGTGCAATAAAAAGTTCTTCAGTTGCATTAGTTAGTTATATTAGGATACTAATTATTGCTAGTGAAGGATGTTAATTTTATCTGGGCATGAATAAGTTTCTATGTGTAAGAAATAATGTTGTATATGGATGAAATAAGGGAAATGGGTGGAGGAGATTTAATGTATTACTGGCGTTTTTATTTAACTACAAGGCATTTTAGTGTATCAATTAACATTTCAGTGTACTTATGTTCGTTATTTCGTACTCACATTTGTTTAACATATTTTGAAGGCTATTAGCTCAATGGGAGAGCAATGTGCAAATTTTGCACAAAGGTATGGGTTCAAATCCCATATAGCCTATTAAATCGTAAAATCTCCTGATAGGAACATGTCATGAGCTCATAATGCGAGCAATACAATACAATTATGATTAATGATCTAGACCATACTCATATTCGGGCAATGATGTGCAGGCCCATGATTAGACTTAAGTGAAAAGCAACAAAGAGAATGATGAACGAGTGTAATAGCTTAATTAGCTTCCCAATGATTAGAAGTTCAAGACAAGCATTTCACACTTCACAGACTAACATATGTATCAAAACTATTACATACATGACATACCTGAAATAGGATTGCCAATTACATATAATTTTTTAATCATAAGGTAAAAGAAAGAATGGTATTTCATAGCCAATATGGGAGTCGAACCCACATTTTGTGCATAACACAATGCTCTACCATTTGAGCTAATTGGCTTTCGAATAAGTAAAATGTATATATTCATAATCTTTAAACAATAATGACTATATCAAAGATATAATAAACGGTAATGTAGCTTATACCCAAAACTATCTGCCGGACAAGTACCACATATTAAGTTCAGCAATCAGAACTTGCAATTAAAGCAATCATTCATCATAGTGGTTGGCAAACTACCACCGCCAAGAGTCCAAGATACACCATAGGTCTTGAATAAAATCAAGATAGAAATTTAGCACCTGGCATAAGGGTTCAATTCCAGCAATGTGTAAAGAGTTGCACAAGAAAGGTCAAAGCAAAAATACATATTCGGATGCAAGATATGGAAATAGACATGTTTTAGTCGAAAAACTTATAAACGATACATAAGATAACCAGAAGAACATGTTTGAAGCTCAAGGTCTTTGAGAGGAGATGCATTATTACTCGTGCTTCGGCTACTGCTACTGCTTCATCCTATTCAACAGTCGTATTGGAAAATTGCAATTCCGGAAAACAGAAAATCAATCTATACATATATTGTAAACACCTTACAATAGGTCCTTTAATTTGTAACCTTGAAAGTTTTTACTATAATTACCTCTATTATCTAAACTATAGTAGGGGTCGATACACGTTTGTTAGCTTATAACCAATATCTAGAGTTTCAGACCCAAATTAAAGATGCATAAACCTTTAAAATAAAGGTCGAAGGCAACCCTCGATTAAATTTTTAGTGAGAACTTTAAATTATAGAGAAGGCAACCAAACAAGCAATAAAACTACTTAAGCCAGACAAAGGATCAAACTACTTAACATAGGTGATAGTTCTAACAAAAGCCACTGTCACAGTAACTCGTAAGACGCCAACAAATTACATGGTCTAGCGTATCATAAGAGAATACAAAAGGTTTATCCACATTGTATAGAAATAAGGTTTTGGGTAGATCGAAGCAATCTTAGAAATTTTATGGAGACTTTATATTTTCCAATATGAAACTTCATAGCTAAACCAAAATCACCATATATGACCACATGACTGTTAAATTTGCTACCAATATAGAAGTCTCGTGGTGATCCCTAAAACCCCTTTTCCAATTAACTCTCTACTATTCTGATAAACCAACACAAACATTCTCTTTAAGATGAAAAACACAATATGCACCAACAACTATTTATCTGAATACAAATTTTGATATCATTGCAAAACTAAGGCTGCATCGGTTTAGGGATGGTTTAGCAGAACCTTTTTCACTACAAACGAACGAAAAAACGTTCCAGCTTTAAGAAGGGAGATCAGTTTTCCATAGGATTAGGAGATCTTTCTCGAACAGGTATAAACCCCAAAATTATTTCTCATTCCATATAATAAGACAAAGGGAAAAAGAGTATGAAGTCTCTTAATGAACACTCCAAACAAATCAAAACTACCTAATTCACGAAATTAAGCTCCTAATTTCACAAGTTCAACAAATTGAGGTAATTTCTCAATTTCCCCCAACCCCTAATTTTCCAATTTCATAATGTAAATTTACCAATTTCATGAACATAAACCTTAATTTCACAAACATAAGTGAATAATTTCAATTCCATACTCCAATTATACACAACTCGAATCGAAAATTTGTTAACCGTGATTTGTTGACGAATTAAAAAGTTTCAAGTAAATACTAGTCAAATTTATAGGAAATTAATGGAGAAGTTAAACGAACCTTGTTGAATTTGCAGCATTTGTGAAAGATGCGTTAAATTTGCGTCTCCATTGATGAAGAAAGTAGCAAAACATTGAAGTTTGTCTTCAATTTTGAGGAAACGAGTCATTGAGCAGAGAGAAATATGTTGGAGAGAATTGGTTAAATGACTAAAGGTGTGGACGAATATCGTGGTATAATATTATGATATCAGCCGTGTAGTGTATTTTTCTATAATTTAAGAATTATGAGGGGTTCTCACAGTTCTCATTATACCAATGGTTCTCACCGGATCTCGACCCTATATAGAATTGGTATCCTATGAGAACCACCAATATAATGAGAACCGTGAGAACTCTACCTTACGGACTTTTTAAAAAAAAATTAATGACATATTTGGATTCGGCATGGAATTTTAAGGCTAGAGAACATATTTCTTGGTCTAGAAAATATATACTAGTGACGGAAATCAAGGTGAGATACGTTCTATTAATTTTCATGCACCTACTACCGATTTTTACGCATCTATCATTTTTCGTGCACCTAGAACTCGTTTTAATGCACGTACAACCTCTTATTTCATGCACCTAGTAATTATTTTCATGCATGTAAAAAATTTCATGCACGTAGTGGTTGTTTTCGTGCATTTATAGCCATTTTAGTACGCCTAATTGTATTTTCGTACACTAAGTATATATTTTGTTAATTAAATCAATTTTTTTTGTTTATTTATATTAAAGTGTGTATTTGAATAAGTTAAACTAATGGTAAATGATCCAACGAAACATTCGAAGCGAGATATGGTGGAGATTTAGTGAGGGTTCTCATGGTTCTCATTATAAGGGTGGTTCTCACCGGATCCCGACCCTATATATATATATATATATATATATAGGGTCGGGATCCGGTGATAACCACCCTTATAATGAGAACCATGAGAACCCTCACTAAATCTCAACCATATCTCGCTTTGAAACTTTCGATTGATCATTTACCAATAGTTTAGCTTATTTAAATACACACTTTAGTATCATTAAACAAATATTTTTGATTTTATTAACAAAATATATACTTAGTGTCCCAAAATACAATTAGACATACTAAAACGGCTATAATTGCACGAAAACGACCACTACATGCATGAAATTTTTTACATGCATGAAAATGACTACTAGGTGCATGAAATTAGTAGGCTCTACGTGCATTAAAACGAGTTCTATGTGCATGAAAAATGATAGATACGTAAAAATCGGTAGTAGGTGCATGAAAATTAATAAAACGTATCTCACCTTCATTTCCGTCACTAGTTTATATTTTCTAGACCTAGAAATATGTTCTCTAGCCATAAAATTCCATGCCGAATCCAAATATGTCTTTAATTTTTTTTTAAAAAGTCCGTAAGGTAGAGTTCTCATGGTTCTCATTATATTGGTGGTTCTCATAGGATCCCAATTCTATATAATGAGAACTATGATTGTCTTTTGTAAATCACGTATATAAAGTCAATCACTTTTTATATGAGGTGACAGACTCGAAGTCTTTAAGACATACACTTAGATCATAAAAACTCAAAAATTACTCGTGGCGATATTTTAACTTGAGACCATATTAAGTAAAATTATAGTTTTTTGCCGTAGTCGAGATTTGGTTCGTAAGTGAGCTCAAGAATGCCACTCATAAAAGCCAAAAGATCATGAGTGGAAAATAATTACAATATTATTTTAGTAAAGTAGCACATTAATTATGTTGATCTTGTGGTTGTTAAGACTATTTCTTAGTTAAATGTCATGAGTTTTATCCTTATATTGAACAATGTTTATCTCATGTTATATCAATTATCATCATACATTTTGTCCAACTAAACAATTTTTTTTTTTCATATAACTCAAAATTTTGATTGTTAAATATTTTTACGCACCATCAAATCCTAAAACCGCATCTGTGGAGGCCCAGGTTGGTCTTGTGAATTGGCGTGTTGGACGGTTGGAGTGTATATACCAAGCAGCTTAGAGTGTAATATAATTCCAACATCTAAGAAAAAAAGCTAAGTAACCTCAAAAGTGTCTTGGACCAGTTTTCGCGGCACAAGGGAATGAGTGTAATCTTTCCTTTAATCCCATTTTAGCAAAAGTAATTGATTGACATTCCTAAGAGAAAAGGTAGTCGACGCAAAGGTAATTGCAGGCCTTGTGGTTGACGATTTGACGATGTGCTAGTGGTGGTGGCGTTAGAGTGTGAGTCAGTTTTACGACAACATTAAATAGCAAACATGCTGTCTAATGCCAATAGCTGCCGCCTGCGCACAGTCAAAATGCCTTTAGCAGCCATAACATTGTATTAGCCAAGCACTATCATAACTCAGTGTTTCCCTTGAAGGATCTTTCATAACAGAACCCAACAAAAACTGTGTCCTTTTGAGTCTTCATCTAAAACCCGAAAAGGATGAAACTCAGAAAAGTTAATTTGCATACTGGCAACATCTTCTGAATTATACTGTACTCATTATACAAAAGAGTACAAGAATACAAGAGTCAACACATATTTGAACAAAAACAAGTTTTTCAAAATCTAATGCAAGTGCTGACACATCTCTAATTATGTTAACGTGGAAGCTTTAGTACAACTTCGTCGATACTAACTAAAAAAAATGAAACATATACATTACAAAATTTAAACCTTGACAATTATAGGTGACTCCACTAGTCTAATTAGGAAATCTCTGACATAATCACGAATTCACGATACTTCTGCTGGGAAAAATCCAATGTTATTTGCCCTTCAGTTCTCCGTGGGGTATCTTGCATGAACAAGACATGTCTTTGCAGCCAATACATCGATAAAAGACGGTATATCCTTCTCAGAAGATATCAAGAATCTCCAAAATGAAATTATTACAAAGCGGACAATTTCCCTTTTGAACAAAGAGTTCCCTAGAACACAACTTGCAAAAGGTATGACCACAAGGTATGAAACCAGCTCCTTTATGCCTCACTTGACAAACACAACAAGAAAACTCCCCCTTCCCGAGCTCTTCGTCCAATGCCTCTTCTTCTTCTTCTGCCTCTTCCTCTTCTTCCTCGTCATCCTCCTCTTCCTCATCATTTAACCTATATGTGGGCCCATCTATTCCAGCTTGCCGATCGGTCTCCTCTAGTAAATCCATCAATGACATCTTCATAGGTTGATTTGAGGGAGCACCAAAATTTGGCCCCTCCTCATCGTCTTCTTCCTCATCCCCATCCCCATCCTCATCCTCATCCTCATCCCCGTCCTCATGTTCACTATCCTTGTCCGCCTCATCATTATTCCCGTCCTCATCTAATTCTCTTGACAGTCTCTTACGTGTCTCCTCCCTCTCTGCAGCCAAAGTAGCTGACAGCCGGAAACTACCCCCACTCCTAGGGGACCCACCACTATCAACCTCTAACAAAGACATATCATCGGCTGGAACACCATCAATTCGTCTTATTGAATTGTTCCTAAGAGAATTCCTTAGGGAGTTCCTGTTCAACATCAGGTCTCTCCCTGATCTCGAACTTGGTAACACGTCAGATTGTGGGACCGGCATTGAAGAAGTCCACCTACCAGAATTCAAATTCCGACTCTTTTTACGTGTAAGCTTCTCTTTAAAAGACTTGAAAGAGGTTTCACTATTAGGCAATTCTCCACTGTTTATGGTGTCGTCGTTGCGAGTAATATTAAGGAGGTTTTGGACAACGACGTAATTTGGAGATGACGGTTTCTTGGCCCCGTTGAGGAGAACGCCAAGGAAAATATTGGAAATAGGTTGTTGGCTTGCAGTATTATTACTATGGGCAACACTGGTGACAATGTTTAAGCCATTCGCAAGGTTACACACATTAAAAGAATATCCAAGTGTCGATTGTTGGGAGGACAATCTCGTAGTTGTAGGAGCAGCAGTGACGATGCCACCACCCTCACTTTCCATTCAATCTAATTTTCCAAAAAGAACAAACAAAAACAACAAACAAAATCATAAGCTTTCGACATTGTCATGAAATATGCAATCAATAATACATAATTGTAATCGGGCTCAACCAACAATTATTATCAATGACATTTCCTATAAATCGAACAAATGTAATTCAATGAATTATAAACATCTTGATTCCCTCACTTTACGATAACAAGCTAGCACACGTTACCCTAGTGCCATAAGGGATTTCCAAATAAATTGCGGGTAAGGGGTCAAATAAACGTAACCGTACAAAGTACTTTCTCCGTTCTGGTTATTTGCGAGTGTTTTTCATTTATTTACTTTTCTATATTCTATATTGAGAGTATTTTGAAGGGTAGTAATTTGATATCCACGTAACTAAGCGTCTTCTTATCACTCAATAATAACACCCGAAATGGTCAATAGTCCCCTCCCATCTTGTTTTTTCTTTTGTGCCAAAAACAAGGTTAAACAAATGACAAAAACTAAGGGAGTATTCACCATTGTAAAATGGCATTTTCTTAATGATCCATGATCAAACTTCTGTCGAAAATTATATGAAGTATCAAACTTCTGTCACTTAGCATTAAAAAGAAGCGGGTCGATTCTAGTGACCCGTTTTGTTTTATTTTATTCCATCATATTCCGTAAGGAAACAATATTAAGTCTTTGCTCTCATCGGGAAATGATGGGACCGATTAACAAAACCCTTTTAAAAAGCTATTAATAACAACTTAATGATCCTCAATTTACATCAGAAATAGAATAAAAATGTGAGAAAAACAAAATTTACAATATTTCTCAAATGACATGATACCTGAACGTTTCCGTGATGACGAATTAAATTAAGAAACCTGGATGAATTCCTTTGTGAAATTCCAAATTCAAAAGAAAAACAGATCAAATAGAAATTCCTTGAAACAAAAAAAAGGGAATTTTGAGGTTGAAAAAGGGTGTGTAAAGAAAGAAAGAAAAAAATGAGAATAAAAGGAAGAGAACTGATGATAGGGAGACATTGAGGGGAGAGTGTAATAATATTTGGGGAGGAGAGATAAAGACGAGGTTGAGAAGATTTTAGAAAGAGAGAGATAAACACGTCTTTGTTGAACGAGTCTCACACTTAGTGACTGCTTACTATCTTTAGCAGGTTACCTTTCTTATATTTTTTTTCTTAATCCAAACTAAGTAATAAAATTGTTATATCATATGCACCCTATTGTTTCATTGATTCCTAATTTGCCTTTGAATATCCAAAATAAAACATAATTTATTGTTTTATCGCATATGTGTTACGGAGACGGTTTTTATAATAACTAATTACCGTTTTATGATAATGAAGAAAAATGAACAAACGAACTAATTTTTTTCCGACATATTTATAGATGACAATTAAAACCAATAATATTAACAATTTCAAATATTATTATTTTTTGCCATAAAACCTAAATTTTAAAACGACTATAAAAATTGGGACAAAAAACTGACAATTGCGAACGAAAAAATTTAAAACAACCATAAATTTGCACTTGGGTGTCCGTCTTCGGTGATTTTTTTCAGATCGCATATCTCGATGAGATGAATGCAATGGATAAAAAATTTACATAGTTTTGTCGTGGGATTTACACCACTGGACCATGACCCCATCATGTGGTTTACACGACCAAACCATGGCCCTGTCATGTGGTTTACGCAACCATACCATAACGAGACCATGGTCCGGTCGTGTAAAACACATGACGAGACATGGTCTAGTTGTGTAAATCACACGAAAAAATCAGGTAAAATAATTTTTTTTCCCATTGCATTCGTCTCGTTGAGATATGTAATTAGAAAAAAAATCATCAAAAACGGATACCCGTGCGCGAAGTTATGGTCGTTTTAAGTTTTTACTACTCCAGCCCTAAACTCCTAGCATAACTTATAGACACGAATGAATGGGTTGCCCCAGAATCAAACGAAACAAAACTAGGACAACCATTGATAAGAAAAGTACCGGCCACAACATGTACATCCTCCGCTGCAGCCTACTTCCCCATGGCGAATAGTTTGCCGCTACTTTTCTAGCCCTCGCCCTGATCGGTCGTCGCGGATGAGGTAGGCTTAGCCGTCGTTGATGTCTGGTTGCCTCCCTTATTGGGTCTTTGATAGCCTCTCTGACGGTTATAATTACCGTAGCTCGACTTCCCCTAAATACCCCACGCGCTCGCGGATGGCTGCTCCCATAGCTCCGAGTCCCCTTGGAAGATAACCGGCATCTACCTTCTCCGAACTTCCTACACTCCAGCCTATTGTGCCTAACAGCACCACAATTAAAGCACCCCGCAACAGGGGTGTCTGATGCGTGCCTGTTTTATACACTTTTTGGCATCATTTGGCACGCATTTCCATGCATTTTCATGCACTTTACGTGCCATTCTACCCCTTTTTCTGCTTCTTGGTGTATCTCTTGTTGTTTTGCAGGAATTATGCTAAAGTTGCCGAAACCGAGCTTTTCTCGTCCAAAGTAGACCACTTTTAGAAGATGGAACAAAGTCAAGGAGTCCCATGGCCTCAAATGTGCAGTTTTGAGCTGATAAGAACGCTAACCGAGGGAAAAACAAAGGACAAAAGCAAAAGAACCACAAAAGAAGCAATCTGGTCTGACAGGAGCTCGATCGAGCTCTGGCTTTTGCTCGATCGAGTGGATGCAGTAGAAAAAACACTCAATCGAGTGATATGTTACTCGATCGAGAAGTCTGCAGGAAGGACTATGGTCTCGAGGATTTTGAAGCTACTCGATCGAAGGGATGCAGGACCATAGTTGGTCGATCGAAGACTTTTTGAAGAATAGTTACTCGATCGAGTGATTCTGTCACTCGATCGAGCAACTCACTTACTGCACCGGATTCAGCATTTCACATTTTTAGGTTTGAGGATTAATAAGCAGTTAACCTAATCCCTATATAAGGATTATGTTAACACTAATCACTCATTCTATTCTATTCCATCATAGTTAGTCATTTTCATTTTAGCATTTCACATTTCAACAGTAGCTTTTGTCACTTTAATCTTTTTGTTCATTCCGGATTTCGTTCATCATTTCCTGCCAAGTTATTGTAATCTCTTTTTACCTTTCTCTTAATTTTATTATTATCATTTTCATTGTTCATCTTTT
Organism: Silene conica; assembly: GCA_029255685.2. Lineage (NCBI taxonomy): Eukaryota > Viridiplantae > Streptophyta > Magnoliopsida > Caryophyllales > Caryophyllaceae > Silene > Silene conica. The sequence continues at coordinate 74,653,229 of CM055318.2, read as the reverse complement.
ATGCTCTTTAGTTTAATTTCGTTATTAATCATGTCGTTTTTTTAGTTTAGATCCCAAAGCCATGCGTAGGTAATTTTCGTAATATGTTAGGATGAGGGAACTCGCGGTAGTAATGTCGCAGGAATCACATGTTAGTCGTCTTTGTGACAAAGTTCGTCTATAAGCAATTTAATCAGAAAACTAGTCAAATGAGTGCACGTAGGAGACCGGTTTATCTAGTAAAACTGAACCTAGATCGAAAGATTGGTACGGTAGGCTTGTTTGGGATGATCGATGTAACCTTCCTAGATCGAAAGATTGGTTGGGGAGTCTAGGGCAATTTGAGACCGAAAGGAGATAATCACTACCCACTTCGTTAATAATTCGACTGACCTAGTTATCTCTGTTGGAGCTAGTGTCCTCAACAGTTAGTGCGACAACACGTATAAATCTCTTAAAGGAACACAGGGTATACTTTGTATTTTAGCCAGTTGATTCACGTTTATCAAGAACGATTGACTTGCTAGAAATTTTGACGTTATTGCCATACAGATGGCGGTAATCAACTGGTCCCTAAGAGTCACACCTAAAGGATGGAATCTGAGAGATATGATTAGATGAAAATGTAATCATATTGATACCCTATACGACTAAACGGTTAGTCAATGTAATGATGATATAATTATTTAATACTGATTAAATAATATTAGCTAAGACGAATTAAAATTTTAATTCGTAATTAAATGTAAAATGTTATATTTAATTACTGTGTAATGAAATTATTTAATATAGATTAAATAATTCAGTTAAATATAAACGGTTATATTTAATTGTTAAAATATAAATATATGATATTTATAAAGATAAACATTACACATAAGAGAGCAGTGTAATCGATTTTATACAGATAAAATCTGGTCCACTGAAGAATTTCGGCCAGTTGAAGGTTGTTGCAATTTCTAGTGATAGTTTAGGTAGACTCAAATACGGACTTAAACCTATCTAAACTAGGAAATGTGTTTAAGGATTGAAGAACAAGAGTTATTCTAAGATCGAAACACCTCGTTCTATAAATAACACCTCACGACAGCTGTAGGAGGCACGAGTTCCCACGCAAACTTCTCCCTTCTCTCTCTCTAACTTTCATCTTACACAAAATTAGAGATAATTTTGCAGTTTCTAGCTCAGGAAAGGGTATTTCTCAGGACATCTTGGGTGCAACGATTAGGAGGATATCTGTTTTGATATCTAATCTTAGGCCTTTGCAAGGACAGAAGGTTAATTCTTAATCTCAATCTTTGTATCTTGTTCTTCGTTTATGACTATAAATCGTACCTTATAAATTCGTTATAATCCTGCATATAAAGAATTGGGAATATATACAGATATTTTCCCACAATCTCACATGACATATATTACCACGACAACCCGATTCCTGACATATTTCCCTCTTTTTGATTGAATTTATCGTTGTTTTATTCTGCTTTACTTTTATATCCGTCTTATTTTTAGTTTTTCAACATCAACAACAACAACCCCCCGTTTGTGACCGATAAACTGACCCTTTTCTTAAGACTCTGCCTCCCTGTGGATTCGACTCACTTCCGCTAGCTTCTAGTTAGTAGACTTAGGTATTTATCTTTGACCGTGTATACGACGACCCGTGTCAGTGTCACTGAGACTGCGACCTCTTCGACCTCCATTAGTAACTTCTCCAAAATAAGAACGATTCTGGCTATAGCTCCCCTTCTTATAGCCTCCCCCAGTACTCTCACTCTGAGGCTTCCTTTTATCCCCACTCTTCTCCCTCGTACATCTGGCTAGATTAGCCAGCCTCTCAGCATGCCCAGCCCTTTCATAGACCTATTTGAGGTCAGTCAACACTCCTACAAACAACTTCTCCATGATGCGGAGAGTCAGCCCCTTCTCGAACCTCAAAGCAAGCGCTTGTTGGGTCATCCCCATATCCTCTACCTAACGGGCCAAGTCGTTAAACTTGACATAGTACTCTGAAATCGTTTTATGCCATCTAACATCCTGAAACTATCAAAATCAGCTCTCAACTGACTACGGATGTGCCCTGCTACGAACTAACGCCGTAAAACCGCCTCAAGGTACATACTCATGTCCCATGTCCAGGAAATAATCCCAAGCCTTCTCTCTCTCCTTTCCCCCACCAGCCTCGGCCAAACTGCGCAGATAGAAAACAACATTGTACACCTTGAGGTGTGAGGACAGTCGATAATCTTGAACACACTCTTCATCGCCCTCAACAAGTCCTCCTACAATCAGTGTGTACTTGTACTGTCAAATACCGTGGGACGGTGACGCAACATGGCGTTACTAATGTCGTGAACACTCATAGGTGGTGCTCGAGCCATCTCTGAATTCCGGATATCGATATTTAGAGACTCATTGGTCTTAATTAGGTGAGTTATCTCATCAATCGACATGGACTCAGCTTGAATCTGAGCAGGGGTCAGATTAGCAGGGTTGGTTTTCTTTGGGGCCATTGCAACTATAAGAAGGAAAACGTAAACGTAAGCGCACAACCTACAACTCAAAGAAACAGTAGGTTTTATAAACAGACTTAGTCGAATAGACCCGACTCGATCAAATTACTCCTATTCGGTCGAGTAACACCAGCTCGGCCGAATTAACCCTACTCGGTCAAGCTGCTCAATTTCGGTCAAATACATGCTACTCGGTCGAATTACACGCATTCAGTCGAGTTCGTCCCACTCGGCCGAATTACACCTACTCGGTCGAGTCCAACCAACTCGGCCGAATTACTCCCACTCGGTGGAGTTCACCCTACTCGGCCGAGTCATTACGTCAATCAGGTTTCGTAAAGGGAAAATCGTCATTCACCTATCCTACGCATCAAGTAACCCTATATGCGCACTAATACCAAAGCCAATCAATACACACTTAGATGCAAATTTCAAACCACTTAAATAATTCAAACGTTCACATCATCGTATACTCACATGTCATTCTTGTTAACAATGCTCAATATATATATATATATATATATATATATATATATATATATATATATATATATATATATATATATATATATATATATATAGACTTGGGATCCGGTGAGAACCACCTTACAATGAGAACTTTGTGAGAACTCTACCTTATGGACTTTTTTAAAAAAAACTAAGGACATAATTGGATTCGGCATGGAATTTTATAGCTAGAGAACATATTTCTCGGTCTAGAAAATAAATACTAGTGACGAAAATCAAGGTGAGATACTTATTATTAATTTGCGTGCACCTACTAACTATTTTTACGTATCTATCATTTTTCCGTCACTAGTATTTATTTTCTAGACCAAGAAATATGTTCTCTACCCATAAAATTCCATGCCGAATCCAATTATGTCATTAATTTTTTAAAAAAAACTCCGTAAAGAAGAGTTCTCACCGGTTTTCATTGTAAGGTGGTTCTCACCGGATCCCAACCCTATATATATATATATATATATATATATATATATATATATATATATATATATATATATATATATATATATATATAGAATTGGGATCCTATGAGAACCACCAATATAATGAGAACCGTGAGAACTCTACCATACGAACTTTTTTTAAAAAAATTAATGACATATTTGGATTCGGCATGGAATTTTATGGCTAGAGAACATATTTCTTGGTCTAGAAAAATATACTAGTGACGGAAATCGAGGCGAGATACGTTTTATTCATTTTCATGCACCTACTATCGATTTTGACGTATCTATCATTTTTCATGCACCTAGAACTCGTTTTAATGCACGTAGAGCCTATTATTTCATGCACCTACTAATCATTTTCATGCATGTAAAAAATTTCATGCACGTAGTGGTTATTTTCGTGCATTTATAGCCGCTTTAGTATGCCTAATTGCATTTTGGTACACTAAGTATATATTTTGTTAATAAAATCAATAAATTTTGTTTAATGATACTAAAATGTGTATTTGAATAGGTTAAACTAATGGTAAATGATCCATCAAAACTTTCGAAACGAGATTTGGTGGAGATTTAGTGACGGTTCTCACGGTTCTCATTATAAGGGTGGTTCTCACCGGATCTCGACCCTATATATATATATAGATATATATATAGATATAGATATATATAGATAGATTTAGGATCGGGTGAGAACGATTATACGGTGCATACGGTGAGAACGACCTATAACCATTGGATTAAAACACAATCAACACATGAGAAATACTCACAACCCACATATGTTTTACGATAAAACATTGTTATGCTCCAATCTCTTTCTTTCTCCTCTCATTATTTTTGCCCATTGTACGTTTATTTATCCCTAATACAATTCCCAATTAATTTCTCTACAATAAAAAATTCCCTAATTTATTTTCCCAATTAATTTTTTCTACGATAAAACATTTTTTTTTACTTTTTTTACGTAAACCTAGATACATTTTTTGACGGAGTAGATACATTTTTTTTTTTTTTTAAATTTTTTTACATAAACCTAGATACATTTTTTGAAGGAGTAGATACATTTTTTTTTTTACATAAACCTAGATACATTTTTTGAAGTAGTAGATACATTTTTTTTTTACTTTTTACGTAAACCTAGATACATTTTTTGACGAAGTAAATACATTTTTTTTTTACTTTTTTACATAAAGCTAGATACATTTTTTGAATGAGTAGATACATTTTTTTTTTACTTTTTTTACATAAACCTAGATACATTTTTTGAAAGAGTAGATACATTTTTTTACTTTTTTACGTAAACATAGATACATTTTTTTTACTTTTTTTTACATAAAACTAAATACATTTTTTGAAGGGGCAGATTTTTTGACGGAGTAGATACATTTTTTTTACTTTTTTACGTAAACCTACATACATTTTTTGACGGAGTTGATACATTTTTTTTTTACTTTTTTTACATAAATCTTATCTTAAGCTTGGTTAGTTGGTTGAACAATTATATTATATTATATCGCGGCATGCATGACTTGGCTTCATGCTTTTACGTTTCTAATTTAATGCACTCTTTTCCGACTTCTTCTCTTCTTCTTCCTCCTCTACTTAATTAATGATTGGTTATCTCGATGTTACGAGTGGTTGGAAAGGGCAGAACTACAGTGTTGGTGCTTCTTCGGAGATGTTGAGTATGTAGTAAATTTGTGTTGCCATTGTCCTCCGTCAAATCATCAACTTCTTCTCTTACACATTCTTCAAATACTCTCATCTTACAATAATCAAATTTATAAAATACACTTTACTTGCATTCATTATTGCATAAATACGGAAATAACATATTATTACATATCTGTGATTCCAATCTTGTTTCAAAGGTGTCGAGAGGACGAGTTTCACCATTGGAAAAGCTCGCTAAAACATCCGCCTTCAAAAAATTTAAAAAGGAGCCATATATTATATTATGATTATTGAATAAAAGTCAATAAAAATGATATCTAACAAAAGCAAGTATAATACCAGTAAGATAATCATATTTCCCAAAGTCATGAGTAACTAACAAAAGCAACTTAAATCATGTTTTATTAGAGCAGCGATTACAATTGTAATGGATCGTTATAAATGAAAATTGATGAAGATAATGATTGATGATTTTTTAACAATTTGCTTGGTGTGATTATATATGAAATTTGATGAATGTAAATGATTGATAATAATTTTTTATAGCAAAGGACGGTTGATGATGAGCAACTTGAAGAAAGATTAATTAATAAGATTTAATATCAGCCGTTCATTCCTTCTCATCCAACGGAGGAGGGTCGTTCTCACCGTATGCACCGAATGATCGTTCTCACCGGATCTTGACTCTGTCCCTCTCTCTCTCTCTCTCTCTCTCTCTCTCTATATATATATATATATATATATATATATATATATATATATATATATATATATATATATATATACATATATAAATATATATATACATATATATATATATATATACATATATATATATATATATACATATATATATATATATATATAGGCAAGATCCGGTGAGAACGGTCATTCGGTGCATACGGTGAGAACGCATATCTACCATTAGATTGAAATTAGATAGAAGGCTAGATCACCTATAAGTATATATCTCCACATATCCCATCTTCATCCTCTCTTTTGATCATACGTATCCACTATTCAACCAATTTTTCAGAAATTTGAAATTGAATTACATTATTTTATTGATTCCAGAACAATCTAATTACCAATTACCAATTACAATAACTAAACCAATGAATTTTTGAAAATCGTAGAAACGGAAGTGAAATATTGAGAAGTGTAAATTGTCACTGTAATAATTAAACCACTAACATTTTCTACTTCACTATTTCATTGATTCATGTAAAGGGCTTAACCCTTGATGTAAATTGTTGAAGTAAAAAAATTACTCCCTAAAAAAATGTAACTAGGTTGATGTAAAAAAGTAAAAAAAATGTATCTATCCCGTCAAAAGTATATCTAGGTTTAAGTAAAAAAAAAAGTTGTATCTATTCCGTCAAAAAATGTATCTAGGTTTATGTAAAAAAAATTTAAAAAAATGTATTTATTCCATAAAAAAATGTATCTAGGATTAAGTAAGAAAATGTATCTACTCCGTTAAAAAATGTATCTAGGTTTATATAAAAAAGTTAAAAAAAATTTATCTACTCCGTCAAAAAATGAATTTTTTTACATAAACCTAGATATATTTTTTGACGGGTAGATACATTTTTTTACATAAATCTAGATACATTTTTTGACGGAGTAGATACATTTTTTGACGGAGTAGATACACTTGTTTAGGTAAAAAATATATATAGGTTTATGTAAAAATGTAAAAAAAAATGTATCTACTCCGTCCAAAAATGTATCTAGGTTTAATTTAAAAAAAATATCTATTCCGTTAAGAAATGTATCTACGTTTATGAAAAAAAAATTTAAAAAATGTATTTACTCCGTAAAAACTAAGTTTAGGTAAAACGGAGGAGGGTCGTTCTCACCGTATGCACCGAATGATCGTTCTCACCGGATCTTGACTCTATATATATATATATATATAGAGGCAAGATCCGGTGAGAACGATCATTCGGTGCATACGGTGAGAACGACTCTCCTCCATTAGATGAGAGTTAATTAAAAGACTGAGATTAAATTTTAAATTTGGAGCCCAACACAAAAAGCTTAATGAATCAAAACGTTACTTCTGCACCCCTTGTTTTCCACACCTTTCCTCTATGAGTTCTACAACTACGGCCCAGCGCAGCCCGAGTTCTTCGGTCTCTTGCATGAATTCTTGCAGGTACACATTTATTATATATACTTCAATACTTACTTGTAATCATTTATGGTATGCTTTGGCATGCATTTTGGCTCAATTTCTTGTGAATAAACATCTTTTTTTGTCAAGGCATATTAATTAACTCGTTAAAAATAGATAGGGCATCAACGAACAATAACCAAAATCTGAGAAGAAAACGGGGCTAAATAAAGTGCTATCATAAATAAATAAATTACAGAACCAGAAAACTAACTAAAAGCGTGCTTGAGCACATCTTCATGGCCCTTGGTCCTGACTTTGTTCATCACGTGAAATCTTTAAACTTTTAAATGTTGATTTATTTGCAGAATGCGGCGCTATTTGGTGCCTTGCTATTCTTCCTGGGTATGAAGAACTCTTTGCCGAGGAGGCAAATGAAGAAAAAAGCTCCAAAGCCCAAGACCAATAATTCATCATCACTTCTCACCAATAATTTGTTCTCCGTGATTCCTATGTATTTAAGTCTCTATAATTGTTTCTTAATTTTGATGAGAAGTGATGATGAATCAAAAAATGTATCTACCCCGTCAAAAAATGTATCTAGGTTTATGTAAAAAAGTTAAAAAAATCTATCTACTCCGTCAAAAAATGTATCTAAATTTAAGTAAAAAAATGTATCTAGTCCGTCAAAAAATGTAACCAGGTTTAAAAAATGTATCTACTCCGTCAAAAAATGTATCTAGGTTTAAGTAAAAAATGTATCTACTCCGTCAAAAAATGTAACTAGGTTTATGTAAAAAAGTAAAAAATGTATCTACTCCGTCAAAAAATGTATTTAGATTTATGTAAAAAACGTAAAAAAAAAATATATCTACTCCGTCAAAAAATGTATCTAGGTTTATGTTAAAAAAATGTATCTACTTCCTCAAAAAATGTAACCAAGTTTATGTACAAAAGTAAAAAAATGTATCTACTCCGTCAAAAAATGTATTTAGGTTTATATAAAAGTAAAAAAATATATTTACTCCGTAAAAAATGTATCTAGGTTTAAGTAAACAAAATGTATCTACTCCGTCAAAAATTATATCTATAACTTCAAAAAATGTATCTAGGTTTATGTAAAAAAAAAGTAAAAAATGTATCTACTCCTTCAAAAAATATATCTAGGTTTATGTAAAAAAAGTAAAAAAAATGTATCTAGGTTTACGTAAAAAAGTAAAAAAAAAATGTATCTACTCCTTCAAAAAATGTATCTAGGTTTATGTAAAAAAGTAAAAAAAAATGTATCTAACCCTTCAAAAATGTATCTAGGTTTATGTAAAAAAAGTAAAAAAAAAAAATGTATCTATACACCGTCAAAAAATGTATCTAGGTTTACGTAAAAAAGTAAAAAAAAAATGTATTTACTCCGTCAAAAAAATGTATATAGGTTTACGTAAAAAGGTAAAAAAAAAAAATTTACTCCGTAAAAAAATGTATCTAAGTTTGTGTAAAAAGGTTAAAAAAAATTATCTACTCCGTAAAAAAATGTATCTAGAATGTGGGTTGTGGGTATTTCTTAACTGTTGATTGTGTTTTAATCCAATGGATGTAGGTCGTTCTCACCGTATGCACCGAATAATCGTTCTCACCCGATCCTAAATCTATATATATATATATATATATATATATATATATATATTATATATATATATATATATATATATATATATTATATATATATATATATATATATATATAATCAGATCAAAAGAGTCCACCTTCTAGTGTTGAGTCCTTGAGTCCTAATACTAGGTCTTCGATTAAAACAAATCAATGGATGTGATTAAAAGATAAAAACACCCACTAAACATCAATTAATGTTTTTTCTACCCTATTTCATTTTCCCACTAATAACATTTTTTACCCCACTCAGTTCTCTCTCATCCCCACATAATCTCATTTAATCCATCTCTCTAAAATCAAATAAATCATAAACCTAATAAAGAAAACCCTAAAACTCTCCTGCCATCTTCTCCCTGCCGCCGTCATCTGACAACACCAGTGTCATCTTCTCCCTGCCAGCCGTCATCTGACAATACCAGTGACGTCTTCTCCCTGCCGTCGTCTTCTCCTTGCCGCCCTACCATTGTCGTCACTCACCGGCGTTGTCCACCTACCACTGCCATCTTCTCCTGCCGCCTACCACTGTCGTCACCCACCGGCGTTGGCCTCATCCAATCCGTAGAATAATAAAAGATACGTTTGACTCTTCTCTTTAACCTTGTTGTACTATCTGAATTAACCTTGTTGTACTATCTCTTTAACCTTAGCATTGGAAGTGGTGCGCAGGACAGCAGCGGAGTCATAGAATGTGGTATTCTCGATGAATCGTGACAACGAAACGTGCGGCGGTGGGAGGAGCATAGGACATGATTGAGATGGGGAAGAAGAGAGTACCGTGTTTACGATACGTCGGTGGTGATATCATGGTTTTTTTTTTCTGTTTTTTTTCAAGATTTGAGAAAATAAGTGGTTCGTGGTGGTGGGTCATGTGTATTAATGGTGGTTGTCGTTGGTGGGTATTGGTGGTGGTTTTTGATTTTTTCCAATAATAGTATCATAAAGTTTCACTAATAATATCATAGAGTTTCACTAATTAAACATGGAGTTACATCAAAAGACCAATGAAGTTGCACTAAAAAAACCACTAAAATAACAATAGAGTTACACTAAAATAATCATAGAGTTATACCAATAGAACAATAGAGTTACACCAATTGAACAATGGACTTTCAACAATAGAACAATGGACTTTCAACAATAGAACAATGGAGTTACACGCTAAAAACAATGGAGTTACTCGGCTAAAACAATGGAGTTACACACCTAAAATAATAGAGTTATACGCCTCAAACAATAGAGTTACAAGCATAAAACAATAAAGTTAGACGCCTAAAATAATAGAGTTACACGCCTAAAATAATAGAGTTACACCCCTAAAACAATTGAGTTACACGCCTAAAACAATAGAGTTACACGCCTAAAACAATGGAGTTACTCACCTAAAACAATGGAGTTACACGCCAAAAATAATAGAGTTACACGCCTAAAACAATAGAGTTACACGCATAAAACAATAGAGTTACATACACGCATAAAACAGTTGATTTATACTCATAAATTTTTATATAAAAAATCGCATTAAAAATCAAAGTTATATTAGTACAACAATAGAGTTACACACCTAAAACAATAGAGTTACACACCTAAAACAATAGAGTTACACGCCTCAAACAATCGAGTTACAAGGCTAAAACAATAGAGTTAGACGCCTAAAATAATAGAGTTACACTCCTAAAAATAATAGAGTTACACGCCTAAAAAATGGAGTTGCACGCCTAAAACAATAGAGTTACACGCATAAAACAGTTTATTTATACTCATAAATTTTTATATAAAAAATCGCATTAAAAAATCAAAGTTATATTAGTACAATATTAGAGTTACACACCTAAAACAATAGAGTTACACGCTTCAAACAATAGAGTTACAAGCCTAAAATAATAGAGTTACACGCCTAAAATAATAGAGTTACACGCCTAAAATAATAGAGTTACATGCCTAAAATAATATAGTTACACGCCTAAAATAATAGAGTTACACTCATAAGTTTATAAAACTCAAAAATAAATAATTAGAAGTTAAATTTATGAGAAAGATAATTAATTAGCCAAATGGGGAATAGAAATTATGAGAGACAAAGCATTAAATGCATGTTGGAGTGAGTGTTTTTTTTGTTTTTAATCTCAGCCATCCATCTCCAATATCTAATGACTAATATTAGGACTCAAGGACTCAACCAAGGAAGTGGACTCATTTGAACTCTACTCTCTCTCTCTCTCTCTCTCTCTCTCTCTCTCTCTCTCTCTCTCTCTCTCTCTCTCTCTCTCTCTCTCTCTCTCTCTCTCTCTCTCTCTCTCTCTCTCTCTCTCTCTCTCTCTCTCTCTCTCTCTCTCTCTCTCTCTCTCTCTCTCTCTCTCTCTCTCTCTCTCTCTCTCTCTCTCTATATATATATATATATATATATATATATATATATATATATATATATATATATATATATACACAACAGCACTACATATATGACTTACATACACAAGTATCTCGTAGTCTACCCTTTGGTGACCAATTACAAGAATGTAAGCAATTTTGCGGTTTCGAGACGTCTCCCAAACCTTTGCAGTAGCTTTACATATTTCTATTTGGGGTTCTTTTTATTTAAGATACACCTAAGTTCATATGGGTCCAGTGGTTTAGGTTCCATGATCATCTATTTGATACCATTTGTAACACCCTCATAATCTAAGGCTTTTAGGTAGGACCATGAGACTATGAAATTGTCACCATCTCAGTTTTCCGAGGCAATATCAAAGTAAAATAACCAAACGCAACCTTTATTATAATGAATATAGTATAAGTAAGAGTGTACAACCGTCTGAAAGTAAAGACCAAAGTGACAAGAATGTTTGCGGAAGCTAAATACATTATCATGATGCTACAAAAATGAGTGAAGTCCCGTCCTCCCCAAGCAAGCACTTATTAACAACGGCGAACCTGAGACTCTACTCACCATTACATGGATCATCACAGTAAAAGACTACAAGCGTCTAAATTTTATAAATAAGACGGTAACGACACAATAATAATAAACATCACAATCTGATATATCCCAACCATTGATATCACTGTCTCATCAATCACAAGTGGCGGCCTCATGCCCCACATCAAACCCCCACTAGCTTGCGGCAAGGGATACCCAGATCCTTAATGTGCACATCCTCTCTGTGACGGATTCCACGAAGAGCGATCGTAGGAGTGAAAGCCGTTTCCCGCAACGATCACATACATATGTTCCCAACTCAATCCACATCAGTATAGTGAAATCAGGTTAACAAAAGCAATATCGTCACAATCATATTCAATTAAATCTGAGTCGGGAAACCCTACCTCAAGGCAATAATCAAGAATGAAAATCCAAGCCTTTCCTACCAACGTTCCTCTACAAATTCTCTTCCTATAAATCATGTATATGGATTATTCACCAAGGCATACTAAAATCTAACGACATAGAAATGATAAGAACGATACTTACTTATTAACAACAATCTAGGCTAGATAATCGGCGCATCTAAACCTTTGCTAAAGACCCTTGAAGGATTTGGGGAGGTAGGACTGAAAGGGGATTAGGGTTTTTGTCTTTTCTGATTTTATGTAAATGAGGTTTTTAACTTCGGTTTAATTTATATAATTAACCGCAGGTCAGAACACGGAAAGGCTAGCTCGACCTAGTTGACACTACTCGGTCGAGTTACACTTGCTTGACCGAGTTGACACTACTTGGTCGAGTTACATCAACTCGACCGAGTTTGACCTACTCAGCCGAATTGACCTAACACGGCCGAGTTGAGTCACAACTCAGCAACGAAAGGGAGGGGTGTTACAAAAAAAAAATTAATAAAATAATTATATCTACCTTTTCCCCTAATATTTAGCCTATAATTCTACATTAGTGCTTTGAGGTTTGCATAATTTTCTTTTGGTGCTCTAAATTTTGAACGACATCCGACTTTGGTGACCTATATACAACATTCTTAATTTTTACACATATATTTGAGCATAATAAAGCAAGCTTTTTCCCGACATTATATTATTATCCTAATTAATATGTAATTTATTATATTATATTGCAATCTACGTTAAATATGAAATTAATTAAGATAAAACTTGATTATTACTCCCTCTAATCCACACTTAATTCCCGACTTACTATATATTCAAAAAAACATCATACCCCTCATTACCCTTTTTAGTAAAACGTTTGACCAAGAAGTCCTTATTACTACTATCTATTTACACAAGTTCAGGTCACCAAAGTGGAAATAATCCAAGTCCTAGGTCGTTAAAGTGGAATTATCCGAAACTTAGGGCAATAATGTGGAATTAACCTGAATCTCTGGCAAGCCAAAATTTTGCTTAATAAAATGTACAACGATTAACAAGAAGTTGTGTTCTAGACAACTTATGTTTTAAAACAAAATTACAAAATCTAAACCAGATTAATACTAGTTTTGTAAAGATGTTAGTCGGCCCATATATGGACCTCAATCCGGCCAAAACCCATTCCAAACTCGGAAAACAGCCGACTTTTATTTTACCTGTCCCAAAAAATGAACTCATAATCTACTCGACTGACTCGTGTGACAGGGTAATATCTTACCATAAGAAATACTCCCTCTTATTCAGCCTATTTTTCCCCTTTCTTTTTACCTCAAAATTAAGGAAATGAATTTGGACCACACAAATCACCCTACCCCACATGAAATTGAATTTGGACCACAAAAAGCTTACCAAATAAGGAAAGAGGGAAGAAAACGTGATTATCGTCAATAAGGAAAGAGGGAAGAATAGGCTGAATAGGAGGGAGTATATAACTTGATCTTATCATTCGGATGATTATGTTCTCTATATAATTGATTATTTTCCATTGAGAGATAGTAGATTATTTTCTACTTAATAAACAAAGTTTAACTTGGAACATTATCAAAAATCCTCCTCAAAATTATCTTATATCTTATATCTTATATGTCATATCCTGTTCTATATTTATTCATATATTGATTTGGTATGTAATGTGTGCTATCTATATAAATAGTTCCATTTAACTCAAAATGAATCATCAATATCAACTAACAACGAGTAAATACATAAATACTCTCACAAATTACTGTAATAATTGAAATGTCTTCTTACAATATGTTCAAGTGTAACGCTAATATTTTGTTATTCATCATGGTATTAACAACAATTGTAGCAATTTCATTTGTAAGTCTCAGCTTCATTTCATACATCTTTTTGTCATATTTAAATTATAACCAAATGTTGCATGACTTTAATATTTAATAATAAAATAAAAATGAAAAAATAGAGGACATAATTAGTTTTATTCCAAAAAATTACTTAGTATAGTTAATAGAATTCAAATATAAAATCATCACTAAGCCTTTTATTGTTTTGATTATGTATATAATATATGTAAAAGACTATTTTTTTGTATATCACAACTAACTTTTTTTGTATATAAAAGGCTGGTGGTCCTGGTTCACTCACACAAGACGGTATTCTTCTTTCCTTCATGATTTCTTTATCTATAAATTGAAATAGTATCAATATTTACACTCTCCTCACCCATGAGCTTAATTTTGTTACCCCCTTACATTTTTTCACTATGAAGTCACAAATAAATAGCATGTTTTTTTCTTAAATAATAAAAAAACCAAACTTTTATTCTATATATCTGAACAAATATTTTAATAAATTAACATTAAAAGCCGATAATTATACTTTAGATAGTTTACAAGATTTAAAAATTTAAAAATAGCTTATAGGACTTTGGATTTGGCATTGCAGAGTGTCCAGCAGCATGCGATGTAAGATGTTCAGCAACATCACATAAGAAGCCGTGTTTATTCTTTTGCAACATGTGTTGCGCGAAATGCTTGTGTGTGCCATCTGGAACATATGGACACAAGGAAGAATGTCCATGCTACAATAACTGGAAAACACAAGAAGGAAAACCCAAATGCCCATGATACTTTCAAGAAAGACTTATATCAATGAAAATTTTGAAGATGAGGGCATAACAAAAGCTATTATATATTACATGTTTATGTGCTAGATAATATTGAATAATAAAAAAACTCATATTTTGTTATGTTTGTCTAAATTTTCTTTGTCCTACCCAATAATTTACATTTTTCTATGATTTTACAACTCAACTAATAATTTAAAGTTTTATTTTCGAAAAATATAATTATCAATTAAATGAGCGTTGATCATTTTGTGAAATGTCAGCCTCACATTTCCGAATCACTGTTATAATCAATAAGACTCACTTTTTTTAGAAGCACTTATATCACCACTTCACCATCTTAAATAACAAACTCATCATTATCATCATTGCTTGTATTTAGCCAATCTATAATATCTGATATGGTTAAAGTCGTTACACCCAATTAAACAATTTAACTCAACTAAGTGGTTGTTTGGTTGTCTTTTAAAATCATGGAAATTGGAAAACCAACGGAAGTTGGAAAATTGAGTCTTGTTTGGTTGTCCAATTCATGGAAATTAGAGCTTCCTATAAAACTCTAATTCCTACATAATGTAGGAAGACACTTACCTAGCCCCCCAGGTAAGTGGAAGTTCCCGCCTGAATTGAAATTACATTCAATCAAACAACATTTACATAATTCACGTGATTTTCAAGTTCATATGAATTTAATCTTCCCGGAAATTTTATCTTCCCATGCCGAACCAAACTACCCCGTAGGGTGAAGAGATCACTAGGAATTGAAAAAGGAATTGACAAGTTTATAGATTACCTAAGTTACAGACAAAAATGTGAAGCTTGTCAGCTACATGACCTAATTATACAAGTCTTATGAGTTGTTATACTCATTCTCAACATCCTAGTCATTTAATAAATGGGGCATGTAGCCATGTACATAGTAGGCAAGCTACCCCAAGCACCAGACAAAAAAAAAATTCATGCTTGCAATGATTAATTACATTTCTAAGTGGATAGAAGCAGACTGGTTCAGACACGTGATAGAAAGAATTCATGTCGGTCATAAAAAAGAACATCATATGAAGATGTGTAATTCCGTTCAGAAATAGTGTGTGATAATGACACATATTTTTTGGGAAAATGATAATGGCCTTATGAACAGGATAAAATATAAATCCTGTTATAACACCCCTATTTTATAATAATATTTTATTATGAAAGTATTTTATTTAATTAATTATTTTAAAGTTTAATAATATATTTTGGAAATCTATATTTATAACCTTCGTCCTATATTTTATTATTTCTCGTTTTGATCTACTTTTGGATGGGTTAAAACGTCTGTGCAATGATTAATTATTTTAATTTAATATTTACTTTTCTATTTCAAGTTCTACTTGCGTTTTAGTATGACTCAATCAAATTTGTAATCAGATAATCCATTGTACGAGCTAATCGACCAAAAGTCCATTAGTTAATCTCCTTACAAATAGAATTTAACCTAGCAAGCAACTAGGTCAAACTTTGGTTTTGTGCGTGAGTTTTGCGGCACGTTACTTCTCTTTTTCGTCTGTTTTCTCTCATCTTCTCCCTTTGAACTCCATTGTTGAATATCTTTTATTCCTCAAAACTCATACATAAATTATATTTTCACAATCCTTACTCTTACCTCTACAATATAATCTATTCAAAATATTTTCTTGGGAATTATTTGTATGGACCGTTAGACCTATGTTTTGGGTCTCTTATTTTAATGGGGAAAGAAGAAGAGTCTTTTTCGTTGCTTTCATGGATTTGGATAAGGGTATTCTTTAAAGTCGATTTCGGGGATGTTGACACGTGTTGGAGACAAGGGCTTTGTTGGTCGTATTCTTTATGAAGGTTTTGAATAATTGCCAAAGAGGTAACTAGGTGTTTCTCTTTTAATTGTGTTTATGCCAATTGATGTGATTAATATGATTTAATGATTGATTGTACGATTAGTACATGTTTGATTATTAATTGTCATGAATTAACTGTGCTCCATATATTTATGTATATTTTATTATCGTAATTGTGGATTATAATATGTTAATAAGTCGTTATGGGTGTCGTGCGCACAACTAGGGTTCGCGAGGAAAACCCTAGATGGCGACACGGCTAACGGCCAAGAGCGTTGCTCAAGGTTATAGTTGAAGTATGTGTAACCTTGAAAATATGATTCAAGGTTATAGCTGAAACTAATACAACTTTGAGTACGACTTAAAGTTATAGCTGAAGTTAATATAACTTTGGGATGCGAGTTAAAGTTATAGCTGAAGCTAATATAACTTTGAACTACGAGTTAAAGTTATAGCTGAGACTAACGTAAAGCTGAGGTATGACTCAAGGTTATGGTTGGTGCTAGTATAACTTTAGGTTCGTGTCAAGGTTTGGCTAAGGTTACTATAACCTCAAGCCAAATGTGGAAGTTATAGTTGAGGTTAGTATAACCTCGCACCCATTACTTATGTTATAGTTAAAGTTACTATAACTTTGGTTGTTTATACTTGATTCACGTGTTGAGTTGTGTTCAGTGATCGTATGGTATTGTGTTTGCATATGTCGTTGGATACTTCTATGCATTTGAAATTAGGACTGTCTGTTATGATGTTCTATTGGTTTGAGTCGTGATGGTATTCACGCATGTTAGTACAGTCAGTTATACTGTGCATTGTTGTTTGCTAGTTTGAATAGATGACGGTAGTATCAGTTATATACTATCGCAATGAACTAACGCCACCCATTGATGTGGGATTTATTTTGGTCTATGTTCGAGGGTGGCCAGATTCGTCAGTTATACGTTCTGGGTCCCGAGTGTCGTTCGGTGTACAGTTATTGCATCGAGAGGTCTGGCCAGGTCTTAGGCACATAGGCAGTGGTGATACGCTATACATAGTACCGTGGAGGAAGTGGTTATACGCTCCACACCGATGGAGGCAGTGATTATACGCTCCGTCAGCTAGAGGCAGTGGTTATACGCTCTGGCAAGTTAGAGGCAGTGGTTATACGCTCTAACGGGCGTTCGCTCTATTCGCTATGCTTTAATGATAGCTTTGTGCCTTTTGTTGCGATGGACTGTGTGTCACCATATTCTCTATGCTTTATCGCTAGCATTGTGCCTTATGTTACTATGAGTCGTGAGTTACTTGAGTTGTAAGTGTTCATGGTCTAGTGGTCGCATATGGTCTAGGTTCGTTGGTTTCATTTGTCTGATGTTGAGAATATCATGGTATGGTAAGTTTGCTTTCATGTTATGTCATGTTTATATCCTCACATGATTGTCGTAATATGTCTTCAAATGAAGGTAAGTTTGATTGGACGTTCATGAGTATAGATGATCTCACAGGTTTACTGGTTTTACATTTCAATTGTTATTGATTGTTGGTTATATTCAATTGTTGTAAACATGACTGGGAGAGCATCTAGTTACTCCCAACTGATTGTCGACCCCCCCCCCCTATCAGGTTGTTCAGGTGGTTGCTGTCTGGTTGATGCTTGCTCGGGGAATGTGCGAAGCGAGCTTAATAAATTGTTTAGGGCCTTTGCTTTAAGTTTTTAAGAACCTTTGAATAATGTATTAGTTTGATTTTCTATTTGAGTATCGATCCGGATTTGGGTAAGGTGTTTCCGCCACCTTAACCCAGTTATCATTGAGTTACACTCTGATATTCCTTTATGTTATGTTTTTCCTTTATTTTATAATCCGGGTTGTTACAGTTGGTATCAGAGCGAACACGCTCCCAGCTCTCACGTAGTTTCTGACTAAAATTATAATGACTTAGTAAATGAGTGAGAGTAAATGGGGTAGAAACAATTAAGGACTTGGTTGTTTACATCTTTATGTTTCATATCGTTGTTAATTTTAGTACATGTATTGTTCATCTACTTATTTGTTTATGCCATAATATTTCGCATAGTTGTTAATTGTTTTACATGTGTGCCCGTGTATTTGTTTGTTGTCCTTTATGTTTCATCCTGTTACTTAATGTATTTAATGTATAATTCATCTACTTGTTTTATTATGAGTTAATGTTTCGTATAATTATTAATTGGGTTATTTGTGTTGTTCATGCGATTGTGCATTTATACATTGAGGTTTTGCATCATTATTAATTGTATTACATGTTTGTTTATGCATTTGTTTGTTTATGTCTTAATAATGTTCATCGTTACTAATTTAATCAAATTTATAGTTTATATATTATGTTGTTTATGACTTTATGTTATGTTTCGTAATTGTACAAAAAAGTGTTGTTCATGTATAGCATTTTCGAGCGTGCTCTGTTCATTTTTAAAGATGGTCAATTTTGATAATGTCCTTGGCATGCTACGTTTTACATGTTGTTTTTGGTTATATCTTGGTCAAAACTTTTTGCTTGATAACCCGAGCTTTACTCTTATCGTACTTTCATCCTTTTGGATCACTCGGTGATGTTATCCGTGCTTGAGGTGATTTTGAGGTTGATCCTCTTCTGGTTTTTTGAGGCATCAAGTTAGGATTGTTTGGCAGATTGTGGTGTTCAGGTATGAAAGAAAAGTGCATTTATGAATTTGGTAACGAGGGGATTAATTTGAGATTTAAGGTTGTTAAGAACGAGTTTACTTTGGTATCTGAGGTTGTTAAGAAGAAGTTAACTTTGGGATTAAAGGTTTTTGAGATGAAGTTTATTTTGGGAATAGTAGTTGTTGTTAGGATGAAGTCTCATTTGGGATAAGTGGTTGTTATGTTCTTTTTGTGTGCTTGAGGAATTCCTTATTGAGGATAGAGAGGGAGTGAATGATATGTGGAATAAGATGTATAATTTTGGTTTCATAGTTTCACAAGAAGTGATAGACATAATGAGTGGATTTATGTTATGATCTTATTTTGGAATACCGAGGCTTATGTCTTGATGGTTAGAATTTCAGATTTTTATTTTTGTGTTATAGGAAAATGATGCGAGTTATTTATGGATCAAGGATAGAACGATGGGAAAGAATTGAATGTTATCATGAAGTTTAGATTGAGCACGTTGGGAATTTGGAGACTATGCTCATCTTTAATTGGAATATGATATTTGAGGATTGAGAATCGTTAATGACTTTTAGTGAGTTATGAAGGGACTTATGGTTTATCCATTGAAGAGATATTTAATGATCGTGCATTTTAAAGGATCGAATGAGAGAGACGAACTATAATTTATGGATTTGTGAGATGCTTGATTTGTATTCCTGGGATTTGTGAGGTGGCGGAAACACCTTACCCAAATCCGGATCGATACTCAAATAGAAAACCAAACTAATACATTATTCAAAGGTTCTTAAAAACTTAAAGCAAAGGCCCTAAACAATTTATTAAGCTCGCTTCGCACATTCCCTGACACGGCTGTCGCAACCGTATCAAAGATAACCAACTAGCCTAACTAATGTAGCAAGGAAGTCAGGATCGTATCCACATGGAGACAAAAATAAATTCTAAATGCTAAATCAAGTCTGTCTAGTAACAACGGGGGTTTTGTTTGTTTGAAAGTAATAACTAAGCAATTAAAGTAAAAAAGATTAAAGGAGAGAAATTATGTTGTAAAAATAAAAAGAGAGAAGACTAGGATTGTCGGTTCACCATGGGACATTACAGATCAAAGGTAGGGTCATAGGTCGGTCTCAATTACCAGTCTAAAGAGCAGTGAAAAGGTCCTCTCGGATCGCTATTCGCTCTAAGATGCGTCTAGCGGGCTCTCGCAACTTACTAGGGCACCCTAATGTTTGCAATAGGTCTAATCTTTTCTAGGCTTTCGATCTTAGGTAGGGATTTACCGGTTCAAGTAACTAATTGTGGCCTTTAACTAATTACTCGTATTTTATATGTTGCAATTAACAACCTAGACTAATAAAATCAATTTGACCTAATAACCTAAGTATAGACCCTTAATCCCCCATGGATCCCCTAAATCCTAGCATAAGAAATTAGCTACTCATGGAAAACTTGATAACAGTAATCAAAGAAGATGAGAAAATGATGAATTGCATAATGAAATTTAATGGAAGAATAGTAAACATAAATTAAATCTAAAAAGAACAATAACGTAAACAATAACGATTAAACAAGAGGAATGGAGGGAAGAAGAATTAAAATTACCAAATACGAATCCAAGTTTTAGGAATGAAGAAGGAAATAATTCTAGATCTAAAAAGGTTTAGAGAGTTTTTACGTAATAGCGTTTTTAGCAGTCGAGAGTAGAATAAAAGATGATAACCTAATGAAAAATATTCTAAGCCTTAAATACTAGTGCCAAGAAGTAGAAAAACTAAGTAACTAAAAGGCCTACAAAACACGAGCAGAAAAACCGTCTGGCATGTGTCGATCGACCAAACTAGCATACAACTTCCAAACGCAAACTTCCTGTGTCAAACTCCAATGTCGATCGACAAGACTAGCATGTCTATCGACATAAGTAACTTGTCCATCGACAGAAGTAGACTGTCTATCCACGTGAATAGCTTGTCTATCCACTTCTTGTCTCGTTCCTTCCCATCTGGGGCCTTTTTGGTGACGACTCCACACCTCTCCAATGACTCGGGCATGAGCTATGAGCTTCGTCTCGTTTATCGACCGATTTTGGCTTGTAAATGCATAAATGGGTTCCATATCTGTAATAGACACGAAACGGGCCGAAAGTAGCAAATATCGGAGGACATGTAATAAAGAGATCAAATAAAAGCATAGAAATGCGTGCTAAACATCAGAATAAACGCATGTAAAATGCACGCATCAAACCTCCCCAAACCAAACCCTTGCTTGTCCCCAAGCAAGCAATAAGCACGAGAACAAAGAGGAAGACTAATGGAGCGGCATATAACTGAGAGCTAGCTATACAAAAGATTCGATAAACCAGTTTAATGCTAAAGTAACACCCTTGCTAAGGAAAAAGTTCCAAAGCTGAATAGCACAAAAAAAATAGATGCACACGAGTTATATTAATGACTGTAAGCTACCAAACCGTCGACCTTGCAAGACCGTTTATGTTGGACTCTCACGTGTCACTCATCTCTAAATAAAGCACAAGGTGAGTACAATTTTTGTAAGAGAGAAGGAAAATAGTCACTCACCTAAACTACGACCTACATAGACATGCATGCGATTCTAACATGATAAACTTCTCTAGCTACCGTACACATACACTCCAACCAAACAAGGACCAAGACACATGCCGAGGACTTACATATAATGTGAGGTGAGGTAATTGGGTAGAAATGGGCAAGATAGATTTGGATATGTGGAGATAAAGCCAAGCTAGTACAGCCATATCCAAATAATAAACCATTCCGCTTAACAACTCAATTTGAACAAATAAAACCGATGTCAATGCGGCATAAACTCATTCACATCTTCCGAACAAGACTCCCCTTAAAATACAATGACAAGCATGGGAGTAAATTCAACATTCTTTTATTTGCTTCCACATAATTCTTTCTTTTCCTTTTTCAATCATTTTTTTTTCATTTCTCTT
The DNA here is from genome assembly GCA_029255685.2 of Silene conica. NCBI lineage: Eukaryota > Viridiplantae > Streptophyta > Magnoliopsida > Caryophyllales > Caryophyllaceae > Silene > Silene conica. Next base: position 74,630,853 of record CM055318.2, on the reverse strand, counting down.
TTTTTTTTCCAGCAGCCACACCATTTTTTTCTTTTTTTTTTCTTTTCTTTTCATTCATTCTAACCAACATCTTTTCAAAGCGAAATCAAATTAACAATAAAACATACCCAATAATAACCACTGAACTAGCTTGACTAGGGTAGGCTAAAATTTGGATTGTAGTTAAAAGGGTCAAAATAGGTCGATTTGGCTATGTGAAGCTCATGGGTAGAAAATGAAAGGAAATGGGGTGTAAGTTGCCTCTCCACATGTGTCACCGCCACAAACCCGAGTGTATGCAGACAATAAGAGACGAATGTCATGTTTATGCAAATTGATGTTACATGCCATGCAAGGAGTACTACTCACATCCTAGATGAAACCGGTCATGAATGTCACAAGTTTATAAGGCTTTAATGCTTAGAATGTATAAGTAGTTTGCCAACATTTAGGTCAAGTCTATTCTTTTGGTAGAAATTATCAAAAACTCGTAAGATTATGCAAATGAATTTCTCAAAAATAGGGTGTAAACAATGCAAGGTTTAAACGAGTTTAAGTATAAATGCAATGTCGTCATTGTTATATAACCACTCCGACTCTACCTAAGACTTTATCTAAAAGCTAACATGTTTTTGTATTTTTTTTTTGTTATGCATGCAAAAATGCAGAAAACGTGAATGCAACGCAAAACCCTAAAACCCTTCCCCAAACCAAATCACACAATGCCCTCATTGTGCAAAATCATGTGAATAAAGAAGCAAAAGGAAATAGGAATTTGCGTAAAACTAACTAAGACAGTAAAGAGACTTGCAAACTCACAAGATTTTAAGCGCAAAAGGGAAACCTCCCCAAACCAGCTCGAGCTAGGAGGATGCAGCAGCTACCAGTGCTGGCGTGACATACCTGCAGGTGACAATGTCTTCTTCGCGTAACTCAATAGTTTGAGTTAAGATGGTCTTCAAACCTGAAATTACACATAATATATCGCGCCCAAAATTGCGCTAAACCCAAATTCGAAGTCTATAGTCTATAAAAATCTTAAGAAAACTAATTGAAATACGAAGTCTCGCGCAAACCAAAAACAATAAATAGTCTTAAAAACAGTAAATTGTCTTAAAAAAGTCTCATGGAACTAAAGCAATTAAACACCGCCATGATATAGCGCAGAGCTCGGCTTCTGACTAAAAGCAGTCACTTCAGCGGTCATCAGCTTCGCTACTAGCCTCCAAAGCACAACAACAGAAGAGCAGCAGCTCATCACATCATCAATCACGCCACTATCAGCCCTCTTTCGCACTTTTTTCTTAGGTGGGATAAAATCTTCATATCCTCCTCCCGGGTCTTTTAACCTCTCACGACCTGTGTAAGAAGAAACAAAACTATGTTCCTCCAATTTGCTCCTAAACTGAGGCGGAGGCGAAAAATCAACAGCATAATATGATTTAACGGAAGGGATAAAAGAAATCCTATCGGAATCAACAAAAGAAATAGTATTACCTTCTATCGAATAGGAGTGATCTTCATTTACCTTTTCATCGTCATTCGGGACATGTGTAAATGATGAAGCAACCTCGTCAAAAGCAAAGAAGTCTGACTGTATAGGTTCTGTCCAATATATTGCAGCCTCCACGACATCCAACTCGGCCTTCCAAATAGGAGACTCACCATAGACATCGTTTTCCTTCATATCATCACCCGAAATAGACTCGGGTGACGAATCATTGCTCTCCGCTGTCACTGTACTCGATCGAGCGTGAATAGCACTCGATCGAGCTCCATCCTCGCCAAAACCACTCGATCGAACGCTTTCATCAAAAATCCGAGTCATACATATCATCATCTGACTCGGTTGCTATTTGAGCCAATTGAAGCTTAAGTCTCTTGATAGAAGAATCTCTACATTTTTCAACTTCTTGCATATAAAGTGAAAATGTCGTTATTAACGACTTCAATTCCGCAATCTCGTCACTGTTTTCAGCAGAAGGAGGAGCTTGTTATTGAGGCGGCGAAAAAGAATAGGGGGGCTCTTGAAAGCCTTGCTGATAATACGGATATGGTGGCACCTGATAATTATAATGCGAAAATGGAGTATAGTAACCTTGTCTATACTGTTTATAAGCATAGACTTGGTCACACTCTGCAAAACAATGAACTGCATCGTGCCCCGCAGCACCACATCTCTCACAAATTACCACCTGGTGCCCTATAGAATGGAACATAGGTGGACTCTCCCGAAGTATTGTCAATAAGACATGGAGGACCTATCAAAACAACACTAGAGAAGAAGATAAGATCAGTCTCAAGGACACAAGTTCCTTGAGACAAAAGACAAACTAAATAAAACAAATAGAAAATTACCGTCACCCCGGCATCGGCGCCAAAATTTGACACGGCTGTCGCAACCGTATCAAAGATAACCAACTGGCCTAACTAATGTAGCAAGGAAGTCGGGATCGTATCCACAGGGAGACAAAAATAAATTCTAAATGCTAATTCAAGTCTGTCTAGTAACAACGGGGGTTTTGTTTGTTTGAAAGTAATAACTAAGCAATTAAAGTAAAAAAGATTAAAGGAGAGAAATTATGTTGTAAAAATAAAAAGAGAGAAGACTAGGATTGTCGGTTCACCATGGGACATTACAGATCAAAGGTAGGATCATAGGTCGGTCTCAATTACCAGTCTAAAGAGCAGTGAAAAGGTCCTCTCGGATCGCTATTCGCTCTAAGATGCGTCTAGCGGGCTCTCGCAACTTACTAGGGCACCCTAATGTTTGCAACAAGTCTAATATTTTCCAGGCTTTCGATCTTAGGTAGGGATTTACCGGTTCAAGTAACTAATTGTGGCCTTTAACTAATTACTCGTATTTTATATGTTGCAATTAACAACCTAGACTAATAAAATCAATTTGACCTAATAACCAAAGTATAGACCCTTAATCCCCCATGGATCCCTTAAATCCTTGCATAAGAAATTAGCTACTCATGGAAAACTTGATAACAGTAATCAAAGAAGATGAGAAAATGATGAATTGCCTAATGAAATTTAATGGAAGAATAGTAAACATAAATTAAATCTAAAAAGAACAATAACGTAAACAATAACGATTAAACAAGAGGAACGGAGGCAAGAAGAATTAAAATTACCAAATACGAATCCAAGTTTTAGGAATGAAGAAGGAAATAATTCTAGATCTAAAAAGGTTTAGAGAGTTTTTACGTAATAGCGTTTTTAGCAATCGAGAGTAGAATAAAAGATGATAACCTAATGAAAAATATTCTAAGCCTTAAATACTAGTGCCAAGAAGTAGAAAAACTAAGTAACTAAAAGGCCTACAAAACACGAGCAGAAAACCGTCTGACATGTGTCGATCGACCAAAAAGTGTGTCGATCGACCAAACTAGCATACAACTTCCAAACGCAAACTTCCTGTGTCTAACTCCAATGTTGATCGACAAGACTAGCATGTCTATCGACATAAGTAACTTGTCTATCGACAGAATTAAGTAGACTGTCTATCCACGTGAACATCTTGTCTATCCACTTCTTGTCTCGTTCCGTCCCATCTAGGGCCTTTTTGGTGACGACTCCACACCTCTCCAATGACTCGGGCATGGGCTATGAGCTCCGTCTCCTTTATCGACCGATTTTGGCTTGTAAATGCATAAATGGGTTCCATATCTGTAATAGACACGAAACGGGCCGAAAGTAGCAAATATCGGAGGACATGTAATAAAGAGATCAAATAAAAGCATAGAAATGCGTGCTAAACATGAGAATAAACGCATGTAAAATGCACGCATCATTCCCCAAGCAAGCATCAACCAAACAACAACCACCTGAACAACCTGAGAAGGGGGGGTCGACAATCAGTCGGGAGTAACTAGATGCTCTCCCAGTCATGTTTACAACAATTGAATATAACCAACAATCAATAACAATTGAAATGTAAAACCAGTAAACATGTGAGATCATCTATACTCATGAACGTCCAATCAAACTTACCTTCATTTGAAGACATATTACGACAATCATGTGAGGATATAAACATGACATAACATGCAATGAAAGCAAACTTACCATACCATGATATTCTCAACATCAGACAAATGAAACCAACGAACCTAGACCATATGCGACCACTAGACCATGAACACTTACAACTCAAGTAACTCACGACTCATAGTAACATAAGGCACAATACTAGCGATAAAGCATAGCGAATATGGTGACACGCAATCCATCGCAACAGAAGGCACAAAGCTATCATTAAAGCATAGCGAATAGAGCGAACGCCCGTTAGAGCGTATAACCACTGCCTCTAACTTGCCAGAGCGTATAACCACTGCCTCTAGCTGACGGAGCGTATAACCACTGCCTCCATCGGTGTGGAGCGTATAACCACTTCCTCCACGGTACTATGTATAGCGTATCACCACTGCCTATGTGCCTAAGACCTGGCCAGACCTCTCGATGCAATAACTGTTCACCGAACGACACTCGGGACCCAGAACGTATAACTGACGAATCTGGCCACCCCCGAACATAGACCAAAATAAATCCCACATCAATGGGTGGCGTTAGTTCATTGTGATAGTATATAACTGATACTACCATCATCTATTCAAACTAGCAAACAACAATGCACAGTATAACTGACTGTACTAACATGCGTGAATATCATCACGACTCAAACCAGTAGAACATCATAACAGACTGTCCTAATTTCTATTTGTGACATGTGTTGAATCAGGTAGTAAAAAATAATAAGTATAAGTTACACTCTGATATTCCTTTATATTATGTTTTTCCTTTATTTTATAATCCGGGTTGTTACACCTGTAATTAACATTTGTACCAGGCTAACTAAAATCCAATGGGAAGTCTGAGTTAATAAACAAAGTTGTGATTAGTTGCCTAAATAATAAATTAAAATGAAGAAACGGTAGATGGTATGAAGAGCTCTCATTAGTCCTCTAGGAAGATAAAACTACACCCCAAAAACTTCCACTAGTCAGACTCTATACTCCCTGGTCTATGCATAGCTTGGTCATGGCAGAAGAATTAAGAGAAACCCCAAAATCACAATCGCATACTGTCAAACAAGCCATAAGCTACATAAAAAATGTGAATAACAGAGTCTTTAGGAAATGAGATTGACTCCTACAAAAAGGTCTTCCCAATTAATAAATACAAAGAAGTAGGGGAAACTGGCTCTTGCATGGGAAAAACCTTATCTAATCGACTCAGCCATTCGACAAACTGCTTATAGGCTACAAACACTAGAGGGTGATATGATACCATGATCAAGGAATGTCACTCACCTGACCTTATTCCTTGTATAAAACCCAACCATTTTTCTACACTGTTTTTTGACCCTTAACAACTTCAGGTAAAATTATCAGCTTAGAAACATATAAGTGCTGTTATTTTCCCAGCATGGTTCTATTAATTGTAACTGTGATCCCATGAATAAAATGTCTCTTGCTTGATTTCACTTGCTTTCACTTATACTTATTATTTTTTACTACCTGATTCAACACATGTTAACATTCTTTCCCTAATATACCACACATTATTTGAATCCTGAAAACTAGTGTATGCTTTATGTTATTGAGTTTTCAAATACGTTATTACACGCACAAACATATATTTAGGATCGAGGGCCACTCCACTAGCCTAAACAACATTCTAGATTAGTTTATACATAGTACGACATAACAAAGATCAATAAATTTCACAACTTTGTTTTATCTAATAAACTACAAAAATTTGCGCCCAGAACTAAAAACAAAGGCGATAGTGATAGATCTGGACTACTCGTAATAAGCCCTCTAGTCAGACCAAGAGCCATAAGCCCTTCATTCAGGCAAGGACCCTTCTAAAAATATCAACTCATTTGAATTAAAAAAATTGAGAAATATAACTACTTATAATAACTGCCCAACATTGCCAGTTGAAATAAAAAAAATATGGGAACACCAAAAGACAATCCAACCAAGAACCACCCCCTTTTAGATGGGCTGAAATACAAAACAATATAGAATCCTCCCTGAATAGGTCAAACCAAAACATATAAAATAAAATATCCCAACTTTTAAATAGTAGCAGAGCCAACCCATTCCTCATCTCTTTCGGGCTCTTTAGCAACACATTTGCCTTTGTTCAAAGAACACGCATAGTCAAATTCCTCTTATCATCAAGCCCAAATGTTAGTTATACTCACGTGTTTTTTAAAAGTAGTCTACTTTCCCAATTACCGATTCACATCCCCATTTTGAATTCTTAACATGACTTATTGTGTTCACATCATGTAAAAATCATATGGTGTACACGTCGATATGAAAATGTGACTTGATTTGTGTGACTGCTTGATTATAGTTATTATTGTCCTACATGATTTGGGTCGTTTAAAGGGGCAGTTAAATTACTTCCACTAACTGAGACAAATGTTACTCAATAATGTTTCAGGTTGTAATACCTCGTTTTAATTTCTTTTTAGACGCGGGTTTTGACTCGAGTTAATGTTATAAGCTCTATATTATATTATCGTATAGAATTAATAATAATTTTACGTGGTATATCGACTGAGCTAATAATAATGTTACATGTTATTTTGTATTTATAATATCGCGTTGAGGTCAGTTCGTATTACTTAAGACGAAGCTCGTATGTGTCATGGGCAGGCCCACGTCCACACTTACACAAACCCTATGTTCCTTAGGTTATAATACTACCTTACGTTATAATACTAAGAGGCCAAACCCTAAACCCATATAATAAGAAAAAACACACGCTACACTCATCGTTCACGGGCAAGCGGCGGCTGGTAAAAACGAGAGAGAGAGAGACAACGGTGGTTAGGAGCGGTTTCAGGGGCGTTGCAAGCCATCTCAGGCGAGTAAGGTAAGCGTTCGTCTTTCGTTTCGGTTTTATGTTGTCGTTGTAGTGTTGTCGCTAGGGTTGAGTCGTTGTGGTGGCTAGGGTTGGTTACGGGAGTGAGGGCGAGTGCAAGGGCGGTGGTTGGCTGCCGCTGGTGGTCGTTGATGTCAGAGGAGAGAGCGGATGCGAGTTAGGGTCTGTTACGGGTATAGGTTTGGGTGGTGCCACCGTTGACTCGGGGGAGGTCGACACGGTGGTACCACGGTTGTCGTCTGATGTCGGGAGTCGTGTTAGTTTTGGTCCTGGTGGTTGTCGAGGTTGCGAGTGGTGGTTGCGGGGATCGGTAGTAGTCGGGTTCGCGGGAGTTGAGTGAATAACGTGGCTTGGTTGTGTCTATGGTGGGACGCAGGTGGAGGTGAGGGTGTTTGGCGGTGGCTGCCGGCATTGGTGGTGGCAGCAACCTGGTGGTGGTTGGGTTTTACGTGAGATGCAAGATAATTCGTGGTTTTGGGGGCCTGGTTGCCGCGGGTCGTGAGTCAGTTTCGCTAAGTGTGGGTGTAATCGTGGTATTACTACGATTATTACAAATATTATTATATTATTATCATGTTAATATTATCCTCATTATAGATATTATTACTATTATTAGTATTTTTGTTAATGTCTTATTAAGGTTTTGTTATATTATTATTATTATTACTATGTTTATTATTTTGGGTTGATGGTAATATTTGGGTTGGTAATTTATTTATTTGTAGTGGTTGAAGGTATTTACGAGTCGGGGAGTTGTTTTTTTAAAAAAAGAAAGTTACTATTCCGGGAAAGTTTCCATTTTAGGAATCTTTCCATTTTTAGAAGGTTTCTAATTATAGTAGAGTAACTTGAGTTATGGGGGTGCGGGGAGATTATTAATTCGTTATATAATATATGTTTAGGTGACGGTTTTCGCGTGGAACACTTCTAGCAGCTTTTCGGTTGACTTTGTCCTTCTGCAGTTTGAGGTAGGGGAATGACTGTGCATTCGTTTTTGAAGTGAAACATGATTGTTAACTGTTGTGAATTATATATAGTTTATTGATTGAATAAGGTTGTGATGTTAATAATTGTCTGTATATTCTTATGATGCGAAGATACTTGGGTCTTGTGATATGGTGCAGAGATACTTGGGTCTTGTGATATGGTGTGGGGATACTTGGGTCTTGTGATATGGTGCGGAGACATATGGGTCTTGTGATTTGGTGTGGAGAGCTGGAGATAATAGGTCTTGTGATACGGAGTGGAGTTATTGGGTCTTGTGATCCGGAGTGGAGGAAGATGCTCTCTACTAATGTTATGTCTTATTTGTTGTTTTCCTCTACTCAACCTCGTGGTTGACCCTGTGTACTAGTGATCACCTGTGATGAACCAATTTATTGGGGAGCGGATTGACAGGCTCTTGAGACTATGAGAGCTGAATGGGATGGGAGAGCTTGGATCCGGACCAGACTAGAGTCTAAATCACCATAGTTTTTCAGTTATGAATTGTTGAGCTTTTAGTATACTTTTGAGACAGTTGTAAGCACGCTAACTTGAGTTTTAATATTTAATAAAGTAATGTGTTCTTTCCCTTTGTTATCTACTGCCTCGGTAATCCAAGATGGTAACACCCTTAATTATCTGGGGAGTCCTAGTCCATGCCCCTGGATAAATGGGGATGTTACACAGGTGACAGCTGAGATCGTGATGATCATGTTTAGGTGGGGATTACCGAAAGGAGACATCGGTTAATTTTTTACTTTTATTACTAGTTTTAAACCCGTGCAAATTGCACGGGTTGCTTTCTAAAATTTTGTTATTAAAAAATGTAATAAATAATGATCATATTTAAGATTTTTAAATTGTATTATGAAAAATTATTATGTTTTGATTAGTCATTTGTTGGTATAATTATTATCTACTACAAAGTTTATTAGCGTAGTTTGGATCATGCACTTATGTACACGAGTACTATTATAAGACAGTTTTACAATAAAATTATGTTAGATCGACTTATATATTTGGGTAGTTATCGAGTCGTTTTCAACTTTTCATGTGAAACAATTTTTTTCTTTTAATACATATAAACATTTCATTCATTTTGATTTAGACAACTTTAAAAAAATACCGGTTAAACAATTTTTTTTAACAATTATGATTATTGTCAGTTACTCGATATTCCGTACTACTCCTATGAATTATAGTTATTCAATTTATATTATTCTATATTATGTTATTGTTTAATTGTCGTCATTATAATTGTTGAATATTGTGTTTTTTAAATTAATTTTTTTCGAGACGAAACTGGTGAATTTAACGTACTTTCGATATTATTTATAATGAATTGATGTTTGTAAACTTATAAATTGTTAAAAAAATTCACAAATTCTCATTTTTGACGACAATATTCGTCGCAAGCTTGTGACGGGTCAGCTAAACTCATTCCGGGAGATAAAGACAAATTATTTGTAATATTCTATACACTTTCATTCTTGTCTTATCTGATCAAGTGAGTGTACTTAACCCGTCGTAAGCTTGTGACGGATATACCCGTCACAAGAGTGACCTATTGAAAAAAAATTAAAGCTCAAGTTTATTGTTGCATTAAACGTTACTTTGTGTGACATTGATCAGTTGATGATTTAAATCTTATCTATATAAATACTGAATCATTTATCAAGCTGTGGTTGCGCCACGTCATTCATCCAAGTTTTTTTTTTATTTTTTAAAATTCACTCAGGTGGGTCCCGCATAATACTTGATGATTTTGCTGCACAATAACCGCCTAATATTCTACGTATTCCAAATAAATGCCTAATATCGTAGATTCAGAAATATTACGAACAATTTTATATTAGAAATACACATTATCTGCGTGATAATTAGACAACAATTTTAAACAAGATTAAAATAACATAATATTCATATACAACCATTTTCAATTTCCTAATACGAAACAATTTAAATAATTAGAATTATTTATATTAGACAAATTATAAACAAACCGCGACTTTTCAAACAAGCCCAATTTTTGTGCTCAATTTCTTTACCCACGTTCTACCATCGTTTTAATTTGCTTCACATATGAACATTTGTTTGTTTCAATTTACAACAAAAAACAATTATTGTTGATTCAATATAAAACATAATTTTTAATTAACAGATTTTATATCATTTATTAAATCATCACATTTAAAATTTGTTATTATCTATGAAATATTGCTACCAAAAATTATTTACATATGCTTTATAAATTTGACTGATACCAAATCACAAATCAAATTTAGTTATCAGATAATCGTTCAAAAATAATACTCCGTAGTTGTAATTTTGATTGAAATATTAAAATTGATTTACAAATTTAAAACATCTTATATCTATATAAATTCTGAAACATTTATTAGGCTCTGGTTGCGCCACATCATTCATCCAAGTTTTCTTTTTTTTTTTAATTCACTCAGGTGGGTCCTGCATAATACTTTATGATTTCCATTCACAATAACCGCCTAATATTTTACGTATTCCAAATAAATTTCTAAAATCGTAGATTACGAAACATTACGAACATTTTTAAATAAATCAATTAATTAGAAATACACATTGTGATAATTAGACCACAATTTATTTAGATGATTAGAATATTATGATTAATAACAATTTACAACAATAAAAAAACCGACATACAAAATTTTAAACAAGATTAAAATAACGTAATATTAATATACAATCAGTAAAAAGAAATTATAAACTCCTCCACGCAAATTATAATCTGATTATGAGTTAGCGTAATAAAAAATATAAACTACTCCACGCAAATTATAATCTGATTATGAGTTAATGGCGTAATTACATGATCGAAATTTCAAGTACAATTTTCATGACAGTACTAAATTAAAATAGCAATAACAATAAATTAAAATAACAATAACGTCAAAAAAAAATACTTACAATGTCAATGATATTACAAAAATCTTAATCAATTATAGCATATAGCCTAAAATTTCATCATCAAAAATATATTCGGATTATTAATAAAACTATTTAAAATAACAATATTATTAAAACGACCCGTGCATTTTTGCACGGGGTTAAAACTAGTTACTATAAATTGTAAATAAATGTAAAGTTCTTCTAAAAAACCGTAATGTAATTTTTATTTTTATCAATGAGTATTTACAATTAATTAATTTCCTTAGCAAGTGGTTCCATGAAATTTGGTTTTTTGAAGATTGTTCGCCAAATAAGTACTACTAGTGTTAAACCCGTGCAAAATTGCACGGGTATATCTTTAGAGAAAATATGGTGGATAATTAATATTACCGAATAGTGTCAATAATACGTGAATATTGTGCATCCAATTTCTATTATATTGATAATACGTTAAAATGCACATGATAATAATAATGGTATTTATATATCCATTCTTTTATTGTTTTTTTTAAATCGATATAGATGTTATTTCAAGGTTTATTTTGTACCCTTATGTTTATGATTTGATTTCGCACAATATATAAATTTGTACACTATTATTGGTTGTTATATTAATATTATGTTATTTTTATTGTTTTTTAATTTAGTATTGTCGTTTTTTTTTCGATTGCAAAAATGCACGGGTGTATTTAACCGGTATACTTTTAAGAACATCAATATAATATATCGATATATTGTGTTGTAATTATTTATTGGAATTTTTTAACTTTACTCAATTTTTTTTTAAAATTTAGTATTGTCGCTTTTTTTCGATTGCAAAAATGCACCGGTATATTTAACGGGTATACTCTTGCCAGAAATTAAAATTCATGTTTACGAATTTATATAAAAAATGTTACGTAATATTTCTTAAACTACGATATCAGGTATATATTTAGAATTTCAGGCGGTTATTTCCTAGGAAATTCATAAAAGAAATTGCGGGACCCACCTGAGAGAATTAAAAACAAAAAAAAAAAATCACAATTGAATTGATGATGTGGCGCGTCGAGGCCTTCTGAAATGATTCAGTAATTATATAGATAAGATGGCTGTTATTTAATAAATATAAAGTAAATTATGCTCATTGAGATTTATGATGATACTTTCTTTTTGAAATTTTAATATTCATTATTGCAATGGGTGTTACAATAATGAATAACTAGTGTAACACCCGTGAAAAATCACGGGGTTGTGTACACTTATTTTTAAAGACGCCGTCGGTATATTTATTTGAATATATAGCAATTCTGTTTATTCGGACGAATTATTTTTTAACGGGATGTTTGAATATAAGATATATTAGGTGAAAAGATGAATTTTCTGGTGCACTAATCTTCGAATAGCTATTAGCAATGATGATAATATTTGGATTACTTATGATAAAATTAATAAATAAGGTATGTAAGAAAAAACAATAGACGACTAAAAAAATATTAAATTCATAGCATAGAATATGTTGAGGTACTTTGTATTAGAAGGCTGAATAAAAAACGTGGACGCAGGTACTTTGTATTGCTTGAAGTCTCTATTTATGATTTGGGGATAGTTCTTATCAAGTGAAATTCTCTAGAGGTAAATCTCTGTTTATATGTAATATGATTTGGTAACACCCCTAAGGACTCTGTATTTAGGTAACACGTTTTTTATGGTAACTTGTTATTAAATATAGCTTTTTTAATAATTAATTTAGTTGATAAAGGGTTTGATAAAATTATGGAAAGATTTTATAATCTTGTTACACGTTTCTTCATATACCTATGGATGGAGCAGTAGAGCTTCGAGTGAAGCTTGGAGACGCATTATTCACCAAGTTAATGCGTTTCATTTATCAGAGCTCTAAATATCTTCTGGAAACTCTAATTCCAAGTTTTCATTGTCTATATAAACCTGAATCAGTGCAGCAGCTTTATATGCAAACAGTCCAAACATCGCCGACACAATCTGATAAACGAAAAAGCTAACACTATTTAGAGTTCTGAAATGGATTTAATAAAACTTCTCGAAAACGTGTTGACATACCTGAAATGGATGTTTCATCAATGATATAGAAAGGATTTGGCAATAGTTGGACTTTGATTATGATTTTTGAAAAAGACGAACAATCAGTTTTGGGTGACGTTTTGCTTTCTTTCATCATTATTCAAAATATAGAAAGGATAATTGTTTTAAGAATGATTGTATTCAAAATTGTATTCAGAATGATTGTGATGATTATATTCTGGTAAAATGAGAATGAGTCAAATTTGGAAGGATATTATTCTGATTCAGTTTTTGTATTTAATAATAAATAAATAAATAAATTATTATTAAATTATTAAATTAATATGAGGTGGCATAGATGAGTAAACCTGATTGGTCGAAAAAAATTGAAAATGCTGAGGATGAATGTGAGAGCTCGAAATACCCAATGCTGCGATATGACTGTGCCACGTAGGCGGAAATCCATCCTTTTTTTATAGTAATAATGATATTCAGTATGACTCCACTGTTTATCATCTATTCATCTTGATTGTATTTTATTCATACAACTTTTTTCTTTTTAAAAATCCTAAATTATTATATTTTATATATAGGATATTTTATATATTCATTGTAATTAATATTTTTTTCCATATAATTTTACATTTATTTTTGTAATGTTCCTAATTTTCCGTTACTTAGTTGTCGATGTATTTATTTTTTTAAAGTTAATTATTTACAAATATTACATGTACTTATACGTTTGTGTTCGTTTTTCGTCAGATATTGTGCTTATTTTTCCTTATAATGCTATTTTTCTTTCATTTTTCTTATTGCATTAATATTATTTTTTTCTTCTGTATTTTTTCTTTTAATTTTTGTTTAATCTTGTAACTATAATTTTAACGATTTTTCAGACGATATTAATTATGAATATCTAGAAATTAATATACTTATTTTAGCCGTTTTTTATTCTAAACATTTATTATTTCTTATTTTACCATGTCGAATTGGTAAATGTTTTTGTCTTAATAAATAAGATATTTCGGCTATAATAAAAGAATTTCGTTTTAAACATATTTTCTTTCACTTTCTTTTAATTAATTTATTTTTTATTGTATAAATGTAAAATCCTTCAGTAGAAATATCTAGTAATTTTTTTTTTTTTTTTTTTTATGGTACGGAGGTTATTCAAAGTAATTAATTCTTAAAACTAAGTGGTCCCTTGAAATTCCACCTTTTAAGGGCTGATCGACAACTAAGCAACATGGTTGTTGCTTTTATATATAGGATTTTGTAACTTAAGAACTTGAATTTTTATTTTGGAATTAACAATTATTTATATAACAAAATCATTATGAGTTTTTTTAAAGTTTCACTGATGTTTGTGACTTAATATTTATTCTGCATTTTTTCTAATAAGTCAATAGAGAAACGAGGTTGTTACACAGACATATCACAAAATCATCGTTCATTTAATTAATAATTAATATGTTATAAAATAAAAATGAAAATTATTCTTTAAATTAGAAAACTATAGAAAAATGTAAATTATTAGTTAAAACGAACATAATATAGATTACCATAACAAAAATATGAGCTTAAACTCTTTGTATTAATCAATAGTATCTGAGCAAATAGATATATATTGAAAATTAACTTTTGTTTTGCCCCACTTTAAAACTATGATTGATTTAGAACTAGCTTGGAAGTATCATGGGCATTTTGGAGTTCCTTCTTTTGTTTTCCAGTTATTATAACATGGACATTCTTCCCTATGGCCATCTGTTCCAGATGGTACGCACAAGCATTTCTCGCAGCACATATTGCAAAAGAATAAACACGGCTTCTCATGTGATGTTGCCGAACATCTTACATCACATGCTGATGGACACTCTGCAATGCAAAGCGAAATTACTATGAGTCGTTACATGTCCACTAGTAAATCTCGTAGATTATCCCGTGTAGAATTATTAAATTTAATAATAGCTAATGAAATGTACGTTCAGATATAGAGAAAAAAGTTTGTTTAGTGTATTTGTTTAAAACAATTATTTATTTATGACATTTTATTAAAAGTAACATAAAAAATAAGGAGAATAAAAACATTACGTTCATGTATGGGTAAATTACAAATGTTGATAATAAATAGATTTACATAACAAATTAAAGACTTTGTTTATACAAAGTCGAGAAGGAAAGAAGAATACCGTCTTTTGTGAGTGAACCTGGACCACCAGCCTTTTATATATTTATGCAACAATAGCCCACAAGTCAGATCAAAAATAAATTTAGGTTATAAAAATAGATTAAAGCGAATATTAAATTATTTGTGTACAAAAAAAATGTCAATGGTTTCGCCTAAGATACAGTTTTTACAAGTATGATACAAACAAAAATAACAATAAAATGTTTAGCTATAGAATGATTGTTCAATGAATCTTCAAAAAGGCTACACATACACAATGTGTATAAAAAATCCATACACAATCAATCACATTATGACACGTGTCAAACTCAAGTTAATTTATTGTAGTTAGATTAGGGTTATGTTAGTAAATTAGCATATGTAGTTAACTAAGTTAACTATATGTATTTAATTAATTTATGGAATTTCTATTATTTTACACATTATTTATTTTACTTAATTGTTTTACACATTATTTATTTTACTTAATTAATTTCACTAATAAATTAAATAGTAATTTTATTAGTTTTTTAATTGTTTCATTTAAATTAAATGGGAATTTTTCATTGTTTCATTTGTTCTTAAATAATTTATCTAATCAATTTACCCTGAAATAATTTAATCAATCGTGATTAAGTTCATCAAAAATTAATCGTGATCGAGATCAGAATCCATGATCAATTGTTGAACACATATATAATTTAACTAAATCATTTACTCTAAAATAATTATATTAATCAAAACATTGATCAAGATTAAATCGTCAAATTAAATTTAGATAATCCTAAATTCAATTGTCAAATTAAAATTAGATCAACACTAAATTAATTTGATTAATAATCAAGATAAACACTAAATATTAAGGAAAAGATATTTTTGCATACAATTTAAACAAAAAGATAATATTTCCCTCCAAATTTTATCACCAAATGTGAATTATCTAAGGAAGATTTTTTTTTTCATAGAAATCTCAACAATAAGATATGGTCAAATGAAAAGATTTAAGCTAAAAATAATTTGTTTTAAAAATAAAGAAATAAATCACTAAATGTTTAAAAATAAGGAAATGAATAGGTGAAAAACTAAATTAGATGTAAACGAATAATATGAAGTACATTGAATAATATAAAGATATGTAGTTGCTAAATAAATGTGTTGATACCCTTGCTTAGTTGGTTACAAGATTATTTGCAAAATACAAACATCTAAGTGCGTGCGTGTTCGAACCCCAATAACAATGTTTTTTTTCTTTTTTTTTAAATCCTTTTCGTTTCCACCTTTTTCCTCAATTTTTGTCGATTTTGATTTTCATTAACGTTTTGATCAATCGAAGATAATTAATTTAAGTGCGTGCGTGTTCGAACCCCAATAACAACGTTTTTTTTTTTTTTTAAATCCTTTTCGTTTCCACCTTTTTCCTCAACTTTTGTCGATTTTGATTTTCATTAACGTTTTGATCAATCGAAGATAATTAATTTCGGAAGATTACTCACCTAATATTATAATATTTATTTTCGTTTCTCTCTCCTTTATAACGGAAAACTACTTACTAAGCAAAAATACTCTTATGAAATTTATTTTTATTTCCGAATAATACGTTCTGTATTTAGGCCAAGATTTGTATTATGCAAAAAAAACAAAAATATAAATACAAAACGGATAACAAAAATATTGTAATTATTTATTCAGTAAATAAAAAGTACAATGAAAATAAAAACGTGCGGAAAATAAATATAAACAATAAAATTGATTTTGTCAATGAATTTGTCAATTGATCTTTTTAATTTTGATGTTGATTAACTTTTTAATCAATCGATTTAATTAATTTATTGAGTTTGATCATTTATTGATCGATTATGATCATGATTAAGTTTGATTGAGTACGGTCATCATTAAGTTAGTGTGATTGAGTTTAATCCGGTTTGTTGAACAATAATGTTATACTTAATAAAAAATCAGTTTAATTACATCAATTAAAATGGAATAATTAAAATAAAATAATTAAAATGGAATTAAAAAAATAAACATTTCATAAATTTGCGAAAACTTGATGAACCCTAAAATATTTTAATTTATTAATAAAATAAAATTGATTAATTAAAATGTATAAATTATTATTCATATATATATTAATTACATTCCATAAATAAATTAACTACATGTAGTTAACCAAGTCAACTACAAATGTTAATTTACTAACTTGACCCTAAACTAACCTATACATGCTAACTTGAGTTTGCCACGTGTCATAATATGATTGGTTGTGTATGGAAAAAATCATACACATTGTGTATGTGTATCATCTTCCATGAATCTTTGATTTGAAATAAAATATAAAAATTGAGATGAAATAAAATAAGAACAAAAAGTATAACTGTATAAAATCAATTGCAAAAGAGGACAAATCATATTTGTATACGATGAAATTAAAAGTAGAAAAATTCCTTGCATTTCCTTTCTAAAGAATGACTTTATATTCGAATTTTAATAATTAAATTAAGTAATTAAAGGTGAATGGAAATGTATACACCCTCTTTAGTTAAATATAATTTTTTTATTAAACATTGAAGTCATATAATATCTTATCAGAATGTAAACTATAAAATCAACAACTAAGATTCATGAAAATATGCGCGGAATAAAGCCGAAATTTACCGATGCAATTGTTACAATGGTTGTTATAACCACGATGAATAGCATAGTAGTTGCATTACACTTGGACATATTAAAAGATGTCATTTAAGATATTGTAGTAACTTATGAGCGTATATATGTATTTACTTGGATTGTTGATGTTGATGATTACTTTTGAGTTATTTAAGCCCTTTTATACAAATGACACACACGTTACATGCGAGGCCAATATATGAATAAATATATGATAGGATATGACATATAAGATGTAAGATAATTATGATTAGGATTTTTGATTAAATTCCAT
Source organism: Silene conica (assembly GCA_029255685.2). Taxonomy (NCBI): domain Eukaryota; kingdom Viridiplantae; phylum Streptophyta; class Magnoliopsida; order Caryophyllales; family Caryophyllaceae; genus Silene; species Silene conica. The sequence goes on along the minus strand of CM055318.2, from coordinate 74,612,920 downwards.
ATTAAGTTTTGTTTATTAAGTAGAAAATCATTATCTCAAAATGGAAATAATTTATTGTCTCTATATAGAAAATAATCTCTCGATTAAAAGAAACGAGTCATTAGATGAGTTTGGTAATTTTAAAAGTGAGTTGTATTTTGGGTTTTAAAAATAAGGATTTATACGGGTTCATGCTGGTTTGGGTCGCTGGGGAAACCATTAAAATAAATGTCAAGTTTATTTCGGGTTTGAAAACTAATCTTCTATCTCTCAATTTTTTTAAACCACCAGCTACGACTAGGGATGGCAGTGGGTCGGGTCCCCAATCCAGACTCTCAGGGTCGGACCCAAATATGTCGGGTATGGGTCTGAATTTTTGAGACCCGAGTGGGTATGAATCGGGTATGGGTCTTATATAAAAACATCGGGTCCGGGTCTTGGTGTTGGGACCCTACCCGACCCTTAGACCCTTATATTTATTAAAAACAAACACACACATACGAACGTCAATAACTCAAATAATACGCACATACATACGGCATTTATTAGTTATCACTAACATACTATACGCATATCTAAATAACCAATAAAAATAACAAGGAAATTGATGAAAATAATAAGTTTAGGTACTAGGTAAATGATATAATTTAGGGAAAAAATTGTTTTGTCAAAGCAAAAAGCAGACCCTAGGGTAGACCCTATCCAGACCCGGACCCTCTGGGTCGAGTATGGGTCCATTAATTTCAGACCCTTTCGGGTATAAATCGGGTATAGGTCCAAGGTATGTGACTTAGGGTCGGGTCCGGATCTGTTGGACCCTACCCATGGCCAACCCTAGCTACGACACATGACTTTAAATTTCGTCTCCTCCGCAAAATAGTCCATGAAATGCGACTAAAACAGGGGAAACTTTCAACGACTCAACGTGACCGAAACATCCGAAAAAGACTACCAACAGGTTATGCATTAAAACAAATTAAGTTGTCGTACGACAATGTATTTTAACTAAACCTTTAGTATAATACCCGTAAATTTTAATTCAGGAATTAATTAATTTACATAGTTATTTAATATTTTTATTATTTTAGTAGTCTTCTTTTATATAAATTGCATTTTTAATGCGTAGTTGTTTAGAATCATTATTACTATAAAAGAAGAATATTTTTCAGCTGACGTGGCGCAGTATGGTTTCAGCGTTTAGTGTTTCTCGCTCTCACATTCACCCTCAGAAATTTCTGTTTCGTAGACCAATCAGCATTTCCCATTTATGCCACATCATAATAATTTAATAATAATTTAATAATAATTTAATAATTAAATACAAAAAATTCCATAAATCCATAAAAAACGTGTAGGATCTAATATAAATGATAGAATGGAATAAAAAAAATATTCTATTATTTATTTGATAAAAAAAATATTCTATGATTTAATAAAAACGTTTTTATTATCTAAATATTCTATGATTTATTACTGGTCCGTTTTTATTTGATAAAAATATTCTATTATTATTATTATCTAAATGAACGTCAATAATAAAATATATGAACATCAATAACTAAATCTCGGGGATCGATAATTGTTGGTTATGGAATTCTTATTTAGGTACAATCACAAATATTAGCTGTAATCTCGGGGATCGATAATTAAGAAATATTCCATAACTAAATTATCTAAATCTTTCCATAATTCCATAAATAAGAAACCAAATCATATAATATTCCACAAATCATAAAATAGTCATATTAAACTAATATGGTTAGTCAGTCTTTAGTATGACAGTAGAAGGATACAATATACGACTCTTTCCAAATATTAGTCTGATTAAAAATCTATTAAGAAATATATGAGTCGTATATTGTATCCATCTTTCCTGATATTTTAAGAAGTAGTCGAAATTAATTGCACAAGGCAAGATTCTCGGTCAAGGTAAATCATAAAAATTAGTTGCTAATATTGACTAATATTGATTGATTGATGGTAAAAGATCGTAATCTCGGAATTTTCTTATATACCTTATTCATTAATGGTATCATAAGTAATCCAACTATTATCATCATTACTAACAGCTATTCGAAAATTAGTGCACCAGGAAATTCACCTTTTTACCGAACATATTTTATATGCAAACATCCCGTTAAAATTTAATTTGTTTGAATTAATAGAATTGCTATATATTGAAATGAATATACCTTCGTCGTCTTTAAAAATGAGTGTACACAACCCCGTAATTTTTCATGGGTGTTACACTAGTTCGCTAGTAAGTTGCTCAAACTGAGCTTAGAATCGAATTCTACGCGAAATTTGAGTGGAAACTGAGCCAACTGGATTATCAAGTTATATGATATTATTCTAGCTTTTATTCTCATTTTCTCACAACTCACTTCGTCCCCTTCCTTCTATAATTTCATATTTTCTCTCTTCACACAGAACCCTTTATTAAACCCCTCTCTTTAAAATTTTAAAACCCCTATATCTCCTTTATTTTTCAACAAAATCAATTCTTTTTCGCTGAAAACTTCATCTTTTTTTCTCATCCTTCATGTTTAAAGGTAAAAAATTCTCATCTTTTACAATCTCTCAAAATTCATTTTTTAGTTAGATCTTCTAACAAATTTATCATGTATTTCTAGTTAATGAGAAATCTTGAAGACCTGAAGAAGGAATGCTACCATATTGAAGAGGATTGAGAGGATGTTTTAATGGGTGTTAAATATATCTGTGTGAATTAGATGTTAAATTAAAAGACTATTTTTGAAAACATACTATCTTTTTATTGTAACACCCTCATTTATTTAAGGGCTTGTACTAGGACTCCCCAGATAACCGAGGGTGTTACCAACTCGGAATACCGAGGTAGTAGATAACAAAGAGAAAGAAGCACAGTACTTTATTAATTATTTAACTGTCAAACCAAAGATACAACTGTCTCATAAGCAAAAGTAACAGTCTGCTTAAACTAGTAGAAGAACTCCTAAAGTGATCAAGACTCTAGTCTGGTCCGGATCTTAGCTCTCTCTTCCCTTCCAGCTCCCATAGCCTTAAGTACCTGTCATTCTGCTCCCTAACAATTGGTTCATCACAGGCACACACAACACACAGGGTCAACACGAGGTTGAGTAGGAAAATAGATAAGACATAATCAACAGTAGAATGCATTTCCTTCCATCTCCATATCACAAGAGACACTATTACACCACTCCATATCACAAGACCCAATACCACACCACTTTATATCACAAGACCCAATATCACACCACTATATATCACAAGACCCAATATCACACCACTCCATATCACAAGACCCAATATCACACCACTCCATATCACAAGACCCAATATCACATTTCCGCATCATATAGGAATATACAGACAAATAATAACATTATAACATTAACGTTCAATATGAAGTGCAAAACTCACAACACCTAATAATCACATCTTATGTCATAATCAAGTTCACAGTTATTCCCCTACCTTGACTTGCAGAAAGACAGTCACAGCTGCTAGAAATGTTCCACGCGGGAACTGTCACCTAAACATATAATATTAACGATTAATAAACTTCACCAACCCCCAATTTATATAATAAGTATACTAAATATAGTAACTTCCTAAAAGTGGAAAGTTTCCTGAAATAGAAATTTTCCCGAGTTAGCAACCCTGCCCAAAATAGTAAACTCCCGACTAAAAAAAATGCATAGTAATAACTGACTTCTATCATTGACTGATTAAAACAAAACTTTTCTTTGAATATATTAAGCACCAAAAGTAGTAGTAATAATAATAATAATAATAATAATATTAGTAATAATAATAAAACAATAAAAATAATAATATAATAAAAACAATAATAATAAAATAGTAATAACTATTACTATTCAAACCCAAACCCCCGACAACCCATCCTCCGCGTAACCACCCCCAACCAAACACCACGCTACACCTCCACTCCCTGCCGACAACCACCGTACCCAACAACCCCTCGACTCCAGTCGGTGGGTTGAACTAGGGCTGGTTCAACACGCAACACCACGGACTCGCCTGAACAAAGGCTCTGCCGCCACTCGTAACCCTAACACCACCCAGAACCACCACCAACACTACTCCTAACATCAGACCCAAATGATTACCGTGGTACCACCGTGTCGACCTCCCCCGAGTCAACGGTGGCACCACCCCAAACCCTTACTCGCAACAGACCCAAATAGCATAACCCTCTACCGACACCTACCTCCGACATCCACGACCACCCCTGCACTAGTACAAAAAACCCCTATCGTGTCGCTACTATTGTGACGGTTCTAACAGAAAACGACATGAAAGGCAAAAAAAATTGTCGGAAGCAGCTTTGGTATGCTAAATGAAGCCTATTGTGACGGTTTTATTAAAGAAGTGTCACAATAAAATAAATTATTTGTGTCGGTTTTAAGTCAGAACAGTCACCGTAAGTCATTTATGACGGTTATTAATACAACCGATATTTATAATGACACTACAGATGGTGATAAATAACAACACTTTTTTATCAAAAACCGTCACCATATATATTTTATGGCGATTTTAACTATAATAGACATAAAAAAGAGTTTGTAATCAAGTAAACTACCTATCAAAAACCGTCACAATAGCAACAGAACACGCCTCTTCACATTCCTACCCCTACTTTCTAATTCAATTCAGTGGGTGAATTCCCTATTGTAATTCCCTAAACCAAGATCAATCAATTCCCTCATTATTTATTTTCTTAAATGTACATCAGTTCTCACAAATACTCGATGGAGCGATTACCCGAAGCTACAATAGGCGAAGGTATTTGTTTCTGTTTTAACATTCGAAACTTCACTTCATTCTGTCTTTGATTTAATAGAAACATATTTCTACCAGGTCTGATGAGCAGAGTTACGATCTAACTGACCTTCGGCTATTATAGTCCTATCATTTACTAAAAGCCATTCTTTGGAACGATACCAAGCTTGTTGAGTCAGCTCCATGATTTTATTGTCATTATATTATGATAGAATAACATTCGTGGTTTTAAAACTGCGATTTGAATCTTTTTCTGAATTGGGTCATTCCTTCGATTGAAGTTTGTTAATTTCAACTTCAATTTGTTCAATTTGTGTTTATCGTCTGCATAATTCTCGTATTGAGCTGAAAATTATGGTACTTTTGGTGTTTTGGTGGAAAAAATTGAGTTCGTGAAGTTATAGATTTGATGAATTGGGGATTTGATGAATTGGGGATTTGGTTGTTGAAGTTGTTGTGAGTGTGTAATTAGAGTTTATCGATGTATTAATTACTGTAATAAGCTTAAAGTTAGGGTTTTTTGGTGGTTTGATGCTTCAAGAGTTGAAGAATTTGAGCTCGTGAAATTAGGGATTTGCTGAATTAGGGATTTTGGAGTTGATTTACGTGTTAAATTTGCTGTGGTTTGGAGATTTTGATGGTTTTAGTGGAAGTTAGGGTTGCCAATTTTGGAAGTAATTAGTACTTATGAAAAAGTTGCGCAATTTTACCTGAAATTATTAGTGTTTGGTGAATTTGGGGATTTTGTTAGAGTTTATGTAGAAAAGTTGGAGGAAGAATACGGAAATGTTTTATTCACAGTTTATATTGGGTAAAAATGGGACTTTGGGAACTATATGGATTGTAGAGCATTTAGAGAGGAAGCTGAGGAAGAATCAAATTTGCCCTCGATTTCTTTGCTCTCAACGCATAGGTTGTAGCTACAACAGCAAATGTACCCTACCTCTTACTACTTATCGACATATATCATGTATAAGTTTTGTTTGTTGCTTTTTTAAACTATGAACCTCAGTAATTTTAAGATGCTAAATTAGATGAAGTGGTTATTAGTGTAAAATGAGCTTGGATTTCGGAATATGTTTCTCTTTTGTCATTTGCGCTCAATTGCTTGATGTGTCATTAGATCTTCTTGGCCTGTGAACTACATTTGTTGTTTCCACTTTGCAAAGATTTGGGGCACAGGACAAAGATAACTCAGTGAAAAGGGTTTCTTGCCGTACCCCCACCTCTTACCCTCGTGAAGAAAGCCAGTTGCCGATGTCCATGTCTTCTGCTAAGTTAACACGCAGATGGAACTCCACTTCTCTACCAGATCATAAATGTATGTATGAGTCCCATTTATCAGTAGTAGACCAGACAATTATTATCTCGGACTAAATTTTTTAACGTTACTAGTATACACAACCCTCTGGTACTGTGAATTACATAGAAGGGTGTAGTGTTTTAATGTGAGTATATGGTTTTGAGCAATTACTCTCTTTCCTTACTTGATACTTCTATTTCCAACCTTTTCATCATGTTTTTTTTTTAAATATCTGTTCGTGCTCTTGTTGGAAAATAATTTTAATGTAAATCACGAAGCTACCTCCAAACATAGCTAATATAGGGAGACAAAGGTAAAAGAGCACTGATGTTTATGGCCTTTACCATGTTCCAAATTTCTGCCACTTTCTGGTTTAACGCTCTTAGAGTTCATCGTGTCTGCTTGCTAATATGTTGTCTACTTTGATATTCATCTCATACCTATACTGCTGTTAGACTCGGTTACTGTATCGCTTTTCTGCTATTTGTTTCTTTACAGGCAAAGCCTTCATTTGAACTATCTGGAAAGCTTGATGAAGAAACAAATCGAGTTAGAGGTATTTTCTAGCTCTTTTAGTGTCAGCATCTAAAACGATCAATAAAATATCTAGTGTACTTCCTTAAATCTTGGATGCGCTTGTCATCCTAGGAAGAATTCATCTTTGTGCTTTTGTCAATTACACTGGGATTAGTTTCGTGTTTTACAAGCATTTGAAGTAGTTGAAACCGTTAACTATAGGTATATTTTAGACATATAGTTGAACACAATCCTCTTCTAAGTTCTAATTCATTGAGATCGTACAGAGTCACTCTGCTATATATTCAATGAACCTCCTGATGCTCGTAAACCTGATGTTAAATGGCTGTTGTATGTTCCAAGGCCGATGACATGTTAAATGGTAAGGGTTCTTGATTTCATTCTCTTTTCATTTCCCGGCTATCCCTCACCCCTCCATTTCTCTGCTCCTTTCCTATCCCATCCAAACACGTGATATTAGCTTATTGAATATGATGTCCCTAGTTGCTTCTACGGAGTATAAGTTAAGACTCGTCGCTCGTCCATCAAAGAAAAGTAAGAGAATAAGTTAAGTATAAGTAAAGAATGCTTACCTTAAAACGATTGGGCAGTGAGCAAGATGTCTATGGACAATGTCCTGGTAGCGCAAGACTGGAAGCAGCTAGCAAAGCATCACCACTGATGTAATTAAGCCTGATGTATTCCTTTTATTGTTATTAGTGAAATGTTAGTTATCTGTTTGATCCATGGGGATTTTTTCTATTTTGTGCAGGTAATGCAAAATTTAGACGAGGAGCCTGAGATAACTCATCGAGTTTTTTTGGATGTTGATTGGATAACCAACGTTTGGGTAAATTCCTGTTTGCGCTGTTGTTTTCATTCCTTTTGTCATGTTTCTTCAATGAGGTCGTTTATTAGGAGAACCGGTTGCTTGTTTCCATAATCACTTGCAGACCCATACTTAGATTCATCCTGCCCCGACTTGGTATTCCGGCATTCAAAAATCAATATGTTCTCTTAATGTCGTTTTATGAACTGAAACAGTATCGTTTTTTGACATCTTTTAGAAATGAATTTTTAGACCCCTGATAATTTTGTCTTTTGAAGTTGGTTATCAAATGAAAGTTGTAGCTAAGAGCTACAGGAAACCATGAAAACTGATCTTATGTCGTTTTGATTTTTCTGTATTTAATTATGAATCTTACGGTACTGCTGTCCTGTTTTATAAACTGTTTTAGAACTCACTGTTGAATTGTTGAATTGCTGCCCATCAGTGGCTTTCATTCTGATACGTAAAGAATCTCCCCTTTGATTATACGTTAAGAATATTGTACGCTTATTTGATATCAGCGAATTATTTCCCAATCATGCTCTTCCTCTGTTTCCACTTTATCATATTTATAGTTTACTTATTTTCTTTTTTTAAAAAAAGTATCTCATTATTGATTTTCTTAAATGTAGATTATTGAAGATTCAACCATGTGAGTTGAACTGTTGAAGATATGAATGAAGTTAAAGAGGTGTCGGCTACAAAATATTTCGAGAACATGTAGTTTAGATTAAATTATTGGATTTTTACATGTTGCTTGGTTGAGGTTGTTGCTGAGGATACTTGTTGCTTGTTTTGTCGGATTATGCGTCGTTGCGAAACATAATGATGTTATTGTATTGTTGGATGTGAATATGAAATGTATGTTTATTTCGAAGCTATTGTACGAAACATTATTTTGTTGGTAATTGATTAAAATTCTTTGCAGGTATTCTTCCATCAATATTTATATTTAGATTTAAGGGAGGTGCTGCTAATTTTTTTTTAAATATATATATATATATATATATATATATATATATATATATATAGAGGCCGGATCACGTGAGGCCGCCTCTTAGGATGAGGCCGCGCATCCCCAAGCTTATAGTTTCACAGTTTCACAATATTTGCTTCCAGTTTCACAAGTTAAGCTTCTAGTTTCACAAGTTAAGTATCTAGTTTCACAGTTTCACAGTTTCACAAGTTAAGCTTCTAGTTTCACAGAATAAGCTTCTAGTTTCACAAGTTAAGCATGCATCTAGTTTCACAGTTTCACAGTTTCACAAGTTAAGCTTCTAGTTTCACAGAATAAGCTTCTAGTTTCACAAGTTAAGCATCTAGTTTCACAGTTTCACAGTTTCACAATATTTGCTTCCAGTTTCACAAGTTAAGCTTCTAGTTTCACAAGTTAAGTATCTAGTTTCACAGTTTCACAGTTTCACAAGTTAAGCTTCTAGTTTCACAGAATAAGCTTCTAGTTTCACAAGTTAAGCATCTAGTTTCACAGTTTCACAGTTTCACAAGTTAAGCTTCTAGTTTCACAGAATAAGCTTCTAATTTCACAAGTTAAGCATTTAGTTTCACAGTTTCACAGTTTCACAATATTTGCTTCCAGTTTCACAAGTTAAGCATCTAGTTTCACAAATTAAGCTTCTAGTTTCACAGTTTCACAGTTTCACAATATTTGCTTACAGTTTCACATCTTAAGCATCTAGTTTCATAGGTTAAGCTTCTAGTTTCACAGAATAAGCTTCTAGTTTCACAGAATAAGCTTCTAGTTTCACAAGTTAAGCATCATCTTTGCACTTCTTCATCAGAATAAACTAAACCTCAAACTGTCATTTTTGCACTTCTTCATTCACATTCAAAGTAATCATCATCTTCATCTTCAACAATATCCACTCATCCGTTCTTCTACATGGAGAAAACCTAGGAATTCCAATTTTCGAACTCATACCTTCTGTTAATTTTCCATTACACAAGTCTTTGCAAAAATCAAAATAAACCTGACTTAAAGAAACCGAGCCACATCCGACCCGAATAACCCGAATCGGCAAGCCATTCATGGTCGACATAGGAAAAAGAGTGGACTACGTAGAAGCATCTAGTACAATCTCGAAACATTTCGTTTCATAGTTCATACCAACGATTCAATGAGTACTTCATAACTTGATTGGGATTTGGGACTATAAATAATCCACCAATCTTTGAGCCAAAAGAAGAACAAAGGCCGCCTAAACCTTGACATTTAATTCAAATCTGCCATTGTTGCAATTAATTCAACCTTCAAAGATGAACCAAGATAAACCAAACTGGGATGGTCTTCTCAAATGGAGTCTTTCGCATACTGATGGTACTGCACCTCAGCGTCAACTCAGGTTTCCCCCTTTAATTTGATTCAGCATATTTTAGGCAATTTTTGTTGTTTTTCTGTATGATTTTGTGATTTTTTTTTAATCTGGGTTTGTAATTGATCGTCTTATTTTATGTCGGAACTCGTCAATGCTACTGATAAGCAGTTATTCATCGTCGATACTTACGCTCTCGTAATTACTCTTTCTTTCGTAGTTTTTGTGTTTTTTGATTCAATTTATGAGTGTTTTTGAGAAGAAATTGATGTAATAGGTGAGGAGATTAGAAGAACAAGGATTTTACGAAATTGAATTGGGGGAATTTAAAGGAAGAAGATGAAGATTGTGAGTTTTTACTTTTGTTGAGATGAACGGGTGAATAATTTTTTTGATATTATATAGGACACGTGTCAAGATCTCGTGCGCCCATGCTACTAAAATCTAACGGTTTAGAATGGTCCGGCGGCCTCATCCTAAGAGAGCGGCCTCACGTGATTCAATTTCTATATATATATATATATATATATATATATATATATATGGCGACGGTTCTTAAATTGGAACCGACATCATATCATACCATAAGGTGACGTTTTTTTTAACTCATAACGGACATCGTAGCATACAAGAAAGTGACGGTTTTAGACTCAAAACCGTCACCATAGCTTACATTATGGTGACGGTTTGGGTCTCACAATCGACACCATAGCTTACCCTATGGTGACGGTTTTAGACGCAAAACCGACACTATAGCTTACCCTTTGGTGACAGTTTTAGACGCAAAACCGACATCTAAGTCTACCCTATTGTGGCGGTTTAGACCCTATGGTGGCGGTTTGGGACTCACAACCGACACTATAGCGTACCCTACGGTGACGGTTTTAGACGCAAAACCGACACCATAGCTTACCCTATAGTGACGGTTTTAGACGCAAAACCGACACCATAACTTACCCTATTGTGGCGGTTTAGACCCCTATGGTGGCGGTTTGGGACTCACAACCGACACCATAGCGTACCCTATGGTGACGGTTTTAACGCACAACCGACACAAACATTATGTGACCCCAGCAATCACGTCGCTAGAAAACCGACACTAATGGGGTATTAGAACCGACACCGTAGGGTATAATTCTACTAGTGCTGACACCTAAACTCACACCAATACACTCGCCCTTACCCCTGTATCCAACCGTAACCACCATGACCCGACCCCATAGACGACTTACCGCGGCAGACACGAAATAAGACAAAACGAAAGAGAACGACGGACCAATACCTCACGCTTGTCTAAAACTGACTCGAAAGCTCCCTGAAAACGCCCCTAAGCACCGCCGATGCTGCCTCTCTCTCTCTCTCTCTCTCTCTCTCTCTCTCTCTCTCTCTCTCTCTCTCTCTCGTTCTGACTGCTGTCGTTGCCAACGTATGAGGGTAGGTTTGAGCAAGGGATCGTACGAGGGTCATACGAGGGTCATGATGTTGAGGTAAAATAAGTCAACAACTACTACTTACCCAACGTAGAAGGGGTCATATGGAGAGTAAGGTCCTATATATATGTCTGGCGACGAAGAAGGGATTCATAGTAATTTGACTTATAAAAGAGTAATCTCAATTTTAGGTTATAGAGGAAGATTTCATCATCTTTAATTTTAATTCATTTAAGTGAACAAATATCTGGCATACGAGAATGAATAAACTAAGGTGATGGCTTTAAGGAAAAACGTGTGACATCTGTATGTCGACACAGACTAGCATACATACTATATGAGTCATATTTCATGCAGTTCATGTGGTTTGGCTTAGGCGGAAAAATGATGCAAAACAAATATGTGAATGAAAAGCAAAACGGAAATAAGAACGAAAATAAAGCAAGTCATAGTGTGGCCTATCCTACCAAAAAGAACAAAAATACAACTTGGAATTCATTCAGCAATGGACCCTCGAAACGTGTCTTGTCTTGATGTTCCGTCTTGGTGATGTAGTGGGAGTGAGCAATCCGATCTTCGTCTTTGTCTTCTTTATTACATTTGATGAATTACATAATAAAATCCTATTATTACATTCTAATTCCCAAAAATGTAAAAAAAATATTACAAAAGGGAGATTCGAGATCTCATAAATACATCAAAAATTATGTTTCCTTCATTACGAAAACATAATTTACTAAGGCCACACTAAGTATTACAAATTACAACTGATAGCAAAAACGTAAATAAATCCATTCATTCATTCAACAATATAATATATAAAATGCATCATACTAATTAAATTAATCTTTCAAGACATAATTCCGTAATTATATAGAGTAATTTACCCAAACCACCATTTAATGACTTAAATTATGTGATAATTCCGTAATTATTCTCATAATTTTAATCAAACAAACATATTCATATTATCGTATAATATGATTAATCCAACATTATTTCAAACCGTTTTAAAATAATTTAAGTATCGAAACTAGTGAACTTTTTCACTCAAAAAAATTTACACATTATCTTTATAATGTATAAAAAAAACCTTAAAAGTAAAAACAGCCCAAAAGCTTTTAGAAATAGCCGAGACAAACCAAGAAAGGGAAAAAAAACAAGGAAAAACCCTAAAGCGCTGCAAACAAATAGCCGCAAACAAGAAAGAAGGCTTGAAACTGATTTCCGGCCTTTCTAAAAAGCGCTGAAACTAAGCAAAGCGTTGAAACAGGGGAAAAACGCGGCTAAATTGCTTTCAACGGTTTAAAAAAACGCTGAACTAACAAAAAAACGCAAAAAATTCCAGAAAAGCGCGGCAAAATAAAGCTTTAAAATAAAACGACACTTTTGAAATGTAAAAAATAAAACGCAGAAAAGCGTCGGAAAATCCCAGAAAAATGTCAAGATAAAAGCGTCGAAAAGCGAAAAAGCTGAGTAAAGTGTTGTAACTTTCCAGAATTCGAAAAAACTATCTTCTTCCCTTTTTTTCTTTTTAAAACTCATGAACTTGAATAACTAATGTCAGGTTGCTAAATACGAGATCGATGACCTACAAAATTCTAATCTTTATTAGATATTGTTGTAATCTTAATCATTCGAATTAACCGTTCAACACGAATATCAAGATTAGCGGGATCGATTATTTAGCAAATTATATTATTCAAGAACATGTGAGACGATTTTCTTTTAGGTTTTAATTCAATCCTTATTAAAATAAAAAATCTAAAAATTTATTATTTTGTTATTTTAACTGTTTAAGACAACAATAACAATAAATCAAAAGGAAAACGACGAACAAAAATTGTCTCGGCTAAAATTAAAATACACGGCCATTTTTTTTTTTCTTTTCAATTTTCTCAAAACATTTATGAAAATCATACAAAAATAAAATTTGTAACACTTAGGCTCTCATACCACTTGTGGGAAAATATCCGTATATATTCTCAATACTTTATATGCAGGATTATAACAAATTTATAGTGTACGATTAATAGTCATAAACGAAGAACAAGATACAAAGAGTGGGATCAAGAATAAACCTTCTGTCCTTGCAAAGGCCTAAGATCAGATATCAAAACAGATATCTTCCTAATCGTTGCACCCAAGATGTTCCAAGAAATACCCTTTCTTGAGCTAGAAACTGCAAAATTACCTTTAATTTTGTGTAAGATGAAAGTTAGAGAGAAAGAGAGGGAGTATGTTGTAATACCCCGTATTTTATTATGTTTTATTTATAATTAATATTTACGTTGACGTGTTGACAATTACTTGAATGTTTAAGTTCGATAATTAAGTTATCGACCAAGTGTTCTTATATTGGATTAGGAAAGTGTCGGGGACGGGTTTTATTCATCGAATCACGTTCTTATGTCGAGATGCGGGTTAATGTCACATATGGGCCTTGGGATAGCCTTGGGATGCGTGCCAAGGGCTGAATCAGCCCATAGTCGACATAACACAATAACACAAACACCTCACATTATGCTCTATACGTCACATAAAAACAAAACCCAAAACCCTACCCTAACCTAATGAAAGCCTGATGTAAACACGCTTACCTACTGCCGCCGCATCAGGGTGTAAAAAAGGGGGTTCACACGGTGGCCTAGGGTGGTTCGTTGGGCAAAGAAATAGGTACGTTTACCATTGTTTTGTTAAATCGCAGCTTTTCCTTCCCTTTTGATTTCGAAATTTCTAATCGTGTAATACTTTATAGTTCCAATTCTTTGTGCTATATCAATTTATGATGTTATTAGATGTGTTTTGGACCATTGTAATGTCGTCTTTGACCGTCGTCTAGGGCTAGTCTACCACCGTGTCAGAATCTACTACAAACACGTTCTGAACAGCGGTTTTGTGTATGGTGTTTGCGTGCCAATTTGGTGTAGTTCATGTGCACGACTGTTCTGGGTGGTAGGTTAATTAGTTTGGTGGTAGTCAGGGGGTTAGGAGGACGGTTATCGCGGAGGTTCGTGGTGGCGTGTGGCATTCTTATGGTGGTTTGATTAAAGGGTGGTTGTCGGGTTAAAAACAGGGGACTGTGGGGGGTGTTGGGTTTGTACCTGGTTGCTGGCGTCATGGGTGGTGGTCGGCGACCACTGTCTCCCTTCCTGGAGCCACCGCGACTCAGCGGCGGGCTTGGTGGTGCCAGTGGCAAATGGTGTTGGGAGTGGTGTTTGTCGGGGGTGTGGGAATGGTTGGGCTGGTGTGTGCGTGACCTTGTTGGTTTCGGTTTCGAATTGTTTGTGTCGGGTTGTGGGTTGCAGCGTGTAACGTTAGTTTTCACATTATTATTATGATTACTATTCTTATTATTGTTATTAATATTGTTATTAGTACTATCAATAATAATATCTTAGCAAATGTTATTGTTTTATTTCATTTGACATTATTATTATTATTATTATTATTATTACTATTATTATTATTACATATTGTTATTATCATTATCATTATTAACATTAATTTTGTTATGATTAGTTGTGTTGTTATTATTATTATGGGTTATAGTTATATGATATATATTAATTATGTTATTATTGTTATTAGTCATATTATTAGTAATTTATGGTTATTAATATTGTTAAGGAATATTGTGATGACAACTAATTATTTATATTGTGGTTGTGATGAATTTTATAATGTTTGAGTAATTGATCGTATGCCATATATAGTAAATCTATATATAGTAAGTCTATAATTAGTAAGTTTTAATTGACTAGTGATGATTGATATGAATAAGAAGTTGATAATAATTGATATGTATATGAACATGTTTATAAGTATGTAATTATAATATGTTATGAATATATAACTATGAACATGGTCAAGTAATTTTAGTAATGTGATTGTATGAGTAGAAATTGATATTCAGTAATAATTATAGGAACTGAGTTCGGTTGTTCGAGGTGGAACATTTCTAGCCGCTGTTTGGTTGTCATTCCGCAATTGAGGTAGGGGATGTATCTGTGGTTTGTGTTATGACATGAAGTGTGTATATGATGCTTATTACGAAATTGTTTTAATTGATATTGAATGTGTTGTGGAATATTTGATTATCATTTATTGTTGGGGAGAACGGGACTTGTGATACGGGAATTGTGATACGGGACTTGTGATATGGGACTTGTAATATGGCCATGGAAGGTGTGGTGTGATGGAAGGTGTGGTGTGATGGAGGTGAAGTGGTTGATTGAATGATATGGAGATGGAGGAAGATGCAGTTCTATTGTTGTTTGTGTTTTATCTATTTTACCTACTCAACCTCGTGGTTGACCCTGTGTATTCGTGTGACACCTGTGATGATCCGTGATGGGGAGCAGTTTTGACAGGAAAGATGGTGCTGTGGGAGCATGGGATGGCGTGAGCACTTGGATGAACCGACTTAGATTTAGATCACATACTTCGAAGTTATCAGTTGTACTTTAGTTTTCGCTGTGTAGTATTTGTAACATCAAAGTTTAAATTTAATCAGTTTTTATATAAGTACTTTGGTTTGATTTACTTTGTTATTCACTACCTCGGATATTCCGAGATGGTAACAGCTCTATTTAATGAGGATGTCTTGCTAAAGGCTCCTTAATAAATCGGGGTGTTACAAAGTGGTATCAGAGTGAACGATCCTCAGGCCTAAACCAAATGAATAATAATGAACGTAGGAAGAGTCAAATAAAATGAACCCCGAGACGAAACTGATAGGAGCCCCAAAAAGGTACGAGATGAGTTAGGGGCCCCCTCACACCAAACCATGGGCCCTTTCGGTTCTGTCTCGGGAATCCAATGAGAGTAATTGAAGAGTGGGGTAGACTATTAGTGACCTAGTTATATTGTACTAACGTTCTTGCAGGAGAAGAATGAGGTAAGTAATATGTGAGTTGTGATTAATGATGTGCGTTGGAAGGATATGTGTGATATGAAATGTGGATCGATCTGGATGATTGAATTGAAATTTGCAGAGTTGGCGGTGTATTTCTTGAGCAATAGTTAAGGGTGATGTGATCATACGATTTTGGTATTTTGAAATGTTCATACGATTACCTGATATTTAAATGACTATCGTTATTATACGATATTGGTGTTTAACTCCTTGTAAAGACAAGTAATTCTGTTGATCTTATCATATGTTATGGTAATCCATGTCTAGTGATATGCGGAATGTGTTGCCCTAAGCCCTGAACGTATATAGTTATGTGTTGCATATATCGTACTTAAAATTTTATGCCTAGTATACGCATTTAAATTCATTATGAAGTTAGTCATCAATAAGGGACACGTAGTAGTCTCTAGTTTATATTTCCGTACTTGGATAAGTTGTGATTGTGCGATGGTAGAAGCTAACTTATTTAGATACACATGTATAACTATCAAGTTATTTAGTTGATCTTATTTTCAGTTTCGAAATCTTTACTGTGTTTTAGATGACAATTACAATTGAAATGAGGAACGAATGTTAATATGGTACAGAGTAATGTCTATGCTTCAAATGATTGTCAACGTGTTTTGGAATAAGAAAGGTTGAGTTTCGATGTAGCAATGTGAAATTGCAAAGGAACCAAATTTTAATAAGTTTCCCGAATGATACCTCGTTTGTAAGGGCGGCCATCTTAAATGTGTTCCGTATGTGTTTATGAAAATTTTATGTATGATAACCTTCTGAGTTAGCTTCCCAATGCCTCTGGTTTCATGTTAATAGAAGTTATATTTTGAGAGAAATAAACATTTTGGTTGACAGTGGTCAGATTGTTACTGCACACTCTCGTTTTAACCCATGTCTTTGTAAAGGAAATCATTTAAAACGTGGTTATCGTTTATGCGTAATTCCAACTCCACTGTTTAGAATATACGTTCACGCTCTCAAAATGATAAATCAGGTAAAATCATCACGAGTCTTTATTTAATTATTTTTTGCGAGTTGCCCAATTTTCTGTTGAATTGCTGTAAAGTTCTTGTTCAGACCAATTGAGTTGTAAAAAAGTATGAAATGATTCACTTGAGATATGCATTCGATTCTTGTTCCTATGATTATCTAATTCTTTATATTTTCTAAACACTATAATCGCTTGCACGATAGCTAAGCGGTTATTTAATTATGATTTTTGTAAGTTGCTGCATAATGTTTATTTGGTGGAATTGCGAGTTATGTAGGTTTCATATAACAGTTTAATCAAATGTGAATTGTGTGTTGTGACTATGCGATATCATGATATAGCATTAGTAACATGAATAGTAGACATATAAAATGAATATGAACCTTACTATATGATAATGTAACCTTCTTTATTTCGTCAAGTTTTATATAAAATAGTTTCAATTATACCTACACTCTTACTTTCTAAGGTTATGCCTCAAAATCATTGTGTGATGTTCGTATGTAATGTTAAAATCATGTTTATCACAGAATGATCTTGCCAAGTGGTAGAATGAAATGTAACCGGTAAATTTGTTAGCATGATATAGCAATCTAATTGTGATACGTATTTGTGGTTATTTGAACAATGTGAATCTTGTTGATGTTATTTCGTATATTAACAGTACATCTTTGTCTAGTTCCCTGCGACAAAAGTTCCTATAAATTCTCCATGTATATTGTTATGCTATAAAGTGAAATGCATATTGTTATGTTTAAAATCTGATCACAATCTATTGAATTATTAATTGGTCGGCATGAGATTTATGGAAGTGCTAGTCCTGTGAACTCGTTTACTTGTATCGTTAAATCTTCGCAATGCGTGAGCTACAATTTACAAGAACAATGCGTTGGTAAAGAAGAGTCGGAATGTCTCCGTGTAGTCTTGTTTCGATCTAAGCTTGCAAAATTGTCTTCTGATTTGTGATTTACAATTGCCACAAGTTACCAAGTCAATGTTTCAGAAGTTCAAAATGTTTTCAAAATGATGATTATCCATGATAACGTTTGATGTTTTGAAATTTATAGTGATTGTTTGTACCGAGACGAATTCTGTAGCTCCGTGTTGATGAAGTCCTGACCGGATGCTTAATTGGCAAGTCATATATATTAACAGTTTCATGAGAATGATATAATGTGAGGGGATGAGAAATGTACCTAAGTGGTTTTAACTTATTAATGTCCAGGAATGTTAAACGGTCTTGTTAGTCTATGATTGGTATACATCCCGTGAAATATGTCAATGCTCCATGTTTAATTACGTTAATGAATTTCGTCCTATGCCTTTTCTATAAATATGATTACGAACCTGAAATGTTGTAATTTGTCAATTTTAGACTATGTGTGATGCCCGTCGTTGAGGGTACCAAAGATAAAATTTATAATTCGTAACTTTAACAATAGATAGTGAAAGTCAGGGTCGAACCACAAGGAGGTGGGGAATGTTTATTGTTTGGTGTTAATGTTAAGGTAACAATTTTTTGGGGGTTTTTAAGGTTGTTTACTAAGTCTAAGGCAAAGATAAAAATAAAGCAAGAAAATAAAGATGAGATTAAAACTATATTAAAAGAGATGCTAGGATGTTTGGGTAACAAATAGCTAAGGTAAAATAAATCCTAAGGTCAACATGTATTGCAGTCCCTTAAGGGGGTGTAACATAACTTTTTAGGTCTATGCTACCTAATAGCTCCTTTCGGCCTATGCTATTAGTTCCTAGGTCTCACAATTATTGGGTGTCAACAATAAGGGTGATTCCTAAATCCCAGGTTACATACCTTTCAGCCTTGAGTAACCTATCCGTCTTAAGGTGTAAACCAATGCCCTTCCCGTATCTTTCAATCTTGGGTAGGTCATTACTAACATCCTACAAGTCTCCTTATGGTCTCATTGCAGGATATTATAATTGACAAGAAAAGACGAAATAAGAAAACATACGCGAGTGGTCGACCGACCGGCTACTCCAGTCGGCCGACCACGGCCTCGGTCGACCGACCGACTATTCCAGTCGGCCGACCGTGGTCCTGCTACAGGTCGGTTTTTTTCGGATTTTATTTACCTATGCATATTATCCCCTACATCCTAACATATGAAAATTAGCTACTCATAATTACTGGAACAATAATAAAAACGAGGTTTGATATGGAAAACATGGTGAACGATAATCTAAACATGCAAGAATTAATAAAGCTTGGGATTCTAACTTAAACCGGATGCGATAAAAATAAGAACAATAATAAAACTAGATTAAAAGAATAATTACCGGAAATAGGATTAAGGCAGAAAAGGAACAAACTTTATTGATGAATGTTGAAAGATTGAAGAACAAACTAAAAGTGTTGAGAATTATTGAAAGATTGTAATTGAACTAAAGACTAAATAAAACTCTCTAAATAAGACTTCATGATTCTGAATTAGGGACTGAATTAGCTTATATAGGCGGAATTAAAGAGTTTCCTAATGACCTAAACACTTGTATGGGCTTTTCGGAAACTTCAGGGACTGCGCTGTGGTCGGTCGACCAATATTTTCGGTCGGTCGACCGCTTTACGGATTTTATGCAATTTCTGGGCTTCAGGCAAATTCTGGGCTTTTCCAATAGGAACCTGGTCGATCGACCTACTTTGTTGGTCGGTCGACCAACTGTCGGGACTGCAGCGCGCATCGTTCTTAAAACAGCTGCCATTTCTTCGTTACTTATCGAAATCAAGCGATTCTCGCGGCGTTGGAAAGCTAAGAGGATAAGCTTTCACCTCCAACTGGAATCACTCCATTATCAGCTCTAGAACTCGAGATATAGCCATTTGAAACAGGCTGCAATGTCGTGGATCGATTCTTTGCTTGTAAAAACTATCTTTAGGCCTTGAAATATGCGCTAGGCTTCGTTCCTTCTTGTCCTTAGTCATAAAAAGTCCCGAGGGCATAAATTTGGTGCAAAATCGTCCCTTTTCCGCATAAATCTGCAAAAGAGCATAAAAATACGAAAGTGCACAATTGTTGGGAAAAAAGGGCTAAAACATAGTAAATGAGCGACCAAATGCGTGTAAAAAATAGATGTAAAACATCATAAAATAGGCACGCATCAAATTCCCCAAACCAAACCTTGCTTGCCCTCAAGCAAGAAATAGACTCGATCTTAACTAATGGAACGATTTCAATCTCAGAGCGAAATTTACATGTAAGCCTAAACCAATGCCAAGAACAAAATGAGAAAGTATTTAAATCATGCAAACAAGTTATAGGGTCGTCAAACTTGCAAAAATAAAGACTATAGAGACTTTATACCATGGACTCTCGCGGTACGCTCGAGACACTCATGAAGCAAAGGGTGAGTATATGTAAAAGATAGGAAGAAGTAATTTTGTAGAGACACTCACCTAACTGCGACCCATGAAAACATGCCTGCAATCTAACATGAACAAGAATTCTACAACTTTGTATAACAATCTCATTAAGTGACTTGGATACATGCAATTGAGGTAATGAAAGATATGTGAGGTAAAAGGTAAAAAGTGGTTAAGATGTTTTTGGATATGTGGGGTTAGTAGCCAAGCTAGTACAACTGATTCCCAACAACATATTTCACAGCTTTTTTTTTTTTTGATATTAAGAAAGTGCTCCTTTTGTAGCACAACTCTCACATTAAATATAAGAAAGGACTCCCAAATATTTTTGAATGAAGTACGGGAGTGATAACATATAAAAGAAAGGGATTTTTGGAACGAATTTTTTTTCTGATGATGTCAGGTGGTCGGCCGACCCAAGAAGCTGGTCGGTCGACTGACTTCCGTATTTTCCGGATTTTTTTCGTTTTTTCTTTTTTTTTCTTTTTCTGAATTTTTCTTTTTCTTTTTCTTTTCTTTTCTTTCTTTCTTTCTTTCTTTTCTCTTTTTGCTCATGATAGCATACAAACCAAGATGCCTCAAAAAATAATCCAATGACCACAAATACTAGCTTGGAAGGGTAGGCTAAGTATGGGATGTAGTTTTTTTGGGGAAATAAAAAGGCAATTTTGGCTATGTGAAGCTTATGGGTAAATATGAGAAAAGGGATCCCAAATGCACGTATCAAGACTCACAAAACGAGATAGTAAAACAAGTATACAGCAATTCAAGTTCATGTTTATGCATATTGATGTAACATGCTCCAAGGGGAGTACTACTCACATCCTAGACGACTGGTTTAAGAATGAAACCAGGAAATAAGCTCTAAAACTCAGAATGTATAGTAGGTTGCCAAGGTATAAGTCAAGTCTCAAGATATACAAATTGACAAAAACTCGTAGATATGCAAAAGACTTTCATACTAAAACAAGTTGACAAGGCAAGGTAAAGGCATAAACATGTAAGATAGCTAAATCATCCTTGAAATACTTTCGTTCCGACTCGACCTATATGCTAAAATAAACGTGCATTTTTTTGAATTTTTCATTTTTTTGGATTTTTGTATATATAAGGAAAATAAAGAAAAAGAACAATGCAAGACAGAAATGCAATAAACGTGTGACAGAATGCAATGCATGTAACACGAAACCATTCCCCAAACCAACCCGCACAATGTCCCCATTGTGCATCAGCCTAAGTAGAGGTTTCAGAAAAAAAAAAAATGAAAGATGCAAAGAGAATAAAAGCTAAGGAAAAACTGGAAAGAACTCACTGGATTATGAAGCGCATGAGAAAAACCTCCCCAAACCAGCGTAAGCTGGGAGGTTTTGGTGGCTAGCAGTGCCACTAAAGTACCCAAGAACGGTTGCACGGTTCCCGAGGAAGAAATCGAAAGACTGCGACAGAACGGTAGGTCGACCGACCAAGAGAACAGGTCGACCGACCTTCCTGTAAAGTACCGAAAATTTCAGCAATGCGGCGACTAGGTCGACCGACTGGTGTAACTGGTCGGTCGACCGTCTTTGTCCCAACGGTCTTCGTTTTTCTTCGTAGAACCTGAAAAAGCAAGAAAAATATGCGCCTAACAAATGCGCGAGATCCCAGAAACAAGTCCAAAAAGTCTTAACTACGCAAACACAACAGAAAAGTTGTCCTAAAAACTTAAAGAAAGCAAACTAGAAAGTCTTAACAAAACAAAAAAAATGTCTTAAGAAAAACAGAAACGAGCAAAAAGAAGAAGTCATCCGCGAAGGATTCGGCGTTTCTTTGACCAAGGGCTCTGACTACAGGCTACTCCTTCAGCTATGGTGATTTGGGTAGATGAGTTTCTCTCCACCATGTAGATGGGTGGGTCATCATCCACAGCTCTAGCCATCCATCTTCCGGAGTTGTCGACTCCCAAGTCGTGGGTCGACACCTTCCTCGGTCTCTTCTTCCTTGGGCTCTTCTTTTCAGCCAAATGATCACTTGCTTGAGTGACCTCGTTCTCTACATCATTTGATCGAGTAAGTGGTACTACTCGATCGAGAACATCTCTCTTCCTACCGCCTATAGACTCTACCACTAGTGTCGCAATTTCTGGAGCATCCAAATCAGCCTCCTGAGCAAGAGATTCATCTGCACATGCCTCAAAACACATCAAAGCCTCCGAAGGATCCTTTGTAAAGGATCCTTGTATATAACATTCACTAATATTATTAAAAACATCAGGAATGTCAAAAAATGAATCCTGCAAAAAACAAGGTTCATCAACCGAAGGTTCAAACATGTCAGGAACATGTTCATCACTAACACCTACAGAAATAGGTTGGTCAGTCAAGGGGTAAATTTCTAACTCATCATCTGTATCTAAATCCAAGTCAGTATCATCAACGGGGAGGCAGAGGGAATCAAATAACCTATCATTCTCATCCTTAAGAATGAGTGACTCTTCAGTAATGGGTGTGATAGGATCACACTCAACAGGAATATCTGGGTTACTAATATCAATGCCCTCATACTCCTCCGTATCTGCACCGGCTCGGATTAGGTGTTTGAGAAGCTCCCATTGCTTCTCACAGGGTAGGTCTAAAAATTCCCATCCGCAATTTCTCTCAATCTCGATCAAGGTCTTACCAGTAACTCCATCATATAAGATACGACAAACCTCCCCAATACTAATAGGATAGTCAAATTGAGAAAGGAAAGAGATTAATCTATCACAATAGAAATACAAAGGTTCATGCTCGAGTTGTGGGAAAGGGGCGATGGTCATGACAGCGAAAGAAAAAGGGAAAACATAAACAAAAAACAATAAACACTGGCGTCACCTCCCCGGCAACGGCGCCAAAATTTGATGCCCGTCGTTGAGGGTACCAAAGATAAAATTTATAATTCGTAACTTTAACAATAGATAGTGAAAGTCAGGGTCGAACCACAAGGAGGTGGGGAATGTTTATTGTTTGGTGT
Organism: Silene conica; assembly: GCA_029255685.2. NCBI lineage: Eukaryota > Viridiplantae > Streptophyta > Magnoliopsida > Caryophyllales > Caryophyllaceae > Silene > Silene conica. The sequence continues at coordinate 74,589,448 of CM055318.2, read as the reverse complement.
TAATGTTAAGGTAACAATTTTTTGGGGGTTTTTAAGGTTGTTTACTAAGTCTAAGGCAAAGATAAAAATAAAGCAAGAAAATAAAGATGAGATTAAAACTATATTAAAAGAGATGCTAGGATGTTTGGGTAACAAATAGCTAAGGTAAAATAAATCCTAAGGTCAACATGTATTGCAGTCCCTTAAGGGGGTGTAACATAACTTTTTAGGTCTATGCTACCTAATAGCTCCTTTCGGCCTATGCTATTAGTTCCTAGGTCTCACAATTATTGGGTGTCAACAATAAGGGTGATTCCTAAATCCCAGGTTACATACCTTTCAGCCTTGAGTAACCTATCCGTCTTAAGGTGTAAACCAATGCCCTTCCCGTATCTTTCAATCTTGGGTAGGTCATTACTAACATCCTACAAGTCTCCTTATGGTCTCATTGCAGGATATTATAATTGACAAGAAAAGACGAAATAAGAAAACATACGCGAGTGGTCGACCGACCGGCTACTCCAGTCGGCCGACCACGGCCTCGGTCGACCGACCGACTATTCCAGTCGGCCGACCGTGGTCCTGCTACAGGTCGGTTTTTTTCGGATTTTATTTACCTATGCATATTATCCCCTACATCCTAACATATGAAAATTAGCTACTCATAATTACTGGAACAATAATAAAAACGAGATTTGATATGGAAAACATGGTGAACGATAATCTAAACATGCAAGAATTAATAAAGCTTGGGATTCTAACTTAAACCGGATGCGATAAAAATAAGAACAATAATAAAACTAGATTAAAAGAATAATTACCGGAAATGGGATTAAGGCAGAAAAGGAACAAACTTTATTGATGAATGTTGAAAGATTGAAGAACAAACTAAAAGTGTTGAGAATTATTGAAAGATTGTAATTGAACTAAAGACTAAATAAAACTCTCTAAATAAGACTTCATGATTCTGAATTAGGGACTGAATTAGCTTATATAGGCGGAATTAAAGAGTTTCCTAATGACCTAAACACTTGTATGGGCTTTTCGGAAACTTCGGGGACTGCGCTGTGGTCGGTCGACCAATATTTTCGGTCGGTCGACCGCTTTACGGATTTTATGCAATTTCTGGGCTTCAGGCAAATTCTGGGCTTTTCCAATAGGAACCTGGTCGATCGACCTACTTTGTTGGTCGGTCGACCAACTGTCGGGACTGCAGCGCGCATCGTTCTTAAAACAGCTGCCATTTCTTCGTTACTTATCGAAATCAAGCGATTCTCACGGCGTTGGAAAGCTAAGAGGATAAGCTTTCACCTCCAACTGGAATCACTCCATTATCAGCTCTAGAACTCGAGATATAGCCATTTGAAACAGGCTGCAATGTCGTGGATCGATTCTTTGCTTGTAAAAACTATCTTTAGGCCTTGAAATATGCGCTAGGCTTCGTTCCTTCTTGTCCTTAGTCATAAAAAGTCCCGAGGGCATAAATTTGGTGCAAAATCGTCCCTTTTCCGCATAAATCTGCAAAAGAGCATAAAAATACGAAAGTGCACAATTGTTGGGAAAAAAGGGCTAAAACATAGTAAATGAGCGACCAAATGCGTGTAAAAAATAGATGTAAAACATCATAAAATAGGCACGCATCAATGTGTTTCTTGGTTGTTTGCATTGTTGTGAATATATTGACTTTGTAATGTCAATGGTATGTAAGTGTTAACAACTATGATTCTGTTTTACGGCGTAACGATTCTAATACTCTTTTATTGTCGGGATTGGATGTTACAAGATAATTAATATGAATTTCTTATGAGTGCTCATTTGAGTCGAATGTTAGTAATTGTTGTTCTATTTTGAGAGTTAATGTTCTCTATTGATGAGATAATTATTTTGTTTATGAGACGGGTTGGGTGGGAGTTGGTAAACTTTTGGTAATTGACTAGCTGAGTTATTTATAATGATTCTGTATTTAGCTTGGTTGGTATAGCGTATAAGTTCTTGTTTTATGAAGTTGGAATATAAGGATACATACAAGCATGTCAATGAATTTGGTTAAGATATGTACGTTGTCATGTTAATTAGCTGATGGGATAGAGTTGAGGGGACTGAGTTGCTCGTGAGACTAGAACAGAGACAATGAATGATGTTGTATTGAGATTGGGATTGCAGTTCAGTGTTTTATCGAGTTGTCGCATTCTTTGACCTTGACTCGTGGGTGAGTAGCTTGGAGTTTTACTCTCTAAGTGTTGAGCAGTTTCGTTCATGGAACATTTGGCAGTATTGATATTGAAATCGAGATGAGAATTGGTTACTGGCATTGAGATATGAGTTGTTAGGCCGTGGTGCCACATTGTGTTTACGGTCCAGGGTGGCACTGGTTATTGAGTTATATTCTGAGGTTGAAATCGATATTGAGGTGGAAGTATTGATTTGCGGTTTTATCCCACCAGTTCACTCACCCCTTGTCTCCGGTCTTAGGTTCGACGATGAAAATATGATACTTGGTTACTTGGAATAAGGTTTTACGAGATAGAGTAGTGAGTAAGATGGAGTAACGAGCTGGAATTTTTATAATGGGGTTACGGGGACGTAACCATGTTTTAAGGAGGATAGGATTGTAAAATCTTAATGATTTTATGATAAGGCTAATTGTTATGACATGGCTAATTGGTATGTGGTGATTGTTTGAATATACGTAATAATCCTGATTACTTCTGTTGTGCATTTATTGTATATCGTGAAGTATCCCTTTAGCTTCGTTATACGTTAAACTTTGGGGACAAAGTTTTCTTAACAGGAGTAGAATGCAATATTTCGTGTTTTAAGTATCCTTACTAGTTTTGACGTTATTTGGTGTCGCATATTGTGTTCCTTATGTGCCTAGTGACCAGTTTGTGAACTATTGGATGGTGAACTTCGGGACGAAGTTCATTTTAAGGAGGGAAGACTGGAATACCCCGTATTTTTTATTATGTTTTATTTAATAATTAATATTTACGTTGACGTGTTGACAATTACTTGAATGTTTAAGTTCGATAATTAAGTTATCGACCAAGTGTTCTTATATTGGATTAGGAAAGTGTCGGGTACGGGTTTTATTCATCGAATCACGTTCTTATGTCGAGATGCGGGTTGATGTCACATATGGACCTTGGGATAGCCTTGGGATGCGTGCCAAGGGCTGAATCAGCCCATAGTCGACATAACACAATAACACAAACACCTCACATTATGCTATATACGTCACATAAAAACACAACCCAAAACCCTACCCTAACCTAATGAACGCCTGATGTAAACACGCTTAACTACTGCCGCCGCATCAGGGTGTAGGAAAGGGGTTCACACGGTGGCCTAGGGTGGTCTAGGGTGGTTCGTTGGGCAAGGAAATAGGTACGTTCACCATTGTTTTGTTAAATCCGCAGCTTTTCCTTCCCTTTTGATTTCGAAATTTCTAATCGTGTAATACTTTATAGTTCCAATTCTTTGTGCTATATCAATCTATGATGTTAGTAGATGTGTTTTGGACCATTGTAATGTCGTCTTTGACCGTCGTCTAGGGCTAGTCTACCACCGTGTCAGAATCTGCTACAAACACGTTCTGAACAGCGGTTTTGTGTATGGTGTTTGCGTGTCAATTTGGTGTAGTTCATGTGCACGACTGTTTTGGGTGGTAGGTTAATTAATTTGGTGGTAGTCTGGGGGTTAGGAGGACGGTTATCGCGGAGGTTCGTGGTGGCGTGTGGCATTCTTATGGTGGGTTGATTAAAGGGTGGTTGTCGGGTTAAAAACAGGGGACTGTGGGGGGTGTTGGGTTAATACCTGGTTGCTGGCGTCATGTGTGGTGGTCGGCGACCACTGTCTCCCTTCCTGGAGCCACCGCGGCTCAGTGGCGGGCCTGGTGGTGCCAGTGGGGAAGCCGGGGGTGGCAGATGGTCTTGGGAGTGGTGTTTGTCGGGGGGTGTGGGCATGGTTGGGCTGGTGTGTGCGTGACCTTGTTGGTTTCGGTTTCGAATTGTTTGTGTCGGGTTGTGGGTTACAGCGTGTAACGTTAGTTTTCACATTATTATTATGATTACTATTCTTATTATTGTTATTAATATTGTTATTAGTACTATCAATAATAATATCTTAGCAAATGTTATTTTTTTATTTCATTTGACATTATTATTATTATTATTATTATTATTATTATTATTATTATTATTATTATTATTATTATTATTATTACTATTATTATTATTATTATTACATATTGTTATTATCATTATCATTATTAACATTAATTTTGTTATGATTGGTTGTGTTGTTATTATTATTATGGGTTATAGTTATATGATATATATTAATTATGTTATTATTGTTATTAGTCATATTATTAGTAATTTATGGTTATTAATATTGTTAAGGAATATTGTGATGACAACTAGTTATTTATATTGTGGTTGTGATGAATTTTATAATGTTTGAGTAATTGATCGTATGCCATATATAGTAAATCTATATATAGTAAGTCTATAATTAGTAAGTTTTAATTGACTAGTGATGATTGATATGAATAAGAAGTTGATAATAATTGATATGTATATGAACATGTTTATAAGTATGTAATTATAATATGTTATGAATATATAACTATGAACATGGTCAAGTAATTTTAGTAATGTGATTGTATGAGTAGAAATTGATATTCAGTAATAATTATAGGAACTGAGTTCGGTTGTTCGAGGTGGAACATTTCTAGCCGCTGTTTGGTTGTCATTCCGCAATTGAGGTAGGGGATGTATCTGTGGTTTGTGTTATGACATGAAGTGTGTATATGATGCTTATTACGAGATTGTTTTAATTGATATTGAATGTGTTGTGGAATATTTGATTATCATTTATTGTTGTGGAGAACGGGACTTGTGATACGGGACTTGTGATATGAGACTTGTGATATGGCCATGGAAGGTGTGTTGTGATGGAAGGTGTGGTGTGATGGAGGTGAAGTGGTTGATTGAATGATATGGAGATGGAGGAAGATGCAGTTCTATTGTTGTTTGTGTTTTATCTATTTTACCTACTCAACCTCGTGGTTGACCCTGTATATTCGTGTGACACCTGTGATGATCCGTGATGGGGAGCAGTTTTGACAGGAAAGATGGTGCTGTGGGAGCATGGGATGGCGTGAGCACTTGGATGGACCGACTTAGATTTAGATCACATACTTCGAAGTTATCAGTTGTACTTTAGTTTTCGCTGTGTAGTATTTGTAACATCAAAGTTTAAATTTAATCAGTTTTTATATAAAGTACTTTGGTTTGATTTACTTTGTTATTCACTACCTCGGATATACCGAGATGGTAACAGCTCTATTTACTGATGATGTCTTGTTAAAGGCTCCTTAATTATTCGGGGTGTTACATATGTATGTCGTGTAACTCGTGTCATCTAGGGGGACGTGCCATGTTCTATTTATAGGGGGTGGTGTTTGATAGTCTATATATCTTTTAACCACCTTACATAGTTTAGATAGGATAATCAAATCCGTATTTGATTCTACCTAAACTACTGCCTAAACAAATAACAAACTCTATCTTATGTCACTACCTATCTGACCGAAAATACTCCCAACTGGCCGAAAATTTTATCTGATTCGGCCTTAGTAACCGATTTAATTAATTGCATGAATTCGATTATTATCCTCTCTTGTGCGTAATGTTTTATCTTATAAATATCGTATATTTATAATCTAAATAATTAAATATAACCTTTTATATTTAACTGAATAATTTAATCCTTATTAAATGATTTCATTACACACTAATTAAATATAACATTTTATATTTGATCACGAATTAACATTTTAATTCGTCTTAGCTAATATTATTTAATCAGTACCAAATAATTATATCATCATTACTTTGACTAACCGTTTAGTCGTATAGGGTATCAATATGATTATATTTTCATCTAATCATATCTCTCTGTTGGGAAATGTGTCCTCAACAATAGTGCGATCACGTAATTAAATCTCATAACGAGAATGCGCAAGGGATGATACGAATTATTAGTCAACTGACCAACATTAATCGGTAATGATTGGCTAGCTAGAGTTTGACATTACTGTCGTATGACGATGATGGTCAGTTGATCCCTTTAGGTCACACCTTTAGGACAATTCCTTTAATTGATAAAATGATTAAATGTATTTTGATACGATTTGATCATATTCCTTAAACTCGTATATCGAGACATTAGAGGTTAAATCTTATTGTAAGATTTATGTTTAAAATTGAAATGTGTCAATTGTTAGACATTAAACGATATTTTATAATATCGAAATTAGAATGAATTGGGTTATAATCATTACAAAGGTTGTAAATCGTATTGACGATAATTATAAATAATCATTTTACAATTGAAATTTCGAATTACTTGTCAATTGATAAAAATAATATTTATATGATAAATATTTATATAATGATAATTATATTGTATTACCATTGTGACATATTGGATGTCATATTTTATACAAGTTATACATTTGACAATTTGTAAAATGAAGTCCATTTTATGGACTATATGGCACGGCTAAATAGAGATGGTGATGTGGTTAATTAGTGTGTTAAATACTCTTTAATCATATGTTAGACATGTGCCTTGAGAACACTAACCTAGTAACCACCCTAGTGTCTTGAGAATACAATTGTTCCCTCTTTTGACACTCCCTATGGCCGGCTCCCCAACACCCAATAATGCATGCTTAAGCTAATGAGATTGTCTCAATTAAAATGTGCATGCTTAGGGTATATATATATATATGATATATATCACATTCATTCTTGTTGTTCTTGCCTCGGCCGAAATTCATACCTAGCAAGAAAGATTTTATTTAACCTCTAATACTTATTATAAGATAATAAAATTATACTAAAAGTAGTAATCAAATATTATTCTAATTAGAGAGATTAGAATAAGTTTAAGGAAGAAATCGATTCCTAGTCTAGCACAACAAAGGTTTCGGTTCATTTGAGGGCTTGTCTTGGTGCATCCGGAGGAGGTATTCTAATTTGGGTACTCGGAGGATCATCCTAGCATATTCTTGGACCGTGTGTAAGGGTTCATTTTCTCCTCTTTCCGCATATAGTAGCATGCATAAGATCTTATAAACGAGTTTATTCATATGTTAATTAAAAGTTAATTAAAGGTTTATGTTAGTATGACTAAAATTAGTTTATGAGCAACTAGTTAAACCTAACAATTGGTATCAGAGCTATGGGTTGTTTGCATGCTTTCCGTTTACGTTTTTACGGAGTTATAGAGATAACATAAACACTACAACAAATCCCATGCATTAGTGACGCTTTTTGAAGCGTTTTGTGACGCTTTAAAGTGTCGCATTTTTGTTTGTCGACGCTTTTGAAAAGCGTCAGTTTATGAGCCGTCGCTGTTTTTTGACGCTTTTTTTGTCACTATATGTGACGGTTAAAAGTGTTTTCATTGACTATTGACGCTTTTATTTGTCAACAAATGTGACACTTAAAAGTGTCTTGAGTGATTATTGACGCTTTTATTTGTCAACAAATGTGACGCTTAAAAGTGTCTTGAGTGACTATTGACGCTTTTATTTGTCAGCAAATGTGACGCTTAAAAGTGTCTTCAATAATTATTGATGCTTTTATTTGTCAATAAATGTGACGCTTAAAAGTGTCTTTAACACTATTGATGCTTTTTGTTGTCAATTTAATTATTACCGTCACAGTATAACCATTCTGGATAATATTTGTTTAGAAATTTGATTTCCAAATAAAATCGTATAAATTATATAAAACTATATGTAACAATAAACCTAGCTATTACTAATTAAATCACGAATATAATGAAATAGTACCACTATACTTTTATAAATAATCGTCGTATGTCTGATATCATCTTCATCACAAACACTAGCAATGACAATTTAACTAGTATAAATTAGTACTCCACAGTACAACAAAATCAAAAATATCAATAGAGATCCGAATGATAGTAAAATCTAACATAAAATCGTAACAAAAATCGTAAATAGTGTTACGTAACTAACTAGAGACCAAGACACTTAGACGTTGTAGGAGCTTCAATCATGTAGTTGGCGCAATTTCAAATGGGTTCATAAAACTAGCAGTACCATTCAGACCTTGATAGAAGCATGAGCAGCTACTCCACATATTCCGCCAAAAATGTAATTATGCTTTAAGTTTGAGACAAAACGAGCTTCATCCCGTCAAGTTAAAGATAAGGACCTTGAGCGTGCCTGAAAGAAGATCAGAAACGCCTGGAACGTGTCCTTTAGACAAAACCGAACCTAGGAGACCTGCGACAAAAGAGGTTAAGGTTTATGAGGAAACAGAGGGGCTATTACACTTGGAAGTTCGAGGTGTACATTGCACAGTGCAAAATGCAGACGACTCAATGGACAATACAGAAACAAAGGCACTATAAAAGTAGTTGAGCCTTAAGTAAGAGCCCCGTAATTTATTGGAGAATTGACGTTTTAACGAATAACAGTGAGGGGCCATAGATTTCAAGTTTCGAAAACCACGAGTAAACAGAGTCTAGTACTTATTTTATTGGCCATAAATGCACTTACTGATTTGGAGTTGTTTATGTTGCAGCAGCTATAAAGGGTTGGGAATGGATTCTGGTCTGTTGCAGCAGTTATTTCTGTTGCAGCACCGTGATTTCCACTTTCAACCAAATATTACATTAGCAATTAGACTTGCAAAGTAGTGAGATAGAGTCAAATATGTATGCAGTGAGGTAGACTGAAATATGCAGCAGTGAGGTAGACTGAGTCAACCTTATACTCCTTAAATCATTCTGAATAGACCTGTAGCTAAATTTGAATATGAATTGAATCAGACCCATTAATGCAGAAATTTAAATGATAGAAGAATCGCAACATGTGAAGCAAGAGAATACATTTCGTTGTAACAACACATTATTTCTATACAACATATTCCAAGTGAAAACGTTTCATGTGACACATATCTCAAAGTTCCATTACATGACTACTAAGCAAACAATTTATTCAAAAACCAACACATTGTCGAATAGGCAAAGGCAACATACCTCCTTTTTGCTACTTCACCTCATTCATAACGCAGTCAATTACTGAAGATGAGTTGTTACTGACAGGGAAAATCTGACCGTTACTTTTAGTCTCATATGAGAAAAAAAATCATAAATTACATTTTTGTAAGTTACAGTTCCGCAACAATAAATAAGAGTGAAAGAGGGTAACAAAAATGGGTGTGGAAATGTTGCAAAACCTTGAGTTTTACTCATGAGCAGTAAACCAGGATGGACAAGAATGTAATCCAGCAGCTGAGTGCATCAAACACGCCAGCAATGGGTGCTTCTCATCAACATATGCCGGTTCTAAATGATACGTGTGAGATGGTGATATAGACTGAAACTCAGTGCCACCCAGCGATGCCTTAAAATAAAAACAAAACAAAGACTTAATCACCTATATCAGTTACAAGAATCTAACGCAAAACTTTTGGCTTGAACTACAGGAAAATGATATTTTAAAGTGAATAATGAGAGGAAAAACATCAAATACTAGAATGCAGTCTCTATAAAACAACATGATACTAGTATGTCTCTCTATAAAACAATATCCTACTCAGTCACTATTAAGTAGCCATGAGAAAATAAAACAACATTACTCTTGTGCCTCAATGACTCTCATGAGAGAATACTCAAACCATTAAATGCCTATTAAGTTGAGATTCAGGAGACTTACACTTCACATGCAACAAGACTTCAGCTAATATGAGACCGATAAAGGCAGCATGAATTAACAAAGGAGGCTCAAAATAGCAAAAAGACATGCCTAGGTAAATATTAGCCTCCAAGCTCGGAAAATTTTGCATTATCAACATCACTAAACTATAAAGAAAACAAGGAACAAATAATCAATAATTAATAATCAAACATGATGTTAGGAGTTCTGTAACTAGCCTTATAAAAAGACCTAATTTAGCCAACTTCTTGGTCAACCTTTTAATCTCTTTGGATTAGACCCTGGTTTTAGAAAAAAAAAAAGAATATAGAATAACTATAAAATGTGGATGATAAGAGATGAAATTAAATATACAAATCCCAGACGCTTAACAATAGGTTCGAAAGCTTAAGCGGAATATTTCAAAACTCACTATTCTAGTTGTAACTTATAAGTAGAAAAATCAGGAAGGAGAAACAATAATAATTAACATTGCTACAAAATTCAAAGCTTTGGTGTAACATTGTTTTAACACATTTGGAAACAAAAGGAGGAGCTCAATCAAACTGATAAATGAATGTTCGTTGTCAAATCTATCACACTTCACACTTGCACTTAAGCATCATTACCTCCAAAAAAAATAGGATAAGATTCACTAACAAGGCGATAGCAGCAAACTGCTTGAGAAGCTTGTTCAGATATAAAGGACTATATCCTAGAGAGTTTGGTACACTTGTGTGATAAATTTTTTTAATCACTCTATTTACATCACTAACTACTGTCTCAAAAATGCAAGAGTTCCTATGGATGTAAAGGAGCTAACTTTACCAGTTTACAAGATATGTACTCATCCACGCTTTCAATAATAAGTTATTGATCCATTAAAAACCGTGAGCAAGAAGAAACAAAAGACTAGGGAGGTAAACATGAGTTTCTACAATAAATTACTATGCGATATTTGCTGATTACGGCCCTAGAAAGACAACCAAAGCCAATAGAGAAGGTATATAATTAGTACAACATGAGCAAAATCGAAATTTGATTTTGCGAGACCCGCTTCTTCGGCTGCTTTCCTCATAGTATTTAAGACTAGCACACATCATCACTAACATAGTATTTAAGATTAGAACCAGCTCCAATCCTGATTTTCAAAATTTCCTTGGGTTGTCCCTTCAACTCACTGAAGAGGTCACTCTTTTATATGTTAATCTTACCAGGTTATGGAACATATAATGGAGCCTCATGCAAAAAAATCATACAGGAAAGAAGCATTGCATGAAAAAGTTCTCTGGTTAAATATGACTAACCTCAAATCCATATCCTTTCGAGCTATTGTTCATGACCGAGGCGAATAATTCCTCATACGCGATTTTGTTAGCTCGCCTTTTTGATGGTCAATGAAGCTAAACTCCATGTCACACCACACTAAGAGAGGGTGAAACTGCCACAAATCAATGGTAATGGAGGGCTGCAGGCTCAGCCCTACTCGATCGATTCAGTTATAAACAAAATTCATAATCAACTCCACTAGTAGTTCTTACTCAATAACATCTTATTAATACAACTATACCGTGATTTTAAAACTAGTTTATTTTCTAGGCAAAATCCCCAAATATTCTAAGAACCCTAATCATAAAAAAATATCAATTTTAAATGTAAAAATTTATTGCAATCAATTATATGTTACTATTAGCAACAAAAGTATTCGCAAGATTCAATCAATTGATCAAACAATTTCAAAATTGAAAAGAAGAAAAATGAAAATCACCTCTAGTGGTTGTTGAAGGAAGCGATATATCACATCTACCAAAAATAATGTAGATTACCTCTAGCAATAATAACAGCAATCGATTCAATTAATGCTAGTAATCAATTATTATTCAGAGATTTTGGATTATTGTTCAGAGATTTTGGATTATTGTTGAGAGATTTTTAGAGTTTTTACTTAGGGTTTTTTCAATGGGTTTGAGAAGATGGGATACGAATATGTTTAGGCGGAATATCCTAGACGCGTTGGAGTTTTTGGTGAATTTTCAATTTTTAATAATTGCGCTCACACCAAAACAAGGGATTATGTGAATTATGTGGTTGACGCTCTATTAAAGCGTCAATAGTGAAGCGTCATATATGCAAGGGATTTGTTGTAGTGAAATAAAATATGTAATTTTCGTTTTGATATATGATATGCACGAAATTTATTTAGCATGATACCTACTGTTTTCTAAAATGTTTTAGAATATTTGGAATATATTTTGCATGAATATTGTTTATTGGTACTTAAATCTCGGTTTTTATTGATTTTTTAATGGTTAAAAATGTTTATTTTGGGAAAAATAGTTAAAATAAGCTTCTGGCCGAGATTTTTCAATATGATATCACATGTATTTTCTATAATATGAATATGAATTTTCGTAAATTATGGACCTTTAAATCATGTGATATGAATTTTAAGTGTTAAAATGCAATAAGATGAATAAAAATGGGTTAAAATAGTTATATTGTGAATTTGACTATAAAATTTTATGAGGATGTCACATGCAATATTTAAAATTTATGTTGAATTTTCCAGAAATTTATCTCAAATATTGCAATATTATAGATTTTTAATGTAAAAATCGGGTAATTAGTGACATTATTTCGACTTTAATAGTTTAAGTTGGAATTTGGCCATAAAAATTTAACACGATGTCATATATATTATTTCCAGCATGTATAAAATTTTCGAGAATTTTATCTTATTTTATGCTTGAGAAATAATTTTAAGAGTTAAAATCGTACGATATATGACGTAAATCGTTAAAATTTGCAAATGTTGTTAAAAATGGCCGAAAAATGTAACCCATATTAGTCATATATGATATGTTCATCATGAAAATTATCTTGGGAGCCAAAAGTTTCAGATTTGATTTTATTTGATTTTATTTTAATTTGTTAAAAGTAGCATTTAAAATTAAATAAAAGAGTCATGCATTTATTATTTCGGCTATGGGGCTATGTGCCATTTAATTTTCTGTCCATCTTGTGTTCTTAAAATGTTTTGGAAGGTATAAAAATATTATTAGTATTTAATTTGCATTTATGAAGTTAATTATTGAATTTTCCGACTTAAATTGCTCGTTTTACGTGTTATTTTCGAAATAATAATAAAACCGTATAAAATACTAATATTTTTAACTTTCTGAAAATTTTAAGAACATTCTGGATTTTTCAAAATTTGAATTTTGAATTTTCGAAATTTTTATGACTCTTTTGAATTTTATATTATTTTTCCCGTAAAACCGAGTAATACCGATCAATATTGAAATATATTAAGTTAAATCATGTTCAAAGTTTGAGTAAGACTAAATTTTGAATCCTATAAGAGTTAGGATGATTAACTTAAGGATGAAAACCGTTTCATTTAATGCATAGTGTTGTTAACCGTTAAAACACGCGATTCCATAAACCAAGGTTTACGATAACTATTTAAATAAGTGTTTTAAATAGGACGATTTGGCTTAGGGTTTGCATGTTAATTCATATTTATATAAGCATTGTATATTTTATATTGTGAATGTCATGATTTATTTACGTAATTTTGGGAATTATGTAATTTACTTAGTATGGCTTAGTTTTTAAATCGGTATTTCCCGTAATGTAAGGGGTTACCGATTCGGTTGTAATTTTGTGATCTCGTATCACCCAATTGTAATTTATTTCTATTTTATAATGTATAAAGTAGACTAGAAAAGTTGTAATATTTGTAAAATCCGGAGTTCCTTGAAGACGGTGCCATTCGGAAAGGAGTTCCGATCAAGACGGTGTTTACCTCGAAGTGCGTGCCGCGAGAAGTTCAAGGGACCAAAGGAGTTGGTTTCCGAATTTGTACTTTGTTATTTCTTTTCTAGGAAAGGCCATACTAGGGTTTATTTATGCTTTTATTTTGCTTTTTATATGTTTGCATGCATAGCCAAATCGTCATACATCGTATCATGCATGTTTCGACCTAGTCGACCTAGTCTTTTATTTTATCGATAATTCACCGACTTAGTTCACTTAAACGGAGATAGATAATAATCTGACTAGATCTCTTACATATAAATATTGAGACTTATCCTTACCAAAAAGTACGGACCCATGAATCCCTTCTTCACAAGAACGTAGGCTCGGCTACACCGGGGTACTAAAATTGTCACGTTGGGTAAGTGGAGTAATAAGATTACACCTTGAAATTTGGTTGATCTCAACGAAAGTATTCGTAACCGTAGTTGCAATAAGTTCGGGCTAAAGATAATTTTAAGAAAATTGTCGACCGAGAGTTCTAAGAGTAGAACCGATTAAAGGGTTAATCTACCAAATTATACCAATACGGGTTGAATCGGCTACACCGTGCCCGGATTAGTATGGGTTTGGGTCTCGGGATTGTTTACTTAATTGGGTAAGAGATCATTAAGTAAATACATAACTAAACTTATTAAAGTTTCTAGTTTAAAATTATGAATTTAAAATGATGTTGTTTTTCCTTTTATTATTGTAGTTTAATTTTCAACATCGACTATGGCAACCAACGCTCCACCTCTCACTAACGTATCATGGCTTCGATCCTTTATGGATCGTTGTAAACTCGATAAGCATGGTTCCAATTTTAAGGATTGGGATGCGCAATTACTTTTGGCCGCTCAAGGTGACGATAAGAGTCGTTACCTATCCGAAGCCGCTCCTCCCGCTCCGACCGCTCGTTCATCGGTCCAAACTCGTGAGGCCTATGAAGCCTACATGAAAGAGTCCTCCGCTCTTAAAAATGTGCTCATCTTCTCCATGGAGCCGGATCTCCAAAGGAGTATGATTAAGTTGACCACATCATATGAGATATACACCAAGCTTGCGACCATGTTTTCGCAAACTCCTAGGGTGATACAATATGAGGCGGCTTCCGCCTTCTTTGACATAACTTTCAAGGAAGGGCAAAAGATAAGCCCTCATGTGCTCAAACTCGTTGAGCTCGCGGAAACTCTAAAAGCTCAAAATGTTGATGTTCCCGACTCACTAATTATTGACCGAGTTCTTCACTCGCTCAATAAGGTTAAGGCGTATGCTCAATTCCGGGTGAATTTCAATATGCGAAACCAAGAGACCACGTTGGACGAGTTGCATAAGATGCTAGTCCAAGCCGAGAGGGACATGGGACTTCATGAAAGTTCCACCAAGGATGTTTTGAACATCGAAAAGAAAGGGAAAACGAGCTTCAAGAGGAATGCCTCTAAAGGCAAGGGCAAGAAAACGTTCAAGCCCAAGGCGACCAAAGAAAAGACCTTTTCGAAAGGCGCTTCCACCTCGTCTTCAAAAGAGCAAGACAAGTGCCATTATTGCACGAGGATCGGTCATTGGAAGCGAAATTGCCCCAAATACTTAAGTGATCTCAAAAATGGGAAGGCAACCGCCGTAGGTAATAATTCTCGTGTATAATTCATGTCATTTATCAACTTATGTATAGTGATACAAATGTGTTGATGTTTACCCTTTTTAATTGTTTTAAAGGGCCACCCCCCGAATAATGATAAGGGCAAGGAGAAGGAAGCTTGAAGTTCCTTACTTGGATGGCTACGGTAGCATCCAATTGATCGAAGACTTGAAGAGCTAGGCTCTAATTTTCATATCGTCTTCTTTCATATTTTGCATTTATTTATGGAACAATTTAATTTTCTTGTAAGCCAAGGATTAAAATCCTAAAACCATGGTTGTAATTTTGGATATTAGTGACTTGGTTTTCAACCCGAGTCACTACTTTTGTTCTTAATCAATGTTTTGATTTCTCAAATAAAATGCATGCCTTGTTTAAACATGAATGATAGTGATTCAATCACGCAATAAGTATTGATACGATCAAGTATAAGATAATCAAAGAGTTGATTAAAACGGAGAACTACACCCCATGAGATAGATTCAATCAAAATGAGACTATATCAGTTCATTATAAGATTTTCATTTTAAGTGAAAATGAGAATGTATTCATCACACCTATCAAACTTCAAACATTCAAATACATTGGTTCATCGAAATAGCTATCCTTAAACAAGTAAAGGTTATTGTTAGAAGGATAGAGTGGGAGAAAATATTTCGCTCACAAACCAATGATGAAAATAAAGGAAGGATCTTAGAGAAGATTCTTACTTGGGAGTCTTAAGAAGAGCCCTAAATGATTTGAAGAAACTACGGGAGGACACTCGAAGAAAGGTTCTTTGTGTTCATTGTTTCATAGAGAGGAAACTTGAAACCCCGTATGAAATCATCGGTAGGAAAACGGTTCCTATGTAGTTATAAAGAAATTATCATGTCATTTTCTTCTCAAGGAAACGAAGACATGATAAGAAGGTAATGATTGATTGAATGGAAACAGATCACTATAGGGATAGTGATAGTGATAATGATTCAAGTAATAGTTTAACATACGAGAAATGAAAGGTTCATTTAAGATATCGAGAGATATTGATTTTAGTGGGAGCGATTTTCATTAAAAGAATTAAGCCTACCATTTAGAGAGAATGGGTGATTCTTTAAGGTGTAAAGAATAAGAGGTTTTCAATTCTAGATGATCAAATTCTTTATATCATATGATGATGGAGCTTTACGGGAAGGTTTATTATATGGATAATAAAAGGTCGCCCACTAGAAGTTAGAATGGTTGGATACATTATTCATAATGATGAATGAAACCATAAATAGCCAAGATGAGTGAAAATTATTAGAATGATGAAATCATAAATAGACTACAATAAAGTTTTCAGTACATAAGTGACTGTATATCGATACGTCACAAGTTATAAGATAACAGTGGGAGCTTTCCTTAGGAAAGGAAACTCAAAATCTAGAAAGAGTTCTAGATATGTACTCAAATAGAATCATATTATACGAGATAATATGAGAATGAAGGAGACAAAATTTGTAAGTTTTGCTATCATGAATAAAGGTTATTCGCATGAATAAAGGTTTATTCGCAAAACACTAAATACAAATAGATGATTGTGCATCAAATGCAATGTGATAGTATTGACTATTGTTGCATGACAACATCATTTGAGTTATTATTAACTCAAAGTAAAAGATACTTTGTCAGAATCCAAATGGGTTGTATGAGACAATATTGAACCCCATAAGTGAACTGGATTGACTTAGTATGGCCCCTAGCCGCTTACATGAGGTGACATCTCGAAGCGACTAGAGTGTGAGGCGATTGATGGCAAGTTCAAGTGCCATAGAGTCATATGTGATGACTAGTCGATCACATAGGCAGACTGTAAGAGACACTCTGTCGGGCAATGTGACCGCTTATAGAGTTCTGGAAATTTTATAGCCGGGTCGTGGCGAGAGCTGCTATAGTATTCTTGTGAGTCAATTCTTAGACTAAAGACTACTCTCCCAAGATGGTACAGTTTAGGCATAACTTTGATCCATTCTCTACGACTTTTCGTAACTGGAGTCAAATGGGATTGTTTTGGGTTGTGACTAACTGTGACTAGTTGAAGGAAGTAGTGCGATAGAAATTGTCCACCCCTTGTCAGGGTTGTTCAAATCTCAGGGCCACTCGAGGAGAAGTTAACTGGAAATGCGTGGCCACGCTCGGAAGGTATCTATGGTAGATAATTCCGGTCAAGCAGTTATTCTCCAGATCGAGGAAACCACTCATGATATGATCGAATGCAAGTACGACCTCAGAGAGACATCTTGCATTAAGTGGGAGATTGTAATAGGACAAGAGAATTGGTGACGCACACTTGTCGAGGACAAGTGGGAGATTGTTGGGAAATGTGTCCTCAACAATAGTGCGATCACGTAATTAAATCTCAAAACGAGAATGCGCAAGGGATGATACGAATTATTAGTCAACTGACCAACATTAATCGGTAATGATTGGCTAGCTAGAGTTTGACATTACTGTCGTATGACGGTGATGGTCAGTTGATCCCTTTAGGTCACACCTTTAGGACAATTCCCTTAATTGATAAAATGATCAAATGTATTTTGATACGATTTGATCATATTCCTTAAACTCGTATATCGAGACATTAGAGGTTAAATCTTATTGTAAGATTTATGTTTAAAATTGAAATGTGTCAATTGTTAGACATTAAACGATATTTTATAATATCGAAATTAGAATGAATTGGGTTATAATCATTACAAAGGTTGTAAATCGTATTGACGATAATTATAAATAATCATTTTACAATTGAAATTTCGAATTACTTGTCAATTGATAAAAATAATATTTATATGATAAATATTTATATAATGATAATTATATTGTATTACCATTGTGACATATTGGATGTCACATTTTATACAAGTTATACATTTGACAATTTGTAAAATGAAGTCCATTTTATGGACTATATGGCACGGCTAAATAGAGATGGTGATGTGGTTAATTAGTGTGTTAAATACTCTTTAATCATATGTTAGACATGTGCCTTGAGAACACTAACCTAGTAACCACCCTAGTGTCTTGAGAATACAATTGTTCCCTCTTTTGACACTCCCTATGGCCGGCTCCCCAACACCCAATAATGCATGCTTAAGCTAATGAGATTGTCTCAATTAAAATGTGCATGCTTAGGGTATATATATATATATATATATATATATATATATATATATATATATATATATATATATATATATATATATATATATGATATATATCACATTCATTCTTGTTGTTCTTGCCTTGGCCGAAATTCATACCTAGCAAGAAAGATTTTATTTAACCTCTAATACTTATTATAAGATAATAAAATTATACTAAAAGTAGTAATCAAATATTATTCTAATTAGAGAGATTAGAATAAGTTTAAGGAAGAAATCGATTCCTAGTCTAGCACAACAAAGGTTTCGGTTCATTTGAGGGCTTGTCTTGGTGCATCCGGAGGAGGTATTCTAATTTGGGTACTCGGAGGATCATCCTAGCATATTCTTGGACCGTGTGTAAGGGTTCATTTTCTCCTCTTTCCGCATATAGTAGCATGCATAAGATCTTATAAACGAGTTTATTCATATGTTAATTAAAAGTTAATTAAAGGTTTATGTTAGTATGGCTAAAATTAGTTTATGAGCAACTAGTTAAACCTAACACTCTCATATTCCATCCTTTAGGTGTGACTCTTAGGGACCAGTTGATTACCGTCATCTATATGACAATAACGTCAAACTTTCTAGCAAGCCAACCGTTATTGATAAACGTGCATCAACTTGCTAAAATAAAAAGTATACCATGTGTTCCTTTAAGAGATTTATACGTGTTAACGCACTAACTGTTGAGGACACTAGCTCCAACAGCGTAGTCTATCACGTTTAGTATACGCTCAATATAGACAAGGAAAGCATTGTTTAACCTGTGAAACTCCCACCTCTTCTCAGTTAGTGTTTCATCAGAAACAACATCGTCAGTAACAGCCGGAGTGAATCCGGGATGGGGGTTTCCGGCTAAGATGATACAAAGGTTGCCAATTGGAGGATTTTCTAGCAAGTCCCATACAGTGGCTTCGGGAATGACTAGTTCAAGGCGAGACACTAGCGCTGGTAACTCCGTAACGATATGATCGATCCTTAGTTGATAATCTCTTATTTTCTGAGTGTTTGTGAGAACCATCCTAGTATTTATGAGTTTTAGTAGTGAATAAGGTGTGTTGTTGCGATAACAATGAACATAAAAACGACTATTTATAATAAGAAGTTAGATGATAACGGTAACATTTTTAAATTGAAACGGTAACATTTTTAAATTCAAACGGTAACATTTTTAAATTGAAACGGTAACATTTTTAAATGGAAACGGTAACATTTTCATATTACAACATTCATTTATAATGAGCTACGCTACCGACGTGGTTCGAAACTGCGGCACATTGAAAGTTGATGTCGATAGTTATCTCTATAATGAGCTACGCTACCATCGTGTTCCCAACAAGGAGCTATCGGTGGCATAGGTGACAAGGGACGTACCCGAAGCCTCACAAAGTGGTTTCCCGCATGTAATATCCATAAGACACCATATGGGACACGTACTCCAAATCTCCAATATGGGCTCGTAAAGGCATGAAAGTGTAACTACCAATCCAATGTCGCTGCCCTTCTACATCGACCAAGGAAGAAATACAACATATCACCCAATTGTACATCGTAACATATCCATAAAGATCGAAAGTGTCCATCCAATGACCCCTATCGCACGGTACCTGATCCATAAATGTAACCCTGCCAACATCTATGGACTCAAATATGTTCTGTCCATAAATAGCATCACGATACGTGGCGGAACTACGTATTTCTCTTATCAAATCTATTCTAGCCATCGTGAAATGACCATCGTCACCCCGTAAAGCATGTGACATAACTCGATAACCACAGTGACCATCTGGGGAAGGATTAAACCACGCTTCTAGATACTGTAGAAACCATGAAAGCAGAAACTCAAGATAAGGAAAGTACCTCGGATGACCAACGGTGTAATTTACCTCTAAAGGTGCGCAATGCGATGTACAGAAACTCTCTGAACTCGTGGTAGCAGTAGAAGATGGAGTACCGACACCCGATGACGGAGTACCGACTCCCTTCGGAGTGGAATGAGGGGCTGTCGACGGAGTACCGACGCCCTTCGGAGTGGAACAAGGGGGTGAAGTGAATGTAGCACCGGTACGTTGCGAACTTTCGGGCGTAGTTGATCTGCCTCTACCTCTACCTCTACCTAAGCTGACCCGAATTCGTGCATGCTCAACGGCGGACGGTTCTCTACGAGTTGCTTTCTTCGGACGTCCTCTCGGGTTCTCGTTCACTCTAGGCTGGTGTACATCCTCCTCGTCCGGATGCAACTGAGAGTAAAGGGCATTGAACATGGAAGATCTCAAACTTGGGCCTGCATTTCGAATTTCATCAAATAACTCCTCAACTCGAGCATCGTCACAAGTCGACATTGCTTCAGAACCATCGTACTCCAATTTCCTCCGAAAGTCATGTAAGACCTCAAGAGGTACTCGACATCCGTTATTAGCTAAGCGATGAAGTGAACAAGCACATAGCAACTCGAGTGTAGTAGTCTTCACACATCCGCAATTGGTCGATAAAGCATCTACCGTCATCTTGGCGCCTCTTTCAAATTCTTCTCGCAATTCAATGATGGCATTCTTTGATATTTTACAAGAAATTATGGAAAATAATCGATGAAAACCCGTCAGCCGTCTTGATCTAGATAACTGCAACAAGTGTCGGATCTCAACATGTTGCGTTTTCAACAAGGAATGAAAACGTATCCAAATGCTATCAATAGCCAGTTTCGCGCTATTCAACCACTTCTTTAAATTTGCATGAGCCGACTCAACCCGAGATCTAGTAGTGTTATCAAAATGAGTAATCTTGGTCCATGCCGCATCGAACAAATCTCGGGTCTCCGCCTCAACATAAGCCGCCACAGCCGCAAATTGCCTAGCAAACTCGGTCCACGCCGCATCGAACAAATCTCGGGTCTCCGCCTCGACAACCGCTTTAAACACTCTGCTAGTTATGTGCTTAGTCCAAGTATCCTTACCCGTGATATTAAGTGTTTTGGTATCCACGTTCGAATATATATGCCGAAGACATAACAAGTGATCCGGATCAGGAAAAACAGTTGGAATCGCATTCAACAACCCACGTTCGAAATTTGTGACAATAACATTGGGTTCAACGTTGTCGTTGAGAAGGGATTTCAGTCGCTCTAATACCCAAATATAACCCATCCTCAGACTCATGAGTAACAGTCGCATAAGCGATCACAAAGGTCTTCCCAATGGCTGTGATACCGACCATCTCAATAAGCGGAAGACCGTATAAGTTTGTCTTGTAGATCAACACAACATAATAGTATGATCGAAACATCTTAACTGATTCTGGATGAGCCATGAACATGTGGGGAAGCTCCTCCTCCTCCGGGTCAGTAACCCAAAAATGGACATACTTATGCTGAACCGCGAGTGCCAACATTTGTTGTGTCGGGTTTCTCCCATCTCTTTCCTCGGCCTTTACTTTCTGAGAACGATTGTAGATTTGTCGCCGATTAGGTCTAGACTTCTCAGGATTTCTCTCATGCAAACCCGCAATAATAATCGCCGGTGTAACGTGAGCTCTAACTTGGGCGTCGATGAAAGCCAACTCATCTTCATCAAACCGTGCGTGATATCTATCGCCATCACGATACATCGTTAACCCATGATTATGAAACCCGAATAGCATGACCATCATCCAATGACCTTTTTGTATTTCAACAAGTTTCATTTTGAATCTGCAATTACACCACGAGCTACCCGTGTTACTCCTTATCAAAGTATCATCATCACTATCTACGGGCCGTCGTCCACCCATCCGACAAACAAAATAATCCTGTCTCAAACTCGTGTGACGACCGACTTTCTTGTTGTTTGCTCTTTGTATTCCAAACCCGAGTTTAATTGCGATCTCATATGCCCAAGTAAACCCTTCCGTAGCCGAAAAAAAAATCTATCGATGATAAAATGACTAGAGTAGTCAACACCGTCTCCATCATCATAAACCTGCACACGGTTGATATTTGGGTTTAGATAGGGTTTAGGGTTAGGGTTTTAAAAAAAAATGGGACAGAGATAATTTTCCTCCAGACGTAGGTCCAGACGAAAATCATTTTCGTCTGGACGAAAATTAGGAAGAAAATTATTTTTGTCTTGGCAGTTTTTAAATTTTTTTTTTTCAAAAATTCAAATCGGCTTCGGGAATCTAACGCTAATCCGTTCTACTATATTACAAACTAAAAATCATAAATTTGAAACAAATTTAAATCGTAAACTAACCTCGTTATTATCACTCATCGTTGAAAACCGTTGGTTCGAATCGCTCGTTGAATTAACGTTGATCGAATCGCTCGTTGAAATCAAGTTTTGTATTTTGTAAGAAAACCGACAAGGTTTTGTATTTTGTAAGAAAACCGACAATTTTTTTTCATGAATTTTAGTCCGAACATCATAATTGTCAAATGGTAAATATAAAGGGTTGAAGGGGGCAAAATGGGTTGTTCATGTAAAGTGTCGACGATAATTAGTAATTTGTCGACGACGTATAGCATGCCCCATATTCAACTCCCCTAGTTTTACCAAATACTCAAGCCCGTCCATTAATTTTAGCGGGCCTAATTTTCTTTTCTGTCCGTACCCACTTATTTTAATTTTTTTGTGACCAAACCCGCTAGCAAAACAGGCCGAACAAAACGGGGCCAAACGGATTTACCCGTATTTAACCAGCTCTAGTACACAACTACACACCCTGAGAGAGAAATGATATTGTTTTTTCCCTTAATTTACCAATTATCCATCTAAAAAAGTTGTGAACTCCTGCACCACTATCTAAAAACCAACATGGCCTCACTTCAAGGACCCACATTCCCCTTCCCACCAATTCCTAACCACCGCTCCACGCCCACACGCACCTCATTAACCACACCCGGCTCTAAACCCACCTCCAGACCCGACCCATTTCCAGACCCATCAAACCCGAACCCTGACCCGTCTCCATCTTCATCGTCTTCCATTACACTCTCCAACACCCAGAAAAGATGGGGACTTTCATTGAAGAAGAACAAAACAGAAGAAGCAAAAGAGAGAAAACAAGCGGTTAACACAAAAATTGCATCGAAAAAGGCAATTTCAGTAATACTTAGAAGGGAAGCTACTAAAGCAGTCATTGAGAAAAAGAAAGGGATTAGTTCTAAGAGATTGTTGCCTAGAACTGTTCTTGAAGCTCTTCATGAGAGAATTACTGCTCTTCGTTGGGAATCTGCCCTTAAGGTACCCTTTTTCTTTATTCTTTTCAATTCTTTTCTGTTTTTTATTATTCTTCTAGGTTTTTGATAATTAGTTTTTGATTGGGTATTTCAAATAAGGTACGTTTTCTTTGGTTAATTGCATGATACAGTGTTAAAAGTTCCCGTTCTTTTCGACTTAATTTTCGGTAATTTCAGTTCAAGTCATGTTTCCTATCACTTTAATTCAGTTCAGGTTTTATAAGTTAAGTTCCTTTAGTTCGTTTAGTTCAGGTTAAGTCCGGTTCTTTTGGACTTAAAGTTCGGTAATGCTTAGGTGAGCTCCTATCAATTCAATTCAGTTCAGGTTTTATAAGTTAAGTTCCTTTAGTTCGTTTAGTTCAGATTAAGTCCGGTTCTTTTGGACTTAAAGTTCGGTAATGCTTAGGTGAGCTCCTATCAATTCAATTCAGTTCGGGTTTTATAAGTTTAGTTCGGGTTTTATAAGTTTGGTTCATATAGTTTTAATCTGAAGAACGGCCTCTAAATGATTGTTGTTTTGGGTCTTTAAAAATATTATTACTCCCTCCATTCCAATCATTTGTTATTCTTTGTAAAGGGTATTTTAATCCGAGCTAAACAAACGATTGGGACGGAAGGAGTATTGGGTAATTTCTGAGTAGACTATGTATGCTGCCATGTAAGGATAGTGTAGATGGACAGTTGCCAACTAATCTCATAATTGTCATTACAACAGCTCTATCCATTGTTATCTGTTAGAGGAGTGTAGTTAGCTTTACTCTAAACATAGTTGTAATATCAACTAATCTTATTTTCCCAATATTTGTTATGTAAATATAAAAAAGGTTGGACCAAAGTTTGAGATGGAGACTGGAGAGCACCTGGAAGAATTTTGTTGATGTGTGTAAAATGAAGTTTTGCTCTCCAATGTAAGAGTGTAAACTGAGAGAACAACAGTAGGTGTTCTGTATCTTTTACTATTATACATGCTTTGAGACTGTTAGAATTTGAAATGGGCTGTCATTTGGGTTTATGAAGTGAGCCCTCCCTCTCCTTTCGGATATGGCCAGGCCCATTTCAAATTCTGACATGGCCTGGGTTCCCGTAAATCTAACTGAGCCTAAGTGCCGCTGCAGGAGGGCCCTCTCTTTAGAGGATTCCTAATCTCTGTTCCAACTCCAGTGCACTCCTTGGTGTCATCCTTGGTTATTAAGGACTTCACATGTGAAGTCCCACATTGGTGGCGGAGTAGAGAATTAGTCACTTCTTAAAGCCTCGGGGTTCCCCTGTTGCCAATTAGTTTTAGGAAAGATGGAATTCGCTTAGGCTTATGATGTGAGGTCTTTCTCTCCTTTCAGGTATTACCAGGCCATTTTGAATTCTAATAGAGAGCATGTACAATAACAAAATAACAACATATGGGGTGGAACATGGGTGGGCGGATATCTATTCCTACAAAAACAATCTTCTCTATTTCTGAGTGAAGGGGCCTAGGAGGTTGATACAAGCCTCTGAATTTCATATGGGATCCCCAATCATAAGCCTATTTATATATATGGATGGTTTTGTTTCCATTTTCAGTTATTTTCAATAGAGTTAGCAAGCATATGAACCTTGATTAACCTTGATTAATCTAATAATTTAGCAGACAACTATTTTGCAATGCTCATCAATGTTTTGTCTGACCTAGGTTGAGTGGTCTATAACTTCTATCATAAGTGCCCTAATTTGACCCCTTGATCAAAATAGCATTACCCTTTGGTTATGGATTATGATGGAAGAAATCAAAATAGTTCTCTAAAGTGGTTGCGCTTCTTTCTCTTGTGAAATAGCGGTCCTTCAATGCAGTTCTCGATGCAGTTTTCATCTTGGGTCATTCGAAAATCCTCTTAGTGTTGTTAACATAGGCGTAAGGCTGTGTACATACTGATCCTCCCTTACCTTGCAATTTGCGGGAGCCATTGCGGCACTTGGGTAATGTTGTTGTTGTTGTTGTTCTTGTTCTTGTTGGATCAAATAGCATTACGCTTCATTATTCTGTAACAGTGGATCATTACTAAATAAGCTGGCAAATCTAGCAAGGGCTTTGACAATCTACTATGATTACTAAGATTGTCACCTTGCCATACAATGCAGGTTTTTGAGCTCCTGCGGGAGCAATTGTGGTATAGGCCCGACTCTGGCATATATGTTAAACTAATTGTCATGCTTGGAAAGTGTAAGCAACCTCAAAAGGCACAAGAACTATTTCAGGCCATGGTTGATGAGGGATGCTTCATAAATCATGAAGTATACACTGCTCTCTTGTCAGCATACAGTAGGAGCGGTCAGTTTAATGAAGCATTCACATTGCTCGAGTATATGAAGAACAATCCTAACTGCAGACCTGATGTATTTACGTACTCGATCCTATTAAAATCGTGTCTGCAAGTCTCTGCCTTTGATAAAGTCTCTATGCTGCTTTCTGATATGGTATCACAGGGAATCAAGCCCAGCACGGTCACTTACAACACTCTGATTGATGCTTACGGAAAATCAGGAAAGTAAGAGATTTGCTCTTTCTCTTTTCATCTCATGCATATGCATTAGTGGTTAGCTCTATGTGGTTAACTATTTTTTTGGTTTGGAATTCTTGGTTGGATAACTTGGATCATCTACAACAAATTCTCCCCATCTCATATTCAACCATTATATCTATTTGACATTATCAATTTTCTTGTGCATCAAACTATCAAAGTCACATACAGTCTATTTCAACTGTTTAATCCTAGGCTAAGTTGCAATGGCAATGGTAAATATTTATTGGGGCTCGCTGGGATTGGATCTAATTGTTACGACATAAAGGAGAAAGGAGAAAGGAGAAAGATATGAAAATGATGGTGTGGTGGAGGAACTATCATTCACTATTATTCTTGTGGGAGGGTAATAGATTACCCTAGAGGGAGGTGAGGAGAAATGTGGGTATTACTCCTTATGAGGCACGAGTAGCAAATACTCTCTTCATCTCGTTTCTATCTCTACCACCACCTGCGACTCTCCTCTGTATTTGCCCCCACTACCTCATTAACAATTTTCCCAAATCCAAGCAACCCCTTATTTTGACTTTAATATGTGCAGAATCTTATTTGGTCCATTAAAATTGTGTCATGTATCTTCAAGAGGATAAACAAATAATTCAAAGACATTCGGTATGGTACAACAGTCGAATAGAGAAATCCGGCGTATAACTGCTTTAGAGCAATCATCAGTAAGACAATAACCCTATGATTTTCTGTTTTTCTTCCTGCAACCACATGTTGTGACCTTGTGATGATGCACAGTATATTCAGTTTTTTTCTATTTTATACAAGGTTTGCAGAGATGGAGTCAGTACTGGCAGAAATGCTTCGCAAACGGCATTGTGAACCCGATGCATGGACGATGAATTCCACACTCCGAGCATTTGGTGCCACAGGTCAAATTGAGATGATGGAGAAATGCTATGAGAAGTTCCTGGCTGCAGGAATTGAACCTAACATTAGGACCTTTAACATACTCTTGGACTCGTATGGTAAAATTGGAGATTATGAAAAGATGAGTTCTGTGATGCAATACATGCAAAAATATCACTTCTCTTGGACACTCGTAACCTACAATGTGGTAATAGATGCATTTGGCAGAGCTGGGGATTTAAAGCAGATGGAATTCTTGTTTAGATTAATGAAATCTGAAAAGATAAAGCCCAACTGTGTCACATTCTGCTCACTTGTGAGGGCTTATGGCCGGGCCGGGAAACCCGAGAAGATAGACAGCGTTCTACGGATTATTGAAAACACTGATGTGACTTTGGATACCGTGTTCTTCAATTGTTTGGTCGATGCGTATGGGAGGATGGAACGGTTTGCGGAAATGAAAGGAGTTGTTGAGATGATGAAGAGCAAGGGATGTAACCCTGATAGGGTTACTTATAAAAGCATGATTAAAGCGTACACTATTGCTGGCATGTCAACCCAAGCGAAAGAGTTGCAGAATTTCGCCAGATTTTCAGAGGATTCTAAAGATCGGGTTTGATATCAGTGAACTTATGGCTATGTTTCTCCTACTCGGCTAGAACCTAGAAGTATTTGCCTACCCTAGTATGGGGCTCAGCTATTTTGCAAAAATCCCCATGTTTTTGGTTGAAAATGAACTAGTTAAATGTCAAATCATACCTTATGAGGGGAGTGACATACTAACATAGCTTGTCTGTATTTACTTATTTGTACTTATTATAAACTTCCCCCTTTTTTTTTTTTTTTTTTTTTTTTTTTTTGACATGTGCTTATGATCAGTTCATTTAAATGCTTTTGCTAAAGCATGAGCTGATCTATTAAGAGACCTAGGACAATGATGTAAAGAGAAGCAATGAAAACTACTAATTATTCTTAAAATAGACTTGATCGTTGTTCTTATATCTTTGTCAATTGCTGCTACTCCATTGACCTGCAAGACAAGATTAAGACAGTCGGAAGAAGCATCAATATGATAATGACCCCGATGAAGCGCATTCTCACACGCAAAGAGCAAAGCAAGAGCCTCAGCATGTAAAGGAGATATTGCCCAAAACTTCCTAGCACCCCAAAGATTGCAACTGTTATCAGATTTCTGAAGAATCCATCCAGCAGAAGCTTGAAGCGAGGAATCCCAAGCAGCATCACATTTCACGCGTAAGGAAGGCTGACAAAGCGAAGAGCCCAGAAGTAAAACAGAGAAATGATTTTGTAATAAGGCAAAAGTATCCATATCCTCTGGTGAATCTTGAACACGCTGATGAGAATACTTAGAATCTTCACGAGTGATATTATCACTTGAATCCTTGTTGATCTTTATTAAAGTCTCATGAATATTAAAATCCTTGTTGTTGAAAACCTTGTCATTCCTTCGACACCAAATATTCCATAAAGTCGCAAAGAAAATAGATAAGATTCGTACTTTTTCATCCTTAATACTCAACAAATCCATCGAAGCAGTAATCCAGTTCGTAATGGATTGATTGCTGACATCTGTAGTCCTGATTCCAAGCGGAGAAGCTAACCAGATGTGTGAAGCAATAGGACAATCACGAAGTAAATGCTCCAAAGTTTCAGAAGTAGGTGTAGTATGACAGTCCAGACAAAATCCATCAGTATGAAAGCTTCGTTTAAGTAATTCCGCAGAACACGATAAGGAGTTTGTCAGGATTCGCCACACAAAAATCTTCCATTTACTCATAATTGGAAGATGCCATAATTTTGTGCACCAAACAGGGGGAATAGAAGACCTTCGTACCCGATCTTTAGCAGTAGCCTGATCTTCCCAAAACTGTTGAAATGCTACTGCATACCCACTTTTACTTGAATACTGTCCGCTACAAGTATGATTCCAGATAATTTGATCAGAGTCCTGATACGAAGGTCTGGGAGTAGCAAGAATAGTATGAATGACATCCTGAACCCCAAGAGATTCTAGTTTCTCAATATCCCAAATCCCAGATGGGCATAGAAGTTGCTTAATTTGCAGAGGAGGGAGATCCTGGTCGTTCCAATCAAGCAAAGAG
Organism: Silene conica; assembly: GCA_029255685.2. Classification (NCBI taxonomy): domain Eukaryota; kingdom Viridiplantae; phylum Streptophyta; class Magnoliopsida; order Caryophyllales; family Caryophyllaceae; genus Silene; species Silene conica. The sequence continues at coordinate 74,560,372 of CM055318.2, read as the reverse complement.
AGAATGTTTGTTTTTTGTATCCACTTATCCTTCCAGAAATCAAGCGTGGAATCATTCCTAAATTGCCAAGAAATATTATCCCTAAGAAGCTGTAAACCCCATCTAATACTATGCCCACCCCAAGAGCTCTGTTGATTAATTCCCTCTCGTAGTGGAAAATTCTGAAAGCCATACTTCTTACCCAAGCTTTGAGAAAGTAAACAGTTAGGCTTAGTAATGATTTTCCACCCAATCTTTGCAAGAAGGCTTTGATTAATACAAGATGATCGCCGTATCCCTAAACCACCATCCCTTTTTCTTAGCTGCAAGAAAACTTTGCTACACCAATGTATACCTCGTCTATTATCCAGACTACCCCACCAGAATTGTGACAACAAAGAATCAATTTTTGACGTAACACTTACCGGCATACGGAATGCCGATAGAGAATAAATAGAGAGGGAGGATAGAACGGAAGTGATTAAGGTTAATTTACCGGCAGTAGAAAGAAATCTATTATTCCAAGATAAAATACGATGTCGAATTTTTTCTACGACTTTTGCTAAAAGAGTGGATTTTTTCATTCCAAAATCTATAGGTAAACCCAAATATAAACCCAATTCCCGAGGCTTATGTATGTTGAGAATTTGAAGGCATTTTTGTGTAAGTTGTAAGGTACAATTCGGGCTAAAAGAGATTGCAGTTTTATCTTGATTGAGTTTTTGTCCAGCTAGGTCACAGTAAGAGTATAAAACGTTAGAAAGACCATGACAATTTTCCTCAGTTGCTTGAAAAAAAATGATTAAATCATCAGCAAAAAGTAAATGAAAAATGTGAGGAGTTCCCCTAGCCAACTGAATTCCTTTAATCTGTGAAGTACGTTGAGCTCTAGAAAGTATTTGAGATAAAACTTCAGTACAAAGGGCAAATAAGAAAGGAGAAATAGGGTCCCCTTGTCTTAAACCACATTTGGGTTTGATAAGCCTAGTAGTTCTCCCATTTACCAAAATTTCGTAAGTTACCGAAGTAACACATTCCAGGATAATGCTGATAATGCAATTTGGAAAACCCATCTGAGTAAGAGTAGCCCTAATAAAATTCCAATGAATACGATCATAGGCTTTACTCATATCCACTTTCATGGCCAAAAGTCCCATTTTTCCTTTCTTTATGTTATTGATTTGCTGAATTAACTCATGACTAATCAAGATATTATCTGTTATGGAACGGCCCGGAATAAAACCATTTTGAAACTCTCCAACCAGGTCATTCATCACTTTCTTCAATTTATTTGTAATGCATTTTGAAACAATGCGCATGATAACATTACACAGACTAATAAGTCTATAATGCTGGATTCGTTCTGGAGCATGTTGTTTTGGAATGAGGACTATGTATGTTTTATTGAACCGCCTTAGAACTTGTCCTTCATTTAACATCCTTAAACATGCCTTAGTAACATCATTCTTGATAATATGCCAAAATTTCTGATAAAACATACCTGTCACACCATCCGGTCCAGGTGACTTATCAGCCCCCATTTGAAAAACAGGAGTACGAATCTCCTTGTTAGTGAAAGGTCTATTCATTTCATCATGTTGATCATGACTAAGCGTATGTTGAATAACATCAAAAATATGGCCTGAATTTTGTTGAAACTGTTCAAAACTTTCATGAGGTTTGTTAACTTCAAACTAGTTTAGTTGCCCGTGAAAATCACGGGACGTTTATGACGATTCTTTCAAAAATATATTTAAAATATATCTCGTAGCATGTTTAGTTTTTTTTGTACCTAATAGTTAGTTTAACGCATGAAATATACATTTTAAATTATGAACGGTTAATATAATACGTATTTAAATGAAATTGTTTAGTTAGGCTATTATATGTTTTAACTTAATAGTTACTTTAATGCATGAAATATACATTTTTAAACTTTGATCGGATTTAACAGAATACGTATTTAAATGAAATTGTTCAGTTATCTTATTATATGTTTTAACTTAATAGTTAGTTTAACGCATGAGATATACATTTTAAATTAGGATCGGTTTTAACATAACACGTATTAAATAATATTTTTAAATTAAGCTATTATATATTTTAACCTAGTAGTTAGTTTAACGCTTGAAATATACATTTTAAACTATGATCGGTTTAACAAAATACGTATTTAAATGAAATTGTTCAATTAAACCCTTATTATATGTTTTACCTAGATTTAATTACAGGGGAGAAAAAAATAACACACATTTTTTACAATTTTTTTGACACATTATGTACAATGTTTTCGGTCAGCCAAGTAGCATTTGCGATTTAATAATTCTTTATGCACAAATTTTACCCTACAATGGTCTCATGTGCAACCAACAAAAAAGTGACAACTTTTTGATAAATAGTGACCACTTTTAATTAAATAGTGACCACTTTTTTTGGTTAAAAAGTGATCATATTTTGCAAACAAACACGAGATGAGACCGTCACACAAAATAACTACTATTCTTTGTATAGTGTTTGCCTACTCCTTTTTAATCGCTTGAACTTAATAAAACTTTAATCTAAGTCTGAAACTGTCAAATAAATTAGTGTTAACGGTAAAATCAGGGGTAATGAAAGGGGGCAATGAAGGGTGGACGAAAGATAAGGAGGTGAACAGTTTTGCCTCTTCAACTCTTCTCCTCATACAGAAAATTGTAATTCAATGTAAATTTTCATTTTGTTTATTAGCACCATTTTCTTTTTCTTTTTTTAGTTTGTAGATAAAATGTTAGGTAGGATGGCTAGTGACACGTGGCAAGTCTTGCACGAGCTTATGTGTCACTTCAATAGAGGCTCAAGAAGACTTTTTATATTATTATATAGATTATATAGATATGTCCTCAAAGACATCAATGAAGGAATCAACAATCTGACGCTCATCAGAACACCATGAATTATCATTCCGCTTAATACCCACAATACGATTTCTTCGTTGTCGTTGTTTGACCGAGTTAAAGAAAAATTTGGTACAAGCGTCACCTTCCTTTAACCATTTTAGTTTTGCACGTTGCTTCCAAAAACTAGATGCAGCCTTATTAAAATCTAAGTAACGAGCATGACAACTATCATACTGATCTTCATTAGCACCATTAAAAACTTGTTCCAAACTCTCAGATAACTCCTTATCAAAATCCGACCATTGTTTCTTCCATTCTTTTTTCTTATTTAAAGTCCATGTTTTACATTTTTCACGAACCTCATGTAATTTGCAAGCTAGACGATAACTATGTGATCCTTTATATTGCACTGCCCATTCCTTCTGAACAAGTTTTGAAATTTCTGGGGAGTTCAAGGACCAAGATTCAATGATGAAGGACCTAAACCCTTTATTTTGTTCTAAATTTGTATTGAGAATTAAAGGTGCATGATCAGAGCATTGGATAGGTAAATGAGTGATGATGGTGTTTGGAAATGAGTCATACCAGGTGGATGATACCAAACCTCTATCAAGTCTTTCGTAAATACGTTGATTTCCTTTTCGATTGTTACACCAAGTGAAGCGTGGACCATTAAAAGGTATATCAACCAAGTTATTTTGATTTTTCCATGTTGTAAAATCCGATGCTCCAAAGATGTTACCCAAATTGCCTCCTAATTTATCATCCATATATTCAACTTGATTAAAATCGCCAATGAGAAGAAAACTTAGGGATGTGAATCTCTGTATTATACATTGAACATATAATTAGCATATAAAGTAGGAATTTGTAACTTTACTTGTGTAAGAGTAAGGTCGGGTTCTTTCTGCCTTAATTTCAGCTCTTTTCAATTTTGCTTGGTTGTATTTCGTTAGGTTTTATTTACGTTCAATCAATTATTTTAAATTAATCTCTTTACGAAATTAACTTTTAATTTAACTACATTTACTTCACCCCAGTTCCAGTCAATTTAGTTCAATTAAGCTTTACTCCGATCAATTTAATTCAACTCGTTTTAGCCGAAAAGAACATGACATAACTTATGATGGCTCACACAATTGATTATGATAGAGGTGGAAATGAAAGGAGATTGTTAGAGGTTTTAAGTTACGACTATCTTGAGAAAAGCCTATCATTTTTCCTACCAGGGATTAGAGCTGGATTATGTAGTGGGTCAGTCCAGTCCGGCCCGGCACAACCCTGTTATATGGGGCAATTTTTTCTAGCCCACACAGGGTCAGGGCTGGCCAAGCTAGCCCGGTAGTGATTCGGGCCAGGGGCAGGGCCGGATGTTGTCAGGCCCAGCCCCTGACACAAATTCAGCCCACTCACACAACTAACAACCTCATAGTGCTGGTCAGGGCTGACTTTTCTTAGCCCGGCCCAGCCCAGCTTGACGTGGTTCTAGGGTTGTGTTAGGGTTGAATTTTCTTGGCCCAGCCTGACTCAACCCGATCCGGCCAACTGTACAAGCCTATTAGGGATGATAAAGGGAATAGATGGAGGTAACGAGGGTTAGGCCGGACCCAGGAGATATAAAGTTGAGAGTGATGTCAACAAGAAGTGGTCGACGGTTTTACGTTGAGGTTGAAAAGGGTGGCAGTGGCTAGTTGACCATATTTGAACTCATCCTCGAGTGACCATATTTGGAGTTTTTGAAACACCATTGAAATTTTAAAATATTCCTAATATCAACATATATTTTTTTTATCTAAGTGTCACAATTTAAGGGATATCTACTAAAATGAAAAATAGTTAATATTCCATACATCCGAAATTTTAATTTAAAATTATCTCATATACTTGAACTTTTTGAAAAAATGACATTATTTAACAAACTAATTATCCCTTTGGGCTCAATTGAAATTATTTCTTCCAAATGGGTCAACGTCATCACTTTATTTTTATTTTCAAATTTTTACACAAAGTCACTGGGTAAGACAACGGCTTCCCTATTTTCTAGAAAAAACAAATTAAAACTAATGAAAACCGATAAAGTGAAGTAAATCGCTACGAAAGCTAGCGGCTTTAGCTCACCATCAATCAACACTAGGGATGGCAGTGGGTCGGGTACCCAACCCAGACCCTCAGGGTCAGACCCTAATTGTCGGGTATGGGTCTGAATTTTTGAGACCCACTCGGGTATGGGTCGGGTATGGGTCTTATATAAAAACTTCGGGTCCGGGTCTTGGTCTTGGGACCCTACCCGACCCTTAGACCCTTATATTTATTAAAAAAAGAATAAGAAAAAGAAAAAACACACATACGAACGTCAATAACCCAAATAATACACACAAACAGATGACTCTTATTAGTTATCGTTAATATACTATACACATATCCAAATAACCATTAAGTATAACGAGGAAATTGATGAAAATGATGAGTTTGGGTACGGTAAATGATACTCCCTCCTATTCTAACTATTCTTCCCTATTTCCTAAAACGGATTATTCAGCTTTTCTTCCCCTTTCTTATTTTGGAAACTTTTACTCTTATTTTATTCATTTCTCCCCCTATTATCAAACCCCACCCAACTCTTTTACTCATATTTTATTCCTTTTTTAATCTTTGTGGCCCACAATTTCTTATTTAATTCCTAATTATTCATTCCTCTCTCCTATCACCCAACCCCACCCAATTTTTTACACTTATTTTACTCCCTACCTTAATATTTGTGCCCCCTCAAAGGGGAACAATACTTAGAATAGGAGGGAGTATAATTTAGGGTCGGGTACGGGTAATGATCCAAATAACCAAGACTTTGTAATACTTTAATCAAAACTTTGTAATTTAATTCGAACCTTGGTACATTTTATTGAATGACTCGTTAAGAAAATTTGGACCCTAAGGTAGACCCTATCCGGAACCAGACCTATTAGAGTCAGGTATGGGTACATTAATTTCAGACCCTTTAGGGTCTGGGTCGAGTATGGGTCTAAGGTTTTTTCCTTCGATTCGAGTCGGGTCTTGCCGGACCCTACCCAGACCTTACCCATTGCCATCCTATTCAACACCATCATTCACCATTACCCCGATTTCATCACCATTCATACCCAACCGCCATCATCATCATTAATAAACATTCAATTCATCCTCGCCATTATCACGACTTTATTCATCACCATTGTTCATCAATTCGAATCATCATCATCAATCCATCATCATTGCCATTGTTCATATATGCAGGGCTCGACCCCAGTCATGACTTTCCTAATTTCCCTCGTCATTATCACGACTTTCCTAATTTCATCACCACTCATATATGAACAATGGCGACAATGATGGATTGATGATGATGATTTGAATTGATGAACAATGGTGATGAATGAAGTTGTGATAATGGTGAGTGTAAATTGAATGTTGATTAATGATGATGATGATGGCGATTGGGGTATGAATGGTGATGAAATCGTGGTAATGGTGAATTATGGTGTTGATTGATGGTGAAGATGAATGACGATGGAACGCGATGATGATGGTTGACGGTGATGATTGTTGATTAATGGAGGTCGAATGAATTGATGAATATGTGATTGATGAATCTACTGTTGAACAGCTAAAGTCGCTAGCTACCGTAGCGGCTTACTCACTTTCTATGTTTGTGCTTTATCCGGTTTTCATTTGTTTCGTTTTTTTAGAAAATAGGGAAGTCGCTAGCTTACCCAGCGGCTTTGTGTAACAAATTGAAAAAATAAATAAAGCGATAACGTGGACCCATTTGGAAGAAATTGTTTCAAATGATCCCTAAAGCGATACTTCCTCAATTAAATAATTTATTTTTCTATAATTAAAATTTTCAAATACTCATCAGAAAAATAAAAAAAAGTTCAAATTATTGAAACAAATAGAGTAAATATATACGATTAATCATCTCATATATGTCTTCCAATAAATCGTTTATTTTCCCTTGATTAAAATTAACAAATCTCGCACTTGAATAAAAAAAGGTAAATAAATAATTGAGATGGTGAAAGTTGATTTTTCCGACAGAGTGGTTTGGTTACCCTCGAATAACACGGGAATTCCAATGGGTAAGTTGTTTGGTTACTTTAATTCACATGAATTCATATTCTTCCATAATGGAGTAAATTGTTTACTTAGTCTTTCTCTAGGTAACTGAGAATGTCTACCTGAAATGCATTATTATTATGCAAGTAAACAATATTTTCTAATTAATATGAACTAGTTTTAGTTCCCGTGCAATGCACGGGATATTAATTTTATGGTATTTCTGTAACGCATTATAGATGAACGTTAATTATCTTTTCGTGCAATCTACAAGAGGACTTACGAACACATTTATTTTTCTCAATGTTTTGATTCTTTAAAATGATATTTTGATAGTAGCATAAATACGAACTTTAATAAATGTTAGTCTCAGTAAACATCTATATCAATTGGCCAATATATTAATCCAATACAAATTCATTACAATATCATTATGGGCTATAAGCCTATAAGACATATCGATAAGTTCTTAACACATGGAAAGTAGGTGATAATGAATTTTAGCGATTATCCATGTTAAGAGAATTTTTTTGGTACTACATATTAATATATAAGATTGAGATCTAATTTTTTCCACTAATTAAAACTGTTATAATCTTTAAATTTTGAATATTGTACCCGAACATGAGCTACTACTATAATTTTCTGGTATTTTTCATTTGTAAGTTGTTTTAATTGTTTAGTTGAGAAATTAAATTAACATCAGACATGTAATTAATATTAAATTAACACATAACCTAAATTGTTTCTAAGTAAAATTAGGCAAAAATATTGATCATATTAAATATTATTTTAAGTGCGCAGTGGTCAATGAGTCATCAAAACTAAAACCCTTCATATGCATACATTTTCGACTTAATATTAAAAATATTTTTCACAATTAAATCATTAGCTTAGCATAATAGCTACCGATATTTATCCTCATCCTATATGTAAATGTTGACATCTTAAAACACTATATAACAAACAAAAATAATAAAGTATAAGAAATGATTAAGCAAGAAAATGCTTATTAAATACACAAGAATAAGATTGTTGGTTACGATATCGGTTAAATTTCAAACTAATTAGAATTAGAATAATGTAATCTACAATTCACAATCATAATGTAATCAATCAATGAATTGGAATTTTATAAAAAAAAACGAAAACAAATAGAAAGATCACGTCATGAATTATTCAGGATAGATCGTGTGCTAAAACTACGGACGTCGATAGGTTAACATAAAAACTAAACTCGAAAAACTTAAATAAGTCAAGTAGGTGAAAAATACTATTTTTCAAAGGCAAACTAATGGAAAAAAAACACAAATATCAAAATAGAACATATATTTAAAAGTATTTAAAATACTAAACCTCTGTACGGGCCTACAAGGTATTAGTCATTCACGTTATTGTTGTTAATCTTGTAGTTAGGCTGCAATATACTGTTGGTAATTCTAGTATTTAATTTATTCATATAATTTTCTTTATCAATAAACCATCTGATCCCTATAAAATAAAGTTAACTAAGTGATTAGTGAGACTAACCAACAAAATAGTGGAATTAATATTATTGTTTTAACTAAAATTCCCCTTAAATAGTGAAAAAAGGGAATGAGAATCAACTCGTAAAGATGTTAGTATATTTACTTTTGAAGATTATAACACAACAAATTTGATATCCCCTAAATGTTAGTGTACTTTTTCATTAGATTTATAGATTATAGATATGTCCATTTTAATTAAATTGTGGAATCTATAACAAAAAGTTGGAGTTACACATAAAAACTACTCAAAATTAGAGTGATGTGATTTTTTTATTGTTTGATTTATTCTAAAAAAATTTAAAAAAAGAATTTAAACTTTATTCTGAATTTCAATTTTGATTTTTTTTATCTATATAAAAAATAAAAAAATGCCAAAGTTTATTGTTTATATTGCTATTACTAATTTAAATTTAATGTTTACAAATTTATTAATTTCTTAGAAACTGCATAAAATTAAAATGATGTAATTCTTATTTGTCTTTTTATCTTATTCTAATAATAAACGTAAAAATTTAAAATTTAGTATGTATTTTTTAATTATTGTTTAATTTATTTTAAAATTAAATAAACTAGAACTTTAATGTTTATCATGCTATTGCATTTAATGGTTACAATTTTATTTTTCTTTTCAAAATAAGGGATGGTGATGTGGCTAGATAAATAACTCTTAGATAGTGGAATGGTGAATTATAGTGCATTTGATTGTCTTTTTATTATATTTATAGATTTGATTTTTTTTATCTATATAAAAAATAAAAAAATGCCAAAGTTTATTGTTTATATTGCTATTACTAATTTAAATTTAATGTTTACAAATTTCTTAATTTCTTAGAAACTGCATAAAATTAAAATGATGTAATTTTTATTTGTCTTTTTATCTTATTCTAATAATAAACGTAAAAATTTAAAATTTAGTATGTATTTTTTAATTATTGTTTAATTTATTTTAAAATTAAATAAACTAAAACTTTAATGTTTATCATGCTATTGCATTTAATGGTTACAATTTTATTTTTCTTTTCCTTTTTTTTTCCAAAATAAGGGATGATGATGTGGCTAGATAAATAACTCTTAGATAGTGGAATGGTGAATTGTAGTGCATTTGATTGTCTTTTTATTATATTTATAGATTTTAAGATCGTGTGACCTATCACTTTCGACAATTAGAATACTTACATCAACCAAATGATTCCATTTAATAAATGAGAAATCTAATGTAAAACTGTTTTACATATAAAACTAATAGATAAAAGGTAGCATAAGGGTAATAGTAATAGATGAACCTCTAAGGATGTTTGTCACATAACAAATCACCGCTCCAATAACAAACTCATGTCCATTTTTTGTATGTCGGATATAAATTAAGGACCACCCCTTGTCATCTCATACGACAAGTTTGTATACAAATATATAACATTTCTCAAATCTCAATTCTCATTTTCAGCAATAGGGAGGTTTGTTAACATACCTCTAAAATGATGGACAAATCACTTTTACGAAACCGTATTTCTAATGCCCTAAATAGTTATTTTAAAATCATATAAATTTATTAACTACGGATTTTACATTAATCATTGTGTAAACCGCCTTATAATATAACCATTAAGTACCCTCCTAGGTAGCACATACACTTCTCTTAATTAGTCGTCCTGTGTCCGACACCTGACACTCGTTGGATACATGCTAAACCTATTATAGTTTAGAGGAGGAATAAAATTTTAAAAAAAAATCGATGAGAAGTTGATTTTGGATGGAAAACGAGAATTAGTTAGAGTAAAGGTCGAATTATACCTTTACTTGTTTAGATTTAGCTTGAAATATATGATAAAAATAAAATTATACGTTATTTATAACCATAAACTATATATTTTATTATATTTAAATGTCGTGTCCGTCCTAAATTTTATGGGATGTCATGTCCCGTATCCGTGTCGTGTCTGTTTTGGTGCTATCTAGTATCTAGAGTACCCTTCCCAATTCATCCATTTAGGAAGGGAAAAAAAGAAAAAAAAAACAAACAAACTAAACACACGAGGGGGGAGAATATAATATTCTTAAAACAAAGGAGAAAACAACGTTAAAGTCCGAAAATAGCCTTTTATTTTTCTTCTTTGACTCAACAAAAAAAAAGGAAAAAGAAAAAAGCAGCAAAAACAATTGCTTCGATTTGGGAACGTGATTGCATGCCTCGACATTTTTTAACCCTAGAAATTGAATTGAATTAAATCCCTCTTTTCTCATTTTAATTTCCCAAATTTTCCCTCTCAATTGATTTTTCACTCGATTGATTCCAACATTATACATCCTTTCAATCATGTCGATTTTCTGAATCGATTCGTAAGCCCTAAAAAAAACCCTAGTTTTCGAAATCAATTAGGGCACGGATTTTCCGACACTTGATTGATCGAACTTGAACCCTAGCTATCGCGGGTTGGGATTTCGCTTTTGCGAGTGCTTTGATTTTGCTCAGGTGATCTTCTTGACATCCAATTTTGACCTAATTTTCGCAATTGATTGTCGGAAACCCTAGAATGTAGAGAACTAGGGTTGTGAAATTGGGAATTTGTTTCTTTTAGTTTAATTTCATGGGGGAAAGTCAATTGGCGTGTTGAATGTTGCTGAAATGGGATCATTTTTGCATTGTGGTGCGCAATTGTTGCTGAGATTATGATGGAGTGTTTGAGTTTCGGTTGCGTTTGTGTTATGTGAGCTTGTTTATGTGTGGCATTTGGCGTAAAGTGTTAGGATGAGTATGTTCGTGTTTCGAAATGTACTTGATGTCTAGGTTTTACTTTGATCACTTACTGTATGAAATGTGGACTTAATATCAAGCTGGTATCTCTATGAATTTAATTTGTGTGGGATTAGGTGACAATTGTTGGGTTTATTGGTGCATTTGGGCCTATGATTATTTCGTATTTGAAGTTGCATTTCAGGTTCCATTGTGTACTTTGCTGGTAATAAGTACTCATTTTCTGCAGCTTCTGTGGGCTTTTATGGCTACAGTATTGTGTCAGTTGTGTTAACAATCTCGCCATTTAAAGCTGCATTGGTAATCATCATTTGATAGATGCAGTCATACTTCTTATTTTCCACATAAGTCGTAGAAGTACAAAATCTTACTGCTGCTGAACGTTCTTTCCTCTTATATATACTACATGCTATATTGCTATGTTACTTTAACTATAGTTGGGCAGTGCTTGATGCATTAAACTATGTTTGCTTATTTGGCCCCACTGGAACTGGAAGGATAATATCGAACTAATGGTGTGATATTATGAACTGAGAACTTGTTAGTGTAATTTGTTGATTGGACTGCCCGCCGACCTATGTTGCTCGGACTCGTTTAGAAGTATTCGACACGGGTGCGTGTCCAAGTGTTGGATTCGGCTACTTTAGGAAAAAATTCATGTTTTTGGTCTTAAACGAATGTTCGAGTGTCCTACCCATATCCGAGTGTTTAGTGTCCTACCCATCCATATCTGAGTGTTCAGTGTCCGACACGGATACGTTAGGTAAAATTAAAGACTCCGATCAACATAGCCACGGACCGTAATTTTCAAGAGTATATGTCTTGAGCTTGATGAGAATTCTTTGTATTTTGCTTGAGTCGTACTATATATGTCAAATTTCCATTCAACTGAGTATCCAGATGATTAAGCAAAGGAGCTTTCAATCCCTTACTCATTTATTGCAGGATCAATTCTAGATTTTAGGGTGCTTCTGTTCATCTCATACCATTGATGATGCATAAACAATTGAGTGTTTTGGATTTGTTGTCTCGATATACTGATTTTTTTTTTTTTGTGTTTGATGTAGATCATACTTGTCATGCCGACAGTCGTATGTCTAATAGACCTTGGATATAAATTGCAAAAAATGTTTTCCTTTAACTCTGCACAAGTGAGAAACTAGAGTGGATAGAGTTATCTTTCCCTATAAGCATAGGCATGGTTTTTGTCGAATTCATGAAAAGATTAATCAACAAGTGATTGTAAGGGTCACACTATAACCTCGTAGTTCTTTTTTTATTCTTTTCTGTTGCTGTTATACTTTATTACCTTTGATATTTGATGATTACTTAGTCTTCCACTTGTGTATAGCTCCTTAGGCTTTTAAAATTATAGTAGTGAATAGGATGATGATAATGCTTGAGATTAACGACCAGATTTTGATTCATCAACAGCTCGAGTTGTGAAAATATTTCTTAATGGCTTCTTTTTCGATTTCATTTGATTTTATTGTGCTTTGTAACACTCAAGAAACCTCATCAATTAATATGTAATTTGATTTTAGCGGTGACAAATGTAGACTCTATGTCTAATTGAAACACTGCAATTTTCCTGTACAACTTTGCTTGTCAAAAGTAGTGCATGCAAGTTAAAATTTTCACCTTTTATGCCCTGTATTTATGCTTTGACCTGGCCTTGTAAGTCTTCTATTAGCATACTTCTTTGTCCTCTGTCATCGCACTAAATCATAACTTTCATTGAATATATGCTTTCTGTTCAAGTTTGGCGCGGCCAGCACCTATTAGTGTAGCGTCTGGTTGAGTACTGGGATTTTACCCTGTAGGTTAATTATCTGATTTTGAGATGTCTGCTTTCTATCAGTTTTTTTTCTGAGACCTGTCCAGATTCTATAGGCAATGAAAGGAGAGAACTTATAGCTTTTCTTAGAGGAATGCATGGATTTAGTTCAGGATCTACTTCCCTCATAAATACTGAGGCAGATGCCATGGGAGGAGGTCTGGACGGCGATGTTGGTATTGGCACCAAGCCCTCTCCGCGCCGCGCAGCAATAGAGAAGGCACAAGCTGAGCTAAGGTAACAGTGATTTTTTTTCTTGACAATCATGGTATCCATGTTGCTTTACGTACAACATTTGTGTTCATTGCAGACTGGAGTATGATATTCGAGAGGAAAGGAAAAGAGAGCTCGAGTTTCTTGAGAAAGTAAGATTAGCTCTGCTTTTTTTTCTGTATGTCAGCTTTTTTTTGGCTGTGCATTCATATTTTGCTAAACTTTCAGAGGGTTGACTCCCTTTTTGTGCAGGGCGGAGATCCTCTTGATTTCAAATTTGGTCATGCAGTATCAGTCAGTGTCCAGTCTACATCACACACCGATCAACAGCTGGATCAAATTTTGACCAGGTAATTTTCAAGCTTGAATTTGTTTCTGCAGGTATGCAAACTGTGAACTGCAATATCACTGGTTACTGTGTTCTTGATGCAGTGAAGCAAAAGGTAGTTTCGCATTGACTCCATCGCCTCATGGAGATTCAGTCGAAAGTAGCGGGCGATTGGGAGTAACTACTACATGTGAACCAAATAGTGCTGATAACTTTGATTGTGAAAATGAGATACTTCAAAGTGATATGAAGCCACTGTGCCCTGGTAGAAGCAACATTCCTTTGTTAGATCATTTTTCTCAGCTTGGTAGGGGCCAGACTGTGAAGAATTTAGAAGATTCTCCTAATTTTCACCTTAAGAAGGGCCAAGCATATAGACGAAGGAATCGATCTAGGCCGAATCATGTTGACCTTCGTTCTAGTTCTGCTAATATGCCTTCCGGTGAGGGGCATGACTCTTCTATGCCTGCTCGTCATGGGATACTTTCTAAAACCGTCGCATCTGAGAATCAGATTGAAATGGAGGTTGATGGCACACATGTGATGCATCCTATGACTTCAAGAGTTGCTAAGTTTGCTGAAGGGAAAAATTCATCAATTCAAAATGAAAAGCTGGAGGAAGTTCCAAATATATGTTTAAAAGCCAATGAGGCTCTTGATACTGTAACACATGTTGAACCTTGTATTGATGTAGGAAGGGATAGTATAGTTAATTTAGATGTTGATTGTCCTCCCTCTGTGGGCTCAGAAAATACAGAGTATAATGCTGCTGCTTCACACCTGAATGAGACTAGTAAAGTTGATGGAGATGACAAACGTACGACAACTGATACTCTTAATAACAAAGTGCCTGGCGTAACAGAGGGCTTATTTTCCGAATCCACTTCCAGCCACACTGCCATTTTAAATGGAAATGGGAATATCGATAGTGATTTGCTTACTAAGTTAGAGAATGTAGATAGTAATGGAGCCCTCAAGGGACAAATGCTATCGGTTGGAGAGAAGTCAGACAGCAAAGATAACGGAATACTGAGTGAGGATCATGTCACTAATGCCATGGAAATTGCTTCTTTTATTAATGAGGGCCAGAGTCCTACTAGCCACCAAGAAAATGGGTCTATCAAACAAGATCATGCTGAAGTTGATAAGGACAAATCTTTTCTGCAGGATGAGGCTAAGGGCATCCCGTGTGTCGAAGGACAAGAAAAACATGATAGTGCTGAAATAAAATCAGAGAAAGAGCCTGGCCAGCTTGATAACTGTGGTCCCGAGGTCGAGACTTCTTGCTCTGTGAGACCTATTCTGGATCTTGCTTCCGATCCATCTGTGTTAGAAATTGTACCTTGTACTGAAAACCAGTCTAAGCCACTGGACAGGGCGCAAGAGGATAGGATCTTGGAAGAAGCACGAATGATAGTGGTGATTTTGAGTTTCTTCTGTTTTTCTAAATGATATCTTTTCTTTTTGATGGCAGTATATTGTTTGATCTGGTGCTAACGAATTGTAGTGGCTCTATTTTGATAGGCAAAACGAAAAAGAATTGCTGCATTATCTATTGGTTTGTTTCCGAGAGAGCACCGGCAGAAATGTCACTGGGACCTTGTGCTGGAGGAAATGTCTTGGTTGGCAAATGATTTTGCACAGGTTGGTACTTGGTAATTTGTCACAGACCTCCCTCCCTCTTTCTTTCGCCTGCATTTTAGTCTTTGCAATGTTTTTATCTTTATTCCTTATATGTACTGTATACATTGTGTTGCTAATCAGCCATGACAAGATAATTAGTTGCTATTTCCAATTTAAAAGTCTCTGTGCTAATTTCCAGGAGCGTCTCTGGAAGATGACTGCTGCTGCTCAAAATTGCCGCCGTGTAGCTTTTGCTTCTCGAATAAGATGGGAGGAACAAAATAAATTTTCAAACCAGAAGAGTTTAGCCCATACCTTGGCAAAGGCTGTGTTGGAGTTCTGGCATGCAGCTAAGCTCAGTGTTGAGAAGGCCGATAGTTCTCAGGTTGAGAAATGCAAGCATGAACTTCCATTGGAGACTACTGATATGGTACAGACGAAAAGCAAGGGTGGACATTTCACTACAGTTCTGATTATTGTTGCATAATCCATGAATGCTTGGGTTCATTATCCTCCAATTTTTTTCCATTTTGGTCATTTCTCAGATTTAATCATACGAAGCCTTTACTGTCATTGTGACAGAAATTATAATGTCTTATCAACTCTGGACTAACTGTTTATAGTGTTTTTACGTTTAATCATTGTGGGATGTGGTCAGAAAAGTATTAGGCATGTATGTGACATCCTAAATGCATAGTAACTATTTTAATCTGTCTCAGCCTGGAGAGTCATACACAGGTGCATGATTCACTTTTGGACACAACTTTCTCATTAGATATAATAGTTTTTTGGCGTAACTGAAGTGACAAAATTGTTGTGTTATGTCAGAGCATCACTCATATAAATGCAATTATGTGAGGGTTTTAGAAAGTTCTCACTAATGTGTTAAACTACAGGGAACATAACTTGAAAATGAAAGCAAAATTTGATTCTGAAAAGCTAGTGTAATTGTTCATATATAACTTTCTAGACGCATATCCTGCATTCCCATATCTAAAAGTTGGGGAGTGTATATCATTTTGCTGCATAAGATTTTCATTGTTATTGTTGAATAATAGAGCCTGTTATGCCATATGAATGTTCTCTTTTCTTGTTGCATGTTGCAATCAGGATGATAAGGCGTCTTCAGATATGATGAAGTCTACTAGAAGGAAACAGAACCATGCTATTTATGGATATGCTGTGAGATTTGTACAGTGTAATAGCCTTTCGAAACCTCTTGTAGAAATTGAAGTGCCTGGGGTCACAAATGTTACTTGCGATATTGGCTTACCTGAACTTTCATGGGCGGATCAGTTTTCTGAAGTATGCTTTATTTGTTCCCTGCCTTGCATTTTATTTGCTGTACTTGCTGTTGCTGAGAATGATTAATTGCTACTTCCGTTGTTCTTGCACATTGTCTATGTTCCGAGCCATTAGTTCATTTCCTTCCTAGGCACGCTTGTGTGGTTGAGTGTGAAATGCAAACCCTTTTCACGGATGCGGGGAATTCTTTTGTTTGTGCTTGTTAAGTGAGTCTTTAAATTATGCAGGTGTGATTTCTTGTTCAAACCAAAGCAACTTTGTTGGCGTTAGGATATCTTTTACCTTAAACCATTGTGGTCAACTGTATATGTATGCTCAGATATAAAGTGGCAAAACGAGCTTTGTAGTGATGTTTCTTAATCTCTATGCCGTACTGGGATCTATATTTGAATCAAGTATATATGTCTGCTCAGATATCTTCTTGTTAATTAATTAATTTACACCTGGAACTCTGTGGTGTATGCTTGCAAACTAGATGCTCTTTTTCCTTTTATGTTAGGTGACATGTTTTATAATATTCAGGACATAGTTCTCATTCGTAATATTGCAAGCTTTGTGTATGCCATTTGTTTCTATATCTTATTTCCTATTTACTATTATCAGGAAAATCTTTTCTATGCGGTTCCTCCGGGTGCAATGGAAATGTACAGAAAATCAATTGAGTCGTGTTTGGAGGAGTTTGAGGTATACACCCATCATCTTTGCCATTTGCATACTAGATCCGCAGAAAATAAGTTAATCCAAATAGAGCAATCAGCTCGGATGCTCCATTTTGTTCCAGAAATATTCATCAGACTTCTCTTCTTGATTTTGGATTTTTTTTTTTTTTCTTTTTGATCCTGCTACTCCAAATTCAAGGATCTGGAGATTTTGGTTGCAGGTCAATCACTGCATGAAAACAAGCAATAACCTACTGTACAGTAGACTCATTAAGGTCATAGGTTCAACTGTTCAAACCCTAGTGCTACCACTGCTTTCTGTAACCCCACAAAAAAAAGAAACTTTCTCCAGATGCTTATTATCTCAAGATAGCGCCAACTAGTTTTAGGGTCCTTGATCATTGGACGACAAATCACTTACTAGTTTGAGATATGTATCATGGATACAGCTTCCAGTGAGTCTTTTAGTTTCCATTCGCTGTTGTAACCTTTTACTTTCTTTTTCGTGTGCTTTCTTTGTGGACTTTGTGCAGAGGATTGGC
Organism: Silene conica; assembly: GCA_029255685.2. Taxonomy (NCBI): domain Eukaryota; kingdom Viridiplantae; phylum Streptophyta; class Magnoliopsida; order Caryophyllales; family Caryophyllaceae; genus Silene; species Silene conica. Next base: position 74,542,637 of record CM055318.2, on the reverse strand, counting down.
AACAGTACTCTAGAGGAAGTTGTTACATCAACCCATAGTGCAGCAGCAGGTACATGATTAGTTTGACGAGTTTTCTTCTATTTGAATAATAATTTGGCATTCAATTTTCATTCTTGGCTTACTGTGGTAGAATGTGAATATGAAGATAAAGACTATGAAGAAAATGAAGGGGAAAATTTGTATTATCAGCATGGAGCATTACATACTGGGAAGCCGTCAAAAAAGAAACTGAAAATCATAAAGTCTTATGCTGCTAGATCTTACAAATTTGGAGATGATTTTGGCTATGGGCACTGTGCAGAGACCAGAAATGGGCCCACACAGTTGAACGTAATGGGAAAAAGGCCTGCCAACAATCTTCATGTCGATCCTATCCCCATCAAAAGGATGCGTACTGCCTCTAGGCAAAGGGTTGTGGGCCCCTTTGGCAGTGGCTCTGTTGGTGTTGCACCAGTGCTAAGTAGAGCGGACGCGTCCAGTGAAGATACCAATTCTTTCCAGGATGATCAAAACACTCCGCATGGTGGGTCAGTTGGCCCAAGAGGGTTAGAGGTTGATTCAACAATGAATTATGAGAACCAGTCTATGTTTGATTCTGCAGAAAAGTCGGCAAAACCTAAGAAAAAGAAGAAAACTAAGCATCAGGTATGTTGAGTCTCAAACCACAGATTCCCGGTCTTTCGGTGTTAATCAAGTAAATCTATATTTCATATTCCGAAATTTGTCCTTGCTCATTGTTGGAAGTATGTTTATGATACAGAGTTTATCACACGACCAGAGATGGCAGTTGGACTCGACCATGCAGAAAGAACAGGTGAACCGTCTTCTAAATTCAGAGACCTTCATTTGTGTCTAATTTTTACGTGGCCGTTGGTAAATATAAGTGTATAACCCTTTTAAAAGGATAGAACAGAAGTTTAAGAGGTGGAGGAATAGAACGTAAGATAAAGACAATGTGTAAGAGAGTCCCAGCATTTCATAGAACAAATGCTTTTTTGACATGAAAACAATGACTATAATCTATGCTCCAGATTGACTTTGCATTCTGTTGTGGTAAAGAGTATTGAATAGACAGATTGTTCATTAGTTGATATCCTAAAGTTGTAAAATTGACAGATCTAGACATAACAAATTTAGTTGTGCTTCAAGTTCCATCTATCTTCTTGGAGCACCCCCGCCCCCGGTATGAGTAAAGATCGTCTTCCTTAGCCATCTGCTAAAGATAGCAACAGAACAAAAACGTGAAGGAACATGTACCGGCTTTATTAGTTTAGGGAAGAATAGAGTAAGCATTGAAGCAAAGGGTAATTTTTCACTATGAGAATTGAAAGTAAGCAGGGTTCATACCGTAGAAAATCAAATGAAGGCCAAGCGATGATATTTTATAGAAACTGAAAGAGTGTGTACTGAAGAACACGGTGATTTATCTCTAAACCATCATTATGTGTGTCATTTCCATACTGTTAACCTGTTGAGCTATTAGCTATCTGCCACAGTGCCTAGCTGCTAACTAATATACATGAAATTGGCTCCCTAAGACATTGTAAAAGTGATTGAAAGACACGGAAGCAAGATTCTTTGGTTGGGTTATTGCTGATGAACTTCCTGTTCTTGCAGTTCATGAGTTGTGTTTACATGTATTCTTGTAGTCTTGTTTAGTCATCCTTTTCTTTTCAGTAAATTGTAAAACTAAGTGGCAATATTTATCTTAGAATGAGATTGTCGTTAGCTTCTATGTTTGTACTCTGTGGACTTCACCTGCATACCTTGTAAGGTCCTTCTACAAACTTCTGCTTGTCGTCTCCCATTCTCTAATATTTGGATGATTCTTGATGATGCAGAATGATCTTGTGAGAAAGCGATCGGTCAATCACCAGCCTGAATCCAACGGGAATAGCAGTAAGGCTTATTTTTTCCTATTTAAATTTTTCCGTTGATACTATTACTTTTTTTTAGCTAACTAATTATTTTCAACCTGCCTCGTCCTCCATCATTAGGTTTATTTGGTCAGCATGCTAAGAAGCCAAAGTTAGCCAAGCACTCAGTGGATAAATCATTTGATAATGCCACCCTCGTAAGTGGGTCAGCTGCTTCACCGGTGGCTTCCCAAATGAGTAATATGTCCAGCCAAAATAAATTGATTAAATTTATTGGTGTTCGAGATAGGGGTAAAAAAGGCAAAGGACTCAAGGTAATGTCTTTCTCAGGTTGCATGATTAATTATTAAATCAAATGGACAACAGAACCTTTAAGCGGAACACTCCCCTTTCTATTTTCAACTAGCTTGGGCATCACTAAACTTTGTTCATCAAGAGTTCTCAGACCCCACATATTTTGGGTTTTGCTTGTTAAATTATTATTTCCATTTTTGGTGGAGCCAAAGACTCAATAATCTTTGGCATTGTTTGGAATATGATTAACGCAAAATGATTACTTAATTGTTGTTTGAACTTATTTTGTAATAATTGGTCACATAATTTTGACATGGGTAAAGTTGTGTACACTTAACCTTCATACATGGCTGTAGGCAAGGCACTAGGATAATGTTTTTATTATTGCTTTAGCTGTTATAAGAACTTAACTCTGAATTCTATTTGTAGGTGTCTACAGGACAACTTGGTTCAGGGAGCCCATGGACTATTGTCGAAGATCAGGTTCTTTTTCTTCCTTTTGGATGTACGATGCCTCCATTTACGTTTGGAGTTTTCCTGAGTTCTTCTATCCTCTCATTCCTCAGGCCCTTGTTGTGCTCGTTCATGATATGGGTCCAAATTGGGAGCTTGTGAGTGATGCTATAAACAGTATTCTGCAATTCAAGGTACAAAACCCCTCCTCCCTTTCAATAGCTTTTTCTCTGTCTGGCCAGTGTGCATTTAGGTTAGTTTTTAAAAATTATATAGTGTGGAATATATCCTTACGCAAGAACCTCAATGATAATATCTAAAAAGGGTTTTGTGCAAATTTTTTTTACGATTGTGAGGTGAGTTCTGCAATAATCGGATAATTTGTGAATTCATAATCATAAATGAATATTGCTGATTATGTAAATACTCAAACCTTTCGTCAAAACGTTTAAACTAAACATGTTTTATCCATTAATTGTCGTGTTTATTCTAAATTTTGTTTTTACTTCTTCTAAAGAATAAAGGTTGAGGAGGTGATCAGTCTATTGTTGCCTCTTGTTTATGCAGTGCATTTTCCGCAAGCCTCACGAATGCAAGGAGCGGCACAAATTTTTGATGGACAGGCCTTCTGATGATGGTGCTGACAGTGGTGACGATTCAGGATCTTCCCAGCCTTATCCTTCTACATTACCTGGGATCCCAAAGGCAATCGTTTCGCATTTATGCCACTTTTTTTCATTTTTTTTATATCGGACTTCACCATCTTCATGTAAAATTAGATTTACCCTTCCTGGTTTTTACTCTGGTTTTAGAAGCCTGGCTTCTGCTCAATTTGTTGTATTTCATCTATTCAGGGTAGTGCCAGGCAATTGTTCCGAAGTCTTCATGCACACGTGGAAGAGGATAACATTAAGTCCCGTTTTGAGAAGATTATTCTTATTGAACAGCAGCTATATTTTCGAAAGAAAAAGGTACTATATTTGTTGATGAAGAGATTAGAAGAATTGTTTTTGTTAACTTTTGTTCAACTGGCAAATATGGAAGTAGTGGCGGATTTGGGGGGTGGATAGGGTTGGCAAGTGCCACCCCCCAACATAAAAATAAGAACAATTTTTGACATAAATTTCATGAAAATGTGTTGGGCTTAGTGGTTAAAAGTGGCTATATGTTAGAAGTTTGGTGAGGTTGGAGGTTCAAATCCCATAAGAGAGATTTTTTTACAAAAACTTGCTTTATTTCACCAAACTTCTCTTTTTTTTTTCTACTAATTACGGGAATAAAACAATTGTGCCATCCCGAAACGAAAATCCTAGATCCGCCCATGGAAGCATATGATTGTATCCTCTTCAGTCAGGTCAATAATGTCTTGTACTAAACACATTTGTGACGTATAAATTTTCAGCTTGCAAATAAAGTACTTAACTAGAAGCTTTTTTGGAACGTGAACTTAAGTTTTAATTCTTCATTACTGTGCTCTTTCTCGAAATTAGTGGAAATGGGTGAGATACTTGGCATTCCCTCTAACTTTTTGGTAATTCACAGTTGAGTGATTGGCCCATCAGATGCAAGTTTTCGAAAACTGCTTGATTGGGGAATTCCCGAAACTCCCAGAGAAGAAAGGAAGTGAATCAGACACCCATAAATATCTTTTTAAGGATTCCAATCTGTAACTTATGGTGTATTAATGAATGCAAGCTTGTATAGCGTGATGATGCTTTTAGACTTGTAAGCCTATGGGTCTGCCTTTATCTTCTCTAGTTTTTTTAACTCACAAATCCCTGTTTTGAAGAATGATAATCAGGATTTGAAGCATATAGCACCTGCTCACGGTTCACATGTTCTCTCACTCTCCCAAGTCATCCCTAACAATTTGAATGGAGGAGTACTGACGTGAGTTGTTATTCTCTCTCTCTCAGTTCATTTGGTTATGTGCCTCTAGAAAATCTTCTGATTTGGCCAACCCTTATGTTTTCTCCTTTTTCACAGACCACTTGATCTTTCTGATACTGCTACATCCAATCAAGAAAATCTCTCTGCTGATGGGTTAGGCAGTACTCCTGTAATAAACTCTACTAGTGGGCTCAATTCGCCACTCCAAAGTCCTCAAGGTTCACAAGGCATGTCTTTAGCAAACAATCTGGCATCCCCTCAGCTCACTAGTTCCCGGTAATTTGCTCAACAATTTGAATTATTGGTATTGTCTAGAAAAATGATTGACCCGAGAAAACGACCCATACTTCCCTGAACTTGACCCTGTAAAACATGAAAAGTTTATAAAGCAGAACTGTCATGACTCGTGACCAATAGGCCAAACCGACCCAATAAGACCCATGGCCCAATAATGCCAGGGTTTACTCTTTCCTAGACTTGACCTAGAAGACAAGAAAAATTGGTCACCGGAACTGACCTAATTTTGCTCTAGTGTGGTGGTCTGCTCTTTTATATTTGATATGTTTGCATACCTACGAGCTGGTCTCTTAATTTTGTTAGGGATGCTAGATACTCAGCTCCTAGGCCCATTGAGGAGCAGCAGAGACTCCATCAGTTTAATTCCATGCTTCCTGGAAGAAATGTTCAGACATCAAACTTCTCTTCACCTGGATCGCTTTCTGGTTCTGATAGGGGTGTGCGTATGCATTCTGGTGGAAATGGTGTTAACGTGATGCCTGGTATAAACCGAAGCGTGCCAATGGCAAGACCAAGAGTTCAAGGAATTCCATCCAACGTGGGCGGGATGCCTAGTAACATCAATGTGCACTCTGGATCAGCTTCAGGTCGCGGAAATGGAAGTACTATGTATAGACCTCGTGACTCACTGCATAGTGTACGGGTGAGTTTTCCCGTATTTGCTTGCTCCCCCATCCTCTGTGGATGGGCTGCCCACTGCCCAGTGACACGCACTAGTGTATTGTCTTTTAGTATGTTTTGTTCTGATTGATACTGTCTCTGTGTCAAAACTACCTTCCATTTTTCATATATATACAACTAAATAGTAGGATTAGAAATATCAATATTTATGTTTTTTTTAACACCTCTAGAACAAATATAGTTATATTATTCAAAAGTGCAAAAAAGAACAAAAGAACAATCATTGATATCTCTATGCGACTAATAAATTTGTATACCGTATGAAACAGAGGGAGTAAAGTATTACTGGAGTAGTTGATTGGACATTAGGATTAGAGTGACTAAATACTATTATGCTCTAAGATGATTTGGTTATGCTCTGTTTTTCTTAATTTTACTGAAATTATATTTGCTGAAGCTGTGGAAAAAAAGTAGCAACAAAAATTGATAGAAGACCGTTTCTTAACTCGTAAGGTAGAACAAATATCAGTGTGTTAACTCTTCAAGCGGTGTGGCTCAAATAACTACATAATAAGTTAATAACCAAGTATCCGAAAAAGAAACTTGTTAAAAAAACTTAGGTCTTTCATTCTTTTATATTGTCCCCATTTGACTTTCCTGGTCAAACTATTTCTACTTTTACCGATTATTTCTGAAAATATACAATAGTTACAAATATTAAAAAAATAGAATCCCTCTCTCCAACCACGATTTTCTTACTTTCAAATTTTTACTCATATATTTTGATTTATGTGAAGATTATTCTTGGACGGAGAGAGTAATTGTTTTTGTAAAGCAAACAGTACAAATCTTACATTCTATACCTACTCTCTCGTGATATTTGGAGAATTAATGTTCAAAATTGACATCGGTGATCGGTCAACAGAAACAACAATTTTGGGCCAAATGACTATGATTATTTGGTATTCCTTGTTACTTTTCTTTTGGCCCTTAGGAGATTGGGGATGCCTTGATGCTGGAGTTTTGAAATGTTGATTTTTCATTTGTTATACTACCTAATTGATACTTATACTTATCGTGCATTTCCTGGACATGTGGATAATCTAGTAATACTCTGTTAAAATTACTGATTATCTTGCTAACTCTAGTATCCATCCTTGGCCATTTCACTCTTGTTAAACAGTCTGGTCAAAGCTCAGAACATCAGAGGCCGATGGCTTTGCCAGGAGTCCCTGCTTTTGGAGGTATCAGTCCTGGATTCTCAAATAATCAGGCAACTTCACCTCTTCAAGCATATCCTGGTCATCAGCTCTCTCATGTGGTTAACAGTCCTCAATCTCATCTATCAACATCAAATCACGGTGCCATTCCTGAGCAACAAGCCTATCGCATTTCAAGAGAAAGGCAAATGCAACAGAGAATGATGCACCATCAACATCAACAGCATCCTATGTCATCTCCATCTTCATCTCAACCTGGCCCACTGCCTTCTCTAACTCCCTCATCTCCAGTGACTCATGTGGATCCAGTGCCACATCAGCAACATAAGAACGTGCAAGGACTTGGGAGAAGTGCACAAAATGGTCCCGTTGGAGCAATAAATCAAGGAGGTAAGCAACGGCAAGGGCAAGTGCAGCAGTATCAGCAATCAGGCCGGCAACATCCACAACATCGTCAACAATCACATTCTCAACCGACTTCTAAACTTATGAAGGGAATTGGAAGAGGTAACATGGTCATACATAACACTCTTACTAATGATACACATTTGAATGGGCTTAGTTTAGCCAACTCAGCAAGCCAAGTTGCTGAGGAGGTATATTCAGGGTCTACTCTAGAAACGCTGCCACCATCAAAACCTCTGGTCCAGCACTCAAGTAAGCCTGTTCAGCAAATATCTTCTCACTTGGATGGTGGCAATCAGGTCAAGGTTTTAGGTTCAAACCAAGGTCCTTCATCGACAGTTGTGCTTTCTCGTAATCGTCAGCAGTTGCAAGGAAAGCCAACGTTAAAGATGGTGACTCAATCTCAGGCTTCTCTTCAAAGATTAAGTCAACAAAATCGTCAAATGAATTCTGATTCCTTAACCAAGTCTCAAGTTGATCACTCCTTAACAGAGCATAAGTCTTCAAGCATGGGCCCACCGTTAGCATGTGTTGATTCTGCTGGCAATGTTGGGGAAAGAGGTCGGGCTTCTGTGTGTGATTCTTCTATGACTAGTGAATCCTCACTAGTAGGCCCTAGTACCAGCCAAGGTGTCACAAATTCATTGGGTGTTGAGCCTTTTTCGGTAGGAAGCCAAGGACTTGTTGTGGAGAAGCAGCCATCGGGTAGCAACTTGATATCTCATGAGCTTGAAGCACAATGGCAACAACAGGAATCACAATTGCTACAAAAACAGTCACAGATTCAAGGTGGGTTGACGTAAATCAGAGACTGATAATTTGCAGCACACTTGTTCCCTCCATGATCAAGTCTGATTCCCTTGTAACAGCTATGTACAGGTATGGAAGATCTCATATCTCATATTGATTTGATTCTTCTGAGTGATTAGATATCTCAGCGTGAGAACAAACTGCATCTTTGCTTTGACGTTAAGTAGCATATCTTTTTTTTTAAGTATGAAGCATGCATTGCGCCATCTTGACAGCATTAAGAAATATGACCTCATTGACCCCCCCACCGATCATGCCTTCTCGTAATGATCAAGTTGATACTCATCCATTAATTAACTTCTTGATTTCCTTCTTGGATGACGATGAACAGAAGTACCACTAGGAATCTTACCTTTTGTGTGTTATTTGTGGGTTGTGCCATTGTGATTTGTGACCCAACATCTTTACTCAACTTGCATTTTCGGTCACATCTTATTTCTTACTATGCTTCTCAGTTTTGGTGCACAAGAAACTGAAAGTTTATTCATGAACATAGGAAGTACATTTTGTAATATTATAAACCACCATGGTCCAAAGAACTCTGTATCCAGTTGCTACATACTGATTACTCTGTAGTTGACAAGTGCAATCTAATTTTGGTTAATAGTGCAATAGTAATATAGTATCAAGTCCATTAACTTACCCTTACCCCCAACCTCCTCTCGCTCATAGAACTCCTTTGTTCTAATGAGGATAAGGGTCCTTGTTTTCCTGTTTATGCTTTGAATGTACGATGTCCGTGCAATAACTGGCATAATGGTTTTGTTTAATGATCAAGACTCTTTCTTTCCGGCTATGTTACAGATGAAGCTGCTAGTTTTGCAAGGCCATTACAAGCAAAAGCATATCGGATGATGATGATTGTTATTCCCAGGTTACTGACTTGACAATTTAGGCGAGGCTTTTTTTGGGCTAATCTTATTTTTGTATATTATCACTGCTTAGAGCTTCGTAATGATAGAAGATATAGAGGTAGGTACGTGTACAGACAGGCCTACTACAGGGTGTTGTCCCTCTATATCATTAACCCTTCCCCCATCCTTTTTCTCACCCCCGATTTTGGGTTTCCGGCAACTTAGTTTAGGGCACCATTCCTTTTCAACCCAATAGTTTAGTTCATGTATTATTCTTTTACTGGGATCAAAGGGGGTAGCTTACATTGTTATAGGCAAAGGCCCATGGAAATTTTTGTGAATATAACTGTGTAGTGTTTAAATTTTAATGATATCCGTAGTTATCATCGTGGTTTCTGTTCCAGCCTATGTTGGTATCGTATAAACCTCTACTCATTATGCACCTCTCAAATGCCTTCTGTTACTTATATTTTTTTAGGGAGCATTGAACTTTAATATTGACGGGCTAGGTAGCATGGACACTTCTCCCGTAACGTGTCCAACACCGACACTCCACGGACACACGTCGAAACGTGACAGATGCCTATAAAGTCGTGTCTAACTTTTTACATTTATTTGGGCGCGTGTTCGACGCGTGTCCATGGTATTTGAGCCGTGTTCATCGCGCGTCCGCGGTATTTGGTCATCATTTGGTGTGAATGATGTTCTTCAGACGAGAAATACGCTATTGAAAGATATTAATTAGAATATTGATTCGGATGAGAAATGAAAATGGGGTTATTATCTAGAGAAAGCTTTATCTTCGCTTATTTAAAATTAATATCAAATACTTTTATAAAAATAAACAAACATTTATAACTATAAAATGTAAATTTTATTAAATTTAAATAATATGTCCCGCGTCCTAAATTTCATAACATGTCGTGTCCCGTGTTTGTGTTCGTAGCCGTTTCGGTGCTACCTAGTTGACGGGTTTCAAATCTCGGGTCAGGAGTACCATCATTCCTAGACTTAATTGATGAATTTTATCTGCATCAAACACCTTATGTTTTTGGGTTTTTCCCATTGATGTCCCTGTGGTTTTCACTTTTTCCACTTGTACTCCTGCGTATAGCACTTTACTAGTTGTACCCTTAAACTTAATTAGTTAAACCCATCAGTAGCCAAACATGTTTATGCCGTCTGTTTTAGGCGTTAAATGTCATGTTGACACTCTATTTGCCAAATAAGCACCTGACTTAGCAAAGGGTTTTCCCGCCCTTGTGAATTTTTCTTTTCCCACTTGTATCCCTGCATTTTTGCATTTTCGGTTTCGATGTTGAGCTGATATCTTTAAAACCGTATTGCTTATTATACCCCTTTTAAATTAATAAAAAATTATAATATATCGTTTATTATATCTCTTTTTATATCACATGAGATAATACCGTTATATATTACTTTTTATTTTATTCAAAAAAAATATTATCTAACATTCACAACTTATTTTATATTAAGTGGACCCGGACGACAAACAAAACGAGTGTCATTACTTGTCAATGCTCATATTGATTCTGCGGCGTCACTTACCTATTTCATCATTGAAGCACCAACTAAATTTTAGATTCTCAATCCCCCTTTCTTTTGATCTATCATAAATTTTTCCCATATTTTTCCGGTTTCGATAAAGTTTGTATTTATAGTCTTTTATAGCTAATTTGAGGTCGGTAAATTTTTAATTTTTTAACCAAAATATTTCTAACACTTTTACTATTTAAGTAAATTTAACAATTGAATGTTTCGGTAAATCTTCGGTTATCAACAATAAGATATATTTGTAATGTTTTGGATTAAACATCGGAAAATTTGAACTTTAAATCGGATATCCGACCCATGTAATTTCAATTCCAACAATTTTTTCATTCCTTTTTATTATTTTTTACGCAGGGGTACAAATGGGAAAAATTAAAACCACAGGGGCATCAATGGGAAAATCCTTTGCCAAGTCAGGTGCTTATTTGGCAAATAGGGTGCCAACATGGCACTTAACGCCTAAAACAGATGGCATAAACATGTTTGGCTACTGATGGTTTTAACTAATTAAGTTTAGAGGTACGGCTAGTAAAGTGCTATACGCAGGGGTACAAGTGGGAAAAGTGAAAACCACAGGGACATCAATGGGAAAAACCCTATTTTTTTTATGAAAAATTGATCTGTTCATTATCGCAGTTGTCCAAACTAGGTCACCAACCCTAAAGAAAAGGGTAGTATTATTTCCACGAGGCGAAAAAGCCCATTGGCCACTATGGACTACTGACTAGCTTTGGACATGGGTTGTGCGTAGGGATGACAGTCTCATCCTAACCCTGTGGATATCCATCCACCCGAAATTTAATGGGTAGGATATGGATGATGATTTTTTTTTAAATTGAGGGTGGGATATGGATGTGGGTGAATTTAGGGTGGGGTATGGATCATGGTCTATTACCCGCTTAATCACCCATTGGATATCCGAAATTAATAAGTACAATTATTTTTCTTAAAAAATATTACTAAATATTTTGATTAAAAAAATACTTTCAATTTGTAAAGTTTTTTTTAAAATAAAGTTAAAAACTATCAACTAATGTTTTGTTACACTTTTTGTTTATGGGTGTGTAAAATTTGTGCAGATTAATTTCGCAGTTGTAAGTTATAAAATTGTAAGTTCGGTAAACATGATTAAAAATTATGTTCAATTTTCTCAAAAAACTACGTAATCTGGAATTGTTTGGTAATGTACGCTTTAAATTTTACCGTCTTAGATGTACATTTTTTATATATTGCCTTTAAATTTATTAGCGTGAAAATATCCAACGGGTGCCCATTTCACCCGCTTCACCCGGTGGATATGGATATGGATGGACGAAAAAATATTAAACGGATAAGGGTGGGATATGATGACCACAAATTAAATGGATATGGATATGGATATGGCTCCACCTCATCCATATCTCACCCATTGCCATCCCTAGTTCTGCGAAGTTCCTCTACCTTAAATACCACGACCGAAAGTCAGGAAATTTGTGGCGATCATAAAATACGGTAGAGACTAGGTAAACATTTTACTCGAAATTACAATCGAAATAATGCTATATATGACGAGGTGGTATCTGTAAAGCATTAACTGAAAATTAAACGTGGCATATTATAGATCAAGTCGGTGTCTGGTTTGTTTTCGCGGCACATGTAAATAGGTCATAAATCCTTTAAAATAAACTTAACCCAGTTAAATATCGTGTCGTGTTAGTGTTCGTGCCGACCTACTTAAATAAATGGGTCATGAGTTTCAACCCTAACTTGTTAAGTGCAGTGCATGTCTGGTTTGTGTTGTGTTTTGTGTTTCGTGTTTCGTGTTTCGTGTTTCGTGTTATGTCAATATTTGGAACACATAAATATGATGGGTGATGGACAATTGAGAATAAATAGGATTTATTTAGGAAGTCATTCGTGTTGAGTTCGTGTTTAGAGAGCTTAAGTCAAACTCGAATCATTTAAATATCGTGTTCGTGTCTATCCACTTACATATTGTTGAATATATCTGGACGGACTGGACCACAAACCAACCAGATACAACATGGTACATCAATTGACATAAGGGTTTGCTTGGGATGAGAGTAATTATCAAGGGAGTAATAGAGTTAAAATGAACCAAAAAAATGGAGGTAAGGGATGGGGATTGAAGATAGAAATGGATAGAAATGGGGAAAGATAGTGTAAAAGTCCCTCGATTAAGGGTGTAATTGTTACCCACCTTCCCCCTCAAGTAATGTATTACCTCCATACGGAGGTAATAATTCCTCCCTCACCCCCTCTTTCCACCCTCCACAACCACCACAAACCATCGATCTTCTCCCATTTCTTCTTATTTTAATTCTTATTACTCTCTTAATAATTACTCTCATCTCAAATAAGTCCAAAGGCTCAAAATTCTCGGTCACCCAATGATTAATAGCCCACTTACCTAGGCCCATGTTTTCATACAGTAGATTTAGGTCTCTTTTATACCACATGTACTATATTATACATACAGTAGTAACATTCAATTATCATAATAATATCAAACAATTCACCCAATATTAAAGCAAGCTTCTTTCAAATACTCTGTTTTACGTATCAAGGTTATCTGCCAATCTTAATCTTCACAACTTTTCAAAGTATCAAAGCAGGTTAATCATGTCTCTTCATTGTTCATTATAAAGGTTTTGTCTCTTCTTCATTTCCAGTTGTTTCCCTCATCCTTTGTTTTTCATCATGGCTGAAAACATTGATAATATTGTCATCCCCAACATTGGCACTACTATGACCCCCTTCATTGTCAACCCTCTTGTTAACACCAATGTTAACAATGTTGCTTTAAACCCTTTTGTGTTCATCTCAATGATCATTCTCGCCTTAAATATTTATGCTTCTAAAGGCATTTTGCATCAATGTTTGTGTGTAGCGACTCCACAACAAAATGTGGTAGTGGAAAGGAAATACAAACATTTGCTCGAGATTGCCAGGAGTTTGTTTTTCCAGGCTAATTTGACCTTACAGTATTGAAGAGAGTGCATTTTGATTGCTACATACCTTATAAATAGAACTAGTTTTAAACCCGTGCAAAATGCACGGGTATATTTTTAGAAAAAATGTGATGGATAATTAATATTACCGAATAGTGTCAATAATACGTGAATATTTTGCATTCAATTTCTATTATATTGATAATACGTTAAATTGCACGGGTTGTTTTCAAATCGTATAATTCTAAATATGTATCATCAGAACTAAATTATAAATGTTCATAAATTTTGTTTTATATCTAACGTCTATACACATTTTTATCAAAATTTAATTTTGTTTTATATCTAACGTCTATATACTCTTGTTTGTGACTTGATTTTCGCAAGATATTTCAATTGATGATATATATTTTGGACCAACATTTTAGTCAAAATGTTGTGTAGGATATATTTTGGACCAACATTTTAGTCTTTTTATAAGTATATATTTTGTTTTTAGGTTTAGTTTTAATCGTTTTGTTGATGACTTGATTTTCGCAAAATTAAAATTTAAATATATGCTTAAAACTAAACCATTATTGGGTATATATAAAATGGTTATACTGTATTATATTTATTATTTTAATTTTGATGATTAATAGAATACGGTTTATATATTTTGGACCAACATTTTAGTTTTTTAAGTATATATTTTATTTTAATGTTTAGTTTTAACCGTTTTGTTTATGACTTGAATTTCGAAAAATTAAAATATATGCTTAAAACTAAACCATTATTAGGTACTATTGGATATATATAAAACGGTTGTACTGTATTATATAAAATATTTTTTTGCCGTAAATTGTTTATAATCGTAATGGTTATTCTAAGTATTTAAATTGTTATCTAATCGTTTTAGACGGGCCATACATATTCGATTATCTAATATTTAATTTTATGTTATACAAATTTACCGTTTTTCGTAGAAATTCATTATTTATATAAAAATTCATGATTTATATAAAAATGTTACTAATATTTCTAAAACTACGATATTAGGCATTTGTTAAGAATTACAGGCGGTTATGTTACAGGAAATTCATCAAAATCCTTATGGGACCCACCTGACTGGAAAAGAAAATAAAATTAAATGTTGTGTTGATGAGGTGGCTCAACCACAGCTTCAGAAATGTTTCTGAAATTATATAGATAAGATGTCATCTGGTATTCTTGGCCACAAGTCACCAATGAAATTGTTATATAATGAACCTCCTAAATATGAGCATTTGAGAGCATTTGGGTTTCTATGCTTTGCTGTCACTTTGAAAAGAAATAGAGATACATTTCAGTTTAGAGCTAACCCTTGTGTATTTCTTGCTGTGCGACCCTAAGGGGTGTCTGGGTTGGCAAATAACAAGGGCCAAGTTTAGAAGGGACCCATTAGTGTGAGATTAAAAGTCCGCTATTTGTCAAATAGAATGTATTACATGTAAAAGTCAAACTAAGGTAACTAGTCTAGTGGACAATTGAATTATAAAATATTTTACATGTTTTTGAGATTTTGTGCGAATAATTAGTTTAAATTATACCTTTAATAGACACATCTAATAAAACTAATATCTAAACTTCGAAAAAATTTCAATTTTTTGTGATTTTTTAACGCTAAAATGGTTGAATGATAAGGTAGCCTCTCTCCAATTCTCCAAATCCAAAATTTACTTTTTTCCTAAATTTTGTAAGATTTTTCAAAAATCAACTTCATTTAGTTCAAAAGATTTTCTACGTCCGTTTTACAAAATTGTACATGAATTACTTGAAAAAAAAATTTAAAAAGTTAGGGCCTTATTTTACAATTTTGCCTAAAACCTCGAAATCTTTAGAACCGGCCCTGATTTCTTGGCTACTCAAATGGAAAAAAAGGCATATACACAGTTGTTGACCTGCATACTAATAATGTTTTCCACAACAGGGACATTATTTTCCATGAAACTATTTCCCCATTTTACATTAAAAACTTGGCTAAACATACGTTTTGATAAGGAGCTTCTGCCTTGTTCTCCTCATGAATTAAGTGACCGTATGTTCTTCTTCCCTGCTAACGTTCCCTCTGAGTTCCCAGACACTGTATTGATCCTCAAAATAATGAGGACAATAACATTTATTGAGAACATCAAGTCTGAGCATGATGCTCACACTTACAAACCAGCAATTATTGGCAGAATCAGGAAGTTACCTTCTCATTTAAGGGACTACGACTCTACGAGGTAACCATACCTCAAGTTTGTCTCACGTCACAAGCTTCTGACGGATTTAGCGCGTTACAAATGAGAATTTGTGTTGCCTAATAGTACAAATTCTACTCTATGACGGTCGCACGTTTGACCAACCAAAAAATGAATTACTTTTTAATAAATAGTTAACACTTTTGATTAAACAATGACCACATTTTTTTGGTTAAAAAATGACTTATTTTTTCAAGGAGTGACTATTTATCAAAAAATATTATTTTTTATCAAAAAATGGTCACATTTTACAAAAAAAAAAAATACGAGATGAGACCATTACAAAAGATCACTATTAGTCTAATAAATTTGTGATTAAGCCTAAACACTCCAGCAAACTTTTATTTGTTTATTGGAATTCGGACACTACTATAATATTACACAAATTCTCATTTAAGATGGATATTATGGATATTATCCTGAAAATGGATAATGCCTCTCTCAAAATGCGCAAGTTGCAATATTTATATGTGCTTCATTTTTTTTCCATTTGCTTTACTACGAAAGGAAGTATCCGTCTTTAACTTTAACTTGTGACAGGTAAGCAAGACTCTTTGATAGTATTATGTACTCGGCTTCATTTTGTTGACTTGCATCACGGTGCAAAGTAGCATCATGATACCTCTTAAAACAATTATCTAACCGAACATCAACTTTTGCGGTATCTAGCTGAATAATTAGTGGCTCTGATATTATTTATTGATTTCATCGCAAAAGCTAATATCATTAAGAGCAAGCAACTGACTAATCATAAACAAATTGAGGTTTTATTCTAAAATCACTTGATAATATGAGTGTATTATTTGCTATTTTTTTAAACTGTATTAGAGTTTTTAGTTCTAACAACTAGTTTTGTGACCCGTGTAGTTCACGGATTGACCTGTTTTAGTTTTGTTATTTTATCGTATTGTTAAGATTTGTCCGACTAATTAGTGTATCCATTTAAAAATATATAGTCTTGAAATACATAAAAGTTAGTTAATTAATATAATACATAATGTTTGATTATTATTATTATTATTTTTTCGAGAATGACAAATTCTCTAGTGTAAAGATCGTTACCGCCCGCAAGGGTGAAGTCTCATGGTTAAAACTTGGGTGAGAAATTCCCAGGAGACTCGGATTCAAGCTTCCCCAAGAGCAAAATCTTGTGGAGCATTCTTGGCCCGAGTAGGGATGGCAGTGGGTCGGGTATCCAACCCAGACCCTCAGGGTCAGACCCTAGTGAGTCGGGTATGAGTCTGAATTTTTGAGACCCACTCGGGCATGTGGATTAAAATTAAATGCTTTAAGTAGCATTTTAACTATATTGTAAGCATAAATATTAATAATAATGTATATTTAGCCATTATTCATGTCAATAAGATTTATTTTGTCCAACTTGTTAATATGATTGAGATCTTTGCGACTCCTATTTCATTTCGACGAGAGCAGTTTTTCAAAGAGAGAATAATGATGCATAAAAAAATAACACATACACAAATAAAAATAATTAATCATTAACATTCATGTTATCAAAGGGAATATGGGAATATTGTTTAAGCAATTATAATATTTTCTTCTTCATATAGTTCTCTTTCTCCGATTAACCATCCCTACAAAAAAATCCTCTGAGCGATTAATAACAAACAAAATTGTGGAATTTGATTTATTTAATATTACCTTATGATTATATTAATTTAAATTTTCCTTAAATAATGAAATAAATAGATATTGAATAATAAAAATGTAAAACCAATAGAATTTAAAAATAAATAAATAAACTATTAATTTAACACCTTAATACACATACCTTACTGTGATACACTCAAAATGATAAGAATGATTATTTACACACAATTATCTTGGCGATGGAATAAACAAAAAATTGACTTGAATTTTTGCTCAAAACTGTTCTCTTACATCATATATTTATAGCCAATTGATGATGTATTTTATCACTTTTGGACGACTTATTAATTTATTTTATTATTATCATCAAATTTAATATATACATAAATATGTAGTAATCGTTTGTGACTTTTAATCATCCTTTTTCACTATTAACAAATTTAATATAGACATAAATATAGAGTAGGGAAAAATGAAATGTAAAAGGTTGCTCTAATTATTTTTTCGCTTTTTTATATTTTTTTAAAAACAATCTACTTTGCATGAGAATTATTTAATCATTCTTTGCATCGCCTTTTATTTATATATTATATTTATCTATATATAATAATAAAACACAAACCACTACCATACTACTTTTCCCGCCTATTTATCCACCTTCCAACCATAACCCACTAAAGATATTATCATAATTAATTACAAAATATTATTCTAACTATCTTCCTAGAATATAGTCATAACCAACTAAAATTCATATTATACATAATAACATTAATAGTATAAGATAACTAAAATTCCTACTTTTACTTATCTAACTATCCTCCTAGAATATAAATTGTTTACCAATTTACCAATAAACTATCTGTCACATAAAATAGCGGATGTGTCAAATATAGTCATATTTGACCAATATTTAGCAATATATACTCTGTATGACTTATAATAGAGGGTGAGCTAAAATATCAATTTAAACACCACGTATATTTACAGAAAAATAATTAATAACTTCAAAATATGTAAAAAATAAAATACGGTGACAGATGACGGACAATCATGGACAGATAATTGAATTAAGATAGTTATGAATATATAGATATGACGATACATATGCTTAAAGTCAAAAGTTTCACAAATTCTCATTTGTAACGGATATAGAGACTTGCTATATCACGCCCCTTGTTTTACTTATTACGCCTCCTATTTTTCAATTTATTCCAAATTTGCCCTTATATTAGCTTTAGTAAAAAAGAATATTTTGTTTTTATCATAAAGTATTTTTGAGATAATGTTTATAATAATTGTTTTATTTTTGTGACGATTTAAATTATACGGTATATCGTTATTGATGTTTGGTTCGACGATTTGTATTATATGTAATATACGGTTTATTGTTATTAAAATTTTAAGACGGTCTAAAAAGTAATTAATTTCTCAAACATTCACTCATATTTTGTTCTTATCCCACAAATAACAAAAAAGAAAAAGAAAAAAAAAAGAGAAAAAACACACCAAATGGTGGTGTCGTATAAATTACAGGGCACCACCATGATACTGTCGTTTGATTGACGCGACATCACTATTTGGTGTGTTTTTTTTTTTTTATCTTTTTTTTTTTTTTGTGTTTGTGAGATAAGAACAAATTATGAGTGAATGTTTTGAAAATTAATTACTTTTCAGACCGTCTTAATATTTTAATAACAATAAACCGTAAATTACATATAATACAGATCGTCGAACCAAATAAATCAATAATGATATACTGTATAATATAAACCGTTACAAAAATAAAACAATTATTATAAAAATCGTCTCAAAAACACTTTACGATAATGTTGATTCACATTGAATTTCTTGTTAAATTCCGAACTTATATAAGACTGTCTTAGCATAATAATAATTCAAAATGAACAACCTACCCGTTTTTTAGCTTTTAATTTGAATTAATATTAACTACTAATATTATATTAGCTCATTGATCTTGCGATAAAATAGCTATAAAATATTATAGATTCTATTATTTTGTATTATTAACATACATATAATTATATAAGTACCAAACTTATAGTTTTGGGACATTTTCTTACGAGGGTATATATTGGCTATTCTGAATGACACAATTAGCTAATTACTAATGAGTCGTTTTCAACATAACTATGTTCTACCAAGGGTGTTGGATAAAAATATTTATATTAATTTAGTGTAAAACCATGTAGTAAAAGTGTATATGCAATTCACCAAAAATGGTTAGTAACGGGTTTTACACTCTGTTTTGTTTTGCTGAAAAAAGTTGAAATGAACTGGTCGTAGTGAAGCTAAATTACCCCGAAAAAGAGTTAATTTGTCATGAGATGAGTTGAACTAAACTGAACTGAACTAAATGAAGCTGAATTTAACTATACATAGCCTATTCCATTCTATGTCATTAATAATTATACGAACGTTTTTGTATTAATTTTAGAACATATGGAGAACATACGATATTCATTTTTTATGTGTACCTTTTAATTTTAATTATTTTGATCATGTGTATTTTGATTATTAAATCAAAATAGGGATATGTCGATGTCAGTGAGGCATGTACCCTTTAATTTAATGTTAAAAGTATAATAAACGTTGAATTTAAATTTAATATACTTTTATTTGTATTTGTAAAATATTGTACATTTATATTTAGAACATGTTTGGCCTAGATTGCTAAAAATGAGTTTTTGTTTTTACAGCTTAATTTTTTAAAAGTAGTTTTTAAAAATCAAAAACACCAAATTGTTATTTCTATTTCTACGAGGAAAAAGAAGATATTTGAATTTTTGAGAAATTATTTTTAACTTTTAAATAAATGAAGTGTTTGGCCAAAAAGTGTTTTTAAATCCAAAAACATTTTGAAAAGCTAGGCCAAACACACACTTAAATGAAATAATACTACAACTATAAAATTTTAAATGTCTATTTATATATATTTTTTAATATGCCCGTGCAATTTTGCACGGGTCCTAAACTAGTAGATTTATATATATATTCAATTTAATAAAATTATATCGAATTTAACGAAATTGAGCAAGTATATAGTAATAAGACTTACAAGAAAAGTGAACATATACATAGTTTAAAATTAGGGTGACTTAAATTTTTATTTTATTCAAATTTTGAGAAATTAAAACACCAATGTTTTAATGTTTTTTTTGCAAGAACCAATGTTTCAATGTTAAGTATGTTATTATATTCCCTTTATATTTACAAATTATTTACTACTTTATAATTAACTATCTAAAATTAAAATTATGTGATATTTATTGCTTAAAATATTCTAACAATAAACGCCGAAATTAAAAATTTAGTATGAATTTTGATTTTTAATTTTTGTTTAATTTATCTAGAAATTAAAAGGTAGAAGTTTAATCTTTGCTATGATATTTGTATTTAATGTTTTAGATTTTTTTCTCATTTTTTCCTTTTAAATAAGAAATAATAATATGACTTGCTAGACTTCTAATGGTGAAATGAAATAATTTTGACTTGTTATTTTATTATTTTATTTTATTGATTTATAGATAAATGAATTAAATGAATTTCATATAATAAATTGATAGTCAATGTCACATTAATTCGCCCCGTCATATAAAAAATTGTCATGTCAGATTAAAACTTTTCATGTAACATTATTTTAGTTAGCGTTTTAATTAGATTTTATAGATTTAATTTATACATAAATATGGATTAAGGAGGAATGAATTGGGAAAAGTTTGCTTTAATAAACATAAATATTTAGTATAATTTTATTACTCTTGAGCATTATTTTTCATTATTAGCAAGTTATAAAATTAGAAACTGTAAATTTTTATTTGAAATTTAACCTATTATAGTTTTAAAAATTAAAAGGCTAATATTGACTATGTTATTATTTGCCCTTAATATTTACAAATTTTTATTTTTTTATTTTTTTATAAACGGCGTAAAAATTAGTATTATATGGTATTTATTTGTTGCTTAAAATATTCTCACAATAAATATCGATATTTTAAATTCATAACGAATTTTGATTTTTAATTGTTATTTGATTTATCTATAAATTAAAGGGTTAATTATTTCATAGGAATAATCCAACCTATACCTCATCTTCTCATATTAATCCCTACTAACGATTAACTGAGAAAAATCCAACTTATGACCTCATTTATCTTTCATTGAACTTTCTCTATTTTTGAACTCTTATTTTCGATAAACAAGCATGTCACTTTGACTTACTTTTTGTTTTTCCTTCTTCCTGGACAAAAAGTAAGTGAAGGTGACGTACTAACCTACCGATAATAAGAGTTTAAAAATAGTCAAAGTTCAGTGAAAGATAACTGAGGTTATAGGTTGGATTTTTCTTGGTTAATATGAGAAGATAAGACATAGGTTGGATTATTCCCATGAAATAACCCTAAATTAAAAAGGTCAAAGGTTAATGTTTGTTATGCTATTTACATTTAATGTTTTAGAATTTGTTTTGTTTTTCTTTTTAAATAAGAAATAACGATGTGGCTCCATGTCATGCGTAATAAGTGACATGACTTTTTTTGTTAATGTTAGGTGGCTTTGTCTACGTGATAATTTATGGCAGCTTTTTAATAATATTGTATATATAGATATTAGGTGACTTAAAATTATTTGCCCTTAATATTTACAAATTTTTATTTTTTTATAAACGGTGTAAAAGTTAGTATTATATGGTATTTATTTGTTGCTTAAAATATTCTCACAATAAATATCGATATTTTAAATTTATAACGAATTTTGATTTTTAATTGTTATTTGATTTATCTATAAATTAAAAAGGTCAAAGGTTGATGTTTGTTATGCTATTTACATTTAATGTTTTAGAATTTGTTTTGTTTTTCTTTTTAAATAAGAAATAACGATGTGGCTCCATGTCATGCGTAATAAGTGACGTGATTTTTTTGTAAATGTTAGGTGGCTTTGTCTACGTGGCATTTTATGGTAGCCTATAGATGTTGAAAAATGCCTGTTATTCACATGGAAAATGAAATCTCAAATATGTATCATATAATATCTCATAATCTATATTCTACTCGTTTAATTTTTGATATAAACAATTTTTCACGGTTAAAACGAGAGTGATATAGATATACAGTCATTAAGTTATGGTTACGAAATTCTAGGCTCCACCAAACCTAGCTCACTCGACCTAGGATTTTCCCATGAGAGGAAGAGGATTGAGCCAACCTAACTCAGGTTAAACCATAATCGACATATGATTGGCCAAGCCAAGCTAAACGATTTTTTTTGTTCTTTTGATAAACCAGGTAATGATCTGGATTCATAAATCCTCGGGACGGTCTAAGAATAAGTCACAAGGGCTTGAAAAAGTCGACATAAATTCGGGTATGTACGAACCAGCTTGTCCAAATAGTCACCTCTATTATCATCTATAAATCTCACCTTCTGAATAAATCACGTGAATCGAGGGAACTGATCGTGCTCTGTTTTTTAGAAACAAAATCTCCCGTTTTCAAAGAAATTACCAATAAACTAAGAAATATTCATTTCAAAACGAGAGTTATTACATCCTCTCATACGCGATACCTCTAATCACATCTATCTAAACCACATAACTAAGAAATCTCCGTAACGAAAGTTGTGGCAACACCCCACAGGACACAACAAACACCCCACACTCGTGACTATATTAAAATAGACTTAGCTGTACCACATCACACAAACACACAAACACCCTTGATGATATTATTATTCTTCCTCACTTTAATAATTTAATTATCACTTTTCTGCAAAAAAAATTCCAATTTCCTCAACAATCCCATGATTTTCTTTCAATTTTACATTTTTAATCATACTTTTTTTTAGAAATAAATCCACATAAATACACACAAAAATACATAATAATCATCATCATCATCATCATCATAATAGTAAACAATTACTTCTTCACTCCTCTTTCTCTCTTTTCAGTGATCATCTTACTTCTATTTAAGGTTAGGATCTTTTATTATTAACTTTTTTGTTACTTAATTTTCTTGAATTTTATTGTGTTTCGTTTTTGTGTTAGTGGATCTTGTAATTCATGATCTTTTTGGATTTTTATTTGATTTTGATGTGTAATTGTTGGTTTTTGATTGTTAAGTTCACTAAATGTTGCAAAATGTTTAATTTTTTCAGGTAACAGATTAAAAAATAGGTGGAGAAATAATGTCGCAGAGTAACTGGGAAGCTGATAAGATGTAAGTAAAACTAATTTACTTACACTTTTTTTATGCTGCTGAAAGTTTTAAATTTTGATTTTCTTTCCGTTAAATTATTGGGTAATATTTGTTTGGTATCAAAGTATGATTGGAAAATGTATTAATTATTGTTGGGGTTTCGGGTTTTAAGTAGAATTTTAGGAAATTTCAGGAATTTGGGGATTTAGAAGTCAAAATTTTAGTTAGGAAGTAATGAATTGATGTGACTATTTAAAGAAAGATGCAAGCCTTTTCTGTTTCGGTCCGAAACGAGGGATTAAAGGCGTGATATGATTAACCACTAGATAGAGACCTCGTTGTTAAGTGTTGCTTAAGACGGGTCAAATACTACCAATTGGGGTGATTTGGTATGTATTTGACCCGTCTTACACTTCAGATGGATAATGACGGTTTGAAACGAGAATTTGTGTTGATGATATGTGTAGTTTCAGAATGTCTATGTATTTCTTTTAATGTTCAAGACTTAAATGGTTTTGGCCTGGTTTTGGGAGGAAGGTTCAAGGTTGGCTTCTTGTTGTTAAAGATCGATTTTTTATGAAGTTGTTTGACTATGTTGTGTTTTCTCAGAACGTCCATGGGTATTTTTATTTTCTGATTAAGACATAATTTTTTTTCCCTGGTTTTGGGAGGAAGGTTTGGTGTTGGCTTTAGTTTTCTTAGCTTCCTTGATGCTCTCTACATATAGTATATCTGTATATGGCTAATGCTCGACATTTTTGAGCTATAAAATACGCGGAATAATTTTGTTTAGTAGTAGTATGTTACATAGGAACTCCGCCTGTGTGTGTTTTTGGACATTCACTGCCGGTCCCAAGCCCGGAGAAAAGAGGAGGGTTGCGGTAGGTTTGTGGCAGCCAGTGTAAAAATCAGTCACATTTTATGGACATGAATCAGAATTTGTCAGGCGACCCCAAAACATTTTGGGACTAAGGCTCTGATGTTGTTGTTGTTATTGTAGTATTATGTTACATAGGGTAAGTTGCATTCATCTTCAGCCCCAAAAACTGTACTAAAACGCTAAATTCACGTGTTTGACGTGCACTACCATGCAGGCTGGACGTGTATATCCATGATTATTTGTTAAAAAGAAAACTGCATAATTCTGCGAAAGCCTTCATGGAGGAGGGGAAGGTGGCTACCGACCCAGTTGGTAAATTACCGTCATTTACTTCCAAAACTATGTAGATTTGTTTATTGTCCATTTAAGTTTGCAGTCATCACCGGCTGCAACATGTTTAATTCCTTAAGGTTTTGCAGCTATTGATGCTCCTGGTGGTTTTCTTTTCGAATGGTGGTCTGTTTTTTGGGATATCTTTATTGCTAGAACAAATGAAAAGCACTCTGAGGCTGCAGCAGCTTATATCGAGGTGTTTTTTCTTCTACAGTTAGTGCTCACCTTTTTGCTATATAACCTATATATATCTGAGCTTTTATGAATAATTACAAATCTAACTTCTAATTTTGCACTTCCTCCATTCCAATGAATTCTATACATTTGCTTTATTCACGTTTGCCAATAACCGTTTTCTTTTGTTAATATCTTTAGTTACATATCGATAAAAATTATAAAACTTTGATGTTCACAATGTACTCAGTAAGACAACATGACTATCTTTTATATTATATATTAGAATTTGTGTCGAAAATTAACTCGACTTATGAATAGTGCCAAAAGTGAAATGTATAGAATTTATTGGAATGGAGGTAGTAGTATTTTAAAGGATAGTTTCTTAAGTAGAAAGCATGTTAAGCATGTTGGCATTTGGCTGAGGATTTGTTTTATTGGTTTAGAAATAGAAGGAAGGTGATCTTTGGCAGATGACCTTCCTCACCTTGTTCTAGACTGCTAGCTTTACTTTCTTGAGAGGCCCCTCTCCGACACTATGAAATGGCTACTATTTTACCGTTGAAATCTTCAATATTTAATTTTTTTATTCTTAGGGATCATATAACCATGTGCACTATTTTCAACACTTGTACATTTGACTATGTTTAGGGAGGGGAGGAGGAGGATGATTCCTAAGAAATAATCCTGGCTACTATGTAGCATTAAATTTGTCTGTTTTTAGATGTACTCCAAAGATGGCAATTCCTCCGATACAGTAGCTTCCATGCACAAGTGTTCTGATGAAACTGGATTGAGTTGTTTTCTCCTATAAATTTATTATTATCAGACGCAACAAATGAAGACCAGAGAACAGCAGCAGCAACAACAACAACAACAGCTACACATGCAACAGATGCAAATCATGCAGCAGCGGAACGCTCAGATGCAGAGAGGTGGGGCTATTCACCCTCCGCTTGGTGGACCTGTTAATGGTATGACCTTCTATTAGATGCCAGGTTTATCTTAGTTATGTGTTCTTATTATTAGTGAAGGTTGCGCGAACTCTCTCATCAATTAATTCAGATGGATTTCCAGGTATTATGGATAACAGGATAGCCCTACTAAAACCAGCAGGCAATCAGCAAGGGTAAAAATGTCTCTCCTTACCAAGATTTAAGTGTCTTAGCTTTTGCAAACGCCTCTTATTAGACTGGAAAGCTTGTTATATTTGCCATTGTTCTTGATTCAGCCAGTTGGTCCAAGGCAATTCTGGGAACATGTCTGCAGCGTTGCAGCAAATCCAGTCTCGACCTCATTTGGCCACGGTAAGTAGCAAATCTTTCTTATTTTTCACATATATTAACTATTGTTTTTCTTACCATTGACAAGCATCCTTCCAAGTATGACAAACTATTGACTTGGAACGTATGACATAATAGGAGATCAAGACTGAGGTGAATGTAGGTGGATCTCAAAAATCTATGCAGATGGATCCTTCATCAATCTATGGACAGACAATTTTGCAATCCAAATCTGGACTTCCAGGTGCAGGTCTTTATATGAACTTGATTGATTTTTTTTTTGTCTTCCTATTTGTTCTTGTAACTATTACTCGTATTAAATTGTCAAGGGCATAGAGCAAATAGGTTTAATGAAACCATGTGAATACACTAAAAGGAGAAATATGATTTTAATTCTTAAACATATGAATTTATTTCCTACATGTCTTAATTATTACTCCTTATATTTCTTTTGATTATACTCTTTCAATTTTTCATTTTTTTTATTCAAAATTGCTAAAGATCGTCCATATATTAGTCATCTCGCCCCCAATGTTCATTTCACTTTCCAACTTTGCCCTTCTCTCTAAACTAATTTTTGTTGGTAATTCGAACCATGGGTGACGGTGAGCCATTTTGCGATAATTAATAATCAACAACGATTAAGTTAGAAACAAAATTGACGATTAGAAACGTAAATTCTTCTAAACGATCTTGACTTTGTGCTCGCCTGTTCGATTTTGACGATTTTTTTTCCAGATCACTTAACTCGATGAGACGAACGTAATGGTAAAAAATGGAAAGTGGGTCCATTCGTGTTTTATTTGTGTGAAAAACACGATCCATAGGCTAGTTCATGTAGTCTACATGAACCAACCTTTGGCCCGTTCGTGTAAATCACACGAATGGGCCTAGGCTGGTTCATGTGGATTACACGAATGTCCACACGAACTGATGGTTCGTGTAAACAAATGAATCGACCTAGGCCAATTCGTGTGTTTTACACGAATGGGCATTTTTAAAATTTTTTGTTTCTATTGCGTTCGTCTCGTCGAAATAAGCGATTTGTAAAGTATATTTGTCGAAAACGGACACCCGCGCACAAAGTTATGGCTATTTAATGTTTTTTCGTTCTTAGTCATCAATTTTATTCCCAATTTAAATCGTTACTTCGTATTATTTTGAGACAGTTTTGTTTTTGTTAATTTTTGAAGCGGTTTTTTTTAAAATTTGAAATTAAATGCGAAAATGAGAGAAAAGGAAGTATATGGGGTTTTAATTACTCAAGGGCAAAAAGGTAATACTCAGGGGTGAGATGAGTAAACGCAGGGGCGATCTTAGCAACCTCGTTTTTGTTTTGTACTTATATTTTAAAACTTGGTTTACTTATTTATTTTATTTTAATCATTATTATTACTTTTTTTAATGTACTACGTGTTTTTTTACTTATATGCTCTTCCAACTCTTTTTACTTAAATCTCTGTATATTATGGAGCCCTATTGGATGCGCTGGACAGTTTCAGATGATGGATGATGATTCATGTCAGCCGAACCCAAATTATTTTGGGACTAAGGCGGCTTTGTTGTGGGTGTTGTGCAGGGGCCAAGAACTTGTTATTGAGTTGGAAAGTAGTCTTTTATTTTTTATTTTGTTCATGGCATTTGTATCAATAAATATGCCGTGTGTTTTTTGACTTTTGAATAGCATGGCCATTGGCCAACCTCTCTTTCTGAACAGAGAGTAGCTACCCGCACACCATCATTGTCTTAGTTTTCTGATCTTCCCCTGGCCAATGTGAAAGCCGGCCCTAGGTTATATCCGTCAGAGGGTAACAGCTAAATGCTTTGCCAAAGCTGTATTGTACTTTTTTTATGTATTCTACTTCTACTATGAGACAGCGATGATAGGTAGGTAAAAAGGTTGACGTATAAAAAAAATGCTTAAAAAATCGTTATGATAGTTGTACAATGTACCGTGTTTGCTGGTCCTCACTTTCACCAGCACTTGCCTATTCTCTTTTTTCGTAGACGAGATTGCTTATGGTAGCTTAAGAGCTTAAACATCGAGCTCATCTTTTGCATAGGTTGTCAAATCCTTAGTATCTTTTGTTGGTATTCTATGTTATGTAAAAAAATGTTCACTGAATAGTTTCTCTTTCAATTGCCTTTTAAGTTTTAACTCTGACAAGAACTTTGAATAGGTATAAATTCCGGTATCAACAATCTACCGCTGAAGGGTTGGCCCCTAACTGTAAGTTTCCACTCTTTCCAAGATCATCTAATATGTTTGGTCTGTGGTCATATTTCATGATCTTACTTGGAGTAAGTACTCTGTATTTGAAGCAGGGAATTGATCAAATGAGATTGCAATCACAAAAGCAAGCACCTCTAATGCAAAATCAAATTCTTTTGGCGGCACAGCAGCAACAAGTCATGTCACAGGCTCAGGCACAAAATAGTCTTGGAAATTCAGCAAGTTATGGAGATAATGATCCTAGAAGGTTTGGTGGACTTCCTAAAGGTACCTTGAATATCAAAGAAGCTCAATCGACAAGAAGTGATGTGTGCTCTCCGATGCAATCTAGTTCACCACAGGTCTGAAAGCTTTTTCACCATTTGCTTTAATTTGCACTGCTTCCATCCAAAGTAGACTTGATCACTATCTCATTTTGGTTTGTCCCAAGTAAATGGTATTACAAATTTATAATTGTCTAATATCACCCTCCATCAAGAAGAGCATACTGCAAGGGGTCAAATGAGAATCGAACTGAATTTTGTGTAAAGATGGCTGTTAAGGATATTAAGGTGTTTTCATCAATCTCTAAATACCCTACATCTCATGTTAGATATTGCACTCATGCTATACATGTTTAAACATCGCTGTAGCTGAATTGGTATGTCGGACTTATTCAAATTTGTGGATGACCATGTAAGTTTCCTACTGACTAAATTTGCATATAGTGGCACTATGGGAGTAACCTGGTTATATGCAATGTCAATATAGCATGGATGGAGCTCCATGGAGGTATCCATTGTTATAAACACCTACGGTTTTGGAGTTCAGAAATCAGGGGATTACAGATTCTTTTTTTAAAAAGAAATTGACAGCATACTATGTGATCAGCGTACTATGTATGGTGTAGGAGTATCATTAATTTTTTTTGGGATTTTCTACGGTGTACCCCTTTATTTTCCCAAATTTTAACATACAACCTCGATTTTTAAGAAGCATCTGATATTACCCAGTTTGAATTTTTTAGTAGTTACATATTGTCATAAAATTTGTCCATTGATGAGTAAATAAGGTTTATATTGATGGGTTTACATATTTTGGATGCGTAATTTACTAAAAACGCCCAAATAAGTCATTAAGAATTGTAATATCTTAGCTTTTTGGGTATTTGTAGGACAACATATTGAGTTTAGGGTTATCTTGTGTGATTTTGGAAAATCGAGGCTATATTGTAGAATTAAAAAACATAGGGGTACATTGTAGGAAAACCCAGTTTTTTCAATGAAATTTGAACATGTTCTCGTCTTCGAATCTCTGTATTTTTATTCTTTACCTTGTGGAACACGTTAAGCATGGAAATTCTGTCTATCTTTTGGAAAGCAAAGAGTAGATGTAGACTGATGCAGCATCATATTCCTCTGGTTAATCTTTAACATATTCTGTGATCTTTTTCCCTTTTTGTAGAATTTTGGATCTTTTATTATATGTCCGTCTGGTTTTCAATCGTTATTTCATTTCCCACATTCTTTATCTTTATTTCACAGATGAAGATGAGCCAAATCCAGCAGCCTCCTACACAGCAGCAAGAACAGTTACAGCAGCAGCAAGCTCAACAGGTTGTGTGCCTTCTCATGGAACTTATCATAATTCTCTGTTTTAATATCATGTTTTCCTGTCTAATTGTTTATTTTCAAATTGAGACCTTTTTTTTGCTTTCACGATACTGAATTACTGACTCCAACCATACGTCTTGTCCACCTTGTACCGGGTATGACCCCTTTTCATTGGGGGTATGGCGTATTCTTCGAAAATTTTACTTCTCTCTCATTCGAAGTTTCTAGCTAAGACTGGGTATTCCATGTCCATACAAAAATAGCATATATAGTTCAGTCCTATTTGTGTAGCTCATATAAACTAAAATATATTTGTGTTTATGACTATGATATGACCATATGGCTAAACTGTTTACCTCAATTCTCCATTTTTATGCAGTATGATGAAACATAATCATACTTAACAAGCGAACTTTTTCATTTAATTTGCAAATGACATGGAATGAAAGACCTATTTTTTTTGCACCGAATCTTTTTGATATTATTTTTATGCAACAGAATAGAAAAAGGAAACAACACTCTTCATCTGGACCAGCAAATAGTACTGGCACAGGCAACACAGTAGGTCCTTCACCTAATTCCCCCCCTTCAACGCATACACCTGGTGATGGCAGTGGGACAGCCAACAGCCTCCAGCAGGCCAATAGCATGCCTAAGAGCTTAATGATGTATGGCGCCGAAGGGACCGGAGCACTGGCTTCTTCTTCAAATCAGCTGGTATCTTCTTAAATGAGTACCTTACCTGTTGCTGGCCTTGCTGCTGCATTTGACTTTTATTAATCTTTGAATGTCGACTGAAATTTTATCTTTTGGTTCAGGATGATATAGAGCATTTTGGAGATGTAGCCCTTGAAGATAATGTCGAATCATTCTTGTCCCATGATGCAGGGGATGGAAGGGATATTTATGCGCCACTTAAACAGAGTCCAGCTGAACCAAAGGAGCCCCCCAAAGGTATGTGGATTGTATAGTAAAAAATGCATTCCTCATTTCCTTGAAATGGTTTTAAAAATTTTAACTTCATGTAGAAACTATTTCTTTTTCAGCCTTTTCATTTGCTGAAGTGGGCTGTATACGTACAAGGAACACTGTTACAAGCTGTCATTTTTCATCAGATGGGAAGTTTGTAGCTAGTGCAGGACATGACAAGAAGGTGCAATACTTTCTACTCAACTTTTTCTGTCACTAATATCTCTGCACACCCAATGATAACATCGGTAGTCAGGGAACATGGCACACACAATGGTTTATATATATGTGTGCAATAACAATGAAATTTCTGTTATATCATTTTGTTGCTTAGGCTGTCCTCTGGAACATGGATACCCTGGCCACAGAGAGTACGCCGGAGGAGCACAAATCTGTAATTACAGATGTTCGTTTCAGGCCAAATTCAACGCATTTGGCTACAGCTTCATTTGATGGATCTGTGCGGCTATGGGATGCAACTAATGTTGGTTTGCAAGTTACATTTAGCTCTTTTCTGATGGTTTGCTTGAGCTTCAATACCTAGTTGAGTTTTTTTGTCATCTTCATGCAGCCGAGCTATTGTTTGAATTTCTACCCTGGGCGAGGTGCTCATGTGATGTCTCTGGATTTCCACCCTAAAAAGAACGACCTTTTCTGTTTTTGTGACAGTAACAATGAAATCCACTATTGGGCCATGAGTACATTTTCCTGTGTTCGTATGTCTAAGGTTAGTACTCCATATCTTTGCCTTTTGAGAATGTTTTTGCATTGGTTTGAGATACTTATAGTTGGACATATCAGGGTGGTACTGCATTAGTGAGATTTCAACCCAGAGTAGGACAACTTCTTGCAGCTGCGTCAGATAAAGTTGTGTCCATCTTTGATATCGAATCAGACAGACTGATGCATTCCTTCCAGGTTAGTTTGAGTTTTCTTGTCATTTGTTGGCCAAGCTAACACCTTTGTAGACCTAACCTGTCCACATTGGTAATGTGTGAAAATAGGCACACACTGATGTCGTAAACTATCTTAGCTGGGATGCAAGTGGAGAACTTCTGGCATCAGTTAGTCAAGATTGTGTAAAAGTTTGGTCCATGACATCAGGAGACTGCGTTCATGAGTTGAGTGGGAATCAGTTCAATTCATGCGTCTTTCATCCTAGTTACTCAACCCTATTGGTTGTCGGAGGGACACGAGTAAGTTTGCTTTTCTTTTTTTCCTTGAAAGATCTTATAAAATCATAATTCAGCGAAACCTTCAACAATGGCTTTTTGTGTGTCCTAGTTATAAATGGAATGCGAGTTATTGTTTCTGTTGTTTACACATGGTATGCCTGAAAATACCCTTATCTATTGGGAAAATACCCTTGCTAATCGATGATCTATCTGTATTTAGCTTTGAATAGGTCCTATCCCTAAGGCTCTATTAGATTCGGAGGAAATATTCACACGGAATATTTTTTGCTTCAATGTAAAAAGTTATCAGTTATCACTACAAAATAGAGTTCTGGACTTTCTTTGTTGCATAAGAAAAATGGGTGGAGAAGGGGATGATTGGCATCTCCTTGAAGGGACAATATAAGCTATTCTTGGAACAGTTGGAAGGATTTATATTTTTTGTTTTCATTTTTCCCCTTCATCAAATAAAGAGAATATGGGAAAGTATTAAATAACTAAGAATTTGCTGTTGGAGTCATTTATTCGTGTAAATGTATGAAACCAAGGAATATAAGCTGTAATACCAACACCCTTCAGTTGAATTTATTCGTCTTTTTAGTGAAAAAAAAGCATCAATATTTTCTTCTGTAGCTTTATCATGAATAAAAGTTTGGTAATTGAACTTGATCAGAATTTGGAGTTGTGGAACATGGCTGAAAACCGGAGCATGTCAATTCGAGCGCATGAGAACATTGTATCAGCGTTGGCAGCGTCTTCCACCGGAATGGTTGCTTCAGCAGGACATGATGGCTCTGTTAAACTCTGGAAATAATAATTATATTCAAATTACATATCCTTAATTCATATTTAGAAATATAATCCTGAAATTTCAGACAAGTCTGAGAAATAATGTCCAGGTGGTAAGCCGGGATGAGCAATAGATACGGTGGCCCTGACCGCAGGCTTCTGTTACTAATTATGGCATTCAAGTGTGGTCGATCTGGAGTTGTATCAGTGGAAGTGGTGTAGACGTGAACAATGCAGCTAGTGTTTGATAATGAGAATATGTAAAGCCGGCAATTGATGTTTACGTTGATTTATGTTTGTGGTGCCTAAGGCAAATATATAGTTGTCCTGTTGTAACTTGTATTTAGTCCATCCAGTGTTTTTAGTACATCTAATCCACTTCTCAGTATATTTTTGTTCTGGTCGAATTTCCTTGTCGAATTCTCTACATCATTTAGCTTTATAGCAAAGGCTTTGTTGAAATTCTTGTCGAATCCTCTACATATTATTGGTTTTGAAGCAAAGGTTCGTTGCTGCGTTAGTACTGAACGGTTGCTGCGTCTGCATTTTAATACCACAGTAACTACTTGAGATGTGGTATTAACTCATACTCAAAAATCATATTGAGCACATTACTTGTAATTTTTTCACCGAAGGAAGCCAATCCAGGGGTTTTATGTTGCTAAAAGCCGCTTGAATAATTCTTGTCCGAGGCAGATTCCTATAACCTGTGATGCAACTTTCCTATTTCCTTTCCTCAAAGAAGAGTTGGGCTTTTCCAACGTCCATACAGTACAAGGAACGGGATTAAAAAACTAAGGGAACGAAAACAACCGGGCGTTAGTGATAAGCCTAGCAAGTGAGGACTTATCGCGGTTGGCATGCGAGGGCTTAGATATGAGAAAATGCCAAAAACCAGCTATGGGATTATGACATTTGTTTAGGTCGAAATTTACCTAAGGTAGTTTTTATGAGGTTATAGTGAATTCAAACCGAGAATATGATTTAATGGATCAGCTAAGTATCAAGTAATGCAAAGAGAAGAAGTATGGAAAAGACGAAGAGTGATGACGCAGAAATCCCTTAGGAAAAAACTGCGGGAGGGATGTTTCCTCCAATTTCTACTAGAATTATCCTTCAGGAAGTGTATGCGATTACAAGTATTTCTTAGGGTATTCTTAGTGCTTTGTGTATGCTTAGTGTGTAATGAATCTTACATGTACAATGTTTGCATATATATAAAGGCTTAATGCTATGGACCGTTGGATTAGAGTCCAATCCAACGGGTCTTTTCTCTTTCTTTTACCCATTTTAGGGTCTTCTTCCTGCTTGCTTTTTCTGACGGAGGCCTGGTGTGTGGCCATTTGAGGTAATCTCGAGCCTCCCCGTTTTTAACTCTTTCTTCTTCCTCGTTTGGGCCGTCTTCTTCCTTCCTCTACAATCTTCCTCTCATATTGACTTCATATTTCCTTTTCCCATTGACTTTAGCATCCCATGTGTACTTTTCCTTCCAATCACGCAGTGCCACGTGTTAGCCTACAAAATGGTCATTTTTGGGGCGTAACATTAGCCCCCAGTTCTTGCAGAAATATGTTTGTGCAAGAACTCCTGCAGATATCGGGTCTAGGACTTAGACGCGGACCTCCTGCAGAAACATCGGGTAGGGTTGGCAGTTGATGGGACGTGAATGTGACGTGTTTCAGTCTTGGTGAACTCCTCCTTTAATGCGCGCTTAACCGCTTGCCAACTGTCCCCCACTTCTTTTAAATTTCGAATTTACCTCTTTATTTAAACCTCTTTTTACTCCTCTTTACCATTCACCTTTTATCTTCTTTCTTTTCACCTATTTTCTTTCTTTCTCCAATCTCTTTCGACTTCCGATCTCGTCAACTGCCTTCCGCCTTTCTTCTCCGTCAAGGTACGACCCTCTCGTGATTCTTCTTTTCGCATATTTAATGGCTTCAAACACATTTTCTGAACGCCCCTTGCTGCACAGCAAATACCGCGTCGATTCCTGTTTCGCCTTGATAGATTCTTCTGTGGTTAGGGATTTCTTTCCCTTCGATAAAAATGGTGATATGATCGTCCCTCGCCCTGGACAAGCGCCTGATGCGCATTGTCCGGGATGGACTACCCTTTACCTGTACCCATTTTCTCTGGGTTTATCTTTCCCATTTCCTCCTCTGGTACAAGAGTTTCTTCGCCATTCAAAACTCCCCCTTTGGCAAATAAATCCCCATGCATGGAGGATCCTTCTTTCTCTTTCCATGATAAGTGGCCGTCACTCCATTGATATTTCCTTAGGGGACTTGGCCCATTTCTATGCGGTCAGGGGCCTGGGTGATGCCCAGTATACCCTTCGAGCTCATTCCAAGATCGACCTTCCCATTATCCTTCCAAAAAAGGCTAAGGATGCTGGATGGTCCACACAGTTCGTCTATGTACGAGTGGACTCGCTCCCTGCGCCTGCCGATTATATCTTCCAGGACCCTATTACCGATAGCAAAGGTACTGGCAGTTTCTTCCTTCTGTCTTTCGTTCTCGTTACTGCTCACGCCCTTACACCTTTTCTTGCGCAGGTGTGAAAGACTTGATTCCCTCGCCCAGTATTACCGAGACCTACAACAAGTTATTTGGGCTGGACGCCGACGCCCGTTGTTTCAATACTTTATTTGCCCAAGAGGAGCCTGCAGAGATGTCTACCAGCTCAACTCAGACGAAGAAGACGCCCACAGAGCTGCTTGCCGAACGCAGAAAGATGATGCTGGTCTCATCGGTCAAGCCTTTATCGAAGAGGAAGTTGGAGCCCGGAGAGCCCCTGCCCGCCCCTAAGAAAGCCGCTATGCCTGCTCCTGCTGAGTCGTCTCCTTCTGTCACCCCCTTTTGTCCTCCTCCTCCTGCAGTTTCTTCCAGGACACGCAACAAAGCTTCTACTTCCACCGCCCTGGCTAAGAAGTCTGCTGCTCCCATCATTGAGGATCTGAGCGAGGATGTTATCCGCCTGCCAGAGGGTTTCAGCTGTGCTTTGGAGGAGGACCCGTGGCCTGCTATGAGCCGCCTTCTGACTCCTGGTTCTAAGGCTGTGTTGAAGGGTCAGCCTGTGATGCCGTTATGGCGCCAGGCCGCGGAGGACATTTTCTCGGTGAGTTTTCCCCCTTCCTCTTTCCCTTGCGCTTGTTTGTGTCTTTGTTTTGGTCGACTGATATCGCTTCTGGGTCTCTCCTTCAGGGTTTCCAAAAGGTGCTGATGGGTGCAGCGAGGCTGAGACTGCGTTTCAGGAGGCCAAGACCGGGTTGGACGCCGAGAGAGGGCTTAGGGTGAGAAAGTCGGAGGAGCTGGCCCACTGCCAGGTAAGGGTGAAGGAGTTGGAGGATGCCCTTGCGGAGCAGGGCAGGAGGAGGGACGAAGCGCTTGCTGAGCTGCGTAGAGAGAAGGACCAGGCCCTAGCGGAGCAGGATGCGCGGTTGAGAGCCGTGGTGATCAAGAAGAAGAACCTGTCCAAGCTGCTGTATGACATGGCTACTTTCTCCGCCCTGGAGGCAAGAATAGCCTGTATGGAAGAATTTGGGGCGGGGGAGCATACCAAGTGGAGCTTGGAGGATGAGAGGAAGCTCATGGAGCAGATGTTCCCTGTTCATCCCGTGCTTCCGGACTTTTCTGATCTCAATCCTGATGGATCCCTCCGCTCTCCGATTCCTGGCTCCCCCGAGGTCCAGAGCGCTCCTCCAGGGTCTCCTGCTCCAGCCGGCGTCTTCCAGGACCAGATTGTTGATATTGCTGCTGAGGCGGGTTCCTCTTCTACCCAGCATTCTGGCGGTGAGCGGGCTGTGGAGGAAGTCGTCGATGTTTAGCTTCTGCGCCCTCAATGGCATTCAGATTTAGTTGTTTTTACGTTCGTTTTGTTGGCTGGGCTAGTGCCCTGGATATTTCTATGCCCTGGGCCCTGCGTGGCGGGTTTTTATTTTGTTTCTGCTTTTTCCCGGTTTGTCTGAACTCTTTGCTGGGTGGTCCCCAGGAATTTTCAGCAGTTGTTTATGCTGCTTTTTAAGTATGCGTTTGTGGACGCCTTTTTTTTTTATACCTTGTGTGTTTGTTTTTGTTTGCGCATGCTCGTGTATTTTTGGCCATGTGTGGGTGCTGGCTTCAGGGTATACCCATCTCAGTCAGAGGCTGCCAGGCTTTCGTGAGTGCTAAGTATCGTGGGCGACAGTGTCCCAGTTGCTTGTACTTCGCCATACTCACGCAATGTGGAGGTTTTGAGTGTGATTCAACTCATGCTCGCTTTCTATAGAGAAGACGTATTGCAAGTATTTCTGATAACAAATACCCAAAATAGATTTTCATTGATCACCAAATCATTTTTTGAAATAACTCCCTCAGGATAGCTGGATCCTGGGGGTGATACATTTGTGAGTAACTAAGATATGAAATGCTTAACATAGAATAAGTAAGTAAGTACCCTAGGATTAGGATGCGGATCCTGGGCGCAGATTCTGAAAGTATCCCGGTATGCTTCTTTATATGTGATACTTTTTTAGGTGGGGGATATTCCAGGGTCTGGGCACCATGTTTCCTTTCATGTCCATCAGTCTGTAGGACCCGCTTCCCGTTGTGCTTTCCACTTGATAGGGCCCCTCCCAATTGTAGGCGAATTTTCCAGCACTTGTATTCTTCGTGTTCTGGAACACTTTCCTGAGGACTAGGTCTCCTATCTGGAGGGTTCTGATCTTCACGTTCTTGTTGTAACTCCGGGCCACCATTTGCTTATAAGCGGCCATTCTGATGGCGGCGCTGGTTCTGAGCTCATCTATCGTGTCTAGGCTGCTGGCCATTTCTGTTTGATTGCGTTCTTCCGTTAGGCAGCCGTATCTCTGTGTTGGTACTTTCACCTCTGCTGGAATGACAGCTTCTGCTCCGAACACCAGGCTGAAGGGGGTTTGGCCTGTTGCTGTCTTTGGAGTGGTCCTGTCAGACCACAGAACCAAAGGCAACTCGTCTGCCCACTTGCCTCCAGCTTCCTCCAGTCTTCTTTTCATGTTGTCCATGACTATCCTGTTGCTGGATTCTGCCTGACCATTTGTCTGTGGGTACCTGGGAGCAGCTTTTAGTAGGATGATATTCCAACTAGCACAAAATGCTTCGGTTTTGTTAGATATGAACTGTGAGCCGTTGTCGCACACTATTTCAGAAGGTATACCGAATCTGCAGATTATGTTTCGTTTAAGGAAAGATATCACCTGATTTTCTGTAACCTGGGGGAAGGCCTCTGCTTCTATCCACTTGGAGAAGTAGTCTGTTAGTGCGAGCATGTAGGTTCTGTTCCCGGGTGCTCTGGGCAGCGGTCCTACTATGTCCATCCCCCATTTCATGAAGGGCCAGGGTGATATGATTGGATGCAGGGGTTCGGCGGGTTGATGCGTGACAGGGGCGTGTTTCTGGCAGGCTTCACACTTCTTGGCCAGCTCTACTGCATCTCTTCGTATCGTCGGCCAGAAGTATCCCATTCTGATTGCCTTGTTGGATAGGCTCTTGCCCCCTGCATGATTTCCGCAGTCTCCGCTGTGGAGATCGTGCAAGACTGTCTGTGCTTCTCCGTCGCCCAGGCATCTCAGGTAGGGTCCTGCGAGCGATTTCCTGAACAACACACCGTCTATTAGTATGAATCTGGAAGCTTTCATTTTGAATCCCCTTACCTCTTTTTTGTCTGCTGATAGGGTTCCGTCCCTCAGCCATCTTTGGTAAGGTGACCTCCAATCCTCTTGTTCTGGTTGCTCCGTGGTGTTGTTGAGGACGCCTAGTACGGCTTCCCACTGGGTGCTGGAGTTTTCAACTTCTCGGCCTTCCTGGGAAGTTGAGGGTTCCAGCACGTGGGTGATGGGGATTGAGGAGATGTCCCCTGGTTTGAATGTTGCCCCCATGTTAGCCAGTGCGTCTGCTTCCGCGTTCTGCTCCCTGGGGATTTGCTCTATTCGGAAGGTGATGAATCTTGCCGTCTTGTCTTTGACTACCTCCAGGTAGGCTGCCATCCTGGGGTCCTTAGCTTCATACTCACTGTTGATGTGATTTACTATGAGCTGCGAGTCGCTGAACGCCTGTAGGTATCTGACCTTGAGGTCCAGGGCCAGCTGGAGCCCCTGGATCAATGCCTCGTATTCCGCTACATTGTTGGTTGCTTGGAACTCGCACCGTACTGCCTGCACGATCATATCTCCCTGAGGGGATCTGAGCACCGTTCCTACCCCTGCTCCTCGGCTGTTAGAGGCTCCATCTACGTGCAGCGTCCAGCAGTTTTCCTCAGAGTCCATTTCTGGGGGTAGAATTTCTTTGGCTGCTTCCTTTTCCATTCCTGGACTAAAATCAGAGACAAAGTCTGCAAGGGCTTGCGATTTTATCGCGGTCCTTGTTTCAAATTTCAGGTCGTAGCCACTCAGGTGGACTGACCATTTGGACATTCTTCCAGAAAGTTCTGGTTTACTCAATATGGGTCTTAGGGGGTAGCTAGTCAAGACTGATATGGAGTGAGACTCGAAGTAAGGTCTCAGTTTGTACGAAGTTGTAACTAAAGCAAGAACGAGTTTTTCAGGGGCAGTGTACCTGGTCTCTGCAGGTAGCAGAGACTTACTGATGTAGTAGACTGGATGCTGGGTCCCTTCGTGTTCCCGTACCAGCACTGCGCTTACCGCCACCTCGGTTACTGACAGGTATAAGTATAACGGCTCCCCCTGCTCTGGTTTGGACAGGAGCGGTGGGGTGCTGAGGTACTTTTTCAGCTCTGTGAACGCCTTTTCGTGCTCTTCCGTCCACTCAAATCTCTTGCTTTTTCGTAGTATGTCATAAAACAGTCGGCATCTGTCGGAGGATCTGGAGATAAACCTATTCAGAGCTGCTACCCTGCCAGTCAGTTTCTGCACGTCTTTCGGCTTTTGGGGG
Source organism: Silene conica (assembly GCA_029255685.2). Lineage (NCBI taxonomy): Eukaryota > Viridiplantae > Streptophyta > Magnoliopsida > Caryophyllales > Caryophyllaceae > Silene > Silene conica. The sequence goes on along the minus strand of CM055318.2, from coordinate 74,502,969 downwards.
GATTCCAGTTGCAGGAGCGCTTTGATCTGCTCGCTACTTGCCTCAATTCCCCTTTGCGTGACCATGTACCCCAGGAATTTCCCACTGGAGACTCCGAACGTGCATTTGGAGGGATTCAGCTTCATCTGGTACTTCCTCAGGATGCTGAAGGTTTCTTCCAGGTGCTGGGGGTGTTGGCTTGCTGCTTTGGACTTGACAACCATGTCGTCTATGTAGACTTCCATGGTTTTGCCAATCTGGTCCTTGAACATCATGTTCACCAGCCTCTGATATGTGGACCCTGCATTTTTAAACCGAATGGCATAACGTTATAGCAGTAGATACCTCTTTCAGACCTGAATGCCGTTTTTTCCTGGTCCTCCGGATGCATTTTGATCTGGTTGTATCCGCTCCAGGCGTCCAAGAATGTGAGCATCTCGTGGCCTGCTGTTGCGTCCACCATTGCATCTATGTGTGGCAGAGGGAATGGATCTTTAGGGCATGCCTTGTTGAGGTCGATGAAGTCCACACACACCCTCCACTTCCCGTTCTTTTTGGGGACTACCACCACGTTGGACAGCCATTCTGGGTAGGTTACTTCCCTGATCTTCCCTGCGGCCAGGAGGTCGTCCACCTCCTGGTTTATCACCTGGTTTCTCTCCGCGGCAAATTTTCTTCTTTTTTGTTGGACCGGCTTGTAGCCGGGGCTTACGCTCAACCTGTGTGAAATTACGTTTGCGTCTATCCCCACCATGTCTTCGTGGGACCACGCAAAGCAGTCAATGTTAGCTTTTAACAAATTTAGCAGTTCTGAACGAACGGTACCTGTGCACTCTGCTCCCACCAATACCTTCCTCTCTGGGTGCAGCGGGTCCAGGGGAATTTCCTCTACCTCTACTTGGGGAGGTTCTTCATAGGTTCCCCTGACCTGCCTTGCCTGTGATTGCTATGCTGGAGGAGGAGTGGCTGTGGGTTTGAGCGCCACCTTGTAACAGCTCCTTGCTTCTTCCTGGTTTCCTCTTATAGTCTGGACTCCCCACGGCGTAGGGAATTTGAGGCACTGGTGGTATGAGGACGGAATGGCTTTCATATCATGTATCCACGGCCTGCCCAGGATGACGTTGTAGGTGGAGGGACCGTCAATCACCAGGTACCTCACCTGCTTGTTGATTCCTCCGGCGTAGGTTGGGATCATGATTTCTCCGAGTGAATGCTTTGTTTCTCCGCTGAATCCCACCAGTGGAACTGCCTTTTTGGTTAGGTCTGCCTCCCCAAATCCCATGCTCTTCAGCGTTTCCAACATGATGATATTGACTGAGCTTCCCGTATCTACCAGGATCTTCTTCACCCTGCAATTCCCTATGGATAGGGTGATGATCAGGGCGTCATCATGGTACTCAGTACCTTCTTCTACATCTGTCTCATCGAAGCTGACGATTGGCAGATCCTGGGCGCTGATCCTGCACGAGGACTCTGGCTTGTCTCCTTTAATTCGGGTAGCGTGCCTCTTGGCTGCGGAATAGGTGAGTCCGCACAGCTCCGAGCCCCCTGTTATCACGTTAATAGTTCTAGTGCAGAGAGGAGGGCTAGAGGGTGCTACCTGGCGAGTTGCGTTCACCTTGGTTCCTTTTGGCAAGATGTGATTCAGGTTGCCCTGCTCGTACTGATACCGGACCTCTTTTCTGAGGGTGATGCAATCTTCGGTTGTGTGCCCGATGTCTTCATTATGGAAGTCGCACCTCAGGTTGGTGTCTCTTCCGTCTTTACTCCTTTCTTCTGCCCGCTTCTTGGGCCACTTCACTTTTTCTCCCAACTCTTTCAGTGTCTTGATTAATCCTGCAAGATTGACAGTGAAACCATACTCCTGTACCTTAGGAGGCAGATTTGGATCATTCTTCCAGCTTTTTCCCCCAGAGACCTTATGCACCGGCCTGTTGTAGGGCTTTGACCTCTCCTGCCTGTCTGCTGCTGGCGCCTTCCTGCTGGTGGAGGCAGAGCCACAACTGATCCTCCTAGGTCCTGCGTCCTCTTCCAGTCGGATGGCGTCCAACGCCTTTTGCTGCACCTGAGCGTAAGCCGTGCATGGCCATTTGGTTAGCTCTTTGTATAGGTCGGAGGCCTGTGGTAGCCCCCAGCGAAAGGCGTGGATGGCAGCCTTCTCCTCGCAATGGGGTATGGACACCATTTCCTTGTTGAATCTGTCCAGGTAGTCTCTGGTGGATTCTCCATCACCTTGCTGGATCTCGTAGAGATCGCTGCTCTGCTTTTCTGGCCGCCTACTGCTGGCGAACTGCTGGTTGAACGCGTTCACCAGGTCTGCAAAGCTGGATATGCTGGAGTTGGGTAGAGTGACGAACCATTGTAGGGCGGCTCCTGAGAGAGTAGACCCGAATCCTTTACACATACATGCCTCCTTCAGGGAGCCCGAGGCCGTGATCACCATCATTTTCTGCTTGTATTGATTGATGTGGTCTATCGGATCTGCTGTTCCATCATAGCTGGTCATGTTCGGGGGAGTGAACCCCTTAGGCACATCCACCGAGACGATGTTGTGGGTGAATGGCGAGTCTGCGTAGCTGTCTGGGGCCGCTTTCTCCAGGGGCCTTGGCATTCCTGGTATGCGGCTGACTAGGTCCCACAGCTCTTTGTATTGGTGTTCCCATGGATTCGGTCCTGCAAGAGGGTTAGCAAAATTCCAAGGGGTAGTATGAGTGAGAGGTGCATACCCTGGTGCTCCTGGTGTCTGACTGACCGTGGGCTGACCGGGCGCTTGATGACCCGTCGGTACAGTGTGGACTATCGATGGTGTCTGTTGAGCGGGGTATCCTAATGAGCCAGCCCCCAGCGGAAGGGGTTGCCTTGCCGACGATCCCTCTCCTTGCGTCCAGACCGAGGTTGGGGTGAAAAAAGTCCCTGCATTACCATGTTGGTTAGTGCTAGTAGGTAACCTTACAGATCCGTTACCTTGGGCCCCCGTTTGAGGTGGCGGTGAATCTAGGTTGATGGAAAGGTAGCCCAAGCCTGCCGGAGTGATTCTTCCTGGAGGGGCAAGCCCTGTGAGGTCCAGTCTGGTGACTATCTCGTTGGGAATGGTTCTGGCCTCGCTTCTGCTCCCGGGAGGCCTTGGGACTCCTGCTTCTGTGCCCGGATTTCCACCGACGCGTGGAGGTTGGTTCTGAGTCGTGGCTAACTTTCTGAGCTCCTGGTTGTCCTTCTTCAAGCCGTCGACCGCTTGGTGGAGGGCAAAGATTCCTTCCATCATTGTCTTCCACAATGGCTGGGGTGGGAGCGTCTGCTGAGCCTGAGCTGGTTGCTGCGCCGCCGCTGGTGACGCCTGACTGCGTCTGGGGAGTGCTGACAACAAGGGGAGTGGTCACTGCCGGAGTCGGAATTTCCTGAGCCTCCACGGGGATGGAAGAAGATTTTGTTACCACTGGGATGGGTTGTGAGGTCGTTTGAGAGGCTGGGTTTGTCATTTTGAGAGATTTCTGAGGGATTTTAGGATTTTACGCTTTTGGGTTGAATAATCACTACAGCCCCACGGTGGGCGCCAAAATGTTTAGGTCGAAATTTACGGTAGTTTTTATGAGGTTATAGTGAATTCAAACCGAGAATATGATTTAATGGATCAGCTAAGTATCAAGTAATGCAAAGAGAAGAAGTATGGAAAAGACGAAGAGTGATGACGCAGAAATCCCTTAGGAAAAAACTGCGGGAGGGATGTTTCCTCCAATTTCTACTAGAATTATCCTTCAGGAAGTGTATGCGATTACAAGTATTTCTTAGGGTTTTCTTAGTGCTTTGTGTATGCTTAGTGTGTAATGAATCTTACATGTACAATGTTTGCATATATATAAAGGCTTAATGCTATGGACCGTTGGATTAGAGTCCAATCCAACGGGTCTTTTCTCTTTCTTTTACCCATTTTAGGGTCTTCTTCCTGCTTGCTTTTTCTGACGGAGGCCTGGTGTGTGGCCATTTGAGGTAATCTCGAGCCTCCCCGTTTTTAACTCTTTCTTCTTCCTCGTTTGGGCCGTCTTCTTCCTTCCTCTACAATCTTCCTCTCATATTGACTTCATATTTCCTTTTCCCATTGACTTTAGCATCCCATGTGTACTTTTCCTTCCAATCACGCAGTGCCACGTGTTAGCCTACAAAATGGTCATTTTTGGGGCGTAACAACATTGTGCTATCTTCTTTGCCTTTTCTCGTTTGCTCGTGCAAATAACAAGCTACTTTTCGTGTTTATAGTTACTAGCCTAATTTATTACATTATTTATTGTATTAATCTCTCCGTCTCGATCAATTGTTATCCATTTTTTTTGACACAAAGATAATGAATTTGGATCACACAAATCATATAACCCCATATGCAAATGAAATGTGATCCACAAAAGGTTGCCAAAAATGAAATAGATAACAATTCAATGATATACTCAAAAATAGAAATAGATAACTATTGACCGGAACAGAGGGAGTATTATTTCCACTCTTTGTTCCGGTCAATAGTTATCTATTTCCATTTTTGGGTGTATCATTGAATTGTTTGGAATCATTCCTTCTTTCACCATTTCTCCCCTAACTCATTTGCCAATAAATAAGGAATTTTTTGAATAGTATATCAAACATTAAATACACCATTAGTGTTTAACGCCTAAAATAGGTAACCATAATTGCCACTTATTTAAATATTCATGCAACGCGCGGGCATAAAGAATTAATTTATACAGTATTATTTTACAATAAATTTTAGTGAAAATTGTTAATTACCACCTAGTATTTACCGTATTTTACAAACTACCACCTTGTATTTCGTTTATTACAAATAACCACCTAAGTTACATTGTATATATCCGAACTACCACCGTATTTCATTCCCGATCTTCATTTAGCATAATTTCCGACTTATTAAGTGAAAAAAAACTATGGCGTGACGATAACACCCTTAATTTTATTCACTCCAAACCGTCATTACCATCTAATTACCGTCTAACTAAAAGAGAAACTAAATCAAACCACTCATACCCAGAGAAACTAAATCAAACCAGTCACACCCAAACATACAATCGCAATCAAAATCAAAATTAAATTTGAAAAATCAAAATCAAACAACCAAAATCGTGAGGACCTTCATCTACCTATAGATACGACACCCGTCCATCAAAACTTGTACACAATCTCATAGACCGAGTAATTTACCCTCAAATGCAGTGGCCGAAAGAATTGACGCAGCGGTGAAAGGGTTTGGTGACTAGTAGGTGAAGGTGGCAGATCCGGGGGTGCGATACAATGGTGAGTTTGACTTGACAGTGCATAGCAGCGGCGAGTAATTAGTGAGAGTGGCGGTGGTGAGTAAGCGGTGGGTCGGGTGACTAGTAGGTGATGGTGGCGGTGGTGAGTGATGGTGGGTCGGGCGATGAGTGAATAAAAACTGAATCAATTTCTGATATTTTGAGTGTGGTGGTGTGGTGGTCCGGTGGTTGTGGCGGTGGCGGGATGCTTTGAGCTTGTTGTTGTTGGTGGTGGAGAAAAATAATATGGCAATATTGTTGATTGTTGAGCTGATGAGGATGATTTTTTTTGTATGAATTTGATAAGGAGGATGGTGTCTTCGGCACTTTACCCTAATCAAAGGGCGAGATCACCCATTTTAATATGCATATCCATTTTTGTCATTTCCTTATTTATGTATTAGCTCTCCATGATTTCCAGCTTTTTAATGGAGCTTATTGGTGGTAATACGCCGCTGCCTTCTCCTTTTACTACTATAGTGAAGATGCCCACATACTTGTGAGAGTGAACGATCTTTGATGGGCCTCCGTTGTTCTAGCTAGTAGAAGTAAGCAACTCAGATCAGTACTAGATTAAAGAAGAGGGGATGATGAATTATTTGGTGATAATGATGATTGATGAATGTTATTGGATTGTTAGTTTTAGGTGTTAATACGTGCGTCACTTGATTAAGGGTAATTTAGTCTTTTCATAATATATTAACTTAACAAGTCGGAACTTGAATAAATTGATGATCGGAAATGAAATATGGTGCTAGTTCGGATATATACAACGTAATGTAGGTGGTTATTTGTAATAAACAAAATACAAGGTGGTTGTTTGTAAAATACGGTAAATATTAGGTAGTAATTAACAATTTTCACTAAATTTTACTATCGGTTACAAGTTGAGGAGGTGTACACTAAACGTACAAGTGAGAAGGCAGGTGGACAGTCCTCAACGGGAATTTGTGATTATTTTGAGGTGGAATACAATTGGGATCAAGTTAATATGAGTTGAGCTGAGTTTCAGAAGTCATAACCGTCTAGCAAAACCGTCAAACATGAGTTTGGCTTGACGGTTACGAAAAATCCAAACGATATCTCCAACTTGACGAAGGCGGTGCAGGATTCAGGAACAACACAATTAATTGAAACTGTTAATTAATTTCTTCGACGATTATTCTCTTCTAGGGTTTTACTTTTCGATTAAAAATGTCATCCTCTAAATCGAACGACATTCATATGCTCCAATTGGAGGATCATCATGAAGAAACTATCTCCGATTCCTTCATTTGCTGTGTTTGTTTGTAAGTTTCCATAAGCTTGCCTCTTTCTGATTGATTTATTATTAGTTATTTTGTTTTTTCATCGATTAAATGTTTATTTGTGCAAATGCGGAATTAATCTTATTTGAATTCCTCCATTTGATGCACCAGCTATCTCTCGTTTTCGAGATAATTCGGGTTTGTTAATGTGTTCATTGTGTCTAGCTAAATATTTCGGAAATATTAAGCGAAAGTTGATTTGGAAAAGCTGCTAATTTGATGCATGATCATCGTTGTCATTTTTCGTATGATGAATGTGGATCATATATGGTTGTGAATTTGAGTGGATGGCGGTGCCTTCATCAAAACATTGATATCAACCACGCTCACCTTTGGTGTATTTATCGATACTTAGTGATTCAATTGAATGCAACCTTTTTTTCTGTAGCGAGTTAAGATGAGTGAAAAGACATATACGGAGTATTATTTTTGTAGCTAAGACTAAGGAAGCTACGCAAAAGTACATTACCTAAGGACTTGATGTTATTGCTAAAACTTTGGTAGGAAACTATCTCTTTCACTGTGTTGGGAATTAAAAAGAAGAAGGGGATGTTATTGAGGGAGAAGCCGAGAAGTACAGACAGATAAGAACCACCGATACATTTATCAAATTTCTTTGGCTTCTAGTTTCTTTGGTGATCATACATTTATCAAATAATTTTCGCTACTCAACATCAGCTTCAAACACCCAAAGGTTTCTTGAGTCACCTTTGATGTTATATTAATGCTCTTCTTTTTTATTTATTAAAATAAATACCTATTCAGAAGTTGGCTGGAAAAAAATCTTATAGGTTAAGGAACCAACAAAAACAACATTACGCTTGTACCTCGGTGGCTCCCGCAAATTGCGGGGTAATATTCGCAAATTCCTACGGCCTATGGAACCAATTAATGAATCTTGAAACAAAAAATTGGGCAATGATTAAATCTCGTGAGCTGTGAGGGAGTGAGAGCGTAGTTTAAAAAAGCGCTCATAGGCCTCGTGGTGTCTAAGGCAAACAGATTCCAAAGAGGCGAACCTAACACACGATGCGCAACTATTTCTTAAGAAATTTTTACTCTAAAATGTACATGTTCGCTTGAAAATTCAATGCACCTTGTGTCTATAAAGCGCATGCCTTCGCCTTGTAGTTGTTGCCTTGTGACCACATCACCTCAGTGCGCGGCCACCTTCTCAAACTAAGAGTGAGAGAGACAATTAGTCTGATATAATTAGAGAGTAAGGGGAGGAAATAATTGAAGAGGGGATCTGATTTTTAATGTTAAACTGTTATCGTGATGCTAAATTATAGCAGTAGTCGTCATCACAATAATGGCCACGAAGTGTGGTAGGGTACCTTGAATCATGATGCAGCGGCACAGAGAATAACATGGTTTATTGCAGTGTGTTTTTAGTCCTTATATTTGTACCGATCTGGATATCCATTTTATTAGTAATATATTGTCCTAGGATCATATATGACACCAAAATGCTGGCAATTGCTAGCTCTATGGGTCAAATACCGGCGAGAACGACACAGAAAAATGACATGGTTTATTGCAGTGTGTTTTTTAGTCCTTATATTTGTACCGATCTGGGTATCCATTTTATTAGAAATATATTGGCCTAGGCCCTAGGAGCATATATGACAACAAAATGTTGGCAATTGCTAGGTCTATGGGTCAAATACCGGCAAGAACGACACAGAAAAATGACATGGTTTATTGCAGTGTGTTTTTTAGTCCTCATATTTGTACCGATCTGGGTATCCATTTTATTAGTAATATATTGGCCTAGGATCGTATATGACAACAAAATGTCGGCCAATTGTCAGCTTTTTCTAAAAGTTCATTTATGTACTGGAGAGTATCCACCTGGTAAGCTGCAAAAGTTTGAAGTATTAGTTGATATTGCTATGTCTCTATTGCTGAGCTAAGACCACGACGGTAACTTCTGTTGAATTTTCTGGATTTTCACTTGAACTAGGTACTTGGCAGGAGCTCCAAAGCTATAGCGTGATTTTTGGTAATAGAAGATCATTAGGTAGTAGTTCAAACAATGTGAAATTTGGGTAGTAATTTTTTTTTTCCAAGAACTAGTGAGCAACAACAAAATCGGCTGATACTCGTCATTTGGCTTTATTTATGGCCTTCAATTCAGTCATGGTAACCTATAAAACCTTTACAAAAGTATTGTGCTGCGATGTTGCTGCCTTTATTTAATGTCACGCCTGTCCCCTCAGGCCATAGAAATCTCGATTAAAACACCAAATTGTGGCAGAGTTGTTAATAGGATTTACCGCTAGTGTGTTTTGAGGCGCTATCGTGCGCATTGTGGTGCAACAATCAAGAGTATAGTGTATTGTCTGATTCTGTTATAATTCTTTAATAGCAATTTAATACCATGCTTGGAGGCACGGGGGTTTATGATACTGATTAGTTTTCGCTGAGACTAAAGCCTTATTTAGTGTATTTTTGAATGAAACTGATGATTACCGATTTAGCTTCCGTGTGCAAGTCTCTTGGTAAGTTAGGATGGCCCACTCTTGGTTTAGTATATATGTGATCCTAGGTCTCGTTTCCTTAATTCGCAATGGCAAAACATTCGGAAAAGGATGGCTTCATGTATGCTGGTTCAGGTTGTCAAGTTGTCTACTCTCTTTTGTAAATAACGTTTCTGACTAAAATATATTTTATTTTATTTTGTAGGGATCTTCTCTATAAACCTATTGTGTTAGGTATGTTATTTTATAGTGCGCAAATACCCTTTTGAAAGGTATTCCGAAACGAACTAATCACTATTGCTTGTTGGGCAGAATGTGGACATGTTTCCTGCTTCTGGTGTGTTCACAAATCCATGGATCCTTGTCATCAGTCTCATTGCCCAATTTGTAGGAATCCGTATCATTACTTCCCTACGATATGTGAAAGGTTACATTTTCTGCTTGTGAAAATGTATCCCCTTGCTTATAAAAGAAGGGAAAAGCAGATTCTTGGTAAGCTTGCTTATTAAAGTTAGTAATATCTTACCGTTTACATACCTCACTTACCTCATTGTGGTTGTCAGACTTTAAACTTTAGAGTTGCATTTTGTTAGGATCATTGTTGCACTGAACGCAATAGTTGACCCAACTTTCCCTGTCAAGTAACACCACAATAAGAATTCGCTGCCTATCTTCCCTATATTTCTTGGTCTATGATTGGTCCATTGCATTTCACATGATATATCTTAACTTCCAAAATCCAAATAGTAGTGTCATGGTAGAAGGTACCAAGCTTCTACGTTATGTCCATATGTAAAGCACTGTCGTGTGTGGAAGCATTTGTAAGTTCGCAACATACTTTCTAGATATGAATACTTCTATGGGTTTAGGGTGGTGCTTGGCTAAATATTGATATGTGTATAACTGTATACTTATTCAGAATGAAATCATTTGTGATTTTCATTTTGAGTCTGGCGGTAACCATTGCCGACCGCTATTATTGTCGTGTCGTAGATTTATTGCATTTTGACTTCTGGTTGTAGATTTAACGCAAACATAAAATTTGTATTCATATGCAAATTTCAAGGTGTGTACTTTATATACTGGGTTAGTTTCACCTTGAATTGTTCATATAACATTGAATTTTTTGTTTGTATTCTTCAGAGGAGGAAGAGAAGATGGGTCTCTTCTCACCACAACTAGGTGAGCAAGAGATTAACAACGTTGGCAAATTTAAACCTTCTCATGGTGTCAACAATTTGTCTGATATGTCTCCATCCCCGTGCATCATAAAGGAAGACGAGGATGGGTTGCAACTGAATATAGAGTGTTCAACTGCTATAAAGGAAAACAGTCCGCCAGCTAATGTGTATGGTAGAAACTGCAAAAGTGTTTCAATTGCCGACTTACTCTGTCCAGCTTGCAACCAACTTTTTTTTCGCCCGACAGTTCTAAATTGTGGCCATGGTAACTTTTGAACTGCTACATTACTCTTTCCCGATTTTATTCCCATATTGACTTTATACGGTCTCTTAAGATATTTTTACTATACTCTTCTGCATTTATAGATCACTTTCCTTGGTTGAAAATATGATTTTGCGAGATACTGAAGTATTTGATAAAGTATATATTCTAGTATCATATTTCCCTCTATTTTCTCGATTTAGCCCCATTTGTCATTTGTCTGTGAGAGGAATTTGAAAACTAGGGCTCAATGGGAAAATGGAGGGAGTATAATTTTTTAATTTATGACTCCAACTTTTTCTATACTTCTTTTTCAGGAATCTCGACTTTTATAATTTTTTCAAAACTCCTACATTACTAAATCTTCTCTCCAAAACGCCACTAAAAGCCAATTTTTGCCTAAATTAAATATTAGCAAAATACCAATCATGAAATATCTTTATTTTTCGCTAAAAGCTCACTTTGGTAGAAAGAAAGACCATTCATTAATTATGTTTGTGAAAAATTATTTTGGCAAATTATGGCTTTTGGTGAGAGTTTTGGGGAAGATGTCCAGAAAAGGTGGAGTCGTAAAAAGTTGCAAAAGGTGGCAGCTTTAAGAATGAGGTGTATAAAAGGGAGTTGTGAATTATATGTAATATATTTATGGTCAATATTTCGTAGAATGTTGTAAAAGAGAGGAAGTATGAATTTTGCTTAAGTGCTATCTTGTTGAGACTTGAGAGGATTCTTCATTTTTTTTGTCTTTTGTCTGTGCTCCTTATTATGGTAATGGTTTTTTATGCATGTCTTTTTTTCTTTTTTTTGTGTCTCTAGTGTTGTGTGAAGCTTGCATTGTGGTTCCAGAAGACGAAGTAATCATCTGTAAAGTTTGTGAAATCCCACACCCAAGAGACTGCCCGAACATTTGCGTGGAGCTGAATAATTTTGTGGAGGAACAATTTCCTGATGAATTTGCAACGCGAAAAGGAAATATTCAAGAAATGCAGTCACAATTTCAACATAAAAATTCATCTTCCTGTATGGCTTCCTTCTTGTTTCATCTCTTTGTTCTAGAAAAGTTGTTATGCAATGGTATTAGAGGGAGTCTAAACTTCATTCAACCAGTGTCTGAGTGTAGGGGAATTTCAAGTGGGGTAGCCTACCATCGCTAGTTCACTTATTGTGCGTCTAACATGGGAGAGTGTTTATAGACCATTAGGAGACGTCCCTGCTGTTAGCAATATTGACGAGTGAGCAACTAACTTCCTTCCCCCCCCCCCCCCCCTCTACCTAATGTGATTATGAATCATTTTCAGTAAAAACTAGGATCATCTTAAATTAGGCTGTGCTCAGTTGATCAAAAGGATAGAGCGGAGTGTCTAAAGATAACTCTAAACTAATAAAAGGTCTAACTTGGATGGCCGTTGGCGACATATGGCACATTCACACATGGCTTGTGGTAATAAGTTCCAAATATCGAGTAAGATTTGACTTGGAAGTTGGAACTGCGTGAAACCATGTGAGCCATTGAAGTTTGAGGTGAGTTTTTTTATCTAATAAATAAGTCGAAGGCGCACCAAGAACGATGATCCTCAAATGTGAAGGAAGGCCCCATGCCCATAAAAGAAAGGCAGGAAACAAGAACATATGATTTGACTATCAAGAATGATTACATCATGGAAGAAATTGAGGACTGTGCTTCAAATGTTGAAAAAAACAATCCTGAAATTTATTTAAGTTGCAGGGAAATTTGGAAAACTTACTTGGTGTGATCTTACCAATTGTGAGTGACTTTGTTCTAGATGATATCCACCCCTGTCTTACTGATTATTATAAAGGCCTCTCTCTCTCCCTCCCTCCCAAGTCTGAAAAAGGAGCCACCCTCTAATGGGAGGCCCAAGTGCCCAACTCCATAGTTCATGGAACACATTACTTGATTGTTCGTGGAACGCATTTTCTCAGCTCAACAATTAACAGATCCTTAGTCCGAATTCCCAACTGATTTGGGGCAGGCTAACATGAAAACGTGTCTGGAACCATCATTCTTTTTGGGTGTCAAATGAACGGCAAGGGGAGTACAATATAAAGGATAAGTGGATTCGAACTTTTTTAACTACTAGGCTAAGACCTTTTCCAATGCTATATTTTCTTTCTCCAAAGTAAACGTGTAGCGCTCTGAAATACCCTTGTCCAAGATTTCTTGTTTTTCCCTAACCCTCAGAGCTCACATCACTTCACTACTTATCGGACCTTCTAATTTGTGCATTGGTTGGTCTCCTCCTCACATAGCCAAACTAGCCTATGTGATTGATGACTTTACCTCCTACACGACTCCTTTATTGCCAAAGTTGTAATAAGTGGTTCTGATGGGTCTTTTGGTTGCAGCTTGGAAGGTAACGAGTGGTCTTGAAACTTTTATGGAGTAAGACGGTCATCGACAATCTAATTAGTGGTCTTGATTTTGACTATTTGTCTAATTAATAACATGCAAATCTTTGATCTTGATGTGGAACTAATCCATCCAATGAGAAGTAATTGTCATGCTTGTGAACAGTCGAGCAGAGTCGTCATTTATGAGAAGGGAGTACATTATATTGCATTACGTAGGGTACACATAATTAAGGATTTCATGACGGTGGGTTTTTGCTGTAGACCTTGCCACATTATGGATTAATATCACATTTTTCTTCATTTTCCCCTTGTCCCCATACCACTGATCTTACAACTTTTAACAAATGTGCCATGTAAAGACCTTGGGAATTGGTTTTTGTGCCAATGTGTTAACTAGGAGACTTGAGTTGCTGTTGATGTTTACTTTCAGTTTCTACTTCAAAAAAATCTGCCAAGAATGGATTCGAATTGCCTACGAGTGAAGAGAATCTCTTACCATGGTGGAAAGAATATGTTTCAAAACTCCATAGCGGTGTTGGTTGTGATCATTGTGGAGTAAGTCTCTCGCTCCTTTTACATTATTTTCAGTTTTGTATTTACTTGGATAATTACACTGGATTCAGTTCGCCTGTACAAGTGAGCTAGTATATATTTGTTATTCCCCTTGGGTCCTCATGGCTTTGTTGTTATATGTTCCACTTTATTGCCCATTGGACATCGCCCATTGCTTTTCTTGCTTTTAGAGCTTAATAATCATGCCATCGGCCATTTAGTTCAAGTCTCGGTCAGCAGAAAAAAGCTTAAAGTAGCAAATGTCCGTTATTGAAAAGGGAAATAACGCTGGAAACACCTCGACACCTCGTTTGTCTTTCTTTCGAAAGTTAGGGAATAAATCGAAGAGGGGAGAAGGGAAAAAGTTTTTTATTTACTCTTTATTGGTGGAAAAACTTTGTTCTTCGTTGCGGCAATCCAACCAATGATGGAGATTCTCCACCTTTTTGTTATCTCCTATCTGAAATTAATGGCTGTAGACAATGATTAATGTTGGCAGATCTTAATTTATTTGGGAGAGTTGGTTTTGTTGTTGTAACTTGCAAGTATGGTGAACATAAAAGACTAATATATATTTGGTGGGGGAGAAATAAAATGCAAGGATAAAACTGGACTGTATAAAGGGCTGCAAACTTCGGAAGGCATTTGCTGGAGTTAACACAATTATAATACCAAACCGAGGCTTATATGCTAGTAAGCTACCGCCTACCGATGCTGTTTATACTTAACTCACACGGGTATGCATTCATATGTGGTGTACTATGTTTCGTGAATACAAATATAAGCATGGTAGGAAACAAGGAAGCAGCTCTAAAATAGCGCTCTAAAATGTACGCAGTGGAACATGTGTTTGTTATGTCAATTGTCCAACACATAGCGCTCTAAAATGAATACATTTTTAGAGTAACATTATTATGATATTATGCTGATTATGTTAAGGTTGTGGAACATGTGTTTGTTATGTCAATTGTCCAACACATACGCAATTAGTATATTTCAAGGAACGTCAAATGCTAACAACAATATCAACTCAGTGGTTGATGCGAACTATGTTTACCTTGTCTTGAAAACACACAGAATTTGTTTCTTAGTGACACATGCTTAATAAAAATTGTGTATGTGTTGCCATTGCTACTTCATAATATATAAGAAGCGCATGCAATTCACTGAGTAGCATTTACATTGCCTAGCAAGTCAAATTTCCCATGATTTTGCTTTGCATAACTCACCTAAATTAGCGAAAGTTTTTTGGTACATAAGAAAGGTAATTTCCGCTCACCAAGGCAAGGATGCTAATGTAGATAGACATGGTTTTTAAGTTTTGAATGCCCTTTTCTCTTAATACTTCATCTGTCCTTTATGTGACATGGTGTTAGGCACCAAGGCATGCTAACTGACAAATTTACCCATGTCTCAAGGGCGAATAGATTTCAGCTGTTTTACTCCGTGGACTTTGTATGAATGAAATCGAGCAGCTTATCTGACAACATGAATTTGGTTATAACTGCGTAGATGTATCCGATAGTGGGAGAGAGATATAACTGTCAAGATTGTAAGGAAAAAATAGGGTTTGACCTTTGTGGAGAATGTTACAACACACGTTCCAAACGCCCGGGCCGCTTTAATCAGCAGCATACTCCGGATCATAAGTTTGAGCTTGTGAAGCCTCGGCAGATTCCAGTTAGCTTAATGTTCCGACTTGTTGGAGGACATATTGTAGATGGCTCAGGAATCCCGGCTATGGCTATTAGTGCTATGGAAGACTCCTCTGATGGCTGGATTGAGGTTGATTCTACTAATAACGAACTTGATGACATTCTTGATGGTTCGTTATCTGTAGAGTTTAGTGATGCTTTATCTCCGGGTCACCACGATGTTGACATGGAGCATCAAGAAGATGTTCCTCCTTCAACATGATACTGGACAAATTGTCATATAGGATGCGTTTACGTGTGAATGTATTAACTTCTAGCCAAATGAGAGATCTATGGAGTTACTGAGTTGGTTCTACTCTTGAGACCTTCTCGTTGAGAGAATGTAATATAGACTTCATTTTTTTTACAGTTAAATGGGTGTAATTTATATATCAACTCGATTTATATATATACTCAAAATTGGTCGGAATAATATCAACACGAATGAGTATAATGAGAATAAGCGTGTGATTTGTAATTTTGTTAATATATTCTGTATACAACACTTTGGGTTCGGGTTAGAAAAATGTTTGAGCTTCATGTATTAAATTTTGAATTTGGTATTTATGAAGAAATTTATTTAAATTTGTTACTCCAAAGGAAACTCTTGTTCGTGATTAAAAACCGTGTCTTCATACCCACAAATATATGATTAACCAAATTTACTTTTTTAGTCAGAGAATGGTAAGAGGAAAATCCCATGGTTAGCCTGGGAGAAACTTTGTCAACCGAAAAATCAAGGCGGTCTTGGGTTTCAAGGTGATGGTTGAGGCCCAACTATTATTAATATTCCTAATAGTAACTTTCATGAATTTAATTTGGCCCTCCTCGGTAAGCAAGCATGGTGAATGATCACCAATCGGAATTGTTTAATGGCGCAAGTGTTGGGAGGTAAATACTTTCCAAACCAGTCCTTCATGAAGGCACATCTGGGTACATACCCGAGCTACACTTGGAGAAGCATCTATGATGCTAGGGAGGTCCTTATGACAGGTATACGGCGGCGAGTTGGTAATGGGCTGAGTACGCAAGTGTGGTATGATCCGTGGGTAGTGGGTTCGAAGTCACGGATGGTTTTATCTCCTCTCGGTGATGCGCGGGATGACATGATTGTGGTAGACTTGAGGTCGGCGGATGGAGCGGATTGGGATCATGCGAAGATTTGCGCTCTGTTCTTACCGTTTGAACAGGGTAGGATCATGAACACTCGTATTAACAGGGGCGGGGTTGAAGATGATTGGGTGTGGGACTTGGAGAAGGATGGGGAATACTCGGTGAGGTCGGCCTATAAAGCTCTAATGGGAGACTATATATGCAGCGCAAGAAGGACCCTCGGACATCTCTCAATCAAGCTGACTATGGCGTAAGATCTGGACAAGTCGAGTTATACCACGGGTTAAGGTTTTCTTTTGGCAATTTTGTAGTGATGCGATTGCAACGCTAGGGAATCTAGCTCGTCGTATGAAGGCTGGGGAGGTTGAATTTCCGGTTTGCTTGAATGCGGTTGAGACGTGTATCCACATGGCTGGAAACTGTTCGTATGCTCAGCGGGTCTGGCAGGGTTTGGGGCTGGAGGTTCGGTCTACTGTGGGATGCGAAAGGGCTAGGGACTGGGTGGAAGACGTGGCTAAGGAGCTGGATAGGAGGGATGTCGAGATCTTTATGTTGGGAGTGTGGGCAATTTGGGAGTCGCGTAACAAGCTGATTTTTTAGAACAAAACACCGAAATCTGAATTGACCGTGCGCCGTGTCCAGGATCTGATGAACGAGTTGGTTAGGGCTGGAGAAAATGGAGGGCATTCTCTGGAGCAAGGGGGTCTGTCGGGGACAGAAGGAAGGAGTGGTAGCAACTCCGAAGACCGGATAAGTAGAGGACGCGAGGGCTATACGGTTATGGTGGATGCGGGTGTGAAAGACGGGTGTGGGACTGGTATAGGGGCTTGGTGCAGTGACGGAGATCAGTCGATTCGATGGGCTTGGGAGGAGAGGAGACAGGAGGAAATGGAGGTTCGAGTAGCGGAAGCGGAAGCTGTTTTTATGGGTCTCCGGTTAGCAGAGCAACACAATATCCGTAACATTACCATCAAAAGTGATTGTCAAGGGGTGATTGAAGCTTTGCAAGGGAAGAAGGAAGGTCGTAGTGATTTCCATATTCTTATTAGCGAGATTATTTCTTTTAGTAGTTTAAACTTTGGTTTGGTTTTTTTGTCGGTAGTTAGTCGGAAGCGGCACAGAGCAGCCCATCATCTGGCTCACTCTTGTAAGTGTGGTGTAGGTAATCTCCTCGTAGGCTCGTCTATCCCGAGTTATTTTGTGGAGCTTGCGAAAGTCGATTCAGTTATTAATTAATTCCCCCCACCACCACCACCCCCACCCCGGTGGGATTTCAAAAAAAACAAAAAAAAAAAAAATTTAAACACATAACAGGGGTGATGGGCCCATTTTTTAAGAACGATAAGCTTTTATAAATAAAATAAAATTATTACATAGCGTGCAAGTACTATACAAATAAAAGAGTACTAAAGATCACTCAACTACTTACTATAACCGACAAAAATGGTACTCAAAGTTGTAATTAAAGAGAAAATACGACTTTAAAAGGTGGATGATAATGCGTGAGTGTCAAATTTGATCGATTGAACGTTCTTTGTCATGGTGCTTGTAACCATAGTGATAGAGTGAGCAAAACTGCAAAACAAGTTGAAACATCGACGGAAATCAACGATCGTTTCTTCGAAGTAGCAAAAGCTCGGCTCTTTCGACCTTTACTATTGGAACAACCCTTATTGTGTCTCCATTTGTTATTCAACTGATTTTTGACCGCTGCAAATGTGAACTTGATCATTGAAACTTTGCTAACATGGGAAGATCATAAAAGAGTCGTTTCTTCTTTATCAACTTAGGCATGTTTTTATCAAGGTACTCCAACATAGGAGAAGAAGTGGAAACTTGTGCTTTTCCTGAAATATCTTCCAGAGGAGTTTCCGTCTAAAAGGTTTTAGAGTTAAGGCGACGGACCCTCGTGATATATAACGGACCCTGAAGATGACCCGGTATAAACCGACCCGAACCCGCCATTGACTTGACATAACCGAATCCTATATGACCCGACCCGTAACCAACCTGAGTGACTCGATTGACACCTCTACCATTGACCTATCCAAACTCGCGGGTTCACTACCACAGTCTCTTATAAGTCGAACTAGCTTAATAACAAAACTTCAAATATATTAGTTTAATTTACGTGTATAATACTTTATCACGACGACAAATATCTTCAAAAAGGCTATCATCCTTCTAAGATTTTCATGTTTTATACTTGTAATATGATAACAAACTTGACTAACAAGTCAATCAAGTATGGAACCGATCATTTCGGGTTTAAAAGGATTAAGTTGGATTAATTTAGATATTTTAGATACTTTAAGGGTGTTGGTTAGCATCCGACAACAAATGTAATATTCAACTCAGGTTGAGTCATCAATTTATCTTACGAGTCTAATTCAAACCATACCTCTACTGAAATCCGGATACATATCAAGTCAATTTTACCAGGCGTGAATCAATAACGATCTTACACGATTATGGATTATAAAAAAAAAACAAAGTACCAAACTATGTAACATGGGCCAAACCAAAATACATACAACAAAAACCCACATAACCCATTGATCCATCACACCAATAAACCCTAGAATTCTGCCCTCATTTATTCACTTCTTCATCCATTCCCTTTTCCCTTCCAACACAAAACAGCCGCAGAGCTTGGTAAGCCTCCAGCATCAATCAAAATGGTGTCAGGATCAGGAGTTATGTCGAAAAGGGTAGTGGTAGATGCACGCCACCACATGTTAGGACGTTTGTCCTCCATTGTTGCTAAGGAACTTCTTTCTGGACAGAAAGTTGTTGTTGTCAGATGTGAAGAGATTGCTCTTTCAGGTGGTCTTGTTCGTCAAAAAATGAAGTATCTTCGTTTTCTTCGTAAACGTATGAATACTAAACCTTCTCATGGTCCTATTCATTTCCGTGCTCCTTCTAAGATCTTCTGGAGGACTGTTCGTGGGTACGTATTCAAATTCTTATCGTTACGTTGTTTTGTTTTATTTTGGTACGGGTTAGTGGGTAGTCCTATTTCATATGTTTGATTAAAATACGTCTCGAATATATTGAACAAACGTATGAAATTGGAGTGGACGAAGCGAGTATGAGATTTAGTAGTGATGTTTTTGTGTGAATGTAGTTGTGTTGGCTCTTAATTGTTACTTACTCCGTCTCAAGGATCTTCCTTTTAATTAAATATAAATGAATGATTGTGATGGTAGGATTATTTTTCATTAGTAAAAGAGAATTGGGTAAAACACTTCCGTTTCATTCTGTTGTTTTATCATCTGAACAGATGAGAAGATTGTGGTTTGTGTGTTACAATCTCTCACTAGCGATATATGTGTTTGTTGGTTATGTTTTATCTGGCTCTGTGACTGTTTGAATTGGTCTTTGTGAGTGTGCGGTTGATTTGATCGACTTGTAGGGTTTTGGTTTAGGGTTTGTATTAATTGGTTATCTGAGTATGTGAGTGTGCGGTTGATTTGATCGACTTTTAGGGTTTTGGTTTAGGGTTTGTATTAATTGGTTATCTGAGTATGTGGGTGTGCAATGTGATTGATACTTGATTGTATGTAGGATGATTCCACACAAGACCAAGAGAGGAGCTGCTGCATTGGCTAGGTTGAAGGTTTACGAGGGTGTTCCCCCACCTTATGACAAGGTCAAGAGGATGGTTGTTCCCGATGCTCTTAAGTGAGTTCCTTTTCAACCTCTCTTTTGCTCTCTTTTAACAGAGCTGATCATTGACGGACTCATCTGTTGGTTGAGTAACTGTCTTTTTTCTGGTTGAATGATCGGTTTTCTGGGATTGATGCAGGGTGTTGAGGCTCCAAAAGGGTCACAAATACTGCTTGCTAGGCCGTCTTTCCAAGGAAGTCGGCTGGAACCACTATGATACTATCAAGGTATGCGTAACCTATATTCTCATTTGTTGGTTTCTTTGCTTTGGTATTGAAATCTGTCTCAACTTTATCCTTGTGTTGGTGTGCCTTATTATAACATTTTGTTAATTGGTAGCTTTTTTTGATGCTGCTGCTAGTTTTGGCTAGCCGAGTGGTCGTATTGTCATGATCCTTTAAAGTTCTTTCGAAACTCTACCATGTAGAGTTGCCGAGATCCTGGCCATTTGTCTACATCGCCTGAATTTTTTTAGATTATGATGTTATTTCTAGCTAGCTGAGTTGTGTTGTGATCCTCTAGAGTTGCTGAGATCCTGGCCATTTGTCTACATCTACAGCTAAAATGCTCCACAGTTTCACTTGGAAGCACGTGTTGGACAATCCGTGTTTTGATGTTCTAGCATAATAGTATTCTTATTACAAGCAAAGTTGTTGTGTTAGTGTGCGTTTCGGTAGTGTCTTAACTTGAGACTGCCCTAACACTGGTGTTTTTGGTAAACAGGAGCTGGAAGAGAAGCGAAAGGAGAGATCCAAGGTTGCATATGAAAGGAAGAAGCAACTCGCCAGACTGAGGGTTAAGGCCGAGAAGGTTGCTGAAGAGAAGCTTGGATCTCAGTTAGACATTCTTGCTGCTGTCAAGTATTGATGATCTTTGCATGCAGTTTTGAGAAAGATAGACCGTTTCAGTTAATCAATCTTATGTACTTGAGCGTTATGTTTTTTGATTTTCTACTTTGTCAGATATCATTTGAATCTGCTTTTATTTGTTGGGCTCGGTTACTAAATGTTCTAGATGAATTTTACATCCTATTTTGTGCTATCGACTTTCCGGGCTTCAACTACTTCCTAAATTAGGTTTTGTTGCTCTGAATTCTATTATGCTACTGTGTACCGTCGATCTGAAACCGAAAAAATGAACTCTGAAGTAGATCTAAACTTATCCATAGGCTCAACATTCACTCCATAACCCAAATGTTGTAAGGAGACTCGATCACTTTGGGTTATGGAGTGAATGTTGAGCCTATGGATAACATTAAGGCTAGCATTCCTTGTTTTGGGATTGGGAAGGGGGACTGGTGTCGAATGGTTCGAGTTAAGGTGAATGCTAGCTGGTACTCTGGTCTTAGTTCCTCGATGAGTTGGATTGCTTATGATTCTAATGGTGTAACGATCTTTGAAAGATGGGTTGGATTGCTTATGATTCTACTGGTGTAACGATCTTTGAAAGAAGTTTGACGTTTAAGTCTCAGTCGTCACTTCAGGCTGAAGCTTATGGCATTCGTGAAGTTCTCTTGTGGGCTATTCATCGTGGTTTTATTCATCTAGACGTTTCCTCTGATTACTTTATGATCCTATATCAGACCAGCGGTGTGGAGAGTGGTCACCAATTGACGCAAGTTTTAGTTTTATTCCGTGTAAGCTTAATAATGTGATTCATGATCTTGCTAAAAGAGCCTTAACCTAAGTTCTTTCCTTTGCCGCGGTTAAAAAAACTAAATATAAGTACGCGCGTGTTTTTTTGGTGTATTTGTCGCAAATCTATAGTTTATTTACCAATTTGACGCTTTTGCAAGTTTTTTTTACCAATCTATGGTGTTGATATCTTAGTTTATTTACCAATCTACTGTAGTTGTTTGGCCCCTGCGTGGTCTTTAAAGAGAGAAGTAAACTGCTTCCATATACAGTATTATCTACATCATCATCATCATCATCATCATCATCATCCCGTTTTACAGTGCAAAATGAAAAATATGCAGAAATGAGGGAACACAGTGAAGCCTAGGTTTCGATAAAAAGCGAGAACAAAAATGAATATAATGAATGATATAACCAATCAACCTTGGAGTGTGTGATATCGAGCAAAGAGTAGTTAAATACTTAAATGTACGACCTGTTTGTTGTGGAAGAATATATTTCATCTGTGTCGATACCGCATAACAGAAATAAGGAAGGGAGAGCAAGATGGCAATTCAAGAAAGGATAGAATTGCTATCTACACTAAGAATGACTCCGCTACTATCAAACCTATACCATTCAAATTATCACCCACAGTAAGCATTGGTAGGTTTAAAGTGAGTGAATCTCGGTGCTCTACAATGTGAAGAATAGTTAAACGTATGGGGCCGATGCTGTACGTCTATGTCGAAGAATATCTTTGTCGCAAATACAAGAATAATGCCGTTGAAGCAGCCACCGCGTATGGAAATATTGTCCAAATGCCCTGAATGGAGCAATAGAGACACAGAATGAAACAAGACTAAAGATGGCAATGGCGCAAATCTAGACCAAGTCTCATTAAATTCGATTTGCCCACACCAATAACCAAACCCAGACTCGTAAGGTCTAAAATGCCCGTGAATTTAACTCTTAGGCGGACGTTGATCCATAACAGAGATCCGAATCCACATTTGTTCCATCGTCTAGGGTATTCATTGGTCCAAAATTTTTAGATTCAGATCCGATGAGTCAACAACGGGTCTGGGGATCTGGTCTGAATGTATTATATCCATCCTTACACGAGAGACGAGACCTTAGTTAATTTGCCATTACTGGAAAATCACTTACCACTACAGAAGCAACAGTAGCAACAGCAAATAAAGGGCGTTCCCGTAATAAAAATCCGATAGCCAGCTGCAACCACCAAAATCAAATCAACACAAGATTAACTTGTCAATTCAGGAAGTATCTGCAGTCATGTAAGTCAATGCAGGCAGGTATTCTCTGATTCATAAACACCAGTCAAGCCAACAGCACTAACCTGAATAGGTAGAGTGATGAGACCGCCACAGCAAACACCAGCAAAGAAACACTCAGGAGAAACCCCCTGTATTTACAACATTGTCCTCAGCAAAAAAAAGACAACCGAAGATCAAGAAACTATCATGGGCCTCGACACTAGGGAGTGGGACTGTGCGAAGAACCACAAATCCCTAATTAGTCTCCCGTAATATCGTTGTTGCATGAACTGGACGGTACTAACCATGGCTCCAGCAAGAAATGCCGTTGGATTCCTCACTCCAAGAGAGAAGCGCTCAACTGTATGAAAGCATGGCAAACATAGACTTACATGTTGAAAAGTAAGACTAGATAATGAGAGACAATATTTCTACAGCGAAGATTGGAACCACAACCATCAAAGAGTAAGTTAAATCATCGAAACATTGTTAAATTCAACAATGGGTCTGGGCCACACCCGAACGGAGGAGAAAGAGTCCACAATATAAACCCTCTAAAACCAATTGGCAATAGAGGGAGTAACCTCTTGCCTTATAAGATGATAATTCTTCTCCTCTTTTATCAATGTGGGAACCCCTCACATGTGGAATTTCCGGGTTTCTTCACAAACATTGTACCTAGCAAATAATAATATGTTGTGTTTTATTTTATTTAATTTCACCTCCATTCAAGTAAGATAATGCAAAAGCATTAGTCATGTATAGTTATCTCAAACAGTCCGAGAAAGCTTAATAACTCATACTGTAGAAACAAATGTACCAAAAGCAAAAACCGGAGGACGAAGAGGTCCCATTTCAGGAAGAAAACAGCAGTGAACAAAGAGGAATAAAGTTATCGATAAGTCCCAGCGAAATTACCAAAACCACTGAGATTGCCATATTTTTGAACACCGCGTGTAATCTTCACCAGCTTCTCACTACCTATTCCTAACTGCATATATAAACAGGGCATCTATAAGAATTACAAACATAGAGAAACACCCCCTCCATTCTTTTGGATTCACTCACTACATTTCTTAGCACGAGTTTTAAGGAAGGAGAAAGTGCGGAGAGTAATGTCAAGTGGGTGGATAGTGTGAGCAGGTGGATGGACACTGGATTTCGAAATTTACCTAAATGTGGAAATCTAGTAAATTGATGCGAATTACTCAAAAAGGAAAATGAACGTAGCAAATCCAAATGAAAGGAAGAAGTATGAAAGAAGTAGGAAGCATCAACAACCAAGATAAGAGTTGAAGCAAGTAGCACAGTGTTCAGCATTGAATCATAATGTCAAGAAGACCAAGCAAACCTTTGAACACACATCATCAGAAGCTCCTGACTGCCTGAAAAGCTTCCCTACATAAAACGGTATCATGTCACTGATGCAAACTCCCCTGAAAAACATTAGAACTTGTAAGATTCATTCAGACAGGTAAAGCTTTCTTGACAATACAATGACTACAATTATAAGCATAAGAAAGAGATAGAAAGTCAGTTACCAGTAAACCCACAAGACGGTAGATATGATGTATGGGCCACTTCTGGAGAATGATTCAGCAAAAGATTGCCATGTCCCATCCAAACAAAGTTTCCGGGCTAAGGTTATGCCAACCTATTGTAAGAATGTCAGCAAGCTCTCAAATGAAGGTATCTACTACTCCCTCTATTCAATTGAGTTCACTACATTTTCCTTCGCTACATATAAATTAACACCACATGTTCTCCCTTATTCTCTCATATATATGTATTTCATATCCTAACACTTTGCCACAAATACAAGTGTAGTGAGTTTAAGTGAATGGAGAGAGTACATGACTACAATGATGATTGTGGTCCATCGAATTCAATAGTTTGTAAAACAGAAATACCGGCAAAAAGGACGGACCCATATATTTAAGGCCTCTTCACTGATAAACAGCCCGCATCCAGCAGCCATAAGCAACCAAAAATAGACCCACCTGCACAATGCGATATTGAAGATCAAACGAACGATATGTCTACTTAACATAACAATTAGAACAAAGTCGAACAAATATCCTGCCTCTATCTCTGCAGATAGTCACACTTGCTTTAAATCAGTTTTTTTTATGTAGACAACTGCAAGTGGGATATGAAGTCTCACATTCATTCCGCCCCCCCACCCCCCCCACCCCCCACACCAAAAACACCTAAAAGGTCAAGGTAAGCTAGCAGTTGATACGACGGGCTACGATAGCAGAGGTAAACTTTTACAGGGACACAGGGAATAGTTGTTAATGCCATTCTTGACGATTATAGTGATTGATGCAACAATACGTGTACTAGTTATTGTTTCTATGATATATTCATTCTTACTGAAGAGTTGAAGCTTGATAACATGGACAGGAAAATACTATACTCCGTTCCCCTAAAAGCAAACTGATGAAACATTATACATTTAGATTAAGAATCATAATACACACCCTGGAGCATATTCTGGAAGTACGACTCTGTGACCAAACGCTTTGAACGAGAAGCCAACAGGAAGTGTCGAGCTGGAAGAAGATGACACGTCAGCTAGACGCTGGATTCCAATTCCAAGGGATGATCCGACATCTTGCTTCTTGAGGGTAATAGACAGGAAAGTTACAGTTGCAGCCACTCCCAGGCCAATTGCTAATTTTGCCACAAAATAATTGTCTTTACTATCATTTTCTTGCTTTTGGTCCTTTAGCAACTCATTCACTCTATCAACTTCATTCAAGGAATCATTAGAGTTTGCAGAATCATCAGCTCTGCCGTCTTGTGATTGAAAGCTTCTGATCCTATTTACAGCAACCATGATATGAAGTTTCACAATCATATAATATAACAGTCTAGGGATAGTGATACTGAAAAGAAACAGTATGTGATCAAATTCAAAAAGTTTCTAACAATATTTCTACTCTCAGTATTTTCTTAAAGTATCGAATTTGAGTGATACAATGCAGCCTCATATCGCTTCACTATGACACCAGCTTTTACACGTAACAGGCAAAAGATCTTATAAAACCATGTCAACATGTTCCATCAAGCCTAGGTTTCTACCATTGTAAAGTAGAGCAGCGCAATACACAACCAGCACACTGAACCGCAACAAAGTCACATGTCCACAGTATAAAACAACATGAAGGAAAACTAAGAGATTACCCTTAGCCGAGCACATAGCTAAAATGGTCGAGTGGGCATATAACCAGATGATAAGCACAGAACCCATCTAGACTACATTAATACATTTTCAGCAACCTAATGAGCTACACTACATAATAAACCGCCTAATTCTGACGACAAATGACAAACAACACAAGTCTATTGCCTCAAAGGAACCTACCTATTGGAGGAAAAGAGTGTCAAATATATAATACAACCTTACACATATGCTCAAACACACGATGAAAATTGCGTTGAGAATTGCATCAATAAACATAAATGAGACAAGTATATAGTGTTCCTCAATCACTTTTTGTTTTTTTTATTCCCTAAGCTTTCTATTTTCTTCTTCTTTTCTTACCCTCTCAATTTGTCCTCAAATCACCCACCTTTTTACATTCCTGCAGTTATTTAAACAACTTCATGTTCCTGTTAGCCAACCCCAAATTCAACAATCATCCCATCACCTTTATTCATCGAGGTACCCTCTCAAAAGTCAAAACCATCCAATCATACATACATACAATTAATACAAATACATCCATATATTGGCGGCCTCAGGATTTATAGGTAGCGGGCGAAACGAGTAATGCAATAAGGTAAACTCGAAAAATTCGGAAATTTTAACTAAACTTTCATTGTCCGGGGGAAACGGCGCCCATGGTAAATTGGTAACCTCCATTGATTCCGTCACGGCGCCACTTTGCATACATACATATAAATTTACAGAAAAAGAAAGAGAAAAAGCGAGAGATACCGGAAATGTAGGTTGTTGGGAAAATGAGAAGAAGAAAAACGAGCCCTTTTGCAAGAAAAGGAAGCAAAGCCGGCATTAAAGGTGTTTGAAAGGTTGAGTAAAGGAGAAATGGAGAAATGTGTAGTTGGTAATATTGAAGGTGGAGCTAGAGAGGGTCCATGGCCATGAGTGAGGACTGCTGCCATGGAAGAATACATTTCTTTGGCTTCAACCTTTGTTATTTCTAGTATTGACGAGTCAAAACAACAGCTGAACAAACTGACCAGACCAACACAACACAAAGAAGAAGGGAGTGGGAGTGACGATAATAATTATCAAGTAAAACCGTCTTATTTATGCATAATGTGAGACGGAAATATAACGGTCTTATTTTATAATTTGCGGATAGCTAATTAAGGTAGGAGTTGATAGTATAACACCAATTAGTTTGGAGAAAAATAGAAGAAGAAAGGGTATGTTCTTCCTTGAGTTGGAGTATATGCCAAGGAAACATTTCTGAATTCTCTGATTTTTTGAGGTCGTCTTCTGTCCACCCAACTCTTTCAGGGTCATTTTTTTTAGTAGGAAACCTATAAATACACGTGACAAAGTGGTTGTATTACTTGCATACGTGTAGAGTTGATTAGCAATTCTTGTTCAACCGTCTTAATTTTAGACTTCTCACAATGCCCTTGTTATTTTAACATTATTTAAAGTGATTTTTGTAAATAACCCCCTTATATGTACTACAGTTTATAAATAACCCCCTTATATGTTCCGTTTTACAAATAACCACCTTAAATGTAACTTAATTCAAAAATTCACCACCAAATCAATGTTAAGTTGACGATTTTTATTAAACTCGATCTATTTACGACTTTACGACTTAAATTTAACTAAATACCTATATTGCCCTCACCTATTACACATCCTTGCCTTTGTTTAATTTAAACCCCCAAAAATCCCCAAATTCCCTTCTTTTTGCTCCGTTCTCTCTCTTCACTCAAAACTAACCAAAACCCCTTTTTTTGACTCTTTGCTCCACCGCCTTCACCACCCACAACCTGCCCACCTTTTGTCCCTTACCAGATTGCCGGAGACTGGTCTATCTTTAGACCATCTCCGGCGATCATCCACATCTCCGGTATCTTTCTACCCGTTTTCTGACTACTTTTCTGCTCATCTCCTTCTCGGTGGTTTCGTGTTTGCATTCTGAATGTGGGTCGGTTGTTAGACGGTCCACTGTTTTAATCATGAGGTTCCTGCACTTCCGATTCCTTGTCCTGTCACTGAATCTCTTGCATGCAGCCCAGGGGTGATCCCCCCATACCCCCCACCCCTGGTAAGTGTCAGTTATGGTTGTAATCCGGTCTCTGTTTTGTTTTTTCGGGTCTTTTTGTTTCCTGAACTCTTTTTTTAAGATGCTGTTCTTGTGTTTTTTTTTAACTGAGAAAAGGTTTTTATGGAAAAGTTTGGCTTTCAGCCTTGTTTTTTAACTCAGAACTATGCTACAGAGTTAAATTTTTTCAACCTCTTCTGACCAAAGAGGTCAAAACTTTCCTAAACAACCTCCTACAAATCAGCTAACAAAAAGAGAAAGTGTTTGTCTAAGTTTGATTTAGCCTTATGCATGTGTCTTTTGTCTAAGTTTTGTGTTTTTCAATCCGTCTTTTCATTTGCTTTGTTGCATGTCCAAGAAAGTGTTCTTTTTCTAACCGATTGGTGATCCCCCCATTTCCCCCACTAATCGGTCCTTCGTTCTGTGTTGGGACAGTCTTCTCTTTTTGGGTGTTGTTCTTTGTCAAGACAGTCTTTGTACCGATGGGTGATCCCCCCATTTCCCCCACCTATTGGTCCTCTGACATGTGGGTCTCTCTTGTCATGTCTTTTCGTTGGTCTTTTTGCATGTAAGGCGGTGGTCCTGGGAGGAATCGGTTGTTGAAATAGGTCCTGAGTTGGTTTCCAGTGCTGTGTAATCTCCTACCACATTCAGTTTCTTTTGTTTTTTCATCGTAGTAAGGAGGTGCGTGGTATTGATTATGGGCTTCTGGTATTTGAGATGTGTTTGGTAGGTGATGATTTGTGAATTTGGCAGTGTTGGTGGTTGGATTGGATGCGGTGGTTTTGCTACCTTTACATGTCATATTTATCTTTCTTGCTTTTAACAATAAAAAATTTATCTATCTTTATTCACTACTACGGAAACAGCTTATTGCGACGCTTTTTAAACCCATATTGCAACGCTACATAGCGTCGGCAGGAGTTATACCGACGCTTTAATATGCGCCGCATTTGCCTATGCCGCTACCCCCTAATGCGACGCTATTTTATAGCGTCGGTAAAGCTAGAATTTAGCGCCGTGAAAATTGGCGCGCTATTTCTGTGCTATAGCAGTTCTTTGTACGCGCCGCTATAGAACATCCGACGCTTTCAAAGCGCCTCATATAATACCGCGACTATCATGTATTATGCACCACTATGCTTATATTCAGGCGCTTTTTTGCGCCGCTGGAGAACATCCGATGCTTTCAAAGCGCCTCATATAATACTGCGACTATCATGTATTATGCACCGGTATGCTTATGTTCAGGCGCTTTTTTGCGCCGCTTTTGTATTACAATCGACAAGCTTTTTTGCGCCGCTTTTGTATTACAATCGACAATATTATTCATTACACTTGTGTGTCCTACTATATTACTTTCGAACAAACATATTTCTTGCCCCAATCTAAATTACACACAATTTTTCTAGAAACAAACATATTTTAGCATTAAACAACTTTAATGTCAAATACATGTCCGAACCCCATAAGATTAAATGTATTTCAAATGAAAAAAAATACTTCAAAATAATATTCAACTATCCGAAACAAATTTAGTTCTCTATTATTCGCAACCAACGGTAGCAAGTGACTATTTGCAACATCTTAGAAATTCATATCTTCGGTGCCGGTTAAGAAATCCTTGCGATAAAGTTTGAGCTTGCCGATACATAAAGTAGCTTGAACATAAGATTACTGAAAATTCAAGTGAAAACAATTATCATGATCAGACTATAAGTTGAAACATTACCATTATTGACAAAAGAAGCGACAAAATAGTACTATCCTCCGTTTTTATATAATATACCCATTTGTTGAATATATGAGTGTATTATTTTAATAAAATGGGTACATTATATAAAAATGGAGGAAGTAATAAATTAAAAAGGAGAGAAAAGACATAACACAAAGTGAGGATGAGAACATCAAGAGATTAAAAAAAATATTACCTTACTATTAATTATCATGATCAAATTTTGGGCTAGACTCATCTTAGCTAGATTCACTCGAGTCAAAATCACTTAAGGTAAAACCCACAATATTCATCAACTTCCTTTTTACCTTGGTAACATTTCACCTAAAAGAATAAAATAGAGAAAAGCTTCAGACAAATACCGTAACATTGGCTTCGTTCTTATGTTGATGACATTCTAGATATACTTCCGTCCTTGTTGGAAATCTTTGTAGTGACTTTTTCTAGATAAATCATAAATAACAAGAAGAAGAAACAAAATATAAAGATGTCAAACAAAATAAAAGTAGAAGAAACAAAATACGATTTTTTGTTAACTAATTAAACGAGAATAGGCGTTTACCAAGTCCTCATAGATGCGTGCGTGACTCTTAGTGCCAGTGGTATGAATAAGCTTTGTCTTTGCCTTCTTATGTGAGAGCCTACTATTTGCACTTCTTTTCTGCCATATATATCAAAACCAAAGTCAAATTACAAGGAAAACTCTATACTAGGTACAAAAAACTAATCAAAATCCCGGCTTTGTGATAGTCATCTTAGATTAAACTCGCTTCTCAAACGGACCTGTGCTTGTTGCCAAACCCGTAGCTTAAGGAGCATAATTCTTATGCCACTTGCTGCCCAACACACTCTACGAATATCTGCCCAACACACTCCACTTCTAATTTGCTACAGCCCCATTTCTGCGCCTAACGAAACAGATTGCTGCACTTATTTTGCCGGCAGCACAAACACATGAGCAGGCCTGTCAAGCCTCAAGTCTACAAACTACTGTCTGCATACTAAAACTAGTTCAGGTCCAACCCGCTCCGTAGTCCCTATATAGACCAACAAGTACAAGCGCGGGTGAAGTAAATATCAATCACAATTCAGAAGGCGAACACCAATGTTACCTAACTGCCTCCAAAACAAGGAAACATTTTTCATAGATGTCAGAACAAAATTCTTTCTATTTCTTCTGAATGCAATTCTCTATTTCTTCTGAAGTCTGCAATTTTTGGTAATCCATACAACTAACTCTTACATACAGAAAAAGAATTATACAATAGTAGTCCTTAATTTTCTGGATAAACAATGAGATGCACCTAGCAAAATGCTGGAATGTCAATTCCATCAACCATATTAAGATCTCATGTGCATCTCATGTGCAGTTGTATAATATGCAGTAGTATATATTATGTTTTTTTAATGTTTACTTTTAGTAATAGATAAAAACATAATATACAACTTCTAAGTTTATGGCCTCTAGTAGTTACTCATAGCTATAGATGATCCATTTCTCGAGTATCTTCGGATAGAGAAACCTTTTATGCATATGCCATATAGACAAGAACAATGTATATTAATAATAATAATAATGTGGTTATGGTTGGTCGTTTGGTGGACTGGGTGGCTACAAAGAAGGACTTTATATGGGTGAAGTGGGTATACATCAATTATATAAAGGAGCATGACTGAATGATGTATCAACCTTCTGCCATAACCAGCTGGGTATGGAGGAGGGTCTGCAAGGTGAAGGAGAGGCTGCAGGGGGATATACAAATGGGAACTGGTCAGTGCAGCCTGATGGTTATACTGTGGCAGGGGCATACGAGTGGTTGCGGTCTCCGGGCATGACAGTCAGTTGGGCTGCCATTGTTTGGTATACCTCAAGGGATGCCCTGGTATAACAAAAGCAAGGTCTAGAAGAAGCCAGACTGTAGTAAAGGAGATAGAGAGAATAGAGACTCGAGTGTTAACGACCATAAATGGGGCGAAGACTAAAAGAAGAGAAGGAGAATAAAGAAATTTTTAGCTTTTGGAAGAACTCCGGTGGTATAGTTACTGATTCTAAGGCTTTCCTACAAGGGGGAGGAGTGAAGCCGACTGCCAAAGGGCTTATTCATTACGCCCACGGCACACCCAACCCTGTTGCCGAGCAAAGGCCATACTCTCTCTTTAATGTTATGGCACTAATTTGGCCAATTTTGTTTTTATGACTCACTATGGATGGAATGAAGCTTTTTCCTGTAGAATGCAACGTAGACCTTCTATCTCCAGGAGAGAGGCGCTTGTAACCTTAAAAAAGTATGAAGAATAGGCGAAGTATCATTTTAGCCCAGTTAGACCAATTGCAAAAGAAAGACTCCCTTTTCTAGTTATAGTTATGGAGAAATCCTGCGTTTAGATTTTCGTGGAATGAGGGATCCTCGCTATAGGAAAAGGGGGCGTTTAGCTACCTTGTACAGGCTTCGTACCTCAGTCTCCTCCCTTACCTTAGGGCTATCCTCTCTGCCTTTGTACTAAATAAAAACTTTTACTAGGTAGTAGCTTTAGTCAATGATATAGACGTATGGGGACTCGTTATACCTGCCCTAGGGGAGGGTCTTTCACAGCGCTAACCAAGTCACCTTACAGAAGAAGAGGGAAAAGCACAGCTGACTTACTTGACTTTCTTGCATACATAGAAGATCCAAGAGAAGAAGAGGATGCAACCGAGAAACTGACTCCTTTCGAAGTATAGAAGGAGTTGGGTATGCCAAAGCATCAATTTGTGGGATGGCTATATGCTCACAAAGCGCTGAAAACCAATGACAAATTATTCCTAGAGTTTGGATTGGATGTCAGTCCCCTCTGTTATTTATGCGGCAATCAAAATGAAACCATTGATCATATTTTTTTTGAGTGTGCCAAAACACCAGTTTACAAATTGCTAGACCTACTGTACAATGGAAATCTGTAATATGGCAGCAGGTAGGTGGTCCAAAACATCAGTTTATAAGTTGGCTATATGCTCATGAAGCCTTGAGAACGGATGACAAACTATTGAGCTATGGTCTGGAGGTGCAAACAAGTCCACCAAAACATAATTAGAAGAATCCAACATATAAACTGCTCAGTTCAGCCAACATAAACAGAGCTATTAAATTGATGAAGACAGCAAATTCCTTACCACACTAGCATCATATATACTAAATTGATATACTAAATCACTAGGGGCAGAATAAATGTAATGGCTAAAAAGACATGCTGCAATCTAAACAGACATGCTGCAATCTAAATAAGTACCTAAACAGACATGCTGCAATCTGCACAACACTAAATTGATATACTAAACCACTAAAGAAGTACCTAAACAAACCTGTTGCAATCTGCACAACACTAAAGAATTACCTAACAGACCTGCAGTTGCTCATCTCATCTGCACACCATTAAAAAATTACCAAAACGGACCTGCTGCAATCTACACAGCACTAAAACAACCATCGTGAGTTTTATATGAAAATCAATAACTATAGATTATTGTCGATTGTAATACAAAAGCGGAGCAAAAAAGCGGATAATTGCTACCTTTAAGATCGATTGTCAATTATTTTCGATTCCAGATTACCATTAGTTCACAACCAAACTTTGATCCCAATAATCAACAAGGAAAACAAAAAATTCGAGTATAAATAACAAAAAAATCGAGTATAAATATCAAAAAATCGAGTATAAATAATCAACCACAATTTGAAACCTGAATATGTGATGATTGAAGAAGCGTCTTGTCGTTCACTTTGATTGTTGTCTTCAATTTCAGATGAATTTTGCCGTTCGTGTTCGCGTTCGCGTTCGCAGGAATGCTTAGAAGGTAGGTTTTTCTTTTTCGAGAGTTTGCCTAATGAGGGATTGTGTTTTCAGAGTTGAGTTTGGCGCGTCGTTTTAGTGCCTTTTTTATTTCGTTTGGGGTTAGTGTAGTATTTTGTGAGGCGCTTTAGCATAGCGCTTCATAATTTAGCTTAATTAAACAAATTTTAGCATTTATTTAATGAGCGTCGGGAGATGAGCGCCTCTATATCCCATTCTTGTAGTAGTGATTTTCCTAGCTGCTATGGTCCCTTTGTGCTCGCAATGTGTCGGGTTTATCAGTGGTTTTATAAAGACGCGAGTAGCCTTTCATTTGGTGTGTGTTGTCACCTGTACTGTTCATATGGGTTGGGTTTGGGTGCTGAACAAGAGGATGTTACTCACTTTTCTTGGCTATGAGTTCCATGTCCATTGGGTTTGTTTTCTAAAGTGTAGGAGTTTCATCTCCACTAGAGGTATCCTTTCAAGGTCTACTTTTTCTCATTTCTTTCTACGTCCTTGTGGCGTAAGTACACTTTTCTCTCTCTCGATGGGTCATGGGTCTTGTTGGTTTCCAGATATAATGTATCAAAGTCTAGGGGATGTATCTCCGAAACACATTTTAGTGTCTTGTTGCAGGTATTTCTCTGAAGCTCTGCTCATTAATATGAGTAACGATATGTTCGATCATTTGGCCACTTTTGATCGTCTCCTCAAGAATGAAGTTAATGTTGAAGAAACTTCATACGGTCACCATAAACACACTTTTGTCACCCTATGTAGTTACTTTGTTGTCTTAGCTTATGCCTATGCTTTTGATAAAATAAGTGTATTTGACCAAATGAGTCAAATGCCAACTGTATAACTACTTATGTAGTGTATCCATCTGCCAAAAAAAAAAAAAAAAAAAAAGTTGTTACAATGTTCACCCCATCATCTTCTAATAGCGCAGGAATGGGGCTGTAGCAAATACGCAGTCAAATGATTAGAAGTGGATAAGGTGTGGTGGGCATTGATTGGGCAGATTATGATGGGCATGTTTGCCTTGCAATTGCAGACGAGTACAATGTATGAAATTGCAGGAGCTTGTGAGCGCTGGTTTGTGGTGCTACTGGGTTTGACTTCATCTTTTGAGCGAGTTGTATTGTTCATTAGCTGATGCGTTTTCTGAAAGCAGATTATCACAAGGTTGAGTTATGGCGAAGATACTTGTATCAGATATAGAATTCTTTGATATATACTACTTACCTTTCCTCAAAAAAAAAAACATCATCTTCATGAACTTGCGGAATTCGAGACTTTGGATTAGTCAATTAGTGATTCGTTGTTATGAATTTAAGTCCTGCAAAATATGTTGCTTAGTTATAGTTGAAGTTTTAGGAAGATTAATGTTTGATTTGCTAAGTGAATTGGAAGTTTGGTGGAATTTGTTTTCAAAGTTAATTGATGAATCGATTTATGATTTTCAATTGTGTAGTTTGATTATCCAAATGAAATTGGCCCCTTAAACAAGGATGGTAATAAGTGAGGGTAATTTAGGGATTTAGTTACATATAAGTCGTAAAGTTGTAAATAGATCGAGTTTAATAAAAATCGTCAACCTAATATTGATTTGGAGGTGAATTTTTGAATTAAGTTAGATTTAAGGTGGTTATTTGTAAAAATGAACATATAAGGGAGTTATTTGTAATCTTTGGTACATAAAAGAGGGTTATTTACAAAAATCACTTATTTAAATCGTTTTTTTTTTGGACATCTGAAATTGTCTAAAACAAGAATGTCTGGGGTTGATTAGGAAATTTAGGATCACAAGTGAAGACGGATTAAGTAATACCGAGTTGTTAGATAAGATAAAAACATAATGATACTATCTAGATAATTTGTTTTTGTCTTATCTAACAACTTGGGTATTACTTGACCCGTCTTCAACTTGTGACGATATATTCGTCTTTAGTGAGACTTATTGACACATTGGAGGGTTCATCTCTTCCCCTTCAAACTTCCTCTCTCCTTTTATATTTCTTTAACTCTTATCTTTTCTTTCATCCACCTCATTTTTCCATTAGCTCTTAATTTCTACCCAATTTTTTTTACAATGAAAGGGTGAACATCTTCCTTTAATTTGATCCTACCATATTAAAACATTCACCATTTATTATCAATAAACATCATAAAACAAAATATCGTCATATAAACTTAAAACCAATCAAACCCGGTTCAAAGCGGCCTATGGGAAAAATTGGGTTATATTTGGGCTAAACTCTCAGCCCCCAAAAAGCCCAAAATCCAGCCCCAATTTTAGTACTTTGTGTAATTTGTAATTGTTTACACGGTATAAGCAAAAAATCCAAACTCGTTGATTATTGATATGTTACTGTCTACGGCCATATTTTATATTCATGTTATCTTGTCAAGTTTGGGTGTTTTATACTCATGTTATTCATGTGCGATCCTTGCCTCTTTTATATTAAAGGTGTCAGGTGTCACTTTGTCCAATGTTCTAGTTCTTATACAAAGGCCAAAAAAGCTGAACTAGCCGGGGGCTTGTTTTAGCCCGCAAGAGTTGGATTTGGGCTAAATAAATAGGCCCACCGAGTTAGCTCAACCCGGCCCAACTCCAATGAATGATCTATTTTTAACATGTCAACCCAGCCCAAACCTTATCAAGACCGGTGCATGATGAGCTCTAAACTGAACTTGTTAGTGAAGTTAAGTTGCTGAGCTGAACTATAGGTATAAAAACTCGACTCTGAACTTTCAGTCTGAACTGAAAGGGGTGACTTTAAATCCAAAAAAGCATGGCTAAGTTAACACTGTAAGTCTATTCCAGTCTTCGAAAATTGGACAATATCAGTCAGTTAAAACTGTGTAAGATGAGCCAGGGCAACACAAATAAATCCCACATGCCGTTACGCCTGAAATAGAAGGCGTGAATCTATGCAAATGCGAAAGAGGTCGTCAGATGATTTCGAAAAACCTAAAATTTGTGCCAAACTCAAGCGTAACAAACCATGTGGAATAAAGTTTGTCAGATGATTAGGTCATTAGGACATGTCGATACACACTACTTCCTACCACACAGATTACCACCCAAGCTGTTCCTACAAGCCAGAGCATTTACAAGCATTTGGCTGCCCTGCAAAAGTGAAACCACCTTCATCTACAGTTGATTTCATACTGCTCCATGACCGAAATGGTAAGACTAACTTACTAGCATATTTTAGGGAAGACAGGGTCGATAAATGCATGATACACTGTGTCCTGCATCCAAAGTTTGGAGAGCTGATGATGTGATGCTGTGTGCCTATGAACTTCCTCGATTAGCCAGATAGTCGATTCTGCTTTAAGAGGATGAACAACAGTGTCCAACGGCTGATAATCATCGCCCGTTTCAAATCGGGCCTTGTCCCACTGCTTAAGGAGGACATTTGTGAGATAGTGGAGTGGTTGCCCATATAATTCCTTCAAAGATTTGGCTAATCCCGTCCATGAATTACACAAAATGACTGATCCACGGTTGTTTGGAATTGGGATCTTGTTCATGTATTCCTGATACATTTTTGCCCTTCTGAGTATAGAACCTGCGTCATATTAGGAACATGTTCATTTAAAACTTGGTCACAAGAGGTGAAGAGGATCCCATTCAATCGCAAAAGAAGATGCTACAGACACTGCATTTATTGATATTTCACATAAGATTGGAGCGTTAAACCGTCCCAAGCCAGCTTGCCCGATTGTGGGTCACCAAAATCATGTTTGCAGCTGGCCTGCATTCGGTTCAAGCCTTGATCACCATTTAAAATCATCTAATTCAAACACCCTTCAAATTGCAAACAGTGAATTTGTGCATCATCAAATTTATTAAGATCAGAATCATCTGGATATATGTACCTTCAGTTGATTTCATAATAGCAGGCTGAGTAATCCCGGCTTCTGGAGTTAGTTTATGAGCAGAGGGGGTAGCATCTACTTCCATATCTACATCATCATCTGATGATAGAAGATCCACGTTCACCGACAGAGACATCTTATAAATTTGTGTTTTGGAACTGGAGTATTACTTGGGTCAGTCTGATTCAAAAACAGCAGAAGGCAAAAAAGTCAAACAATTACTCGTATATCGCAACAGTATGAAAGTATGAGCAGGACATTATTCTATGCAAGCACTTGCTCGAAGCCCAACTGAGAAAACCGACAACTCTCATACTGCACCAAAATCATCCATTAACAGCTGTGAACTAATGCGAATCTAGAGGATAAAGTCATTGATTGGGGGGACATTCATAACCCGAGTTTGAAACCCTTTTGCATCAAAATTACCCTTGTGGCTCCTCCACACCCAAAAATCAAGCATTTATACATAAAAAACAGAAGCACCTGTCTTTTGTAGGCTCCCTACCCAGTACCCACTGCCTGATGTAATATTCTTATTACCAAATACAAGAACATCCAAAAAAGTTATCTACAAAACGACAGTAAAATTTACTCAAGACAACAGTGTAAGCTTTACTCATGAAACACGAGGGCCATTTATGTTCTGAGATTAAAAGAGAATCGAGATACTTCAGCTACGTATTCTATTTAAATACACACTCACTCACTTCAGATTCCAATATATGCCCAGTTCTTTCATGTTCCAGCACAAGATCAGTGGTAACTAGAACATAATTACAATGCTTACGTAAATTTGATAGAGGATAGAGCCGCAGAAGAAGATATAGAACCAAAGTAACAGTCGATACAGCATTGTAAGACGGTTATACACAAGCTTTTGCTACCCTAAAGTTTGATTCAAAACTGAAGCATAAGCAGAATAAAAACATTATAACCAACAAAGAGTGTAAAAGCACCTGATACATGAGACAATTAGAATGTCAATCACATAATGTAACATGTTCATTGAGCATATATGTCCTCCGAAAAAAGACTTCCACAAAAAACAGTATCTTCCACAAAAGCCAGTATTTTTTGTGGAGTTTGTATAGTTGGATAATAACTGAAGAATTGGAGGTGACCATCAAAAGAAAACTAACATCTTATGGAGGGCCAAGAAAGGGAGAAAGGGTAGGGATGACTCAATTCCCTTCTAAACAAGGATTTTAAATCCGCTACTCTCCCTTCTTTCCTTTTCCCTCCGAATCCCTCAATCCAAACACACCTAAGGGAGACTTAATTCCCTTCTAAACAAGGATTTTAAATCCACAACTCTCCCTTCTTTCCTTTTTCCTCCAAATACCTCAATCCAAACACACCTAAGGGAGACTCAATTCCCTTCCACATGAGATTTTCTATAAGTTGGTTAGCCTTTTCCCGTTGCTTTTTGCTCATGTGTTCATGTCAGCAATGTATATTAAGCTATTTATTAAAGCAACAACACAAAGCATTAGAGTTAGATCCTTGGTTTCTCTCAAGTCTCGATTCTTCATTGTTCAATTCCAAAATATCAGGTTTCTGGGCAAATAAACTGCTGATGTTGATGGTGAGTCGAATAAATTAAAGTTACGGATTTTAAAAGAAAGAATGAAACATGTGTAAAAAACCCAAATAAATTAAAAAGATACAAAAACTAAAATGACCTGATGTTGGAGGCAATGGGGATGGGGATGGTGATGTTGCAGATACTGACGGCGGGGATGATGGCTATGCTAGACGATGGTGTGGTATTGTCGAATGAGAGTGCTGGTGAATGATGGTAGTGACAGTGAGGCAAAGAGATGTGATAATATTGGAGAACGAAGGAGATGGTGGGGCTGGGGATGGTGGTCTAGGTTATTTGGTCATGGTGAGGTAAAACAATAACAGTAGGTCTCCTGAGAGACCGTCTTTCAATAAAATATTGAGAGACGACCCATATACAATATGGAGCATATCAAACACCATATCAAAAGAGAATATGGTATACAGGAGAGAGAAAAAACTGATTTAAATTTACATTAAATAACATTAAAAGAAAAAGGAAAGAAAATTAAACAAATATTCTTTCCAAGTGCAATCTTCAAAAATGTCGTGTAATCTTTCCAATTTACATCAAGTTTCTCTTCTTCCTAAATCGTCTTTTGTATTGCTTTAAAAATTATTTCATAACTTCCGTGTATTCAAGTTTTACCAAGACCGTGAATAACATCAGTTTTATTTTTTTCTGGATTTTAATTATGCTCAATTTTCATGTACCTTTCATTTTGTATTATGTAACCTTGTAATTATTTCTAGTTATCTTTGGATTTAAGTTTTGCAATTTTGTATACCATTTTTTGTTAATTTAGTACCAGATCTCTTATTTTTGTACCATTTGTTTTGTAATCTTTGCTAAATTGGTACTAGTTTAATTTTGTACCAATTTTTGTTGATTTAGTATCATAAGAAGAATGCGTACATTGAATTTATTCATTTGTATAATAATTGTTTTTTTTACCCGATTGGTTACATTATGTACATGTACAATATTTAATAGTAATTGTGTAGTTGAATAAAAATTATGTACTTGTTTTGTTAAAATTGGTATTTAGTATCATTTAATAGCCTACATGTATCTTTCTGATGTAGTACCTATTTTTTTTCACATTTTGTATTTGTACATTATTTGAGATGATTTGTTTAGTTGTGTTATAGTACGTTGAACTTGTTCCTTTGTATTTCTATTTAATTTTTGTACTTGGTTTGTTTAAATATGTACCTAATACATATTATTGTCTAAATGTACCTGTTGTACGGACTATTTATTTTTTCTTACTTGTACTCATTTTGGTAAAAATAGAATTTAGTACCATAATATAGCGTAGATGTATCTTTCTGATGTAGTACACTTAATTTGTTATTTTGTATAAAAATTGACGCTTTGTACATGTTGTATTACATTTTGTATTTGTACATTAGTAGAGGCTAAATGTATTACATTTTGTTCTTTTGTACCTTGAATTTGTTCTTTTGTATAATATTATGATGTACTTGTTATTTGTTGTTTGGTATTTTTTTTTATAATATTACTTTTTTTTTTTTTTTACCTTGAATTAATGTGTTTTTAACGACAAACCTCCTCTATACCATTTGACATAGCTACTTTGTCTTGATCGGTAAATATGGATGAAGGGAAGACATCACTACCCATTATTGATTCATTAAAAGTGTTAAACAACCATTCAAATTACTCTTGCTTCTCGTCGGAAAGGAACGCACAATCGAACATGATATTTGACCAGTGATTATTAACACCCACAAAAGCACCACATATAGGGTTGTATCGATTTGTGCGATATGTGGTATCGAAAATTACAACATCATGATAAATAATGTAGTCCTCCGGCCTTCATCATTGAATCCATCCCATTTCAAAGCCTTAGCCCCAAGTAACGAGCCAGCTATGTCTATTTCATCTGCAATCACTCCTACATCATAATAAGAAGTACCCAAGTTAAAAAAAATATATATACGGAAAAAAAAGGTACGAAATTTATGTCACATTACTTATATTATTACTTTGTCGGTACGTAACAATGAAAAAGACATACAAAATTGATGTAACTTATTACTAACATTACTCTGTCTGTACGTAAAAAGGAAAAAAGGGTACGAAATTTATGAAAATTGTTATATATATATATATATATATGACCCTGTCAATACGAAAAAAGGAAAAACAAGTACGAAATTGTTCCAAATACGATGAAATAATTCTTTACCATCATCCTCTATTATTATGAGATCATCTTCCTCAAACGGTGTCGAATCATCATCTTTCGTATTCTTCATCATCGTCAATGCTACAAATTACAAGAAAAATAAATTAGTTTGCAACAAAAAATTTTGAACCTAACCAAAAAATTAGTCGTGATTAATAATACCGTCTATTTCTATTATATCGTCATGATCTTCAATATTCATCGTCGTTTCTTTGTTTTTTTATAGATTGAAGGTAGGAATAATATTTTAGAGATTTTTGTGTTTACAGTATATGCG
This sequence comes from Silene conica, assembly GCA_029255685.2. Taxonomy (NCBI): domain Eukaryota; kingdom Viridiplantae; phylum Streptophyta; class Magnoliopsida; order Caryophyllales; family Caryophyllaceae; genus Silene; species Silene conica. Next base: position 74,461,410 of record CM055318.2, on the reverse strand, counting down.
TTGGTTTCAATTAATGGAATAATATTTTAGAGAGTTTTTAGGAATCAATTAAATGAATGAGGAACAATATTAGGAAGGTGTATAAATTAGTTTGATTATGGAATAATTAATTGAATAAATTAATTACAATTACCATATTATAATATGATATATTTTGGATCCAACAACTTATAATTGGGCCGTCTCTCAATAAATTATTGAGAGGCGGTCTCTCCTAAGTTTTTGTGAAACAATAAATTTGGGATTATTATTCGTAGGTTATGAAATTTATCTACTTAAATGTTAAATTAACACGTAAATGGAGTATGAAAATGAGAAATGGGTTTAGTGAGAAGGTAATTATTTTGTGAGAGTTGGTGAATCATCAATTAGAGAATTATATAATTATATGTATATATCTTATAGTATAATTGATTTTAGGTTTTATAACAAAAAATTTGAGATTACAAAAATTCTAAATGTCTTTAGACACAAATGGTAAATCAAAACATTGTATTAAAAATCAAAAATAATGCATATAAAACCCCAAAGATTTTAATTTTGACACTAAAAAGTAATAGTGCAAGAAAAAAAAATTAAAAGCTTACAAAATTGCATATAAGCTCAATTAAATTTGTATTAGAGGTACGATACTCATATACATCTGGATATATAGTCCTATTTATGGTGAATCATAGTAGATGACTTTTGGCTTTTTTTGTTTTTTTTTCTCTTTTTTAGGTTTATTAATACTAAAAATTAACTTAATTTTTTATAATTTTGCTAATGAATACTTGGATTAATTGAAATAATTAAGATAAAGGTTTTAGTAGGGGGTAAAAAATGTGATAAATGATTGATAAGTTTGGAAAGTATAAAATGATTGGGTTCTGCATGGGAGGATGGAAATGAATCAAAACTAAATAAAGTGAGATTAAGAGTAAAAATTATTAGTAGGAGGACCATACATCCGATGTACTACCACCAACTTTATACTTTTTGAGCATTTATAATAATATTTTTGAGTTTTGTTTTAAAAATTATGAGTATTGGTATAAAGTTTTTGAGTTAAGTTATTAAAATATTAAGCTCAAAAACATAAAATAAAACTCAAAAACATTACATATAAATTTAGTTATATTTTAGTTTTAACGAAAAAAAATTAAAATCTAACTTATAAATTTTTATAAGCTCAAAAAAAATACACATATGCTCAAAAACAAATAAAGTTTGACGTAATAAGCTCAAAAAAAACTCACATGCTCAAAAACAAATAAAATTTAAGGTAATATGCTCAAAAAAATATACATATGCTCAAAAACTAAGAAAAGTGTGAGGTACCTCCAATGTATGTTCCTATTTCTCAAAAATTATTAGTGAGATTAAGTTTTCTAACTATTGTCAAAAATGTCCATTTGCTTTAGATAGAGATGATTTTCAATATTAAATGTACTTCCTCCATTTTTAATCCAAATGGGCACTTTGCTTTTTGTACACTATTCACAAATCAACTTTCGATCTCAATTTTCTCTCAATACATAAGAAAAAATATATTCATGTGGGGTCTTGTTTAATTCGTCTTTACGAGTACATTGAAAATATATACTACCTCTGATTTCCTATGATGTTCCTCTTTCCGTTTTGGTCTAATTACATGATGTTCCCTCTTTCCACTTTTGGACAACTTTGTGTGGTCCAAAATCAATTTCATGTGGGGTCATGTGTATTGTGTGGTCCAAATTGATTTCCTTATTTCTTGTGTTAAAATCAAAAGAGAACAACACAAGAAATCGGAGGGAGTAACTTTTATAATTTTTACAAATACGTAGTTAAAGATATAAAGCATGCAAAACGTGCGTTGGCAAACGTGAAAAAGGTAAAGTGCCTATTTGGATTAAAATGGAGGAAGTAATAAACAATAAATATTAAATGTCCAATAGCAATATTTATATTTTTTATTAAAAAAATGGGAATAGTAACAAATCCATAATTATTTGAAACGAAACGACAAGAAAAGCAAAAAAGGAAATCTACAAATTTATCAGAAAAGCGAAAAAAATGACAAAACTTAATATGAATAATTAAACTCGAAATAAGAATATAAAGTATTTAATATAAGACAAACAATATGCTCTACTGAATCTACCGCAAAAATAAAAATAAGAACAATTATTGTCACAAAAGAAATTAAAAACAACATAAAGATAAAACGAATAAAATACTCATCAGAATGAGTCTTACACCCACTTGATGTACGAGTTGAAGATCCCCTGAACATGAAAAATGTAATAGTAATAAAAATATAACTTACTTGGATAATAAAAAAATACTCGAAAATTATAATTCATTTGAAGAGTGTAGTGCTCGCACGTGAGTGTATAAGTGGTAGGTTAGGGTTTGTTTGAGGGTGTCTATTTATATAATTGATGGAAAGGCTTCTGAATAAGGACTATCGTGTACTAACTACTAAGTATATAGGTTACCAAATAATTTTGTTCAGCTCATTTCATCATGAATCATCAATGTTCATTACAACAAAATCCAAACATAGAAATCATCTAATGTTTTTATACAACTTATTTTATGTTAGCTATAAGCTAGATTTCTCAAGCGGTTGGGGTGGGTTGGGTCTTGAGTCAAGTCATATGTGTCGGGCTAGGATATAGGTAAGTGTTTCTAATTTTAAGTACTAAATATTATAAAAACGCCCGTCGGTAAATGTTTCTAATTTTAAATACTAATCTTTTTTTTTACTATTTTATCAAATATTCCCTCATATTCTAAATAACCTTCCGTATTTTTTTTCCGTCTATTTACAAATCACAATACCTTCCTTATTTCCCTTTTTGGTAAAAAAATTTATCCTTATGTTAATCACCTCACCCCCACAACAATACCCCACAACAATACCCCACAATATTCATATTTTATCCTTATTTTAAGGGACGTGCTTTTTCACATACGGATTTTACTCTTTCACATACAATTTTACTATTGTACCCTTATCATTTTTTTAACATTCACCCATTAATTTTAATTTTCTCTCTTTCTCCATCCCCTTAAACCAACTACTCCGTTCATCGCCCCTCTATCTCAATTCCGTTCATCCCCGTCATATCACGACCATCCAAACCGCCGCCCCTCCCCCTCTCCCTGCCGTGAGACAATTTCCTATTTATTGAATAATCAAGCAACACACGTTATTGTATCTAATCTAAAAAGTAAGACGAATATAAAATCGGGGTGGGTAGCAAGCATACATGTAAAGAAATCAAAGTCTGCCGTGACTACGTATACGAAGACGTCGGAACGTAAGTTGATTAATTGTTTAGACATGCCTGTAATCTCAATACAAATCTAAAAGGAAAGAACTCCACTTGTTTTCTGAAGCTACTATGTGAAAGAAAGATTCGACGCAGCATTTGCATATTTGCAGCAACCCAACAACAAGAATTCAAGACATGCGCAATAAAAAATTAACCCGGATTTAATAATTTTAATAAAACGTATTTATAATCGTTAATAAACAATATTAACTCAATACTTGAAGAATTGTAATTTATTGTTTAAGTTTTTAGAGTAATTGATTCAATTATAGGGTAAAAACTCATGTATATGAATTGTTTTGTTTAGGTTTAAGAATGAGAGTTTAGGTTTAGGAAAAATGGTAGAAAATGGAAATTTTATGAAAAAAAATGTAGGTGTAAAAGTAAAGTCCGTATGTGAAAAAGTAATTCCGTATTTTAATCACTTCATCCCACCACAATACTCCACAATACATTCCGGCTTTCCAATTACCTCATTCCACAACAATACTTTATACTTATTATAATGAAATCCCTAAATCTTATATCTTCCTTCAATAAGGAAGGTTATCGGGAATAGGATGGACTATAATATATAAATATAATTATTTTTGATAACTCCGTTATTTACGCTATTCTCATTCCAAAGAAACCTTTCTCATGGTTCCTTCACGTGCATTTTTTGTGCATTTTTTAACTTAAGCTGCAAATAGTGCTCAACTTGTTTTTTGGGAATTTATTTCGGTTTTTGGTCGTATTTTTTGGGTTTTATAGGGATAAAATGAAGGTCAAGAAGCATTCACCTTAGCAAGGAGCAACCCATGAACTCAATTGTCAACCTAAGGCCCAACACAAGTGAATGAAGCGCCTAAAACAAAGAGATAAGGAAGTTGGTTGAAGGCGCCTTGACAATGGTGTCAATCTCAATCAGGGAAGAAGGAATCGTGCCATCACTGTCGTGTCGTGCGGATCTCTGTTGCGCCGTTCTCCAGAATCAAGAAGGGACCGTGTCCTCCCTGTCGTGTCGTAAAATCATCAAGAAATAAAATATAAAATTGATGACCCATAGAGCTAACGACCAGAGAGGTCAACAAATCACTGTGTACGATTTTTAAACGAAAAAAATGGTATTCGAAGTTGACGAAGAAAAAGGCAATTAAATATGTTTACCTAGATGATAAGAATGTCAAAAATTGTTTGATGAGGGACTAGAAAAAATAATTATTATTGCGAAGAATACTAAAGATAGCAGGTCTAGAATGTCCTAGACGACCGTGCCTTGTGGAAGCAGAAATATTAGTGAGAGCTTGTGGTGATGAAGAATTTGTAGAGGGCGCCTTGTAAAAGCAGAAATATTAGCGAGAACTTGTGGTGATGAAGAATTTGTAGAGGGCGATGTGAGAATGAGCATAGGTGCCCCATGCTACTACGTCTCAAATATAATTGGCTTCCTGTTTGCAAGTCTTTCACAGAAAACCAAAAGGAACAAACTCGAGAGAAACATTGTTATTGGTAGTGATCGAACGGAAACAAGGTTTATAATTATATTAGGGCGATGTGGGAGAATTTTTAACAGGAGAGTGGGAAGGAGAGACGTTAAAGTTTTAGCTTCACAACAAAAATTAGGAATTTGAAATACCATTACCGACTATAAATTTTTGGTTATCGCTCAAATTAAAACAAGAAGAGAGGGTACCTTCGATTCGTTCGACGTCATATGGGAGGATGCACCCCTATCCATATTTATATCAATTGTCGTTTGGCTGTTGCAGCGTCATGGTTTGCTAGCCATTGCAAGATCAGTAGGTATCACTGCTCCCTGAGGTTATCGACATTTTCTTTCTTCATTTCCATTTCTTTACTCAACTTAGCCCTTATTCTTTTAAACTTGTCTTTACTTAGTTTTAAGTTAAGTTTAGCAAACATAAGTTAAGTTCACAAAGGTTAACTAAAAATAAGTGAAGTACAACAAAAATAAATTAAGTTAAGTTCAACCAAAATAAGTTCAGAAAAGTTAAGCAAAAATAAGTTAAATTCAGCAAATATAAATTAAGTTTAGAAAAATTAAGCTAATTTAACTATAAACTCATACCCGTTTTAAAATATTCACGAGTTTGAAAAAGTTATGATTTTCACAAATTCTCTTGTGCGATCGTCTCATGTGCGACCATTTTTTTAAATAGTGACCAATCGCATAAGATAATTACTATTTACCCAAAAGTAATCACTATTAATCAAAAAGTGATCACATTCTGCAAAAATACACGGGATAAAACTGTTACATAAGATAATTCTCGTACAACTCTTGTTAAAATCGAAACAAAACACAAAACATTAATTATTTACACTAAACATTATACTTTATAATAAAAAAAAAATTAATTGTCTCATTGAATCCTATATTTAAAAACAACAACCACAGTGCTTATGTGTCGCACTGTGGTTGAAAGTACAATATTTTTTTGTTTTTTTGAAGTGTGCCCCACATTGTTACCTACCTTCTCCACTTTTTTTTTGTGCTTTAATTGAGAAAATTCACCTTTTATACCCTAGAAAATACACAATCAACTTGAAAGCCGAATATGTGACTGCTATTAATGACAATATACGGAGTATATGATACAAAAATTGAAACTATAAAAAAAATATTTCGTTAAAATAATAAAAATCAACTAGATGAAAAAGATATGAAAATTTTTCTTGTAAAAAATTATGTATTACTCCCTATGACACATCAAAATAGTATAAAAGGCGTCATTAATAAAAAAAATATTCACGGATTAGAAAAAATTGGAACTCAGAAAAATAGAAAACAATTTATTTAAAATACTTTTAAATTAATCGATCAACATTAAAATATCCTATATATAAAAGCAACAACCACAGTGCTTATGTGTCGCACTGTGGTTGAAAGTACAATATTTTTTTTATTTTTTTCAAGTGTGCCCCATATTGTTACCCACCTTCTCCACTTTCTTTTTTGTGCTTTAATTGAGAAAAATTCACCTTTTATACCCTAGAAAATACACAATCAAGTTGAAAGCCGAATATGCGACTGCTATTAATTACAATATACGGAGTATATGATACAAAAATTGAAACTATAAAAAAATATTTCGTTAAAATAATAAAAATCAACTAGATGAAAAAGATATGAAAATTTTTCCATGTAAAAAATTATGTATTACTCCCTATGACACATCAAAATAGTATAAAAGGCGACATTAATAAAAAAAATATTCACGGATTAGAAAAAATTGGAACTCGGAAAAATAGAAAACAATTTACTTAAAATACTTTTAAATTAATCGATCAACATTAAAATATGTAAAAAAAAATGCATGCAAATTAATATTTAGTCTTGATGACTAGAGTCGAAAATAATACATAATATTAAAAGCACCATGACTAGAGTCGAAAATAATACATACAATTAATTCTTTGTCCAGTTTGCCTATAACAGACTATATTTTTATATAGATCTTTATATAGAATAGTTGAGATACACCTCTAATAAAAACATTGCGATTTTGTTTAAATTTAGTCTGAGGGAACAATATTGTTTAAGATGAAACATTATTGTTTAAGATTTTTGGTAGTATATATCGTATTTATTTAAAATAACTATATCACATTCATATTGTATATTCTGAGATTTAACACTTAAAATCAACACACCGTTACATTATTGTTTACTTTTTAATTGCTATATATTTATAGTATAATATCACGGGTTGAGTATTATACAATTTATAAAGCACATGGGTCAAAATTTCCACTTTAGAAATGTAGGGGTCAAAATTTCATTTCAAAAGTACAAGGCACTAAATTTTCGTTTTAAAATTGCACGGGTCAAAATTTCATTTTAAAAATGCATGGATCTAAATTTTCGTTTTAAAATGCACGGGTAAAAAATTCATTTCAAAAGTGCATGGAACTAAAGTTTCGTTTTAAAAATGCACAGGTTAAAAAATTTCACTTCAAAAATTCATGGGTCTAAAATTTCGTTTTAAAAAATGCACAATTTAGACCCATGCACTGGTCAATATTTCATTTCAAAAGTACATGAGTCTAGATTTTCGTTTTAAAAATGCACGGGTCAAAATTTCATTTCAAAAGCGCATGAGACTAAATTTTCGTTTTAAAATACATTGGGTCGTAATTTTCATTTGATTCCGTTTCACTAATTAACAATTGGGTACTACATGAAAAACGATGTCTAAATTTTCATTTAAAACGCGCGCAGATCAAAATTTTCATTTTAACCTTGCACAAGTTTGACTAAATGAAAAATAAGTTTAATATTTTGTCCTCTGCAACTGTTCTAGCCGATTCAATTATATTAATTTTACTTTATTTTCATCCAAATAATTTTGTTTGATAGGTTAGTCGAGTTTTCCTGAAATCGCTTGAATATTAAGATAAAGTAGTAACTCAATTTTAACTAACAAAAAGATATACTCCATCATACTACAATAACTACATGGTCAGTTGACATTGATGCATTATTTACGTTAATTACAAATAAAATTTATAATATCTAAAAATTTAAATACGATTTTATAAATCAATATTTAGATTGTTAATTTAAAATTCATTAAAATATAGAGAGATTTTATTGTTTTATTTTAGAACTTTATATTTTAAAATAAATAATTTTAAAAGATGATAATTAATCAACTATTATAAAACTTATCTTATATATTTCTTCTTAAAGAATCTTTTTGAAACTAACAAACCCGTGCAGTTTTCACGGGTATAAGACTAGTACTCCCCAAGTTTCACCCAACTCTCACTTTACTCTTTCTCATCAATTGTCCTAGAATTAGGAACATAAATTTTCCACCTAAGTTATATTTCAAGTTATATTTTTTGTTTTTATCAATATCATCTATATTAATATAAATAAAATAATAATAATAATAATAATAATAAATAAATTTATTATTGTTGTTGTTGTTACTGTTACTGCTCTTATCACCGTCGCCGCCACCACCACGACCACCCCTACCACCACCACTGCTACCACTACTACTAACTACGACTACCACTACCACTACCACTGCTACTGTTGTTGTTGCTACTGTTGCTACTGTTACTGCTAAGTACTATTACTATTGTTGATGTTGCTACTACCACCAATACTACTACTATTTAAGTTAACATTCATTTAGTTTGAAAAGTTAAACTCATATAAGTGAAGTTCAAATAAGTTAAAGTTTTTATAAATTAAGTTAAAAAAAATTAAGCAAAAATAAGTTAAGTTGAACAAATATAAGTTAAGTTAAATTCAACAAATTAAATTCAGGAAAGTTAAGTAAAAATAAATTAAATTGAGCAAATATAAATTAAGTTCAAAAAAGTTTGGAAAAAATAAATTAAGTTAAGTTAAGTTAATTTAATTTAAGTTAAACAAAAATAGGTAAAGAAACACAAGGCCTTACTCTAGTTAGTGGGTATTAAAGCAATGTTAACGGAATTTGTAACGGAGTTAGTTTAAAAGTCTTGACATAAAATTTTTAAAACTATAATCCCTTAACTGGAAAAAATATAAAAGTTTAAAATCTTACATTACCTAAAACTCCGAATTATATGGTAAAAAATGAAATGTATGTGGTAAAATTATAAAATGAAGAAATTATTACTAGTATGTTAAAAAATGGAAAAAAAAGTAAGTCGACAACGTAGAAGTAGGCTAGTAGCCTTGTAGGAAATAGAAAGCTCTTTCCTCCCCTTATTTATTTGTACAAGTTCTCATTTTCATTTTAAACTGTTATATTACATTTTAGGTATAAAATATGTCAAATATTATCATTTTAAGTATAAAACAAGTCAAATATATACCGAATTCACTTATTTATTACCTAAATATTTGACCTGTTTTAAGCTTAAAATGTATAATAGTCATCTTTTGCAAGACTTACCCATTTATTTGTAATTTTTTTAACCGTTCAACAGAATTTGGCACTGTGACAGTGTGGTGATGTGCTACATCACTTTCATCATAATTCCCTTTCCTTCCCTCCTTCCTTCTTTCCTTCCTCCATCAATATTCCTTTTTTCGTCTTTCTTTTTACACTCTATTAAACTTTTCCGTTTCTTGTTACCTACTTATATTTCACGCGTTTCTTTTTCCACCTAATTTATTTTTCACATTTCCTCCATTTTGTGTGTTCCTCAAGTATTCCTCTTAACTTTTCCCTAAATCTACGATCTACTTTATCATCACTTCATTTCGCATTCAATTTGTTTCATTTTCATCATTTTGCTTGATTTTGATCGCGAATTGTGATCAAATCACTTCAATTCTTATTCAATTTGTTTAATTTTGATCAATTAGCTTGGTTTTGATCGTGAATTTCTGTTAATTTATCTATGAAATTGGAGGAAGTGATGTTAGCGCAAGAATTGGGGAGAAAATCGGAGATAGAAGTTTGGGAGGATGAGTCGGTGAGGCAGAGGAGGACGAGAATTAGGAGTTTGAAGAAAAAGGCGGCGAATGCGTCGACGAAGATCGCTCATGGATTTAGGAAGAAGCGTGGTAAGCGGATTGCTGATTGTATGTTTGCGGCGATAGCTGTTGAGGATATTAGGGATGAGAAAGAGGAGGAGGTTGTTAATGTTTTTCGTCGACTTTTGGATGATAGGGATTTGCTTCCGCTTCATCTTGATGATTATCATACAATGTTGAGGTTTGTTTCTTCTAATTTTGATTCTTCTAGCTTTCCTAATTTCACGTTGTTTGTTTATTTGCAAATTTGATGTTGATATTGTGATGTGGAAACTGAAACCCCATAGGAATTGAATTACTAATTACAGAAATCAGAGTAATGGAGTTTTAGCTGTCATTTTTGGTACTCATCAGCTGGTAATGTGATATTGTTTGTTCATTTAAAAATGTTGGTGTTGTGATGCGGAAACTAATACTCCATATGAATTACTAAGTAGAGAATGGAAGGAGGATAATATAATCCAAGCCTGAATCTTCAATACAAAGTTACTCCAAATCATCAACTTCCTCCCATAAACCCTAGAAAACACTCTATAATGAAGCCTCGTTTCTGAACTTGGAGATCTTAAAGTATAAATTACAACTTTCGAAAACCAAAAATCAAAGACAAAAAGGAGCCTTCAACGATTTGGCCGGGTGCAACATTAAGCGCTGATTGTCCTAGTTACGATGCTCCTCAATTGTGTTGTGCCGGGAGTAACTTATGCGGGATGATGTCCAGTTCCGGCTCGATAGATCTTGGGAACGATATTTTGGTTACAGTGGTCTGAACTTGTTCCGTTTCCGCTCCTAGTCATTCCTTGGGCCTTAGATGTCGTACCTCAGTCATTATCAAAGGAAAAATGGCAACAAACAACTCAAAAAGCACTTGACAAAGGAATAAATGATAGTCAAAACAATGTGAGCAAAATGCGGAATCAAGGCCACTTTGGTGACTAAGTGGGTCTCATAAAGGTTCAAATGCGGCTAAGGCGGAAAATAAGTAGACATCACCCGTCGGCCATTACCTTTGCAGTACTCGGTTTATCAGTTCCAGTTTCTCGCAATAGTCAAAGTTAACTTCTCTGCTTGTTATTGTAAACTTAGAAGACCTCGTTACAGAATTTAGAGCACTGACTTACAGGATGTGATGTTATTGCATGATACGAAGATAAGGGGTAGGTTCTTCTATGTTACAGCTTATTATTTTCACCAAAGAACACCTTTAGTTTTTTTAGGCATTAAAGTTTAGAAGTAGGATGCCTACTTGTTGCTTACGCAGTTATTGGTCTAATTAATGTTCACTGAAGGATGACCTTCCACCTAAGCCTACATTGCAACACAAAATATCGCATTCAGGAATCTGCTAGTAAATGGAGTATAAAATTTCTCACTCAGTAATAGGTACTATCCACTGGTAGAAAAAACTTATCTTTTTCATTGAAAGTGTCCTGAAAAAAATGTCATCTTCATGCAGATTCTTGAAAGCGAGGAAGTTTGACCTTGATAAAACTGTCCATATGTGGGAAGAAATGATCAATTGGAGGAAAGAAAATGGTGTAGATACAATTATACAGGTAAATTTGTCAGAGAAGCAAAAATTAGTCAACATGAGAATTTAGCATTACCTATGAATAAGTGATGTAACATCTGAGGATTGCTTTGAGATTAGGTTTGTAGGTTCAGTTGACAACTGCTAGCTAAGTTTTTATTATCAACTCAAAAGTGACACTAGGTAATATACTTTACCATGGATGCTTCCGGAGACAAAATTTGAAATTTCATGTATATTACTGGCTATTTTATGTAAAGGTCAGGGACAAACTTAATTCAACCAATCATGCTTCCAAGACATGTGAATTGACAGAAATTAAGCTCTTAAGCAAGGTGCCTGACTGATTGTCATGTGATTAGTCCATTCTATGACCTCTCTGAAGCCATCTTGTATACTTGATAGGTCTTAGGTGACTCTTTGCTATCACAAGGAGATGAAACGTGACACATTAACTTATCATTAAATTAATACGAATGCTATGTTTCAGCTGACTATCATCATGTGGAGAAAATTTTACTCTATTTGAGATGTGCGTAAGTGCTGGATCAAAGACTATATTTATGAAGAAATTATCACAGAGAACTCATACCTGATACCTCCGCTATTTCCCAGAGATACTGAAATTTCTCTTTGTTCTCATCAGATGTCATGTTCATGTTTGGCCTTTTTACATAATCTAAATATGATATGCTTTCTTCTATGTGAGTTGATAGATGATTCAGAGCAGTCTGTGTAATAGTTCTTCAGTGGCCTTTTATTGTAGGCCTTTTTTGTTTTTGTTTTTGTTTTGCAACACATGCTTTTTATCTTGCTGTTTATCATTCTATAAATATTTTGCCCTATTCTCTTGTATAGTCCTTCTAGACTATGAAATGCTAGAATGCCCTGTTTGTTCTGTCCGATTTGCATTACATGGTATTTCTCTGTTGCACATAGTTTCTACTAATGTCCGATTAATACTTAGTGTCCAGTCATACAAGCAAATCTGTTGTTCTCTTGGCCTACAAAATTTATAATCTTCATGTATTTAGTTATGAGGTTGGTCTATGTAGGATTTTAACTATGATGAATATGAAGAAGTACAACGATTTTATCCACACGGCTATCATGGTGTAGATAAAGAAGGACGGCCACTTTATATTGAGCGACTTGGCAAAGCTGAGCCTGGCAAGCTTATGAACGTGACTACAGTGGAGCGCTTTCTACGATATCATATACAAGGATTTGAAAAGGCATTTGCTGAGAAATTTCCTGCTTGTTCCATCGCTGCCAAGAAACACATTGATTCTACAACGACGATATTGGACGTTCAAGGAGTGGTATGAGATTAGGAGTGATTGTTTTTGTTGCAACCTAATTCATCCCCGATTGCAGCATCTTTTATGTTCTAAATTCATGCTATAATTGTGATTTTTTAGAATTGGATGAATTTTGGAAAGGTTGCTCATGAACTTATAATGCGCATGCAAAAAATTGATGGTGACAATTATCCTGAGGTACTTGTTCAAACCCTTCAGAAATTTGATGCTATGATTCTTAATCATTTTCTCATCCATTCTCACTCTTATCGGATTTATATACGCAGACGTTGCATCAGATGTTTATTATAAATGCTGGAACTGGATTCAAGATGGTGTGGAGTACTGTGAAGAGCTTTCTGGATCCGAGGACTACCGCAAAAATACATGTATGTACTCTGCTATATACTTCTGCTGAAGATTTTATAGAGATGTAACCAAGTTCTTAAACTCTTGTTACTAAACTCGTGACAGGTTTTAGGCAGTAAATCATTTGGGAAGTTGACAGAGTCCGTTGACCCAAGGTTAGAATTTTTTTCCTCCCTCGCATTGTTCTTGCTGGTCAGACAGGATGAATGAATTAATAGAGAATTCAGAAACTGATTCTTGCATCTTACTCATGCAGCCAATTACCAGCCTTTATGGGTGGAACTTGCTCCTGCCCTGATGGGTGCCTTAGGTATCAAAAAGGACCATGGAATAATTCAGATATCATGAAAGTAATTTTGCCTTCTGCTATGAAGCCCTTGTCATTATGTCTGTGTAGAACTCATACAATTTAGTGATGTGGATGACAAAATACTTGTTTTGTCTTGCAGGTCGTTCATGCTCAAGAGACCATGTTTATGAGGAGAACTTCTAGTGTTTCTGACTATTATGAAGATCTCAAAACTAAGTTGCTTTCCCATAAGGTATAATGCATAGTTGCATATTAATTATTTTGCTGCTAAACTCGCAGTTTACCTCTATACTTTGTTTATATTTTTGAAATGCTTTCTGCTTTGCACAGGTTATGAGCAGTGATTTGTTTTCTGAGAGTGTTTCTGACCTAGATGTGGGACAACTTGGGAACAAAACAGCATTAGTGGTTAAAGTAAGTTCCCCCCACCCACTCCCCACGCACCCACATACACACATTTTGAACATTAAAAAGTGTATAAAAAAAAAGAAAAAAAAAGCAAAAGATGAGATTGTGCCATTTTGAAACTGGAAGATCAGAGTCAAAAGACCAAGAATTTTTTGCTGTTTTAGATCTGGTTTATATTTTGATCAGCATTGGAAGTCGATTATATGATGCAGCTCTCTTATGGAAGTCAGTCAGTGTACAGCATCGACTGAATTGTCAATTGCTGGCCTTCTCCTCAGTGCTAAATTGCTAATACATGACTCATTTCTCTCAGTTTGACACTGTTAATAGTTACTCCGTGTTAATCTTTCAGACATAGCACAATTTGCAAAATCGTGGAAATAGGCTGGTCAGTAAACCAGTACCGGCTAAGAGCCTTCAAAACTTCACCCAACACTAAATCCTTCATCTATATTCTTTACACACTCAATGACATTATTTATAATGCCTCTCTGAATTAGTTGTGTTACTTATCTTATGAGGGAGGCATACACTTATTCCACATGGATCTGGAGTTGTCTATGCCAATTTACTATTGACCAACCGGAGTTTCGAAAGCTGTAAAATTTGAAGTATTTGCTAATTTATCATTATCTTTATTTTAGGGAAGGGAAGGTGAATCTTCATCTATTAGTAATCTGGTGGAGGCAGCAACTCATGGCGCCGCTTTTAGAGATGCTTCTTTGCCAAGTAAGTGATAATTGGCATTTTACATTTTCGTAGTCAGAAGTTCAACAAAAAGCACGATCCATGTTTGTTGAAGCTGTGACCTTTATTTGACGACTCTCTTTGGGGTCACTAGTACACTACACATGAGAGGAATTTGTGCTGATGATATCAGTAGACTCTCTGTGTATCTAAGGTTATCAAACAATGTCAACTTCATATTTGATCAAAATATACTGATTTGAGGGGACTATTTCACAAGCTAATATAGGTGTTGTCAACAGATCATGCTTTTGGAGGGAGTGTAGTAGCAACTCCCTGGACTGGTATATCTAAAATTAGTTGTTTATTGGCTGGATTCCTATTCAAGCTTTTTGCATGTCTGCATATCGTGTTTGGGAAGTTTTGGGGGCTTACATTTGAAGAGAAGGAGCTAAAACAGCATCTTAGGCCTGTTATCAACTTAATGACTAGGAAGTCAGAACCAGATTCCGAGGTTCAAAATATTCCTCAGAAAGTTGATAATTTGCTTAATCCATGCTGGGAAAGGCTTCAGCATTTGGAGCAACTAGTTTCTGACCTTGTAAATAAACCGTCAAGAATCCCTTCAGATAAAGAGGATACAATCACCGAGTCCTTGAATAGGATTAAAGGCATAGAGTATGACCTGCAAAAGACAAAGAAGGTTTGTTGTCCTTATTTTTGTTTATACTATGAAGCTGTGTAATGTAGTAAAGGCAAGTTTGTGAGCTAAGTGGTTTTGTTTAATTCCCTTAATTAGGCCTTATTTGCAACTGCGTCAAAGCAAGTAGAGCTTGCCGAGTCGCTGGAATGTTTGAAGGAAAGTAACATTCAAGTAAGTTCCCTTCACTCCAGTTTCCCCTGTGATTCCCTATATTTTATGCGAGCATCTGTTCAATTCCCTTGGATTTTTTATTTTTCTTAAAAAAAGTTGTGGTTGAGGTTGGGACTTGGGAGTTGGGGATCTCTCCAACATAGTTATGGTAGGAAAAAAAAGAAGGGAAGGGGGGTAGAGCTTTTGTTAATAATACAAAAGCAGTTTTTGGATGACCAATAAGGAAAGGGGATAGAGCTTTTGTTAATGATACAAGGACGAGCCGGGTAGTCATATCATGTTTTGGGATCCTTAGTTTTACAAGTGGAATTTGTCTTTTAGCTTCTATTATGGAGTATTTGTTTTTGGTTATACCTATCTTTTGTAAGTGTCATTTAGTGATTTATTAATGAATTGATTTTTCCTTCAAAAAAATTAATGAAAATTGCGTCGAGAATCTGGTTGAATTAAAGTAACTTCACAATAAAATAAAGCACATCTAGTTTAGTGAGGCATTTTGCGAAATTCAATCAGAATCCAGGAGTAAAGAATAGTGATTCTTTGATTCATTTGTAAATGGAAACATGCCTATAAAACCCTGAGATTGGGAAAATATACCAAGACACGGAGGGTTGCGTCAAATCCGTCAATATGTCTTTGCGCTTTTAAAAACATCAACTGGTCTCCAGACTTTTTGACATTTATCTGTCATTCGGTCATTCCTAGCATAAGAATTTCTTTTGTTTTGGGATTACTGTTTGAAATGCACATACTGAGATCAAACCATGTGTGAATCAGGGTCCAACCACCTGTTGGAGGAGGAATTACAAATCTGCCCCTTCTGCGCACTGGTAGCAGTATGGAATGAATATTAAACAGTTCGGACACTCAGGACATAATTTTTGTGATAACTTAAGTCTCAGTTCTATACCACGCTTCCAACATTGATTCTGCTGACATCTGCAAATTCTTACTGGAGGTATCTTTCACGCTACTTCTAACTCTAGTTGCTGCTTGAGCGGCGATTATCTTCACTACTCCATCGAGCCGTTTTCACCTTTTCAGGGTGAAAATGTCGGTTTTGTATGTGAATAGCTTACTAGATTTTGCCGTTGTGCATATGATAGGCAATTTATACTCCAGAGTTCTATAGATACTGAGAGAACGTATACATAAATTGGAGTATATGTCATAAAGAACCTCAGATGTAAATCAATCAGAATGCTGTAATATGAGATCCCATTTTTTACTCGTGCATCAGTGTCCCTCAGTAAGTCATGTACATCATTGTGTTGCGTAAAACTCGGCCACTTCAAACATAGCTTCACTGAGTTTGAATTTAGTTGATTAAATCACGTCTATATAACACCGAGGATACTCGATTACATAGATAAGCATAGTGTTCACTTGTGGGCGTAAAGCTCGGTCTTCACTTTATATCCGTATTGCCAGGAACCATTGAAGTAGTTGTCATTGTACCATTTCCCTAGCAACTAACAATGGCATTAATGCCGTAAATTCTTATACGAGATAGTCCCACAGTGAAGCAGACTTGGCTACGATACATTTATTACCGACAGTGAGACAAGAAAAAGGTTGCGCCCTTCAATTATGCTCTCAACACTTAGCAAGATAATGTTGTTTGTATGACAGACGACCGGTGTTGTCAAATGCTGTTGACAAAAGATGCAAAATCAGACGGGGCTGCGTAGGTGTGACTGATGGGGTGGGGCTGTGGTGGGATAGTTGCAGAACTGAAGGGAGACGAGGAAATAAAATGAGCGTTAGAAGACACACATCCCACTTTTCTTGAATTTCGTGTCAATTCGATATGGTATAATACGATAAACCTATAGAATGGGAAGGAGTAACTCTTTGGCTCCATCGGTAATGCCTTCACTGGTAGAATTCTATGCACAATGTGTCTAAAATCCGTCTATCAAGGAGATATTGAGCACACCAGGGAACCAACACCGTTTTTGGATTGAGTTTTTCACCCTGGGTTACCCATAGATCGTACACGGCTTACTTTGACACCCTTAACAAGCTCGTATGTTTCAGCACTTGACATCGAAAGGAAACTACTTCCTTGAGAAATGTACAAAACAGATTGTCTATGTAACACTCTCATATATCAAAATGTTTTACCAAGGACCACCCTAGCATATAAAAGTATTATCATCCAGTTGCCCGAGGTAGTGAACATCAAATCATCGATAAAAGAACATAATAAAGGTAAAACTTAAATGCAAATGTTATAAGTCTTAAATCCAAAAGATACAACCAATACTAAAAAAAAACAGAATTCTAAACAACGGAAACTAGACAACGATCACTGATGACTCGGCCTCATCCAATCCCACGAGCTACTTCACATCAATACCTAGTCAACAACTGCTCTTCATCCCTGAATAGATCACCACAGTTTTACAACAACATGGCGTAAGCCAACTATGTAATCATCAAAGCAATAGTATACGGAAAAATTCACAAGGAACCAACACCCACTCCTTTATTCCCTCACTCACAGTAACCAACTACACACCGCGATGGCTAACCACCGCAATGTGTAGCCTTGCCAGGTTACCCATCGCAACAGGTAACCCTCGTCGCCAGTGGGGACCGCGGCCTTACCACCTAATTTCCGCTTGCTGCAACGAGCAAACCCCAAATCATTAACGTGCACATTTCCCTTGTGACGAGAATCACAAAAGATAAACATAGGAATGAGACTATCTCCCGACATCGTTCCATTACAATCACAACCACACCACCAACATCAACTCCAATCCAATCCAACAATAATCACAATACCAAACATTTAATCGCATCCAACACAAATACTCAAATAATCACACAATCAATTGAGTAGAAAAACCCTACCTTATTAGAAATGCGACAAGACAACGCAGCATGTGCCCATCTTAACTGCTCCTCTAAAATCTGTCACCTAATGTAAATCAATCAATCAACAAAAACCCCCAAATCCCCAAACTAGGGTGTGTCTACTCTACTACTGACGCATAAAACAAAGATATAAACTTATCGAAATAATTATCGCGGAAAGAGATGTAGAAACCCTTGAATCAACACTCTTAGCTTTGAAAGTGACTAGATTAAGAGGAGGGAAATGATATGTCGTGTAAAATGTTAGGTTAAAACTTATTAAGACGGATTAGGTGTTTTAATACTCTCCTTTTAATTTAATCAAAACCGCTGAAGAACTACCGTTCAGACCGGTTACTCGATCGAGTAACCAACGTACTCGACCGAGTAAGCCTATCTCCGCCGAGTAAGTACTTATTCGGGCGAGTTCCCACTCAGCAAAACCCAAACTTCAGGTAACGGACAACCTACTCAACCGAATAGCCAAAGACAGAAACGTGTAGCATTACAGTCTATGTTGTGAGTCCAACCCTTGGAAGTAGGGTTAGGCAAGAAAATGCGATACAACTATTTCTTCGAATTAGATCCACCTTCGAATATATGGATACCATTTAAATTGGATATCCAATTCGATTTTTTCTGAATAAATTGGATCGGATGTGGATAGTGATTTTCATAAACCGGATATCCGAATACGATCCGAATTTTAATAAACTGAAAAATAAATAAATAAATAAGGAAAACGTAAAAAAGTAAAAAAAAAAAAAACTAATATAGGCGACACATCAAATTTCACGGTAGATAACAAACCTTAATCTATCTCATCTCGTCTCCCTCAACCTCAATCGTCTTTCACCATACACGGATCTCAAATTGTCAATCGTCATTATTCATCAGCCATAATGGATCTCAAATAATGGGAATTGTATCACCCCTCAAATGGAGATTTACAAAAAGATGAATTAATGAGATGTAAACCGGATCGGATCCGATTTCCGAAATCTAAATATTCAAATTTACGGATTCCAAATTGTTAGATACCCGACTAACATACGTTAGGTCCTTTAAATTCATAAATTGACGAGAATGTAACATATTGTGCCTTTTTTAGAGCTGATCGATTCAAGGACTTTGGGTAGACCTTGTTACCGTTTCCTTGGTAAATTGTTGGCATATCTGTTATAGTGGTTGGAGGAAGTTCTGGAATGTACTCCACCACTTCATCTCCTTTTTCTAAAACAATCATGTCAGTTCTTACTGACACGCCAAATTTTCGTTTAAGACGACCCTATTTGTCATAAATTAAAGACGGATAGTGTCCTTTTTATGTAATGTAAGTGGCACGATTCATGAGATGATCAATTTTCTCCCACTTATCTTCCCACTTATCTTGTTGTGAGAGGATTAATATCCGTTTTCAACTTGTGACAGATAGTATCAGTCACAAACAACTATTTGTAATAATGAAATCCAACAATAAATTATTCTTAGCTATTACTTATTTGTTTACCATTTTTTTTTGCGAAGAATAATACTCTTTTCGAGTTATTATGATTGTTCCTTTTGCTTTATACACAAAAACTAGTTTTATGCCCGTACAAAAAATGTACGGATCTATTTCTAAAAATTTCGTAAATATATTAAAAAAGTAGTACAAATATAATTTAATATGAACTTAAATGAGAAATATATAAATTATGAATTCGGGGATGATTTTGACTCCAAATAATTGATTTACTGGTATAATTAATTTTTTTAATGATTATATAAATTGAAATAAATAATCATGACATTATGAAATAAATTTGAACCATATAAAATAGATAAAGAAATTGTATTGTATTTCTATATCTTACCTTTTAAATAACTTGCTCTCTAAATGAAAGTAAAATGATAAAATATTTTTAATAGCAGTCTCTTAAAATTTGTGGATGATTTTATAAAGAAAATAATAATGTATTGTTATTAAGACCATCTTTTTACTCGATGTTAACGTAGTTTTAATTGACTAATTCTCGAAGGTTGTTATATTTTCTTAAAAATCGTAAATTTATATTTTTTTTTGTTAATTTAATGGGTTGGGTTTATTTGATCTTATTCAAAAAAAATTGATCTACGTTTCTTTCATTTTTTAATCTACGTTTTTTTGTTAATTTTTATCTCCTCGTGTATTTTTTTCATTTTTTTTAATTTTATGGGTTGGGTTTATTTGATCTTATTCAAAAATCTTTGATCTACGTTTCTTTCATTTTTTAATTTACGTTTTTTTGTTAATTTTTATCTCCTCGTGTGTTTTTTTCATTTTTTTAGATATACGTATGTTTGTTAATTTTTAACCCTTAGTATAATTTTTTTCGTTTTTTTTCGTTTTTCATACCTCTAAATATTTGTTAATTACTTCTAATTGACCAACTTTTTTTAATATTGTAAAAATATATATTTTGGGCTAATAGACAACCATAAAAACATGGATCGATATAGATGCATGAGTCGACAATATCACATAATAATAATTATTACTCGTATTATTTTATGTAGCCTTAATTTACCATTTCGCAAAATTCTACTTTACGACGGTCGCACATGCGACCAGTAGGAAAGTGATCACATTTTGATACATAGTGACCACTTTTGATTAAATAGTGACATTTTTTTTCATATTTTTGGAAATATAGATATTTTTAGGATTTATTTTTCATCAAAATCTTAAAATTTGGGTCTCGTGTTAAATTTAATGTATATGTTTATATAGTATATAAATTTGCTTTTATACATTTTAATTGTCACAAATTATAGAGTAATACGGTCTCATATAAAAAGTTGTTCCTTCAGTGCTAATAAACGATTTTTCTTTTTATATATGTTGATCGTCTTATGGTATGAGAGTATGAGACCGTTCATACAAAAATTCAAATTTAATTTTAATTGTCAAGGTATCCAAGAGGTTAATTTTCCGGAATTGTATTTTTTTTTTATTATTAAAATTTGTTGTTCCTATATAGATTTCCGATTTTTTTAAAATTTTCTTTTATTATAGGGTTGAATGTGATTAATTTTTTTATCATAAGCTTTTTAACATATGAATATGTAAATGAAAAATAATAAGAAATGAGGAGAGAGGGTAATTAATTGGAGAAAGTAAGTGGAGAGAGTGGGGTAACTGGGGTTGGCTAAGGTGTAAAAAAAAAAAATTAAAAAGTAAAAATTTCAGCCAATCAAAAATCTAGAAAAGACTTTCCTTTTATAGATAGGGGATAAGAAAATGATTCTAAATCACACAAAACATCTTATAAATAGGAACAATCACAATAACTCGGAGGGAATATATTTTAATCAAGGCGCAAGTGTATAAAATGGGAGTGGAATATTAAGACATTGAGAGGGAATAAGGCCGTTCTTTTGGACTTCAAGTCACTTAACTTAAGTTCACTTCAGATCCTATAAGTTCAGTTCAGTTTAGTTCAGTTCCTATAAGTTCAGTTCAGTTCAGTTCCTATAAGTTCAGTTCAGTTCAGATCCTATAAGTTCAGTTCAGTTCAGTTCCTATAAGTTCAGTTCAGTTCCTATAAGTTCAGTTCAGTTCAGTTCAGTTTCTATAAGTTCAGTTCAGTTCAGTTCAGTTCCTATAAGTTCAGTTCACTTCAGTTCCTATAAGTTCAGTTCATATAAACTCAATTAAGAAAAGTTATATACGGAGTATTATTTTTAACAACCGATACAAACATTTCGCTTTAATTATCCGATACACTTCATCTATATAAAAAAAAACTCATTAATAATTTACCCGTCTTTTACTCTCTAATTAATGTCAAACTATCATCCTCATTAATGCCAAAAAACAACAACTCATCATACGACGCTCTCACCCTCACCAATTGTCACTCTGCCATTAATTAGTTTCTTCATCACCATTGTTAGAGAAAATAAATGATTAGAGAAAATTGTAATAGTGAATTATTTTTATCGTAATGTAATTGTAGTATGAACTATGAACAAACCATTATATATAAAGTTGAAAATATTTTAAACTACCTTGTGTTTTAGACTAATTTTTTATCAATGTCATCTATTGGATAATAATAATAATAATAACAACAACAACAACACCAATAATAATAATAATAACAACAATAATAATAACAATAATAATAATAATAATAATAGTTAACTTAAATTAAAATAAAGTTAATTAAGTTCGGATTTTATAAGTTCACTTCAGATCCTATAAGTTAAGTTAAGTTCAGATCCTATAAGTTCAGTTCAGTTCCTATAAGTTCAGTTCAGTTCCTATAAGTTCAGTTAAGTTCAGTTCCTATAAGTTCAGTTCAGTTAAGTTCAGTTCCTATAAGTTCAGTTCAGTTCAGTTCAGATCCTATAAGTTCAGTTCAGTTCAATTCAGTCAAGTTTCAGTCCAAAAGAACAGGGCCTAAGTGAATAACATGCTTTAACAAGTAAATTTTTTATTTTTATTTTCTTTGGTTGCGATAAAGGAAACCTAAATTATAAAGTAGTAGCCAGTTTTGCTAGGCGATCGGCCACAAAATTTAGGTTTCTAGGAATAAAATTAAAAAGGGGGTGAGAAGAAGATAACGGTGATGGTATTACGTTATCTGGTGGTCGAATCAACGAGAGTGAAAACGACGAAATGAGCTTGTCAACTGTCAAGTGTCTTTTATGAAAGCAACTTGTCAGTTGTCACTGTTCCGGACAACGACAAGTTATACTTTAAAAAGATGATAACGTAAACCCTAAACCCATTTTGGTAACTAGTTTAAAACCCGCTCTATTTTATTAAATAATTTTGATTTCAACCCATTTAAGTAAAAATTCCAACAGAAGTCAATTTTTCTTGCAATCGGAACAAAATGTCTTACAATTTAGTTCAACGCTTAGCTAGTCTATGAGCGCGTTTTTTTTTTAATTTCTAGGAACCAACGAGTAAATACAATGATAAGTCTCCCTTTAAAAAACATTATCTATCTTAAGCTTAAAACAGATCCAGTAATATCACTTATATATATATAAAATGCATAAATGTATTTGTCTTGCACACAAAAGTTAGATTATATTTGAGATGCGTAAGTGAGGCGATCCATTGTTAAAATAGTAAGTTTTGCTTGCGACGGGTCACCATTTGTAACAGATATTTTGTGAGATAAAATGGATATAAAATGAGTTAGTGGAGAAAGGGGACAACATGAATAGTGTTAGTGAAAGAGAAAAGGGTATTTTGTGAGAGAGCGGTATCCGTCACAAGTTTGAGACGGATAGTGCCGTTGCAAATAAGAATTTGTGTTGTTAAAAAGTTCAAAATCACACTGTTCTTGACTCCTTACCTAGGTAGCACATACACTTCTCGTAATGAGCCGTACCGTGTCCGACATCGACACACGCCGAAACGTGTCGGACATCTATAAAGCCGTGTCTAACTTTCAACATTTATTTGGGCATGTGTCCGACGCGTGTCCATGGTATTTAAGCCGTGTTGATCGCGTGTCCACAGTATTTGGTCATCATTTCGGGTGAATGATGTTTTTCAAACGAGAAATGCGCTATCGAAAGAGATTAATTAGAATATTGGTTCGAATGAGAAATGAAAATGAGTTATTATCAAGGGCAAATTTTACCTTCACCTATTTTAAATTTAAATTTAATATCAAATAGTTTTAAAAAAATAAAATCAAACATTTATAACTATAAAATATATATTTTATTAAATATAAATAACGTGCCCGTATCCTAAATTTCACTACATCCGTGTCACGTATCCGTGTCGTGTCCGTTTTGGTGCAACCTAGCTCCTTACCCACTTATTTTCAGGGGCTGGTGGAGAAAGTCAAGGGACAGTGTCAGGCAAGTTTAGCAGTCGAAATAGGCAGGATGAGCTCTTTCCCTATTTACAATGAAATTTCGTACGACCATTTGCTACAACCTGGACCCGAACACGGCCCAGGGTTGGGGCGGGTCCAGGACGGGTTGGACCTGGACCAGACACGGGGAGGGCTGGGGGCGGGTCTGGGACGGGCCTGGACACATACAGGTCACCCTCTGGGCCGGGCTCCAAAAATTGGACCCAAATCCGGTTACTTCACACACTTACGTGACGAGAAGTCGGGAACATAGTCAAAAAATATTCACATAGTATTTTTCCTGATATATTCGGACATCATCCCAAAAAATTACATGGCCGTCCCCTCGCCTAACTTCTTCAAATGTGTTACAAAATTACAAAGATCATAGTAGTATGCAAATGTGATGCACCGGAATCCAAAATGACCATTTCGACACGATTCACTATTAAACTTTGAAGGAGCTGCTCCATCTTGGCTATATCACAATCAGTAAGCGTGGTCAGCCGTGATAGAGCCATTTGGTGCAGGTTGTAACTCTTTCGACAATCAGACAAAATAACCTATTCCAATGCGCTCACCAAGTAGAACAAGTTATGAACATCTATTTGCGAAAAACAGGACAAAAGCTACAATAGAGCATTGTTGTCTTCAGGAACAGCCTGCCTATGACTTTCATCATAGCTTGTGTGTTCTAGCTCCATGGAAGCTTCTTTTGACCGGTTGAAGAGTTCAGAAGGGATATTTATACCGACAAACCCAGCCATGACAGCTGCAGCACCAATATAATTCATCAAATTAGGGGCATGGCCAGTCAATGTATCCACCACAGCTGCCAGGGGAACCTGAATGGTGAGACCGGCTGTTGCAACTGTTGTCGTCGTCAAAAGTACAGCTTTTGCCCACAAGTAATCACTCAGAACATTGTCAAGTAATCCTGAAAAAGAATGCACATTTGTAATGTTTCTTTTGGGGGTAAACCGAGCCATGCGAATTTTTTTTATATTAACAGAGGGTTTGAACCAAAGTCAGGAGGGTTACCCCCTCAATGACTTTACCAACAAAACTAATTGATAAATGAACACTAGTAATTCGTATAGTACATTCTATGTATAGTTCTTCAGCAGTGCGAATTTGATGAAAGAACGCATCTTTTCCCTTTCCCAACAGTTATCAATCCCCCGAACATGAAAAAATGAGGCACAGATTCCGTGATCATGAAAGTCTTACAATATAGTTACACTACATATTAATGATATTATGACAGCAGCTTTCCCACCTCAATAATTGCCAATCAAAAAGAAGTTCGGAGGCGCACGTCTACAGCGTGTAACAAAAGAACCTCAACAACAATTACTCAAAACGGTGTCCATCACCAAGAGCAGATCAACTGTAAGTGTAAACCTAAGTTGGTGGGGTCTTGCAAAGGATGATACCTCATTACCTTTCCTTTGATTAGTCTAGATTAGGAGGTAAACCTTTCTTTTAGACCCACATGAAAAGCATCTGGAACAGCTCTTTCCACTCAGTCCCAAACATGAATGCTTTAATCTTACTAGATTTTTCCTCCTTGGACTCGAGAAAAGAATTTGACTAAGACAATACATCATCATAAAAAATGCTCTGCATCCTAGTATCCTTTTAAACACACATACTATGTTGCTCTGACTCTGGTACGGGTGTCGGGCACGGGTACACACCCAAGTGTCTAACACAGCATGACTCGAGTTTTTAGACACGGAGAACCTGTCCTAAGACAAGGATACTGGTGCGGGAACACTCCTTCAAGAAATACCCTTCTAAACTTGAAATATTTCAATATTGTTTTAGTCTCATGAAAAGAAGTTTGGCAAATAAGACTTAAAACTATGAAATATAATACTAAATGGTTTATAATCTCTCTTCCTCCACTTTCGTGGTGGTGAGCCTCACTAGTTTAGTGCTGCTAGCAGAAGTGTCGGGTACGTAATCCATAGTCCATACCCATATCCATGTCGTGTCATGGTGACACGGGTACGGTTCTTAAGGCGAGGAGTCAAAATTACATAGCATACATATCAAACCTAATATCATCTATTACTCACATACTGCTTCTCGACTTTTTCCATCCACCCTTGACACTAATTAATGTTAGCCAGCTAGGTCAGTGTCTGAAAATACAGATTTAAAGCATAATACAAGATCTCAGTTTGAAACTTTAGCGCTTAAACAGGTGTCATAGCCTGATCATGGTGGTTGTGAAATAAATGTGGTTGATACCTCCATACAAAGCGATTGCAGTGTCCTTGAACGGTCTGAACCTTTATAATTCGGTCGTGAACTTGTGACGAGGTGACATAGTCTAGATATACTACCATGCATTAAAGAGACCAAAGGGTTCTATCTTTGGTTAAAAACTATTATTTTCCAATTGAAGGTATCGAAGTATTATGGTATTATAACTATCCAATCCCTCTACTCGAGTGACCGCTAAGTGAAATCTCTTTCCAAATAAAGCAGATAGTTTAACTAAGATTATAGAGCAAATTAAAAGCAGGCCTTCAAGAATTAATCAATAAAACACTACGCATAAAAAAAAGCATTGCAGAGCAGACAACTCAGTTCCACAGTTAGCACCAAGTCAAACAAGCAACGAAAAAAGGACGGTAAGCTCTACCACCACTTAGCCTCACAATAATGATTTTCCCTCTTATTTTAGGATACTATAGAATTTCCTACTAGTGAGTAGGATTAAGTCATTAAACCAATCAGAAGTTGAGGATCAGACAGAGTAGATCAATCTCTGATGTCACACAAGGCTAAAAACTTGATTATTAATGATCACAATATTCCAAAGAATCATCAAACAGAAATCTCATCATAACATTGTCTACCATGCGCCTGCTATCCAACATAGAGACAGTCTCATCGACCAAGATAGAGTCAGTCTCATCGACCAATATAGAGTCACTCTCATCGACTTCTAAACAGGCTAAATGTAGTCAATTTCACTTCCTCGGTTCTTTCCCTTTTTGTTCCTCCCGTATCTTCTTTTCCACAAACTTTTCTCAAGTTTCTAATGCCCCAGTATTTTTCAAGCTGGGTGGGTTACCCGGTTAGGGTGTTGAGTTTAGAAGTGAATGATGCAGATAAGTTAACAAATGCATATGTCGTGCCTCTCCAACAATTTTTAACTCCTTGTCAGAAGTAAAATAACCAGCAATACACACTTGCGTCGTGCATGATCAAGACAAACATAAAATATAAAAAAGACACCAGCCTCGTAAAACTGCATTACAATTAAGATAATGTAAAACCATTCAAATAGAGCAGCTAATTTCCAAATTAATTTTCATTAGCTTAAGCTGATTTCATACAAGTACATATGTTAAGATGATGACTTAGATACGTACCTTTTCCAACTATCAGTCCAACCTGCTTCCACGTAAATGCAGTAACAGGCTCGAGCTTTGTGAAAAGTAACAGAAGCACCACAGGAAGGAAAATGACCATGTTGAAAAATCCCAGGAACCCTAGAAATTGTGCCATACTCACTTGACCACTTTCCTCATCATCAGGTAACTTCTTGCGGATAAGTGTTATATATACAGCGTAAAAACAAGCTGAAACTAGAGCCAGAATGTCTCCGAGGACAGGATTGGAGCTTATTGCACTTAATACAGTTTCAGAGTCACCCAAGCTGACAATGACTGTTCCTCCCATGCAGAGTAATACACCTATGAGCTTCAACCAAGTGAATTTCTCACCCAAAAATGCTAGAGAGAGCATGAAGGTGAAAAGGCTTGAAGAAGTACTCAAAATTGTATTTGACTGCAGAAGTTTGCGATGGAAATTACACAAATATAAACTGAAGTCTAAATCTAGTAGCAAAGTGAAACAACTCAAGGTGTACAAAAACTAATATGAGACAGATGCACATGTGACACAACACATTAACCCTATAGCAAAACAAGGACCATAAGAAGATTTGGGTTGTTCTCACATTTGTGACTGCCTCATACAAGATTCACGGTTAAAGATGAGGGGATAGCTTCTTACTGTGACTGACGTATACTTGAGCGAAAGATTAAAGGTCAGCTGTGCGAAAAACCAGAACGGGCATATCAGTAGGCTAACTTTTGCTATCCTAGATCGTGTCCATCGACCCTTTGTATCCAGATCTAAATCTTCATCAACTTTATCTTCATGAGCCAGAGCGTTTTCCACCTCATCCAATCCAATCGCTGCATTAAGATCACGCTGTTCAAAGTTTTGACCGAGTTCTCTTTGCTCAATACTTGCACTATGACTACTACTATCAACTGCCCCATCTAAATCACCCTTCGCAAGAAAGATGACCTCCTCAGAATGTTCCAAGTCTTGCGAACCTATGCGTCTTTCACTCCGCCAAAAGCACAATTTGCCGCCATAATCCTCCAAATAACGGGTAATTTCCACAAGAGGAATATAGATCACAAACAAAGAGTTGCAAATATAAGTAATGAGGAAAGGAGAGATTCCTTCATCCACAACAGACTGAACCACATAGCTAGCAGCAATCCAAATACCCGCGACAGCAACGATATATATTAAACCTAAAATCCATTTCCAACTAGAACTTCTCATAATCCACTGCAACTATGTTGAGGTTCTACTCCTTATTGCATCACCCAAATCTTTTAATTTCAAATAAACCTAGAAATATCCTAAAACATCTATGATTATCTCAACAAAAGGATCCACACACTGCCTGCATTACACCAAAAAATATATAATTTGCAGAAAAAAGAATGAAATTGACTCAAAAACTCAAACTCAAACTCAATTGGATTAAGCATAAATTATATGCGGAGTACAGAAAGAACACTGTAAAAGTCTAAGAAGAATAAAGAAGCTACAATTTTGAATTTGAACAAATACCCAGATAATTAAATGATGCAAAATTAAGAATGAAGCATAAACAACCCTTGAAGCAATACTCCCTCCGTTCGGTTAGATTCCATACATTTCATTAAAATATACCTCACATATATTAAACAAACATAAAAAGATCATTTTTTTAATCACAATGAAATTGACAAGCAACCCAGAAGATATTATGATAAACTGATTGCAAATAAGAGGAATCCATGGTGAATTAAGATGAAGAAATTAAGGATTTTGGAGATGATTGGGTGTAGAAGAGGGGATCATACCTTAAAATTGGTTCAATAAGAAGAAGCTGTATTGACTTGAAGGGACCCTAATCTTGGGATTAATTAAGATTTTATTAGTTATTTATTTACAAATTAAATAATTCTGGAGAAGAAGATGAGGGGGACTAGTCAACTACCATATAACAAGTTTCGTTGTCGTGAAATTTACGTGACTGAAATTTAAGGTGTTTACTGTGCCTATAATTTGTCAAAATTTAAATAAAAATTATAATTATTTCGGAATTAAATTAAATAATGTAAAGTATTGTGTGACACAATAAATTTGAAGGATGCATGTATTACTGATTACGTATTATTTTGGATAAATGATTAAAATACGCAATTTATTTTTACAGTACGTTTTTTACTCAATATAGTATCTTTTACAACAAATTTTCCATTTTTTGCCGTTCCCTAGAAAAGCATTAAAGCTAATTTTCTCTTCTCTCTCTAACGTTGAAACTTTTGCCATCTTCCACCCCTTAAAAATTTACAACTATGAACGATTATTCAAGTATTCAAGTGACGAACAGGTAATTAATTCATTAATCTTATAGTATTACTTAGTAATTTGATTATTATTTTAATAATATATTTTCTTTTTTAATTAGGGTTGTTCATCAACATTAAAAGAAAAATTATTGTTAATTATTTAGTAACGAATTGACATGTTTAATACTACGTAGTACTTCAATTGATTTAGAAATCAAATCAACATATGTTAACTACTTAATCAATCTTTATCAATTAGTATTAAACAAACGTATTTCATTAATTTGGGTTTTTTGTTCGTTTACTCAAAGTAGTACAATTATTTTTTGTTTCTTTTTTCCTTTTTTTTCAATATATTCTTAATTATTATGTTACCTTACGTTAATTTTCATGCATATTGTTTTTATAAAATTACTCGTCATGAAAATAGGGTACAAAAAAGTAATAAAATAATAACAATAAAATAAAATTAATAATACTTATACGTACTATTGATTTTCGCAGTACAGTAAAAATGTACTGAGAAAATAAATTACTTTTCGTAGTACACATTTTGATATTGGAGAGAAAACATTAGAGAGAGATTAGAGAGAGAAAATGAAGAGGAAAATGAGAGGGGTAAAATTGTCAACAGTGTACTGCATCGAGTAAAATGTGTACTGCGAAAATCAGGACCCTCAAAATAAGGGGGAGTTTGGTGAGAGAAAGCGAAAGGAAAATGAAATAATAAAAGGGTAAGAGGGGGAAAGGAAAAGCATTACCTAAAACTTAATTGGTTGTTTGGTTACTCCAAAAACGAAAACTAATGGTTTACTCACTCACGTCTTGATGGTAACGGAAGTCGCATGGCGGTGGTGGTAGTGGCGGCGGCAGTGATGGTCACGACGGTGATGGTGGTGGCGATGATGGTGGTAGAGATGTCATGGCGTTGGCGGTGGTGGTGGTGGCGGTGGTCACAACGGTGATGGTGGTGGGGGTGTCATGGGTTATGGTGGTGGGTGTGTCACGACGGTGGTGGTGGTGGCAGCGGTGGCGGTGACAATGACGTCTTGATGGTGATTTGGTGTTGACTATTGTGGTGATAGTTGTAAGTGTGGTGGTAGGTGAAGTAAGTGGTTGAAGGGTAACAAGGGTAATAAATTCTCATACCCTAGGGGACGAGGATAAGGAATTTGATGGATTAAGGAGTAAGGGAGGAGGGAGTTTCATTTCCTTTGTTTGTGTTAAACAAACACCAACAAAGGAAATGCGTAACTTTGTTTCCCTTTCCCTTTCTTATAGACCCCCCAACCAAACAACTCCTAAGTAGTGTTGTGGGGGTAAGGACGTAAGGTGTGATATTGTTGTCAAAGTGATTATAATAAGTATAAAAGTTTACAAAAATAGACAATGAGACAATATTGTGACTAGACAGAACTAGCAATTGTTAGAATATGGGTAGTATGAGAAATCGTCTCTTAAAAATTTGTTTTTTTTTTTATATAACCTATAGGATTACTTTAAATAGTAGGTTTCCGGAGAGACGACCCCTTAATTTATTGAGAGATTATTATACAAAATTTAAGAAAAAGTGGTATTAAACCGAAATTTAAGAAAAAGTGGTACTAAACCTAATAAAATAGGTACACATCAGGATTAAACATAAAATGGGTACAATTATCATGTAAATAGGTATGAAATCACTATTTCACGATCAACGATAAAAGAGTCACGAAATACAAATAAAAGGGTACGGAGGAATAGTCTCTCAATAACTTATTGAAAAACCACATTTCTCAAATTTTAGTGTACTTTAAATTAATAGAATGTGCATTCTCAAAAAGGTGTTTATTTTCGTAGTATGTTTTTAACTTATCGGAGTACGTCTTTTCCTTTCTTTACCCATTTCATTTCTTCTCCTCTCAATTCCTCACCTCCTCACCATTTACCATCTCCCCATGACCTTTTGTAGTTTTGTTGCCCCAACCACCACTATCGGCCTTGACCCATCAATCACCCATTATCAGTGCCGACTCTTGCCACTATTTTCTACTGTCACTATTCTCTATGGTGGAGCATGTACTACATCAAAATAATTAATGAAAAACAATTAATAAAGCCAATCACAATTTACTGCCATCTCACGATATACTGCATGACACAATAACTTTAATATTTTGTGCTATAACATTAGCCACCATCGACATTGCTGCTAACATGACAACATCCATTTGTCTCCATTTGTAATTACCCCACAAACACCCATGTTCCGATTCGTCGCCTGTAATTCGTAGAATTGCAGTAACAGTAAAAGAACAGAAACACTGATTTGCAACGACGAGGTAAAAAGCTTCTACCTTGAAAATTATTTTGGCTTGACCGTGGCGGCGATCAGTAATGGCCGGTAGTTCCCCAAGGTTTGACACTACAACACCTAGGTCCGCCCACTCGAGACTAGACGCTATAGAACGATTATGAAAACAGTACCCAAAAGTAAATTTCAGAAGAGAAGAGAAAAGAGAGAGACAGAAAGGAGAAGATGTGTTGTGCTGTGTATTATGAAGGAAGAGAGGAGGCTCTATTTATAAGAGAGTAGCGAGGAGTTTTCGGAGCCAAATCTGACTCCTTAAACCATAGTAAACAACCCTCAGAAGCAGGAGCAAGACTCTCCCCACTAACAGTCACATTGAACGACTGTTACACTAATACACTACACCTGGACAGTCCAAAAACACACACGAGCAAAAAGGATAAAAGGGGGCCAAGTCCCGCACCACAGGTGCTCTACTCGGGTCCGAGCCGAGCCGACGCGCGTATGTGTGTTTGGACCCAAACCCACATGCCAAACACTCTCTACAAAAATCCCTTTGGTCCACTCAATTAAACAATCAAGATGAGGAATGTATAAAAACATCAAAAGTGTTCTGTTGCCCACCGATGTGGGACAACATAGAAAACAAGAAGCACATTCCTTAAAGCATTAAATGTTCTTTGAGCCATTACTCCAACACCGCCTTCCTGCCCGCCGCTCCTCCCCGCACCGCCCTCCGTTTGCACACCCTTCCCTTGTCGTCTTCTACTCTCGTCGCCGTCCTGCTACCACCCAAAGCCGACCTCCATAAAATAATACTTTGTAATTAACCACGATCCCTAAATTGAATAGAAACTTCTAAAAAATAAAAAAAAAACTTTAATTTGATGATAATCATGTAATTAATAAATTTAATACTTGTATTAGTTTACATTCAATTGTCATCCATAATTGATGAAATTTTATGTATCTAAAAGGTTTTATGGTTAGCGACGGAGATAACTAACGTTTTAGATTTTTTGGTCAAGGTATCAATTTGAAAATATTTTCCAAAATTTATTGAAATTAGTAAATATATATATGTATTGCGAAAATGGATTATGTTCTTAAAATTTTGCTCAAAAAAATTACCTAAAATATTATTCTTCACTCTTGAAGTAGTTAAGAAGTTGGGCGCCGATACTACAATAGCAATTAGGCCCGCGGATAATACATTGGCATGAGAATATGAGATATCCTCTCAAGGACGAAACTATGATCAAATGAGTATCGAGACCGATTGATACAGATACGGATAAGGGTCAATGAAGAAACAAATTCATTGAAAGTCGGAAATCAGTTTAATCATTCCCGCGAATTATTAAGGGGGGGGGGTGTTTGGTTAGGGGAGTTGGAATAGAATGAAATGGATTTAATCGATTCTAGTGTTTGGTTGTGCTATTTTGGAATGGAGTTAGAATCCAGATGGATTCTAAATCCATTCCAATCCCTACTAATCTCGTACCCAACCCTTACCCCAAGAGTCCAACTCTATTCCATAATGTTTGACATTTCATTCCAATCCAAGGTTCAACCAAAAAATATAAGCCAAGTATGAGATTTAGAATTCATTCCATAATGGTATGACAATCCAATCATTCCATTCCTTCCCCTCGAACCAAACGCCCCTAAATGTATTTCGAGCTTTAATTGAATTTGTAAGCTTCATTTGATGTTACGACAATGGGCTGATTTTTGAAGATATGATGATGGGCTAATTTTGGAGAATTGAATCACGGTCCAAAGGAGCTTGACACACGTCCCAAGACAGCCTATCACGGTCCATTTTACAAAATAAAAAGTAGTACAAGTTTATCTTATGTTATGCTTAGATATTTTGTGAAGTCTCTCATTATTACATACATCATGAATGTAATTATGAAGGCTATTTTTATTGTTGCAATTATGTAGATGATTTAAGGATGTATTAAGTAGAATTAAGTGAATAGGTTGTGATTATCTATTCACTTAATTCTACTTAATACATTCTTAAGCCATCTACATAATTGCAACAATAAAAATAAGATTTAACAACGGAAGTCTTTCTACGGAACTCATGGAAAGTCACACGAACTGTCTGGTTGTGCTTAGAAACTGAAATTGTAAAGGAATTTGTGTTTTTTGAACGGTTTTGTGGACTGTTCATACTAGGTACGCTCATACCTATTTTTGTAAGGATAGTATCTCGACAAGTAAGACCTATTAGTTGAAAAAGGGGTGATTAAGATCAAGACCTATTGTTCTATAATCAAAGAATCCAACTAAGAACGCGTCTTAAATTGAACCAAGTTTTGTTCTCTGCGCAAGAAAACGATTTTGTGAACAACACAAGTTTTTGTCAATATTTCGTGGATCATTTTATTTAAGATAAAGACGAAAAGAGCACGGTCAGGAAAAAGACAAGATTACTTCTTTGGAATCTTTGAAACGCAAACTTCGCAAACGGTATGTCCCTACAACCCATAAGATTACTACTTATCGTAAAATTGCGGAGTTTAAACAAGGGAAGTTCAGCGTAGGGGAATACATCGACGAGTTCGAAAATTTGTCCTTAATGGGGAATTAGAGGAGATAGAAGAACAAAATATAGCTAGGTTTTTACGGGGGTTGAATTTTAGCATTGCTAGTGTCGTAGAATTATATCCATACTCAGATTTCGATACGCTTTGTGGACTTTGTTTAAAACTCGAATCCTAAAACAAAAATAAACATGGGGGAGGGACAAGTCCAGATTATAGCACGTTTAAAGGATGGTCTAATCCCGAGTCGCCTTTGAAACCTTTCACATCCGAAAATAGCCCACTCTTGAACTCCAAAATTGACAGTTCTTCGTCTACCCCAAAATCGACTAGTGCAACTAAAGAGACAAGCCTATCCAACGTTAGATGTTTTAAATGTCAGGGTTTCGGACGCTACAAAAATGCTTGCCTAAACAAACGGGTAGTGACCTTGAGGGAGGCCATGGATTACCGTGATGATTTACTGGTTGTAGAGGACGAGTCACTTGGTGGGGTGTTCAATCTCAATGAGGTTGAAGAGGAGAACTTGAATGTCGTGGCATATGAGGCACCAAACTACGACGTAAGTTTGGTAATTCGTACTTTGCATGTCCAAGCCGAGCCAATACAGCCTATAAGTGAACAACGCGATTCCATACAAAATGTAAAGTAAATGATAGGTGGTGTAGTGTGATCATTAATGGCGGGATTTGTACTAACGCAGCTTTAAGTGAGATGGTGTCAAAATTGACATTACAAACAATGGCTCGTCCTACGCTCTATACTTTACATTGGCTAAACGACGGTAAGAAAGTGCAAGTCTCGAAACAGGTTCATTTGTATTTGTTTCACCAAGGGTTCCTATGAAGACGTTGTCTTATGTGATGTGGTTCCTATGGATGCTTGCCACGTTCTCTTAGGTAGACCTTGGCAATATAATCGGGACGTGACGCACATGGGTCGGAGCAATGAGTATACGCTGTTTCCTAGGGGAAAGAAGGTCGTTCTAAAGCCTATGTCTTCTCAAGCCACCCGAGCTATGTACGTTGGTCGTAAAAGGAGTCTAAGTTTATCAATACTAGCAATGGTGGGAAAACGTGAGTTTGAATTTGATAAAGAAAAGTGGCTGGGTAACAACAATTTGTTAATAGATTCCACTCGGTCACTAGTTTTCGCCGAATATACGAATTATGAGGCGTGTGATGCTCGGGCCAAGGAACCGTGTCCTTCTTATGCTTCTGTCCAGAAATTCAAAGTTGTTGCTCATCCAATCTTGCATACCATTAATGCTAGCGGATTTTCGATTCGGCAATGTTATTATTTGATTAGCTATCAGGTCCCAAAAGTTGTTGGAACAATGATAAGTTTTGGGTGTTCAATGATTTTAATTAGAGATGAGGTTCAAGACAAGGCGACGATGTTTGTGCATGGAGGGAGGTGGGGTGGACTGCACAAGGACACACTTAAAGCAAGCGAAAAATATAGCCATGTCAGGAAGATGATTCGAGCTCGTGGTTTAGATACGTCATTTCTTCGTTTACTCTTTTGTTCATATTGTGCATTTTATTATCACGGTAAATTCAAACAACTGGAATTGAGGAGAATTCCTTTTAAAGGAGGAGGGGATGATATGGCTACGGATGTTGGTGTTAGCTTGACAGAAGGTGGCTCGGCAGAAGGTTATTGATTTTCCTCAAAATTGCAGCAGTTCGCGAGCTTGCTTATGGTGACTTGAAGAGTCCGTCATTTACTCGTTTTCATTACTGTAGTTATTTTTGTCAGAGCTTTCAATATTGTGGTTTATTGTTAGCTTTAATTTCCTTTAAATGAGCTCTCTTAATAGAGGTTTTTCGTTTGTATTCAAGTAGTTGTTTCACTTGTTGTACGACTATATAAGCCTAGTTTTTTAGCAGAATAAGCAAGTCAGTTTTCAAAACCAAAATCCAGCAGATAATTTGTGATTGTCAAAGTGCAATTCCAAATTTTGAGTCATTGCTTGAATGCGTTTCTAGCTTTTGTTCTTGAGTCCCGAATCAATAGGTCTTGATTCGATCTCGTTTGTCGAGCTATAAATCTAGCTTGTCAAACTTCTATCCTTTCCGTTTATTCCGCTGCTATTTCGTATCATAAGTGGTATCAAAGTTTCGACTCTTGATTTCCCATAATCTAGACGGTCCTAGGTTCGTCAAAGCCAACTTTTTAGTTGAATTTCCGATTGCGATTGGAATTCAAAGGTTAAACTTGGGTAGGTTGTTCAAAGGTTAACCGGTTTTGATTACTAATCTTTATAGAGTGTTCTAGACGACATACACAAAAAACTATTACAATATAAATAATTCTGTTTGTTACATCCTTGTATATTTCCCTTATTTGTAGATTCCATAATCCATATCCTAATTTGTAGCCTTCGGTTATGGTAGCTAGGGTTTCTAGAATGTTGTAAGAGTGTATATATTATGCACTCTTGATTAATAATACTCATGCAATTAAACTCTTTCATGGTATCATCCTCTACGATCCTTACTATCTCTTCTTCTTCCTCTTAGCCTCCTTTCTTTTTCCCGAGTCCCATTTTTTTCCCGATGACTGGAACCGATGCAAACAAATCTGCTCCTTTTCACCCGGCCTTCGCCGTCTCTAATATCAAAAATCATGTCCAAATAACGCTCGAGATGGAGAAGGTTCATTACGCATCATGGGCGGAACTGTTTCTCAATACGGCACAAGCGTTTGATGTGGCTGACCACATCATTCCACCGAAAAATATCGTCGTTAATAAAGATGCTCAATGGACCCGACTCGATGCGATTGTGAAACAATGGATTTATAGCACGATTTCGCTTGATCTCCTCGATACTATTCTCAAACCCGGATCTACTACGAAAGAGGCCGGCTTGGGACCGACTTGAGAATATTTTTAACGATAACAAGAACTCTCGTGGTGTCTATCTTGAACAAGAGTTTTCACAACTTCATATGGACAACTACCCTAATGCATCCGCCTATTGCCAAGCGCTGAAAATGTTGGCTGATCAACTCGCCAACGTTAGGGCTCCCGTGACGGAGGAACGAATGGTCCTTCGTCTTGTCACAGGCCTGTCCAAGGGATTTGGTAATGTTGCAACGGTCATTCAACAACGAGACCCGCTCCCGATGTTCTATCAAGCACGTTCCATGCCTACCCTTGAAGAGGCTCGTCAAAATAAAAATCCAGACACGGCTTTCATTGCGCATCAGACGGCTGACACCACTGCTCGTGCCACTGATAATCCGTCCTCGCGTAATAATCAAAATCAAAATAATAATATCAATCGCAACAAAGGCGGACGAGACAAGAATTATCGAGGTAAGAACAACGGTGGCTCCAACTAGTCTTCTGATAATAGCAAGCAGCAATCTAGTGGTGGACAGCAGCAACAGACGCGCTCGTCCTGGACCTGGGTTCCTCTGTCCACACCGCCCTAGCAGCAACAAGCCTAGACTGCTCCGCCTTGTCCCTATCCCACGACAGGGAGGGCACCCTCTACCGACCGTGGTGCTGGTGTCCTTAGCCCACGTCCTCAAGCTTTTTTCGCTCAAAGTCCCATGGCAGGGGCCCCTTAAGGAGCTCTAGTACCAACTGAACTCGCCGCTATGATGCAATCTCTGTCGTTGCAACAACCAGATGACAATTGATATCTCGACACAGGCGCATCATCCCATATGACGGCGACTGAAAGTACTCTTTCTCCTTATTTTAATTTGAGCGGTAATCGTAAAATTATTGTTGGTAATGGCACTGAAATTCCAATTATGGGTTGTGGTGCAACGACACTGCCATCTGATGAGCTTCATTTTGGTCATTATTTTTATTATATATTCTTCATTTTCGGTCCCGAATCGACCTCGTTTTGCGTGCCTTTGATTGTTTTTACGCCCGTTACCTCGTCTATTCCTATTTGTTTCACATTTTGTAGGTATTACGGCGGAGGCGAACAAACGGGAGCAAAAGGGACGATTTTGGTGCGAATTATGAAGAAATATGGAGGAAGTAACAAGGAACCATTCCCAGGGCCTCTCAACCGGTCCCCAGCCGGCGGCCGGTAGGCCGGCTGGGGATCTTGACTTGACTTCTTGAGAAAAATGTGAAAAAGTTACAGCCTCTTAGCTCAGGGCTCCCAGCCGGTGGCCAACCGGCAGCCGGTAAGCCGGCTGGGGAGCATTTCCTATACTTAGCCATTTTCGAAGATGGATGAAAAATGCATATTTGGGGCAGATTACTGAAAAAGGACTCCCAGCCGGTGGACAACCGGCAGCCGGTCCACCGGCTGAGGGGACCTGTGCATGTCAAAAATTGAAGAAAAAACCAGTAGTGAGCTAAAGGCCTCCCAGCCGGTGCCAGACCGGCAGCCGGCCGGTCGGCTAAAAAGCAAGGCCATTTGAAGAAAGTTTGCAGAAGTTCGTATTTGGACTCTCAGCCGGTCCCAGACCGTCAGCCGGTCGACCGGCTGGGAGTCACTTTTCAGAATTTCGAGCACTATATAAACCCACACTTGTATAATTTTGTTATCACGCATTCCAATACATTTTTACGCAATTTTCTAGGGTTTTCTACTGTTTTATTCCTTCATACTTAGTCACAAAAACTCTCTAAAAATACTTAATCCTTCTTAGATTTTAGTTTAATCTTTTAATCTAGTTAATCCTTCTTTAGTAATCTCCTTAGTTTTGTTCTTGGGAATTGTTAGAAGATTTTGGGTTGTATTTTGAAGGGTTTGAAAAAAATTCTTCATCTTGTTATCCAAGTTACTTCCTTTTCCTTTGCTATTGGTATAATCTTCCTAATCCTTACTTAGTTATTTCATTTATTTAAGTTTCTCTTGTTTATTTGATTGTTCTTACCATAATCCAACATGTTTATCATTTACCCATCAATTGTTTACATGTTTTCCTTAATAATGAGTGAGTAGTTTCATATCTAGGGTTAGGGGGAACTCGGGTGGTGATTAGATGATAATTTCATGCTAGTTTGTTGATTAGTTGTTCTTGATAAAGTAGTTTTCCATTTGTTGCATGCTAGGTGTTTGATGATTTGCTTCAACGAAAGTTGGGCTTTGATTTTAGCGTGACTTGCCTTTAGCGACGGTTGAGGGTTCGTCTTAGCATGTTTAATGGTTGGTTGTGGTATTTGTAGCGAAAGCTAGGGTATTCCGACCTAGGTTAGTCGACTCGAGAGAAGAGACTTACCGAGACTACTTGTTTAAGACCTTCTAGTTTGCTTTCTCGTATCTTCGTCTACCCATCCTAGTGACCCCCGGCACCCTAGTCTTCCCTTCCATCGATTCAATCTTAACTAGTTTGCTTTAATTGTTCGCTTTAGTTGTTCTTTAGTCATTAATCAATCACAAACCTATTACCCCGACTCTAGCTACAATTAGAACGTAACTATATAACTTCCCCACCATCTTCGTGTTCGACAACCCTATTATACTACTATTTTGGGTTTATAAATTTGTTTGATCGTGAGAACCGACGACTAAATCTCGCGCATCAAAATGGCGCCGTTGCCGGGGATGGTGCTAGAAGTTGTGTAGTTTAGTTTTAGTTTTAGTCTTGAGTTAGTTGAGCTTGTTTTGTTTTGATCAAAGATTTGGTAGTTAATTGTAGAGTGGTTGCTATATTGCTCACCCTAGTGCCTAAAAAACACTAGGACGACTAATTCGTGTGCTAAGTTTTATGCCTAGGGGCGACTCTAATTCTTTGTTGTCAACTTCCGAACCGGAGAGGCTTTTTTGGGCCTTAAGGAGGAAGACCATTGCAAGAGTAAGGATTGCCTCCCAAGCATCTACTAGCCATAACAACCCCTCTTCACCCGAATCACCAAGCCCCAATCAAAGCAATCCTAGCCCAACATCCGAAAATTTTGATAACCCGTTTTATCAATCACCACCACCATCACCACACGTTCCAAATCACCATCAAGTTCATATAATGGCCGCCCTTCGTGATCATAACTGGCCCAATCACAATGACACCACAAATCCAATCAACTTTGGCACTCTTGTTCCTCAAAATTTTGAAATACACCCTTCACAAATGAGTTCTATCGAGAAGAACGCCTTTAGTGGGGCTTCTCATGAAGATGCTCATGGACACTTGAGAAAGTTCAAGGGTAAAGTA
This sequence comes from Silene conica, assembly GCA_029255685.2. NCBI lineage: Eukaryota > Viridiplantae > Streptophyta > Magnoliopsida > Caryophyllales > Caryophyllaceae > Silene > Silene conica. Next base: position 74,420,769 of record CM055318.2, on the reverse strand, counting down.
GTAATGATTAATAAAACGGGAGTGCCCGAGGAAACCTTAAGGCTTATGCTCTTCCCCTATTCCTTAACCGACAAGGCGGATAAGTGGTTAAATGTGCATGCTCCAAACACTTTCACCACTTGGGACGACTTGGCAACGGCCTTCCTTGCCAAGTACTACCCGTCCTCTAAAACCGCCATGCTACGGAATGAGATAAATCAATTTCAGCAAGACGAGGGAGAATCTTTGGGAGAAGCTTGGGATAGATAGCAAGATTTGCTTGCTAAGTGTCCCCACCACGGGATACCCACTTGGTACACGACCCAAACCTTTTTTCAGACTCTTCTCCCACGGACGAAAGAAATGTTTAATGCATCGGCGGGGGGTAGCTTTGACCACTTGCCGCATGAGGAGGGAACGAAGCTTATAAAAAAATCGTTGATTCCGAGGAGAATTATGGTACTCGTGGAAATGTCTTGAGAAAGAGTAGCAAGTACCCTAGTGAGCACCTTTCCAACTCAAAGGCGAACGAGGAAACCAATGCCAAGTTGGATATCTTGACCAAGAAGTTGGAGGAATTGACTAAGGGCTCCACAAGCAAAGAGACCAAGAGCAATGTCCCAGGAATATACCAAGTGAATAGTGTAGCCTCATGTGATTTGTGTGGAGGAAATGGGCACACATTCAAAGTATGTGCAAATAACTCTATTGAGGGAAGTGGAAGTGAGGAAGAATTGTATGCTTTCCAAGCATTCAATAACTCTAGAGGGCAAAACACTTTCAACCCCAACTCAAACTACTACCATCAAGGGATTCGAGGGAGTCATTACATGAGTTACAAGAGTACTAATGTGTTGAATCCACATCAAATCCAACAACCTCAAGTGCAAAATCCACCCGGTTTTCAACCAAGGGGTGAAAACTTCAACCCGAGAAACAATTTCAACAACAACAACAATTTCTACCAAGGTATCCAATCCAATCAAGCCAATCAAGGCTTTCAACAAAATTTCCATGACCCAAACTTTAATCCCAATTTCCCAAACAATCAAAACCCACACAACTTCAATCCATCAAATCAAAACAACCAAAACCAACAAAGTTTCAACAACCAACCACCATTCCAAAACAACCCCAACCAAAATCAAAACCACTACAACCACAACCCACAAAATTTCAATAACAACCCAAACTACAACCCAAATTTCAACCAAAACTTTCCATCAAACAACCAAGGCCAAAACTTCAACAACCAAACTCCGAAAGGCAACTCCCAAGGTGGGGGGTGTAAGGAATGATTATGGGTTCCCCTTGCCCCTCACAAATGCACCTCATCAAGACTCGAAAAGTGACTCCCAAGTGGGGGAGTTGTTGAAACTTGTCAAGAGCATGCAAGCAACTCACACCCAAGAAATGGCGAATCTGAAGAGTGTCAATCAAAGGGAGATACGGGAAATAGAGGCTCGAGTTGCCTCTCAAGCTCTATCAAATCCACAAAGGCCATCGGGCGGCTTCCTTGCCCAAGGTCAAAGTTCCAAAGATGCCTCACACAATCACCAAGCACATGCGGTGATCTTGAGAAGTGGAACGGAGCTAGAGGACCCGTACAAAGACTACAATTATGGTGAAGAGGAGCCTATTTTGGAGCTTGTGAAAGAGAAAGGAAAGGAAGTTGATGGTAGCACTTCAAGGGATGATGACTTTTATGTAGAGGACCTCCCTTATGAGGAGAAAGAAGAAGAAGCTATCTTGGAAGAGGTGGATGCTAGACAAGAAGAGTTGGTTGCACAACCAACTACTAAGGTAACAAGCAAACCAACACCCACCAAGGTACTATCTAACCCTCAATCTACTAGCTTGCCTTATCCTTCAAGGGCCTTGAAGGGGAAAGAGAACTTCAAGTTTACCAACTTTTGTAAGATGATTGAAAAACTTGAAGTGACTCTTCCCTTTACGAAAGTGATTTTGAATATGCCGACTTATTCTAAATTTTTAAAAGAAATCTTGTCGGGCAAGAGGACCTTGGGTAACCAAGAGGTAATGGCTATGAGGGAGGAGTGTAGTGCACTTCTCCTCCAAAAGGAGCCAAAGAAACTTGGTGACCCAGGGAGCTTCTCTATCCCTTGTATAGTCGGTGGCATTCCAATCTCTCGTGCCCTTTGTGATTTAGGAGCCAGTGTAAGTGTGCTCCCTTTGAAAGTTGCAAAAAGAATTGGTTTGAATGATTTAGTTCCCACAAGTATCACCCTCCAATTGGCGGATAGGTCCGTCAAGCGCCCTTTGGGGGTGCTTGAGGATGTACCCGTCAAGGTGGGTAAACATTTAATCTCCGCCGATTTTGTTGTCCTTGATATCCCGGAGGATAGCCACACTTCCATCATCCTTGGTAGGCCTTTCTTGGCTACCGGAGGCGTCTTGATAGACGTGAAGAATGGGCGGCTCACCTTTAGAGTTGGGGATGACAAAATTGAGTTTAATCTACCTACTATGATGAAAGGTCCAAAGCATGATAAGGCATTCACATTGGACATTGTGGAACAAGTGGTAAGGGAGATGGTAGAGATGGAAGAAGAGAAGGAAAGTCACATGGAACAATTATGTGGCATCACAACTTGTGAAGACAAAGAAATGGATGAGAACATTGAGCTAGAAGATGAGGAAGTTGAGAAGGTGGAGGGGATGCTCCCTCCAAAGGTATAACTCAAAACCCTTCCTCCCTCCCTAAAGTATGCCTTTCTTGGGGAGGGAGAGGCTTACCCGGTGATCATCAATGCCAACCTCAATGAGCAACAAGAATCCAAACTCATTTCAACTTTAAAGGATCATAGGAGCTCATTGGGGTATAGCCTTGATGACATCAAGGGGCTAAGCCCGAGCCTTTGCATGCATAAAATAATTCTTGAGGAAGGGAGTCGACCTAGAGTGGAAGGTCAAATGAGATTGAATCCGAAAATGGCGAATGTAGTGAAGGGTGAAGTTCTTAAGTTGCTTGAGGCCGGCATCATCTACGAGATCACGGATAGCCGGTGGGTGAGCCCCGTCCATGTTGTCCCCAAGAAGGGGGGTGTAACATTGGTTACACAAGAGGATGGGACTCTCCTACCGACTCGTCCGGTGACGGGTTGGAGGATGTGTATTGATTACCGCAAGTTGAATGCGGCCACTCTCAAAGACCATTTCCCAATCCCCTTCATTGATCAAATGTTAGAGAGACTTGCGGGGCATTCGTACTATTGTTTTCTTGACGGTTATTCCGGGTTTTTTCAAATACCCATTCACCCGGAAGACCAAGAGAAAACAACTTTTACATGCCCCCAAGGTGTGTATGCTTATCGGAGGATGCCATTCGGGTTGTGTAATGCACCCGGCACCTTTCAAAGGTGCATGATGACCATCTTTGCCGATTTTCTTGAGAAAACTATGGAGGTTTTTATGGATGATTTTAGTGTTCATGGTGATTCTTTTGATCTAGGGCTTACTAATCTTGTAAATGTGTTGAAAAGATGTGAGGAGCACAACCTTGTCCTCAATTGGGAAAAGTGCCATTTCATGGTAGAGGAGGGGATTGTGCTTGGTCACATAGTGTCCAAGAGGGGGATAGAAGTCGATGGTGCAAAAGTGGCGGTCATTGAGAACTTGTCACCCCCCACCAATGTGAAAGGGGTGAGGAGTTTTCTTGGGCATGCCGGCTTTTACCGGCGTTTTATCAAGGATTTTTCAAAAATTGCCAAGCCATTGACTTCTCTTCTTCTCAAGGATGCTCCCTTTTGTTTACTAATGATTGTCTTGAAGCCTTTTCTAGGATCAAAGAAGCACTTGTGACGGCTCCTATCATTCGTGCTCCGGATTGGGGATTGCCTTTTGAGATCATGCGTGACGCGTCCGATTTCGCGGTTGGAGCGGTCCTAGGTCAAGTTGTGGATAGGAAACACCACGTGATATACTATTCAAGCAAGACTCTTGATCAAACTCAAGCGAAATATTCCACGACCGAAAAGGAGATGTTCGCAATCGTGCATGCCATTGAGAAGTTTAGACAATATCTCATGGGATCTAAAGTGGTGGTGTACACCGATCACACCGCTTTGAGGCAATTAATGTTGAAGAAGGATGCCAAGCCAAGGCTCTTGAGATGGGTCCTTTTACTCCAAGAATTTGATCTAGAGATAAGAGACAAGTCGGGGTCGGAGAATGTAGTTGCGGACCACTTGTATAGATTGACTTTTGAAGATCATGGTTTGCATGATAGGGATGGCCCGATCAATGAATGGTTGCGTGAGGATAGTTTGCTGGCAATAGGCAATAAGTTGCCTTGGTTTGCGGATCTTGCCAATTATCTTGTTAATGGCTTTATCCCGGAGGAGTTGGAGGCAAGGGATAGGAGAAAGTTGAAAGTGGATGCTAAAAGATATTTTTGGGATGATCCTTACCTTTTCAAGAAGTGTGGGGATAGACTCTTGAGGAGATGCGTGTCCAAGGAAGAGGGGCTTGAAATTGTGGATCGGCTTCACAACTCCGCCTATGGAGGGCACTTGGCGGCTTCACGGACTGTAGCCAAGGTTCTCCAAGGAGGGTTCTTTTGGCCTTCTATGTTTAAAGACATTCACGATGTAGTTAGATCTTGTGACGCTTGTCAAAGGTCGGGCAACATCGGTAAAAGGAATGAGATGCCCCTCAAAACCATCTTGGAGATTGAGTTGTTTGATTGTTGGGGGATTGACTTTATGGGACCTTTCCCCAATTCATGCGGGAATGAATACATCTTGGTAGCCGTGGACTATGTCTCAAAATGGATAGAAGCGGTTGCCTCCCCCACCAATGACTCCAAGGTAGTGGTAAAGCTCTTCAAGACTATAATCTTTCCCCGTTTTGGTGTACCCCGAATTGTGATAAGTGATGGAGGTTCCCACTTCCGGAAACACACATTCAAAGCCCTTCTAGCCTCTTATGGAGTGACCCACAAGGTAGCACTTGCCTACCACCCTCAAACTAGTGGGAAAGTGGAGGTTTCAAACCGTCAAATCAAGGCTATCCTAGAGAAGGTGGTGCAAAAGAACCGGAAAGATTGGTCCCAAAAGTTGAATGATGTGCTATGGGCTTTGAGGACGGCTTACAAGACGCCTATAGGAATGACTCCCTACAAGCTTGTGTACGGGAAATCATGCCACCTACCGGTGGAGCTTGAGCACAAGGCTTGGTGGGCCTTGAAGGAGATGAACTTCAACTTAGATATGGCCGGGGAGAAAAGATTCTTGCAAATGAGTGAGCTTGAGGAGCTTAGATATGAGGCTTATGAGAGTTCAAAACTCTATAAGGAGCAAACGAAGAAGTGGCATGATGTCAAGTTAATGAAGAAGAATGTGAGCATAGGAGACCTTGTTCTCCTTTTCAATTCAAGAGTCAAGAATTTTCCGGGAAAACTTAGATCACGATGGTCTGGGCCCTTCAAAGTAATGGATATTTCACCTCATAGGGCCTTTGAACTTTGGAGTGAAGGCGGTGGCACCTTCAAAGTCAACGGACATCGGATAAAGCGTTATTACCAAGGAGATTCCAAAGATACCGTAGAAGTTATTGATCTCGGGGACCCACTCCCCGAGGAGGATTGATTTCAAGGAAGTTTGTTCATGAAAGGTTTGGTGGAGTCACTTAACAACCACCATTTGTAAGTATTAGTTTCCTTTCGTTCATCTAGTTTGCATGTTAGTTTCTTTGTTAGTTCCGTTTTTAGTTTAATTTTTAGCTTGCATGAGAGATTTGGATATGTTGGTTGCTTGTTTGTGGTTATTTCTTGAGTATAGTCGGAGGATAGTAGGCAAAACCGTTGTTGGCAAAGTCGTTTTTTATGTTCAGGTAAATTATTTTTCGAAATTGTGTACAGGTACTCCCAGCCGGCCTACCGGCCGACGGTCCCATACCGGCTGGGAGGACCTGGACACATTTATATTTTTTATGGTTTATTTGGACAGATTTCAGATTTTGCATCCCCAGCCGGCACCTAACCGGCAGCCGGTCAGCCGGCTCAGAGACATGTTACTTATTCAAAAATCGAAAATTTCAAAGGAAGCTTGATTCCCAGCCGGTAGGCCGGCAGCCGGTCCACCGGCTGAGAATCATGAGTTGTGAACCAAGAATGACGAAAAAGAGATGGAGAAGGTTCCCCAGCCGGTCGGCCGGCAGCCGGTCTGCCGGCTGGGAGTTTTTGTGAGTGAAATTTGAAGAAGAAGAGAAGGCTAAGGAAGCATGAAGACGGATTTTGAGCCGGTCGGCCGGCAGCCGATCCGCCGGCTCAGGATCAAGGCCTTAGAAAAATTTCGCAAAAAATGAAAAAACCCAAACCCTAACTCTCAGCCGGTCGACCGGCAGCCGGTCCCAAACCGGCTGAGAGGCGTCTGTCGCGGAAATTAAAAGCCTCGAGCCCCTTTATTTTGCCTCATTTCTCTTCATTTCTTCTTCTTACTTCCTCATTTCCTCTTCTCCCTCACATCCCTTACCTTCAAAAACCCATCAAAACTCTCCCAAATCAAAACCCCCTTCACTCCCTCATCACCTCACCTCAAAATAACCATGTCAGGAAGAACGGAAAGGAGATCGAAATCAAGGCATGACCCGAGTGTGGAGCAAGAAGTGCAGAATGTGATGGATAGTAGCAACATTGGTCCAGATCCTTGCTTTCCCGGCCTCCAATTTGCTACCATACAACAGAAAGGTAACTTCACTTACTTTAAGCATCGCCCCCTTCATCCGTCTAGGTTCATTGATAGGGCAGGTTTGAGGGAGATTGGGATTGAGAAAATTACTGCGGATTTGTTTGATGGTTTGGGGATGAAGACATTGTATGAAACTAGACCGGTTCACACCTCCCCTAGGTTGACTTGGGAATTTTTGAGTTCATTGGTAGTTACTAAAAACCGGTCTTTGGGAAGGGTTGTCTTTTTGGAATTTCGATTAATGAATAAGGAACACCGTCTCACCTTAGAAAATTTTGCATTGATTTTTGGGCTCAACGGAAAATTGCCCATTAAGCCTCCGGAGGGCTTTGATACCGAGGCTATTTGGACCGCCATAACCGGGTTAGTAAGTGATAGAACTAAGAAGAAACCGGCTAATAGGGTGCATTTGGCACCGATTAGGATTTGGCATAGGTTCATGGGGTGGACCGTCTTCTCTAGGGATGAGCCTCACAATTTTACCACCACGGAGCTCGAGATTTTGGGGTGTTACTTGGTTAGTGGGCCGAAACTCAATATTGCTCACCACATGGCGCTTCACTTGAGTAGGTTGGCATCCCAACCTCAGCTTACTACCCCCATATGTGTTGGGGGGATGGTCACTTTGATTGCCAACGACCTTTGTCACAGGCATTTTACAGTGGACTTCATTCAGGGTGAGAACGTGCTATCTCGCCGGTACTTACAGGAGGCTTTGGGGTGGATAAAGTATAACCCCAACGATCGTAATGGGTATTGGCAGATTCGCGTGGATAATAAGTTCAGGAATTCGGTGCCCTTGCCAAACACCGAGAGGATGGGAGTTGTGCCAGGGAAGCCCTCATACCTCCTTGATATTGAGGTGGACCCCGATGAGCTCCCTCCCGATCAGCGTGCTCCGAGAGTATATGCCCGAGATAGGACGGGTACCACCACATCTGACCTTCCGTTATTTGAGCAGTTTCAGCAGCCCTCCGTTGCCATGCCCCCTTTCCAGAGTGGTCCTTCATACTTCCAGGGATCTACCTCCGGCTCCGGTCCATCTACTCAGTCTTATGCCATGCCTCAGGACCTCATTGACTTCATGGCCCGGGTTGATTTGGGCATGAAGAAGGCGACATACCTTGCAGACGAGCGCCAAGCATTGGCGGATGCGCGACATAGGGACTTGTCTTATAAGCTTGATTACATATACCACGATCAGGCCTATGGGCAATTCCCCAGCTATGACCATTATGTCCGCCAGGGACTTCATCATGAGGACGGTGGTCGCCCATCTTACTACATGCCTCCCGAGAAGGGATATGTGCCTCCAGAGGGGCGTTTTTTCGGGGAGATCAATGTTACTCCGGGTTATTTCTCTAACCCGATCTTCCCCCCAACTTCCGTGGGGACGTGGACTCGGCACCCCGCTCTCAAGGGCACCCTTCTCCCCATGGCATGTTTGGTGATCCGGGAGCTAGTGGCTCGCATGCCTCTCCCTTCCGTGATTTCGTGAGCAACCCGGGCGACTACATGGTAGTAGATGAGGGCAATGGAGAAGGAGATGTGAGCGGCAATGTTGGTGAGGAGGAAGAAGATGATGATTGACCACCTTTGGAGGTGGTAGGTGATGGCTATGCTCCCCCTTGAAAAATCCAAAGCAAGTAACTCCCTTAATCCAAATTTCACTTTAGTTTGCATTTTCCTTTCTAGCACGCATTTAGAGTAGTTAGTTTAGTTTAGTTAGTTAGTTTTAGTTTTCAATTCATCTTTTCACATCATTAGTTTAGTTGCATATAGTTGCATTCATTTAGATGCATTAGATTTACGTTTTCTATCATATTGTCACATGTAGTTTGCATACATGTAGATCAGAGCATCTAGTTTGCATTTAGTTTAGTTTTTAGTTTTTCATTTTCTTTTGTTTCTCTTTGTTTTTATTGCTTTCATAAAAATCAAAAATCCAAAAAAATTGAAAAACCAAAAACTTTCAAAAACATGTTCTTTATTTTCCGGTTTTCCTCCTCACATTATGCATATAAATAAGTGTGGGGAGGAAGAACCGTTTATTTCAAAAAACACAAAAACAAGTTTTTATTTTCTCAAAAATTTCAAAAAAAGCCAAAAACATGTTGTTTTCGTTCTTTTTCTTCATTTCCCCCTTGCACTTTGTTCCATTGAGAACAATGTAAAACTTAAGTGTGGGGAGGGAAAATATCCATTTTGTGAATATTTATTTGCTTTTGTAAATATGAAAAAACTTCAAAAATACCAAAAAAATCGAAAAATTTCAAAAATTTCAAAAAAAATATGTTCTTCCTTTCCTTTGTTTTTGTTCGTTGCTTGTTTTGTATATATATGTTTGTTGGACTAACAAGTGGCAGATGCGACGGCAACCCGAGGTATTAGGAGAATGAAGATGCTTGGTATACTCTTTCCTACTTCTTTCTCCCCCTCCCGATTTCTTTTTATGTTGATATCATGAAGGAGAACGGGATTTTTGTGCCTTGGATGTTCCTTTGGGGAACTTTTGGTTGTTGTGGTTGATGTGCTGTTAGTTTAGCCTTCTTGCTGTTGCATGTTTGTTGTGTTTAGTTTTAGTTTGCTTTTGTTTCACATGCCTTTCCATTTTCATAGTTTTGTGAATATGTGTTAGTCGGTTTTTCCGTTTTGCTTTTGTTTGTAAATACGCATAGGAGGTTGAATAGTGGAGGATATATGCCGTCAATGATGATTTTTGTCTTGCTTGTGTCTTACCCCTCCTAATAGCTTGCACCGTTGATGTCACCTTGCTTGCAAGGACCCGGAAGTCTAGGCTTAATGACCAAGTTTCGACCACCTTGTGAGACCGTGTTAGACCTTGACTCGACCTAAGACCGACATTAGCTACTCAAATGTGAGGATAGAGCCTTCTTTATAGTCGGTCCATCAAACCGACTCAGTTTAGGATTGTGAGTAGTCCTCCTTACGTGGTGTGTTATGTCTATACGCATAAGAATGACGCTCGTTCCTTATTTCCGTGTTTATGTTCATGTGCATGTGAGACAACTTTTGTTCCAAATAAATCAACTTCACATTTACCAAATTAGCCTTTTTTTGACCCTGACAACTTATTTCCCCTTTTGTTTAACCACTTTGAGCCTTAACCTTTTCATTTGGCCTAAACTACTAGATGAACTACATCCCAAAAACATCCTTCCTTGATCAAGAATGGTTGCTTTTGTGGTACTTTGTTAGTGGTAGAGTCGGGAATTTAGATGCCGGTTGGTGGCTTCTTCCGTTGTGGTCGTTACTTGCTGTTTGTTTGGTGTTTGGGAGTTTGAAAAAGAAAAGAAAAGAAAAAAGAAATGAAAAAAGAAAAAAAATAGAAAATCAAAGAAAAAGTTGAAAAAGTTTTGAAAAATCCAAAAAGAAAAATGTACATATGTGTTTTGAAAGAGAAAAAGGCTAGCAACAAGTCCCTTCCATCAAGGGGACATAGAAAAAGCCGTTGCTACAATAATGTGGTCTTTTGATGTTTTTGCACGCGTGCCGGGTTTACACATTTTTTGCATTTGATTTGATTTTCAAGTCGTATGTTAGGGTGTAGACGTTGTTCGGTGTTTCTAATAATGACCACTTTGTCTAAGTTTGTGATGGGTCCGATTTTTCCAAAGTAAGTTGGGGTTTATGCAATTTTTGCTTGGTTTTGTAAAAGCCAAAGTTAGGGCATAGACGTTGCTTAGTTGTTGTAATAAGGTGTTGTGTTGATTATGACAATCATTCTTGTTTTTGAGCCTCAAATCTTAGAACGGTGCTTGCACCAAACCATTTTCACCCAACCCAAGCCCCGTTACATCCTTGTTGTTGTTCTCATCATGTGCATTTGCATTTTTCATTGATTTTTGGATGGAGTACCATTCTAGATTGCGGGCATGCTTCGCAAGTTGAGGTAGGTGAGTGATTTTGGTTACTTTTTGTCACAAAAATCGCCCCCTTTCTTTCCTTGTGTGTTGAGTGTCACCCGTGAGAGTCGGTACTTAGGGTTCTTTTATCGGTTATGGGTCTTGCATGAAGTCGAATCATGTGTGTGTCGTGTCATTCTTGGAAGTATAGCTTAGTACTTCCGTATGCCCGCCTTGAATTAGTTTCTTGGTCTTTGGTGATGTCATTCTTGGTTGCTTGAGCTTGATTTAGGGGTTTGACACCATGGTTAGACTTTGAGTCGGCATCCTCCGCTATAGACTTCCTTTGTTTTGTTTTTCGAAACCCCGCTTGAATGAGGCAAGCGGTTGTCTTTTCCTTTTTCCGATGCATGTTACTTGTCTATACGTGTTATGTTTTTACTTGTTGGCATCAAAAGTTTTGTAGCAAGACCTTACTTGCCTTGCAATAGGGCATTCTTCCTCATGAATGTCAAATTGTGAGTTGAAAGGGCTACGGGTGTAGCTAAACCCGATCCGGCTTCTAGTTAGCTTAGTTAGTTTGTTTCTTTGTTTCTAATAAGGGTTATGTAGTTGCTTGATCTCTTACTCGGGGACGAGTAAGGTTTAAGTGTGGGGAATTCTGATGAGCTTCATTTTGGTCATTATTTTCATTATATATTCTTCATTTTCGGTCCCGAATCGACCTCGTTTTGCGTGCCTTTGATTGTTTTTACGCCCGTTACCTCGTCTATTCCTATTTGTTTCACATTTTGTAGGTATTACGGTGGGGGCGAAGAAACGGCAGCAAACGGGACGATTTTGGTGCGAATTATGAAGAAATATGGAGGAAGTAACAAGGAACCATTCCCAGGGCCTCTCAGCCGGTCCCCAGCCGGCGGCCGGTAGGCCGGCTGGGGATCTTGACTTGACTTCTTGAGAAAAATGTGAAAAAGTTACAGCCTCTTAGCTCAGGGCTCCCAGCCGGTGGCCAACCGGCAGCCGGTAAGCCGGCTGGGGAGCATTTCCTATACTTAGCCATTTTCGAAGATGGATGAAAAATGCATATTTGGGGCAGATTACTGAAAAAGGACTCCCAGCCGGTGGACAACCGGCAGCCGGTCCACCGGCTGAGGGGACCTGTGCATGTCAAAAATTTAAGAAAAAACCAGAAGTGAGCTAAAGGCCTCCTAGCCGGTGCCAGACCGGCAGCCGGCCGGTCGGCTAAAAAGCAAGGCCATTTGAAGAAAGTTTGCAGAAGTTCGTATTTGGACTCTCAGCCGGTCCCAGACCGGCATTCGGTCGACCGGCTGGGAGTCACTTTTCAGAATTTCGAGCACTATATAAACCCGCACTTGTATCATTTTGTTATCACGCATTTCAATACATTTTTACGCAATTTTCTAGGGTTTTCTACTGTTTTATTCCTTCATACTTAGTCACAAAAACTCTCTAAAAATACTTAATCCTTCTTAGATTTTAGTTTAATCTTTTAATCTAGTTAATCCTTCTTTAGTAATCTCCTTAGTTTTATTCTTGGGAATTGTTAGAAGATTTTGGGTTGTATTTTGAAGGGTTTGAAAGAATTCTTCATCTTGTTATCCAAGTTACTTCCTTTTCCTTTGCTATTGGTATAATCTTCCTAATCCTTACTTAGTTATTTCATTTATTTAAGTTTCTCTTGTTTATTTGATTGTTCTTACCATAATCCAACATGTTTATCATTTACCCATCAATTGTTTACATGTTTTCCTTAATAATGAGTGAGTAGTTTCATATCTAGGGTTAGGGGGAACTCGGGTGGTGATTAGATGATAATTTCATGCTAGTTTGTTGATTAGTTGTTCTTGATAAAGTATTTTTCCATTTGTTGCATGCTAGGTGTTTGATGATTTGCTTCAACGAAAGTTGGGCTTTGATTTTAGCGTGACTTGCCTTTAGCGACGGTTGAGGGTTCGTCTTAGCATGTTTAATGGTTGGTTGTGGTATTTGTAGCGAAAGCTAGGGTTTTCCGACCTAGGTTAGTCGACTCGAGAGAAGAGACTTACCGAGACTACTTGTTTAAGACCTTCTAGTTTGCTTTCTCGTATCTTCGTCTACCCATCCTAGTGACCCCCGGCACCCTAGTCTTCCCTTCCATCGATTCAATATTAACTAGTTTGCTTTAATTGTTCGCTTTAGTTGTTCTTTAGTCATTAATCAATCACAAACCTATTACCCCGACTCTAGCTACAATTAGAACGTAACTATATAACTTCCCCACCATCTTCGTGTTCGACAACCCTATTATACTACTATTTTGGGTTTATAAATTTGTTTGATCGTGAGAACCGACGACTAAATCTCGCGCATCACCATCTCCCTTCCCCCCTTTAGTCCTTAAAAATGTTCTTCATGCCCCGCACATTATTAAGAATTTAGTTTTCGTCCGAAAATTAACCCAGGATAATAATGTGTCTGTCTAATTTGATGCATCTGGTTTTATTTTGAAGGACCTGCTGACGGGGAAGCCTATTCTGAGACGCAGTGGTACGGGTGACTTGTATCCCTTGCTTGACTCGCCCTCCTCAAAGACCACAACACCCAATGCCCTCATTGCCACAACCGCATTAACCTGGCATAGTCGGCACAACTATATTTTCTCTTATTCGTCATAATAAAAATATTGATTGTCAGCCTTTGAAAAACAATTTTTGTCATTCTTGTCAGCTTGGTAAACACATTAAATTACCGTTTAGTTCATCCGTATCCCACTCTGTGTTACCGTTTGATATTGTGCACAGTGAGTTGTGGACCTCGCCCGTGTTAAGTTCTATGGGTAATCGTTTTATGTTTTACTCCTCGATGATTTCTCTAATTTTCTATGGACTTTCCCGTTAAAACATAAATCCGAAATCTTTTCTATATTTACTAACTTTCACAACTTAATAAATACACAATTTAATCGACCCATTAAAACTTTCCAATGTGACAATGGCCGTGAATTCGACAATCACTCATTTCACGAATTTTTCAAACAAAAAGGTATGCTCTTTCGTCTATCATGTCCCCAAACGTCCTCACAAAATGGAATGGCCGAGCGTAAAATTCGTACCATAAACAACACCATGCGTACCCTCTTACTTCACGTTCATCTCCCATCTTCTTTGTGGCCCTATGCTCTTTCCATGGCGACATACCTTCATAATATAGTACCAAGCAAAGCAAACGGTTTTTCAACTCCGACATAGAGTCTATACCTTAAATCTCCTTCTTACACCCACTTGCGTACTTTTGGATGTCTATACTTACCCGAGTCAAGCATTAAAAAACTTGTCGCCCGTACCAAACCGTGTGTCTTTTTGGGTTACCTGTCCAATCATCGTGGATATTTATGCTACGACATGTCCTCACGTAAGACTATTATTGCTCGACATGTTACTTTCAATGAGTTTGTGTTTCCTTTTGCTCAAACCCACAACATCACGGACAAGTCTTACAATTTTTTGGACCATACTGATACCTCCCCATACATAACCCAACTCTTTCAAAATGACCCACAACATACATCAGACATCCATGCTACGCCCCAACCCAATACTCACACAACCACGGCCCAGTCCTCACCCGTGACCCACCCAGCCGCGGATCCGACCTCACCAGTGGCCACGCCTCAGCCCCCAACCGTGCCCAACCCAGCCACGTCTCAGTCTCAAACCGTGACATCCCCTGCCCCTCCCCCCATTCTCTCGCCCCAGATGACAACCCGAGCTCAACACGGAATATTTAAGCCTAAAAATATGCTTAACCTCTCTGCCACTACCTCCCTTTCTCCCGTCCCAAAATCACCCATAGCCGCCCTTAACGATCCTAATTGGAAACATGCCATGACCGATGAATACGATGCTCTAATTAAAAATATATAGGACATGGGTCCTTGTTCCTCGTCCTAGGGATGTTAACATAATGCGGTGTATTTGGTTGTTTAAACATAAGTTTAAGTCTAACAGAGATTTGGAGCGATACAAAGCTCGTCTTGTTGTCAGTGGCAGGTCTCAGCAGGTGGGAATCGATTGTGACGAGACTTTTACCCGGTGGTAAAACTTGCTACTATCCGCACAATGTTAAGCATTGCCGTTTCTATGAAGTGGCCCATACACCATGTTTGTCTTCTTAAAAAGTCATTATACGGTCTCAAGCAAGCTCCCCGGGCATGGTACGGATTGGTACCAACGGTTTGCTCAATTTGTTTTCACCATTGATTTTATTCAAAGTAAGTCAGACAACTCTTTATTTATCTACAAAAGGGGACATGACATTCACTACAAAAAAATACTGCCATTGCGACGGATTTTTTGCGACGGACAGAAAATCCGTCGCAAAATTTGTTTTGCAAAATTCCGTCGCAAATCGAGCATTGTTTTGCAATATTGCTTATATACTCCTCTACGTAGATGATATAGTACTGGTTGCCTCGTCCAACAAACTTCGTGACGACATAATTGGCAAACTACGGTCTGAATTCGCTATGTCTGACCTCGGTCCATTTCACGACTTCCTCGGTATTGCTGCAATTAGACACCATCAGGATCTCTTCCTACACCAACGGAGATACGTAGAGGACATAATTTCTAGTGCCAAAATATCCACTTGCAAACCTGCTCATACACTGGTAGATACAAACTCGAAACTTAGTGCCGACTCGGGTACCAAAGTAGATGATCCGACCCTTTATCGCTCTCTTGCTGGTGCCTTGCAATATTTGACATTTACGAGGCCCGACATCTCTTATATGCGGTCAGTTTGTTGACCATAGAGTGTAGTAAATGAAGTCCATAATGTTTGGTACCTTGTAAGTACCGAATAAGAGCAGCAACAGGTATGTCTTCATATGCACGACCCTCGCACCGGTCATTTTGCTGCTCTTATTCGGTACTTACAAGGTACCAAACATTATGGACTTCATTTACTACACTCTATGGTCAACAAACTGACCGCATATAATGATGCGGATTGGGGTGGCTGCCTCGACTCGCGTCGGTCCACATCCGGCTACTGTGTTTAGTTGGGTGACAACCTTATCTCTTGGTCCTCCAAACGACATTCTACGCTTTCCCGTTCTAGTGTCGAGGCCGAGTATCGTGGGGTTGCTAATGTTGTAGCCAAAAGTTGTTGGCTTCAAAATTTGCTCCTTGAACTTCACAATCCGATTACGCAAGCCACAATTGTTTACTGTGATAATGTAAGTGCCATATAACTCTCCGACAATCCAGTTAACCATCAGCGTACCAAACATATAGAAATGGATATTCACTTCGTCCGCGAGAAGGTTGCACTCGGTCAGGTTCATGTTCTCCACGTCCCTTCCCGTTATCAATACGCTGACATTTTTACTAAGGGTCTTCCGAGACCTCTGTTCGATGACTTCCGCTCCAATCTCAGCATTCGACCTCCTCCCGCTTCGACTGTGGGGGTGTATTAGAATATAAAATATTCTGTTTGTTATATCCTTGTATATTTCCCTTATTTGTAGATTCCATATCCTAATTTGTAGCCTTCGGTTGTGGTAGCTAGGGTTTCTAGAATGTTGTAAGACTGTATATATTATGCACTCTTGATTAATAATACTCAGACAATAAACTCTTTCAAAAACAAAAAAAACAAAAAAAAAAATCTATTGTTCACCGTGGTACTATTCACTCGAAAAAAGGGAAAAAGAAGAGAAAGAGAAAAAGATGTTGGGAGTGTTCTCGTTTGAAAGCACTTACGAGGAAAATATAACGTTTGACCCGACAATACCTTCTATATTTGACGATTATCATGAGGAGGAGAAATTAAACTCTATCAAGTTTCATGATCTACCAAATTATTATTTGGTCGAATTTCAAACTAAACAGAGTGATGTAACCATAAAAAAATTGTCTGTGTTGGTTTGTTTGCTCAACAACATGGCTCATGTTAAAAGGCACATGGCATTTCTGAAACTTAAAGGACGGAACAAACGACAAGCCGACATCACATGAGATTCTTTCTTGTATACGGAGTTGTTGGTGTTGTTTATTATTTGTTTGACTCTTTTACTTGTATTCTTCATTTTTGATCCAGGGGACTTCATCATGGGTCTAAGAATCGGGGCGATTCTTTTTGAAAAAAGGGAGTATGGTACAAATACGGATAAAAGGTCTATGAAGAAACAAATTCATTGAAAGTCGGAAATTAGTTTAATCATTCCCACGAATTATTAAATGTATTTCGAGCTTTAATTGAATTTGTAAGCTTCATTCGATTTTACGACAATGGGCTGATTTTTGAAGATATGATGATGGACTGATTTTAAAGAATTGAAGCACGTCCAAGGGAGCTTGGCACACGTCCCAAGGCAGCCTATTACGGTCCATTTAACAAAATAAAAAGTAGTACAAGTTTATCTTATGTTATGCTTAAATATTTTGTGAAGTCTCTCATTATTACATACTCCGTACATCATAAATGTAATTATGAAGGCTATTTTTATTGTTGCAATTGTGTAAATGATTTAAGGATGTATTAAGTAGAATTAAGTGAAGAGATAATCGCAACCTCTTCACTTAGCTGGTTGTTTTCGTCCGTGATGCCTATATAAGGCCAAGGTTTATCTTGAATAAAATAATCCACGAAATATTGACAAAAACTTGTGTTGTTCCAAAATCGTTTTCTTGCGTTGTGAACAAAGCTTGGTTCAATTTAAGACGCGTTCTTAGTTGAATTCTTTGATTATAGATCAATAGGTCTTGATCTTAACCACCCTTGTCAAGTAATAGGTCTTACTTGTCGAGATATTATCCTTACAAAAACAAGTCTGCGCGTACCTAGTACGAACAGTCCACAAAACCGTTCAAAAAAACACAAATTCCTTTACCGCTTCAGTTTCTAAGCACAATCAGACGGTTCATTTGATTGTCTAGGAGTTCCGTAGTAAGACTTCCACGGTTAAATTGCATCACCGATTTTATTCCATCATGAATAATTGCACATGCTCATTAGGACCTCACACTTTTATGTCAGCATTTTTTTTATAATTTCTTGTTTAATTGTTGAATTATTCATTGATTTTTTCAACAAATTCACTCGGTATTTTATAATGCATTCTTAATAATAGCTTATGTGATGAATAAAAATATAAAATTACAAGCATTAATAATAGATTTCTAATACCCCTCCTATTCCGAATAAATGTCATATTTGTCATTTTCGTCTATTCACCTAATTGTCACATATTCCATTTTGGGACATATTTTTGACCATAAAAGGCCAACCTTACCCTTAGTACTTTACTTATTTTACACTAAAATCACCCCTAACCCAACCCCTAATTGTCGCATATTCCATTTGGGACATATTTTTGACCATAAAAGGACAACCTTACCGTCCTTAAATCTTGTGCCCTCCCTCAAATGTGACAATTATTGAGAATAGGAGGGAGTAATACATATGGTTTTATGATTTTATGATAAATTAAAGTTGGGATTATAGGCAAAAGAAAATTTGGATGACGGTAATGCATCTGGAATTCTGGGGGAGGGTAATCCATCTGGATTGAGATTTAAGTCGAAAAGTAGTAATATAAACATTATCGAAAAATACAAATATGAGTTGTGTCCGAAGCATGGGGTAGTCAGTTGGTGTATGTTGTTTGGCACAAGGAAACGGCAAACATAGGTATCTAATTTAGGCATCACACCTTATTATTTCGTCCTTTACCATCTTTAAAGTCCCTAGAAAAACATACACGAGGCGGGCCTCCACTGAAACCATATACGAATACACAAATTCTCTTTGGTGCCATCCACGAGGGTAATACTTGTCCCGTCATAAGTTTGTAACGGATATATCCGTTATAAAGAAGACTTGCATTCTTAATACGAAGTAATAACTTATGTGATGAATAAAATTACAAGCATTAATAATAGATTTCTATTAATAATAGATTTCTAATAATACATACAAGTATATGATTTTATAATAAATTAAAGTGGGGGATTATTGGCAAAAAAAATTTGGATGAGCGTAATGCATCTGGATTGATATTTAAGTCAAAAAGTAGTAATATAAACATTATCGAAAAATACAAATGTGGGTTGTGTCCGAAGCATGGAGTAGTCAGTTGGTGCATGTTGTTTGGCACAAGGAAACGGCAAACATAGGTATCTATCGTCCTTTGTCATCTTTAAAGTCCCTAGAAAAACATGCACGAGGCCGGCCTCCACTGAAACCATGTACAAATATACGAGTACATGCTTACGCCCCTTCGTGCAAACTACGGACTACCTTTCACATTAGCCAACTAAGGCCCTGTTCTTTCTGGCTTTTTAGAGCTGAACTGAACTGAGCTGAACTGAGCTGAACTGAATGGGGCTGAACTGAACTGAACTGAACTGAGCTGAGCTGAACTGAATCGAGCTGAGCTGAGCTGAACTGAACTGAACTAAACTGAACTGAACTGAATTTAATCAAGCTGAACTAAACTGAGCTGAATTAAACAGAAATTAATAGAAGTAAACTGAATATAAATGTTTAATTAAAGTTTAATAACTAATAATAATATTAATAATAATAATAAAAATATAAAAAAAAGTTTGATTAATATAAATTTGCAATTTTTTAAAAAATAATTATATTATTAAAGTAACCATCTCTAGGCCAAAATGACCATTTTATTAAAGTATTGTCCAAACTACCCATATCTAGGCTAAAAAATGTATTTACTTAATTTAATCACTTGAATTTATAAAAACCAATAAAAAAACCCAATGCAAATCACTAGTTAACCCAAAAAAATCCATTCAGAAGAAACTATCAGCCATACCCTTTCCTCTAATTGAACCATAAAGTACCACCAAATCAAATCACAATACAACATTAAAGTATTAAAGGAAAAACAGATTCAAACATGGATGATAAAGAACGGAAGAAACTCATGGACAAAGTTTGAAAAAAAATTGCAAAAAAAATTAGGGCGTGATATTGGTGTCCATAGTGACCTCGATAATGAAGCATATCAAGACGATACGGAAGTCAATAGCGAAGCAACATAGATGATGTCTTTGTTAATGATATCTATATTTTCAAGATTATGATTTTCGATTGTGTTAACAAATATTATTATTTGAATGTTATCAAATTTTGCTTCTCAATTACATTTTTTCTACTCTTTCATGTTTACTACTACTACTAATAATAAATATTATTATTATTATTATAAACAATAAAAATATATATAAAATAATAATAAGTTGAAGAAATAATAAAAACAACAACAAAAACAACAATAATAATCATAATAATAATTATTAATTAATAATAATAAATAGAATAATAATAAATAAATAAAATAATAATAATAACAACAATGATAATAACAAAAACAATAATAATGCAAATAATAATAATAATAATAATAATAATAATAACAATGTGGATAAACTTAATAAAGTCGAGTTGAACTGAACTGAACTGAATTGTATGGAGCTGAACTGAACTGAACTGAACTGAACTGAACTGAATGAAGCTGAGCTGAACTGAACTGAGCTGAACTGCACTGAACTGAACTGAATAGAGCTGAGCTGAACTAAAACGAGCTGAAAATAAGCCAGAAAGAACAGGGCCTAACTCTTATATTTTTCGTCTCACTTTTCTTAAATCTTGTTTAAAACGATATTAATCATCTTGAATTTAAATGGGGTAAGCAAATATTATTTGTGTATAAATTATATATAGGTAAAAATAATACTTCCTTCTATTCAGCCTAATACTCTTTCACTATAATACGAATCACATATATTAGAGAAAATGAAATGAAATATTACGCTAACGAGGAAGGAATATTTGTTTTTTTATATACAACTAATATAAACTTGACTCATTGTAACCTTAAAATAAATAATACCGTTTTAAATGAGAATTTTGTGTTTTTTCTTGTTACAATGGTCGAATAACACTCTTATTTTCTCCGCTTTATTTTTCTTGTTTATGTAAGATGACTAAACGATACGGTGGGTCAAATAGCTAACGAGTCAAGTAGAGCCCGGGTTTGGCCTTACTCGGCTTGTGCTCAAGAATCAAAACTTGAGTTCGAGCCGATCTTAAACTTACCCGACCTTGTAGAAAAAGTGATCGTTATTAAGCTTGCGAGCTTTAACGCGAAGTTGAGTCAAACTCGAGCTCAAATCAAACTCATGTATAATGATGGTTAATTTTTTGATTTTGAAATTTTCAATAACAAGGCTCGAAGGTTGAATCTAAAAATGTGACAAATCGATGAAATACTTGATATATGTGTTACAAAAATATAATCATGATAAACATTTTTATAAAATATGAGCAATATCTTATATAATCACACAAATTCGAGCCGCTCACGAGCATTTCGAACCGAGCTAGTGTTTGCTCGCCTTAACTCGCGAGCTATCTCGTCTTATTATCAGCCCAATACCAAACCCTTATGGTAACCTTTGGTTAGATTAACAACTTAAGGAAATCATCATTATTTACTCGGGTTATTTTATCCTTTTCTTAATTATATAAGTGTTGGAAATAAGTTACTGTAAAGGGCAAAATAAAAGAATAAAATGGATTAGATAAATCTTCACTGGGTTACGGTATGATAGTCGTTGCCTTAGAAGCTTAATCGCCCTCGACATGGTGTTGTCTAACTGTGAACGACGCTCCTCAAAGAATACACAGCTCTCCTCCGAATTGCACCCAAAAAGAAGAGTAGAAACTCGAATGTTATTGCTCAGATTTTCATAAGGAACAGAGGAGAGAAAAAGAAGATTTGTAAAGAATGAATTGAGTGATTTGCAAACGAATTTTCATCTTATCTTATTTATAGTAAAATCAGAACGCAGAAACAATGAATGAAATTAATGCATTGCAATTTTCCATTAGTCTTTGGTGGAAAACCAGAGTAAAAACTTTGAATAATCAGAAACGAGTTGCAAAACAAACTCCACCCCGCGGGCGAGCCGGCCGGTAGCGGCGGTACGCGCGTAGGAAGAGTACATACTACCCTCAATATTGACAAGTACATAGTTGAGTAGTACTAAGTATATAAACATAATCAAAGTTCCTTATTTTTCGACAAAATCAAAAATATTTTCTTACTCTTTTAATGTGGGATAAAATATTCTTATTCTTTTAATGTGGAACAAGACATTCCTAATATTTCCAATAATAAGATCGGTACTCTATATTTAAGAATTTTGCAATAGCAAAAATAGATAATCTTAGTTGTTTTTCTGAAACTTACTGTAGTGATAAATGTGTAAGAAAGAGGCGCCAAAACTAGGGGTTGCTAGAAGAGAGGATGCAAAAGGAGGGTCGGCTAACATAAGTCGGTGTGTGTGTGACACTGACAATTTCCTCCTGAAAACAGACAAACACGCACTTTTAATTTCTTCAATCCTAATTTTTCTCTATATTACGAGTAGTATAGTACTCCGTATTACTTAACTGGTAGCCTGGTAGGATAAGGCCATCTGGATAGCACCAAAATGGACACAAACTCGGATATGATACGGGACACATGACACGACATACTATGAAATTTAGTACACGGGACACGTCATGCATATTAGGAATATTAATAATAGTTGGGCCTCAACTCACCTTAAGGTTTTGGTTGAGATGGTTCATCTATCATGGTATCAGAGTCAGTCGGGTTCGAATCCTGGCAACCTCAAAACCCACGAAAACTCACGAAGTGGAAACGAGCACACCGTATGGGGGGCATGTGCAAACTAACCACTCTTCAAGCCCAACGGGCATTCGAGTGAACCAGCACACGGTATGGGGGGCCTGTGCAAACTAACCACTCTTCAAGCCCAACGGGCATTCGAGTGAGGGAGCGTATTAGGAATATTAATAATAGTTGGGCCTCAACCATCACCTTAAGGTTTTGGTTGAGATGGTTCATCTATCAATGCAAATATCATACAATATATAAGTATATTTTATGGTTATAAATAACATATAATTTTACTTTTATCATGTATTTGAATCTGAATCTAAACAAGTAGAGGTATAATTTGACCTTTACTATAACTAATTCTCATTTTACCACCCAACCTCATTTTCTAATCGATCTTTTTTTAAAATTTTATTCCCCGTCTAAATTATAATATGTTTAGTCATGTGTTCAACAAGTGTCGGATGTCCGAATGTCGGATACGGGAGTCGGGACGACTAATTAGGGAAGTGTGTGCTAAGCCAGCATGTCATAGCGAATACTATGGCCCTGTTCTTTCTGGCTTATTTTCAGCTCGTTTCAGTTCAGCTCAGCTCTATTCAGTTCAGTTCAGTTCAGTTCAGCTCAATTCAGTTCAGCTCAGCTCTATTCAGTTCAGTTCAGTTCAGCTCAATTCAGTTCAGCTCAGCTTCATTCAGTTCAGTTCAGTTCAGCTCAGCTCAGCTTCATTTAATTCATTTCAGTTCAGTTCAGCTCGACTTTATTACGTACACCCCCACATTATTATTATTATTATTATTATTATTATTGTTTTTGTTATTATTATTATTATTATTATTATTATTATTATTATTATTATTATTATATTTATTTATTTATTATTCTATTTATTATTATTAATTAATAATTCTTATTATGATTATTATTGTTATCATCTTAATAATTCTTTTTTTTTTTTTAAATTTCTTTTCGAACTTTACCCATGAATTTCTTCCGTTCTTTATCATCCATGTTTGAATCTGTTCTTCCTTGAATACTTTGATGTTGTATAACTGGAATACCAGGTTTATGCATCCGAATGAAATTATGAAGTGTAAAAGCGGATACGATAATTGACATTTGATATTTCGTTGTCATTTGTGACATGTTTTTTAACACCTTCCACCTTCTCTTCAGCTGAACAAAAGTCATTTCAACCGTCATCCTCAAAGATGAATGTCGATAATTAAAATGTTCAAATATTCGCTAGGAGGTGCATGCTTATATTCAGGCACATGGTTTCTTACGTTTGGATGGCTAATAGGAGACAAATACCCAAGTGGATTCGGGTATCCCGAATCCACCAAATAATATTTACCTATAAATGTTTATATATAAAAATAATTAATGTTTAGATAATAAAAAAAATGAAATACATGCCACATTTACCACATTTAGACGTAAAATGTTTAGATAATAAAAAAAATATGGTAATTAGACGTAAAATATTCAAATGTTGCTTTTGTTAATTTTAATACACAAGAAAAGAAAAAAGCAAAGTTTATTAGAGTTACTACAAAAAAAAATACTTAAAAATTAATATTTTTTTGATATAATTGTTTTTTTAAAAAATCGCAAATTTGTATTAATCAACCATTTTTTTTATATTATTATTATTATTATTATTATTATTATTATTATTATACTTTAATTAAACTTAAGCTATTTCTATTAATTTCAGCTTCATTCAGTTCAGTTCAGCTCAATTAAATTCAAATCAGTTCAGTTCAGTTCAGTTCAGTTCAGCTCAGCTCGATTCAGTTCAGCTCAGCTCAGTTCAGTTCAGTTTAGTTCAGCTCAGCTCGATTCAGTTCAGCTCAGCTCAGTTCAGTTCAGCTCAACCCCATTCAGTTCAGCTCAGTTCAGTTCAGCTCTAAAAAGCCAGAAAGAACAGGGCCTATGTGTGTCTATATATGTGTGTGTAATCTTTCAACTGTTGCAGCACAATTAATTACTTCCCGCCCTCCCTGAAAGCTGAAACTTGTCTATACCTTCATTCACTACACAATACACATGTATCTCCTTTCCCTTATTTTAGTCACTTATTTATTAGCGTAACACTACTGCCAATGCCTCCTCCTTATTCTTCTTCAATTTCAGAAATTTGTAGGCTTATTTAATTTTATCTGATTCATTCAAGTTGTTGTCCATAAATTGACTCTTTTTTTTTCCTGAATGGTAAAGAAACAGGGGAGTTATTGAGATGGATCCGTGTTTGCAGAAGAACATACACCTACTAGACAGAAGCTCATATACAAGACCGTCGTCGTCGTCCAAATCTCTGGATACAACACCGCCACCTCCAGCACCAGAAGTCTCCAACAATCAGCTACACATGACAGAAAACCAGATGACAGCGTTGTTCAACTCGAACCCGAACCTGAACCCTATTGCGACTGTAATATCGCCAGAAAACAGCGTAACAAAGGGTTCAGGATTCGGTTTTCCGCTAATTTCTAGGATGGTGGGGCCAATTGAGACGAGGATGTCAGGGTTTACTGTGGTGGATTCTAACGACACGTTGATAACAAGTGGAAGTATGACAACAGTGGGACCCATTGGGACTTCTCTGCTCGCGGCGGATGTGACGGATTCAACCACGGTGTCTGTGGTTCCGGGTGACCGATACAACGAAGAGTCGAGTGAAGAGGTAACGAGCTCGCCGTCCAGCAGCTCCGAAACCGACACTACCATCGGTGCCGTATGTCGAAAGAGAAAGATTGAAGAAACTGACGAGCCTTTTGCCGCTACAACAACCACTCCAATTGAGGTTAGGCTATTAACTTAAATACGTCTGATACAGTTCAAAAGCAAACTATTTAACAAAATAGTGTTAATTTCAAACTAATTACCAAAAAATGGTTCCACGTCGTCATTTCTATTTTTTTCATTTTTTTCCACTAAAAATAGAACTTGTTGCTCTCCAGGACATCGACATGTTTCTTAGTATTTTTGTGCTCGACAAGCTACATTTATAGCATCCGTTCTCTTTGCTCGCACCATTAAATTACGAAATATCACATTCATTCTCTCCTCTTTACTTCCGTTATTATATTAATATATTGCCATATATTTTTGAGTTATTAGCTTCATGATTTGCGAAAAAAACGATGCCCAATATGGTTGTTCACTAACGATTTCGGTTTCGCGGTTTAATCAAATTTGCGACGGTCTTTGTTGAGCTTCTGATACCACCTCCGGCCACCGTGGCAGCCACCAATCACCACCATTGACCACCCTATATTTCCACCTTCACAACCGTACTACCCATGACCACCACGAACCACCAAGTCAGCCACCACGAGCCCTACAACCTTCCTTGTCCACAAACAAAATATCCCAGGTGTGAAAAATAAACTAAGTAAAGGAGCAGCTGTAACTTACGACGGTCTTTGCTCAGCTTCTGATACCACCATCGACCACCTTTACAGCCACCCATCACCACCAATTGCACCCCCTACTTCTACTTTCACATAAACACCTCCATCCTCCACCATAGACCACCACAGCAACCACCACCAACTCCCCTTTTCCTTGCGCGCAGAAGAAGAAGAAACACCTCGGCGTAGCTACTCCACGGATTAACAAGGAGCTAATTGACAATCCGTGGAGTAGCTCCTTGTTAATTTGTGTTATTGAGAATTTTAAAGTAGACACTCTCTCCTTCTCCACGGCTTGCCTCCCCCAATAAAATTATCTAAAATGGAACCCTTCATAGGCAAGAGTAGGAAATATATCTCAAATCAATATGCAAGTGTAGTACATCTAAGATTGATGCTTTATAGTTTATTGTAATACTTATTTTCTATTGTTATTATTACTGAGCTAACTTGGGCACATGCTTATTTCCACAAGGATGTCGAGAAGAAACATTCTCGTGGTTCAAGTCCTACTAAGAGAACTCGAGCTGCAGATGTTCACAATCTATCGCAAAGGGTGTGTAATTGTGTTTCCATATTGTTTCACGACATTTTTTGTACGCCTTTCGACCATTTAACTCGTTCAATTGTTCAATTTCAGAGACGTCGAGATAGGATTAATGAGAAAATGAAGGCATTGCAGGAACTCGTTCCTCGTTCTAACAAGGTAGTATGCATGTAATCATTGCCGTGTGTAATAAGGTGTTCATTCCAATGCATAAACGATAATTGCCATGAATGTCTGTGGGCTGCTCATATCATCCAACAGAACTCAATATATAGTTTCCCTATATCTGTTGATCGGTTGCTCATTTTCGTTTCTTTTATCCTTGATTACAGTCCGATAAAGCTGTCTTGCTGGACGAGGCAATTGAGTATGTGAAATCTTTGCAAACGGAAATACAGGTATGCAAATAACGGTCGACCATCAGATGAAGCTTAAAACTTAAATCTGAACTATTCTCTTACTAACGAGAATCATCATTCCGATAAAACTGTGGCTTTCAGATGATGTCAATGGGATATGGAATGATGTACGCTGGAATGCAACAGCAGTACGCGCCACTGATGGGGACAGGTATGGGTATGGGTATGGGCATGAGCCGCCCAGTAATGCATACGCCATATCCGCCTGCAATACCTGGTCCTGCAGCAGCAGTACCAAGTCCTGGTACAAACGTGATGCTTCCCTTGGCACTGAGACTACCCATTTCGTCTTATGCCCTGCCTTGTGTCCAACCAAGCACTGCAGCAGATTCTATAGGTAATCAATATGCCGTTCAGATCCCTGAAATGACGCAAATCGCAAGCATGGCGAATCCATCTCGGCCGTATCTTTCTTACCAACAGATGCAAATGCAGGTGATAATTTAGATTTGGGTTCTGCTTTCCAAGCAGCAAGTGTTTTGGTTCTTGGGCTTCATCCTCATGACTATGTTTAATTCTGATGACAGCGCCCATCGGTAAATCAGCCTGTTTTAAGTAAGCCAAGCGCACGCAAAAGCGAAGGAGACGATGAGGAAGACATTCAATAAAAGAAGATTTACCGTCTAATTAAAGAGTTGTCAAAAGCTCAGGGACAACATGGAGTATTAGCAGCAGACACTACAAGAAATTCACATTCGGGCGACTAAATTAGACTACTGAAAACAGTAGTCGATTAAATTAGTCGCCTTTACCCTTGTTTCTTGTAGTGAGAGATCATAGCGAAGCAATACTAGGCAGTAGACACAATAGTACTCTGATCTAGTTAGTGTAAAGTAATCAATTTTCCTGTATAAGAACATTCCCTAGCCCGACTTCTTTTCAATGCGACTAAGACGTTTCGTTAGACCAAAATAAAGGAATATGAATTCACATTATGTTGGTATTAGTCCTAAACTTGATTCCTAATATTTGATGGTTAGGTTTGGAATTAGGTATCATACTATCGTATTAGTCACAGACTTCCAGTGCTTCTGTCTACCCCTATGAGTAATCCAGTGTACAACATCCCAGAGATTACCAGTCCTTCCTGAAATTTGAAGCCATTTCAAAATTCGCTGCCAAATTACCCATTACAACATTTTTAAAATATGTAACTCATATATAATATAAAGTTGTATATTACATATCGTAGCATAAAAGCAAAACGTAAATAATCTGATGAGACGTGAGTAGTAAATGTATAGTTGGTTAAAAAACGTATTTTTGATTATATTTAGTAAAGATGTTCATATAGTAAATAATAGATATAGCGTGCGACGTTTTTGTGGGGAATATTGCATGTATTCGCCCTAAACTTGCAGGATTATAATGAAAATTACAGTTGTGATTATAGTCATAAGATAAATAAAAACGTGAAGAGAGAACAACCTTTGGTCCGTGTGCGAAAGGCCTAAGAACAGGAATTAACACAAATTCCCTCCTATAACTTGCACCCAAGACTTAGATTGAGACGATGCCGCGTGTGCTAGAAAGGCTCTCCAATTGCCTTGCAATATGGGGAGAGTTATTGAGGTTTTAGATGTGAGATCTGAGTTTTGGGAGAAGAATGCTCTCAAAACCCTAATTGTGAGAATTATGATTCAACAGTTCCTGACATAAGGAGAAGGCTCTCCTTATGTAGTACTTAGGGTGGGTCGGCCGAATTAGGGTAAGAGTGGGCTTTCTCCACTCTTACCTTATTCCTTTGCATGATTCGACCCGTTTTGCTAAATATTATTTGCGGGATTTTTATTATAAATCGCATACGTGTTATCAGATATTAATGCAGTCGATGTATTAATAATGGTCTGATAAAATTACGATATTGTATAATTACCCAAATTAATATAACTGTTTATATTAATACCCGAAATCAATATTTAATTAAATATAACTGCTTATATTTAATTTTACGAATTAATCATGTAATCCGCATTAGCTAAAATTATTTAATCCGTATTAAATAATAATCTCAACATCTTATTGACTAATTTAATAGTCAATACCTCTGACTAACTGTTTAGTCGTATTCGGCATAAATGTGACTGTATTTTCATACCTTCACATCTCTCAAACGTGTCCTATAGGTGTGACGTATAGGGAACAGTTGATCACCGCCATCCGTATGACAATAACGTCAAACTTATCTAGCAAGTCAACCGTTATTGATAAACGTGGATCAACTGGTAATAATACAGAAGTATGCCCTTGTGATCCTTAAAGAGATTTAATAAGTCATTGTACTTAATTGTCAAGGACACCACCCCCAACAATCTCCCACTTGTTCGTACAAGGGTATGTGCAATGGCGTTATCACACTACATGTGGAGGACACTAGCTCCAACAAACTCCCACTTGTCCGTACAAGTGTAGGTGCGATAACCGATTCTCATATCCTTTTAAAATTTCTCCCACTCAATGTAAGACAATTTGCAAATCCGTATTCGCAAAGGTCGTATCTCACAAGCGATCTGTATCAAGAGTGGTTTCCCCGACTAGAGAGTAACTTAACTGATAAAACGAATCTGTATTCGAGCATGGCCATGCATTTTAGTTACTACTCCTCGAGTGGCCCTGAGAAATGATAAAATCCTGATAAGGGTTTGGATATTTCCCTCAACTCGAATCCTGCCGATATCGCGCAGCATGAAATAACCCAGAAAAAATCCTCTTGGCCCCTGTTACGATGACCGTGGGAAAGAAACCAAAGTTACCCAAAATCTGCCTTAATCTCAAGAGACAGTTGAAAGTCAAAAGACTCGACTCTAAGGAACACTATGGAGGTCCTATCCACGACCTGGCACCCAATGTTATAAAACATTTAGGACTCCATAACGTTGTCACGGGGTGTCCTACGAGATATCCGTATAACTCGCCTTTGTGATTGGTCAGTCATCCGCGTGACTTATGGCTCGTTGAACCCACCATCAACCAACGTCACAAAATGATTACCTGAGTTATCAGCTCAAGTGGGTAATCAAGGACTAAAACGATGTAATGTTATTCAGTTCACTTTGTGGTGTTCAAAATTGGCGTACAATTCCACATGAAAACAAAACATTATATATCATAACAATGAGGTTGAATAGAGTACACGAGAAAATGAATTATTACATGAATTCATAAAAGAGTAATACAACTAAGGAACACATCTAATTCCCATGGAATGAATGTGCCCTTCATGCTTATCACGTGGTAATGCTTTAGTGAGAGGATCAGCTATGTTGTCATCCGTAGCGATCTTATCAATTAAAATCTCCTTTTGCTCCACGTAATCTCTGATTAGATGAGCTTTCCGTTGTACATGACTAGCCTTGTTGCTAGACTTATGCTCCTTAGCTTGGAAGATGGCACCTTTATTATCACAATAAACGGTGATTGGGTCATTCGAACTAGGCACTACTGATAGTCCTTGTAAGAATTGACGCATCCATATTGCTTCCTTAGCTGCTTCTGAGGCGGCATAGTACTCGGACTCAGTCGTAAAATCTGCTGTAACACTCTGTTTAGAACTTTTCCAGCTGACAGCAGCGCCATTAAGAGTAAAAACGAATCCAGACTGAGATTTCGAGTCATCTCGATCCGTTTGGAAGCTAGCATCTGCGTAACCCGTGGCGCAGAGCGTTGAGTCGCCTCCATAAGTCAATCCCCAATCTTTAGTCCTCCGTAGGTACTTAAGAATGTTTTTCACGGCCATCCAGTGTTGTTCACCTGGATGAGCTTGGAATCGACTGGTCATACTCAATGCATATGCAACGTCTGGACGTGTGCATATCATGGCATACATGATCGATCCTATTGCCGAAGCATAAGGAATCCGACTCATGCGCTCTTTCTCTTCCAATGTCTTAGCTTCTTGGGACTTGCTCAAGTGAAGCCCAGTAGTCATAGGAAGGAACCCTTTCTTGGAGTTCGTCATGCTGAATCTCTCTAGAATCTTATCTATGTAAGACTCCTGACTGAGAGACAACATCCGTCGTGATCTATCCCTGTAGATACGGATGCCCAAAATTCTTTGTGCCTCTCCCAGATCTTTCAACTGGAAATGGTTTTTCAACCATGCTTTAACCGAAGATAAGAGAGGTATGTCATTCCCAATCAAGAGTATGTCGTCGACATACAGTACTAGGAATACAATCTTGCTCCCACTCGACTTGATATAGAGACATGGTTCCTCGACTGATCGAACGAATCCATTCCCTTTTATCACTTGGTCGAAGCGATGATTCCAACTCCGCGATGCTTGCTTAAGTCCATAGATGGAACGCTTAAGTTTGCAAACCTTCTTAGGATATTCTGGATCAATAAAACCCTCGGGTTGTACCATGTACAACTCTTCCTCCAAATAACCGTTTAAGAAGGCGGTTTTAACGTCCATTTGCCATATTTCATAGTCATGAAATGCGGCTATCGCTAAGATAATCCGAATGGAACGTAGCATGACTACGGGTGCAAAGATCTCATCGTAGTGCAAGCCTGGCACTTGGGTGAAACCTTTAGCAACTAGTCTTGCCTTATGGATATCTTGTTTACCTTCCACGGCATGCTTTATTTTGTAAAGCCATTTGCATTGAAGGGGACGTACCTTTGCAGGTAGGTCCACAAGATCCCACACGTTGTTCTCATACATGGAGTCCATCTCGGATTGCATGGCTTCTAGCCATAGCTTTGAGTCAGAACTGGTCATGGCACCTTTATAGGTTGTGGGTTCATTACCCTCTAGGAGTAAGACATCATCCATATCATGTTCCTCGACCATACCAATGTATCTGTCCGGAGGAATGGAGACTCTTCCCGACCTCCTAGGTTCCTCAGGAATATCTACCGCAGCCTCGGTTGAAGGAACTGTTTCCTCCAATGGTTGCTCGGTAGTTGGTTCTTGAACCTCCGATAAATCGAAGGTTCTATTACTCGACTTGTTCTCGAGAAATTCTTTCTCTAAGAACGTCGCACTGGCCGCAACAAAAACACGTTGTTCGGTTGGCGAGTAGAAGTAATGACCAAAAGTTCCCTTTGGATAGCCTATAAAGTATGTCTTGACCGATCGCGGGCCGAGCTTATCCTCGTGTCTCCACTTGACATAAGCCTCGCAGCCCCAAACCCGAATAAAGGACAAGTTAGGGACCGTTCCCTTCCATAATTCGTATGGAGTCTTGTCAACAGCTTTAGACGGACTTCGGTTAAGTATTAGAGCGGCCGACAAAAGAGCATAGCCCCACAATGAATCAGGCACAACGGTGTGACTCATCATGGATCGAACCATATCGAGTAGAGTTCGATTTCTCCGTTCGGACACACCATTTAATTGTGGTGTTCCAGGTGGAGTCAACTGTAGCACGATGCCACAGTCTTTAAGGTGTTGATCAAATTCGTGTGAAAGATACTCACCACCACGATCAGAACGTAGTGCTTTAATCTTTCTACCCAGCTGGTTCTGTACCCGATTCTGGTATTCTTTGAACTTGTCAAAGGATTCACTTTTATGCTTCATTAAGTAGACATAGCCATATCTACTTAAATCATCCGTGAAAGTGATGAAATACCTATAGTCTTCTCGTGCGTTGATCGACATAGGGCCACATACGTCCGTATGTATGAGTCCTAATAGGTCGGCAGCGCGCATTCCAACACCTTTGAAGGAAATACGAGTCATCTTACCGATGAGACATGATTCACACGTGCCATATGATTCGAAATCAAAGGCCGAGATAGCTCCATTCTGTATGAGCTGTTTTACGCGTTTCTCATTTATGTGTCCCATACGACAATGCCATAGATAAGTTTGATCTTTGTCACCTACCTTTAATTTCCTATTATTCACATGTAATATTTCAGTGGTTTGATCTAAAACATAAATTACATTCATGGAAACTGCCTTGCCATAAATCATATTGTGTAAGGAGA
Source organism: Silene conica (assembly GCA_029255685.2). Classification (NCBI taxonomy): domain Eukaryota; kingdom Viridiplantae; phylum Streptophyta; class Magnoliopsida; order Caryophyllales; family Caryophyllaceae; genus Silene; species Silene conica. The sequence goes on along the minus strand of CM055318.2, from coordinate 74,388,164 downwards.
AAATACAGCTATTATTCTCTATTACAAATGAAAAACCGAGTTTGTCAAGTGCAGAAACTGAAATAATGTTTTTGGACAAACAAGGAACATAATAACAGTTATATAAAGATAACTCGAATCCACTTGGAAGCTGGATCACGTATGTTCCCCTCGAGATTGCAGCAACACGTGCTCCATTCCCGACACGCAGGTCAACCTCACCCTTGATTAGGGGTTCTTGGTTTCGGAGGCCCTGCACATGATTACATAGATGAGAACCACAACCAGTATCTAGTACCCAAGTTCCGTAACTTGCATGGTTAATCTCAATCATGTGAATAAAAGAAGAAGAAGACATACCAACAGGAGTAACACGGCCTGCCTTAATGTCCTCACGATACACGGGGCATGAGCGCCTCCAATGCCCAGTCTTGTGGCAATGGTGACATTCCATGCTAGTATCCTTGCTCTTTGTTTTGCCCTGTGAGTTGCTTGACTCACCTGGCCCACTCTTAGTAAATCCTGACTTCTTAAACTTGGGCTTGCCTACTGTTAGGTCGCCCTGAGCTTTAGCTTTACCCTTACCCTTACCCTTACTGGAGATCATGAGAACATCTTGCTTCACGCTCCCACTTAATTTCAGATCCTTCTCGGTCTGTACGAGAAGGGAGTGGAGCTCATGAGGAGTCTTCTTCATGTCGTTCATGTAATAGTTGGCCCTAAACAGGGCGAACCCATCATGAAGCGAATGAAGCATTCGATCAACGATTATGTTCTCACTGATCTTGCAGTTTAGGGCCTCCAGTTTCTCGATATTCTCAATCATGTGAAGAATATGTGGGCTAACAGCTTGGCCCTTCTGGAGTTTCGCCTCAAAGAAGCGACAGGTATGCTCATAAGAAACGATACTCGGAGCTTTTGAGAATTCGTTAGTGAGCGTGGTGAAAATCTTGTTTGCACCATGGGCTATGAAGCGTCTTTGCAAATTGGATTCCATTGCATAGATGAGTACGTTCTTTATCGCACCCGCTTCCATGACGAAGTCGCTATGAGCGCGAACTTTGTTAGCTCTAGCTCCAGTTCCTGGGTGTGCCGGAATTGGCTCAGTTAAATACTTAAGCTTTCCGTCAGCAATGGCAGCATTCCGTAGTGCTGCCTCCCAGTCAGAGAAGTTTGACCCATCATTCCTCAGTCTAGTGGACTGATTCATGGAGTCCTGAAGGCTTTTAGCCAGGATTCACGTGCTAGCTTGGCACTTGGCATTGGGTCTTCACCAGCCATTAGTTATACAGCAGTTTAATTTGGCCGTGTTCTACACTGAAAAGAAGATAAAGCAAAAACCATATAAGCAACTCATTGTTGTGATTTAAGTCTATATTAAATTGTATTTAAACTTGTAGACTCATGCATTTATATAATTGATCTCCCTCAAGAATTATATAAACGATCCCAAGACTCAATTTCCGTATATTGATAAGCCCACAGCTTGGCTAATTCCACCGTTGGAACTCTTGGTCGATAGATTTCCGTAAATCCTATCTATTAGTCCATCTCAATCGCTAGATATTATCGAGTGACCATGATGTTGAGATAAAGTAAATCATCTGTTCCCACTTACCCGACGTAGAAGGGGTCATTTATGCCTACCGACGAAGAAGGGATTCATGGGAGGCTGATTTATAAAGACTATTCTCAATTTTTGGTTATACGAGGAAGACCCCATCGACTTATATTTATTCATATTAAGTGAACTAAAATCTAGCATATGCGTGAATGAATGAAATAAAGTGATGGCTTTGCAATTGACATGTGACATCAGTATTGTCACAGAAAACTAACGCGTAACCTCTACATGAGTCAGTTTTCAGGCATGTTATAGGTGGTTTGGTTTTAGGCGGAATATGATGCAAGCTATTATCGATGAAAGCATAAAATAAATACGATAAACGTAAATAAAAGTCCTAGTGTGGCCTATCCTACCAAAAAAAACATAAAACAACTTGGAATCCACCGTTGGACCCTAGAAGCTTGTCTTGATGTTCCATCTTGGTCCTTGCAGCGGGAGTGAGCATCCGGTCTCCGTCTTTGGTCTTCACAAATTACTAATTTAAATTACATATATAACCCTATTTACATTCTAATTTAAATACAAAAGTAATTACATGGCAAAAACCCAAAACGGAGATTCAAGATCTCAAAATTACAAGCACACACATCATTACGGTAACACAATCTACTAAGGCCACACTAAGTTACAACCGTTTGCAAAAATTAAATACGTTATTGAAAGCATTCAAGGCATTCACAAGACGATAAATAAAATGCATCAACTAAATAAAATTCATACATGACATAATACTGTTATTATGATTAATAAATTTTTACCAAACCACCTTACGGGATTAAAATTATGTGATTATACCGTTTTAATCACCCAATTTTAATAAATTTATAATCCTATTATCTTAAACCGTTTTAAAATAATATGTATCAAACGAGGGTGAACCGTTTCACAAAATTAATAATATACTATTTCCGTATATAGTATATTACTAAAGGCCATGTGAAAATAAAACATGTTATTTTCGAAAAATAAAAAACGAGTTTGTTACAGGGGCGGAGGTCGACCGACCTAAACACGTGGTCGACCGACCTCCAGACGAGAAACGGAAATAATCTGCAACAACATTAGCGGTCGACCGACCTATCAATCAGGTCGACCGACCACCAAACAGTAGAAACGAGTTTCAGAAAACGCAAAACGCTGCACTTTTCGAAATCAAAACAAGTTTTTACCTTTTAAACTTTGATTAAAACAAGTAAATCAAAATTAACATCAATAAGGGTTCACATATTGTCAAGAATATCGATTAATTAACAATATGTAAACAGGAATCGAAAAACAAGATCGATTACACAAAAAGAAACTGTCGAAAAACAGAAACTTTACACAGGGACGGTCGACCGACCGCTACAAGGGGTCGACCGACCGACACAGCGACAGAAACGAGATTTCAGATTTTAAAACTTATGAAAAACACAAAAGTAAAATTTTCATGGCCTGGCTCTGATACCACTTGTGGGGAATATTGCATGTATTCGCCCTAAACTTGCAGGATTATAATGAAAATTACAGTTGTGATTATAGTCATAAGATAAATAAAAACATGAAGAGAGAACAACCTTTGGTCCGTGTGCGAAAGGCCTAAGAACAGGAATTAACACAAATTCCCTCCTATAACTTGCACCCAAGACTTAGATTGAGACGATGCCGCGTGTGCTAGAAAGGCTCTCCAATTGCCTTGCAATATGGGGAGAGTTATTGAGGTTTTAGATGTGAGATCTGAGTTTTGGGAGAAGAATGCTCTCAAAACCCTAATTGTGAGAATTATGATTCAACAGTTCCTGACATAAGGAGAAGGACTCTCATTATGTAGTACTTAGGGTGGGTCGGCCGAATTAGGGTAAGAGTGGGCTTTCTCCACTCTTACCTTATTCCTTTGCATGATTCGACCCGTTTTGCTAAATATTATTTGCGGGATTTTTATTATAAATCGCATACGTGTTATCAGATATTAATGCAGTCGATGTATTAATAATGGTCTGATAAAATTACGATATTGTATAATTACCCAAATTAATATAACTGTTTATATTAATACCCGAAATCAATATTTAATTAAATATAACTGCTTATATTTAATTTTACGAATTAATCATGTAATCCGCATTAGCTAAAATTATTTAATCCGTATTAAATAATAATCTCAACATCTTATTGACTAATTTAATAGTCAATACCTCTGACTAACTGTTTAGTCGTATTCGGCATAAATGTGACTGTATTTTCATACCTTCACATCTCTCAAACGTGTCCTATAGGTGTGACGTATAGGGACCAGTTGATCACCGTCATCCGTATGACAATAACGTCAAACTTATCTAGCAAGCCAACTGTTATTGATAAACGTGGATCAACTGGTAATAATACAGTAGTATGCCCTTGTGATCCTTAAAGAGATTTAATAAGTCATTGTACTTAATTGTCAAGGACACCACCCCCAACAGTTTTACACGAAGACATTCCAAATTTATTAAATGACCATTCATTTACTATATTAAATAAATATTCCGTAATTGTTAAAATGTTTCGCATTCACGTGAATAGTCGTCTCACATTAAATCAAAAATATAGTCTAATATATTACGACGCTCACATTAGTGTATATACCGAGAAAGAGTAATTATTCCGACCCGTGAACTTTACGGGCCTAATTTAAATCATTATATGGAATATGATATATGATTTTCTATCTATTTTTAAAACAATATTTCATAATATTGTGGAATATTATTAAGGAATATTAAGGAATATTGCAATTTTGACTATTAGTTGCATATACGTGTAGAATCATGAAATTTTATATGGAATATGATATATGATTATGTTAACGTGATGGGCCTGTTGACTTTAGTAATTAATAACCGCTTTACTCAATTAGAATCTTTGATAATATTAACTATATTCATTTTTTTAAATTTTTTTTTTGGAAATCTTCCAGTAGCTCTGAAATCGTGTCACGTCAGACGAAGGTTGTTTTTAGTGATGCCATGTCAGCGGATTGGCTTCTGCATTAGTAAAGTATATGATAAGAAGTATGCTAAACCTCGCTCAATTGGCACATAACGGCTTTGTTAATCATCTTGCCCAACTAGACCACTCAGACGGGTCATTCGGTTAAGTTTCAGATCGAGTTGAATGGGTTTGATTTAATTTATGTTGAACTTAATTTTAATTTTAGTTTGATTTCACTCGGATTAATTACAAATTTACAATTACCTAACTTAATCAGTGTATACTATTTCGAGTTTGGAACGATATGGCTTGGGTTTATTTCAGTTTGGTTAGAGGTTTCTTAAATTGATAGTAAACAAATGACTGTAAATGAACCATATAAATTTCAATTTCATAATATTATTTTTAAATAAAGAATCCATGTAAAAACACCAAAAGTCGAGTATATTTATGAGCAATATACATTTTTCATTCAGGTCCATCGGTTTAGTTTTTATCGATTCAAATATATTCAGGTTTGGGTCTTATTAAATTATTATGGAGTTTGATTCGGTTGGAATTGAATTTCAGGTATTATCAAAATTGATTCGTGTTCGATCAATTATTAATTCAGATGTTTTAGATCGGTTTTGGGGTTCGATTTTATTTTGTCAGGTTTATGCCCATGTCTTTAGCCATGAGCTCTGATACAACGTAAAGAAACCATCTCAACTAAAAATTTAAATTAATTATTAAATTTTTAAAATTGGTTTTATACTCTAAGAGGTTCTCACCTAGGTAGCACGAACACTTCTCCTAATGAGTCGTACCGTGTCCGACACCGACACACACCGAAACGTGTCAGACACCTAAACAGCCGTGTCTAACTTTCTACATTTATTTGGGCACGTGTCCGACGCGTGTCCATAGTATTTGAGCCGTGTCCGTCGCGTGTCCACGATATTTGGTTATCATTTGCGGTGAATGATGTTCTCAGATGAGAAATGCGTTATCTAAATAGATTAATTATAATATTGATTCGGATGAAAAATGAAAATAAATTTATTATTAAGGGCAAATTTTACTTTCACTTATTTAAAATTAATATCAAATACTTTTACAAAAATAAAATCAAAAATTTATAACTATAAAATGTATATTTTGATAAATTTAAATGCCGTGTCCCGTGTCCTAAATTTCATGGCATGCCGTGTTCCGTGTCCGTGTCGTGTCCGTGTCCGTGTCCGTTTTGGTGCTACCCAGGTTCTCACCCCCTTCTCATTCATATAACGTGAAATTGGTTTTTTACTTTAAAAACAGATTTCACCTAAAAAAGTCACGTCACAATTCTTATTTCTGATGAACGATATCCATCACAAACTTATGACGGGCTAAATAAACTCATATGACTAGATAAAGACAAGATATAGGTAGCTCCCTAGGTACTTTATGTTTCTTATCTACTCAAGTGGGTTATATTGACCCGTTATAAACCTGTGACGATGTACTCATCACAAAAGAGACTTAGTGAACGAAGTTTGTTTATACTGTAACTCAACGGTCAAGAAGTTCTTTAGGATGTAACTTAACGTTTTATTTTCATTCATAGTAGAAGATTCAAAGCATGGACGGAGCCAGGATTCGAGATTATATAGGGTTAAATTTAACTAACATACAAATACATTTTTTGGTACAAAATTTTGTAGAACCGTTATTTGAGCTATATTATTAGTCAAAATAATGATGTATTCAATTCCGTTTGCGAGTAAAATATTTATTTATTTGAATAGAAGTACTTCCCGATTGACAAGAATCTCTTGTTAGATTGAACCATCCATTAATATATGCTACAAAAAATTAATATAATTAATAAAAGTACTTATAGAAATAAATTCAACACATTTCCCAAATTAAAAGATATTTTAATTACTAAATATTTTGAAATAGCGAAAAAATCTTCATCTCTTTCATTAAAAAAATTATATGTTTTTGTAAGATCGCTTGTGGTAACCGAATTTCTTTATATCAATATATATACTAGATTTCAAGCCCGGGCATTGCCCGGGTCAGATTTCAATAGTGGCTTTAATGTATTTAAAATGACTTTTTCATTAGGAAGAGGCTTATTTTTTTCTCGACTAATTACCTCCGCTACCCATAATTTCATTATTTATGTAACTCGTATTGGGATATTATATAAAAACAAAGAAAAATCATTAAAAATGTTAAACAATATTAGTCAAGCATAGTAATTATCCTTGAAAATTGAAATAGAAACGTCATATTTTGTACAAACCCATATTCATTTGATTTAGGGTGGTATATTGTTCGAAAATACAAATTTCAATAAAAGATCTTCAATTAAAACTTAATATTATCTTTCTTTATATTCAAATTATATTGTTTTATCTTCCTCAAAAAAAAATCTATTGTTGTATAGGTTGCATTTTGCCTTTGGATTAAATACTTTAAAAATTAAAAAAAAAAAATACGAAGGTACACTTAAAATCCTATTTTACCAAAATATTGCGTGCATTCGTGCAAGAATGCTTGATAATTTTCAATGTGTCAAATTCATGTGAAATAAGTGTATCGTGATGTCCTCAAGCGCAAAGCCTTTAGTATTACAATTATATTTTCATAATGGTTTGATGTTTTGGTGCAGAATCTAATTATATTTTTTATAGCAAAGTCTAATAATATTATCTTTATCAAGATAATAATTAACATTTTCTTTAAAGTGATACTCCTGCAAAATTAATTTATTTTATATTTATCACCCAATTTTTCGTTGCTTAGAAAATGACCTTATCTTAAGTGACCATTTATCATAATTTTCTAACCAGGACAATTAACAGTAGAGGGTGCTTAGAATGTTGCATCAAAACTTCAAAAAATGGTTAAGAGTATCGATTTTGCTACCCAAAATTTCCTAAATATGAGACTTTAACGGCTTAACACAAGTATAGAAATTTCACTACCCAATATTTTACTTCTAGGTTCGCTCATAATAACCAACTATATAACAACATAATGAGCATACATTGATTATAGAGAATTACTTCCGAAACATGAAATTAATTTATTCACCTAATAATTTTCGAAACTATTCACCTTGCATATTAAATAATTCAACTATATAACAACATAATGAGCATACATTGATTATAGAGAATTACTCCCGAAACATGAAATTAATTATTCACCTAATAATTTTCGAAACTATTCACCTTGCACATTAAATAATTCAACACAACTCATTACTATTATATTTTATTATATATAAACTGCGCACCTGAGCTTGTGTAACAAAACTTAATCTAAATGTAAATGAACAAACCGGGCTATTAGAGTCCTAATTGGCAGGACCTATTGTTACTTTGATAATATTTTTTTTCATATGATGATAGCTAAAAAGATTGTCAACCTTATATTTACATAATAACTTATATGAATCATTGTTTTGATAAGCATTTATACACGCTTGAGAAATTAAAAGTGTCGAAAATTTGGAGACTTTCAATCTCATGCTTATAAGAAAATTAAGTCATGTATAATTCTAAAACCTATTAATATATTTATCTTAATAATTTTTTTCATAAAAGTCTAATATAGACTTAATATCAACCTCAATTTCCTAATTCTAACTAACTCATCCTATATATATATATAAAAATCTAATGTACTTCCTATGTCCCTAGTTGAATAATAACAATAATAATAATTAATAATAATAATAATAATAATAATAATAATAATAATATGTTTAGTAAACTTTTCAAAATTTATCTGATTTTAAAATGGATCGTAACAACTTCTTTCAATATTATGTGTATAGCGAAGTCGCAGTAGTTCTCGCCGTATAGCCCGTTGGTAATCTCCGGAGACCATTATGATCAACTCTTTTTCATTTTCAGCTTACTATTCTAAATTTAAGAATAATATGGATTTAATTTGTTAGGATCATTGTTCGGGAAGGTGTAGAAGACTCTTGCCTACGTCTATTGCAATTCGTTTTCTAATACACCAATCTAAAGCCGGCTTGACTGCAAAGCAAGTTGCACAGTGATCCAATATGGGTAAACACAAATCACAAATTAGTAGTATATGCACAATATTTACTTGATAAAACCGAAACGAATATCTACACAAAACTTAGACTCCACTGTTCTTTCCATCGGATCAGATAACTCATACAAAACTTACCATATCCTTTATCGACAACAACATATTAATAAATTTCCGTAAGAGGAATTAGAAGAAGGGGGCATAATTAACAAAACAACCTTCGATTGGTTCGACTCTATAAACTAATGAAAAGCCTTGTGAGGGGGGGGGGGGGGGGGGGGGGGTTGTGACTGAGGTACGAAAACTTAAATATAGGGATTTTTAAGGTAGTTTCATAAAGCGGAACTCATAAGCTAAAGGAGCGGGATTTGAGTTGAGGACTCGACGTTGTTATTGGCGTGTCGTTTGGAAGACGCACTTTCGGGAATAAGAGCAGCTCCTGGGCATACTCTCGTAGGTGTCGGCGAACCCTTGGGATATTCTCTTCTTAGGCTTTACGGATAGGTGGGAGATAAGTACACTATATATATAACTACATAAAATTTCAAATCAAATTGCACATTCATGAAAAAAAATCAATATCAGCATTAGTAATTTATTATGCATTGTAATTATAAACAATAATGGACCATTGCGGGGATGACAGTAAACATCTATATATGATCACAATTTAAAATAGGCTACACCTTAAAGTGTTAGATCAAATTTTCGTAGCTAATGCTCCTGAATTTTTCGACTTTTAAAATTGTCTTTCCTTATATTGAGTATCCCGGATTCTGAACTGCATAAAAAAAAGGAACATTATTAAAAATCGTAATAAAGAAAAGGTTGAAGCATCAAATTTACGCATTAGCTATACAAATTAAATTATGTTTCAGAAAAAAATGAGGGAATGGGAATAGGGAGGGATATTTTTGCAAGGTTCTATGAATTTTTTTTACATAGGTAATATTTATATATAGTAGTGAGGAATTGTAACTCTATGCAAATTCTAGTTGTAGGTATCATTTTTACGTACAATTGCAGATTAGTTGCTGTCCAACTTGGATTCTCAACAGCGAAATCCCTAAAAATTATCTTTTAATTGAATTTTAATTAATTTCTTTAACTAATATTTTATTTTAGCACCCAATATATACATAATTTAATGAACATAAATAATACCCAATGAAATCGCTCCAAAAGATCCTCTTTTAAGTATATATACTAGATTTCATGCCCGGGCGTTGCCCGGATAATATCTTGACATTGTTTCAGAGTAATTATCGTAACAAACCTTTTCTAGGAAACCTAACCAATCATATAATAGGCATATATAGATAATAATTCAAGTATTTTTTTAAGGCAGATGAAACATCCTCAACGGAACAACATGGAACGTTGAAAGTGCATGAAATTTCAATGAAAACGGAAATTTGTACCTTCGATTCAATAGTCTTGGAAAGACACTTACATAAAATAATTTTTTAGCACATACGTATAATTTTAGAATAACTTGTATATTTTTCATTTAAGCATCATCTATCCAATATTTCTAATATTTGAAGATAGTCGGAGCTCATAGTCTTTTAACATTAGCTCGTATTTTTTTATATTCGATCGTATTTTTTTTTACTTTAACTCATATTCTTATCTAAATAGCTGGTATTCGTATCTTATTAGCTCGTATACTTTCTACATTAGCTTGTATTCTCTTCTTAATAGCTCGTACTGTTATCTTATTAGCCCGTATTCTTCTTATATTAACTCGTATTCTTTTTATATTAGCATGTATTCTTATATTCTCATATTTGTAAGTTCGTGATCCTCTTATATGCTCGTATGATTTTTTTTCATTAGCTTGTATTCTTATCTTATTAGCTCGTATTTTTTTATATTAGCTCGTATTCTAAGCTTAATAGCTCTACACTACAAAAATAACACGATATACTGACGGAAAAAAATTCATCGGTCTTTTTTGGCTGACTCACGGACTCCTGACGGAATCCTGACGGAAAATCCGTTAGAATCCGTCAGATAAAAATGACGCGTTGACCAAAGTCAATGGCGGTAAAAAATACTGACGGATCATCCGTCACAATCCGTCAGATAAAGTTGGTGCGTTGACCAAGTTAATAGCAGTAAAAGTTACTGGTGGAAAATCCGTCAGATGCTTAATATACTGACGGAATTTTGTAGTGCTATTAGCTCGCATTCTTACGTTAATAGCTCGCGTTCATATATGCTCATATTTTTTAGTTCCTGATTCTCTTAAGTTCTTATTTCTTTTACATAAGCTCGTATTTCTTATATATTCGCATTTTGTAGCTCGTATTCTTTTAATTATACCTCGTAATCTTAAATGCTATCATGAAATTTGACGTCTTGCAAATCTAGTTATATTTTTTTAGCTCGAGAAGTGTTTCAATTAGCTCGTGTTTTGGTATTTTGTTTACATTAGCTCGTATTCTCATCTTAATAGGCCATATTTTTATTATGTGCTCGTATATTTAAGTCCGTGATCCTTTTAATCTCATACTCTGAAGCTCGTCTTATCTTAATAGCTCGTATTGTTTTTTCACTACCTCGTATTCATTTGTGCTGGTATTTTAAAGCTCGTCTTATCTTAATAGCTCTTATTGTTTTTACATTAGCTCGTATTCTTAGCTTAATAGCTCGTATTTTTTTTTTATGTTAGCTAATATTCTTTGGTTAATAGCTCGCATTCTTCTGTGCTCGTATTTTTTAGTCCGTGATTCTCTCAAACTTTTTTTTTTTTAATATTAGCTCATATTCTTATGTGTTTGTATTTCGTAGCTCGTATTTTTTTAATTATACCTTGTAAACTTAAGTGCTTAATATATTCATCAATACATCTATTTATGTTTTTAGTTAAATAAGAGAAGAGAAACAACAAATTATACCATAATTTACGGTAGCTAAAACTCTTAGTTTACAATCACTTATTTTATTAACTAATTTAATAATTATCCAACTTGTATTTTATTACTATTTAATTATCTTTTTATTTATATACTTAATTTATTTAAACAAAGTAATAGCCAATGTAATCGCTCTAAAATAATAATTATCCAACTGATATTTTATTAGTATTTAATTATCTTTTTATTTATATACTTAATTTATTTAACCAAAGTAATAGCCAATGAAATTGCTCTAAAACAATAGTCAATTAAATCAATTATTTTATTAACTAATTCAATAATTATCCAACTTATATTCTATTACTACTTAATTATCTTTTTATTTATATTTATTTATATACTTAATTTATTTAACCAAAGTAATAGCTAAGGTAATCACTCTAAAATTAATAATTATCCAAGTCATATTTAAAACTATTTAATTATATTTTTATTTATATACTTACTTTTTTAACCAAAACAATAGCCAATGAAATTGCTCTAAAACAATATCCAATGAAATCAATTATTTTATTAAATAATTCAATAATTATCCAACTGATATTTTATTACTATTTAATTATGTTTTTATTTATATACTTAATTTATTTAAACAAAGTGATATCCAATGAAATTACTCCAAAACAATAGCCAATAAAATCGCTCGAAAAGTTATGAAATCAATTATTTTATTAAATAATTCAATAATTATCCAACTGATATTTTATTACTATTTAATTATCTTTTTATTTATATATACTTAATTTATTTAAACAAAGTGATAGCCAATAAAATTACTCCAAAACAATAGCCAATAAAATCGCTCGAAAAGTTCCTCTTTTAAGTATATATATTGATTGATACTTAAAAAAGAAACTTTTCAAGCGATTTTATTGGCTATTGTTTTAGAGTAATTTCATTGACTATTACTTTGGTTAAATAAATTAAGTATATAAATAAAAATATAATTAAATAGTAATAAAATATCAGTTGGATAATTATTGTTTTTAGAGCGATTACATTGGATATTACTTTGGTTAAATAAATTAATTATATAAATAAAAAGATAACTAGATAATAATAAAATATTTGTTGGATACTTATTGAATTAGTTAACAAAATAATTGATTTCATTGGCTATTTTTTTGGAGCAATTTCATTGGCTATTACTTTGGTTAAATAAATTAAGTATATAAATAAAAATATAATCAAATAATAATAAAATATCAGTTAGATAATTATTGTTTTTAGAGCGATTACATTGGCTATTACTTTGGTTAAATAAATTAATTATATAAATAAAAAGATAACTAAATATTAATAAAATATATGTTGGATAATTATTGAATTAGTGAACAAAATAATTGATTTCATTGGCTATTGTTTTGGAGCAATTTCATTGGCTATTACTTTGGTTAAATAAATTAAGTATATAAATAAAAATATAATAAAATAGTAATAAAATATCAGTTAGATAATTATTGTTTTTAGAGCGATTACATTGGCTATTACTTTGTTAAATAAATCAAGTATATAAATAAAAAGATAATTAAATAGTAATAAAATATCAGTTGGCTAATAATTGAATTAGTTAATAAAATAATTGATTTCATTAGCTATTGTTTTAGAGAAATTTCATTGACTATTACTTTGGTTAAATAAATTAAGTATATAATTAAAAAGATAATTAAATGGTAATAAAATATCAGTTGTATAATTATTGTTTTTGGATCGATTACTTTAACTATTACTTTGGTTAAATAAATTAAGTATATAAATAAAAAGATAATTAAATAGTAATAAAATATCAGTTGGTTAATTAATTATTTAATTAGTTAATAAAATAATTGATAGTAAATTAAGAGTTTTGGCTACTGTGGAGTTATGGTATAATTTTTTGTTTCCCTTCTCTTGTTTAATTAAAAACATAAATAGATATATTGATGAATATATTAAGTACTTAAGTTTACGAGATAAAATTAGAAAAATACGAGCTACAGAATACAAACACATAAGAATATAAGGTTATGTAAAAAGAATACGAGGTTAAGAGAATCACGAACTAAAAAATACGAGCACAAAACAATGCGAGTTATTAACCTAAGAATACGAGCTAATATAAAAAGAATACGAACTATTAAGCTAAAAATACGAGCTAATGTAAAACAATACGATCTATTAAGATAAGACGAGCTTTAAAATACGATCACAAATGAATACGAGCTAATGAAAAAACAATACGAGCTACTAACATAAGACGAGCTTTAAAATATGAGCACAAATGAATACGAATATGAGATTAAAAGGACCACGGACTTAAATATACAAACACATAGGAATATAGCCTATTAAGATGATAATACGAGCTAATATAAACAGAATGCGAAAACACGAGCTAATTAAAACACTTCTGGAGCTAAAAAATAGAACCAGATTTGCAATACGTTAAATTTCATGATATAATAGACACTTAAGATTATGAGATATAATTAAAAGAATACGAGCTAATGTAAAAGAAATAAGAACATAAGAGAATTCCGAACTACAAAATACGGGCACACAAGAAGGCGAGTTATTAATGTAAGAATGCGAGCTAATAGAGATATTAAACTAAGAATACGAGCTAATGTAAAAAAAAATACGAGCTATTAAGATAAGAATACGAGCTAATGTAAAAACAAACATACGAGCATATTAGAGGATCAAGATCTTACAAATACGAGCATATAAGAATACATGTTAATATAAAAAGAATATGAGACAATGTAAGAAAAATACGGGCTAATAAGATAAGAATACGAGCTATTAAGATAAGAATACGAGACTATACGAGCTAATAGGATAATAATACGAGCTATTAAGATAATAATACGAGCTATTAAGATAAGAATATGAGCTAAAATAAAAAAGAATATGATCTAATGTAAAAAAAAAAATACGAGTTAATATTAAAAGAATACGAGCATTAACTATCTTCATATATTAGAAATATTGGATAAAAAATTTCTTCAAGATGATGCTCAAATTAAAAGTATAGAAATTATTATAAAAATATGTGTGGTTAAAATATTATTTTGACAGTGATGCGTAATATGTAAGTGTCTTTCCAAGGTCATTGAATTGGTGTTACATGTTTCCGTTTCTATTGGAGTTTCACGCACTTTCAACGTTCCATGTTGTTCCGATGATGATACATCTGATATTGCATTATTAGCCATAAAAAACAATCATACTTAAATTATTCTCTATATATACCTATTATACGAAGTATTTTTAGAAGATTAACTGTGAAACCATGTCAAGATATTACCCGGGCTTTGCCCGGGCATGAAATCTAGTAATTATATAATTTACCGACTTATATATTTCTGCAAAATTAAAGCCAAATACGGAGTATATACAAAATATTTATTGCCGTCCCCACAACAAATGAGCTATTGTAATAATATGCTTATATTAACAACAATTTTTATTTATTCCTAAACTCTTACGTATAAATCTATCTCCGCCATAGAAGCATCTGGAATTTTGGAATTCAGGATGGCCATTAAAGCAACTATAGGTCTACTCATATATGTTTGTGCCCTAAGCATGGGAGGCGTAGTCAGGTAATGCATTCTGTTTCGCACAAGGAGGCGGCAAAAGTATCCAAATTACATGGCGTCACCATCTTTGTTTTTATTGTTTACTGTTTATTGTTCCAACTTCCAAGTCATGCTTCTATTACACATGAACAAACACAGGTCTTGTCTTCCCACTACAACCCCTGCTACGCCCCCTCTTTCAAACTACGGACTACCTTTCAGATTACCCAACGGACTCTTTTGTTTTCTCCGCCTTATTTTCCGTGTTTTACAATTTTTTTAGTAGATAGATAGATATATGGATTTAAAACAATAATATACCTTAAATAGATGGATGAGATAAAAAATAAGGGTGTTGCTCATTCATATACATATTTTACTCAATTATAAACGCAAATGACTTTAATACCCTTCTATTTTTATAATTTTATTTTAATACCCTTTCAGTCTCTCTCCTCAATTCACTCCCTCTAACTGCAACTATTCAACCACAGTTCGGCCGCCACTTTCTACCACCCTCACCGTCCTCTCCTTGCACCACCGGCCGGTCTTGACAACCTCCTCAGACCGGTCCTCTCCCATGATGATGTTAATCAGGTCTGTTTCTCCTCAGTTGTTTATTCAATTCGATTTGATTCAATTCGATTCAATTCTAGATTTTCAGTCACTAATGATTCATGTGTGTTCTCTGATGCACAAATTCATGTGTGTTCTCTGATGCACAAATTCAGACTCCTGCAGCAACACCAGGATTGAGGACTGCTATATAATCTCTGGGGATGACTGTATTGCAGTTAAAAGTGGTTGGGATGAGTATGGTATTGCATTCGGCATGCCAACCAAACACTTGATTATCAGACGCTTAACATGCGTCTCACCCTTCAGTGCGACAATTGCTCTTGGAAGTGAGATGTCTGGTGGCATTTGGGATGTCCGGGCTGAGGATATTACAGCGATAAACACGGAATCAGGGGTCAAAATTAAGACAGGTGTAGGAAGAGGAGGCTATGTGAAGGACATATATGTAAGAAGGATGACCCTGCAAACAATGAAATGGGTGTTCTGGATGACCGACAACTACGGATCCCACCCTGACGACAAGTTCGATCCAAATGCCCTGCCCGACATCAGAAATATCAACTATCGAGATGTGGTAGCAGACAATGTAAGGATGGCCGAGATGTTAGCGACTAAAGGGTGTGAATCTCGTATTTAAGACAATTCTCATTTATGGTCTAGTACTTTGTATATATCCTATACTCTGTATCTTCCTATTGTTTGCATTCTCTGTATCCCATTCTTGGGAAGTAGACTAGGACTTCGTTTTCTGCTTTTCACACCAAGAGGTGTATATATATATGTGTATTGCTTGAATGAATAAACCAGACACATTTTTCATTCATCACATTTTCCTTTCTCATTTTCTATACGGGAGGATGGAGGGAATCAAAGGTGACCCATTTACTGGAATATGTTTATCAAATATGACGATTTCAATTGGTGTTAAAGGAAGGAAGAAGATGTCGTGGACATGCACAGATGTGAAGGGCATCAGTATGGGAGTGACGCCTACACCCTGCGACATACTAAACGGTCTACATATGGCTATTACGTTCTTCGCCTAAAAGCTACTCCCTCCGTCCCGATCAATTGTTATCTATTGCTTTTGACACAAAGATTAAGAAAAGAAGTATAAATGAATCTGGACCACACAAATTATATGGCCCCACATGTAATCAAATGTCATCCACAAAAAGTTGCCAAAAATGGAAATAGATAACAATTCAATGATACACCCCAAAATGGAAATAGATAACAAATGACCGGGACGGAGGGAGTACTTTTTAGCTAATAAAGTTAGAGGTTTCAGTCAGGAGAGTCTTTCCCCCTTTTTCAATGAAAAATCTTGCTTATCCTTTATTAATAATTCGAGAGTGGCTCTGCTACTTCTGACATTGTTGGTCTATCATCTGCACTTTCTTGCACCTATAACAATTTTACTTGCATAAACTTCAGAATTTCGTCACTGTCCCGAGTCCTTCTGACATTGTTGGTCTTTGAAGGGTAGAGATCAGGTGACGGTTGAAGACATTGCTACCGTCATTCCTAACTGCTTAAGACATCGGCTAAGGAAAGATCATTTGGAGTCCATTGATTCGGGTTTACTTGTTAATGAGAAGTTCTATGAAGTATTTAGCTGAAGTAAGCATGCCTTTTCTTGCACAGTACTTCTACACGTTTAATATTCTCGAGTTTTGTCTCCATGGCTCCTGATCTCTGACTTGAGTGAGATATTTATACAATGTTGTAATGCTATAACGAAACATGGTTGAAGCTTGGAACTCGGAACTCTAGACTTTTGATTTGTGATTTTGTATGATTTTTGGAAGGATGAATCTAGTTTAGTGGTATCGGATACTATGTGAGCTATGCTTTCTCGTGTTGCTTGCAGGTTGCGTCTGTTACTGTACCACTTTCTTGCACCCATAACAATCCTACTTGCATAAACTTCAGAATTTCGTCACTGTCCCGAGTTCTTCCTCCCAGTAATCCAAGCCCAAGTTTGTTTTTTGTTCAGATTATATCGCTAAAACAACAGCAACATTAAAGGTCTCATTCCCAAAATGTTTCGGGGTCGACTAATATGAATCATCGTTTAAAACTGTCAATGAATGGTTACATATAAAAAAAATAGAACAGAAAACGGAAATTTGAAATGCAAGTTCCCAAGTCCTGCCTATGGTCTAACTCGTTTATAAAAAAATAGAACAAAAACATACAACATCTGAGAATTAAGAAATTTGCATCCTACGACAAGTCTAACTCGTTTATAAAAACATACAGATGTAAATTACATATCCGAAATTATTATTGGAGATGTTGCATTCTGTTGTTGTGGTGGCTGCAGAGACTGATAAAGAA
This sequence comes from Silene conica, assembly GCA_029255685.2. Taxonomy (NCBI): domain Eukaryota; kingdom Viridiplantae; phylum Streptophyta; class Magnoliopsida; order Caryophyllales; family Caryophyllaceae; genus Silene; species Silene conica. The sequence continues at coordinate 74,370,153 of CM055318.2, read as the reverse complement.
TAATTCTATTAGCAACTTGGCTACTATCATGTTGAAATCCTCGACAGGAAGGGTAAAGGAATGGGCTTTCCTGGGGACTTACTCTTTCTTTATAGCCCCAGATTGCTGACCAGAGGACTTGAGTTGGTACCCGTTAATCATACATTCATACGTCATTAGACTAGTTTGCTTTTTCTTCTATCTATAAATACTTGTCAGACTGTTTGAATGGAGAACCACAAATAGAAGGCTAATAACGAAGTAGCTTGTGTAAGTTTAACACAAACGAGAGCTCGCCTCGGATGGATAAAGCTTTTTCGCAAAAAAAAAGAAGGCCTTTAATTACACCTTGCTACATACCTTAATTAGGTTAAAACTGAAAACGATTTAAAGAAACCCTAATCTAATTAGTCTAAATCAATTTTTTAATTTCATATAATATAATTGATAAAGGTAGAGATTAGAATTATTACCTGATCGATACGAGAGCTAGCATCCATAGTTGTGTGGTTTAGGGTTTTTTTGTGGGGAGAGAATCAGAAAGAATTAGAGAGGAGAACTTTTCTTAGGCAGAGGGCATAGAATGGAAAAGTAATGAAAAAAAGGGTATGAATGAGTAAAACTCGTATATAAATGAGCAATTACGAAAAATAAAAGTAACCATATTTATTAAGATGGATATGACTAGGGCTGTCCTCGACCAATCCGGATGGACCGTGGATCAACTTCTACTAATTTCTGGACCCATAGACCGGACCGCTGAGCGATCCTTAGGTCCGGTCTAGATCCGGACCGTAACCCTTTGGACCGCCAGTTTCGTAATGTCATTGTTTAAAACAAAAAAATTTCATAAATAATATCTATATAAAATAATAAAACAGAAACCACAACACACTTTTTTTTCCCGCCTACTTGCTCACTTGCCTATCATATCTCTCCACCAACTCTAATTATTTCCCTAATAAAGTGAACAAATCTTCAACCTTCCATAAAAAAAATAAAAGATATTCTTCAACCCAAAAAAAGATTATCTTTCTTCAAATCGTGTCTCATCTTTTCCTCAACGTTGATTACAAAATTCCCCTACCCTTTTCCACGAGTCACTAGTAGAAAAATAGTCATTTGCGGCGTCAAAAAAGGGGTCATTTGAGGCGTTTTTGATGTAGCAGCAAATAAGGGGGCCGCAAATAGAAAAAGCTATTTGCGGCGGAAAAAAAAACGCCGCAAATAGCACCTCTATTTGAGGCGTTTTTTGAGAAAACCGCCGCAAATAGGTATAAAAAAAATTTTTTTTTGAGAAAAACGCCGCAAATAGGTATAAAAAAAAAAATTTTTTTTTTTTTTTAATAAAATTATTGAAACAAATTATTTAAATATAATAACTCTCAAATGTATTTTTACACAAGAGAATCTTACATAATTTTTGTAATTATTCTAAATTATTCTAAATATATACAAGAGGTTCCCTTTACACGCAAAATGAACACCAAGTGATTTCCCTCGAACAAAGTTTTATACATACAAAGTTCAATGATCTCGTTGTACTTCTTAGACCTTATACAGGAGATTCTATAACAAATACAAAGATTACTAAACTATAGCTCGGCCTTGTGTACTCGTCTTCGATGACAACGCTGAAAAGCTCATTGCATGCCACATTCACAAACATGATAACAGTAGCAGTGAAATGGACCTGCTACTCTTCCGGTTACAGCCAGCAATAGTGCAAATCCAATACCCGCACTACTGTCTGCCCCTGCACCATTACCACCACTGAACCATTGCCACCACTGAACTCGTTGCTGCAAAATTCAATGCATCAAAGAGCATCTGATGCAATGCTCAGGCCCAGTCAGTCACTGCTACTCTGTTGTTCTACCCCTTTACAGCCAGCAATAGTGCAACCAAACTACAGGTATAAAAAGACAGGTAAGTGGAAATCGATGATCTCATGTGTTACCTTATCGAGTGCAAGAATTTTAGTCCAAATAAAAACAAGAATCTGCCCAAGTTCAGGTGTTATAGTTTGCAATAGCTTCAGAACATATGGGAATATACCAGCTGACAAGGCCTGCAAAAGACCACCATGAACAAATTCATTCAGAAAACATGTCAGGTAACAAAAACGTGCAAGTGACGGTAAACAAAGCTAAAAAAGGACTGGTAAGTTGCCCTTCTGCACTCATCAATACTCACACTGGTAAGTTGCCCTCTAAAATTCAAAACTTTTCCAGCAGTAAACAATTATGTCGTAGTGTCGTACCTGTAACACCCTTGATGCAGCAGTTGTTGCCTTCTCGTAATCCTTTTCAGCAAATGCACATGCTAAGATTGCCTACCAAATCAAACAAATTCAGCCGCATCATTAGATTCTCGGCCACTTGAAGCCTACTAAATCTCTACATCTTAGTATCTCACTGTCCACCTTGAAGAGTTAAGAACGAATAAACACCTAAGAGGGGGAGGGGGTGAATTAGGTGTGACCTTTTTAAAATTTTAACGACAACTACACTTGAGAGACTTAATGACGAGTAAGTTCACAAGATGAGCAAAGTGTTCTATGCAACAGTAGGATTGACTGTTACACAGAAACTTGGAATCGTTCAAGTTAGCGAGAATAAAGCGAAGAGTAAGTAAGTAAATAAACAAACAACCAAAGTTAAAAAATTGGTTCAGTCTCTACTCCGAGACCTACGTCCAACCGTTATTTTATTGATTGTTTAGAAATTTACTCCAACAACTAAACGAATACAAGTAAAATAACCCGCCAACCTACTCCGGTTGCATTTGCTCAAAGCTACTCCGCTTCAAGACTTGACTCAAACTTAAAGCTACTCCGCTTCAAGAGTTTTAAGACGTTCTATCTCTGGTTTACAGGATCAGAATCTCAGATGTTCACTTAAGAACGTGGAGATTTACATTTAAGATCTAAACACGAGAATCATGGAACAAACTCATTATGTCACAGTGTAGCTTACTGATGCATGGAGATTTTCAGGCCGAGTTTGAGAAAAACGTTTGAAGACTTTTAAACTTAAAATGATTTTGCAAAACTTAAAGAAAGAACTTTGAAGGCTTAAGAGTTTTGCAGAATACTTCAATAAATGTTGTAAAAGCCTTAGCATTGAATGAGGCTAAGGGGTTTCTTTTATAGTACTCAAAATGTGGGTATTACCCAATGTGTACTTCCTTTGTACTTTTACCCATTGGATAATAGCTAGCCCACTTGACAAGCAAAAGTTGTTGTTTAGTTTTCATTGGCTTTTGATAAAGCAAATCAGATTTTGTTTGTAAAATATCTTCTAATAAGATGCTTAGTACTATTTACATTTCAAATGTAAACAATTCATAAGTTCTTATTATTTTACGAAATGCGGTACACTACGAATAAGACGGGTTTTACGCTTCAATTCGTGCGTGCCAAAAGAGAAGACGATTTTACAAGAAAATAGATTTTGACAATTATTTTCAGAAAACTAAAGTGACTGTTTTGCACATTACTTGAAAACATTTTTCTCGTACTAAAAAGCTCCATGCGGTACAGACGCAACAGTCTGATGGACTGTTGCATGACAAAGCTAACACTTGATTTTAACGAGGATGTTCCACTTACTCTTACATTTGTGACTTAGGTTACAAGGGGATGTTCTTGACTTGTGTTGTTCTTCTTGATCATGTTTGAAACATAATGGATGATCTCTTTGTTGCCTTTGTTCTTCAATCCATTTGCTTAGCCTTGAATGCTCAATTCATGCTACTTAAGAACAAACAATTAATATAAACAAGGACTTGTCATCATCAACTTAAAATGTTCCAACACACCTACCTGACCAGCTATGGCTAAACCGTCAGCTAAAAGTGATGAAGTCAGCCAGACTTGTAAGCAAATTTGAAATGCAGCCATTTGAGTTGCACCTAATCGCGCAGCTAAGGAAGCAGCTAAGGTTACACAAAATGTCACTGCTATTACTCTAGTGAACAAGTAGAAGCCTGCAAAAATACATGTGATCATCAATTCTATTTTTCCTGCCTGTTAAAGTGTTAATCAAACCTGACATTCACAACCAACTCGACTTACCGTTTTTAAGGAAGCGACCAAACTGCAGATCTTTTAGACTGGGCGGTAATAAATCGACTTGCTTAGTCAACCTCCATAAGAGTATAAATGTCATCAAGTACCTAGACAACACAAAAGCCAGAGGATTAGTTCTGTGTGACAGAGAGCTAATTCTGACCATCCTTTTTTCGATCTTTTCTGCAAAATACAATGCTGATAACTTGGGTATCGAGAAGCGGCTTACTGTGAGAGAACATGTGCAATAGCAGCCCCACTGACCCCCATACGACATGCAAATATGAAGATCGCATCTAATATGATATTTGCACCATCTGCCGCAACTGTCACACATACAAAAAGAATACAGTGGACCAAATAATTGTGTCACAATATAGGTCCCGACTCCTAATAATCATGTTATGATTGTTATCTAAATGCTACATTGCTACCTCATCTTCTACTTGTCTAAGAACAATGGACAACTGCTCAGGTGATTACTAAACTGATATGTGGAATATTGGCTTTATTACATAAAAGAGATCATATCAGCACACCATTGAGTCAAACCACAGATACTAAGCCACAACACAAATACACGCAAACACAGATTCCGAAAGATATAAGGACTGTGAACTTACTTCCTCCCTGAAGAAGCATGTACAATTTTTGTGGCAGTGTATAAATAACTTAGTTAGTATCTGATCCGATCTTCTTTTGCTGGTCATTGCTGTAATAGAATAAAAAACAAACAGTCATTATTCTAGAGAAAAAGTCACCAGACAGAGAAGATAGATTCTCAAATCAGAAGGGCTTTCTTTCTCCGATCCCATAGAAGAAATTGAACTCCTCGCTTGCTTTATAGTCTAGTCAATAAAGGGTCCGAGATTTGCATCGAATTAAAAGACAGGCATAGTTTAAGACTTTTCACAACTCATATAATAGAATTGATTTGAATTTCCATCTAGGATGGGAGCTCCACTCTCTGTTCAAGTAAAGTGTTTTGATCAGTTTTATACTTCTTTGAGTTAAATAAAGGGTTCGGAGGACGAGCCCTAAAGTGAGGGAAAAGCAGTACCGTCTAATTTATCACTTGAAAAATATCCAGTTAACGGAAAAATGACCACAAGCCGACGGGGGCTTATTCACTCGATTGATTGAAAGTAGAATCTTTACCTTAATTCCCATCCATGACTCACCCCAGGCTTCACAAGAGAAATCACAGTTAAAAGAGCAAATTGATTCAACAACCTCTATTCCTTTTAACCGCTAACCGCGCCATGAGCAGTGTGCGGAGTCGATTCTGTAAGAGGAAAGTGTGAAAACCTACAATCATTTATTTTCCTTATAGCATCCACATGATACGTATTACACTTAATGACTTAAAAGCACTACAACAGTTAAAAGAGCAAATTGATTCAACAACCTCATGGATATTTTTCTCTGATATTACACTTAATGACTTAAAAGCACTACAACAGGCAAGAATTCAAGATACGTATTATACCTAAATTGCACATATTATTGGTGTAGAACAGAACAGATACAGTAAGTAAATAACTCTTAAGCAATAAGAAATTTCAGAAACAAGTGGTGCAACTTAAAATACTAAGATCCAACATTCACAGCCAAAATTTTAAGCTTACTGTCACAGAACTTGTCATGGTAACTAGTGAAAGGTTTGCTAAGATTAATGATGAAACCCTGCAAAGCCTCATAAAACTGGACATATGTAGGCTACAAGCACTCTATCGAATGTTCAGAAAACAAATTTTACCTTAAACATAAACCCTAACAAAAACAATTAATCCAAAACCAACATAAACCCTAACAATTAATCGAATGAACAAGGTACACAAATTAGAAACATCACTAGTAGAAAAAAGGCTTTTTGCGGCGTCAAAATAGTGGCTATTTGCGGCGTTTTTGGTGCAGTAGCAAATAAGGGGGCCGCAAATAGAAAAGACTATTTCCGGCGGAAAAAAAACGCGGCAAATAAAATGCTATTTGAGGCGTTTTTTATAAAAACGCCGCAAATAACAGATCTATTTAAGGCGTTTTCTAAAAAAACGCGCCGCAAATAGATCGGTTATTTGAGGCGTTTTTTGGGAAAAACGCCGTAAATAGGTCAGTAAAAAAAAAAAAAAATTTTTTTTTTTTTTTTCACAATTTAAATGATGCAAACAAATTATTTAAATATAATAACTCAAATATATTTTTCCACAAAAAAATCTTACATAATTTTTGTAATTATTCTAAATAACACTTCCAAAAATATACAATGTGTGCGTGTGCTACTTAAGATTGATGAGAGCTACAGGTCTACACCGAGTAACTGGATCCTAGTGTTCTTGTTATAGGTAGGCTTCTTTTTCTTTCGCCCAAGCGCTTGAATTTTAAAAAGCTTGACGCCTTAAGGAGCCTAGAGTTACCCTCGCTAGCCTGCTGCGTGCTTCATACCTATTGTATCGCGCCTTTAAATTCATGCGTCTTTTAGTCTCTTTTTGCCGCCAACCATCTTTCAAAATACTGTCTTTCTGACCGAGCACGTAGAAAAGTTGAGGCTTTGCCTGCCTGCTGCCTCTTCCCTTTAAAAAACAACTTCAAAAAACGGAGAAAGCGTAAAGGTCAACATCAGAAAGGTTTTAGTTTGCTGGCCTGTTTCTATTGCTGCAAGTTTTGCTGGTTTGAGATTTCTGGTCTGCTGTTTCTGCTGCTGCAAGTGACAGAAATGTATCTCTTGAAATGTATCTCTTATTAAAGAGTAGTAAGATTGAAAATTAAAAAGGAGAGGAGGGCAAGAGGCACAAGTAAAAGATGCAGATAAGAAAATTGAAGTTGAAAGACCTCCCCTGACTTGAAATGTATCTCTTATTAAAGCATAGTCCAACACCTGCATCTGATCAGCCATATACATCCGTCTTCTTAGGCCATCTATGCGAGTAAGAAATATATCCGAGTACTGCAAAAATATTAGAACACAAAAATAACGATGTGGGAGTTATCCTCGTCAAGTAACGTCATGATGAATTAATTGAACGAACTGCATAGAAGATACCTCCTCAGAGCTCGAGAATGTGCATTGAAGGGCCTTGTCAAATACCTACAGCAGAGGAACATTTCAAATATTCAATGAGGTGTATCGCGGTAGAGGTGCGAATAGCATCCATATTATATATAATTCAAATGCAAGGCACTGCCTTTGCTTAATTAGCTGCTTATATATAAGGGTTTTTCTCTACCTGGCTACTCTATGCATAAGAAGCATTACCATTACCATTCCTACAGAAATATAGAAAATACAACAGTGCATGCTTTATAGAGTAATCTTTACTAAAAGCTCATCCATAGATAAAAACGAAATTACTAATTTGCACCAACATCATTAGCTTAACATAGACAATGTGAACCACATAATACACACTTGGTTAACGGATTGCACGGTGGAGGCTTTGCTTGCAGAATAAGTGTTGTCATCCACAGTGTAATCATCCCCTATATATCAGAATTCAGGAATAAAACAGTGTCGAAAATAGACGTCCAATGCAACAAGCATAATGATTAGAATCACTGTAAAATCTCATTTATTTTAGCGCATACTTTAGTCAAATAATACTTAAAATTCGTGCTGACCTGGTAGAATTACAAAAATCAACTAACCATATATGGTAGAATTAGAAGAGGGTAGCTGGGAATTTCGGCTTTCCAGAAGTTACCCTGCAGCAAACGCATGTCGATATGAAAGAGGGCTCCGAGTTCATATGAGATATTGAAACAAAGACAGAAGTTTACATGGCTGGGTGGTATATGTTTTCCACTGAGCAGATCAAGCAGTAAAGTCCCGAAACTGTAAATCACACTTTCAGCGGAAATTCTACCTGTCAGTTGAAATTAACCGTGATAAATATTATATTCAAAGCAGACATAGAACAAAGCTTTTCGAACTTTTTGCTCGTCAAATCGTATATTATTTGACACAAATACATGTACTATGTATACAAGAACTTTCAGCAGTAACCACTTGGTATGCATGTATCACAATCTGAACATTAATGGGTAGAACTTGAACATGTACTGCAGATTCACTTTAATACAGTTATGTCATCTATTCATAACTACAAATCTACAATCCAACAAACACAACTTTATCCGAGTGCCTCACTGGCACCTCGTAAATTGAGGGATGAGGGGGTATAGATGTTTTCTTGTAAGCTTAATTTAGATTTAGTCCATTTCAATTTAATTGGGACAATTTTCGACCTAATCGGAAATCTTCGAGGTAAAACAGCAAACAGTTACCATACCGAGCTCCATACGTCAATATATTACCACATTCGTCTCAATCATTTGTTTACGTTTGATCTCCCAAAAAATGATCGAGACAGGGAATATCAAAACAAACAAAAATAAAGTAATCACCAGGAAAACCAACCCAAAATTAAAATAAAAGCGGAAACATAAATATTCAATGTAACTGTGGCAGAGTACTACTAACCTTTGGGACCATGAAATAAAATTACTGGGATTTTATTTACTTTTGATGGTTGATTGATGATGATGGTGGTAAACAGGTAAACAGGTAATGAGGTGTTGACTACTGTTGACTGACTAGTTACTCTTTTTCACCACCGGGTACTCGGGTACAACTGGAACATACAAAAGAGTTAAGACTGCTTCGGGCTTTATTATCTCTGCAATTTCAGACTATGGCTAAATTTCTATGCACTTCAACCAACAAAACAACGATTGCAAGGAAATAATGAGTTAATACTCTGTTCGACTAGAACTTCGAACAGTAGTTCTGCTAAATTTCTATGCACATGAATATCAGGTTTTAGCTAATACTCTGTCCGACCAGTACTTCGCATAGTCTATTTTCGAGTGCATCAATCAGTTGTTCAACATTATAATTTTGGAATGTCTTCATTAGCATGTTCATACACACTCAAATCAATCTACTTTATATATAATAGTTTAAATACATAGTAGTTTTAAACTCCCAAATTTCCACAATTCAAAAGATGAGAATGATTAGATAAAAAAAGGTCAATCACCACATAACACCACTAAGGCCCTGTTCTTTCTGGCTTTTTAGAGCTGAACTGAACTGAGCTGAACTGAATGGGGCTGAGCTGAGCTGAACTGAACTGAACTGAGCTGAGCTGAACTGAATCGAGCTGAGCTGAACTGAACTGAACTGAACTGAACTGAACTGAATTTAATCGAGCTGAACTGAACTTAATCGAGCTGAATGAAACATAAATTAATAGAAATAAACTGAATATAAATGCTTAATTAAAGTGTAATAACTAATAATAATATTATTAATAATAATAATATAAAAAAAGATTGATTAATATAAATTTTGCGATTTTTCAAAAAATAATTATATTATTAAAGTAACCATATCTAGGCCAAATGACCATTTTATTAAAGTATTGTTCAAACTAACCATATCTAGGCTAAAAGAATGTATTTACTTAATTTAATCACTTGAATCCACATCTACACTTCATAATTTCATTCGGATGCATAAACTTGGTATTCCAGTTATACAACATCAAAATATTCAAGGAAGAACAGACTCAAACATGGATGATAAAGAACGGAAGAAACTCGTGAATAAAGTTCGAAAAGAAATTCAAAAAAATAGGGTGTGATATTGGTGTCTATAGTGACCTCGATAATGAAGCACATCAAGACGATACGGAAGTCAATAGCGAAACAACATAGCTGATGTTTTTGTTAATGATATTTATATTTTCAAGATTATGATTTTCGATTGTGTTAACAAATATTATTATTTGAATGTTATCAAATTTTACTTCTCAATTACATTTTTTCCACTCTTTCATGTTTACTACTACTACTACTACTACTACTACTAATAATAATAATAATAATTATTATTATTATTATTATTATTATTATTTTTTTTTTTTTTTTTTTTTTTTTTTTAACCGGGATCTTTTATTAAAAGAAATGAAAGAGAAATTACATGAAATTATTATTATTATTATTATTGATGAAGAAATAATAAAAACAACAACAAAAACAACAATACTAATCCTAATAATAATTATTAATTAATAATAATAAATAGAATAATAATTAATAAATAAAATAATAATAATAATAATAATAATAATAATAATAATAATAATAATAATAATAATAATAATAATGATGATAATAAGAATGTGGGCTGAACTTAATAAAGTCGAGCTGAGCTGAACTGGATTGAATGGAGCTGAGCTGAACTGAACTGAACTGAACTGAGCTGAACTGAACTGAACTGAATGGAGCTGAGCTGAACTGAACTGAGCTGAACTGAACTGAACTGAACTGAATAGAGCTGAGCTGAACTGAAACGAGCTGAAAATAAGCCAGAAAGAACAGGGCCTAAGGCCATGTTCTTTCTGGCTTATTTTCAGCTCGTTTCAGTTCAGCTCAGCTCTATTCAGTTCAGTTCAGTTCAGTTCAGCTCAGTTCAGTTCAGCTCAGCTCTATTCAGTTCAGTTCAGTTCAGCTCAGCTCAATTCAGTTCAGCTCAGCTCAGCTCAGTTCAGTCAGTTCAGCTCAGCTTTATTTAATTCATTTTCACTTCAGTTCAACTCGACATTATTAAGTAAATCTCACATTATTATTATTATTATTATTATTATTATTATTATTATTATTATTATTATTATTATTATTACTATTGTTGTTTTTGTTATTATTATTATATTTATTTATTTATTATTATTAATTAATAATTCTTATTATGATTATTATTGTTATCATCTTGATGTGTTTCATCTTCGAGATCATTATGGACTCCAATATCGCACCTTTTTTTTCAATTTCTTTTCGAACTTTGTCCTTGAATTTCTTCCGTTCTTTATCATCCATGTTTGAATCCGTTCTTCCTTTAATACTTTGATGTTGTATAACTGGAATACCAGGTTTATGCATCCGAATGAAATTATGAAGTATAAAAGCGGATACGATAATTGACATTTGATATTTCGTTGTCATTTTGTGGCATGTTTTTTAACACCTTTCACCTTCTCTTCAGCTGACCAAACGTCATTTCAACCGTCATCCTCAAAGATGAATGTCGATAATTAAAATTTTCAAATATTCCGCTAGGAGGTGCATGCTTATATTCAGGCACATGGTTTCTCACGTTTGGATGGCTAATAGGAGACAAATACACAAGTGTATTCGGGTATCCCGAATCCACCAAATAATATTTACCTATAATTCTATAAATGTTTATATATAAAAATAATTAATGTTTTGACAATAAAAAAAATGAAATACATGTCACATTTACCACATTTAGACGTAAAATGTTTAGATAATAAAAAAAAAAATTAATATTAATTAGACGTAAAATATTCAAATGTTGCTTTTGTTAATTTTAAAACACAAGAAAAGAAAAAAAGCAAAGTCCATTAGAGTTTACTACAAAAAAATATACTTAAAAATTAATATTTTTTTAATATAATTGTTTTTTAAAAATCGCAAATTTGTATTAATCAAACATTTTTTTATATTATTATTATTAGTTTGTATACTTTAATTAAACTTAAGTTATTTCTATTAATTTCAGTTTCATTCAGCTTAGTTCAGTTCAGTTCGATTAAATTCAGTTCAGTTCAGTTCAGTTCAGTTCGATTCACTTCAGCTCAGCTCAGCTCAGTTCAGTTCAGTTCAGTTCAGCTCAGCTCGATTCAGTTCAGCTCAGCTCAATTCAGTTCAGTTCAGTTCAGCTCAGCCCCATTCAGTTCAGCTCAGTTCAGTTCAGCTCTAAAAAGCCAGAAAGAACAGGGCCTAAGTGTGTTAATAAGTGTGTTAATAGATGTAACAGGTTTGACAGATATCGTACCTGAATGCACAAAGAGTTCTGCGCTCCTGTATCAGAAACATTAAAAGAGAAATATGATAAATACTAATCAAATGCTCCACAACCTTGATTCGATCAAACCCATAAACCCTAACCCTATGAGCAGTATGCAAAACTTATTATACACAGACTCAGACAATCATTGATTTTTATTCATAAAAGCCCCAAAATCCCTGAGTCAATCATAAACCCTAATTTAAATCATACAAATTTAACCCTAAATTTGTCTACCCACTTAAATTTATATACAAGATAGATACTAATCTGAATTGATTAACAATAATCCACTTGAAATAAGCATAAACTAACAATAGTAATGTTGATGTTGTAAAAGACTAAAGAGATGCGAACATACATGAACGAAAGTCGGTGATGGTGACCTTATACAGTGGACGACGATGTAAGCGATGAACGACAGTGGGGAAGGAATTTGATCGTGAGTTGGTAGGTATAAGGAGCGACGGTGGGGGGGCGACGGTAGGGGGGCGACGGTTGAGATAATGTAATACTCGTATAAGGTTTATCAGGAAGGAAGGTTCCCAACTATCAATATTTACAACTATCAATATTCCCACAATAATCCCAACTTTTATACCACCCTTCTCAAAATAGTTTAGTATGACCGATAAGTCTTAAGAAAGGTTATGTTTATTGCAGAAATATTAATAGTTGGGATTACTTTGAGAAGGAGAGTGATAGTTGAGATTATTTTGAGAAGGGTGATATAAAAGTTGGGATTATTGCGGGAATATTGATAGTTGGGATTATTTTGAGAAGAAGAGCGATAGTTGGGATTATTTTTGTTAAATTTTCCTTTAAAATATTGTTTTCTTATTTGCTGCGTTTACTTCTAAAAACGCCTCAAATGACTTATTTGCGGCATTTTTAAGAAAAACGCCTCAAATAAATTCGTATTTAAGAAAAAAAAATAAAAATTTGAACTTCTATTTGCGGCTACTTGCAAAAAGCGCCTCAAATAAGTAGCCGCAAATAAATGTTTTTCTACTAGTGCATTAAAAGAGAAATAAGATAAATACTAATCAGAAACATTAAAAGAGAAAATTGAATAGAATTAATCGCATTGTATTTCGCTAATTCAAACTCCAATTAATCGAAAATAGTTAACCCTAAAAATCAATTCACGTACCTAATTTAGAATAATAGGAATAGAGGAGATGGTGAGGTGGCGAGTTTCGTCAATTGGCGTCGATTTCCAGTGGCGGTGAGGCGGCGGTTGCAGATTTGCGGTGGTTGTTTAGGGAGTTTGGGAGGGAGATTTAGTAATGCTGTGTATGTTTTATTGTTTTATTGTTTTGCGAATGAATAAACACGGGAACCCTAATTGAATAATATATCCCCTTTTAATTCCTTTTTTTTTTAAATACATACTTATTTGCGGCGGTTTTGAAAAACGCCTCAAATGACATACTTATTTGCGGCGGTTTTCAAAAAAACGCCTCAAATGACATATTTGAGGCGTTTGTTTCCAAAACGCCTCAAATGATCCATAAACTATTTGCTGCTATTGGCCTAAAACGCCTCAAATAAATAGCCGCAAATAGATGTTTTTCTACTAGTGAGTTCTCTACTAAACATTTATAATTTGTATGCTAAGAAAATTTAGAATCTATCTATATAAAGTAATAAAACAACCATCACCAGTCCACCACCACATTTTTTTTCCGTCCAAACTACTAATACATCATTTCCATTGAAAATTAATGTTTCCTAAGATAATTCCAAAATTATAACACTTTATCAAAAAAAAATCTAAATTCATTTCCTCATCCTCACAAATTGTATATTCTCAATGGTTTTTAGGCAATTAAATCGGCACTTTTTCCGTCTTCATATGATATATCCATTTTATTAAAATACTACACTCATATATTCAACAAATGAGTAGATCCCATAAAAACAGATGAAGTACTAATTTGTACCTCGCGACTTTAAATTGTTTTTGACGTTTTAATTGTGACACAGAAACTTTAGAGAGGTCGTATCTTAATAGTTCTATTGAGAGACCTCTAAAAGGGATGGAGTTATATAATTTCTATTTTCAATGTTATGTCTCCTACTAACTTAGTGGAAGACGGTCTTTCAAAGACATGCGAACTATCTAATAACCTTACATAGTTAAATTTACGTTGTGGTGAGAAAAATAATTAAATGATAAACCTGCGACAGAAATTATGTTTATTGTAACATATAAATGAAATTATTTTTATTAGCAATATCGTCTATAAAATAAACATAGTTTTAGAATCTCATATAAATAATTTGTTCGCATCATTATTTTGTTAGCAAGGTTGAGTCTCTCGACTAGGCCAAACTTATCTCATCCTTTTGGATAGATGGTGAAAATCAATTACTTACTCTGAAGATAAATAATACCCTAAATTTATCATAAAGTCAACTACTTTATTGATCTATTAAAACACGAAAAATACTCCACTTTCATAAAAGAAAAAATTTCAACCGTGGTACCGACGATTAAAAAAAGAAATTTATCAAGGAACCTTCCACATCCCACAAATAGAGCAACATCATTGGCTTCGCTTATTCTAAGCCATGTCAGATTGAATTTGGACAGTCTACTACCGCTCAGTAGTCTCAATATGAGTCACACTTTCGACCAAAGTTAGAATACGGGTTAAAACATTCTTAACGCCTTTTTTACCATATTCATTAGAATAAAAATATATCGCCTCCTATTTTCAATAATTCCCCAATTCCTTTTCGTCTATTCACAATACTCTACATATTTCGTTTTTTTTTAAGTTTTATACTTATTTTAATTACCCCACCCAATAAAAAACTCCATCACTTTGCCACACAACAATACTTATTTTAATCACTTCACCCACAATAATACCCACAATACCTTTAATCTCTTCAATTACCTTAAATTCTCGTGCCATCCTTAAATAGGGAGGGTTATTCGGAATATGTGGGAGTATTTTTTTAGTTAAATTATATTTGATACTACTATTTTAATCATACTACGTATTCATTACTGATTGAAATCATAGTTCTCACATTGAACAATTGTAAAATAAAAATTTATTTTATTAAATTTTTTTTATCATGTTTGTTAATTAAAAATCACAACTTAATATTAGTTACAATATCATTTATTATACAATTTTTTATACAAAGAAATTAAATAATTTCATAAAGTTATTATATAAAATAATTATTAATGTTTTCGTAATATTTGACATTCTTTTAATATAAACTTATTTTCAATTTCTTAAGTTTAACCTTGAAATAACGAGCCATTAAGAGTCGTATATCTCTCGGATTGCATGTCATAATAAACAAAACTTGACTGTAAAATGGATCAAATATTCAGGATTAAGGTTGGGTCGGATTAAAATTTAACATCTTTAATTGTAATGCTCGAGTATTGCATATGAAAGGGTTACAAAAATCATCATAACTCTGGTTTTGTTATCTTAAGAACATTTCTTAGTGTAATTATCCGTCAAAATCATTGAGCAAACATATGATAAAGCTGGATTCAAAATAATCGACAAAAATACTTAAGATATTTTCTAAAGTGAGGAGTTTAAAGTGGGTGGAAAAAATATTAATTTTGCTATTAATTATAAGCCAATTTTAAACGATTTTATATATACCCGTGCAACTTTGCACGGGTTTTAAACTAGTTTCATATAGTACATTACACATACACGCCTTTTATAAATCTTAAAAATTAAAACACAATCGAAGTAGATTATGTGCCAAAACACAATCGAAGTAGATCATGTGCAAATATTAATAATGAAGTTTGGAAATTTCAAATTCTAAGTTTAGCAAGTAATAATAAAAAATCCGGTCTATCAACCGGTCCAAAAGGTTAACCCGCAGGTTTAGACCGGCTAGGACCACAAACGGATTCTCCACATTTTGATGAGCCGTAAACCGGACCTCTAGGTGTTCAGTCCAGTCCATCTGACCCTTATGGTGCGGTCAGCGATCTGGGTCAATATTTATACAGCCTTATTCGTAGGAGTGTAAATTATATATCCCATTTTCGTGTCATATTTTATATAAAAGGTCCAAAATAACAGGGTTACTCCTGAATCCCTATATTTTAATAGTAAGTCTTGCTTGCGACGGGTCATCATTTGTGACGGATATTTTGTGAGATAAAATAGATACAAAATTAGTAGTGGAGAAAGGGGACCACAAGAATAGTGTTGGAGAGAGAGAAAAAGTGGGCATTTTGTGAGAGAAAATGGTATCCGTCACAAGCTTGCGACGGACAGTGCCGTTGCAAATAAGAATTGGTGATATTTTAAATATTTAAGCGGTAGGACGGTGTCGTTATCGAACCCTAACCCCTGGCTCTCATCTCAGAGGTCTACAAAATACGTCTATATAATTGGGACGGATACCATATGTTAATTTCAGGTGTTGGCACTCTTGGCAGCACAATTACTCCCCTGAAAAATTGAAACTCGTCCCGGCCTACACTCATTCAGAGCACATGTATCTCCTTGCCCTCAGTTTAGTCACTTGTTCTTGCATACCCATTTTTTCTGTACACTAACGCGTAAATTGTATGCAACACCCATGCGATTGCGTCCTTATTCTTCATAATCATTGGGCAGCATTCATATTTCTTATCAGCTGACTCTAAATTATTTTGAAATTCACGCGTAGTTATGACAGTAGCCGGAGGTTGTTGAAGGAGTTGAATCATCAACTAAGTAACAATTAGTCCAAGGAGATGAACAACGACTTACCTGATTTTGTTGTTCCTACGAATATTGCTTTACCCAATCAAAGGTAATCCATTCGGCCTTGCATCGTCGTTCTTTTCATTTACTTTTAACGTAAACGGAGACATCCAAAAATGAAAACGATAGGATTTTATCGCCCTTTTTATTTTGATTGATTCAAGTAAGTTGTCGATAAATTGACTGTATTTTTTTTCTGAATGGCAATAAAACAGGGGAGAAAATGAGATGGAGCAATTTTGGCGGAACATACACCTACTAGACCGAAACTCGTATACGAAACCACCATCGTCAAATTCCGTTGACACAACACTGCCACCTCTGCCGGTGCCAGAAACCGCTAATAATCAGTTAGACATGACGGATGACGAGATGGCAGCATGGTTACACTACCCTCTCGATGATTTCTACACTGAACCGCCACACTCGAACCCTACCATGGCACCGCCACCGCCGACCACTGTAAGACCGCCAGCAAACAGCGTGACCAATGGTTCAGGTTCAGGTTCACGGTTCGCGTTTCCGCTCATTTCTAGAATTGTGGAGCCACTTGAGAGGCGGAGGTCAGGGTTTACCGTGGTGGATTCTAACGACACGCCGATAACAAGTGGAGGTATGGCAACGGTAGGACCCGTTGAGGCTGCTCCGGCGACGGTGGGTGTAACGGAATCAACGACGGCAGCGGTGGTTCCGGGTGGCGGAGACAAGGTAGAGGCGGGTGAGGAGGTAACCACGTCGCCGTCTAGCAGTTCCGCGACCGCAAATACTACCGGAACCGCCAGTAACAGCGGGGCGATTTGCCGAAAGAGAAAGATGGATGAAATTGAAGAGTCTTTTGCCGGTACAACAGCCGTTGGAGGCCCTGCCACAGCCCCCGCTCGAATTGAGGTTAGACTATCTTTAAAGCTAATGAGGGGATTCAAACCCGGCACACTAAGTTGGAAAGCCATGCCTTTACCATTTTACCCAAAATATTTATTCTACCTTTAATTGGATACCAGTAATTTATCTACAATTTAACATTATTTGGCGTAACAAAAATCGGTCTTCTAAGTCAATTTTTTAAAGAAGCGTCCGCTACCCCTCGCCTAGGTAGCACCAAAACGGACACGGACACGGACATAACACGGACACGGGATACGTCATCCCATAAAACTTAGGATACGGGACACGACATTTAAATATAATAAAATATAAATTTTATGATTATAAATAACATATAATTTTATTTTTATAATGTATTTGAACCTAAATCTAAACAAGTAAAGATACAATTCGACCTTTATTATAACTAATTCTCATTTTTTCACCCAAACTCATCATTTAATCGATTTTTTTAAAATTTTATTTCTCGTCTAAATTATATTATATTTAGTCGCGTGTGTCCGAGTATCGGACACGAGACGACTAATTAAGAGAAGTGTCCGTGTTACCTAGCCTCTCGTTAGTCGCTACTACCAGGTTCGCCCATAAATGCATGTATTTGGATAATCTTTTCACTTTTACATGTTAAGTATGATGTCAATATTCTCAAGTATACAACTAAAATAGAGGAAAAATCCAAGAAATTATTGTTGAGATAAAGTTGTAAAAAAATTGTAGGATTGTGTTGTGAAATGGGGAGTGGATTATAACGGCGGTGCTGCATTTTGTTTTCGAATTGAATCCATTATGGAGGGCTGGCGAGCTGTGGAGGTGCAGTAGAGTATACATTCTTTGGGGGAGAGTGAGGCCCTACTCTTACCATTGGTGTCATATGCTACTCATGTACCCTCTCTTTTCGTCCTCATCCCAATCTATATTGTAAGTGCAATATCTTATCTAAATTAATAAAATAATATTTTGTGCAATTTTAGGGTTTACCTTATTACATCAATTTTCTTTTCTTTTTTTATTTTTAAATAAATATAGGATTCAGAAAAAAAAAACATGAAATTAATTTATAAAAATCAACTTTTTTTAATAGAGTTTCATTGAATAAATCAATATAAAACTTGAATGAACCACCATTCTCAATTCCATTTATTTTGCATAAGTAATACAATATGAAAATGCAACATTTAACCTATCAATAAAAAAAATATGAACAAAAAACATCATTAGTCAATGAAAATATAAATGATAAAAAAATGTTAAAATAAATAGCGTTATTATATTATTTTACAAACTTTTAAATCTAACATTTTGACCAAAATATTACTATAGTAATTTTTTTTGAATAAGAAATAGTTTTCAACAAAAAAATGTTAATAAATAGTACTGTTTAATTTTTAATTTAAAAAATGAGATCTACAAAAGGTTAGCAAAGTAAATGAACTATAAAACTCTGTTAAGTAGATTTTAGAGCATTCCGTTAAAACAATACTCCAAAAAAATTCGTCATAAATATTGAGTTTATCTTACTAAAATGAGTAGATTTTAAAAATTTGTTATCGTGTTTTAACACTGAAGTCGTGCATTCTTTATGGATTTAAAACATGTACTTCAAACCTTGCAACTTTTGCAGCTTTTTTTTAACTATTATCATTATAAAAGAAATTGCATATAAAATATGCACGTAGTTAGGTTTAACATTTTTAAATATTAATCATTATATCAATGTTCTTAAAACTATACTGTACAATTTTGCACTGCTTAGAAACCAGTTTGTCTTAATCTTTTATTCATTTTCTATTAAAATACCTTTTAGTATCAAATAGATGTTAGAACGGGAAGAAATTTGGGGGTATTATATTATTTTCGAGATTATGTTCAATTTAATTTTGATCCCATTTAATAATATATGATTTAACTTATTTTTCATATCTACACCGGGTTAATTAGTCTTTTTTAACCCCTCAAAGTTTTATGTGAATGCTTAGAATAAGTTGTATTAGTGAATTTTTTGGTTAATTAGCGTTCAATAGCAAATTAATTAGGTAATTAGTGTTCATTTGAAACTATTTGGGTCTATGGTGTCCACGTCATTACTTTTTATTTCTCTCTAAATTGTTTTAACATGATGATTTTTTAATACGAGTTTCGTGGAGTATTTAGTAATCTTTGATCTCAATGTACTAGGTAAAATAAATGCTATGTGCAAGTGCAGTACATCTAAGATGGATGCTTTCATACTTATTTTCTATTGTTATTATTGATGAGGACTGAGCTAACTAGGGCACATACTTGTTTCCACAAGGATGTCGAGTCCGACGAGGAGAAGAAACATTCCCGTGGTTCAAGTGCTACCAAGAGAATTCGATCTGCAGATGTTCACAATCAATCAGAAAGGGTGTGTATCACATTGTTTCACAACGTTTTTTTATACCTCCTTTCAACGGTTTAGTAGTAAGTTCATCTCTTCATTTCAGAGACGTCGAGATAGGATAAATGAGAAAATGAAGGCATTACAGGCACTCATCCCTCGATGTAACAAGGTATGCATGTAAAATCATTTGTCATGTGTAACAAGGTATTTCAATGGATAAACGATGATTGTGATCGATGAGTCGTTTGTGGGTTGCCCGACAGAATTCAATATATATAGTTGCCCTATATTCGTTTATCGGTTGCTCATTTTCTTTCCTCTTGTCCTTGATTACAGACGGATAAAGCTTCCATGTTGGATGAGGCAATTGAGTACCTGAAACAAATGCAAACGCAAATACAGGTATGTAAATAATGGTCGACGACCATTTGATGAAAGCTAAAATATGAACTATTCTCTTACCAACGAGAACCATTCTAATAAAACTATGGCTTTCAGATGATGTCAGTGGGATATGGAATGATGTACGCTGGGATGCAGCAGCAACAACAGTACGCGCCACTAACGGGAACAGGAATGGGTATGGGTATGGGTATGGGTATGGATATGGGTATGGATATGGGCATGAACCGACCAGTAATGCCTCTGCCATATCCGCCTTCTATACCTGCTCCTGCTACAGCAGTTCCAAGTCCTGGTACAAATGTGATGCTTCCCTTGGCACCAAGATTACCCATTCCGCCTTATGCCCTGCCTTGTGTTCAACCAATCACTCCAGCTGATTCTACAGGTAATCAATATGCCATTCAGATCCCTGGAATGGCGCAAATTGGAAACACGGTGAATTCATGTCAACCGTATCTCTCTTATCCGCAGATGCAACTGCAGACAGTACAGGTGATGATTGCTTACTCTTTCACTACGGGTCAGTAGCAATTGTTGTTTTGGTTCTTGCACTTTATCGGCATGCCAATGTTTACTTCTAATGACAGAGCCCAACGGTAAATCAGTCTATTTCAAGTAAGCGAAGCGCATCTAAAAGTGAAGGTGAAGGCGAGGAAGATATTTAATAAAAGAAGCTTTGTCGTCTACATAAAGAGTTGCAAAACGGGTAGGGATAGCCGATGACATGAAGGGTTAGCAGCAGAGATAGAAATTACGGAGAAGCTATATTATGACGGAGTGAACCTAGTAGTATTGTAGTACGAAGTAATCAATTTTCCTGTAAATGCAGATTCCCTAGTCCGAGTTCTCTATTTTGTGAACAATTCCTTTAAAATTGCTGAGACCGGATAAATAAACCCGTGTTCAGGCTGTGTTGTATGATCATGGTGTTAAATATCCCGGTGACATTAACTTGCGTGACGAAGTAGACTTCGCAACTCTCAATCTCGTATACGCTTTCCTCCGGCACTACTAACCTTTGTTCGTCATCAATCCCTAAGTTGGCAAGCCAATCCGCCCAGAAGTAGTTTCTCTATACACAGTCTGATTTCTTTGGTTTGTGAACAATTCCCTAACACTACACTACTACTTTGCAAGTATATACACTTAAAATCTTAAATGTCTAGTTCTTATCACGAGTTTCCATAAAAGAAAATGAGTTTTATTCATATGAGCAGTATTTTCAATTATTTTATTCATTAATCATTTAAGTTTATCAATGGATTTACAATATATAATCATTTGCATGTTTTGATTTTATAACTGAATATTAAGAAGTTTCATGGATAAATCATTTGCATGTTTTGATTTTATAACTGAATATTAAGAAGTTTCATGGATAAATCGAATTTTTGACAATCCATTAAAAAGGCAGATAAAGCCCTAATGACCTATCCCGATTGAAGGTTTCCAACGAATGTTTTATGAACATTTTATGATCAAACGTGACCATTTTTATTAAAAGTTGATCATATAAAACCTCTCTAATTATGATGAGATATATACTTGTTGATTAGTGCTCAATGAACTTAAAACTTAGAAGTGTCGAAGCTAAGGATGTTGATTGCCATTTAAGAAATTACTCATTTACTCCTATATTTATGTGGCCTAAGTGTGGGAGGTAGTTAATGTAGGCTCTTTGGTATGCAAATCGATTCTTATATATCTTTTCTTTACAGTTTTTTATCATAAAACATTACCAGTATTATATTATGAACATGCTTAGTAAATAGCAGATTAATATTGATAGAAAAATATTTTAAAAGTAAATTTAACTAGCAGGTTTGACTAGGGATTTATTTAGCAGAATTATTTTAGAGAGTGTTTGCTAATTGACAGTTTTAAATTAACGGATTGTTTAACATCTTTGTAAAATGAAAATAAGTACATGAACAAATTATTTATTAAATATATAAAAGAAGGATTAATATTTTTTTAGAGGGTAAAAAAGAAGGGCGTATATTTTTTCTTTCTAATTCGTTAATCCAACATGTTTGTAAAAATAGCGTATTGGATCTCATTCTACTATTTCAATATGTCATTAACCAAACGCTCTAACTAACATATTTATAAATTAAATATGTTAAATGTCGCTAATATATTAAAATTTAACCAATATGTATCATTTATTAATCAAACCTATATACTTATTTAATCTCATTTATTTACCTTTTCATTTCAAATAAAACTAGAGCTAGGGATGTCATTGAGACGGGTACAAATGGACACCGCCTCGCACCTGCCCCAGTTGGGGCGGGGATGGATAGAGCTTTAGCGGGTGGTGGGGCGGAGACGGGTACGAAAATTATACCCGTCATGGGTTGTGGAGCGAGGATGGTTTTTGCGTGTTACCCACTTCATACCCGCCTACCCGTCAATTATTATAAAAATTAATACAACTATTACGATAATTTTACAAATACTCCGTATTATTTTGTTATAATGAACACGTAATGTTAAAAATAGCTATTTTATAAAGTATTTTACCAACTTCTTTGGTAAATAACTAAAATTATATAAACAAACCTCTGAAAATAAAAATTAATAGTGACTACACCAACTTGTACGAAAAAATCGTAAAAATTTATCGTATAGCGGGTTAATAGGTAGGTGGGGCGGGGATGATTTTGAAAATTTGTACCCGTCATGGGTAGGCGGAGCGGGATGATTTTGAACACTTGTGCCCGTCATAGATGATAGGGAGGAATGGTTACGTGCGTGGTTTTCTTGATAGGTACGGATACAAGTGAGTCTATATCCAATACAGCACCGCCCCGTCCAATGACAACCCTAACTAGGGCAGAGTATGGATCAAATATCCGATCCGAAAATCCAAATTTTTAGTATCCGTGATCTTATCCAAAATGATCGGATATACGAAATTTAGTATCCGAAAATATCCGAAAATTTCAGATCAGTTATCCGATATCCGCTCCGTGTATTTTATATACTGTCAAACTGTAATAAAAAAGAAAACTAGCGTAATACTAATTTCATTCAGTATATATTACAAAACATAAACCCGCTACCTATCAAGTAAAACTAGCGTAATATTGTGGATATCGGATATTCGGATATCGGATAACTGAAATTAGCTAGTACTTAAAATTGTGGATAGGTTTATTTACGATTTGTGAAATTAGCTAGCACTATTTTTGGATCAAATCTCGGATACGGATCGGATATTAACGGATATCGGGTATCCGATCCGATATTTGATATCTGATCCAATAACTTTCGGATATCGGATATCCAAATTTTTAAATCTGATATCCGTATTTGATCCGATATCCAAATATTTCGGATACAGATATCCAAACCAAACCACTTTTCAAATTAGATATCCATTATTTCGTATCAGATACGGATCGAATATCGGATAATTCGAATAATCGGATTTTTTTCTCAGCCCTAACCCTATCCAGAGCCAAATTACAAGTTTGGTTTTGAGAATTAAATAGGATTCTGACTCCTTTGGCATATGGAGCCACTATGGAGGCGGCGAAAGTATCCAAATTAGATGGCGTCACATCTGATTTCGTCTATTACCATCTTTGTTTTCCGCAAATTTATTTGTGACGGGTCTTATTGTTGTTTTTATCATTCCAAGTTGCTAAATGCAAAGTCCATTGAGAAAGATAGGGAGTACTTCTATAACACTTGAACAAACAAAAGTCATGTCTTCCCAGTAGTAGTAACTAGTACAGTCCCTAATCCCTATGCTAACGGCCCTTCTTGCAAACTACGGACTACCTCTCAATCTTTAGCCAACTGACTCTTTTGTTTTCTCTGCCCTAATTTTCATGCTTTTTTAAGGGATGAAACTTTGTTCTGTCTTTGTGTAACCCTCTGAATGTGCCACATTTTTTATTAGCTTCAATTAGATTTGCAAGATAAAATACCAAAACTAGAGAGAAAATTAAAATGTCATTTATCCCATTTCTCCTCACCTATTTTACATCTATTTAATCAGAATATTTCACCCTCTATTTAACCAACGGGATAAATATTTAACTTTGAGACCGTATCATCAATAATCCCTAACCCCTCTCCTCTCCTCTCGGGCCTTTATTTAGTGTTAATTAAGGTTGTCAATAAAAAATTTAGAAGTAAAGTTTCTCCTATTGTGGGTGTCCTAGGGCTTGTCAAAATAAGAACTAGGTTCTTATGTAAGAACAAAGTTCTTTGTTTATTTCAGAAATTAAAATATTGTGATGGAGATAAGAAAACGAATAGTAGGTTTTAATTAGCAGCGAGATTAAAGCTTTTCCATTAAAAATTGGTGAAAATGATTTGAAATTACGAAAAAACTTTATTGAAAGTTCCCCATGACACCTGCTCTTATAGTTTGATCAATCAGAGGATCATACATTTGAGGTACTACCACCAATTTTATACTTTTTGAGCCTTTATAATAATGTTTTTTAATTTTGTTTTAAAAAATATGAGTATTGGTATAAAGTTTTTGGTTAAGTTATTAAAACATTATATATAAACTTAGTTATATTTTACTTTTAACGAAAAAAAATTAAAATCTAACTTATAAATTTCTATAACCTCAGAAAAAATGCACATATGCTCACAAAACAAATAAAGTTTGACGTAAAAAGCTCCAAAAAAACTAACCTCAAAATAATATTCATATGCTCAAAAAAATATTCATAAGCTCTAAAAAATATTCATATGCTCAAAAACTAGGAAAAATGTGAGATAATACTTCCAATGCAATGTATGTTCCTATTTCTCTAGTTTGATTAACACCTTAATCAGTCATCAATTTTTAATTTTAAAACACTTGCATCATTAGTATTTTTAAATATAATATTAACTAATTAATTCTACTTAACAAGTTTAGTATTGATCAAAAATAAAAGTGATTTATTGTTTAGATTCATATGTTTAACTCACTAATGAAGTATTTAAAGTACTAAGCCAAATAATGGTACAAAAACTAAATTTAATAGTGAAAATTTGAAGTAACCGGACCCGTTAATTAGGGGTTTTCATAATAAACCAAACCGTAGTAATCGAACCGAAAAATCGAAAAACCGACAAACCGCAAATTTTTAAGGTTCGATTAACCGAACTGTTTTGACAAAGCGGTTCGGTTAAGGTTCGCAATTTTTGAGAAGAGGTTAACCGAACCGAACCGTTTAACAAAAAGTAATAAAAAATTGTTCTTTTATTTAATTTTCTTAGTGTTTAAAAATTCAAAAATTGTTGAATTGATTAATATTAAAATTTCACTATTTAACTTTATTGTTCACAATAATAAATAATAAAAATTTATTGAAATTACTTGATAAAATTTACGAAAATTAAAGAAAAAGTATATTTAGCACGTTTATAGGTTAACCGGTAACCGAACCGTAAATAATCACTTAAAGTGTTAACCGAACCGTTTATAACCGTTAGGAACGGTACGGTTTAGGTTCGGTGTTTTGGCGAACCAGACCGTGTGCCGAACCGAACTAAATATGCGGTACGGTGAACTGCACCGCAAATTAACACCCCTACCGATAATAACTAAAACCAAACCCAATCCGATAAATCATTTCACTATGAATTGAATAACTCGACCCGATCCAATCCGACTTGACAAAAAAATGGCTAACCTGAAAAAACTTAAACCAACTTGACTTAGAGCATGTTTGGCCTTGCTTATGAAAAATAATTTTTACTTTTGTAAAGGAGTTTTTGTGTATGTTTGGCCTTGTTTATGGAAAATAATTTTTACTTTTGTAAATGTGTTTTTATAAAACTAGTTCTTAATAAAATTGTTCATGTTTGGCCAAATTTTTTAAAAAACTATTTTTATCAATTTTATCGTGTTTGACCTAACTAGTTTCTATCATTTTCTTTGGGATTTTGGCGCTCAAATAACTCAAGAGCAACTGAAAAGAGAAACAGAAGTAACAATTTGCTACTTCTGTTTCTAGGTGTTTCTAGGAGTCACTTTTAGAATTTTTGTTTAATAAAATTAGTTTTTAGTTTTTTAAAAAGTAGTGTTTGACCCAGCTTCTATTTCTTTGGTTGAAAAAACAGTTGAAAAGCAGGGCCAAACACATACTTTATATAACTAGTAATTGATAAAATTGGTCTTGTTTGGCCAAAAATTTTAAAAAACTATTTTTATCAGTTTTATCGTGTTTGGCCTAACTATTTTCTATATTTTTTTTTATTTTGCTAAAATATATTATATATAGATATACAAAAGAGCGGGATTAACTTGCGAGAATCCCGACATGAAAATCTAAAAATTGGTATTTGGCTGTATTTTTTTTGAGTTATGGCGCTCAAATAACCTAAGAGCAACGTGAAAAGAGAAACAGAAGTAGCAATAATAGTGTTTCTAGGGGTCAGTTTTAGAATTTCTGTTTATTAAAATGAGTTTTTAGTTTTTTAAAAAGTAGTTTTTGACCCAGCTTTTATTTCTTTAGATGAAAAAACAGTTGAAAAGTAGGGTCAAACACATACTTACAAACTCGACCCTACTAACCTGATTGTCACCTCTAACCTAACCCCGGGCTCTAATCTTCGAAAACGGAAATTCTGCAAAATACGGAGTACCTATCTAGGTACTTAGGTAGTACCAAAATGTATGATTTTATTTTTGTAAAAATATTTGATATTAATTTTAAATAAGTAAAGGTAAAACTTGCCCTTCATTGATAACTCATTTTCATTTTTCATCCGAACCAATATTCTAATTAATTTCTTTCGATAGCGCATTTCTCGTCGGAAGAACATCATTCACCCTAAACGATGACCAAATACCGTGGACACGGCTCAATATGGACATGCGTCAGACACGTGTCCAAATAAATGTAGAAAGTTAGACACGGCTTTATAGGTGTCCGACACATTTCGGCGTGTATCCGTGGAGTGTCGGTGTCGGACACGATACGGCTCAATACGAGAAGTGTCAGTGCTACCTAGGTAGCTATATATGTGATACGAGAAGTATCCCTGGAGTGTCGGTGTCTGTGGAGTGTTATTATGTGTTAATTTGAACTCTTGGCAGCACAATTACTTTCCCGAGTCTGAAACTCGTCTTCACACTTATCCAGTGCACATGCATCTAGTTTCCCTCATTTTAGTCACCTGTTTTGGCATACCCACTTTTTCTGTACACTAATGCCTGTGCCAATATTCTAATTTCTGTATGATATTAACGCAACACTACCGCCATAACGTCTTTAATCTTCATAACCATTGGCGACCTTCATATTTCATGTCAGTCGACTCCAAATTATTTTAGAATTCACTCGTAGTTGACTTGTGATAGTCCAAGGATATGAACAACGACTATGTGCCTGATTTTGTTGTTCCTACGGATATTGCTCTATCCAATCCAAAGTAATCCCTTTATCTCGATCTTTTATTTTTTTTGTTATAGTCAAGGTTTGGAATAGGTTATGCCTCGTGATTTTACCGACTAAACTAATCCGTAGCTGATATCTTTGCTTAATATAAGAACAACTTCAAAGCTCTGGGAAATTTCATCACTGGTTTTATTTGATTGATTAAAGTTGTCATTAAACTCACGCTTTTTCTTCTGAATAATCAAAAATAGTGGAGAAAATGAGATGCAGCAATTTTGGCACAATATTCACCTACTGGACCGAAATTCATATACCAAACCGCCACCGTCAAATTCTGTGGACACAACACCGCCACCATCACCACCACCGCCGGCGCCATCAGCCGCTAATAACCTAGACATGGCAGATGATGAGATGGCAGCATGGTTACACTACCCTCTCGACGATTTGTACACTGAACCCGCACACCCAAACCCTACATTGGCACCGCCGCCGCCGACCACCGTAAGATCGCCGGTAAACAGCGTGACAAATGCTTCACGGTTTAGGTTTCCGCTAATTTCTAGGATTGTGGAGCCACTTCACAGGCGGAGGTCAGGGTTTACCGTTGTGGATTCAAACGACACGCCAATAACAAGTGGAGGTATGGCGACGGTAGGATCCATTGAAGCTGCTCCGGCGGCGGCGGGTGTATCAGATTCAACGCCGGCAGCTTTGGTTCCGGGTGGCGGAGATAAATTAAAGGCGGGTGAATACGTAACGACCTCGCTATCAACCAGTTCCGCCACCGCAACTACCAAAGGAACCGCCACCAACACTGGGGCGATTTGCCGAAAGAGAAAGATTAGAGAAATTGACGAGTCTTTTGCCGTTACAACAGCTGTTGCAGGCCTCGCCACATCCCCCGTTCGAATTGAGGTTAGACTATCTTTAACCCCGGACTCAAATGCGTGTTTGTCTCAATCATTTGTTCAAATTCAATACTCTCCCCTATTTCATAATTGTGTGTTGGCTACAAAGTTTAAGTTAAAAATAAAATAATAAAATAATTGTAAAAAATTGGGTGGGGTTTGAAGATCGGAGGGAGTTATGAAAAATTAGAAATTAAGTGAGAAATAGGTCGTGTTTTTTCATATACGGAATTTACTGTTTCACGTACGTTTTTTACCCCTGTCATTTTTACATTTCCCTGTCCTAATCCGCTGATGGTTTTTCTTCTCCCTTCTCCCATATCTCCCCACACCGGCATCACCTTCGTTCACATCCCCTTGCTCTGGTCACTACAGTTGCAAGTCGCCTCGCTTCCCTTCGCCGGCAAATCAATTAATTTTATTGTTGCAACAGAAAATATTCCAAAAACTACTATTTTTGACTCTATGTAATTCATTTATGACACTATTACTTGACATAAACATAATTAACAAAAGTTTACAATTAGCATCATAGCACAATGTGCAAACCAACACGGCTATGGTTTTCTGTCGATTGAATCCATTGTATCCCTCACAAAATTCTGCGCCTAACTTACAAGAATCGCCCACCACTTAGAAGAACCATTCACGGTCAATCCACCACGTCTTCGATAACAATCGGTGAAAAGTAAATAATAAATTTTATTGATTGAGAAATTAAACCCTAATAATTTTATAAAACATATATTAGTTCTTTAATTGGAAAGTTATAATCAATTATTCAAGTTTTTAAAAGAACTAGATTCAATTTTGGGAAAAGAAGATCAGAAGGCAATCTAGGTTTAGAAGAAGGGTATTAAAAACATATCTAGGAAGATCAGAAGGCAATTTTGGGATAGATGGACCTAGTATTAAAAAATAAATAAAATAGGAGCAAAACAGTTTGGTAGAGTTTGGTAATAGGGAAAAAAATGAATAAAATAAAGAGAAAATTGTTGATTACAGATTTATAAAAGCCACATTTTGAAACTTACAGCCTTATTAATTTTTTTTTGAAACTTACAACCATAATATTAGTTTTCTTTGAAAATTGCGTCAAAACCAAGTTTCCGGCCAATTTTGTCAAAAAAACCGATATGCCCTTATCTATATTGTTGCCTATTACCATTACCATTTCGTGTTTGAAATTTGATTTACCTTATCTATTTACCCCAAAACCCTCTCCTTTTTCCCTTCTCCCAAATTTCCCCCAATCTTACCCTAATTTTGTTTTGTATTACATCATTCTACTGTCAACATCTCTTTGCCAATTACTGAGATTACCATCAATCCACTCGAAAAACTTGCAGCCACACACCTTAGTGATTTTGTTATATGTAGCACAAGCTTGAAACCTCCTACCCGGGTTATTATTCGTCCATGAAGTCAAAACAATAGATGAGTTACCACAATAGCATAAGTGTCTCCTTCCAAAACCGCATCTTGAGCTACAAGGGGAACAACTACTCTCAGACCAATTTGAACACATATTGCTAAACTTGAAGAACCCTAGTTTTTTTTTAATTTGGGGATAATTTATGAGGTTAATTTTAACAGAAAATAGACACACTCCAATATAGAATTAGGATAGAATTTGAAGAAAAGGGGTGAATTAGAGAATTTGTTGAACACATGAAAGTTAGAAAAGAGATTAAGAAAAGAGAAAATTTGTTGAACAAATGGACTTATGGAGGTGGGTAATTGATTTAGTGAGGAAGGTTGAAGAGAATAGAGAATATAAGGGGTGAAGGTGGGTAAGGGTAGTTTAGTTTTAAAAAAATCAACTTAAGTCACGAAAATCCTTTTTGACATTGATTTTCCATCGGAGGTAATGTTCTGACAGTAAGTTCTGATCAGAACTAATATCATGACTGTAAGTTTCAAAAAAAAATTAATAAGGCTGTAAGTTTCAAAATGTGGTTTTTATAAGGCGGTAATTAACAATTTTCTCTAAAATAAAAATAAAAATTTTCCAAAATAGAAAAGGGAAAGAAAAACTAAATAATTCGGGAAGAAAATATGAAATAGGAGGGATTATAATTTCTATTCAATAATTCGGAGAATGTGATTATGAACTCGTTAACATTTTTCTCATCCTCCGCCATGTTTACGAGTCTTTTTTTTAACCCTACAAGTTTTATGTAAATGCTTAGAAAAATCATTGTTAAGGAAAATGGAACCCCTCGATCGACAAGAGTAGGAAATTTCTCTAAAACCCTTTCTAATGTGGCGATTTTTTCAAAGTTTTGCAAAGTATTTAGTACATCTATGATTGTTGCTTTAAAACTTGTTTTCTATTTTTGTTACCGAGTTAACATGGCACATGCTTGTTTCCACAAGGATGTCGAGTCCGACGAGGAGAAGAAACATTCCCGTTGTTCAAGTGCTACCAAGAGACCTCGATCTGCAGAGGTTCACAATCAATTAGAAAGGGTGTGTATAACTGTATAATACTGCTTCATGACATTTTTTATACCTCCTTTCAACGGTTTAATAAGTTCAACTATTCATTTCAGAGACGTCGAGATAGGATAAATGAGAAAATGAAGGCATTGCAGGCACTCATCCCTCGTTGTAGCAAGGTACGCATGTAATCATTTGTCATATGTAACAAAGTATTTCAATGGATAAACGATGATTGCGATGAATCGTTTCTGGGTTGCCTGAACATAATTCAATATATATATATATAGTGGCCTTGTATTCGTTTGTCCGTTGCTAATTTTCTTGCCTCTTATCCTTGATTACAGACAGATAAAGCCTCCATGTTGGATGAAGCAATTGAATACCTGAAACAAATGCAAACGCAAATACAGGTATGCAAATGATGGTCGACCATTAAATGAAAGCTAAAATCTCAACTATTCTCTTACCAACGAGAACCATTCTGATAAAACTGTGGCTTTCAGATGATGTCAGTGGGATATGGAATGATGTACGCTGGGATGCAGCAGCAGCAGCAGTACGCGCCACTAACGGGAACGGGAATGGGTATGTGTATGAGCCGTCCAGTAATGGCTATGCCATATCCGCTTGCTATACCTGCTCCTGCAGCAGCAATACCAAGCCCTGGTACAAACGCGATGCTTCCATTAGCACCGAGATTACCCATTCCGCAATATGCCATGCCTTGTGTTCAACCAAACACTCCATCAGATTCTACAGGAAATCAATATCCCATTCAGATCCCTGGAATGACGCAAATTGCAAACACGGCGAATTCGTGTCAACCGTATTTTTCTTATCCACAGATGCAAATGCAGGCAGTACAGGTGATGATTGCTTACTCTTATACTATCGAGTACTTGGTACGGGTCAGTAGCAACTGTTTTGGTTCTTGCACTTTATCTTCATGACAATGTTTTGGTTCTAAGTACACTTCTTACCTAAAAATGGGGGCTTACTTAGCTTTTAGTTTGCCTTCTCCCTTTCAAGTAGCAACTGTATCGGTTCTTGCCCTTTATGGTCATGACGATGTTTACTTATGATGACAGAGCCCAACGGTAAATCAGCCGTTTTCAAGTAAGCCAAGCGCACGAAAAAGTGAAGGTGAAGACGAGGAAGACATTTAATGAAAGAAGCTTTGCCGTCTAATTAAAGAGTCGCAAAAAGCTTAGGGACAACATAAAGGATTAACTGAACAACATGAAGGATTAGAAGCAGAGATAGAAATTACAGAGAAGCCATATTATGACGGAGTAACGTATATGTGATAGTATTGTAGTACGAAGTAATCAATTTTCCTGTAAATGCAGATTCCCTAGTCCGAGTTCTCTATTTTGTGAACAATTCCTTTAAAATTGCTGAGACCGGATAAATAAACCTGCGTTCAGGTCGTGCTGTATCATGGTGTTAAATATCTCAGTGACATTGCCTTGTGTGACGGAGTAGGCTTCGCACCTCTCGTGCGCTTTCCATCGGCGCTACTAGCCTTTGTTCCGCGTCAATCCCTGAGTTGGCAAGCTAATTCGCCTAAAAACTAGCTTCTCTATACACAGTTTAATCAACTTACTCTTCACTTGTTTAAATTAATCAAATACGGAGTATAATGTAAACTTAACTAATTAACGTAATCAAAATTAACTAAATTTATCTTAGCTTATCTAAGTTAATCAACTTATTTTAAACTTAATTGCATTAACGTAATCAATACTTGTAAATTAAATTAAACTTTGAACTTAATTTTATTAAAATTACTTAATTAAATCAAGTTACATACTAGCTTGTACGGAGTACTTACTAAGCTAACTCATACATGTAATAGTATTAACTCAATTTACCCCAATTACTTGAACAACAAATTAAGTTTTATAATTTTTACAAATACGTAGCTAAAGATAGTACGGTACTTGACACGTCCAAAACGTCGCAATTAAAGACGCGCAAATTATCAATTTATATACCACAAAACATGCTAATTATACTAATTATAAAACGAGTGTAGCAACAAGTATATGGGTCGAACCCAAGAGAAGGAGGGTTTTGCTAATGGTTTCTAAAGATGTAAATAGAACAATTAAAACTAATTATCATAATCATCCGTCAAAAAAAAAAAAAAAAAAAAAAATTAAAACTAATTAATGACAACAATGTAAAAAATGGGGGTTTTGGGGTTGATTGAGAATGCAAACAAAAGCAAACAACATTCAAATAAGAGTGAGTAGCAAATAACCAAACAAACAAGTATTAAGATGAAGCCTGCAAGGGTGGAGTCTAGTGGTTAAAACTTGGGTGAAAGTCCCAGGAGACCCGGGTTCAAGCCTCCTCAAGAGCAAAATCTTGTGGAGCATTCTTGGCCCGAGTCCATGCCTAAAGAGACTTCGAGCCTGTCACCCTCGGGTGGCTTACCTGGTGTATGTGGTTTGCAGGCTATTACATATACCCGAGGGTTTACCTAGTGCGCACCGAAGGTAGCGGCTGCGGGTTCCCTCGTTACCAAAAAAAAAAAAAAAAAAAAAAAAAAAGTATTAAGATGAAAGATTATCAAGTTTAAGAAAGACTTAACCCAACTCAATAAAGTGAGACAATTTAGTTAATAAAACCTCTTAATCAATCCTTAAACTAGAATTAACAATAAGGAAATCACACTTAGCAATTTACCCAACTCATTAATTTCTCCTAGTGGAAAGCACACACATAGGATAGATAACAATAAGATAAAGCAATAGGAATCTAATAGGTGCAATTGCTCACAAGGAAATCACACTTAATGAGTAATCACAAATTAATCTCTCTAATGTCAATTAAATCAAGAAGAAAATCACATTCATTAATCCAATGACAAGTTGTTGCAAAATGGGATTACAAGGAAACACACTTAATAAACCCAACAATAAATTAAGGAAATTGGTGAGATTTAAACAACAAGGAAATCACACTTAGTTGTCTTAATCAAACAAAATTTAAAATCATAACAATAAATCCAAGAGATTAATAACAATAACAAAACCAAGGAAAGATTAGAGTATCTTACAACCAAAGATTACACCTTTGAGTTGGATTAAGAGAAGAGATTAACTCTCCATTCAAGATCTAAAACCCAATTAAAAAGATAATATAAGATGTTAAGGGATGTAATGAGATGATATCAAAACCTAATGTAAATGTCTCTTTATAGCCTAAAACTAATTGGGGATAATGGGTCTCCAAACACAAGGTTAAAGCAATTTGGCAAAACAGGGCAGCAGTGAATCGACATGGTGCCATTTTTGGAAATGAGAAAACTGCACGGTGCGGTTTTGCTACTGGACAACAATTTTCCAAAAGTCATATCTCCCTCGATACTTGGCCAAATGAGGCGTGTGACCTATCGTTGGAAAGCTAAGAACATAAGCTTTCACCTCCACTTGGCCTTGCATCGATGGGAGATCTAGAACTCAAGATATACCCATTTGAAGTTGATCCTTATGCAACCGCAACTTCAATTCTTCAATTGCTTCATACTTCCAATTCCTAATGTCTTAGGTAGTCTTCTTTCATGCTTGTAGATGTTTTGCACCATGCTAACTTCAAGACATGCCCTTGCTTCCGATAATTGCACAAAATTCCATTACTAACCCCGACACTTGGAAATTGGCAATAATGACGTAAATCATGTAAAATCGCATCCCAATGTCACTTTATTGTACTTAAAATATGCTAAATAGATAGTAGAAACGTGAGCTTATCAGTACTACTGTATAAGACACTACCTTATTTCTCAAATGATTTCACATTTCATTTTTGAACTTAGTAAACACTTGCAAACAATAAGTAGGTACTACTGTATAAGACACTACCTTATTTCTCAAATGACTTCACATTTCATTTTTGAATTTAGTAAACACTTGCAAACAATAAGTAGGCAACTTTGATCAAATAAATTACCTGAAATATTTGTTCTTTAGCAACTTAACTTGGTTGATTGATTGTGGAGGGTGATAATTTATGTGTTATCAACTCACTTGGCAGATTCCGTGAGAAATCTCTTGCATTATTAAGGATAGCATGATTAGATGTGAAACTTGATCTTCATCTTTTCGATTGAAGTTATAACTAAACACTGCCTTCGTGAAGAAAACAAGGTTGTTGACTTCATAGCTTCTATTGGACATGCATGTCCAACTCTTTCGAGGTGGGTTGAAATTCGGGGATTTCAACTTACCATACTCATTCGAAAGGATGAGATAAGTTAGTCCTACCCAGGAGGATCCTAGTTTTCTTACCCTATTACAACAAAACAAAAAAAAAAACCTTAACTTGGTCGATATTTTCATTTTTTTTTCCTCGCTTGCCCTTTCATTAACTGTTCATCCCCGCCGAAACACAAATTCTCACTGGGACGAAACTACTCGCCCTTGACATCAAATCCGGGCTACGCCACTTCTTGAAAAATGAGCAAAAGATAAAACCCTAAGCAATCACAATTTTCTTGTTACAGAACTTAACTAAAACAATAATAGACAAAAACTCTACACAAATCTTTATCTAACAGTGGGTTTTAATGGGTATACATCACAACATCATTCATTCACGGATGAGCTCAGTTTACAAAAGAACAACAGAAACAAAAGAAGATACAAAATAACAACAATACATTGTTTCACATACAAATATTTTCAAAGTGCTGATCTAATTAAGAGGTTCCAGTTACTCACATAAATTGTCCTCTTTTTTACAGCACCCAAAACTCCAAGAGCCGTTCCAACATCTCCGGTTGAGCTCATCAAAGAGCCAAAACCGTAAACATGCTATCTAATTTATTTTTCTCCCCGTTATTAACGATGTTAGATTGAACAAATAAGTCATTGCATCATATTCAGAGAAGAAGGTGTGGAAGATCCTTGTGTTTTTTGGGTCTTGCTAGGCTTGTTACCCTTGGTGGGTGTTTCGGGTTTTGAACCTTGTTGGGACGGACGTACTTTCACTCCTCTAATCATCTGTAAGGTTACAGAAGAAACCATTGTTATTAAATCAAGAAGACAATCATGTCTAAGCCTAAGAAAATTTTAAGAACGTCAAGGAAAATCCATCATTGAACCACAAAATCTTATCTAAGACCATTTGACAGCTTATAGCGAATGAACTAATATCAAACGATATTTAGCCTAAGGGCCTGCCTGGGATGAGGGTAATAGGCCTGAAAAAGTCCAACTAAATAATTCCGGGTTTTTTGTCGAAGTTTGGTATGAGAGTAATAAGTCTGGCCCAGTAACTATTACCTCCCAGCATAGGTAATGCTTTACCTACCTCACCCCACCAGTAAAAACTACGCCACACAAAATTTTCCCAAATCTCTTTTCTTTCCCTGCATCTTGTCGTCTTCTCATGTATATGCCAAACCAAAGGTCAGGGGAAAATCTCAACTATAATAAATTTGATTGCTAATAATCTCTCCACACAAATCTCCCCCTCAATTATTTAGGGAATATCAGGCAGGCCCTAATTGTTTAGGTGTTCTTTTTTTTATAGGGAGTATATTTCAAGTGGTATGTAAAAGCTCAAATTGCCCGTTTTATCTTAAAATTTCGTCATTGTATTGGGGTCCTATGAAAGTTTTTGTGCGTCCAATTTCTGGGCATAATACTAAATTGACAGTCCATATCTAAGACGAAATATTTTCTTAATCAACCTAAAAATAAGTACATCAGCCACAAATACATAATTGTAATCGTAAAAATCAGATGATGCAGCAGGATGATCATGCACTTGATAGCATATGCACGAATGTACGACCTTCTTACGATCTCACATATTGCAATTCAGTAATGCCTCGAAGCTCTAGTATACAAAAAATCTAACGTAAAATCCTAATCGAGAGTTATCTATTAAGAGAGTTCTCCATAGAACGAGGCCTTATTAGTCGGCTCAACTCACCGTAACAATGTAACACACATTCTTATCATACAAGCATAATCACCACATTTGACATACACCATCGTCATATTCAATCAGCCCATTTTGCAAATATACTCTTTTGTTTCTCTCCTCACAACCCAAACCCTGCACTCATTCCATACTCGCGGTGTATTATTTTTTGGATGTTAAAAAGAATGTAAAGGGTGATATTTATATCGTCGTCTGAAATCATTAATTTAGCCCTACATATAATATTTAATCCTGGCTCCGCCCCTGTTCCATACCCCACGCCACCACTCCCTGGAATCCTTTTTGCGCCTCCACTACCTCCTCCCATCCATCTCCCCTTAGCGGCCTTAATCCCACAACTCCAAATCATTTCCACCATATTGCTCCCCTAGTCTTTCATATTTTTCTCTCTTACCGAGTCACCGTGAAATAAGAAACATTGCAACTTGCTCGAAGTTATCTAAATTCTTTTTCGGGTAAATTGTAATTATTACACCCAAATCCAAAACAATTTGACGCCCTTCTTCCGCTTGACAATCCCTCTTAGCAAAAGTATAAGGGGTAGTGGCAAGTGGCGGATAAATAAGGTGGGTGGAAGGAACTATGCCAGTATGGTGACGATGTTAACGTGGCAAAAGATGAAGGTATTCCGAGTACAAAACAAGGGACAATGAAGGATATATGATTAGTTATAACACAAATTCTCATGGAAATGGACACTATCTGTTTCGTCTTCGCTGTCACAAGCTAAAGATGGATAGTGTCTGTCTCACAAAATCAAAATGAAAGTGACACTATCCATGAAATGTTCTATTTCCTCCCACTTATCCTCCCACTTGCCTTGCGTCTTCAGCAAGTGACGGAGTAATTATAAAACATGCAACATTGCAACTTGCTTGAAGTTGTCTAAACTCTTTTTCATGTAAATTTGATGTTATATTTAGTTCCTAGCTTGCAACTTGCAAGTTACGGAGTAAAATAGATACACAGTATTTGATTTAATTTAAGTAGTACAAGTGGGAAGGGAAGAGAATAAAGTGATTTAGATGTATTCCGTACCAAATTGGTGCACTAAAAGATCATAGAAACATAGTACTACAAATTGAAGATAATAAGATAATGATAATGATAATGATGGGGAATAGAAAGCTTACATATTTGCCACATTTAACATCTGAGTAGATTACAATGAAGTCCCCTTCCTGTAGTCCGTTCGATCGCACAAAATCTCCTGAAATCAACGGTCCACGGTCATCGATAAGAAAACCCCTACAAGGCACACTGGCACAAGTGGTAATGTACCAAGTTGAAGGACTTAATAATAACAGACCTGTATTCTCTAGAAGGTACATCCTGCTTTTGTTATTAGGCCAAAATCTGGAGCTCCAAAAACAAATCCAAATATTTCTCCGTTAGATTTATCAAATAGTATGAGAATAAACGAGAATCATTTCTCAATAGAGCGTTATCTATTGAACATTATGATAATCGGTACCTGTAGCGCATGTTCCAAACACGAGATGTTCCGATATCTTCCATGGCAATGGGAATCCCGTCCCTCGCCTCTAGCTCTGGCAGGTGCATCTCCGCTTCTTTCTGATTTAAGAAACCCGACATGAATTAGACCACAATTACGACTTAATTAAAATTTACAACCCTTGGACAACATTAATCTAAACTTTGATAACCTACCTTGGGCAAGACGATCCTCCCGAGATTACCAACATCGCTTTGCTTCAACACTTTCTGCAACAAGAATCTCAGATTTTTCTCCGTTTTCCATCCCTACAATAATAATAATAATCCACAGTAAATTAAAACCATTATTAATCCAATTTCAAAACTTTAATCATTCACTTTCATTTCCCATGATGAAAAATTGAACTAATTAAACTTTCTAGGGAAATATCAACAAACCCTAAAAAACTCCAAAATTCAAATTTCAAAACAAAAAAAAAAGCAAAACCCACCAATTACAATTGCATGCCAAAAGAACCAATAAAACGAACCTGTTTTTTCTCCACCCCACCCACTTGTCTTGGGAACCCACCTAACCCGGACCGCTCCTGCTGGGTTGCAACCTGTCCAACAATGTGACCGGACCCCGAAACCGACTGAATCACTTGAGAAGGAGGTGGGACAGGAGGAAGCTGATGTTGTGGCCAATAAACCCAATTTGCATGGCTAGGATGTGGTGCAGCAACCCCACAATTCCCATGCCCTAAACCCCCACTCATCTCCGCCGTCTGATTATTATTCCCCTGATGATTATGATTTCTATGATGTTGATGGGTAAACAACCTTCTTTGCCTAGCCATTCTTTTTTTCCTAGCCTCCTTCGTCGCCGAAGACCCTAATCTCACCAACCCCTCTCCGGGACCAGGGTGGTAGTACAATCCACCCGGGTAAGGAGTGGGGTATCCACCAAATCCCGGGTCAGAAAAGGACCCGTATGGGCCCATTCCGTACTGCATTGGTGCAGTTGGTTGGGCCCATGAGTGGTATTCTTGACCCGGGATTGGAGGAGGTGGGTATCCACCACTTCCGTATGGATCCCCACCACCCATGTGGGGCAT
Source organism: Silene conica (assembly GCA_029255685.2). Classification (NCBI taxonomy): domain Eukaryota; kingdom Viridiplantae; phylum Streptophyta; class Magnoliopsida; order Caryophyllales; family Caryophyllaceae; genus Silene; species Silene conica. The sequence goes on along the minus strand of CM055318.2, from coordinate 74,330,590 downwards.
CATGAACCCGGGAGACGGTGCGATTGGCACCATGGGTCCCATATCCGGAATAGACCATGTTGGCGGGTTCATGCAGGGAAAGTCCGTGTTAGAATTAGGGTTAGGGTTAGGGTTGGGGTTAAGATTGTTATGAAGATGGTGGTTTTGGACCCACTGAAGGATCAACTTAAGCAACTGTTTCATTCCTTCTTTACCACCACCAAGACGTTTAGCAGCACTCTCAATAGTTGATTTCTTTATCTTAATATTCCTCAAATCCTCCGCCGAAACCGTCTCCTTGTTGGACTTCAACCACTCGAAGAACACCATCGCCAAGTCATCCTCCGGCTGCTGGGTCCCATCTCCAGCACCACTGCTTTGACCAAGGTCAACATATGGCGTAGTATTATTGTTACTAATAGTGTTAACTTTACACTCATTTTGCAACATGAACTGTCTAAACAAATGCTCCTCATCACCATCGTCTATCTGCTGATGCGGCTGCTGCTGTTGTTGTTCGTGGCGCAAGTGGTCGTGGCTATGACGGTGACTGTTCTGGGACTCGCTTTCAAATAAAGGAGACGGGTCCCAGCAAATATCAGTACTCTCAAGTAGATCCATGCAACCCAAATTCTCCATCATATCCATGCATTCATCTACATCCACATCATCCAAAACCAAACCTCCTCCTTGTTGGTTCTGTGGGTTTGAATTCGGGTCGTGGTCAGCGTCGGAGTTAAGCACGGCCCACGAGGCTACCCCGGAAGAAGCCGTCGATGCGGAGGAAGATGAGGTGGCAGTTGAGTTCAAAAACCGCTTTGACGCCACTCGATTTGACGACGATGAAGATGATTTACACGGGAAATCAGGTAGAGCAGGAAACTCAGCGTAGAACAGCGATGATGGATCACTCACATCCAAATCAACATACTCACTATTATTATTATTATTATTATCATTATTATTATCGTTCTTATTATTATTGTTGTTATTATTATTATTGGTGTGAATAAAAGTGTTTTGGTGATGTTGAGAAGCGGTTTCAAACCAGATCTCTTCATCTTCTTTGCCAACAACAACTACAACTTCTTGATTATTAGAAAACACATCAAACCCATTTAGATCTTCACCATGCATGCTCAAATCCTTCATTTCCATCACAAAATGAAACTAAATAATTATTATTTTTACAAGAAAACCTAAAGAAACCTTTCAAAGTGGGTTAGGTGTAATACCATGTAGGAAAGTACTAAAAAAAAGTACAGATTTTGTACTTGAAATGGATAATATTACTAGGAAAGGAAAGGAAAGGAAAGGATATGGGATAAAAAAGAAAGTAGGTGGGTAAGTGTTAATTTGTTGTAGTGAATTAAGGAAGCACCAAAGTAGTAATGGAGAGGGGACCCTTTAGGCTAAGCAACATAAACCATCTGGATAATACCAACCATACATACAAATTATACAAATTAAAGAGACAAGTTGAGGAATCTAATCTATCCTAATTCCTATGGGATATGATTATATTCCTTATCTTGTTTATAATCTTGTAATTATCCACTTGCTATTTATTAATTGGTTGGTATTCAAAAGGGATTTGTTTAAGTAAGTTGAGATTAGTGTAGTAGCCACATGATTAGTGTGTGTAATTAAGAGGTTATTATATGAGTATATATAAAAAGTGGGATAGTGGGATGAACAAAGGTAATCAAATGAAGAGGAGAGAGTGAGGAAGAGGGAGGGTGAGAAATGATGGATAGAAATGAAGGAGAAACCTACTTGGTTAAGTTTAAACTGTTTTTTGTTTTTTCAGAGGTCTTACAGCCAACATCATTTTTTTTCGTTGTTCTCGAGTTCAATTTACTAAAACTACAATGTGAAAAAAAAAAAGGAAGAAGTGAACCTTTGATCATTTGAAAATAAGTAGAGATGGAAGTGGGTACGTGGAGTCACACGTTATTGGGTTAATATACTATAACCCATTTTAGCACGATATCGAACTGGCATGACCCACCGTAATACAGCACGTCATGGAATGTGAGTTATTCAAGCCAAAGTTTGATAAAAAGGACAGCGTATTGGCACGGCTCACTTGAACATGATACGTTTAAGCACGCTTAAATAACAAAAAAAATGGGTTAAAGTGGAGGAATTGTTAAGATACGCACGCACCCTCAAATACAGGCTAACATAGTACAAGAATTGGCACGACCCAACACAATAAGGCACGCCATAGGATGTGGGCTATCCTGGCCGAGATTTGAGAAAAAAACCATGTCTTAGCACGACCGACCTGAACACGACATGTTTGAACACGCTCAAAATATAGAAATAAATGTGTTAAAGTGTAGGAATTGTTAAGGCACGTTCAAGCACGGCACGACAAGCACATGACGTGCCTGGGCCGCCATTTTTATTTCACCGGCACGACCCGACACGAAACTCGCCTTCATGGGCTTAGGTCGTGCCATTTTCTTCTCCAAGCACGGAGAGCTAGCACGAGGCACGACCCACTGCCATCTCTACCAATAAGTCTCCTGAAAAACTTCCCTCAATAAATTTACCCGATTAGTAAAGGTAGTCGGCGTTTAGTAAAGGTAGTCGGCGTTTTTCATAAAAAAAGACGGAAACTACCCTTGGCTCTCTAACGTTTCCTATCTTTTCCCTCTCTTCTCTTTCATTGTAAACAACCCCCCCCCCCCCAACCAACATTCAACCACCACCTAACACGCCACCTAACCCATCGCCGTTCCCCACCGCCGCACCCCAGCACCGTATACGACCACCCCCACCAGTTGATGCCCCACCACCGTCGTTTTTAGGTATGTATTTTTCTTAATTTATTTTTTTCGATTTTTTTGTATGGAGTTGTAAACTTAGTGTAGAAATGGTTTAATTAAATCTTAAATTAGTTTTTTGAATGATATATTGTATATGATTAGCAGATTAGTAGCCTCAGTTTTGTTAAAAATTAGTTTTAGAATGAGTTTTTTTGTGAAATTTCAATTTGTTAGAAATTGGTTTGATTTTAATTCGAAATTGTTGTTTTGTTCATGTAGTTTAGTTGTTAATTTGGTTATTTGTTGGATTAGAATGTTAATAATGCATGATTGAATGCGTTTTTTGTTCAATTTTCCTCTGTTGTTCCCCGAATTTCTTGGTAGGATTCAATTTTTCTGGGTTTATTTTCATTGTTGTGGGCGATGAAGAAGATGAAGGAACATCCATGGATGCACGTTGAACATCAACATGAGGACCATGGTGTCGCGTTGAAGTTCAACGTATGTTCCATGGCTACACGGTGATTTGCATCGTTCCGCCATGGCTAAACGAGCGACTCCTTTGTGTTGGAGGTTGTGTCCAAGACAATGTTGCGATCACATATTTAAATCTCATTTAATGAAACACAATTAGGAATGTTACTCTTTTAAGGTCGACTAATCAACATTTATCGATAATGATTGTCTGTCTAGAGTTTGACATTATCGTCATATGATGGTGGTGATCAGTTGCACCCTTAAGGTCATATATTTAGAGAATTTCGTCTCAATAGAATATTTAATTGATCGTATATGGATACGGATTAATTAATACCTCGAAATTGGAAATGATATCATCAAGTATTCGATGACATCATTCTCTAACCTTCTATACTCCCACTTTTTCCTCTGTAACGTATCCACAGACACGATATCATCAAGAACTGGAAGGGTTAGCACATTGTCATAGTTTTCAGCTAATATGAGACAAAACATGTTAATTGGGGGTTGTTCTAGCAGGTTCCACGCCGTAACACGTGGAATGACTAACTCAAGGTGGTTGACTAACTTTGGTAAATCGTAAAGAACGGAATCGATTTTTTGTTGAACCATTCTAATTTGTTGAGCATTCGTTGCCATTTTTTGACTTCCTAAGTTGATGTGAATTGAATTGGCATGAATGGAGCTACACACAACTCTACTGGTATTTGAAGCTAAATAATGACGGTTACTTTTTTAAATTAAAAAGGTTGTATTTTCAAATTAAAACGGTTACTTTTTTGAATTACAACTGTTACTTTTTTGATTTACAAAGCTCTTTTTCTCAGGATCACGCGTTTTAAAACCATAAACCCTAAACCCTAAATCGTAAACCCTAAACCTTGAATCCTAAACCCTAAACCCAAAGCAAAACCGTTCTCAGACGCTCTTTTTCCCGGGATCACGCGTTTCAAATCGAAGATCCGTTACAAACAAAGGATTACAATCAACGAAATTCTCGCTAAATATCTCGAACAAATCTTATTCAATGCAAATTATTTATTTGTTAACATATGAATTTAAGATTAAACATAATAAATTACGTTAAACATAAAACAAAGTAATAAATTACGTTAAACAAAAGAAAAAATGGATTTAAAAAAAGGATTAAAGTGTGTCCATGGAGTGTTGGAGGAAGTGTCCTCGACAATAGTGTGTTGACGTAATTAAAACTCATTTGAATGAAACACAACTGGTAGTGTTACTCTTTTAAAGTCGACTGATCAACATTTACCGATAATGATTGGCTGTCTAGAGTTTGACATTGTCGTTATATGATGGTGGTGATCAGTTGATCCCTTAAGGTCATATCTTTAGGGAATTCCGTCTCAATGGAATAATTAATTAATTAATATTGTATTGGATACAAATTAATTAATAACTAGAAATTTTGGAAATAATTTTATATGACGAATATTTTATAATGGGATTATAATAATAATAGTCAAAGTAATAAAATCGTTTTATTACTCGGTTTTTATTTATTCGTTTGGGAAACGATTAAATTGAGAATGAACAGGGTTGATCATAAAATTACAAAGAGTTGTAATTAAAATTATGATATTAAATTTTATACAATAATAATTTCGAAATATTGGAATTATTATTTAAATGTAATAAATTTGTAAATTATGAATTTTAATAGTTAAAATTGCACAATTAACAAATTGGGTCATGTGTTATGCAACATGTGTGACATATTACAAATTATTATTATTTAAATGTAATATTGGATATTTCATTGGTTTAATGTGCAAAGAGTTGCACAATACCAAGTTCAAAACACATATGGATGGTTAGAGAACCATTTTGACTACAATCATAAAAGGAAGAAATCTGTTAGAATTATTCTATACAGTAGAATAATGAAGGTATTCAACAAATATGAGTACACTTATATCTATGAGATATAATAGAGGGAAGAGTCTCTCAGACACTGTGAAAACAGTGGGAGCTATTCTATTGTTAGAAAGCTTGTATCTAGATATGGATCAAGACACGTACTCGTAAGGTTAGCATAATGAGATTATGCATGACCAAGGGAAATTATAGTAAGGTTATGTGAAGCACTAAAGTTGTTAAGGCTTACTAACCAAAGGCCTTCTTATAGGCTTAACATGATAAATCATGTCATTTCAATTGAGTTGAGATGTAACACTATACAAGTACGAATTATAGATTATGTAGTAATTGATATGGCATCAATTTTACATATGTGATAATGCATTCATCATTTGAGTTATTTATAACTCACCCCAAGTCATGTCATATTCAAATGGGATGGTAAGACCATATTGAACCCCATTAAAGTGAATTGAATTATCATGACCTCGCCCCTAGTTGCTTAAGTGAGGTGACGTCTCAATGCAACCGGATGTGTGATGCGATTGATGGCGAGTTCAATTGCCATAGAGTCATACGGGATGACTAATCGATCACCTAGGCATAGACATGTTAAGACACATTTGCCGGGTTAACGACCGCTAATAGAGCTCTGGCGTACTCTTATTAAAAGACTGCCTGGTCGTGGCGGGAGCATCTATCGTGTTTCACATGAGTCAGTTCTTGGACTAATGACTGTTCTCTGAGGTGGCATAGTCTCAGATTAACTTTGATTTATGTCCTAACACCTTCGTAACTGGGGTTTATAAGGACATATTTTGGGTTATGATGGACTGGCCAGCCGGAAGGAATAGGTCGATTAGGAATTGTCCACCCCTTGTCAGGGTTGAGAAATATCTCTAGGCCACTCGAGGAGAATAATAACTAGAAATGCGTGGCCACGCTCGGAAGGTATCTATGGTAGATAATTCTGGTCAGTAGTTATAACTCCAGATCGAGATAAACCACTCTAGATTTTAATCAATTGCCGGCACGACCTGAGAGGACGTCATGCATTGAGTGGGAGATAGTAATAGGGCAAGAGAATTGGTGACACACACTTGTCTCGGACAAGTGGGAGATTGTTGGAGGAAGTGTCCTCGACAATAGTGTGTTGACGTAATTAAAACTCATTTGAATGAAACACAACTGGGAGTGTTACTCTTTTATAGTCGACTGATCAACATTTACCGATAATGATTGGCTGTCTAGAGTTTGACATTATCGTCATATGATGGTGGTGATCAGTTGATCCCTTAAGGTCATATCTTTAGGAAATTCCGTCTCAATGGAATAATTAATTAATTAATATTGTATTGGATACAAATTAATTAATAACTAGAAATTTTGGAAATAATTTTATATGACGAATATTTTATAATGGGATTATAATAATAATAGTCAAAGTAATAAAATCGTTTTATTACTCGGTTTTTATTTATTCGTTTGGGAAACGATTAAATTGAGAATGAACACGGTTGATCATAAAATTACAAAGAGTTGTAATTAAAATTATGATATTACATTTTATACAATAATAATTTCGAAATATTGGAATTATTATTTAAATGTAATAAATTTGTAAATTATGAATTTTAATAGTTAAAATTGCACAATTAACAAATTGGGTCATGTGTTATGCAACATGTGTGACATATTACAAATTAACACAATTGACAAAGATAAAATGGGGTCAATATTAACCCCATTTCAGCCGTGTAGTATAGAGGTAGTATTGAGGTTGTGTGTGCATTGTGATTGAGTGTGTAAGTGTTCAAAGGTGTGTAAGATGTGTAAGGAACATGTAAGGCATCTTTGTTCCTTTTGGCATTGTGTAAGAAGCCATGCATAGGCTCTTCTTTGCTTCTTTGGCCAGTCATAATGCTTGCACAAGCAAGCTTATGTGCTTATATAAACACACTCATGACATGCTAGTTTTTTGGCTAAGTGATTATTGTTGGTGGATGCTTAATAATCTCACTAACACATTCATACTACAACTCCATTCTCCCATTTTCTTAAGTAAAATAGTTTTTACTAAGAAAATTATTATTTCCATATTAATAATATTAAGGGTAATATTATTGTTAATTCTAGTATACTAATACTAATTTTCTAGTAACAAAATTTGTATTAGTTTGAGATCGGGACCTTGATACGCACCTTTAGAAGACGATTTTTGTTAGATCGTTACAAGAGGATTTTGGGTTTTTGAAGACTCAAATAATAGGTGATTATTGAGTATAAACCTTCTAAAACCAATGTAAGGACTATCTCATATTATGATATCATCTTGCATGCATAAGATCCATTTAAGTTTTATGACTAAACTTAAAGAAACAAAACTCACATTAGATATGAGTATAAAATAAGGAACCTTAGTTCCCAACATCGAGAAGATGATGAAATTCATCATCTCCACCATGGACACACATTGAAACTCATGGTGTATATGGTCCATGGAAAACTCATGGTGTGTGACCACATTTACGGTATTAAAATGCCAAAGATTAGGGTAATGCTTAGGGATGGCAGTGGGTCGGGTACCCAACCCAGACCCTCAGGGTCGGACTCTAATGGGTCGGGTATATATGTGTCTTATATAAAAACATCGGGTCCGGGTCCGGGTCTTGGTTTTGCGACCCTACCCGACCCTTAGACCCTTATATTTATCTAAAAAAAAAAACACATACGAACGTCAATAACTCAAATAATACACACATATATATATATACGACTTTTATTAGTTATCACTAATATACTATACGCATATCTAAATAACAATAAGAATAACGAGAAAATTGATGAAAATGATAAGTTTGGGTACTAGGTAAATGATACTCCCTCCTATTCTCTGTTTTCTTCCATATTTCCTTAAACGGATTATTCAGGTTTTATTCTTCTTTCCTATTTTGGTAACTTTTAATTATTTTATTCATTTCTCTATCCTATCACCCAACCCCACCCAACTTTTTTACCTATATTTTATTCATTTCATCAATGTTTGGGGCCCACAATTCATTATTTAACTCTAATTATTCATCCCTCTCTCTCCTATTACAAACCCCACCCAACTCTTTCTTCATTAAAAAAACAATTTTCCTTGAGTATCGTGTCCCCTCCAAATGGGAAGAAAACCCAGAATAGGAGGGAATATAATTTATGGAAAAAATTGTTTTGTTGAAGAAAAAAGTAGACCCCAGAGTAGACCCTACCCAGACCCGGAACTCGTGGGTCGGGTATGGGTTCATTAATTTCAGACCCTTTTGGGTATGGGTCGGGTATGGGTCCAAGGTATGTATGTAACACCCCCATTTACCTAGGAGCATGTACTAGGACTTCCAAAGTAAATAAGATTGTTACCATCCTGGATAATACAGGGCAATAGATAATCATAGTGAAAGAAACACAGTACTTTAAGTTATTAAATGATAGTCTGAAAACTGATACAAAACATAGCCCAAAACCAAACTCCAAAACAAATGAAATTGTAACAACTGAACTAATACAAGTGAGACTATGTGAACTAGAGCAAAGTAAGTCCGAGCCAAGTCTCTCTCTCCAAGCCCAAATTCCTAGTCCATCTGTCTCTGACCTGTAAAATTTACTCCTCATTCCGGATCATAGTGGGTGAACATGAATACACTATCAACCTCACGGTTGAGTAGGATAACACAATAATTATATTGCAACAGATAATAATATGCAATGCCATGATATGTTTGAGCTCAATCTCAATCTTATTCTCAACCCATAACTCTCACCCTTACCGAACCTCCCGACAGAGTATCGTCGACCGTCGTCGAACACCAGCATAATAAAAGCTGAAGACACCAGGCGTGGTCTGCAGAACCACCCTGGGCTTTATATCAAAACCATATCTGTTTCATAACTTTATCAATAACCAATGCATATGCTATGCTCATGAATGCAATAATAAAATAGCCAACCAATAAACATCATTCTTATATAAATCATGTTTGCATCCATAACATACAATGCAACATCCATTCATAACACAGCACAGAGTATAGTACCAGTGTATCCTACCTTGAATAACAAGTCTGAAATAAACAATCACCGTCTAGAAATATTCCACCTCAAATTCAGTTCCTATAAACATTACTAAATATCAAATTCTATTACACTAACAATATTATTGATTACTCATTCACTCATGTTTATAACTAATTTACACATATCACGTGAGGCACCCTTCTTAATATGAGGCTGCCGGACTCCTTCACAACCGTTGGATCTAAATAATGTAGGCGCACCAGATCTTGCCACGTGTCCATATAATAATTTACCTACTGCGTAATTAAGCATATATGTCGCCTTCATCATTCTCTTCAGTCATACATGCCTTCCTGCTCCCAAAGTATTAATCTTACCTAAAGTATTAATCCCACGCCTACAGTTCCTACACCAATTGCCGTTTCATCTTCTCCGACAGGTTCGTTCATCAAGCGCAGAAAATCGATCTGGTGCTCAAAATTAGTGAAATAATGTAAATAAAAGTACACAAGTAAGCACGTAATTAATTTAATAAAAGTATTAATCTTACCTAAAGTATTAATCCCACGCCAACAGTTCCTACACCACTTGCCGTTTCATCTTCTCCGACAGGTTCGTTCATCAAGCGCAGAAAATCGATTTGGTGCTCTTGAATAAGCCTCATCACACTTGGGTTCTGCTTTCCTAATTGAAATCCATTGTTTTGGTGGAGCAACAATCTGGGATTGTTGGTACTTCAAGATGGTCCAATCAAAGACATAATCAAATTCACATCCTAAAAGAAATTATACCATGATCAAAGATTTGAGGTACCCGCAAATTAAAATGGCTGGTTGTCGGAGAAAAAGATGGGTACTGCGTAATTTACCTACTGCGTAATTAATACTTTAGGTAAGATTCACGAAATAAGAAATTAAACATTTTGTGAGTAAACAAACATTTTAAGTCCAAGTTTCACGAAATAAGGTTCCGGTTTCACAAATTAAGGTCCAAGATTCACGAAATAAGAAATTAAACATTTAGTAAGTAAACAAAAATTTTAAGTCCAAGTTTCGAGAAATAAGGTTCCGGTTTCACAAATTAAGGTCCAAGATTAACGAAATAAGAAATTAAACATTTTGTGAGTGAACAAAAATCTAAGTCCAAGTTTCACGAAATAAGGTTCCGGTTTCACAAATTAAGGTCCAAGATTCACGAAATTAAACATTTTGTGAGTGAACAAATATTTTAATTCCAAGTTTCACGAAATAAGGTTTCGGTTTCACAAATTAAGGTTCAAGATGCACGAAATAAGAAATTATACATTTCGTAAGTAAAGAAACATTTTAAGTCCAAGTTTCACGAGATAAGGTTCCGGTTTCACAAATTAAGGTCCAAGATTCACGAAATAAGAAATTAAACATTTTGTGAGTAAACAAAAATTTGAAGTTCAAGTTTCACGAAATAAGGTTCCGGTTTCACAAATTAAGGTCCAAGATTCACGAAATTAGAAATTAAACATTTTGTGAGTGAACAAATATTTTAATTCCAAGTTTCACGAAATAAGGTTTCGATTTCACAAATTAAGGTTCAAGATGCACGAAATAAGAAATTATACATTTCGTAAGTAAAGAAACATTTTAAGTCCAAGTTTCACGAAATAAGGTTTCGGTTTCACAAATTAAGGTCCAAGATTCACGAAATAAGAAATTAAACATTTTGTGAGTAAACAAAAACTTTAAGTCCAAGTTTCACGAAATAAGGTTCCGGTTTCACAAATTAAGGTCCAAGATTAACGAAATAAGAAATTAAACATTTTGTGAGTGAACAAACATTTTAAGTCCAAGTTTCACGAAATAAGGTTCCGGTTTCACAAATTAAGGTCCAAGATTCACGAAATTAGAAATTAAACATTTTGTGAGTGAACAAATATTTTAATTCCAAGTTTCACGAAATAATGTTTCGGTTTCACAAATTAAGGTTCAAGATGCACGAAATAAGAAATTATACATTTCGTAAGTAAACAAACATTTTAAGTCCAAGTTTCACGAAATAATGTTCCGGTTTCACAAATTAACGTCCAAGATTTACGAAATAAGAAATTATACATTTTGTGAGTAAACAAAAATTTTAAGTCGAAGTTTCACGAAATAAGATTACGGTTTCACAAATTAAGGTCCAAGATTCACGAAATAAGAAATTAAACATTTTGTGTGAGTAAACAAATATTTTAAGCCCAAATTTCACGAAATAAGAAAAAGAACAAAATGGATAATTTTTTTAGATTGAGAAAATATTTGGGCCAAATGAATTGTTATAAATGACCCATAATTTTCATCCTATTGAAATTAGTCCAATGAACTTTGAAAATCATGTGCAACACAGTAAGGGTTCGGCGGCCTCACCGTAATAGGCGGCCTCACGTGATCCGGCCTCTATATATATATATATATATATATATATATATATATATATATATATATATATATATCTCAATATTATATCTCTTATCAATTGTCATTAAATAAATAACCATATAATTATCATTAAATAAATAACTATCACAATATTATATCTCTTATCAATTGTTATCAATATATTAAACAATCGTCAAAACATTATTAACAATTTACCATACACCAATAATTGAAAATTACTAATTATAGTATATCATTCCACTAATCAATTTATTACTAATTTTGATAGAATAAAATACTCATCAATCATAATATCAACATTATTACTAACAACAACAACAATTAATATTAATATAAACACTAATAATTATAATAATACTAATCATATTATTATCAAACTATACTAAACATAATAATAATCGTAATAATAAAACAATGAATAATAATAATACACGCTGCAACTCAAACATAAGCAACGAACCAACAACCCTTTGACAACCCGCAACCCTGACTGACTGTCCTGACAAAACCCGCTCCCAACACCAACTACAACCATTGCCTTCGCCAGTGAGACCACCAGGCTCGCCTCTGAGCCGTGGTGGTTCCAGGGGTGAAGGCAGCGACTGTTGACACCGCAACAACAACCAAGAACCACCGTCTTAAAACCCAGACTCCACACTCATACTCTGTTTTACGCTATAAACCACCCAAACGAAAACCACCATACTACAGCCATGAAACACCATGATCCACTGTGATAGCCACCATTACAATCCTCACACTACCCTTAATAATCTACTCTAACACCCATAACAACCGTAAACATAAAATCAATCGAATTAAAGTATAAACACCACATGTTACGACACTATTCTGAAACGAATATTTAAAGATTCTGACACAGCGATAAAACAACCACTGACGGCGGTCAAAGGTCCATATACGACTACTAAACATCCTAGGTTAACATTATATGAAAATCAGAACTGTAAACATGATTATACTATGGTAATTGCGAATTGAAAAAAATAAAAAAAAACAAACAGGGAAGATGAAAACGTGATGATCATACCTCATTCTCCGAGTATTCGAGCAACCCTAGACCACCCTAACCCACCGTGTGAACCTCCCTTCTTACTCTTTGATGTGGCGGCAGTAGGTGTATGCGTGTGTGAGAGGCGTTGACTAGGATAAAGTAGGTATAGGTTTTGGTCTTTTATAAGGCGGCAGGGGTTTGTGAGGTGTTAGTCTGATTTTAGACGAGATGGGATGTGTAGTTGACATGTAGTTGGCACGCAATTCAAGGCCCAATCAGCTATTTAAAACACGATATTTTGACTAATACTCATACTCGACATATCACTAACAACATTATAAATATAAAACACTTTTTCGATAAATTAATTATCGAGTATAAACGTTCAAATAACTATCAATACGTAAATATAATTAATAAATATCAAAATAAAATACGGGGTATTACAATGTGACTCAAGAGTCAGGGCCGGGTCTAGATCTTGCTGGACCCTACCCAAACCCTACCCATTGTCAACCCTAGTAATGCCTCCACACACTGTATAACAACCACTTCCAAAACCTGTAATATGCAATTATGCATCATCCCTTTCTTGCAACATCACACGTTATCATACACTAGATTATAAATGCAAGAAACATATCAACTTGCTACACCACATGTGAAACATATCACAACTCACATAGCGCTCACCAATACTTATAAGCATCCTAGTGATTTACTAGTTAAGATAATAGTAAGCTACTTTTGATGTGAGGGAACCTACTCATCCAAAAATGACCGCCAATTGTACTCATGTCGCGTTCATTTTATTAGACACACCTAGGTTCATTTTGGTTCATTGATTTAGGTTTTAAAATTGTCGCTTTGATATCACTTTGTAACACCCCTTCTTACCCGACCAAGGTAATCGGGAGATGTCACCATTTAGGTTTCCCGAGGCAGTGAATTCGAATTATAATTAAGAAACATTTTACATAAATAACATATTTAGTGAATTACAAAATGTATATACTAATAAATTAATATTATAAGGCATGACCGCCTAAAACCCTTCTAGCGAAACTATACTCAACTTGGTGAACAACAAAGCTCGTGGCTCGTCTCGTCTCCCGCTAGATACCAAATACAATCTTTACTCAAACTGCTCCTCATATAATCGAAAATATCATAGGGATCATCATAGGCTACCCGGAAAATAGGTGACAATTTACACATAGCCACACATGCTCAGTTTCAATAATACAATTAATCACGGACGACAATGGGGATGAATATGAAATTCGATTATGAATGTACAATCACAAGCTTCAATCACCACCACTTAGAAAACAATACACCATATCAGGGACATACCTACAGTACCAACAACCCGGTGATGGCACCACAACACTTCCCACAAAACATCCGGACCGCGGTCTGTAATGGGAAAGTACCCGAGACACGTTCGTGGTACCGAGTCTAGGCGCTAATCGGGCCCGTATCAGGCCTCATGACACCACACGAGACTATTCGCACTCAATTCATTAATGTGCACGTCCCTCTTGGAGTGAAAAGATCTAGGAGGCGACTCAAGCATAAAACAACCTTACGAGGCCGCCTTATGTCTCCCCAACAACAAGGTATCACCGCCACAACTCCACCAACCACCTTTATCGTCCACCACAATCATATGTATCACAATATGCAACATACACAATCATATGTATCGCAATATGCAACATATTATGCCAATTATTTAATCATCTCTTGGATCGTGAATCTCAACATGTCACACATACTTGTATCAGGACGGGTTTTGTGGGGTGTTATAATGATTCAGGAGGACTGTTGGGAACCACATGTAGCGGAGGCGATGGATATCATGAGAGGAATGGAGTAAGCAGCTCAATGAGGCGTCGAGAAAGTGGCGGTGGAGAGTGATTTTTTACAGGTGATTGAAATGTTAATCGAGAGGAAGCAAGGCGAGAGCATATTCATGTTAATTCTTGATGATACCTTGGTTTTGTATGCTTGTTTTAGTTCGCTTTTTTGGTCCCATACAAATAGAGTAAACAATTGTGTCGCTCATACTTTACCTCATTTATTTTCGCGTAAGGTAGGTCAGACAGTTTGGATGGAGCCTTCACCACCATCTGCGAACAATGTTGTATTTTTTTATTTATCGTTATTAAAGTAATTCCTTCGAGCTTTTCCCCTAAAAAAACGATTGTTTATTATAATGTGATAATGCACTTCTAATCAAAATATGAGACTACCATTCAATTAACCATATCACGATATGATACAATTGTGCCAACAACATGAGACTATAACGATTCTCATTTACAAGTTATAAAGCAAACTCAACCAGTGCAATAATCATTTAAGATCAACCAACCACTAAGCATATTATAATGCAAATGTCATATTCATGTGAGACTAACCACAACATCAACATCAACATCAACATATAAAACATTGATATTATTGAAACCGAATAAAAACCTATCTTTTGGCATTCTCTATAAGCTACTCGAAAGAAACATGATTTTGTCTAATAAAATCGTCCCATCCTACATAAATTACATAATAATCATTACAACACATCCTATATACCTATTATGCAAAACCACCTTTAATCACGAATAATACTAGTTATAATCACTAATTTTGAACTACCATAAAAACCATCAAAATATAGAGTTTGAATTAACACAAAAATGAAAGAAAAACGAACTTCTTACAAATGTATGGAAATAAAAAGGTTGAAGCTTGAACACCAAATATTCAAAATAAGGTAAGATTTTCAAAGGATAATGTTATTGGGGTGTTTCGAGAGAATTTGGAAGGTAGAGGGGGAGTGTAGAGATGTTAAGGGTTGAGAAATGAAGGGGAAATTTGAAAAAAGGTACACATATACCAAGGCCCAACACAAGAAGCCCCAAAACGAGTGTTTGGATCTGGAAACGTATACTCGGCCGAGTGCTTGGTGGCACTCGATCGAGTGCACCAGTCTGATGTAGGACGGACAAGGGTTTTGTCATAGGATATTATAGTTACCTTATTTTTAGTTTTCATAAGTTAGCTAGTAAGAATAAGGTAGTTTTATTTATTTCCTTATTACTTATTTCCTAATTTCAGTTTTAACAATAAGGCAAGTAGTTTTAATGTAATAGTTGATTTCAGGAAAGTTTTCCTTACCCACTTATGGAAAGGATCACATATTTTTAGGAAGTCTTGTGTCCCCTATTCTACTATAAATAGGGACTTATGTATTCAGTTTTTATTATTCAAGTTTGAGAGATTAATACAAGAGTTTCTTGTTTTCTAATTGTTTTCGAGTTATTAGATTTATTATTTCGTTCTTGCGAGGGTGAGATAATTAACATTCTTCCTTGCGAGGTTGAGTGCCATTCGTGGTCAGTTTCGAGTTCCTTGCGAGGGAGGAGAGTTGTTCACGTCATAGTTTAGTTTTAATTAAGGGTCTTGCGAGATTGTCATAACTAATTCATATCTTTTACTATTTTCATTCTATTTACTTACAAAAACACAAAAAATAACAATACTTTATTTCCGCTGCAAAGTTACTCTAAGTTTTACATCAATATGGTAAAACGTGTGGTTATTTAATTTTACATCAAATTGGTATCAGAGCTTCGGCTCTTGATTTCCTGAAACCAAGACGGTCCTTTGGTTATCTTTTATCTACATCATATATGTTGTTATGTCTCAAAAGAAATTCAAACGTGTGTTGAAGGCATTAGAAAAATATGAGCAAGATTTGTTTTGGGAGGATATAACACGGAGGATTGATGAACATTCGTCCACATGTGAAAAGTGGGAGCGGGAGCGTGAACGTAGTCAATCTCGCACAGCAAAAAAACAAGAGGAAAAGAAGGCTGGTCGGAGTATAGAAGAAATAAAGATTGCCTCTTCTAAAGATTCTCACGAAGAAGAAGGAATAAGGTGTGTAGATAAGCCACCAAACACACCAGACGAGTTTCGAATTGTAGAGATGCCTGATATTTCAGGAACGAACAACCCAAAAAACTGTCAGAAAGAAGACTCCCATATTCAAGATAATGAACCAAAAGAAGAAGACCAGATTATCATAGTTGAACCAATAAGTGATGATGAATCTGATATAGAAGATCCGTTATTATTTGATCCTACGTTGCCAATTATTTTTGATAAGGAATTTGCAGAAGTTGGCAATGAAGCTGGTCTGTTCATAGAAGAAAACATTGAGTCTTTCGATGTTGATAATGATGAAGAAAAGCATGTGAAAATCAAGCTTGAAGAAGAACAAGTTGAGTCGTTCAAAGGCATTCACGAAGAAAATGCAGAAAATCAGGGAGAGATGCCAGGTTCAGGCGACTGTCAAATTACGGAGATGCTTTATCTTCTCCAAACAGACAGTCTAGAGGACTGTCCGATTAAGGGTAGTGAGTCTAAAGGGGAAGACGAGTTAAACACAAGTATTGTTGATTTATTAGATAAAGGTGATAGCAAAGAAATTTCAGACTTTCAGAATGGTGATTCCGACGATTCTTGTTTGTTACCAATGTTGAAAAAAGAATTATTGCAAGGTACTACTTATTCGAGTTTTCAATTCAAGGAACCGTATAAGCCGCCACTTGATATTTCTATTGATCAGAAACTTTATGGAGGAAGCTACCAAATTTGTTTCTTGGATTCGATTTCTATAGAAGTTCAAGGTAATCTTGTTATTCCAAACAAGTATGGTTTTGATTATACTACACTTGTGCAACGTGGAAGGCACGATAAAAGAACGTCGAAGGGTTGTTGGTACACACAAAAGTTAAGAACGAAGAAAGGAGTCAAGCTTAAGTGCATCGATGACAGCAAGTTTTATGATTATATTGAAGATGATGAGCTGAAAAAGGCGTCGAAAATAAATTCAAGCATGATATTCACTTTGTTCGTATTTAAACTCGTTAGATTTTTTTTGATCCGGGAGGACGTTGGTTCAAGAATCGGGACGATTCTTTTTGAAGAAAGGGAGAATGATGTAGGACGGACAAGGGTTTTGTCAAAGGATATTATAGTTACCTTATTTTTAGTTTCCATAAGTTAGCTAGTGAGAATAAGGTAGTTTTATTTATTTCCTTATTGCGTATTTCCTAATTTCAGTTTTAAGAATAAGGCAAGTAGTTTTAAGGTAATAGTTGATTTTAGAAAAGTTTTCCTTATCCACTTATGGAAAGGATCACATGTTTTTAGGAAGTCTTGTGTCCCTTATTCTACAATAAATAAGGACTTATGTATTCAGTTTTTATTTTTCCAGTTTGTGAGATTAATACAAGAGTTTCTTGTTTTCTAATTGTTTGCGAGTTATTAGATTTATTATTTCGTTCTTGCGAGGGTGAGATAATTCACATTCTTCCTTGCGAGGTTGAGTGCCATTCGTGTTCAGTTTCGAGCTCCTTGCGAGGGAGGAGAGTTGTTCACATCATATCTTTTACTATTTTCATTCTATTTACTTACAAAAACACAAAAAATAACGATACTTTATTTTCGATGCAAAGTTACTCTAAGTTTTACATCAATTTGGTAAAACGTGTGGTTATTTTACATCACAGTCACTCAGTTGACTGACTCATAACCAGGAGTTGGTCAACTGTCCAGAGTGCACTCGGTCATTGTACTCAGTCAAGTAGAGTGTCACTCGATCGGGTATTCTACTGCACTCGGTCGAGTGCACTACTAGAAAACTCGGGGTATTATAATAATTTTGAATTATTATTATAATCTATTTATATCATTATAACTATTATAAAAGAGTACTTTACAACTCGCAGATGTAACAATGACTTTATATAAATATCCATTAACAAAATAGTCATTAATCTTCATGTACCTCAATGGTTAGAACGTACGTTCAATTCCTCTCTCTTTACAAGAGGCGGTGCATGGATACATATGCATGTTCGGTGAGCGGCAGTCCTACATACGTGTCAGGTTACACATTGAGTGTGGAGGTCTAGCTAGGGTGTTGTGGCATATAGGGCTCGCACTTATCATGTCCTAACCAATTTAGATACTAACACGTAGGTCTCTTATTTTGAAACAACTAGATTGGTATCTAAGTCAATCACTAATTTAGCTACAATTTAATATATGGTCTCTAATGTAGCTACTTCACTTTGGTCTTTCTTATTGTCGGAAAAGTAGCTACTTTACATTTGGTAGCTAAAATTAGTAACCAATTCCGCAACAAATTTAGCGAGAATCCTTTTAGCTACAGACCATATTATGTTGAAAGTTCTCATTCTATTTATAATTAGCTACTGAAATCAAGTGATTTGCTACTGAAATCTTTGTAACTAATTGGCTTTCACCTTGTAATACTCATTGCATGAAGGCAATCTCATGTACGGTGAAGAGAATTTTCGGTATGAGACATAGGATGAAGCATGAATTAATAACCTAAACAAGAGTGTTTTTCTATGGTGAATCATATCCCGCCAAATAAGCCAAAGAAAGAAACAGAAAAGAAACCAAGTGGTGTTAGTTTAGTGGTTATGGGTTAAACCTTGAAGTTTGCCAAAGACAGTAGTTGAAAGGTCCCATGTTCGAATAACGGAGGCGATGCTCACTTGGTCACTGTATGTGGTCCCCGAAGTCGTGACTTACATGGTACATGTGACGGCGCGGAAATGCATGAACCCGGGGATTCAACCCCCTCGTCACCAAAAAACAGGTACGAGATTGTGTGGGAAAATCACAAAGTCACCGAACGCACGGTCTAGAGAAGGAGGATAATTCGATAGTTAAGTCCCGTTATTATATTTTCTAAAGAATTGTGATAATAGGTCATGTGTTCGATTCCATCCTCATATATTGTCTAATATTACGCTTCATTTGACTCTAAACAAATCTTTAAAACGTACGGTATTCGTGGGAACAGAGGGTACACAAAATTTGATCGATTTCCAATTTCTCCATAATAATTTAATAACTAAAGGGATTGAACAGAAATAAAGGTTGGTTTTACTATACGCATAAAAGTCCAATTAAGCATATAAATACAAAAGTAATAAATTATCCATTTGATGAGAGTAAAGATGAACCAATAAAAAGGAGACAAGAGAAAAAGAGGAGAAAACAAGGAAGAGGAGAAGAGAGATGAAAGAGCATGCATGGCATAAGCATAGGTGAATGGTAGGGGTGTGGTGTGTGTCAAGAAAAATAAAGAACGAAGCAAACAATTTAAACAAATAAGTCTCTTTTTCGACGAATTTTTCGTCTTTTAAATTAAAATAAATTAAATATTACTCACTACTTAATACTTATATAGAAAAGATAAAAATACAAAAAGTCTAGAGAAAATAAGATACTTTTAAGTGGATTTAAACGGAGGGAGTATATATAAGTTTTAATAAATATCAAATTATCTTTGTAAAAATTGCATGTCGAGAAGATCTTGGAATTTCAGGGTACTAAACTAACTAGTTAACTACTACATCATTACTATTGATTGTTCATTTGATTATTAAAATTTATTATATCATTATTAAACATACTTGTCAAATTTTTTTTTATAAAATTCGCCACAAAAATAAGACAATATTAGTGGAAATCAAGTTGCTCATAACTTGAAAAAACTCAAACCGTATATTATTGGTGATAGAAAATGGATGAAAGAGACACTCATTGATATTGAAATATTTGTATCAATATATATTGTAACTCCTAATAATATACTAATTTTTTATTCTGGAAGGAAAAAAACACATTCATTCAAAATATTTTTTTTTGTTTCATTTTTAACATTATAATATAATATTCTAAAACAAAATTCAAAACAAAACATTGCGTTATAAATTAAAGAAAAAAATTGTCGCAAAAAAAATTATCCCCACTCTATATTAAAATCATGCATCCGTCACTGATATAAGAGATAATATAAGAGTTAAGACTTAAGACGGATAGTTCCGTTTTGAACAATAATATGCGAACAATACAACTCCTCAAAACCCTCGTGCCACTTTATCTTTCTTCCGCCATTCGTTATTTCCTCAATGGTGCACCCTAGCGGTGCCTTATTACTTTTTTCATCAAATCCTTAATGTATAATTAATTACATATTATTATTATATAGTTGGGATAGGATTCTAGGTAGAATAGATTGATGCTTGCTGGTCAGCTTCTTGTTTCGAGTTCTCCCAGTCAATTTCTGTTTGAGTAGCTTTTAATTCTTGATGCATGGTTGTATTATTTCAGTATTTAATGGGTCAAACGGGTTGGGGTGGGTCGGTCTGTTGGAAGTAATACAAAGGTTAATAATGTGGTTTAAATACACATTACATTACAGAGAAACCTTTTTAATACCCTGTAAAAGAATTTCCACATTTTCTCCACTAATTGCATCTTTATTCTCATTAAGTGCATGTTTATAACCATTAACATCAAGGTTGATTCATGTTTATGGTACTTGAGTAGTGGTTATGCCATTAACTTGCTAGTTATGGTGCTAATTAACCACTATAAATATGAGAATTGTAGTCATTAGAGAAAAACATCTTTCATATATCTCTACTACATTCTTTATGATAATTTTGAGCATACCATATGAGTTCCAACCCCTAATTATTGAGTACACAACTTTTAGGAGTGTTGTGTGACCTTGGGGGACGACACTCATTCCGATTTGTACCGTAGTTGGGGTGATTTCGTTTCTCATTCAGTGGCCTTCATACCACGACACAACAACATATATTTTCTCAATATATCTTCGCCCATATAATTGACCTTAATTTTCCAACACAGTCATCCATATATTTCATTACGAGTTGGGTTGGACTGATTATTTTAAATTTTGCGTCAATTTGGATATTAAGGCCCTGTTCTTTCTGGCTTATTTTCAGCTCGTTTCAGTTCAACTCAGCTCTATTCAGTTCAGTTCAGTTCAGTTCAGTTCAGCTCAGCTCAGTTCAGCTCAGCTCTATTCAGTTCAGTTCAGTTCAGTTCAGTTCAGCTTAGCTTTATTCAGTTCGGTTCAGTTCAGTTCAGCTCAGCTTCATGTAATTCATTTCAGTTCAGTTCAGCTCGACTTTATTATTAAGTACATCCCACATTATTATTATTATTATTGTTGTTGTTGTTGTTGTTGTTGTTATTATTATATTTATTTATTTATTTATTATTCTATTTATTATTATTAATTAATACTACCTCCGATTTCCTACGATGTTCCCCTTTCCGTTTTGGTCTAATAACATTGATGTTCCCTCTTTCCTCTTTTGGACAACTTTGTGTGGTCCAAAATCATTTTCATATGGGGTCATGTGTATTGTGTGGTCCAAATTAATCCCTTATTTCTTGGGTTAAAATCAAAAGGGAACAACACAAGAAATCGGAAAGAGTAATTCTTATTATGATTATTATTGTTATCATCTTGACGTGCTTTATCTTTGAGGTCATTATGGACACCAATATCGCACCCTTTTTTTCCAATTTATTTTCTAACTTTGTCCATGAATTTCTTCCGTTCTTTATCATTATTCCTTGAATACTTTGATGTTGTATAACTGGAATAGCAGTTTTATGCATCCGAATGAAATTATGAAGTGTAAAAGCGGATACGATAATTGACATTTGATATTTCGTTATCATTTGTGGCATGTTTTTTAACACCTTCCACCTTCTCTTCAGCAAACCAAACGTCATTTTAACCGTCATCCTCAAAGATGAATGACGATAATTAAAATGTTCAAATATTCCGCTAGTAGGTGCATGCTTATATTCAGGCACATGGTTTCTTACGTTTGGATGGCTAATAGGAGACAAATACCCAAGTGTATATGAGTATCCCGAATCCACCAAATAATAATTACCTATAAATGTTTATATATATAAAAACAATTAATGTTTAGATAATAAAAAAAATGAAATACATGTCACATTTACCACATTTAGACGTAAAAAGTTTAGATAATAAAAAAAATAATTTATGTTAATTAGACGTAAAATATTTAAATGTTGCTTTTGTTAATTTTAAAACACAAGAAAAGAAAAAAACAAAGTCAATTAGAGTTTACTACAAAAAAAAATACTTAAAAATTAATATTTTTTAAATATAATTGTTTCTTAATAAATCGCAAATTTGTATAAATCAAACATTTTTTATATTATTATTATTATTTAGTATACTTTAATTAAACTTAAGTTATATTTCTATTAATTTCAGCTTCATTCAGCTCAGTTCAGTTCAGCTCGATTAAATTCAGTTCAGTTCAGCTCAGCTCGATTCAGTTCAGCTCAGCTCAGTTCAGTTCAGTTCAGTTCAGCTCAGCTCGATTCAATTCAGCTCAGTTTAGTTCAGTTCAGTTCAGTTCAGCTCAGCCTCATTCAGTTCAGCTCAGTTCAGTTCAGCTCTAAAAGGCCAGAAAGAACAGGGCCTAAGTTGCTGGTTATTTTAAGTTTGTGTCATTTTTAATCGGGTAACTTTAGAGCATGAGTCATCTCGTATCCGGTCATTTTAAGCAGTAATTAAAACACTATAGTTACTACTTACTGCCAACAAATGCCCCTTTATTTTGATATATATAGTATTAACAAGACTTTGGCCCTGTTCTTTCTGGCTTATTTTCAGCTCGTTTCAGTTCAGCTCAGCTCTATTCAGTTCAGTTCAGTTCAGTTCAGCTCAGTCCAGTTCAGCTAAGCTCTATTCAGTTCAGTTCAGTTCAGTTCAGCTCACTTCAGTTCAGCCCAGCTTCATTCAGTTCAGTTCAGTTCAGTTCAGCTTTGCTTCATTTAATTCATTTCAGTTCAGTTCAGCTCGACTTTATTAAGTATATCCCACATTATTATTATTATTATTATTATTATTATTATTATTATTATTATTGTTTTTGTTATTATTATTATTACTATTATTATAATATTTATTTATTATTCTATTTATTATTATTAATTAATAATTCTTATTATGATTATTAATGTTAACATCTTGATGTGCTTCATCTTCGAGGTCATTATGGACACCAATATTGCACCTTTTTTTTTCAATTTCTTTTCGAACTTTGTCCATGAATTTCTTCCGTTCTTCATCATCCATGTTTGAATCCGTTCTTCCTTGAATACTTTGATGTTGTATAACTAGAATACCAGGTTTATGCATCCGAATGAAATTATGAAGTGTAAAAGCTGATACGATAATTGACATTTGATATTTCGTTGTCATTTGTGGCATGTTTTTTTAACACCTTTCACCTTCTCTTCAGCTGCCCAAATGTCATTTCAACCGTCATCCTCAAAGATGAATGTCGATAATTAAAATGTTCAAATATTCCGCTAGGAGGTGCATGCTTATATTCAAGCACATGGTTTTGCACGTGTGGATGGCTAATAGGAGACAAATACCCAAGTGTATTCGGGTATCCCGAATCCACCAAATAATATTTACCTATAAATGTTTATATATAAAAATAATTAATGTTTAGATAATAAAAAAATGAAATACATGCTACATTTACCACATTTAGACGCAAAATATTTAGATAATAAAAATAATAATTAATGTTAATTAGACGTAAAATATTTAAATGTTGCTTTTGTTAATTTTAAAACACAAGAAAAGAAAAAAGCAAAGTCCATTAGAGTTTACTACAAAAAATAATACTTAAATATTAATATTTTTTTAATATTATTGTTATTTAAAAAATCGCAAATTTGTATTAATCAAACATTTTTTTTATATTATTATTATTAGTTAGTATACTTTAATTAAACTTAAGTTATTTCTATTAATTTCAGCTTCATTCAGCTTAGTTTAGTCCAGCTCGATTAAATTCAGTTCAGCTCAGCTCGATTCAGTTCAGCTCAGCTCAGTTCAGTTTAGTTCAGTTCAGCTCAGCTCGATTCAGTTTAGTTCAGCTCAGTTCAGTTCAGTTCAGTTCAGTTCAGCCACATTCAGTTCAGCTCAGTTCAGCTCTAAAAAGCCAGAAAGAACAGGGCCTTTGTACGTATTAGTAATGTTAGGTCACTCTAATTTAATCACTTGGGATTATTTTGAAACTAGTCAATTACGAGTGGAGTTATTTTGGGTTTTAGTCAATATTGATTAACAAAGGTTCGAGTCTGGTCGAAAGATTTTATATCACTTTTGGATTTAGAGCCACCCTTATCAAATGAGGTCGATAGCTAACCATTTTTTTATGTGCGAAATATTTTAAAGGGATATTCTACGGTGTACTCTTAAATTTTTCAATTTTCTATTTTGTACCCTGCGTTTTTTAAATTTTATAGTATGCCGGCTTAAACTCTATACATTGACTTTATTTATTGGCTTTAATTTGCTAATTTAATTTCTTAATTTATCTATTAAATCGTCTATTTAACATTTCAATTACTCGACAACCTACTCATTTACTTTTTTGTTCACCGAATTACCATTAACCAACCAAATCCCTTTACTATAAAAGGAATAACTTTTCAAGGATTTGTATTGGTTGATGGATTAATGAAAATGATTTTTTTTTAATTATGGTAGGGTCCACCATGATCTTATGCATAATTAATTAGTTGCCTCAAATTTTTCATCAATTTAATTTATTCTCTACTTTCATCAATTTAATATGAAGTCTTTCGAGGTCCTAACTTCAATTCAACCGTAAAATCAAATCTTCGATGATCATTGATAATAAGTTAACTAATTTTACATAAATTAAAGGGATATATTAAATATAATAATATGATTGAAACGCATAAACTTTAAAGATGAGTATATGCCAAGATTAAATAAGTTTTTAATATTACGTTAACATGTAATAGTTAAAATGATTAAATTGAGTGACGATGAGAATAAAACAAGAATAAACGAATACCAAATATAATAATAATCTATAAATTGGCGAAAATTAAAACATTTAGATAGTGGAAATCAACAAATTACAATAGTTGAGATTTGATAATCAACGAAAATATGTAACCCCGTCTTAAATGTACGTAAAAAAATGGGATTATATTATATGGTCGGAGTTTTTTTTGGATAGTTAGAGGGTCAACTAAAAAAAATTGGGTTCATTGCGAATTTGCGATGGTTTGGAAGTTGGAAGACTCGGAACTTAGGACTAAATCCGTAAACATTTAAAAAATATTTTTTTTTTATCAGCTATTATTATTCTTAAGTTTAAAACGGGTCTCCTCACGGATTATAGGACACATATTTTATTTTCGTCATGCATAATGCTTTTTCATCCTACATATGTATATTTGACCCGTTTTAAACTTAAATCGATAAGTCGTTCTAAATAAGATTTGTGTGCTTAACGTGCATTTTTTCGATTTAATAAAATTAGACCCGTGCATTTTTTGCACGGGCGTAAAACTAGTACTATACAAATCTAACTCAATTTCATCAAATTGCTATTATTATTCCATGCTTCATATATAACATATATTTTAGTAGAAGTTTATGCTTATTTAAAGTTATTTGTGATACTTCCTATATATATAGAATGACGATACCACATTAATTAGTCAAAATAATGGTTAAATTACGACTTTTTATAGTGATAAAGTTATTGGAGATTTGAATGAGGACATTACGGAGAATAAGTAAGAAGTTTAAGGGTACTACATAGAAACTATAAAATGTAGGGGTACAATATAGAAAATCGAAAAATACAGGGGTACACCATAGAATATCTCTATTTTAAAAGACAAATTTAATGTGATTTCAACGACATTAAACTTCCTAATATGTAATCCAATCCATCACAAGACCACCACCTTACACCCTTACACCCATCACCTTACACCACACGACCACCACGTTGCCGATAATTCACTACAACCCCTCATTGTTGCTACTCCGATATTGCACCACCGCACCACTGCCCTTTCAACTCAACTCCCTAACCCCTTGAAAACCTAGCTTGCCTCACACCCCGAAACTTGTATTATCTATACCATAAGTTTATTTTCTTTCTTAGTTAACTGTCGTGTTATTTGAATAACGAAAATAAATGATGATACATCGTTCGTTAATATCATTTATTTATTTTTAATTGATTAATTTTCTCAAAAAATAAAAAGGTAAATTAATTGTTGGGAAGTCCGGAGAGAGTATTAACCTGATTTTACCTACTTGTAAATAGTTGTAATGATCTAAAGTCTATGAGGTGATTCGATTGCCTATTATTTTGCATTTACGTGTGAGCAGCTTGTACGAAGTAAAACTGATATGAAGTCCCGGCTTTCTGGTTACAAGCCAACTAAAGATATTTGTCCGTGCCTCGTTACTGCCCTCGTATACTATATGTACGGAGTATCTATGTATTTCCCTTTGACTTGTTAAAATTTAGACAACTTTTTGATGTCAACTAAATCATTTCATTGCAAATATATACACTAAATATTTTATATTATTGTTACTCCCTTTACTAGTTTAGATTCCGTAGAATAAATTTATAGATAATGTAATTTTATTATTCAAAGATAAATACTAAGATATGTTACATGGCTTATTTATAATTACAAACTATGTCTAAGGAAGGTAAAGATCATCCTACATTTAATGTGGGAATAATATGCATTTATGTACATTAATGTGATTGATTGCAAAATTGATCACAAATAATTAGTTTCCTAATTATTTGAATTCGGTATCTCTACATCCCCCCGCAAGATCGACGGCCATGGGAGAAGTCCGATCTTGGACATTAGTATATTGAATCTGGGTCGATGTAACGGCTTTGTTAGAGCGTTGGCCAATTGATCATCGTTGGCAACAGGAACAACTCGAAGAGTTCCAGCTTGACATTTTTCGCGCACAAAGTGGTAATCTAGAGCTAAATATTTCATGCGACTATGAAACACGGGATTAGCACTTAAGCTTGTTGCTCCTAAATTATCACAGTATACCGTTGGCGTTGTCTCGGACTGTAGGCGGAGCTCAGTAAACAAATTCGAGAGCCAAGCTAGCTCGGCTGTGGCGTTGGCTATTGACCGATACTCCGCTTCTGTTGACGAACGAGCAACTGTACGTTGTTTTTTTGAACTCCAGGATATTATATTTTTACCTAGATAAACAACATAAGCAGCAGTAGATGTAAAATCGTTTGGATTACCTCCCCAATCTGAATCAGAGTAGGCGTGTAAGACCATTGGTGAGTGTTTGAATATCATAATACCATGGGACGAGGTACCGACCAAGTAACGCAGCAATCTTTTCAATGCAGTCCAGTGAGGAATGGTTGGGGAGTGCATATACTGTGAGAGTTTGTTAACGGCATAAGCAATGTCGGGCCTCGTGAGTGACAAATACTGTAACCCACCAAGGAGAGCACAATATTTTGTCGGGTCGTCGAACGGTGGTCCATCATTTGTGGCGTCCATGGGAGTGGTAGCGGATTTGGCGTCGAGCATGTTGGCACGTTGCAGGAGATCCATGGTGTTGATTTAAAAACAATCCTTTGGAGCACATTTGCACCTCCACGCCTAAAAAATAGTTGAGGTCACCAAGATCCTTGAGGGAAAATTGGACCGCAAGAGCATTTATGAATGCTGAAACGTGAGTCGGAGAGGAGCCTGTGACAATTATATCATCAACATACACAAGGATATATAAGGGGTTAGTGCCATGACAAATAAACAAGGATGTATCGCAGACGGAGTTTGTGAAACCATTTTTGAGGAGATAATTTCGCAATTCGGTGTACCAAGCCCGGGGGGCCTGTTTTAACCCGTATAGCGCTTTCCTGAGTTTGCACACGTGAGTTGGTTTTTGGGGATCAACGAAGCCTTGGGGTTGGGCCATATAAACTGTATCAGTTAGTGTCCCTTGAAGGAAGGCATCATTAATGTCTAGTTGACGTAGTGACCACCCATTGCTAACGGCAAGACTGAGTAGAACTCGAACTGTGACAGGCTTAATTACTGGGCTAAAGGTTTCGGAGTACTCAAGGTCGGGTCTTTGGTGAAAACCCTTTGCTACGAGACGGGCTTTATGTTTATTGAGTGAACCATCGGGGTTGTATTTGGTTCGAAAGACCCATTTACAACCTACGATATTTTGAGACGGATTGGGTGGCACAAGTTCCCATGTTTTGTTATTTATAAGGGCCTGAAACTGGGTTTCCATGGCTGTACGCCAAGTTGGACTAAGGAGGGCTTGCTTAGCGGTGGTGGGTTCGGATGTGCGGAGTTCGGTGTTGAGATTGAGCTTATTAATGGGTTTATAGATATTAGGAGAGGCACGTGTTCCATGGTTGTGGGGAGGTGGAGTCGGGGTAGGCGTAGTCGGTGGAGTGGTCTCGGTGGCAGAGGCTTCGAATGAAGTAGAGGCAGAGGGGGGGGTTTGAGGCGTTGATGAGGGAACTGGAGAGGAAGTGGAAGACAGGGACAGGGACTGGGAAGGTGTGTTGGAGTCAGGGGCAGGGGAGTGTGGTGTGGGGGATCGTGGACTGGGTGGGTTGGGTTGGTCGTCGTTGGGAGGCGGTGGTGGGGGATTAGTAGTAGGCGTAGGTTGTTCATGAGGGAGAGTTGCAAGGCCAATCGAGCACCATTCGTTGGTCGTTGTGGGTGGGCTGGTCGGGTTGGTCATGGAAGCAAATGGATAGCTTTGTTCAATAAATTGAACATGCCGAGAGCTATAAATACGATTGTTGGTGGGATCGAGGCATAGGAATGAGTGTTGGGATGGCGAGTACCCAATGAAGACACAAGCAATGGACCGTGGTTCAAGTTTGTGGTGTGTATAGGGACGGAGCCACGGGAAACATTAGCATCCGAAATTGTGGAAATTTGCATATTTGGGTTGTTGGTTAAATAGCCGAAAATAGGGTGTGTCATTTTTGAGTGTGGGTGTTGGCATTCGGTTAATTAAGTAGGTGGCTATTTGAAAAGCATAGGACCAATAAGACAGAGGCATGGAAGCATGAGCGAGTAGAGCCAATCCGGTGTCTACGATATGCCGGTGTAATCGTTCCGCAAAGCCATTGTGTTCCAGTGTATGAGGAGGAGAGGTGAGATGTTGAATTCCAAATTTTGCAAAATCCGGTTTCAATTTTTCAAACTCACCTCCATTGTCGGAGTAAAAAAATTTTATTGAGCGGGAAAATTGTTTCTCAACTAAGGATTTAAATGTGAGAAATGTTGCTTGGGTGTCCGATTTTTTTTTAATGGAAATAACCATGTGAAACGTGTGAAATGGTCAACAAAAATTACATAGTACTTATAATTATTAATTGAATATACTGGTGATGACCATAGGTCACTAAAAATTATTTGAAGTGGGGTGTCGGATTTGAGAGACGATTGCGCAAATGGTAATTTATGGCTTTTATATAAATGACAAAAGGTGCAATCTTTATTATTAATAATAGTTTTGGAATCATAACTAGAAACAATGCTTTTTAAAACGGATAAATGGGGATGACCAAAACGATGGTGTAGGTCAGCCGTTGTTAAGGTGGTAGTGTGGACTTGCGGTGCCGTTGACACGGGCCAATAGTAGACTCCATCCTTGGCCGGGCCCATAAACTTCACAGCACCTGTTTCACGGTCCTTCACAAAAAAAGCAGTGGAACAAAAGTCAATGACAACATTATTTTCATGGCAAAATTTTGAAACGGAAATAATTTTTTTATGCATAGACGGTACATGTAAAACATTTTTAAGTTGAAAAATAGAGATAGATGTGGAACCAGTGTTTAAGATGGGGAGTCCCGATCCATCGCCAATGACTATTTCATCAGTGCCAGCATAGGGTTGGTGGAGGGCTAGGTTGTCAAGATCGGTGGTGACATGGTGAGATGCACCACTATCAAGAAGCCATGGTTTGGGAATGGGAGATGTTAGAACCGTGGGATGGGCTTGGGGTGTAGCCGTGGGGTTTCGAGTATACGGTGGTACAGTGATGTCGGGATGTAGTTTTTTGAAAATAGTGCAATACGCAAGTGTGTGACCTTGAGTATGACACCATTGACATTTTCCTTTGAATGGGTTGCGGGGATTTTGGTTAGAGGAATCGGAGGGGGCAGCGGATGAGGTTGAGCGAGTGTAATGGCGTGTGTAGGTAGGATAGGCAATGGCAGGGAAGTCTTGGGTAGGGCGTGGGACATTTTGAGAAAGAAGAAGCTCACGGTGAATTAATTTTTCGAGTAAGGTGGTGAAGGGGATAGGATCGTCACGTGCGTTTATAGCATCAATGACGGGTTGATACGTGTCATCAAGACCGTCAAGGACACGGTCAGTGACGTCCTCGTCAGGAATGATAGTGCCAAGAAGAGCAAGTTCATCAATGGTGGATTTGATACGAGTCATGTATTCAGAAATGGAAGAGGTGCCTTTGGTGATGTTTTTTAATTTATGACGGAGTTGTTTGATGTGGCCACGGGAAGGACGGGCGTAGGATGACGCGAGGGTAGTCCACGCTTCATAGGTAGTGGTTAGTCGGTTTAGGAGAGGGGAGACGGTTGAGGTTAGGGTGCTAGGAGAATAGTAATTTGTCTTGCCGTTTCCAGGTGGTGTACGCCGGATTGGGAGTAGGTGGTGCGTCGGCTGTGGTGGCAGCCACGGTTGCAGAAGGGAGTGGGGTTCCATCTATGTGTGACGAAAGGCCATACCCATCGAAAAGAGACTCAAGTTGGAGGCATCATTGTCTATAATTGGTGCCATCAAACTTAACAATGGAATGGACATTCAAGATGATGAAAGGAGTTTTCACTAGTAGAAAAATGACATTTGACAAGCACAAATGGCTACGGTTGTAGTTAATAACAGTAGCCGTAAAGATTTTGGGAATGGGCTTTTACAAAGGCTACGGTTGTTTTTAAAAAACCGTGGCCAAAACTTAAAAAGCTACGGTTGTAGTTAATAACCGTAGCCAAAACTGTTTAAAAAAAATTAAAAACGGGGGTTGTTCTTAGAACCGTAGCTATAGTCATATATCTTTTTAATTCTTAAAATCCCTGTACGCGTTTGAAACCAGTCTTCATTCTCCATTTCCCCCATTTCAGCAATTTCATTAACAAAAAAAATCCGCTCTCGCCACTGCTGCTACCGCCACTGCCGCTCCGTCGCAACTCCGCCATTTAAGCCACCTCACTGCCTCTGCCTCTCACTGACATTTTAAGGTGCGTTTAATTTTTGTTTGTAATTTCAGTTTGGTAGATCAATTTTAGGGATTGTTATTTAGGGATTGTTAATTTGTTTAATTAGGGACTGTTATTTGTGTTATTGGTTGTTGATAAGAGACATAGTTGCCATAAGGCGTTGGAGAAGGTTGGTTTTCTGAGTTAGGATTAGAATCTCCTCTTTTCGGGAAACGGAGAAGTTTCGTGCGAATATGGTATAACTACCTGCTGTACGTACTACTCTAGCGTAGGAGCTATCAGGAAGCTCAGAAAAAACCCATCAAAATTGAATCTTTGCTGTCAAAGTTTGATCTTTGATGTTGTTTATGCAGTTTTTTTATTGTATTGTGATTAAGTATGAATGGTATTGTTGTTGTTTTCATGTGGTAGAAAATTATTTTATGGATAAAAGGGTTGGTGGTATTTATAAATTATGAGACCGTCTCATATGAGAATTAGTGAATGTCAAGAATGATAGGCATGGACTACCTTTTGAATACAACAGGAGGAATTTTGTTATGACTGATGTTTGATATTTATTTGTGAGATGAGAATCGAGTTTGCATAATGGTTAAGGACAGTTTGATGGACTGAAGGGTGGGTTTATATAAGGTTGCTAATGTGTAATTCATATTGTGGGTTTGATACAAGTACATTGATTGGTAATGTGTTATTTTTCAAATGGTTGGATATGAAGTATAAGTATGGTAAGGAAGATGAATTATAGTAGACATCGAGAGGGGTTGGGGATGGATCAATAGTGGTTGAACATAGTATATTAGTGTTAATATTAGTATGATGTTAGTATTGTTGAATTTATTAAATTAGAATAATATTGTCTAGCTAGTATAATATTAATAATATTGTTGAAAGTGGTAAATTAGTCCTCTGTATGATCTTTGTTTAAAAAGAAGGCATTATTAACGTTCTCTGTTGTTTGCGTGTTTAATTGATTGTATTGTAAATAAAATTCATTAAACCAGGACTGCAAAAACTTACTAAGTTTTGTCGAATTATGAGTCCAGAGCTGACAACTCCAATATATTCTGCCTTGTGTGAAGGTAACCCTTGTTTAACTCAAACTTCTTGTGGTAGTTATTACAAATCAATTCAATTCAATCGTGATGTTGTCGTCATAATACAATTCAATTCAATCGCCTAAGCCCAATTCAATTCACACGGCTGTTGTCGTCTGTTTTGTCTCCTTTCAGTTGAGGTAAATTTCTTCTCTCGTTTTTTATAACCATGGACGATTTGTTTGTAATTTGTTGCTTGAATTATAGTCACTATTATTTATATTGCTTGAATTATTTATATTGATAATCGATTTAGATATTAATAGTGCTTAAGATGTAGTTCGACTAACAGAGTTAGGGAATAGGGGACTGTAATCGATTTAGATATTAATATTGCTTGAATTATTTCTATTGATAATTGAGAAGTGGCGAGTTATCAGCGATAGGTATGTTAGTTGAGCAATTTACGTTTCATACACTTTATAAACGAAAACGTTAAAATATTGTTGAAATGCTGCAGTCCGGGAACATCAGTCACCGTGAGTTCACTGCTAATAGGGCTCATTCTACCTAGACAAGCAGCATTTGTCTTCCCCTTGTTGTTTTTATCCAACTTAACAAAAAAATCAGCCAATGACAAAATTAGTCTGAAACAACAGGTAATGGATTTTCCTACCAAAAGTTACTATACTCCGAAGTGTTAAAAACAGAAGTTGCATTATAATACCGGTGTGTTTGGTGCCAACTCCTTCAGTTTACTGTTGTGTGCGCTGGTCTCATGCGAGGAGCTGTATCAGTGGCACTTGCTTATAATCAGGTAAATTTCCGCCTTTTCCGTTTATGACCGAACTAATTGCAAGTTCAATACGTCTGAGCTCTTACTGTATGAACTTGCGTACAGTTTCGGTTTCGAAAATCCATTCATATTTGTACTCCATATACCGAAATAATTTTCAAAATAGTTTGATGCTCCTTCCTCTACTTTGATACAACCTGAACTCCATCAGAAATTTTGTAGTCTTGTCTGAACTTCCCTAGCCATCTCGTATCCTTCCTGCGCATAGACTGCTGGATCATATGCAACTAATGCAAGCACCTGATTTATTTTCTTAATATCAGCACTAGAAAATTCTGGTTGTTGGAGAGTAAATTACAAGTTGTTTTCCTATGCTGCTGCCAGATACTGTATATGCACACATTCACCACTGCTTTCATTACCCTCTTCTGTAATCTCGAGTATCTACAATTAATTATCCACCGTAGGCTATTATCTTTGTTGATGGTCAGACCAAGCCAATCATCTACCCCTGCCATAACTCTCCTACTGTACTCACATTTGAAAAAAAAATAGGTAGGCTGGCAATGGTTTTTGGCAGGGGCTGGAAATTAAATTCATGCTGATCATATTAATGCTATTGTGCTGCTACTGCACTATTTCTACTTAACACTGGGTCCCTACGTGCTGCTACTACCCTACATACGACTATCTACTGTTATACACTCTACTGCAGACTGCTCACGACTATCTGCCCATACTTACTGCGACTGACCCCCCTGCACACTTCATTACTATGCTATTTCACCACTACTCTACACCGTGTTCAAGACCTATTACATACTATTACACGCTCACAACCACTCACTGCTGCTACTACACTTATATTGCTCTTGCCATTATGTTATTGTTTCTATGTTATTGCCACTGTTGGTCTGTGTTGCAAACACTACATGTTACTACACATCTATGCCTCTGTCACTGTGATTGATATGGTTCTTC
This sequence comes from Silene conica, assembly GCA_029255685.2. Taxonomy (NCBI): domain Eukaryota; kingdom Viridiplantae; phylum Streptophyta; class Magnoliopsida; order Caryophyllales; family Caryophyllaceae; genus Silene; species Silene conica. The sequence goes on along the minus strand of CM055318.2, from coordinate 74,296,104 downwards.
TTACTGTTTTCGTTGGTTAATCATTGTTGTTGTCACGGTTATATACACTACCGTGGGCTGTCGTTATCACTGAACATCACTGCACTGTAGTTGATATTGTTGCTGTCATTCACTGCGTGCTACACCACTCTACTGCACCAACTGTTGCTACTTCACTACTTCTGCCCACTGCTCACTATTACTGCCACGGTACTTACTGCACTAACTGCACTACCATACTGTTGTTCTCTGTCATCTGCGTGTGTAAACCAGTGCTCAGTGGCTGTCTCTGCTCAGCATTACCTTAGTCTCTCAAAGCTACTGGTTGTGGTGTAAGAGTGACACTTCGCATACTATTGTCATACACGATAACTTGGTGTCATTTAGCCTTTGTTTTCATGCTTGCAGCCCCTTGTGTTGGTACAGAAATTTAGTTGTAAACTGAGCACTTCCTCGTGTTCTTCTTTTGATTGTTCTGTACTTGCAGCCACAGGGCTTAGCGCAGAAGCTGCTGGTTGTCCATGCTCATAGCCTTAGTTTTAATTCAGAAATTTAGTTATGAACTTGGTGCTTCTTATCATGTTCGTATTGGTTGTTTCATGGGTATGCTATTTAGAATGCTTAGTAATAGTCATTATAGAATGCTCGTAATAATGGTAAAATGCGACTGGATGTGGGGGCTGATTTGCGTGCAACTCCCTTTACCTATGACTACTATAAGAGTAGTGAGTTTTATCCAAGTGATCATGTTGCAATTTAGTCTTATTCGGTGGGAACAAAACTAATCATTAGATGGTAGCTCATTTTGAGTGATAATGGGTTAGTGCAGAGCGCACAGAGTTTTGTGCGCTGGTTACTACAGTAATGTGCAGATTTGTGCAGCGACCAGAATTGTTTTTGTAGGGTCTGGACGTCGCTATGGTATTGAGCAGGAATTTTCAGATTAATGGTAGGCTTTGCAGGGGTTATTTACTACTGTGAGTCTTGATTTCTGCAACTTCGGGAATAAGGAAGCTGACTAGCAGGCGATGGGTTCAGCTGTGGTATCTTCAGGAGATGGGTTTTGAGGATGTCATTGGTGCAGCATAGGTTTAGTAGGTTGTATTGACTATAGAGTAATTGCAGCGTACACATGTCTTGATTACTAGGCAAAATTCTTTCAATAGTTTTACTATAGGCTGTATTGACTATAGAGTAATTGCATAATCTGAATATCATAACTTTGAATATATTATTTGACATTTTTTATTCTTTTATTAACGTAGGTAAAAATAAGAAGACGGTTGAAGGCCATCAAATTTTGAAGACTAGAAGCACGAAGGGAAATGACAAGCGATCTATCAATATGGACTTGTCGCTTGTATTATTAAGGGGTATCGGTGTATTTTGTGATCATGAAATATTAGCTTATTAATATATGTTATCGAAAACTTGAATTATATTGGAAATATGTATGCAGATACTGATTACATTGGTTTTTATTATAAAATAGACGAAGTTATTTTGCTTCCATTTGTTATAATAGCTGGACGAATCGACAATTCTAGCTTGGACAAAAGGCATGGCCTTTGGCTACGGTTGTGCAACCGTGGAGTTAAATGAACTTATGGCTATGGTGATTAATTACTAACCGTAGCCTGAGATGGAATTTTGACTATCAAAAATGGACTAACGCTACGGTTACTCATTATTAACCGTAGCAACAAAAGGCCTTATGGCAACGGTTATTTGTTGGTAACCGTAGCAAAAACGCACTTACGGCTACGGTTATTAATTATAAACTGTAGCAAATATTGACTTATGGCTACGGTTATTAATAATTACCCGTAGTAAAATTGGGCTTATGGCTACGGGTGTTACATAACACCCGTAGCAAAAAAAAACTTATGGTTACGGTTGCCAACCGTAGCCATTACTCCAATACCTAAGGCTACCCCCTGATTTGCTACGGTTGTACAACCGTGGCCATATGCGTTATTTAACCGTGGCCGTATGTCATTTCTGTACTAGTGTTTTGGATCATTTGGGTTAGGGATTGTGGCACCCGACATAATCGATCAAGGTGATGAGAAAGATGGAAAAAAAAAATTAGTGTTAGAGAGGATAGAATCTTTCTCTTGATACCATATAGAGAATGTAATTTTATTATTCAAAGATAAATACTAAGATATGTTACATGGCTTATTTATAATTACAAACTATGTCTAAGGAAGGTAAAGATCATCCTACATTTAATGTGGGAATAATATGCATTTATGTACATTAATGTGATTGATTGCAAAATTGATCACAAATAATTAGTTTCCTAATTATTTGAATTCGGTATCTCTACAAAATTTGGGGTATTTATGTTATTCTAATTTTTATACTATGTATTATTTAATCGCGTTAAATTAACACTTTATTAGTTTTTGATATTTTACGTCATTATATTTTCATATGAGAAAAAAAATTAAACTGTAAATTAAATTATTCAAAGAAAACGGAGTAAAATTAAACTGTAAATAATACCGGTATTCCAATAATTGTTCATTCTTCTCATTAAATTATCACTATCTTCTTTATTTAAGAAGATAGAAAATTTTTGAACCAAAAAAAAGAAGATAGAAAATTTGTGAATTCACATATTCTTCTAGTAGATAGGGGATTTTTTTAAACAAGTTCCACAATTATCTTAGGCATATAATAAACGAAATTATTTTTTCACATAAGATTTTACTTTTTCACGTACAATTTTTCATTAAGTTTTCATATGTTTTGTGGTGTAGAGGTACGAGACATTTTACCTCAATTTTATGTAGTTACATGAAGTCAATCCAAAAAGCAAACACTAACCATCTCTAGGGATAACCGAATGAAACGAAATAAAAATTTGTAATTGTTAGCTAGTTAGGTCAGGTTAAATTTTCTTTTAGATTATATTTATATTCGATCGATTGAGAAGATTGTTAGTTACTCGGTGGCGTTGGTGCATGGATGGCATGAGTGTGAAAAGGGAAGGTGGATTGAAAGGGAGGGTAGTGGTAGTAACATTACACGGCGGGTCTGGTTGGTGACTGGTGGTTGCCGGTGGGAGGTAGGTGGTTGCTTGGGAGGGAAGAGAATGGCAATATTGTGGGAGAGAGGAGAAAACAAATAATAAGGATAAAATTGTAAAATACGTATAAAAGAGCTAAATTTGTATATGAATAAGGAGAAATAGGAATATATATCGGAGATATTATCTCACACTTTTCTTAGTTTTTGAGCATATGAATATTTTTTTTAGCTTATAGGTATTATTTTTTGAGCATATGAGTATTTTTTTGAGTTTATGAATATTTTTTTGAGTTTATGAATATTTTTTTGAGGTTATTACCTTAAACTTTATTTGTTTTTTGAGCATATGAGTTTTTTTAGCTTATTACGACAAACTTTATTTATTTTTTGGCATATGTGTATTTTTCCGAGCTTATAAAAATTTATAAATTAGATTTTAATTTTTTTTCGTCGAAACCAAAATATAACTAAGTTTATATGTAATATTTTTGAGTTTTATTGTAAGTTTTTTAGCTTAATGCTTTAATAACTTAACTCAAAAACTTTATACCTATACTCTTAATTTTTAAGACAAAACTCAAAAATATTATTATAAATGCTCAAAAAGTATAAAATTGGTGGTAGTACATCGGATGTATGTTCCTCCTACCTATGAATAAGCATAAGTAACATAATAATAAATGTTAACCAATCAAGTGCCCTTAGAGCAATAGCAATAGTAAAACTTCATATAAAATTCTTGCTATTTCCAAGCTATTTTCACAAATTACTAAATTTAAGAACTTCACATTACAATAGAAGAACTCTACTTAATTCTTAATTAGGACCCACTATTAATTATCTTATCTTCATACACTTTTTTTTTTCTTGAAACCAACAAAGAACTTGGTTCTTAAATAAGAACCAAGTTCTTATTTTAACAAACCCAATGTGACTCACAATAGAAGAACTTTATTTTTGAAGTTCTTATTTACAAACCCAAAAATAAAAATTTCTATTGCTATTGCTCTTAGTGTAGCGTAGATCAGAGTTCCCTCAAAACATTCAAAGAATGGATTGCGAGGTCGTGGGTTCGAATTAATAGATTTAAAATTTGACTAATGCTTAAAGAGATTGAAAGTACTACTTATATTAACAAAGTGCACTTTCTTTTTTGGTTATCCATGCAAAAGAATTTCACAGTTAAGCGTGATTGACTAAAATAGTCTTTGGATTGGTTACCTCCTGAAGAGGTTCTCGGAAACCACACGAGTGAGCACAAAATGTGTTGGAAAGGACCTGTTATTGGGTGCACACTTTTGGGCCCGTTATTTGTCCTCACTTAAGCCCAAAAACACACAAGGCCTTGTTACTAAGTGGTGGGTGGAAGCTATTATAAACGTATCACAAGCTCTAGGTGGGTGACCCGTGTACTCCCGACCACAGGCTCACCACACGGTCGCAGGGTCACTCTGATACCATTTGTAACAACCAGACAATCTCATATTTTTCCCATGTGGGATAACTTTCCTCTCATACACTTGGGGTGTTACAAACTCCCCCACTTAAAGAACACAACGTCCTCGTTATGCCTCAAACTTGACCGTAGCGAAGCCCAGAATCCTCCCCCGCTAGGTGGGTGACCCGTGTACTCCCGACCACAGGCTCACCACACGGTCGCAGGGTCGCTCTGATACCATTTGTAACAACCAGACCCGCCACCGTCGTAACACAAACCCAATAAGATGAGTGCACACTTTTGGGCCTGTTATTTGTCCTCACTTAAGCCCAAAAGCACAAGACCTTGTTACTAAGTGGTGGGTGGAAGCTATTATAAACGTATCACAAGCCTCACATTCTACCGATGTGGGACAAATCTCCACACAATCTCATATTTTTCCCATGTGTTAATCCGTGGACTATGTATACAGCCTGACGAACTACAGTGAGTGACCGCTCCCGACCCTATATTTAAGCCGAACTGTTACAATGAACATCTTTGAAAGCATCGTAGAGCGACTACATTTTTGTCATCATTATTGTTTTCTATGAAATTTTGGATAAAAATGAATAAATAATAGGTAGACGTATGGTTTGTAGCGGAGTAAGCGGATTACTTATCCAATGTACTACCATTATTTTTATAGTTTCTGAGTATTATAATTAATAAATTTTTTGAGTTCGTTCACTAAAACATCAAACTCAACAAATTACAAACATTACATAGAAATTTAGTTAAATTTGAGTTTTGATGGGAAAAAAAATTAAAATCTAACTTGTAAACTTTAATAAGCTAAGTAAATACACATGGTGAAAAACAAAAAAATATTTGAGGTAATAAACTCAGAAAAAATACATTGCTAAAAGTAAGTAAAATTTTAGCTAATACATTCAAATTATGTTTCTTTTTCTCTTTGTAACACTCAAGCTCACCATTTGCGTGAATGTTATTTACTTAATCCGTAGTAAATTTAGAACATGTTACATTATATGAATAAAACAAGTTTATTTTATATGTATAAATAAGTTGATATTCGACATGTCTTAATATTAATACTGATATCAGTTTAAATCAATTTAACTATATTAAATTTAGTTCAATTTAACTCTATCTAATTTTGACACTTCCAAATCAAAAGAACTTAGGAGTCGTTTGGTTGCACGTAGAAATTCGTAAAACACATGATTTTAAAATTCACGTGAATTATAAAATGTTGTTTGGTTGCTACGTAGGAAATGCAATTCATGTAGGCATTCCCACCTGTCTGGGGCCCTAGGTAAGCCACTTCCTCCATTATGGAGGAATTGCAAATTAATGGGAAGTACAAATTCACGTGGATTGGGGTAACCAAACAAAAGGTCAATTTAGCAATTCACGTGAATTTAAAATTTCTACGTTTTTTAGTGGGTAACCAAACGACCCCTTAGATGGTATTACTTGAATTAATTGACCTCGAAACTTCTTATTAGACCATCTCCAAGCAAAAGGTCGATTTAATCGAGTCAATAACGTATTAACCCTTAATCTCACCTTATTGACATTGACCCTCTTTTACCCTCCCAAGCAGAAAGTCGATTTAAACGAGTCAATAATATAGTTTTTCTTTTCTTTTTTGCCCTTTTTCTAATTTGTAACCAATGAGAGTGTGCCATATAAGGGGTCAATTGGAGAGTCAATTTACTCCACCTTGGGTCACAAATTGACCCTCAACACCATTGAGTCAATACTAATTTGCACTTAATTGTAATTAACTTGACCCAAGCAAGCAATTGACCTTGTTTGAGAATGGTCTTAAAGGTCGTAATAATGTGGTATGAATGGAATTGGATGATGATTGATGATTCGACAAGGAGTAAAGTTGAATTAGATGAGGGAGAGGATAACGCAGGGATTAATTGGAAAAACGGCGGAATTTGGAAAGAGGTCCAACATTACTGCGACGTGTCCTGACAAATCTGTAATATGACAGCTTCATTTCACTCCCAACTCCCAATCCTCTTTTTCTTCCTTCCAATCATATTACAATCACATGTCTCCTCCATCACCCCATTCAACATTTCACCTTCTTTTTCCTAATTTTATATTCTCCGCCTACATCTCTCAAATTAGTCCTAAACAGTGCAAATTCTTCCATATACTCTATAAGACAAAACAGTTAATCTCAAATACCTTATTTTCGCTTATTTAAGTGGGTCATATTTGACCCATCGCAAATTTACGACAAATATGTCGGTCACAAACGAAATTTTTTAAGATTATACGGGTTGGCTTCCAATATGGCTCAACTAAATCGCAAATTCTCAATTGTGACTTTGTGACGGCATTATCAGTCACAAGCTTGCGGCGGGTCAAATAAAACTCATTTAGGAAGATAAAAACAAACCATTTGTCATTGTCTGTACACTTTCATTCTTGTCTTATCTAATTAAGTGGGTATACTTAACTCATCGCAAACTTGTGACGGATATACCCGTCACATAGAGACGTATTGTCATTAAATATGAATCGAGTTAAATTGTCTGAGTATTGTTAAAGGCCGTAAATTAGTTGTTAAAATGGTTTATAGATTATTGTTTAAAAATATAGTTTATATATAATGTAGATTAAAATGAAGAGATTGAAACGTGAAAGGATGTACGAAGAAAGAGAAAATAAGAAGGGACGTTGTAGGCACTAAAATTTATTCAAGTATCAAAAATACATAAATGAATTAAATTAAGATAATAAAAAATAAATTACTCAATTTATTTATCTCTGTCCCTTTTAAATCAAATTTGGGTCATTCTGAGTTATTCGGATTTAAACAGAAGTCAAATTGGGCCAAAATTGTAAACAAGCCGAAAATTGGTCTGGAGCCCAAAGCCCAACGAAGCCTAAACTTTTCTCCATAAATAGAGCGAAGCTTGTTCAAAAAAAGGAAATTACTTTTTCACATACGGATTTTACTTTTTCACATACACTTTTTCATTAATTTTCCAAAAGATACCCTTTTCTTAAATCTACACAAATTAAAACTTCTGTGATATCTTTAGCCCTAAAATCCCTATATTATAAAAGGAGTAGAATTTCAAGCATTTTCATTGGTTGTTGATTTTCATAAAAAAAAAAATTTGATTAATATTAATGTAGGGCCCCCCATAATCCTCAAACTAATTAATTACCCTCTTTCTTCCTTCCATTTTCTATTAATTCAATAATTCTTTACTTCTTAATTTAATAAATTGTAAAATTATTAAAATTAATTAACTTTTAAAAATCATTAAATTTAATTAACTCTTATTTTTAAAAAAACGAACAAGTAAATAGCCGAGAGAATGCACTGAGATAATGTTACTGTTGTTCATCGTATAACGAGTATTATTCATTGTATAATTACCATTTTTTTAATTACATATTTACCTCTACAACAAAGATAAACAACAAAATAAAAAATTTATATAAATAGAGTTGAAAAACGAATATCAAATTTTTCTAAAGGTATTATATTTTGAACACATACTTTATATCAAATTAAACGAGCCCAATAAATAAAAAAAATACATATATAATATAAAAAAAATATTAAAATCATACATTTTTTTAATTTATTCACCTTTTTTTATTGATTTTTCAATTTAATAAAATTAAACCCGTGCATTTTTTGCACGGGCGTAAAACTAGTCAAATCTAATTGTTTTAAAAACCTCACCGACGAATTAGAATCTTCAATTAATGAATTAATTTTGTTTGTTTAAGAATTAATTATGTGGACTCTGGAGGTTGGTCGTCTGGGGACGGTGATTTTCTGTGGTGAGGTCGGCTCGGGATGTGGTGTTGGTGGTCTGGGGATGGTGGTTTACGGTAACGAATAATTATATTTTTCTTTTGGTTATTTTTAATTTACGGTGGAGGTTGTGGATGGCTTTGATGCGGTGGTGTTGGTGACCGGGTGAAGGGAAACAAATTAATTGGATCGAGGAATGGAGAAAAATGACAAGGGTAATATTGTAAAAATCGTATGTGAAAAAGTGAAATTCGTATCTGAAAAAGCACGACCCAAAAAGAAAAGAGGAGAAAAAAAAGGAGGGAAAACGGGAAGAAAGCAGAAGACAAGAAAAACTCTGAAATTCTCTCTGAAAATCTCGTGAAATTCATCGTTAGCAGTCAACAAGCACAACAATTTTTTGCCGTCTAGTCGTTCGACACTCTCAAGAATACAAGTCACGCGTAGAGTGCATCCACCCTCTACACACGACCCTCCAAAAAAAAACGCACGCGCACCCCTTAAATGGATCATGCACGTGTTTCCTGTTTGTCTAGTTAGAATCAGAGGATTATTTGTACACGATTAGTTTGTCAATCTAAGTGGTTGTTCAACTAGTATGAAACAAAAGATGATGGGTCTGCTCCTACTTGTTGGACTAAGACCACCCCCAAGCAAGGTCACGAGGGTGGTCGCGATCTTGTTTAGTCATGATTAGTTAGTTAATTTAGATCATTAATTTGTGACCACTTTGCTAATCGGTGACCATATGCTCAACCAAGGTGACCTTGGTTGATCATGCTTGACCACATTTGTGACCACCTAGGTGGACAAGTTTTATTGGTTGATGAATAAAAAAAGAATAAATGTGTATAGAAGGTAGGGTGATTAAGGTGAAAAATGATTGGGTTAATGACCTAGGTCGTGACCTTTTGCTTGGGAGGGTGAAAGTAGGTCAACATAAATAAGTTGGGATTAAGGGTAAAATCGGGTCGCGACCTAATTATCGCGACCACTGCTTGGGGATGGTCTAATGCCACAACCCAACAAAAAGAGGATCGGTTCAACATCTATCAGGTATGTTTTTGTATATATTTAATCTGTTAATTTATTCTAATTTTCAATTATTTGTTCGACTAATATTAATAATTTTTTTTTTATAAACATCCTATTACTGGCCGTCAGGATTGGAGCATGTAGTCTATTAAAGGACAATGGTGTGTGCTCTAAAAGGTTAAGACTTAAGAGACAACATTTATAAGAAGTCAAGAGAAAAATGGAGACTGAATATATGAAAATTATATATTTTCTTATTTTGATTACTTTCATAGGAATAATCCAACCTATACCTCGTCTTCTCATATTAATCCCTACTAACGATTAACTGTGAATAATCCAACCTATGACCTCAATTATCTTTCATTGAACTTTGTCTATTTTTGAACTCTTATTTTCGATAAGCATGCACGTCACCTTGACTTACTTTTTGTTTTTCCTTCTTCCTGAACAAAAAGTAAGTGAAGGTGGCGTGCTAACTCACCGATAATAAGAGTCTAAAAATAGTCAAAGTTCAATGAAAGATAAATGAGGTTATACGTTGGATTTTTCTTAGTTAATCGGTAGTATGGATTAATATGAGAAGATGGGACATAGATTAGATTATTCCCATGAAATAACCCTATAATTTAATACCATTTTATATTTTTTAACACTATTTTAAATTGTCGGTGTTGTACTTGAGAGTCTATTGAAGCACCGTGAACCACCTAAATTTTGGCCAAGTCGACAGAAACTTCACTCAACAAAAGAGGAGTGAAGAAAAATGATGTTGTCGAGGCTAATCATTACGGGGGAGCTCGTTCTTTTTTAGATCGTATTTTGGGGGTAAGTCTATATAACAAGACCTTAAATTATAATTAAAAAAGGTTATTTAATGATATTCTCTGAATTATTGGGCTCTTTCCCAAAATACTACATACTTTAAATTAACTAGGATTACTACCAATTAATACACCTCGTCCCACATGATAGAACAGGTGCAAGGCTACCTGTTCCACCGGTTACCATTTCTAATTTCTCATTTTCATTCATTTTTCCCTTTCATTTTTTTACCCTTTTCTACGTTTTTCTCTTCCGTTTTGTGTTACTTAGTAAGTCTTGCTTGCGACGGGTCACCATTTGTGACGGATATTTTGTGAGATAAAATGGATAGAAAATGAGTTAGTGGAGAAAGGGGACCACATGAATAATGTTGGAGAGAGAGAAAAAGTGGGTATTTTGTGAGAGCAAACGATATCCGTCACAAGCTTGCGACGGATAGTGCCGTTGCAAATAAGAATTTGTGTTATTTTATACTCTTTACCAGACTTTTTGTACTTCTTTTTTCTTTCTTTTTTCTTCTCTACTCCTGTACTGTTCATCCATCATTATCGCCATACATTTCTTTGCACAAATTACCTGATTGAAGGCGGCCTAATTTTGATTTCTCCCTTAATTGATTCCATAATGAAAGAGGTATATCAATTTTTTTCCTCAATTGATTAATGATGTTATTTATTTAGTTTCTTATGTATAATTTTTTCTAAGCTATCGCATTTGCAGCGTCTTTGGTAATTACTTGTTGTTATTATATTGAATTTGAAAAGTTTAAATTTTGTTCAACTTAATTGAATTTTTGTATAGAGTTTTCAACTTTTTGTTGAATTAATCCCGATTTTAAGGTTTGTTACCTCATTTATATTACATGAGTTTTATTGAATTTTATTCTCAATTAATAATTAAATTTTTATTGTAATTTTTGTATAAATTTTTCAACTTTTTGTTGAATTAAATCTTTTTCAAGGTTTGTTCCTTATTTCATGTATGAGTGTTGTTGGGTGAATTTGAAAAGTATACACAGGGGATCAAGAATGAGGTAAAAGATCATTGCCTATTAATTATTCAAGCCTATTTCTATCATATTTGAATGCGGGGTAACATACATTAGCAGCAAGCAAAGGTAGACGGAAGATTGGAAAAATTAAAAGTGGAAATCGCCTGAATGTTTTTCAAGTATTCTTTGTGGTTTTATATTATGTTTAATGGTAATAATATTGATGTAATTAGTGAAGTAAAAAAAATTGAAAAGTATAATTTTTTTTAATTTAATTGAGATTTGGTTGTATAATTTTGAAAAGTGAAATATAATTTTATTGTATGAAGAATCTGAAAAGTATAATCTTGTTCAATTTTATCTGAAATATAATAGAGAAAAATATGAAGTTCTTAAATCTTAATAAAGAAATAAGTGGGTTCACCTGACACATTACCTGCTACACCAAGTAAAAAAAAGAGCAATTTTGTTAGAAGGGAATGAGTGTATTAGTTGATAATATTCCTAGTTAATTTAAAGTAGAGAGTATTTTGAGAAGGGTTGTGATAGTTCAGAGTATTGTCATTAAATAATCCTTAAAAAAATTAACCATGAATCCCCAAATTTATCGCTTGTTTAATTTTTAGAAGGGGAACACAAAGGATAAGGTGATGACGCCGTTATCGCTCTTCCTTAACACACATAACAAACTTGACGACAATGGTAATAGGCTTTGGATTAAAGTGAAAGAATATGTAAGTTTCAAATTAAGCAATTGTCCTTAATGTGATTTTTGTAGGACCAAGAGATTTTAAATATTTGTAGGAAATTTTTTATGTAAAAATAACCTTCAATTGTTACCTTTTTTTTTCTTTTTTAATTTGTAGGATGACTTTTGGCATAAAAAAGAGAACAACCTCAATAGATCCGATAATAAAATATGGTTTGACTTGGTGGAGGGATACATAACGTGTTCAGTTTATGGAAACGGAGAAGCACATGGGTTTTTATAAGGCGCCAAGAGCAGGGACGTCTTCAAAGTCAAAACAAACCTATGAGTCGAGGATCGTAAATATATTACAAGTACAACTTGATGAAGAAATGAGAGCAAACGACGAAAGCGATTAACAAATCCGGAAAATGAAAGAAAAGCTCGACAAAATGGAAGCCTTCTACGCTTCTTGCAACCCGGGTCCTCGTCCCCATTGGTAAGATCCTTGTGATGCATCCAGAGGAGGCGGTTCTGAAGTAGGAAATTGCTTTTCTATTAATTGATTTAGATGTCACTTTTCTAAAACCTAAAAATGTGGAAGACTAGATAGTTAAACTTGCGAATGTAGTTTTATTCGCATATTAAACTTCTTATCTGGTGTACACTTGTAAACTTGGATTTATTTTTATCATATATATGAGAAGTTGGTTGTTAGTGTTCCATTTGTGTTGTTGGGTTTTATTTGCACATTGAGAATAGAAAAATGCACGTAGACAATGAAATGAAAGGTAGGAAAACTGTTTTTTCAAGAAAAAACCCAATTTTATTGGCGTCTGATTTCGGTCGCCAAAACAGAGTACTCAAATGAAAACTTTCTGATCTGCCAGTGCCATTGAAGACTGAAGCAATCGCCAAAATGACGGCTGATGGTCAAGGTAGTTCGGAGTATTTCTATCAAATTGAAAAGTAAAAAATACATTTAAACTATTGACATGAACTTGAAACACAACTGAACTGATATTGACCCGACCCAAATCGCACTCGACTCAAAACAACACAAAGCGATTAAATTGGCTGATTGAAATGAACTCAATCGAAATCAAATTGAATCCCAAGACTTAAGTAAACCCAATTAAATCGAACTACTTTAATCCAATTCCAAAACGAACCAAATGACCCATTTACCAGGTTTACTTAAAACTCTTAAAAGCGCTAAAAACTTGTCTTTTGTAGCAATCTATTTGGATACCTTATGCTAGAGGAAAGTAATGAGTTTTGATAGGGTAACACAAACATCATTTAAACAAACACAAAGCTATTTCCTTTGTCAAAATCTTAGCCTTATGTGATACTATCAAAGTCTTAAGAATCTACAAGTGTAAGGACAAATCAATTGTAGTTGCCCTTTCCTTATGATTATGATTCCCATAATACTCCATATTTTTGTTAACAATTTGCATTGTAGGCCCATTAATATTAGGCCCATTGTAACTCAACCCACTTTGCCAATACAACTTATGTTGCCCATGATCTTCCACAGGATACCAGTTCGGGCCACCGGGCCCATACGTGTCGTAAAAATGACTACTAGAGGGGTGGTGGTAGTCTCCAGCCAAATAGCGTGGCGGTAATAGTGGTGGTGGTGGTGACGGCGTGTAGGTGTTGAGAAATGAAAAGCCTAATGCTCTCTTGGCCTTTCTTGCTTCACTTCTTTCCTTTTTGTGGGCATTTTGATGACCTCCTAATGCTTGAGAACTGTAGAATTTTCTTGAACAAAATAAACAAGGAAATAACTTTGACATCTCTTCTACATTGTTGGTTGACTCTTCGTCTTGTTTTTCCATCCCTACAACCAAAAATTAAATAAACATATAAGCTGAGAGGTGTATCTAGGACTAGATCACATCAAATAAACATATAAGCTCAGAGACGTATCTAGGACTAGATCACATCGTGAGGCTAAAGTGCAAAAAATTATTAGTTATAGGAGTCGAACTCGTGACCAAACTAATTAAATTTCAGTGTCTAACCACTACACCCCAAAATATTTAATAAACTTTATTGAGACTACTTTCTAAATATTTCGGAACAAAGGGGGAGCGAGTGAACACATGTACCCCGTTAAAAACGCCCTGTATACGCTCATGTATGTAGTATAAACTTTAATAGGTTCATATGTCATATTAACACGACATATGATTATATGAACCTATGTACTATGTCGAGTCATATTAACACGACATAAATTCGTCACATAAATGTAGCAAACGTAGTGAACGTGACTTAACTAAATCGTAGTACATAATAAGAATCGTAACCTTGAAATAAAGACGCGAAGGAAGTTTGCACAAGGTTAGAGCAGAACAAGTGCAAGTATGTAGTAGGAATAGAGGTTGTAAGTACAAGTTGAAGTGTTTGGTGTAGTTCAGTTCTGAGTTCATATATATATATGGGAAAAATTTAGAAATATTAAAAATAGTTTGAAAGAAAAGGGGATGAATCATGAATGTATGGGCTTGGGAAACAGAAGAGATAAGACAGAGAAAGATACACTAATTTAACTACTCAAATGAAGTATTGGTGACAAAGATTATTGCAAACAAGAGTTAAGAGATTGTGTCATATTGTGTGTTATGACTTAGGAAATTGAAACAATGAAGTTGAACTCGTGTGTTTATCTGTGCCTAGCTTTGTTTGTCTAACTATTTTTCCTCAACTAGCTACTTTTCTTACACAAATTCTCATTTATGACGGACATATCCGTCGCAAATTTGTAACGGATTAAGTATTACCCACTTGGGTAGGAAAAGACAAAGGAGAACTTGACCCGTTAGAAGTCACAAGGGAGACTTATTGCTGTTTTTAATCTTCGTTTCATCTCTGATAGTCTGATACCATGATACCATGATACCATGATAGATGAACCAACTCTACCAAAACCTTAAGGTGATGGTTGAGGCCAACTATTATTAATATTACTAATTCTAATCGAATCTTATGGTACAACTACGAGTAATATCTCCGTCTCAATCCTTTTTTAATCTTTAAGCTTTGTAAAGGATATCTTAATCAAAGGTGAAAAAAATGATTATAGGGAGGGAATATGAGTACTACCACATCATCCATAAGTCAGTTGTAATTTGTAATATAGATCAATACATTGGTATAGACTATCTAGATAGTTTCGTACACCGGCCACCACAAATGATTACGTATGTTCTACTGTCTATAATCCATGTAACTCGAGAATTAACTCCAGGGTATAACGCGATAAAAATGGTCAAGACGGTCTGATAGCAAGTTCAAAAGGTTATCAGAACCAGATCCTCAAACTTTTTAGACTTTAATTTACTAGCTAAATGTCCATGTTAAAGTTCGTCATTCTGCTAAAAAAGTTAAGTTTTTCTATTACGTGAGTCTCGAGTGATGGTTTTTAAAGCAGACCTCTCAAATTTATTTGACGGCCCTGAAAATGGGTCACGATCTTACTACCTATAGTTGAGAAATAGGACAAAAGACATATATACAGCCATAAATGTGCAATGAAGATGAGTTTGTGCATGGTACAAGAGAAATGACCATAATGTATTAATATTGGAAGACATATATACCATTCCCAACACCCATTGTATTTGACAACCAATAGGAAAAGTAGATAGACAAAAAAATGAAAATTGAAGTGTCAGAGAAGTAGGTGTTGGAGCAAGGGGTTGAGATTATGGGAAAAAGTAGTGATTTTATGACCAATGTAGGAAGATGCTTTAGTTGCAATGTAATGCATGGCATGCAAGTATGCAACTGGGTTTCTGCAGCCTGCAAACTCTGAGAGAATTAACTTGTTGCGAGAGGGATATGGTGACTGCCTGACTGGTAAGCATATATTGCTCGTATGGGATGGATTACTCAACTTGTGCTTTTGTGCTTCACAACGTCCCCACTCACTCCATCCGGTTCATCAAATCCAAGACTTTTAGGTAGAATCATTAGATTATAAAAGTATCATCATCTCAATATCGACATAATATCAAGATAAACAATACTGTAACCTTTATTAAAAGTGAGAACAAAGTTTAAGTATAACAATGTCTGATACAACAACCATAAAAGAAAAGTCTGCGGAAGCTAAGAAGCTATGACGCTACTACTAAACTGAGTGAAATCTCATCTTCCCGAGCTATCAAACATCAACCTCGTGTTACCTGTTAAGAATATGCTCACTATACAGCGCATAAACCACAAGCGTCAGTTACTGTATACGCAATATCATCACTACCAAAATCAAGAACTGTATAACAATCTCAAGGCACCACATGCTGATATCACTTATCACTGATGTCACTGTCACATAAAACAAATGACGGCCTTTAGCCCCATGTGATTGTTGAGGTTAGAAAGAAATAAAGGATTCAAATTGAACAAACAAATTTACATGTTTTACTAATAATATACTATTAGTTACATACATTCATGCAGGGGAGGATTTAGGGGGGGGGGGGGGGGGGGGGGCGGTTGGGCACGTGCCCCCCATGAAATTTTCGATATATATTTTTATAAGTCTTCAATATAGATATATGGTTATCATGGCGTTCGATTCCTCGTAGCTACATAATAATATTGACAAATTTTTGGCATTCAAACACATGACCTTTAGACTATGTGACAAGTTCTAAATCATTGAACTACTTGATTTATTGTTAAATTTTGTACTAAAATGAATTAGATTCTACAACTTTAAGTCATTATTTTTATATATATTTCAAATATAATTCGTAATATTTTAAAGAAAACGTCATTTTTGAAAAAAGATATCTATAAGTCTAAATTTTTTCCCATTTTTTTGACTTAAATATTAATTAATATAGGAAAAAAATCTCAAAATATAAAAATATTTTCTTAGATACGCGTAGATAACTCGTCGAAAGAATTTTTTGTGTCCCCTTGCACAAAAATTCTGGGTACGCCACTTGTTAGAATATAAAACGAATCAAGAAACTCCGGTTTCTTGACACCACTGCATTTATGTATGTCAAAAAAAAATTGACGCATTATAAGAATTAAGTGTTCGGACGACTAGAATAATAGACATAATGTTGTCGCTAAAACGGAATTGTCAATTGAGCTCAATAATATCATATACCATGTCTATATGGGTTCTCATTTTGTTTGATTTGAGGTTGTTCTGTAATCGAAGAATATGAACCTCTATGACAAAACCAATAATAATAATTTGCACAGTATCCATTTGTATAAAGTGGTCTTCTACATCAATGTTATGTAGATATTTCAAGTTTTTGTATTTAGTACAAGGACGCCTAATCATATCCATCTTGTTGTTTAATTAGCAAATTCAATAAAATCACGAATCCCCTTTATAAATTTATCGGTCTGGTAGTTTTTTCTTATTTACTCTATCTTCGTACATTCATTTGCTTTCAAATCTCTTCATTTTAATTTAAATAATATACTATGGTATTCCCATGACAACTATTTTGGATCGTGACTCTAAATTTTTGAGTTATTTTTGGAATACACTATGGCGAAAGGTGGGTACCAAACTTTTGTTTAGCACATCCCATCATTCTTAAACGGATGGGAAAACAGAAGTTACTAATCGAACCTTGGGGGTGTTGTTGCGTGGGTTAGTTAGTCGTACTCAGAAAATTGGGATATTAAGCTCGCGCATGCCGAATTTGCTTATTGTCAATCACCTACCTATGTGACGGGTCATTCTCCATTTGAGGTGGCGTAGGGCCGCCAGAATTAGCCCATATGCCGCTTGATCTGATTTGTTTCCAAAGGACGAGTTGGTCCATAAAGATGTCGAGTCCAACTGAAATCGATGATGAAATTGCATCATCAACAAGTGCATGAGACTGTATTGAGACCGTCAATGTCAATTTTACCAACGCAAGTCGAATAAGCATAGAAAGCCTCGTTTTTTCCAAAAGGGCAAGTTGGTATCGGTAAATTTGAGGTAGAAACGATTTCCGAGTAAGAGGAGAATATGCTTATGCCCCGAGCCGAGGGTCCTTACAAGGTAATTGATCGTGTCAATGACAATGCCTATATAATCGAGTTGTCTGGTGATTATGGTGTCCACGCCACTCGTAATGTGGGTGATATTTCCCCTTATCTTGAGGACGATGGTTTCTTGAATTAAGGTCAATTCTGTTTCAAGAGGGAGGGGATGATACAGTGATAGATAACATGGATTCGTTAGCGAAGTTAAAGATGGATACGGTGCGTGATACGCTTGGTTGTGCGGGCCCAGTTCGTGAGCTTGATCATGTGTTCAGGCTCTAGCTAATACGGAGTATTTCGCAGGCTATCGAGTGAAATTATGGCAATAAAGGGAAGCATTAAAAAAGAGTAGTTCAACAAGTTTAGCACTTAAATGAATCATGTTAATGGCTTGTCTTAATAAGGTTGTTTAAGGTAACCCTTAGTGTTGCTTTTAGGGATGACAACGAACCGGATCTGGACCGGTCCAGTAGAATTCAAATCGAGATCCACATTGTATACCCTGGATCTAGATTCTACGGATCCATATATGTGGATCTGAATCCAACGGATCCGGGTCCGTTACGGGTCCAAGTTTCTAGCCTTTACATTATTAAAAAAATCATGACTCATAACACTATTGATATCCATTTTTCCGAAATACAATAAAATGGAAAAGTAATTAGTAGCGTGGCAATTATTATGTTCAACCAAGTAATCCAAACACAAATCAAGAAACAAAATAACTAAGACGTAAAACTTCATGTTTTTACTATGAAAATGAATCAAGGGTCGGAATTGGATCCTTCAGGATCTGCGTAAGAAGATCCAGATCCAAATCCGTTTTAGAAGTAGTGGATCCGTATCCGACCTGGATCCAATGGGTCTAAAAAAATAGGATCCATATCCGGTCCATCAGGATCGGGTCTTATAGATATGGATCGGATCCATTCCCTCCCTAGTTGCTTCTTTTCGTTTAACAGTTGTTTTGCTAGGCTATATATATAGCCTTGTATGTATTGAAATAAGCATCAAGGTTTTACACAAAATTATTCGTAGTCAAATCCTTGTGTTTTTCAACAGATTGTTGAGCACAATTTATATTCACCACTTGACGGGTTTTTTGTGTTGTTTATTTGAGTCTCAAGTCAATGGGTGTTGTCTTGAACTCGTGATTGTCAAGCTATAGGTCTAGCTTTCCAATCTCCTATCCTTTCGTGTTTATTTTCCGCTGCAATACGTATTAGGCATGCATGGGCTCATTAGGCTATTGGTGTACTTGAGCCGTCATTTTCATTTGGCTGGCATGGCACAAAGCCCGCTTCATGGGTCTGTGTTGTGCCATTTTTTCTCGGGACATAGTGAATCCGGACGACTCATGAGGCATGCCATGACGCAATCCACTTCCGTTTCTAATGAACAATGTTCCATAACAATCAATGTATTATTAACATCTTATTTTTGCGGGTCAATCGACAATCAAGACAAGGAAGGAATACAATACCGAATACTCGTACTGTAGTACATAGTATACGGATAGATAGAACCATAACCCGATATCTAGAGACAATCAATTGGCATGACCCGATAACACGATACAAACCAGACACAAATTTGGTGGACTGAGTTTAAGACGTTGTGATCCATTTAAGTGATTGGGTTGAGACGGACACGACACGAAAATAAAGATGGTTAGGCTAAGGTTGAACTCTTTTGACACGTACCCAACGCAAATAACTCGTTTATTTATAAGTCGGGTTGGATCCTAGAAAAACCAAACGAATTGGGTTGGGTTGAGACAAATAACCCGTTTATGTAATAAGGTCGAATTAAGAGTATAGTAACCCGGACGGCCGGACCTATTTAAAATTGATACGGACACAAACTCGACCCGACTTGATATATTTGGTATGCCTATCGGTATCTACTTTCCATCCTGTACCTTCCGCTGAACAGTGAACAGCAGCAATGAAAGCTGACCAAATTGTCATCCCAAAAAAGAATGGTTACTGTACTTCCATCAAAAAGTTGAATGCAAATTGATTCCATTCCCTCACAGGCCACTGGGTCACAGATTAACCAAACACAAACTGTCGGCGATACAAAACCAAAAGTGAAAAAAAAACGCGCACAAGTAGTAGAGTAGTAACGACGAGTGTCATTGAGACGTCCTCATCTTCGTAAATGGTATTAACTCCACCATTAAAACAATAGTGTATTACTGTGTGAGTCTTCTGTGATCTGTCGTCCTCCATAAACTACCAATCCCTACTAATTTTGATTTTAATTTTGTAACATACAGCTGGGTGTGTAATTAACCCCAAATTAACGTATCCCCTAATTTATAGTATATAAATGGGTAACTCCCATCGTAAATACAGACAACCCCAACATCATCTTCATCCTCAACCTCAACATAATCAACCTCCTCATCCTCCTCCTATAAATCCGCCTTATTATTATCCTACCCCTTTTCCTCCTCCTCCTTCTCTTCCTCCGCAATTCCGACAACCGCACCTCGACACTATGGACATTTCTTTGCCTTACACGCGCGTCGATGATTCCCTACGCGCTCTTTCCGCTCAAGCTGAGGGTTTCGGCCGCTTCGCTATTGGTGGCGTTAATGGCCCTCTTTATCGTGTCACCTCTCTTTTAGGTTCCTTCTCTTTTTCCTCCCTCCTCCTTTTCTTTTTTTCTTTTTTCTTTTTTTAATTTTACGTGTGGAATATATGCTCTGTTCATCCCGATCATTTGTTTCCTTTTGATTAAAATAACCCGTTACGGAAGAATAAAAATGGTAAACTAATGATGGAGACGGAACAAACAGATTCTAATATGACAAGTCTTATTGAATGTGTTTGCGGTGTTGGTTTTATAATAATGCAATTTGATCATTCACGCTCAATTTGTTTTAATTGTCGTTTAGTAATTGGTCTCCTTTTTTAAACCAAAGGACAACAATTGACGGGAATCGAGGGAGTCATTTTATGCAGGAAGTAGGGTGTTATTGCTTAAAGATTGAACAGTGAAGTCCCAGATGTAAATCCCGGGTCTGCCACTGCCAGTCTGCCATATTCCTTTCGAGGATTTGAGAGATTGTTTGCGTTAGAGTATTATATTCCTGATTGATATGGAAATGCATCAGGCTGTTTTACTGGCAATTTAATAAGAAAAAACTGTATGTTGCCTGATAACCTGAATGACTGTTGCATAGAGCTGAACAAAAAATAAAAGAGGTGTCAGTGGGGGTTATTTGTGTTGTTAGTTTTTAATTGAGAGTAAAACGGAGAAAATAAGGTACATTATGGTCGTCAAGGGGAACTTACAGGGAGCGATGAGCTGATGAGGGGCAAGAAAGGTTTGTGAGGAAACTAGTAGGAATGCATTATTCAACATGTTGTCGCCTTGTCGGGGACCAATCTCTGTTTTGGTTGTAATTTGTCGTGAAGATTTATTTGTGTTTTAAAATGGACAATGAGGTGAAACCGTGAAAATCTTGTGCATTTATTTTTACAGTGAGATCAACTGCCCTTTCTTTTGAGTATGATTTTCTAGGAGTTAAAATGGAGCCAGTTCGGTCATAGAGCAGCCAAAATACGTTTCCACTTTCCTTTGACTGGACTGTGGTAGACTGGTAGCGCCCCTTATAGAAATATAAGATTTTTTTCAAGCGGAATGGGATAGAATCACAGAGCATGTGTGTTGGTGAAATAGTGTGTTAGTGAGGTAGAATATTGAATTTATTTGCTTATGTTATCATTGATATGTTCGAGCTGCATTTCAATATTTCATTAATAAGAAAGTGCATAGAAGCAAAGTATGCTGTATTGTTTTGTTGTTCATGTGGCTGTTAACTTCGTTTTTGCTGCTGCTTGCTCTAGATGATGGACCTGGATCTCTTAGAGACGCCTGTCGTAAAAAGGAACCGCTTTGGATTGTCTTTGAAGTTTCAGGCACAATTCGACTCGACTCTTATCTAAATGTGTCTTCTTATAAGACAATTGATGGTCGTGGGCAGAGAATCAAGTTCACAGATAAAGGATTAAGGCTCAAGGAGTGTGAACATGTTATCATCTGCAATCTGGAGTTTGATGGTGGCAGGGGTCACGATGTAGATGGAATTCAGATTAAACCTAACTCTAAGCATATATGGATAGATCGCTGCACCTTGAGTGATTATGACGATGGACTTATTGATATCACTAGAGCAAGTACAGATATCACTATATCTAGGTCAGTAGAATTACTTTTATGTTCCCGGTGGGATTAAGGCTCCGTTGTTATTGTTGCTTAATTCTCCTTCGTCTGCCTCACAGGTGTCATTTCTCTCAACACGACAAAACAATGCTAATTGGAGCTGATCCGACTCATGTCAATGATAGATGCATTCGAGTGACCATTCACCATTGTTTCTTTGATGGCACCCGGCAGAGGCATCCACGTGTCAGATATGGAAAGGTTCATTTATATAATAACTACACCAGAGATTGGGGGATCTATGCTGTTTGTGCCAGCGTTGAGTCACAGGTAATGTAGCCTTACTAACTGAACTCTTACTGTAATTGCACTCAAGTTTTCCATCCCATAATGTTGTCTTTCCAAATATGTGAGCAGATATACTCTCAGAATAATATTTATGAAGCTGGGCAGAAGAAAGTGGCTTTTATGCACTACACAGAGAAGGTTTATGATTTTCCCTTGCCTTACCACCTCTTGTCCTTATATTTCTAATGTTTTTCTTTGTTGTACCACATCACAGTGACAGTTCCATATGACAGGTTACTATTTGCCGACCCCGAGTCATTTTGGGAAGGCTTTGTTGTTGTTGTTGTAGAAAGGTCAAAATTTAATTTTCTTTCTCCAATTTGCTTTCTTTGCTTGTGTTTCAGTCGGTAAAAGTGTACTTTCATCCGTCGAGAGGTGTCAAACTGGCACTATGGATTCTTTAGTTAGTTCTCACCCAAGCTTCTAACATAATTGCAAGTTTGAAACCCCCATCTACTAATGGCAAGATTGTGGGTTTAGGTGTAGCAGATACTTAGATAGAAGCTGGTTCACAATTATTGTCAGAACCTCCCATATTTGTTTTCTCTCGATCAGTTGATCTTTAAAAGCTAACGGCAGTTTCCATATTTGTGAATGTCGAAGCAATTTTGGTGTCAGCTGTATGGGATATTCTGAACTTTCAAGGACATTCCATATCTCAGGGACTAATAAGCTTACAACTTACCAGGTTGATCATCCTAGTTTTGTTCAGAGTATCCAACAATTATTTTAGTACCTAACTAGTGAGTCATGTTCCCTTTTTTGGAAAGAGAGCTGTAAGGCAGTTTTGATGTGTTTAAACCCGAAGTCATGGACTCACGGGAATCACCTCTTAGTGACTTTACCAGCTAGACCGGATGATGACACCTGCATTCCACTATGTACGAGTCCTATCTCGTCTTATCAATGGACCCTTTTGATTTGTTTCTTTTGCTTGAGGGTATATTGGAATTGTTACCGTATGAACCTTCTATACAGGCCTTGTTTGGATAGAGAGTTTTGAAGGGAAAGGGAAGGGAGAGCGACGGAGGAATAAACATCCCTTGTTTGTTTAACAAAGTGGGTCTCATTTTCCCTCGTCCACTTGTTATCAAAACCCTCCAACAAAGAGAGATTTAGAGGGAAGATAGACTTGCTCCCTTTAACTCTCTTCAATGATTTTGAGGAAACCAAAATGGAAAGATGAATCCTTTTGCGATAGAGGCGTAACAATTATAGAATCAGCTTCACAGCATGCCTCCCACAATGCTTCATGCGTGTTCAAACCAAAGTGAGAACTTTAATTTTAGCAGTGAACACAATATTTTTCTTTGATCTGTCCTGTTTCCTGAGTTCACAACTGGTAAAGTAACCTAGTAATGGGTAATTCATTATCATGTGGTAGAACGATGGGCAATTTTATGGCCAGTCTTTTGTGATGCTGTAGGTCCATTGATCCAGACTCCTGAGACCGCTCTATTTTACCTTCTTGATTTGTTCTGTCTTGTGGGTTTGATATTGTCATTATATGGTACGGACGTAAGGCACTGTCGTATCTTGTTAGATTGTAGCGCTATAATGAGGCTGTTTTTTTAGCAGCGGCTGCATATCTAATGTACAGGTTTCACTTGATCCCTGTACAATTTTTTTTTTCAAAACCAGGGATTTTTGGAAATAATCCAGTTTTTTTTGTTTGCTTCGCTTTCTTATCTATCTATCTATCTATCTATCTATCTATCTATCTATTTGTTTGTTAGTTTTTGTGATACATGCAATTTCATTATGGGTCATATGAAAACCGCATCTTTGTGTTTTCAAATACATCATGAGATAATATTTTCTACACACAACCTTCCTGTACGGTCGTACCTCGCTATACATTTATCTCACTGACTTTTCCTGCTAAGCTTTATATGTGTTGGATGGTTAATCTAAGAACATCAGCAAAGGATAACTCAACGTCTCAACTCAATCGTTTTCTGTTGTTACTTCGTTCCTAAATGATTACAACAATGTTCAAAACTATTCTGGTTTTTGTTCAGGCTGCCGACAAGGAAAGTGAAGCAACGGGCCACATAAGATCGGAAGGGGACCTATTCATGAATGGAGGTGAATCAGGAGCTCGACCTTTGGCAAGTGAAGATTGTGTGTTTCATCCTAGTGAGTTCTATGATACATGGACTATGGCACCACCTTCCGAATCCCTTAAATATTTTCTGCAGCATTGTACCGGTTGGCAGAACATCTGTCGCCCACCTGAAGTAATAACTGAAGCTCAGCTGCAGTAAACCTATAGATCCAATATCATTGCTTGATAGAGGCATCATTTGTGAGATTGATTTATTTGCATTTTTGGTTTTTAAGTAGCTATATAATCAAGAAGCTAGTTTACTCTACTGTTTGTACTGAAAGCAGATGCTTCGAAACCCAGAAATAATTGAGGATATGGATTTTCGCTTAGCCGGACTGCTATTTTAAACACTTTGTATTGTACGTTAGTACATGCATATATAAGTGTATAACATGCTGTATTCAGGCTTTATTATTCCGCAAGTTTCTTCTTGTTCCAGTTGCTTGTTTGTAATTCTGAACTACTAGCACTTCGTATCATTTGTATTATCATTGGCTTGGCACTTGTGCGAATGCTTAGCTTATAAATAAAATCATTTTAATCGAATTAAACTGCAAGTAAACATTGAATGAACTGAAAGAGTTAATATGAGACGGCCAATTTTGTTAAGCAAATTTGTGCAAGTTAAAATGTTCAAAAAAGCTGAAAAAACCAACCTGAACCATCCCATTAACCGGTTGGACTGAAGCAATTAAAAATCCGAACCAACACAATTGCAATCAATGGCAACTGGCAAGTCGATAGCTGATACAATCGATTTGTCTTATAGAGGTACATGAAAACAATCTACAAAATAACTGGGCACAACAGTTTCGGTATGTCAGGACTCAGGAGTACAATATGGTTAGCTGACTGCTCTAATACTGATACAAAATCACTATCGTGACCGTTTCAGCACTGACCCATCATCCAAATTCATTTCATATCATCTGAATTCATCTCTCATTCCCACGACTTGAAATAGAAAGTCCTTCCTTACGGCTAACACAAATACACAACTAAAGTCTCTTAAGAGATTATCCTTACATACCAATGAACCCAAAAACTCGATAAGTCACGAGAACAGAAGCATCACTGGGCGAGTGTGAGGTTACGAGAATGTCATTCAGAATCGGGCGAACCACCAGGGACCAACTGCATCAAGCAATGAAAGTAGTCAACATTTTCAGTCAATAAAGTCCCCCGATCAAATAGATATTGGCCAAGCTAGCAGGTTATGTCAGTGAGTGGTGAATGTGATACTCATGATCTAGGTTCAAAACCATCAAGATCAAACTTCTTACACAAACATAATGCTCATGGCTAGCTCACTTACAATTGCAATATTATTTCCATTAAGCAGAATCTGATCGAGTTTCGTGATCCTTCGTCCTTCAGCAGTAATTTCACTGTCAAAAAACAGCAGGATCAAACAACCATAGCATAAATGAGCACTAGAGTCACCTGTCTACAAGATAATACTAGAAATAGTAGGAGTGTGAACCCACAGACGTGACAAACATTGCTATAACAAACAACACGGAGTTTAGCATCAAGGAAAGAACAGAAACCAGAATGATAGACATCACTCGCATCAGCGAGTTAAGTGAAATGTGTCACTTAATTCACAAGAAAATTGAAGGACAATGTTGAACGTTTCTGAACAGTAAGTCAATAACTACTTTCTCTATCTATCTAAATGTTTGAGGAACAAACTTAAGTCCACCAGTCTCCTTCATGGTTTCATCAACTAACTAACCATTCACAAGTAATCGGTACTCCTACAGTTCTAGCAACTCCAATTAAAAACACTCAAATACAGATAAAAACGAGTGAGTAATACTAATTCCTTTCCTAAACCTAAAAAATCCTTAAACAACTAATATAAGAAACTAAAGGGAGTATGTTACAAGTCTACAGTTAATAGGGTAAGATTATTGGTAGTCTTGAGAGAAGACTCACTAAAGACTACTAATAATCTACCAAAGTCTAGATAAAGTCTTGACAAAGTCTTTAGTTGAGTCTAACTTTAGACTCTTGGCACAATTTATTAGGCATTTTTTCAACTAATAATTGACATGTGTACCTCTTGTGTTTTTCATTTTTTTTTATAAGTTGAAAAAAATTAGGGTAAAATGTAGAGCCTGAATGTATAAAGTTGAGGTGAATCTGAAGTGGGTCTGAGCAATATAAAAGTAATGGCTGATGTAGCAGAGTCTTAAGATCACCAATAATCTTACCCTTAGACATAAAAGCATCAGCAATCAACAATCAACAAGGTGGACTCACCAAAATATGAACCAGACGCAATGCAGATTCCCAACTTAACATAAGTTACAAGTCAATTTAAATCCAAGTTAATATTCCCAAGACCAAACATTTACCTACCTCATAAACATCGCTTTCTCATGAACTAGAAATAATCCCTTGCAAAAGCCAAACCCATAATATTTTCATATCCTTGCTAGTCGACAGCACATAAGTATTAAGTAAGCCATTTACAAAATACCCAAGAAAGGCAAGCATGTTCCGAACAATCATTGATATAACATAGAATAAAGCAAAATAAAAAAATGCTGAAGATCATCTACTAACATACAACAATCTAGAGTGGAGCTGATCAAATGCGGGCTAAGCGGCTTATATGGATTTTTCAGACCACAGACATGCAAGTTAGCAGGTTTGAGACGGGTAAGCAGGCCGAGCCTTTGTAAAATTTGGAAAACACATTGTCCATCCCCGCATTTTCGTGCAGGTTAGACGGGGCCTAATGGTATACTAAAGCAATAACATAAAACAATACTCTATAGCACAAATCAGCATATAAGATGCTTGGTAGCAGTAGAATTAGTAACCACATCACCAATATTGATACACGACACCAAATCATTAAGCGAATAATGATGTTCAAGATCATTTTCTCACATACTACACCCTAGGAAACCAACCGAACTACACTCTCCATCATAATCATTTGTTTATCTTCAATTAAAATACAGCTCACGGAAAAAGGTAAACAAACTATTGGGACGGAGGGATTATACAACAACATGATCAAATTCACTCAATTTTCCGAAACCCTAAATAAAAAAAATCAAAGTAAAAAAGGGGGAAAAGGAGTACTATTCAGTGACGTCTTCAAGAACCATGTTAACGTAAACATCGAAACCTCGGAGAGTTCCGACAAGCTCTTTGTCGCCTTTCATAATCACCCATATTTTCGACCCTATGCACCCATCTATCAACTCTGCATTTTTCAAATTTAATTGTTTAGTAACGTATGAATTTCATGATAGAATATAAGTTAAGAAAAAGAAAGCAGAGAGAAGGGAAGAGATGACCTGATGGAAGGAGTTTGGAGGGATTGGTAGGATTGGTGGACGCCATGGAAACAAGAGAGACGAATTGTATTGAGATTACTCCAAGTTTAGGGCTTTAATTTGGGGGTTTTCAGGAGGGAATAGAAACGCAACCAATTTCAAAACAAGTCTTCTTTTCAATTAGAACTGGACCCGAAAATGCTCGCCCGAATTAACGCCGCCCGCTTGACCCGAAAATTACTCAAAGTGTTTGACCGGAAAATCACACGGCCAACATATCAAAATAGACCCAGAATCCAAAATAACCCGACCTAACATGATTTAACCTAAAAAAAAGAGAAATCCGAATGGACCTAACCTAACCCATATCCGACGCAATTAACTTGTTTTATGTCTAGTTAGAACCGACGATTCATCCAACATTCCAGCTAGAGGTGGCCACTGGTTGATCTTGCCTAGGATTAACCCTTGTAATCTTGGATCAACATGTAGTAAGATGTGGGACTTTCGGTCAATTTGATTTTTTTTGCGGTTCGATTATTAAATTTTAGGCTCTACAATAACACGGTGATAAAAGGAGAGTCAAGCTCACAAGTTGGCAAAATTGTGATAGTAAATCGGAACGAGTTAAACTTGATCCCCACACCACCTCTACAACCAATCATTTTTTCTTATAAAAGCCCTCTATGAAATAAATTATTTATTTCCTTTTAGATAAAATTGTTGTTTTTGTGAGCTAAATTAAGATAATCTTACTTAAAGCGAGTCACTTGAACAAGGTCAACCCAGCATAGAGATGGCATTGCGGGCTGAAGCACAGTGGGCAGCAGTGCAGCACGGCCCAGCACGGCACGGCACGGCCCAGCCCGACGGCGTTTTCGAGGCGGCATGGCATGAGCACGGTCGGGCTACCTCCGGGCTGCGACGCACAATTTTCGAAAAATCCGTGCCTAGGCACGGCACGGCCCGAAGCACGGCGGGGCATGGCATGCAACAGGCACGCCGACCCGGTCTGAGGCATGGTGGGCTTTATTAGGCCGTTCGATGTTGCCTGTTGGGAATTTCGGATATCAGATTATCAGATATGGCCGTTGAAATATTAGTGTGTTATAAAGATTGGATAGATGCAAGGTCGATCATGAAAAAGAAGATGATTCCGACGAAACAAGCACCTCGTCCGAATAATTAATATCGTTTCTTAATCGTTTTATTGTATTTTTAATTAAATAAACTTGTAAACTTGTATCGTTTCATACTTTCTTAATAAAAGATTGAGGTATTTTTTAACATCGTTTCTTAATCGTTTAATAAGAAATTCTTTTTTTATTTCCAACGTTTCTTAATTATTTGATTAAATCGTATACATTAAAAATACAATAAAACAAGTGAACAAGTAAAAAAAATGTTTTTAAAAAAAAATATGTAGCACGCGGGCCGGCTCATGAACATGGCACGACCAGCCCATGGGCCAGGCACGGCAAGCAAATCCACCGTGCCATGGGCGGGCCGCGACTGGGCTTTCAGTCACCGGGCCAGGCACAGCACGACACGGTGGACCAAAAAGCACGACATAAACGGGCCATTTTATAGGTTCCGACACGGTGGGCTGGCACGCGGGCCGGCCCAGCACGGCCCACTGCCAACTCTAGCCCAGCAGCCCAACTCGAGTTTTCCTTCAAGTGTGTATTTTCTATGTTCGCCTAACCCGACTTTAACCCAGTATGACACGTGTAATTCGCCAAGTCAGTTCAGGATCCAACATAATTGACCGGGGCTGCCATTCGTGTATTACCCGTGTTTAAGACCCGATTGTCAAACTTAGAGCTTAGACTAACTAGCGAGAGACCCGGTTGAAAAGTGTGAGGGATTGGTATAAGTATCTCTCGTTTAGAGAGATACTCGGCCTAGTACCGTGTACTCGACCGAGTAATAGAGGTAATTGGTCGAGTACAGCGCACTCGGTCGAGTCCCCTCGGTACTCGGTCGAGTACGGTCGTTCTAGTGGGTTTTTTCAGCGTCGGAATTTAATAAAAATATGTCTTCGTAAAACCCATTTTCATCGACGCTCATAACCCTAGATGAACTTCCTCCCTTCTCTCATTCCCTTCTACTCCTAGTTGACATGGATGCTAGTAGTTCGACGAGTGCGGAGTGCTCAAATCTGAGACTTTGGCGTTACCGACGCCGTAGTGCCTTCTGGTAAGTTACTTTTCCTTTAGCCTTGACCTTTCAGTTGTTCTTCGGGTTAGTAATGGGTAGAATCTGTTATAGGAGACCAATGATATTTTCAATAACAAGGCTCAAAAGTTTTATATAAAAATATTTGGCAAATCAACAAGACATTTGATATGTATGATACAAAGATATAATTATGATAATTTTTTATAAAATATGAGAACATTTTAATAAATATGAGCAATATCTTATGTAATCACAAAAGTTCGAGCCGTTCGTGAGCTTTTCGAGTCGAGTCATCAGCCTTTGCTCGGCTTGACTCGATAAGCTCTCAAGCCGAGCCCAACCCCGCGTCGAGCTCACATGATTTGATAGTTACATTTGAAATGAAAATAAAATATATTAATTTAATTCTTTAGTTTTTTATGGAAAGCGATTTAAAAAACCGCCTTTTGTACGAGTTAGTTATTTTACTATATGATTATACTCAAAACCTTGGGGTCGGGGTGTTCTTAATACCTAAACAATCTTTTTATCCCGGTGATAAACTCTTACTTAATATGACACGAGTCACACGACTCATGTCTTTATTATATGGTGTTTTGCAGGAAGTACCTAATATTTATTAGTAAGTCTTGTTTGTGACGGGTCACCATTTGTGACGGATATTTTGTGAGATAAAATGGATACAAAATGAGTTAGTGGATAAAGGGGACCACATGAATAGTGTCGGAGAGAGAGAAAAAGTGGGTATTTTGTGAGCGGAAACGGTATCCGTCACAAGTTTGCGACGGATAGTGCCGTTGTAAATAAGAATTTGTGAATATTTATGGTAGTTTGCACCAAGGTACCTAACATTTTTTTTGCCTAGAAGTACCTAATGTTTATGTTTTGGTTGTTATCTAACACCAAACTAATTTTTTCCGTTAAAAAAGTCAATATTCCGTCTTGACTTGATGGAAAATCATAATGTTGCCTAATTATTCTAATTTCCCTCTTTAATAACTTGTATTTTATGCTAAATAGTCATGAACATAACCTCCGCTTCTCCATCTCCTCTTCTCCACCTTCAATCCAACATCCATAAGCCAAGAAAAGAGTTAAAGTAAATCGATTTTTGTGGGGAAATGTAAAAAAAGGGGGGAAAGGGAGGGAAAGTAACCCTTAATTAAGAAATTTCGTTAGTCGATCAATTGACGGAGTAAGATTTTTTTGAACATCAAAGTGTTTTTGGTACCATGCGACAACTAAAATATAAACATTAGCTGCTTCTAACTGTTCTGTGTAAAAACATATTGTTAGGTATATCTTAGTGCAAACTACCCTAAATATAGATACTTTCTGTCAAAAAACCCTTATTAGAATTTGAATCTTTACGAATTACTCACCCTTATTTCCTTAGTATAATTATTTAGATGATTTTTTATAGTATTTCCTTAGTATAATTGTTTAGATGATTTTTTATAGGGATATCCACAATAGGTTTATAGATGGAATAATGGAGTGTTTGTTGCATGTGCAAGTCAAGTCAAAACACAAAAATGAAGAGAAAGGGGAACGTGCACCCGAAGTCTGAAATTGAAGAGAAAGGAGAACCTGATTGGGTTGAGTATCTGTTGTGATCTGTCCAACACCGTTCCAATCGGGATTAAATCGGATTGGTCTTAAAATTTTCGGTCTACGACAAGAGTATCGAACCCAAAAAGTTTTATCAAAATTGTTCTTGAATTGAAATGTATCTATTTAGCTTTTTCACTATTTAGTATGATAATTATATTTTAATTTCGCTAAATAAAATGTATTCAAATAATTAGACGACTTTTTTTTTATGAAAATTATAGACAATATTAATTTATAATGTCTTTTGAAAATAAAATATTAATTTGATTCATATTATTTAATGATTTTTCTTTAAAAACATGAAATTTGATTCATGTGGTCCAGACCTAAATTAACCAGTCTTAAATCGTACCAGACTGTAAATCAAAACTTCTAAAAATGAGGATTGAGAAACGGACAAAAATAATTCGGTTCGAGTTCATCCCAAGTCAAATAATCCGTCATAGTCCATTTTCTCAGTCTAGACCAAAATTTACTCACCTCTAATCCGGATGCACGGCTTTCATCTACAAAAGTGAAGGCTTTAGATACTCCGTATAAGAGTATGATACCCCGTAGAATTTAAAGCTCTACAATATAATAATACTAATATAATACTGTAGTTATGCTGTATGACGGATTGACAGGTGTATTTCGTGGTTTTTTTTAAAAAAAAAATATGAGCATTTTTATGTAAAAAGTGACAACTTTGAAAAGTAGCTCATTTTTTACCATAAAAAGTTATCCTTATTTAATCAAAAGTGATAACTGTTTATAAAAGTGGTAACTTTCATTGATCGTACGTGCGATCGTCACGGAGGAAAATTTGTGAATAGGCAGCAAATGATAGCTTATATTAGATGTATCAGCAAATACAGAATACTCCGTTCGTTCCGATTTTTTATTTTTATTACTTTTATTAAAAGATTGTAGAGAGAAAAAAATGACTACACGTGAATGTCACGGAGTTCACAAATAGGATCCTACATCCAGGTGTATAGAAGCATGGTACATCAGGCCCATCTGATATATAATTTTCTAATCTTTTATTAGAGCCCAATACAAAACAAATATCTAATTATCAATTAACGTAAACACTTTCTTAATTTTCTCTTAACGACAATCATAACAAATTTCTCTCCCACCAAAATTTGATTCGAAGATGGCGGAAGGGAAGCGATTGGTATGTTCAACAAGGCAGAAAAATGCATCGAATAAAATTTCATTGAACGAGAAGCAATTTGCATCGACATCAAGAAGGAAAAACGCATTAAACAATACTAATTTGAGGTAAATTTTTATATCAATCATAACCCTAATGAATATTTACACCAATCATAACCCTAATGAATATTTAGGGCAAATTTTCTGACCCCAAAGCACTTAACAAATGAATATTTACGATAAGCTTCATAAGTAGCATTCTTTGAAACCACTTTAAGTCCAATCAATTCTGATTGTTCAGATTCAATCTATGCATCTGTCGTATAAGGAAGCACATTAAGTACTCATTAAAATTTGATGATATATGGACACGTAAAAATGCGAGCTATTACGACAAAAATATGATCTAACGTAAAAAGAATACGAGCTATTATAAAAAGAATACGAGATAATATTAAAAGAATACGAGCTAATATAAAAAATAACGAGTTATTAAAATAAGAATACGAGCTATTGATATAAGAATACAAACGATTAATATAAAAATACGAGCTATTAAGATAAGAATACGAGCTAATATAAAAAAATACGAGTTTAAGAAAATCACGAACTAAAACATACGTGCACAAAAGAATACAAGTTATTACCCTAAGAATACGAGTTAATATAAAAAGAATACGAGCTAATATTAAAAGAATACGAGCTAATATAAAAAAAATACGAATTATTAAGATAAGAATACGAGTTATTAATATAAAAATATGAGTTATTAAGATAAGAATACGAGCTATTAATATAAGAATACGAGCTATTATTATAAAGCTACGAGCTATTAGTATAAGAATACGAGGTGATGTAAAAAAATGGACTAATAAAAAAAATATGAGTTATTAAGATAAGAATATGAGCTAGTATAAAAATTATTTGAGATAATGTAAACAGAATACGAGCTAATATAAATTTTGGATAAAAAAGTTTATTCAACATAGTAATACACAACAATTCCCCAAATTTTGAATAACATGTAAATAGAATACGAACTAATATTAACTAAAAATACGAGCACATAAGAATGCAAGTTATTACCCTAAGAATACGAGCTAATATAAAAAAAAATATAAGCTAATATTAAAAGAATAGAAGCTAATATAAACATATATGAGTTATTAAGATAAGAATACGAGTTATTGATATAAGAATACGGGCTATTAAGATAAGAATACGAGCTATTAATATAAGAATATGAGCTAATGTAAAAAGAATACGAGTTTAAGAAAATCACAAACTAAAAAATACGAGCACAAAAGAATACAAGTTATTACCCTAAGAATTACGAGCTAATATAAAAAGAATACGAGCTAATATTAAAAGAATACGAGCTGATATTTAAAGAATATGAGCTAATATAAAAAATAATACGAGTTATTAAGATAAGAATACGAGTTATTAATATAAAAATATGAGTTATTAAGATAAGAATACGAACTATTAATAAAAGAATACGAGCTATTTTTATAAGAATACGAGCTATTAATATAAGATTACGAGCTAATGTAGAAAGAATATGGACTAATAAAATAAAAAAATTACCTTGGCATAATAATTAAATAAAGTGAAAGATGGAGATATAATAATTATTGAGAAAAATCAATTACTGGATGATGGATGAAGATGAGTTAGAAAAATAGGGGAAAAGTTACATAAAAAAGGAAAGTGGAGAAGAATTAGATTAATGACTTTTTTTTTCAAAAATAATTAAGAAAAAAACTAAAATAACACCGGATGTACAATAGCGTTGTACATCTGCTGGTATAGTCCAGGTAATGTTGAATAATAAGTAGATCAAAGTAAAACGCACGCGAATGATCAAATTATTCATTGAGACCATTTTAAATTAAAAAGACTCGATAAATAAATAACTAAGTTAATAAAAAATAAATTAGGTAATAACTCATTGGATTTACGATGAAAAATTAAAGAAATACTTCTTTCATCCCGCTCACTTGTTTACCTAACCATTTTATTTTTGGGTGTCATAGTGGATTATCTAATAATTGACCCCTCTCATTCCATAATTTTTGTGTCAAAATCAAAGGTAAACAAATAGCCGAAACGAACGGAGTATGTCTATCAAGCACAAGTAGTTTTTGAAATTATTCTTTCACTTGCCCCTTTCTCTTCTTGTGACCGATTTTGTCTGTCATTTAAATGAGAGTTTGTGTTTTTTAACTATGCTTGTATATATATATTTCGTATTATGAATTCCCTCCGTGTTGTTTTTTGGTTTGACACAAAGACCAACGAAGAGGAGGGCGCTAATTGTAAGATGACAAGCAGATTAAATTGAGTATCAAGGTTCAAATTGTTTATCAAATACATACTTAAAATAAAAAAAAGAATGAATAAAAGAAATACCTAAAAATAAAAGAATAATAGGATAATAAATAACCAAGAGTACAGAGTGACTATATAATCTAATTCGGCCATAAAGTTGAGGCCACATAAACTCTCATCTGACGATGGTTAGCTAGAAGAGATTAGCAAGTCTCATACGGAATATTCGTTATAAGTTGAAAACGGGTTAAATAATATCTAAATTGATAGATAAGGCAAAAGCAAATTGCTTAGAGAGTAGCATTATACTTTTGTATTATATACTTACTTAAGTATTATTTGAGCTGTCTTTTAACTTGTGACGAATATATCCGTCTTCGATGAGAATTTGTGAGAAGAAATACAGTACACATCAACCCACATGCATGTCGTTTTAGAATTTCATGGTAGGGAAACATCATAGAAGCTGAAGCACCAACACGTCCCATAATTAATTTAAATACAATCAATCATGCATTACTTAATTAGAAGATAACTTGGACTTAATCAACCCCATGTGAACCTAAGATGGCTTAAGTTGCTTAATGCACACTAGAAAATCAACTAATATTGTTTGCATCACCTTAAAGCCTAAAATGCCTCTTTTTCTCACATGTTCAACCATCTAATTTATTACCAAGATAGAATCTATTATGCTAGTGCTTAGCATCAAACGATGGAAAAGGGTTGAAATAGTGACGGATCATCGAATAAATAATGCAGGGTCCGGGGTTTAAACTATTACGAGAATGATTATTTATGATTCAGTAATTGAATCAAGAGGGTTTATAGGGTAGTTTTACACCGAAATATGAAAAATTAGTACAGATTGAAACGTCCCTCCTTCAGACATAACTAAAGTCCTCCATAGCTTCTTTTATGCCAAAAACTCGGTCTTTAACTTAATCAACGCCATTGCAAGCGGAAATGGTTGGCATAAGTGTGCTATTCTCTGGGCGATGAAGTCTCAGTTGCGTCATGTGGAAATTCTTTCAGACTGCCTAAGAGGTGTTCTCCAAATTGCAGAGTTGGAGCAGGTGCATCAACAGATTGCGGATATCGTGGATGATTTACAAAGTTATTTTGGTTCCTTTCATTGTCTCAGTATTAGTTATATCCCTAGATCGCTTAATAGACTTGCGCATAATCAAGCTTATAAGATTATGTGAGAGTAGGCTTTTCTTTTCGAGTTTTTTTTTAAAAAAAACCCAAAAACACTTAATCAACATAGATTTCAATAAGTCATGTATTCGTCCCTAATTAACATGATCCACATTTATTATAAAAACTATATATACAAGAATAATCCCATGTTGTTGTGTATGCTTAATGACAAGGTCATCTAAGCCAATTTGTCTCCCAAACCCATAAAATTTTCTTCATATAATTGTCTTCTTTCATTATTTTGTACATCTTAGACAAGAATCTTTTTCTATATAAGACAGGATTAGTAGATCTCCAGTTTGCTGTCCATTTGACCACCTACTTTGCAAAATTATATTTGTACTCTTCTAATTTGTGCAAATTACATCAAATAAAGATATCCTAGTATATAAAGAAGCACATAGTTATGCAACCAAGCTTTATAGCTACTACTAATAACCCCATCAAACTTCCAATTTTCTTGGTTTGACATACAAGCCACATCAAGCTACTCATAATCTCTAATTGACAAAAAGGGTATGTCACATTGTAACTCATAAAATCAAACAACTTTGATTTAACTTTTTTTTACATGTCATCGGTTCAACGGTATAGTCAGAATTGTTAGATTGCAGGTCAATTTTAATGTAATTGTTATTCGTTTTTTTGTTGGTTTTGAAAACAAAATATTCAATTAACAACTAATAGAGCTGTAGTTCCTCACAAGCACGGGACCGTTGCCACCAAGCCACATTAAACTATTAAAGGATATCCTCGAATGTGGCCCACATTCCATCCTCGAATGTGGTTTGGTGGGAACGGTCCGTACTTGTGAGGAGCAACGACTCTATTAACAATAAAAAACGTAAAAAGTTGTGAGGTCTCAAGATCCCACTAACTGCCACTAGTTGTCAAAGGCATAAACCTTTGAAACACCATGCTGATACTAGAAAATGTTCTTTAGTTTCTTAATACTTAACATGACCTGCTACAGATAATGCGTCAGGCTCTTGCGACATGAAGCTCTCTTCGGTCACTTTCTGGGTGACCTCAAAAAAATTATCCTCCGTCTTGGCTAACTATAAGTCAGTACCAATAGAATTGCGAAATGCTCTTTGTAACATACGTACTTTCTTACAAACCCAACGCCTTTGGTCTGTCAGTTTGGGGCCGTCTGGCTACATGCTGACTTCTCTATGACTTTCTTTCTTTATTTAGTAGTCTATGTAAACTGTTCCGGTTTTTAATATAATGGTTTATCTTTGTCCGAAAAACAAAACATGACCAATGTTATTTGTGTAAATATTGTAGGAATTTCAGATATATAATCCTGTTAATTAATGAAGATGAAGAAGGAAGATTCAAGTGTTCATGTTGGTAACAAGGTGTTGCCAATTATTAGTGATTTAAGTGCATCATCATCTTCTTCATTGTCGTCATCGATGTCGATGAGCTGTGTAGTTGGTCATCACAAGGAAGATAAGGTTAAAGGTAACAACAACAAAACCAAGGCATTGCTTAAGCTCAAGGAGATGTTAAAATGGGCAGCTGCTGTTAAGGCTGATAAAGGAGGGAAACTTAGCAGAAAGGTAACACAAATTAACTTACTTTACGTATTCATTTCACTCTATGTACTTCACTCTTTTACTTTTACATATATATATATATATATATATATATATATATATATATATATATATATATATATATATATATATATATATATATATATATATATATATATATATATATATATATATATATATATATATATATATATATATATAGCTCAATCACTAAAATTAAAGGCACAAATTAGGGCTAAATTAGTTATGTATTATTGGAAACATGGGTTTTTAGTTGGTGTTTTAACTTCCAGCGTCAGGATCTACCCGAGTTGTTACCCTTAAGCAGAAGACTTTGATACCATATTGAAAAGATAGGAATCTCACCTAAAACCGTCTTGAGCTTGACGACCTCTTTCGATGTTGTGTATATGGTTCATTTGAAGATTCTCCAAAAAATAAGTTTTAACCTTTTACAAAATTTTCGCTACCACACATGCAGTGCACGGGTTTAAAAACTAGTAATATCTATATTGGAAGCCGCTTTGCAAATTGTTTGTCAAGTGTCAAGATTCAATAGATGTATCCCGCAAGTGAGTTAAGACACTCAAGATTGCTCTTAGAGAGACTTGAATTTGACGTCATACAAAAGAAGCTTGCTGTGGGTGAATAAGACAAAATCATTTGCTACTTCCTAAGTACTTGCTTTTGTCTTATCTAACCGACATGGGTATTATTTGACCCGTCGCAAATGAGAATTTGTGTTATATTTATGGTGATGTTTGTGGTTTCAGGTATTGCACTTTAGGAATAAATCAGCAACAATAAAATCAGGAGGTTTAGATGAAGAAAGCATGAATAATGATTCTCCAAAAATAAGCTTTAGATGGGAAGTAGAGAGTGTTTCAACAACTTGTTCAGCTGCTTCAGCTCCTCCTTCATTCAAATATGGTCATTGTTCTCAAAGAAAAGGAAGTTGGATCACTACTGATGATGATTGTACGTCTTATTATTCTTTCTCTTTCTTTGTTTTTCATTATATATTATACACCCATTTGTGTTTCCGCCCTATTCTTTCTAACCTAATTTCAACTCCTTTCAATTTTTCTTTGTTGTATTCCGTTAGGTTTTATGTATGTTCAATTAATCTCTTCACAAAATTAACTTTTAATTCAACTAAATTCACTTCATCCCAGTTCAACTCAATTTAGTTTAATTAAGCTCTACTTCAATTTATTCAATTCAGCTCGTTTCAACCGAAAAGAACAGGGCCTAACTGTCTATTTTCAATAATACGGTCATCCCGCTTACTGCTTTCGATGCTTTTAAAAGCCATAAATAGTAACTAGAATTTAAGTTTACCTGATTTAGTTCCTAGTTTTTTTCCGTTGGGTTTTATTAAAAAATTTGGGGAAAAAAGTCAATTCCTTATATCGATAATAAATATGAAGTGGAAAGCAAAGTAGTTACATACATCACAAATGTTTCAGGGAATACTGACCGATTAGACTCTACTACATGAAGCTAAAGCGTGACACAACGCTAACTCGTGAGCCACCTTATTAAAATTGCGATGAGAAAATGATAGATTAACAAATTTAGAAGAATTATATTAAAAGTAAATAAACATTGTCATCAAAGATTAAATGGAGGTCTAGATTAACATGTTAAGTGATTTGATCCCCATGTGAAGATAACTTCTGAGTATTGACCTTTATAGTGTATAATTGTGTCGATTATTGATACAATAATTGGTGAAAGAGGGCTAAAACAACATAGTTGACCAAAATGTACATCCAAATGTGCAAAATCTTATGTGTTTAGAACATTCAAACGACCAACGTATACTCCAACTTAGAACTCATGTATATCTAAATGTGCAAAATCTTATGTGCTAAAACAAGTAAATGATTAATCATAATCATCTGACAAAAAAAAAACTTAGAACTCTATATCTTATGAAATTATAGTGTTTCTAACCAAATTTATGTCATAATTACGTTGGTTGAACAGTTGTGGTGCTAGAGCTATGAGGAATAGAAGACTAGATCCCAAAGGAGACGTTCAAATCGATACTAAGCTGGTATATGAGAGGATGATGTCGAGATTTCGTACCATTTAATGACGCACTAATATGGTCTAATGATACCTACATAAGGTCCATATCGAAGACACATTATCAACGTAATTTTTTGAGTTTTGTAAAGTGGAGGTTTTATTCAAATTTCACTCATAATTGGCTATTTGGCTTGATACACCATCCTTTTAACGTATTATTAAATCTAGGAGGAGAGAAATTTGAATTTGTAGATAGTTGTATCCGCCATGATATTCATATTTGTAACTCTCACCTAACACCGTTGAAATCGACTGGTAATCTATGGACATCGGTTAATGTATCACTCGGACTGAAAAAATGACTTTTTATTAAATTAATTGTTTTATTTATGATTATAAAAGTTAAATTGATGACTTAGAGTTTTTTCAAGGAATCAACTTTTGACAAATCGATTTTAATTAATTTCAAATTTATTTTAAAATATTTAATATATTTAAATTTTATTTTAAATCCCATGTTCATTCTTTGAATTGAACTCTCTTTTCTCTTCGTTTTCCCTCAATTTCCGTGTTCATTCGTATCCTCGATGTTTTGCGTGAAAAACAAACTTGTCATTCCCTTTTGCACACCACACGTCTTATGCCTATATGCAGCTCACCAAGCCCACTTCTTAGTCCCCATTCACAACCCAAACCCAACTACCATACACATCCACCACAAGCCCAAATCGCACCTCTCCTTACCTCCCATTTGCACACAACCCAAGGCCAAACCGAGTCATACCCGTGACCCATACGCTTGGTGTACCAGACCCGCAAACCCGTTGATTGATTCCCAAGAAACCCCAAATAAAACCCTACCCAATGGCCTCACGCTTGCCGATGGTGTAGGAAGCCATGGATTTCACCATTGAAGTTTGAAGAAATGAATGAAGTAAGGAAATGAGAGAAGACAAAGCTAATTAAAGTTTGAGATATTATTGAATTCCCAAAGTTAATTATTACAGACTATGCGTATGCTATTTATAGTGTAGCTGTGAGGAAGAAGGAGTTAACAGACTTGTAACTAACTTCCCAACTAACTCCCTGATATTGCGGTAACAGTTATGTAACCAACTTCTGTAACTAATTCTTACATCCCCTCAAGTTGGAGGGTGATTAGAAATTACACCCAACTTGTCAAGAAGAACATTATGCTTAAC
This sequence comes from Silene conica, assembly GCA_029255685.2. NCBI lineage: Eukaryota > Viridiplantae > Streptophyta > Magnoliopsida > Caryophyllales > Caryophyllaceae > Silene > Silene conica. Next base: position 74,255,068 of record CM055318.2, on the reverse strand, counting down.
ACCAGATAAGGGCTTGGTCATAATGTCAGCCAGCTGAAGAGAAGAGGGGACAAAGCTGAGAGTTATCATTCCTGCAAGGAGCTTCTCCCTCACAAAATGGCAATCAAGGTCTATGTGTTTAGTCCTCTCATGGAAGACATGATTTCTGGCAATATAAATGGCAGCTTGACTATCACTTTTGACAGGAACAAGAGTAATATCAGATACTCCTAATTCAGTGAGCAGTCAGTCTAGTGAGCCAAGAAAGTTCTGCAGTGATTCTCCTCATGGATCTGTATTCTGCTTCAGCAGAGGACAGTGAGATTGTTTGTTGCTTCTTGGATTTCCAAGAGATCAGAGAACCTCCAAGGAAAATGACAAAACCACTAACAGATCTTCTACTCATGGGACAGGATGCCCAATCAGCATCACAGAAACCAAGGAGATCAAAAGAAAGTTCAACATTCAACAATATTCCTTGGGCTGGATTTTTGGATATGTACTTGAGTGTATGAAGTGATATGCATTCCAATGAGAGTTATGAGGAGAAGACATGAACTGGCTTACGTGCTGAACAGCAAAGGCTATATCAGGCCTGGTGTGTGTCAGAAAATTTAGTTTTCCTACTAATTTTATATAAAGGGAAGGATCAGCCATTGGTGTACCAGAGGAAAGCAGAAGCTTAAGAGAAGGATCCAATGGACTAGCTGCAGGTCTGCAAGACTGACAGTCAAACCCTGACAGTATTTCTTGGATAAACTTGTGTTGTGTTACTGCTAAACCAGATGCAATAGGAGTAAATTCCAGACCCAAGAAGTAGTGGAGAACTGGAGATGTCCTAAGTCCTTGATTTTGAATCTGTCATCCAAGAACTGTTTTAGTTGAGTGGTTTCAGTTGCATCATCACCAGTGACAAGTATGTCATCAACATAAACCACCAAATAAACCTTGGAAGAGCCAGTTGTTTTGGAGAAAAGAGAATAGTCATTTAAGGACTGGACATAACCTCTGGAACGCAAGGCACTGCTTAGCTTAGCATACCATTGCCTAGAGGCCTGTTTGAGACCATACAAAGACTTTTCTAGCTTACATACAAGCTTAGGATCAGAAACAGTCAGCCCTGGGGGAAGAGACATGTAGATTTCCTCATCTAGGTCACCATGGAGAAAGGCGTTATTAACATCTAATTGAGTCATGGTCCACCCTCTTTTAACAGCCAAAGCAACCAAGCATCTGATGGTAGTCATTTTGACTACAGGAGAGAAGGTCTTTGTGTAGTCTATACCCTCTTTTTGTGTGTAACCTTTGACTACCAACCTGGCTTTATACCTCTCTATAGAACCATCATCCTTGTGTTTGACTTTGAAAACCCACTTGCAGCTGATTGTTTTCTTTTTAGGAGGAAGAGGAACTAGGGACCAGGTGTCATTAGCCTCAAGAGCAGAAAACTCTGTTGCTATGGCCTGTCTCCACGCAGGATATTGTGCAGCTTCTGCATAAGTACGAGGCTCCTGCACAGGAAGTAATGACCTAGCATCCACACAAGAGTTTACACTAATATTGCTATGGATAAAAGATGGGAGGTCAGATAGGACACATAGAGAGGTTAAGGTATTAGGGCAACAGTGAGCTGTAGATTCTTTTGTAGAAAAACTACATTTGTAATCTTTAAGATAGGAAGGTACAATGGTCTGTCTGGTGGAGTGCCTGACAGGAACAGTTGGAGCAGAAGAGGATGTTTTTCTATTATTTGCAGTATTACTATTATTGTTAGGGACATATGTAGGTATATTTGCATTTTCACTGAGGCTGTGATCAGAAAGGAGAGGATCAATTTGGAAAGAGGGTAGATAAGGGTTTAAGGTTTCCTTGATGTAAGGAAAAATTGTCTCATGGAAAACCACATCTCTAGAGACAAAGATAGAGTGAGTCTCAAGATTCAGAAGCTTATAGGCCTTTTTGCCAAGAGGGTAACCAAGAAACACAGAAGGAATGACTCTGGGTGACTGTTTGTCCCTCCCTAGTTTGGGTGTGGATGCATAGCACAAGCAACCAAAAACCTTCAAATGTGATAAATCTGGTATTTTGTGAAAAAGAGCTTCATAAGGGGATTTATTATTAAGAACTTTGGTAGGAAGTCTATTAATGATGTAAGTGGCAGTGAGAACACACTCACCCCAGTATTTTTTAGGTAAATTGGATTGAAAAACAAGGGCTCTAACAGTTTCCAACAAATGTTTATGTTTCCTTTCTACCACTCCATTTTGTTGAGGGGTATGAGAGCAAGAGGTTTGATGTATGATTCCTTGAGATTCAAAGAAAGCTTTAATGGCATTGCTTGAACCTAGCTCAAGAGCATTATCACTCCTTATGATTTTTATTCTTTTGTTAAACTGTGTTTGTATTAATGAGATAAAGTTCTGAATTAGGGAAAAGGAATTATTTTTGTGTGATAATAAGAAGGTCCAAGTGGTTCTTGTATAGTCATCTACAATTGTAATTAAGGAAGTATTTATGTCCATTGTAGGTTTGAATGGGATATGGGCCCCAAAGATCAATGTGAATTAGATCAAAACATGAGGTGGTCTGGATTGAACTAGTGGAAAATGGCAATCTATGTTGCCTAGCCTTTGCACAAATCATACAAGAATGCATATGTTTTTCATTAATGACAGAATCTGTACAGAGAGACATTTGTTTCAACTTATACAAAGGAAGATGGCCCAATCTGTGATGTCACACAATGACATTATTTACAAACTTATCAACAAAAATGCTATTAGTATTATTTGAAGTAATAAATGCAGGAAAGCTGGAGGGGTGTTGTTGAAGAAGATAAAGGTCTCTATGGTTGTGTCCAAGAGTCAGGGTCTTCTTCAATGAAGAGCCCTGCATGTAACATAAAGTGGGTGTGAAATGGATGATAGATTTGAAATGTTTAGCAAGTTTGGCTATAGACAAGAGATTATACTTGAAATCAGGCACAAAAAGAACATTGTTAAGAACAATATCAGGTGTAAGCAACACAGTTCCAGTGGTGTCAATGGTAACAGATGTACCAGTAGGTAAGGTAATGGTATATGAATGGGGAATGGACTTAACATCAGTAAGTAAACTCTTGTTAGAACGCATGTGATCACTTGCTCCACTGTCCAAGATCCAAGTATTATTACAGAAAACTGCAAAAAGAGTATAAGAGGAATTACCAGCAAAGTTTGAGCAGCTGGTGTTGTCAAGAGTCTTACTGTTCTGCAATAATTGCCTTAACTCCTGAATCATTTGAGGATCCAAGTCTTGTGAACTTCCAAATGCTCCAAGAATTCCATCTTGATCCCCCACTTGAGCGCTGTGAGCTTGCTTCTTTTTGCTCCAACAATTCTCAATGATGTGCCCATTCTTTTTGCAATGTACACAGAACTTTGGTTTGTATTCTTGATTTCCCCCTTGATTCCTGGGTGTGTATTCATGGTTCTGGGTTGCCATCCAGGGTATTGAGTTTGACCTCCACCATTTTTGTTGGATCTTTGATTTTGATTGTTCTTGACATGGAATGAAGCAGAATCAGACTGTGTAACTCCACCAGTTCTGATTTCTCTTTGCCTTTCTTCCTGAACCAGATTATTGTATGCGGTTGCAATGGATGGTAAAGGGTTTTGCATCAAAATGGTACCCCTTACTACAGAATATGACTCATTCAGCTTCATTAAGAACTGAACTACTCTTTGATATTGCTGGAACTTTACACGTTTTTCATTTGCACCACAATTGCAAGCGCAAGAACACACAGGATTTACACCCATTGCATCAATCTCATCCCAGACTGACTTCAATTTAGTAAAATAGGTAGTAATGCTATCTGTACCTTGAGTAAAATCTGACAATTTCTTGTGGATTCCATATAACTGAGCACCATTTGTTTGACCAAATCGTTCTTCCAACTCAGCCCAAGCAATCTGTGCAGTAGAACTGTAAAGAATTGAATTCCCAATTTCTTCAGTAACAGAATTCAGAATCCACGAGAAAACAATATCATTGTTTCTCTGCCACTTTCTTGCATTTGCAGAAGTAGCTGCAGGTCTGGTGATTGTTTCGTCCATAAAACCTAATTTGTTTTTCGCCGAAAGTGCAATCAACATCCCTTGCTTCCATCCTCCAAAATTAGTTCCATCAAAGAGATTGGTAACTAATTTGGTAACAACAAGATCAGAAGAATTAATGTGAAAAGGACTGTCAACATTAATTTCTGAATTTCTGGTATTTTCGGAGTTTCCAGACATTGTTAAGGTTCTTCAAATGATGTGGAAGGTTTTGTTTTTGATTTTGATTTATCAAGAGAAAAGAGATAAAGCAGCAGAAATAGATCGAAGAAAAATCAGAAGCAATTTAATTGCTCAGGTACCATGTAGGAAGCCATGGATTTCACCATTGAAGTTTGAAGAAATGAATGAAGTAAGGAAATGAGAGAAGACAAAGCTAAATAAAGTTTGAGATATTATTGAATTCCCAAAGTTAATAATTACAGACTATGCGTATGCTATTTATAGTGTAGTTGTGAGGAAGAAGGAGTTAACAGACTTGTAAATAACTTCCCAACTAACTCCCTGATATTGCGGTAACAATTTTGCAACTAACTTCTGTAACTAATTCTTACAGATGGACATCCAAAAACCGAGTTACTTCAACACCTTACAATGAGAACCGTGATAACTCTACCTTACGGACTTTTTAAAAAAAATTAATGACATATTTGGATTCGGCATTGAATTTTATGGCTAGATAACATATTTCTTGGTCTAGAAAATATATACTAGTGACAGAAATCTAGGTGAAATACGTTTTCTTTATTTTCATGCACTTACAACCGATTTTTACGTATCTATCATTTTCCATGCACCTAGCACTCGTTTTAATGCACGCATAGCCTATTATTTTCATGCACCTAGTAATCATTTTCATGCATGTAAAATATTTCATGCACATCGTGGTCGTTTCCATGCATTTATAGCCGTTTTAGTATGCCTAATTGTTTTTTGGTACACTAAGTATATATTTTGTTAATAAAATCAAAGAATTTTATTTAATGTAACTAAAGTATGTATTTGAATAAGTTAAACTAATGGTAAATGATCCATCAAAACTTTCGAAGCAAGATATGGTGGAGATTTAGTGAGGGTTCTCACGGTTCTTATTGTAAGGTGGTTCTCACCGGATCCCGACCCTATATATATAAGATCATTTGAGTCCACTTATTTGGTTGAGTCCTTGAATCTTCATCTAAATCATTAGATCAAAACCAATGAATGGTCAAGATTAAAACAAAATAAATAGGTTTGATATAAATGGTATGGTAGAGCAATAATCTGTGTATATCTCCATATGCTTCTTCTTCAGATCTTCACCACTCACTCCCCGTAACTGATTATGCTCCACCAAATTGATGTAAGACGCGCGGATGTCGAATTGACCTTCTGTACCTGTGGGGAGTTTAAAAACCCTTCGGAATAGAATCAGGTGTTGGCTCAGAATGAGTACATAATTTCGGCATCGTCACTGGTGTAGAAGTAGCAGCTTCGAATTCCGGAGTTTCTTCTGCAAAAGAGTGGAATTCTGAGGTTCCTTCTTCAAAAGAATTAGAGTATTCTTCGTAGACGGAATCAAGAGTCTGCAAATCACCTGCTTGACGAATCTCCTTCCAAAAGTTTCGTAGAACACGAAAAGTCTTTTCAAGTTCGGGATCAAATGGTATGAGTTCGGACCTTTTGGACCTGGGCATAAAAAAAACCAAAGAAGGAAATAAGAACTTCCTCAAGGAATTAAAATCCCTTGAGACAAAAGACAAACTTTAATAACCAAATAGAAAATTGTCGTCTCCCCGACAACGGCGTCAAAATTTGACACGGCTGTCGCAACCCTATCAAAGATAACCAACTGGCCTAACTAATGTAGCAAGGATATCGAGATCGTAAAAGAAATAAAGAACGTAAAAGTAGTGAAGGAAAAAAAGAAAAAAAGAACGCAAAAGATATGAGTATAAAAATAAGAGAAAGAGAAACTAGGACAGTCGGTTCACCAATGAAAGTATAACGGTCAAGGTCTAGGTCGCAGATCGGTCACAAAAGAAAGTCTAAGGAGCAGTGAAAATGTTCTCTCGGATCGCTATTCGCCCTAAAATGCATCTAGCGGGCTCTCGCAACTTACTAGGACTCTCTAATGTTTATGAAAGGTCTAACCCTCAACATGCGCTCGATCTTAGGCCGGGGTTTATCATAAAACTAATTTGCTTTGTCGACTTAACCAATTAAAAGCAATAAAATGTCCTAATTAACAACAAAGGCAATCAACTAATAACCGATCTAACCTAGTCAAGTATCATTACAATTTCATTGGATCCCCTATATCCTAGTCAAGGGAATTAGCTATGCATAGTGGGATTGACTGTAAGGAAAATCAAAATAACTAGGGAATAAAACATGATTGCATCCAAGAAAAACAGGAATTAACGAAACGTAAAGACGAAGGAAGGAGAAAAGAAAAATAAGAATGAATAACAACGAGAATCGAATTACCAATAATGAAAAGTGTAGCAGAGAGAAATTTCAGAAAGATAGGTCTCAAAAGTTGAGAGAAAAAGTAACGTCGAATAGGTTTTTGTCACCTCCCAACAATAAGGTAAATATAAAAGATGCCCTAATGAGTATAAAGTACAAGTCTTTTATACTAAATGCCCAAAAAGAAATAAAAATTAAACAGTAACTAACTAAAGAAACCTAAGGAACGAAAATTTGTCCTACATACATGTGTCGATTGACATAGACTTGTGTCGATCGACACCCTCAATGCCCTGTCGATCGACAGATATCAATGAGGATCAACATAGTTCCAATTTCTCTAAATCTTGGCCTTCTGCGACGATGGCTTTCTGATTATCGACATAGTCTTCCTATGTCGATCGACATCATATAACTGTCGATCGACACAACATTACAGCTTCAAAGAGTTGGCTTTTTGTGACAATGCCTGGTTGACGATGGACATATAGTCTTCTCTGTCGATCGACATAGATGATCGTGACGATCGACACAACATAACAGCTCCAATTGTGCATTAAAATCTGAAGAACTTTTAAAAGGCCACACAACTCACCGGTAGCGAGAATTTGGAGTCATAATAGGACATGAAAGTGCATGCCACAAGAGGGGAAAAACCATTTATAAAATGCACGCATCAATGTGACAGAGGATATGCCCTGATTCGCCATTACATATTTCTATGTTTTTTTTATACAAATTCTTATTTTGGACAACAGTGTCAATCTTAATTTTAAGACAATGAGTCAAGTATTATAAATGAGACAAAAGAATAATGTATACAAAATAACAAAATGTTTGTTCTATGTATGTAAGTGGATATATATTTAACCTATTTTAATCTTAGAACGGGTACACACGTTTTAAGAAGAACTTACCTTTTTTTACAAGGAACGTGGTACGAACGATGGAGTATTACTCTTTATTTCTCAGATTCATTAATTTGCCGATTATTTTAATTTTTTGTTACCGTGGGATGATATAAGTTCAAGTTTTATGAATTTTTCAAACTAAATGTGACATAAAATATTAAGTTTTATACTTTAACAAAAATGTATGTATAAGTAGTCATATGATTAAAAAATGAAATATTACGATAGCCATATATATATATATATATATATATATATATATATATATATATATATATATATATATATATATATATATAGAATTGAGATCCTATGAGAACCACCAATATAATGAGAACCGTGGGAACTCTACCTTACGGACTTTTTAAAAAAAAATTAATGACTTATTTGGATTCGGCATGGAATTTTAAGGCTAGAGAACATATTTCTTGGTCTAGAAAATATATACTAGTGACGGAAATCAAGGTGAGATACGTTTTATTAATTTTCATGCACCTACTACCGATTTTTACGCATCTATCATTTTTCATGCACCTAGAACTCATTTTAATGAACGTACAGCCTCTTATTTCATGCACCTAGTGATCATTTTCATGCATGTAAAAAATTTCATGCACGTAGTGGTTGTTTTCGTGCATTTATAGCCGTTTTAGTACGCCTAATTGTATTTTCGTACACTAAGTATATATTTTGTTAATTAAATCAAATTTTTTTGTTTATTGATACTAAAGTGTGTATTTGAATAAGTTAAACTAATGGTAAATGATCCAACGAAACATTTGAAGCGAGATATGGTGGAGATTTAGTGAGGGTTCTCATGGTTCTCATTATAAGGGTGGTTCTCACCGGATCTCGACCCTATATATATATATATATATATATAGATTTAGGATCCGGTGAGAACGATTATACGGTGCATACGGTGAGAACGACCTACAACCATTGGATTTAAAAACATTGAACGACAGATCCATGAACAAAGCAAATAAAGAAAGTACATCATTATCAAACTTACCTTCTTTCTCTATGTAACTTTCCCTTCTTTCTCTACGTAACTTTCCCTTTTCTCTGTACCTTTACCTATTTTATTTTCTCCACAACAACTTATCATTATATTACTCATCCTCAAATGACTTGTACTACATTATAATACTATATCATGTGGATGACTCACTATTAATTAATTTTTACGGATACATTTTTTCCTTACTTTTTTACATATACCTAGATAAATTTTTTGACGGGTAGATACATTTTTTTTACTTAAACCTAGATACATTTTTTGACGGAATAGTTACATTTTTTTAAATTTTTTACATAAACCTAGATACATTTTTTTGATGGAGTTGATATATTTTTTGACTTAAACCTAGATACATTTTTTGACGGAGTAAATACATTTTTTTTAATTTTTACATAAACATAGTTTCATTTTTCGACGGAGTAGATACCTTCTTTTTTTTTACTTAAACATAGATACATTTTTTAACTTTTTTTAAATAAACCTAGATACATTTTTTTTACGGAGTAGATATATTTTTTTTACTTAAACCTAGATATATTTTTTGACGGATTAGATACATTTTTTTTTTATTTTTATACTTTTTTACATAAACCTAGTTACATTTTTTAACGTACTAGATATATTTTTTGACTTAAACCTAGATCATTTTTTAACGTAATAGATACATTTTTTTTTACTTTTTTACATAAACCTAGATAAATTTTTTGACGAGTAAATACATTTTTTTTTTACTTAAACCTAGATACATTTTTTGACGGAATAGTTACATTTTTTTTTTACATAAATCTAGATACATTTTTTGACGGAAGAGATACATTTTTTGACTTAAACCTAGATACATTTTTTAACGGAGTAAATACATGTTTTTTACTTTTTACATAAACCTAGTTACATTTTTTTACGGAATAGATACATTTTTTTACTTAAACATAGATACATTTTTTGACGGGGTAGATACATTTTTTTACCTTTTTACATAAACCTAGATACATTTTTTTTACCATAGATATATTTTTTTTTACTTAAACCTAGATATATTTTTTAACGGAGTAGATACATTTTTTACTTTTTTTACATAAACCTAGATACATTTTTTTTACTTAAACCTAGATACTTTTTTGACGGAATAGTTACATTTTTTTTACATAACTCTAGATACATTTTTTGACGGAGTAGATACATTTTTTGACTTAAACCTAGATACATTTTTTGACGGAGTAAATACATTTTTTACTTTTTACATAAATCTAGTTACATTTTTTGACGGAGTAGATACATTGTTTTTGCTTAAACATAGATACATTTTTTGACGGGTAGATACATTTTTTTACTTTTTACATAAACCTAGATACATTTTTTTTTTTACGGAGTAGATATATTTTTTTTTACTTAAACCTAAATATATTGTTTTACGGAGTAGATACATTTTTTTTACTTTTTTACATAAACCTAATTACATTTTTTGATGGGTAGATACATCTCTAATATATTTGACAATGGGGTGTCGGTAATGGGTTGGTGACGGCGTAGTATTGGACTAAATGGGTTCGTAATGTCTGTTACGTAGTATTGGACTAATGAGTAATTGGGTTTGCAATGTCTGTTACAAAGTATTGTTTAATAATATGTGATTTGTATTTTGTTTTTTTTTCGGCCATTAGATTCTTTTTAATCCCATGGTTCAAAGTCTACTATGTAGTATTGGACTAATGGCTTATATTAGTAATTAAATCCCAGCCTATAATTGGACTTTAATCCAATGGTTTGTAGATGTTCTCACCGAATGCACCGAATAGTCGTTCTCACCGGATCTTGACTCTCTCTCTCTCTCTCTCTCTATATATATATATATATATATATATATATATATATATATATATATAATATAGTTATTAGTTTACATAATACATTGTACTATTAAAGATATATCACCGGTAATAGGTCAGTCCCACGGGTCACGTGTCTAACTAAGAAGTTCAAATAAGCATTTTGAGTTAGGTCATGATACGTAAACTTTTTAAACCTAGATAAATCAATTGAACTTATCTAATAAGCTTTGTAAACCAAAACAAGAGTTGCAAAATGCAATTGTCTCAAACAATACAGAAAATCTAGATTTGACACAGAGGTGGAATGTGCAATTTTCAAATTTGAAACTTTTTAGTGCAAAAGTGCAGTAATTACTTCAAAAAATAAACAACTAAGAAGTGTGAACATTAATGGACGACAAATTTATACTCATGTAAATCGTTTTTTAACGACATTATATTAAAAGCCAAATTTCGTGCCAGTTGATAAAAAACGATTATATAACTATATTAAAATTGTAATCTATCATGAAATGAATAAATATTAATAAACACATATTTTAATAATAACAAAATTTGAGCAACCCGTGTAATTTTACCCGGCTTTAAGACTAGTGTTAAAATAAATAGAATTGCCACCCGCCGGTCGGAGGGAGTAGAATGAGCGCCACGAACAGGTAGATAGAAGTTTAGTTTGTCTGTTAACAGAACCGTATTGATTGAGCAATTAGCAAAAGCGAAAGAAAACGTGATGAATAAATCAAAATATTCAATAATAATGAAACAATAATAGAGTAGTAGGTACACATAATAGTGACATTACTACATACTACGTAGTACGTACTACGTATGAAGTTGAGTAGTTGTGTAACAATCATGGGTCTTATGACATTAAATTATAATGTTATAATAATAGTCAATCAAATTCTTGCAAATCTCAACTTTGAAGTAGTACCATTAGTTTACATGCTCGATGTTTCCATCTATCTTCACTCAGTATTCTTCCAGGAAACATTAATTAGTACTACTACAAAATCACTCGCGTTGTTAACCTAAAAAACAAAATTCAATCACCTTATCACCCAAACACACAATCACCCACTGACCCACGTTTACGTTGAAGAAGCTGTATCAACGTATGATGGAGGTAAAGTGTAGTTGTGAGTATTTGGATTATATTTACTTGGTATTGCATGTTTATCTATGATTTTGTAATGACTTGAAATTCATTTTCACCTGTGATACATTCTCTATTGTTAATTGTTAATTGGTTTAGAGTGAAACCTATTTATACATTTATGAAGCTGTAACACCCCTATCTAATTAAAAGCTGAGTTGTAGATCAACTCTTACTCGGCCGAGTAAGTCGCACTCGGCCGACTTACTCGGCCGAGTATGTGGTTCTCCCCTGAGCTCCTTTAGTCAGAAGTTGAGTTGCGAGTCAACTCGACCGAGTAGGTGATACTCGGCCGAGTAGGTCGTACTCAGCCGAGTGAGTCTTTTCCAGACGTCAGACCGCGGTTATTATATAAAGTAAGCCGAGGGTAAAAACCTCATTTTTACCCAAATCAGAAAAGAAGTAAAAACCCTAATCCTTCCCCTTTCTCCATTTTAAGTACTTCAAGGTTGTTTAGTAAGGTCTAGTTGCGCCGATCATCTACCTAATCCGTTATATCAAGTAAGTGTTACCCTATCGTACTAATATCGTAGTTATGGTTATTTTGTGAGTAATACATATTTGCATAATTCTTAGGAGAAGGATTCGTAGAGGAACATTGGTAGGAGGATTGTGATTTCTTCTACTGTTTTGCTATTGAGGTAGGGTTTCCCTACTCAGTTTCTGTATGATGATGATTATTGTGACGATACCGTCTTATTATTGTTATCACTGCATGATGTATGATTATTGAGATTGAAAAGGTAATGTGTGAGACCTTTGCGGGGAACGGATCTCACTCCTATGATCGCTCTTCGTGTGACCCGCCACGGAGAGGATGTGCACATTAATGATCTAGGTACCCATTGTTGCGGTAAGTGGGGAAATCAGTGTGGGGCTAAAGGTCACCACAGATGTTGTGTATTAGTAATAACAGTGATAGCGTGAACAGTGTAAGGCAAAATTAAATTCAATGAGGAGTTGGTGCATCCCGTGATGTGATGTACTTTAGCATCTTATCCGTCGTATTATTCAGTTGCTGACACTTGTTCTTGTTTTACTGTGATGATCCATATAATGATGAGCAAAGTCTCAGGTTCGCAGATGAGTTTTGTTTGCTGGCTTGGGAGGAGGGATCACCACAGTTTTGTAGGGTCCATGAGTCTTAGCTTCCGCATAAACTTTTAATCATCTACCTTTGGTTTGTAGTTGTTTTGGCATACAATTTTACTTTCACTTTTACACAGTTATAGTTTACTTATAATAAAGTGGTTATGGTTGTTTATCTTATACTGTACCTCAGGTAACTGAGATGGTAATATATATCCTCATAGTTTGATGATCCTGTTTTAACGACCTTAGGTTATGAGGGTGTTACAGAAGCGAATTTCCTTTTTTCTTCATATCGATGTGACTATATATAACTGGTAAGAGTAAGTTTTTCATCACTTCTGAAAAAGAAATGGAGGTTCATTACTTTTCAACGTCGGATTAAATCTGGCAGTGAGTGATTGGATGGTTGTAGATTAATTCGGAAATAAAAAGGTAAATAATAAATAAGATCGAAATATATAATTTTGTAATGTTTTGTGAGAGAAATGGAGATGATCTATGTCGTTGTTATACGGTTGTTGACTTTTAAAAAAATGGCCTATGCAGGTCTCGAACCTGCGACCTTCGCGTTATTAGCACGACGCTCTAACCAACTGAGCTAATAGGCCTACTGATTTTTCTTTTGTACTTCCTCTACTTAAACCCAAATAGCAAATTTACTTTTTTTCACGTTTGTCAACGCACGTTTTACGTGCTTCATATCTTTAGCTACGTATTTGTAAAAGTTATAAAAGTTATATATTTTCAATGTTCTCGTAAAGACGAATTAAACAAAATCCCACATGAATATATTTTTTCTTATGTATTGAGAGAAAATTGAGATTGAAGGTTGATTTGTGGATAGTGTACAAAAACCAAATTTCTTATTTGAATTTAAATAGAGAAAGTATTTCTTAGCTATTATACTCTTTAGGAAAGAAAATTGAGAATAGCAGAGAGTATAAACTATTGTGAAAATTGACGAAAATGAATAGTGAGAAGAAACGGAAGAGATTCATAGTGTGATACCGCTAATGCCACGTATTATTTTGTCTGTTGAAGCGGTAGAAGATGAGAAATGCATAACACAAACGTATAGGTCCCCATAGCCATATAGGGACCGTTGTTCCAGTTTCCATATATGGGTCGCAAGTCGCAACACAATTCATAACTCTTTTTGTGTTTATTTGCCTTGGCTGTTTGAAAATATCAATTCTATTATTGGTTTAAGTCAACTTAGGTGTGCAACTAGCCTAGCCGAAAAAAACGAGTTTTTAAGATACAAAATAACGTGTAACCGTGTAAGGTTCCCTTTAATTTTTAATAACGGTTCGGATTAAATTTGGGCTCGATCGGGTGATTGTTTATTAGAAAATAAAAAGTTAAATGAATATGATTGAAATATATAATAATATTTCGTATGAGAAAATGGAGATAAAAGAAATGGAGATATCCATTTTACAAAATAGCATACTACTCCCTCCATCTTATCTAATATTAATACAAAAACATTTAACTCATCCTCATCAACCCACCTCATCAACCCACATCATCATATGCAACCTTTTTTACAAAAAACACAAATAATAAATGTCGGGCCCACCGTAATGTTTTTAGATTTATTTCAAACCTCTATGTTTATTTTTCTGTATGTAAATGTTTACGTTTATGTTTTTAAGTAAATATTAATGATATTGATAAAGTGAATAAATTAAGATCAACATTTTTTTTCCTAAAATTGAAATTTCATGATAAAAAAATATTTTAAACACACCAATTTGTATATTAATTACTCCAATAATCAATTACTATAGCTTATAATTGATAATTAATATATTCAACATATTAATCAATAAAAAATAAAAAATTAATAACATTGGAAAAATTATATACTAAATTATGGGCACATTAAAATAACTAAAGCAAATACAAAAATCACATATTTTTAGATTTTTTTTTCCTAGTATACAAGTGAAGGTTTAAATTAAAGAACAATTTTTTTAAGAGTTAAGACCCGTAATACCATTACAAATTCTCATTTCAAACGAGCAAATTCGATGGATCAAGTATTATTCATAGGAAATAAGTAGAATGTATTGAGAATAATGAAATATTTGTCTCATCTTAAGCAAAACCTATGATATTCCAATTGAGGTTAACTTATGGTTAAAGACAAGTCAATTTGGTTGACATGTTAGTAAATAATAAGTTAGTGTTAAAATATGAATAAAACATATAAAAATGAAAGAAAAATTATTGAGTTAATTATTTTAATACTTTTAATTACAAAAATAGGTTATGAAAACATACCCCTTCCGTTCGACTCCACCTTGCAAGTTTGCTTTTTGCATGGGTATGAACTATGAACAGATTAAAAAAACTATTAAAAGTACATATGGATGATGACCTTTTTTTGTAAATATAGATTTTCAATGAGGAAAGAATGATCATTTTCTTAACCAAATAAGGAAACATATAAAGTGGAGTTGAATGGACGAAAAATGAATACTTGCAAAGTGGAGTTGAATGGAGGGAGTATATAAGTAATGCAGGCAATGAATATATTTAGTACTGAGAGTAAATATTTATTTAATTATTTTTCTCAAATATTGTTCACTCAAAATTGATAATTAATGGTTAATGTATTATGCATATTAAGCACGTCATTTACAATCTCTTAATTGCAAGTGTAATTTATATTTGAAATTAAAAATTTTAGATATTGTTTACAAACTTAACCATCATTTTATTATAACATTGTTTAAAATACATACTCGTGCAATTTGCACGAGTTAAAACTAGTTCAAATTAATTATGTACATCTGATTAAAATATGTCTCAATATATAACACAAATATATAATAATAATTGGAATGAATGAAATATATGGTATAAACAATTTTCAAAGTAGTAATTAATAAAATGTTCAGAAATCAACGTTAATTTCTAATGCGCAACGGAAACAACCAACTAACAAGCAAATCGTAAAATTGAAGACACACAAGCAAAAATTAAAGGAGATATTGTTTCGGGTCAAACCAACGGCAAAACCCAAACTCCAAAACGAAAGTAAACCCACTGGCCAAATCGACTAAAATTCACTATAATAATAGTACTAGTACAACATAACCATCACGAGTAGATATCAATTTGGCACCCACAATAACTAAAGATAACAACCAATAGACATGGGAAATATTGGTTAAATGTCGCTAATAATACCTATAGAGTAAACCTCGCAAACCAGTTATCAAGTCGAGTTTGGGTTGGCTCAGTTTGGGTGCGACACAGTTTTGGGTTAATCGGGTTGATTCGGATAATTTCGGTCTTCGGGCCTGTTTTAATATGTTGGTTGAGTCATTTTATGATCAGGTTGTTTCGGGTTCGGGTAATTTTACAATAAACGATATATTAAGAGAGAAAAAAGACTAAAAGAGTACGCTTGATATTATTACTTATTTTTAGTTTAGTTTTGATAATTAATTTTTTATTTTAACGTAGCTAAAATAAAATATGCTTTTAAAGTATTTATTTCAATTTTCATTTAATTAGTTAAAAACATGTTTTGTCGTGTCGTTTATGAGTTAGGTGGTTTCAGACCGGGTTAATTCCGACTCAAAAAAAGCCAGGTCATGTTGTGGGGAATATAGCATGTATTCGCCCTAAAACATGAAGGATTATAACGAATTTTACAGTTGTGAAAATAGTCATAAGATAATTAAAACATGAAAAGGAATACAACCTTGGGTCCTTGCTTGAATAGGCCTAAGAACATGAATTAAAGTAAATCCCCTCCTATAACTTGCACCCAAGACTTTGTTTAAGACGATGCCGCGTGTGCTAGAAAGGCTCTCCAATTGCCTTGCAATATGGGGAGAGTTTTGTGAGGTTTTGATGTGAGATCTGAGTTTTGGGAAAAGAATGTTCTCAAAACCCTAATTCTTAAGATTATGAATTAACCAGTTGAACAAGAGTCCCCTGACAAAAGGAGAGTTCTACTCCTTATGTAGTACTCGGCCGAAAATCTCGAATAGGGTAAGAGTGGGCTTTCCACTCTTACCTTATTCTAATTCGTGATTCGACCCATTTTGCTAAAAGTTATTCGCGGGATTTTAATTATAAATCGCACACATGTTATCAGATATTAATGTAGTCGATGTATTATAAATGGTCTGATAAAATTACGATATTGTATAATTATCCAAATTAATATAACTGTTTATATTAATACGCGAATACAATATTTAATTAAATATAACCGTTTATATTTAATTTACGAATTATTCATGTGATCCGTATTAGCTAAAATTATTTAATCCGTATTAAATAATAATCTCAACATCTTATTGACTAATTTAATAGTCAATAGCTCTGACTAACTGTTTAGTCGTATCCGGCATAAATGTGACTGTATTTTCATACTTTCACATCTCTCAAACGTGTCCTATAGGTGTGACGTATAGGGACCAGTTGATCACCGTCATCCGTATGACAATAACGTCAAACTTATCTAGCAAGCCAACCGTTATTGATAAACGTGGATCAACTGATAATAATACAGAAGTATGCCCTTGTGATCCTTTAAGAGATTTAGTAAGTCATTGTACTAACTGTCAAGGACACCAGCCCCAACAATCTCCCACTTTTCCGTACAAGGGTATGTGCAATGACGTTATCACACTACATGTGGAGGACACAAGCTCCAACAAACTCCCACTTGTCCGTACAAGTGTAGGTGCGATAATCGATTCTCATATCCTTTTAAAATTTCTCCCACTCAATGTAAGACAATTTGCAAATCCGCATTCGCAAAGGTCGTATCTCACAAGCGATCTGTATCAAGAGTGGTTTCCCCGACTAGAGAGTAACTTAACTGATAAAACGAACCCGTATTCGAGCATGGCCATGCATTTCAGTTACTACTCCTGGAGTGACCCTGAGAAATGATAAAATCCTGATAAGGGTTTGGATATTTCCCTCAACTCGAATCCTGCCGATGTAAGCGCAGCATGAAATAACCCAGAAAAAAATCCTTTTGGCCCCTGTTACGGTGACCGCGGGAAAGAAACCAAAGTTACCCAAAATCTGCCTTAATCTCAAGAGACAGTTGAAAGTCAAAAGACTCGACTCTAAGGAACATTATGGAGGTCCTATCCACGACCTGGCACCCAATGTTATAAAACATTTAGGACTCCATAACGTTGTCACGGGGTGTCCTACGAGATATCCGTATAACTCGCCTTTGTGATTGGTCAGTCAACCGTTTGACTTATGGCTCGTTGAACCCACCATCAACCAACGTCACAAAATGATTACCTGAGTTATCAGCTCAAGTGGGTAATCAAGGACTAAAACGATGTAATGTTAATCAGTTCAAAATTGGCGTACAATTCAACATGAAAAACAAAACATTATATATCATAACAATGAGGTTGAATAGAGTACACGAGAAAATGAATTATTACACAAATTCATAAAAGAGTACTACAACTTAGGAACACATCTGATTCCCATGGAATCAATGTGCCCTTCGTGGTAATGCTTTTGTGAGAGGATCAGCTATGTAGTCATCCGTAGCGATCTTATCAATAAATATCTCCTTTTGCTCCACGTAATCTCTGATTAAATGAGCTTTCCGTTGTACATGTCTAACTTTGTTGCTAGACTTATACTCCTTAGCTTGGAAGATAGCACCTTTATTATCGCAATAAACGGTGATTGGGTCATTCGAACTAGGCACTACTGAGAGTCCTTGTAAGAATTGACGCATCCATATTGCTTCCTTAGCT
Organism: Silene conica; assembly: GCA_029255685.2. Lineage (NCBI taxonomy): Eukaryota > Viridiplantae > Streptophyta > Magnoliopsida > Caryophyllales > Caryophyllaceae > Silene > Silene conica. Next base: position 74,236,761 of record CM055318.2, on the reverse strand, counting down.
GCTTCCGAGGCGGCATAGTACTCGGACTCAGTTGTAGAATCTGTTGTAACACTCTGTTTAGAACTTTTCCAGCTGACAGCAGTGCCATTAAGAGTAAAAACGAATCCAGACTGAGATTTCGAGTCGTCTCGATCCGTTTGGAAGCTAGCATCTGCGTAACCCGTGACGCAGAGCGTCGAGTCGCCTCCGTAAGTCAATCCCCAATCTTTAGTCCTCCGTAGGTACTTAAGAATGTTTTTCACGGCCATCCAGTGTTCACTACTACAAAAAGGGGAAATAAGGACGGTTGAAAACCGTCCTAAAACCTGAAAGCAACCGTCCTAAATTCCCCCGTCCTCGTTGCCTAAGAGGATGGTTGGAAAAAATTCAAACCGTCCTCTTTGTATATATCAAAGAGGACGGTTGCAATTAGAACCGTCTTCTTTGTATATATCAAAGAGGAAGGTTGCATATAGAACCGTCTTCTTTGATATATATGAAAGAGGACGGTTGCATTTAGAACCGTCTTCTTTGATATTTTTAAGGAGGACGGTTGGAGTTTGGAACCGTCTTGTTTTGAACATGCTCACATAATTTTAAAAGGTGAATTTTAGGACGCTTATGAACAAAACCGTGCTGTATAGGCAATTTTTTGGGCGCCAATTTAAAAAAATTATTGCAAGCCATTTGAAATGCTCGCACAATTACCGCAAGCCATTTAAAACCGTCAATCTGTCATGTATAGCCAATTAACGCTGCAGTAGTCACATACCCCACATGGCAGCAATGAGACAGCAACAACACAGTACCAAACGACTATATAAAACCACAAGCACATACCCGCTACCAATTAACTCAACCGTTATCATATAACGAACAAAAGAACAAATTTTTCACAACAATGTTGTTTCATTAACTTAAATATATCATCTCCTACATTTCGGAAAAAGCAATAAGTTTGTTTCTATAAAATACGAACTATAATATAAGTTCAACACAACTTACAAAATTTGAAGCTATCTAGATAGAATCCGTTGGTATACTTCCAACGCTTCCTTCAAATACTTGCGCCTTAAACTGCAATACATATGTTGCCCAAATGTCTCGCACCTCGTCAATTTGATCAACCGTGTATGTCTTTGGTGCCTTAAACATGAACTATACATAGAAATAAAAGACACAATTACAATCATTTACACAAGGCGTGTAATTTATATCAAAATAAGTAAATATTGCGGCCAAAAAACAATAAAGCACGTACACTTGGCATAATATTAATATATCGTCCTCTAATGATCTCCAACATATATCGGCAGACGTAATATCCACATAAGACGCTTCCAACCGGCTGCGTAGGACACTAAAATCGAAATCATGTGAATTTGACTACAACTTATAAACAAGAAAGTCATAACAATAAAACATTAATTACTATATATAATTATTTAGGAGATAACAAGATTATTAGTTAGAGCGAGAGATACCTTTATTATTTTCCATTCAAACTCTTTTTGTTGACATTTCTCATGATCCATAGAACTTATCTTCGTAATTGCCCTGTGTTAAATATATGTTATAAACGCCTAATTATAGTTATTTTACGAAATAAAGTAAATGTAAATATACTTGATAATTGAAATTTCTTAAATCATATATATGCTAAACTTACATATTAATTGTATCCTTCAAAAATTTATGAGGCTCTCGAGTTCCAAGTGGATCACACCAATATACTACATTATCCTTTGGATTGATAGCAGCCAACATCCAATGAATACTACCATTTATAGAGTTAACAATGTATCAATATCAATTAGTAGCATCAAATAATATAGTTAATAGTATTGCTAGTTTGAAAAAAAAGGTACATACCCTTCAAAATATGCTCGCTTTCTGAAGTTATGTTAGTCGTTGCAAATTTTCGCTACCCGCTCTCCCTCCTTAAGGATAAATACAATATCGCTCATCTTCAGAAAATAGTTAGACAAGATTAGCGTACAGACTAGGGATTAAAAGGCAAGGGAATCCACCCAAGGCTAATACTTCCTCTATTCCATTTGGTTGTATATGTTTTCAAAATATGTGAGAGGGATTTTGAAAGAAGTATACAACCAAAATAGAACAGAGGAAGCAACATCTATTGAAATAAATAGCTACTTACTTCAATTGAACACGGTTCCAGGGAACAGAATTTTCAAAGTGTAGCAAGTCAAATCAACCTTAGCCGACCAAAAAGAAGAGGGCAGTCATTAATGAAGGGATTCCATGTTGTATGGTAAGCTAAAAAAACAGAAATAACATGCAATGAGCTTGAATTCTAGCCAATGTTCATAGACTGTTGACATTACCTTCCCCTCGTAATATCCTTGTAGTACATAATTAACCACTCCAAAATCAGCAGCAGAGATGTAAACAAATCTTTTTACACCCGTAGATCAAATGGTTATGTCATCCAACCAGAGTGGAAGTTATCCTGCTACAAATAATAAAACACTCGAGTCTAGTTCAAGTCTCAATTGTGTAGCAATAACACCTATAGTGGCATGTTAGGCTTGGATTGCATGGCTAATCAAGTGGCCATGTAAATTATAAGATGGAACAAAATACTCAGATTGTAGCAGCATCATGAAGTATAGAGTCATTTTAAATCTGTAAAAATGAAATAAAAAGCACCAAACAAAATTATCATAGAAGTGCTAATGGTTGTTAGGAATCGAGGGCCTCAGGGAATAGGAGATTTGTCTGGGAGCGCGAGCGTGGGATCTGCAGGTTTCCACGCTAAGGGACCTGATAAATTCTGAACTGCGTGAATGGTTGTTGGCGCGGCCCGGAATGCTCCTGAGCGTGGGATCTGCAGGTTTCCACGTAGTCTCATATGTACATTTGTTTTTGATATATTTTATACTTACCTTTTACCAGAAAAAAAAATTATCATAGAAAAATGCACTTGATGCTTGGAAGACTTCTCCCCTCCTCTTCAACACTCATTTTCTCCTCCTTTTCCCTTTCCCTTTCCCTTCTCTTTGAGTTTATACAAATATGGAATTGGAAACATCCTCTCACCTCCTTCGCTTCCATTTCGGCTCCCTTACCTCCAATATCCTAAAAAGCTATTAACTGACATAACTTTGCAGACTTGAATGACAAGTATGAGAACTTTGTCATCCGATTCAATAGGTTATCCCCAAATATGTTGCTCACACAAGTGCGCAACCACATAACTAAGGTTTTAAGTTAGGCTGAGCTTTCATTAGTAAATCTGAAGGACTGAAGAGTAGCCCATCTTCCATGGCCTTAACTAATATCTGTTCCATCCCAAGTACAGCCACATCACCCACATGAGCGAGAATTGAAGCAAAAGGTTATCTATCTATCCACCTTCAACTACTGATATTTTTTTGACAAAAATGGTCTCCGTATGTGAAAAATGTCCGATCAGAACATAAATCGAAAAACTGCAGGTTTACAAACTGAGGGACAAACTACTAGCATTATAAAGAACTAAAGACAACATACTTAACTTTGATAACAGAAGAAAAGATAATAATACAATAGCAAACCTTTCTCTGCTGCAGCTCTAATTGCATTCATATTTGCAGTACCATTGATCTTATACATAACTGAACTAGACCCAAAACCACCAACACAAGATATCTGCCAAGTTTCATAAGTCCAATTAAGTATCCAATCTCGGCAACTAAAGTTGTTAATAAATACTTAAGTTTCAATACACCAATGAAGGTAAATGAAAAACACGTATATGATATTCAAGGTCTCACTGATCCTAACAAACTCCACTAGCTACATAATGAGATCCACGCTATTCCAATCATTCAACAAACTAAATATATAACTAACCTTGATGCCAAATCAAGCTGTTAGCCCAAGACTCATTGATGGATGGCCTTCCAGATCTAGAAACAAAAAGAAAGCAATGAAAACATTTTCATACAATACAGTCATTGTCATGCTTCACGAATACTCATAATAGAAAATAGACCACGAGGAATTGAAGACCTAAAAATAAATTTACAAAAAGAATCAAATTGTGTGAGCCGAAAACTCAACATTGCTATTTCACGAATTGCAAAACCTTATGGGCACCCTAAAATTCTTGCTGAATTAGTGTAAATTCGAAAGTAAGCAATAAAACAGTAACCAGAGCGTAAATTCAAAATTACACTGAATAAAACAGTAACCAGCGTCTATGATTTCTGAAAATGATGGATTTAATTGAATTAATTAACAAAATTCTCATCTTATACTCCGACTATTGTTCAATTACACTGATTTAGCTCCGACTATAAATTAATTAACAAAATTAATTGAATTCAAAATAGAAATTTCTGGGTGTTAATACAATTTTATACCTTGATGATGATGATGAAGAAGAAGCGAATTGATTTGGAGGCACAAGTGTATAGATGAAGAAGAAGCCGGCGGTACGCAGTATAGAATAAGAACACGGTACGCGGTATAGAAGAAGAAGAGGCGGAGGGTTTTGGAGGACAGTTTTGTTATTCTCGTCGTTGATTAATTTGGAAAACCATTAAGAGGACGGTTGAATAATACAACCGTCTTCTTTTTTAGTAAGAGGACGGTTGAATGATACAACCGTCTTCTTTTTTAATAAGAAAATCATTAAGAGGACGGTTAATTTGACCAACCGTCCTTATTATGTTTATAAGGAGGACAGTTGTTTTGTTAACCGTCCTATTTGTAATATCACTAATGGCGCCAATTTTTTTTGGTTGATAGAGGACGGTTTCCTCCCCAACCGTCCTCTAAGAGGCGTCTTCTTATCCCAGATTTGTAGTAGTGGTTGTTCACCTGGATGAGCTTGGAATCGTCTTGTCATACTCAATGCATATGCAACGTCTGGACGTGTGCATATCATTGCATACATGATCGATCCTATAGCCGAAGCATAAGGAATCCGACTCATGCGCTCTTTCTCTTCCAATGTCTTAGCTTCTTGAGTCTTGCTCAAGTGAAGCCCAGTAGTCATGGGAAGGAACCCTTTCTTGGAGTTCGTCATGCTGAATCTCTCTAGAATCTTATCTATGTAAGACTCCTGACTGAGAGACAACATCCGTCGTGATCTATCCCTGTAGATACGGATGCCCAAAATTCTTTGTGCCTCTCCCAGATCTTTCATCTGGAAATGGTTTTTTCAACCATGCTTTAACCGAAGAAAGGAGAGGTATGTCATTCCCAATCAAGAGTATGTCATCGATATATAAACTAGGAAGACAATCTTGCTCCCACTCGACTTGATATAGAGACATGGTTTCGCGACTGATCGAATAAAACCATTCTTTTTTATCACTTGGTCAAAGCGATGATTCCAACTCCGTGATGCTTGCTTAAGTCCATAGATGGAACGCTTAAGCTTGCAAACCTTCTTAGGATGTTCTGGATCAATAAAACCCTCGGGTTGTACCATGTACAACTCTTCCTCCAAATAACCGTTTAAGAAGGCGGTTTTAACGTCCATTTGCCATATTTCATAATCGTGAAATGCGACGATCGCTAAGATAATCCGAATGGAACGTAGCATGACTACGGGTGCAAAGATCTCATCGTAGTGCAAGCCTGGCACTTGGGTGAAACCTTTAGCAATTATTCTTGCCTTGTGGATATCTTGTTGTCCTTCCACAGCATGCTTTATCTTGTAAAGCCATTTGCATTGAAGGGGACGTACCTTGGCAGGTAGGTCCACAAGATCCCACACGTTGTTCTCATACATGGAGTCCATCTCGGATTGCATGGCTTTTAGCCATAGCTTTGAGTCAGAACTAGTCATGGCACCTTTATAGGTTGAGGGTTCATTACCCTCTAGGAGTAAGACGTCATCTATGTCATGTTCCTCGACCATACCAATGTATCTGTCCGGAGGAATAGAGACTCTTCCCGACCTCCTAGGTTCCTCAGGGATATCTACCGCAGCCTCGGTTGAAGGAACTGTTTCCTCCAATGGTTGCTCGGTAGTTGGTTCTTGAATCTCCGATAAATCGAAGGTTCTATTACTTGACTTGTTCTCGAGAAATTCTTTCTCTAAGAACGTCGCACTAGCCGCAACAAAAACACGTTGTTCGGTTGGCGAGTAGAAGTAATGACCAAAAGTTCCCTTTGGATAGCCTATAAAGTATGTCTTGACCGATCGCGGGCCGAGCTTATCCTCGTGTCTCTACTTGACATAAGCCTCGCTGCCCCAAACCCGAATAAAGGACAAGTTAGGGACCGTTCCCTTCCATAATTCGAATGGAGTCTTGTCAACAGCTTTAGACGGACTTCGGTTAAGTATTAGAGCGGCCGACAAAAGAGCATAGCCCCACAATGAATCAGGCACAATGGTGTGACTCATCATGGATCGAACCATATCAAGTAGAGTTCGATTTCTCCGTTCGGACACACCATATAATTGTGGTGTTCCAGGTGGAGTCAACTGTAGAACGATACCACAGTCTTTAAGGTGTTGATCAAACTCGTGTGAAAGGTACTCACCACCACGATCAGAACGTAGTTCTTTAATCTTTCTTCCCAGTTGGTTCTGTACCCGATTCTGGTATTCTTTGAACTTGTCAAAGGATTCACTTTTATGTTTCATTAAGTAGACATAGCCATATCTACTTAAATCATCCGTGAAAGTGATGAAATACCTATAGCCTTCTCGTGCGTTGATCGACATAGGCCCACATACATCCGTATGTATGAATCCTAATAGGTCGGCAGCGCGCATTCCAACACCTTTGAAGGAAATACGAGTCATCTTACCGATGAGACATGATTCACACGTGCCATATGATTCGAAATCAAAGGCCGAGATAACTCCATTCTGTATGAGCTGTTTTTCGCGTTTCTCATTTATGTGTCCCATACGGCAATGCCATAGATAAGTTTGATCTTTGTCACTTACCTTTAATCTCTTTTTATTCACATGTAATATTTCGGTGGTTTGATCTAAAACATAAATTCCATTCATGGAAACTGCCTTGCCATAAATCATATTGTGTAATGAGAAAATGCAACTGTTATTTTCTATTACAAATGAAAAACCAAGTTTGTCAAGTGCAGAAACTGAAATAATGTTTTTGGACAAATTAGGAACATAATAACAGTTATATAAAGATAACTCGAATCCACTTGGAAGCTGTATCACGTATGTTCCCCTCGTGATTGCAGCAACACGTGCTCCATTCCCGACACGCAGGTCAACCTCACCCTTGATGAGGGGTTCTTGGTTTCGGAGGCCCTGCACATGATTACATAGATGAGAACCACAACCAGTATCTAGTACCCAAGTTCCGTAACTTGCATGGTTAATCTCAATCATGTGAATAAAAGAAGAAGAAGAAGACATACCAACAGGAATAACGCGGCCTGCTTTAATGTCCTCCCGATACACGGGGCATGTGCGCCTCCAATGCCCAGTCTTGTGGCAATGGTGGCATTCCATGCTTGTATCCTTACTCTTTGTCTTGCCCTGTGAGTTGCTCGACTCACCTGACCCACTCTTAGTAAATCCTGTATTCTTGAACTTGGGCTTACCTACCGCTAGGTCGCCCTGAGCTTTAGCTTTCCCCTTACCCTTACCCTTGCTGGAGATCATGAGAACATCCTGCTTCACGCTCCCACTTAATTTCAGGTCCTTCTCGGTCTGTACGAGAAGGGAGTAGAGCTCATGAGGAGTCTTCTTCATGTCGTTCATGTAATAGTTGGCCCTAAAGAGGGCGAACGCATCATGAAGCGAATGAAGCATTCGATCAACGATTATGTTCTCACTGATCTTGCAGTTTAGGGTCTCTAGTTTCTCGATATTCTCAATCATGTTGAGAATATGTGGGCTAATAGCTTGACCCTTCTGGAGTTTCGCCTCAAAGAAGCGACAGGTATGCTCATAAGAAACGATTCTCGTAGCTTTCGAGAATTCGTTAGTGAGCGTGGTGAAAAACTTGTTTGCACCATGGGTTATGAAGCGTCTTTGCAAATTGGATTCCATTGCATAGATGAGTATGTTCTTTATCGCACCCGCTTCCATGACGAAGTCGCTATGGGCGCGACCTTCGTTAGCTCTAGCTCCAGTTCTTGGGTGTGCCGGAATTGGCTCAGTTAAGTACTTGAGCTTTCCGTCAGCAATGGCAGCATTCCGTAGTGCTGCCTCCCAGTCAGAGAAGTTTGACCCATCATTCCTCAGTCTAGTAGACTGATTCATGGAGTCCATGAAGGCTTTTAGCCAGGATTCACGTGCTAGCTTGGCACTTGGCATTGGGTCTTCACCAGCCATTAGATATACAGCAGTTTAAATGATCGTGTTCTACACTGAAAAGACGATAAAAAAAAAACCATATAAGCAACTCATCGTTGTGATTTAAGTCTATTTTAAATTGAATTTAAACTCGTAGACTCGTGCATTTATATAATTGATCTCCCTCAAGAATTATATAAACGATCCCAAGACTCATTTCCGTATATTGATAAGCCCACAGCTTGGCTAATTCCACCGTTGGAACTCTTGGTCGATAGATTTCCGTAAATCCTATCTATTAGTCCATCACAGTCGCTAGATAGTATCGAGTGACCACGATGTTGAGATAAAATAAATCATCTGTTCCCACTTACTCGACGTAGAAGGGGTCATATTATGCCTACCGACGAAGAAGGGATTCATGGGAGTCTGATTTATAAAGACTAGTCTCAATTTTTGGTTATACGAGGAAGACCCCATCAACTTATATTTATCCATTTTAAGTGAACTAATATCTAGCATTTGCGTGAATGAATGAAATAAAGTGATGGCTTTGCATGTGACATGTGACATCTGTATTGTCACAGAAAACTAACACGTAACCTCTACATGAGTAAGTTTTCAGGCATGTTATAGGTGGTTTGATTTTAGGCGGAATATGATGCAAGCTATTATCGATAAAAGTATAAAATAAATGCAATAAACGTAAATAAAAGTCCTAGTGTGGCCTATCCTACCAAAATAAACATAAAAACAACTTTGGAATCCACCGTTGGACCCTAGAAGCTTGTCTTGATGTTCCATCTTGGTCTTTGCAGCGGGAGTGAGCATCCGGTCTCCGTCTTTGGTCTTCACAAAATTACTAATTTAAATTACAAATATAACCCTATTTACATTCTAATTTAAATACAAAAGTAATTACATGGCAAAAACCCAAAACGGAGATACAAGATCTCAAAATTACAAACAAGACAGTGTCCCATCATTACGGTGACACAATCTTCTAAGGCCACACTAAGTTACAACCGTTTGCAAAAATTAAATACGTTATTGAAAGCATTCAAGGCATTCACAAGACGATAAATAAAATGCATCAACTAAAATTAAAATTCATTCATGACATAATATTGTTATTATGATTAACAAATTTTACCAAACCACCTTTACGGGATTAAAATTATGTGATTATACCGTTTTAACCACTTTAATTTTAATAAGTTTATAATCCATTATCTTTAACCGTTTTAAAATAATATGTATCGTGCGAGAGTGAACTGTTTCACAAAAATAATATACTATTTCCGTATATAGTATATCACTTAAGGCCATGGGAAAATCAAAACAAGTTATTTTCGGGAAAAATAAAACGCCTGTTACAGGGATGAGGTCGACCGACCTTCTGACAGAAAAAAAAAAAATTCCTGTAACAGCAGTATGGTCGACCGACCTATCAACCAGGTCGACCGACCACAAAACAAGAAACCGAGTTTCTGAAAACGCAAAATTGCTGCACTTGAAAACAAAACAAGTTTTTACCTTTGATTCAAAACGCGTAAATCAATTTAAACAGCAACAAGGGTTCACATATTGCCAAGAATATCGATTAATTAACAATATGTAAACAAGAATCGAAAACAAGATCGATTACACAAAAGAGAAACTGCCGAAAAACAGAAACCCTACGCGGGAGGCGGTCGACCGACCGCAAAAAGGGGTCGACCGACCCACACGCCGACAGAAAACGATTTTCAAAATTTTTAAATTAAAACTTATGAAAAACACAAAAGTAAAATTTCGTGGCCTTGGCTCTGATACCACTTGTGGGGATTAAAGCATGTATTCGCCCTAAAACATGAAGGATTGTAACGAATTTTACAGTTGTGAATATAGTCATAAGATAATTAAAACATGAAAAAGAATACAACCTTGGGTCCTTGCTTGAATAGGCCTAAGAACAGGAATTAAAGTAAATTCCCTCGTATAACTTGCACCCAAGACTTTGTTTAAGACGATGTCGCGTGTGCTAGAAAGGCTCTCCAATTGTCTTGCAATATGGGGAGAGTTTTGTGAGGTTTTGATGTGAGATCTGAGTTTTGGGAAAAGAATGTTCTCAAAACCCTAATTCTTAAGATTATGAATTAACCAGTTGAACAAGAGTCCCCTGACAAAAGGAGAGTTCTACTCCTTATGTAGTACTCGGCCGAAAATCTCGAATAGGGTAAGAGTGGGCTTTCCACTCTTACCTTATTCTAATTCGTGATTCGACCCATTTTGCTATAAGTTATTCGCGGGATTTTAATTATAAATCGCACACATGTTATCAGATATTAATGTAGTCGATGTATTAATAATGGTCTGATAAAATTACGATATTGTATAATTACCCAAATTAATATAACTGTTTATATTAATACGCGAATACAATATTTAATTAAATATAACCGTTTATATTTAATTTACGAATTAATCATGTAATCGTATTAGCTAAAATTATTTAATCCGTATTAAATAATAATCTCAACATCTTATTGACTAATTTGAATTGTCAATACCTCTGACTAACTGTTTAGTCGTATCCGGCATAAATGTGACTGTATTTTCATACTTTCACATCTCTCAAACTTGTCCTATAGGTGTGACGTATTGGGACCAGTTGATCACCGTCATCCATATGACAATAACGTCAAACTTATCTAGCAAGCCAACCGTTATTGATAAACGTGGATCAACTGATAATAATACAGAAGTATGCCCTTGTGATCCTTTAAGAGATTTAGTAAGTCGTTGTACTAACTGTCAAGGACACCAGCCCCAACACATGTTTGGGTCGGGTCAAGTTAATTCGAGGTATTGGGTCACATTCAAGGGTTGTATTCGGCTTAAACTCGAGGCTCGAGCTAGCCTTTTGAAATCGGTTCAATCGGTTTGGTTGGCTTTGCCAGGTCTACCGTAAACTAATAAAAAAGCCTTCAATTATTATATTAGAACACTCATTATATTACCTCTCAAACTTCGAATTTAAAGTCACCTTAATTGATACTCCCTCTCATTCATAATAAGTGTCTTATTTCCACAATGAAACATAAATTAAGGAATTAGTTAAATAATGAAAAGTATTGTGTGGGTAAGAAGATTGGAAAGAGGGAAGATATTATTAATTATTATTGTAGATAAACAGATTAAAATAAGTAGTGTTGTGAGGTAAGCTCGGGTATTGTTGTGGGTTGAAATAATTAAAAAAGTATAAAAATTTACCAAATATAGACAATGTGATACTTTTGAAAATAGACGGAAATGGATAATGAGATACTTATTATCAATAAAAGGGAGTATATATTTGTGAGATTGTTGTTATTTTTCGAATGAAATCGTTTTTTAATAAAGACGTTAGTCCCTCGTGTTCATAGACCATATTTAATCCAATGAATCAATTTAATTTATTAAACTCCACCCATGTACATCATACTTTGTGTTGGGTATATTGGGTGTTACCCAAAAAAATTTGACCCTCCAACACAAGAGACCACCACATAAGAATCAAATATTTGCTTTATGAAATCACCAGTCGCAAACTCGATTAAGTATCCGGTTCTCACCCTAAATCACTCTTTCAGCCAATGCATTGTGTACATCCTACACCAAATCAATCGCGTTACTTGACTCCGGAGATAGAATGCTTCCCCTCCATCTTTCCAATAGCAAATATTTTACCTTTGCACTCGTCTGCAACCTGGAAACAATCGACCTATGTCGACTCTTCTACAAACGAAATATGTGCACGTCTTTTTCATTTCTAACTATCATGCTGCGAGGTTTTCATTGCATACCCGTGAGACAATATAAGCCAATGTGTAGCTTTCTCTTCATAAGGATCATAGAACCCTTAATTATTTTCATTACCCCCATGAGCTTTACACCCACTAACCATCGGAGTTCAGTTGACCAAAGGACATTAGAATTTGCCTTAACTTTGAAATATAGGCAACCTTCTCCGAAGTGTTCACCAGTCTAGTTGACAATTTTATTTTCACCACTCCAAAACCCCATGACATGATTATCGAGTTATGAACCAAACTCAGTTTCCTATGCACGAGCTCATCAAAATTATGCTTCCGCGTGCAAATATGGTAAAAAGAACCATAATCTAGTATCCATGATTCTTCCTTGGAAGAGATGTCATTCACATCCGTGACTGCAAATAAATTACCATTATCGGTAAAGAAACAACCATTACTTCCTTCACCGAAAACAAGTTGGTGTTGCCGTGTTGCCTCTGTTTTCTTTATTCGCTTATTTCTTATGCTAAAACCACTAATTTACCTAAGGTCACCACACATGAAACACTTCACATTATTATTCCTAGAACTGTTGATCCTAGGTCGATCACTACAATCTTTTGATCCATCCTTCATATTAAACCATCGATCTCACCAATCTCAAGTAACTAAAACTATAATCGTATTACCGTTGTGTAACTTCAAACTTGTCCTTCTTCATCGTATCAAAGGACAATAAAGCTTTATGTATTTGCTTCATCGCGATGGTCTCATATAGAATGGTTGACTTGTCTACTTAACACTCACCCATCCCAATTTAAGCTACTAAGTTCAACATGCATCTTCGCTCAATTCATGCATGTTCCTAAGCTTGAACACTGCAAAGCCACATTGCAAGTGCTCTGTTACCTTAACAAAAATCCTTGCGAGGGAATTTATTATTCGAACCGATTGCAATATCCGAATTCAACCATATTGCGACGTTAGTTGGCCAACTGTCCTCTTAGTCGTCAAAGTCTCATTGCCCACCTTGTTTTTCTCATTATATTGACCAGTTTCTTGGAAGCCGAAAAAGCAAAACACCTTATCTCGCTCTCCACTAAAGCCAAATATCGATCCCTAGCGTACACTTCTTGCAAACATAAATGACTATGGGGCTATTTAACCTTTTATGGCATCTCACACCTCGATATGATTTATTTTCGTTGCGAGCCATTTGGTTATTCACGAGTACATAAAACATATTGAAGTTGACCGTTATTTAGTACGAGATGAGATACTTCAAGCACTTTTATGTATATTAATTCGCAATACACTGATATCACCAATACCCAACCTCAAGCAAACAATCAACGATGAGCCACCTGCTGAGAATTTACTCCCCATTACCAATGGATCATCACAAGAACAATAATACAAAAGCGTCAGTTACTGCAATCCATCAATATCACTACGGAAATCAACAATGAATATATAATCTTAGTTCGCAATACACCAATATCACCAATACTCAAATCATATCACAAGTAGCAACCTTTAGTCCTTCCATCAACCCCGCTTGGTCACAACAAGCGCTACCCATATCCGTAATGTGCACATCCCCACCGCGACAGGAGCCACGAAGGGCGATTGTAGGATTAAGAGTCATTTCCCGTCAATAGTCCCAAACATAACATCTATATATCAAGACAATACACAATCATGTGACATCAGTCTTACAAACATAGCAATAACATCGTCACACACATAGTAGATAACCGAGTAGGGGGAAACCTACCTCGATCAGGGCAATATAACGTCAAGCAAATCCCTTCAAGGAAATCTTACAAAGGCTCCTTCACGAATCCTCCTCCTATATAGCACATCATAAGTCTCATTACTAACCAACTATGGCACTACAAACCCTACTTTAGCGAATTGACAAAAGAAACTAGCAAACTTACTTGCAACAACGGTGGAACAACAACCTAGGATAATCGACTCGTGAACTATACTTTCGGTAGACCAACTAGAGGATAAGGATTTGCGTTCTTGAGAGGAAACTGATTAACGAAGAGTTTAATGAAAATAAATTATGATTTCAATTCCCGTTTCCTCTAATTAACTTATCACAAAATCGACACGGGACCGCTGTACTCTACCGAGTACAAACGAACAGACTCGATATTTTCTTCTTACAAGGGTGTACTTGACCGAGTATGTCCTACTCGACCTAGTACATCAACTCGTCTAAGGGAGGAGTATTACGTTTAGTGATGTTTCTGAGTTCACTCCCTCTAAGCCCAACTCGCCCACGTACAATCCAGACTGGTCCCTACCCGGCCAAGGAGCAACCTAAACCCACCCCCCAAACCTACCTCCATCAGTTCTAGCTCCACTCTTATTATGCCTAGCCCAACCCACCCTTATCCCCGACCGATTGCGGGTTTACTTAACCAACCTCTTCCCGCACCCTATTCATCTCGCCCACTCGTCTGACCAGCCCCCGATGAGGGAATAACAAGCAATTATCGCTGATAAGGCTAAAGTCGTATCACCTTAATCAACGTAATTCTAAATTACTACTAACAAATAGTTAGAGGTAAGTCAGGTATCATATCCACAAGGAGAGGGTTAAAATTCAGTTTGCAAGTATTTATAATGTCTAAAGGTAACAATTTGATTTGATTTTGATTTGATTAATTTTAATAAACCAAAAACAATATAAATAAAAGATGAATTCAAATATTAAAGAAGGGCTAGGGATTGGGTTCACTAGGTCAGCTATCTGGGGGTGAGATTTAATTCATTGACAAAGTTATTACATTATTTAAGGTTATATGGTAGGTCGATTCTATATCCCCTTTAGAGTTAATTTAACATGCAGTTGCTATCATTAAACTATTTCTATTCAATTATCGCAGCCTATATTAGTCTTAACCAGGTCGGTGATAATCCTAGTTTGTAAGACTAATCAATTAATCCTGGACAGTAGTTAATTAATTAGATTCAGGACAATAACTAAACAATAACGAAAAGTAATTTAACTATCAAATTATTAAGGTAAACCCCCTTCTAACGACCTAGATCACTACAACAGATACTGAAGAAGGCGACTGAAAATGGCGACCGATTTTAGTCGCCCTTCTCAATTTAGCGACCAAGTGCAGTCGCCCGCACTTAGTCGCTAGGCTTGGTCGGTTTTGGCGACCGAACTTGGTCGCTAATTTTAGCGACTGAAAAAAAAAAGACGGGCGACCAATCTTGGTCGCTTAATTAGCGACTGACATAGGTAGCTAAATTAGCGACTGAAGTTGGTCGCTAAATTAGCGACTGATTTTGGTCGCTAATTTAGCTACTGACTTCAATCGCTAATTAGCGACCAACTTCAGTCGCCAACTGGTCGCCATTGAAAAAAAAAAAACCAAAAATGGTCGCCAAATTTACATTTTCGGTCGCTAATTTTACATGTTTTTGGCCGTAAAAACCTGTTTTGTCCTAGCCAAATCCCTAGCTATTACTTATAAACCTGCAAGCAAAACCAACAACAACAACGCACAACCCAAATGATGCCAAACATCTGAAACTTAAATAAATAAAACTGATTCGGATTACAAAGTACCAAATTCGAGTGCTTGTCTAACGAAAATAAAAATTATCTGAAGCATCCAACACTACAAACAAGAAGAGACACTTGCTAAGACACCGAGAAATATGCTCCTGCCCCACTGCCACCTCCATAATCCGGATCTCTTGGATCCCTATCCTGTGGGCGCCAACCACTGTTGCAATTTGCGAAATAAGAAGACATCTTCTCCATTTCTTCTTTAGATGAAAGATTTAGCTACTCATGATAACGATCCCCGTTTTCCCTAGGTGAAAGATTTAGCTACTCATGATAACGATAATAACAATAACTATGTGAAGGGAAAACATGATTAAACTAGGTGAAAGATGAATAAGAATTTAAGCTTGAACAAGAAAGAAAGCTTGAATAATACCTTAATATGCAATACAAGATTTGGAACTTTAAAGCGTAATTAAAATTAAAACTAAAATATTTGAGAGAATTATATTTGAACAACTACAAGATTAAGCTAAGAATTGATTGTGAAAAGTGTATGAGAAGTGTAGAAAAAGTGTATGAGAAGTGTGTAAAATGTATGTGAAGAGTATGGTACTTATTTCTTTTCTTTCATTTTTTTCCACATAATATTTGATCTTGATATTTTCTTCAAATATTATTTTGTCGACTCCGCGGTGCTTGATTCCAATTTATTTCCATAATAATATTTCTTTTCTGCATTAAATCACCAAAAAGTGGAAGTAACTACATTTCGATAAAACGGTATATAAATGATATAAATTAAGGGGTCGTTCGGTTGCCCCATAAAAACATAAGATTTCTCCCATGAATTGATATTTGAAGGTTATTTGGTTACCCATTTTTTAGAAAAATTGAGGAATCTAGAGTTCCATAGGAACTTGAATTCCTCCACGATGTGGGAATTGGCTTACCCAACCCCCCTTGGTCATTCCAATTTTCTATGTTTTTTATAATTGTTAATTACTATTTTATCCTTGATAAAAGCACACTTTTTTTATATTATACTTCTTCCTGTGCCGTCATCTTCAGTAAACATTTTTCCCCCTGCAATTTCCATCTTTAAGTTCTAAGGTACAAACTTTCGGATTATTATGTTGTGTTACAATTAAGTCCTAGTTCGGAACATGCTTTTTTAGCCGTTTAATTTTTGCGGCTTAGTTTAAACTATTTTAATTCATGTTATGAGATTTTATGATAATAATTTCGAAAATAGTCATGTTTTTAAGATATATCTCTCGTTAATATGGTGAGAGCCGGTCTCTATGAAAACCCGGTGTCGATTGCTTAGGATGTAGGCACGTAGCCATATCAAGTAGAGTACGTAGTACACACATGCACTAACATGGTTCAACATATATATTATCTATCATGGTGTATTTAGCCGACTTTGTATATTGTATGCAAGGGTAAAATAGTATTTACAAAAAAAAAAAAATCGGAATTGAGTTATCCAACCAAACAGCATGCATGGATTTATTTCATGGGAAGTGTCATTTCCTACATGGTAACCAAACAATTTTTTTTGTAAATCCCATGAATTACATGTGGGAACTTAATTCGTGTATTTAGCCGACTTTGTATATTGTATGCAAGGGTAAAAATAGTATTTAAAAAAAAAATATCAGAATTGAGTTATCCAACCAAACAGCATGCATGGATTTATTTCATGAGAAGTGTCAATTTTTACATGGTAACCAAACAATTTTTTTGTAAATCCCATGAATTACATCTGGGAACTTAATTTATGGGATTTTCTACTTCCCACATGAAATAACACAGGTATTGCAAAATCCCATGATTTTAAAAAAAGTGGGTTGTTTGGTTGGCATAATTTTTGGAAAATATAGGAATTGGAACTTCCCATGAATTTCCAATGCCTACATAATGTAGGAACTTGCTTACCTACACCCCTTTGGTCATTGAAAATTCCTGTGAAATTTAATTCCTACCTAGACAACCAAACACTTTTCTCAAATTCACCCGAATTGGACGTGAGAACTTATTTCCTAGGACTTCTACTCTTTTGGTCATGAGAACATTACCATAGTACCATAAATAATTCATGAGTTGCTAAAAAAATTTAGTCCACTAAATAATTAAAGTTGTACGATAAAAATATAAAAATATCCGCAAAGTTGATAATTCAGTGCATTAGTGATATTAGATTATTAGTGTGATCTGATATACGATTCCAACTTTCGAACTTTTTTTTGGAAAAAAAATGGGGTCGGGCCGGGCCAAAATCGGGCCTTTAGGTTGACCCAAACCCGGCCGTATATTTATATCGGCTTCTTTTGGGCCGGGCCACGGACTTTTTGGGCCAAAATATTAGCCCAAACCCGAGAAAAAATCGGGCTGGGCTATCGGGCATGGACCATCTGATCAGCTCTACCCTGAGTGAGATATTTATTTCCTTTATTTTATAAGCAAAAAATAAAGTAAATGTAAAACATGTCATTGGAAGGGAGAGAATAATCGTTATAAAATAATACGTTCATTTAATAAAGGAACAGTACAAAACTAGAGTTAACCAAAAAGAAATTGAAAGAGATTTTCCACCACACTTGTAATACTTCTACTGAATACTACAATACAAGATGCTAAATGATAAAATGGACGGTTGATGAAGCTTATTATCGTGCCTTTATATATTCTCCCATTGCTTAGGAAATAAAGTAGTAGAGTGAACAAAGTCCCTTCCCACTCTCTTCTCTAAGAACGTCCCAAAAGAATAGGGCATGTTACATTTTATCCATTCCTTTTGTTTAAATGCAATGTTGAACATTCCTTTTCATTTTAGATGAATAAGTTTAGCAAAAAGAAACTATCTTAATTTTTAAATTTCCATAGATTTGTTTCATTTTTATTCGTAAAGAAAAAGTAAACTCTTTACTATATACGGAGTACAAAGTCATACGTATTACATTTATTGATAATGCAAGAGCAGCTATTTAATTTGGTAAGTTTTACGAGACCCATGTTATTATATTTATTATATGAACTCTCGACTCGTATTTTATTTCAACTAATAGTTAAATCAGCTGTAACTTAATTTTCTCTTTTAAGGCTTTTAATGATGCGTTGATACAAAATGATATGGTAAATGGTGATTATGCTATTGAATTTTATGTTATTTTTTTTTTTTTTTTTATATATACGTATATTGGATATTTGAATGCCACCTGCTTACTTACATTAGAGAAGTATTTTTATTAGATAATTTATTTATGTTTTCTAACATGGAAATTTGTAGTGCCTAATTTTTTTTATCAATGACCGAGCATTATTTAAAGCCGAAATTATTTATATGAGATTTGAGAATCTAAACACGAAATTCATGAATTATTCACTTATAATCTAACCGACTAAACTGGTCAATATACACATGACAGACTTTAGTTTTCCTTACATATATAGTAAATCTTACATATAATTATTGTAAGTTACAAACAATAAGAGGTATGCACTATTACCCCAAAAACTTGTTGGCTCGAATAATTCAGACTCTATTTACAACGGTTGGAAATAAGAATTCGAAAAGAATATTAAATAGTTTCACATGATGTACTAACAAATATTATATTAATTTGAGGAAATTAATGTAGGAAATGGAATGGAATAATGGAGCTTTTGGGGTTGACAACAACCTGTACAAGCAACATAATCCTTGTCAACAATCCATGAAGGAGTTAAGTGATGTAGAGCTACTTACTCGAATGCTATTAGAAGATGACTTCCCTTCTTTATTTGAATTGGAAGGAACAATACACCCTATTGTTCCTTCCAGTTTATCCATCTCAACTGAACAACTTCCGCCACCAATGCCGCGGCCGCCACATTGTAATGTCGAATTACCGCAGCGAGGCTCAAATGTATCAGAGCCGCAGAGTAGTAATGAATCAAAGCAAAACGATGCAACTGGTGGTGGTACAAGGAGGAAAAGACGGCCAAGACAGGTAAGCGATCATATTATCGCTGAGAGGAAGCGAAGGGAGGTTCTTGGACAACGATTTATTAGTCTTTCTGCCATTGTTCCTGGCCTTCAAAAGGTATCCATTTTCTTCTCTTTTTTTTATCGCATTTTGAGACGGATATGCATTTGTAGCACATTTTGAGACTAATGATTTTAGCATTAAAATGGAAAGAAGCTAAAACGTTTTGCTCAATTAGAGGATTATACAACCAGATATATACATCTTGATAGTATAGATTCGAGCTTTATAACAAAGAATTTGAGCTTATACATATATTTTACGAGTTCTATTGAAAATAATCTGAGTATCTCTATAAAAAAATTATAAATCAAAACATTATATTAAAACTCAAAAATAATGCATATAAAAAACCCAAAGATTTTAATTTTAACACTAAAAAATGATGGTGCAAGAAAAAATTATTAAAAGCTCAAAAAAAAATTACATATAAGTTCAATTAGATTTGTTAAGATGTAAGATACTCATATACATCTGGATGTATAGTCCTATTTGTGCGTTTTGCTCATACCACATTAATGCATGTATGTATGTTTAAACAATAGTTCTCCTGTAAAACGGTCTCATCCCGTGTTTGTTTTGCAAATTGTGACCGGTTTTTGGTAATAAAAAGGGACCACTATTTTATAAATAGTGATCACCTTGAAAAAATAGGTCATTTTTTAATTAAAAAAAGCGGTCACCATATAATCAAAAGTGGTTACTATTTTTCAAAAAATGGTCATTTTTCTATTGGTCGCATGTGCGACCGTCCGTAAAGTAGAATTTGTGATGTTTAATAAATGATTTTTTTGTATTTGCATTAAAAATGTTTTACTGATGAATTATACTACGAGTAGACAATATCTTCACAATTACAACATAAAATTAAGGATTAATCGATAAGCATACTCCAAACTATTGGTGAATTGTTTAAAATTCTCTAAATTTTATTATTTAATTTTAATATAATCAACCAATGCCCTCATTTGCTTTGAATAAAATTTGTTGTTTTGTTAACTTTTTGTAGCATGTTATAATTGTGTGATTAAGTGAATAGATTAAAAGAGAAGTAAAAAAGAGAAAGACGGGTTAAATAAGGTTTGAAATTTTTTTCACTTATTTTAGAAAGTAGCAGATCATATATTATAATAAAAGCGAATGAGAGCATTAGTTAATCATATTGATAATTAAAATAGAGTTTGAAATATTTTGAGCATGACATAGTTCACAGTATTCTTATCAATTAATCCTAAAATTAAAGATTACGTGATTTGCATATAGGTGGACAAATTAACCATATTGGACGGAGCAATCAAGCATATCAAAGAGTTAGTCGAAAAGGTTGAGGCACTCGAGGACGCCGCGGCTAAGCAAAGTGAGGAGTCAATGGTGAGGATCAAAAGATCGAAAATGGCAGTAGATAACGACGATGACTCTTCATGTATCGTTGAAGATGTATACGTTTTTGGGGGTTCTGGTATTAGTGATTCGCTCCCTGAAATTGAAGTGACGGTCTCAAACAACAGCGTGATCTTACGGTTTTATTGTAAGAAGCAAATAAGGATGACGGGCCAAATAGTTGGTGAAATGGAGAATTATGGGATCATTGCTCTTCAGACTACCGTGGTACCCCTTGGGAATTCCGTTTACAACCATATTATTGTTGGGCAGGTAATAAATTACTTATTATCATATATTTACTATTTTCCGTTTTCCAGTTTACATTTAACAGTAACAATTTCAGAAAAAAGTAAAAAAAAAAAATATTAATTAAACACAATCAAATTGCAAACGTTAAGATGGAGTATTAATTTAACCCTGTCATTCTCGTGAATTCTGTATCTAATTTTTCTTACATGCATTTAGGGAATATTAAAAAGAAAAATCTTTCAACTAGGGTTATATTCATTTCGGCTCCGTTTGGCAGTATACTTTAGGTTCCTAATTTGTCTAAAGTAATTTTACCTAAAATGAAATGCTACATAAGGTAGCATTTTAGATTTCAGTACCTGATTCTAGCTTATATTACATTTTACCTTTCAATCTATAATATAAGAGTAGTAAATAATTATTACGAAGTATATCCTTTTATGTCATTTCACCAAAATAAGCTACAATTTTTAGTTAGTTTGTCAAATAGTTTTTTATATAATCAGTCAGCTTATCAGCTCATAATTTTCAGCTATCTTTTCAATTTTCAGCTGCCTTTTCAAGTTTCATATAGCTTTTAAACTCATTTTTTAACTGAATTTTCACGACTGAACTTATAAAAGATGAATATAATTTTATAGAAGCGGAATTTTTCAAAACTGAACATATAAGCTGAATTGAGCATATAGGAGATGACCTTGCAAAAAAAGCGGATTTGAATTAACCTGATTTTTTCTTTAATTTATAGAAGTTGAACTGAATCTATAACAACTAAATAAAATGAAAAAGAGTGACTTGAAATATAAAAAACGAAGCCTAAGATTAGTGCCCAATAATAGTAGAACGTCTAGGCTATTGAGATTTAAGGCTCGTATGAACTTCTTTTCCACTCAAATTATTTAAATTAAACAAACCTAAGTTAATATTGTACTAAACTAAGCTAAAATAATAAATTAATAGGTTATATTAATGAACAAAAAAAATTGAGTTATAGTGATACAAGTACGATACATTGATACAACAAATCTCTTAAATTAGACAATCCTAACAAGTTTAGTTGAGTTTATATATTTTTTTTTCGAGTTTTCATAAATTTTGAGTTATATTTGAAGTATTTCTGGTCAGAATTCAAAGTTAAATATTTTTTTTTAGAAAGGAGGTCAAATTCATTCAAATATAACTACATAATATGTACATTTAAGCTCAATAATGCATTACAAAGCTCAAATTCCATACAACCAGTTGTAATGCGACTCGTGGTATGTATAGTCTAGTTACTATGATGACAATACACAACTAAAACGATCTTAAAGGAAACAAGCATTATATTTTTTTTTTTTTGCTCTGGTTGATAAAGTATGTGTTTGATTTATTTTAATTTTGTAGGCAGAGAACACGGATAAGAAGCTTATGAAGGATCTTGTTACGAGTTTACGCTTAATTCTCCATGCCTTATGAGTTGACTAAACAAATACTTTTCCATTCTTCAAATTCAAAATTTCAAACACATCGATCATATTTTTACGAGGGGAAACCGGAAATTTTAATCTGTGAGGTGTTTGGATATATGAAGAGGAGTGAAATTGCGGGGTTGGCAACTGTTGCTATTCGTATCTTTGCATACATGTGATTTCCTTAGTTTTGTTTTTGAATAAAACCCAAGTAAATGTCAACTTGGAATCTCTATCTTTGTAATTTATGTTCTGTAGACATAAATTAACAATGTTTGCTCTAAATGTGAATCACTCATTTCATCTCATGCCCCTTCAAGTTTTCTATAAAGCGATTTTATATATAACTAGCGTAACACCCTTGAAAATTCACGGGACTGTTAATTTCAATTTTGTAATCTATAAAATGCATAAAATGGAAACCGTGTAAAAACGATTATACCAAATCTTTTCATAAATAAGATTAAATTTTAAAGAAAAAAAAAACAAAGTAGACAACGGAGATATTAGATGGGAAAAGACTCCACCCACTTTCATTATGATCCTCATTTCAACTTGAATATGATTCATTGAAAATTGTAAATGTTTAGAAACTACTAAAAATATTAATCAGAGGTATTAATTTCTTTGAAAATCGTAAAAGCAGAGAATATGCTCTCCTTATCTAAATTACTCTCATTAATATATTTAGATTAAATATTCTCTCCTTTACCTTTAACTCATCAATTACATGTTTACTTGGTTGATTCTTATTGGTTGAATTGTTGTGCTTCAAAATGTATAATGAGAATGCTTCAAAATACAAATGCTGAAATATTATTGTGCCACATCAGCATTTTTACATTCTTCTTTTATATGTATAATGATAATGATGATAATGATATTTATTATAATTATAATTATAATAGTATTAATTATAGTAACCATCTCATGTGAATAGCATCTTGCGTGGGAAAACCAAAAGAGTAATTAAATGAAAAATGTATGTATGTATGTATATGAAATTATACAAATTCTCGTTATTTGAAGTTGGCATTACGAATTATTTATTATTTATTATAGTTATTATCATTGTATTAATTATAGTAATAATCTCATGCGAATTGCATCTTGCGTGGGAAAACCAAAAGAGTAATTAATACTATTTTAATACTATTAGAAAGAGTAATTGCATCTTCAGTGTATGTACTAGTTTTATGCCCGTGCAAAAAATGCACAGGTTTAATTCTATTAAACTGAAAAAATAAAAATAAAAAGTTGAATATATTTAATAAAAACTAAAAATTTAGTATCGCAACTACATCGACGTAAAAAATATGAAGAATTTATAAACTTAAAGGTAAGTAAAAACAACGCATTTGATTGACATTATAAAATTATACAAATTCTTATGTAGTACAACGCTATCGGTTTAAGTTTAAGATAGATCAAATATACATATGTGGGATGAATAAGACAGAAAAATTATTGGGCACGGCGAAAATAAAATATTTGTCCTATAACCCATGGAGTGATACTGACCCGTTTTAAATTTAAGACAGATAATAGCGGGTAAAAATATATATAGATTTTAAAATTATCCTATCATATATTATTATCACATCATATATTAATTTTTCTTATTGGAATTTATTTTTGACAAGTCATCAGAAATTCCATATTTTTGCTAAATGATTTAGGAAATATATTTTTCTAAAAAAAAATAACTTCCTCGGGTTATCCTGATTTATAATTAGAAGAAATTTTTGTATGCATGCTCCCAAATTTATACCGGGTTCTTTTAATATTCACTTGCTTATATTTTAAAGTTTATATTTTTCTTTTGTTTTTTTTTTTTTTCAGAAATGCAAGGGATCTTATATATCATAAAATAGGATTGAAAAGTACAAACCCCAAACTAAATCTACAGGGAGACCAGAGTAGTCCCCTCTATAAAAAAACCTTAAACAAGGAAAAAATCCAGAAAAACAAAGCAAATAACTGCAATGTTGAAAAACTGGAGCAGACACTAGTTGATAAATGTCAGAAAAACAAATTATCAGACTGAGTATCCCTAGATGCTATGATGCATCCTAGTTTGGACAGAGTAAGTAATCTGATCCAAAAGAAGAGTAGCAGACTTCTGGGCCCCTCTAAAAACCCGATGGTTACGTTCCTGCCAAATATGATAAAGAGTACTAAGCAAAGCACTTCGTCTTCGTTTCTTTGTCCAACTTACACCACGATTATGAGAATGAAACCAGTGAAGAACAGAATCCAGATCAGTAGTATAAGTTTGGAAATAAAACCTCAGTTGAATAGCTTCCCAAACAGCCTGAGAATAAGAACAAGCAAAGAACAGGTGATGGTGATTCTCTGCTGCAAGTTCACACAGTGAGCATCTATTAATCCAGTAGAAGCCTCTGTTCAAGTACAGATCCACTGTGGGAAGCTTCTGCTGAATGGCAAGAGAGCCAATAAAACTATGTTTTGGGATGACAAAAGAATCAAAGACAGTCTTGTACCAAGAGACTTGATAAGAAGCAACCCTCAACACATTACAAACTGATGTTTTATATTTTTCTTTATTTGTATAAATTTTATCAGTAATTTTTCTCCAGTATCATTTTTTTCCGGACTATTAGACGGTTAGTTTTACTGTAAAATACGGTTTTTAGGATATTTACCAATTTCAATTTTCATTATATTTCTTCAAATTTATTTCTGTCCATAGTTATTTTATATTTTGTAAATTTGTTTTTACGGTAATGTAATTTACTTTATTTTTCACTGATATTTTTTTATGCTTTATAATTCATTTAATGGGTCTAATTTTTTTGCATTCATAATTATATCTTAATATATGATATGTATTAATATATGTTGTATTGTTTGGTGTATGTATTAGTTGGAGATAGGAAACAAATTAAATCCCCTTAAAATTAATTAAGAGAACCCACGTCTCATTATGAAATGTAATTGAATTTTTTTCCCTCAATTTATCCCCCTAAAATCAAGGAGCCAATAGAATCACTTAAAAAGTGTTTCCTTTTATAGATAGGGGATATGAAAAATTATACAAATTCTCACGTCAGCATTAATTACAATATTTCATGGCTTTTTTTATTGATCAAATTAGACTTAACATTACCAAAATGAATGAGAGAGCTCCATTATACAAATACTGAAATATGGTAGTGTCACATCAACATTTTAACATTTGTCTTTTATATATATAATAATGTGAATTGCATCTTGCGTGGGAAAACCAAAAGAGTAATTAATACTATTTTAATACTATTAGAAAGAGTAATTGCATCTTCAGTGTATGTATATGAAAAATTATACAAATTCTCACGTCAACATTAATTACAATATTTCATGGCTTTTTTTATTGATCAAATTAGACTTAACATTACCAAAATGAATGATAGAGCTCCATTATACAAATACTGAAATATGGTAGTGCCACATCAACATTTTAACATTTGTCTTTTATATATATAATAATAATAATGATATTGTGCAAGTGAACACAGATTGAATGAACGACGAAAACTACTCATAGAATTGTAGATAAAATATGTAAATATAAATATATGAGACTACATTATTTTCATCTACATATTCGTGCAAGTTTAATTATACCTCTAATGACAACCACGTCGGAAGTAGTAGTGTTAGGACTGTTGGAGACATGTTGAGATATATATATAGGTCCTGTTTGGTAAACATCGGATTAATTTTAGTATGAGCAGATTACAAATGGCGGATTATAAATGACAGATTTTAATAGAAGGTTTGACTAGCATATTATAATTAGCAGAATTAATTTGAGTGTTTGGTTATTGACGGATTAGGATTAGTAGATTGTTAATTTTCTTTATAAAATGAAGTAAAATTTCTTATTTTATAATATGCTAACCAATATGCTGAGGTAAGCAGCATATTGTAAAATAGCATATTGACCCCAAATATGTTGTTTTAATATGCTGTTTACCAAACATGAAAATTAGCATATTGACTGGTTAAACATTCTAAAACCCTTCAATATGCTAAAAATTGGCCAATATGTTGTTTACCAAACATGACCATAGACATAATATAATTAAGTGTGTATATATATATATATATATATATATATATATATATATATATATATATATATATATATATATATATATATATATATATATGTTTTGGTATATTTTACCAAGTTAGATGAATTAGGGTTAAAGTGGTTTTATTATATCCTAAACGTTTAATTTTGTATGCATTTAAAAGATTGCAATGCGACTAATAAATAACGTAAATAAAGAGATTTGACACAAGGAATTTGGTGACACGGAAAATTCACTATGAACAACACTGTGGGAATGAAGAAAACGGTATCCTTCCAAGTATTCCACCAGCAAAATATGAATAATGTATCTCAAATACAAGAGGGATATGTCGGTTGAATTGCTAGTGTAGGGGTATATGGCGCGTGGTTGTGTATGTGTCAATGTCCTCTTCTTATGTCTTTCTTCGTCTTACATAAGATTAAGCTAGCCCTACTAAGGTTAGCATGCTTGTCCTCCAAGCTCGATGTTCACTTCGTGGGCTTTGATCCAACTCCCCTTGACTTGCTACCATTGGCCCGCAAATTCTTCCCAAAATACCGAACATATTAGGTTTTTGGTCCAACTTGTATTCGTTGGCCCAATATGCGAAATAGACTCCAAACAGTTTGCCCCTAATTCCTTGCGAGACAATGAGACATGCTTCGAACTGGCGAGCGGGAAATAGACTCCAAACAGTTTGCCCTTAATTCCTCTCACACACATTTTTCCATTATACCCACTTCCCCAATTAACTCTCTACATTTCTAATTAATCTCCACCACACGCCTATATTAACTCTCCTCTAACCACTCTCTTCTCTCTCCTCCATATTTTATTCTCCTAAAACCCTCCAAATTCTTCAAAACCCTTTTATCTTTCTGTAATATCCGAATATTTTGGAACCCGCAGAGAAATCTCTGGTTGATGCGTGATAGACTTTATTCTAGACGAGGGGTTATTTGGGAGTGAGTTATGACTATAAAGTGGACTAAGTGTAACCTATATTAGACTTAGTTAAGTTATTATAATGTCCGTCTATAGAAGGGATGTCTTAGAATTGTCATAACTTGCGATCTAGACATGATGTTGCTGTGATTCTAATTGGAGCCTTGGAGGTTCTAGCTTGTTCTCTTACGTTTCCAACGTTAGATCACACGCCCAAAATGACCAAACAATGAGGGAGATATGACTGTTTAACGAAAACTGGTCATTGTTGAGAACTGGAGTTTCACTCTATCGATTGAACTTTTGATCGACCGGGTGAAGTTTCACTGGACCGATTGAAAAATTTACTCGATCGAGTGCGGCTGAGCAGTATGCAGAATTAATTCCTTTCTTCCCCAAACCCCAAACCATTTCTTATCTTCTTCATTATCTCCATACTTTATCCCTTCTCTCTAAAACCTCCATGAATATCTCCTATGAAGATTCAAGCTTAGATTAATGATAAAAACATCCTCCCTAGCTAATGCCTTATCTACCTGGTAAGTCGATTTTCACCCTTGTTCTTATCATAGTAAACTCTTACTTTTGAGGGTTGTTATGAGTAATTAATTGATGATTAGAGAGGTTGATATGAGTAATTATTAGTAGGTTTTAATAAGGGATTTTGGGTTGTATTATAGTGTAGGATGTATAGTGATAGTGTTATGTGCCTTGTATAATTGTGGCGGTCTTGAGTGACGGAACCGTATCGGAATCAGATTTGCTTATCGACATGCTAAAAGGTAGATTAATCATATACTCGGTTTTTAATATTTGTTGTCTTGCATGTAGTATGAATAATGTTAATTTGCCTCACATGATTAATATAAGTTCAGATTAGATGGCTCAATAGAGAGGTAAAAGGCTAAGTTAGTAGCTATGGGCTATAACCAAGTTGAAGGGAAAAAATTAAGCATATTGTCTCTTATCATGTGGCTAAGTTACCACGGTTAGAATTTTGCTAGCATTGACTACTATACAAGATTGAGATATTCAACAATTGGATATCAATAATGCTTTCGTACATAGATTCCTTGATGAGGAAGTTTACATGTTACCTCCTGAAGGATATACTTTGGCTGTTAAGGGGTAAGTTTGCATATTGAAAAGGTCATTATATTGATTGAAACAAGTTTCTAGGCAATGTAATGTTGAACTCAATAAACTTCTTTTATCACAAGGATTTATCAAATCATTACATTATTATTCCCTCTTCGTAAGACATTCAGGTTCTTTATGATTTACAGTCATCCTAGTCTATGTAGATGATCTTCATCTTGTGACTGACAATAATACTGCATATATACAGCAAATAAAAAAGGTCCTTGTCTAAAAGTTTATAAGTTAGATATGTACTTGTCTTTTAGTGGGATATATTTCCCCTCGTTTATAAGTTATTTTGTATAACTTGCACTTATTTATAGTTTTTATTAATCTTCGTGTTAATTTGAATTGATGCGATTACTCTTTAATCTTATGTCAAAAAGTTTATAAAGTTCACGTATTTCTGCTGCGCATTTACTTGTTTATTTTATACTAAATCGCGGGGGTTCACGGTTGGTATCAAAACAGTAATGCTCCTGGCGCATACACGTGTACCCAACTTAAATATGAACTTAATCTGAAACAATGAATGAGAGATATGTAGACTTAAGGATAGAGATGACAATGGGTAGGATCTGGGTAGGATCCAAATCCAGATCCAGATCCATTTTAAAATGGTATATCCAGATCATTTCCTTATTCTTAGGGTCTGAATTTTGTAGATCCATATCCGCATCCTAAGGATCTGGGTAGGATCTGGGTAAAATCCAAATCCGTCAATCTCCAACGATACATTCAAATGTAACCGCACAAAGTCGCTATTATACACCATTTCATTTTTACTTGTCAATTAAAGATGATGTTTTAATCGATTTACCCTCTATTAGCTTCAGTGGTTTAAAAACCATAGTCTAATAAAAACAAAAAGAGTGTACAAAGTGTTAAAAGTTCTTATACCAACTTACAAATAAGGTTTATAAATCACAAAATAATTATAATTCTAACAATTCATAATAAAACAAATTGTTCAAGTGAAATAAACATTAATACTTAATTCCTTATTTCCATGATCTACCTTTGAAGGGTCGAATGACTCGAATCTAACCGAAAATTCCCCTTATAGAAAATAAAAACAGGCTCCAAGGGTAGAATCTGGATCTTAGTGGTGGGATCCAGATCCGACCCTCGTACTCGTATAAGGATATGGGTCTGACCCAGTTCCTAAGGATCTAAAATAACGGGATCCATATTCTACCCTTGGGTATAAGGTCTGGTGGAACTGGGTTGGATCCGGGATCCATTGTCATCTCCTAAGGTGATAGTCTTTATTGTGATTGTTTTTGTACTTGTTTGTTGATTGTCAATAACTTTGTTTTCGTGCCCTTAAATCGACGAACCGTGAACTTAGTCATGTGGTGATTATGACTTGGTGTCTACTACCGAAAATGGAAGATTTGTGTTATCTTTGGGGAATGTTTTTATGTCTCCAAAGATATTTCTCATTCTTAATGCATCACTTTATTGCGTATCTCTTAATGCATATCCTTTCTTTTTCAACCCTCTTTTATCTTACCTTGGAAGCTTTTTTTTTTGTCAATGGAGCATAAAAGTTTCTACACCATGGCCTCTTTGGCCAAGTTATGAGCACACATGTTTAAAGATCTAGGAATAAACGAAATACTAAAGCAATGGAAACTTGGAAGCAATCGGTTCCAGTCTTCGATAATCCCTTGGATAAGACGATCCACCTTAATAGCTCCACCAACCGACAACGCCAAGGCCAGACAGTCCGATGAGACTCTCAGTTGAAGGATATTATTCGCACTGGCCCAGTCAAGCACAAATTTTAATCCAAGAGCCTCGGCTTGAAGTGCCGATTCGGCTTTGTACTTTTTCTTAGAGCTCATGCCAAAATTCCCAAGCTCATCATAAGCCACAAAACCAGCAGCTGCATCCAAACTAGGTTTTCACCCGGCATCCACCTTAACATGATAGCCCACACATCTTGACTCCGGACTAATACTTTTAAGCGGAAACCCCTCTTTAGCCCTCAGATTAACAAGGCAGTCTTGCTCATCTATTGACGTAAAGGTCGAAGCACAAGCCTTGTCATGGCCCCTGTCAGTCTCTGTCACAAGCTTTAAATCCATAACACTCTGACTAACCTGGTCAAAAAAGATCTCGATAGGGATTCCCTTATTCCTAAACAGGATGGAATTCCGAACCTTCCACAAATGCCATAGAGTAGCCACAAAGGTGCTAATACAATCCTCTCCATGGGCTAAGATTTTGAAGTACCTGATCCAACCCATGATCCACTCATCACATTGATTATGGGCATTATTCTCAATCGTTATCCCCAACGTCCAGCCCAACCACACTCTAGACGAGAAAGACCAATCCCTGAACAGATGTTCCAACGATTCCAAGTGAGAATCTGGTGCTAGCATAAGAAACACAACATGGATTCTCCCCTCATCCCCCGCTTAGTGAATTCCTCACCAATGGGTAGAGTTCTCGTAATAATTTTTCAAAGGAAAATTTTCCATTGGTTAGGAATAGGTAAGGTCCATAAAATCTTGTTACAGAAGCTTTTACCGGTCGAGCTAATTCTTGAGTTATCCTTTGCGCCTTTGCGGTGGCCTTGTAATCCATGAACTCTTTATGGAAGATGCCGTAT
Source organism: Silene conica (assembly GCA_029255685.2). NCBI lineage: Eukaryota > Viridiplantae > Streptophyta > Magnoliopsida > Caryophyllales > Caryophyllaceae > Silene > Silene conica. Next base: position 74,205,307 of record CM055318.2, on the reverse strand, counting down.
CCACTCTTAACCGTGTACCGACCGTCACGACTAAATGGCCAATACACCGAGTCAGACGAATCAGACTGACACAAAGGCATCGCCAAGATACGATTAGCCCACGAATCCTCAAACATAAACTTAATCCAAGGCTCCTTCTAGATTCGAGGATTCGAAGAAATGAGATGTTGAACTCGAAGAGAGCCATAACCAAAGAAATCAGGTCTCAGAATATTGGCATGTGGTTTCGGGATATCTTCATTAACCCATCGACTTGACCAAATATTCAACTGAGAATACCGTCCTGGTTTCCATCCCACTTTCTCCCTGATTGCCTTAATTCCTTCGAGGATGCTTCTGGGCTCTGGCCCCCCGTGAGAGAGCCTGATTCTCAAAAATCACTAACCCATGCCCCACATAATCCGAACCGAAGAACTTTTTTCGAAAAATTCTTGCAAACAGTGTATTCTCACCCGAAATCACTCTCCATCCATTCTTGGCGATGAGTGCTTTATTCAGACATCCCACCTCACGGATGCCAAGCCCCCCCTCACTTTTAGCAAGGCTCAAGAATCTATTACTACACCGGTGGATCTTCTGATCTAATCCACACCCCGCCCACCAAAATTATGACAACGACGAGTTTATGCGCTTCGCCACACTTACCGGATTCTTGAAAACCGATAGAAAATAATTTGAAAGGTTTGAGAGAACGGATGAGATGAGGGAAAGACGACCCACCGGTGATAGAAAGATACCTTGCCAGGAAGAAACACGACAAGAGATATAGTCCAGCAGCGATTGAAAGATCCCACTTTTTGATTGTTGAAATTCAGTCGGGAGCCCTAAGTACTTACCAAACTCACGCGGCTTATTGATATGAAGAGTCCTCGGAGTCTTCTGTATGGCATTCAGAATAGTATTGGGGCTGAAGATGATCCCAGATTTGTCCAGATTAAGCCGTTGCCTAGAAGCACTACAATACAAATCCAGAATCTCCTTGATACGATTTGCCGCACCCACTTTATTCTCAAAGAACGAATCATTAGCGAACATAAGGCAAGAAACCGGGTCCACACCACGACACACTCTCAGATCACAGAGTGAGCCCTCCTCTTTACTCGCATCCAGCAAACCAATAATAGCTTCTGTACAGAGGACGAAAAGGAAGGGAGAGAGTGGATCACCTTGTTTGAGTCCACATCTATGCTTAAGCTGGGCCTGAGGAATACCGTTAATGAGAATATCATAAGAAACCGAGGCGACACAGTTCATAATAAGCGAGGTAAAGCGCTCTGGAAAGCCGAATTTCTTTAGGATAGCTTCCAGAAAATCCCACCTCATCCTATCATAGGCTTTACTCATATCAGCCTTGAAAGCACAACTCCCAAACCTCCCTTTCCTCCGGTCATAAACCTTATGGATAAGCTCGTGGACCAAGAGAATATTATCGCCGATGGTTCTTCCTTTAATGAACGCACTTTGAGATTCGCCCACAATCTTTCCCATAAGACCAACCATACGATTAGCAATGCACTTCATGATAATTCTCATAATAACATTGCATAAGCTAATCGGACGGTAGTCGGATACCCCTTCCGGATTTTCGACCTTCGGGATGAGCGTGATGAAGGTTCTGTTTAACTCCTTAAGCACTCTCCCGGAATTAAAAACAGACAGCATGGCCTTCTTAACATCTTATTTCACAACTCCCCAGCATTTTTGAAAGAAAACAACAAGTATTCCATCAGGCCCAAGAGATTTAGTGGGACCCATCTGAAACACCGCCCTCCGGACCTCCTTAGCCGTGAAAGGACGAACCAAACGATTCGCTTCATCTTCAGTAATCTTATTCTTTATAAAACTGGTCACGAGAGAAATGTTAGGATTATAGCTCTCATCCCCATGTTCAGGAGAAGCATGGTAAATAAGTTCAAAGGCGGACATGAACTCCTTGCCAATATTCTCAAGTCCAAAAACCCACGCCCCATCATTACCTTTAACCCCATGCAAAAAATTCCTACCAGAGCGTCCTCTAACCTAGCTGAAGAAAAATTTAGTGCAAGCATCCCCTTCAGAAAGCCACTTCCACGAGGTAGCCACCGCATTGGCAAAAACTTTGAGCTCGTCATGGGCTTTGTTGTAGAGATCATCATCCCCTCCCACAATTGCCAGATCCATACCTTCAATAAGCTTACAATCAAAATCCTCCCATTTATCCTTTCATTCCTTGGATTTCGTGAGTGTCCACTCACGTACATTATTTTTAACCACCTCAAGTTTTCGCGCCAGTTGGAAAGTCGGCGATCCTCTAACCGAGAACATCCAAGAGTGAGCGATTCGTTGTTTGCACTCCTCCTGACCAATAGCCCATGCCTCAAGTTTATAAGGTTTTCTGCCCTTTGAGTTTCTAGTAAGGTCAAGATTAACCTCGATAGGCGCATGGTTAGAAATCTGAATCGGGTAATGCTTAAGACCAGTAAAGGGGAAAGTAATCAACCACTCCTTCGAACCCAAAGCCCTATCCAACCTCTCATAAACCTTTTTATCCCCTTCGGTTGTTGCACCAAGTGAACTTAGGCCCTTTGAAAGGAATATTCACCAGCTCATTTCGTACCTTCCATTCAGAGAAATCAAGTGCACCCAAGATCGTACCTTTTCGAGAGCTTAGCTTATCATACCGATACTCAACTTGGTTGAAATCCCCTACGATTAGGAATGGATCCGACCAAGAGTTAAACCATGATTCGAGCCCATTAAAAACCGACAATCTGGAGGCCACATCCAGAGCACCATACAACAACACCAAGTACCAAGGGGAGCCATTACATTTCATTACTTGCAAAATGAGAAAATTCTTACAGGCGTAAACAAGAGACATCTTTGCCCCCTTATGCCAGCCCACCCAAAGCCCTCCCGAGTTACCATCTGCTTCGACAAAATGATATTCAGTGAAGCCGAAACACCTAAAAGTTTGATACAAGACCTTACTACTACAACTACAACACTTAGTTTCACTTAAAAAAAGAAAATCAAACGAACTACGACTTAGCACCGCTTTTAGCTTCTGAATTGTAGGGGCAAGCGGGTTATTAAGACCCCTACAATTCCACATTAGCCCATTCATGGCGCCTTAGGAGGTTGTGATGGCCCAACCTCCGGAAACCCTTTGTAGATGTCGTAGTCGTTCACAGAAGGAGATGAAGAGGGGCTGGAATCATCAAACATTGCCTCCTCCATACACAGCCTAAATCCTCCCCCATTCTTGTCCTTTTCCTTGATACCAGCCCAAACACACGGACGCTTGTGAAGCTGTAAAAGGAATTCTTTCGCATTCTCCATTGATGCAGTTCTTTCTTCTGGAATTACCGTAAAACCAATCTGAGTGTTGCACTTCCTTTTCCGAGCCCTAGCAACAACTTCCATCATCCGTTCATCAATTTCAGGGGGCCCATATGCATCAGCTAACTCCATTAAACCTTCTGATAAGCTCACTGCCCCTATTTTATCAAACAAACTTGATTTAGCCCCAATTTCAGGTGGTAAGAAGGATTCATGCTTGCTTTTGAGTCTCTTACTCTTCTGATTCTGATTATTCTGCTCCTTCTCCCTCAAAAGAAGAACTTGATTAGCTTCCATATCTTTTTCCGCAATAAACTTCTTAAATTTTGCTGTGTTTTCATCCAATTCCAGAGCCTTCCTCGTGATTCCCACTGACGACAAACTAATGATGTCTTTCCTTTTCTTATCTTCCCTTCCATCCCCAGGTTTCTTCGTAGGCCCGACACTGGTAATTATTCCTGCTTCGTTCATAACACCTTTTATAATACTCGGATTACTAGGCCCAACCCCCAACGTCAATTTTAAACCAACAGTCCTATCAGACTCTTTTCTTTTCAAGGGATAACTTACCTCTTCAGTGACTGAGGCATTAGAATCTGAAGATGTCTCCAAAAGCTGCAGCCACCGGTGAAGAGGAACTCCTTCTTGAGAATCCTCAAAAGATGATGATCGAGGTTCATGAGAAGATCCAGAAGTATCTGAAGAAGAATCAGAATTGCCAGATGAAATGATTATACGGTTCAGCATAGACCCCAAGACTCCCTGAATAATTTGATTATTATCTCCCCCTGTCTGGTTACCAGCTTCATCACCCGCACTAATATCCATATCAACATCCTTAGACCCAGTATTCACCTGATGCACTCTAACCAAACCCCCCCGGATCAATCCTAAGCATTGATCCATCATCCCTATGGTACACAACCGGGATATCCGGGGGTGGAGTAAACATCTGAATAAAGCCACGTTGCTCGTCTTCAATCTGATCCAGGTTATATTGTTCTCAGTACGACTTAAAATCCCTTCCTGAATTCGCTCATCTCTATCCAAGTAAGCAGCATCCAGGGGGTACCTGTTAAAAAGGGAGAAGAAACCATTATTATTGTTGTTATCCCTGTTACCCAACCCAACATTCCTAGGTCCCCGCAGATTCTCATCGTTGTTCCTGTTGAGAATCACCTCCATAGAAGTAGCCTCTTCTTCTGCACTATGAAACTCTTCTTCTTGCTCCTCCTCCAATCACCCACCAAACCCGGGAGGGGGATTCGAAGGACCCGCCTGGTTATGATTAATCCCACCTCCCATATCAAAAGCATCAGTAATCTCCAGATTCCCAAACCCATTATTTCCATTAAGAATGATAGTACCTGCAAAAGGTTGATCTGTCACCGTAAAACGCATTCCCGGTAGCACCCGCCCCCAGGAGTAATACCCACTCCAAAATCCACAACTCTTTCAGGGCCATCCTCTGATAAGTCAGGGCTTATGCCAAAACCCCATCTAGTTAACTTAACCCTAGAGTCAACAAAGTGAGTAGTTGAGGGAGTCGCCCGGAGGTCGAGATTAAACATGGTATGATTACCCGTGGCCTGAAAAACCACAAAACCTTTGGCCACAGTTTTGTCGAGCATACCATTGATATTTGATATTATAGCCATTAAACTTTCCTTACATTGAGTACTAGTATGGCCAATTTTGCCGCACTTAACGCAATATTTGAAAATGTCCTCATACTTGAACTTGACCCATAGTAAGTGTCCTTGGTCCAATGCTAAAAAGAACTCAGGCATGAGTGGCTCGTTAAGGTTGATACATACTCTGATTCTTACCTTGGAAGCTATTTTCGTACCTTCCCAACTTATCCTTATTTCTTTCCCCTTCCATGACACCTTGTAGGTAAACCTTGTACTTTGACTATATCTTGGTTGGATTCTTGAGGAGCCTCTTTGAGGATCATCCCAGTTTGAGAAATAATATTGTTGAGAAAGTTCAAGAAGTATGGTAAGACATGTCTGGTTGGTCCTAGTGTTTAGCGATTTACCCAAATGGATGGTGGAATTGGTTGGTGGAATCCTGGTTTAAATTTAGACTTATATCACAAAAATTTCATAGAGATGGTCTCTCAATAAGTTGTTGGGAGACCTCTCAAATGATGGGTGTAAAGGATACACCAGAGTTTTTGCTTTCTTAGTATGTCTCTCACTAAAATAGGGAAAAAACGGCCTCTCACGAGACCTACTAGCGTTATATATATGTAGCTTTCGGAAGAACTTAACCTTGATTTAAATTTAGAGTTATATACTCCCTCCTATTCAACATAACCTTTCCTATTTGGGGAAGGCACGGAGAATAAGGAGAAGATTATTATATGGGAAAGTATTGGTGTGTGGTTGGGTAATTGGAGAGAGGGTATGTATTGTGGGGTAATTGTTGTGAGTAAGACGATTAAAATAAGTAAAGTATGAGTATGGTGGGGTATTGTGGTGGGGTGAGGTGATTAAAATATGTATAAAAACTTTAATAAATAAGGAAATAATGAAGTTATTGTGAATAGACGAAAAATGAAATAGGGAAGGTTAGGTTAGATAGGAGAGAATATGTAGCAACTAGCAAGTGAAATCATTTTGCATTTCGTACTAAAACGAAAAATAACCATAAAAAAGCGAAGCGTTAGGGAAATCTGGGTTGGAGGTGAAATTGGAGGTTTCTAGGGTTTTAGGGTTCTACGTTCTCTCTCACTTTCCTCGCATAACTTGAATCCCCCATAGCCATGGAGAAATATTCGCGCGTTGAAAAACCAAAGCCTGATTCTCCGATCAACGAAAATGAGATTCGCGTCACTACTCAAGGCCTTATTCGCAACTATATCAGCTACGCCACCACTCTTCTTCAGGTCTTTCCTCCGTTTATTTTATTTTTCTCATTTTTCTCTTGTTTCCATCGATTATTTACTTACTAATTCTTTACTGATGCTGTTCTTTTGGTTTGATTTTCCGGCATTGTGTTTTTGTTTGTTTTAATGTTGAGTGTCATTTTGTTTGAGCGTTTATATCAAAATTGTACATTTTATACATTATGTTTGTGATTATATCTGAAATGTTCGCTGCGTCTCGTAATCGCGGACTTTTATGTAATTTTGTCTGATATAAAACTGAAATGGGACTCGGATGAGCTGGTTCATAGTTATTTTCAGCCAAAGTTGTTTCAGTTAGTCTCGGGGCACTATCCGTCTTAAGCTTTAGACGAGTCGAGTAAGTACCATGTGTGTATACAATAATGCATAGGGAAAAGTAATATACTTTTCTTATACACACAAGTGCTATGATATTTGAAACCGTCTTAAGCTTAAGACGGATAGTGCTGTCTTAAGTGAGAATTTGTGAAGTTATTGTGCGCAACCTTTGTATTGTCCTGATGTTTATATCCGGAGTATTAGGTACGTAGCTCTTATAGTCGCATTTCTGTATGATTCTAGTTTCTTACTGATAAAGAACTGTTTTTCACTTCAAAAATCTGTTGAAATGTAGTTTACTATAAGAGGATAGTTCTTAGTTGATTAGGGCACTAGGTTGTTGGTTCGTGTTACACTAGACTTCTTGTTCATTCGTTTGACAGTAGAAGTTACATAGGTTTGGTGAAAGTGTAACGCGTAAGGGGCCTATTTATATTCACGCAGGAACTGTATTTGTTTTTATGGGACATTCAAGACATCTTTTGTGGTTTTAGCTAATTGGTTGTATAAATTATAGCGCTTGCAGTTTAAGGTTCTAACCCTGTTAGGCCAGTAGAAGTTGTGTTGGTCTTTACCAACAGAGTATATTCTGATAAGGTTAATATGGATTATGATGCACGTTGGTGACAATTTGTATAACCCACACGCCTGTTTGGTTGTTTGATTTTTTTAGCTATTATGTACAAGTAAACGTTTGGAGGAATATATATTTGTAAAATAAATCCCATTATCTCGGTTGCTTAGGTTCTATTTTATGTTTTACAAAAGAATAATGAGGCTTGTTAACTACTGAAGTTAAGTGCGTGTCAATTAGGCTCGAGTGGGCAAAAATTTTATTCCGTGAACGTGGTTATTTATACTCAAGGTGTTCTGTTATTAGACATTCGAATTAAAGTTGATAAGGCCATATGTTCCTCAGATTACTGCTGGAAGAGATTTAGTCATATATATTTATATATAGGAAAATATTTCCTTATATTTGGAAGCCCAGAGCAAAAAGTTGACATTCATTAGTCCATAGACTCCATACTTCTCACTTCATTCTTATCCCGATGTTATGTTGCTTCACTTGAACTATGAAGTCTGAATGCTTAGTAGTCTTTTTCATTACCTCTTCTGCACGCACCTGCACTTTGTGTTTGCATGTTTTAACTAATCTACCCTCTTGTATGCTTGACTTTTGGAGCTAAAATTACAGGATGGAGTGAATAGTGTATTTTATGCTAAACTCATGACTTCTAACTTTAATAAATGTAGGACAAACAAGCCAAAGAAATCGTCTTAAAAGCAATGGGGCAAGCGATAAGTAAAACAGTGGCTATTGCGGAGTTAATTAAGGTAAGTTTTTGTCTCGTGAACCTTCTTTAAGACTTCAATTAACTAATCATCATTTGTTAATTAATGTACTTATACTGGTGTTGTTTGTTCTGGTAAACAGAAAAGAATTCCTCACTTGCACCAGGATATAGCCATCAGCTCTGTCAGCATTACAGATATTTGGGAACCTAATGAAGAAGGCCTTGTACAGTAAGTTTCTTTTTTAATTTCTTCTGCTCCATTGCTGCTGCATAACATGCAATGATTCTTACAATTGCTTTTGTTAATTGCAGATTGGAAACAACACGTCAGGTTTCAATGATTTCTATTACGCTGTCTTCACAGGAGTTAAACACGAATTCCCCTGGGTATTTTTTGACGTCTTGTTTTTTTTGTGGTTTTGAAATTCATAAATCAAGTGGCTCACAAAAATGCCTACACTTTTATTGGGAAGTAGTGTAACGCAGCGCAATTCTTGACATCAATTTTCATCATGGTCCATCTAGAATTTGTGTTTTTGTGTTTTCAGAACCAGAGTACATCCGACCTCTCCTTACCTGCCATCTTTCCTATTTCATCTTTGACCCTGCTCAGTATAGTCAATGCATGTGTTTAGAATGAATTTTATGTGTTTTTCTGATGCTTGAATACCTTTATTGACAGTGATTACCCGTGTCTATGTTCATGGGTTTGCTTTAGAAAATGTAAACAATGCTCAGTAGTTTGTGCCTAATTTAAAATGCTGACCAGTGACCACCTTGCTTTTGAAGCTCACATCAGTTTATCTATTGCAGATATTTGCTGTATATTCTGTTTGGAGCTCTCTATGTATCAGTTAACAATAATTTTACTTTAAAAATTGTGAATAGAAGCTCACCTTACTTTTAGAGCTCACATCAGTTTATCTTTTGCTAAAATGAGATTTAATTTCTCCTTGGTCCCTCTTTGCATCAACTGGCCTTGTGTTAACTGTAAAAATTGTGAAACGAAGGTATCAAGCTCCACCTCTGAATGAGCAACAGCCCAGACATCACCAGGCTCAACCTAGACAAGGACGTGGAGGAATGTACAATGTTGCTAATGATGGTAACACAGACACCTATTTCCTATGTCTTTACATACAATCAGTATTAATCTAACATTCTCTTTGCGCTATTTTTGGATAGATTCATATGGTCGCGGCCGTGGACGTTGGAGAGGGAGAGGGGGTGACCGAGGACAGGGCAGGGGAAGAGGTGGTTATGGAACATATCAGGGTAAGAACAAATTTGGTATTTATAGTTCTGAGCACAGTATTTTCTTATTTTCAGGACTGACATAAGGTTCTTTACTTCTTTGTATATCACAAATCAGATAATGAAGGCTACTCAAATAGAGGTAGAGGCGGAAGGGGCAGGAGCTCGGGATATCAAGGTGAGCACAAGTTATATCATGTTCCCTACTCTAGGAGTAGATATAATTACCAGAGTAAATGTTATGCAGAAATTAATGATGTGCAAGGATATTTGGGTAGCAAAGAAATGGCACTGTGCTATGTTATACTATTTCCATTAGTGGAGGACCGATTAAAGAACGCACTAGTATGATGTAGTACCCTGAGATAGGGAGAGTATCACGACATAACTATTCTATTTGGTGTTTGTTAGTATGATGTAGTACCCTGAGATAGGGAGAGTACCACGACATAACTATTCTATTTGGTGTTTGTTTCACTGCCATACATGTATATCAAAAGTGAACAGGGTCATAGGGGGGAGAAATTATGAAGCAGCTACAAATATCAGTGCTTAGGGCCGTTGAATGAACTTGTGGGCCCAGTTCAAAAGTCAGTTTGAGGCCCCATAATTTTTGTAGCTTATGGTACTCCAATCTCTAGCAGACGACAACAGATAAAATACTCTGTTGCTTCACTGTGACAATGGCAATGTTATGCCTCTTTATCACATTATTATTATTTTGTTAATCCAATTGTTGGGTCCGAAGACTTGTGTCCTGGTTATGAAAACCTTTTGAATTTTGCTTTTAGACGGCCCTGGAAATGCTAGTTTATTATTGATGCTTGAAGCTGTTTGAGTTCTTCACAAGTTCAATTTCCTTTATTTTTGTTCAAAACTCTGGTTAGATGATGGTGATTATCAAGGAGGCGGCTACCAAGGTGGTAGAGGCTATCAAGGAGGCAGAGGTGGTTACCAAGGAAGCAGGGGTGGTTACCAAGGAGGTGGTGGTGGTTACCGAGGAGGCAGAGGTGATTACCAAGGAGGTGGAGGTGGTTACCAAGGAGGTGGAGGTGGTTACCAAGGAGGCAGAGGTGGTTACCAAGGACGTGGAGGTGGTTACCAAGAAGGCAGAAATGATTACCAAGTAGGCGAGAGTGGTTACCAAGGAGGCAGAGGGGGTTACCAAGGAGGCGGGGCTGGTTACCAAGAAGGCAGAAATGATTACCAAGTAGGGGAGGGTGGTTACCAAGGAGGCAGAGGGGGTTACCAAGGAGGCGGGGGTGGTTACCGTGGAGGCAGAGGGGGTTACCAAGGAGGTGGAGGTGGTTACCAAGGAGGCAGAGGTGATTACCAAGGAGGTGGGGGCAGTTACCAAGGAGGCAGAGGTGGCTACCAAAGAGGTGGAGGTGGTTACCAAGGAGGGGGAGATAGCTACCGAGGAGGCAGAGGTGGCTACCGAGGAGGCAGAGATGACTACCAAGGAAGTGGCAATTACCAAGGAGACGAATATCAAAGTGGTTTCCGTGGTGGGGGGAGAGGCTATGGTCGTGGGCGAATGGGCGGACGTTCTCGAGGTGGTACAAATGATGCCTAAAAAACTGTCCCTACTTTTCTCTATTTTGAAATACTTGCCTCATTTTGAATGCGCGTGATTAACTGATTATGTTAAGATTGGTGGAAAGTAAGTTAAAACATGCCTTTGACGCACTGTTAAGATCAGCTACACTCCGTCAGTAGTCGGTATTGTCTTGGGTCATTGTTTAGGCTTTGTTGCTCTCTTTTTGCAATCAGTTTCAAACATTGATTGATGTCGGAGGCTTGGTTTTTTAAATGACGGTTTCAGCCAAGTGCAAGCAAGTAATCAAAATAGCCCCGTTCGTGTAATATATTTTTGGGCCTCAAATCTGCAGGGTAATGCAAATGTCCTGGTTTTCATGTATGGCTATCTAGTCATTGATGTCCCTTTTTCTATTTTGTACAATTTTTCCTGTTACTCTGTTAGTCGTTTGTTCCTAGCCGGTTCCGATAATGTGGCGCTAATTTCCCTTCTCCGTTTTGATCTGTTGTTCTATTATATTTACATAAATTCTCCCAGGAACATATCCATTCCATTTATATCGAAGCGGCCAACTTATATGTTTATTCTTGATTCTAGAATAAGATGAAACGATGGCTCTAACGAATTTTTATACTAAGTACTCAGTATTTATTTATTTTTACGGTTAGAAATTGCAAAACGTCATTTTATATAATAGTTTCAGCTTGGATCCATTTTAAATTGCGTTTCGCGCTTCTTAACTGAGTAAAAATGAGACTGTACAAGACTAACCGTATTGATTTCTTTTTTTTTTTAAAAAAAATTTCCTGAATAGTCCAATGATTGGAAGTTGAATTATTGTTGAATTGCACGTTACTGCATGAACATGGACCGGTTATTGTCTAGATTTAATTTGTATGATCAACGTAAATCATTTTGTCAACTAGGTGCATAATCTGGCACGAAGCAAATGTATGTGTTATAAATTATGTCTAGGTTCGTTTATATATCCAGATCTTAAACCGAAGGTCCGGGATTACGTTGTGAACTTGTGATGATTTCGGGATTACGTTCTGAACTTGTGATGATTTCGGGATTACGTTGTGAACTTGTGATGATTTAAAATTTTTATTGTAGGTACCTTATTGAGTTATTGAATGTGGATATGTATATATTTAATGCGTATTTGAGTATTTCAATAAAACGGTCTTATATAAAAGTATTTATTGTAAAAAAATCACATAAAGCACAAACAACTAGAAAACTAAATAGGCAAAAGGAAATAAACGATAGCCACGACCTACTATGCGGAAGATCTCGCAATTTCACATTATTATTATGAGATCGTTTTACAAGAATTTTAAGGTATTAATTAAGCGAAGGATCTTAAAAACAAGAAGTAGATGGGAGCCTTAACCGAGAATGGAGGAAGTTAAGTGTTACTTCCTGCGTATCAATGTTACCTCCTCCGTATTAATGATATGTTTACTCTTAGGAGTCGTTTGGTTCGCTATGAGAATATAAAATTTTCGGAAAGATCAAATTCATATGAATTTGAAAATCATGTGAATTGTTTTAATGTTGTTTGGTTGAATGCGGGAAGTTCAATTTATGTGGGAATTCCCACTTACCTAGGGGAGCCTAGGTAAGTGACTTCCTACATTATGTAGGAATTGGATGTTACATAGGAAGTTGCACTTCTCATCAATTAGGCAACCAAACAACACTCCATTTATCAACTTCTCAGGATTTTCGAATTCCCATGTTTTTAAGAGGCAACCAAACAACCCCTTATTTTTCAGAGAGTAGTACATGTACAAACAGTAGTGTATATGAACATCAAATGAAATGTTAGCATTCAGGACTCAGGAAGGCACAAGTCCACCATTTTATAATTACACAAATTCTCATTTAATTTATCTTCAAATTTTATATTAGTAGTTTTTGATGGGATTTAGCTCAAAATAGTGTAAAATAACTAAAACCCACTTCAATTTATATTGAAGGTAACACTTAATTTTGGGTTTTTTTAAAACAGTACTTTAATTATATTTTTCTTTATTTATAAGCTATCATAAATATACATCAAATGTCAAACTTATAACTCCGATCAAGACAAATGATAACACTTGTTTTTTGACACTATTTATGGTCGTAGAAAATCTTTAATATTACTCTTAATCTATAATACAAAATATAGTTAGGTGAGATCTTGTTTTATTTCTTGTCATGAATGCTATAAGAATATTAATTTTTTTTTATAATTTTTAATATTTTGTAACTAAAGATATTCACGTTGTAATATGTGTTTCGACAAGTGTGATAAAACAAGTGTTAATATTTATGTGGATCGGGATGAGTATATATAGATTTGACCACCAATAGCTGAATGCTACGTTTGACGTGGAGCAAAGGCGGTTAAAATTAATTTTACACAAATTCTTATTTCAGACCGTTATATTTGGTCTGAAGCTTCAGACGGGTTATATGTGACCATTTTATAGTTAAATGTAACCACAATAGTGTGACCAATGTTACAGCTCATGATAACTTGTTTGTCAATAATGGTCACATACGACTGTAAAATGGTTACAAAATCTCATCTTATTGTTTCAAACCAAAATTATCGTCTGAAGCAAGACTAACTGTTAATTTTATGGTATAGTCAAACCTACAATGGTTGAGTTACTTGAGTGAATCTGATATTTTATGAGGCCATTCATCTCATTTCCTTACTCCCCAATGTCCCCAGGCCATTACTTATTACACAAATTCTTGTTTTAAACTGTCATTATATATTTTAAGCGTAAAATGACTCAAATACATATTAAACTAGTTTTATGCCCGTGTAAATTGCACGGGTTTGCACTTTAAAATATTGTAAAAAAAATGTCGTTAATATAAGTTGTTTTTTAAATAAGGTCAATGGCCACATAAGCTGACCGTGTGTAAACACTGATTTAGGAATATATTAAGAAAATTCAAATGGAAAACAGTATTTTATGTGAATTACAAAAAGGTCAACATAAGGTCATAAGGCAATTGTTTTACATGTATTGAATGTTAATTAACATTTATGTATTAATGGTGTCCTATAAATTGGACATGATTGTTTTCACATGTTGGATGTTAATTAGGACCTATGTATTAAACTTATTGCGTAAAGCGCGTGATTGATCAAGAATTTGTAATCTGAACCCGTGTAAACACCCAAATTATGAAATTTGAAATATGAAATTTACACATACTATACGTGTATGAGTGAATTTGGAATACGGGTCCGTGTATTAGAACTATAATACGTAAGCATGTGTAAAACAAAACCTTGCAAATTGCATCAGAATGCATAAATTACTGCATGTGGTTTTTCGATTGTTTCAATGGAAGACAATCCCGTGCAAAATTTTTTTATGATTGTTCTAATTTACACATACCTGCGAATTTGGAAGAACGTACTTTTATTTTTTAATAAATATAGACTTATTTGTCGCATATCTTTAAAATTTTTTCTTAACATATTTAATTGAAGTAAATAAATGAATGAGATAAAAAAAATATATAAATCATAACCCGTAAAACCATTTGAAATTATGGTAATTTTTGTGAAATAAAGGGTCGAAACTTAGACGTACTTTGAGCGAGTTTACCCAAAACAGACCAAGTCCAATGACATGCTATTAACGGCCCATATACCAACCCACCATAGCCACACATACAACTTTGTGCTCTCTCATCGCTCACCCTAAATCTAACTACATTTTCATAACATACTACTCTGTATGTTGTACCTTCTATCTTGCCGCCTTCTCATTTGATTTCCTCACCTAATATGCTACACTCGCCATTTCAAGATCATTTGAACTCGCAATGTCCTAATTCCTCTCTCTCGTTGCAACTTTGTGCTCTCTCATCGCTCACCTTAAATCTAACTACCTTTCCATAATACTACTCCGTATTTTGTACCTTCTATCTTGCCGCCTTCTCATTTGATTTCAGTCTCACCTAATCCGTTACACTCGCCATTTCAAGATCATTTGGACTCGCAATGTCCTAATTCCTCTCTCTCGTTGCAATCCTTCATACGGAGTAATGTTTTGGCCGTATTTTTAGATTTCAATAAAAAAAAATTATGCATATGAATATTTTTTTGTCCATATTTCCGGGTTTCAATGTTATTATGTTTTCTACTTTTTATCAAAGTATTTCTGAGTTTTTTCGATTTAATTAAATTTATCCATCGATCTTAATTAGTTATTTAGATACTTCATACGGAGTTCATCTTATGTGAATAATTTATGTGAATCATTCCCATGAACAATTAAACACCATAGATATAGTGACTTATTTAATTTTAATGTCATATTTGCATATTTTTCAAGTTAATGCTTACCCTATCTAATCTTTTTTTATAACAATTTATGTTTTCTCTTTATTTGACTTATTTTTTTGTATTTTTTTTCTATAATAATAGGTGTTTTAAAAAGATTGTTGAATAATTTTCCTATTTATACCATAATTAATTTAACTATAAAAGTTATTAATGATTTTTTATTCTAGTTATTTAATATGCAATCCACATATATGAGTATTTGTCAATTGTAGATGGAAATAAAGTGTTGCATAGGAAATAAAAGAGAGTCAAGAATATGGTGGACCACCTTAAAATAAAATAAAAAAATGAACTTTCAACCACAATGCGACACCTAAGCATTGTGGTTGTTGCTATTATATATAGGATTATCCACTTGTCACCTAAAAAATGACAATTATTTAGTCTTTATTACCTCACTTGGTAGCATTTGATCCGTCATAAACTTAAAACAATAATACCCGTCTTAAACAACATTTATTGTACTTATTAATGGGTAGGATTTTATTTGAAGTAAATATGGTTAATTCCAAACATTTTATATCGTTTAAACTTAGATCACAAAGTTTTTTCTCAAAATCATTATTACTATAAAAGAAGAATGTTTTTCAGCTGACGTGGCGCAGTAAGATTTCAACGTTTAGTGTTTCTGGCTCTCACATTCACCCTCAGAAATTTCAGTTTCGTAGACCAATCAGCATTACCCATTTATGCCACATCATAATAATTTAATAATTATAAATTAAAATATTAATCTCCTTATTCTATGCCATAAAAAACGTCAAACCAAAATCAACTAATATTCTATTCTACATATTTTATTCTATATATTCTATTCTACACGGATATTAGGAGATTTTAGTTGCTACTATTGACTAATATTGAATATTGATGATTGATAGTAAAAGATTGTAACGATTTTGCAATTATATAATTAAGAAACAAAATATTCCATAAATCCATAAAAAACGTGTTATGGAATATTCTATTTTATAATTATCTAAATATTCTATGATTTAGGAAGTAGTCGAAATACCCGATTATATGATTATCTAAATATAATTATCTAAATATTCTATTATTTAGAAGACCAATTACACGGCTGAATGTTTCCCAAATCATCTAATACCAAATCATCTAATACCAAATCCTCTAATAGTCTAATACCAATTAATATACCAAATTAATTAATAATCATAGCAAAATTTCGACTTTGGGCACTGTTTTTT
This sequence comes from Silene conica, assembly GCA_029255685.2. NCBI lineage: Eukaryota > Viridiplantae > Streptophyta > Magnoliopsida > Caryophyllales > Caryophyllaceae > Silene > Silene conica. Next base: position 74,189,085 of record CM055318.2, on the reverse strand, counting down.
ATGTTTGTTGAGGTTCTAAAATCATTTTAGAAAGAATAAAAGTTATATTAGTATTTTATTCAGCCGTGTAATACACAGTACCTGCTATCATACCTCAACAATTATTCATATCAAATGGCTATGACAAGTTTTTTTGACTATTAGCGACCTCAAGTACGGGGTTCGCGTTACTCAGATCAACGTAAGAGTGGTACATAAATGGGAGAGACCTGAATTAGCTTTCAAAAACAAAAATTTTGAAAAAAAATAAGAAACTCTTAACAAAAAGAAACTCGATGCAATAGAGTAGGGCTGTTCAAAAAAGACCCGGACCGGCAAACCCGACCGACCTGAACCGTTCGGTCCGATCCGGTCCGGACCGGATACATACCGGTCCGGTCTCCGGGTCCCAAAAATATGGTAACCGGTCTCCGGCCCGGTCCGGTCCACATAAGAAAATAATCAATATACCTTATAAAGTAGTTCCGATCCGGTCCAAACCCGGAAAAAACTGGACCTAAAGGGTGTCGGTCCGGTCCGGTCCGGGTCCCCTCCCAACCGGTCCGGTCCGCGGTCTTGGGGATGGTGAGTGTCCGGTCCACGGGTTTGTCCGGTCCGGTCCGGTCCGGTCCGGTCCGATTTTGGACCGGTGAACACCCCTACAATAGAGTTACTATTCTGGATTCCAAGGTTTGTCTTTATTCTACAATAATTTTATACGATATGTGTTCTTTTTATTTATACAATTAATAAACAATCTTTATTTCTATTGTTTTCAGAATGATTTCATCCAAGCCACCATAAGGAAGCAATTGATTTCCCACTTTGGATCACAGTTGTGTGTTGGTGAAGTTTACACTATTCGTAACATGACCGTAGACAACAACACAGGACTGGACAAGGCAACCCCTCATCCCTATCGTTTGAGGTTTGAATATTCAACACGAGATCAGAAAATCAATGATCCAACCATACCAAATAGTCTATATCGCTTTGCAATTTTTAAGGACATATTGGATGGTATAATTCCACATACACATTATATAGGTACGACTCTTAAATATAATATTCATTTACTCTATTTTGTAAATTATCGACTATGATTTTGATTTTTCACATGTTTGACAATGCACATGTTATAGGAAAACTGTATGAGATTGGTCCTATGACGGAAACTCCGAGCAAGCATACATGTCGCACAATAATGTATATTTCCACCTGATTAGTTATTTTGTTCATCGTATTTGTCAGTCGAATAATGTTCCGTAAGCAATTCATCAAAAGACTAACTTTATTTCCAAACTACTCATTATCAGTTATTTAATCTTTTTTTAGTCGTCTATTGTTTTTTCTTATATACCTTATTGATTAATGGTATCATAAGTAATCCAAATATTATCATTATCACTAACAGCTATTCGAAAATTAGTGCACCAGAAAATTCACCTTTTGACCAAATATATCTTATATGCAAACATCCCGTTAAAATTTAATTCGTTCGAATAAATATAATTAAATTTTTTTGAAATGAATATACCTCCGTCGTCTTTATAAATAAGTGTACACATCCCCGTGATTTTCTTGGGTGTTACACTAGTTAAATTGTATTCAATTTAGAGCTGATCAAATGGTCCAGGCCCCAAAAGCCCTACCCGGCCCGATCTTTTTTTTCCCGGGATTGGGCTAAACTCTCGGCCCCAAAAAAGCCCAAAGCCCGGCCCCAATTTTAATAATTTGTGTAATGTGTTGTTGTGTACATTGTACAAGTAAGCAAAAAGTCAAAAACTGTTGATTATAGATATACTATTGCCTACGGCCAAGTTTTATATTCAAGTTTTCATATAAATCTGGGTTCATTTTACTTGGAATTGTGGATTAGAATTTGCTAAAACCTTGTTTCAAGCATTTTTTAGTCGTATGGTAATCTTGAATGTTAGAATTTTGTTGTATTGTTTTTGAATGTGCGCTTTTTGCCTCTTCACATTTTGAATGTGTCACGAGTCGTAAAGGCCAAAAAAGCCAGATCTAGCCCGAGGGCTCATTTGAGCCAGCAAGGGCTGGATTTGGGCTAAAGAAAAAAGCCCATTGACTTGGCCCGAACCGGCCCGACCCCAATGCATGGGCTGTTTTTAACATATCAGCCCGACCCAAGCCTTATCAAGCCCGGCCCATGATCAGCTCTAATTCAATTGATAGCTAATAGAGATGATTCATTGCCCAAGACATACGGTAAGCCATAATGAGATTGCAAATTTGCAGGGATTGGAAACATTATTCCAAATACAAATGGGTGTAACTTTTTTATCAGGGTACCATTTTAGGAGAATAAGACTACGTTTATAGGTAAGTCTAACAAGGAGTAGATCTTGAATAAGGACAAAAAATAATTAAAATAAAAATGTTAATTAAAATAAATTATAAGAACTAGTTCGGTTCCAAATGGTTTGAAATGGACCTGATGGAACATATTAGGAAGTTAGTATTTGCATGTGGTCCCCATATGTAATTCCAATTTAACCAAAAATAATATTGTCGGAATTCCTAGGTCTAATTAGGGCTTGATAAAATAACAAAATCAGGAACCACGTCTAGTAAGTAGGTTAAAAAGTATCTATTAGTATTTTAATGCAGGAACTAGGTCTAGGTAGGGCTGCAGGAACGACTGATAAATATGGTCTAAGATTCAAAAAAAAGTTATAATCAATTTACCCTTATAAAAATGAAAGCATATTGTTAAGTGATTTTAATGTGTGGTTTGGTTGTCCGATACAAATTAGAGAATAGCATGGTTGTCAATTATTTTCGGGACAATGTAAGCATTTCATATTATTCTTAGGAATTTCTAAGAGCATGTGTAATGGTAGCTTTTCATAGAGCTTTTCAAATGGTCCTAAAAATGGAGAGTTTTCCATGTTTGTTTTTGCACTACAATAAGAGCTCTCTAAGGAGAGAGAGATGTTATTCATGCCAAAAAATGGAGAGTAGCTCTCTTGGTGCTCTTGGAGGAGAGCAAAGGAGAGCTAGCTCTCCATTTGAAGTGTGCCATAATCCACCAATTACATGTTGCCAAATGGATAGTTTGATAATAATTAATGAATGTTAGTATATTTAATTTTGGGATTTGTATGATATAAACTAAAATATAAGGTAAAATCACATATTAGGACCCAATAAAATGAGGTGGAAAACATGTTGCAGAGCTCCTTATTGTGATGGTAGAATTGAAGGTTGCTCTCCATTTTTGGGGACCATTTGGAGAGCTTCATGGAGAGCTCCCCATTATAGATAGATACTCTTATTAATGCCATCACAAAGGAGATTCAAGATTGGCTTGCCAAAGATTTACTTTCTCATAGGTCTAAGGCTCTGTTTATTAACTAACTGAAAATGTAGCTGAAATCTGAAAAAATAGTTGAAGATTAAAAAGTTAACTGAAACCTGAAAAGGTAACCGATAAGGTAGCTGAAAATTAAGAACGGATAAAGTAGCTGATTATGTAAAAAACTGTTCGACACCTACTAACTGAAAATGTAACTGATTTTGATAAAATGACGTAAAAGTATATCATGACTATATAGATTTAAGGGACAAAAAAGTAAAAATAAAAGCAAATCAGGTATTGAAATCTCAAATGCTACTCTAGGTAACATCTCATTTCAGGTAGCTTTGATTAAATAAGCTACTTGCCATGCAAATGCTTACGGAAAAAATAAGGTAACTGAAATTTTGGTCAAATAAGCTACTTTAACCAAATCAGGTACCTAAAATACCTTGCCAAACAGAGTGTAAAGTCTATGGAATTCGATTCCTACATTTGCAATCAAATAAACACTCTTGATGAAATTACGTGAATAATGTATCCTGCCATTGCTTAAAATTCTTGAACAACCAAATGAAATCTGCTAAGGCTGAAGTTGAGCACGAGTAATAATGTTTCTTTTTACGGTTGAATTGGAGAGGAACAAATTGAATAATTAAACTTTTGATCTACGATCTACCTTACGAGCTATGGTGGGAAAAGAACTTACAATAATTAGGAGGCGAACATGTAACGCATAATAACAACGTAAACGATCCATACTATCTTTTATTTTGGTGTACATAAAGGAAGGCACAGGGACGATTTTTATGTTAACGTGATTTGAACCGAAGTCATAAGTATTAGCTCTCATAACTTTATTTAACTAAGTTAGTTGACATTGGCACGAAACCTGGTAAAGTTGACCTGAAACCCGACCCAATAAGACTAAAACGCGACCCGACCCAATTAACTCAACTTGGAGTGACCTGAAATGACACAATAGACATGAAATTACTTACTTTAAACAAAACTCTAACTCGAAATAACTTAACCTAAAGTAATCTATTCCGTTGCTTAATTTGAAGATGACACAACAAAAAATAAAACCTAATTTAAATCCGACCCAAATAACCTATTTCTGTTTATCAAATGAAGACTCCTACTAGTTTAAAGTGGCTAAGTAAGCAGATAGCGAAGAAATTAAAAAAAAAAAAGATTTTAGTATTCCTTAAAACAAAAAAAGAAAAGAAAAGATAAAGGAACATAGACAGAAAAACGTCCAAGTACAAAGTTAACCCTTGGAGTATATAAAAAGCTTTAGTTTTTGGTTGTGGATCACCAATTTCTGTATATTTCATAATTTCATTCATCCTTGTTCAACAAACATCTGATTCTCTACTTCCTTCATTTCCCAACTTTCCATTTTCCAACCTCTTTTCTTTTCTATTTTACTCTTATCTCACTCCTTCTCATCATCATCATTTAATATTATTCCTACTTTCTTCTCGAGTTCCGGTGTGAATAGTAAACACGTATATATATAATAATACCTCATCGTAAATTCGTAATCACAATGGAGATGAGAAGCAGCGGCGGTTCAAAGAAGATGTTGGGTGTCGTCGGTGGCGGAGACCGAGAGTTGGCTCATGTGATTCATAAGGTCCCTGCTGGGGATGGACCTTATGTTCGTGCCAAACATGCCCAGGTTCACAGTTCACTCCCTACTTATTTTATTACTAATCGCTTTTGTGTAAGATCGTGGTATGGACGACAAATTCTTATATAAGACCGCTTTATTTGAGTTTTAGTATGCTTGTGACGATATTTCCGTCACAAGCCGAAGGTAAATACTTTACTCTCCCAACAATGATATGCAGGTGGGATATTTTCATTTTTGAAATGTAACGATAATGTCCGTCTTAAATGAGAATTTGTGATATGATAATGCCTGCCTACAAGTCTACCACCTAGTACCTACTTTATTAATAGTTGTTCAAGTTGGTTTAATTAAAAGCTTAACTACTTACAATATTTAATTACTCCCTACTGGACTTCTTGTTTTACTATATGTTCACCATTTGCTTTTATGTATGCAACTATGCATGGTATTTTATGCGTTAAACACCCATTTATTACTAACAACTACACGATAATTATTGTTACCATATACTCCAATATTATTGTATTTCGCGTCATAATTCATATTGAAATAAAACATATTAAAACACTTAAGAGACCGTATAAAAGCAAATAGGAAAAAAATATATTTGTAGCAAGGATGTGTGGTTCGTACTCCACACGAGTACAGAACTGAATGAATGTATTTGCATTAATTGCTCGTCTCCAAACTATATCAAGATTATACGAATTGGATGTTATTAATAATGTATGTGATGATGATTGATCAGGTAGTACAAAAAGACCCGGAAGCGGCGATAGTATGGTTTTGGAAGGCGATAAATGCAGGGGATAGGGTTGATAGTGCGCTTAAAGACATGGCTGTTGTGATGAAACAACTTGATAGAACTGAAGAAGCCATTGAAGCTATCAAGTCTTTTAGAGGTCGTTGCTCTAAAAATGCTCAAGAATCGCTCGATAATGTTCTCATTGATTTGTATAAGGTACTTCCTTACCTTCACTATTTTCTCCATTTATATAATATCCTTGTTTCTTCACACATACGAGTATTTTTGGTGACGAAGGTCGAAGGATATAATTCCCGCATTTATGCATTCTAGCACACCACCACATGGACCATGTAAACCACCTTCTTCGAGCCTGCGGTGGCCAAGTGGTCATCGCCCCCGCTGGTAAACCTGAGACCTCTAATTAGGATGCTCGCTCGCCCCTTTTAACTCCCTTTATGTAAGCACAAATTCTCACAAGCTGGAGACGGATAGTGCCCCTCTCCAAAAATACAAGTCCTCTCACCTGTCTTCCCACTTGTGTAGTTGTGAGGTAGTGGTGAGGGAGACATATACGTCTTGAGCCTCTCACGGATAGACTCATTGTTATGTAACATAACTCAAAAATGCCAAGAGTTAGGGGTAATTGGGAAGGAATTTTCTGGTGGAAAACCCTAAAATGTAGCAATTTTAGTCAGAAGCGTTGCTATCAAGTGGCGGATTTTGAAATAAAATGATTTGAATACTTTGTCTCATATGTGAATACTTACAATAAACCACCTACGCAGGGAGCCGAGTGGTAATTTCCTCAGCGAAATATATATGGACTTAAATAGTCAGCTGGGGCAGGGTCCTTTCCTAAGTATGGACTTAAATAGTCGTTACATAATTAAGATCCTCCATTGATACCGGTGATTATGTTAAAAAAACAATACATGTAACAAAGAGGGAATGTGTATATTACGTAGGACGATAGTAGTAATTAACTAATTAATTCTGAGGGTTATTACTTAATAATAAGATGATTATAATTTGAACATACAGAAATGTGGAAAAGTAGATGAGCAAATTGAGCTATTGAGACAGAAGTTAAGGATGATATATCAAGGAGAGGCATTCAATGGTAAACCAACAAAGACAGCCAGATCTCACGGCAAGAAGTTTCAAGTGTCTATCCAACAAGAAATGTCTAGGATACTGGTATTTATCTTTTTTTAACCTTCCGTCTCGCATTTTCATACCTTCCGTATTATTGTACAATGATCTCCCTTTTTAAGGTCTTGTGTAAGACGGTTCAATATCGTCAACTCCTTTATTTCACAAGGGTAGTCGTTATGTGAAAACCCTGAGGTGTTTAGAGCCATTGTATACTAGTAGTATATTGTGTTTTCTGAACGGTATAATATTAGCTTGTGATCGATAATGAAACAAGACACCTTAGACATTAGGAAGGTTAACGAAATACTTAGATAAGACAATTACAATCAGACAACGGCTGCATCCGATGCCATGAACCTCATTTGATGATAGCAACAAAAGCATTATTGTATGATTGTATGAACGAACCCAGGATTGAATATTTGGGTAGCAAACAGAAAAATTAAAAAGGAAAATGCATTTTCTGGGGTTCGAACCTGTGACACTTGGTTGGGATACTATTTACTTATTTTTTATGTCATAGTATTTGGGGTAGCAAAAATCCGTCCTCTAAACCGTTTCTTTTAAGTTTGGGTAGCGGTCGCCACCCCTTAGTACTAGGTGGGTTCGCCCCTGATTGTATCATACTACAACTATCTTATGCAAATCAGCTGTTAATCTTGTTTCTTGTTTTCTCTTATCACAGGGGAACTTAGGCTGGGCCTACATGCAAAAGACGAATTACATAGCAGCTGAAGTAGTTTATAGAAAAGCCCAAATGATCGACCCAGATGCAAACAAAGCGTGCAATTTGGGCTTATGCTTGATCAAACAAGCTCGGTATGAAGAGGCGCGATCTGTTCTCGAAAAGGTAATATGGGCCGATTATCCGGGTTCAGAAGACATACGAACGAGAAATCGAGCTGAAGAATTGTTGTCGGATTTGGAGTCAAGGCAACCACCACTCCCTTTGATGTCCAACATTGTGGACCTTGAAATGGAGGATGAGTTTGTTAATGGGCTTGAAGAACTCGAGTCGAAATGGGGGCCACTCAGACCGAGGAGGCTTCCTGTATTTGAACAAATCTCCAACTTCAAAGATCAATTAGCATGTTAGACATGTTGATTATGTTTTGGTACAAATATGGTGTTTGAGTGATACTTAGGGTAGATATATATAGATTAGATATATAATGTTAAAATGTACGGTGTACTTATGGAGGAAGGAATAAATGGTTTGATTATCGACGAAACAAAAAATGTTGTATTATCATTTACGTTAACTAAGTTTAATAAAAAAAAGATCGTCTTCAAGCATAAGATCAGTAGTGTAATGGGTGAAATGTTTATCACCACGTTTCCGAAATATGATATACTTCCTTTATACATGTTTATGTATGAAGTTTTCGATATTCCGAAAGCCAATTCAAATAGGATGTCACGCAACGAAGTAGTGTGATCTGAGGCGGTACAAAACCACGAGTTTATTTCCGACATCCGTTGAAAGAAACGAAGAATTAACCATAAGAATCATCCATTAAACGAGACCACGGTTTCCGTTTGAGTCTGATTATGCACTTAATGAAATCCAATCTTACATGTATTGTAAACTTTGTATTAATACTATCAATCAAACAAAGAAATGAAAGATGGTGATGTAATAGAGTAATAGCAGTGGTGGGGTTTTTAAATAAGCACCTCATCCCACATCGGTAGAATACACAGCTAATCTCATATTTATAAACTCCCTAAACACTAACATTTCGCCGAGCTCAGTAACTTGAGTTTGTAACCCAAGTGGGGGCATTAAGATGGTGGAACATGGTCATGGTTATCCGGGTCGGATCCAGTGTTGCTATATTCTGACATGCCCTCTCCAAGTAAGGAGTTGACTCATGTGGCTTGAGCGAAGGCTTGGGTGACACGGGTACTAGAGCAGAGGAGAATGCGTGAGGCTGGCTTTACAGAGCAACGACTACCTCTCGCTCCTGTCAGTGGAAGGATTACATGTCGGTGCCACCTGGGTTCATTAGTACTCAGATTACTACTTCCAACTGGACCACCATCTTTTTCCATTTTTTTTTACATCGTCTTTTCCCATTTCGTAGAGTACGTACATTATACAAGCGACTAAAGGTGATAGATAGTCGGGTCATTTGAATCAGGTCTAGTTTAGATTAGGTCGGGTTCGGCCGTTCGGGACATTAGTACGTTTGGGTTGAGTTTACGCCGTGAACAGGTCAGGCTAGTCGGGTCAATTTTCAGCTCGAGGCTGGTTAGATTCGGGTTAGGTCATTCATATAGATTTGTAAGGTCAATTCGAATTTTGGTTGGGTCGAGTTGTCATTGTCATGCCGAGTCATTGTCAGACTCATTTATGGGTCAGGTAATTATGATAATTTGTCAAGTTTCGTCTGTTTTCGGTCGGTATTAATAACTTTTAGGTTAGTTATGGTTTACCCCCTCCCCTCCCCTCCCCCTCCCCCTTTTTACTTCGCCTAAGCTAGCTGGACAACAAGTTAGCGAGCCTGGCAATCTGGCATTTACAATTGTAAGCTGGGCCAGTGAAACAGAATATTGTAAATTTCTGTTGAATAATCAATCAACAACTACCGTGTTCATATTGGACACATTGTGATGAATTCAACATGATCTATTATACTAGGCATTGTTATGTTTTCGATCAGATCTCGGATATAAGCGGAAGTTGTCAGCTGTTTTGATTCATAGCTGAACAACGGGGTAAGGGTAACACACGATCAGGACCCGGATATAAGCAGTCGGGTGTTTTGCTCAGCTTGTTCATAGTCATAGTTGAACAAACAGTGACAGAAAGACATCCCTACGAGTATATATAACTGCACTAATGTGGAGGGATGTGATGCCACTTGCCAGTGCTATATGCTGATAAAGCTTCATTTGAGCTTTTGTTCGACAAAAGACTTTAGAAGCCTTTAAAATTCTATGAAGATCAACTTTCAACAATCTCATTTGTAACGTTGTTCTCAATTTAACAAAATTGATATTACTACAAAAATAACATGTTAAATCTGGATATATCTCTATTACTCGTCATCAAAAATCACGCCTGCCATAGGCACCTCCACTTTAAAATCATCCCCGTCATCATTACCGTCTTTCATACTCAAGTCTCCCTCTCTATTATCAACCTTGAAATTCAAATCGGCATCATCGTCCATGGCATCTCCTGATGCTGCAACTTTGCTGGCCTTTTTTCGTCTCTTCTTCTCGGCTTTTCTCATTTTCGGGTTGAGCATGCCTTCTGCAATGTACAGATTTTCATTTTGCTTTATTGCTGCATTCTTTGGTTTCTTTTTGACTGGTTCCTCTTCTGCAGCCTCCATGGACTCATCCATATCATTGCCAACAACATTTCGCGTTGAGTCCTGAGATTTTTCCTGTTATAAGAAGAGAGAATGGTTTTATATGTCACCAAGTGTCGGACTTGGCCGTTTATATGAAAAATCTGCATATTTTAGCTACCCATGTCCGAGTATAAGTATCAGACACGGGTTACGGGTTCATCAAAATAGAAGACAATGACTCACCTCAACCATCTGTTCATCAAAATTAACGGGGACATTTGGAAGAACCTCAGTGGAGCTGAAATCATCAACAGACTTCAAGCTACCAATGAATGACTCTGCACCATAAACCTCGTCTACATTGAACTCCTTCCCAAGTGCTGTAACAATCTTAGCCTCTTCAGATTCAGGAACCTCTCCTTGGTTCCTAGTTGGAGGCATGGTGTAAAAGGGAATCTTACCTGAAAATGGAAATATGGTAATTCAAGGTTCACAATTATCACATTTATGAAGAGAATATACAATCAACATAGTTGGATGATTTTTCGCTCTATATGACCCACCCTCGTTCCAATCATGCAGAACTATCCTTGCGGCTGCTTCAACGTCTACAATGCCACCTTTCTTGAGCTTTCCCCTAGCAGTGGCAACCTTGTACAAGAAGTCATCTACTGAGTTGAAGGTTGCAATCTTGAATATTTTGATTAATACTTCGGCTGGGCAAAGCTTGAAAATCTCCTTCACTGAGTAAGAAACATGTATTGTTAATGGCCCTGATAAAACTAAAAGATAAGCAAAAAATTTCCTACTGAATGAGGAAAATATTTGTCTACTGAAAGCAAACATCGATAAGTCCTAAGTCAATGCTGAAGTGCATTTAATAGAACTAAAGTGAATAACAACAAGGAAAATAAAGGTAAACTATTAGAGTGTATAATACACATACTCCCTCCATTCCCATTTGTTTTTTCATAGCTCCAAGACGGTACTTTGACAGTAATTTCCGACAAGTAAATGTTCCTTTTTTTGGTTGAAAAATAATATTTTGTGAAAGATGGTTTGATAATAAATGTAAATATTTTAGTTTTATGTATTAAATTTTTTTATTCGCCAATATATTTACGTTCAAAGTTTTGTAACTTTTACCTACAAAAAACAAATGGGAAGAAAATAGGAAATGGAGGCAGTACAAAAACAAAACTAAACTGAATATAGGGGGACATAGTACCTGGCCCAATTGGGTCTTCAAGCTTCTCAATCCTTTTGCAATTACGAAGCGCTATGGATGCGTCATTCTGTCCAGATTTAAGCATAACAACCCCAGGACAATCTAGCAATTTGACACTCTTATCAAGCTGAACTTCTTGCACTGATCTTGTCAAACCAGGAGTGGCACCCACATTGACAACATGGCATCTCTTCAAACTATTGATCAGACTACTTTTGCCCACATTCGGAAGTCCCACAATACCCACTGTGATTGACTTTTTTATCTACATTTCGAAATAATAATTTATCAATAAACCAACAAGAACTCATTCCCAAGGCAGGCTTAGATAATATACTGGTTATGAAATTTTGTTACCTCGTGACTCCTCGAGTAATTCTTCAGCAACTTAATTAGAGTGTCCGCTCCAAGGCACTCGCTTGTTTGTAGAAGGCTGCCAGGTTTTGAAGATTTTGAGGATTTCCATGACAAATTTGACCTTTGCTCTTGAGTGCTGCACTTAAACGCTACTGCTGGTAATTCTTCTCTGAGATACTTGAGCCATTTTTCCGCAGCTTCACGAGGTACAAGATCTGACACGAACAATGACCGCATACATACAGTAAGAGATTATGCGGAAACATCTAGGAGAAATGTACAACCAAGTGATTGATTTAGAGCCGAGCAGAAAATGTACCTATTTTATTCAGTAATAAAACAATCTTCTTGTTCGGGCCTGAATTCAGCACCATTTTCTCCATATCAACGCATCGCGTACCAAGGGGATCACGAGCGTCAAGAACCTCCACTATGACATCAGATAAATCAATGACCTTAACCAACTCCTTGTAGAAAACCTTATCAGAATTGTCTGCAAAAAGGAAGGGTAAGTAACTGCCTGAAAAACAGCCTGCTAAAGCAGTAACAAAGAAGTCACGCTATCCTCAGAAAGCTCCTACGTATTAAAGCTTCACGTACCTTTGCTTTTCACGAAGTCTTTAAACTCATCAACTCCCCCTTCAAAGGACTGATTCTGCATACTAGCATTGTTTCTATCCTCAAGTAGTGCAAGCTTTCTTTTCTGAGCCTATTCATATATGGAGACAAAACTAAATCACCAACCATTGTAGAAAAAGAGATGATGCGAAAAAACACCACACCTATCGGTTGACGCTACGGGTGTGTTTGGATTGAGAGAATTGGAGGGAAGGGGAGGGAAGGGAAGGGGAGGGAAGGGAAAGGGAGGGATTCAATTTCCATTGTTTGGTTACAATATATGGAGTGAGGGAAATGGGAGGATGCAATTTCTCTCCATTAGACCAAACTATAATCTCTCCATTGTTGGCAAGATTTGGAAGGAAAACTATCCAAACAATCCATCTTCATTCCCCCCCTTCCTTTCTTTCCCTTTCCCTTCCCTCCATTCCCCTCCCCTCCCTTTCTCTCCCAATTTGTTATCCAAACACAACCTAAAAGATCATTCACTTGAGGGAGCGAAAAAAAAGTCGAAAAAGGTTAAAAATTAGCCACATCAATCTTCAATTAGATAAAGCCCTTATCTTCCACTCGCCTAAAAGGTCTAAGTGATCCATTCAGAAGAGCACCTTAGGGACCCAAAACCGCGACAATGGTTGGTCTAATAGTATTCTCGGAAACAGACATAGAATGCATCTGATGAGAGACACGACCTCACACTAGCTAGAAGCACTTGCATAAACAACAATATTCCTCAACCAACAGCCGAACAGATCAACCCTGCAGAATCCAGGTACTTAGAGAACACAACAACCATCTTCGAAAACGAATCAAACCATCAATTCCAATTCCAATTCCTAAATCCAGTATTGTAAGTATACGAGAACACAAACGATCCGAGCACATCTCCAAAAAAGGAACCAAATTCCAACAATATGCTCCACAAACACTAACAAAGATTACAGCTTTAGTACAAAAACACCCTTAACATCAGAATGTACATTCCAAAATCCCACAAAAAATAAAAACACAGCAAATGCAATAAATGACACACCCTTTGTTGACGAATAGCAGCTATCTCGGATTCTTCGATAGCGCGACGATCTTCAAGAGATTGTTGGCTCTGCTCTTTGTCAGGCCATTGATTAGGATTAGCAGGGTCCTTGTCAACTTGTTTATTGTTGTTCAATCCTCCATGCTTTTTGGCTTCTTTTGCTTTCTTCTTATGGTGTTCTTTCACTTTCTTTAAAATTTGGTGCTTCTTCTTAATTGTAACCCTCTTGTTCTTGCTCTCTACATGAACAATTAGAGTAACAACTTATAATCATATAATGAAATAATGAAATGATGACATTGACCCAGATGATTGAAATGCATGAATTTGAGCTGAAGGATTGTTTTCTTACTTGCTTTGCCTTTCACCATGTTTGAACTCAGTGTGCACAACTTGAATCAGGGAATGGAGGAAAAAAAATGGAGGAAGTTCGTTTGGGGGGTATATAGGGCGGTTTGATAGAAAATTAGAAAATCAAAGGTAAGGGGTTAGGGTTTATGAATAATGAAATGCACCCTAATTTTCGGAGGACGATTTTCGGAAGACTATATTTTTCCATATTTGATTTAGTGAAAATTGACAACAACCACCTAGTAAAGTATTTTACAAACTACCACCTTATATTTCATTTATTACAAAATACCACCCATATTATAGTGTATTATCCGAACTCACACCGTATTTCACTCCGTTTATATTTTTACTTATTTCTCGACTCAATTAATAACTAAACTAACAATTACTTCAATTAACCCCTAAATAATACCCAATCAAATACCAACTCTTATCCAGAATAAGAGCACTTAATTACCTTGCACCCAAACTCACGATTAAACATCAAAACCCCCAAATAAATAACATCTTCATCATTATTCATCAATTGGTAGCCTTAATTGCTTGTACATCATCACTATGCAAACCAAGCATCATCAAGTTCATCATCAATCATGTAAACTTTAATCGTAACATTAATTCTGGGTTAATAAAAACCTTAATTTTAGTAATTAGGAAATTTTATGATTATATTATTTCTGAAAAAACAACAAATTTCTTCAATCTGAAACAGATGTTGCTACTTAATTCGAGAGAATCAACAAATACTTTTCAAAACTCTGTCTGATTGTATCCGCTTAATTTTGGGTCAATCTGGAACATGTATATGCTTGTAACAGTCATTATAGAGATTAAAAGTGCATCCCATCTTGAAATAGACTAGAAATTAAACGAAACTTAATTCGGCAGCATATAATTTCGCCTTTTTGCAGGTACACGGGAAAAACACTTGACAATGCCTTAATCTCAAACTGAACGGGGATTGGCTAAGACGATTCGTCTAAGTTGTGTAAAATAATATAAGAAAAAGAGGACATCACAGTTTTTTTTCTCAAAAGACCTACTTCATAGAAATCTTGATTAGCTCATAGGGATTCTCTCCGAAATTTACAAATACTGGTTCAGAAACGCGGGCGATCTGCATTTAGGATCTCCTAAGTTCATCAAGAACAAACTGGTGATAATGAAGAGGACGTTATTAATTTTGGGTTTTCATGGTGTAAGTTGGGTGCAAGGTAATTGAGGGATTTTATTTTGATAAGAGTTAGTATTTGTTTGAGGTATTATTCAAAGGTTAGTTAAATTAATTTGTTGGTTTAGTTATTAACCGAGTCGAGAAACAAGTAAAAATAAGAACGGGAATGAAATACGGTGTGAGTTTGGATATATACACCCTAATATAGGTGGTATTTTGTAATAAATAAAATACAGGGTGGTAGTTTGTAAAGTACGATAAATACTAGGTGGTTATTATCAATTTTCACTTTGATTTACAAAAGTATTGTAGTTTAAATTGATTCTTCGTAATTAAAATAATATTCCTTATTGTTATAAACTTATAAAAATTGGTTCTACTTGAATTGATTTTGTGTTTCTCTTGATTTGATCAACAAAGGCATTAGTAATTTGAATTGAGTCGATGTGATCAAAAAAATTGCTCATAAATCAATACTTTATAGTTATTTCGGTATGACTCGTAATACAAATTAAAAAGCATTTACAACTAATTAATCCAGCGCAAATACAAAACACAAATTCTCATTTATGATGGACATTCGTTATCACAAGTTTGTAATCTTTCACAAGAGGTGAGTGAGAGGATAAGTATAGGAAAGATGTAAGTGGGAGGGCAAGTAGGAAAGTGAGTGGATGTTGGCTTTTGAGATTTATTGAATGTAGAAATACTTGAAATAATGCTTACATAAATTTGTTGGAAATAGGGACTTTATTTTAGTCAAATATTTTTTTCAGTTGTCTAACATGCTGGTGAGGAAACATGTATTGTATTTGTCCTACAATGATGGGTATACAAGAGTCTTCCCTTCTTCCTTATCTTATCACTAGTATATTATGAGATATGTAGCACGAACACTTTTTCTAATTAGTCGTTCTGTGACCGACATTCGTTGGACACGTCGGACACATGTTAAAACAAATTATAGTTTAGACGAGAAATAATCGATTAAAAGATGAATTTGGGTGGAAAAATGAGAATTAGTTATAATAAAGGTCGAATTGTATTTTTACTTGTTTAGATTTAGCTTCAATACATGATAAAAATAAAATTATATGTTATTTATAACCATAAAATATATATATATTTTATTATATTTAAATGCCGTGTCCCGTGTCCTAAATTTCATGGGATGCCGTGTCCTGTATCCGTGTCGTGTCCGTGTCCGTTTTGGTGCTACCTAGATTATGGGAGTCTTTTGTGGAAAGACTTGTGAAGTGCTTAATTCAACTCACACACGCGCGTATCTGTGTCGGATCCGTGATGCCTATCTTTTTGGGTAGAGGGTTTGCTTTTGTTGTGTGGAAACTGAATCCGTCCATATTCTTTTCTTTGGTGTTGAAAACGTCAGTCAACCTGACTGATGATGAGTGAGATGTTCTCCCCCCACTTTCAGCCTCTTTGATTGACTGTTTTGGCTTAGGGTTTCTAGGCTCCGCCTATATAAACCAGCGTCTGTCAGCCTTAATCACACAACATCACAACTACCTCTCCCAAGATCTCTTCTTCTTTCTTTTCTACAATAATTTCTCCTTTAGATAAAAGTCGTTCCAGGTCTTCACAGAATAGAGTGGGCGGTTCTTGGAGGTACTTGTAGGGTAATTCTTGGGGAATTACCAGTAATTTGTTGATCGCCACCACGGTCGTACCAGAAATAGTTTTCCAAGGCAGTGGTTTGTCCACGTCACTACGATACGTACAGTACTAAGTTTCAGAGCATCGAAATCAAATAATGAACGAAAAAACTGCATGATACAGAAATTAAAACGTACCTGATAGTTGATTCTTAATTTAATCTACACGAATTATAATCTTGATACAAGGATTGACAGAGTTTTAATGTAGAAGGGGTTTTTTTTTTTTTGAAAAAACCCGAAACGGGTTTACGATTCATCTCTTAATAAATCTGCTGCAATAAGATACAAAACGTAGAAGGGGATTTGAGTAGGGTTTTAAATAAGGTTTTGAGAAACTGTATAATTTTTTGGATTTTGTTTCTTTTGGTAAGATGGGTCAGGTTGATAGGGTTGTGTAGTGGATCAAGGTTGGGTATTGGGTATGAGGTAATACCTCCAATATACCTTCCTATTTCTCCATGTATTCCCCGTTCCGGTGAATTATTATCTATCGTTTTCTTTACAAGTGGTCAATGCACAAACAGGACTATACATCTAGATGTATATGAGCATCGTACATCTAATACAAATTTAATTGAGCTTATATGCTATTTTTTCGAGCTTTTAACAATATTTTCTTGCACTATAAGTTTTTAGTGTTAAAATTAAAAATTGTGGGTTTTATATGTATTATTTTTGAGTTTCAATATAATGTTTTGATTTACAATTTTTTTTATAAAGACGCACAAATTCTTTTAAATAAAACTCGTAAAATATATGCATAAGCTCAAATTCTTTATTATAAAATTCGAAATCTATAATAACAATGTATATATTTGATTGTATAATCCTCTAATTAGTGGTCAATGGTATGAGATAGAATGTAGCTTACATCAATTATCTATATTATTTCATTCATTTGTACATATCTCAACCAAATACTTACCAAATTTAAAATAAATAGTTATCTATGACAATGATGATTTAGGGAGACTGCATTTCTTTTAAAATTACTAAAATATTATGCTTTCTATTGGTTAACATCTTATCTATATTAATATCGAAATATTCAATGAGTTTGAATCCACGTCATTCTTCCAACTTTTATTTTATTTTTTTAAAGTTATTTATGCTGAGACTCACAACAAAGTTTACTGAGTAAATTTACAAATAACTGCATATGTATATTTTCTTTGTGTAAATATTACGTTGTGATTTATTCCGTAAACATTAATTTTTACGTAAAAGATTACATTTATAACGTCAATTTATATATTATATATTAAAATATAATGTTGATGTCGATCTATACATAATTAGTAAATAATGATTTATGACTAATAATCAATATTACAATAAATAATACATAATTATAACAAATACTAATAAATTATTGGAATTGATAGAAAAATGTAAAAAATTACAACAATTGATAAAAATTACAAAAAATGATAAAAGGACGATCCGTTTCAAGTACAATTTTCATGACATTACTAAATTAAAATAACAATAACGTCCAAAAAAAAATTACATAGTCAATAACATAACAAAAATCACATGACCTAAAATTTCATTATCAAAAATATATTCGAATCATATATTTATCTAATGCAGAAGCCAAGCTGCTGACGTGGCATCACCAGAAGAAAGCATTGTCCTACGTGTCGCGTTGTAAAACATCCTGGAGCTATTGTCCAATTAGATTCATCCTAGAGCTACACATTGTCCAATAACATTCACCCGTGAAATATATGATTAACAGATTCATATATGATGATTTCGGATCTTCAATATATAGTAACTTTGACTCATATCTATGAATTGTCCAATAACATTCAAGAGGGAAATACATGATTAACAGATTCATTCCATAGATTTCGGATCTTCAATATATGATTAACGTCCAATAACTTCCAATTCAATATATGATTTCGGATCTTCAATATATAGTAACTTTGACTCAAATTAATACCAATTCAATTAACGTTCAATAATATGCAAGATATTGTATATGGTATACAAGATATGGTATATTCTAAATACGCCATAAATTCCAAGATTTCATTCCTAAATCTATGGAATGACAATATTTCACCCCATAAATAAAAAACCGTGAACTTCACGGTTATTTTATAGCTGATACGCCATATACAATTTTTAGAAAGCAAATGAAATCAAATTGATATGCAAATGGAATCAAATTGATCATATCAGCCACTGACTGCAGAAGCCGACACGACTCTTCCTCTTATTTCCTTTTGTATATGGTCTTCTCCAAATAATATAATCATTCTTCATATAATAAATAATAATATAATAATTCTTCAGTCAACACGTATCTTCCCTCTTATTTCCGAATGCATATTGTATTCTGCATATAATATAAAATATAATATAATAACAATAATAATAATGATCATCATAATAATAATAGTAATAATTGATGATTGATAATATTTCGAAACAATCACAGAACGTAAAAAACTCTCATCCTTAACTACTATTAAGATAGTTATATATATGATAAAAAATCTCTCTTCATTCACCATATTAATATTAAGAAATGCCTTAAGCAACCAAAATTCTGTTATGGCTTTGAATTGCACCCCTATTGTCATACGTCACTTGACTTCGGAGATCCTTACTGCAGAAATTGTGGTACGGGTTGTACACCTTTGGGAGAAAAAAATTTCTACAACAAGGATGATACTCTATCATTGGAGATGCTTCTATTTGATTCAGAGGTACTAACGTTTAATTGACTTTTTTTATATGACTATGTACTATTTACTAATATTCTAGCATACAATTTTCAGGAAAATATAATTCAGGCTACTATCCGCAAAAGTATCATCAACAAAATCAAAAACAAGATCAAAGTGGGACATTTATACAAACTATCAAGATTCACTGTGGAAGCAAATAAGGGCGCTGAAATTGCAACATCTGCTGAACTACGCATCTACTTTTCATATCCAACAATGGTTAAAGAGGTTCAGGATCTACCCATCCCACAATATGGATTTAAGTTTGTGGACTTTCGTGACATTCTATCCGAAACAATATCTGATGAACATTACATAGGTACATCCAAAAATCAAATCATTATAAAATTTTTATTTATTATATAACTTAGTAAACTAACCACAAACTTTTTAAACTCACGCAGATGTCATTGGTAAATTTTTCGGAGTCGGAGAAGTCAGATCAACAAAGAATGGAAATAGTTGGATGACAATATACATAGACAATTTAAATTTCATATTATTAAAATACTAAAATAATCAACTTCTTTATCTTTATATTATTTTCATATTTTGAAATTGTAAAATAATTAATTTCTTTATCTTTTAATTACTAACAATATTAATTTCATATTATTAAAGTTTTAAAATAATTGATTTCTTTATTTTTAATTATTCACAATATTAATTTAAATTACTAAAAGTAGACCCGTGAATTTCACGGGTTAGAACCTAGTTATTAATAAAAGTATTTAAATAACAATATTATTAAAATAATTCTGTATATTTTATGCGGGGCTAAAACAAGTATATGTGATTTATGAAACCTGATAAAACAATTTATTATTCCGAAAATATTAGGTTCACTTAATTTGTATAATGAAAGTGCGCTTTCTGCGCAATGGAATAACCAGGCGATCCGAAGCAAAGCAGACAAGCAAAATAAAATGCAAAAATCCGACCTGCCGGATTCGAACCAGCGACCTAAGGATATCTGACAGGATTGCCCACTACAGTCCTCCGCTCTACCAACTGAGCTAAGGTCGGTTGTTGTTTAATTTCCATTTTTAAATTTTATAATACGGAGTACTTATTAACTGATAATGTTGAATTCCAGGGAGTACTACAATTTGCCATTGTTTTATGTAATCTGTCAATAGAGAGATTTTTTAAAAATATACCATAAATAATTTGATACTCAAATTCACATTTATCAAAATTAGTGAAATATTTTCAACAATGTTTCTCTAATTAATTTATTAACGTGTGCCCTAAGGACACACATTAGAAAAATCGTCCACCCCTCTCTCTATTATAGCCTTTAGCCCTTGGTTTTGGACACACATTAGAAAAATCGTCCACCCCTCTCTCTATTATAGCCTTTAGCCCTTGGTTTTGTCAACTTTAATTGAACTAAGGGCTGTTTGGTTGGATGGTTTGGAATGGAATGAATTCTATACATTCTAGTATTTGGTTGACACATTTCGGAATGGAGTTAGAACTCATTCCACCCCAAATCATTGGAATCTCATAACCACCTCCTACCTATGATTCAAACTCCATTCCTTCATGTTTATTTTGTTAATGAACCAAACATGTTTTGAAAGGTATGGAGTTAGAACCCCTATTCCACCATGGTATCTCATTCCAATCCATTCCATTTCTGAGGACTGAACCAATGACCCCTAAATTGTATAGAATAATACTAGGATGAAAGGAATTCCCGTTTTACAAGGGGAATTCCGGTTTTTCTTAAATTTTTGATTGAGACGATCTTTTAACATGGTATCAGAGTCTGATAGTTACGAGGTCATTGGTCCCTCCAAAATCTCAGAAATGGAATTTCAGCATATGGGAATTGGGACGGTATTCTCACGGCTCGGCTTCTCTGAATTCAAATCCATGAAGAATGCAATGCACCCCTAACAAAATGGTCAAGAGCCATAGCCCGAGGTCTGCAGATTAGGGAAAGGTACAATAGGAGTCATGACTCCTTGTTATTGCATCTTTCATTGTTTCTTAAGTGATCAAGTTTCATATTTTGCCAGCGGTGGTAGTGGTAGTGGCAGTGGCGGAGCCTTAATTTACGGTTATGGGACGAATGCATAATGCCATTACGAAAAGTTGAAAATTTAACTAAAAATTTCGGAATTTTCATTTTCCAGTGAGGGCGAGACCCCTACTAACCCTCCTCGGTCCACCAATGTGTGGTGGGTCGTGACAAAAAATTTGAAAGACTTTGGGGACCGAACTTGAATCTTAGGGTCGTGCTTAAAATCTCATACTGTACAATCTATGTTACTTCGACATTTCATATGAGCTCGTGTACCCGTGTCCTACATTTTACGCTTGGTCTGGTACACAACAACATAGCATAAAATTTAAGAGATTAGGTCCACTCCACACCCAGCTTTTCTAAGATCCTCCTTCGTTTGGACCTAGGAAGTCTAGCATAAAATGCTGGGTTCTGAACCCCATTTTTCAATTTATATTCCATGAACCGAAAAGGAGTATTAGCTAGTAAACAATAAAAGAACAATATAGCGTCGTCTGATCTCTCTGACTCTCTCCCTTCTGATACGCGAGAGTTGTTGAGACACGGATTATTTTGTTGTATATCACATCTGAGAAATGTATGGCTAAGATTTTATCAGTTAGTGGCACTGTAAGACTTTGATCGCGCTACGTCCCTACATACTTTTCTGTGAATATAAACGACATGAAATGTCCTTATTTTTGAACTTTTTTCAACATCACTAATTATTCAGAATAATAATGTAAACTCTTTGTGATAAGATTGCAACATATACTCAGATTTTCAGCCACTTGTTTTATTAAATGAAAATGAAAAAAAGCAGGACCAGTTACTTAGTTGTGTACAAAAGACTCCAACTTCATCATTTTCATTCATTAATTTAGTCATTTTTGTCCTCAACCTGTGCCTGCCTGTACTTTCCAGACTTCTTGGAGGTGCTGCTTAAGTAGTAGGGGTATGAACTATGATCCCTTCATACTATTTTATTTCTTAACACTTCTTTCGTACAACTTTCGCTTTATTTTCACTTTGATCACTATTGTCATTTACGTTGTTACTCTCTTGTCGTAGCACTTCAGTTGGTTTTATTCTTTGCGTAAGTGATGGATTGTCGGTATAATTATGTGTATGTGGATGTTTCCTGAACATGTGGTTTTAGTTTAAAACATTTTGTGATCATGGTTTTGTGATCTGAATGTGATCATTTCGTCTTGGCCCTGATCAGACGCTCAGTGTTCTATTGATGTTAAAAATACCTGTTGATAATCTATAATGTTTGGTGACTTCAGTCATATGTGAATATCCCCCCTTTAATGACGAGGAAAGCCGATCACTCTATACAGCAAGGAGGACCTCCAAGCTTTTTCCTATACTATAAGCGTGTTTTGGCTCGAATTTCCAACTGGTGTATAGAGCACATGCCCTCATGAAAATGTTTTAAAAAAAGTGCCCCGAGCTCAATACTGACCTGTATTAATGTTAGTCTTTGATGTTGTCTTATTCTAGGTTGAGTTCTTAACTTTCAAATTTGTATTTACTTTGAATATTCACTCAATGGACATGAGCTTTTTGAGACACTGGGGTAACGTTGTTGCAATGGCATACCTCTATGCTCGTGTGGTTTAAATCATAATATGTATGATGACGATCTAAGCAAATCATGCCGTCTAAGATTACGAGTACTTTTAGAGATCACAATTATTTGCTTTGCAAGCAACCAAATATCTCCTGTGCTAAATTTATGTGCTAATACCGAAACCCTAGCCAATTTTGTAAAGGGTTATGCCATTAAATCTAGAGGCAAATTTGTTTTGAAGTTTCGACATTGTCACTTAATATACTCTTTCCATTAAGGTTTCAACACTTGATTTGTAAGAAATTAACTAATGCAGGATCATCAAATAAGCAAAATGGCCTCAACTATTAAAGGGTTGCTCATCAGATCTGCACCTGATGTCTGTACACCAGCCGTATTAAGAGTAAAACATCTGGGTCGTATTGGTTTGCCAAGGGATCGGAATTTACTTGGTTATCGGCCGTGGAACCAAAATCAACGTATCTTTATCCAGGAGTCATTTGTTAGAGCAAGCCAAATAAGGTCACAAGCTGTTATGGCTCCAGTCTCTGACTCAACCTCAACAGCTAGGAAGGTATAATACAACTTGGTTTCTGAACTTTTGTCATTTATATCTTTGTTTGGATATATATACCTCTTATACATTAACTATGGCCTGAGTTTGCTAGCTTATGAAATTTTCTTTGGTCATACAGCGAGTATTCACTTTCGGTAAAGGGAAGACTGAAGGCGACAAGAGCATGAAGTCCTTGGTAAGTCTTTGAGTGAAATTGACGATCTCTATCATAATTGGTTTGTGTATATTTCTTCACAAAATAGAGTAGATTGTTATATCAACAAGAAGGTCATGCCAAAGGTTCATTATTATATGGGTTTGCGTGTGATGAAATAAAGCAAAATGGGTCACTAAAGTGTCAGTCCACCCTTTTTATATTATCAGATAGCAATTAGTCGATACAATAATTTGCAATGATTTTTCATTTTGAGTCAACAAAAGGAACGCTACGTGCATCTTACTCTCTTTTCTCGCTATACACGAGAGCGTCTAAGGCATTGGGGGGAAATGTTGTTGTCTTTGTGTTATTATCAAGGATGAGGTAGCAGGAATTGAATATACACCCAAGTAATAAATGTGCATCATGATATGTGCTAATGCATTGTGCCATTTTGTTTTCTGAGAACTGTAGTTGGGAGGAAAAGGAGCAAATCTTGCAGAAATGGCAAGCATTGGATTATCAGTTCCACCCGGCTTGACAATTTCTACAGAAGCATGCCAGGAGTACCAAGAAAATGGCAAAAAACTTCCTGAGAGTCTTTGGGAGGAAATCTTGGAAGGTTTGACGATCATAGAGAAGGACATGGGAACTAACCTTGGTGACCCTGTCAAACCTCTTCTACTCTCAGTTCGCTCTGGTGCTGCTGTAAGAGACCACGCCTTCCATTGATAAGAAGTTCTCACAGTCTTCGGTTCACTAAGCTGGTGCTTTTATACCTGCAGATTTCTATGCCAGGCATGATGGACACTGTTCTCAATCTTGGACTCAATGATGAAGTTGTCGAAGGCCTGGCAGCAAAAAGTGGTGAACGCTTTGCCTACGACTCTTATAGGCGTTTCCTGGACATGTTTGGTGGTGTTGTAAGCATTTACTTAATTAAGTATATCTCCTCTTTTTACAAAATAGGTCATTTGTTAGTTTTTTGCCTTTTCTGCATTGATCAAAGTGTTCCTTCGTATCTAGATATTGAAACTAAAGCTGAAAAAATCAGCATTACCTTGTTGAGAGTCTTGAGACGAAGCGTTGTTTCCCATATTTGTTTGGAGAAGCAAATGCTAGCTAGTTTAGCTTGTATAGTTATCATGGTACTCACGATCTGGAGTTGATCCCTTCAGTATCAAAATTACCCTTTCTCCCTTTACAGCAAAATAAACTGGTGTAGTGGTGTTTGAAGAATTTATGTTACGCTTTTTTATTTTAACGAGTTTTTACCTGAGTTAACCTGTTTGTTGTTAAAGGTCATGGGCATCTCTCACTCGCTATTCGAAGAGAAGCTTGAAAAGTTGAAGCAAACAAAAGGGGTTACACTTGACACAGACCTAACTGCTTCTGATCTAAAAGAGCTTGTCCAATTATACAAAAATGTATACCTTGAAGCAAAAGGAGAAAAGTTTCCTGATGGTAATGTAGAACGTCTCTTCTTTCTCTCTTTATCCGTTCAAAAATGCAACTTGTTTCAGGGCTCACCAATCTGGAGTCATATTTACCAACTTGCAGATCCGAAAAATCAGCTTCAGCTGGCTATTCAAGCGGTTTTTGATTCATGGGATAGTCCTAGAGCAAATAAGTATCGAAGCATTAATCAAATTACTGGACTAAAAGGAACTGCAGTTAATATCCAGTCTATGGTGTTTGGAAACATGGGAAATACTTCAGGAACAGGTGTTCTTTTCACTCGGAACCCTAGCACTGGTGAAAAGAAGCTGTATGGAGAGTTTCTGATCAATGCACAGGTATATTTAGTAGCCCCTACACAAATTTTGGTAACTTCTTAAAATGCCTGTTTTACTTCAAAGTTAAATCCACTGATAATATTCGCCAGGGGGAAGATGTAGTCGCGGGCATAAGAACACCTGAAGACTTGGACACAATGAAGGATTGCATGCCTGAAGCTTACAGAGAACTTGTCGACAACTGTGAAATTCTAGAGCGCCATTACAAGGATATGATGGTAATCTTTTATCATCTATTTAGATATGTTTATATTATTCATCTTTTTCTTTGAATACTTGTAGTAATTATATGTATACGGTCATTTGCAATTTTGCATAAATAATACGGAGTAAGCAGTTTAATAATCATAATGTGATTCGAAACAACCTTAAACAAGTATTTGTGTTGGCCAAGACATAGAGATTGTTACAATGATTGTATGGGCGGTCCATTTATGTTAACACAGGATATTGAATTCACTGTTCAAGAAAATAGGCTGTGGATGTTGCAATGCCGGTCTGGTAAGAGAACTGGAAAAGGTGCAGTGAAGATAGCGGTTGACTTGGTGAACGAGGGAATTGTTGACATTCGTACTGCCATCAAAATGGTGGAGCCACAGCATCTTGACCAACTTCTTCACCCACAGGTAGGTCGATGAGCCTTGCATGATACGATCTCAAATTTGAGGTCTACCCACTAGTACTACCTATGTAATTCATATTTAATGGGGTTAAAGTATTAATCTCACATGTAAGTCCGTCTCTTATAAGTTTTTGTATAGGAACTGCAGAAGTTTTTTGAACTATACTATTTTGGGTTTTTTGGAACTAAATCTTAACTTATCTTTATTACTTTGATCTAGTGGTACCTCTTAATTAAAAACCATACTTTTTTTATGATCAAATTAGGCCAATTGCTCAATTCTTAAATTTTCGAAGGGAAATTCTGATCCTTGTTCTTGTTTGTGTTAGTTTGAAAATCCGTCTGCTTACAAAGCGAGAGTGATTGCACAAGGGCTACCGGCATCACCTGGTGCCGCTGTTGGGCAGATTGTATTCAATACTGATGATGCTGAAGCTTGGCATGCTCAAGGGAAAAGTGTCATTTTGGTATGCAAATGTATTATTTGTCTTTGTTTCTTCATATTATTTGTAAAAAACTGACGCTTTAAACCTGCTACAACGTCTGCCTATAATTCTTTCTAACATATTGGCACCCCAAACCTGTACCTTAGATGATGCTTTTGTTGAGTTTATTGATCCGGTACTTAAGAGGGGGAGGGGGTTTTAGGATGGAACCCCACTTGCTTGTGGACCTGTCTTATGCACCTAATTCTATAAGCCCACTGCGGAGAACTCAGCAGCTTTTAGAACTTTTCTTCTGGAACAAATCTTTGTTTTTCAGAATTTTAACATAAAACATGTGCATCATAAAGGTGAGGACTGAAACAAGCCCAGAGGATGTAGGGGGTATGCATGCGGCTGTTGGAATTTTGACTGCAAGGGGTGGCATGACTTCTCACGCAGCCGTTGTGGCTCGTGGATGGGGAAAGTGTTGTATTTCAGGTTGTTCTGACATTCGTGTGAATGATTCCGATAAGGTAAGTTGCGGGTCTAATTTCAAATTTCATGCTTATTTGATTCAATATATGAGGTTATATGAAGAGCTTTTTTTTTGGTGTAAACCATCCAGTTTAGTCCACATTTGAGTCGGGTGGCACAACAAGTGCTGTAAAGCGCTCCTCCCTCCTGAAGTCCCGAGTTATAACATTGTCGCATTCCCAGGGTCTCGAATCTGATTACCTATCAGTTGATCTAATTTCTCAGCAGTGTATAAAAGAAGTATTTGCTCCGCAGGTTGTTGTTATCGGAGACAAAATGTTGACAGAAGGGGAGTGGCTTTCACTCAATGGATCAACTGGTGAAGTGATCTTAGGAAAAGAGCCACTGTCGCCTCCTGCTTTAAGTGGGGATCTCGAAGCCTTCATGTCGTGGGCTGATGACATACGACACCTTAAGGTATTGAAAAATTAACAAATTCTTTTTTCTTAAACGATCAAACTAGCATGTTGTGATAATGCTTTTATACAGGTCATGGCAAACGCTGATACACCAGAGGACGCCTTGGCAGCAAGAAACAATGGTGCCGAAGGGATTGGCCTTTGTAGAACTGAGCACATGGTAATTTCCATCCTTGCCTACCGAAAACTTGTCCCATATATTTGGTTAATTAGAGGGGTCCTTAATGTAATACTGAATTAAGTTAAAGAATGGGTGCAGGGTGCAGACACTGTATAAATGCATTACCTTTTCTCTCAGTTTTTGCATTAGATCTTTGATGACAAACTTATTTAAGTCGGGCCAGAACAAAAGAACGCAGCATTTGTCATAACGTATTGCTCATTTGCATCATGGTCCAAATTTAGTTGTATGAAACAGTTGTTAAAATGTTTCCATGTGCTCAGTTTTTTGCTTCAGATGATAGGATCAAAGCTGTAAGGAAGATGATAATGGCAGTTACACTAGAACAAAGGAAAGAAGCTCTAGACCAGTTGTTGCCTTACCAAAGATCTGACTTTGAGGGAATTTTCCGCGCCATGGATGGTAACCAATGCTTTTTTTCCACCCCAAGAAGCTCTCTTTTTATTACCCTTTAGAACTCAATGTTGAGTAATGCTTCGTGTTGTCAGGACTTCCGGTGACAATCAGATTGCTAGACCCTCCACTACATGAATTTCTTCCAGAAGGCAACTTGGAAGAAATTGTCAGTGAGTTGGCATCAGAGACAAACATGACCGAGGATGAAGTCTTCTCTAGGATCGAAAAGCTTTCGGAAGTCAATCCAATGCTGGGTTTCAGGGGCTGCAGGTATTTAATCGGACATTCTCTTATGTTTTAAGCCCTGTAGGTCCTGTAAATGCCTGGGTTCTTCTTTTAGTATTGTACGAAACTGTCTCGCATGTGGGATCTAGCCCTATTTAATCATATTTGAGAATACAAAGTTAATTTCACACAGACTGTCTCAAATATGAGATTTTTCATACATGAAATGCATAAAAAGGTGCTTGGACCTTGACCTCTAAAATAGCACAAATGTATGTCCTCAAATGTCATGGTGCATGTGGCCTCCTAAGTTAATTACTCCCTCGCCTCATTCATTGGTTTACCGTTGATTAAAGTACTCCTCACGATAAAATAAAATAAAAAGGTAAACAAATGATCGAGACAAAGGGAGTACTTCACATAACTGAGCGGAATTTTATGGTCGTGTAATACGGAGAAATCAGTTAGATTTGCTTACAGCCTTGCATATGTTGGTGATGGAATTGGATTGTGCTTACAGGTTAGGGATATCTTACCCTGAGTTGACTGAAATGCAAGCAAGAGCGATCTTCCAGGCTGCAGTATCAATGAACAACCAGGGTTTCACAGTTATTCCTGAAATAATGGTTCCTCTGGTTGGAACACCTCAGGTAACCATCACTGTTCTCTGTGTTGTATTTTGCAGTGAAATTGTTAGTGAGTTAGCTAAATAATTTCCGGTTCCAATCAAGCTACAGATCGACTCTATGTTCTTTGGCTTTGGAATAATATGATGCGATTAAGCATAATGTCTCACTAAACTATCTACAGCCGCAGTTATTAATACAGTTATATGAGTCATCCGAAAACTGCAACACAAGGGTAATGCTGCGTACAACCAACCTCAGTTGCCTCGCCATGGGCACAAGTTCTCGTATTAATTGATTGCCGCTTCATAAGTTAAATATTTTCGCATCATGGAAAATGACTTAAAATAAATAAAATCTACTTTGAATGATTTCCCTACATTCTCAGAAAGTGTTTTCTTGAGCTGTTACATGTTTTCTGAACGACTGCTTATTTGAGCGATTTAGGAGTTAGGCCACCAAGTCAAATTAATTCGAAGTGTCGCAACAAAGGTGTTCTCTGAGATGGGATCCTCTTTAATCTACAAAGTCGGAACAATGATTGAGATCCCGAGGGCTGCTCTAGTTGCTGATGAGGTATTTACTTGATCAACTTAGAGTCTGACAACTTATAACTTCAGCTATTAGTCTATTACTTGGACAAACTTTCATCCTTGGATGAATTATAAGCTTTAATTTTTTGTATGGTAGATTGCAATGGAAGCCGAATTCTTCTCTTTCGGAACAAATGACCTAACGCAGATGACATTTGGGTATAGTAGAGACGATGTTGGCAAGTTTCTTCCTATATACTTGGCTCAGGGAATACTCCAAAATGACCCATTTGAGGTTAGTTCAGCTATACCAGTATACTTGTCTCCGGAAATGCTTCTAAATGAGATATCACATTAATAAAGTGGTGTTTGATTTGTGATTAGGTTCTGGACCAGAAAGGAGTAGGGCAACTCATTAAACTTGCAACGGAGAAAGGTCGCAAAGCGAGGCCTAGCTTGAAGGTAGAACCATAACTTAAAACAATGTACAAAAATGGCATGCTATGGTTTATGAATGTGAACTATCCATCTCTTTGTCCTCACTTTCATTCTTTTGCTTCGTTTATCCCTTGGCGAAATAAGGAATACTGCATGCTATAGTAGCGACATTAGAGATTGGTTTATAATCTAGCTAAATTGTCGCCGTTCTTAATATTATTCTGTTGCCATATCTATATAACTGAATTATCACACGGGGCAACAAGTTCATGTTCAAGCCATTTAACTGCATAATGCAAAATCATCCTCTTAATTTTGTTGTGAAACATCAAACATGGTGAAATGGTTACATTCGGCCCCTTGCCTGCCATATGTAAGCGGTAGACATACGGGTATCTTAATTCCGTGAATGAAGCAAAGCCGGGTTCACTAATACATTCTTATGTAGGTGGGTATATGTGGAGAGCACGGAGGAGAGCCCTCATCAGTTGCCTTTTTCGCCGAGGCAGGACTTGATTATGTTTCTTGTTCTCCATTCAGGTTTGTTAAGCTTAATGCTTTAGTATTCTGCTTATACTCCCTCCATCCCATTTACTGTTTCTACTCGCCTTTACTAGTCACTTTTAACCGTTATTTTCTCAAAATTTGTTGCAGCTAGTCTTCTTTAAACTACGAAAAATGAAAATAGTTATTGTAATGAATCGAACATGATAAGTTTGACACAGTCGAAGAAAATGAAATTAGTTAGCAAGTTTAACCCGTGTGTGTCTTCTGGCAGAGTTCCTGTTGCAAGACTAGCTGCTGCTCAAGTTGCTGCTTAAGAATCGAAGAACCGTACATAATACCAACAGTAAATACAAAACTACTCACCGTATAAGAATTTGTATCGCATAATTTTGATTGTACATACACAAGACTTGATGTCAGATATCGAATGTATAGTAAAGAAATAAGTGACATTGACATTGTAAGTTTATATGTCAACAATTGATGCTCCATGAGGAATTCATCATCAAACTACATATATTATTCGCGAATAATTAATGAAGATCTCGTCATTGAAGTTTCATACGATGTCGGGTTGTGTTTGGAGTGAAGACAGTTGCTATATTTATAGTAAAAATAGAGCAACATTGTTTGAACCTAAATCCACAAGTCCAGCACTACGATCAAAAACTCCTTTGGTCTGCTAAAATCAATCGATTAATCAATGTGGTATATAAACAAGGAGAAAGTGTTGCCCGCCGATGTGGGACAAACAAATAACCAAAAGGTTGTTTTTCAAGCCTTTTCTAAGGCATCATTTCCATCACAGGTATATGACCCTATCGCCCTGGCACCCTTTCTCAAATTCTAGAATTGCCAAAGTATGCATGATCGATATATACGAAGAAACACCATGTTTTGTAATCTATTTTCAGTGTACATATATGAAATGATTTGACTTTTTATGAACTTCTGATGGATTTAATATATAACTAAAAATCCATTTTTCTTTAACTTCACCTGAAGCAAGATTTACGGTATGTATTTACGCATTTGTAGTTTTCTCGGTGTTCATAAACTTGATAAGGGACAGTGAAATTAGTTGTTCAATTCAGAATGTAGAGAATAAGCTTAATTATGTTGGGAAATAAAAAACACTTAAGAATGGTCCAAGGACTCTAGGAGAGTCGGAGTAAGTGAAACACTTGAAATCGAGCGCAGCTCGAACCTTAAACTACAGGTAACAGTCAACTCCGTCGGGCGTTGGGCTAAGTTTGGGTCGGTTCAAGCGCAGTTAGATTATATTGGATTCGGGCCATGCCGGGTAAGTTTGACTTTTGGGTCAAGTCAGGTTGTTATCAGGTCAAATTATTTTGGATCGGGGCAAGTTGTTATCAAATCGGATTATTTCGGGTCAATTAATGTGCCTAATCTGGTCAGCTCATTATCGTTGTGTTTAATTATCTGATTGCATTTACTTGATTTTTTCACCATAAGTTGAGTTTACGACCGTTATTTAGTCTATATTTATTATGACTTGCTCCAACTTTTGGCTGGATACCGGTATCCATCCACAACAGCATCACCTATTTGAATAAAAAAACTAGATAATCAAAGTATTGTACAATTTACGATTATGTGTTGGTTCTTAGCTTCTTAATTTTAAAGATATCCCCCTTTTTACCGATAACAAGGAATGCCAAAGGATCCACACAAAAATGATTCCAAGTTTTAAGTTTTAAGTTTTAAGGAAGCTCAAAGGGAAGTGACTACCATCTACAAATATGTACCAATCGAAAGTTTTGTTATCAAGAAGTGTTGGTAATTGCGTAATTGTATTAGTAGTTAGCGAGCGCCCAAAATTTCCTCGACCACATTAACATCAGACTATCAGAGTGCCTAGGTTGTGCAGTACTTGCTTGCATGCTTAGTTTAGTACACTTTGTAAACTTTGCAACAATTACTAACTACTGCATATGACAAGCAAAATGAGGATGCGCCAGCGACTTGTGAATTCTGTACACATCTCCACAATCAATTTTTCCAGCAACAGGCGTAGATGGTCCATGGAGGAAAAAGAGTTGTTTACCTAAAATTCCTGAGCACGATAAAGAAAATAAATAAATAGGAAACTGGTAAAAAACAACAAGGAAAGAATCATTTCAACCAGAAGTCGTAGAAATTTAGGTGGATCATCAGGAGTGTTGTGCAGCATCCAATATAAGATCAAGAAATACATCCCCAAGATACTTGGGGAGTTGCTACTCACTCTGATTTCAATAAAGAAAATAAACAGGAAATTGGTCAAAAATGACAGGCTAAGATTCATTTCAACCAGAAGTCGTAGAAATTCAGGTGGATCATTAGGAGCGTTATGCAGCATCCAATAAAAAAATCAAGAAAAACACCCCCAAGATACGTAGAGTATCTTAGAGAGTTGCGACTCACACTCTGATTTCAACTGACCAATTTTACAGCACATAAATTTTGGGAAATATTTGGACGAAATGATTATCATAGTTCTTACAAAGTGTACCAGTTTATAAATATACAGAATTTTTCAGTCTACTCTAATCTACATCAAGGCAAACAAGTAGTGCAGAGATGAGGAAAAATGATAATATACCTGAATACTATCATTATAGCAATTTAGCTGCCTTGAAAATGGATTGCCAATCATGGGACGAGATTCCATCTCCGCTTTTAAGCACCCACGCCCCACCATTGGAAACGCAATATTCATTGATGACCTGCAGAAGAAAATTTTAATAGATGTCCACAAGATGACAGAATCCAGTTATAACTAATAGTCATTCACACTAAGAGGACAATAACATATTCTCTCCATCCCGTTTTATTGTCCTGTTTTCCTACAGATCACATTTAAGATATTATGATATAGTAAAGTTGAGAAATTGAAATGACGAAGTTCACGAGTTAAGGTTATTGCTCCCCCTCATTCAACTGGTTGTTCAAGTTTGATTAAAATATATCTCACAGATGAACAAAAAGTAAAGTCTTAAACAAACTTGGAAAAATATGATGATGATGCGCTGACAGCTAAAGAATAGGAGAGTTAAATGTGAAGACATGAAACTTCAGCCTACGAGTTTTCTATTTAAGTACTATGGGTGATGAGTATCTCATGCATAGGTAAGGTTATGCTTACTTTAGATGAAAATAATCGGCTCTTTTATGGAAAGAGTGAACTAATATGAGAGCGGGTAAGCAGGTAATGGTGGGTCCAGTGCCAGGGTTTTGGAAAAGCGTAAGAGTTTGGGCGTTTTTAGAAGGGAGAAGAATCTAATAGGTAACCATGCTTCAACAAGGTATCATCAGCATGGTTGAAAATTACTCACGCTCATGTCTAAGAACAAAGGTGATAAAGATTACTCCCATTCAATTATCTCGGAATTAAACTAATGTGCCTATTCAAGATGACATTCCCTGACGTAGGATGTTCGCACAATTTGATTAATGAGACAAACAAGTACTGGGAATGAGATTGGAACTTTGAAGTCATACATAGTAAGCTAGGCTTAGGCTTGGGCTGAGTATATTTAAGACTAAATATTTAGAGCGTAATCAGATAGATTGGGATGATTATTTTTGGATGAGAAATGTGTTCAGGAATGAGGAATCCTCTTTTTGGTGTTAGGTAGGCATCTATTATCGAAAAGGATGGAAAATTAAATGGTGGAATGGCTCATAGAATTAAGGCGGATTGGTTGAGATGGGAGAGTGCCACAACGTTTATATATGATCCTTATGATCGTGACATGCCTAATAGATTTAAGGGTAAAGTCTGCCGCATGACAATTATGCCTCTAGTGGTAAATGGCACCAACTCATCAAGTGTTAGATTGTAGAAGAGTGTCTCATACTCACATAGCAAAGATGAATGTTGCAAAAAAGTGTATGCAACTATGAAGGTGTGACCATACAAATATTAATGTGACAAAAATGTGCGCGCTATGGAGAATTTTGTGGCCATACATAGATTGGTTTGTTTAGTAAGGTAACTAGGGAAAAGATATGAGTTGCTTTTATACACATAATACGATCGAGAGTAGAGATTATTTGGCGGTATGAAACAAAGACCAATTGATACTCAAAAATGAGGGGTTTAAAGGTTGGGAACAAATAAAATGATAGAGGAATAAGATTATAGGGGTGGAGGAAGGCAAGAAAATATGAATAAAGGCGAATGAAAACAATATGATGTTCCTTGAAATTAGAGTAAATATGACGATGGAGAAGGCAATATGGATTATGGGAGGAAAGAATAGTGGTAGGTGACAGTTTTATTCTTATTTATTTAAGAATATAGAATTATTCAAAATGTTATTTAAGTTACTCCATATTTTAGAATTTACAAACTTCTTCACATTTCATCTAATTACCCTTCTCAATATTTGAATGACTTTTTCGTATGAGTTGATTTGTTTTTTTTTAAAATTTCTATCCATTGCTTTTCTCTTACGAGAAGGGGAGCCTTGGCGCACTAGTTAAGGTATTGTCGTATGACCAAGAGGTCACGGGTTCAAGTCCTTGGAATGGTCTCTTGCTAAATGCCAAGCGAAGGCCTGCCTCTATTACACCCTTATGGTGGACCCTTTGGCCTTTCCCCGGACCCTTGCAAGGATACCATCGTGCACTAGGCTGCCTTTTATTTATTTATTTTATTGTTTCTCTTATCTAAATTTCTTTTGAAAAAAAATATAAACTTTTTTACGACTCCCATTGGTTATTGTTTAACATGTTTCCCTTTTCTTATTTCCTCTCTTTTCTTTTATTATTTATTTAACCAGTCGTTAATGGTAATGACTGATTTGAGCTGACTCCAAATCATTCTAGGATTAAGGCTCTCATGTTGTAGTCATCACCTAAGTGAGGAATTCTTCACAAAGAACCAAATTGTAAAATGATGAAGTATGATACAGAGGAGAATATTGCCAACAAAACTGCTAATTACTAGGAAATATTGAACCAAACAAGTTCATGGTTACTTCATGGGTCTTTTTCAGCGGTGGTGGTAACCTGATAATAAGAATGATACAGAGGGTCCTTTAGTGTTAAAATTACTAAATGGCCATCCTTCAGCCCAGGGAGGGAGGTTATGGTAGTAACCTGATAATAAGAATGAATCACTAAAAACACCCTTCATCTAGGCCTGTCTAAATGAAAGAAGTGCACATTTTTTAAAAAGGGAGGGGAGGCACTGACCTTCTGAAATTCACTTGTGACAGGTTTATTCTTGGAGGCTTCCATGATTTCACCTTTCCTAAGCGCTGCACCGCGTTTTTTTCCACGAAACAACTCAATAATATCATTCCTACAGAGTAAAGGAGACGAGCATGAATATAATTTAACCATTAACAACAATGAAAATCAAAATCAGAAGTATGGTAGTAGCCTAGTAGGCGTTGGCGTCAGCCAAGAAGAGACACATTAATTAAAATGCAGGCAATACGGTGGGCTATGAAAGGGCTATGAAAACTGTAAGGGATGACAATATGTTTTAATAAATTCTTGGTGACAATATGTTTTAACAAATTCATACTGATACTACTCATGTTGTACCCACACCAATAATGTACAGAACAATGTGGGCCACAGAACCACCTCAAATTACATCTTACTTCCTGTCTATAATATTTATTCTTATATTACTTATCATGATATGTCTACTTCCCTTCCTAAGATAACCAATGATCTATTACAGATAAAAGTGACAAAAAGTGTGCGTGAAATTCCTCAAAGAAAAACAAACCCAAGGGCAGTGGAGAGAATAAAATGAAATTACTACCTCAATGGATTCAACTCTGGGTGCTCTGAGGAAGACTTTAACACATAGACTCCATGAACACTAATAGCATATTCATTGATGATAGTCTTGAGCTCTTCGATAGGGGCATCAACAACATTCTTCACAGCTGCCATTACAGCACTATTTTTGGCACCTACCTTTGGAAGGACTGACATAGACACAGCAGTATCCCGGAGGCCTTGATGAATTGCCTGGAAACTGGTAAAGCAAAACTTAAAGTGATTATTTCTCCTGCTATCGTTAATCAAGGTCATCGTCTACATCCACAGGAGAATGACAATTTTTTTTTATTATAAACTTCTATCAAGTACTACTGGTAGTTATTAATACTATTTCCTACAAAGTTGGGCGATAGGACTATCAAGTACAGTACCAAAAGATTTCACGCTGTATAAAATTACATATCAACAGCTTGGATTAGATAAATTTTCAGACGGAGAAAAAGAAGGAAAAATGGTACAACAAATAATTGCTCAAAATCTTTATACCACCTACACCCGTGTTGGCAATTCAACGGAATTGCACATTTTTTTTACTGCAACACTCGCCAAAATAAAGTAATACTATACTCCCCATCATACATATGTACTCACCATAATTCACTGGACATCCTTCAAAATTAAACCTCTCCAACTACTATAGTTAATTCATCATAATTCACTGGAAAACCTACTCAATAAAATGGCAGTAATTTTGGACAAACTAACCTGCAAACCTTGTGAGTTAAGAAGAGCTTTCCCAAAACCTTTGATAGGGCATCTCGAGCTTCTTTTGACATCGATGTGCTTACTGAAGCTTCCTCGTGTGTTGATCTATCCAAACCTTCAACAGAAGGCACAGATGGAACCGTTTTTTTCAGGGCAGCCTTTGGAGCAAGCATTTCTAGTACAACTTTCCCATGTGCCTGCCATGTGTTCCATTGATGCTCGGCGATATCTGGATAATTTTTTATGAACAACATATCTGTAGACTCAACGAACTTCCAATCTTTACAATATGGTCTTTCAACTGCTATGTTACGAAGAGCTGATTTTGCACTAGTTTTCCTATGTCCCAGAATTTCCAACTCTGAATCTTTTATGATTGGATTCTGGGTGAATAGAGAAAGTAAGTAATCTCTACACATTCTTTCAGCTCCGGATTTACATCGGTCATGACTTTTTGAAACCCATACTCCTTGCACTAAATTAGCATGTTGTTGAACAATTTTTAGAACATCTTCAGGAGGATCATCAGGGGCAACATGCTTGATAGCATTAAACCGTTGAACATGAGGTCCCTAAGTAGTTGAAAGGTCAGTGCTCAATAGTTAACAAACAGTCTTGCCACAATAAATTAGGCCTTGTTTGGATAAAATTTTGGGAGGGAAAGTGAGGGGAGGGAGAGGGTGGAAGAGAATGAGAGGGCGAAAAAAAAAGACTTCATCAGTCTATTTATAAACAATTGCAAGTGCAGCCATTCTAATGAACAAAAGCATAAGCAAAAAATTCACATTCTTTCAAGATTGAATGAACTAAAGCAGCACAAATTCAAAAAAAACAGCAATTAATTTTGTTCCCCAACGTGAAGGAGGAAAAAGATCAAAATCAAACATATAAACAGCTATACTAGTACAGAGCAAAATACCAAAGTGACGACTATTTCTTTTCAGTGAAGCAATTAACCGAAAAATGGAAAGTTCTAAGGTAAGGACTAGAGCACACCTCGAGAAGCAATTTCTTAAGTCGTTCCTCTAATGGCAGGGAGAGCAGAGATCTATATAAATCAAAATATACATTAATTAAACTCAATTACATATATGTGAATCCTGAACCTCGCAGCACGTTTGAGCATTTTAACCATAAAGTAGAAAAAAGTAAAGAATCTAATATGCGAGTATTTTGCAATTCGCAGTGGCTTTCCAAGGCAAAATGTTTATACCCTCTCGATATTCCGTTTGATTCTGTTTTGTTGACCACTGCTCCAGGACACAAGGAATTTAAGTAATCATACCTACACAAAGCTTGAGATAAGCAATATTAAAATAAAATAACAAATAAAATCAATAAAATAAGAAATATAGACAAAAGAGTACGGATTCATAGAAAACTGCAACGAGTTGCTCTCTTTTGTCACCATTTTCCTCAGATATGTTTGTGCAAGGTCAGTAGCTGGGCTGTGATAGTTGAGGCAAACCCATGGCTGCATGGCATTAAAAGTAATGATCTAACTTGCAGATCCATTAGCCAGATCACGTTATAAGGAAAAAAAATGCATCTTACATTAAGTCTAGAAGCTATGCTGATAGTTGGAGGTTCAAAGATACAGTGGAAACACAGACCAGAAATTAATGAACTTAATGCTAAGAGTTTAAAGGATTATACTAATCACTGACCTAGTAAGTTTTAGGTTGCACATAAATAGCCCCAAGTTGCTGTATTGTAAATCGTCATTTAAGGATATGAAACGCATCTTATAAAAAAATACTTTTCCTCCACTATACAGCGCCTAAAAAATTTTAAAGTTCTTTTGAAAACTGTTGCTAAGCACTTGAGTACTCTCTCTCTGAGACGACTCCAACCTCAATAGCCATGTCAACAGACCTTATTAGATCCCCCAACACTATTTTTTCATTGTCATTCTGATTTTCTCATCTTTAGTTCTCCGTATATATTCTCGACCATTCTTTAAGAGATGCTTAATCTGCAATATATTTTTCTAGATAAAACAGGGTAATGAAGTGAAACCTCCACCTAACATTTTACTCCTCGTCTTTAATGAGAACTCCATCAACAACATGCTTCACATGTTTAGCCCTTCTAATATATCGTTTACTTTGTTGCTTATACCAGCAAGTCTATAGAGTAAAGACGACTTCTTTCTTTACTTATCTAATCTTGCAAATATTCCTGATTCTCTTTGTTCTTGCGTCTCATATTGCCCTTTTGCATTTCTTGTAGCCTCCATGTATGGAGAAACATTTCAAAAATAGAATTACTCTATCTTATCCAGTATCCACTTTTTGGAAGAAAATAAAAAATCCGTTTAAAAAGATAATGTGAAACATAAAATAAATGATATATGGCATGAGCTCTACTACGTTGTGGAAGTAGTAAAATAAGAATTATTCCAGTAAACTGATAAATGAGCCAAAAGAGATATCTTTTTAATTACCTCAACTTCATTTTTGTTCTGCAAAAAAGAGAATAATTCCAAACATTAGTAAACAAGCTAGAATAAAAAAATAATAATTACACCAAAACTTAAGAGAGACGTCTCTCACTAAGTTATTGAGAGACCAAATTCCTATAGCCATTTATTTGTTTTTCATGACCCTTTTATTGTTAATCATGACATAGTAATTTCATAACTATTTACATAATAAATGTACCCATTTTATCTTTAATCGGGTTGTACCTACTTTAAAATTGTAAAACAGCCTCTCAATAAACTCACTGAGAGACGGTCTCTCAGAGGACTTACTCGCAAGAGTATGCATATTAGTCACTCCCTCCCTCCCTCCCTCCATGTCTAGTGAACTTTGAAACCTACTGTATTTGGAACTCAAAAACAAGTGGAGCAATTCCTTCCCTACAAACTGGGTTCATGCCAGAAGTTGAGTATGTTTAACTTAGGTGGAACTCATTTTGGGTAATTTGAAACCACTCACAGGTTTCAAAGTTCTCAAAAAAAATATCCGAGTTGATTAAATTGTTGGCCCTAAATCTCAGTTAAGATTCACTAGGTGGTTCAGTTGCTTCTTTAAATTCAGCCTTGACAAACCTAGAATTCTTGCTTTTGCAAGGCAACAATCTAACCCTGAACAATAACTACCAATAACAGCACTGAATATCAGTTAGGCATCACTATGTGGTTTGATCCCTTCATTCAATTCGGCCTTGACTAAACTAGAATTCTTGAATTTACAAGACAATAATCTAAGCAAACAAAAAAAATATTAGCCCAAGTTATACTTGAATAATTGGCCCTAACTCAACAAAGAAGGGTTTAAATGAAAAATAACGGGCAAGAGAGGGGGAAATGGGAATATACTTTGGAGTGGTTAGAATAAGAAAATCAGTGAGGGTGGAGAATTATAAAGGTAGGCATTTTTTTAAAGGAAATAATTAATTAATTCTTGTAGATGCGCAAAACCTTTTTAGTAAAAAAAGAAAAGAAACTTGAAAGAGATAGAGGATACAAAATGAAAAAAGAGTAACGGTAGAAATCTATGCTCTCATGTAGAAGGGATATAGCCCTTACAAACTCAACTAAATGAATACACAAATGAAAATATAAGACACGCACCTGCGTCTCTTCCCCTTTGACAGCAGTGCTGGCCTTTTTCTTCTTTAGATCGCCAGAATCAAAATATTCCATTGATGGGCGAAGCTGCACAACTGCGTGAACAGGATTCAGGTACAACTGCACAATCAATGAATTAAGTATGACATTTGATGAACATTTTGCCACTATATGATACGAGAGATGATGATACATATACACTCAACAAGCTGACACCATATCGCATTGCAGGATTAAAAAAGTGAGCTGGACAATCTTTTACCAAACTTAAGTAGTCAAGAGCTAAATTGATCATTACCTGCCTCTGTAAAACAGCTATCTATTCTCACAAGTAAATCAGCCAAAGATAATTAAAGAATCGAAGTAGTTTTTTTTGTTAGTTAACACGGCGGCAGCCGGCAAGGCCGTGTTCAATTTATAGTTCCATCTGTCACAGCTGGAGTTAAGAATAAGGTAAAAGAAAACTGAATTTACACAGACTCTCAGCACATGGATAAATTTACAACACGGGTGTAACGATACTAGTCTCCAAAGAG
The DNA here is from genome assembly GCA_029255685.2 of Silene conica. Lineage (NCBI taxonomy): Eukaryota > Viridiplantae > Streptophyta > Magnoliopsida > Caryophyllales > Caryophyllaceae > Silene > Silene conica. Next base: position 74,148,119 of record CM055318.2, on the reverse strand, counting down.
CAGCCAGTCATTCCTGTAATGTGTTATTGTGTGCACTACTGGATAGTAACTAATGTTCGAAACTATAACACAAAATAAAATGATTAGAGACGTATTCAAGGGAAGGAAGAGAATAATCATCATATATCATATTCATATATTATAGTAAAGCTGAAGCCGGAAGGCCACGTGTCATTCCCACATTTAATTGTCATGTGTCGTTTTCTAAATCAAAACCAAATGTTTACATATTGTGGAGATTGATATATAAGGAAGTACATGGGCAGGTTTCCTAAATGGCAATAACAATTAGAACCTTATTAGTTCAAGATTTGGTTAATTGTATTTTTTTCTTTTGTTCATACGTCCTTTATGTACTTTTCACTATCATGAAAACATGCATAGGTTGTCATTTCAATATTTTGCGAGTTAATTGGCCTTTGACAAGAATTTTGACAAGTCTAAGTTAGCTCAACCTACTTCAACCTACTTCGACTACTTGCCAACCATATATATGTGTACCGTGTAGGATTTGAAAAAACTCGAGGTATCATGTAAAAATACGCATAAAAGAACACAAAGCATGCGGTCCATGAAAAAATTATTTAAATAGTTAACATGTCGGGATTTGAGAGAAAATTTGAGCCAAGTCAAACAGCCATATTGGAAGACAATCATCTATGAAATGCATTTAAGAAAGGATTTTGGATAGCGCTTGGAGAAGGGTTTTGAACATTGTTCCATGCCGAATGGTAGCTCAAACATGGGCTTTACATCGTAGGATTTGTATCTATAATATTTACCTCAACCAATTTTTTTTTCATGATATATAAGAAGATAAAATGCACGTGATGAATATCGTGTATGCTTTTAGGGCATGATAGTTAATTATATGATGTGATATACAAAATAGTTATTTGTTTATACTTGATTCAAAGCACGTAAATGGGTTTTTTACATATAAATTATGATAATTACAATTATAATATAAGTATTATTTATAATTCAATTTTGAAGATCGTCGTGCCCGGTTCAAAACCTAGTTGAATAAATTAAAGAAAAAAAAGGGATACCTTTTTACCCTTCAATAGCCCAACAGCATATGTAGCAGCTTGAGGAGACTTCCCCAGAGATGATAAGGTCTGAACAACACGAAAAACAACGCACATAAGACAAGTGATAATCTCGAGCAGTCTAGAGCAAATACTCGTTACTCCATTATAGGGTGTCTCATTCATTTGTTTACCTTTATATGTTAAGAAGGTTTCTGATGTGTAATTTGACCCCCAATGGGGCTATTGTACTTGTCATCCATTATACCACCACAAATGGTCCCCTCCTCTTTCTTTAATCTTTGTGTCAAAAGTAAAGGTAAACAAATGACCAGGACGGAGGAAGTACGTTTAAAAAACAGAAACCACACATATAAAGCCTAGCATAGAATTATTGTCCTTAACAGGAAGAGACTGCAGTACAGACCAGAGGTTGGAGGAGAACATTCTGCCTACTTTACGGTAACACTCACTATGATTGACAATCTATACCGAACACTGACCACAACAGCACGGATGCCAATTACTGTACTAGATTAAAAACATTTCACACATAACCAATATGGCATATTATAACAATCACTATAATATGCCTATATATAGATTTAAAAGCAATCTCGAGTGATAACCTTCCTAAATTAGTGAGAATTGAAGTAATTTAACCTTTATTGGAGATAAGTACATACAAAATTAGTGAGAATTGAAGCAATTTAAACTTTATTGGAGATAAGTACATACAAAATTAGTGAGAATTGAAGCAATTTAACCTTTATTGGAGATAAGTACATACAAAATTAGTGAGAATTGAAGCAATTCAGCCCTAATTGGAGATAAGTGCATACAAGCTAAAATGTTTCAGTCACGTGTTGGAGGAAGACTAAAACTAATGTCCAACAACTACATGACTAAACCACTTGACTTGCGAAATAACGCCTGATAAATATCATAAGACTTCGTCATTATAATTACAAGCAATAAACAATGTACCGCCATTATACTAACAATTAAGTTAATACCAAATGAAATTAAAAACAATTGAACTTCAGAAAACGATAACGGCAGTGAAAAACCGATATAATCACGAACCTGCTTCTGCATTTTGTCTGCTAACGGCGAATCACGATCATAATTATCAGATTCCATATCAATCGTCAAATCCACCTCCATCTCCGAGGTACTAGGTCTCAATCTTACCTAATCACCAACAACACAAATTTTGATTGTCCATTATAATTCCAACACAAAAACCTAGCTATAATACTATTCCAGTATATTTTGTTTAATCTAAATACCTCTTTGCAACGCTGCTCAAGCTCATACGGACGCCAAGACGGCCTCAACGGATATTGCATTACATACAACTTCAAAAACAACACCATAATTCAATCATACATCAAAACAAACACTTCAATCAACATACACCTAATAAAAATCAAACAAAATAAACCATAATTTAAACTTTCTTATCATCAAAATCATGATTTCAATTGATTAAATATTTTACCTGAGAATCAGAACTAGGAGGTGTGTAGTACACATCATACTCAGCAACAACAAAATCCTCCTCCTCCTCCTCCTCCATCGCAACTCCACCAATCTTCGACTCCTCTTCCTTCAACTCCACACCACCACCACCACCACCAAGATCATCGTCCCCACAGTACGCAGCAGTTGAAACCACAACATCAACATCCATTTTCTCAACAACCGCTACTTCCGGCTGAACCTCTGCCTCCTTCTTCACAGACGCCACCACCGCAGCCGCCGCGGCTTCCGCCTCCGTACTCAGCGGCTCAACTTTGGCTTCAACCTTGGCCGGCTGTTTCTTAGACTTGGGCTTGAACCTGGAAGGACGCGTGGGTTGCGACGGCTTGTCAAGATCATCAAAGTCCATCCTTCTGTAATGGCGGTAAAATGAATGAGAGTGTTTTGAAAGGAAATGATGAAAGTATTTTGTTAGGGTTTTGGGGGTTTAAGTTCTGTGTATATATTTTAACTCCACGAAGAAGAGAAGCGCTCCTAACAGCCTTCACCGAGGGTTATTTCGAAAGAGTTCCCCGTTGCTAGGCTATTAGATTATGAGCTCATCACTTCATCCCACATCGGTAATTTACATTGAAATATCTATGTTTATATACACTGTAATTGTACAATTAATTCAACAGTCGGATTCAAGAGTAAAAGTGAATGGGTCAAAGGCGTAAGTCGGGACCCAGGAAAGTCCCCGGGCTAAATTACCACAGAGATGTGGGCTCGGAAACGAGTACGCTTTGTGTGAATGAGGTCTAAGGCTGAGACGTGTGTGGAGCTCATGGCCTCTACCAAAGTTATTCTAGCCGATTTCTACAGTTATTCACTTGAGCGAATCAGCTTAACTGAACGGGGCTTACTACTCTTGTCATCCACCTTTTTTTTTTTGGGCCAACTTTTCCATAAAGTTATAAACCCTTCGACTTACCAACTTTTCCATAAAGTTATAAACCCTTCGACTTACCAAATTATTTCCCTTTCGTTTCGGCTTACCAAATTATTTCCCTTCCGTTTCCTTTTATAGTGCATCGAAACTCCTAATTTTTGTTTTGATTGATTTTAAGATTCCATCTAATAAAGTTCAGTGCTGGACGATTGGCTATAGTAATGGTGAAATTTCAGACAATAATTCAACAATTATCTCGCTGAAGAGCGAATCCATAGTAATTTGGTGAGCCGAACCGTTTACTATGGATTCGCTCTTCAGCGGTTGATAATTGTTGAATTATTGTCTGAATTTTCACCATTACTACTACAGCCAACCGTCTAGCACTGAACTTTATTATATGAAATCTTAAAAATAAATCAATTCAAGAATTATAAGTTTCGATGCACTACGAAAAGGAAACGAAAGGGAAATAATATAGCAAAACAGTTTGGTTAATCATCTTTTTAAAATTGTGACAAGTCCAAGCGTTTTCATACCAAAGTTAACCGAATATTAGTAAGTTTATCTTTCACTTAAGCGTTTTCCACATATATACTGCGAATATTAGCAAGTTTATCATTCACTTTTTTTTTTTTTTTTTTTTTTTTTTTTTTTTTTTTTTTTGCCAATGGGTAAACAAGGTAGGGTCACAACAAGGCCTCTTGGGCCAGATTATGAGCTACAACATTTAGGGACCTAGGAATAAAAGCAAAACTAAGACAATGGAAAAACGGAAACATAGCCTTGCAGTCTTCAAGAATACCAAGAACGTGTCGATTAATTTTAGTTAGACCTGCAAAAGAGAGGATTAGCTCCAGACAGTCCGATGAAATGTTAAGGTGAAGCACTCCCGCATCTCTTGCCCACTCGAGGATTGCCTTAATTCCGAGTGCCTCCGCTTGAATAGCTGACTCCGCTTTACATCTCCTCTTAAAATTCAGACAGTTAATACCTCCCGGATCATAAATAACACCCCCGATCGACGCTTCCCGATTAATCCTCCATCCCGCATCCACCTTTGCATGATACCCCACACAATCCGCCCTAGTATTTATAGCATGGAAGGGGAAGCCATCACGAATTCTCTGCGATTCACATCCATCAGGGTCCCTTCCCGAGTACAAAGCTCCGTTTGGAGGTAGCATTTTGCATGTCTTTTCCTTGTCCGCACGGTTCAAATCAGCGACATCATTCCCAGCTTGCCTAAAAATAACCTCCAACGGGACGTCGGCCTTGTTAAAGACTCTAGCATTTCTGGCTTTCCAAATCTGCCACAAGATAGCCACAAAAAGCCTTGTACCCTCCTCATCCTTACGCACCTTCATGAAATACTCGATCCATCTCATAACCCACTCAGCACAATCCACATGACTGCTAAACTCAACACGGATTCCCAGAGGGGAACCGGCCCAAATCCTAGCAGCGAAATCACAGTCACGGAAAAGGTGGCTCAGCGATTCCTCATGATCCTGGTGGCCAAAACAAAAAGCACACATGGAGTGTCTTCCCATACCCCGCTTGGCAAATTCCTCACCCACTGGAAGAGTACTAGTAACCATCTTCCAGATGAAAATTTTCCACTGGTTGGGAATGGGAAGGGACCAGAGGGTTCGTCTACAGAAACGCTTGCCCACCGGGCCAACCCTCGTATTGTCCCGAATCGTAGCATTTTTCTCCATCAATTCTTCATGGAAGATACCATACCCACTCTTGACCGTGTACTGTCCATGTTTACTGAAGGGCCAAAAGATCATGTCCTTCTGGTCGGATTGGCATAAAGGAATAGCCAAAATACGGTTGACCCACGAGTCCTCAAATAAGGATCGAACCGTAGGTTCAACCCACTGGTTTTGGTCACTGATAAGGTGTTTAATTTGATATGAGCCACAGTGAACAAACTCAATCCCAAACAGAATAGGATTAGGCTCCGGAATCTCGCCATCCACCCATCTGTTGGCCCAGACATTAAGGGAAGAGTTCCTACCAGGTCTCCAACCAATCCTGGTCCTAATTGCCTCAATACCTTCAAGAATGCTCCGGGACCCCCACGATAAGTTCATGCCCTTCTTGGGGCAAGTTTCCGAGTCAATTCGCCTGGTTCCAAAGAATTTTAACCTAAAGGACCGCCCAAAAAGAGAGTCTTCATCGGATAGAACTCGCCATCCGCTTTTTGCCAGAAGCGCCATATTAAGGCATCTCACATCCCGTATGCCTAAACCCCCATCACTCTTCGTTAGACTTAAGAATCTATTACTACACCAGTGAATTTTGCGATTCATCTTACATCCCGCCCACCAAAATTGCGACAAAAGGGAATTTATTTTCTTTGCCACACTTACCGGAATTTTGAACACCGATAGAAAGTAATTGGAGAGATTTGATAGGACATAGGAAATAAGAGAAAGCTTCCCTGCTGGAGATAAGAAGATGTCATTCCACGAGGAGATTCTCCGGGAGATATAATCAATGACAGATTGGAATATGCCTTTTTTATCCTGCTGAAATTCCATCGGAAGACCCAGATACTTCCCGAACCCATTCGAATTTCGAATACAGAGAGTGCATAAGACTTCTTGTGTCATAGCCAGAGTAGTGTTGGGACTGAAGATAATTCCGGACTTGGCCTCATTCAGTCTTTGCCCAGAAACCAAACAGTAATCATCCAAACAAGCCTTCAGACAGTCTGCCGCCCCCATCTTGTTCTTGAAGAAAAACACCGAGTCATCGGCAAAGAAGAGACTCGAAATGGGGTCCGCCCCCCTACACACACGGATGCCCAGCAGTTCCCCCGCATCATGTCTTGCCTGAAGCATGCCTGAGAGCACTTCAGCACAGAGGATGAAGAGAAACGGAGAAAGTGGATCCCCCTGTCTCAGGCCGCACTTAGGTGAAAGCAGGTTACTAGGCACACCATTAATCAGAATCTCATAGGAAACAGTCGTAACGCAGTTCAAAATGAGGTTTCTGAAATTCTCCGAAAAACCAAACCTGCATAACACGGCCTCCAGAAAATCCCATCTCACCCTGTCATAGGCTTTACTCATGTCCGCCTTGAAAACGCAGAGTCCATGAACTCCTGACCTGTGCTGATTAACCTTCTGGATAAGCTCATGTGCCAACAGAATATTGTCACTTATATTCCTACCCTTGATGAAAGCCCCCTGGGATTCACTCACAAGAGATCCCATAACCATGCCCAAGCGGTTTGCTATGCATTTAGAAATCACTCTCATGACAACGTTACATAGGCTAATCGGTCTATAATCCGAAGCAGATTCAGGGTTGTCCACCTTAGGGATGAGAGTAATAAAAGTTCTGTTCAGCTCCCTCAGCACTCTTCCGGAGTTAAGGACCGATAAAACCGCATTAGTCACATCTCTTTTAACAAGCCCCCAGAATTTATGAAAGAAAATAGCCGGAATACCATCCGGCCCTGGTGACTTATGAGGTCCCATCTGGAAAACTGCTCTTCTGACTTCCCTTGCCGTAAACGGTCGTGCGAGCTTGTCAGATTCATCCTCTGATAAATGATTCTTAATGAAGCTTACTGCGTGGTTGGTATTATCCCTAACCCCAAGGTCACCCAAGTCCTGATCCACCATGAAAGTTTCCGCAAACATCCTTCGAAACACACTCCCAACCGCATCAGCTCCAAAGACCCACTCGCCATCCTGATTCCGAATACCATGTAAATAATTCCGACCTGCTCGTCCCCGAACCCAGTTGAAAAAGAATTTTGTGCAGGCATCACCCTCCATCAACCATTTAATTTTAGCTTTTTGTTTCCAGGAACAAGCCATAGCATTCGCGAAAGCCTTCAACTCCTCATGGACCTTGTCATAAGCCACCCCCCCATCACCCGAGACAGCCAACTCAATGCCGTCAATAAGTTGATCATCAAACTGTTTCCATGTCTCCTTCCATTCACGGGACTTAGAAAGTGTCCATCCACGGACACTCTTCCTAACCAAGTCCAGCTTCCGGGATAAACGAAAAGCCGGAGACCCCCGGAACGTAAGGTTCCAGTCCTGAGTGATACGCTGTTTACAGTCCTCGTGATCAAAAGACCATGCCTCGAGCTTGTAAGGTTTTTTGTCCTTGGTAGGGTGCAGATGATTCAGGTTCACCTCGATAGGGGCATGGTCCGAAAACTGGATCGGATAATGAACAATACCCGTATCCGGAAAGGACAAGAACCAATTTTTTGAACCCAGCGCCCTATCAAGTCTCTCATACACCCTTCTGTTGCCTTTTCGATTGTTGCACCAAGTGAAACGCGGTCCTTTGAAAGGGATGTCAATTAGATCGTTTCTGAGCTTCCAATTTGTAAACTCGGTAGCACCCATAATCGGACCCCTCTTATGGCTTAGCTTATCACATTCGAATTCAACTTGATTGAAATCACCCACGATAAGAAAAGGATCATCCCACCTATCACACCATGATTCCAGATGCTCAAAGACCTCCGATCGTCCAGCCAACTCCGCAGCCCCATAAAACAAGATCAAGTACCATGGCAAACCGTTCCATTTCAAGACTTTGAGAATGATAAAGTGATTACATGAAAATAAAACCGACATACGGGCACCCTTCTGCCAACCAACCCAAAGCCCCCCCGATCTACCTTCCGCTTTGACAAAATGGAATTCGGCAAAACCGAACCCTCTAAAAGCATGAAAGAGAGAGATACTATTACTATCACTACACTTGGTTTCGCTTAGGAAAATAAAATCGAAAAAACTAGTACTAAGGACCGTTTTAAGTTTTTGGATTGTAGGGGCAAGCGGGTTATTAAGACTCCTACAATTCCACACTATCCCTTTCATGGCTCCTGAGGAGGTTGTGATGGCCCAACCTCCTGAAAACCCTTGTTCCTGTTGTCATAGTCATTCACGGACGGAGATGATGAAGGGCTCGACACCTCGAGCATAGCATCCTCCACGAACACACGAAAACCGCTCCCAGCTGCCCCATGCTTCTTAATCCCTTCACCAGAGCACGTTTTCTTTTTCAAATGGCTTAGAAAACAGATTGCATTATTCATAGATTCAGTCGCCTCCTCCGGCACAATGGTAAAGCCCTCGTCGGTACTACATTTCCTTTTCCTGGCTTCCTTAGTAGCCTCCCGCATTTCAGCATCAACCCCAGCACGGGGTGAGAAATCAGCCAAGCCCCTAGGCCCATCCGAGATACTCGTTGTTCCCATTTTATCACGAAGGCTGGACTTTGAACCACCTTCCTGGAGCATGAAACTTTTTTGACTGCATTTTTGTTTCTTCGACTCTTGCACCAGAACCCCTTTACCTTTATCAATGATCCCCTCCCTTCCTTGATTATCGTCACCCATAGCCGCCAGGAATTTTTCAAGATTCATAGACCCATCTTCCAATTCCCTATCTTTACGCCTGATACCCACGGAGGTTAGATCCATAGGCCTCTTGCCTTTATCCTTACCAGAGCTCCTAATGCGCGAGGCCTCTGACTTTTTTGATCCAGACGTGGTCTTTGGACGAGAACCCTCACCCACCTCCGGCAAACCCAATTCCAGCTTAAGGCCCAGACTCAGATTTCTATTGTTACTTGCAGAAGTATCCGCCAGCAGCGCACTTGTCCCCTTGAGCCCAGAATCAGAGGAGATTAAGTTCTCCACCCAGACATGCAAGGGAAGCTCCTGTGAAGTATTAGTAGAGGATCGAGACTGACTCGAAGAATCCGACGAAATAGACATGTCAGAATCAGATTCCGAGTCAGACGAAATGACAATGGGCTGTAACACATCCGCCCCATCAGAACCCTGCTCATCATGAGCTCTAGCCTCCAAGTCTTCCGCATTTGCTTCCTCAAAGCTGGCATTAGAGTCATCATCAACCAAAACATTAGCATTCATATTAGGAAGGTTATCAGAAATACCTTGGTTCAATTCCCCTTGAACAATTCTCTGAACCGTGCCGTCCTCACGATGGTAGACAATAGGAATACCCCCCGGAGGAGGAACGAAAGTCTGGTTAAACCCACGCTGTTCATTTTCAATCTGTATCCATGATAGGTTGTGCTCAACCCTACTCAAAATACCCGCTTGAATTCTTTCATCTCTGTTAACTAACCCATCATCCACAGGAAATCCCTGAAGAACCGAAACCCTGCCCCCATAACTTTGCGGTTGTTGTGGCTGTTGCGGCTGTTGTTGTTGCCTCCGGTCGTGCTGAAACTCATCATTATTAGACGTGTCCATGGGTGTAGCCTCCTCCTCCGCACTATGAAACTCCTCGTCTTGATCCTCATCAAGCCAACCACCGAAACCAGGGGGGATGTTAGGGGCCCCTACATTTTCATTCTGACCTCCATGAAAAGCCCCCCCACCATCCTGTTGCCTTCCATTAGGATTTTGACCACCAACTGGACTCCCACCACTGAATAACACCGCACCTGCAAAAGGCTGATCCGTCACAGTGAACTTCATTCCCGGCAAGACTCTACCACCCGGGGTAACACCCACCCCAAAGTCCACCACTCTCTCAAGACCATCCATGGAATCTTCAGGTTCTAAGCCAACCCCTCTCCTACAAAGCCTGACTCTGGAATCCACAAAGTCCGTGGTGGAGGGAGTAGCCCTTAAGTCAAGGTTAAACATAGTGTGTGACCCAGTAGCCTGAAAAACAATGAAACCTTTCGCCATTGATCTATTGAACATGCCATGGATACTAGACATGATAGAGACCAAGCTTTCCTTGCATTGTGCCCCCGTATGACCAATACGACCACACCTTATACAATACTTAAAAATTTCTTCGTACCGAAATTGAACCCAAAGTAGTTGACCTTGATCCAGAGCAATAAAGAAACCCGACATAAGGGGTTCGTTGAGGTTAACACTAACCTTAAGTCTAAGATACTCGTTCTCCGGCACCATATTGAACTCTTCCACTCTAAACCAATGGCTTAAAAGCTTTCCCGCAACATGAGCCACATGCATGTTCATATACTCAAACGGAAGCCCGCAAATTCGAACCCACAAGTTTGCCTGGGGAAACCTTATTGTTCTCGGGACTGAGTCCGGGAACCAACGTTCAAAAACCATCACCGCTCCATCAAAAGCACAGTAAGTTCGCAATAGCAGATTCTCCTTGTCCTCCTCATGTTCACAGTGAAGAACGAAAATTTCCCCCATACGGAAACAAATGATACGACCTCTTGTGTGCCACTTGGTCCTAATCATATTGTTAATCTTCACTGCATCAAACAAACGATAATCTACCAAAAAACCAAGGACGCAGCAGCCCCAGAACTCTCTGGATTTACCAAGCTCCGACGGGTCCACGTTAACCACTCCCCCCGTCCTAGGGAAACGCCACAAATTTGCATGCACTGGGTTGAAGGGGTTGAAGGTGGGTTCATCAGAAAACTGGTTTTGATTTGGGTTTTGATTCATGTTCTGATTCTGTGTGGGTTGATCTTGTTGATCTGGTGCTTGTTGGTCCATATCTTGTCGTAAAAAAAGGTTGATGTGATGAGCAGAAACGAGTTTAGGATTTTTGAAGGAAAAAAGTGTACGAGAAGATGAGTGTTTATGGTTGTGGTTGTGAGGAGTATAGAACCCCATGGTTGTCCTTAAATAGGGAATTACCCAGGGAATCCAAACGCCCCTGACACCCCTGAGCACCGAGCTAGCGCCTCCCTATGCGACCACCAATTGGCCGAGCAAAACAGCTAAAGTGGCGCACGCTTTGAGTAAACCAATCCCCAGCAACATAAAAAAGGACAAAAGGGAATATAATAAATGAGGAAGTTTTTTTGGATAACTAAAAGATCCGGGGCCAATAAATGGCTTCCCAACCCAATGATGATTAGAAGTAGTAATGATGAGCTATTTTTAGGTAGGATTAAAAGGTGTCAGAGGGAGACGATTAGATAGAGAAGAGAAAAGATTGAAAAAGCAGAAAAAACCAGAACGAAACAAAAGGTGAAGGAGGAAGAAAGGCTCTCCGAAGAGAGAAAACACTCTCTAGAATTTTAGAGAGAAGTTTGATGATGTTTCTATACAATTCAATTTCATACATAAACAACCAAACAACACAGCGATGATCAAGTAATTGAGGTTGAGAAGGGTCTTTCCTGAAAAAGAAACATGAAATTGTTCCAAGAAAAGTAATAAATTGTGACAATTTTTCACTACAAGACACCAATTTAAATTATCACGACTTTTAAGCAGGATTAATCTAGTGAATTTCAATATTCTTACAGTTACAGAAAAGTCAGGGGAGTCGAACCGTAGTTTACATGCTAAAGAACTAATGATTCTTGCGCACAGACATGTTTCTTCGTAACACCATGCCCTGCAGTTATAGGCCCTTACTCAAGAAATGGTACAAGGCGAGGATCAAAATGATGTGGAAGGCCTGCTCTCGCTCCCAAAGCTCTACAGCTGCAAGCTGCCTGCAGTAAATAATGATCAGTGTGTATATTGATTGTCAGTTTATTGCCTGCGCTTCTATGTTATTCCGACTCCCATATTAACTCCGGTATCCACATTTGATACATGAGTCTTCGATATGGTAATTGGCTATGACAGTAAGCCTGTCGTTTTATACGATAGCCGAGTCCGACACTTAGGGTCATACACCCATGCCCATTAAAAGTTTAACACGTCCAAGTAACATAGTTGCTCTTCTTTTTTATGAAATTTGCATATATGAATGGACTTACTACTTGTGCGGCAAATGGCAACATCTTTTCTGGTGACATATTCGTGCAGACCGCTACAAAAGTTCAGAAGCGAACATTAGTTACCGACAGTAACAGTTGCAAAATTAACTGATAATAAGCACTGGATACTGAGTAGAAGGATTTAGCAGAGTTTTTTCTTTCTTCTGAAACTCTGCTTTCTTTGAGTTCCTCTTAAGAAATTTAGGGGGGTTTTGGTTCACAAAGGGGAAAGGGAATCAACAAAGGGAATGGCATAGACCTGTTCCAATCAACTTTTTATCTGACGTACTTCAGATCGTCTCTGCTTTGACAATTTTCCCTACTCCCTTCGTTCTACCTAATTACGCATTCCTTACTGGGTGTTCAAGTGCATGCTAAATATTTCCTATTTTGTAAGCTCGGAATGTATGTAGTTGTAACTTGTAACTTACGATACTAGCCATCATCAATTGTCAACACACCCCATTGCACCACCCACCAGGCACCCGACCCACCCCAACCCCACCCATCCACCATAAAAATGCTCTAAACGCCATAAACCACGCACATAACCTAACCACCACTGAAAAAGTCTCCACAACCATCGACCGCTTCCAAACCCGCCAAATGCATGGATGGAGGCAGTAGGGGATGATGGTGGTGGTGGTCAAGGATGGCGTGACGAGGGTTATGCTTAGGGTGGAGTAGGTCTTGATTGGTAATCAGGACTCGTGAAAAAGGGAATAGTGTTAAATTTGGAAATAAAGGAAACAACCACAATTGCTTTTGACCTTCTTAGATCCTGTTCCAAAGCACATGTATGCATCCCAGTCAAAGAGAAGTGTAGTTTTTTAGAGACGTTGAACTAACTGACCGATGTAAAATTTTGTCAGCAAAGACGGTCACAAAGTAAACAACCACAACATTACCTCAATGATGAAAGGTATCCCGCTTAAGGCAAGATAAATGCGAGGTTTAGAGACATTTTGCTTTATTCAATCATAATCGTGAACCAAAGAATAATGAGTCCTTGGTTCCATCCATAAGGTTTTATAACACAAAATGTGGATAAGTCAGTGTACTAGAAGAATGCAGGTCACAAAGTGCAAGCTAAAAGGAATGGGTAGAACTCTTTCTCATACCGAAAAGTACTGCCCCAATAAAAGCATCTCCAGCACCAGTTGTATCGACAAGTTCTGAAGGTGGTATTTTCTCTGCTGTTCCCAGATGTAACCTCCCGGAGAGTGTGCCTAATCCATCTGCTTTCAATTTCATTATGGGCTGAAAATTCCGATGACAGTAAAGAATGAAAAGGCTGGGTAAACTTAGGGTAGATAAAGGTTCAACAGATAAAAATGGTTCATAGATATCTTACCCATGCAATGGAACAGTTGACAATCAGCTCTTTCAGTGATCATATATTACAAGTATTTAACAAGAAAAATGTGTTTCTCGAATTTCTAGGTCCACAAACTCCTAATAGTCTTAATTGCATCACTCTATAATCTCTCAACATTCATACAAGTTATGCACTGCTGGACATTTTGTTTTCAAAATCAGCAGACAGTAACAAATCTTAATCAAAATTCTACAAATTCATGCGAAAAAAAGCTTTAAGCAACTTTCACTTTTGGGAGTTCAATAAATACCAACCGAAATGAAAAATTACATAATGAAAAATAGATTAATGCGTGATACTGGTAATAATTTTATCTCTAAAGAACACAGTAGGAAATTTATCAGATGTAATCCTGAGAGAAATTAGTGCTTACTGATGATATGCTGGACGGGGTGCTGGAATGATAAGGTGCCCTCTGCTTCAGAGATTCCAAAACTTCATCAATATCCATTACCTCAAGATCTTGAGCTTCTGAAGTGTTACAATATAGTAAAAAAAACTGAACAATACGAGAAAAAAAATTAAGAATTGTAGATCTATGTTCGCAAGATTGTCTTTGATTTCAGGATGAGAGGACACACCACTAACACTTCTTTCTAACATGACACATCCTTCCTCACCAAGCGTCACAATCACGAACATAAGTTTTGGTAATTTTAAAAGCATGGAAAGAAGAGCTTTTGGTACTGATGATGCTTCTGTCCAAACCTGTGACATCAAAGTCAGATATTTAATCTACTGCAGATGATAACAATGAACAGATAACATAAATTTGACATTCATGACCTGCAATCAATTCCCTCTGTTTCAGAAAGATTTACTATTTTAACCATGACACAATAACTAAGAAAAACAAATACTCCCTCCATCCCAATTTTATTGTCTCTTTCTTTCAAAATTTATCCCAAAATAATTTCCCTCTTTCTAAATTAGTATTTACACTACAAATAACTCATTCCTTCCCATTTTATTAGCTTTTCTTTAAATCCACCCAAAATAGAAAGTAGGGCAATATAAATGGGATTGAGGGATTAAAAAAGATGGAAAGAAAAGTGCAAGTGGGTCACTTGGGTAGAGGTTTAACATAATATTTAACTGAAGAAAGCTATAAAAGCAAGTAGAATGTAGAACAATGAAGAGCTACTCAGAAGTTAGGCCAGATGATTACGACTGCCATGATAATCCCACAGAACTGTAAATACACTAGAAGGCCAAGAAATCTTGCCTGTGGGAATTTAGCTGCGCATACCACATAGGTGGCAAAACTCAGAAGTTCATCCAGTCCATCCCTCTTCTTTTCTGCATCTATCAGAATTGGAATGCTCCTACGAGTTGCCTGCACTGGGAAAACATATTGGACTCTATGATTGTTTCTTATCTTCTTATGTCAAACCATATAATATATGGCCTACAAGTTAATCATATTTCTGAATTTTAGCAGTATAATTTAGGCACCTTAGACATATCTTTCATGAAAATTAGAATGATGAGAGTACCAGACACTTGGAAAGGCCTATTCTATCATAACATTCATAAGAGCACAGAACAGGCTTTCAGATCAGCATGCTGAGCATTTTTTGCAGGCTTCTGACAGCGGGCACGATACTCTGGATTTTATTCGCAAAAGTGTATAGGATAAAGAGGAATATCTTGCACACTATCGTTTTTGCCACAAGAAATATTATGCAGCTTCGGTGGCTTCTAAACAACTTATTTTAGCCTTCTTTTGTTCGACTTCAGCAATGTTCATTAAATTTAAGAATAGTCCAAAAGAGTTAAAAGAGAGTTAGGATAAAGTAAGTTTGTGGGATCTACC
The DNA here is from genome assembly GCA_029255685.2 of Silene conica. Taxonomy (NCBI): domain Eukaryota; kingdom Viridiplantae; phylum Streptophyta; class Magnoliopsida; order Caryophyllales; family Caryophyllaceae; genus Silene; species Silene conica. Next base: position 74,132,733 of record CM055318.2, on the reverse strand, counting down.
AAGGTTCAGATGGGTTGATTAAAATGCAAAATCCAGAAAAGTTCACTAGACGTGAGCCATAATAGCCTTAACTGTCACCATTGCAATCATAATAGTCTGGACACACCTTGTCATCTATATTTCTGTACTCATCTATGTTTTATCAACCAAAAAGTCTAGTTGATTTGATTCTCAATGTTTTTCGTCTATAAGGTCTGGCTGACTTATTCTTACTAGGAATTTACATAAGAATGAGAAGGATAACTATAGCTCAAAAAGAAAAAGAGACCACTTTCCATAAAAGTTATGAAAAATCTATTATCATCGGGTCAAGTTACAACCAGAAAAATACACGAGTGCACCCACAGTTCTAGCGACAGCTACAACCCAATTTGACCAACTATTTTACTAACGGTGCACACATATACGCTCTACAATTCTAAATTCTGATGAAAGGTACACGATGAAAAAAGTATTGACCAACCCCAAAAGACTTTCTTTCCATTTCTGCAATTCTAGAAAATAGGTTAATAAAATTATTAATAACAAAGCATAATTACCTCTTTTGCAATGACTAAAGCAGTTTCATGTAGTCTAACGTCAAAATACACAAGTCTTGATCCATTTAGAGCTGAATCTAATTTATTTGGTGAAAGTTCTTCAGGTGTCAATGGTGGATATCCTGGAGTGTGAATACAAGTGCGAGTCTTCCTGAACACACCAATTCAATGAATTTACACATTTATAATTTTATACATTATGCGACGACCAATGCCGAAAAGAAAAAGGACAACTATTGTCATTACTTAGGTTTGTTTTCTAATCAAGCGAGAAGGAAACCTACCAGTATGTACTTTTGCAATCATCGCAAGTCCCAACTCCCAAATATAGTTAGATTTTATCCCCTAAACATATGGATTATTGTAGAGTCTTGGCTTTTGAAGTTTGAATCCAGGAAGGACCTAATTTTTGGTACTTTGCCACTCAGCCAGTAAAGTAGCACTGTACCAGCTGCCTAGTTCAATGGGAGATACAAGGGTCCTTTGAAATCCAATCCCCAACAATATACACATATGCATAAAGACACACTTGATACTAGAAAGTTGTCTTCTTGTCATCCTTCTCTCTTTTTTTCTCTTTATTTTGGTTTTCGTGGAAGGTTGGGAGAGGGGTGGAGAGGCAGTAGAAAAATACAAGCTAAGGGTTTAACTTACGTTTCATTATCAACTATAATATAGGTAAATGGGGAATTACCCTCTGGTGTGACCTGCAGAAATGAAGCAGCATCAGTGAACATATGAAATTTATTGTTTGACTCTTAAGTCTTAAACCTAAAGTTCCCATAACAAAATTCATTCAAAGAAAAGAGCCCTATGAAATCGGAACAACTAAAAGTGTTCTCCAGAATGAATCAAGCATGCATATTGTCCAAGCCACCCACAAGGCCACAAGGGCAGTTAGAGTACACATGCTAAGAAGCTCCAACTATGTGGTTTACCCACATGTAATAGGAGGAGGAGTTCCTTGATTTATAAAGTGATGATCTACTTCCTCATTTGGTCAATATGAAACACTCACATGTGCGTAACCCAAATAATTTGAGCTTCTTAACACTCCCTCTCGGCTCTCACATGTGAACTCCCTAAGAAACCCAGGGTGAAACCGTGAGAGGCTAATTAGCAAATCCTAAAATAGGCCCTCCTCCATTGCCATAGTTTAGGCCCAGTTTAAACTCATCAAATCCAGGACGAAACCAATACCATGTTAAACCATGAAACGGATCTGGTCAGGCCTATAAAGAGGAGAGAGAACCCACTTCATTTGCCCGTTCCATCCTTAAACCAATTGTTGGTTTTGTTTTAAGAATGGATACTCTTTTGGCTAATGATGTGGGTTCTCTGTCCCTATAGGTGTGGCCCACACTGTTTCATGGTTTAACACCACCCTTCATTGACTTGCCACCTATCCTAGCTGACATATGTTTAAGACTTCTAAAGTCCTAATTAAGCTGAAGTCATAAATGTATATTGACTATCGGGAATATGTGCCACCACTGCATCAATTTGCACTAAGGTCCTATAATAGATGATAGATCATATCCGGTGGGGGGGTGGGAGGAAACAATCTAAGAAACTATTTAATGGGAAAGGATAATAAGCTTACAATGAAAAATGACGTGTCAACACCGTCGGCCTCAAGCTCCTCTAATATTCCTCTACCTTGGGCATCATCAGCAACCTATAAAACAAGATCTATGAGAAAAGACACAGGGTACAATACTTGATAGCTCTTTGAATATTCGTTAGCAACAAGTCAAGGCAAAATAAAAAGTAGGGGAAGAGAATGAACCCGCTCTAGACCTTGGATATCAACCTTGGACTTAATCCCAAACGAGCTGCACAAGTCAACGCATTCCCAGCATTACCACCTCCTTGTACCTAAGAAATTAACCCATCACAATGCAATAACAGTTGAATTGGTGAAGCCGGAAAGGGAAATTTTTTCGTCAAATACATTACTTACAGGGTTGTAGCTGTAGTCATCATCATTTGACAAAACTAACTATAATATATACACGTGTGTATTATCTCTGGTAAGTCAGAATTCCTCTTAGCGCATTTCTAGATTTGTTCGTGTGCTTTCTCTTAAATCTTGATGCAAGTAACATAAGTATCAAAATTAATGAAGTCCAAGTATCAAGTACTTTATCCATTACTAATCTCTTTACTCTCTCAATGTAGATGTGTCCCACTTTCCGGTGCCCCAAAATAAAGAATTTCTCATTCATAATACACCGCTTTAAACCAGTAGTAACATGTATAGAACTTTAAGCAATACTTCCTCCATTCAACTTTTATCACCCCATTTCAATATAATATACCTCACATATATTAGGGAAGTGGGGTGATAAAAGTTGAATGGAGGAAGTATCATTTTGTAATTCTAGACGAAAAAAATTATTAAACAAAATACTACAGCCAAGAATTTCAAGATTTCTTAAAATACTAAATCCAGAATTTGAAAAATTCTACTCCCGTCATTCATATCCACTTTGCATGTATTCCATTTTGGCCCATTCAAATCCACTTTGCATGTTTCCTTATTTGGTTGTACTTTTAATACTATAATACTATAGTAACACTATTAAGGCCCACTTCTTCAACACAAATTACACACAATACTAACACTTTACACCTATTTGTTGTACTTTTAATACTATAATATAAGTTTCTTATTATTTGTGTATAAAGCATAAGTGCAATGTTGATTTGAATGGAGGGAGTATAAAGTTCCAAATGTACAAGTCTCAAAATCGAAATCAAATTTCTGGCAAAACTCTGGACATAAAACGTCCTTTCCAAACCAAAATAAAACCATTGTTCAATACTAAGTTGCATGTCCCAATGGCCTCCGCATGTGAAACAATATGGTTTCCTCAAAAGAAAAAAACATACAATGCCCATTGGTTTCCTTATGTTTGTCATACCAGGCAAGATATTCGAAAAATAGATTGTAGTTATAGAGTCAATCCACCTTATATTATGATTAACATTAAACATATTAGATTCATAGCAAACAAACGTAAGAAACTTACCTTTCTTCTTCAGCTAAGCCTTGAAGTAAACACAGGCTTTGAAGAACCATGAAGACTTCTTCTTTATGACTACTGAACTGGAACCTTTCTCATTCTCTTGAAGTGATCGTTCTTTTTTTGACAAAGAAGCAATAATAAGGTTCACCTTCACGCTCTCTTTGATCAACAATCTCCCTTTCTCCCAAACACACATAGTCGTAAGTTCATTAAATGGCCATTTATGCTTATGTATGTTTTAGAAGATCGTAAAGGGGGCATAGTGTGCAAGAAGAGTGCACAAAATGAAATGCACCAGGAAAGACTAGACATGTAACTTCCAATGCCTTAAGATGTCATTTCCCTCATGCGCATGTTAAAATCACTCACCCTTTAGTCTTTGTGAGCCTTTAAGATAAAAACTGCATAATCAAATGCTAGCAAGAGATTTGTCAGAAGTTTCAATGGTTTACGGAGATATTTTTTACTATAGTATGTCAGTCGACTAAACCACAACTACTAGCACAAAGTTTGGTCTTTATGAACATTATGAAGAACCGTTAGATTTCTCCACTTTTCATAAAGATCAATGGCATCTCGAGTAGGAATGTGCACCCGTCCGGACTAGATCAGAACCGGAATGGAGCGAGATCGAAATGACAAAAATTCTTGGAACAGAGACCGCACTGGCAATCCAAGTGAAATGGAGAAATATGTATTATTAAAGTTAATAATGGATAATTAAGCATACTTACATTAATTTTGTATAAACTAATCTACAAAAAGAATTAAAAACGCTAATTCCGGTCTTTCCCAGGTCCGGACCAGAAATTGGAATCCTTCCGGAGACCGGAACCGGAATTGTCCAGTCGATTCCTGTTCGGTCACGTCCTATTTTCTGGGCCGGACCGGATAGTGCACACCCCTAATCTTGAGCACTAATCTTTCTCCCACCTTAGTATGATGGTTTGTCTTTCCCTATAGAATTATACAAATCCGTGCATCCTAACTGCTGCAATAGCACTCTTTCTTTCCACGACTTCTGATTATCACATAATCAAAATCAATGCATCCTAACTCCAAGTCTCCAATAGCATAATCAAGATCCATGCATCCTACTACGGCAGCCAATAATAACCAAAAGGATACATGGATTTTGATTAGGATATACAAAACGACAAACCACCAGGCATCAGAGAGACTAGTACTCTAGATGCATTTGATCTTTATGAAAAGTATGCTCATAAAGACAAAAATTTGTGATAGTATCCATGATTACATCGAACACCATACTAAAGCAAGAGATCCCCCTAGAGTCATTACTTTCGACAAGGCTCTTTCTAGCACCTTGATTCATCATCTTTGAGGCTCAAAGTAACTAAAGGGGTGAGTGGTTCATGCAGTCCAACTTAAAGGTTTTAGAAGTTATCAATCTTATCATGTCTAAGTCTCTTTTGTGCGTCTCATTTTGTGAACTCTTCCTCCATAACATGCCCTTTTTAAGATCTAATACAACACACATAAGGAAAATGGTCAATTAATGAACTTATGACCATGTGTGGAGGAGAGCGAGAAGGTGAACTTTACTATGCAACTCCTTTAAAAAGAAAAAAGATCGCTTTAAGAGAAAAGGGAAAGATTTCGACTAAACAAGTTAGAAAGAAGGATTTTGCGTGTTTATTTGATAAAAAGAAATGGCATGAAGAAAGACTACATTAAGCTTAAGGCTTGTCTCAAGAGAAAAAAAAAAAAAGTAATTTCTTACGCTTGTTTGTTATAAATTTAATATATTAATGTTAAATAATAATAGAAGATTGACTCTGGAACTACAATTCGTCTTGTGGCGGTGAATGTTTTATCTTTTCATAAAATGGGATAGGCTCACAAGTGGAAGCCATAGGCATATGAAGCTTGGTAATAAGATTAACTTAATTCTTAATCATGTACTAAATCGAGAGTACATTAAATATAATGGCGGAAGCAATATAAAACTAGATCGAGAGTTAAAACCTATTGAATTCCTGAACAGCTTTTATCAAAATCCGATTTATAGAACCCGATACCGAAGACCTGTCGCAATTGACTTTGGTTTCAAACCCTTTCATTCAGAACTTTAGATGGTGTAAGTGTAGTGTTGCATTTATATTGTTCTTGCCATAAGTTGGAAAACATGGAAAATAAGTGGGTGGTTTACTGAAGTGGAGAAAGCCGTGGATTAGTGAGGTTGTTTTCCTAAAGACTAGGTAACTCCCCTAACAATGGGGGAACTCACTTTCTCATAATTAATTTAGTAATATTATTAATATCATATACGAAAAAGTCATACATCCATTTATACAAGAGAACGCATATATGAATCCCATTGTACCATAAAAGACTAACCTTTTCACCCTTTTCCATCAACAATATCCCTTCCTCCTCTTGAACACACATGGTTCACTAAGTAACCATTTATTTTTATGTGTGTTATAGGAGAACTTAAAAGGGCTTATTGTGAAGGAAGAGAGCACAAAATAAACTGTATTAGAAAAGATTCAACATGGTAACTTACAAGGTTGCAATGTACCTCATGTGTATGATAAAATCACACACCCTTTTAGTCGTACTAAGCCTTAAAGAAGTGAACTGCATAAGCAAGGTACTCACAAGAGCGTTGTGAGAAGTTTCAAACTACTCATCAATAGCCTTGAGAAGATCTTTTACTTTAGTATGCTCCGCCACTAAACCATGTATACTAGCGTTAATTTTCGTCTTTATGAACATTGTGGAGATATAGTTAAATTTCTCCCACTTTTCACGACAATAAACATTATCTCGAGTACTAGTAACCTCTATCTTATCTGGTTTGTTGTTCTCTATAGCATAATCGAAATTTATGTCTCCTTAATGCGGTAAAACTCTTTCTTTCCACACCTTGTAGTTGTGACCAATTAGCTCTGAAATGTCAATTTTGATATTAAAAGATTTTTCATGTCAAACTAGAGCAAATAAAATATATACGCTTAGTAACAAAAAATTTGAGACTTAAGTTTTATTACATCTTGCCAATTTAAATCATGCTCATATAAATCTAGTGACATAAAACTTAGGTAGTGAAAAGCCACCTCATCTCTAATCATATAAAAAAAATTATTTTCGAACTACATGTGGAAAACTAGAAATTAGACATTTATTGTGATAAATTATGCGTAATGTGATGAGACGTAACCACATAAATCTTATTGTATTGTGTATGATTACTAAGGATGATATATTTAATTATGTTTCGAAATAAATATGATTTGATAGTCTCATCATAAAGTTTAATTTTTAATTTATGTATCTAATTTGACTAGACTTTAGCCTATGAGTAAATTTTATGTCACTAGATTCATATGAGTATGATTTATATTGCTAAGATGTGATAAAGCTTAAGTCTCAATTATTTTTGTTGCAAGCATGTATGTTTTATTTGCTCTAATTTAGCTAGAAGTTCTTTTAATATCAAAATTGTCATTCCTAGTTAACGGGTGATAATTACATTTAAAAGTCATAAATTTCGATTATGCTATACAGAATAACGAACCAAATAAAATAAAGATTAGTAATACTCCAGATGAAGTTGATCATCGTGAAAAATGGGAGAAATCTAATTATATATGCATAATGTTCATAAAGATGAAAATGTGCGCTAGTATCCCTGGTTTAGTCAAGCATCATACTAAAGTGAGAGATCTTCTTAAGGCCATTGATGGGCAGTTACCTTGATTTGATTATGCAGTTCACATCTTTACGGCCCACTACGACTAAAGAGGCACGTGATTTTATCATGCACAACAGAGACATTGTTGCCTAATTTAAAGGTAATCTAAGTTACAATGCCTACACTTTATTGATACATTGTAATTTATGTGTCCTTCCTTCACAATATGCACCTTTAAGATCTCCTATAACACGCATAAAGATAAATGGTTCCTTAATCAGCTTATGACCTTCTTGTATGTTCAAGTTCAAGAGGCGGGGATGGTGTTATGGAAAAGGGTGAAACGTTAGTACACTAGGATTCGTGTATGCGATCTCTCGTGTAAATGGGCTAAGTGGAAGAATGTAAGACTTTGTCGTAATATTATATTAATTATATTATTAATTCAATTATGAGAAAGTGAGTTTGCCCATTGTTAAGGGAGTTACCTAGTCTATAGGGAAACAACCCCGCTAATCCCACGGCTTTCTCCGGTTCACTAATGTTGGAGTAGGAGGTTGCTCCAAACTTTAAGTAAGAACTTTGTCCCACATTGGTAGAATAGTGGGGGGTTCTTACTTTATATATGGAAGCATGTTATCTAGTGTTAACTAGATAATAGTGGAGAGGCTCAAGTCTCCCCACGCGCGCGCCGCCGCCGCCGTCCGTTCGGTTCGTGACACATGCGCGGTGGGGCTATATTTTTGCTCCGAGTCCAAACTAAGTTCTCGGATTCTAGCTGTTAGAATTCTGGTCGTTGGGAATTTATTCATCATAAAATCACACTTAATTTCCTGGTTTATTACAATTTATTTTGTGCAAGATTTTATGACTGTTAGAAGCCTCCCTACACTCCTATAAATTCTTGCCTTTCCCAAGCATTTCACACAATCAGAAAAACTACAACATAACTTCTCCTTCATCTCTATTATATATATTTCTGGTTATTTGAGAGCAGTCCCCACTTCTGTCTGTGGAGTGCACCATTGTGCGGAAGGAGGCGTTAACCCTGGAATCGGTGACCACGGAACCCAAGGAGCACCTGTGTGGGGGTCTTACTGATTTAGGGCAGTGTCTTACACGGCGTCTCGATTAAGGTTTATTCTGATCAGTTCGTTCTTATTCTTTCAACTAAACCATCCACTCATTTTTCCATGTTTTCCAACTTATCAGTATAAATGCTACACTGCACTTTCTGATTAATTAGGTTACTATAATACACTTAATGAGCTTATGACCATGTGTGTTCTCGAGGAGGGGAGATTGTTGAAGGAATGCTATTGTCTATTGAATTGGATTCATTTCTCTGTCCTTACTATATCCAATTATACAACCCATTTTCTGTCTACCAAACAAACAAACCATAAATTTAATTGCGGAAGCGAAAACTAAATCGAGGAAAAAACCTCAGGCCATTGCTTACAGAATCCTGAACTGCTTTTGTCAAACCCAATTGAAATACCCGTTTCTGAAAACCTGTTGCCATTTTCTGATATTGGTTCCAAACCCTCACACCCACAATTTCGATTGTGTATTATTTCTTAAGAAACAGTAAATTTAGTGACCTTTAATCAGAAAATATAATCACTTTTCATTTATACTGTTTTTCCCTTGAAATACAGTTTCAAGTGACTAAGGAAGTGCTAGGTTGTTGCCTACAAATGAGGAGAAGATCCTGGGTTGTTACTGTTGTGCGGAAGCGTGAATAACTCGTGTTGGGCCTCTGCTGCGTCGATGTCCACTGTACATAGTAGTACGATATTGTCCGCATTGGGCTAAGCCCTCACGGATATACACTTGGGCTCCTTCCCAAAAGGCGGGCTCCTTCCCAAAACTATTATATTTTCAGGACAGTTATTTGTATCCTGACAGTTACCTTGATCATGGGTAACGTCCCACTAAAAATGGAGAACTTTATTATCTTAAAACTGAATTTAATTATCTTAATTAATTTATTTATTTTCCTGATCTTGCTGCGAAAACGAATCTAATTGAACAGGCATAAACACAGTCAACAAATGTACTCTTAACAGATGAATCACACACATTCACACTGCAGTTACCTGAAAACTGGTGCTTCGAATCTTGTCATCTGGGTTAGGGTAGCTCGCCACTGCTGCTAGATAGTCAACTACTGCACCTCCACAACCTAGCTGTTTTAATCAAACCATAAACAAATGATTCAGACGGACGGAAGAAGTAATATTGTGGCAACATTTAACAAGTTCATTAAAAAAACTTCAGAAAAGTGATGATAACACATACAACAATGCGATCTTCAGGAAGAGCAGCAACCAATGATGATCGAGACGACGTCGACAACATTTTGGGCCTGCAACATTAATTTTTTTTACCTTGTTTCAATGCAGAATAACTTAATGGGTATTTCACCGAATTGTTGAAAGAGGGTAATTCATCAAGTTAATGGGTATTTTGCATCAAATTATTATCTTTTGATTGTGGGTATTTCATCAAATTACCCGTAATTATATAACGGAACCGTCTCACAATGTAAGGCGGCGGTAGTACACTAATTTGCAAGTAGAATGCATGAATAAATGAGATTAATTAAAGAGACAGGAAGGTGAAGGTTGGAGGAAAAGAGACCTGAGAGAAAACGTGGCAGCTGGGGAATATAGTGGAGAGAAAGATGGTTTAAGTAATGAAGGATTGATTGGGATTTGATTTGTTAAGAAAGACGTCATTTTTAATTGTTTAGGTTCAGTAAGTGGAGAATGCAATGCTGAAGAGGATAGCAGATTGCAGTTCTTCAGTATTCACCGCTGGCCAAGTGTGGCCAATCCAACGTCCCTTTCATTTCGAGGTTTGCTATATCACGCCCCTGTTTTACTTGTTACGCCCTCTATTTTTTAATTTATTCCCGTTTTGCCCCTGCGTCTTGCGTTTAGTTTTTTCGTTCGTTGTTCGCTTTTTTGTTCGTTGATGATTTTTTTTTTGTAAATTTGAGACGGTTTTTGAGACGTTTTTTGAGACGGTTTTTGAGACGGTTTTGGGGGCGGTTTTTGAGACGGTTTTGTGAAACTTGTTTTGTAGACGGTTTGTTAAAAAAAAATTTGAGACGGTTTACGAGACGGTTTAAGACCCGGTTTCTTAGACGGCTATGTTGATATGACTATTCATATCATATCTTCTGCAAGCTTTGAAATGTGTAATGTCAAGTTATCTTCTGACATTACTATGCCAAGTTATCTTCTCCCCCTTATCTACTGCAACCCCATTTCTACACTCCATCCTATCTATTACATATATTCTTTCATTTTATTGAGTAGATATTGCAGTTTACTAATACAAAAACATACGTATATACAACCTAAAACTATGAATTCCGGTAACGACAACGTGTTGGGTTTTATTAGTTACTCATAAACTAATCTTTAGTCATACTAACATAATCTTTTAATTAACCCTTTAATTAACATATTATAAGTGATCTTAAGCATGCTAAAATGCGGAAATAAGAGAGTATTCGAACCCTTACACACGGTCCAAATATTTAGCAAGGATGATCCTCCAAGTACCCAAAATAAAATACCTCATTTGGATGCACCAAGACAACCCTTAACCAACCGAGATCTTGAACAAGCTAGCACAAAACCGGTTTCTCCTTAAACTTATTCTAATCTCTCTAATTAGAATATTATTTCAATACTACTAATAGTATGTTTTATTATCTTATAATATATATTTTGAGGTTGTAAAATCTCTTCTTACTTAGTCAAATTTTCGGCTAGAGTAAGAAGAAGGAGTAGAATGAGGCTTATATATCTTGTATATATTAAGCATGCATCTTATTAAGATAACAATTAACTTAAGCATGGCATGGGAAGGAGGCTAGCCGGCCTTAGGGAACCACAATGGGGAACATCTTGACTTCTCAAGACACTAGGGTGGCTCTAGGTTAGTGTTCTCTAGGTAAGTTTTAATGATTGTGTTTCATACACTAATAAACACAAAACATACCCTTAACTAACCTACATAAAACCGGCTACCATATTACAAATGGTCCATTTTATGATTTTGTCAACTTTACAATTGTTAATTGTGTCACATGAAATATGTCACAATGTTAAAAAATAACAATTGTTTTAATTTAATCATACATATTTAACAAGTAAATATTATTCATAAATTAATAAATCATATTTATAAAGTTGATTAGTAATTCGAAATTACTATTAGTAAAATGGTCATTCATAATATATCGTCAATACGATTTACAACCTTTGTATTAATTATAACCCAATTCATTCCAATTACGATATAATAAAATATCGTTTATTGTTTAACAATTGACACGTTTCAATTTTAAACATAAATCTTACATTAAGATTTAACCTCTAATTTCTCGATATACGAGTTTAAGGAATATGATCAAATCGTATCAATATACATTTGATCATTTTAACAATTAAGGGAATTGTCCTAAAGGTGTGACCTAAAGGGATCAACTGACCATCACCGTCATACGACAGTAATGTCAAACTCTAGCTAGCCAATCATTACCGATTAATGTTGGTCAGTTGACTAATATAAAATCGTATCATCCCTTGCGCATTCTCGTTATGAGATTTAATTACGTGATCGCACTATTGTTGAGGACACATTTCCCAACAATCTCCCACTTGTCCTCGACAAGTGTGCATCACCAATTCTCTTGTCCTATTACAATCTCCCACTCAATGCAAGATGTCTCTCTGAGGTCGTACTTGCATTCGATCATATCATGAGTGGTTTCCTCGATATGGAGAATAACTGTCTGACCGGAATTATCTACCATAGATACCTTCCGAGCGTGGCCACGCATTTCCAGTTAACTTCTCCTCGAGTGGCCCTGAGATTTGAACAACCCTGACAAGGGGTGGACAATTTCTATCGCACTACTTCCTTCAACTAGTCACAGTCAGTCACAACCCAAAACAATCCCATTTGACTCCAGTTACGAAAAGTCGTAGAGAATGGATCAAGGTTATGCCTAAACTGTACCATCTTGGGAGAGTAGTCTTTAGTCTAAGAATTGACTCACAAGAATACTATAGCAGCTCTCGCCACAACCCGACTATAAAATTTCCAGAACTCTATAAGCGGTCACATTGCCCGACAGAGTGTCTCTTACAGTCTGCCTATGTGATCGACTAGTCATCACATATGACTCTATGGCACTTGAACTTGCCATCAATCGCCTCACACTCTAGTCGCTTTGAGATGTCACCTCATGTAAGCGGCTAGGGGCTATACTAAGTCAATCCAGTTCACTTATGGGGTTCAATATTGTCTCATACAACCCATTTGGACTCTGACAAAGTATCTTTTATTTTGAGTTAATTATAACTCAAATGATGTTGTCATGCAACAATAGTCAATACTATTACATTGCACTTGATGCACAATCATCTATTTGTATTAGTGTTTTGCGAATAACCCTTTATTCATGATTGCAAAACTTACAAATTTTGGTCTCCTTCATTCTCATATTATCCCGTATAATATGATTCTATTTGAGTACATATCTAGAACTCTTTCTAGATTTTGAGTTTCCTTTTTGGAGGAAAGCTCCCACTGTTATCTTATAACTTATGACGTATCGATATACTGGAGGGATTAAGGAATCACTCTCTTTAGTCACTTATGTACTGAAAATTACATTGTAGTCTATTTATGATTTCATCATTAATAATTTTCACTCATCTTGGCTATTTGATAATGGTTTTGTTCATCATTATGAATAACGTATCTAACCATTTTAAATTCTTGATGGGCGACCTTTTATTATCCATATAATAAACCTTCCCATTAAAACTCCATCATCATATGATACAAATTATTGTATTCATCTAAATTGAGTACCTCTTATTCTTTACTCTTAAAGAATCACCCATTCTCTCTAAATGGTAGGTTTCAATTCTTTAATGAATATTGCTCCCACTGAAAACAATATCTCTCGATATCTTAAATAAACCTTTCATTTCTCGCATGTTAAACTATTACTCGAATTATTATCACTATCTCTATAGTGATCCATCTTTTCAAATCATACCTTCTGACACAACATAAACTACTGTCGAGGGGACTGAGATGATTTCTCCTCTGAATCGGTCTTGCCTCCGAATAGATAGATGATTTCTCCTCTATTATCTTATAATCTTTGAAAAATCACTATCTCATGGAGCCGATCTTTCTTCCGAATTCATACGGGGTTACCCACTGAAACAATGAACACAAAGAACCTTTCTTCGAGTGTCCTCCCGTAGTTTCTTCAGTTATCTTTCTTCGAGTGTCCTCCCGTAGTTTCTTTTGTTATCTTATTTAGGTTTCTTCTTAAGAACCCTTTCAGGAATCTTCTCTAAGATCCTATAGTTATATCATTGGTTTGTAGGTCGAAAATTTTCTCCCACTCTATCCTTTAAAATAACCCTTATTTGTACAAGGATAGCTTATTTCGATCGAACCAATGTATATAAGTTTATGGTATGATGAATACATTCTCATTTTTACTTAAAATGAAAATCTTATAATGAACTAATATTGTCTCATTTTGATTGAAAGTATCTCATGGGGTGTAGTTCTCCGTTTTAATCAACTCTTTGATTATGTTATACTTGATCGTATCAATATTTATTGCGTGATAAGATCACTATTATTCATGTTTTAACAAGGCATGCAATTTATTTGATAAATCAAAACATTGATTAAGAACAAAAGTAGTGACTCGGGTTGAAAACCAAGTCACTCATATCCAAAATTACAACCATTGTTTTAGGATTTTAATCCTTGTCTTACAAGAAAATTGTTCCAAAATAAAATGCAAAATATGAAAGAAGACGATATGAAAATTAGAGGCTAGCTCTTCAAGTCTTCTATCAATTTGGATGCTACCATAGCCATCCAAGTAAGGAACTTCAAGCTTCCTTCTCCTTGCCCTTATCGTTATTAGGAGGCGCCCCTTTAAAACATTTAAAAAGGGTAAACATCAACACATTTGTATCACTATACATAAGTTGATAAATGACATGAATCTAAACGAGAATTATTACCTACGGCGGTTGCCTTCCCATTTTTGAGATCGCTTAAGTATTTGGGGCAATTTCGCTTCCAATGACCGATCCTCGTGCAATAATGGCACTTGTCTTGCTCTTTTGAAGACGAGGTGGAAGCGCCTTTCGAAAAGGTTTTTTCTTTGGTCGCCTTGGGCTTGAACGTTTTCTTGCCCTTGCCTTTAGAGGCATTCCTTTTGAAGCTCGCTTTCCCTTTCTTTTCGATGTTCAAAGCATCCTTGGTGGAACTTTCATGAAGTCCCATGTCCCTTTCGGCTTGGACGAGCATCTTATGCAACTCTTCCAACGTGGTCTCTTAGTTTCGCATATTGAAATTCACCCGGAATTGAGCATACGCCTTAACCTTATTGAGCGAGTGAAAAACTCCGTCAATAATTAGAGAGTCGGGAACATCAACATTTTGAGCTTTTAGAGTCTCCGCGAGCTCAACGAGTTTGAGCACATGAGGGCTTATCTTTTGCCCTTCCTTGAATGTAATGTCAAAGAAGGCGGAAGCCGCCTCATATTGAATCACCCTTGGAGTTTGCGAAAACATGGTCGCAAGCTTGGTGTAGATTTCATACGATGTGGTCAACTTAATCATACTCCTTTGGAGATCCGGCTCCATGGAGAAGATGAGCACATTTTTAAGAGCGGAGGACTCTTTCATGTAGGCTTCATAGGCCTCACGAGTTTGGGCCGACGAACGAGCGGTCGGAGCGGTCGGAGCGGCTTCGGATAGGTAACGACTCTTATCGTCACCTTGAGCGGCCAAAAGTAATTGCGCATCCCAATCCTTAAAGTTTGAACCATGCTTATCGAGTTTGCAACGATCCATAAAGGATCGAAACCATGATACGTTAGTGAGAGGTGGAGCGTTGGTTGCCATTTGATGTTGTTGAAAATTTAAACTACAATAATAAAAGGAAAAACAACATCATTTTAAAATTCGTAATTTAAACTAGAAACTTTAACAAGTTTAGTTATATATATTTACTTAATGATCTCTTACCCAATTAAGTAAACAATCCCGAGACCCAAACCCATACTAATCCGGGCACGGTGTAGCCGATTCAACCCGTATTGGTATAATTTGGTGGATTAACCCTTTAATCGGTTCTACTCTTAGAACTCTCGGTCGACAATTTTCTTAAAATTATCTTTAGCCCGAACTTATTGCAACTACGGTTACGAATACTTTCGTTGAGATCAACCAAATTTCAAGGTGTAATCTCATTACCCCACTTACCCAACGTGACAATTTTAGTACCCCGGTGTAGCCGAGCCTACGTTCTTGTGAAGAAGGGATTCATGGGTCCATACTCTTTGGTAAGGCTAAGTCTCAATATTTATATGTAAGAGATCTAGTCAAATTATTGTCTATCTCCGTTTAAGTGAACTAAGTCGGTGAATTATCGATAAAATAAAGACTAGGTCGACTAGGTCGAAACATGCATGATACGATGTATGACGATTTGGCTATGCATGCAAACATATAAAAGCAAAAAAAAAGCATAAAAATAAACCCTAGTATGGCCTTTCCTAGAAAAGAAATAACAAAGTACAAATTCGGAAACCAACTCCTTTGGTCCCTTGAACTTCACGCGGCACGCACTTCGAGGTAAACACCGTCTTGATCGGAACTCCTTTCCGAATGGCACCGTCTTCAAGGAACTTCGGATTTTACAAATATTACAACTTTTCTAGTCTACTTTATACATTATAAAATAGAAATAAATTACAATTGGGTGATACGAGATCACAAAATTACAACCGAATCGGTAACCCCTTACATTACGGGAAATACCGATTTAAAAACTAAGGCCATACTAAGTAAATTACATAATTCCCAAAATTACGTAAAAATAAATCATGACATTCATAATAAAATATGCAATGCTTATGTAAATATGAATTAACATGCAAACCCTAAGCCAAATCGTCCTATTTAAAACGCTTATTTAAATAGTTATCGCAAACCTCGGTTTATGGAATCGCGTGTTTTAACGGTTAACAACACTATGCATTATATGAAACGGTTTTCATCCTTAAGTTAATCATCCTAACTCTCATAGGATTCAAAATTTAGTCTTACTCAAACTTTGAACATGACTTAACTTAATATATTTCAATATTGATCGGTATTACTCGGTTTTTCGGGAAAAATAATATAAAAATCCAAAAGAGTCATAAAAATTTCGAAAATTCAAAATTCAAATTTTGAAAAATCCAGAATTTTCTTAAAATTTTCAGAATCTTAAAATATTAGTATTATACGGTTTTAATATTATTTCGTAAATAAGACGTAAAACGAGCATTTTAAGTCGGAAAATTCAATAATTAACTTCATAAATGCAAATTAAATACTAACAATATTTTTAAACATTCCAAAACATTTTAAGAACACAAAATGGACAGAAAATTAAATGGCACATAGCCCCATAGCCGAAATTTTAAAACATGACTCTAAATATTCAATTTTAAATGCTACTTTTAACAAATTAAAATTAAAACAAATCTGAAACTTTTGGCTCCCAAGAATATTTTCATGATGAACATATCATATATGACTAATATGGGTTACATATTTCGGCCATTTTAACAACTTTTGCAAATTTTAACGATTTTCGTCATATATCGTACGATTTTAACCTTTAAAATTATTTCACAAGCATAAAATAAGATAAAATTCTCGAAAATTTTATACATGCTGGAAATAATATATATGACATCGTGTTAAATTTTATGGCCAAATTCCAACTTAACTATTAAAGTCAAAATTATGTCACTAATTACCCGATTTTTACATTAAAAATCTATAATGTTGCAATATTTGAGATAAATTTCTGGAAAATTCAACATAAATTTTAAATATTGCATGTGACATCCTCATAAATTTTTATAGTCAAATTCATAATATAACTATTTTAACCCATTTTTATTCATCTTATTGCATTATAACACTTAAAATTCATATCACACGTTTTATAAGTCCATAATTTACGAAAAATCATATTCATATTATAGAAAATACATTTTATAACATACTGAAAAATCTCGGCCAAAAGATGATTTTTGCTATTTTTCCCAAAAATAAACGACTTTAACCATTAAAACTTTATAAAAACCGAGATTTAATATACCATTAATCAATATTCATGCAAAATATATTCCAAATATTCTAAAAACATTTTAGAAACAGTAGGTATTCATGCTAAATAATTTCGTGCATATCATATATCAAACGAAAATTCAAATTTTATTTTGTTATCACTATAACTCCGTAAAAACGTAAACGGAAAGCATGCAAAACAACCTATTGCTCTGATACCAATTGTTGGGTTTTATTAGTTACTCATAAACTAATCTTTAGTCATACAAACATAATATTTTAATTAACCCTTTAATTAACATATTATAAGTGATCTTAAGCATGCTAAAATGCGGAAATAAGAGAGTATTCGAACCCTTACACACGGTCCAAATATTTAGCAAGGATGATCCTCCAAGTACCCAAAATAGAATACCTCCTTTGGATGCACCAAAACAACCCTTAACCAACCGAGATCTTGAACAAGCTAGCACAAAACCGGTTTCTCCTTAAACTTATTCTAATCTCTCTAATTAGAATATTATTTCAATACTACTAATAGTATGTTTTATTATCTTATAATATATATTTTGAGGTTGTAAAATCTCTTCTTACTTAGTCAAATTTTCGGCTAGAGTAAGAAGAAGGAGTAGAATGAGGCTTATATATTTTGTATATATTAAGCATGCATCTTATTAAGATAACAATTAACTTAAGCATGGCATGGGGAAGGAGGCTAGCCGGCCTTAGGGAACCACAATGGGGAACATCTTGACTTCTCAAGACACTAGGGTGGCTCTAGGTTAGTGTTCTCTAGGTAAGTTTTAATGATTGTGTTTCATACACTAATAAACACAAAACATACCCTTAACTAACCTACATAAAACCGGCTACCATATTACAAATGGTCCATTTTATGATTTTGTCAACTTTACAATTGTTAATTGTGTCACATGAAATATGTCACAATGTTAAAAAATAACAATTGTTTTAATTTAATCATACATATTTAACAAGTAAATATTATTCATAAATTAATAAATCATATTTATAAAGATGATTAGTAATTCGAAATTACTATTAGTAAAATGGTCATTCATAATATATCGTCAATACGATTTACAACCTTTGTATTAATTATAACCCAATTCATTCCAATTACGATATAATAAAATATCGTTTACTGTTTAACAATTGACACGTTTCAATTTTAAACATAAATCTTACAATAAGATTTAACCTCTAATTTCTCGATATACGAGTTTAAGGAATATGATCAAATCGTATCAATACACATTTGATCACTTTAACAATTAAGGGAATTGTCCTAAAGGTGTGACCTAAAGGGATCAACTGACCATCACCGTCATACGACAGTAATGTCAAACTCTAGCTAGCCAATCATTACCGATTAATGTTGGTCAGTTGACTAATATAAAATCGTATCATCCCTTGCGCATTCTCGTTATGAGATTTAATTACGTGATCGCACTATTGTTGAGGACACATTTCCCAACACAACGGTAGCGATTTCTTTAATGAATTTTTTGCTTCCGATAACGGTCAAGGATCGCAATTTTACGAGCAATACTCCAGCCAAGGACCTCAATTCAACAACGATTTCAATGCAAATCAACATTATCGTTATTACGAAGAACGTTGTTACGGTTCTACCGAAAGCGGTTTTTTCGAAAATACTAACCACGATAGTGATTTTGTTAATCGCGGAGAGGGTGATTACGGGTATGAAGAATCGGAAGCTAATGAAACGGATGAAGTAAGTGTGTCTTACGTACTTTAATTTCTTATACTTTGTGTACAAGTTGTTTTTAATCTGTAAACTTTGCCATGCAATTTCACGTACGAACACGTTGTCATGTGGATCACACGACATAGCCAAGGCCATGTCGTGTGGTTTACACGACATAGCCTAGGCCATGTCGTGTGGTTCACACGACAGTGCCTTGGCCTTGTCGTGTGGTCCACACGACATGGCCAGGGCTCTGTCGTGTGAACCACACGACAAGGCCAGGGCACTGTCGTGTGAACCACACGACATGGCCTAGGCTATGTCGTGTAAACCACACGACATGGCCTTGGCTATGTCGTGTGATCCACATGACAACGTGTTTTTTTTTTTTTTTTTCAATTTTCGTTTAAATTTACGATACTATTCATTTTTAGGCGTCGAATAAAGGTCACGACGGATACGGTGAAGATTATAGTCAACACTTTGAATTCAATACTACGTTTAGCTCATTTGAGGAAGCATTTGATCATTCAAATGAAGTTGCATATAAATTGGGATTTCATTTGGTAAAAGTGAAATATCAACCAAAGCACTGTCCCCCGTATAATGTCGTCAAATGTGAGCGTCATGGAAAATATACTAGTAGGGCTAAGGATCCTGCCAATCCCCAAAGAGAAACATCGACAAAGAGGTTTAATTGTCCATTTGATCTTAGAATGGTTAATGTTGCTGAGGGTTCTTGGGTAGTAAGACCGAAGTGTGGTTTGCATAATCACGAATTGGGAAGCTATTTAGAGGGTCATAGACGGCATGCTAAACTGAATAACGAGCAGAAAGGTTTTCTGAAGGGTTTATGGCAATCTAAAATGAAACCCGGAAAGGTTAGAAATGCATTCACGCGCAAATATCCAGATCAACCAGCTCCAGTAATTAAACAAATATACAACCAGAATGCAAATTTCAGTGCTGAGGATAGGGAGGGTCGTAACAGTATACAGTACATGTTACATCTCGCAGGTCAAGACAACTATTTTTGTGAATTTACGAGGCATCCTGACACGAAAGCTCTGACAAACGTATTTATGGCTCATCCCGAGGCCATTAAAATGTTTAAAACGTGGCCTTATGTTGTCTTGATCGATTCTACGTACAAGACAAATAAGTATGATCTGATACTGGTTGAGTGCGTCGGAGTGACACCGGTTGGTAACAGTTTTCTTATTGCTTATGCCTTAATAAAGAAGGAAGATGATACTGGGTATACATGGGTTCTGGAGACTTTGAAGTCATTGTTAGAACCAGGTGTTGAACCAAATGCTATTATCACTGATCATGAGGGAGGTTTAATGAAAGCAATTCCACTTGTGTTCAATGAATCTCGTCATTTTCTATGTTTATGGCACATTTACAACGCTGTTGAGGCATATGCAACAAATTTATTGAACAATGGTGTTTTCGGTAAATCGGTAGCCCACGGGGATTGGAAAAGCGTTATCGAGGCTAAATCGTGGGACAAATGTCAGCATAACTGGGAGCTCGTTAAAAAAAACACAAGAAACGTCCTCGTCTGGTTACTTACCTCGAAGGTACATGGTGGAAGCACATAGATAAGTTTGGGAAATGTTTTACCGATACGATAATGCATTTTGGTAATACGTCAACTTCTCGTGTTGAATCTGCACATGCTGTCCTGAAAATGTGGTTCGGTTCTGCATCACTTGCATTGGATAGTATATGGAAAAGGGCCGATTTAATGATGCAGGGGCAACATATTGAAATTAGAAAGGCACTTGAAAATTCATTAAGCAAAACGCTTGTCGCGAACATCTATCATGGGAGCATTTATTCAATGTTACGTTGTAAAGTGTCTGCGAAAGCTGTTAGGATAATGCAAATGGAGTACACAGAGGGCACTAAGTTGGGCAACGACTTGTGGACCGAATGTTCACACAGTCTAGTATCCAGTCACGGGCTTATGTGTGCCTGTATGATACAGAACGTTTTGGATACCAATGCCAAAATACATATAGATACTCTTCACAAATTTTGGTCTAGTTTAAATTACACTAATTCAAGCCAGTGTCGTACAAGCCAGAAGGATGTGTTGGAGAGTATATTTGAAGAAATTCGGAATGCCCGCCCTGAAGTGCAGAGGAATATAATCGAGACTTTGTACAGTAAATTACATCCCGAGGATGAAGTTGTTGAGGAACCTGAAGTTGCAGCCACACGACGTGGTCGACCTAAGAAGTCCAATACCCGTAATAAATCAGGGGTCGAACATGCACGTCGAAGGAACCCGACTTCAAGTAACACAACGAGTAGCGATGGTTCAGGTAAACAGTAATAATTTCAGTAATTGAACAGTAAATTATGCATGACTAGATTTGTAACAATGAATTAATAATTTTGTTCCTTGTTTCCTATGTAGGTTATGGAGCACCGCTTGACGTTAACTGGGACGATATTACCGATATACAGGATTCGTATTTAGGTAAGTACATACCATTAGTGAGCCTTGATTTTCTGATTGGTGTTTTCGACCCGGAGGGAGATGGACATTGCGGATTTCGGGTGATGTCGCATGCAAAAACAGGTACACAAAAACATTGGGTAAAAATGAGATATCAAGCCGTTGTCGGGGTACGGAACCCGTCATTTCATCCTTTCTGTTTTGGTGACGTCAACAAAACTTGCAAACGGTTGAAGTGGACGCAACATACAGGTTGTCCGAAGGAATACTGGATGGAAAACTGGGATTTGTTTAATTTCGCCACTATTTTTAACTGGACAATATGTTTAGTGTGTACAACGTACGACCAATTCGAGACACCAGGATCAGCTACATGGGAGAATAGTTGCACTTACCTTCCTTTAGATGTCGGACCCGGTGTTAGGGAGCCTTCCGGTATTCTATGGATCGGTTTTACAGGTAATCACTGGTTTCGGCTACGTATGCAACATGATTGTCCTATGCTTCCAGTACACCGCATGTGGGAAAGGCACCGTCATTCCAATGTAGGACACTATGAGGAAATATACACTGAACGGTTGATGCTTTGGTTGCATTACGTGAATGCCAATTTCACCCCACAAACATTTAACTGGGGAAATAACAACTCCCAGGATGACCCATTTGTTATTTAATCTTCTGCATTTGTATATGTTATAGTTTATTTAATGTTTACGCATTTGGATAAACCTTGTACATTGTAGAACGTAATCTCAAGTATTGAACTCGGCTTTATACTATTTACTAACTCATCCTGCAATTGTGCAACGTATAACCAAAGTTACTCTATGCCTAAATAAAACAAACCATGTCATAGCAAATTAAAAGAAGTTCATAATCCTACAAGTGAAACAGAAGTTCAACAAACAGAAACCAAAGTCTTAGTACAAGTTCAACATCCTACAAATAAAACAGAAATCCAACAAACATAAAGCAAACACAAACGCAACTAACAGAAGTTCGACATCATCCAAATCATCGCCCTAGTTCCCGCTGTCACGAGACCTCCTCGAACGTCTACCTCTGCCTCTACCACCGACACCATCTTCACCTCCTCTGCCTCTAGTACCGTCACCATCTCTACCTCCTCTGCCTCTGCCACCGTCAACATTTGTACCTCCTCCTCCGCTACCACCGGGCTGGCCCGAACCAGTGTATGAGTATGCACGAAGCTGGGGGTGCAATGTACCCATAAACTGTCGCCACTCTTCATAGCACGCCGGATCGTCTACATCTTCATACTGTGAGAACCTCGTGATAACGGATTGGCCAATCTACAAAAGAAACAACAAAAAACGTACAAAAACAAATTGAATTAAATTAATCATTTAGTAAATTAAAACAAATAAATGTGAAGTTACACTCACCGTAGTCGGGAAGTACGACCTCGCAGCAGGCAAGTCGGCGTCGTAATACTGGACATCATTCATCACCAAAGGGTGTGACACAGATTGGTATCAGTCCATGTACCCATCCACTGTAGCACAAGGTGGGTGAGCCGGGAGTGACATCCTATCTGGTACAATCTTGTGGTCCCGCCAGTTACACCAAGTGTGGTCACAAAATGCACCATTGAATTGCAGATCGTAAGTCGCGGACTTCACAGGACGATATGCCTTATCCGGAACGGCCATGGGAGAAGGCACAAGCTGCATGTAACCAAACTGCCGAAGACAACGATCTGGCTGATAAGGCTCCAATATGTCGATGAAGCGCAACAACCCACTGTATAGTGTACGAGGATGCTTCAACTCTGGGAACAAGCGATATGGTGTCCAAGTGACTAGGTCAAACGGCATCCTATCAAGCTGAAGCCGATACGCCTTAAGAGCGGAAACATGGTCTTGCCTCGGAGTTGGGCTAGTAGTCCAGTAGGCTGCCCCAGCAGTGCCAGGAAAAGATGCCAAAGCATTCACGGTCGTCGGGCGGAACGGGGGGAAGTACTCATAAATCCATGACTGCAGTAATGTCAAACAACCACTAATGCCCCTACAATCAGTCCTCGTGGCAATACCCAACTGCCTATATAAATAAGCAAGAGTACCCGCTCCCCAAGCGTAGCCACCAATGGTACTCACATCTCTAAGCATACCGAAAGTGTTCGCCCTGACCCTATCACTTGTCTTATCTACAAATAAAGTAGATCCCAGTAGAATCAACAAAAAACCCTGTGCCTCAGACCTAGAGCCTAACCCGTCATTTTCCACCATTTCCTTCACAGCCTTGTTCAGTATCGAATTTCCCCTAAGAATTTTGTGATCCTTATCTGCTGAATATTCCCCGTGAAGCTCCATGTCGGTCATACCTAACATCTCGGTCATGCCGATAACTGGATGCGCCAAATCGGACGGTGCAATGTTACATGGAAGACCATCAATGGGAATGCCGAGGATCTCTCTAACGTCGTGCAACAGGATAGTCATCTTACCCCATGGCATGTGGAAAGTATTCGTATCCGACTGCCACCTCTCAATGAAAGCACACAAAAGGGGCATGTTATAGTTCTTGTGCATAACATCGGGCAAGTGACTAAGACCCGAATCATCAACTGTACTCCGAGCAGTGTTACCCAACTTCCACTTACGGAGTTCCAAACAAGATCGATCCCTAGTGT
Source organism: Silene conica (assembly GCA_029255685.2). Classification (NCBI taxonomy): domain Eukaryota; kingdom Viridiplantae; phylum Streptophyta; class Magnoliopsida; order Caryophyllales; family Caryophyllaceae; genus Silene; species Silene conica. The sequence goes on along the minus strand of CM055318.2, from coordinate 74,108,443 downwards.
ACTTGGTTAAAATCTTACGCTCCGCCTGAGGATTATTCCACAACAAATATGATATGTGTCCACCAAAGCTCGAAATAACATCATGAACCAAAGGGCCTCCAGAAACGGGCCCAGTCAACAACCAACTCATATCCTTCCCTCTGGCTCTAATCTTTTTCCTAGGGTCAACTCCAGAACTGCTTGAACCCTCGCTATACCTCTCAAATCTGCCACCCTTCCCCCTCGTAACTCTTAAAACAGAAGTAGCCTCCTCCTCCCTAACTGCCTCCTCTTCCGGCTCATCCTCCTCACCCGGCTCCTCCTCCGATTGCAAATCCTCATGTTCAAGTACCTGCCTCTCGTACTCAGCAAACTCATCTGCAAAAAAGTCCCCCTGAATAGGCACAGACACCTCCACAGTACCAACACTACTAGTTCCAACTTTGATATTCACCTTCTGACGCCTATAGGAAGCATGAAGTTTCGTTCGACGAGAGTTGTCATTGCTAGACATCTACAAAAATTGAAAACAATTGTCTTAATTGACTATACAACGAAAAAAAACAAATACATTGTTCTCTAAAAAAAATTAAAAATGACTTACAAAAAATAAGACACACAATAACTGGAGATGGGTTGTCATATAAACAGTATTTTACGGTTTAGGGTTTAGGTTTTAGGGTTTAGGTTTTAGGGTTTAGGGTTTACGGTTTAGGGTTTAGGCTTTCGGGTTTATGGTTTAAGGTTTAGGGTTTCGGTTTCCGTTTAGGGTTTAGGGTTTCCGGGCTCGTGTTTAGGTTTTCGGGTTACGGTTTAGGGTTTAGGAATTAGGGTTTGTTTAGGGATACATAAGGAAGACAATTTTTTTTTTTTTTAAAAAAAAAGGGATTGTCGTGTAGAAAACACGACAGGACCAAGGCCATGTCGTGTGGACTACACGACACAGCCAAGGCCATGTCGTGTGGTCTACACGACACAGCCTAGGCCATGTCGTGTAATCTACACGACATGGCCTAGGCTGTGTCGTGTAGACCACACGACATGGCCTTGGCTGTGTCGTGTAGTCCACACGACATGGCCTTGGTCGTGTCGTGTTTTCTACACGACATGGCCTAGGTCGTGTCTTGTTTTCTACAACATATACGCAAAATCGTTTCGATAATTTCATACGAAATCGCAATTAAAACCGTCACAACTACCTAATCCAACAACAAAGCATTATTATCACACCTAATTTGGCTTCAAACATAAATAATTTCCACCTAAAATTACTAATTAAAAATCAATTAACATAAATCTAATCTAATAAAATAACAAAACTAATTAAATTACATACCTTAAATGGAAGAGGAATGATTGAAATTGGAGGAGGAGTGATGGATAGTACTTTGTTTGTGTAATTTGAAGAGCTTTTTTTTGGTTTTTAAATTTGAAAGAGTAAATAGGAAGAGTGGTAGTAGTTTAGGCAGTAGAATTAATAGGAAGAGGTAGTAGGTAGTACTCACAAGTAAGGGAATCTTACAAAACTTTATAAACCGACTCAAAAACCGTCTTAAAATCCGTCTTAAAAAGTTTTAATTATTAATAAAAATCGATGTTAATTTATTATTACAAAAACCGTCAAAAAAAATTTATGTCAAAAAAAACCATATTATCCGTCAACGAACCCGTCTTACAAACCGTCTAAAAAAACGTGTCACATAACCCTCTCAAAACAATCTAAAAAAAAGTCAAAATTATCAACAACAAAAAAAAGTGTAACATATAAACAAAAAAATCTACTCGAAAACATTCGCCAAATAAAACCTCAATAACCGTTTCAAAAACCGTTTCAAATACCGTTACAAAAACAATCTCAAAAACCGTCTCAAAAACCGTCACAACAAAAATACAATTTCAAAAAACAATGCCATAAATAAAAAAACGAAAAAAAAAAAAGATTTCAAAAATAGTTAAAGGGCAAAACGGGAAATTTCTAAAAAGTAGGGGGCGTAACAAGTAATACGGGGGGCGTGATATAGCAATTTTATTCATTTTCCCCAAATTCTTATTTTATGGTCAAATCTTATTTATTAAAGTAACAATCAACTTCTGACCACCTCAATTTTATTAATTGTAACCTTGTATTTTTTCAAATTTTACGAAATAATCTTGTCTTTCTATTCATTACATGTAACCCTATACTTTATACAAAAAAATTAGCATGGCCTCTACTTTACATTAGGTCAATCATGGCTATTAAGTATGATGATTTGGATAATTTTGTATGATGACATTAACCACTAATAACTCCCTCCTAATTTCCTTTCTTCTTTATTTCACTTTCTCTCTAATTTAACCCATTTTCTCTCACATCCTCATTTTCTTCTATTTTTCAATCTCAATTTCTCATTTTCCACAATTCTTCAAAGTAAAACGTTTGATTTCCAAACTTTATATTCAATGTAAATGAACATCATTGTGAACTGAAAACCAATCAAGCAACAAAAATAAACTGCCATTTTATATTATTAGAAGAAAAACACAACGATTTTCTCTTTTAAGACAACAGCAAATAACGACAGATAAAAAAAAAAATGTTGATTAATTTTCTTCCCACAAAATTTCTATACGAATCTTAAGAGAGATTGAGAAGCATGTGAAATGTCATTAGTGTTTTGACCACACTGAAAAGAGTGAAAAATCGGTCCGAATTTTTAAACCGCATCCGAACCGAAAACTGCAAATAAAAAACCGAAAATTCGGTTTTTTTATGAAACCGGTATCCGAACCGCATTTTTAGCGTTAAACTGAAGCGAATGTGGATCTCGTTTATTCAAAACCGGACCCCAGATTTTAAACCGGTTTAATAAAAAATCCTAAAATATATTCTACGGAGTAACTTTCTAGGCCTAAGCTTAAGTTGTCTAACTAAATCTAAAGTAATGACATGTTTGTTCATTAATGAGATGTTTCATTCGTATTTTAAAGATATATTTCGATTTTTCTGTTTTTGTTCAGTGTTTCGTTTATATATTTTTTTGAAATTTTCCAAAGTTGTATATTTTTATACCAACACAAACAGAAACACCAAGTGTTGCTTTTAATTTCTTTTTTGGGTTTTTCCCATTAATGCTCCTGTGGTTTTCACTTTTCCCATTTGTACCCCTATGTGTAGCACTTTACTAGTCGTACCCCTAAACTTAATTATTTAAACTCATCAGTAGACAAACATGTTTATGCCGTCTGTTTTAGACGTTAAGTGTCATGTTGGCACTCTATTTGCCAAATAAGCACCTGACTTGGCAAAGGGTTTTCCCGTTGATGCCCTTATGGTTTTCACTTTTCCCATTTGTAACCCTGCGTAAAAAATAATAAAAAGGAGTGAAAAATTTGTTGGAATTGAAATTACATGAGTCGGATATCCAACTTAAAGTTCAAATTTTCCGATGTTTAATCCAAGGTATTACAAATATATCTTATTGTTGATAACCGAAGATTTACCGAAAAAATTAAAAATTAACCCGACCTCAAATAACCTGCAAAAGACTATAGATACAAAATTTATCGAAACCGAAAAAATATAGGAAAAATTTATGATAGATCAAAAGAAAGAGGGAACTGAGAATTTAAAATTTAGTTGGTGCTTCAATGATGAAATAGGTAATTGACGCCGTCGGGTCGATATGAGCATTAACAGGTAATGACACTCGTCTTGTTTGTCGTCTTGGTCCACTTAATATAAAATAAGTTGTGAATATTAAATAATAATTTTTTTTGAATAAAGTAAAAGATAATATATAACGGTATTATCTCATGCGATATAAAAAGAGATATAATAAACGATATATTACATTTTTTTTATTAATTTAAAAGGGACATCGAAACCGAAAATGCAAAAATACAGGGATACAAGTGGGAAAAGTAAAACTACAGGGGCGTCAATGGAAAAAAACCCTTTTACCAAGTCAGGTGCTTATTTGGCAAATAGAGTGCCAACATGGCACTTAACATCTAAAATAGACGGCATAAGCATGTTTGGCTACTGATGGGTTTAACTAATTAAGTTTAGGGGTACGGCTAGTAAAGTGTTATACGCAGGGGTACAGGTGGGAAAAGTGAAAACCACGGGGGCATCAATGAGAAAAACCCTTCTTTTTTTTCTAAGAAATAATTTTCCCAAATTCTATTGTAATTTATTACACCTTTTACAAGGAAAACATGGCTTTCGTGGTTTTGTGAAACCGGTTTCAAAACCGGTGCGGTTAAACCGGATTTCCGGATACGGTTTCCATTTTCGAAAAAAAACGGTATGCCGATTAAATCCGGTGCGGTACCGGTATCATGAAATGAAATTTTTTAAAAACCGGATACCGGTTTTTAACGCAAAATCGGTGCGGTATACCACTTTTGCTCAGCCCTACATATCATTGCTAATTGTCTAGTAATTGCCTATCAACATGAAATTTTTGCCACAGTTTGACAGAATGCAAAGTAAAGATCACGCTGATAAATTTATATAGAGTAGAGGGTTATTATGTGTGTTGAATAAAAGGGCGAGGTTATCTCGTAGAATTTTAGAAAATATGAGGTTACCTTGTAGAAAATCCCTATTAATTAACTAGTAGGTTGTCCGTGCGTTGCACGGATTCTAAAACGATTTACTATATGTAAAATGTCTAAGAGCGTTTTGGTCTTTATTGTGTAAAAAGACTTGTAAAACAATTATAGGCTAACATAACTTGATTAGCGTCATTGCCAAAAACTGTAAATATGTAGTAAAGATTTTGTAATCAAGGTGTCCAATTAGATTGTATATTCCAATATTCCGGGTGCCAATTAGTAAAGCCTTTAAAACAACAATGTTCACTTCTACATTTACACCTTACACAAACTTGTATATCTTGTTTTGCACAAATTTTCATTGATCAAGACATGCCAATTCCACCTCTTAAAAAAGACGAGTTAAATGTCACCATTTTAACGCCAAATGTGACCATGTGAAAAACAATTTGTTAACTTTGAAAATTATACGGGTTACATTTGGCGTTAAAATGGCGATATTTAGTCCGTCTTTTTTAAGAGACGGGTAATGACTGTCTTCGGCAAGACTTATTGCTTGTTTTGATATTCCATACTTGAGTGGAATTTTTCTTGTTTTTTCCAATTAGTTAATTTGGAATGATAGTTGCAAATATAGCATACTCTACTATAGCGACTTAGCGAGTCTACTATTAAACCGTCTTAATATGAGAGTGGGTCAAGATAAACTTGGCTTCCATTACCACAAGCCTAGAGGGTTTTTTTCAAATAAAGAAGCACGTTGTTAGGTTCAAATCCCATTTTAAAACGCTAAAATAACAAAATATCAAATTTAAATTTCAAGGAGAGCACTTGCAATGTGATATAACAATTAACATTTCATGTCGAAGTCATATTTAAATTGAGCTTAGATTAGAGTTTTGATTAGTTGATTCATCGAACCGTAAATGCAGATTCCTAGTTGCGAATTTTGATATTTAATTAATCAAATTACACTCGTATCTTATGGAACACTTTTTTCTACATCTCATTCATTTCGTAGCAATTTTCAATACATTGTTTTGCTATCTTTAACTTTTTACTCGATATCTTGTTAAAACATTGTCTATTCGAGTGACGGATTTAAATATATTAACATTAATATTAATATTAATTATTCTTAATATTGATTTTCTAACATGTGCCTAGGACACGTAAGCCAATTAAAGAATTATGGTTGAGAATATATCATGTTAAATTAGAATTGAAACTCATATTTATTATAAATAGTGAAATAACTTTGTATTAGAATGAAATTATAAAAGGAAATATTTGTATAGAAAGAATGAAATTACAAAAAAGCCCCTTCACATATTTTTTGAAAAGTAATGAAATTTATTAGAAATTACAAAGTATGTAATAGTGTGAAAACAATCATAATACTTAATTACTCCGTAGAGTATTAGATTTCGATTCCGTTTAGAGCATCTGCATTGAAGAGGATGGTTTCATCCTCTTATTTCTTCTCTTTTCCACTAACTTTTTGACACCTCGTATTCTCTTTCATCCAAATCATTTTCCACTATCTTAATCCTCTTTCTCATCCTCTTTTATTTTTTTTCTTCACATCAAAGAGGATCTTCTTTCATGTTTTAATATCTTTTTAATATTAATTTATATGTTTTATTTATTTTGAATCATTTTTTTACAAATTAATAAGGTTCTTACTAAAAAAAATGATGGCGTTATCAAATAAAATACGTTACAAATAAATTAAAAACGAATTAAAAAAGATACATCAAATGAAATAGAATTGATTTTTTGACATAATATGAGATAAAAATGAGTGCTTATTTATAGAAGAAAAAAATACAAAATTGAATAGAATTAGTTAAGAATGCATTTAATACACGTAATTTACCAACATCAAATATATACTAAATCCATGTAATGAATACATTTCATATGTACGAAATGTAGTACTTACTACATGATTCCACATTACCACTTGCAATATAAAATGTAGTAGTTAATTATCATTAACGAAAATTCAAACGATATACGAAAAACGTAAAATTATTATCGTACAATATACGAAAAACGTAAAATTATTACCGTACAATATACGGAAAACGTAAAATTATTAACGTATAATATACGAAAAACGTAAAATTATTCCACTTACAAATTTTATACATTTATTTTAATAAAAATTATGTAAAATAAAAATTACATGCATCAATCATATATATTGAATGTTCGGCACAAGGGCCGAGGTTGTACTTCCTCTAAAAATAGAGGATGTCTTCCTCTTCCTCCTTCAAAGAGGATGGTTAATACAAGTTCTACATTGAAGAGGACATCCTCTTAGATGAGAGAGAATGCTAAGAGGATGGGTGATCCTCTTCAATGTGGATGCTCTAATCCAACCCAAACAATGATTATATTTATTATTATTATTATTATTATTATTATTATTATTGTTATGAACTTGAACACGAAGTAATTATTAGCTTTAATCATACGGATGAAGTATTAGATTGCTACTCGCACTCTCATCGTGCATTATAAATATAACTCAGTATTTGTTCTCTAAAAACATTACTACAAAACTCAATAATAATAATAATACTTTCTTAATTCAAGATTACAAATAAACAATCATGATGATGATCTACCGTAACAACAACAACAACGTCGGTGTTATTAACAACAATTTTCGCAAGACGCATCCTAACGATGGCAGGCACAATTTTTTTTAAAGTTTGGGATACCGTGTTTGAGGTCGAAGCTAAGTATGAGCTTAAACGCCCGATAGGCTTGGGTGCTTACGGTGTCGTTTGTTCTTCTCTTAATACCGTCACTAACGAAGAAGTTGCTATTAAGAAGATTAACGTTGTTGATAATTCCGACGAAGCTTTGAAGGCTTTGAGGGAGCTGAAAATCTTGTGTCATGTTCGCCATCACAACGTTATTGCTTTGGAAGATGTTATGGTTCCTTCAGCTAAGTGCGAGGATGTCTACTTTGTTTTATTCTTCTGTAATTCTTTGATGAGTCTCCTTCAAACATTCTGTAATACATGACTAATGTTGGGCCCCAAAATTACATAACTTTGGCCTACGACACGTGGCGGCACAACATTGGAGCATCTTGAAGAACACGGATCAAAGGGGAGAGGAGATCTCAGCCGCATACTTGCTATCACAAAGAAACACAAATAGGAAGTGTGCTGAAGAAGCTACACGGCCCAAGTGCACACATTACCTCAGAACAGCCCAATTACTTAGTCCATGCAATAATTAGAAATAAGCTAGTGTCCATGAAACGGTTGGGCCCTGCCCAACGGTCTTTACCCATTAGACCTTGTACCATCCTTATGTACTATAAATAAGGATGCATATTCATTAAGCAAGACTGCTCACAACCGACCTAGCAAATTACTTAGGAAAACCCCTTGCATTTTCTGCAAGAACACCCATCAAATGTTATAATTCTTAAACCTTTTCTGCAAGAATAACAACTCTTTTTTCTTCAATTCTTTAAATGGTTATTTAATGAGAATACTATTTGAGGGTTCTTCTCAATTTAATCCGAACTTTATTTTAACTAACAATAAAACGAACAAGTACTCTTATTCCCCTCTACTAGTATAGTCAGATGGGCTACCTGCTGAGCCGATTAAAAAACTTATTAACCCCTTTTCTTATTTTCTTCTATCATCTGAAAAATAAAAATACTTAACACCATTAATTCTCTTTTCTCCAACAAACCAAAACGTCAATATTGATCATTGCCACCACGCCCAATTAATCTTTCACTAATCTCGTTTTCTCCAAATCGTTTCAAATTCGAAGTTAGTATGATTTTGCTTTTATCTTTCATTTGTCATCTACTACTTATGAGGGAGATCCCGATATATTCTTCAAAGCAATTTAGGTATACTAACAAGAATTGGGTATGGAAGAAATACCAGAATTGCAAGTATTGTGGAGGTCACCAAAAACTGCATTAGCCTTCTTCAATACACCATTATTTATCTTTTCCTATTCTCATTTATTTTCTCCAAAACAAAAATGACCTTCTCAAAGTGCCATTAATCGCTATTAATCTTGAACATTTTTTATCTTCCCAAAACGCCAATTGATACAGATTTCAAAAACGAAAGATTCAGCGGTTTATGGTTACACTATATTGGGATTGAAGGAAGAAGGAATCAGGAATGTGTATTGTATAGTTTTTTTTGTTACTGCTTGTTTTTCTTTTTTTTGTTCATACGGAGTATTTGTTAATTGGTTAATTTGATTGGTTTTTTTTTATAATTAAGGATAAATATTTTCTGGATATTATTTTGCATTTTGTGTTGATTAGTAAAAAAAGTAAGTAATTCGTACAATTTATTCATTACCATTGCTTTTTTTTTCGTGGATTTGGATGGGTTCATTCTTTGAATAGGTTTTCTGATTTGTGATTTCCGGAAATTGAAGGAAATAAATTTTTGGGATTTTCTTAGATTTTTGTTTAAATAAGTTAGGAGATTTGTGTGTTTGATTTGTCATGGTTTTAATTATAAAGGGAGATGATATATAAGGGTGGGAGATGAAGTTGTAAAGAAATTACAAGTTAACCTGAGGAAGAAGATGAAGATCAATGGTGAGGAGAAAGATTGACTTAATTTTACCTGCTACTCTAAGTTAATAGAGTGAGAATTCTAATAAAAGATGACGAGTATGATAGGTGAGTATATTGTTAGTTAAAATAAAGTTCAGAGTATTTTGAGAAGCACTCATATAGTTCAGAGTATTTTTATTAAATAACCCTTCTTTAAAACACTTAATATGTCAACCATAATTAATGTCAACTTTGTTCAGATCACTATAACCTAACTTAAACAAACTTGGTAATTTTTGACCATAACATTTTGGCGCCCACCGTGGGGCTATAGTGATCGTTGTACCCAAAAAGTCCGTTGAAACCATCCTAACCATGTCGGGAACCACCTCAAAACAACCAACCCCTTAGCACCACCTTCATCCGTCAGCAAAACCCCATTACCATCCACATCCAAAGCCGTCATTTCTTCACCATCCACAACGGTAACGACACCAGTCGGTAGCAGCACTTCTACCATAGCACCAGCCACTTCATCCTTACCGCCCAGAGTTGCCGTCGCCATGCAACCAGACGTCGGGAAGAAACAAAGCCCAAGTCAGCTTATTCCAACTGTGGAAATGTGGCAATCGATGATGGAGGCAATCAACGGTCTGAAGAAGGATAACCAAGACCTAAGGGCGCAAGTCACCGCCAATGCAACATCCTCCCTGGCCGAAGCTGCAGAAAGACACCGAAGGAAAGCTTCCACAAGTGAGAAAAGGGCAAGAGAGGTCCCAGCGGAGATAGTCACGCGTCTGGATCTGAGCAGAGTCACCTCCCCAGAAGTGATAACCCCCAGCGGGCTCGGATTCCTGTCTTACCACTCACCACCTCACGCCGCTACACACGCAGGTAACGATATCATTAGGATGCAGTCTGCAAACACTAATTATTTTCACTCTGCAGGACCCTCTCATCAGCAGACTCCCAGATGGCCATCAGGGTCATCGACAGTGCCGTCCTTCAACCAACAGTTCAACGGGAGGAACGAGGTGGCAGGATGCAGCATGCAGCAAACTCCCTCCATCATCCACACCTCCCAGTATGCCAGTCCATTTCCACTAGCCAGTCAGGCTCCAGAAAACATGGAGCAAGAGTTTCTGCCTCCACGCGTAGCATCTACACTCTCTAACGCATGGGAGCAGAAATACAAGGAGCTATGGGACCTTGTCATTCTCATACCAGGAGTACCACAACCCCTGGAAAAGGCGACAGAGGACAGTTATGCAGATTCACCCTTCACCAGCAATATCGTCTCCGTTGACGTTCCAAAGGGGTTTACTCCACCAACAATGACGCACTACGACGGAACTGCTGATCCAATAGACCACGTCAATCAGTATAAGCAAAAAATGATGATGATAACAGCTGCCGGGCCGTTAAAGGAAGCGTGCATGTGTAAAGGATTTAAATCAACTCTCTCGGGAGCAGCCTTACAATGGCTGGTCAGCCTGCCTAATGGAAGCATCCCCAGCTTCGCTGAGCTGGTAAACGCCTTCAATCAGCAGTTTGCCAGCAGCCGGAAGCCAGAAAAACAAACGAGCGACCTATACTGCATCATCCAGGGTGACATGGAGCCAACAAGGGACTACTTAGCCAGATTCAACAATGAAATGGTGTCCATAACAAAGTGCGACGTGGCCACCGCAATCCACGCTTTCCCGCTGGGGGCTACCGGAAGGGTCAGATCTATACAAAGATCTAACTAAGTGGACCTGCACCAGTTTCGCTCAGGTACAGCAGAAAGCTTTGGATGCCGTCCGCCTGGAGGAAGATCCAGGACCCAGGAGGATCAGCCTGCGTGTTGAAACAACCTCTAGGAAAGCAAAGGAAGAAAGGAGCGAGAAGGCCAAGCCTTACAGCAGGTCAGTCAACAAAATATCAGGAGGGAAAAATTGGAAAAATGATCCAAATCTACCTCTCAAGGTAAAAGAGTATGGTTTTAATGTTAATCTTGCAGGAGTGATTAAAGCCCTGAAAGATATGGGGGAAAAAGTCAAATGGCCCAAGAAGAGGGCGGATGAAAGAGCGAAAGACAACAAGGACACCAGCTTGAGGTGTGATTTCCACGAAGAGAACATCGGCCATACTACGGAGGACTGCATCACTTTAAGAAAAGAGGTAAAATACCAATTTGACCAAGGGAACCAGAATCACCTGTTGGCTAAGAGGACCAAGGTCAACTCCACCAGTCAGGTCAGACCTTTTAGCCCTCCTGTTTGTACAAAAATTATCAATATAATTACAGGAGGATCAGAACTGTGCGGACTGACCTACTCAGCCGCAAAGAGGCATGCTACCAAGTCAAAAAGAGACAAACTAGAGAGTTCCTGCAGGATCAACAGCGAGGATCTTCCAGCAGTCAGTTTTGATGAAACTGATGGAAAAGGGGACGCAGAGTACCACGATGATGCCATGATAATCACCCTGTCCATAGGGAATTGTACGGTCAAGAAAATCCTGGTGGATACAGGAAGCTCTGTCAACCTCATTATGCTGGAAACTTTAAAAAGCATGGGATTCAGCGAAAGCGACCTGGTGAAGAAGCTGGTTCCCCTGGTAAGATTCAATGGGGAAACAAAGCACTCCCTGGGGGAAATCCTCATCCCCACCTACGCTGGAGGAATAAACAAGCAGGTAAGGTATCTTGTGATTGATGGTCCTTCCACCTATAATTTGATTCTTGGCAGGCCGTGGATCCACGATATGAAGACAATACCATCATCCTACCACCAATGCTTGAAGTTCCCCGCTCCATGTAGAGTGCAAACAATTAGAGGAAGCCAGGAGGAAGCAAGGAGCTGCTACAAGGTGGCACTCAAGCCTACATCAACTCCGCCACCAGCATAGCAACCAAAGGGGAAACGGCTCCAGGAGGACTACGTTGAGCCACCACAGTTGGAATTAGATGAAATCCCCCTGGATCCGCAACACCCAGAAAGGAAGGTCCTGATGGGAGCAGAATGCACAGGTGATATCCGTCTGAAACTTGTACAGTTGTTAAAAGAAAATATCGATTGCTTTGCTTGGTCGTATGAAGATATGGTAGGTATAGATCCATAGGTCATATCACACAAGCTGAGCGTGGATCCTAATCACGAACCCGTCCAGCAGAAAAGGAGGAAGTTTGCCCACGAAAGAAATCAAGTGATAAACCATGAGGTAGATGACCTCCTAGCTGCTGGAAAAATTAGAGAAGTCAAATATCCAGAGTGGCTATCCAATGTAGTAGTGGTGCCCAAGAAAAATGGCAAATGGCGAGTTTGCGTTGATTTTACAGATTTGAATAAAGCCTGTCCAAAAGACCTTTTTCCCCTACCGCACATAGATGCCATGGTGGATGCAATATCAGGATATGAAATGCTGACATTCCTGGATGCTTGGAGTGGATACAATCAAATCAAGATGGCTGCTGAGGACCAAGAGAAAACTGCCTTTCGATCAGAGAGAGGTATCTATTGTTACAATGTTATGCCTTTTGGACTAAAAAATGCAGGGTCTACCTATCAAAGGTTGGTGAACATGATGTTCAAGGACCAGATTGGAAAGACCATGGAGGTATACATTGATGACATGGTGGTAAAGTCCAAAGTAGCATAACAACGCTTCCAGCACCTGCAAGAAACATTCAGCACCCTGAGGAAGTATCAAATGAAGCTGAATCCTTCAAAGTGCACTTTTGGAGTATCCAGCGGGAAGTTCCTAGGGTACATGGTCACGCAGAGGGGAATTAGCAAGCACCGATCAGATTAAAGCACTGCTGCAGCTAGAGTCACCGCAAAAACCAAGGGACGTACAGAGGCTAACAGGAAGGGTGGCTGCCCTTAACAGGTTTATATCAAGGTCTTCAGAAAGATGTAAGCTCTTCTACGATATCCTGCGGAAAAGTAAGAGATTCGAGTGGACGGAGGAGCACGAGAAAGCCTTCAGGAGCCTGAAGCAGTACCTGTTGGAGCTTGTGTCCTCCACATGTAGTGTGATAACGTCATTGCACATACCCTTGTACGGACAAGTGGGAGATTGTTGGGGCTGGTGTCCTTGACAATTAAGTACAATGACTTATTAAATCTCTTTAAGGATCACAAGGGCATACTTTAGTATTATTATCAGTTGATCCACGTTTATCAATAACAGTTGGCTTGCTAGATAAGTTTGACGTTATTGTCATACGGATGGCGGTGATCAACTGGTCCCTATACGTCACACCTATAGGACACGTTTGAGAGATGTGAAGGTATGAAAATACAGTCACATTTATGCCGGATACGACTAAACAGTTAGTCAGAGGTATTGACTATTAAATTAGTCAATAAGATGTTGAGATTATTATTTAATACGGATTAAATAATTTTAGCTAATACAGATTACATGATTAATTCGTATATTAAATATAAACGGTTATATTTAATTAAATATTGTATTCACGTATTAATATAAACAGTTATATTAATTTGGGTAATTATACAATATCGTAATTTTATCAGACCATTATATTAATACATCGACTGCATTAATATCTGATACCATGTATACGATTTATAATAAATACCCGCGAATAATATTTAGCAAAACGGGTCGAATCACGCAAAGGGATAAGGTAAGAGTGGAGAAAGCCCACTCTCACCCACCCAATTCGGTCGACCCAATGAAGCTACACAAGGAGAGTCCTTCTCCTTGTGTCAGGTGATTCATGCTACTAGTTAATTCATAATCTCTAGAATTAGGGTTTTGAGAACATTCCATTCCCAAAACTCAGATCTCACATCTAAAACCTCACAAAACTCTCCCCATATTGCAAGGCAATTGGAGAGCCTTTCTAGCACACGCGGCATCATCTTAAACAAAGTCTTGGAAGCAAGTTATAGGAGGGAATTTACTTTAATTCCTGTTCTTAGGCCTATTCAAGCAAGGACCCAAGGTTGTATTCTTTTCATGTTTTTATTTAACTTATGACAATAATCTCAACTGTAAAATTCGTTATAATCCTTCACGTTTTAGGGCAATACATGCTTTATTCCCCACAAGTGGTATCAGAGCCAAGGCCACGAGATTTTACTTTTGTGATTTTCATAAGTTTTAATTTAAAAATTTTGAAAATTGATTTCTGTCGACGTGTGGGTCGGTCGACCCATTATTGTGGTCGGTCGACCTCTGCCCGCGTAGGGTTTCTATTTTTCGGCAGTTTCTCTTTTGTATAATCGATCTTGTTTTCGATTCCTGTTTACATATTGTTAATTAATCGATATTCTTGACAATATGTGAACCCTAATTAATGTTTATTTTGATTTACGCGTTTTGAATTGATATGGTCTATTTCTATATACTTTTCGTGCCCATTTTAGCTCATGTTTTATCATCGTTTACATTATTCTTCAATGTTTATTGAGCTAATTCCGTGTTCTAGGTAATTTGTATGTGGTTTAGCGATTTTTGTAGGAATTTCGGATTTCTCTTGCATTTTGACATTTACCGAGCATCACGGAGCTAAACAAAGTCGAGACAAGCATTCTCCGGGTAGTACAAGTGACGAAAAATGAAAGAAAGTCAAAGAAAGTCAACAAAGAAGTCAACCCTTGAAGAGCATAATGAGCAAAGCATGACAACTCAAGCATTACATCATTCTTGCAACGTCACCCATGTTCCCAAATGTAAACAATTGACGAAATGCGGAGTATTTGGACAGTGTTCTCACCCCGGTCGGGGTGGGCTGCCCCGGTATACCGGGGTGGCTTTGATCCCGCTATTTTCTGGTCCAGATTCAAGGAATGCTTACGTCATGTTCTTGCCCCGGTCCGGGGTGGCTGCAATCTACCCCGTCTCCTCATCACTATATATACCCCTTGATCTCATTCATTTGCACATCATCAATTAGCAAAAAACCATCAAGTTTTAGGAACTTTTAGCTACATTAAAGCTTGTAAAAATTTACTCTTTGTTTTAGTTCATTTTCTTTATAAAAATAGTTCTTTGGTTATTCAAGCATTTTCCGAAGCTATTCGCATTTCATCTTCCGAGTTCTTATTCCGTTAACTCCCGGTATTATCTTTCTTTACGGTTTTATTTCGTTATTGTCATTATGTTTATCTTAGTTAATAGTATAGATAATCTAGTTCATAAAACCATGTGTGAGTAGTTTTTATATCTAGGGGGAAACCATGCTAGATTAGTTGTTAGGTCATGTTAAATTATTGATTTTGCATTATCGTATGGTTGGTTATATACATGCTTGTTTCATTTGATTAATTTATGATTTTGACCATGATAATTGATAAATCATTATTCTCATCCTAAGACCGAAAGCCGGGATAGAACTTGATCGTTCGATAGTTGTAGTCATAGTCATAATTGTTAATTGTTCTTATCCTAAGATCGAAAGTCGGGATAGAATTAGGCATGGCATGTTATAGTATTTTGTTCCAATATACGCGAGAGCTAATTGGTAATCAATCTACGGTTAAACTCTAGGCCGAGAGGAAATTGTTATAAACCTAATCAACTATCGACAATGTATTTCTTTAATTTGACATGACTAAGCTCCTATATACATGTGTAACCCCAATCCCCTAGATTCTTCCCTATAATCGTTTACATCTTTATTCTTATAGTTTCTGTTTTAAGTAAATCTTCAATCAAAACAACAAACAACACGTAACCGACCTTGATAGAATTCTCTCCGTAGCTAATTACAATTACATCACCGTCTCCCTGTGGTTCGACCCCTTCTTCCCTATCTACATTAATTTGTATGTTAGTCAAGTCTAGGGACTTTTATTTTTGGCAGGTGTGCGATTAGCCTGGCCAAATTTTGGCGCCGTTGCCGGGGAGACACGGTTTTATTTTTGTGATTAGTAGAATTCTATCTTGTTTTCTTTTGTCTTAAGGAACACTTGTTCCTTGAGACCGTTACTTACAATCTCCCCTAGTTTGTTGTCTTATGCCCAGGTCCTCTCGAATTGGTGAACTTCTTCCCGTTGATCCCGAACCCGAGAAGTCTTTGCGTAGGAGATTACACTTCCTTAAGGAGATTGCCGAAGCCGCAACTCTTGCGGAACTTGATAACATTCGAAGTTTTTATCTAGAGGATCTCAGAAATCTTGAGGAAGAAGCCTCTACTTCTCAACCAACAAAGGAAAATATGGTGCGATTGTCTGATCATTCCAAGCCCACTGCGGCTATGCTCCCAAGGGGAATAGTCACGTCTCAAATTGGTGCGGTAAACTTTGAAATCAAGCCGGCCTTTATAAGCATTGTTGAAAGAAAACAGTTTGGGGGAACTCCTACGGAATACCCCAACTTACATGTACAGAATTTTTGTGACTATTGCTCCATGATTCGGCAACCGGGTGTTACACAAGAGCAAATAAGGGAGATACTACTCCCTTTCTCCCTAAAGGACAAGGCTAAAGTTTGGATAAATAAATAGCCTTGATCAAGTTGCATTGGGAATCAACGATTGGGATAGTCTAGCCCTTGCATTTTATCAAAAGTATTTCCCTCCTGAGAAAACACAACAATTAAGAAGTCAAATCACCGGTTTTCGCCAAAGTGGTCATGAAAGTCTACATGAAGCATGGGAAAGGTACAAAGAACTTCAAAGGGAATGTCCTCATCATGGTTTGGATTCATGGTTTCTTGCCATCACGTTCTATAATGGGTGTTGTGCAGAGTCTCGTCGAGTTTTAGACTCCGCAAACAATGGGAGATTCGATAATATAGATGTGGAGTTAGCTCACTCAACCATAGAATCTATGGCGGTGCACGACTCTCAATATGTCAACTCGAGAAACATCCCATTAAAGGCAAAGGAAGAAGATCTCGGGATTGCTCTCTTGAAAGCTCAAGTAGCTCTTCTCCAAAGACAAGTCGACAATCAAGGATCAAGTTCCTCTCAACCTCATGAACAAGTAAACGTGACAAGTCAAGTTGTGGTATGTGAAGCTTGTGGAAGTGCGGGACACGGATTCCAAGAGTGTAGAAGTAATATGGAACAAGTCAATGCCTACCAAAGCTTTAGGCAAAATTTCAACCCTTTTTCCAACACCTACAATCCAGGTACAAAGTTTCATCCAAACTTCTCCTACAAAAGTACAAATGTCCTTAACCCACTACCACCAAGACCACCACAAAATACTGCACCACCAGGTTTTCAAAATCAAGGACAAAAGAACCAGTTCCAACAAAACTTTCAACCTTTCCCTCAACACCAATTTCCAAATCAACAACCATTTCCCCAACAACAATTTCAAAACCAACAAACTTTCTCTCATCAACAATTTCCAAATCAACAATCATTCCAAAATCCACAATCTTTCCAAAATCCTCAGAATCAACAAGGTCCATCATCAAATCTCCAACAATTGAGTGAGATAAGAGCACTATTGGCCCCAGTAGCTGAGACACAATTGAACATGGCTTCCCACATTCAAAAGACCGATCAAGCTAGAGATGCTTCAATCAAAATGCTTGAGACACAAATTGCTCAACTTGCTACATCCAACCCTCAAAGACAACAAGGCCAATTACCACCACAAGGAGCACAACCTCATGAACAAGTTAATGTCATCGCTCTATGGAGTGGTACCACCTATGATGAACCTCCAATGCCCAATGATACTAGCGAAAAAGTGGGTAAGAAAGACAATGGTGGAAGCAAGGTTGATAGCTCTAAAAAAGGTGAAGAGGAGTCAAAGCAGGATGATGACCCAATAGTGGTGGAAGATATAGAGGAAGAGCCTCCAAAAGTGAATGACAAAGCTAAGGAGCCGGAGAAAATCCAAGTGCCATTTCCACATCGTTTGGCACAAGCTCAAAGAGAGACCCGACTCGGTAAGTTTATGGAAATGATGAAAAATCTCAAGGTAACTATCCCTTATCTAGAACTTATCACTCAAATACCTTCTTACACTAAATTCATGAAGAAGATTTTAACTAAGAAGAGGACTATTGACAATATTGAAACAGTGGCCGACACTTCCGAGTGTGAAGCTTATTTGAAAAACTTGTCCCCTCCTACGTTAAAAGATCCCGGAAGTTTTTCCATACCATGCACCATAGGCAATTTTCCAATTGAAAAAGCTCTATGTGACCTTGGTGCGAGTGTAAGTGTCATGCCTTACTCGATTTACGAAAAACTGAATTTAGGAGCTCTTAAGTGTACTAGTGTCACCCTACAAATGGCGGACCGTTCTATCAAACGCCCCTTGGGTGTGTTGGAGGATGTTCCCGTCAAGGTAGGAAAGTTTTTCATTCTGGTTGACTTTATCGTGCTTGACATTGCCGAAGATGCGCAAATTCCCATAATTTTGGGTAGACCATTTTTACATACCGCGGGTGCATTGATAGATGTTAAGAACGGTAAGTTGATTTTAGCCGTAGGGGATGAGAAGGTGACATATAGTTTGAGTCATGGTCTTAAGAGTCCAATGTTGGAGGAATCTTGTTATGCTTTGAATAAAGCTAACCCCTTGTCTCAATCTTTGAGCAAGGACGTGGAAAATTCTTTGAGCTCTTGTGTAGGAAATGGTGAAACGGTAAGCAATGGGAAAAAGGTTTTGATGGAAGAGAAAGCTCTTGCAAGGTCCCAGCCATTCAAGAAGATGGTGAAGAGTCGACGTAAGAAGAAGCTTATCAAGGATGGTCTCAATGTTGGTGACAAAGTGCTTATGTTCAACCCTCGGAAGAAGGTTTCTCCAGGCCCTTATATCATCATCGACAACGACAAGATTGGGTCCTTTGAAGTGTTGGCCCCGGATGGGGAGAAGATCAAAGCTAGTGGCCACTACTTGAGGCCTTATCATGAAGAAGCAATGGTTGGGATGGTAGAGGAAGTTTTCCTGAAACTTCCGGATTCTAAAAACTGAATTTTTGTGACATTTTGTCTAGCAAGACTTTAAATTGCGCTTCTCGGGAGGCAACCCGTGTTTTAATCTTTTTATTTTCCTTTTTGAATAATGTTTCGGTTTAGGTAGTATAGAAATAAGTAGATTTGTGGTATGTTGAATTGAATTTGCAGGTACCATACGAGGAAAGTAGGAAAAAGAATGCTAGAAAGGAAAAAGAGGACATATCAAACTCACCCTGGGGGTTCGGGGCAAGCTACCCCGACCGGGGTCAGAACAACATCATTCGGCATTTGGTAAAAAAAAAATCTGAAATTTGGAAAGAAAAAAATAGAGGAAACCCACCCCGATACACCGGGGCAAGCCACCCCGACCGGGGCATGAGCAATCGTGCTCGGCTTTTTCTCAAACAAACGGGCTGCTCGTTTTTCATTCCTATTCTTTCAATCTTATTTTCCTTTCTCCTTTCCTCCTCAAGGTAACTCTTTTCTCTCAATTACTACTAAATCTCATCCTAGCAATCTTTCTTCAAGGGTTTCTACTTCCATTTCCACTCTCAAGTAAGTTATTTTACTCATGCTACTCTAATTTATCCTTAAATTGATTAGAAATTGCATTTTTCACTAACCCTAACTTCAAATTGGGGAAAATTGATTTTGCCCTTTGTGGGTGAGGAATTCAATTTCTAGTTTGAATTAATTGATTGTAGAGTTAGTGTGCATAATTCACATTATGAATATGATTGTTTGATACTAGCTTGGGGGAGGGTTAATAATCTAGCACGTTTGTTTTTCTTTTTGCCTTTTCTTGTAATTCCCTTTCCCCTTTAAACTTGTTGGTTAGTTAATCGTCTCTATGATTCACATTAGGGACAATGTGAAGTTTAGCTTGGGGGAGGGATTGCATTTGCATTCTATCTTTTTGTTTTTGCATATAGTTTAGCTTGAATAAAATGATGATGAATTTGATGATGCCATGCTTTGCTTGAATCTCCTACTGTTTTCCTCTTACATTTCCCAATTTTCATGCTCTTTGGAATCTTTTGTGAGTCTACTATGACGGAATTTTGGCTTACATAGGGATGTCTTGACATAGTAGGTAGAGAATGGATTTTTGATGTTTTTGGCTTGATCTTTTGGCATTGGCAACCTACAAAATTGAAAGTTTTAGAGCCTCCTAAGACCGCTACACTCTTTTTCGGTCTCATCTAGGTGTGTGAGTAGGTCTCCTCATGGTTTTGTGTTACACCAAAAAGCATAAATATGGTTTTTATTCCACTCCATAAGCATTGCATTCATCTTGTGAGTATTTGTAAGCTTTTCACATGATTCCATTTGCCCATTTTTGCCCTTTTACATATGTTTTTATTGATTTTCTAAGCTACATTCAAAATTTGCCTACCTTGTCATATTCATTGGTGTTTGGGTGCTCAATTGGGATATGGTTTAAATGTTGCCTATTATCATCGTGATTGGCATTGAAAAAAAAAATTTTTTATGATCAAGAAGTCGAGAAAGAGAAAAAGAAAAAAAATACCATCCACGAAAAAAAAAGAAGAAAAAAAGATGAAAACAAAAGAAAACAAAGAAAAGAAGCATGAATTGAAAAGAAAAGGAGAAAGAGAAAAAGTTTCCATGACATTCATCATAAAAATATTGTTGGGAAATTCTCATATGCTTTGTCTTGATAAGAGAAGTCATTTTGCTAGTTTTGACTTCAACATTTGGTAATGAGTTGGGTTTGATTTTGGATTGAGCATCCTTGCATTAATGGTTAGTTGCTAGCTTGAATTAGCTCCAATTACCATAACTCACATGTTCCCTTTCTTACCCATCACATATTGCTTTCTTCTTATGGCTTCTCTTATATACTTGTTTTTTGATTGCATTGACTATTGGATTGAAGTGCTTACCATATTAGATTGCCGGCACAACTTCATGAGTCGAGGTTAGGAGATTGTTTTCACATACAAACCTCCTTTACATTTTTATGTGTGCTTGAGTGTACCGTGAGAGTCCTTTGTCAAAATGATCGTGCAAAAGCCAAAGGGTCTAGATGAAATTCTTTACGCTACGCCGTCGTGTAAATCTAAACCATGTATTGCATCTTTCCTGTGCCCATGTTGTCTTCGGGATTTCGTCTCACAATTGTTTCATTAGCTAAAATTGAGATTTGTAATTGATGGGATTATGGAGATTCATTTTCTTGTCTTGGTTTATTTTAGCTTGCTTGAGGACAAGCAAGGGTTTAGCTTGGGGGAATTTGATATGCTCTATTTCTATATAATTTTCGTCCCCATTTTAGCTCATGTTTTATCATCGTTTACATTATTCTTCAATGTTTATTGAGCTAATTCCGTGTTCTAGGTAATTTGTATGTGGTTTAGCGATTTTTGTAGGAATTTCGGATTTCTCTTGCATTTTGACATTTACCGAGCATCACGGAGCTAAACAAAGTCGAGACAAGCATTCTCCGGGTAGTAGAAGTGACGGAAAATGAAAGAAAGTCAAAGAAAGTCAACAAAGAAGTCAACCCTTGAAGAGCATAATGAGCAAAGCATGACAACTCAAGCATTACATCATTCTTGCAACGTCACCCATGTTCCCAAATGTAAACAATTGACGAAATGCGGAGTATTTGGACAGTGTTCTCACCCCGGTCGGGGTGGGCTGCCCCGGTATACCGGGGTGGCTTTGATCCCGCTATTTTCTGGTCCAGATTCAAGGAATGCTTACGTCATGTTCTTGCCCCGGTCCGGGGTGGCTGCAATCTACCCCGTCTCCTCATCACTATATATACCCCTTGATCTCATTCATTTGCACATCATCAATTAGCAAAAAACCATCAAGTTTTAGGAACTTTTAGCTACATTAAAGCTTGTAAAAATTTACTCTTTGTTTTAGTTCATTTTCTTTATAAAAATAGTTCTTTGGTTATTCAAGCATTTTCCGAAGCTATTCGCATCTCATCTTCCGAGTTCTTATTCCGTTAATTCCCGGTATTATCTTTCTTTACGGTTTTATTTCGTTATCGTCATTATGTTTATCTTAGTTAATAGAATAGATAATCTAGTTCATAAAACCATGTGTGAGTAGTTTTTATATCTAGGGGGAAAACCATGCTAGATTAGTTGTTAGGTCATGTTAAATTATTGATTTTGCATTATCGTATGGTTGGTTATATACATGCTTGTTTCATTTGATTAATTTATGATTTTGACCATGATTATTGATAAATCATTATTCTCATCCTAAGACCGAAAGCCGGGATAGAACTTGATCGTTCGATAGTTGTAGTCATAGTCATAATTGTTAATTGTTCTTATCCGAAGATCGAAAGTCGGGATAGAATTAGGCATGGCATGTTATAGTATTTTGTTCCAATATACGCGAGAGCTAATTGGTAATCAATCTACGGTAAAACTCTAGGCCGAGAGGAAATTGTTATAAACCTAATCAACTATCGACAATGTATTTCTTTAATTTGACATGACTAAGCTCCTATATACATGTGTAACCCCAATCCCCTAGATTCTTCCCTATAATCGTTTACATCTTTATTCTTATAATTTCTTTTTTAAGTAAATTTTCAATCAAAACAACAAACAACATGTAACCGACCTTGATAGAATTCTCTCCGTAGCTAATTACAATTACATCACCGTCTCCCTGTGGTTCGACCCCTTCTTCCCAATCTACATTAATTTGTATGTTAGTCAAGTCTAGGGACTTTTATTTTTGGCAGGTGTGCGATTAGCCTGGCCATGAATCAAAGGTTAAAACTTGTTTTGTTTGAAAGTACAGCAATTTCGCGTTTTCAGAAACTCGTCTTGGTATTTTGTGGTCGGTCGACCTGTTTATTGGGTCGGTCGACCACCCTGCAGTTACAGGAATAAAAAAAAAAAAAAACCTCCTGTCAGGAGGTCGTTCGACCTGTTTATTGGGTCGGTAGACCTCTTTCCTGTAACAGTCGTTTTATTTTCGGAAAATAACTTGTTTTTTTTTTTCCCTTGGCCCAAAGTAATCTGCTATATACGGAAATAGTGTATTATTTTTGTGAAACGGTTCACTCCCGTATGATACATATTATTTTAAAACGGTTTAAGATAATGGATTATAAACTTATTAAAATTAAAGTGGTTAAAACAGTATAATCACATAATTTTAATCCTGATAAGGTGGTTTGGTAAAATTTGTTAATCATAATAACAGTATTATGTCATGTATAAATTTTAATTTTAGTTGATGCATTTTATTTATCGTCTTGTTGAATGCCTTGTGAATGCTTTCAATAACGTATTTACTTTTGCAAACGGTTGTAACTTAGTGTGGCCTTAGTAGATTGTGTTACCGTAATGATGGAACAAAGTCTTGCTTGTAATTTTGAGATCTTGAATCTCCGTTTTGGGTTTTTGCCATGTAATTACTTTTGTATTTAAATTAGAATGTAAATAGGGTTATATTTGTAATTTAAATTAGTAATTTTGTGAAGACCAAAGACGGAGACCGGATGCTCACTCCCGCTGCAAGGACCAAGATGGAACATCAAGACAAGCTTATAGGGTCCAACGGTGGATTCCAAGTTGTTTTATGTTTATTTTGGTAGGATAGGCCACACTAGGACTTTTATTTACGTTTATCGCATTTATTTTATGCTTTCATGGATAATAGCTTGCATCATATTCCGCCTAAAACCAAACCACCTATAACATGCCTGAAAACTGACTCATGTAGAGGTTACGCGTTAGTTTTCTGTGACAATACAGATGTCACATGTCAATTGCAAAGCCATCACTTTATTTCATTCATTCACGCATATGCTAGATATTAGTTCACTTAAAATGGATAAATAAAAGTTGATGGGGTCTTCCTCGTATAACCAAAAATTGAGAATAGTCTTTATAAATCAGACTCCCATGAATCACTTCTTCGTCGGTAGGCATAATATGACCCCTTCTACGTCGGGTAAGTGGGAACAGATGATTTATTTTATCTCAACATCATGGTCACTCGATACTATCTAGCGACTGAGATGGACTAATAGATAGGATTTACATAAATCTATCGACCAAGAGTTCCAACGGTGGAATTAGCCAAGTTGTGGGCTTATCAATATACGGAAATTGAGTCTTGGGATCGTTTATATAATTCTTGAGGGAGATCAATTATATAAATGCATGAGTCTACGAGTTTAAATTCTATTTAATATAGACTTAAATCACAACAATGAGTTGCTTATATGGTTCTGTTTTATCTTCTTTTCAGTGTAGAACACATTCAAATTAAACTGATGTATAACTAATGGCTGGTGAAGACCCAATGCCAAGTGCCAAGCTAGCACGTGAATCCCGGCTAAAAGCCTTCATGGACTCCATGAATCAGTCTACTAGACTGAGGAATGATGGGTCAAACTTCTCTGACTGGGAGGCAGCACTACGGAATGCTGCCATTGCTGACGGAAAGCTTAAGTACTTAACTGAGCCAATTCCAGCACACCCAGGAACTGGAGCTAGAGCTAACGAAGTTCGCGCTCATAGCGACTTCGTCATGGAAGCGGGTGCGATAAAGAACGTACTCATCTATGCAATGGAATCCAATTTGCAAAGACGCTTCATAACCCATGGTGCAAACAAGATTTTCACCACGCTCACTAACGAATTCTCAAAAGCTCCGAGAATCGTTTCTTATGAGCATACCTGTCGCTTCTTTGAGGCGAAACTCCAGAAGGGCCAAGCTGTTAGCCCACATATTCTCAACATGATTGAGAATATCGAGAAACTGGAGGCCCTAAACTGCAAGATCAGTGAGAACATAATCGTTGATCCAATGCTTCATTCGCTTCATGATGGGTTCGCCCTCTTTAGGGCCAACTATTACATGAACGACATGAAGAAGACTCTTCATGAGCTCCACTCCCTTCTCGTACAGACCGAGAAGGATCTGAAATTAAGTGGGAGCGTGAAGCAGGATGTTCTCATGATCTCCAGTAAGGGTAAGGGTAAGGGTAAGGGTAAAGCTAAAGCTCGGGACGACCTAACAGTAGGCAAGCCCAAGTTTAAGAAGTCATGATTTACTAAGAGTGGGCCAGGTGAGTCGAGCAACTCACAGGGCAAAACAAAGAGCAAGGATACTAGCATGGAATGCCACCATTGCCACAAGACTGGGCATTGGAGGCGCTCATGCCCCGTGTATCGTGAGGACATTAAGGCAGGCCGCGTTACTCCTGTTGGTATGTCTTCTTTTTCTTTTATTCACATGATTGAGATTAACCATGCAAGTTACGGAACTTGGGTACTAGATACTGGTTGTGGTTCTCATCTATGTAATCATGTGCAGGGCCTCCGAAACCAAGAACCTCTCATCAAGGGTGAGGTTGACCTGCGTGTCGGGAATGGAGCACGTGTTGCTGCAGTCTCGAGGGGAACATACGTGATCCAGCTTCCAAGTGGATTCGAGTTATCTTTATATAACTGTTATTATGTTCCTTGTTTGTCCAAAAACATTATTTCACTTTCTGCGCTTGACAAACTTGGTTTTTCATTTGTAATAGAAAATAACAGTTGTATTTTCTCATTACACAATATGATTTATGGCAAGGCAGTTTCCATGAATGGAATTTATGTTTTAGATCAAACCACTGAAATATTACATGTGAATAATAAGAGATTAAAGGTAGGTGACAAAGATCAAACTTACCTATGGCATTGTCGTATGAGACACATAAATGAGAAACGCGTAAAACAACTCATACGGAATGGAGCTATCTCAGCCTTTGATTTCGAATCATATGGCACGTGTGAATCATGTCTCATCGGTAAGATGACTCGTATTGCCTTCAAAGGTGTTGGAATGCGCGCTGCCGACCTATTAGGACTCATACATACGGACGTATGTGGCCCTATGTCGATCAACGCACGAGAAGGCTATAGGTATTTCATCACTTTCACGGATGATTTGAGTAGATATGGCTATGTCTACTTAATGAAGCATAAAAGTGAATCCTTTGACAAGTTCAAAGAATACCAGAATCGGGTACAGAACCAGCTGGGAAGAAAGATTAAAGCACTACGTTCTGATCGTGGTGGTGAGTATCTTTCACACGAGTTTGATCAACACCTTAAAGACTGTGGCATCGTGCTACAGTTGACTCCACCTAGAACACCACAATTAAATGGTGTGTCCAAACGGAGAAATCGAACTCTACTCGATTTGGTTCGATCCATGATGAGTCACACCGTTGTGCCTGATTCATCGTGGGGCTATGCTCTTTTCTCAGCCGCTCTAATACTTAACCGAAGTCCGTCTAAAGTTGTTGACAAGACTCCATACGAATTATGGAAGGGAACGGTCCCTAACTTGTCCTTTATTCGGGTTTGGGGCTGCGAGGCTTATGTCAAGTGGAGACACGAGGATAAGCTCGGCCCGCGATCGGTCAAGACATACTTTATAGGTTATCCAAAGGGAACTTTTGGTCATTACTTCTACTCGCCAACCGAACAACGTGTTTTTGTTGCGGCTAGTGCGACGTTCTTAGAGAAAGAATTTCTCGAGAACAAGTCGAGTAATAGAACCTTCGATTTATCGGCGGTTCAAGAATCAACTACCGAGCAACCATTGGAGGAAATAGTTCCTTCAACCGAGGCTGCGGTAGATATTCCTGAGGAACCTAGGAGGTCGGGAAGAGTCTCCATTCCTCTGGACAGGTACATTGGTATGGTCGAGGAACATGATATGGATGACGTCTTACTCCTAGAGGGTAATGAACCCTCAACCTATAAAGGTGCCATGACCAGTTCTGACTCAAAGCTATGGCTAGAAGCCATGCAATCCGAGATGGACTTCATGTATGAGAACAACGTGTGGGATCTTGTGGACCTACCTGCAAAGGAACGCCCCCTTCAATGCAAATGGCTTTACAAAATAAAGCATGCCGTGGAAGGTAAACAAGATATCCATAAGGCAAGACTAGTTGCTAAAGGTTCCACCCAAGTGTCAGGCTTTCACTACGATGAGATCTTTGCACCCGTAGTCATGCTACGTTCCATTCGGATTATCTTAGCGATAGCCGCATTTCATGACTATGAAATATGGCAAATGGACGTTAAAACCGCCTTCTTAAACGGTTATTTGGAGGAAGAGTTGTACATGGTACAACCCGAGGGTTTTATTGATCCAGAACATCCTAAGAAGGTTTTCAAGCTTAAGCGTTCCATCTATGGACTTAAGCAAGCATCGCGGAGTTGGAATTATCGCTTCGACCAAGTGATAAAAGAGAATGGGTTCATTCGATCAGTCGAGGAACAATGTCTCTATATCAAGTCGAGTGGGAGCAAGATTGTATTCCTAGTACTGTATGTCGACGACATACTCTTGATTGGGAATGACATACCTCTCTTATCTTCGGTTAAAGCATGGTTGAAAAAGCATTTCCAGATGAAAGATCTGGGAGAGGCACAAAGAATTTTGGGCATCCGTATCTACAGGGATAGATCACGTCGGATGTTGTCTCTCAGTCAGGAGTCTTACATAGATAAGATTCTAGAGAGATTCAGCATCACGAACTCCAAGAAGGGGTTCCTTCCTATGACTACTGGGCTTCACTTGAGCAAGACTCAAGAAGCTAAGACATTGGAAGAGAAGGAGCGCATGAGTCGGATTCCTTATGCTTCGGCTATAGGTTCGATCATGTATGCCATGATATGCACACGTCCAGACGTTGCATATGCATTGAGTATGACAAGTCGATTCCAAGCTCATACAGGTGAACCACACTGGATGGCCGTGAAAAACATTCTTAAGTACCTACGGAGGACTAAAGATTGGGGATTGACTTACGGAGGCGACTCGACGCTCTGCGCCACAGGGTACGCAGATGCTAGCTTCCAAAACGGATCGAGACGACTCGAAATCTCAGTCTGGATTCGTTTTTTACTCTTAATGGCGCTGCTGTCAGCTGGAAAAGTTCTAAACAAATTGTTATAACAGATTCTACATCTGAGTCCGCGTAAAAGGAGATATTCATTGATAAGATCGCTACGGATGAGAACATAGCTGATCCTCTCACTAAAGCATTACCACATGATAAGCATGAAGGGCACATTCATCCCAAAGGAATTAGATGTGTTCCTAAGTTGTAGTACTCCTTTATGAATTCATATAATAATTCATTTTCTCGTGTACTCTATTCAACCTCATTGTTATGATATATAATGTTTTGTTTTACATGTGGAATTGTACGCCAATTTTGAACACCACAAAGTGAACTGAATAACATTACATCGTTTTAGTCCTTGATTACCCACTTGAGCTGATAACTCAGGTAATCATTTTGTGACGTTGGTTGATGGTGGGTTCAACGAGCCATAAGTCACACGGCTGACTGACCAATCACAAAGGCGAGTTATACGGATATCTCGTAGGACACCCCGTGACAACGTTATGGAGTCCTAAATGTTTTTAAACATTGGGTGCCAGGTCGTGGATAGGACCTCCATAGTGTTCCTTAGAGTCGAGTCTTTTGACTTTCAACTGTCTCTTGAGATTAAGGCAGATTTTGGGTAACTTTGGTTTCTTTCCCACGGTCATCGTAACAGGGGCCAAGAGGACTTTTTCTGGGTTATTTCATGCTGCGCGATATCGGCAGGATTCGAGTTGAGGGAAATATCCAAACCCTTATCAGGATTTTATCATTTCTCAGGGCCACTCGAGGAGTAGTAACTGAAATGCATGGCCATGCTCGAATACAGATTCGTTTTATCAGTTAAGTTACTCTCTAGTCGGGGAAACCACTCTTGATACAGATCGCTTGTGAGATACGACCTTTGCGAATGCGGATTTGCAAATTGTCTTACATTGAGTGAGAGAAATTTTAAAAGGATATTAGAATCGGTTATCGCACCTACACTTGTACGGACAAGTAGGAGTTTGTTGGAGCTTGTGTCCTCCACATGTAGTGTGATAACGTCATTGCACATACCCTTGTACGGACAAGTGGGAGATTGTTGGGGCTGGTGTCCTTGACAATTAAGTACAATGACTTATTAAATCTCTTTAAGGATCACAAGGGCATACTTTAGTATTATTATCAGTTGATCCACGTTTATCAATAACGGTTGGCTTGCTAGATAAGTTTGACGTTATTGTCATACGGATGGCGGTGATCAACTGGTCCCTATACGTCACACCTATAGGACACGTTTGAGAGATGTGAAGGTATGAAAATACAGTCACATTTATGCCGGATACGACTAAACAGTTAGTCAGAGGTATTGACTATTAAATAGTCAATAAGATGTTGAGATTATTATTTAATACGGATTAAATAATTTTAGCTAATACGGATTACATGATTAATTCGTATATTAAATATAAATGGTTATATTTAATTAAATCTTGTATTCACGTATTAATTTAAACAGTTATATTAATTTGGGTAATTATACAATATCGTAATTTTATCAGACCATTATATTAATACATCGACTGCATTAATATCTGATAACATGTATACGATTTATAATAATTACCCGCGAATAATATTTAGCAAAACGGGTCGAATCACACAAAGGAATAAGGTAAGAGTGGAGAAAGCCCACTCTCACCCACCCAATTCGGCCGACCCAATGAAGCTACATAAGGAGAGTCCTTCTCCTTGTGTCAGGTGATTCATGCTACTGGTTAATTCATAATCTCTAGAATTAGGGTTTTGAGAACATTCTTTTCCCAAAACTCAGATCTCACATCTAAAACCTCACAAAACTCTCCCCATATTG
Source organism: Silene conica (assembly GCA_029255685.2). Lineage (NCBI taxonomy): Eukaryota > Viridiplantae > Streptophyta > Magnoliopsida > Caryophyllales > Caryophyllaceae > Silene > Silene conica. Next base: position 74,078,703 of record CM055318.2, on the reverse strand, counting down.
CAAGGCAATTGGAGAGCCTTTCTAGTACACGCGACATCATCTTAAACAAAGTCTTGGGTGCAAGTTATAGGAGGGAATTTACTTTAATTCCTGTTCTTAGGCCTATTCAAGCAAGGACCCAAGGTTGTTTTCTTTTCATGTTTTTATTTAACTTGTGACAATAATCTCAACTGAAATTCGTTATAATCCTTCAAGTTTTAGGGCGAATACATGCTTTATTCCCCACAGTACCTCAGCACTCCCCCCTATCCAAGCCAGAGCCAGGAGAGCAGCTCTACTTGTACTTATCCGTAACAGAGGTAGCGGTCAGTGGTGTTTTGGTAAGAGAGCACGAAGGATCACAGCATCCTGTATACTACATCAACAAGTCTCTGCTACCTGCAGAGACCAGGTATTCCGCTCCAGAAAAACTTGTTTTAGCCTTAGTAACAGCATCTTACAAACTAAGGCCTTACTTCGAATCCCATACAATTTCGGTCTTAACAAATTACCCTTTAAAATCCATATTGGGAAAACCGGAATTGTCTGGGAGAATGGCCAAATGGTCGGTACATTTAAGTGGTTATGATTTAAAATTTGAAACCCGTACAGCGATAAAATCGCAAGCCCTTGCAGACTTTGTTTCTGATTTTAGTCCAGGGCTACAGAAAGAAGCAGAAACAGCTATCCTACCCCCAGAAATCGACTCAGCAGAAAGATAATGGACGCTGCATGTAGACGGCGCCTCAAACAGCAGGGGACAGGAGTAGACATGATACTACGACCACCACAGGGAGACGTCATTATATTGCACTGACTGTACGCTGCGAGTTCACTGCAACTAACAATGTTGCTGAATACGAGGCGTTAATCCAATGATTGCAACTGGCTCTAGGAATGAGGATCAGGCACCTGCAAGTTTTTGGTGATTTACAACTCATAGTGAATCACGTTAATGGCGAATATGAAGCCAAGGATCCAAAAATGGTAGCCTACCTAAAAGTGGCAAGAGACTTGAAGGCAGAATTCGTCACCTTCGAGCTAAAGCAAGTGCCTAGGGAATAGAATGTCGAGGCTGACGCGTTAGCCAATCTGGGGGCTACTTTCAATCCAGGAGAAATTTCTGCAATCCCAATTGTCCACGTGCTGAAACCTTCAACTTCGGGACACGATCCAGAAGTTGACACATCGAGCACCCAGTGGGAAATGGAGGCAAGAGTACTCAGCAATACTGTCAGCCAAGAGGAAACCCCAGATTGGAGAACTCCATACATTGAGTGGTTGGCAAACGACATCCTTCCCCCAGAGAAAAAAGAGGTAAGGGGATTTAAAATGAAAGCATCCAGGTTTACACTAATAGATGGAATTTTGATCAGGAAATCCCTCGCTGGCCCCTACCTCCGGTGCTTGGGAGAAAAGGAAAGTCAGGCTATCTTGCATGACCTCCACAGCGACGAATGTGGAAATCATGCAGGGGCAGAAGCCTATCCAACAAAGCACTCAGGCAAGGCTACTTCTGGCCAACAATTCAAAAGGATGCTATGGAATTTGCAAAGAAATGTCTGTCATAAACATGCACTTGTGGTTCACCGGCCCGCAGAACCTCTGCACCCAGTAATATCACCATGGCCCTTCATGAAGTGGGGAATGGATATCGTGGGACCCTTACCAAGGGCACCAGGAAATAAGACCTACATGCTAGCACTAGCAGATTATTTTTCCAAATGGATAGAAGCAGAAGTCTTCCCCAGGTTACAGAAAATCAGGTGATATCTTTCCTTAAGCGTAATATAATTTGTAGGTTTGGCATACCTTCCGAAATAGTCTGTGATAATGGTTCTCAATTCATATCCAATAAGACAGACGCATTTTATGCTAGCTGGAATATTTCACTGTTAAAAGATGCTCTCATGTACCCTCAGACCAATGGTCAAGCTGAATCCAGCAACCGAATTGTCATGGACAACTTGAAAAGAAGGCTGGAAGAAGTAGGGGGCAGGTGGGCAGAAGAGCTACCCCTCGTCTTATGGTCAGACAGAACTACGCCAAAGGTCGCAACGGCACAAACACCCTTCAGCCTGGTGTTTGGAGCTGAAGCAGTGATCCCATCAGAAGTCAGGATCCCAACCCAAAGGTACGGATGCCTGACAGAGGAACGCAACCAGACAGAAATGGCCAGCAGCCTGGATACCATAGATGAACTCAGAACAAGCGCTCAAATCAGAATGGCGTCGTACAAACAAATGGTAGCGCGAGCATACAACAAAAACGTTAAAGTCAGAACCCTGCAGGTGGGGAATTTGGTTCTCAGGAAAGTCTTCCAGAATACCAAAAACCACAAAGCAAGGAAATTTGCATATAATTGGGAATGACCATACCAGGTAAAAAGCGCAACTGGAAGTGGCTCTTACAGGCTCATGGACATGGAGGGAAAGATGGTACCCAGGCCGTGGAACATTTTACACTTAAATAAATACTTCGTCTAAAAGCTGGAAGAACCCTCCAAAGCACATCGAAGTGGTACGCCTCCACCAAAACAACATGTTCTTATTCTTTTTCAACAACCCTTTTTTTTTCTTTTTCACTAGAGGTTTCTTTTTTTCTTTCAAAACATTTCCACTTCTTAGGATCATTGAAAAGAGCATTCCAAATTTATTCATGAAAGTTATTTTTGGGTTGCCAAACCGCCAAGTTGATCAAGGTCACCAAGACAAGATAATCAAAACCACTTCACATCACGGGGGTGGACAAGGTGACTCACATGCAAACCCTTGACTCGGTATTGGACCATGGTCAGAAAGATACTAGAAAAGCATGACGTAGGGTGTTTTAAAAATCATTCTAAAAGACAAAGTCACGACTAGAAGAATTATTTGCAATGGCCTAAACGATTTTGTCAAAGTTCTCAATTAGGCATTTTCAAAACATTATCCTAAATGCAACTATATGCCATGAATGCAACTAATATAGACATGTTATAATGCAAATGAAACTATCAAACTACATGCCAAACAAAACTAACACATCTCCTAACAGCACAAAAGCACACAAGCCACACACAAACTCCACAATACACTCCACATCCTCCAAATACATGCCCATCCTCCTCAATTGTAACAAAAGAACGAAAATGAGAGTGAGATAGAGGTTGGAACGATCATACCGTGGCGTCTTCAAAATCCAAATCGGTGCTCAAGCGAGTGTTGCCTATGCGAAAGGAGAGAAAACAAACACAGGTATATACAATTCTACACTAATAAGGTAAAAACATGTTTTTGAATTTTTCAAATTTTTCGATTTTTTTGGTATTTTTGAAGTTTTTCATACTTACAAAAGCAATCAAATATTCACAAGGTGGATATTTTCCCTCCCCACACTTAAGATTTACATTGTCCTCAATGGAACAAAGTGCAAAGGGGGAAATGAAGAAAAAGAACGAAAACAACATGTTTTTGGCTTTTTTTTTGAAATTTTTGAGAAAGTAAAAACTTGTTTTTGTATTTTTTTGAGATAAACGGTTCTTCCTCCCCACACTTATTTATATGCATAATGTGAGGAGGAAAACCGGAAAATAAAGAACATATTTTTGAAAGTTTTTGGTTTTTCAATTTTTTTGTATTTTTGATGTTTATGAAGGCAATAAAAACAAAAAGAGACAAAAGAAGATGAAAAACTAAAAACTAAACTAAATGCTCTAATCTACATGTATGCAAACTACATGTGACAATATGATACAAAAATATAAATCTAATGCATTTACATGAATGCAACTATATGCATCTAAACTAATGATGTGAAAACATGAAAAGAAAATTAAAAACAAACTAACTAAAGTAAACTAACTACTCTAAATGCATGCTAGAAAGGAAATGCAAACTAAATCGAAATTTGGATTAAGGGAGTTACTTGCTTTGGATTTTTCCATGGGGAGCATAATCATCACCAACCACCTCCAAAGGTGGTCACTCATCACCATCATCTTCATCACCATCACCGCCGGTTCCGCTAACATCTCCTTCGCCATTGCCCTCATCGACCACCATGTAGTCGCCCGGGTTGGTCACAAAATCACGGAAGGGAGAGGCATGCGACCCACTAGCTCCCGGGTCACCATACATGCCATGAGGAGAAGGGTGTCCTCGAGGGGGGGGGTCCGGGACTCCACGAAAATTCGGAGGAAAGATCGGGTTGGAGAAGTACCCCGGGGAAACATTAATCTCCCCGTAAAAACGCCCCTCGGGGGGCACATAACCCCTATCAGGAGGCATGTAGTATGACGGTCGACCACTATCCGGATGATGATAACCCTCGCGAACGGACCGATCATAACTCGGAAATGTCCCATAGGCTTGATCATGGTAGAGGTAATCAAGCCTATAGGTCACATCTCTATGCCGCTCATCGGCCAATGCTTGGCGCTCATCTGCTAGGTCCGCCGCTTTCTTCATTCCCAAGTCAACCCGGGACATGAAATCAATAAGCTCTTGGGGGCATGAAGATGAAGATGAACTGGAGGCGGAGGTAGATCCAGCTGGAAGTACGAGGGACCACTCTGGAACTGGGACATGGTAATGGGGGGCTCCTGAAATGGCTCAAACTGGAGGTCGGAAGGAGTGGCACCAACTCTATCTCTGGCGTAAACTCTCGGAGCACGCTGGTCGGGAGGGAGCTCCTCGGGGTCCACCTCAATATCAAGGAGGTAGGAGGTGTTCCTGGGGACGACTCCCATCCTCTCGGTGTTAGGCAAGGGCACCGAGTTCCTGAACTTATTGTCTACGCGTATCTGCCAATACTCATTACGATCACTGGGGTTATACTTGATCCACCCCAAAGCCTCCTGTAAGTATCGGCGAGATAACACGTTCTCACCCTGAATATAGTCAACAGTGAAGTGCCTCTGACAACGGTTACTGGCAATCAAAGTGACCATCCCCCCAACACAAATGAGGGTAGTAAGCTGAGGTTGGGATGCCAACCTACTCAAGTGAAGGGCCATATGGTGAGCAATGTTTAGTTTCGGGCCACCAACCAAATAACAACCAAGTATCTCGAGCTCCGTAGAAGTGAAATTATGCGGTTCATCCCGAGAGAAAACGGTCCACCCCATGAACCGATGCCATATCCTAATTGGTGCCAAATGCACCCTATTAGCCGGTTTCTTCTTGGTTCTATCACTTACAAGACCGGTGATGGCTGTCCAAATGAGTTCGGTATTAAAGCCCTCCGGAGGCTTAATGGGCAATTTTTCGTCGAGCCCAAAAATTAAGGCAAATTCCTCTAATGTGAGACGGTGTTCCCTATTCATCAATCGGAACTCTAAGAAGGCAACTTTTCCCATGGTTCGGTTCTTAGTCACTACCAAAGAACTCAAAAATTCCCAAGTTAACCAGGGAGATGTGTGAACCGGTTTTGTTTCATACAAAGCTTTCATACCAATACCGTCAAAAAGAGCCGCGGTTATTTTCTCAATCCCTATTTCCCTCAAACCGGCTCTATCAATAAACCTAGTTGGGTGAAGGGGGCGATTCTTAAAATAGGTGAAATTACCTTTTTGTTGAATTGTAGCAAAGGTGAGACCGGGAAAGCAAGGATCCGGGCCAATGTTGCTACTATCCATCACATGTTGAACTTCTTGCTCCACCGAAGGGTCGTGCCTTGATTTGGATCGCCTTTCCGTTCTTCCCGACATGGCTATTTGAAGGTGAGGTGATGAGGGAGTGAAGGGGGTTTTGATTTGGGAGAGTTTGGTGGAGTTTGTGGGTGTTTTTGAAGGTAAGGGATGAAAAGGAGAGGAGGAAATAAGGAGGAATGAAGAAGAAATGAAGTGGAATGAGTAAGAAATGAAGAAGAAATGAGGTAGGTGAGCATTTTAAAAATCCCGACAGAACACTCCCAGCCGGTCAGGGACCGGCCGCCGGCCGACCGGCTGAGAGTTATGGTTTGGTATTTTTTTGATTTTTCGAAATTTTTCTATGGGGCTTGCTTCTGAGCCGGCGTACCGGCTGCCGGCCGACCGGCTCAAAAACTTGTCTTCAAATATCCTTCGTCTTCTCTTCTTCCTTTTTTACTCACAAAAACACTCCCAGCCGGCGGACCGGCTGCCGGCCGACCGACTGGGGATCCTTCATTGTCTTCTTTTTCTTCACTTACAAACACTCCCAGCCGGCGGACCGGCTGCCGGCCGACCGGCTGGGGTGCCTTCTGTGGGGAATAAAGCATGTATTCGCCCCAAACTTGCAGGATTATAATGAAACATACAATTGTGATTATAGTCATAAGTTAATAAAAAGCATGAAAAAGAAATCAACCTTTAGTCCTTGTGCGAAAGGCCTAAGAACAGGAATTAACACAAATTCCCTCCTATAACTTGCACCCAAGACTTAGAATGAGACGTGGCCGCGTGTGCTAGAAATCCTCTCCAACTGCCTTGCAATATTGGGAGAGCTATTTAGGTTTTAGATGTGAGATCTGAGGTTTTGGGAGAAGAAAGCTCTCAAAACCCTAATTTTCCTTGAGATTTGTTTAAACAGTGAAACAAGAGTGCCTGACATAAGGAGAGTCCTCCTCCTTATGTAGCTCTTTTGGCCGAAATTTCCAATAGGGTAGGAGTGGGCTTTCCACTCTTACCTTATTCTAATTTGTGATTCGACCCATTTAGCTAAACTTTATTCGCGGGTTTTGTTTATAAATCGTATGCATGTTATCAGATATTAATGCAGTCGATGTATTAATAATGGTCTGATAAAATTACGATATTGTATAATTACCCAAATTAATATAACTGTTTATATTAATACGCGAATACAATATTTAATTAAACATATAACCGTTTATATTTAATTTACGAATTAAACATGTAATCCGTATTAGCTAAAATTATTTAATCCGTATTAAATAATAATCTCAACATCTTATTGACTAATTTAATAGTCAATACCTCTGACTAACTGTTTAGTCATATCCGGCAAAATGTGACTGTATTTTCATACCTTCACATCTCTCAAACGTGTCCTATAGGTGTGACGTATAGGGACCAGTTGATCACCGCCATCCGTATGACAATAACGTCAAACTTATCTAGCAAGCCAACCGTTATTGATAAACGTGGATCAACTGGTAATAATACAAAAGTATGCCCTTGTGATCCTTAAAGAGATTTAATAAGCCATTGTACTTAATTGTCAAGGACACCAGCCCCAACAATCTCCCACTTGTCCGTACAAGGGTATGTGCAATGACGTTATCACACTACATGTGGAGGACACAAGCTCCAACAAACTCCTACTTGTCCGTACAAGTGTAGGTGCGATAACCGAATCTCATATCCTTTTAAAATTTCTCCCACTCAATGTAAGACAATTTGCAAATCCGCATTCGCAAAGGTCGTATCTCACAAGCGATCTGTATCAAGAGTGGTTTCCCCGACTAGAGAGTAACTTAACTGATAAAACGAATCTGTATTCGAGCATGGCCATGCATTTCAGTTACTACTCCTCGAGTGGCCCTGAGAAATGATAAAATCCTGATAAGGGTTTGGATATTTCCCTCAACTCGAATCCTGCCGATATCGCCCAGCATTAAATAACCCAGAAAAAATCCTCTTGGCCCCTGTTACGGTGACCGTGGGAAAGAAACCAAAGTTACCCAAAATCTGTCTTAATCTCAAGAGACAGTTGAAGGTCAAAAGACTCGACTCTAAGGAACACTATGGAGGTCATATCCACGACCAGGCACCCAATGTTATAAAACATTTAGGACTCCATAACGTAGTCACGGGGTGTCCTACGAGATATCCGTATAACTCGCCTTTGTGATTGGTCAGTCATCCACGTGACTTATGGCTCGTTGAACCCACCATCAACCAACGTCACAAAATGATTACCTGAGTTATCAGCTCAAGTGGGTAATCAAGGACCAAAACGATGTAATGTTAATCAGTTCACTTTGTGGTGTTCAAAATTGGCGTACAATTCCACATGAAAAACAAAACATTATATATCATAACAATGAGGTTGAATAGAGTACACGGGAGATGAATATTACATGAATTCATAAAAGAGTACTACAACTTAGGAACACATCTGATTCCCATGGAATTAATGTGCCCTTCATGCTTATCACGTGGTAATGCTTTTTGAGAGGATCAGCTACGTTGTTATCCGTAGCTATCTTATCAATGAATATCTTCTTTTACGCGGACTCAGTCGTAGAATCTGCTGTAACACTCTGTTTAGAACTTTTCCAGCTGACAGCAGCGCCATTAAGAGTAAAAACGAATCCAGACTGAGATTTCGAGTCATCTCGATCCGTGTGGAAGCTAGCATCTGCGTAACCCGTGGCGCAGAGCGTCGAGTCGCCTCCGTAAGTCAATCCCCAATCTTTAGTCCTCCGTAGGTACTTAAGAATGTTTTTCACGGCCATCCAGTGTTGTTCACCTGGATGAGCTTGGAATCGACTTGTCATACTCAATGCATATGCAACGTCAGGACGTGTGCATATCATGGCATACATGATCGATCCTATTGCCGAAGCATAAGGAATCCGACTCATGCGCTCTTTCTCTTCCAGTGACTTAGCTTCTTGAGTCTTGCTCAAGTGAAGCCCAGGAGTCATAGGAAGGAACCCTTTCTTGGAGTTCGTCATACTGAATCTCTCTAGAATCTTATCTATATAAGACTCCTGACTGAGAGACAACATCCGTCGTGATCTATCCCTGTAGATACGGATGCCCAAAATTCTTTGTGCCTCTCCCAGATCTTTCATCTGGAAATGGTTTTTCAACCATGCTTTAACCGAAGATAAGAGAGGTATGTCATTCCCAATCAAGAGTATGTCATCGACATACAGTACTAGGAATACAATCTTGCTCCGATCTTACTCGACTTGATATAGAGACATGGTTCCTCGACTGATCGAATGAATCCATTCTCTTTTATCACTTGGTCGAAGCGATGATTCCAACTCCGCGATGCTTGCTTAACTCCATAGATGGAACGGTTAAGCTTGCAAACTTTCTTAGGATGTGCTGGATCGATAAAACCCTCGGGTTGTACCATGTACAACTCTTCCTCCAAATAACCGTTTAAGAAGGCGGTTTTAACGTCCATTTGCCATATTTCATAATCATGAAATGCGGCGATCGCTAAGATAATCCGAATGGAACGTAGCATGACTACGGGTGCAAAAATCTCATCATAGTGCAAGCCTGGCACTTGAGTGAAACCTTTAGCAACTAGTCTAGCCTTGTGGATATCTTGTTGTCCTTCCACGGCATGCTTTATCTTGTAAAGCCATTTGCATTGAAGGGGACGTACCTTTGCAGGTAGGTCCACAAGATCCCACACGTTGTTCTCATACATGGAGTCCATCTCGGATTGCATGGCTTCTAGCCATAGCTTTGAGTCAGAACTAGTCATGGCACCTTTATAGGTTGTGGGTTCATTACCCTCTAGGAGTAAGACGTCATCTGTATCATGTTCCTCGACCATACCAATGTATCTGTCCGGAGGAATAGAGACTCTTCCCGACCTCCTAGGTTCCTCAGGAATATCTACCGCAGCCTCGGTTGAAGGAACTGTTTCCTCCAATGGTTGCTCGGCAGTTGGTTCTTGAACCTCCGATAACTCGAAGGTTCTATTACTCGACTTGTTCTCGAGAAATTCTTTCTCTAAGAACGTCGCACTAGCCGCAACAAAAACACGTTGTTCGGTTGGCGAGTAGAAGTAATGACCAAAAGTTCCCTTTGGATAACCTATAAAGTATGTCTTGACCGATCGCGGGCCGAGCTTATCCTCGTGTCTCCACTTGACATAAGCCTCGCAGCCCCAAACCCGAATAAAGGACAAGTTAGGGACCGTTCCCTTCCATAATTCGTATGGAGTCTTGTCTACAGCTTTAGACGGACTTCGGTTAAGTATTAGAGCGGCCGACAAAAGAGCATAGCCCCACAATGAATCAGGCACGACGGTGTGACTCATCATGGATCGAACCATATCGAGTAGAGTTCGATTTCTCCGTTCGGACACACCATTTAATTGTGGTGTTCCAGGTGGAGTCAACTGTAGCACGATGCCACAGTCTTTAAGGTGTTGATCAAACTCGTGTGAAAGATACTCACCACCACGATCCGAACGTAGTGCTTTAATCTTTCTACCCAGCTGGTTCTGTACCCGATTCTGGTATTCTTTGAACTTGTCAAAGGATTCACTTTTATGTTTTATCAAGTAGACATAGCCATATCTACTCAAATCATCCGTGAAAGTGATGAAATACCTATAGCCCTCTCGTGCGTTGATCGACATAGGGCCACATACGTCTGTATGTATGAGTCCTAATAGGTCGGCAGCGCGCATTCCAACACCTTTGAAGGAAATACGAGTCATCTTACCGATGAGACATGATTCACACGTGCCATATGATTCGAAATCAAAGGGCGAGATAGCTCCATTCTGTATGAGCTGTTTCACGCGTTTCTCATTTATGTCTCCCATACGACAATGCCATAGGTAAGTTTGATCTTTGTCACCTACCTTTAATCTGTTATTATTCACATGTAATATTTCGGTGGTTTGATCTAAAACATAAATTCCATTCATGGAAACTGCCTTGCCATAAATCATATTGTGTAAGGAGAAAATACAGCTATTATTCTCTATTACAAATGAAAAACCGAGTTTGTCAAGCGCAGAAACTGAAATAATATTTTTGGACAAACAAGGAACATAATAACAGTTATATAAAGATAACTCGAATCCACTTGGAAGCTGGATCACGTATGTTCCCTTCGAGACTGCAGCAACACGTGCTCCATTCCCGACACGCAGGTCCACCTCACCCTTGATTAGGGGTTCTTGGTTTCGGAGGCCCTGCACATGATTACATAGATGAGAACCACAACCAGTATCAATTACCCAAGTTCCGCAACTTGCATGGTTAATCTCAATCATGTGAATAAAAGAAGAAGAAGACATACCAACAGGAGTAACGCGGCCTGCTTTAATGTCCTCCCGATACACGGGGCAGGAGCGCCTCCAATGCCCAGTCTTGTGGCAATGGTGACATTCCATGCTAGTATCCTTGCTCTTTGTTTTGCCCTGTGAGTTGCTTGACTCACCTTGCCCACTCTTAGTAAATCCTGGTTTCTTGAACCTGGGCTTACCTACTGCTAGGTCGCCCTGAGCTTTAGCCTTACCCTTACCCTTACCCTTACTGGAGATCATGAGAACATCTTGCTTCACGCTCCCACTTAATTTCAGATCCTTCTCAGTCTGTACGAGAAGGGAGTGGAGCTCATGAGGAGTCTTGTTCATGTTGTTCATGTAGTAGTTGGCCCTAAAGAGGGCGAACCCATCATGAAGCGAATGAAGCATTCGATCAACGATTATGTTCTCACTGATCTTACAGTTTAGGGCCTCCAGTTTCTCGATATTCTCAATCATGTGAAGAATATGTGGGCTAACAGCTTGGCCCTTATGGAGTTTCGCCTCAAAGAAGCGACAGGTATGCTCATAAGAAACGATTCTCGGAGCCTTTGAGAATTCGTTAGTGAGCGTGGTGAAAATCTTGTTTGCACCATGGGTTATGAAGCGTCTTTGCAAATTGGATTCCATTGCATATATGAGTACGTTCTTTATCGCACCCGCTTCCATGAAGAAGTCGCTATGAGCGCGAACTTCGTTAGCTCTAGCTCCAGTTCCTGGGTGTGGCGGAATGGGCTCAGTTAAGTACTTGAGCTTTCCGTCAGCAATGGCAGCATTCCGTAGTGCTGCCTCCCAGTCAGAGAAGTTTGACCCATCATTCCTCAGTCTTGTGGACTGATTCATGGAGTCCATGAAGGCTTTTAGCCAGGATTCACGTGCTAGCTTGGCACTTGGCATTGGGTCTTCACCAGCCATTTAGTTATACAACAGTTTAATTGAACGTGTTCTAGACTGAAAAGAAGATAAAACAAGACCATATAAGCAACTCATTGTTGTGATTTAAGTCTATATTAAATTGAATTTAAACTCGTAGACTCATGCATTTATATAATTGATCTCCCTCAAGAATTATATAAATGATCCCAAGACTCAATTTCCGTATATCGATAAGCCCACGGTTTGGCTAATTCCACCGTTGGAACTCTTGGTCGATAGATTTCCGTAAATCCTATCTATTAGTCCATCTCAGTCACTGGATATTATCGAGTGACCATGATGTTGAGATAAAATAAATCATCTGTTCCCACTTACCCGACGTAGAAGGGGTCATATTATGCCTACCGACGAAGAAGGGATTCATGGGAGGCTGATTTATAAAGACTAGTCTCAATTTTTGGTTATACGAGGAAGACCCCATCGACTTATATTTATTCTATTAAGTGAACTAAAATCTAGCATATTCGTGAATGAATGAAATAAAGTGATGGCTTTGCAATTGACATGTGACATCTGTATTGTCACAGAAAACTAACGCGGAACCTCTACATGAGTCAGTTTTCAGGCATGATATAGGTGGTTTGGTTTTAGGCGGAATATGATGCAAGCTATTATCAATGAAAGCATAAAATGAAAGCAATAAACGTAAATAAAAAGTCCTAGTGTGGCCTATCCTACCAAAATAAACATAAAACAACTTGGAATCCACCGTGGGACCCTAGAAGCTTGTCTTGATGTTCCATCTTGGTCCTTGCAGCGGGAGTGAGCATCCGGTCTCCGTCTTGTCTTTGGTCTTCACAAAATTACTAATTTAAATTACAAAAGTAGTCCTAGATACATTCTAATTTAAATACAAAAGTAATTACATGGCAAAAACCCAAAACGGAGATTCAAGATCTCAAGATTACAAGCAAGACTGTGTCCCATCATTACGGTGACACAATCTTCTAAGGCCACACTAAGTTACAACCGTTTGCATAATTAAATACGTTATTGAAAGCATTCATTAGACATTCAACAAGACGATAAATAAAATGCATCAACTAAATTAAAATTCATACATGACATAATACCGTTATTATGATTAATAAATTTTTACCAAACCACCTTTTAGGATTAAAATTATGTGATTATACCGTTTTAACCACTTTAATTTTAATAAGTTTATAATCCTATTATTTTAAACCGTTTTAAAATAATATGTATCAAACGAGGGTGAACCGTTTCACAAAACTAATAATATACTATTTCCGTATATAGTATATTACTAAAGGCCATGTGAAAAAAAAACATGTTATTTTCGGAAAATAAAAAAAAAAAACGAGTCTGTTACAGGGGTGGTCTACCGACCTAAAAAACAGGTCTACCGACCACCTGACGAAAAAAAAAAAATTTTTTTTTTTAAAGCAGAATGGTCGACCGACCCGAAAAACAGGTCGACCGACCACAAAACACGAAACCGAGTTTCTGAACACGATTTCTCACAAAAGATAAACTGTCGAAACAGAAAAACACGCAGGAGGCGGTCGACCGACCGCAACGGGGGGTCGATCGACCGACTTAGCGGCAGAAGACGATTTTTCAGGTTTTAAAACTTACGAAAAACACAAAGGTAAAATCTTCATGGCCTGGCTCTGATACCATTTGTGGGGAATAAAGCATGTATTCGCCCCAAACTTGCAGGATTATAATGAAACATACAATTGTGATTATAGTCATAAGTTAATAAAAAGCATGAAAAAGAAATCAACCTTTAGTCCTTGTGCGAAAGGCCTAAGAACAGGAATTAACACAAATTCCCTCCTATAACTTGCACCCAAGACTTAGAATGAGACGTGGCCGCGTGTGCTAGAAATCCTCTCCAACTGCCTTGCAATATTGGGAGAGCTATTTAGGTTTTAGATGTGAGATCTGAGGTTTTGGGAGAAGAAAGCTCTCAAAACCCTAATTTTCCTTGAGATTTGTTTAAACAGTGAAACAAGAGTGCCTGACATAAGGAGAGTCCTCCTCCTTATGTAGCTCTTTTGGCCGAAATTTCCAATAGGGTAGGAGTGGGCTTTCCACTCTTACCTTATTCTAATTTGTGATTCGACCCATTTAGCTAAACTTTATTCGCGGGTTTTGTTTATAAATCGTATGCATGTTATCAGATATTAATGCAGTCGATGTATTAATAATGGTCTGATAAAATTACGATATTGTATAATTACCCAAATTAATATAACTGTTTATATTAATACGCGAATACAATATTTAATTAAATATATAACCGTTTATATTTAATTTATGAATTAAACATGTAATCCGTATTAGCTAAAATTATTTAATCCGTATTAAATAATAATCTCAACATCTTATTGACTAATTTAATAGTCAATACCTCTGACTAATTGTTTAGTCATATCCGGCAAAATGTGACTGTATTTTCATACCTTCACATCTCTCAAACGTGTCCTATAGGTGTGACGTATAGGGACCAATTGATCACCGCCATCCGTATGACAATAACGTCAAACTTATTGTTTAGCCCAAAATTCACATCTCACTATTGGGCCCAGTGGTGAATAATTACGCAGCCCAATGTCAGAGGCAGATCAGACGCAGACTAGACGCAGACTAGATGCAGATCAGGCACAGCCCAGAGCAGAAAAAGAGCTGTTGAAAGGAAAGGAATGGGTCAAAACCCTAAGAGAATATTCCCCTATATTCTCTCCCACATTTCAGCACCAGAAACTGAGTCCGTTAAGCATAATTCGCAGCTATAAAAAGAGAGACTAGGTCATTACTTAGTCATCTAGTTCATACGTTGTAAACCCTACTTCTCTAGCAAAATACTTGTAATCCGTCCCTACAGTGAAAAACCTTCGATCATAGTGAAAATATTGGTGGGATTCCGTTCCCCCCGCGGTTGTTTCCCTAAACGGGTTTTTCCGCGTCACCAAAAACTTTGCGTGTTGCTCTTTGTTCATTTTTGTTTTGCATTTATCTTTTACATAAACCTTCATATTGGTTGGCACTTTGACTCATAACACAATCAATTGACTCGGTAGAAATTTTACCAAAACAATTTGGCGCCCACCGTGGGGCATAGTGCGCATTCCAATATTTAAAATCGTTACTTCACCGCAACAAGCATGTCTGGGACCAAAGCCAACCCTTCCAGCTCTCAGAGCATGCCAGCCCAGTCCAGTGGGATCAACCCTACTGTATCCGCTGGACTCGCAGGACCATCTCTGGTCGTGAGTCAGACCACAGCCTCCAAAGTTGTGGTTCCATCCAGCAGACCTCCTCAGGTTCCCAGATCACCCCCTGTGTCCGCTCCCTCAAGGCAGAGCAGAGAAAGCAGTCCCAGCAGGAGCGGAGAAGCCCAGATGCCCGGAGCAGGCCAGCAGCCGCAGGTTCCCCGTACCGATCCGATGCAGATGGTGGTCCAGGGAATGAGTGCCCTGCAGGAAGCCATAGAGGGCCTGAAGAAGGACAATCTGGACCTGAGAGAGCAGATCGCCGCAGTCGCACGTCCAGAGCAGCCGTTCAGAATGTTGCAGCCAGGACCTGGGCAGACCTTCAACCCCTTCGGGAGAGCAGGGTTGAACCGGCCAATTCCCCAGGAGATCGTCACCAGGCTGGATCTAGGTGTCACCACCCCGAGCAGTGGCCCAGAGATACTGGATCTGGACTCATCTGCGTTTGGAGCACCGCAGTCCAGACCAGATCAGCCTGCAGGTAATCCTACACCTTGTTTTCCTCCTGAGACTGATCCTTTGATTTTTTCAGGTACCCCTCCACAACCCACCATCGGACGAACGCCAGAGATCTCCGTAGGAGCAGCGCCTGTGAACCAGTCCAGCACCGGAGGATGGCAGGGAGGAGCACCAGCACAGTCAGCAGTTGGTTGGCATCCAGGACCAGGCTTCAGTTCATCCGCAGCAGCCATTCAACCAGCCGCAGGCCCCTGGGGAGGAGCCCCTCCAGGCTTCTTCCCTCCGCCAGTCAACCCGACCTCAGGTCCCTGGGGAGGAGCCCCTCCAGGCTTCCTCCCTCCGCTAGTCAATCCATTCCCAGGAGTAGGCAGTCTCTCAGACCAGCGCTACCAGGAATTGAAAGACATGATCACCAAGATACCTGGTATGCCGAGGCCAATGGAGAAGGCTTCCCAGGATAGCTATGCAGATTC
This sequence comes from Silene conica, assembly GCA_029255685.2. NCBI lineage: Eukaryota > Viridiplantae > Streptophyta > Magnoliopsida > Caryophyllales > Caryophyllaceae > Silene > Silene conica. The sequence goes on along the minus strand of CM055318.2, from coordinate 74,062,635 downwards.
ACCATTCATCGACAACATTGTCCTGATCAATGTGCCCAAGGGATTTGTGCCACCAACCATGACACTATATGATGGTACGGCCGACCCTCTGGACCACATAAATCAGTATAAGCAGAAAATGATGGTGGTAACCGCAACCGGAGCACTTAAGGAAGCCTGCATGTGCAAAGGATTTGGGTCAACCCTCTCCGGTGCAGCTCTGCACTGGTTTGTGGGACTGCCCAATCGCAGCATCTCCTCCTTTGCAGATCTGGTTAATGCTTTTAATCAGCAGTTCGCTAGTAGCATGAAACCAGAGAAGCAGACCAGCGATCTATACAGAATTGTTCAAGGATTCGAGGAAACCACTCGAGATTACCTCACCAGGTTCAACAAGGAAAAGGTTGCCATCCCGCATTGTGATGTACCCACTGCCATTGAAGCCTTCCGCAGGGGGTTACATCACGATTCAGACCTGTACAAGCAATTGACAATGCACCCATGCACTGCCTTTGCTGATGTACAGGCCCAGGCAGTTGCAGCCATGAGGCTGGAAGAGGACGCTGCCTCCAGAAGAAGTACCTATGACACAGAACCTGTGTCTAGGAAAGCACCAGTAGAAAAAAGGAATGAAAGATCAAAGCCCTACAGCAAGCCAGTGAGCAAAGTATCCGAGAGCACCGGTGGGAAAAACGATGCAGATCCACCCCCGAAGGTCAGTGAGTATGGTTTTACCACCGGAATAGCTGGCTTGCTAAAGGCCTTGAAAGAGCTCAAAGGAGTCAGATGGCCAAAGAAGAGAGAGGAACGGCCCAATGACCGCCGTGATGCAAGCAAAAAATGTGAATTTCATGATGACATAGGTCATACCACGGACGAATGTTACACCCTCAGAAAGGAGGTCCGATTCCAGTATGACCGAGGCAACTTGGACCATCTGCTCCCAGAGAAGTCCACCAGAGTCAACGCAGCCAGCCAGGTGCAGCCTTCACCAGTTCCTCCCTGCAATAGAATTGTCAATGTCATTACTGGAGGATCAGAGCTTTGCGGGCTCACCTACTCAGCAGCCAAGAGACATGTAACTGCAGCAAAGGGAGACAAGCCAGAATCATCATGCAGAATAGCAAGGCAGGACCTCCCAGCAGTAACCTTTGATGAAACAGACGCAGAAGCTGTACCAGAGCAGCACCATGATGCCCTGATTATCACATTGAATATCGGCAATTGTGAGGTCAGGAAGGTCATGGTAGACACGGGCAGTTCCGTCAACCTACTAATGCTGGAAGCGTTAAAGAGCATGGGATTTGACGAGAAAGACCTGACCAAGAAAGCTATACCCCTGGTCGGATTCAGCGGAGAAACAGCGCATACCCTGGGGGAAATCACCATCCCCACCTACGCCGGAGGGCTGAACAAACAGGTAAGGTACTTAGTTATTGATGGTCCATCTACTTACAATGTTATTCTTGGCAGGCCCTGGATCCACGAAATGCGAGCAATCCCGTCAACGTATCACCAGTGCCTGAAGTTTCCTACGCCGTGGGGAGTTCAGGAGATACGGGGAGACCAGGAGGAGGCCAAGGATTGTTACAAAGTAGCTCTTAAAAGGACCACCAGACCACCAGCTGCCAGAGCATAGCAATTACAGCAACTGCACATCCAGGAGGAGTACATCGAGCCCCAGCAGGCAGAAATCGATGAGGTCCACCTGGATGAGCAGCATCCAGAAAGGACCGTGTTCGTAGGCTCAGAGTGCTCTGGAGATCTACGCCGGCAGCTCCTACAGCTGCTCCGAAAGAACGTGGACTGCTTCGCCTGGTCCCACAAGGACATGATTGGCATAGACCCAGAAATCATAACGCACAAGCTCAGCATAGATCCAGGATTCAGACCAGTGCAGCAGAGGCGCAGGAAGTTCGCAGCAGAAAGACATCAGATCATAAACCAGGAGGTGGATAACCTTCTGGAGGCAGGAAAAATCAGGGAAGTCAGGTATCCGGAGTGGCTATCTAATGTAGTGGTGGTACCAAAAAAGAATGGCAAGTGGAGGGTCTGCGTGGATTTCACAGACCTGAATAAGGCCTGTCCCAAGGACCCATTCCCCTTGCCACACATAGATGCCATGGTAGACGCCACTGCAGGCCACGAAATGTTGACTTTCCTGGATGCCTGGAGCGGGTATAACCAGATCAAAATGGACCCGGCAGACCAGGAGAAGACAGCATTCAGGTCCGAAAGAGGCATCTACTGCTACAACGTAATGCCCTTCGGCCTGAAGAACGCTGGTTCTACCTACCAGCGGCTCGTCAATATGATGTTCAAAGACCAGATAGGACGTAATATGGAAGTCTACATAGATGATATGGTGGTCAAATCCAAGCAGTCAACAGACCACACCCAACACCTGGAGGAAACATTCAACACCCTCCGGAAGTACAAAATGAAGTTAAATCCAGCCAAGTGTACCTTCGGAGTTTCTAGTGGGAAATTCCTGGGGTATATGGTAACACAGAGGGGGATAGAAGCCAGCACAGAACAGATCAAAGCAGTTCTGCAGCTGGAATCACCCCAGAAGCCAAAAGATGTGCAGCGTCTGACGGGAAGAGTAGCAGCCCTGAGCAGGTTTATCTCCAGATCCTCAGACCGGTGCAGATTATTCTATGATATTCTCAGAAAAAGCCAGAAGTTTGATTGGACACCAGAGCACGAAAAGGCATTCCAGGAACTAAAGCAGTACCTGAGCAGCCCACCCCTGCTATCCAAGCCAGAGCAGGGGGAGGTCCTGCTCCTGTACCTCTCAGTAACCGAAGCAGCAGTAAGCGCAGTTCTGGTCCGACAGCACGAAGGAGCTCAGCACCCGGTGTACTACGTCAGCGAGTCATTACTACCAGCAGAAGCAAGGTATACCTCACTGGAGAAACTAGTATTAGCATTGGTCACAGCATCTTACAAGCTGCGTCCATACTTCGAATCTCATACCATCTCAGTGGTTACCAATCACCCACTCAAGACGGTTATGAGAAAGCCAGAATTATCAGGACGAATGGCTAAGTGGTCGGTGCACCTCAGTGGGTATGACCTCCAGTTTGAACCACGCATAGCCATAAAGTCACAAGCCCTCGCAGACTTCGTCTCCGATTTCAGCCCAGCACTCCAGACCCAAGCAGAGCAGGAAATCCTGCACCTACACCAGGGTGCCAAACCAGGCACCTGGGAGTTACGAATAGATGGAGCTTCAAACGCCAGAGGGTCTGGAGTTGGGTTGATCCTCCGATCACCAGAAGGGGATCTAATCACCCAAGCAGTCCGATGTGAGTTCAAGACCACAAATAATGTGGCTGAGTATGAAGCCCTAGTCCTGGGACTGCAACTAGCCTTGGACATGGGAATCAACCATGTTAATGTATATAGTGATTCACAACTAATTGTGAATCATGTCAATGGAACATACGAAGCAAGAGACCCCACAATGGCGGCCTACTTGTGCGTGGCAAAAGAGCTAATCGACAGATTCGTGGAATTCTGCATCCAGCAAGTACCCAGAGAGCAGAACGCAGAGGCAGATGCACTGGCAACTCTAGGCTCAACCTTCAAACCAGCCGACATAGCCAGTATTCCAATCACCCATGTCCTCAAACCAGCCATTCCTGGACCAGATTCGGGTCAGGAGGAGCTGCCTATCTGCAGCAGCAACCTAGACCAGAAGTCAGAACAAGACTGGCGAAAGCCATACCTGGACTGGTTGCAGCATGATATCCAACCCAACAGTAAGAAAGAGGCACGCAGTTTCAGGATGAAGGCTTCCAGGTTCATACTGATTGATGGAATCCTGTTCCGGAAGTCGTTAGCAGGGCCATATCTGCGATGCCTGGACCAGACCGAGGCACAGACAGTCTTGCATGACCTCCACAGTGGCGACTGTGGAAATCATGCAGGGGGAAGAAGCCTGTCCAACAGAGCTCTCAGAATGGGGTACTTCTGGCCCACAATGCGCAAAGATGCGAAGGAATACGCAAGGAAGTGTGACGCCTGTCAAAGGCATGCACCTGTCAACCACCAACCAGCAGAACCCCTGCACCCGGTCATATCCCCATGGCCTTTTATGAAGTGGGGAATGGATATTGTGGGACCTCTCCCCAGAGCACCAGGAAACAAGTTGTACATGTTGGCAATGACTGACTACTTCTCTAAATGGATCGAAGCAGAGTCATTCACCCAGACCACCGAGGCACAGGTCATTTCTTTTATCAAGCGTAATATATTCACCAGATTTGGCATACCTTCAGAAATAATATGTGACAATGGTTCCCAATTCATTGGGAAGAAAACCGAGGCATTCTGTGCTGGGTGGAATGTATCACTCCAAAAGTCTACCCCCAGAAATCCTCAGTCCAACGGACAAGCTGAGTCCAGTAATAAGATCATTATCGAAAATATGAAAAAGAAACTACAAGAGATGGGAGGAAAATGGGCAGAGGAGCTTCCTCTGGTCCTGTGGGCTGACAGAACTACCCCAAAAGTAGCAACAGGTCAAACCCCCTTCAGCCTCGTTTTCGGAGCAGAAGCTGTGATCCCTTCTGAAGTCAAAATCCCAACCCACAGATACGGGAGTATAACTGAGGACCAGAACCAAGTAGAAATGAAAAGCAGCCTGGACACTGTTGATGAACTCAGGACCAGTGCCTATGTCAGGATGGCTTCATACAAACAGATGGTGGCTCGGAGCTACAACAAGAATGTCAGGATCAGAACCCTGCAAGTAGGAGATCTGGTCCTGAGAAAGGTGTTCCAGAACACCAAAAACAGACAAGCCGGAAAATTCGCTTATAACTGGGAGGGCCCATACCAGGTTGAAAGCATAGTTGGTAATGGGGCCTACAGGCTAATGACAATGGAAGGGGAAATGATACCCAGATCATGGAATATACTTCACTTAAAAAAGTATATCATCTAAAGGTGCCTCCACCAGACCAGAGCAGCTCCCTTAGACTCAGGTTCTACTCTGTATAAAGTTTACTCTGGTTCAGCTTAAAATTTTGTTTTACCTTTATATTTTTTATATAAACCTAAGTTTAGAATGATATCTTGCCTTTATATTTTTCAAAGTTTAGTAATCTAAGTCTTGTGATTTCAAACCTTAGTACATTTTCAACTTTTAAGTCTTTTAAAAGGAACAATTTTCATCATTTATTTTCTGGACCAGAATTTACCTACCCAAGTGGACTGACCTAAAGAGGAAATCTGCACTGATCGCAGGAGAACCTAAGTTAAGCCTGGCACCCCAGTATAGGGACGGGTATACAAAACACCAGGCCAGCATACCAAAGCAGCGATGGCCAAAATACAAACGAAACATGCATGTACAAAAGAAAAACGCCAGAACAACGGCAGAAAAACCAACAGATTAGACAAAGCCCCATACAACGGGGACATACGATTAAAAGCTGCTCAAGGCAGCTCAAAACGAAAATATTTCCACTGATCCACCAGGACCAGTGGCAGGATTGTTTTTACTGGTCCACCCGGACCAGCAGCAAAAAGTTACAAAGTTAAGCCCACGCAGGGGCATCCAAAGTTCAAAAGAAAATATTAACGCCCATATCAGGGCCCATCAGACAAATTCTTTAAAAACCTACTCATCAGGAGTAGGAGCAGCAGCATCGGCATTGGTAGGGTCAGAGGTCACTTCCTCTCCGGCATCCTGGAACCCTACCTCACCTTCTTCCTCATCATCATCGGAAATCAGGTCCATGTTTAAACCATCAGGAAAGTCAGAAGCAAAGGCCTTCTCCAAAGCTGCCAAGTCCCAAGTAGAATGGCTACCCTCCTGGAACTCCCGAACACGCTTCACCCGGGTCTCAGCAGCGGTGTAGGCAACAGCCTCAATTAATGCTCTCTGCAAACCAGTCTTTTTATGCTCCAGGGCCTCCACCTTCAGGACCAGATCAGCCTCCGAGGCTAAAGCCCGCTCCAGTTTAGACTGAGCTGCGGCTAACTGGTCCTGGGACGATCCCTCCAGGGTCCTGAGCTCCTCCTCCTGAGCCTTGAGCTTCTCTTCCTGGGCCTTAAGTTTCTCCTGGCCAGCAATCACCTCCCGACGAAAACGATCAACCGCCTGCCGCAGATTCGCCCTCAAGACCTCCTCAGAGCTGAGCTTCGCCTTCATCTCCTCCATCCTCTCCAGAGCAGCGTCATGAGCCACCTTCATGCGCTGGAGATCCGTCAGCAACTCCTCGCTCTGCTGCTTAGTGCACAATGCCAGTTCCAGAGCCTAAAAGCACGCCGAGCCAAGTCAAAAAAAAAAAAAAAAAAAAAAAAAAAAAAGAAGAAAAGAAAAAACAGAAACAAAGAAATCTACCTCAAAGGAGACTTCAGCGACGCGCTTGGGCAAGTCCCGAAAGGGACGCTTTTTTAGAATAGAAGCAGAAGCTGGGAACAATAGGGAGTTCAGAGTAGGCCAGAGCTTGGTCTGGGAACCTCCAAAGTCTCCTGGAAACTCCAGCTGCAGAGGAGGAGAGGAAGATTCTCCAGAAAATGTTCGAGGTAGCTGTTCCAAAATAGGCTTAAAGCCAGGAGTAGGAATGGAGGGAAGAACCACCAGAGGAGACGGATCAACAAAGGGAACCTCAGGAACAGACTCCTGAACCAGATCAACGGTATCAACTTCAATTGGGGCAGCCTGGGACCCGGCTCCAGCAGAGCTCCCCTCAACAACATCCACTTTCTTTTTCTTCGAGGATCCAGCATCCCCAGGAGCTAACCTCTTCCTACGCAGCTGCATCACCCTACTTATATCAACTCTGGGCTTGCCTGGAAAGACAGAAGTCAGTATAAAACCAAACATAACCTACCCAGAAAAAACAGCCATATCAAAACACCGTACCTTCCTTCTTTACCGCCAGAGCAGCAGAATCCCGGACCAGCCTAGAGAAAGTTCTCTCCTCGGCAGGAAGGTCCAGGAGCTTGGCCTTCGAAGTAGGGGGATCCACAGCATCGGGGAACTTAGCCAAGCTATGCCCTGCGGAAGCTAATAAAAAACTGTCAGCACGAAATCAACAGCAAAGCAATTTGTCAAAACAAACATCAGAGCAGAAGTGGTACCTTCCACAGGCTGCCAGTCAGCAAAGATGTAGTCTGGGGAGGTAGGAAGAGTGTCAATCTTGACAAAAATAAAACGAGTGAACCACTGACTATCATCAGGAGTGGTGGAGAAAACAATGGCAGAAGGCATATTATCATGACCACGAATGGTGCACTGAGAGTGGCCCAGAGAACGAGGGGCGAACCACTGCCCCAAGTCGGCTAAACCGATGTTCAGCCCTCGTTCACGATTCAGGGCGCAAATGCTGAGCAAGATCCTCCACGCATGCGGAGCAACCTGACACATGGCCAGTTTGGTTAACTTCAGGAAATCAACAATTAAACCAGGGAAAGAAAATCTGAGACCCAAACGGAAGGGGTACTCGTAGAAGCAAGTCCACCCCTCCCTCTCAAAGTCGGCTTTCTCGCCGGCGCGGGGGAAGTAGTAGACAACCTCATCCGGAAACCCGAACCGAACCTTGATGAGAGACGCATGGGACTCATTGAAGGTAGAGTCGCACAAGTGCTTCGCATCAAGTAGACCTTGTGAAGGGAAAGGGCCAGAATACTCCCGAGAAGCAGGAACAGACCCACAAGATCCAGCAGGGGCAGGAGTAGCAACAGGAGTAGCAGAAGAGGATTCAGGAGCAGACATGGTAAAAAGACGAAAGCGGTAAAAGAATTTCGCAACAGAGAAAGTAAGAAAGCAAGAGAAAGTAAGAAAGCAAGAGGAAGCAAGAAAGAAGGTAAATTTTTTGAAAGAGGTAAAATAAAGTACACGGTTAAAGGGGGTATTTATAAGAGAATCACGTGGGTTAAATTTGAAAGTTAAATTTCAAAAGGCAAAACTGAAGGGTTAAAGAGAGTAAATAATGGGGGACAAGGCAGTTAATGAAGTGATGGGGCAAGTGGGGCAGATGTGACAAAAGAGCGGCTGTGAACAGTTGCCGAAACCCCAACTACCTCCATTAAACTCAGAAACTTATTCAAAGGCACGAAAGGAAATTCCAGCCCAATTAAAAGCCAAGATTAGGCTGAAATTTGGGGGAAATTGTTTAGCCCAAAATTCACATCTCACTATTGGGCCCAGTGGTGAATAATTACGCAGCCCAATGTCAGAGGCAGATCAGACGCAGACTAGACGCAGACTAGATGCAGATCAGGCACAGCCCAGAGCAGAAAAAGAGCTGTTGAAAGGAAAGGAATGGGTCAAAACCCTAAGAGAATATTCCCCTATATTCTCTCCCACATTTCAGCACCAGAAACTGAGTCCGTTAAGCATAATTCGCAGCTATAAAAAGAGAGACTAGGTCATTACTTAGTCATCTAGTTCATACGTTGTAAACCCTACTTCTCTAGCAAAATACTTGTAATCCGTCCCTACAGTGAAAAACCTTCGATCATAGTGAAAATATTGGTGGGATTCCGTTCCCCCCGCGGTTGTTTCCCTAAACGGGTTTTTCCGCGTCACCAAAAACTTTGCGTGTTGCTCTTTGTTCATTTTTGTTTTGCATTTATCTTTTACATAAACCTTCATATTGGTTGGCACTTTGACTCATAACACAATCAATTGACTCGGTAGAAATTTTACCAAAACACTTATCTAGCAAGCCAACCGTTATTGATAAACGTGGATCAACTGGTAATAATACAAAAGTATGCCCTTGTGATCCTTAAAGAGATTTAATAAGCCATTGTACTTAATTGTCAAGGACACCAGCCCCAACACCTTCTCCTTTGCTTTTTCTTCAACTTTGGTTCACACAACACATGATTCTCAGCCGGTGGACCGGCTGCAGGCCTACCGGCTGGGAATCAAGCTTCCTTGAGTGTTTTGATTTTTGAACAAGTCTTCGTCTTCTCAGTCGGCTGACCGGCTGCCGGTTTGGTACAGGCTGGGGATGCAAAATCTGAAATCTGCCCAAATAAACTATCAAAAACAGAAATGTGTCCAGGTCCTCCCAGCCGGTATGGTACCGTCGGCCGGTGGGCCGGCTGGGAGTACCTGTACACAATTTCGAGAAATAATTTAATTTGAACATAAAAATCAACTTTGCCTACAACGGTTTTGCCCATAATCCTCCGACTATACTCATGAATTATCCATCAACAAGCAACAAACATATCCAAATATCTCATGCAAGGTAAAAATTAAACTAAAACCGAACTAACCATGAAACTAACATGCAATCTAGATAAACTAAAGGAAACTAATACTTACAACCGGTGGTTATTAAGTGACTCCACCAAATCTTCATGAACAAACTTCCTTGAAATCAATCCTCCTCGGGGAGTGGGTCCCCGAGGTCAATAACTTCGACGGTGCCTTTGGAATCTCCTTGATAATAGCGCTTAATCCGATGTCCGTTGACTTTGAAGGTGCCACCGCCTTCACTCCAAAGTTCAAAGGCCCCATGAGGTGAAATATCCATAACTTTGAAGGGCCCGGACCATCGTGATCTAAGCTTTCCCGGAAAGTTTTTGACTCTTGAATTGAAGAGGAGAACAAGGTCTCCTATGCTCACGTTCTTCTTCACTAACTTGGCATCATGCCACTTCTTCGTTTGCTCCTTATAGAGTTTTGAACTCTCATAAGCCTCATATCTAAGCTCCTCAAGCTCACTCATTTGCAAGAATCTTTTCTCCCCGGCCATGTCTAAATCGAAGTTCATCTCCTTCAAGGCCCACCAAGCCTTGTGCTCAAGCTCCACCGGGAGGTGGCATGCTTTCCCGTACACAAGCTTGTAGGGAGTCATTCCTATAGGTGTTTTGTAAGCCGTCCTCAAAGCCCATAGCACATCATTCAATTTTTGGGACCAATCTTTCCGGTTCTTTTGCACCACCTTCTCTAGAATAGCCTTGATTTGACGGTTTGAAACCTCTACTTGCCCACTAGTTTGAGGGTGGTAGGCAAGTGCTACCTTGTGGGTCACTCCATAAGAGGCTAGAAGGGCTTTGAATGTGTGTTTCCGGAAGTGGGAGCCTCCATCACTTATCACAATTCGGGGTACACCAAAACGGGGAAAGATGATGGTCTTGAAGAGCTTTACCACTACCTTGGAGTCATTGGTGGGGGAGGCAACCGCCTCAATCCATTTCGAGACATAATCCACGGCTACCAAGATGTACTCATTCCCGCATGAATTGGGGAAAGGTCCCATGAAGTCAATCCCCCAACAATCAAACAACTCAATCTCCAAGATGGTTTTTAGGGGCATCTCATTCCTTTTACCGATGTTGCCCGACCTTTGACAAGCATCACAAGATCTAACAACATCGTGAATGTCTTTAAACATTGAAGGCCAAAAGAACCCTCCTTGAAGAACCTTGGCTATAGTCCGTGAAGCCGCCAAGTGCCCTCCATAGGCGGAGTTGTGAAGCCTATCCACAATTTCGAGCCCCTCTTCCTTTGATACGCATCTCCTCAAGAGTCCATCCCCACACTTCTTGAAAAGGTAGGGATCATCCCAAAAATATCTCTTAGCATCCACTTTCAACTTTCTCCTATCTCTTGCTTCCAACTCCTCCGGGATAAAGCCATTAACAAGATAATTGACAATATCCGCAAACCAAGGCAACTTATTGCCTAATGCCATCAAACTATCCTCACGCAACCATTCATTGATCGGGCCATCTCTATCATGCAAACCATGATCCTCAAAAGTCAATCTAGACAAGTGGTCCGCAACTACATTCCCCGACCCCGACTTGTCTCTTATCTCTAGATCAAATTCTTGGAGTAAAAGGACCCATCTCAAGAGTCTTGGCTTGGCATCCTTCTTCAACATTAATTGCCTCAAAGCGGTGTGATCGGAGTACACCACCACTTTAGATCCCATGAGATATTGCCTAAACTTCTCAATGGCATGCACGATTGCCAACATCTCCTTTTCGGTTGTGGAATATTTTGCTTGAGTTTGATCAAGAGTCTTGCTTGAATAGTATATCACGTGGTGTTTCCTATCCACAACTTGACCTAGGACCGCTCCTACCGCGTAATCGGATGCGTCACACATGATCTCAAAAGGCAATCCCCAATCCGGAGCACGAATAATAGGAGCCGTCACAAGTGCTTCTTTGATCCTAGAAAAGGCTTCAAGACAATCATTAGTAAACAAAAAGGGAGCATCCTTGAGAAGAAGAGAAGCCAATGGTTTGACAATTTTGGAAAAATATTTGATAAAACGCCGGTAAAAGCCGGCATGTCCAAGAAAACTCCTCACCCCTTTCACATTGGTGGGGGGGTGACAAGTTCTCAATGACCGCCACTTTTGCACCATCAACTTCTATGCCCCTCTTGGACACTATGTGACCAAGCACAATCCCCTCCTCTACCATGAAATGGCATTTCTCCCAATTGAGGACAAGGTTGTGCTCCTCACATCTTTTTAACACATTTACAAAATTAGAAAGCCCTAGGTCAAAAGAATCACCATGAACACTAAAATCATCCATAAAAACCTCCATAGATTTCTCAAGAAAATCGGCAAAGATGGCCATCATGCACCTTTGAAAGGTGTCGGGTGCATTACACAACCCGAATGGCATCCTCCGATAAGCATACACACCTTGGGGGCATGTAAAAGTTGTTTTCTCTTGGTCTTCCGGGTGAATGGGTATTTGAAAAAACCCGGAATAACCGTCAAGAAAACAATAGTACAAATGCCCCGCAAGTCTCTCTAACATTTGATCAATGAATGGGATTGGGAAATGGTCTTTGAGAGTGGCCGCATTCAACTTGCGGTAATCAATACACATCCTCCAACCCGTCACCGGACGAGTCGGTAGGAGAGTCTCATCCTCTTGTGTAACCAATGTTACACCCCCCTTTTTGGGGACAACATGGACGGGGCTCACCCACCGGCTATCCGTGATCTCATATATGATTCCGGCCTCAAGCAACTTAAGAACTTCACCCTTCACTACATCCGCCATTTTCGGATTCAATCTCCTTTGACCTTCCACTCTAGGTCGACTCCCTTCCTCAAGAATTATTCTATGCATGCAAAGGTTCGGGCTTAGCCCCTTGATGTCATCAAGGCTATACCCCAATGAGCTCATATGATCCTTTAAAGTTGAAATGAGTTTGGATTCTTGTTGCTCATTGAGGTTGGCATTGATGATCACCGGGTAAGCCTCTCCCTCCCCAAGAAAGGCATACTTGAGGGAGGGAGGAAGGGTTTTGAGTTGTACCTTTGGAGGGAGCATTCCCTCCACCTTCTCAACTTCCTCATCTTCTAGCTCAATGTTCTCATCCATTTCTTTGTCTTCACAAGTTGTGATGCCACATATTTGTTCCATGTAACTTTCCTCCTCTTCTTCCATCTCTACCATCTCCCTTACCACTTGCTCCACAATGTCCAATGTAAATGCTTCATCATGCTTTGGACCTTTTATCATAGTAGGTAGATTAAACTCAATTTTGTCATCCCCAACTCTAAAGGTGAGCCGCCCATTCTTAACATCTATCAAGACGCCTCCGGTAGCCAAGAAAGGCCTACCAAGGATGATGGGAGTGTGGCTATCCTCTGGGATATCAAGGACAACAAAATCGGCGGGAATTAAATGCTCACCCACCTTGACGGGTACATCCTCAAGCACTCCCAAAGGGCGCTTGACGGACCTATCCGCCAATTGGAGGGTGATACTTGTGGGAACTAAATCATTCAAGCCAATTTTTTTGCAACTTTCAAAGGGAGCACACTTACACTAGCTCCTAAATCACAAAGGGCACGAGAGATTGGAATGCCACCGACTATGCAAGGGATGGAGAAACTCCCCGGATCACCAAGTTTCTTTGGCTCCTTTTGGAGGAGAAGTGCACTACACTCCTCCCTCATAGCCATTACTTCTTGGTCACCTAAGGTTCTCTTGTCCGACAAGATTTCTTTTAAAAATTTGGAGTAAGTCGGCATATTCAAAATCACCTCCGTAAAGGGAAGAGTCACTTCAAGTTTTTCAATCATTTTACAAAAGTTTGTGAACTTGAAGTTCTCTTTTCCCTTCAAGGCCCTTGAAGGATAAGGCAAGCTAGTAGATTGAGGGTTAGATAGTACCTTGGTGGGTGTTGGTTTGCTTGTTACCTTAGTAGTTGGTTGTGGAACCAACTCCTCTTGTCTAGCATCCACCTCCTCCAAGATAACTTCATCTTCTTTCTCCTCATAAGGGAGGTCCTCCACATAAAAGTCATCATCCCTTGAATTGCCACCATCAACTTCTTTTCCTTTGTCTTTCACAAGCTCCAAGATAGGCTCCTCTTCACCATAATTGTAGTCTTTGTACGGGTCCTCTAGCTCCGTTCCACTTCTCAAAATCACCGCATGTGCTTGGTGATTGTGTGATGCATCTTTGGAACTTTGACCTTGGGCAAGGAAGCCGCCCGGTGGCCTTTGAGGATTTGCTAGAGTTTGAGAGGCAACTCAAGCCTCCATTTCCCGTATCTCCCTTTGGTTGGCACTCTTCAAATTAGCCATCTCTTGGGTGTGAGTTGCTTGCATGTTCTTGACAAGCTTCAATAACTCACCCACTTGGGAATCACTAGTATCTTGGTGAGGTGCATTGGTGAGGGGCAAGGGGAACCCATAATCATTCCTTGCACCCCCACCTTGGGAGTTGCCTTTCGGAACTTGATTGTTGAAGTTTTGGCCTTGATTGTTTGGTGGAAAGTTTTGGTTGAAATTTTGGTTGTAATTTGGGTTGTTGGGATTTTGTGGGTTGTGGTTGTAGTTGTTTTGATTTTGATTGGGGTTGTTTTGAAATGGTGGTGGATTGAAGTTTAGGTTTTGGTGTTGGTTGTAGTTTTGGTTGTTGTTGAAATTTGGATTGAAATTTTGTGGATTTTGGTTGTTTTGGAAATTGGGGTTGAAGTTTGGATCATTGAAACTTTGTTGAAAGCCTTGATTGGCTTGATTAGATTGGTTGCCTTGGTAGAAATTGTTGTTGTTGAAATTGTTCCTCGGGTTGAAGTTGCCACCCCTTGGTTGAAAACCGGGGGGGTTTTGCACTTGAGGTTGTTGAATTTGATGAGGATTCAACACATTGGTGCTTTTGTAACTCATATAAGGACTACCTCTAATCCCTTGGTGATAGTAGTTTGAATTGGGGTTGAAAGTATTTTGGCCTCTAGGATTGTTGAATGCTTGGAAAGCATACAATTCTTCCTCACTTTCACTTCTCTCAATTGAGTTGTTTGCACAAACTTCAAATGTGTGCCCATTTCCTCCGCATAAATCACATGTGGCAACACTATTTACTTGGTACATCCCCGGGACATTGCTCTTGGTTTCTTTGCTAGTGGAGCCCTTAGTCAATTCTTCCAATTTCTTGGTTAACATGTCCAACTTGGCATTGGTTTCCTCGTTCGCCTTTGCATTGGAAAGGTGCTCCCTAGGGTACTTGCTACTCTTTCTCAAGACATTCCCTCTAGTACCATAATTTTCCTCCGAATCAACGATCTTTTTGATGAGTTTCGTTCCCGTCTCATGTGGCAAGTGGTCAAAGCTACCACCCGCCGATGCATTAACCATTTCTTTCGTCCGGGGGAGAAGAGTCTGAAAAAAGGTTTGGGTTGTGTACCAAGGTGGTATCCCGTGGTGTGGGCACTTAGCAAGCAAATCTTGGTATCTATCCCAAGCTTCTCCCAAAGATTCTCCCTCGTCTTGTTGAAACTGAGTTATCTCATTTCGGAGCATCGCGGTCTTAGAGGATGGGTAGTACTTGGCAAGGAAAGCCGTTGCCAAGTCGTCCCATGTGGTGAATGTATTTGGAGCATGGACATTTAACCACCTATCCGCCTTGTCGGTTAAGGAATAGGGGAAAAGCATAAGCCTTAATGTCTCCTCGGGTACTCCCGTTTTCTTTATCATTGCGACTTTACCCTTGAATTTTCTCAAGTGCCCATGAGCATCTTCGTGAGAAGCCCCGCTAAAGGCGTTCTTCTCGATAGAACTCATTTGCGAAAGGTGTATTTCAAAATTTTGAGGGACGAGAGTACCAAAGTTGATTGGGTTGGTGGTGTCATTGTGATTAGGCCGGTTATGATCACGAAGAGCGGCCATTATATGAATTTGATGGTTGTTTGGAAAGTGTGGTGATTGTGGTGGTGATTGATAAAACGGGTTATCAAAATTGTCGGATGTTGGGCTAGGATTGCTTTGATTGGGGCTTGGTGGTTCGGATGAAGAGGGGTTGTTTTGGCTAGTAGATGCTTGGGACGCAATTCTTACCCTTGCAATGGTCTTCCTCCTTAAGGCCCGAAAGAGCCTCTCCGGTTCGAAAGTTGACAACAAAGAGTTAGAGTCACCCCTAGGCATAAAACTTAGCAAACAAATTAGTCGTCCTAGTGCTTGTTAAACACTAGGGTGAGCAATAAAACAAACACTCTACAATTAACTACCAAATCTTTGATCAAAACAAAACAAGCTCAACTAACTCAAGACTAAAACTAAAACTAAACTACACAACTTCTAACACCGTCCCCGGCAACGGCGCCATTTTGATGCGCGCGATTAAGTCGTCGGTTATCACGCATCAAACAAATTTATAAAAATCCCAAATTAAGTAGTATAATAGGGTTATCGTTCGCGAAGACGGTGGGAATAGTTGTATAGTTACGTTCTAATTTAAGTAAGAGTCGGGGTAATAGGTTTGGTTTGGAAAGATTAATTAACTACTAAAGCAAGTAAATTGAAGTGAAATTGATGATTAAAAGAACTAGGGTGTCGGGGGTTACTAGGGTAGTCAATGTCAAGCAAGCATAGGGGTAGGTGGTCTCATCTAAGTTAGGTCTAGGTCCGTCTCGTCTTTCGATTTGACTAACCTAAGGTCGAGTCCTATTCTAGCTTTCGCTATAAACAAGGTCAACCTAACACATACACATGCCCATGAAAGTCCTAGACTATCGTCTAAGGCAAACAACCGAAAGAATCATGCCCAACCATCGTTGAGGCATTTCATCAAACATCTAACATGCATATATTGAAAACCTAACAAAGTTGAAACCTAAACCCTAACCCTAAACAACATACATCAACATCAACTACCCAAGATCACCCCTTACCCTAGTAAAGAGACTACTCACTCATGGTAAGGGAAAACATGTGAATAAGACATAAACAAAAGCTAAACATCATGAACAAGCAAAGGGTAAACAATTGATTCAAAAGAAACTTAAATAAATGTAAAAACTAAGTAGAGATTAGAAGAATTATACCAATAATTATGGAAAAGGAAGTATCTTGGATAACAAGTTGAAAGATTCTTTCAAACCCTTCAAATTACAACCCAATAAAATCCTCTACAAATGCCCAAGAACAAGGCTAAATAGATTACTAAAGAGAGATTAACAAATATTGAAAGATTAAACTAAGATCTAAAGAAGATTAAAATATTTAAGAGTGTTTTTGTGTCTAAGTATCAACCAATGAAACAGTGAAAAACCCTAGAAATAAGCTTAGGAATGCGTAATTAGAAAATGATACAAGTGCGGGTTTATATAGAGCTCGAAAATACGAAAAGGGGCTCTCAGTCGGTCGACCGGCTGCCGGTCTGGTACCGGCTGAGAGTCCAAATATGGACTTCTGACTTTTTTTCTTCTTTTTTCTTCAAAAACCCTTGACCCTCAGCCGACCGGCCGGCTGCCGGTCGGGCACCGGCTGGGAGGCCAAAACCTTCAATCTGATTTTTTTCTTCAATTATCAATATGAACAGGTCCCTTCAGCCGGTGGACCGGTTGCCGGTTGTCCACCGGCTGGGACACTTTTTGCATGAATCTGCCCCATCTTTGCATTTCTTCATTTCTTCACATTTGGCTAAGTATGGGAAGTGCATCCCAGCCGGCTGACCGGCTGCCGGTTGGCCACCGGCTGGGAGCCTTTTCTTAAGGTTCTGAAAAATCCTCCTTTTATGTCAATAAAGTCAAGTCAACGCTCCCAGCCGGCCGACCGGCCGCCGGTTGGGGACCGGCTGGGAGGGCCTGGGGATGAAATTTGCTAAACTCTTCATAATTCTTCATAAATCGCTCTAAATCCGCCTCGATTTGTCTCGATTCTTCGCCCCCGCCGTAATACCTACAAAAAGTGGATAGAATAGGAATATACGGGGCAACGGACGTAAAAACAACCAAAGACACGCAAATCGAGGTCGAATCGTGACCGAAAATAAAGAATATGTAAAGAAAATGATGACCAAAATGGAGCTCATCAGAACACAACATAACTCAAATCTGAGATTCTTAACAAGTTTGGAGGCACTAAACTTACTCAAATCATGGCGTTATATATACGCCAGGGATCACCTTCGAGTTGTTATTCCCGTATGCTGATCGAGAGGGGTTGGACTTGCTAAACATAATGTTACAGTTTGATCCAAGAAAAAGGATAACAGCTGCAGAGGCACTGAGGCACCCCTACATGCGAAGTATGTATGACTCCCTTACAAGCAAACCGACTCCATATCCATGTGCAGTTGACGTAGATGCCAATGTTGGAGTCGAGAAGATCAGGAAAATGATATGGGATGAGATGTTATTGTACCAAGTTGAGGCTGCTTTTCGATAGTTGATCAAAACGATATACTCCGTAGTATTTGTCTGTAATTATTCTGTTTGGAGTTGCAGTATAATAGGCAATGACACAAAATGACTCTATTAATGTAATGATTATTCAGTTTTTTTAGAATGAATTATAGACGTCAATCTTCAACTTCTCAAGGATATTTCATGAGGCAGGCTATAAGTAGTCCTATGAATCAGACTGTAAGTTCCATTCTCAGAACATTAGGCATCTGTTATTTCATGAGACATGCTCACAACAATATTGTTCAGGCACAATTATAAAAAAGACAGGCTCGCAATCTTTGGCTAATTCACATGAGCGATTTAAGGGTGATATTTATGCTGACAGCCTGACGGGATTTGAACCCAGGTCATGAATATTATTTCTCATGATTTTACAAACTAAACTACTTGACATCTGTTGGTATTGTGTTTTTGGTTTGTTGTGAATTTATGCCTTGAATTTGTGTCGAAGACGGATATAAGCTAAGTGTCTTATTAAGACTTGGTTTCTTAGTTTATTTAGGGTAGAAGAACTTTGAATTATATTAGGAAACTATTATATTAGTTTCCTAATAGTCTTTGGTTTCTTTATTAGTCTAGATATTTTATATTGGGTGGAATAACTATATAAAGACTCAAATTTTATTCTAGGTTAATTAAGAGAGAGATTTGAGAGCACATTAAAGAGGGTCAATTTGTGAGGTTCCTTCCGGAGAAGAAAACTCAGTTTGTCTCAGGCCCTATTATTGAGGTTCGTCTATCTTTGAAGATTGGAAGAGTTTGTTTAGATCTTGGTTGGCCTCAAAATAATTTGTCCTTCGTCTTATTTGGGTAGTCTCTTTTGTTCCCTTTGAGACTACAATACTTGTTGGTAGAGTAGGGTATACTTTTGGCTCATATTGAGCGCGTGTGTACCGGTCTACTGTTGTACTATTTTCTCCATTATAGTGAAGTTTGATCTCCTTGAAGGGTGGACGTAGCCAGTTATTTTACTGGTGAACCACGTAATTCCTTGTGTCAACTACTTTATTTACATTCGTTATTTATTATTCTTATCACCTTATCAATTTACTATTTGGGTAACGGGACGCCTCCGTTACAACATGGTTGTTCCTCCATTGTTGTTTTGGTGCTCCGTTTTTGTTGTCTTCTGCCCATTTTCATTTCCTTTTCGTGGTTTAATGCCCTTGCAATATTTCAGCTGCATTAAGCTCTTGGAGAGTTCATTCTGTAAATTTATTCATGATTAAGTTTGAGTTTCAACACGGATGTGAATTTGTTCCCCTACTAAAATTTTTAAAATATTAAAAATGTAAAATTGTGCTACCCTATTTTCTTTCTTTATAATCATCTTAATGTCGTTATCTATCAAAAGGGGAGACATATGCAGAGGAACAAGAACTGGGGGGCTGGGGAAGGACCTAGCAATAGAAATGGGGCTGGGAGACCTGCTAATCCGGCTGGTAATGGGGATACAAAAGGGAAAGGAGTGGCAAGGGAGTCAGGTGAGGAAGATATGCCTAGGAAGGGAGATGGGAAGGGGCAGGGTTGCCAAGGAGGGTGGCTTGAAGAGGATGACCCTATGGAGGAGGGGTTCTACAGTGCGGAGGAAGAGTTGGACCCTATGGAGTTGAATATGGGAGCTGAAATAGCTAATATGCATCGGAGGAATGCTGGGGGTGGGTTAGATGTGGACCCCCAGGGGTTTACTGATAGTCTCCCACAGGTAACAAAGAAGGTTGATTATGAAGAACAACTTCAGGATGCTATTCTGTACAGAACTGAGCACAATAAAGAGTGGGCTCAAATTGAGGATGAGGTTAGGGGTTTCAATCAGACCTTTAATCCCCCTCCTCTTATTGGGATGCCTAGCTCATATCATAGACAAGTGAGAGCTGTTGATAATGCTGGGGGAAGGTGTAGCTTGAATCAGAAGAAGGAACCAGATGTAGAGAAGGATAGTGATCAGGCAAGAGGAAATGGGGGAGCTGTAAAAGGAATTATTGATGTCTCTTCAACTCTATCCCCTTCAACTGATAAGGGGTCTTCTGAAGAGAGCATCCCAATGCAGAGGTGGCTGGACATTCTGGCTGGGGAGGTCTCTGTGACCTCATTAGATCCGAGGTTCAAAAATGCCATCAACCTGGTGAGCAGTGATGACAGTGGCTTTACTGCATCACCTCCAGGTTCTGAGGATGGCAAAAAGAAGGAGGCAGCAAAGAGGGTGGTGATTCCAGTGAGGCGAAAATTAATGCTGGATGCTGAAACTGATGACAAGAAGCTGGGAAACATTTTTAACTGCAGGAACATTCAGATGGAATCAGAAAGCTCTAAGGATGACTTAGAAAAGAAAGCAAGAAGGAAGGGTAAGAAAAAGATGGATGAATATGAGGATGGCAATGGCTTTGCTCTATTTGATGAGGCTGAGAGCTGCAATAAGCGTGGAAAAAGGCAGAAAACACCAAGAGGGGATGATGCTGATCTGTTTTTCGTGGAATTGGGTGCAAAGCATTCTATGTATGCTAAGCTGGACTTAAAGGGTTATTCTGATGGTTGGATGGGGATTTCTAAGTATCTTGGTGATGGAGATACTGATGTCTTGCTGGAGGAGGCTACGATGGGTGCAAGGAAGAGAAAGTGTGTTACCCAGGAGGATATGGCTTTGGTTCCTGGTGCTGCTCTCCTTACCAGAAAGGAGGCTCAAGGCTTTCTTGCATCTTTGGCCAAGAAGCAAAGAACTGAAGCTGTGTTCAGGGAAGAGGGACATGGGACCTATGGGTTCAGAATGGCAGTGCAAGAATACGACATGGATGACAGCAGTGACTCTTCCTCTCTTTCTTCCATCAATGACAGGACTGTTCTCAAGTTGGCTCCTTTTGATCCAAATGGTTTTCCGGGGGTTGGACCTTCACAACCCCCGCGAGAACCATGATTGGCCTTGCTTGGAATTGTAGGGGCCTCAATAGTTCGCTCTCCCCTACAATTCAGAAAATAAGAGCGATTATTAGTAGTAAACAGTATGACTTTATCTTTTTAAGTGAAACAAAATGTAATAGGCAAGGTAGTCTTTCTCTTTTTCATGTTTTTAGGCCTTATGGCTTTTGTAATTTCCATAGTGTTGATGCACTTGGAAGGTCGGGGGGGCTATGGGTAGGCTGGAAAAAGGAGGCTCGTATGAGAGTCGTATTGGATTGTAAGCATTTTGTCGTTTTGCTAGTGGAATCTAATAGTGCGGCTTTGTGGTACCTTGTTCTTTTCTATGGAGCACCGATGGTGGAGAACCGGTTGGATGTGCTTAAGTCATTGGGAGAGTGGATGGAATTTTGGAACCATCCCTTTCTCATTCTTGGGGACTTTAATCAAGTTGAGTCAAGTACGGACAAAAAAAGTCAAAGCGTTGGCCGAATTGCAGGGGCTAGTCATTTTGCAAAATGGAAGATAAGCCACAAGCTGGTTGACATTCCGTTTAAGGGGCCCAGATTCACCTGGTGTAATAACCGGAGTGGAAATCGGAGGGTCTATGAAAGATTGGATAAAGCCATGGGATCTAAAGATTGGTTTCTGCACTTCCCAAACTCGGGGGTTGAGCACTTTCCGATTCAACTCTCAGATCACGCCCCGATTGAGTTTAATCTGAATCTTTCCAAAGCAAGTGGCAAAGGCAAACCCTATAAGGTGGATGCTTGGGCTCTTGATCATGAGGATTGTATAAAGGATGTTCAAAAGGCCTGGGCAACTGGTTTCGTTGGATCCCCGAGTTACTGTTTGGTCCGCAAGTTGGCTACCACTAGGAATAAAATTAAACTTTGGTCTCTCTCAAAGACTCGGGAGTGGAAGCAAAAATGGGAGGCATTTGATAAGAAGCTCTTAGACGGGCTTGAAGATGACTTTGCTGGCAAAGGGGAAGACAAGTATGTTGCGGCCCATAAGGAGTTGAAACTCTTTGTTGAGGCCTCGTCCTCCTACTGGAGGCAAAGGGCAAAGACTAAATGGGCCAAGGAAGGAGATGCGTGTACAAAATTCTTTTTCAACTGGGTCAAAGGAAGAACCGGAAAGAATTTTATACATAGCATAAGAAGAGAAGATGGTACTTGGATTAGGGGGGAGCAAGAGGTGGGCCTGGAATTCCTGACCTTCTTCAAAGATATTTTTCAGGCTGGAAGTCCGTTACCTGAACCAAGGGAGGAGAGTTGCTTTGAGGTTTTTTTGAAGGCTATTACCTCTCGAATCTCTGAGGATGAGGCGGATTCGCTGGCTCGACCTTTCACAAGGAAGGAAGTTCGGAAAGCTGTCTTTCAGATGGGACCCTTGAAGTCCCCGGGTCCTGATGGAGTTCCTGGGATTTTTTTCCAAAAATGTTGGGGTATTGTGAATGAAGATGTCTGCAAAGGAATCCTGTCGATTCTTAACTCTGGACGTGTCCTGAAGGAAATGAATAGAACTTTCATCGCTGTTATCCCTAAGGTCGACCATCCGGAACAGGTCTCAGATTTCCGACCTATTAGTCTATGTAACGTTCTTATGAGGGTGGTGTCTAAATGCATCGTTAATAGGCTGGTTAAGGTGATGGGGAAACTGGTGGGTGACTCCCAGGGAGCTTTTATTGCGGGCAGACAGATCAGTGATAATATTCTTCTTGCTCATGAGCTAATCGCTAATGTGAACAATACCCGGTATGGTAAGGGGAGTAAGTGTGTCTTCAAAGCTGATATGAGTAAGGCGTATGACAGGATCCGATGGGATTTTCTGTCTGCAGTTCTAAAAAGGTTTGGTTTCCCTACTCACCTTATTACTCTTATTATGAATTGTGTGTCTTCTGTTAGTTATGAAATCCTCCTAAATGGACAACCCCTCAAAGGCTTTCGCCCAAGTTGTGGGCTAAGACAGGGTGATCCACTGTCTCCGTTCTTGTTTATCCTGTGTATGGAAGCTTTGGCCTCACAAATCAATCTAGCTCAGTTTGATGGTCTCCTTAAAGGAATTCGGGTGTTCCGCGGAGCACAGCGAATTTCAAACCTTTTCTTTGCCGATGACTCGGTTTTCTTCTTGGAGAATAAGGCGGGGGCTGCTACGACCCTTATGAGTATTCTCGAATGGTTTTGTGATCTCTCTGGCCAAAAGCTTAATCACTCAAAGTCAGGTGTGCTGTTCAGCCCGAATTCTACCCTGAAGACCATACAAGAAACTCTGCAAGCTTTTCATATTAGGCATAACATTGGTTTAGGGAAGTATCTGGGAATTCCTACGGAGTTCCATTGTTCTAAAAGGGATGTTTTCTGGGGGATGGTGGAGTACGTCACCAAGAGAATCTCATCCTGGAACGCTCTCTTTTTGTCGGCGGCAGGTCGGTTAACCCTTATCTCTTCCGTCCTCTCAAATCTCTCCATTTATTTTCTATCGGTGTTTAAAATACCGGTAAGTGTGACACGGAAGTTAAATTCCCTTCTGTCACATTTTTGGTGGGCCGGAAATAGATCGGGTAAAACGATTGCGTGGTGCAGTAATAAATTCCTAAGCCTTCCCAAAAGGGATGGGGGATTAGGAATCAGAGATATAGGATGTATGAACAAAGCTCTCCTGGCCAAACATGGGTGGAGAATTCTTTCTGGTGAGGACTCTCTTTTCTGCAGGATTTTTAGGGGTCTAATTGGGGGTCTACAGGGCAACACGGGAGACAGGAGTTACAATATCAAAAATAACTCTTCCTGGGGCCTAAAAAGCATCTTTCTTGGTGTCCAGTGGATTAAGGAGTATATAGGATGGAAGCCTGGCAAAGGATCTAAGTTAAACATCTGGATTTCCAAATGGGTGAGTGGAGAGTCCCCATGCCCTAAGGATTGTTGGTTGGCCCCTAATTGGACGCACCTATACAATCTCACTGTCTCTGATCTGATCACTGGTGGGGGTGAGTGGAATGTTCTGATGGTGAATGCCCTGTTTGATGAGCCCTGGCGAAGCAGAATTCTTGCGATGCCTATTCCTTCTTATCGTTCCTATGACAAGGCTTATTGGCCGTTGAATAGAAATGGTGTCTACTCGGTTAAGAGTGGATATGGTATCATTTGGAAGGACTTTTTCGACCAAAAAGGTAGTTCTAAGGATAAGTCACGAATGAAAAAGGCTGTGGAGAGTTATGGGGGTCGGCGATTGTGGAGGCTTCAAATCCCACCCAAGTGGAAAGTCTTCCTTTGGAAGATTTGCACTAACACTCTCCCCTGTGGGGCAGAAATGCAGAATAGGAAGTTTACAGACCCTGTGCGATGTGGTTTATGTAGTCAGAAGGAGGGGGGAGTGGAAACGTTGGAGCATATCTTCCGGGATTGTGATTTTGCTAAGCGTTTTTGGGCTGGTTCCCTTTTGGGGATACGAACGGAAAATGCACATTATTTGGATATCCAAATATGGATTGCAAATTGGATCAGCCTGCTGGGTAAAATGGATGATGGGAAATGGAGGATCGGCACTTTTGTCGCCACTCTGTGGAACCTCTGGAAACAACGAAATGAGGTTGTCTTCCGGGGGAGTGGCTTCCCTGTGGCACATCTCTATCATTTGCTGATAAATGATGTTGAGTCGACTAACTTTTCTTGCGATAAGGCTTTGGATGAGCTAAGTTCTGGGTTGTTGGGGAAGACCTCTCCGGAGTCTGAAGCCAAGGAATTGGCGGATGGTAAGGAGTTCTTCCTTATCGGTCGAAAAGGCTTGTGTATTACGACGAAAATCATGGTGGATGCGGGATGGAGGGCTACTCTTGAAGCGGGCATTGGTTTCGTGGCCTACAACCAGCACGGTGGTGAGGTGGGTCGTCAATGTAAGGCATGCAGGGCGGAGTCAGCACTTCAGGCGGAAATAAAAGGATTGCTCGAGGCAGCGCGATGGGCTCGGGATAGGGGCTGCTCTCACGTGCAGCTTACTTCAGACTGTCTTGGCGCTATTCTTCAGCTTGCAGGGTTGGAAGATCCGGACCACCAAATACAGGATTTTCTCGATGACTGGACCGCCTTAATCACTTCTTTTCACTGTTTAAGTTTATCTTTTGTTCCACGTAGGTTTAATAGGGTTGCGCATGAACTGGCTTCATGTGCATTTGGATTGTAAGACTTTTCTTTACTACTGGCAAAAAAAAAAAAAAAAAAAAAAAAAAAAAATGTCGTTATTGTAACTTATTTTTCAAAACTAGTCATATTTAAGTGTAAAATGGTTTCAAAATCGGCGTGTGTCCATGGAGCAGTGGCAGACCCAGGACTTTTGAGCAAGGGGGCACAAAAAAAATTGGCGTGTTATCTACGCGTGTCTAAGGAAATATTTTTATATTTTGAATTTTTTCCCCTATATTAATTAATATTTAAATAAAAAGATGGGAAATAAATTGGACTTATAGATATTTTTTTCAAAAGTAACGTTTTCTCTAAAATATTACGAATTATATATGTTTGAAGTATATATAAAAATAATGACTAAAATTGTAGTATATAATACATTTTGGTACAAAATTAAATAATAAACACAAGTGGTTCAGTGTTTTAGAATTCAAAATTGATATATCACGCTCCCTATTTTACTTATTACGCCCCCTATTTTTCAATTTATTTCAAATATGCCCTTGAACCTCTAAAAGTTATATTTTGTAAATTTTAATATTGTTTAATTGTAAATGTGTTTTTGAAACCGTTTAATTAAAAATGAATCACGACGACGATTGCGTCGATATATTTTATAAATATTTATTTACTCAGGATAACGGACAAAGTTCGCAAATTAACAACAAATTTAATGCGAGTCAACATTATCGTAAAGTGTTTTTGAGACGATCGTTATAATAATTGTTTTATTTTGGTGACGGTTTATACTATACGGTATATCGTTATTGATTTATTTGGTTCAGTAATTTGTATTATATGTAATTTACCGTTTATTGTTATTAAAATTTTAAGACAGTCTAAAAAGTAATTAATTTCACAAATATTCACTCATATTTTGTTCTTATCTCACAAGTAAAAAAAATAAAATAAAAAAACACACCAAATGGTGGTGGCGTGTAAATTACAGGGCAGTACCATGGTAGTGTCGTGTAATTTACACGGCACCACGACACCACCATGGTACTGCCGTGTAAATTACACGGCACCACCATGTTACTGCCGTGTAATTTACACTGCACTATCATTTGGTGTGTTTTTTCTCTTTTTCTCTTTATTTTTTTTATCTTTATTTTTACTTTTTTTTATTTGTGAGATAAAAATAAAATACGAGTGTATGTTTGAGAAATTAATTACTTTTTAGATCGTATTAAAATTTTAATAACAATAAACTGTAAATTACATATAATACAAATCGCCAAACCAAATAAATAAATAACGGTATACCGTATAATATAAACCGTCACAAAAATAAAACAGTTATTATAAAAATCGTCTCAAAAACACTTTACGATAAAACAAAATATTACGGTATACCGTATAATAGAAACCGTCATAAAAATAAAACAATTATTATAAAAATCGTCTCAAAAACACTTTACGATAAAACAAAATATTTTTTTTACTAAAGTTAATATAAGGGCAAACTTGGAATAAACTAAAAAGTAGAGGGCGTAACTAGTAAAACAGAGGGTGTGATATAACAATTTTTTCATATACATTTGAAAGAGATAACATGGACTAAGCCCAAAAATTTGTCAATATATATTATGTAACTATAAGGATTTGAACCTCCGTCTCCTAGATGGAAATTGACACCTCTACCAGCTATATCATGATAACTATATGTCTATATTGGTGGCTTATAAAAATTGATGTCGAAAATTTCATGGGGGCACGTGCCCACCCGGTCCCACACATAAATCCGCCCCTGTCGTGGAGTGTTAGTGTCAGACACGATACAGCTCATTACAAGAAGTGTTCATACTACATAGCATATAAGACAAATATTTTACTTTTCCATGTGCATTTTTGGTTTCATCTATTATAAACATAATTAACTCGCCTTAAACTTAAAAACATATATACTCATCTTAAATAAGAATTTACATTCTCCAACAGATATATAGGGTTTTAACATTAAAAATGAGGCAAATATCATCCCACATGTATATCAAAATTCAAAACCAAAAATGTAACTTTTCTGTTAAAGTGGAGTGAGAGGTTATATAAATCCATAAAATGTTCACTATTCTACCAATGTGGGATGCATGTAAGAAAAAGGACTTAATAGGCCCCTATTTCTAAGAGTAGTTATTACTTGAATCCTGTAAAATAGACCCTTTGCTATAAAATAGACTAAATATCCGATACGAATTCACAAATCGGTTTGTGGTAGGTTTACATGGTTTTTGTTTGAGTGAGGAACACTAGACTTTCGAATTAGTAGTAGATAAAACATCCATCCATCCATCCATCCATCCATCCATCCATCATTTGGTATCAGAATTTCTTACTTTGCTCCATTCTGTTTCATCACACTCTTAACATCAAATGCTCCAACCATTTTCTCTAGCTTTCTAATGTCGTGCCTGGAATTCATACCCCTCTGCGGAGCCAGATGCACCACGCACATCTGCGAGATGAAAAGGATGATTAATGCCCTATAATTTGGTGATGATTAATTGATTATTAGGTGTAATGATTCTAGGAGATGTTCGTTGCTAGAATTTGTGTTTGTCCCATATTCAAAGGGCAAGGAAATTTTTTTGGGTTTTTCCCACATTGAATAAACAAGGAATTTTGTTATGTTTATATATCTAGTACTCCTTAACTAAGCATACGCCATTATTATGGATAGTATTTGTTTTCACATGCGCTGGCGAGGCTCGGCTTGCACGTGCTGTGAGGTCTATATAGTAAACATTAATTTTTATTTTTCCGGGGGTTGCACGTGCCATTTTTATTTTTCCTCGCCTTGCACTTAGAAGATCGGCTTGCACGTGCATGTGCCGTGTTGTGGGGTCTATATAGTAAATAGTAATTTTATTTTTCCTTGGCTTGCACGTGCCATTTTTATTTTTCCTTGCCTTGCACTTAGCTTCAAAGCTCGGCTTGCACAAAGTGTGCTGCGGGGTCTATATAATAAACAAATTTTATTATTTTTCCTCACCTTGCACTTAGCTCTTCTAAGGCAATGGCTACCATACCTTTATACGGTAAAGTTTTTTCTAATCAAATTTTCGTTCTTTTATTTATCCTTAACAGTAACTTATTTACAACATTGTTGTATGCTCATGTTGCTCTAGCTAGGCTCTCACTTACAAGAGCATTGAAACTCTGAAAACTCATGTCCGAATTGCAATAATAGAGACAAGAGTTTTTATTTCGCGACATTTGAGTATCATCCCACTTTGTTGAACTCAACTTGATCCTGTCTTCTTTTTCTTATCCGCCTTCGTCTAGACATAAAATAAAAAAAGTAAATAAATGATTAAGACGGAGAAAAAAATCGGACTACCAGAGGAGATGGGGGATCTTACTTATAAGTTAAAAGTCATAAGGAGTCATATATATGAGATTTGGAAATGAATGAAGTGGTGTGAGTTGTGACATGTGTGTGGTTACAACTTACGAAGTACATGCGTAGGAAAATGGCTTTAATTTAGTTCAATGTGTAGTTGTTGTGTACGGCTGCTTGCATGGTCGATTATGTATACACATGCTCCATTGTTCTTCAACCCATTTTAGTCAAATGCTCTGACTCATCTGTCTCAATTCGATGTTTGTGTTCATATCTTACCAAGTGTTTGACTAATAATTCTATTAATTTACTAAAAACTCATACCATAATACTCCCTCTATTCAAGTCCACACTATCACTTTCTTTTTACACGTTTGCCAACGCGTATTTTATGCGGTAAATATTGTTAGCTGCGTATTTTCAAAAATTATAAAAGTTAAATATTAGTAATATACTCGTAAAGACGAATCAAACAAGATCCCACATGGATATAATTTCATTTACGTATTGAGAGAAAATCGGATTTGAATGATCGTTTGTGAATAGTATGTAAAATACATAGCGGTAGTGTAGTCTTGAATGGAGGGAGTAATTAATAAGACTACAGCGCATATTTATAATAGTTATAAAGTAGGGCAAATTCTTGTTTCACATGAAATATTATTGTCTTAAAATAATATGACAGGGTTTTGTGATCATTACATGCTCAAATGTAATTACAATAGTCTAGCCAGAGTGACAAGTTATTGTTAACTTTATTTTTAAGAAATTGTTATATTTAATTTTTAAAATGGTATTAAAATTCCGTCTTATTATTTCAGACGAAAATAGATCATTAAAATTCCGTCTTATTATTTCAGACGAAAATAGATCAACCTATAATGGAGACCAAGTCGATTTAGTATATAATTTGATGAGTTAATTGAAGGTATAATTATTAGAAGAAATGAGAAGGATGTTGATAGTTGAAATAAAGTAGGTATGGAGAAGAAGTAGTGTGCATGGAGAAGAGGACAATTTCCGGAGTTTACGATTAGGAAGTCAATGTCCATCATCTCGTGTTGATTAATCATTAATTGGGCTTACTTACTTGTATTTATTAGTCATGGGACTCTAAATTCCAACACAAATTCTTATTTGTAACGGACATATCCGTCACAAATTTGCTACGGGTCAAGTAATACCATATAGGAAGATGAGAACAAAGTAAAGTAGCTCGGGAATAACAAATTGTTTTGTCTTATCTGCCAAAATGGATGATACTTGACCCATCGTAAACTTATAACGAATATGTCCGTCAGAAGGGAGACTTGCTGAAGTCATGGACTCTGAATTCCAAAACTATTCAGACATTGCATGTGTCTTAGATTAATCTCAATACATGACTCAGATCTCTTTTTTTAAGTTTTTGTTAAGATGGTTCGAAATCAAACTATTTATTAAAATAGCGCGAATTTCAAATTATAAAATATTTACGAATTTGTATTCTTCATTACTTTTACTATCAAATCTATGTATTTATAAACCGCGCTATTTTAATAAATAGTTTGGTTTTCGACCCTATTTTAACAAAAGCTTCCTCTTTCTTACCATTACTTTTACTATCAAATAAGTACTACTTCGTATGTATTTATAATCAACCCGTTACCTCATTGACAAGTTAGGTATTTTTAGATTTAACTTAGCGCCTAAGACCACCACATTATATTAGAGTGAAGATGTGTTATAAGGACGGATAATAACACACAAAATGAAACATATAATAATGAACACAAATTCTCATTTGTGACGACACTATTCCGTCACAAGTTTGTGATCTTCCCATCGAACAAGTGGAAAGATAAGTGAAATTTCAATTAAGTGGAGGATTGTGAGACGTTACAAACTTGTGGCCGTTACAAGTAAGATGACTTGATAAATGAAAGAGAATATTCCCTCTCATTATAGTTTTGAAAATCAAAAGACACTAGAAAAACCAATAAAAGACATCGATATATTTGTCCACAAGTTATAAGTTATAATCAGTCATGAGTCATACATGTTGCTCACCATTTTGGTAAGTAGTCCTCCACTACCTAATTTAAAATCTTTTGATCTTATTGACTTCCCTGATTTAAGACTTTCATGTCTTTTATCATTTCTTTTTTCGGCTCGTCTTACTTACGACGGTCACAAGTTTATGATCTCTCATAAGCCCTTTCACTTGCCCTTTCCACTTACCCTCCCACTCGCAAATTTGTCTCACGTCACAAGTTTGTGACGAATTTAGCCCATCACATATGAGAATTTGTGTTCCTTTTTAGACTATTCTATTAAATATTTTAGTTTCAATTATATCCATCTTAAGATTAAAAGAGATTATTAAATTAACTTTATTTACTATATATAACAATTATCTTTTCAACGGATCGTACTTAGTCGCCACCTTAAGATTAAAAGAGATTATTAAATTAACTTTATTTACTAAAAAATAACAAATTTTTTTTTTCAACGGTGCGCACTTAGTCGCATTACAATAGGGGGAGGGGATTCGATCCTGGGACATTATTATCTACAATAACTCCATCTTAGCTACTAGACTAACACATTTTCGAGTTTTTATCTTGGTACTTTTTGGTACTGCTTACAAACTCTGTTTTTGTCTTGTACATTTTATTTAAATTTTAAGTTTTAAGATTAAACAATAACTTGTGTATATAAATATAAAATGTGTAGCATCTTTGCTTGAGTCAGTCCACCCTTGCTAAATCTATCTCTTTCATTTACTCCACCTTAAAAAAATCTCTCTATATTCATTTTTTTCAGCTTAAAAATCCAAGAGATACAAAAATGAAAGGGTATGCAAAAATCAAAGAAAACAATCCATTTTTCCAAAGATCCAAGTCCAAAAAACAAAACCCTTTTCTTGATCAACATTTAGATGTAAATTCATCAAACTTGGATACCCAAAAATCCCAAGAAAATGATCAAAAACCCAACATTTTTGCAGAAGATTTATTTCAAGCAAAAACATCAGATGATCATGGTCATGATCATGATGATGATCATGAAGATAGCAAAAGTAAAGTGTCAGGAAATGTTTTAAGGAGAAATTTAACAGTTTCGGGTTCGAAGATGGGGTCAGGGTACCAAAAGAATGGTAAAAGCAGTAAACTAGAGAGGCAGAGTAGTACAAGAGTGATACAAGAAGTTGTAAAAAGAGCATTTTCAATGAGGAGATGTTCATCTGTCAATAATAGTAGTAGTAGTAATTCTGATAGGTATTGCAGGATTTATGATCAACCCAAAAATGTTGAAGATTCTGATTATGTTTATCATGATGATAATCATGGTGATTATGGGTTTGAAAAGATGAAGAAGAACAAGGATGATTATGATTATGATTATAGTAATAATAGTAGTAGTAATAATTCAGGGAAAAAGCATGTGGGGTGTAAGGTTGTGAAGGCCTGCAAGCGTCTTTTTAGCCGTTAGTTATTACTTATTATGATTAATTTGTGTTTTTTTATGTGTAAAATACTGTTTTTGTGATGTAATGCAATGTCTTAAGTTTGATGATGGAGCACTAAATGTCTAAATGGGAGCCTCTTTGCACTATACTTGTCGGTTACTCTTTTCTAATTCTTTTAACATAACAACGGGTCGCATAATATTTTAATGTGTTTTAAGTTTAAAGCGGATACATTGTGTGAGTTTGTGTAGTTGATTATACAACGAGATGTATACTCTGTTAGTATAGATTTCGAGTTTTATAACAAAGAATTTGAGTTTATGTATATATTTTACGAACTTTATGAAAAGAATGTCTTTATAAAAAAAATTGTAAATCAAAACATTATATCGAAACTCAAAAATAATACATATAAAAGCCAAAGATTTTAATTTTAACATAGGGCGAGAAAAAATTGTTAAAAACTCGAAAAAAATTATATATAAGCTTAATTAGATTTATATTTGATATACGATACTCATATACATCTGCATGTATGATCCTATATGTGGTGGTTAAGGTGATGGAAGTTTCTTGTATAGTGGTTGGATATTGGAGTTGCGAGATTTGGATGCATTGAATTATGAAATTCCCTAACTTAAAAGGCAAAGAGGAATAAATTGAAGGCGATGATGAATGATGATGGAGACGGATAAAACATTTATAGTTTTATTACACACCAACTATTTACTTTGGAAATTCAAGTGGGAAATTTGCGTTACAATTTACAAACACTGAGCTATGAAATGTAAAGACGGTTGTAAATGTAAAACGAATTTGGTTACATATTCCGGCATTCATTAGGACATCAACAACGGCCGTCGGCCGAGGACAAAAGAATAATCAAAGAGAGTTTTGTAAAGAGTTAACGGATTGGGTTAGTTAAAATGAGAGGGAAGAGAACCACTTCAAGTTCCCTGTAAGAGCATGGATCGAGCCAAACCTTAACAATTCTTCTGCTGGAGGAATATGTTGGATCGAATAACCAAATCATACTTGAATAGGTGAGATCAAATTTCACAAGAATGTGTATGTGTTTTCATTAACTATTTCGAGCCTTACATTTACCCCGAATTTAGTTACTGACTAGCACCTCCAATAGTCAACTTACTTTGGAATTAACAAAAATATCTAGAATAATAATTAAAATTCTGGTCCATCACAAATTTGACCAAAATCTAGTTTAAGATGGACATATCTATTTTAAACAAGAACCGAGTCAAATAGCTTGATGAGGCAAAAAGCATAATACATAAGGGTAAGATTATCGGTGAGTCTTGAGACAAGACTCATTCAAGACCCCCAATAATTTACTCAAGTCTTGACAAAGGATTAAGTAAAGTCATAGAAATCCAAGACTCAACTTAAGGCTCCGTTTGGCAGCGCACTTCAGCTACCTGATTCGCCTGAAGTAACTTTTTTGCCAAAAGAATCAGGTAGCTTATTTTTTTGGAGTGTTTGGTAAGTAGCTTATTTGGTCAAATAAGCTACCTGAAATGAAATGCTATATAGGGTAGCATTTTAAATTCAAGGTAGCTTTATATTACCTTTTTACCCTTCAATCTATAATATAGAAAATAATTATTATATCATTTTATATCATTTTACCAAAATAAGCTGCTTTTTCAGTTAATTTGCCAAACAGTTTTTTATATAATCAGTCACCTTATCAGCTCATAATTTTCAGCTACCTTTTCAGGTCTCAGTTACCTTTTCAGTTTTCAGGTACCTTTTCAGGTAGCTTTTCAGGTCGTTTTACCAAACATAGCCTAAGACTCTACAAAAATCTTGACCCCACCTTTTTATAAATGACAACCAATAAATGACTAACATGTGTTAAGGTATTATTATTTTTTTTATCTAAAACCCCATAAGAAAAAAAAATGTAGTGAAAAGGTAGAGTCTGAGGCAAATTTGAGGAATAATATATAAAGTCTGAGATGAATCTGAAGTGGACCTAAACAATAGAATAATAATAAAACTTAGTGAAAAACTGATGAGTCATAAAACTTTGGTGAATCTTACTGATAATCTTACCCCTTGTACACTAGAGCCTAAGAGGGAGTATTTGACCTTCTTTACATTTAAGACGGATACAACAATCTTAAAGGAGAACCAGTGATACAAAATATCCCCATGTTCATAATCTGTTCCTCTGATTAAGGACAAAAAAGGATAGGGAGACAATATCAATATTGGGGGATATTACCTTATGCAAGATTGCCATCATTCAAAGAGTACCACACATTCAAGAATAATAGTACTACATGACATCTAAGGAACTTCCAAAATCACAGACCACATGTATGATGGAGATAACTCACAAGCATCAGTCCAAGTTAGAAATGAGAAAAAAAAAAGTTATTTACTTAGAAATTAGTTATGTCAACTTACAATGGCAGCTCTGTATGGCGTAAATGAATCGATTTTCAAGTTGAAAACCATCGGTTTTCTCAAAATATGGAAGAAAACCATATTATCTATGCTAGCTAGGTCGCTACACCCGGAACACTGATTTTCTGCTACGAATGAGGATTACATTATGATTCTACTTGGTCGCGCGCTTGATACTTACTTTCTCATACACGATTCACGGGTACCCCCAAATTGTACACTTGAAACACTCTTTTCTTGAGAATAAGACCATCAACCCCAAAACCCATCACTTCTAGCTCGTCCGGAGAGATAACCGGCATGTTCACTCATACTACCCTTTAATCTGTAAAACAAGGGTTTGTTCTTTGCTGTTCTCAACGGACCTGATCGATTTGCATGCGACAATGTTCCTCGTTCTACAGCTAACCCCGGAGATGAAAACGGTCTGTTTTCTGTTGCATCGAGGGGACCAGAACTATAATCCATAGTTATGAAAGAACCGCCATGTCCATAGCCTGCATTCCACCAGCTGGTCTCGGACTGCTCAATATCACTCTTACAGTCCATGTCTAAAACTGAAGAATCCTTGAGACTACCACAATCTTCACAAGTCTCGTCACTGTCATTATAGATCAGTTTAAGGGCCTGAACCACTTCACCCATGAAGGGTCTATGAGTCACTTCTGGATGTACACACATTGAAGCGATCGCTGCTACCTTGGCTAAGTCATCGAAATTGTATTTTCCATCTAAAGTGGGATCCACTAATTGCTCTACACCTTCTCGGCTGGACAAGAGAGGTCGGGCCCACGTCACCAAGTTTTCTTGTCCCTGAGATCGTGACATGTCCACAGGTTTTCGACCTGTAAGAAGCTCCAGCAGAACAACCCCGTAACTGTAAACATCGCTTTTAACAAGCAAATGTCCGGTCATTGCATATTCAGGTGCAACATACCTGCATTTTTAAAGTTCACCATATCAGGATTTCAGGGGTGGGTCCATGGTAGTGAAGTGGGGCCAAAGGACAACATATTTTTGGCTTCGCTACCATCTAAAGCAGGCTCTGGAAATAAAAAATGTTTAGACAATACAAACGAAACATACCCAAAGGTTCCCATGACACGAGTAGAGATGTGTTGGCTTCCTTGTGTTGCTTCTCTGGCCAATCCAAAATCAGAGACCTTCGGTGTGAAGTCCTCTTCTAATAAAACATTGCTGGCCTTGAAATCTCGGTGAATAACTCGAGGATTAGAATCCTCGTGTAGATAAGCCAAACCTCTTGCAGCTCCAAGAGCAATTTTCAATCTCGCATCCCAATCCAAAGGTCCCTTTTCCATATCGACACCTAAAACAACATAAAAGGTCTCTTCTTTAAATTGCTTAAACAGTCAGGATGGTGGGCATCACTGGCAGATCTACAAACAACGGCTCTGGTTCCTGGAAACCGAAAACTAAATTTTCCGGCATTTTGTCCAACTTTTGTGCTAAGAAAAAAAAATATATCCCTTTGAGGCTTTGATATCGTCTCCATTTGACTTCGTGGTCAACCAGTGTCAACCATTAAATTCTCTTAATACATGTCTAGATACAACATATTTTTTCAAACTTTTGGTTGAAATTTCTATTCCCCACCCCTAAAAAAAACTCTAAATCTTAGTTTGTTTAGGCCTTGTTCTTTTGGACTTAATTTCAGCTCATTTCAGTTCAGACAGTTCCAGTCCAAAAAAAAAGGGCCTTGGTATAGCTAATATAATATTGTTTCTAGGACTATGTGGCAGTGGCGACACACTACATCAGTTTTGTTACTCTTCATTGTATTTGATTTTCATGATTTGATTTGTTGATAAGGTTACTATGAATGATCGAATGGTTCTTGGTGATCAATTGGAAAAGTTCGATTTACACTAGTGGGCATCCATGCTCTACAGAATGCATATATACTCGACATGACGAAATAAAAAATCTCACCATGCAAATGGGAATCAACACTGCCATTGTGTACCACCTCATACACCAAGCACCTTCGGTGCCCTTCAATGCATATACCAATTAGTTTCACAAGGTTACGGTGGTGCAATCGGCTCAGTAACTCCACTTCTGCAATAAACTCACGATCTCCATTCTGGTCATCCTTTGTCAGCAACTTTACAGCAATCTCCACTCCATCTTCCAAAACGCCATGATAGACACGCCCAAAACCTCCTTCACCCAAAATTCTACAAGAACTGAACTTATCTGTGGCCTTCACAAGTTCAGCAATCGTAAAGGTCTTCACGGGGAATGCATATGCAGGAATGGATGTGAAGAGTGACATGAATGTAGAGCTTGCTAGACTGCTTGACAAAGTAGACCCAATGCCTGCATTTAAGCGATGTTGAGAGTAAACAATTTGTGTGCACAGACTATCCCTCAAGAACACAATATGTAAGCAATGACTGAAGAGACAAAGAAAATATGTTTCAGTTTGATGAATAAATCAAATGCCTTATCTAGGAGGTCAGAATTTTGTCCTAAAGCATAGATTAATACAAAATTTGATTTATTCCTTTCGGATGAGCACTTTAGTAAGTATGGCAACTTAGCGCTTACGTTGGTGCTCACTAGCTAAGCATTCTCAGGTTATAGACAAAGAGTGCTCAATATAGAAGATATTAAATTCTAAAGGGATACAGACATCCGCTTTCATCATGTAAATAGAGTCGGAGTACATATTTACAAGTATTCGAGAAGTCTATTGTTTTTTGTGGTTGGGTTAAGTTGTTAACACAAGTCAATAACAGAAAAGTTGAATTATGAGGAAAAAGCTAATCAATTATAGACATTAGAACTTTCTTTACCACTAGGTATAAAGATTCATATACGATACGAACACATTATTATTTAAAAATTTACCATTTTTCTTATCAGTAGATGGTGTAAAGAGCGGTCCAGATGCGTTTGATGTGTTTCTAGCCATTCTCCATTTTACAATTATGTAAATTGCTGCAGAGCACGCTACCAGTAAAACACAAGCAGAGAACACAATAAGACACACAATTCCGGAACTTATTTTTTTGTTTTTGTTCATAACATTGGCAGTAACTGGGTATTGTCCATCCACAACACTTCCAGCAGGACCATTGCCAACATCGCCCCCAGATGGAAACTGTGAAGGAAGTCCTGCAACAACAGAAAAAAATGTCTCAGACACAACTGTTGGGACACTTGGACATGACCAAAAAAAACAGTTGCTTGTATGAAGGAAGATAATAGTACCTGGATAGCTAATGTAAATCACATCATAAATGCCAAAAAGAGTTGTATTCAGAGGCACGGCCTTCCGTCTTAATCTCTCATAAGTCAGTAAAGCAGTGGTATTGTCAAACTTCTCAGCAAGAGGAACCAAGTTAATATCAACTAGTGTTCTTTCCTGATTCTCAGAATCAGCGGTAGCACCCACTATTTGAACTTGATCTTGCTTCAAATACGTTCCTGACGCAATCTCAATCTCTAGCTCATTAACCTCATGAAACACAGCATAAACAGCAATACTTAACAAAAGCCTGACTTTCATAGGGAAAACACAACCGCAAGGAGTATTTATTACAGTAGGAGTCAGCGGTTCCAAACAATTCTGACCACAGCCTGCAAGTTAAAATATGATGTCGGAATTAAAATCAGAGTTTGGACACCTTTTCAGACAGAGAGGAAAGAGCAAACATCCAATATAGAGACCAAAAATCTATTACTCCCACCTATTCATTTGGATTCACTATATTTTCTTTTTTGAAAATGTTCAAATCAATTCACTGCATTTCTATTTTGGGTAAGAAATAACACAATCAACATTCTTCTCACATATCTCCGATCACCAAAACCTTTGGTCCAAAAGTAAATACAGTAAATCCCTGTGAATGGATGAATCTATGGTAATTCAGTTCATGCGCTGCAACATTGCATATTGGAACGACGTATTAATAGCATCCCTCCAGAGAATATCAGCCATAGTATTAAATCTCGGTGTCATGGTATCAATTGACATGGCCCAATCTCGTAGAATGCAGCCAATACTGCCTCAAATATGGAAAAATGTGATTATAGAGATCTTCACACCTTTACAAAGCGGTCAAGCTTTAATCTCAAAGCCCTTATTTAATACCTATCACTATCAGCAGCCATAGGACAGATAACATAATACAAAGAAAAAAGGCAAAGGTTTAGGCAATCCTGTTGACAGTTTTCTGCTGTAAAATCAAAGCTTAGTTCAAGCAGATAGTAGCATTTGCAAAGATGCTTGACAGCAAATAAGTACTCTTGTGGTATTTCTCTGAAAGATATTATACTGTACCTTATTTCTCAACCATATTTTAGAGACGCGTGAGAGTTTATCAGGTTTTCGAGCATGAGAGCTCATTGGTTTTCACAAGTCTCATAAACAAACAAACAAACTAGTTATACTGTCCACACAGAAAATTGATTGGTTCCTGACTCCCAAGTAAATTTTACTGGGCCATTATTACCTGGTGTAGCAGCAGGAGCAGGAGATGGCATGTGTGGTCTCAATCTATGGTGATGACCGCGACGTCTGTGAAAAGGCCTATGATGTGGTGAAGTAGTCGGTCCTGAAAAGGCGTAAGATTAAAACAACATAATACAGACTAGCCACCTTTCCAATCTATAGCTCACGGTATAGAAATGTCTCGAGTTAAGATTAAGGATGAAGACCTTGATATGCAGGAGAGGGTGAGGGAGCTGCTGAAGATCCAGCGGAAGGCTTAGTCTTCCGTTGCAATTGGTTCGTTGTAAAAGACAAAAACATACCACCTGAAAAAAAAACAGAAGTTTCATCACTTAAAACACAATTTCAAGCAAAGCATTACTTAAAAAATTAAGAACTAGATAATCTACCAAAGCAAAGAGAGAGGTAACCAAAGTTCTTTTATAAAGGAGAATATGGCATTATCAACCCTTTTTGAGCCACTACATTAAATCACATCTCCATAATCCAAATATGTTAAAACCATTTATGTGACTAAAGCAAGAGATACACAACATCAGGCATTCACCTCGGACATTAGGGAGTTAGGGACACATCAACACTGAATTAATAATTGCCCATGAGGTCAGAATGTCAAGAATAGCACGAATATATTAAAAAAAGTGTTGAAAAAAATGCAGCACAGCCATCCTCAATTCTTATATGACCGCTAGGGAATTGTGTATATAAGCTTTTGTTATCAGACAAGGGATTCGGCCATGCCAAAACTATTGTAAGATGATGACAAACAAGTTAGGTAAGGAAGAACTGTCTTGAATTGACGAAGAAAAAAAATCAGATAAAAATCTTATATTCCTTTCTTAGTTCCTGCAGGGTTTTCCGTATAAGGTACATGGTTATCATTCCTCGGATTGGAACATAACTAACTAAGTCACTAAAATCACAGCCATGCCACGATAAAAGCCTACATACAAGAACAGCTGTCAAAGCTGACTTTGGTAAGTATGAAATGCATAAACGACAAAATCCTCCACCAGTTCCATGTATCGAATATAAAATATTCATCCTGATTACTGACCCAAATTTCTTCGGAATAAAGAGATAATAGTCAACCACTTCCACCAGGTTCAGCGATAAAGAAAGACAACTTCCCATA
This sequence comes from Silene conica, assembly GCA_029255685.2. Taxonomy (NCBI): domain Eukaryota; kingdom Viridiplantae; phylum Streptophyta; class Magnoliopsida; order Caryophyllales; family Caryophyllaceae; genus Silene; species Silene conica. The sequence goes on along the minus strand of CM055318.2, from coordinate 74,023,079 downwards.
CCGACATTATTAAGGCAGGAAACAAAGTAAAAACCGTCCAGTCCCTGTCATGCATTAATTACTACATCTACATGACCTTGCCCGTTCAAGATACGCTAAACAAACAGCTCTCCCGGCATTGATCTCCTAAATTATAGAATCCAGTTTTCTATTTTCCCTACACTCATTATGGCATGGATCAAAGCACATTCCGTAAGTAACTGACCAGCTCACAAAGCGGAAATTCCAGGACACGTGCTCAATAGCTTGCCTACTCTCTAGTCCGTAATCCCACTTAGCTGGTCTTGCCATGTTATTCAACTCCTCATCCGTCTTTACACATACCATAACTCCATCCTAAAAATCCGTTACGACTTACGAATACTCCAAATTTCCTATTAACTTGACCATGTAAGAAAGAATCCTTCCAAAATATCTACATCACGAGAATAGAAAGTTGCTCCAAGTTTCCTAAAAGCTAGAGAAAAAGGTTAAAAATTACCATTTTGCACAAAATACCCCAACCAACCAATCACATACCCCGCCTCACCACAAATATAATCTATCGACCCCCATCCATTCCTAAAAATAGCATATGCAGATTATGCACCCTTCATTCCAACAACCTGTGAATCTATCAATATACCACGCCTTATATCCAACTTTCAGATCCTCTAAGAAAATGGAGTACATGTAAGAACCCAACAAAACTTACAATCACAAGAGCACAACTTTAAAAAATTAGCATTCCCCAATTTTCCTAACAACTTTTAAAAAAAACTGACGTTTCCATTTTGCCCAGCTAACCTCAAAATTAAAACTATCTCTGGAAGCAGTGGCGGAACGAGGGGGCTAAACATCCAAATAGAAAACCAATAACTTCAGTTAAAATTTCTGAACTTTTTTTCAAAGTTTCTATATCACATTATTACACTCTGTGTTGGCAAAAAAATAGAATCTACTCCCTCCTACCCATAGCAAATGTCCCATTGTCCATTTCGGTTTATTCGTCAAGGTGTCCCATTGTCCAAATTTAGGCTTGTTTTTTACCATTCTACCCTTACCTATTTCCATTTATTACCCACCCCTAACCCAACAAATCACAACACTTTCTCACTAATCTATATACCACTACACAACCAAAATATTAAACTATTATTTGATAAATTTTATACTTTATCCACAATGGAACATTTGCTACGGGTAGGAGGGAGTATGTAACTAAGTTTTCGCCCGCTGACTTCAATTACTGGTTCCGCCACTAAATGGTAACTTGGGTGAATTTTCCCAACTTTTTTCTTAATTACTACAATAGGGTTGGCAAAAATCCAACTTACTATCTCTGGAAGCAGTGGCGGAACGAGGGGGCTAAACATCCAAATAGAAAACCAATAACTTCAGTTAAAATTTCTGAACTTTTTTTCAAAGTTTCTATATCACATTATTACACTCTGTGTTGGCAAAAAAATAGAATCTACTCCCTCCTACCCATAGCAAATGTCCCATTGTCCATTTCGGTTTATTCGTCAAGGTGTCCCATTGTCCAAATTTAGGCTTGTTTTTTACCATTCTACCCTTACCTATTTCCATTTATTACCCACCCCTAACCCAACAAATCACAACACTTTCTCACTAATCTATATACCACTACACAACCAAAATATTAAACTATTATTTGATAAATTTTATACTTTATCCACAATGGAACATTTGCTACGGGTAGGAGGGAGTATGTAACTAAGTTTTCGCCCGCTGACTTCAATTACTGGTTCCGCCACTAAATGGTAACTTGGGTGAATTTTCCCAACTTTTTTCTTAATTACTACAATAGGGTTGGCAAAAATCCAACTTATGTTTTTGCCCACCAACTTCAAATCTCGGTTCGGCCCCTAAATTACTACACTAGGGTTGGCAAAAAAAGTTGACCCCTTTCCTAAACTACTACACTGGGGTTGGCAAAAATTTAATCTATTTTTTTCACCCACCAGCTTCAAATCTTGGTTCCGCCACTGTTCAAAAACCTTACAAAAAAACGTCACTAATCACAAACCTACAATGTCTACAAAAATGAATAACATCACAACTAAATAGTCAATATCCAAACAAATTAATCAACAAGACAAAAAGTTAGTAGTAGCTAAAAAACAACAAACAAAAAACAAAAACAAAAACAAAATAAAAAAAAAAACAAAAAACAAAAGACAAAATATATATACCAGAGGAAAAATGAATGAGGTGGAGGAGAGAGAAACACAGGAGAAAGACTGAAAGTCGCATTTTTTTACACCACCACCAACAACAACGACAAGAACAAGAAGTCAAAAATGTGGTGGTTGTTGCTTATACAGTAAGCTCGAAATTAAAATCCCCATTTTGATTTTAAAAAAAATCAAGGAAACCCTAGGCCGACAATGCCGCCGGCGACGACGACGGCAACGGCAGCGTCGGTGGCGGAGAAGAAGGAGGAGGAGAAGGAGTAGATCTGAGGAATGTGGAAGGAGATCTATGGCGGTATGGGGTGGTAGTTACGGTGAAGAGAGAGAAAATGGATGTAGAGAGAGAAAGTGTGTGGGGTTTGTGATAGTGAAGTAGTAGCAGTAGGAGTACTAGTAGCAGTGTTGAATGTTGATTTGTGTTTTACTGTTTTAAACTACACTGTGGACTGTGGACTGTGGAGTGCTGCCTTTGCTTCATTCTAGTCTTCTAGAGATTGACTAATTGACTCATGGTGTGACTTAATACTCAATATCCATTTTTTTTAAAAAAATAATTTATTTTCACAATAAATATTTTACTCATGAGAGTATTTTTTTTTAACAAAAAATTTCATTTTCATACCCTTAACACAAAGTCACAAACACATCTCTAAACCAATTCTTTGAATTGTAACCCTAGGACTCCTTAAATTAACTAAAAAATTTCAATTATAATGATAATTTGATTGTGAAACACGAATATGATCGCGTTAATTGCAATTAGCTACTATTATGTATTGTTTTTCATCCTATGTTTTTTCGATTTATTTTGTTTTAATTAGGGCTTAGAGTTTCAAATATTAGATAGGGCTTGTTGTCTGGCGGGAGGCAGCATTGGTAGTGGATAGCACGGTCGATCAACGACGATTGGTGGCCTATCACCGATGTATGTGGTAGTTAACTAGAGGTCGGTGGGAGGTGTGCAGTTGTGAAAACAGGTGTGGTGTGAAGTCGTAATCGTGGAAGAGGAAAGGAGAAAAAAGGTAGCTTCGTTGGTGGGTTAAGAGGAAAGCAGGGTCGTTAGTTGGTGACGGTGATGGGTATGTGGTGGCTAGGATACGGTTGGTGGTTTGCCAAGGTGATCGGGATAGTTACATGGTGCATACCCATCTCAAAGATAATTTACCTTTGTCTTGGCTAACTAATAAATGTAGTAATCAAACACAAGAAGATGGGAGTTGCTTATGAAATGCCATAGTTAGAATTCTATCTATGTTGGTACGATTTGGTTGTTTGGTTGGTTGATTGACTAAAGTGTAAACAATAATGATAAAAAGGTCTAGGGGAATCATGTCACACATGCAAAATATGTAAATATTTATATTAAATTAGGAATGCATAACAATGGTCAATGTTTAAGCCTAATGACAAACACTTCTCAATATTATTGTCGGCCATAGAACAGGTTCTAACGAGATCTCGCCATGGCTAGATCGGTCTACCAAAATATGCTTAGTGTAATTCACTTTCGTGACTCTCGACCTATAAAAACGAACTAACACATTTAATCTAAGATTAACAAAATATAACAAGCATGTGATGAAAACATTAAACATTATTATAGCATCCTAAATCCTAATCTAATATACACAAATGTTAGTCATACATGACTTTCCTAATCCCTATGCTAAGGAATTACCCACTCATGATGGAAATTAAAATGCTAACAAATGATGTAGAAAACATGATATATAAATGCAAAGGAAATGAGTATTAGTAAAATTATAAAAGGTGGTAAAGTTGTGAACTATACTAATTAACGATATGAAAATGAAAATAACAAAATGTAATAACAAGACAAATGCTAAAATAGAATTACAGTAATGAAAGGAAATGAGTTTGAGTATGAATAACAAAGCAAGAACACAAGAACTTCTAAAAGAAAGATTATATATAAATGTTGTAAGTTTAGTAGCGGTTACAACTTAATAAAATGTTAACTATAGAAAAAATATATGAATGAACAACCACACGAGAATAAATTAGATGTAAAAATGGATGTCCTAAACACCGGATCCTACACCCAAGCCAAAACGGAAATGGCATATAATGATCAGTCACCACGATCGGTGATACACCACCCCGATCGGGGTCATGATTTTCTGAATTTATTTCCTTATACGCTATAAATGCTAATAAAATCCGATGTTGCTCCTTAACTCTCCTTAATTCTTCCTCAATTTTGATCTTTAGAGTTTGTGTTTGGCATCCTATGTTGCTCCATATTTATTTGGGCTTCATTAAACTTTGATCCACTAATCCAAGTCCATGTTGTGATACTCGGGATTTTTTATTTCTTCCCAAAATACCCTTTTGTGATCAACTCTTGCTTCAACTTACTTTGTAAACTTCGGTGTTTGCTAAAATGACAGAAATATGCTACCGAATGCTTAATTTCCTAAAAAATGCAATGAAAACATGCAAAATACTTAGAATAGGGGATTAGCTCACAAATATACTACTAAAAGTGTAAACAAACAGTAAAGTCAAGCTAAATTATGGAGTAAAATCATATATAAAATATACATATTACAAGGGTAAGTGTTGAGGCGGGTCCATTTGCGGTCATTGTTGTTGTCGTTCGTTCGTTTTACGAGGGTTGGTTATGGGGGTCCGGTGGGCGGTCAACGGAATGTGGTGACAAGTTTGGTTGAAGGGTAGTGGGACGATGGCGGTTGAGTTTTATTGTACTGCGTTAATTTCTTGCACTACAAAAAGAACACGCTGTATTGACGACATTATTGACGGATTTTTTAATCCATCAAATATTCCGCTCTATTGACGGATTTGTGACGGATTTTTCGTCAAAAATTATTTCTGACAGAAACACCGTCACAAACCTGTCAATATATATTACCGCTAATTGTTTTAGGTGACGAGTTGAGGTGAAATATTCTAGTTGTGATTGGATTGCTATTTGGATTATATTGCTATCCAGGTAGGATATACCTACTCAATCTCGGTTTCATATGATTATCTTGGCTGGCATATTACATGTAATGTGAAGATTGGTTGGATTGTGTGTTGATTATTGATATTGGCATTGGATGGTTAATTACGTCACGCATAATGGCATGAGAGTGTTGTTTATTATTATTGGCATGAGTATTGCATTATTTAATAGCATGATTGAATAAGAGTATTGTTGCATTCATGGGGCATGGCATATGCATTTGATACAGATTTGAGATATGGATTGGATACTGTTTCGATTTGGGCCCAAGCTGGTTCTGCAGATCAGACCTGGTGACCTCATCCGTTGTGTTGGATCTCGATGACGATCGAGTTATACCTCGGCCTAGGGAATGGCGGGGTGGTTGTTTTGGGATGTGATCACGGGAGTTTCGGGATGTGTGTGGAATTGGATGCGGAGGTGCATCGGTTGCAGGTCTCATGTAGTTGCATTCATCAATTATATTGTTTGGTTATATCCTACTCAACCTCGCGGTTGACCGTGTATTCGTGTGACACATGTGATGATCTGTAATGGGCAGCAAATTTTTAACAGGTCTCGAGTTAGCTATTTTGGGAGCTCATGGGGAAGCATGAGGATGTTGACTTGCCTGCCTAGTTGATTAGCCCGCTTAGTCAGACTATCACGATGTAGGTTTGTCATTAATGAATGTTTTCGCTGTAGTAGTTTTGTAATTTGGTACTTCGGTTTGAGTTAAGTAAGTTGTAATAATAAGTTTAAATTTAATCAGTTTTTATATAAAGTACTTTGGTTTGTTTACTTTGTTATTCACTACCTCGGTTATTCCGAAATGGTAACAACTCTATTTATCCGAGAATGTCTTGCTAAAGGCTTTTGAATAAATGGGGATGTTACAATACACCATTAACAAAAGCAAGTAAGCAAGAAAACGAATCTAACTATATATCACTAAAACTTGAGAGAGACAATCTTTCAATAAATTATTGAGAAACTATTCTTTTGTACCCCTTTATTTGTATTTCGTGATCCTTTTGTCATTGATCGTACCATAGTAATTTCGTACATATCCTATTTATTAAAGTAACAACCACAGAGCCTATGTGGCGCTCCGTGGTTCAATGTTGACTTTTCAAATGATAGTTGGATTTGCAAAATTTTAGGACCAACTAACTATTCCGGAATTAATTGCAATTTTATTATTCCGATTAAAAAATTGAGACGCAGAAAAGCACATTTACATAAGATGAGATAAAATAAGGTACCATAATTACAAATCTATTATATATAAATTACAAATTATAACAAATAATAACAAATTGCAAATATTTACAAACTATTGCTTATAATTACAAACTATTAGCCTATACGGATAAAAAAAAACCCTGCGATATTATACTAATAAAATATCATTTGTAAAAACTATACCAAAATACAAACCTCCATCCGTATCAATCGAATCTAATGAGAATGCATGAAAAGAAGTAAACAATTTTTTGAGAGGAAAATTTGTATACACTCAAATAAATAATAACCTGTAAAAAGGCTTTATTAAATAAAATACTTTTTATATAATCGGAATATTTGACGGAAAAGTAACACAACGTATAAATACAAGTAATATTTTTAAATAATAAATAAATCGACAATTAAGTGGCGAAAAATTAGGAACATTACAAAATTTAAAAATATATCTTTAAATGGGTTGTGTTATGTCGTACTCTTCCACTGATGCCGTAAATACTTCTAGAAATGTAACACACGTTTTCATTTAAGACGAGTTATGTAAAAACGTGTCAAGTATTACATATAAGACGTAAATAAAATACATTAAGTTACTAAGATTAGCAAAATGTGTTTGTCCCATCTAACTAAATGGGTGCTTATTACCTCGTTTTATTTTTTTACAAATATATCCATTATAAGACATACTTATTTGAAATCTTGAATATCGTTTGAAATGTCATCAATTATTTGAGTTTGAAACTTTTCATTTATAGGAGAGTTTTAAAATTTTTTATTAAAAGTAGTTATATTCGTTTTAAATTTAAAACGGATATATCCATTTTATGAAAGATTTTGTCGAAATCTAGAATGTTATTTGAAAGGTCATCAATTAAATGAGTCAAAACATTGCATTTATATGGATCTTTAAATAATACGGAGTACCGGTTTAATTTAAAACCGGTATATATTTCTTATGTTTAAAATAGATATATGCGTTTTAAATAAGACTTACATGACATCTATAATGCTATTTGAAACGACATCCACTAAATGAGTTTGAAGGGTTTTCAATGAGAATGTGTACGTGTTAGGAAAGTCTTAAAGTAATAGCGATTTTTATTTGAGATGATTATACCCGTCTTAAGTTTAAAACGGGTACATTCGTCTTACTAAGAAATCTCCACTCAAAATCAAGAATGTTATTTGAAAGGTTATGAGTTAAATGAGTCTAAACATTGCATTTAACAAATACAAATTCTTATTGAAGACAAATATATACGTCTTAAGCTTAAAATAGATATATCTATCTTAAACTTAAGACGGGTCAAGTAGTATGTACAAGACAAAGCAACATGCATAGAAAAAAACAACAAATTTGTTTTATCTGTGCAAGTAGGAAGATATAACTCATTGTAGTATTAAAACTATACATATAACGTTGATCAGTATAACTACATGTAGGTAAATAACAATATCTTAGGATTTTCAAGATTTTCCATTATTTGGCTACATGTATATTATGTATACTAGTTTAGAACCCGTGCAAAGTTGCACGGATATATATAGATGAAATTTTACAATTTTATATTATCAATGTAGTAATAAGAGTATATAGCATTATGTAAATGATCTACCTTAAATTAAAATTAAAATATTGTCTAACTGCATTAACCATAAACTGATTCAATAATGCCGCAATCGATTGACCAAAAGAATTTATATATAGTATCTGCCAAAACCTGACTCTGGGAAACAAAAGAAAGATTAAGAAAGCTAATAAAAAAGGTTATGTGTGCTTTAGACGGTCAAAACATGACTCGACCCGTAAACCTGGCCCGATTCGACCCGACACGACCCGATTTGATCTGCTTTTTCATGGTCAAAGACCCGTAGACCTTGACCCGCAGCCCGAAATGACCCAAATCCAAAATAACCCACTACTACAGAAACCCTTAAGGACATCGGTTAATGGACATCAGATTTTGGAAAAATCTGATGTAATTAATTTGCACATCAGTTGATTACAAAAATCTGATGTCCTTATAAAGTAAAGGACATCGGTTTCTATTTCAAACCTATGTCCATAAGTATTGATTTTAATGCACATCAGACTAAATGACAACCCATGTACATTAATTGACAAAGGACAACAGTTATTTAAATAAACCGATGTTAATTATTGTTGTGAAAAGCGCGCAAAAAATAAAACCCTCATCAGTGTCTTTCATTCTTCTTTTCACTCTTTCTCTCCTTTCCTTTCACAATTTTTTCAACATTTTCATAATTCCTTCAAAATTCCACCATTTAAACCTGCAAATCCCCTTATAAACACATTTCCTTGTTATAGCTGACAGACCGGTCGTGACCCACGACCACTTCGTTGCAGTTCTTCAAATTCCAATTCGCAATTAGGTAAAAAAATTTCGTTCAATTTTTTCTTACAACTCATCGAATTGATCTCTTTTCTGAAGATTTGATCTCGATTATTGTCACTGACTTTTGATTTTCTATCAATTTGGGTTTAGAGATTCAGTTATTATTATCATGGTACAGTTATTAAGTTTTAGGGTTAGAGCTTTTCGAAGATACGTTTTCGTTTTTCACCAAATTTTGGTTTTTTTATGGTGTTTGTGTTTTGGGATTTAATTATTTTTAGCATTTTAAGGTAAAATTAAGTATCAAGGCTAGATTTTTCAATTAAATTTGATTTTAATTTGGGGATAATTCCTTTTCTACTGATTTTCTTAGGTTTTTAAGCGTGTCAGAAAATTGGGGCTGAGTTCAGGTACCATGTTTTCCACCATTGTTCTCTTATACTTATACTTATATATTTATAAATTTAAACTGCGGAATGAGTTGAAATTGCGTTCTCTTAAACACCGAAATATCATTGATTTGGTTTGGTTGGGTACTGTGAGATGAAGGAGAATTTTTACGTTGTCTATGAGATGTTCCAGGCAAAGCCGTTATCAAAATTTGTTGAAGGTTAGTTGAGTACTTACTCCTACTATTATCTGTATATGTAATTCTTGGTCGATCCTGTTGGCTTTATTGTAATATTCATATATGCTCGTTGACATATTCATTGCTTGTATTTTGTTTATCTTGCCTTTCCCCGTGTGTTTGTCACTTTGTCTCAGTATTTTCTACGGCTTTCTAAATTTCTTGGCAGCCAAATAGAACTTTCAAATTACTTTTGCCCAAGCAGGCTTGACATAGGAACAAGCTGTTAATATTCTCAAGGGAACTGTTTCTAGACTGGCGTTTCTTCAGGTTAAGAGGTGTGACTTTTGTAGATTCCTTCTGTCTATCTCATAGCCATGTTCCTAGTCACAAAAAAAACTCTTATCTGTGTACCTGTAGCTTTTCTCTCTATAAACTTATGAATATGGTTGTACATGATTGTTCCGTACTTCCCTATGAAACTACGTAGTCAGATCTCTAAATATGGCATATTTACGGACTCCACTGCGTTGGCATACTGGGTTAGTATCTTAAACTCTCTTCTTTTTGTCAGATCCCTAAATATGGCATATTCGAGAATATAAATTCTTTAAAGGAGCTTGCTGAAATGTCGCAATGGACAGCTGATAAACCTCTCCGAGCCAGGTATATTCGAGAATATGCACAAACTGTGGGCATGCACTAGCTTTGCTTTCTCTATTCTGGCATTTTTTTTACTTGGTTGTGATAGTCCATTTCCATGAATTTGCATAAAATTGGATGCGCTGTGCTGTTAACATGACCATCTTTACATTTGTTGCTGTTGGTATGTTTGAAATTTGTAACAAGTCTCAAACTGCTTGGAAAAATTATGCTTACATATTTCTTTGTTTTTTGAGATACATAAATACATGCTCTGAATTTCTCCACTCTCCAGAGGTCGGCATTTTGTCTATTTTGTGCTTAGTCTTGGTGGGCATTGCATGATGTTTTATCGTTGCAGTGGCTGTCATTGCTCCAAACCTCTTGCAATTGTTTTGAGAGGATAGAACACATGCTTATGTGATAATAAAAGACTATTCTTGGACTAGAATTTTGAGTTGGATATATTGTATATTCAAAGAAATATCCTAGTTCTTAACTTTTTGTTTGGTGCTTGCATGTTATTGTTGTCTGTGCAAAACATGTATACCAGATGGGAATAGCAGATGATATATTGGACCTTGTAAGTAGCGGTACCAATCTTAAGGAGAACAACTTGAAAGAAATCGATGGTGGTGTTGTGCTGCAGAGCCAGGTAGCATCTTGTATCTTATGGTTACTTCTGGGGTGGTCTGCACTGTTTTAATTTCTTGTGTAATTCCAAAAGTCGATGAAAGTACTCAAGCAAGGGTCTGGTACGTTTTTTAGAGTGCTTTGATTTCAACGGCTGACTTATTAGTAGGGTAAAGCATTACATTTGAAAGCTTCGTTGGAAGAACTAGACCAACTGGTAGGGTAGCCACTTTACTAGCTCCTGTCTTGTTTGAGGAAGAGCTTATCCAGTAAAGAGCCTGTGAGAGTAGCGTAGCCCTTGCCTATCTAAGAAAACTTAGACTTAACTAACTTATAAATTCTAGTATGTATAAGATAAAGGTACAGTAAAGTTAAAGACGAGTACAGACAGTTCACTAGCTGGAAACTCCGAGCATTATAAAACCTAGACTTAGTTAAATTACAGGATTGGAGAAAAGAATTTATTAAATCCGCATAGACAGTCGAATCTATTTTATGCTTCATCTAACGCGAGTAGTGGACTCTAGTTGAAGCCGTAGTCGTTTTACATACTAGTACAAGTCCCTAATGAGATATCTGCAGCTAATGTAATGTTAAGGCTTCCAATCTAGCTCGATGTGCTATACTTACCCTGTTCTCTGTGCTTTTATTAAACTAAGACTCATTATGACTTTAGAGCAGACGACTGCTTACCTACAAACTCCTTTACTTTTTGGGGACTGAGATTGTGACGTCTTTAACCGATGTAAGCGTAGAGAGAGGAGCTAGAATTAAGTTATACTATTTATTAAGTTATTTTTCCGTATTATTATTACAGCTAGAATTTTGTGTATTATTTACAGGTTTTCAAACACCGACTGCCATATTCCCAAGAAGAAATCGACGAGGTCAGGGACTTGTGGGCGGACTATTTTCTAAATGCATAGTCTTTTTAGTAACGTAGTATTTTAGATGTCGTCTAAAATGACGCATAACCCTATGTTTGGTTAGTTGATGAATTTGGATAATGTATGAAAGACGACCGACCTTTGTCGTGATTTACTTTGAATTTGATTAATGAAAGACGAACGACTTTGTCGTGATTTGCTATGAATTTGTGTTTGTTTTGTTGATGGTGACCTATAATCTGTTTTGATACGCCAGTCTAAATGGCTGGCATCTGAATAATGTATATTGGTGGTACAAATTACCATCAATACCAGCTTTTTTTTAAAAAAAAAAGGCAACATTAAGGACATCAGACATATTACACCTCCGATGTGCATACATATGAAGGACATCAGATGTGAGTTACAGAATGATATGCATAAGAATGAAGGACATCAGATTTATTAAACCCCCGATGTGCATTACCAAATGGACATCAGATGTTAGCTAAAGTCTGATGTGCATAAGGATGATGGACATCAGACTTTTGAAACATCCGATGTGCATTACCCGTTATTTTATGGTTGAAATTCGAATCGACCCGTTCGACCCGATGCTTTGAAGATAAATTAGGAATATTATTAAAATATTAATATTTTTATATTCAATTTGAAATAATAATCTTAAGTTTATAATTAAAAAATTAGTTTAAAAGTCAATTTTATATAACTTTTAAACCATTAAATCATAAAATAATTATTAAAATAATGAATATATAATATTATTAATATAAAATGATAAAATAAAAGATGTCATAAACTTTTCTCAAACGTATTCTAATCCCGATCCGACCTGATACCCGTATGACCTGACCCGTATCTGTCTTACCCGTATTCTTACTCGTCCCGAGACTCGGCTGACCTGAACCGTTTAGCAGGCCTAAGTCATCAAGCTTTTACATGTATATCCGTTTTTAATCATACATGTATATCCGTTTTTAGCATTAACATTATCCTAGTATCTAAGACCGTCTTAATTTAAATCGACTTTCACAACAAATTATAGTAGAGGGAAACGGAAAAATGGTTATAAAATGTTTTAAGTTAAGACAATATTAAGCAAGACATACTATCAAAAAGTAATCTCCATTTTTTTTACATTAAAAAGTAAAATTCTCATGTCATTTGTCGATCCAATTTAATACAAAATATTTAAAAAGAAAAATACAAAATTTGCCAGAAATATGTAGCAGTTAAGAAAAAGTATGGTATGTAATTGGCCTATACTATAGTCAATGAATTCAATGAACAGAAAAAAAAAATTATACAGTAAATTATGTGAAATTATATTACAAAGTATAAAATTTATTAAAAGCTCGGCATGAATTAGATTATGCTCTGATGTACTACTATCAGTTGCAGTTGTACAGTTTCTGAATAATAGATTTTCGAGTTTTGTTTTAAAGATTAAGAATTTTATTATAAAGTATATATCTAAATGTGTTATTTAAACATTATGCTCAAAAATCTATATATCTCAAAAACATTGCATATAAGCTCAGTTAAATGTGCGTTTTGACGAAATGTTTTTAAAATATAACTTATAAGCTTCAAAAAACTCAAAAAAATACACATAAGCCCTCAATTAAAAATTTAAAATTTAAAATTAAAAGTTAGGCCTGAAGTAGTATATGTGATATATGTTCCTTTTTTTCGAAATAGAATGACAAAATCATATTAAAACCTACAATTCACATTTATCTTTTTTATATCTTGAAATTAAATGATAAAAACAAAAATATTAATTAATTTCGTTGATAAAAGTTCTGATGAATAAATGCCTTGAAAAAATTTACAACTTTTGAAAATGTATAACTTGATATATGGTTAATATTTGTATAAATCAACTTAGCGATGTGAAAAATTTATTACATCAAAATTCAACTATAATAAAAAAATTATAGCGGAAATTGATGTATGACTAAGTGAAGATTATGACATCAAAAGTTAAAGAATTTATATTTTGGGAAAATATAATCTTGAAGAATAATAAGTTAGTTTCTTTTTATCTACAGATTGTTAGGTACTCAATTCCTTTGATTGAGCCCAGAATCGTAGTGATTGATTCCTAGTTTAGGAAATACAATCTCTAAATTAGATAGGAGAATATTTACACAATAATACTTGCAGAGAATATGAAAGCATATTTACAGAATATGTTTGGTGTCTAATAATTTACTCATTTTAGTGGTTATCTTTAGTTAGGCGGGAAAACTTTTTATGAGGAAGTGACACGTGGACAGTAAATGTATAGTGGTTGTTTGTTTATACTTTTATATAGATAGATTATTTTTAAGTTTATTGTTTAAATTTTATTTATTTTTGAATATTTGAGGTAATAAGTTCAAAAAAAGTATTCATATGCTACAAAAAATATCAATATGCTCAAAAAACAATTAAAGTTTAAGTTAATAAGTTTAAAAAAATACTCATATGCTCAAAAACAAATAAATTAAAGTCTGAGATAATAAGGTCAAAAAAAATACCCATATGCTAAAAAACCAGGAAAGTGTGAGGTAATATATCTGATGTAGGTTACTTTTTCTCGTTAGAAGTTAGACGATGTATATGGGTCGAAATTATGAAGTTCAGTGATGTATATGGGTCGGAATTATAAAATTGCAAACTTTTAATGTAATAAAGTAACTTATACGAAGAAAATAACTACCCCGTAACTGAAAGCTTTGTATTCTGATTTTTAACGTCTTAAGAGGTGTTGTTGTCGAAGGTTTGTTTTTTCGTGTGGATGAATGCTCTGAAATAGGAACTGGTTTAGGACCTAGCCAACGAGTCCTATTTTAAATCCTGCGATGTGGTTTTTATTGAGCATGAATTTCTGTATCAGACTCTAAATATACATAACGAGAATGACTCTACTTTTTTACGTGACACTTTTCAACCTACAGACCAATTTATTCTTTTTAATTTACCAAAACAATCTTCTAATGTACAGTCTTATACTACTCCTACAAGACCCTCGTTGACACAGCCCACTCTACCACCATCCCAACCAACATAACCCAACTGAACACCGCACATACCAGCGCAACCTAAACCGATGGTCCCTCTAATTTGGGCCTTGGTCATAGACAAAAGTTCCCTAACTCGAACCTCAAAGATCGATCGTCTCTTATCTCCTCGTCTCACTTTCTTAACGCCACTCGATCGTCGTCTTCAGCTATTTCTATCTCTCATTATATTAATTACTAGTTTTCGACTCGTCTTAAAATTTTAATAACAATAAACCGTAGATTATATATAATACAAATCGCCAAACCAAATAAATAAATAACGATATACCGTATAATATAAACCGTCACAAGAATAAAATAATTATTATAAAATTCGTCTCAAAAACACTCTACGATAAAACAATATATTTTTTACGAAAGTTAATATAGGGGCAAATTTGGAAAAAAATAAAAAATAGGGAGCGTAACAAATAAAACACGGGAATGATATAGCAAATCCCTAGTTAATTTCCCTCCCTCCTACTTTCAGAATTAATTTTACTCTCTTTTAATTAATTTCAGAATTAATTAATTAATTTCTTTATATATAATATACTATAATATGATATATGATTTTCATATATAATGTTTCGTTAACTAAAACAATTTTTTGTTGAATTTTATTTTACTTCAACTAAAAATCTATCTGTAAATTACTGTTCAAATCTATTTGGATAAAATTTTTAATTCCAAAAATATTCAATTTTAAAAGATAAAAATCTTAAATATTTAAAAGTTTGGATGATCATACTGTTTATATAAACCACTCTATCTAATATTAAATTGTAATTCTTATCATAATTTTTCATAACAATGATAAAATTACTGAATCTCTCTTAATTATAATTTACAAATAAAATGTTAGAAATTTTCATTTTGACGAATTTCTTTTAGATTGAATTAATTACATATCAAAAAAAAAAAATTAAAACAATAATAATAACGATAATCGTGGCAAAACACTAATAAATGTAACAATATTCGTGATAAAATACTAATAGTTCGTAACAAATGTTTAGTAAATTGTGGAAAATAAATTTTGACTATGTATTATGATAACGTAGGTATTGATTAATAAAAACATATTAATCCAGAACGACGGACCGTGATCAAGGTGAAAGAAAGTAAGATGTAAAAGTAGTAAGAAAATTACCATAATGAAAATGAGGTTATGGGTAGTCTTGAATGGTGGAAAAAAACAAATCAGCATTTAGTGAACAATAAAGATGAAATTAAAACAGAAAGATCTGTGAGTAACTTACAAAAAAAAATCAAAATCAGATTATCTTAAAATCAATCAATCTTGGGAATATTAGGGTTTATTATCTTACCCTAGCTTCTTGAGGCACTGACGTTGTTTCTCGATCGTCGGATGTGTAATTCCGCAGCGGCATTTCATTTCGGACGGAGATGAGGATGCATTGTGTTTTTTCTTGGGTGGGGCACGGTGATGCGATTTCTTCCCTTGCGCCATTGAAATTAGGGTTTGTGAAAATCCAAGACTCTCTTACACTTACTTTATTTTTACTTGCACTTGAGAAAACTCGTCTTGAGAAAAATCAATCTTGGGAAATTATCTTACCCTAGCTTGTTCCTGCAAGCATCGAACTCCGTCATAGTGCTGTGCGGCTTGGTGCAGTGACATATGTAGGAGTCGGGAATGGAAGATGAGGAGGATGCTGTGCGGCTTGGTGCGTCTTGAGAAAAATCAATCTTGAGAAATTATCTTACCCTAGCTTGTTCCTGCAAGCATCGAACTCCGTCATAGTGTTGTGCGGCTTGGTGCAGCGACATATGTAGGAGTCGGGAATGGAAGATGAGGAGGATGCTGTGCGGCTTGGTGCAGCGACATATGTAGGAGTCGGGAATGGAAGATGAGGAGGATGCATGTTTTTTCTTGGGTGGGGGTGCACGGTGATGGGATTTCTTGCCTTTCGCCATTATTGAAATTAGGGTTTGGTATGGGAAATGGTAAGGGAATGAAGTTAGGGAAATTAGGGGAAATGAAATAAGGGGATTGATTGATGAATTATTGATTTTGATTACTAATTTAGTATTTGTAATTGGTTTTGTTTTATTGTTGAATTTGATGTTACATTGCTTGGGTTTGAGATCGTATACAAATACTCGTGTAAGACGGTTTTATATAAAGATTTCCACCTATTTTGTCTTAATTAGGTGACTGTAGTTTTTGTTTGAACAAACAAATAACGTTCGTTTACCTACCTCCGTCATAACCATTAGACTAAACCCGTACACAATCTCATTGAAGACATACACTATCGGTTACCTATGTTAGCATCGTAGACGTAGAGTAGTAGCCCTTAGGTATCGACTTTTGGTATTACTCTCTAAAATAATCGGAAAATTCACAAATATTCAACATATATTGAGAAATACAGCTAAAACTATAAAGTAACTTAATAAAAACAAATGATTGAAATTTTATTAATTAAATTACAATTTAAGACCTTAGGTACGAACATTAACGTAAATTAAAGCCAACAACGAAATGATTGTGATCTCATGCCATAGAAATCATTGTTAAGCTGTTGACCGATTGAAGTGTGATAGATGCCGGTGGTGAGCGAATAGTAGACCATTTCATTACCAAAACGTTTTGGTAGATAGATTCTATTCTTCATACTGTTATTTTTCGTTGATATAGAGAACGATGACGCCCTACTTACAAATAGCATATAATCCCCTAAGTTGTCTAATGCAACCCAACCATTACCTGATGTATCAAACTTGAACACTCGAATCGCCTTTCCCTCTTCTTCTTCGATGAGAATAGATATTAGTTGGCCATCTAGCTCAACTAAATGACACGAATTGAGTAATATGTCGTCTGCCAATGGACCATCGTGAACCTTCCAACTCCAACTCCATTCTCCGTCTTCTTCGTCCACCCTTTTAAGAACTCCGAGATTACCATTCACGCCTAGAAAGTAAAATGCTCCGTCATGGTATTTTGGACTAGAAGTTATATTACTTTCAAATTTGGTGCCCGTTTCAAAGTCAAAGTCAATTGCATTGTACACCCATTCGTCATCCCCAGCTTGAACGGAAAGCATTCTAAACGAATAATTACTCGCGAAAATTCCTACGGTGAGACAATCGGGAGAAGTAGGACATGTCGAAAATGCTACACTTGAAAGGTGGGGAATATCGTAATGAGAAGGATATTTGTAGCTCTTTCCCCTAAAAGGGTTAAACCATTGTAAGAAGTCTCCTTCAATTCGCAAAAGCAACCAACCATCCTTACAAGACTCAATTGTCGATGACATATCGGGTGGATGAGGTATCATGACGGTTTTACATATATTTTGACACTAGTTTATCACCCGTGCAAAAATGCACGAACATATGTAGATAATATTCGTAATTAAGTTTTAAACCTGTATACTGTAAAATGATATTAGTTGAAATGTAAAAACTTTTTCTATAAACGATATTACATAGAAATATGTATCCTGAAATCAACCTTAATGAATGGCATGATATAATAAACAAATAGAAATGAATTATTACTTACTCCATTCTAATTAGCTAATCTTCGTAATTTAGAGCAAATGATTATTTCTAATCATTATAATAATCACAATATTTAAATACTCCATTTCTTTTTTGTTTTGTTTTTTAATACAATAATATCGTCATTAAAAGATGCTTCCTTATCGCGTATGGATCATGAACGAACTCTATTAGTTGGGTAGCATGTATTAGCTACACTACACCAAAGTTAAAAAGTTGGGAAAAAACTTATGATTAGTTTTCACAAAAATACTAATGTAAGTATGTGTTTGGCCCTGCTTTTCAACTGTTTTTTCAACCAAAGAAATAGAAGCATGGTCAAACACTACTTTTTAAAAAACTAAAAACTAATTTTATTAAACAGAAATTCTAAAACGGACCCCTAGAAACACCTAGAAACAGAAGTAGCAATTTGCTATTTCTGTTTCTCTTTTCACGTTATTCTTAAGTTGTTTGAGCGCCAAAACCCAAAAGAATACTGCCAAAACCCAAAAAAAATACCGTCAAATACCAACTTTCAGATTTTTTTACCTCTTATAAAATAAAATTGTCGGGTGTGAGGGTGAGTCTTACTAGATGTCGGAGTTCTCGCAAGTTAATCCCGCTCTTTTGTATATCTAATATAATATAATATATTTTAGCAAAATAAAAAAATTTGATAGAAACTAGGTAGGCCAAACACGATAAAACTGATAAAAATAGTTTTTAAAAACTTTTGGCCAAACATGACCAATTTTATCAAGAACTAGTTTTATAAAAACTCCTTTATAGAAGTAGAAATTTTTTTTCATAAACAAGGCCAAACATGCACTAAATTGAATATGATTAAAATACTATTTTAAAAATATTTTTAATTTTTTTAAAAAAAATTAATTAAAAAAGCGTTAGAAAATTTTCTTGACCCGTATTTAAACCTAAACCGACCCATAACTCGTATGAACCGACCCATTTAATAGGTCTATGCGTAATAGATCCACCAACAAATAACTACTTCCAGTCCCTAAACTTTCATCTCAAGATATAATACATAAATTGTGGAGTACAAAAGTATAAATCATGCATGTCCGTTCTCGTAAATCAATTGATTTTGAGGGCACATTATGTTATTATCAATACGATGTAGTATTATATAGTCATGATGAGTTTGATATGTCATACATTCATTTTCTTACTTGTAAACTTATTCCTAATTCTGGGTCCAAAACAAAACCCTGGCCAAACGGGCAGATAATCGTAGCCGCGTAGGGGACAGATTAACCTTTTGTATATTCATAACTATCTTAATTCACTTATCTAATTGTGATTGTAGGTCATCTTCTCACTACTTTTATTTTTGACATCTTTCAAACTTATTTTTTTTGTAAATAAACATGGTGTTGCCATGTATTGTCAAGTATTAGTCAAATATAAATTAGGTTTTATACATCTGATATTTTATATAACATGCGATACTCTTTACGCAAAACTATTATATTTTAACAGCCCCTAATATATCATAAAGTACGAAAAGCTGAATTAACATTCGATATATATTGTGTAATAGTCTGTACTTTCTATGTGAAACAAAATTTTAAATATAAATCTAATTTGAGTAGAGATATAATATATTTTACAAATTAATTTATATACACATCATTTGGTCTTTACAAAGATATACTTATTTATTAATACATTAACATGAGTGTGTGATAGAATTGGGTTGTTATATCTTAAATGTGGGATATAAATATTTAACTTTGCACTATAATGTTTCTTATAAAATATATAAATAGTTATATTAAGAGTTCATATATTGAACATTCAGACAATATCTTAAATGTGGGATATAACTATTTAACTTTACTCTGTAACATTTCTTAATAATTATATTAAGAGTCTATATACATTCACAGGAACAAATACTTTTAATATAATGTTAAATATATAGACTCTTAATATAATGTTAAATATATTAACATAATTTAAAATATATAATTAAGATGTAATTTAACATCGCACATTCTTAATTTTACTAAACAAAATTTCTTTTCGGTGTTTATTTTATTAAATATATTCTGTAAATGCTATTATGTAATACTTATGTGAGAAAAATTTATAGATGAAATGTTAACAAAATACATTCCCGTGCAACTTTGCAAACTAATAAGGTTGATTATTGTTAATTTTATAAGTATAAAATTTTAAATATAAATCTTCATGTGAGTAGAGATGAGCAATATATTTTTATACGGAAAGTTATTGCCAAATAAAAGATACAATAAGAAGGTAACTTGGGTAATTTTTTAATGTAATATAAACATGGCAGAGAAATCGTTTAAGAAGATATTGTTCATATACATATTGCTCAAGTAAAAGATACGCAGTATAATTTTAGGATTTTAAGCTTTGGGCGGGAAAATTTTTAACGTGAGAGCGACACGTGTCCAACCTAATGCATAGTGGTTCTTCTTTTATACTTATATATAGATTAAAATACGTAATGGGTAATATGATTTCTTAGGAAATAACTTTCGACCAAACGAATTGAACATTCGATCAAGCAACGAAATTATCATGCAACAAAATTAGTAAATAATAATTTGATTAGAAGCATGATTTAACATCAAGTAGGCGTATGTTGAAAAATGTATTAGTTTAAACAAAATATATTAGATTTTATAAAGTTCTTGATAATAACAAATTTCGAAATAACAAACCCGTGCATTTTGCACGGTTTTAAGACTAGTTTACATAATAAATGTACTCATTTTATCTTAAATCATTATTTGTACCCATTTTATTATTTTTAGTACCATTTTTTCTTAAATTTGTACAATAGTCTCTCAATAAGCTTCTTGAGAGGCGGTCTCTCCAGAGACCTACTCTCTAACTATTTAGGCTCTCAAGAATTTGGCGTTGATCAAATTTACAAGTCTTTATTAGTAGCCTAATAGCTACCCGGTACTTAATCCTCAGAATTGATGGAAATTTAGTCATACTAACATAACCATTTTATTAGTCTTACTAATAATATTACTCAATATATAAATTAACTCTTTAATTTACTAGATCTTTATGCATGCAAATAAATAAATGCGGAAAAACAAGAACAGGAGTTCTTACAAACGGTCCGAGTGAGCAAAGGACGATCCTCCACGGAGCAACCAACGAAGATTGTCTCCTTCAAATTGCACCCATGACCTACCCTTAAAGAACCGAGATGAACACGAACTAGGTGAACCAAAACGGTTTTTACCTTAAAACCGTAAACTAATATTTACTTATTAGTTTACTAAAATACTACAACAATTTGTAGTATAAAATATTATGTAGTAATATTTTAGAGGTTTTGTGTTTGTTATTTCTTACACTAGAAATAGCTTATTAGGGTTTTATGTTTCTAATACTAGAAAAATAAAACTTAAGTTGGTCCATGTGTGTGTGATATAATCACATATATAGAAGGTTGGGTTGGGGTGAGTAGCCGTGTAAGAGTAGCATGTGGAAGGATTAGAAAATCCTTTTTATCTTACCCATGTGATAAGTGTCAAGTCATATCAACCCTAACACATAATCATGATAATTATAAGATGAAATTATCATATAATATTACCTTACAAAGCCCACTTACACGGTTCACATATAGTAAAATGGACTTTCATTTTACAAATGTAATTTGTACAATTTGTTAACATGTAACATCTTATGTGACATAATAAAATTGTATTAATTTAAAATATATATTTATCACATAAATAATATTTCTAAATTAACTAAATCATATTTAACAAATTATTTTAGTAATTCGTAATTACCGTCCCAACAAATGGTTATCATAATAATTGTCGATACGATAAATATACAACGTTTGTTATAACCATGAACCATTCATATTCTAATTTCGATATTTCTAAAATATCGATTAATATTTGACAAACGACACATTTCAATTTCAAATATAAATCTTACATTAAGATTCAACCTCTGATTTCTCGATATACGGTTTTAAGGAAATCGATCAATTCGTATCACATACAATTGATCAATATATATTTAAGGGGTCTGTCCTATAGGCGTGACCTAAAGGGATCAACTGACCACCACCGTCATACGACAGTAATGTCAAACTCTAGTCAGCCAATCATTACCGATTAATGTTGGTCAGTTGACTATATATATCATATCGGATCATCCCTTGCATATTCTTATCATAAGACTTTTGACAATGATTATTATCATTGACGTGATCGCACTATTGTTGAGGACACATTTTCCAACAAGAA
Organism: Silene conica; assembly: GCA_029255685.2. Classification (NCBI taxonomy): domain Eukaryota; kingdom Viridiplantae; phylum Streptophyta; class Magnoliopsida; order Caryophyllales; family Caryophyllaceae; genus Silene; species Silene conica. The sequence goes on along the minus strand of CM055318.2, from coordinate 74,000,732 downwards.
TAACATCAGTTGTGGCAGTATGATTCTGCTGGATAATTTTGACATTTCTCTCAGTCCAAAGCTGACAAACCACAGCAGTCAAAGAGATATGAAACCAGGCCTTTCTCCACGCATCCTTCCTTAGAAAAGAATGACTAGCAGTCAGCAGTTGAGTAACATCGTCCTTACATGCTCTATAGATTTCCATCCTGCTAAGTATCATAATAGATGAGCATGATCAGACTCCTCATAATGCTCACAAAGGACACATTGATTAACAAATTAAACTAGAAACTCCTTTTTTAAAGATTCTTCACGTAGGGCTGCTAACTGATGTTGAGCTACCAAAGAACTAATGAATGTGTTGCTAGGAATAATACTGAAAAACAGACCCCTTAACAACCCAGCTCAGAAACGAAGCTTGGTTATGGCCGAATGCACCATGCCACCATAGCCTTGGTGGTTTTTACGAGCTGAGATTATAAAGGTTAGCAACGGTCGTTTTACAAATAAAAGAAGTTAGCAGAGATGGTAAAAGTGGTTTGGAGTCCTTGCACAATGCACATTTTAGTTGTGGGTAGTAGAAAATAATTAGTATTTACTAATTACGAAATAAGCTATAAATGGGAAGGTTTGTTATTCAGTGAGTTGACCGTTGATGCGTGTCGTGATACATAAAAAATAATAAATCTAAGTTTACTAACTAATAGGTAGTGGATGTAGGGTGAATCCCACACGAACGTAATGTTTATATGCAGTTCAGTCTGTTGGTCACAAAGTTGGGGGGTTTTGAATTTGTGTGTATCTAAACTAATGAAATGATTAAAAAGAGAGATTAAAAGAGAGGAAATCAGGCGGAGATAATTATGAGTCTAAACAGAAGAGAGGGGGATATGTTGGGAATCGGGTTACCACGGTATTTACGCTATCAAATTAATTAGGTCAGTCATCCTTTAATAAGGAGGGTAGTGATTATCTCCTTTCGGTCTCAAATCATCCTAGGATCCCCTAAATAACTTTCGCTCTATTATGGTAAGTCTATTGTTCTACATACAAGTCTACTCTTCTAATCTTTTGATCTAGGTTACGTTTAACTAGATAAATCGGTCTCCTGCGTGCACTCAATCGACTAGTTCACAATTCAATTGTCATCATACAATCCCAATCGCAATACTACTAAAGATATCAATTCTACTACTTTACTACCGCGGTTTCCCTCATCCCAACATACAAAGGAACTAGCAATGCATGGCTTTGGGGGCTACACTAACAATTGAGATAAGCGTAATAAGAGAAATGATGTAACACCCCGTCCCGTTTTATAAATTTTAAAGATTTTAATTCAATTTCGAGACGTAAATATAGTTAAATGATATGAATATTTCATTTTTAAATATATTAGTTTCAAACGATAATTCGAGTTTTATAAATTTTAAGTTCCGGCTTTGATTTTCGAAAATGAAAAGTATATCGAATAATTTCATAAATTGTGGTTAGTTTGTATATTTCATTCTATCTTGAGTCATAATAGCCTTAAGATATCATTTCCGTCTTAGTTAGCCAAATCTGAGTCATCCCGACTCATTAAGTGAATTCCGAGTCATTTCCGACTCAAACCCCCCTTACTCCTTATATTAGTGTTTTCCTCATTAAACACAATTCATTCCTTCACCTTCTTCAACCAAACACAAAACCCCCATTCACCATTGTTGGTGATTTCTCAAGAACGCAAATCCGACCATATCTTCTTCGTTTCTTTCTCAAATTTCGAGTTCTTTACATATAAGTTCTCCTCTCTTTCTCCTCTTTATTTTCATATAAACAAAACCTCGTCTTGTTGAGTTTTCTGAAAATCCGTCTTTCTAGGGTTTCGTTTTTGGTTCGTTTTCTCGAAGATCTTGAGTAAGATGGGATGCTTGGACATGATGGACCAGATTTCTTGAAAACTTGAAGAGCTTTAAAGGTAAATTTGAGAGGTTACTCGAATTTAAGTCAAAAATCGATTGTGTGGTTTAATTGTGGTTTAATTTCTGAAATTATGATGTATTGTGTGGTTTAGATCATTATTCAATTGATTGAGATGAATTTCATGTTGATTGGTAGTAATGAATGGGGATTTTTTTTGTGGTTAATGGGTAAGTTAGTATCCGTCACATTCTTATTTCGTTCATAGCGATATTGTGATTTCCAATTGATTTAATCCATGTTAAAGTTTGATAATTGTGCTTCTTATCATTTGTTTACATATGAGTATTGATATATCCATGAATTATTGGGATTACGAGTTGATATATCGCTTAAACCATGTATAAACCCGTCTTAAAATTGTTGCATAAGTATTGAAGTATGTTGCTCTTTGTGCGAGTTAATGCGTGAGGAAGAGCTGATGCGCAGCCATAAGCGCAGGCTACGGCCAGGTAGCGCAGGCTGTGGCCAAGCAGCGCAGGCTACGGTTTCCTCCGTGGCCAGCGCTGTTGGTCGTGGCTTGCGGGCTGTTTTGGGGCTGTTTTAGCTATTGTTTTACCGCTTGTTCGGACATTGTTTGAGTATGTTAATGATTATATGACTTGTGTTAAGAAGTGTATATATAATGTATGATTCTTGACTCGAGTTCCGTCCATCTTTTATCGTTTAAATCACATATTAACGACATAAGACGTGTCATATCATTCTAGTTTATTGTATTTCCGAATGAAATGTAAACTTGTAGAATGAGACTTGTCAAATAAATTCCCGTTACTTATTGCTCATGTGAGTCGTATACCTGGGTGATTCTGTTGTTGTTATGTGAGTAAATGCCTAAATCCGTTTTTAGAAGCTAAGTTGATTAGGAAAACCCCCCAGCCGGGAAACTGGAAGGGAAATCGGCTCCCGCTTCAAAATAACTTCTAAAAACTAGTTTAAGCGATTTCTTGTTTGAATTGTGGCTCATGTATATTAAATGAGTTGATTAACGGTTTTGTTAATCGAGTTATATAGCATTCATTTGTGTTAAGCTTGTTTTGAATGGGATAGCGGTGATATGATTTGTGTATTGCCGTAATGAACTAATGCCACCCAAGTAAGGGATTTAGCTATTTTCGGGATTGGTCGGAGGCTGTGTGTTCAACCGCTTCGGTCCTCATTTGTCGTTCGATGTCATCGTTATATCGAGAGGTCTAGTCAGGTCTTAGGCATATAGTCAGCGGTTACGCTATACATAGTTTCGGAGATCGCGCGTCTCAGCGCTCCGGTAGTTGGAGGTCGTGCGGAAGCGCTCCCGTCGTTAGAGGTCATGCCTATGCGCTCCATTAGTCAGAGGTCGTGCGTATGCGCTCTATGGCGTTCATTCTATTCTTGTTTTTTTAGTAGCTTGTATGCTAAGATTGTCTTGGATGATGTATCCTTGGTTAGAGGTCGTGCTCATGCGCTCCCGTAGTTGGAGGTCGTGCTAATGCGCTCTTATTGTTGTTTAATGGCTTAATTATTGTTGTCTGTGTGATTGGACATGCCATCTAATTGTTGGCCTCTGAGTCGATCACTTGGTAGTTTATCTGTTTTAATATTATTTCATATATTGATTTTGATTTTGTTTCGCATGCTGATTCATGCCGTTTTCACATGTTTTGACTTATCGTTCATACGTTGATCATGTTGATTATGTTTGGGAATGCATATATGATTGTTTCTTAAATTATATACATGTTCATATGTATAAGATGTTTGATATTACCGTTTACATGTTTTCTGACAAAAAGTGGCTGAGAGAACCTCGAGTTACTCCCCACTAACCGTGGCGTACATGTTTCATATCATGTATGTAGGTTGATGCTATTTGGGGAAGACATGTGGCTAGTGAGCATTGTTGATTATTCGACAGTTTCCCCTTTACGATTAGTTTATATTTAAATTATATTGCTATCGTGGGATACCTTATCCCTCGTTTATTTAAATTATCGTGTATAAGTTATACCTTCTTAGTAGTTTTATTCTTACGCATGTTGTTTTGATATTTCGCGATTAAGTTTTAATAATATGTCGAAAAGTTTTTAAAAGTATCGTATTTTCACTGCGTATTACTGGTTTATCTTTATGTTATATCGCGGGGTGTCACACATGATAAAGATGTAAATTAAACTAATAAAAGGGTAAGGAAAATTAATAACAACAATAGAACAAGAAAGAAAATAAAGCAAATGAATTAAAGAGAGAGGGAAGATTACAAATTAATCTGGAGTTCAAGGCAAGAAGATCTGAAGAAGAAAGTAAACTAAGGAGTTTCTGATCTAGAAAAATGTGTAATGTGTTTGCTGCTAGGTGATGAATAATAAGTGATTAGTCTGACCTAATCTCTTTTATAAGAGAGATTAGTGTCTCGAAAATCCAACCTAAAAATAGTTATAAAACGAAGCCCATCAGCTGAAATCTACTCAATCGAGTAACTGAAAACCCCTTGATCGAGTAGAATCCTTCAAAATCTCCTCGATCGAGTAACTGATCTTTTCGATCGAGGACTTCAAATTCTGCAACTATCGATCGAGTAACTGCTCTACTCGATCGAGCAATCATTCACCAAAATCTACTCGATTGACCAATTGCTGAAGTCGATCGAGCACTTTCTGCATTCCAGCCACGTTGATCCTCAAAATACCCTCTCGCTTGGACGATTCACGCTTCCCAAGGCGCGTAACTTCTATTCCGGGTTCCCATCTTCTAAACGTGGGACAGTTTTGGCTCGATTTTCACCACTTTCGGGCTCATTCCTACAAAATAACGAGAAAAACACAAAGTAGCATATTCGGGGCATAAAGGGATATAAATCACCCGTAAAGCATAGAAATGCGTGCCAAAATGGTACCGAAAAGTGTATATAATATGCACGCATCAAGCGTAACAACATGAGGTCAAATGAATTTCTTTAGGCTTGTAATTGTTTGAGTTATTTACCACACAATAAGTTAGTAAGTGAGTTAGTATAAATTCAGGTGAGGTTTTGTAATTATCACAACAACAAAACACAACAAATAGAGTATAACAAAGTTTTATTAAATACAATTCAATCTTTACTACTATATATATATTTTTCATACAAGTTTATTGTTAGATCTGTTACATTATTTATTGTTCAACTTTAGTAAGGATATATTCATATTATTCTATTAGAAGCCTATAATTTCCGCTACTATTCCAACATTACCAGCATTAGTATTTTATTTTTCTTTGTTTTTGCAATTCTTTTTTGAGTCTAAGGCCCTTTTTTGGACTTCAAGTCACTTAATTTAAGTCCATTTCAGTTCCTATAAGTTCAGTTCAGTTCAGTTTAGTTCCTATAAGTTCAGTCCAGTTCTTATAAGTTCGGTTCAGTTCAGTTCAGTTCAAATCCAATAAGTTCAGTTAAGTTCAGTTCCTATCAGCTCAGTTCAGTTTCTATAAGTTAAGTTCAGTTCCTATAAGTACAGTTCAGTTTCTATAAGTTATGTTCAGTTCCTATAAGTTCAGTTCAGTTTCTATAAGTTCAGTTCAGTTCAGTTTAACTCATATAAACTCAATTCAAAAAAGCTATATACGAAATATTATTTTAACAACCGATAAAAAAACATTTCGCTTTAATTAATTATTCGATACACGGTTTTTTTTTTAAAAAAAAACAACAAATTATTAATAATTGTACCCATTTTTACTATCTCATTAATACTTAACGATCGTACACACACTCAGCCTGATGCCATATGCCCGAATACAAGCATAGACCGCCTGAAGGAATGGTAGAATACTTCAACTATCGACATTCATCATCGACATTAGATTCGGGCATGTTTGATAAAACCGGAAGACGGCCGTATCTAAGGTACGAAGCAACATAGTAAGTCAAAAATATTTGGCGAGGCTATGACTTCTTTGTTGACAGTGATATTGATAATGAAGATGAAGTAGATGAGAATTATGATAATATGGAAATAAATGGTTAGAAAAAATTGTAATATGTGGATTATTTTTTATCGTAATGTAATCGCAATATAATGTATGAACTATGAACAAATCATTGTTTATAAAGTGGAGAATATTTTATATTACCTTGTGTGTTAAGACTTTTTTTTATCAATGTCTTCTCTTGGATAATAATAATAATAATAGTTAACTTAAATTAAATTAAGTTAACTAAGTTTGGATCAACCAAATGGTGTTAGTCCAGTGGTAGCTGAGTTAAACCTTGAAGCTTGTAGAAACTCAAGAGTTGAGAGGTCCCAGGTTCGACTCCCAACTGGGGCGATGACCACTTGGCCAAACTCAAGAGTTGAGAGGTCGCAGGTTCGACTCCCAGCTGGGGCGATGACCACTTGGCCACTGCAACCCCCAAAGGGGTAGCTTACATGGTCCATGTGGTGGTGCGGGAATGCATGGAACCGGGGGGATCCTACCCCCTTGTCATCAAAAAAACTAAGTTCGGATCTTATAAATTGAGTTCAGTTCATATCTTATAAGTTCAGTTCAGTCCAATCCAAAAGAACAGGGTCTAAATCCTCTCCATTATTGGAATTTTTTCTTTAACTTGCTTTATTTTTTACTAAATTAATCTTTGATAAATGTGTCATATCAAATAAATTACTCCCTCCGATTTCCTGTATTGTTCCCTTTTGATTTTAACCCAACAAATAAGAAAATTAATTTGGACCACACAATACGCATGACCCCACTTGAAATTGATTTTGGACCACACAAAGTTGTCTAAAAGAGGAAAGAGGGAACATCATGTAATTAGACCAAAATGGAAAGAGAGAACATCATAGGAAATCGGAGGGAGTACAATTTTTGGTCATTTTTTAGTCATAAAATAATGTTTGTCCTAAACTGATTAACTAACCAAGATTTTTTTTTGATGAGTTTCCAATAACTATTTTTTTCTCATTTTCTTTTTTGCGTTTATTTTACTAAGTGTACACCCTTCCCCTATCATATATAGTTTTATATTATACGGAGTATATAAATAAATAAAAATCTTTTGTCCAAGTTTTATTGATTACATGAACGAAATAATTTATATTTATTGTACTCATAAATCATAATAACTATGTAAAAGTGCTAATGATAAAATAAATTGTAGTGAAAATTGTTAGTTACCACCTAACATTTATGATATTTTACAAATTACCACCTTGTATTTGATTTATTACAAACAACCACCTACACTATACTATATATATCCGAACTCCCACCATATTTTATTCCCGATCAACATTTAACATTATTCCCGACTTATTAAGTGAATAAACTATAGTGTGACTATAATGCCCTTACTTTTTATCCTTCCAAACACTCGTTACCATCTAACTAAAAGAGATACAAAATTAAACTTCTCAGACCTCAAAACTACAATCACAATCAATCATATTATCTTGAAAAATCAAAATTTAACAAGCAAAATTGTGAGGATCTTCATCCATCAACAAAACTCATAATCATTCCTCATAAATCTCACGTAATCTCAAAGATCAAATAACTATCCTGAAATGTTATCATCTTTCCACATTATACAACTCTACCATCCTCTTTATGTCTCCAGGCAATCCACCATACATCATCCCTCCCACCATCTTTCGGCCACCATCACCACCGCCACCGTCACCTCACCCAAAGCTTCTCTCACAACTTTTTACCTCGTCACTCGACTACCACCCTAAACTATGCCTACTGACTACTGTCTTATGATAAATACCATGGCCCTAACTTCGTCCATAATTCAGTTGTTGAACATGTCTTTGAAATTTTGAATACTACCAGCTCCAAAACTAGAAGTAATTCAGTATAAAATAAACAATTATAATTAAATACCATGCATAATAAAATTTAAAAAAGGAGGATGGAATAAGTGGAAGACTTGGACCAGTCAAAAGAAAATGGAGTGAGCAGATAAAATGAAGTATGACAAATTCTTGTTTCCGCCGTCATTTTTGGTTTGAACTTTCAGACCGGTTATATATAACCATTTTATAATTAAATATAGTTAATGTTACAACTTATGATAATTTGTTTATTAATAATTGTCACATTTGGCTGTAAAGTAATTACAAAATTCCGTCTTATTATTTCGGACCAAAATTACCGTATAAAGCAAGACCAACGGATAAAATGATGGGTTGGTTCAACAAGAAGATGACATTGACCAAGTCGTCCTCTATAATCTATACATTGACATATCAATTTTCCCCAACATTATTTCATTTTATGGGTGAATAAATGCACAACTTCTAATCTATTCCGCACAATATTTATTATAAGTTTATAACAGATTAAGTAAAACTCGCAAAAGTATATACAGATAAGTAATTTCCTACTCTCAAGATTTTTCTTATTTAATGACATTAGTATTATTATGATATGAATATATGATAAGTGTTATTTACGGTTCTCAAAAAAGAAAGTATTATTAATTTGACCTATTACCGATTTTTAATAGATATATCGTCGTAAGGGCAGTAATCGAAATAAATATAGATGATGACGCATATTTGTTGAATTTGGATGCACATAATAGCGGCATGCATATGCATATGGTGGGAGGCAAGTTTTGACTTGAGTTGAGGTTATGTTATTGCTTCATATATTCCTTCTACTCACGATCATTTCAGTCTATCTTTCTAGATGACTAAATATATTAATATATACCTTTGTATTTTTGTTACATTTTTGTGATTGAATTTGACTCTAAATTGAAAGAAAATAAATTATTATTATATATGTACACAAAATGTTACATTCGATCTCTTTGTGGATCATTCATTTTAACCGGTTTGAAAAAGAAATTGTGATAAATTAGTTTAATAGTTTTATGTTCCATTTCAGGAGTCATTATTTTTTCAGATATCAGAGCATAACGACTATACAATATTGGGTACAAGAGAACGGGTAATTCAAATATTTTACACATTAGTGACTATTATATACAATGTCCAAGTTTTAACTATTACGATAAAACTTCTTCAACCATTTGTGATCATCATAATTCATAATACGATGTATATACTCGTTATTTTACTTTCTTAACTTGCATTTCTCATCATATAATTAATTTCTGATGAGTACTTGTTTCTTCAATTATTTATATGTTTGATTAGGAAATAACATACTCCGTCCATAATCATAGGCAAGGGGATGCATATAGCAATGGCCTGGTTAACCATTACACTAAAATTTTAGAGAAATGGTCTCTCGATAATATTAACGAGAGACCTACTCTTACATGTTAAAGATAACATTTTATTTTCCTTTTGTTTTTATATTATGTCTTTCATCAACCTAACGAAATACGGTCTCTTAGTAAACTTACTGTAACCATTAAAAGTAAACAAAGTAAACAAATATCACTTATTAATGACATGCATATACAGATACACGATTACACGAGTAACATCTGGTATTAACCTAGTGATTAAGACGGGTCATTATTGTAATAAGTAGCATCTATGACCTACCTTTATTTACTTAGGGTAATTTATTATTTGCTTTCTAAAAGTAAAAAAAAAATTAAAGTAAGGTTTGGGAAGTTTATTTTGTAATAAGTCTTTTTTAAGACGGATATAACCGTTTTAAGACTAAAATGAGTCAAATATACCCCAGTAGCATAGATAACACAATTTTTTTTGTTAATATCCAGACATTTTGTTTTTGTTTATATATAAAGTGGTAGTTATTTAACCCGTGTTATTGCTTCAAACGGATATGCTTGGTTTGAAACAAGAATTTGTGATTTTGTTTACGAGGATTTAAGTAGATGAGGAAGAAGAAGAAGAATGAAAATTGTAAAATTTATCAAGAGGAAGAGAGACATCCCAAGTGCAAGCAAGTCCCTTAGGAATAATAACAAGGTCTCCTGCACCAAATTCAACATAGTCGTCGCCGTCGCCGCCGCCGTCGTCATGGTGGTTGTCCTTTTTAAAATAAGCCCTAACTTTGCCTTTCACCAAATAACACGTCTCTTTTTCATCATATCTCAGCTTGTATCTCCCTGGTGGACATGCCCAAATAATTGTAGTCCAATATTATGACATTTTTCTTTATGCTAAATACAGTAGATATTCGAGTACATACTCCATAATATTTTATCGTAAGTATAATAAATAAGAACATATTTGAAAGTCACGACGAAATATTTGACAAACTTTACTGAAACTAATTTCTTAATATTTCGGAACAAAAGGGTGGAGGTGAACCCCCTGCACCCCCGTTAAAAACACCATTGGCACTACAAGAAAATGCTCAGTTTGCGACGGACTGAAATTCCGTCGCAAATATAGGGTTGCGACGGAATTTGCGACGGAAATGTAACTTGCGATGGATCCAAAATTTCCCAGCCCGCGAAATAAAAGTCAAAAGTCAGACTTCCTTTGCGACGGAAGCAAGAGTCAGAATTCGCGACGGAAATTCCGTCGCAAAGGAAGTCTTTCGACTTTGGTCCAAAAAATGGTACGGCATTGCATTGCCTCTTTCGAGGCCTCTCGCTCTGCAACTGATAGTGGGATTCGAACCCATGACCACCAGGTGGGATTTTGATACCTTTATCCTTGAATCTAATGATATTTAGTCGTCATTTAATGAAATTAACTTTACTTATTTACTATTCAGCAATATTTGGGATAATAAAAATACGTCTTATTAACCAATTTTTTTTAAGTTTAGGGTAGCACCGCCACCCCTTGCTACTAGGGGGGTTCGCCCATGTGTCCTCAGTAATATTTGATTGTCAAGAGCAAAACAAGCTCACTTAGTTTGATCTATTATAGTGATGCTTTTGTGCTAAACAATGGCAGAATAAGGGACGTATAGTAGAGGTTGTCGCCACCAATATATATGATAATACGATAATCATAATTCTTTTAAAAAATTGTTATTAATTCTTTTTATATATTTCGATATTATAATCTCTCCCTATCCTAAACATTTATTTACCTTTTAGTCACTGAACTAGCGTAACACCCGTGAAAAATCACGGGGTTGTGTACACTCATCTTTAAAGACAACGAAAGTATATTCATTTCAATATATAACAATTCTATTTATTCATAGTAAAAAAACTGAGTAATACGAACCCCGTACTTGAGGTCGCTAATAGTAAAAAAACTTGTCGTAGTCATTTGATATGAAAAATTGTTGAGGTAGGATAGCAGTTATTGAATTGCACGTGAATAAAAATTGTTGAGGTAGGTAGGTAGGTTGTGGCAGCTTAAAGTCTCTATTTATCATTCGGAGATAGTTCTTCTCACGTGAAACTCTGTAGGAGCTAAAACTCTGTATTTAGGTAATATTTATTACTTATTATTTATTATGGAATATTTCATGGATCAAACTCTTAATTTATGAAATTTCTCCGGTATTTATTATTATGGAATATTGCATGGATCAAACTCTTATTATTTTGTATATATTGTTGAAGTGTGTAATTTATGAAATGAAATCTTTTATTAGTAGGGTAATTCTTCAGCCGTGTAATTAGTTAATTAACTAATATTTCTTCAGCCGTGTAATTAGTTAATTAGCCAAAGATTATACACTTGAATATTAGCAACTACTATACTCCGTAATTTTTTATTATCGATTCCTAGATTACAATCTTTTACACCCGTGAAAATCACTATCTTTATTCCATAAATTTTTTATTATCGAATTAGGTAATATTTATTATTTATTATGGAATATTTCATGGATCAAACTCTTAATATTTTGTATATATTGTTGAGGCGTGTAATTTATGGAATTTCTTCAGCCGTGTAATTAGCTAATATTTATTATTATGGAATATTGCATGATCAAACTCTTATTATTTTGTATATATTGTTGAAGTGTGTAATTTATGGAATGGAATATTTTATTAGTAGGGTAATTATTCAGCCGTGTAATTAGCTGATTAATATATCTTCAGCCGTGTAATTAGCTAATTAGCCAAAGATTATACACTTTAATATTGGCAACTAATTTTTTATTATCGATCCCCGAGATTACAGCTAATATTTATTTTGTATATCTTTTATTATGGAATATTTCTTATTTATAGAATGGAATAGAATGAAAATATATGACTTGAAATAATGCAAAATCTGAGAATCTTGGGATGTTTATAATAATAATAAATAAATAATAATAATAATATTATAATATTATAATACACAAAAATATATGACTTGGCATAAATTAAGAGTTCTCATTGGTCTACGAAACTGATTTTTGTGAGGGTGAATGTGAGTGCGCGAAAGAGTAAACGGTGGAATATTATTGCGCCACGTATGCAGTTATACATTTTGCTTTTATAGTAATAATGATGGGGAGATATATGAGAAATAAGAAGAACATATATCGAATCTATTACCTCACGCTTTTTTTAATTTTTGAGCATATCCATATTCTTTTGAGCATATGAGTATGTTTTTAGGTTATAATTATCTCAAACTTTATTTGTTTTTAAGCATATTGATATTTTTTTAGCTTATTACGTCAAACTTTATTTGTTTTTGAGCATATGTATATTTTTTCTAAACTTATTAAAATTTATAAGTTAGGTTTTAATATATTTACTTTCCGTTAAATAAAACTAAAATATAACTAAGTTTATATGTAATATTTTTGAGTTTTATTGTAAGTTTTTTGAGCTTAATATTTTAATAACTGAACTCAGAAATTTTATTGCAATACTTATAATTTTTAAAACAAAACTCAAAAACATTATTATAAATACTCAAAAAAATATTGGTGATAGTACATCAAAATGTATGATTCTCCTACTGGAGATATCTATGTGTTCCATATCTTTTACACACTCCTATTACAATTTGTGTTATTGTACGAGTAACAATTAGATCAAAACTTCCGTAGTAGTTTAGTTTATGCGAAGTATAACCACTTCATATGTTAATGACTTGAATTCAAAATTCGTTAATATCAGAATAAAATTGAATTAACTATAATAAAATTGAAAGATTAGAGATAATAATAGAGAAGTATATATGACTTACTTGGGCCATGATTTAACGCCTAATTCAGATAGCCTGGATTCCGAAGGGGATTTTTCCACAATAATTCTTACATTTTCTGTGGAATTGTGTGGTATATTGGACTCATTTAGTGCCATAATTATGAACCGACACTTTATAATTTCCAGTCTTTTTTCTCGTTTTACTAGTACAAACAAAATAATTCACAAGAAATGCATGGGAAATGAAAATGACAAGCAAAAGAGAAAAAAAAAATAAAGATTATTGGAGATCGAAGGTAGTTTAATGTGGAGGGAAGAAGTGGGTATAAAAATGGTTCATCCGCGACTTATTAATTATTATAGCCTCGTCATTAATATTTTTAGTTGACTAATTCCTATGTACCCCTAACTATTGTTTACTTCTTCACAAATTCTCGTTTCAAACTGTCATTATCCATTTTAAACGTAAGACGAGTCGAATACCTATCAAATCATCTCACTTATTACATAGAAAATAGCAATTTGTTTGTCGTTATTACCCCATTTGATAGTATTTGATCCGTCATAAGCTTAAGACGGATGATACCCGTCTTAAACAAGACTTACCATAACTTCTAACGTTGCCTACTTTTGTCCCTTTTTACGGCTAAATTATTACAGATATTCTATTTATAAAAGTTTTCGCCTTTTGCAGATATTATGGAATGAATATTATTCATGACGGTTTTAAAATTATTCTTCACGTTTTTTTTTTTTGAAATGAATTTCAATCCATAATAACTGAAAGATCAGTGTTGCTGAGATTTAGCCTGCTTACTCCTTTTAAAATATTATTACATAATATTTCTATTTTTAAAATAATTGCTTAGAGTTAGCATTTAGTTTAGAAATCCATCCATCCATAATAACTGAAAGATCTCCATAATAACTGAAAAATCACGGGTTTTTTAAATTTTTATTTTTTCAAAAATTTATTTTTGGAAATTTTACAGTAGCTCTGAAATCGTGCCACATCAGACCAATGAAGTTTTCTGTGATGCCAATTGCCAAGTCAGCACTTTGGCTATTGCAATAGGAAAATATATGATGATGATTATTACTTAATTTACCTCCTATATTATGTGCGTATTTTTACTTCCCTTTTTTCATGACAAGTACATTCATAGCGTTGAGAAGAAACAAAAAACTTGAAATACAGATTTTTAGATTATGAGAAACAGGTTGAAATATGAGGAATAATGAAGATGAAGTTAAGGGATCGGATTTAAGAGGGAAAAAAAGAGGTGGAAGGCAAATGTGACTCTGTAAGTTTTGAGAAGGTTATGGAGAATACAAAAGATTGACCGTTTTTGGAAGGAATTTTAATTCCCTGGGTCGTTTTTCATAGGGTAGAGTTTTATAGCCAATTTAAACTGTTTTTTTTTGTAATGTGTAATTTTTTGTCTATTAATTGTCCCGGTTTTTTTTTCTGTAATGTGTAATTTCCAGTATATTAATTGTCTCGGTTATTGCGATGACTTGGTACTGCAATGAGTAACTCGACTTTTTTAGGTTTTGAGAATTAGTACCCATATTAATTAACACGTTTAATTAAGTGGTTGTGTAATTAATTTCAGTTTTTTATTTGTTTTAGTTTGCTGATGTGGAAAGATGACCAACATGGCTTTGCATGATTGGCTAAAACAAAGTATAATCTCTGAGGTTGAATGAGAAAGCTTGAGTACCTTCATTCTTGCACCACATTGTGCCACGTAGACAAAAATACAAGATTCTTTTATATATATAACTAGGTTGTAACCCGTGAAATTCACGGGTCTGTTTTTAGTATTTTAAATTAATATGGTTAATAATATAAAGAATAAGAAATTAATTATTTTAGAACTTTAATAATATGAAATTAATATGGTTAATAATATAAAGATAAAGAAATTAATTATTTTAGAACTTTAATAATATAAAATATAAACAGATTAATTATTTACGGATAAGTTTATTTCGAATGATTTATCACACATGTCAGTTTACATTAGTTGTCATATATTTTGACGCACCTTAATAGCCAAGTACTTAGTTGTCCAGCGTTCCACCATATCCTCATCATCACTCATACTAAGTAATGTATATGATCTTGATTTTTGATCCAAGTTGTATTTTGGATGAACTTCCACCTTGAAGACAAATTGCTTGACCATAAAAATATCGAAGTCTGGCATATCATCCTTTCGGCCTTTCTGTTATCATTATGAATTATGTTGGGACGAGAAATTAGCCATATATATATATATATATATATATATATATATATATATATATATATATATATATTGTGTAGGAAATAGTTTCTTAAATTACTAATAAAAGTATTAACTTAATTAATACTGCCAAGGATTATATCAAAAACGAATTGATATTAAAACAATAGAACTGAAATAATATGACAAGCATCATAGAAATAACCTTTGGTCCTATATGAGATCGGCCTAAGAACAACCTAGTATAAACCCAAACTTCAAGGTAGAAGTTCTCCTTAGATTGCACCCAAGACGACTGAGAAAGATTCCCTCAAAGTTCCTCTTGAATTACTATTAATTATTTTTAGAGGATTTATTTTGGGATTAAGATGATAAACTAATCAAGGAGAATAAGAGAGGAAAACCGTTTTCTTCTTGTGTGTCCAACCTCACGGCCGAAACCCTCTATATATAGGGTTTTGGTTTGTGTTGGTATTGTACTTCAATTAGGAAACCTCATTATAATATAATATTTTGAGTCAGTTTCCTTATTCCGAACTTCCTTAAAATATCATATATATTTTAATACTTTTCGGTGTACAAATTTAATTCCCGGAGAATATTATAATTAATTAATCCCAATTATATTATCCTATCATATATTAAAATATAATTAATAAATATAACTTTTATATATATTTATTAGAATTAACATTTAATTCATTTCTCCTAGTTATTATTTAATCATATTAAATGTTTATCATCTACTTAACTACATTTAGCTAAGTTTAGCATTTATGTAATTATATCAATATATAATTACATTTCTCAGTACTATCCTATAGGTGAGACCTTTAGGGATCAGCTGATTATCGTCATCATATGACAATAACGTCAAACTTCTAGTGAGCCAATCGTTACCGATAAACGTTAATCAACTGATTAATATACTAAGTATCCCTGTGTGATCCTGTAAAATATTTACTCAAATAATCACACACTGTGGAGGACATTTACTCCAACAATTTGACATATATTCATGTCATTATTTAATGTCATATAACTTCTATAATCTTCAATCACAGATGGATTGGATATGGGTCACCTGTTCGAGGGAAGATAGCATGTTGTCTGCTGCAGAGACGTTGACGAAGCTGGTAATTTGAGTCTCAAAGATGACAAACTCGGATAGTTCATTATCAGTACCAATGACACGAAACTTCACCTGATACCTGAATGAAAATGAGGTATGCTATTATGGAGACAATACTTATTTAATATTCATTAATAGTCATTTAGGGGTCACTATAATACCTTGGTATGCTAGTTTCAGAAACTTTCGTACTGCCAATGCATTTTTCCCTCTTGCAAACCCACATACCCGCATCATTTTTCAGCACTTTACTGGTAAAATGCTTGCAGCTATCGTTGTACCACTTGACATTCAAATCAACATCATATATAGATGCAACTGTGACATATCTCTCAGCCTATAATAGACATAATTAATACATTTTTAGCAATATTCACAATATATTCAAAAATAATGTGAAACTGAAAGTCTAAAATATTATAAGGTTGTTAAGATTGGATTCAAAGTGGTATACATTTTTAGCAATAGGCATTGATTCCTCAAAAATAAAGGACTGAGTTAGTAACTTTTAACATTTCTTAATCTCATAGACAGAATCATAGACCTATTTGAATAAGGATTAAGTATCATAGACAGAATCATAGGGCATAATGCAGACCATGGAAACAGAATCACATACAGAATTATTAAGGATTAAAGGCTGACAGAATCATAGACAGAATGATTAAGGATTAAAGGACTGAGTGATTGCACTAATGAAACCAAAAAAACAGAATATTTAGTAACTATAGCCTCATTAAAAAAACAGGGGTGCTAGGTTCAATTATTGAGTATGAAAAATAAAAATACGTTATTACCTTTTGACATTTCTTAATCTCAGAGATTGTACTCAAATTATCTCCCGATAGCATATCTTCCGACTCAGTCGAGAAGTATGATATAACATTCGAGCTACTTGGTTCACTGTCAGAATGTAGTCTTTGTCGCGTTAGGTAAATGAAAATCAGTTATTTGATTGATAATCTAAAACTCATTAAGAATTTATACAATAGTAATTGTGTAAATTTACTCTTCCAGGAACGCTTCCACCTCTGGAATTGCATGGTTAAAGTAAAAACGGGTCGCGTGTCTTGTAGTTGTCACTCTAGGTTCACCTAAGCGATAGTTCATAAAAAATATGATGAATTTGTAAATGATTGATACTACACAATTTCGTATACAGTAATAGTAGTATATATACCTTCCCATTTACATCGTTGAACACAACGGATGACAATGATAGCAGGTTCAGTAGGATCTTTACATGCATCAACAAAAGCTTGAACTAAAGTAACGTAGTTGTTCCATACCGTGTATGCGATTTTCTCCTTCCTGTATATATGTTGATACATCAGATTATTATAAATGCTTATACACAACTACTTATGTATAGGTAACGTTGAATATTAAAAGTAGCATAATTGTTAATGAATATTCTCTATATATATTGTCATCCAATTATTTTCATTCTTTGTTGATCTGACTTCTCCAACTCCGGAAAATTTTCCAATGACATCTGCTTAAGTTTCAGGTTAGATTAAAAAGTTATATTATAAATAAATATTTTATAGTGCTTGATTTATATGGGTTTCATGGATATATCTACGTAATGTTCATCAGATATTGTTTCTGATAGAATGTCACGAAAGTCAACAAACTTGAATCAATATTTGGGGATGCGAAGATTCTGAACCTCTTTAACAATTGTTGGATATGAAAAATAGATGCGTAATTCACCAGAAGTTGCAATTTCAGCCCCCTTTTTTGATTCCACAGTGAATCTTGATAATCTATATTAATGTCCCTCGTTGATCTTGTTCTTAAATTTGTTAATGATACTCTTGCGGATAGTAGCCTAAATTAAATTTTCTTGAAAATTGTAATCATGTTATTTAACTGTATATAGTCGTGAAAAAAAGTCAATTAAAGGTGAAACATGTAGTACATCTGAATCAAATAAAAGCATCTCTAATGATAAAGTTTCTTCTTTGTTGTAGAAACTTTTTCTCTCCCAAAGGTGTACCACGCGTACGACAATTTCTGCAGTGAGGGTCTCCGAGGTCAAGACGTATGGCAACGGGGGTGCAGTTCAAAGCCATAACACAATCCTGGTTGGTCAAGATATTTTTTAATATTTGTTAATGGTAAATAATGATGGGAGATGGATGGTTGAATGTGGAATTGCATATAATATATAAATAGAATTCTAATTATTTACGTGTAGGTTTTTTTTTTATGTAGCTGCAATAGGATCATATATTTTCCTGAATAAAAACGAGATAATAGGTTTTTTCTTTTATGTAGCTGCAATAGGATACTTGTAGAGTTGTAGTTGTTCGGTTATTATGGATTTTATTTTGTGGATGGTGGACAATTTGGAATTAGAGAATAACTAGTTTTTGAACCCGTGCACTGCACGGGTGACAATATAGAGTGTTAATCAAAGTATATCTTAAATATATAATCTTTTCGTTTCGTTTATTTGTTTACCTTTAATATTCATTATGAGAAATATTTAAATCGAAGATAGATAAATAATTGATACGAAGAATATCTTTGATGTGTGGTTTTTTACTTGTAGATTTTAGACGAAAATTTTGATAATTTATTTTATTTATGCATATGTTGTAAAGTTATATCTATTTATTTATCGTACTTTGTGATTTTTTTTCTTTTCATCTTTTTAAATTATGCGAGTTTTAAGGAAACTTATTGTTCTAAGTAACACATAGTGTTAAAATATTTGTCTTCTCAGATAAATACCTTATTTTATAAATGAGTTTGGCTAAATGTCAAATTGATTGTCTCACAGGTCACATTTATATGAACTAATTGTAATTGTTTTATGAATCTGTATTTACTATTTTAGACGATCTCATATTATAAGACAATAGATTTATTATATAAATATTACTCATTTATTAATACCTGACACCCCCTTTATTACCCATCTTTTCCGAGTCTTGGTGGCATAGCGAGTGTTGTTCTTTGGCTCAATATGATGTTCCCTTTCCCCTGAACCCAACCCCCACCCCTACCCCCACTCTCCATCAATTAGGTCGTTATGATTGGCGTATTCCACATATTTGAGGAGTTGTGTTTTTATGTGATTTTGCTATTTGAACTGATATGCTGATCCACTCCCCCTCGCCTCTTCCTTCACCTATCCATATTAATGGAATTATTAGAATTTGATGCTCAATATTATCTGGATACGATGTAATACCTATTTTTGAGCTACCATTCGCCAGGGGTACAATGTTTCAAACCCTTCTCCAATTACTCTCGAAAAATCTTTCTTAACTTTATTTAGAGAACTATATATATACTGTTTTCCATACATCAAAGTTCATATGCCTGCTTGACTTAACTTGCATTTAACTCAAATCATAATGACCCGTTTTTATCTCGGTACGTCAAACTCGTGTTACAGATTAGATATTTTTTTTATTAACGATATACATGCTTTATAATTTTATTCATCGACCATTTTCATATTATTGCATTAGTTGTATTCCCAGTATTGTACAGTGTTTTACCAGCATAATAATAACAAATTTGATAAAAAGTCCCTGCCCATATAATTGCTACCGAATTGGACCTTTTGCTTTTACTTTTTTTTGCGATTTGCATAAGTTATACGACCTCAAACTGGTACTACCTCCAATTTTTGGAAATTATCCCGCTTCTTTTACGATACATGAGAAGTATTTTAATTAAATGGGTTAATTACAAAAACTGACTCACATTTTATAATTACAGTTATATTAATAATCGTATCATGTATGGGTTAAAAGTCTTCGAGCAGATTCGGTTAATTTGAGGTCCTAAATTTTAGGATTGTTTAGGATAAGTAATTTCCAATCTACCATTAGATTGTCTTGCAATATTTAACATTCATATCATATTGTCCCATTTATGCCATGACCCGTTACAAGTTTACAATAATATTAAAACTACCTTTACCCGATTATTGAATAATTAAGACGCAAAGTTTAGGCATTAAAATACTTTTATTTTAATTTCAGTTTTAATAAACGTATTTCAAATTTTACAAAAGAAATAAAATATTTCTTTCATTTTTCTGCTTTCTTCTCATTTCATTAAAATAATACTCATCTTCTATATTAGAGAAATGAGAAGAAAACAGAAAAAGAAAGGGAGTAATAATTATTAATACCTTACAAAAATAATTCATAATATTGAGAAGTAGATGCAATGACTCTTTGTGTCACTGTGCGTGTCGCCAAGATCACATTAGCTGATTAGCACGTATTTATCTAAATTAACTAAAACTTAGAGTTTTCCCAAGTTTGTTTGACATGCAACATTTTGATCGAATCGTTAATGTTAATTTGGTTTCTCTTAGCTTTAATTATGTGATAAAATGATGTTATGATAATATTTCTAAATAATAGATTTCATAGTTTCACAAATTTTTATTCAAAACGAATAGTTTAACAGATTTTTGTTTAATACAGGTGTATCCATCTTAAACTTTAAATATTTATAGTACAAAAGTATGTATGGTAGTATGATAATACTGTTTTCCAGATATCATTTTATATCTAGATGTCGTGGTCCAGAAAGAAACTAAAAAAGAAACATAAATCATAGAATTTGAAAATGAATACAAAATCTCATGCATAAAAAGAGGATGTGCATGCGGAAGATAATAAAGCCTAACATTCACGGTATAATAATGGGTTAAAACTTTCCTAATACGTTTTGTGATAGGATGATTATTTATTAATTTAATGTCTAATATTTAAATTTGATTTGAAATTTATTTGACAAATTATTGCCATTAAGCAAATTAGTATATCAGTAGAAAAAATAGGAAACTTATACTCTTCTAATTAAATCGAGTTAAATTAGGATAAGTAATGCTATAATGGATAAGTATCGGCCGTGATTTTAGGATCATTGCTTATTTTAACCGCACCCGAGATTCTTTCTCTAATTTCTTTGAATCAAACCCACCATAATTGTGATGTAACAAAAAATATTACCATAATTAAGATTAATATTAATAACTAATAATTATTAATAATATTAGCCTTTTTTTTCTAGACACGATACATGTAATTCAAAAAGACAGTCGGTTTCTGCTTTAATATGATCGTCACGCAAAAGGTAACAAACGGAATCATCGTCACACATGGTCTTCATACTACTCCATAATATATATCTTAGTCGAAAGCGTATTCAATTCTTCATGGAATTGTCAAGTCATTACATTTATTCATAATGTTTAACCGTCATTATAATTCTTAAAAAAGTTTGTTATTTTTCTTAGGTAAGGAGTAGTTTGATTTTGATTTTGAAATAAAAATAAAAAATAAAGAATTATTTGCTAGATCTTCGGGATCTTTGAATATAGAAAATTACATAAATATGTAATGCCTAATTAATGTAATTGTGTAATTATACCGGATCTCAACATTTAAAAATCTCCTAATATCATGAAGTAATTTAGGTATTTATAATTATAATTAATTTTAATATTAATCATTACACGTGCCATATGAATAGGTGTTGACACGTGGCAATCAAATAGGCTTTTGGTATTTGCTTTAATATAATATACTAGGTTGTAACCCGTGAAATTCACGGGTTTGTTTTTAGAATTTTAGATGAATATAGTTAATAATATTAAAGATAAACAAACTAATTATTTACGGATAAATTAATTTAGAATTATTTATCACATATGTCAGTATGGGGACTTACAATAAAATAAGTGCACTTGTAATTACTCATTGCCCATTACACAATTTTTAAAATATTTAAAATAGTCATACAATAAAAGTTGTCTATTATAGATCGTACAATAAAAGTAACGTAAAGAATTTGTTGAGACAGAAGTAGTAAATGGATAATCATATATCATATACTTTACTAATGTAGAAGTTAATCCGCTGACATGGCATCATTAAAAACAACCTTCGTCTGACGTGGCACAATTTCAGAGCTATTGGAAGATTTCCAAAAAAAATTTTAAAAAATGAATATAGTTAATATTATCAAAGATTCTAATTAAGTAAAGCTGTTATTAATTACTAAAGTCAACAGGCCCATCCCATCCCATTATCATAATCATATATCATATTCCATATAAAATTTCATGATTTTACACGTATATGCAACTAATAGTCAAGATTGCCATATTCCATAATATTCCACACTATTATGGAATATTGTTTTAAAAATAGATAGATAGAAAATCATATATCATATTCCATATAATGATTTAAATTAGGCCCGTAAAGTTCACGGGTCGGAATAATTACTCTTCCTCGGTATATACACTAATGTGAGCGTCGTAATATATTTTACTATATTTTCGATTTAATGTAAGACGACTGTTCACGTGAATGCGAAACATTTTAACAATTACAATATTTATTTAATAAATTTGGAATGTCTTCATGTAAGACGTCGCACGCAATAACTATTATTTACTATATGAACATCTTTACTAAATATAATAAAAAATACGTCTTTTAACCCAACTATACATTTACTACTCACGTCTCATCAGATTATTTACGTTTTGCTTTTATGGTACGATATGTAATATACAACTTTATATTATATATGGGTTACATATTTTAAAATTGTTGTAATGGGTAATTAGAAGTATACTAATTCTAGTGTAAGTCTCGATCATCTTAATGAACAATATATGATAGCTCATGTATACCGTCATACCGACATGTGTCATAAATAATTCGAAATTTATTTATACGTATATAATTAATCAGCTTTCTTTGATATTATTAATTACGGTATTCATCTAAAGTTAAAAAGAGACCACCGTAAATAATTAATTTGTTTATCTCCAATATTATTAACTATATTCATCTAAAATTTAAAAAATATACCCGTGAATTTCACGGGTTACAACCTACTTGGTTTTAAAACGTAAATTTGATTATTTTTATTAAATATGTTCATATGGTGAACAACAGTTGTTGCGTGCGAGCGTGTTACACTAAGACAGTTTAATTTTATTAAAAAACTACTTATTTACTATATTAAATAAACACAAAATTCTCATTAAAGACGGACAGTATCTGTCACAAATTGAAGACGGATAGCACCCCTCTCATGTAATGCAAGTGACAATATCCACAAAAATGCTCCATTTTCTCACAAGCTGATTACTAAGATGATTGTGAACAGGTTGAAACCCGTCCTCCCGATCCTTATCAATCCGGTTCAAGCAAGTTTTGTTCCCCAAAGACAAATTACTGACAATATCATCTTAGTTCAAGAAGCCCTTCACTCGATGCGAAAGAAGAAGGGACGAAAGGGATTCATGGTCCTCAAACTGGATCTTGAAAAAGCATATGATAAGTTGGAATGGCCTTTTATCAATCATTGCCTTATTGATATTGGATTACCACTCAAAATGGTAAGAGTTATCATGAAGCTAATTTATTCAGTAACGTTAAATATACTATGGAATGGAGAAATGACTGAATTCTTCGCTCCCACAAGAGTTATCAGACAAGGTGACCCGCTTTCTCCATATCTATTTACAATATGTATGGAAAAATTGAGTCAAATTATTGTTCACGAGGCACAAAATGGTAACTGGAAAGGCTTCCCGACGTGTCGAGGGGGGCCCATCCTTACTCACCTGTTCTTCGCGGATGACATTGTGTTGTTTTCAGAGGCGAGTGTTGAACAAAGTGAGGTAATTAACAATGCTTTGAAGCGATTTTGTGATGCTTCTGGTCTCCGGGTTTCGCGGGATAAATCGAAAGCCTATTTCTCGCCGAACACAGATGAAGGGCTTCGGGAGTCTATTGTCGAAACTTTGGGGTTTGAAAGTACAGACAATCTAAGCACCTATCTCGGTATGCCACCAATCCATGGTCGGGTCACTAAGGAGACTTTCGAATTTGTTATTCAGCGAGTTGATAAAAGGCTAACATGATGGAAATCGAGAGGGTTATCAATGGCGGGAAGAGCAACGCTAATTCAATCAACTTTAAATGCTCTACCGTCATATGCTATGTTATAGCGGGGTTTGTCGCCCTCCCCCGATCAAACAAACATTTATAAAACTCAACTACTAAACTAATGTAGTAGGGTAGTCGAGGTCGATCCACAGGGAGGTCAAGTTTGAGTACTAGTCTAGTCTTAGATTATAGGTTAGCTACGCGAATTAATGAAGATGGATTAACTTTAAACTAATTAACTAAACTAAAAATGAATTAAAGTAAACTACTAAATTAAGGAAGCAAACAAGTAATAGAACAAAGAAAAAAGCAATAAAGAAAAAAGCCTAGGGCGCGATTTCGACTTCCAACACTCGTAAAATTACCACTTAACTCTATAACAAGTTGTCAAGGGGAAAGGTTAAAGGTGAGACGCCTCTAATTCGCTCGTAGACTCCCTCTCGGGCTCACTATAAGACACTAGCTATGCCGACACAACTCCCTCCCGGGCTCATGCATCAAACTCCTTAAGTCAAGGGTCAAAGCTTACCAAAATATGCCTATTTTGACTCCCCTCTCCCCAAGATCAAGGTTATAAGTCCGCGCTATACCCCGGTCATCCAACTCCCTCTCCCGAGGTTCGCTCACAAACCGAAAATTAAGGGCACCCCTCTCAAGTCCTCCCTCCCGGGCTCGACTCAATGAGGCTACTACTCCCAACAAGATGTCCCGACTCAAGTCTAGCCAACTCTCGTTGACGGACAAGGACTCAAGGTCAAAGTACAAACAAGATAAAGTAATGACAATTAGACCCCTTAATTAACCCAATAAACTACCCCTCAACAACAAGTTGGTGGAATTAAGACGGTAATCTACACATGTCGTAGTCTAATCGCACCCTAGTGAAAATACTACTCACTAATCATACAAGAATTATCATTCAACACACTAACTACTACTCTAATAACAATATTAAACATATTGAAAACAATTAAGATTAAAACTTTAATATAAACTAAATTAAACTAAATAAGTAACAATAACAATAATATTAAACATAACAAGAATAATAAAGATTGAAACTTTAACTAAGTAATTGCATAAATTAATAAAAGTAAGAACTTGAAGGGAAAGAGAATTAGTTACCCAACATGAATTAAATGGAAATAAGATGATGAATCCTCTTACAATTGTTGTAAACCCAAATACTAATTGACTTGAACTAAGAAATAAGGAATTTTTGATTTGATTGAAGAACAAACGAAATCTGAAAATTCATAATCTACTCCTATTCTCTACTTGTTGATGTCGGAAATGTTGCTGCCCCTCGAAATCTCTCTGCCCAGCAACACAGAAAGAATGAAGCTGCTTCCCCTCCACCCAGAGTTCCTGCTTGCTTTTTCTTTCTTTTGTTCTCACGTGTCCAGAAGCCACTCCCACGTGAGTCCTCAATTTTCTAATTGTTAAGACCACCAAAAATTGGAGCTGCTCCATGTTTCTCGCCCACTTTTGTGGCTAGCCCAATTCCCATCTAGCACTTGTTTTTGGGCCTGGTTTTCGGCTCGTTCAATCTCTTTTCGTCTTTCATCAATCCATCTTAAACCGGCTTTTATACCCGAACTTGGTACCTATAAATAAAAAGACGAAAGCAATACCAAAATACTAACAAACAATATGAAATAAAATTATTTAAAATTAGTAGACTAATATATTATTTGACACTAAAATGAATAAATTAAACTAACTCGAGTTATTATTTCGTACAAATAAGAGATAAATATGGGTTAAAAATCGGTAAAATATCGTGTTATCACTATGCAATCGGCATACCTACCTCGGAGTGTGTGTGATGACCTCGACAAAAAGTCGAGGCGATTTCTATGGGGGGTGACAGTGACTCTCGTGGACTTAGCTTGGTTTCCTGGGACATGGTCACTAATGAAAAGGAGAATGGGGGTCTGGGGCTAAGATCGATGAGACAAGTGAATAGTGCTTTCATGGCTAAGCTTGGATGGAGAGTTCTCAAAGACCCGAACTCACTTTGGGCGCGGGTTCTAAGGCACAAATATGCTAGGGGAAGATGTGATATGGATATGTTTGAGACCAGGCAGGATTGTTCGAATGTGTGGAGAGGAATCGTAGAAGCATCGGAGGTGTTGAAAAAAGGACTCGGGTCAAACATAGGCAATGGTATTTCAACTCTGTTCTGGAAGCATAAATGGGCGACTGAAACACCCCTAGAACAACTTACAAATTATGAGATTCCAGAACAGTTTCAATCAATGAATGTAGCGGATTTCTGGGATGATGCAGTAGGGTGGAAATGGGAATTATTTGCTGACTTACTTCCGACAGAAATCTTACAAACAATTGCATCTTTTGAAGTAGTACCGGGAGAAGCCAATACCAACAAATTCTACTGGGCAGAGACCCCGGCGTCGGGTTTCTTTTCGGTAAAGTCAGCGATCAGACTCATTCGACAAATGCCATTCCAAGACTCAAGCTCGTACTGGAAGCTACCCTGGACTACTTGGGCACCACAGAGAATGAGACTGTTTTTATGGCTCTTAATGCACGACAGAATCATGTCTAATGTCAACCGAGCCCGGAGAGGCTTTACGGAGGACCCCTGCTGTGAGGTTTGTCAGACTGTAGAGGAGACAGCGTTACACATCCTGCGCGATTGCCCAAAAGTCCGTATGGTATGGAATCACTTTCCTTTTGCTCATATAGATTGGTTTAATTCTCCCAATAGTATCAAGGATTGGGTTATCTGTAATCTGTCCAAGAGAGGTCGAGGAGTCGCGGAACATTGGGCTACTACTTTTGCAGTAGTCGTGTGGTGGTTGTGGCGCTGGCGGAATTGTAGGATTTTTAATCGACAGGAAACCATACCTACAAATTATTTTACTGCTCTCACGGATCGTATTCGTGAAGTTTTGGAGGCGAAAGATACCAGGGATTTAATTACCCTTGGTACGACTTCTCGCTGAAAGGAAGTGACTATCAGTTGGTGTGCACCGCCAGTAGACTGGGTTATGTTGAATATCGATGGGGCGTCTAAGGGAAATCCAGGACTAGCTGGCGCAGGAGGGATTATCAGAGACAGCACGGGGAAAGAACTCATCTCGTTTGCGGAGAAATTGGGTATAGCTTCTGTCACTAGAGCAGAATTAATGGCCCTGCGTAGAGGACTCATGATCGCAATAGAGAAAAAATACCCTGGGATCTACATCCAAACAGATTCAAAGGTCATTGAGAGCTTCATCAAGAATTTACAGACGGAGCTGCTACCTACGGCACACTCCCATCTTATTCGTATTTGCAGATCTTTCTTTTATGAGACAGAATGGCAGGCGGAAATACTTCATGTCTACCGTGAGGCAAATTCGTGTGCAGATTGGCTAGCTAATCTAGGGGTCGAACAAGAGATGAGTCTCCGCATTTTTTAGCCTGATCAAACACCAGGACCGCTGCGAAGACTTATAAGCTCGGATGCCAGGGGGGTTGCTTGGCCGCGTTTGGTTTCAGTAGATGGAACAACTTAGTGTACCAGTAGTTTCGTGCGTGTAGTTTTTCTTTTCTTACGCATTGTTTGTTTTTCGTTACGTCGTTTCAGCACTCTTTGTAACCTGGGTCGTGCACCCACGTCTTTTCACCAAAAAAAAAAATATTATCCGTCACACGCAAGACTCTTTGTTAAATAAATAGTTTTCTTATTGAAATGAATCCCTTAACAAGAATCGACTTACATTATAACGAAAATGTACTCTGGTAATTACCGCGCACACATTTATATATAAATCGAGCAAGAATTTAATCCGACATATATATTTCTAAAATTAAACCACAAAAAATTAATAATTATCTAAGTTCTAGAATTTTCCACGTCCATAGCAATCTCTGCCGTAAGTACATTGGCGATCAATTGACATATGACAATGGGAATGCAGTTGAAAGGCATAGCATAATTCTTAAAATTGTTTTTGATTTTTGTGATTTGTGAAGGATGGAGTCATGGATATGACTATGCGTATTTTTTATTTATAGTAATTCTCTTATACTCCGTAGTATTTTGAGAACTGATTAGCTATATTTTGGGTAGCATATCGTCGATATCTCATTCACACTTCACCATGAAATGATTGAAGCTTCAATGTCATTTGATCCTACTTTCGTTATTTAGGGATCATTGATTTTTTTTTTAATTCCATTCACGTTCTTTTCCTTAGAATAATGACAATCAGTTCCTAAAGTATAGAATTTTAGGATTAGTTTACTATTATAACTCATTTTAGTATATATAATCTCCACAATTTTAGCATTGATATACTGATTTTTGAAAAATCTCCATAAATAAAATAATCAAATTAATTTAAAAAAAATAACATCCTAGTAAACACGGAATATTTCATTTTGAATATGGAATATCCTAATCCAAATTAATGTCGGATTCATTTTTTATTTCAATGGTTGACTTTTTTTTTTCTTTCAATTACTCAAAGTCTCTAATGTAGCGACACGTCATACTGAAATGAAAATTTGTGATGCCATGTCAGCGGAATTGGCTTTTGCATTAAAAAAATATATGATGATATATGGAATGGAATGGGTACTGAAAGCTGTGGAACGAAATGTTTCAGTTTTTATGGAATGGAATCAAATTATACTGTTGCTGGGATTTAGCATGCTTCGAGTTTTTGAAATTTCATTCCACAATATTTATATTTTGTATTTTTAAAACAATATTTTTCACGGTGTTTTAAATTTGATTTACGAAATCTTTCATTCCATAATATTATGATTTGGAATTATAGAATCATAAATGGAATAGGATTCTTGTAGAGTTGTAGTTTTAAAAAATTTCATTCCATAATATTTATATTTATAAAAGTTTTCGCCTTTTGCAAATATTATGGAATGAAAATTATTCATGACGGTTTTAAAATGATTCTTCACGGTTTTTTAAATTTTCTTTTGAAAAAAATTTCAATCAATAATAACTGAAAGATCAATGTTGCTGGGCTTTAGCCGGCTTACTTCTTTTAAAATATTTTTCCATAATATTTCTATTTTTAAAATAATTGCTTAGAGTTAGCATTTAGTTTAGGAATCCATCCATCCATAATAACTGAAAGATCTCCATAATAATTGAAAGATCATGGGTTTTTTAAACTTTTATTTTTTTTAAAATTTATTTTTGGAAATTTTGCAGTAGCTCTGAAATCGTGCCACATCAGACCAAGGAAGTTTTATGTGATGCCAAGTCAGCACTTTGGCTATTGCAATAGGAAAATATATGATGATGATTATTACTTAATTTACTTCCTATATAATGTGTGTGTTTTTACTTCCCTTTTTTCATGACAAGTATATTCATAGCGCCTGTATTGGATAAATTTCCAAATATGTGTGATATTTTGTGAATGACATATAAAGCTAGCCTTTCCGAAATTACAGATTCAAAGTTTAAAAAACATAATCTCGCGTTATCAATAAGCTACAAAAGATTTTTCTTACAAACACCTAACTTGTGTCCTTGATAATTTCACCCAAATTTTAACCATTGTAATCTAACCATGAGGGGAATAGGTTTTTTACTTACTCCTTAATAAAAAAAAGAAGAAAAAAGATTGTTGCACATATTGGTAGTGAACGGTTGGTTGGTAGTGAACGGTTGGTTTTCCTTCGGAAGGGTCATTGTGATCTATTTTATAGTCAAATTTGACAATCTTTAGAGAAATTAGTTATCATAAGTTATAAAATTAGTTGGATCATTATTGTTACATTTGACCATAAAGTGGCTACATAAAAACAAATATGGTCTGTTTGAAACAATAATATGTGTGAGGTGACATATGAAAACTAATGAGGTGTCGGGTTAATCTATAATTAAAACAGTAAAAGGTAAAAGCTTTATACATGACGCGCAATTGCGCATACATTGCACGAGATTTGCACCAGCAAGTTATCATTAAGACAATAAAACACAATTTTTACAATGTTAATTATTAGCCGAATCCGATAAGGTTTGACCCTAAAGCTGAAGTGACCTAAAATTTTCGGACCCAAATATGACTCAAAACGTCACTTAACGCTATCCAACTCAAGTCTAAAACCTTAATTGACCTAGTATTGACAAGATCTAAGGCGACCTGACTCAAAACCACCCGAATCGTAATTGAATTAACTACATATTAAACTTTTATAATTTTTAATAATTAGATCAAAACTTCCGTAGTAGTTTAGTTTAGGATTAATTGATAAGAATACTCTGAACTATGGGTGTCCTGCTCAAAATACTATTTTAACTATCAATATAACCAACTAATGTCCTTATTCGCTTTTATTATAATATATGACCTACTATCTGCTACGTAAGTGAAGAAATTTATAACCGTTCTTTAACCCGTCATTCTCTTTTTACTTATACGTTAATCTATTCACCTAATCACATCATTAAAACATGCTAAATTAAGTTAACAAAACAACAAATTCTATTCAAAGCAAATTAGGGCATTAGTTGGTTATATTGGTAGTTAAAATAGAGTTTGGAGTATTTTGAGCATGACACTCATAGTTCAGAGTATTCTTATAAATTAATCCTTTAGTTTATGCGAAGTATGACCACTTCACATGTTAATGACTTGAATTCGAAATTCGTTAATATCAAAATAAAATTGAATTAACTACATATTAAATTTTATAATTTTTAATAATTTTTATATAATTTTTAATAAGGTGTAACTAAAGATATTCACGTTGCAAAACATATCTCGACAAGTATAATAAAACAAGTGTTACCATTGGGGTGGGTCGAAGAGAGTATATCAAAGTAAAGAGTCATCGACTTCAACCCAATAAAAATAGCGATGCTCGAACTGATAAAGTAAATAAAATGATTCAAATTCAAAATAACTAACAATTTGAATTCCAAAATGAGCACAAGATTATCAAATCCAACCAAACATAAAACATGTGACATACTAAAAAAAAGGTAACCCAAATCCGACACTGACACTATTGACAAACAAAAAGACTTTCCTTATAACGGATAACTAGTTTTATGATCCATGAAATTCACGGGATGTTTAATTTCTAGTGTGATATTTTAGTGATTTAATATAATACTCCCTCCATTCTTTTTATATTCCTGGACTATACCACCAGATGTACAATGCTATTGTACATCCGGAGTTATTTTAGTCTTTTTCTTAATTATTGTTTAAAAAAATGTCAGTAATCTATTCTTCCCCACTTTCCTTTTTTTTTATGTAACTTCTTCTCTATTTTTCTAACTCATCTTCCTCCATCATTCGGTAATTAATTTTTTCTCATTGATTATTACATCTTCATCTTTCAGTTTATTTAATTATTATGTCAAGGTAATTTTTCATTTTATTAGTCTATATTCTTTTTATTTTAGCTCGTAATCTTATATTAATAGCTCGTATTCTTATATTAATAGCTCGTATTCTTATAATAATAACTCGTATTTTTATATTAATAACTCGTATTCTTATCTTAATAACTCATATTTTTTATATTAATGACTCGTATTCTTATCTTAATAACTCGTAATTTTTTTATATTGGCTCGTATTCTTTTAATATTAGCTCGTATTCTTTTAATATTAGCTCGTATTCTTAGGGTAATAACATGTATTCTTTTGTGCTCGTATTTTTTAGTTTGTTATTTTCTTAAACATGTATTTTTTTTACATTAAATCATATTCTTATATTAATAACTCGTATTCATATATCAATAACTCGTATTCTTATCTTAATAACTCATATATTTTTTTATGTTAGCTCGTATTCTTTTAATATTAGCTCATATTCTTTTTATATTAGCTCGTATTCTTAGTGTAATAACTTGCATTCTTATGTGCTCGAATTTTTAGTTATATTAGCTCGTATTCTATTTACATGTATGTTGTTCAAAATTTGGGGAATTGCTATGTATTACTATGTTGAATAAACTTTTTTATCCAAAATTTATATTAGCTCGTATTCTGTTTACATTATCTCAAATAATTTATGTACTAGCTCATATTCTTATTTTAATAACTCATATTTTTATTTTATTGGTCCATTCTTTTTACATTACCTCGTATTCTTATATTAATAGCTCGTATTTTTTTAATAATAGATCGTATTCTTATATTAATATATAGCTCGTATTGTAACACCCCCATTTATTTAAGAGCCTTTAGCAAGACATTCTCAAATAAATAGGACTGTTACCATCCCGGAATATCCGAGGTAGTGAATAACAAGGTAAACAACCAAAGGTAATTTATATAAATGCTGATTAAATTTGGACTTGGTATTACAACAATTACGAGTTCCAAACTTGATAAAAAGAAAGTACAACTGACGGTATCTAAATGTGATCTAACTCTAAGTAGGTCCATGCCATGTCTCTCTCCATGCCCAAGCTCCTAGTCCATCTGTCACTGACCTGTAAGATCTACTCCCCATTCCGGATCATTGTAGGTGCACACGAATACACAGGGTCAACCGCGAGGTTGAGTAGAAAGATAAACAAGACAACAATAAAATATACTCCGCACCGATCCAACGCCAAATAACTCCGCACCGATCCAACACCAAATAAACTCCGCACCGATCACAAGACCCAATATACTCCACACCATATCACAGACCCTTTATCTCCGCACCAAACACAGACCCTTTATCTCCGCACCAAACACAGACCCTTTATCTCCGCACCAAACACAGACCCTTTATCTCCGCACCATTTCGTATCACAGAATTATATATCACAATATACCAATCATATAACAATATATATGAACATGATTAATATCAGCCAATATACAGATTACACATCTCATATACGTAGTATTCCCCTACCTCAATTGCGGATTGATAACCGAACAGCTGCTAGAAATGTTCCACTTCGAATTCCGTTCCTATAATTATTATTACTTAATATCAAAAGTTGTTCATACAACCAACATAACTAACTGAATTACTTGGTCATGTTCATTCACATGTCAACTATAAACCTACTAGTTATAGCATACAATCCACTCATCAATAAATAACATACTTATACACTTCCAATATTAATGTGAATTACACAATAACAATATATATAACCACAACTTACTAATTATTAGAAACCTTCCATAAATGGAAGCTTTCCATAAATAGAACCTTCCCAAAATAGAAACTTCATAACTCATAAATTTCCCGACTCATCAACTTTGACTAACATGAACGAACATCCAATGAAATTGTTATTACTACTAATAATACCAATCATAACAATGACAAAAATGTTATTAAGAGTTACCAAAACAATAAAAATAACAATAATAATAATAAGAATAAGAATAGTAATAATAATAATAATAATAATAAAAATAATAATAACGATAATAATAGTAATAATAGTAATGATAATAATAGTTCAACGCATAACCACAACAATCCCGTTCAAACGAAACACGCGAACAACCCCTGCTACCAGCCCGTACACACCCCTGACCTGCGCCTAAACAGACCACCACAACCACCTTACGCTGCCTCTAACCCCGCCCCTGTCACCACCGTGCTCACCTCTGAGCCACGGTGACTCCAGGGGTGGTGTTCTTGGCTGTCGTCCATCCCAACCACCATCAACACGACAGTAACTAACCCAGGAACCACCACTGCTCCTCTGATTCACGCGCACAACACCAGCGAAACCTGCTCTAAGACCGACACCAACCACCATTAACCACCACGATAACCACCATTATCTCGCCGTGACTACCACCTATACCAACACTTTACTAATTACACAGACTAAGACCAGAATAGCATTCGAATCCTAACTCCAAAGCACGCGTTCAGACATCACCAGAAAACTAAAGAAAACGACTCTGACACAAGCCTAAATAACCCACCAGACAGACGCCACCTGTACCCACGACCCACCGTTACAACCACCCATCGACTCCCTAGACTACCACCATTCTACTGACCCTAATTCCCATAACCACCAAGTACAGGGACTTTGTCGAAACCAACCCAAAAACGACTGGTTTTTACACTCTTTTCTGAACAGCCCAGAACCGACTCTTACCCAGAAACGAAATGCTCAAAGAGACGACTTTAAAACATAGAAGACGACTCATGAAAGATCAAAACATGAAGAAAGCATAACCCAGAATACGAATATACAAAGAGGCGTGATTAAAATCGCGTGTAGTGAACACAAATTAAACTGAAAAGTAAGGCAGAAACTTGATTATAATAAAACGAGATAAGCAGGGTGTTCTTACCTCCTTGGATGTGTAAACGAACGGCCTTAGGCTAACCTAAACCCACCGTGAAAGCCTCCGTGTTACCCTCTGATATGGCGGCAGTGTAAGTATGAGAGTGGTTTGGTGTCGAGTAGGGTTAGGGTAGGGTTGTAGTGTTGTTTAAATAGGGCGGCAGGGAGTGTGTAGCTGAGATTCTAATTCCAGATTTTAAACTCGTGTGTGGGCTGTGTTTGTGCACGCAACCCTAGGCCCATATACAAGGTTTTCCGTGTGTGGGTCAGCATCTCACGCACCCCAATGCCCAAATAACATGAACCAAGTACGGGTTTGCTATTGGATTACTCATACGACTCCCAAAACAACGCGCAAAACCCCTTGTCCACAATATTATGTCGCTTTTATAAAATCCCTCGACATCGAAAACTAATAAAGTTAGCAAAGAAATATAAATAAACGACATAAAATACGAAGTATTACAGTCTTCCCTCCTTAAATTGAACTTCGTCCCGAAGTTCACCATCCCGAGGTCAACAAACCGGTCACTAGGCGTGTAACGAACACAAAACGTGATACCACATGCAAGGCTAATAAAGATACTTTAAAACACGGAATATTACATTCTACCCTCGTTAAGAAAACTTTGTCCCCAAAGTTTAACGTATAAATAAATTAAAGAATACTTCGCGAAACACAATTAAATGCACAACCGAATTAATCAGGATTATCAAGTATAAACAATCACCCTATACCAAATAGTCATGTTATAACAACTAACCATACCATAAAATCATTAAGATTTTACAATCATATCCCCCTTAAAACATGGTTACGTCCCCGTAACCTCATCATATTACTCTATCCCCCAGAATCTTACTCCAAGTAACCAAGTATCGTATCCTCATCGTCGAACTAAGACCAGAGACAAGGGGTGAGTGAACTGACGGAATAAAACCGCAAATCAACACTTCCATTTCACTTTCGATTTCAAACTCCAAATATAACTCAATAACCGAGGTCACACTGGACCATAAACACGATATGACACAACGGTCACATAACTCATAACTCAGTACTAGTGACCAATCCTCATCTCACTCCAATACCGATATTGTCAAATATTCCCTTAAAGGAACTGTTCAACACTTAGAGAGTCAAACTCTAAGCTACTCACCCACGAGTCAAGTTCAAAGAATACGACAACTCGATAAAATATTGAACTGCAATCTCAAACTCAATACAATTCAATCATGGCCTTTGTCCCAGACTCACGGCACTCAGTCTCATCAGTACATACCTTCCAAGTTCTTTGACATAATTGTATGTATATATACCGTTCCACAGTTCATAACATAAGGATCTGGACGCTATACCAAACCAACCTAATACAACACCATTATGCATAAACAACTAAGCAATTACAAAAAGTTATCCATCTCACAACTCAACCCGTTTCTCAACAAAAGGATTATCTTATTAGTAGAAAATATTAACTATCAAAATGAAGGAACAATTACAAATTTTCACTCAAATAAGTACTTGTAAGAAACTTATAGCAATTATCATGCAAATATATATAACCTCGAGCAATAACAAAAGTATATGATTGGTAGTAACCGTGTTACGCAGTAAAACAGATTCAGGGTAGCTAACATTTACATACCTCTGAAATTTTAACACAAATTTAATATATCTACAACAATGTAAACAAGCAAAAGCTCATAGTTCAAACTTGACAATTCAAAGTGTCTCATGCTCATATTCATATTATAGAAGCAGAATTAATTAACGTAATTAAACATGGAATCATTGTCATAGTTCACAAAATGTACACCATTTATAAACTCACATGACCGTTTAACATTCCCAATATCAATGAGTTAACACAATCACTTAAGTACATTTCTCGTCTACTCACATTACTTCATTTATCATGAAACTATTTCTATATACGACTCGCAAAATAAGGATTGTATACAATGCGCAACAATTAAACATTCAAGCAGGGTTTCATCAATGCGTAACTACAGAATTTGTCATGTTGCAATAACCATAGTTATCAAAACATAAGTATTATCATGGATGATCATCACTTGAAACCATTTTGAAACTTTTGGAACATTAAAGTGGTAATTTGTGACAATTTGTAATTACGAGCCACAAGACAATATTACAAGCTATAGATCGAAACAAGATTACATAGAGACATTCTGACTCTTCTATACTAAAAGATTATTCTTGTAGTTCATAACTTATGAAAACTGGATTAACGATAAAAGTAAACGAATTCACCAGACTGGTACTTCCATAAATCATGTTAACAATTGATAATTCAACACATCGTGATCAGATTCTAAGTATAACCTTATGCGATTCACTGTATGGTATAACAATATACTCGAAAAAGTTATAAGGACTATAATCTCAGAGGACTAGACAGAGGTAAACCATCAATATACGAAAGAACATCAACTAGATTCACATTGTTCAAATAATCACAATTATGTATAACCATTAGATTGCTATATTATGCTAATATGCTTACCAATTAAATTTCATCCTGCCACTTGGCACAGATAAACATGCTTTTAACATCACATATGAGCAGTACACATCCATTTTGAGGTCATAATATTAAACATATAGTTGGAACGATTCTATATTAAACTTGACGAAATAAACAAGGTTACGCTATCACATAATGAGGTTCATACTCATACCATATGCCTACTATTCATGTTACTAATGCCATGTCAGGATATCACGTGGTCGCATCACATAATTCACATTCGATTAAACTTTTATATGTACTTACATATCTCATAAGTTCACCAATTAAATATTATGCAGCAACTTACCAACCATAATTAGATAACAGTTTATCTAACGTGTGAGCGATTATAGTTTTGAGAAAATATAAAGGACTAGATATACATAGGAAAAGAATCGAATGCATATATCAAGGAAATCATTTAATACAATTTTATAACTCAAACCATCTAGCAAAAATTTTACAGCAATTCAACAGAAAATTAGGCAACTTGCAAGAATCACCATTAAATAACGACTCATTAAAATTTTACATGGCTCATCATATGAAGCGTGAACGCATATAGTTTCGATCTCACATTACTACATCGAAATTCAACCATTCTTCTTTCGAAACACGTTGGCATATATTTGAAGCATAGACATCACTTGTACCATATTAACATTTATTCATTATTTCATTCTGTAATAGTCACCTAAAACACGGTAAAGGTTGCGTAACAGAAAAGTAGATCATCTAAATGTCTGGATATTTATACATGTATATACTAAGGTAACACACAACTATATGACACTCATGGCTTGGGGCAACACATTCCGCATATCACTAGACATGGATCACTATAACATTTAAATCTGATAGGTCATATCCAAATACCAAGCAATATATTGCAAAAGTTACGTTAGTCATTTAATAACCAGATATCCTATAGACAATTCGAGACACCAAAACACATGATCATATCACTCTAATTCAGTATACAATAAATATATACTCAATCCTGAAAATTTCGATTCAAACATTTATATCAATCAGCGTTTCAATATCAGCCGCATTCTTCTCATGCATATCATCCTACTAGCCAAGCTTATATTTCAAACTCGTATTTCAATTTTTTCATGTCCTCAATACTTAAAGTAATACATTTCTCAATCACTTTCCAATATCAAGCTCATAGAATACAATGCATCATTAACCATGTACACATCATTACTTACCTCATTCCGCCCCTGCAAAAATTGTTAGCACAAGATAACTAGGTCACTATATAGTCTACCCCACTCTTCAATTTCTCTCCTTGGGTTCCCGAGACAGAACAAAAAGGGCCCAGGACTGGTGTGAGGGGGCCCCTAACTCATCCCGTTCCTCTTTGGGGCTCCTATCAGTTTCATCTCGGGGTTCATTTTATTAGACTCTTCCTATATTCATTATTATTCATTTGATTTAGGCCTGAGGATCGTTCGCTCTGATACCACTTTGTAACACCCCCATTTATTTAAGAGCCTTTAGCAAGACATTCTCAAATAAATAGGACTGTTACCATCCCGGAATATCCGAGGTAGTGAATAACAAGGTAAACAACCAAAGGTAATTTATATAAATGCTGATTAAATTTGGACTTGGTATTACAACAATTACGAGTTCCAAACTTGATAAAAAAAAAGTACAACTGACGGTATCTAAATGTGATCTAACTCTAAGTAGGTCCATGCCATGTCTCTCTCCATGCCCAAGCTCCTAGTCCATCTGTCACTGACCTGTAAGATCTACTCCCCATTCCGGATCATTGTAGGTGCACACGAATACACAGGGTCAACCGCGAGGTTGAGTAGAAAGATAAACAAGACAACAATAAAATATACTCCGCACCGATCCAACGCCAAATAACTCCGCACCGATCCAACACCAAATAAACTCCGCACTGATCACAAGACCCAATATACTCCACACCATATCACAGACCCTTTATCTCCGCACCAAACACAGACCCTTTATCTCCGCACCAAACACAGACCCTTTATCTCCGCACCAAACACAGACCCTTTATCTCCGCACCATTTCGTATCACAGAATTATATATCACAATATACCAATCATATAACAATATATATGAACATGATTAATATCAGCCAATATACAGATTACACATCTCATATACGTAGTATTCCCCTACCTCAATTGCGGATTGATAACCGAACAGCTGCTAGAAATGTTCCACTTCGAATTCCGTTCCTATAATTATTATTACTTAATATCAAAAGTTGTTCATACAACCAACATAACTAACTGAATTACTTGGTCATGTTCATTCACATGTCAACTATAAACCTACTAGTTATAGCATACAATCCACTCATCAATAAATAACATACTTATACACTTCCAATATTAATGTGAATTACACAATAACAATATATATAACCACAACTTACTAATTATTAGAAACCTTCCATAAATGGAAGCTTTCCATAAATAGAACCTTCCCAAAATAGAAACTTCATAACTCATAAATTTCCCGACTCATCAACTTTGACTAACATGAACGAACATCCAATGAAATTGTTATTACTACTAATAATACCAATCATAACAATGACAAAAATGTTATTAAGAGTTACCAAAACAATAAAAATAACAATAATAATAATAAGAATAAGAATAGTAATAATAATAATAATAATAATAAAAATAATAATAACGATAATAATAGTAATAATAGTAATGATAATAATAGTTCAACGCATAACCACAACAATCCCGTTCAAACGAAACACGCGAACAACCCCTGCTACCAGCCCGTACACACCCCTGACCTGCGCCTAAACAGACCACCACAACCACCTTACGCTGCCTCTAACCCCGCCCCTGTCACCACCGTGCTCACCTCTGAGCCACGGTGACTCCAGGGGTGGTGTTCTTGGCTGTCGTCCATCCCAACCACCATCAACACGACAGTAACTAACCCAGGAACCACCACTGCTCCTCTGATTCACGCGCACAACACCAGCGAAACCTGCTCTAAGACCGACACCAACCACCATTAACCACCACGATAACCACCATTATCTCGCCGTGACTACCACCTATACCAACACTTTACTAATTACACAGACTAAGACCAGAATAGCATTCGAATCCTAACTCCAAAGCACGCGTTCAGACATCACCAGAAAACTAAAGAAAACGACTCTGACACAAGCCTAAATAACCCACCAGACAGACGCCACCTGTACCCACGACCCACCGTTACAACCACCCATCGACTCCCTAGACTACCACCATTCTACTGACCCTAATTCCCATAACCACCAAGTACAGGGACTTTGTCGAAACCAACCCAAAAACGACTGGTTTTTACACTCTGTTCTGAACAGCCCAGAACCGACTCTTACCCAGAAACGAAATGCTCAAAGAGACGACTTTAAAACATAGAAGACGACTCATGAAAGATCAAAACATGAAGAAAGCATAACCCAGAATACGAATATACAAAGAGGCGTGATTAAAATCGCGTGTAGTGAACACAAATTAAACTGAAAAGTAAGGCAGAAACTTGATTATAATAAAACGAGATAAGCAGGGTGTTGTTACCTCCTTGGATGTGTAAACGAACGGCTTTAGGCTAACCTAAACCCACCGTGAAAGCCTCCGTGTTACCCTCTGATATGGCGGCAGTGTAAGTATGAGAGTGGTTTGGTGTCGAGTAGGGTTAGGGTAGGGTTGTAGTGTTGTTTAAATAGGGCGGCAGGGAGTGTGTAGCTGAGATTCTAATTCCAGATTTTAAACTCGTGTGTGGGCTGTGTTTGTGCACGCAACCCTAGGCCCATATACAAGGTTTTCCGTGTGTGGGTCAGCATCTCACGCACCCCAATGCCCAAATAACATGAACCAAGTACGGGTTTGCTATTGGATTACTCATACGACTCCCAAAACAACGCGCAAAACCCCTTGTCCACAATATTATGTCGCTTTTATAAAATCCCTCGACATCGAAAACTAATAAAGTTAGCAAAGAAATATAAATAAACGACATAAAATACGAAGTATTACACGTATTCTTATCATAATAACTCATGTTTTTATATTAATAACTCGTATTCTTATCTTAATAGCTCGTATTCTTTTAATATTAGCTCGTATTCTTTTTATATTAGCTCGTATTCTTAGGGTAATAACTTGTATTCTTTTGTGCTCGTATTTTTTAGTTCGTGATTTTCTTAAACCGTATTTTTTTTACATTAGCTCATATTCTTATATTAATAGCTCGTATTCTTATCTTAATAACTCGTATTTTTATATTAATAGCTTGTATTCTTATATCAATAGCTCGTATTCTTATTTTAATAACTCGTTATTTTTTATATTAGCTCGTATTCTTTTAGTATTAGCTCGTATTCTTTTAGTATTAACTCGTATTCTTTTTACGTTAGATCATATTCTTATCGTAATAGCTCACATTTTTATGTCCATATATCATCAAATTTCAATGAGTACTTAATGTGCTTCCTTGTACCACAGATGCATGGATTGAATCTGAACAATCAGAATTGATTGGACTTAAAGTTGATTCAGAGAATGGTGCTTATGAAGCTTATCATAAATATTCATTTGTTAAGTGCTTTGGGGTCAGAAAATTTACCCTAAATATTCATTAAGGTTATGATTAGTGTAAATATTCATTAGGGTTATGATTGGTGTAAAAATTTACCTCAAATTGGTATAGTTAGATGCGTTTTTCCTTCTTGATGTCGATGCAAATTGCTTCTCGTTCACCGAAATATTATTCGATGCATTTTTCGCCTTGTTGAACATACCCATCGCTTCCCTTCTGCCATCTTCAAATCAAATTTTGGTGGGAGAGAAATTTGTTGTGACTGTGTCAAGAGAGAATTAAGAAATTGTTTACGTTGATTGATAATTAGATATTTGTTTTGTATTGGGTTTTAATAGAAAATTAAAAAATTATATATTTAGTGGGTCTGTTGTATCATGCTTCTATACACCTGGGTGTAGGATCCTATTTGTGACACTATTCACAATAGAGTATTAAACGTCGGTTTTCTCTCAATCCGTTCACGGAAATATATTCATGTGAGATCTTTTTTGGATTGTCTTGATAAGAGGATTAAGAATATCAAACTTTTATAATTTTTAGTAATATGTAGCTAAAGATATAATCAAAACAAAATCAACATCGGCAAACGTGAATAATGAAATGAGGTGATATAAAAAGAATGGAGGGAGTAATATACTAAGATCAACTCAACTTACCGTTTTCATGTTTTAAGAGTTATATAAAGTCAATTAGTCTTTTGTACAACAATTTATTAGAAATTAAAGTCATATACAATGGTACTAAAATACCGTGCAAAATTAAAGTAACTCAATGCAAAGTAAAATAAATTAATAATATAGATATTCATATAATCAAATTATATAAAACTATATTGACAAACAAAGATCTCAAAGATAGAGCACCCTCACAAATTAGATATTAAAATTTCATCAACAATTTTGAAAATAACATAGAACACACGATTAGAAATATTATGACAAAACTAACATTTTATACGTACTACCCCTAAAATTGAAACTAATACAACAATAAACTGCGGAAT
This sequence comes from Silene conica, assembly GCA_029255685.2. NCBI lineage: Eukaryota > Viridiplantae > Streptophyta > Magnoliopsida > Caryophyllales > Caryophyllaceae > Silene > Silene conica. The sequence continues at coordinate 73,958,053 of CM055318.2, read as the reverse complement.
TAAAAAATTTAAAGCAACAACTTTATTTAATCTGTAATCTTATACAAAATGTGGATAAAATGGTAGGAAAGATAAGTGACACTACCGTTTTATTAACAATAAAGATGAGAATTTTTTTGGCTTAAAAGTTTTGCTTTCAATAAAAAATATATAAACAATTGAGGATGTGTTTTATGGCTATTAAATATTCTTTTATTATTATTATTATTATCAAATTTAATATAGGCAAAAATACGGATCAGGATTCAGGACTTTTGAGCATCCGTTATTCATCATTATGAAGTTTAATATAAACACTATTTTTGTGAATTGTGAAATTCACATGATGTTTTGTTTCTAGTGTAATATTTTTAGTGTTTCTAGTAAATGGCAATATAAAATATCAAACACACATTTGATCTCCTCGTGAATAATTCATGATAGAACATGTTAATAATATAAAGACCAAAGTCGGAATAATTAAATAAATCCGTAGGTGAAGAGTGTTATTTTTTCAAAGGCAAAATGATGGGGAGAACAATAAATACCAAAATAAAACATAGAAATGAAAAAATAAACTATTAATCATTCATGTTGATGTCGTACGTCTTGTAGCTAGTCTGTAATTTATAATTGTTTAAGCAATTCTAGTATTTCACTTTTCCGTATAGCTTTTTTTCTCCAATGAATCGTCTCTCTCTATATGTATAAACAACAAGAATTTAATAATTAGTGCAAAATAACCATGAATAGTGAAATTTATTTTTTGCAATATCACCGTTATTAACGTAACTTCCTTGTAAATAGTGATAGAAATAGGGAATGGGAATCAAGTCATAAAAATGTAACTACATTTACCTTTAAAGAGTAACATACAAATCTTGATATAACTCCTAAATGAAAACACAACAAATACATACGATCAAGTTGAAATATGATGAACAAATTAACTCAATGTAAATTACATAAAAAATAAACAAATTAGTTAATAATTTAATACCTTAATACAATTAACTTGATGTGAATAGAAAGATAAGAAAGATTAGTGACATATATAATTCTAGTAACGAAAAAAAAATAACAAAAAAATTGGCTTACAAATTTTGCCTTCCAACAAAAATATATAAATAGTTGAAGATGTGTTTTATGACTTTTGAGCATCCTCTTTTTAAATTTTATCAAATTTAATATAGGCATAAATATCAATTGATGACTTTTGACCATTATTTTATTATTATTATGAAATTTAACATAGACATGAATATGGGCCAATGAGAAATAGAATGTATAAGGTTTGTTTACTTGCTGTTATTATTATTTTTGCTTTTACAAAATCGACTTTATATGAGAATGGTTTCAGATATTATGTTATGAAATTAAAATATGACTTATGGATAATAATATAGAGTTTGACTTACCTTTTAATTAGATTTATAGATAAGGTTATTGTAATTTTTTAAATTTTTTTTTACAAAATCCACTTTACATGAGATTAATTTAAGATTTTATCTCGTGAAATTAAAATATGACATGTGGGTGTAATGTGGATGATAACAAAAAGTTTGGCTTGCATTTTATTTAGATTTATAGATAAATTTATATTTATAAATTTTTCTCATTATTATGAAATTTAATATAGACATAAATATGGAGCAAGAAGAAATAAAATGTAAAAAATTTGATTAATTATTATTATTATTACTATTATTTTATTTCTTTTTCAAAATATATACTTTGCATGAGAGTGGTTTAAGAAGTTGTCGTATGAAATAAAAAATATGATAGGTGAGTGATGGTAAATATTTTAACTTGTTATTAAAATTATATTTAATTATATAGTGATAGAGGCAATTAGTATTACATTTATGTTTTATTTTCAATTTAATTAAATAGTCAAGAAAAATGAATATCAATTAATGAGGCGTGAAATTGCATATGGAATAAAATGGATAAACTAACCTTTTATTTGAATAGTATAAATAATTAAATTAAATAATCAATTAAAGTAAATTAAAATTAATGGGTATGAATTACCATATATATGGAATAAAATTAAATGTTAAGACATGTGGAATTAAATTAAATGCTTTAGTAATAATATAATATCCTTTAATATTATAAATGAGTGAGTTAAATTAAATTAATTTAATTAATTTATAGATAAATAATTTAAATTAAGGTCATTTAATAATAAATTGATAATACATGCCACATCAATTCGCCAATGCACATTAAAAATATGTCAATTTCACATTTAAATATGCCACGTCACATTTTAAATTAGTCCTGACACATTAATTTAGTTGCCCTTTTAATAAGATTTTATAGATTGATGGTGAGAAGAGAAATGAATTTGGGTGTATAGTTCTTCACGCGGAGTTTGGAGAGGGAAATAAGGCACTCTGGTAAAATCTAATTATAAGAATTTGTATTCTAATTGTTGATTGTTGACACCGATGATGGTTGATTGTTGATTGTTGACACCGATGATGGTTGACGTGGATTTCGTAGGGTGCAAGGTGGTTTTTTACTAATCCTACATGACTTTTATTTATTACTGGAGTGACTTTTACTTGGCGTTTTAACTTAGCCTTTTGATAAAATTTTATAGATGTCGGTTACAAGGTGAAGACGGTACTATCCGTTTTCAACTATCCATTTTCAACTTGTGATAGCGTCGGTCCTGAATAAAAATTTGTGATTGGCAAATGATAACCTCAACTATTCACTACTCACTAGACGATACTTCTTTAAAGGGTGAGTCGACACTTGACACTTGCAAATTATTGCAGGGTCTAATTTCCCGCCCTAGCACAGAGCCTCAACCCCAAATTTCCCGCTATTCCTCTCTAAATCTCAAACCCTAGATTTCTCAAAATGGGTCAAAAACAACAACTTTCCACCGATTCAACCACCGATTCTAAGAAGAAACGCCGTGTTAATTTCGCCGCCACCGGTATCATTCGCCGTTAATTTCCCCCTTTCCGATTTTTTTGCCTCTGATTTTTTTATTTCAATTGTTTTTCTTTTGTTTATGTTCCTAGATTCTGGCGTTGAAGCAACTGACTGTATCCATATTTACCTTGGTAAGAACATTTCGCCATCACTAATTTTTTTTCCATTTTACTCAAAATCTTTTTTTAAAATTTTATTTTGGTGTGTGCTTCAACTTTGAACTCGGTACATTTGTGGAGTGAATATCGAGTATGGCGTTTCCGATGTAGAGATAGAAAGCGTAGCTGTAATGAATCTGTGTTTTTGGTCCGGTGGTTAAGTTGTATGTTGATTTTGGTTAATTCAACTTCTAGGGTTGAACTTAAATCGATAATTGATAGGTTTTTTAAGGTATGATATTGCAAGTTGTGGGATTTTTTGTTATCGTTCAACGACTTTGTCGGAAACAGTGGAATTGGGAGTATGTTTCGAAATGGAAGATCTTAGGTTAAGTTGTTTCTGACTTTTGGTTAATTCAACTTTTGAGGTCAAACTTGATTTCATAACTGGCAGGGTTTTTTAATGGCTAGTATTGCAAGTTGTGGGATTTAGTATTGTCTTTGTTGATCGACTATGTCAGAAAAAATGGTGGAAACGGAAGTGTATGTTTTAAAATTGAAGATCTTAGGTTAACCTGTATGTTGGTTTCGGTTAATTTAACTTTTTGGGTCAAACTTAGTTTGATAATTGGTAGGGTTTTCTAAGGGCTGATATTTCATGGTGTGGAATTTGGTATCATCTTTGTTGATCTACTTTGTCGGAAAATGGTGGAAATGGAGGATGTTTAGTCTTGTTTTCGCCGCATAGTTTACTCTTGTGTACTCTATTCCTGCCATAGCTTACTCTTGTTTTCTCCCGAAAATTGGATAGGGTAATTTTATGTCTAAGTAATCGTGTCAATAGGGTAAACTTGTGTTTAAGTCGGCTGCGATATACTTAGGACATACGGCGAGTTTTAGTTGATATTGTATGGTTATTTGTTTCGTACAAATGTAGTTTCCAGTAAAGAGGAGGCAGAAGCAGGTACTGGTCATCAGATTGATCCAATTGACTTGAATCAGTTTTTTGCTGAAGATGGCAAAATTTATGGGTACCAAGGCTTGAAGGTAATAATATTGTAGGTTCAGTTTACACTTTACAGCTTATGTTTCTCTTATTTTGGTATGTGATTGGAGAATCTAGTTCTTTTACCACTTACATTTTGTTAGGAGTCTTTCATTGACTGGGTTTCACTTGTGGATAGTGTTTCGCTTAGAATTTCAGTGTGTCATCAGAGTACCCACGATTTTATTTTAACTTTTTAGTATAGAAAAGCGTAATACGCCCATGGGTTTTGTATAAAAGATAGGTGATAATTCTCTTTCTGTATTCCAGAGCACTTTGTTTTATCTAAATTCTCTTTTGATCATACACTTGGCTGCTGATATTTTATATTTTTTCATGATTATTTAGAATTTGATTCAAACTTTCGATTTAGACAATATTGTATACAGACTTTCTTCCAATGCTTTTTGCATAATTGTAACTAAAGTTTATATGTCCAGCTAAGTTGTAATAATGTATTATGTTGGGGTCTCGAGAGTACTTGTTCATGTCCAAAATGTACTTTTATGTTCCTCCACGTAAGGGGTGGCATAGCGAGGAAACAGTTTTCCTTCTTAACTATCACTTAATTATTTGTATACTGTCTATGCATGATTGTTGTTGCATCTCATGTTTGCATTGATGAAATGTCGAATATATCTGATTCATTTTGGTAACTTGTTTTCAGATTGTTGTATGGGTTAGCACTTTGTCGTTCCATGCTTATACAGACATCACATATGAAAGCACATCTGATGTAAGCCCTCTATTTTTTGCTGCAAAGTTGGCTTTGAAAATTAATGTTAAGGATATTGTATGTTGTTATTTATTGTTGCATATTGATCTTTTTTGTTTTATTGCTACTCTGTGTACATAGAGAGGGAAAGGCATTACGGACCTGAAAGCTGCTCTTCAGGTACTGCTTTCTGATTCATAGCTAACCCGGAAATAATCACACTTTCCTTTGCCTGCTGGTTGAGTATGTAGATTCTTTTTGCAGGATATGTTTGCTGAAAACATCGTTGAGAAAAAGGATGATTTCTTTCTAACATTCTCAACAGAGAAGCAGTGCATTAGGTATTACCTTTTAGGCTATTATAATCTGTGTAAACAAAATTTTGGCCCGTAATTTGAGCAATACTGAGTATACTGACAATTTTTTTATCGTATATTCATCTCAGCTCAGCTGTTTCCAAAGGGGAAAAGTTGCAGCAGAAAACCTCTACTGACAATGGTGACAGTAACATCGAGGTGGGTGGCTATTCACAATTCTCTTCATGTCTCATGCTGTGCGTTTAGAACAAAGTTTTGTTCACATAATCAAGATGGTAATACCAATATACCATAGGACCTGCTACCTTGTTTAGGTGTGGCGAGGGCCAGGGATTGAGTATCTGACCTTACTTCATTGTAGTTAGTATCTGTTGAGTTGCAGGGAATCAGGATACATGTGATATAAGGTGTCTTCATGTATTCAGAGATTTGATTTGATTTTGACCATAGAGATGTACATTATTGAATTGAGTTATGAAAGTACTTTTCTTGTTTTGTTAGTGGTCTTTATCGCAGCAATGCTACCTCGTAGCTTCTGGCCTGTTTCTCTACTATGTTTAGTGAAAGATCAACGTCAGTTCATGTTGTTCATATGAAAGTGATTCAACATGATATGATCCTTTTTTATTTGGATTATTACCCTTTACACACTGTATCTCATGCTATCTCGTAGGTAATTCGCTTGGTTATGGGTGACATGTCAGCTGGTCTTCTTTACAGCAGATTGGTGCCTCTTGTTCTTCTTCTTGTTGATGGTAATTTAATAAATTGTGTTCATGGTTTACTCAACTTGAAAAGTTCATTATAAGCATTGTAGTTGTATGTCTGATACTCTTATATGTTTGATCTGGCAACAGGTAGCAATCCTATTGATGTCACAGATTCATGTTGGGAGATGTACGTTATTGTTCAGAAGACCACTGAACAACAGGGAGACGGTGCAACTAAGTTGCTCGGTTTTGCAGCGTCTTACCGCTTTTTTCACTATCCGGATAGTTTGAGGCTGCGACTTAGTCAGGTTTCTCCAATGTTTGCTTACATTTGTTTTTTCCGGATCTATTAAGGTTGAATGATCAAGGTACAACAGAGAGATTAGTACTGGAAGTATACTAGTAGGACGACTTCAATTACCAATACTAGTCAGTACAAGGAAGCAACCAAAACATAAAGAAATAAGAAAATAGAGAAAACATAAATTAAAAACTGGAAGCACTGAACAATGGCCAGTGCTTATAGTCGTAGACCAGCCAAGCGTTACGTTGTTTCAGGTGGTGAAGTTTTCTTAACAGTTTTTCACTTAAATTCTTGTTATCTATTTATTTATGTTAATAAAACCACTTAACTCTAGCGTTGACAAATTACCCTTTTAACTAGTAGTCATCTTCATAATGTTAGCAATCATATGATTGTTTACACATCCTTTTTGGCGAACCATTTTATATTATTGATGTGCATGTCCACTGTATGACTTTTAGTGATCATTGATAGTCTCATGCTAACTTATGATTGCAAGAGATTTACCGTTTTTCATAATGATCCCAGATACTTGTACTGCCTCCTTACCAACAAAAAGGATATGGGCGTCGCCTTCTTGAGCTACTCAATCATGTTGCCGTATCTGAGAATGTCTATGATTTGACAGTTGAGGAACCTGTTGATTCATTGCAACATATTCGTTACTATATCGATGTCCCTCGCCTTCGTGCATGTACCTCCGTGAAACCTGCTGTTGATGCTGTAGTATTGAGCCTCAAAGAAGCTAATTTGTCAAAAAGAACACAAACCTCCCAGCTCCTTCCACCATTAACAGTTGTTGATGATGTCAGAAAGAGTCTGAAGATCAATAAAAAACAATTTACTCAGTGCTGGGAGATTCTCATATATATGTCCCTCTCACCTGATGACAAATACATGGAGAACTATCGAATCTTCATCACAGACAGAGTGAAGGCCAATGTTATCGGGAAAGATTCTGGGACAAAAGAAAAGCGAGTAGTTGAGATCCCTAATGGTTTTGGAGAATCATTTGTGATGTACAAGTCTCAAGACAATGAAGAGGTTAATGTTAATGTAGATGAAGACGGGAAGAATCAAGAAGAGCAACTGCAGAAACTAGTTGATGAAAGGATGCAAGAGATTGAATTGATTGCCCAAAAGATACGTGCTGAGAATCATGGATAATTAATATATGTATTAACGGAGTGTGAATTTGTGATGCCGAGTTTTACCTTTGAAGGGAGCTGAATAGGCTGAGAAATTTCATTATCCTTTGTCAAAACTCTGATTTTAGTACGTTTAACTAGATTTATGACTTGTTGATGAAGTTGAGGGGAATATTGTCTGTAGTTTGGGTAAAATTTGCTGTAGGAAATTTCTTATTGTAGGTGAATATGTAAACTGTTCTTCCTTATTAATCTTTTGAAGAAGTTTGCGGTCTGCAGATGACAGTATTTCACTTGATACTGTTTTGATCTGAGGTTATTTGGGCAATGTGCTCTGCTAATCAGTAATGAGTTTGATCCATTACCATTTAGCCGGTTAGTGTGATAGAGCTGTGCGGCTTATCATGTCCTCCACAAGCAAATTCTGACCTCGTAAACTTCCCGACTTGCTCATATTCCAGCCTTCATGTGACCAGCAAGCAAGAGTAAATTCTTGTTGCGCCCAAGCGAATGGGAGTTTTGAGACTAAGGCGTAGACAAGAGAACGCTCTCCATAGCTCTCCTATTTCAAGCCTCTTAGCCTAGCTGCGTTACTTACTCCGGCTGAGTGATACCAAGTTATTTGAGCACGTAATGCCATAAACGAATATTTATGCTAAAAAGCACTGATGCATGTTCTATAAGCATTAGGACTTGCCAACAAGGTACACCGGAAAATATAGAAAGTTATATGGAATGTGGGTAGACCGTAGACGTAGTTTGTAACCCACATTGTCAACGACAGCAACGACAAGTACCATGGCATATTAATGGTAACGCCATACCAGCAACAGAAAAAGAACCAATACAGTAAATTTTCCAGAATAAAGTCAGTATATGACCTTTTGAAAGTTTTTCCGAATAAATACAGTAACCTGGGCTCGAAATGATCGATTACAGAACCTCTATATTCCTCGTTCAAATCATACTCTCTTATTAGTCATTTGTTTTCCTCATTGCTTAAAGCAGGAACCAGGTTCATCAGGAGCTGATCTACCAGAGCCAAACAAAGGAGCAACAGCAATACGGCAATACCTCTCTGATTTAGTAGACACCGGAAATGTGATGACCTTCTTGCCACTTTGCCCGGATTGGTAGCTAGCTTGTCATACGCCGTCCACAGCCGCTCTATAATGAAAACCAACATTACTTTAAGTCTCAGATTCTGTCTATGGCAGGGTACGGTAGTGGAGAAAGCTATGTTAGTCGACACTTCACTAGGCTCCGTGTCGCACTATGTCACGTGTCCGACACGACACTTGTTAGATACGTGTCAGACACGACACCATGTCGAAAAGAGTCGGGATAACACAGGGAGAAAGATGCACGGAAACTTTGCATATCAGAAGGTGCCTGCAGCAGCAGCACATGGCCAAATAGTCTACTGAATGTCAGAACCATCAACACGTTCACCCCACATGCACACTTCACCACCAATGACTAATTTTTGGTGCTTGGGGTTGGTAATATTAGTCAAAGGTTCGTTCATGTAGAACTGATCCCATGTCGTGTCTAAGTGATCCAAATACCAGCTATCGTGGTTGCTTATGGTGCAATGTAACCCTGTTGCAGTCACCTGTTGAGCTACACCACCTCCCAACCTCCCACCAAAAGGCAAAACATTGAGCAAGTACTCTAAAACGAGCCACAAGTCCCACACTGCTAGTGTGTCGAATGTTTGTAGGAAAATAAGGATATACCTTTATGCGGAAGAGATCGGATCGTTGCGTTCGCTAACTGCCCACTACCGTATATCGTACCTTCGGCAGCTACTAGAGTCCCGAAATATTTCCACGCCCCAAATTCCAAGTCACATAGATGGTAGACTAACTAAGATTATATAAGTTGTGTTATAAGATCAATATAATGATTACATAAATGACATCTATTATCTTTATTTATAACCACCTCACATAGAGGAGTTACAAGAGATGTTAGAAAATGCATCATAAACACCCATTAAGTCACATCATAATGGGTAGATTAATATGGTGATAAATATAATAATTAACAACCATATTGATTGTGGCCGTTATTGAAATCCTATTAAATACAATACTCTCACTCGGCCACTGTAGCCGCGGTAGCATTGTTGTTTAGTCACAAAAACTAAGCAACACTCTTACTTGGTCACAAAGCCAAATTAATACTCCCAATTGGTCACACAACAACGTTTATGACAACACAACTCAAAGTCTCCAACATAAAGAATCTCTTACGTTTCATTCGGAAAATGGGGGTGTGCTACCATAAAGTAACAAAGGAGCGTTATATTAACTTACCATCAAACTAACATAACACTTTCACATTATCAATACCACAAATCGTTCAAAACATCACCGTTAGCATGTATAGTCCCTATATGCTATCATAATCATTTAGTTATATACACAATATAACCTATGGCCATGAAATTATGGTGAAGTTGAATTGATCATTCCTCAGACACTAATAATAATAATCCATCTCAACTTAACCGCTTTCCTAACATGATCCATTGAACCTTGATCTTTAAGGCTCTTAGAATTCATATTAAAGTAGCAACATCAAGAATTAACTTCATATCATAGCTCCAAGTCAAAGGGCATCGAACAAAGTTGGACAACACAGTCCATAGGATCACACAGTGACAAAGTAGAGAATCATTGTCCCTCATAACAGCCGACTTTACTAACATAATATGATATATGTGTTACAACATAGCTCTCACTACGATGAGCATATGACGCTTCTATGTTGTGCGAATCATAAGCTTAATTACTACTTAAGTATCTAACCCAAGCCACTAGATTGATATACACAATATCCAATCTGACACTTGTGATTCGGTTCAAAGTTTTAGTACGAAAATAAGGTGTTTCTCATACTTCGACTACAAAAGTCTCATCATACACTTACTAAGGCGACTATATAACGAGTCAATATCTTTTCCATAAAACTTATGTACAAAGATAATCTCGAACACTCGCTAAGTGTTAACTTGACTCAATCTCATCTTGCCCCACTCACAAGTGTCAAGGCGATTACCTGTGTGACTAGGTAATCTAAAAGCTTGGTGATATCTTAGGTGCCTCATCATGCAACAAATGCATATGAACATCTTCAAAAGGTACAAAGCTACGGATAGCCGTTGTACATGGATTTTCTCATACCCAACATATGATGACACGTGGTAAATTTTAGGGGTTGTTTGCGCGTTTGGTTACCTTTTAAAATAACATAAATAATAATAATAATAATAATAATAATAATAAAAGTATTGTTTGATTAATAAAAGTTTGCGGTTTTAAATAATAATAATAATAAAATAAGTTATTAATAATTTCATTCGGATGCATAACCTTGGTGTACCAGTTATACAACATTAAAGTACTGAAGGAAAAGTAGACTCAAACATGGATGATAAAGAACGGAAGAAACTCATGGACAAAGTTCAAAAAAATGGGGCATGTTATTGGTGTCCATAGTGACCACGATAATGAAGCACATCAAGATGATTTTGAAGTCAATAACGAAGCAACGTAGATGATGTCTTTTGTGTTGATGATATCTATATTTTCAGGATTATAATTTTCGATTGTGTTAACAAATATTAATATTTGAATGTTATAAAATTTTACTTTTCAAATACTTTTTTCTCTACACTCTCATGTTTCACTAATAATAATAATAAAAATAATTAAGAATTAATAATAAAAATATAAAAATAATAATAATAATAATAATATTATTATTAATAATAAATAATAAACAACAACAACAATAATAATTAATAATTAATAATAATAAATAAAACAATAAATAAATATAATATAATAAAGATAATAATAATTGTAAATAATAATAATAATAATAATAATAATAATAATAATAATAATAATAATAATGTGGGATGAACTTAATAAAATTGAACTGAACTGAATGGAACTGAAGGAGCTGAGCTGAACTGAACTGAATAGAGCTGAGCTGAACTGAAACGAGCTGAAAATAAGTCAGAAAAAACAGGGTTTAAATAAGGTGAAATTGACACTTCGAAGTTACCGGGTAAAAACACCATATTTTACTATATAATATTGGAAAACAAATAAATCAAATTTAACCGATAAAACCGTGAAAAATAATACTCATGGCATGAATTTAAATCCCGTTAGAAGTGTCAACTGGGTCATTTAGATTGAGTTCAAGTCAGGTTGGGTTATGTTAGATTCATGATTGTGCTCATATCAGGTTATTATCTGGTTATTATCGAGTCGACTCATTATCGGGTTAACCATTCCGATAATTTGTTGAGTCAAGTTGGACCTCTGTCGGATTTTGCTTGGTTTGGCTAAGCAATTCATAACCACGCCGATTTTTCCAATTATTTTACCAATACGAGTAAATAGGAGGTTATATTTTGAGTTTCTTTCTAATTGGTCAACTTTCGGGGTTAATTTTCCGATTAATGTCGAGTTATCCTTTAGGCCGGGTCAGTCATTTGACTATTAGGTCAGGTAAAGTAAGGTAAGATCAAGTCGGGTTAACTCGAATAAAATCAAGTACTCTATTAAATTGACACGGATTACAGGTTATTACGGGTTACTATGGAGTCGAATCGATTTCGGTTTACAACATTTTTCGGTCCTATCGAATTGGGGTTGGTCATGCTCGGGTCAGGCTAGACTTGTCAAGCCTAGTAGCCTATCCCGTGCGCCGATGACCATCAAAACAGCTGCAACTCAAGCGCGAGCGCGCAGCTACAGAAAAGTGTTGAAAAGACGCCATGGATGCTCTTATAGCTTCGTACGGCGAATCATCATCATCATCAGACTCAGATACTGATTCGCCGCCGCAAACAACGCTAGAAACTCCGTCACTTCCACCACCTCCACTCTCTCTCCTTACTCCTCCCAATTCCCTCTTCTGTAACCTCCTCTTCCAACTTTATTATTCATTTTATTTATTTATTTATCTTGCAATCACAATGTTTATGCATGCTTTAACATCTGAAATTTTTTGCTCAATTGCAATTTCCATGTTTCTGTGGAAAATCATGTAATGTCCTCCAAGTGTTTGATGTATTTCCCCTGTGAACAGTGCTGAAGCTCAGGAGCTAGCAGGGCAATTGCCTCTCGAACTCGTTAAATTTCCGATTTTTTTGTTCTAATTCACCTTATTTCATTTGGAAGTATACTCCTAACGACAAATATAGGCTCCGCCACTGCCTGTCAAGGTCCTCTTCATAACCTGTTAAAGGGTTTTAGATGAAAATTTTAGCAGTCGCCATCAAATATTTGATGTATGCTCCTGAGAAGGTCGCCTTAATAACCTCTGAATGCGTCCATGAAAATTTTAAGTGATGCCCACCAAATGTTTATGTGTGCTTTGAGAGTTTGAGCTGGGTATTATCTACTGTTCATTTGCGGTGTTTGAGATCTGATAAAAAATTTATGTAATACATGCCACATTTTTGATGTATTACCCTAGTACAGGCCCTTTTGATTACTACTGGCGGGTTTCGCGTGAAAAATAAGTAATACCATCAAATGTGTAATGTATGCTTTAACTTGGGAATTATCTATTTGTTTGCGGTGTTTGGGTTCCTGATAAAAATTAAGTAATTTAAACCTATTGATTGATGTGTTGCTGCTGTGAAGGTCCTCTTGATAATCTTCAAACGGGTCAGCCAAGCAGGGTTCGGAACTTCCCCCATGTTGAGGGCAACTATGCTTTACATGTTTTCATTCCAGGTTCTTCCTTTCTCATATCACTTTGTTTTGTTTTATACGTTGGTTTTATTTAATTACAATTAAGTACGGGTTTGTATATCTGCGCTTGTTCTCTTACATAAAATGTCCTGAGTTCCTATTCTACGATAAATCACGCAGTGTAAGTAGAAATCATCTATGAGGGTAAATTGGAATGTGAATGTGCCTGAGAGATGATTCATATTATTGCAAGCACATCATGATAGTTCTAGATAATAACATATCATACCATGAGCATGTAGAGTAGACAGTTTTTTCATTTATGCATGTAAATTGGAGTTAGACAGTTGAAATGCTATGAGCAATCTTATCACCCTATTCGAAACGGAAGCTACAAGGGGAAAAATTGAATGTTATATTCGATGGAACTACTCGAAGAAAACCCAAGCATGTCCAAATGTTACCCTTTATTCAAAAATAGGTTCTTTTGGTGGGAGGACTTGGGTTTTAGAGGGGAAGTGACAAGATCCATGAGTTTTCAAGGTAGAGAGAATTTGGAAGGAAAATAATGTGATCTGATCAGTGTCTGAGGGGGTGGATTTACTGCAGATATGAAGCGATCCAGTCCACAAGGACCACGAGGACGTTGCCTTTTCTTTTTTGAAGTGTTGGTGCCAGGAAGTTTACTTGGACGGATAGGAATTGGCATTTTCATTTCATAAGTATTAGGAAGTTTGTTGGAAGGTACCTGAATTCTAACTTACTAAGCACTTTTGACACGTGGGAAGGCTAGGTGACACTCGAAGAATAAGTTTGATTCGTAGAATGCTATTAATAGCGAATGGGGTTTATAGGGTATATTGACAATAAAATGAGTTCCTTGAGATATTACTCCGTGGTAAAGGTGTTAAAAATTTTACCCGAGAAGACGTCTGTTTGTATTCTTCAGCATTTACTGGACAATGGTCAAAGAGAGATAGTCCTTTCTCTATAATTAATAGAAGGGTAAAAGACTAAAATGCCTCTGTTTAAATGAAAACTGAAAAGTGAAAACCCCAGTCGCAGCCGTAGCTCCGCCAGCCCTCCCCAGGCTCCCCTAATACATGAGTATATTTCCCGACATTCTCAGTGATATATGTGCACATTGGTTACCCAATTTAACCATCAGCATTTAAAAAGGAAAAACCGCAACAAGAACCTTTTTGTGTGTTTCGACTGCTTTCATCTCCAAGTAGTGTTTCCTCATCTCTTCATATCCTCCATAAAAAAATCAGTGACAAAAGTTCGCTTGACTCAACGTTTTAGGTAGCGATCTGCGACTGAAATACTATAACTGTGTATAGCATGGGATCCGACACTAGCCGTGGCCAGGCTGAGTTTTATTGTTAAATTGTCCGCCAACTTTTGATTGTTTATCATATTGAAGAGTTGACGGTGCTGATTGCTTTTGAATGTTGGGAGCTTCTACCTAAAATTATGGCTTTAATAGGCAGCTTTCGACTCTTGACATAGCTTAATTTCCTTTGTAAGAACGGCGGGCCTTTTTAAGGAACTAATGTTCATAATAAAGCTCATAATAAAGCAAAATGAATGTCGATTGTCATGTAGCAGTTCACTAATTAACTCAATGTTTATCATTGGTCTTCCAAAGACAATGTCTCAGCAAAGGGGTCATGTTTTTGTTATTGATGTATTCATTGCTGTTATTTCTATTCTGTTCTTATTTATATTGAATATAAACTACTGACGCTCAGTGTAGTTAATTTTTTTTTGCAGTTCAGTTACCACAATCAGCAAGGAAAGAGGCTGCTAAGTTCCTCCGGAAAGTGTCCTTGAATTTTCCAGGCCTTCATGTTGTTGATGCTGACATCGCACTTGAAAATCTTCTTAGTGATGATCAGAAGATTGAACAGATTGCCTTAGGGAGGGAATTTCATATAAGTTTAGGAAGAACTGTACCAATCAGGGTGCACCAAATTGATTCAGTAGTTGCCATGCTTCGGCAAAAGCTACAATCTCAGAAGCAGTTAGTTGTCTTTTCTCGGTGTTCTCTCTTTAATATCTTTCCCGTCACATTCATCATTCATTTTTCCAATTTTATTGTTGTATCAGGTATTGGATCGATTTCAGTAACTGGGAGGTTTTTGTCAATGATGATAATACACGTACATTTCTTTCACTAGAAGTCAAGACCGGAGGATTGTCAGAGGTAATACTGAAAGCCAAACTTAAAAACAAGGAAGAAAAAGGGAGGGTAATATTATATTTGGCATATCTTGGGATAGATTTTTGCTTGCTTGTTGGACCTATGGTATACCTTATTCCGGTGTTGTTACTTAGTCCAATTGATGCATTAGTGAGTTGTTTTTCATTCTGGATTTAAATTTCCTTCGCAAATGTCTTCCTCATATTCGTGTTACTTGAATTACGTGAAAATAACATACTTCAATCTGTAACTTTCCCTTGCTGCCCCAGTCCTCGTTAGTTTGAAGGATACGTAATGCAGCTATTAGCTAGTTATAAGCAATTACAAAACGTAGCCTTGTTCAGTAGCCTTAATCCCCAAACACTAAACCATAAACTGATGCTTGATGTGGAAGACGGGTCTGGGATGCTAATCCCCCATTTACTTGGATTTCCTTTATAAACAAGTATTATAAACTAGACAATGGTTTTGGCAAAGCAGTTGGAAAACAGTCTTATGAGCACTATTGGTTACGTACGTGAACTTGATTTTCAGAAACTTCTGTGGTAATCACGCCAAGAGTCATTTTTACTATATATGGATTTTTATTTTCAAATCTGAAAGATAATGAATGTTCTCTGTATGCGTCCATTTTCTGTTGGTTTCATACGGATAAACAGTACAAGTCCTTGATAGTTCAGTTTCTTGCATGTATATGAGTTAGGTTTGCACTGGAGGGCTCTTCAGCTCGTTTCATTGATCTTGTTAGCCATTGAATTTAAAGCTGAGTTTGCCGATAGAGTTTTTAGTGCCATTTTCCCTTCTTTTTTCATAGACAAATGAATGAAACATTAAGCCTGTTCTTCACCATATATGCAGATAACAAAACAGATTCAAGCTGTCAATGAAGTTTACAGACTGCACAATCTTCCTGAGTTTTACAAGGTTTGGCCAATGACACTCGTTTCTTCAATGATCAAGACATTCATTTCCACACCACACCCGTTTGGGTAATATCACAGGAATTTTGTATTTTTAATTGCAGGACGCTCGTCCTCATATATCAGTAGCTTGGGCATTGGGCGATGTCAGCGATTTGTTGAAAAGAGTGGTCCAAGAGGAGAGCAAGAAACACCCAACTATTGGCGGATCATGCTTAAAGCGAGTTTTCACTGTCAAATTTAGTGGTATAGAGTGTAAGATTGGAAGTAAACCTTACAAAATATGTAAATTACCTGGTAATTAAAACCCCAATAGGTTTTTATCCTTCAGATTGAGATTGCAATGATTGTTGTGGTGAATGTATTAGTTGTTGGCATTTGAATTGTCAATGCAAGAGTTTCGTGTATTGTGGACCAATTCTTTTTACCTTTCCTTTTCCTTTATCGTTGGGTAAAGACGTAAAGTTGTTTTTTCTGGGCACAAATTCTCGTAGAATCCGTCACAAGCTGGAGACGGATAGTGACGCTCTTACAAACTGCAAGTGTCATTACCTATGGAATGCTTCATTTTCTTCCGACTTGTCTTCCCACTTGTTTTATTGTGAGAGATATCCATCTTCAACTTGTGACGAATAGTATCCGTTACAAACAAGACGCTTTGTTTTCTGGGTGTATACATCTCGTCTCTCTTCTACCACCAATTCCCCAAGTAAGATACTCCAGAGTAAGTCCATACTCCGTATTATCGTGGGGCTGGGTTGGGGGCATTGGCCACATCCCACATGCACGGCCGTACAACTGGCTTGGCCCGCGAACGTGCAACCACCCTTCAGATTGAAAGGAAACTATTTGTGATTACTGCCAATCAAATCCAACCCAAAATTAACTTTTTCATATTATCAAGGTTTACCCCTTAGAACTCTGCTTTTTTTCCTTTTACTTTGTCTTAAACTAAGTATCATAAAACGAGGCATATCTGCCTTCAGAAAAAGGCTGAATGTGATTTTTTTCGGGTGAAAACAAATACTCCATAGGATAAAATAAAGCAAAATAATATTTTCAAAAAAAAAAATAAAAAAAAAATAAAGCAAAATAATCAGAATGTCTCAAAACTATGAAAAACATGTCTCGTTTGTGTTTATCTAGTATGTGTTTGGCGCTGATTTCAAGTGTTCAACCAAATAAGTAGAAGCTGGTCAAACACGGTTTTTTAAAAAACTAAAAACTAATTTTATTAAACAGAAATTGTAAAACTCAGGTTATTCATGACGTCAAAACCAAAAAACACCACCAAGTATCAATTTACAGATTTTTTTACCCGTTTTGTATGTATATATAATTATACTAGTGGGATGCCCGTGCGTTGCACGGGTTCTAAAATGATTGGCTATATGTGAAATGTTTAAGAGCGCTTTGGTCTTTATTGTGTAAAAGAGTTGTAGTACAATTATAAGGCTAACATAACTTGATTAACAATCATTATTAACACATCTTGTGATTTAATTAGCTACGCTAATTGACACTTGAATGGAACATTTTTTCTTTAGATTATTGTTGTAAAAAGTTTTAATTCGTAAATCAAAAAAGTCATAACAACTCATTTACTTATGATTATATATATATATATATATATATAGACTTGAGATCCGGTGAGAACCACCTTACAATGAGAACTTTGTGAGAACTCTACCTTACGGACTTTTTTAAAAGAAATTAATAACATAATTGGATTCGACATGACATTTTATAGCTAGAGAACATATTTCTTGGTCTAGAAAATAAATACTAGTGACGCAAATCAAGGTGAGATACGTTTTATTTATTTGCATGCACCTACTATCTATTTTTTCGTATCTATCATTTTTCCGGCACTAGTATTTATTTTCTAGATCAAGAAATATGTTCTCTGGCCATAAAATTCCATGCCGAATCCAATTATGTCATTAATTTTTTCAAAAAAACTCCGTAAGGAAGAGTTCTCACCGGTTCTCATTGTAAGGTGGTTCTCACCGGATCCCAACCCTATATATATATATATATATATATATATATATATATATATATATATATATATATATATATATATATATATATATATGAATACATCTTTCTTTTGATACTTGTTATATTTAAAGTATAATAAATGATCATACACCCTTAGTCCTCCATACTTAATAAGCTTATGTGATAGTAGCTCGGTGAATGTGAGTTGAAGCAAAACCAAAGTTGTTTTTACCATTTCATGTATAGTAAATGTAGTCTAAAACGAATATTGTTTTTCTTAAATTTAAACGAATTAAATACTACCACATGGTGGTAATAAAGAAAAATGTGAGATATATTACTATTCCCAATTAAGATCTAAATATTATTTTATAATCAAATCTACCGTCTAATATTAAAACTCTACAAATTGTTCTAACCCTATTTCTTTTTTTTTCTTACCCTATTGTTTCAATGTGGGATATATTGGTACTTCAAATTAAATTCTAAAAATAATTTAAATAGATAGTTTGAATATGTTAAAGCTTTCTCTACTTTTTGATATTTTTCCCTCTAAAATTATTTTATACCTTATTTCGTTCTTTCTTCACCAATTTTTTTTCATGTGGGATATATTACTACCCCAATTAAGATCTAAAAAGTATTTACATAGATAGTTGAAAGTTGGAAACATTATTTTATAATCAAATTTACTGTATAATATTAATACTCTATAAATTGTTTGATACCCTATTTTCTTTGTTTTTTCCCCTAATTTTTTTTCCATGTGGGATATATTGATACTTAAAATCCAAAAAATATTTAAATAGATAGTTTAAATATGTTAAACTTTCTCTACTTTTTATATGTTCCCCTCTAAAATTGTTTTGAAAAAGTCCAATTTCACAATCCACTAATTAAAGTAAAGTGGTCTAATTACCACTTTCTCGTATTTTTTAAATAACTCTACTGCTGAATATTATCTACTTTAAAATTATTTGATACCATATTTTCTTTCCTTATTTTCCTAATTTTTCGATGTGGGATATATTGTTTCTCCTATTTAAAATTTTAAAGCTATTTTATACTCTACTTTCTTTCTTTATTCTCCTAATTTTTCGATGTGGGATATATTGTCACTCGTACTTATAATTTAAAAAACATTTAAATTCTATAATTGTTTTATACCCTATTTTTTTCTTTATTCCCCTAACTTTTCGATGTATGATATATATTAATACTTGTAATTAAAATCTACAAAAAAAAGTGTTTAAAAAAAAGTATATCTATTTTATTTTCTTTGTTTCCCTAATTTTTCGATGTTGGATACACTCTACTCCTAAGTAAAATTTATAAAATATTAAAAATGTAAAAATGTGTTATCCTATTTTCTTTCTTTATTTACCTAATTTTTCGATATGGGATACATTCCTATTATTCTAGTTAAAATATAAAATTTTAAAAAATTTAAATAAGTAGTTTAAAATAGCTCCTAATAATACACACCACCTTTAAATGGTCTATACGATCAAGTTTTAGTGACTGAAGATATGGAAAAGCTATCAAGTTACCATTGATGCGGGATATATTCCTACTTTTATTTTAATTAAAATCTAAAACCTTACAAAATTTAAATAAGTAATTTATAATAGCCTTTAATTTTTTCAATGTGGGATGTATTACCACTCTTAATTATATATTAAATTTTTAAAAATATTCAAATTATATAATTTTTTAATGTGGGAATTAAAGCCATCTCTAATTATAATTCAAAAATTATTTAGATTTTAAAATTGTTTTATACCCTATTTTCTTTCTCTATTCCTATAACTTTTCAATGTGGGATATATTGCTACGTACTTATAATCAAAATAAAAAATATTTAAATAAGTGTTTTAAGAAAGTTCCTATAGACTATCGTGTAATAATATCTACTCTAAAAAATTATCAAATTGATAGTTTAAAAAAGTTGGAATTTTATTTATAATCAACTCTAACATCTAATATTATCTATAAATATTAATTTTTTACAAATTATTTTATACCCTATTTCTTTTTTTTTTTCTCTAACCCTAATTTCTCAATGTGAGACTAAAATTGTTTTATACCCTATTTCTTTTGTGGGATTTATTACTACTCTTAATTTAAATAGGTGTAGTGTTGTGTACTCCTAATTTTTCTATGTGGGACTCCTAATTAAAATAGTAAAGTAATTTAAATAGGTACCCTAAAAAAAGTTGGACTTTATTTTATAATCAACTCTACTTTAAAAATTGTTTTATACCCAATATCCATTATTTCTTCTCTTAATTTTCCAATGTGGGATAATCTAAAAAATCATCAAATTGATAGTTTGAAAAAGAAGGAATTTTATTTTATAACTCTAACGTCTACTATTATCTATACAAATTGCATTTTACTCTAATTTAAATATGTATTAAATCTAAAAAATTATCAAATTGATAGTTTAAAACAGTTGAAATTTTATTTTGTAATCAACTATAACATCTCATATTATCTACAAAAATTGTATTTTACTCTATTTTATTTCTTTTTTTCCCCTAATTTTCCATGCAGATATATTTACTACCCCTAATTTTTTACAAATTATTTTATACCCTATTTCTTTTTTTTTTCTCTAACCCTAATTTCTCAATGTGGGACTAAAATTGTTTTATACCCTATTTCTTTTGTGGGATTTATTACTACTCTTAATTTAAATAGGTGTAGTGTTGTGTACTCCTAATTTTTCTATGTGGGACTCCTAATTAAAATAGTAAAGTAATTTAAATAGGTACCTTAAAAAAAGTTGGACTTTATTTTATAATCAACTCTACTTTAAAAATTGTTTTATACCCAATATCCATTATTTCTTCTCTTAATTTTCCAATGTGGGATAATCTAAAAAATCATCAAATTGATAGTTTGAAAAAGAAGGAATTTTATTTTATAACTCGAACGTCTACTATTATCTATAAAAATTGCATTTTACTCTAATTTAAATATGTATTAAATCTAAAAAATTATCAAATTGATAGTTTAAAACAGTTGAAATTTTATTTTGTAATCAACTATAACATCTCATATTATCTACAAAAATTGTATTTTACTCTATTTTATTTCTTTTTTTCCCCTAATTTTCCATGCAGATATATTTACTACCCCTAATTTAAATATGTGTAGTGTTGTGTGGGATATATTGTTACTTCTAATTAAAATAGTGAATTAATTTAATAGTTATTAAATATAAAAAATTATCAAATTCATAGTTTAAAAAAGTTGGAATTTTATTTATAATCAACTCTAACATCTAATATTATATATAAATATTAATTCTCTACAAATTATTTTATACCCTATTTCTTTTTTTTTTTCTCTTACCTTAATTTTTCAATGTGGGACTAAAATTGTTTTATACCCTATTTCTTTTGTGAGATTTATTACTACTCCTAATTTACATAGGTGTAGTGTTGTGTACTCCTAATTTTTCTATGTGGGACTCCTAATTAAAATAGTAAATTAATTTGAATACTAATAATATCTACTCTAAAAAATTATCAAATTGATAGTTTAAAAAAGTTGAAATTTTATTTATAATCAACTCTAACATCTAATATTATCTATAAATATTAATTCTCTACAAATTATTTTATACCCTATTTCTTTTTTTTCTCTTACCCTAATTTCTCAATGTGGGACTAAAATTGTTTTATACCCTATTTCTTTTGTGGGATTTATTACTACTCTTAATTTAAATAGGTGTAGTGTTGTGTACTCCTAATTTTTCTATGTGGGACTCCTAATTAAAATAGTAAAGTAATTTAAATAGGTACCTTAAAAAAAGTTGGACTTTGTTTTATAATCAACTCTACTTTAAAAATTGTTTTATACCCAATATCCATTATTTCTTCTCTTAATTTTCCAATGTGGGATAATCTAAAAAATCATCAAATTGATAGTTTGAAAAAGAAGGAATTTTATTTTATAACTCTAACGTCTACTATTATCTATACAAATTGCATTTTACTCTAATTTAAATATGTATTAAATCTAAAAAATTATCAAATTGATAGTTTAAAACAGTTGAAATTTTATTTTGTAATCAACTATAACATCTCATATTATCTACAAAAATTGTATTTTACTCTATTTTATTTCTTTTTTTCCCCTAATTTTCCATGCAGATATATTTACTACCCCTAATTTTTTACAAATTATTTTATACCCTATTTCTTTTTTTTTTCTCTAACCCTAATTTCTCAATGTGGGACTAAAATTGTTTTATACCCTATTTCTTTTGTGGGATTTATTACTACTCTTAATTTAAATAGGTGTAGTGTTGTGTACTCCTAATTTTTCTATGTGGGACTCCTAATTAAAATAGTAAAGTAATTTAAATAGGTACCTTAAAAAAAGTTGGACTTTATTTTATAATCAACTCTACTTTAAAAATTGTTTTATACCCAATATCCATTATTTCTTCTCTTAATTTTCCAATGTGGGATAATCTAAAAAATCATCAAATTGATAGTTTGAAAAAGAAGGAATTTTATTTTATAACTCGAACGTCTACTATTATCTATAAAAATTGCATTTTACTCTAATTTAAATATGTATTAAATCTAAAAAATTATCAAATTGATAGTTTAAAACAGTTGAAATTTTATTTTGTAATCAACTATAACATCTCATATTATCTACAAAAATTGTATTTTACTCTATTTTATTTCTTTTTTTCCCCTAATTTTCCATGCAGATATATTTACTACCCCTAATTTAAATATGTGTAGTGTTGTGTGGGATATATTGTTACTTCTAATTAAAATAGTGAATTAATTTAATAGTTATTAAATATAAAAAATTATCAAATTCATAGTTTAAAAAAGTTGGAATTTTATTTATAATCAACTCTAACATCTAATATTATATATAAATATTAATTCTCTACAAATTATTTTATACCCTATTTCTTTTTTTTTTCTCTTACCTTAATTTTTCAATGTGGGACTAAAATTGTTTTATACCCTATTTCTTTTGTGAGATTTATTACTACTCCTAATTTACATAGGTGTAGTGTTGTGTACTCCTAATTTTTCTATGTGGGACTCCTAATTAAAATAGTAAATTAATTTGAATACTAATAATATCTACTCTAAAAAATTATCAAATTGATAGTTTAAAAAAGTTGAAATTTTATTTATAATCAACTCTAACATCTAATATTATCTATAAATATTAATTCTCTACAAATTATTTTATACCCTATTTCTTTTTTTTCTCTTACCCTAATTTCTCATTGTGGGACTAAAATTGTTTTATACCCTATTTCTTTTGTGGGATTTATTATTACTCTTAATTTAATTAGGTGAAGTGTTGTGTACTCCTAATTTTTCTATGTGGAACTCCTAATTAAAATAGTAAAGTAATTTAAATAGGTACCTTAAAAAAAGTTGGACTTTATTTTATAATCAACTCTACTTTAAAAATTGTTTTATACCCAATGTCCATTATTTCTTCTCTTAATTTTCCCATGTGAGATAATCTATAAAATCATCAAATTGATAGTTTAAAAAAGTAGGAATTTTATTTTATAATCAACTCTACTTTAAAAATTGTTTTATACCCAATGTCCATTATTTCTTCTCTTAATTTTCCCATGTGCGATAATCTAAAAATCATCAAATTGATAGTTTAAAAAAAGTAGGAATTTTATTTTATAACTCTAATGTCTTCTATTATCTATAAAAATTGTATTTTACTCTAATTTAAATACGTATTAAATCTAAAAAATTATCAAATTGATAGTTTAAAACAGTTGAAATTTTATTTTATAATCAACTCTAACATCTCATATTATCTACAAAAATTGTATTTACTCTATTTCATTTCTTTTTTTCCCCTAATTTTCCATGCAGATATATTTACTACCCCTAATTTAAATATGTGTAGTGTTGTGTGGGATATATTGTTACTTCTAATTAAAATAGTGAAATAATTTAAATAGTTATTAAATCTAAAAAATTATCAAATTCATAGTTTAAAAAAGTTTGAATTTTATTTATAATCAACTCTAACATCTAATATTATCTATAAATATTAATTCTCTACAAATTATTTTATACCCTATCTCTTTTTTTTCTCTTACCCTAATTTCTCAATGTGGGACTAAAATTGTTTTATACCCTATTTCTTTTGTGGGATTTAGGTGAAGTGTTGTGTACTCCTAATTTTTCTATGTGGGACTCCTAATTAAAATAGTAAAGTAATTTAAATAGGTACCTTAAAAAAAGTTGGGACTTTATTTTATAATCAACTCTACTTTAAAAATTGTTTTATACCCAATGTCCATTATTTCTTCTCTTAATTTTCCCATGTGAGAAAATCTATAAAATCATCAAATTGATAGTTTTAAAAAGTAGGAATTTTATTTTATAATCAACTCTACTTTAAAAAATTGTTTTATACCCAATGTCCATTATTTCTTCTCTTAATTTTCCCATGTGGGATAATCTAAAAAATCAACAAATTGATAGTTTAAAAAAAGTAGGAATTTTATTTTATAACTCTAATGTCTACTATTATCTATAAAAATTGTTTTTTACTCTAATTTAAATACGTATTAAATCTAAAAAATTATCAAATTGATAGTTTAAAACAGTTGAAATTTTATTTTATATTAACTATAACATCTCATATTATCTACAAAAATTGTATTTACTCTATTTCATTTCTTTTTTTCCCCTAATTTTCCATGCAGATATATTTACTACCCTTAATTTAAATATGTGTAGTGTTGTGTGAGATATATTGTTACTTCTAATTAAAATAGTGAATTAATTTAAATAGTTAATAAATCTAAAAAATTATCAAATTCATAGTTTAAAAAAGTTGGAATTTTATTTATAATCAACTCTAACATCTAATATTATATATAAATATTAATTTTCTACAAATTATTTTATACCCTAATTCTTTTTTTTCTCTTACCTTAATTTTTCAATGTGGGACTAAAATTGTTTTATACCCTATTTCTTTTGTGGGATTTATTACTACTCGTTATTTTTCTATGTGAGACTCCTATATTAAAATAGTAAATTAATTTGAATAGGTACTTTAAAAAATATGGACTTTATTTTATAATCAACTCTACTTTAAAAATTGTTTATTACCCATGTCTATTATTTCTTCTCTTAATTTTCTAATTTTTCTATGTGAGACTCCTATTTAAAATAGTAAATTAATTTGAATAGGTACTTTAAAAAATATGGACTTTATTTTATAATCAACTCTACTTTAAAAATTGTTTTATACCCATGTCTATTATTTCTTCTCTTAATTTTCCCATGTGGGATAATCTAAAAATTAATCAAATAAGAGTTTTAAAAAAATTGGAGACTACCACGTCGCTCGAAAAAAGCCTCAAATATATATTTATATTTATTTATTTATTTATTGATTTTAGAAAAAAAAAATTTAAAAAATTGATAAAACCTAATTAGTCCAAACACCATAAAATTCATAAAAATAGTTTTTAAAATTTTGGCCAAACCGGACCAATTTTATCAAAAAGTAGTTTTATAAAAACTCATTTATAAAAGTAATTTTTTTTTTTCATAAGCAAAGTCAAACATACTCCTAATATGTAGAGTATGATATTACCAATCTAATGTTAAAACGGATATATTGTACCTCCTCCATTTTCCTATTTTCTTCCCATTTGCCTTATTTGACAAATTACCTATTTTCTTCTCATCTCTTTTCTTTCCTATTTTAGACAACAAAATGACAACTTTATCATTTTTTTATTACAAAAAATACCCTCTTTTCATTACTAACCCCACTTTTTGCCTTACTTTCATTACTTTATTATTTTTTTAATACATACTCTTAATTGATGTGCAATATGAAATGGGAAGAAATAAAATAAATGGAGGAAGTATCACTTATGTTCACTACTCACTCACTCAAGCTTAGCCCACCTGTATAGAATTGAGAAATGGTCAAGTTCCTATAAATAGAAATTGTACACCAAACGTCTCTCAATCAGACAATCACTTAACAATAATGGCGACTACTACTACTACTACTGGCAAAGTGATCACCTGCAAAGGTATACCCCACCAGGTTTCGTTTCAATATCTGTATTTTCACTAATTTTGTAAGATTTTGATGAATTTTGTAAGATTGTTGTCACCAAGTTTAATCTGGTAAAATGTAAAAATTAAAAGCTGCGGTTGCATGGGAAGCCAACAAAGAATTAGTGATTGAAGATGTTGAAGTTGCGCCACCACAAACTGGAGAAGTCAGGATCAAGATCCTCTTCACTGCCCTTTGTCATACTGATGCCTATACTTGGAGTGGCAAGGTCTTCCTCTCTCTATATTTGTCAAACGGGTCCTTTTATATATAAAAACACTCATTTATTAATACCATTAGACGAGTTTTTAACTAATACCATGTAAAAGACGGCCTTATTCTATAATTTGAGCGTGCTCAAATTGGTTAAGATGTCATTGATGGGGTTTGTAAAGTGTGATTATTTTCTAAAATAAAAATATAAAAAAATAGAAATGATGACGTGGAACCATTTTTGGTAAAAAGTTTGAAACCGACCCTACTTTGTTAAATAGTTTATGTTTAAGGTCCATCTAAGCAAAAAGTTCCCTAACGTAATTGGGTCATCACAAGTTTCATTCTTTTTATATTTTTGTTGCAATTTAATGATGATTCATGTCAGTCGATTCCAAATCATGTTGGACTAAGGCTCTGATGATGTTGTTGTTGTTGTCGTAGATCGTACTACTTCTCAGATAATTGGTGATAGTATCTTCTTTTGGGTGTTATTTAATTTGAATGGGAATGTTTATTATGTATGATAAATTGATAACAATGAAAATTGAGAAAGATTACATGAGTAGAGAAGAATAAAGTTTAAGTGTAAGTTTTGATCAAACCAGTGATGATGAGGTGTGCGAGATTATTACACACATGTTCATTATGCTGTTTGCCTGTTTAGGTTTTTATTTGTCCCACAATTTCATTTTGTAGATGTTCGCCTTGTACTTTGTACTGTGGTTATTTATCACTGTCATTGTTGTATGGTTCGAGTTTAGGTCTTCCAATCCTCGAATTGCATTGTTCATTGTGAAATGAACTTCTTTCGTGGACTAGCTTGCCAGAGTTATTTATATATAAAACTAGTAGTGATCTATGGACTCGAACCAGTTCCAAAATTAAATCGAACGCTGAAACATGGAACAAAGGCCTAACCTATTTTGCATTGTGCCTTGATGTCTTCCCGCGATTTGTTATTAAGATTTCTGAATTTTCGTAATTTTAAATGAAAAATTCTTGCTGCAGGACCCTGAAGGTCTCTTCCCCTGTATCCTTGGCCATGAAGCTGCTGGGTATGCACCAATATAGCTGTAGATTTCACCTGGTGTTTAGTTCTGTTTGTAATAAATTTGACTTTTATATTGCTTATGCAGAATTGTGGAGAGTGTTGGTGAAGGTGTCACAGATGTACAGCCTGGAGACCATGTTATTCCTTGCTATCAAGCAGAGTGCAAAGAATGCAAATTTTGCAAGTCGGGTAAAACGAACCTCTGTGGAAAGGTCCGAGCAGCTACTGGAGTTGGAGTTATGATGAATGATCGCAAGAGTCGTTTCTCTGTCAATGGAATTCCTATTTATCACTTCATGGGAACTTCAACATTCAGTCAGTATACAGTGGTACACAACGTTAGTGTTGCTAAAATTGATCCACAAGCTCCATTGGATAAAGTCTGTCTTCTTGGTTGTGGTGTAGCTACTGGTAAGGGGTTCTGTTAATCAATAGTTACTGCCTTGTTAACTTGCTTTCTTAAGTTTATAACTTGATGTTGATCCTTATGTGCTTTCACGGGTTGATCTCTGACATCTTTGTACGGACGAATGGACAATGGTGAATATTTGTCTACACCCTACAGTTTCTGTATGATATATTTCGTATATGATATATTCTCATATGGTCATATTCATGTCAGTCTCGAGTTGGGTCATTGTTCCAACTTTGGGGGAAACAACACAAACGTCTGCCGATCAAATGCAATGGAAAAGTTGAAAGAGTTGGCATGTTTGATTGCGGGAATTTATGTATGCAGGTCTTGGAGCTGTCTGGAACACTGCAAAAGTAGAGCCTGGGTCCAATGTTGCTGTTTTTGGTCTTGGAACAGTAGGTTTAGCGGTAAGCTCTTCTGAATTTGATCGACATTAGTTTTCTTAAGGTTACCTTTGAACTTCGTTCCTTTTCAAAGTTTGTGTGTTTTGGAATGGCTGACAGGTTGCAGAGGGTGCTAAAGCCGCTGGTGCTTCAAGAATTATTGGTGTGGATATTGATCCCAAGAAGTTTGAAGTTGGTAATTTCATCATTCTTTTTCCTCCCCAAATTCTCAAAAGAAACAATCTCCGAGTATTTTTGTTAGTGTGTTTTATTTACGCTCTAAGGCCCTGTTCTTTACGGCTGAAACGAGCTGAATTGAATTAATTGGAGTAAAGCTTAGTTGAACTAAATTGAGTGGAATTGAGGTGAAGTGAAGTTAGTTGAATTAAAAGTTAATTTTGTGAAGAGATTAGTTGAACATAATTGATTGAACGTAAATAAAACTTAATGGAATACATCCAAGCAAAATTGAAAGGAGCTGAAATTAAGCCAGAAAGAATAGGGCATTACCCCTTAAGACATTTAATGTTAATTGTACGTTTCGCATTTTCTGCATGTGAGACGGTCTCTTTTGATACTAATCGTTCCTCATCATTGAAATTTAGGTTCCTTTTACTGTCGGAATCAAAGACTCGCTGTTCTTTGACTATGCGTATGATAAAGGAAAATAATGCATCGAACTGCCTGCACCTTTATACCGTTGAGAAACAGGCCGATGGTGCAATACTGCAATCTCGACAGAAACAACCATTCTATGTTTTCCAACATAGGGGAAGGATGCAATATCCTACCCCCGCTTACAATGTCGTGGGTAGTAACCACTAGGTTCTAGAGTAAAAAAGTTATTGTTGTAGTAGTATTGTTTCCCTTGGTTATCTATTTCTTCTGATTGATGCAGCCAAAAACTTTGGAGTGAATGAATTTGTGAATCCAAAAGATCATGACAAACCCATACAACAAGTGATTGTGGATCTTACTGATGGTGGTGTTGACTACAGTTTCGAATGCATAGGCAATGTTTCTATAATGAGGTCTGCCCTAGAATGTTGCCACAAAGTGAGTTCCTGCGTAATAATGATCGTCCTCTGTCTGGTTTTTCTGGCTTGACTAAAAATCACACTTGCTAATAAAACGGAACTGTTCAGGGGTGGGGAACATCCGTGATTGTAGGTGTTGCAGCCTCTGGTCAGGAGATATCTACCCGTCCCTTCCAGCTTGTGACAGGTCGTGTTTGGAAAGGAACAGCTTTTGGCGGTTTCAAGAGCCGATCTCAAGTACCTTGGCTTGTGGAGAAGTACATGAAGAAGGCAAATCCCTTATTTATATATATATATATGTTTTAGCATATTCGCATGTTATCCTTAAGCATATAGATCAACTGCAGCAGAGTTAAAACTCAGTTGGTCGAGCTTTAACCTTCCTGTCGAGCTTTAACCATTTCTAATCTGAATGAGATCAGTTTCATTGTTTCTTGTCCTTGAAAGTCTAATGCAAAAAGACTCATTAACCGTGTGCATTGTACAGGAAATCAAGGTGGATGAGTACATAACACACAACTTAACCCTAGGGGAGATCAACAAAGCGTTCGATCTGATGCATGAAGGTGGTTGCCTCCGCTGTGTTCTAGCAGTTGATGAATGATCTGAACATCCACCATAGACCGACTCGCACCAACATGGCCAACAATATAGTATTTTTTTCGTTCATATACTGGCAAATGTTTACAAGTTTACCATAATAACATGGAATTGAACCTTTCCCACTCTCAGAGGGGTCTTTGGATCATCTTTGTTTGCGACTCTAATGGTTGTCGCCTTGTCAAGACTCCGATATTATAGTCAAGGCTATAATGATCATTAACATTAGAAAAACCGTCTTACAAGTTACAATATGTTAAACATCACACCATCTCACAATGATCGAAAATGGGTGAGTCAAATAATAAAAAATAATAAAAGTTCGAAAATGGGTGAGTCAAATAATAAAAAATAATAAAAGTTAGTGAAAAGCTGATGTGACACAGTCTTAACATTTTGGAAAGTCTTAGGGATAATCTTACCCTAAGGATAAGGATGGTAGTCCTTGGTTAGGTTGTGTTGTTTTGGATTTGGGACTCGATTGTATTGGGCTGTTGACTCCGATTAACATCTCGTGTGGACCGTGGACTACTTTATCTTTTGATGAATATACTTATATTTTATCAACAAAAAAACAATACATATAATTTCAACTACATTTTAATTTTAATGTCAAAAAATTAAAATATAACTCAAAATAGTTTAAAAGCTCAAAAACTATATAGATAAGCTCAATTAAATGCATTATGGTTATATAATGCTCTTATACATCTGGTTATAGTCTTTCTTGTAGTTCAAGGCGCAGTTTAGTAAAAAACATATTGCAAAAATTTTAGAATATTTGGATCAATTAGCATATTTGACCAATTAATATGCTATTTGGATTGTTTGGCAAACACATATTGAAATAGTAGATTGAGGTTCAACATGCTATTTTAGAATATGTTGCTCCCACCAACATATTCAAAGAGTAAATTAGGAAAAAAAAAATTACATTTTTACCCCTCAAATAATATTAAATCTACTTTTGTTTCCTAGTTCTTCATTTTCTCCTATCTCTGTAAAACATACGTTTTTTCCCTAATTTATTTTTTTTCAATTTTTCTAAAAAGTACTCAGTAATATACTCCATGGATGAACACCCAAATTTTATACTTCCAGATCTATTACAAGATGTGATTAATCAATTCTCGCAAGTTGCAGCCGAGTCTCCAAGAACTAAAGAAATGTCAACTGTCCGCGATAACAATACTTCTAGTTTGATGGCAGACAAAAGAAATCGACATTAGTCATTAAAGTTGTTTGTATGATGTATTTTGAGAAATATTAGTCAATAATTTATCCATGTCCTTTCTTGTCATTTAACAAAGGAATGAGATAATCTGCTAATTTGATTCGCTAATTACCAAACACCCTTGATAAATTCTGTTAATTGAATATGTTAGTCAAATCTGCCAATAAATTCTGGTAATTATAATCTATTTATGTCAATATTAATTCGTTGTTTATCAAATAGGGCCTAAAACTAATATGTGATGCGATATAACTTAATTTGGACCCATGAAGCACCATATTACGAGGATAGATGTATCCACTAAAATGTGTAACAATCAATATGAGCATTTAGGCACATACTTCTTCTACCTTATCACTCAAGACAAGCTACGCATGCCGTGGGGACAAACCCTTTTGTGCTTCCATTATTATGCCATTTTTTCTAAATTTCCTCTTTAACAGGTTTTTCATTATCTTCTTTTATGTTAAAATATCTCATATGACATCAATAATGCTTTTCTTCATCCTTTCACCTTGCTAAAATAAGGTGTGTCGACAATTTTTGACAAACCACAATGCGAATTTTGCTTATTCATCGGTCAGTCACGCTTTTAAGTAATTAAAGTGAATTTTTAGTTAGATTTTTCGATTCTCTTTCACAATTACTTGATCCTCCACTCCAATGGTGAATCTTTGTGAAATGTTATGCACAAATACTTAAGAAAAACATGTTTCATTATTGTAAACAACGGATTAATTTCAGCATAACCAGATTGTAACGGCATATTATAAATGACAGATTTAAATAGAAAGTTTCACTAGCATTTTAAAATTAGCAGAATTAATTAGAATGTTTGGTAACTAGCAAATTACGATTAGGAGATTGTTAATTTTCTTTGTAAAATGCAGTAAAATATCCTAGTTTAGAATATGTTAACAAATATGGTGGGATAAGCAGCATATTGTAAAACAACCTATTGACCCTAAATATGCTGTTTTGATATACTGTTTACCAAACACTCAAATCAGCATATTGACTGGTCAAACATGCTAAAACCCTTGAATATAATAAAAATTGATCAATATGCCGTTTACCAAACAGGCTGGTCCTGTTTGGTAAACAACGGATTAATATCGGCAGAAGCAGATTTAGAAAGCAGATTTGACTAGCAGAATGATTTAGCAGATTTGACTAGTAGAATTATTTTAGAGGCGTTTGGTAATTGACAGTTTAAATTAGCAGATTGTTTGGTATCTTTGTAAAATGACATATAAAAACATGAACAAATTATTTATTAAATACATAAAAAGAAGGTTAGTATTTTATAAGAGGGTAGATAAGACAATTTTTTTCTTTCTAATATACTAACTCAATATGCTGGTAGGAGCAACATATTGTAAAATACTCCCTCCATTAAATTCAACATTGCACTTATACGCTTAATGCACAAATAATAAAAAAAACTATATTATAATATTAAATGTACAATAAATAGGTGTAAAGTGTTGGTATTGTGTATAATTTGTGTTGAAAAAGTGGGCATTAATAGTGTTATTATAGTATTATAGTATTACAAGTACAACCAAATAAGGAAACGTGCAATGTGGAGTTGAATGACCCGAAAAGGAATAAGGGGGCGTTTAGTTGGGGGTCTATAAGAAAGGTAAAGGGAAAAAAATTTACTCATTCCCTTTGTTGGTGTTTGTTTGACACAATCAAAGGGAATTGAACTCCCTCCCTTACCCCTCAATCTCTCTAACTCATTACCCCTCACCTCCAAGGGTATGAGATTTCATTACCCTTGTTACCCTTCAACCACTTTTTTCACCAACCACCACACTTACAATTACCACTACAATAGCCACCACCAAACCACCACCATGATGCCACCGTCACCGCCGCCACCACTACCACCGCCACCACTACCACCGCCACCACTGTCATACCACCACCACCACCGTCGTGACATCACCACCATCACTATCATGACACTCCACCACCACCACCGCCACCATCACCGCCATGACATCTCTACCACCATCATCGCCACCACCGCCATGACACCCCTACCACCATTACCGTCGTGACCATCACCACCGCTACCATAACACCCCACCACCGCCACCGCCGCCACCGCCACCGCCGCCATGTCACCTCCACCACCACCACCGTGCCACCTCTAGGCTCCGCCACCATCACTGCCGCCAATAGATAAGTGGTTGTTTGTGGTGGTGTGTGTTAGTTGTAGGAATGGGTGTGAGTGGAGCATTAGTTCTCTTCCTTAGAGTAACCAAACAACTAATTAAGTTTTAGGTAATCCCTTTCCTTTCCCCATCTTACCCTTTCTTATTTCCTTTCTCTTTCCCTTTCTCTAACCAAACGCCCCCTAAGTGTAATGTGGAGTTGAATGGGGAATAGCATATTGGACCCCTATATACTATTTCAATACGTCATTAACTAAACACTCTAAGGGAGCGTTTGTTTCGTGCATGTGTATGAGTTTGGAATCAGGAATCATACCTGGGTGGTATGGGATTGAAACTCAATACTTGATATCTTATGTTTGTTTCAATTGTAATTGGTATGGGTTTGAAACTAAGTTAGAGTTAAAATATGTAAATCCAATACTTTAAAAAATAATTTTAACGTATAAAACTAAAAATAATTTTAACGTATAAAATTATGAAAATAAAGATTTTATCAAATAATTATATAAAATGATTCGTTTACAATATGTTTTAATATTTATTTCTCACATTTTTGTTTATTGTAGTTTGATACCGATGGATATCAATCTCTTACCCACCCCCTCCTAGGGTATGAGAAACCCATACCTCATGGGTTTGAGGTATGGGTATGAAGCCCCCAAGTTTGCAGGGTATGAGAAACCCATACCTCATGGGTTTGAGGTATGGGTATGAAGCCCCCAAGTTTGCTAAACAAACGCATGATATAGGTTTGACTCATTTCAAACCCATACCTTATACTCCCTACTATCCACAAATAATGTCCCATTGTCCATTTCCGTTTATTCGTCAAAGTGTCCATTGTCCATATTTAGTAAATTTTTTACTTGTTTTTTTACTATTCTACCCTTACTAAATTCCATTTATTACCCACCCACTTTATACAAATCATAACACACTCTCTCCAATTTACATACCTTACCCAACCAAAATATTAAACAACTAAGGACATTATTTGTGGGAAGGATGGAGTATATTTCATGATTGAACAAAACACCCCCTAAATAACATAGTGATAAGTCAAATATGTTAAATCTCTCCAATATACTAAAATTTGACTTATATACGGTTTACCAACCAGAGTCTAAATCATACTCCCTCCTATTCTAACTATTCTTCCCTATTTCCTAAAACGGATTATTCAGCTTTTCTTCCCCTTTCTATATTTGGTAACTTTTACTCTTATTTTATTAATTTCTCTCTCCTATTATCAAACCCCACCTAACTCTTTTACTCATATTTTATTCATTTTTTAATCTTTGTGACCCACAATTTCTTATTTAATTCCTAATTATTCATTCATCTCTCCTATCACCCAACCTCACCCAATTTTTTACACTTATTTTACTCCCTACCTTAATTCTTGTGCCCAACTCAAAGGGGAACAATAGTTAAAATAGGAGGGAGTATTAGAATTGAAACTCATTTTGTGATAGCTCCCTCTAGGGCTGAGCATTGGTCCAGAACCGGACCAGACCCGAAACCGAATTCTACTAAATTGGGGACCGAAGACCGGACCTATAAGGAACCGGTCCTGGACCGGACCGGACCGATAAAAACCGGACCAACCCGAGACCGGACAATTTGGACCGATATCCCATTTGATCAAATTTTCTTATTTAACAAACAATAAAAGTCTTGAACAAAAACGCATACTCTAATTTGTGCTACTTTCCACATCACGCAGAAGAACGCATAAGTAATAACTAGCCAAAATAACACATTAAACAACTTCAGAATTCAGAAGTCAAAAGTTCAATAATCACAATTTTGACTCAATTCGGTCCAATCGGTCTGGACCGAAAATTTTCGGTTTTGGACCGGACCGGACCGAAACCCGAACAACATAAATTGTTGGACCTAGGACCGGACCGAAACTCAACCGGTCCGGGTTCGGTCCATTTTTCCGATCTGGACCGAGTTTTGCTCACCCCTAGCTCCCTCCTTTTAAGGAAACAAATTTAAGCATCATATTCCAATAGCCATGAAGCAAAACGGTAAAAAGAGGTAAATACATGATTGTATAGACAATAATAGAATATGGCCAAATTATGGTCTCAATACGTTTTAGATTGCTTACGTTGTTTCCGCATAACAACATTGCTGTGTCCGCCGTCGTCACGGGTCATCACTCATAATGCATATTTATAGCATTATTACCAACTTGTGCTTACTTTTTAACTTACCTATCTCTTTATGATTGTCACACACTCATAACCAACTATTTATGCTTTCATTATTTCGAGTATATATTTTGTATAAATTTCCCATAATTTTAAACATTCAATTACAACGACATCAGAGTCTTAATTATCCCGGCATATTACGAAGATGGGAGATTGGAATTCGGTTCAACTCAAAGTTCTTTCTGAAGTATTGGGTTGGGTCGCGTTTGTTGCTTGGTCTATCAGTTTCTACCCTCAGGCCATCTTGAATTTTCGTCGAAAAAGGTCATTTTCGTATGATGTTACGTTTTCATTCAATTTTTTTAACGATTCTACGTCGAATGTGTACAATGCATACGATGGTTAACATGTCCTTAGCTACGTCCACATCGAAACCAACTCTTATGTATTCGTTGACAGTGCAGCATGTACTATATATATATGTACGTCTTAATCGTAAATAATAATGTTATGTATTATTGAATTTTGCAGTGTGGTGGGGCTAAATTTCGACTTCATAGTCCTGAATTTGACAAAACATTCATCGTATCTCATTTACAATGTGGTTCTATTCTTTAGCAAGACTGTTCAAGCTCAATATCGCCACAAGTTTGGCTCGAACCAGGTTAGTCTAAGGTTTTTGGCAGGAAAAAAAGGTTCGATGACTATTGAGGTCTTAGCCTAGTGATTAATATGGGTGCATTTGTAAAAAAGGATTTTGAGGTTAGACACTTGGTTGATAGAAGACAAGACAGAAGGGTTATACGGTCGATATAAGACTAAAACGAGTCATTTAATTGATACAAACTAAAGCAATTTCTGAATATATGGCTAATAGGAATACTAATAAGTAATAATAGTTGGGTCTGAACCATCCCGGTTTTGTTATAGATGATTCATCCATCATGGTATCAGAGCCAAAGGTCACGGGTTCGAATCATGACAGCCTCAAAAGTCCTTAAAAACACGAAGTGTAAACTCAGCACACGGTATGAGAGTCTGGAAGTCTGTGCAAACTAATCACTCTTCAAGCCCAACGAGCATTAAGCCCAACAGGCATTTGAGTGAGGGAACCTAATAAGAATAGTTGAGCCTCAACCATCACGACATTGAACGCGTCAATATGATTCGCAACTGCTAACTATAGTAACACAATTTAATAGCATGACAATGTACAAAATGTCTTAGAGATGATCCTGTTTTTTTAAATCTTGTAAATCATGATTGTAATAAGAGTGATGAATTTGGACAGATGATACCAGTTGCTGCAAATGATGTAGCATTTTCAATACACGCAGTCATCCTGACTGCATTCACCCTCTTTCAGATTTTCATTTATGAGGTAAACTTACAAACTTAGTTTCTTGCAGAAATCTTGACACTCATCAGATTCTACTTAATTAAACTTGTAATTTCAACTTCTTAAGTAACAAAGATCTCATTTTACAGAGGAAAAACCAGAAATTTTCAAAAACCTCTCTGGGAATTGTCTCTGCTGTATGGATTTCCGCTGCTGTTTGCGTCTTTGTAGCCGCCATTCACAGGCATTCATGGCTCTGGCTTACTTCTGTTTTCAGGTACGATTTAAATCGTTCCCTCCCTATACATATCATTTTTTTTCTTGTAAAAATTTATAAACTTTTTAAACCATGCTTCATTTTTAACCTTTCTGCAGCACAATTCAAGTCACAATGACAGTGATCAAATATATACCCCAGGTAAATATTTCTTAAACCAATATCATTGCCCATTGTCTCAAATAACCCTGTGATTTAGACGGCCTTATAGTCCTATACCAACGTTAACAATGCAAAATGATTGTTTACATGTAACCAATACTGGTGTTAGTCCAGCAGTAACTGCTTTAAACCATTACCAGCTGAGGCGATGATCACTTGGCCACTGCAGCGCCTGAAAGGATGGTTTACATGGTCCATG
Source organism: Silene conica (assembly GCA_029255685.2). Lineage (NCBI taxonomy): Eukaryota > Viridiplantae > Streptophyta > Magnoliopsida > Caryophyllales > Caryophyllaceae > Silene > Silene conica. Next base: position 73,920,544 of record CM055318.2, on the reverse strand, counting down.
TGGTGGTGCGGGAATGTATGGGTCCGGAGGTTAAACCCCTCGTCACCAAAAAAAAAAAAATACTGAAAATTGTGTCGAGAGTTATATTGAGGAGTATGAACCTAAGAGGTCTGAATTTGCAGGCATTCATGAATTTTCGACGAAAAAGCACAGATGGGTTCAGCATTGGTAACATTTTGCTGGATTTGCTTGGAGGATTGACAAATTATGGACAAATGGCTGTGCAATCATTAGACCAAAGTGAGTCGTGTGACAATTACGTTTAATTTTGTTGCTAATACTCGTAATTTCTTCATTGTGGTTTCTCAAATGTACTAATCTTCATTCTTCACTTTAACCTTCTTCCTGCAGAATCCTGGGTTAACTTTTATGGTAACATTGGCAAAACTTTGCTTTCACTGGTATCGTCTTCCTCCTTATCACAGTAATTTATCCTTGTACTTTTATTTACTTAGTACTACCTCTGATTTCGTATGATATTCCCCTTTCTGTTTTGGTTTGGTTTAATAACATTGATGTTCCTACTTTCCTCTTTTGGTTAACTTTGTGTGATCCAAAATCAATTTCATGTATTGTGTGGTCCAAATTAATCTCCTTATTTCTTGTATTAAAATCAAGGGGAACAACACAAGAAATCGGAAAGAGTATTATTCATCGATATTGTACAATAGATTTATGGTCTATGTTACTTAGACTCGACTGCAAGTCTTGGACAGCGGACGTGGTTGTGAAAAAATCACGATTTCTTTGCTGCCTGGCCTAAATGAATCTTTTATGAATGTCATGTCAATCCCGAACACTTAATACTACGACTCTACGAGTAGTTTATAAGAGAGTAAACATATGAATCCTGTGAATTGCAGGTGTCAATATTCTTTGACATTTTGTTCATCATTCAACATTATGTGCTCTACCCTGCAAGCAAAAGGGCACTTCCTACTACTCAGTCGCAGATCAAAGAGACTACTGAATTCGAAAGCAACGAGACTGCTAAATTCTCGAGTATATAGACAGACAAACAGACAGACCGACTTCTTATTCTGCACAGAAGCCATATATTTATGCAGCAAGCCAGCAAAACAAGTTTTCTGACTTCATGACACGCAATTCCACGTTGAATCAAGTACTCAAGTAGTCAAGCAACATATTTTTAAGAGGAGAACGCTCATACACTCAATTTACGCCCTATATAATGAAGATAGAATATTACTCGGAATTCAGTATCATCAGATGATGCCCTATTATTGTCTAGTTTAATATGTGAAATGGTTTATGTTTCTCTCCATAGGTTTCACTTTTTTTTCTATATGTGTAAATATCATAAATGAGGATGAAACTTGGGATAAATGGTACCCATTTACATTCTTTTCTTTATATTCTCTTACATTTTATTACCAATGGCCTAAACACTTGACTCCATGTCAATGCCAATTCCGTCAATAACTAGTTTTCATTGTCGTGATACACTGATACCAATTCCGTCAATAAGTAATTCTTAGCATAAAAATGAATATAAGCACCGATCAAACGCAGATTCCATGACCCGAGCCATGACCTAACTAGAAAAAACGACTAGAGCGCCAGCTCATGGACAATATGATAGACCGTCACTCTAAAACACGAGTTGCCCTAGCCATGCCTAGATCTTACTAATTTGATGGACAAGCCATGTGTCACGGTCCGGTACTTTTGCCGGATCGTGGTGTGCACCCTTGCCCGACTCTACGGCAAAAATGCAAAGCAACAAGGTGTTGGACCAACACAAGGGTCTACTAGCATGTATCTCGGATCTCGGGGTGTGTTTGGAATTCTAGTCACGATTATCAACGTCTGGCACACGGATGCAATAAAAGTAAGGAATACAATTATTGAATGCAATAAGACTCTGTTCTTTCTGGCGTAATTTCATCTCATTTCAATTTTGCTTGGTTGTATTCCGTTAAGTTTTATTTATGTTCAATCAATTATGTTCAATTAATCTCTTCACAAAATTAACTTTTAATTCAATTAAATTTACTTCACCTCATTTTTCACTCAATTTAGTTCAATTAAGCTCTACTCCAATTAATGCAATTCAGCTCGTTTCAGCCGAAAAGAATAAGGCCTAAGAAAGCATAAACGGACTTAATGGTGAGAAACGGTATTTCACTGACTAGCACCTCTCATAAAGGCAAATTTGATATTTCTTGTCTAGTAGCAGTGAACATTGATGTTGCAAATAACGATATGTTTTCTAAACTCCCAAAAATGTATCTTAAACTAAAAACGAGACTCCAAGATTCGACAAACACAAAGTAGTGTTGGAGTACTAAATGATACAAAAAACTTGAAATGAAAATACAAAAGTGAAATAAGAATCTAAGGCCTGGAAGTGAAAGGACCGCGCGCGCAAATTATTGGCTATGAAGCTAGATTTACGGCTAAAATATGCGACTCCTTACACCATGCATGGCATGAGGCCTATCCAACCAGGCCCGTTTTTTACCTCACCGCCTTTTATTTGTGTCACCTAAACTAAAAAAAAATTAATTGTCAAATACTATCGATTAAACGCTCTACGTTGCAATGAGTGGATTATACCACCATAGTTATATAATTCATTGTACATATTTTGAGCTTTTTAATAGAAATTTCGAGCTTTATTATAAAGAATATGAGCTATATGGTAAAATTTATGAACTCCTTGACAAAATATTGAGAATCGAAAATTATTATACAACTACAACACAATACATACAAGTTGAACGATATTTTAATTTTAATATAAAAAACTAAAATATAACTCAAAATAGTTTAAAAGCTCAACAGACATAAACAGAAACTCAACAAACATCAACATATTCAACAATCACATTTCAGCCAAAAAATCATCTTTTTAGTGTTAACTTGCAACATTACACGTGATTTTTATTATTCCATGAAAATTTGGTTTATACTTTTTGAAACACGTATTTTAGAACATTCTTGTTTTTTACTAAAAAATTGACTTATCCAAAAATATTAAAATAAAAATCGAATATATGAAAAAAAAAAAGGAATTTTCATGGTATATCTTGCGTGAGTGTTTAATCAAATTCTAACATACACCTTAGATTTCTAAGAAACATTTGATATAATATTTAGAAGGATAACTATAAAATTTTACTAATATTTAGAGTATCTTACAATAATTTATTGAGTTTAGGATATCATGTATAATTTGAAAACGTAATTGCTAAATCCCGCACATGATTTTACCCTATCCCGCACATTTTGTCCCTTTTTCTTCCATAATTACCCTTCACTTAAAAAAAAGGAAAAAAAAAAGAAAAGCAAACCATCATCATCCCCGACTGCCCTTACATCTTCCTCCTCACTATCCCCGACTACCTCTCCTCCAGCGCCGACCACTCTGATCCCCAAATCGATGACCACCTCAACCGTGTGCTATTTACCATCTTATTCCACCATACTCAATTAATATGTGACTCATCAAACCTCCGCAATCGATTTTCCGTCGACAGACCCTACCCATGTCGCCGTTGACTTACCCCTTCCTCTGCGACTACCCTGAACCCCTCGATGTCAACCACCCTACCCTACCTAGCCTAGCCTCGCCGTCGACCACCCAACCCAGCGTACTTCGAGATTTCATACATACTTCGATATAAATTTGTCTCACAGCCACTTTATCCAACCACTTCACCGTCGATACACCCTACCCACATCGCCGTCGAAATAACCCCTTCCTTCCCTCTCCATCGCCGGTGGACTGGTGGGTCGGTGATAACGGGGATTTGTCGTCATTTCTCGATCAAAAACAATTTGTAAATCCCAATTAAAAAGTAGTATTTAATCGGGGTCGGACATGAAGATGGTGGGGAAATTTGCCTAGTTATGTTCTAGTAATGGTCTAGTCAGGGTAATAGATTTTGATGAATGATTAACAAACTAAGAATAAACTAGGAAATTAACTAGATTAAATATCAATAAAAGGGAGACTAGGATGTCGGGTTTCTATGAAGGGTAGTCAATGAAACAAGCAAATGGTCGACTAAGCTACAGAAGGTATCGGTCTCGGCTTATCTCCTCTTTCGAATCGACTTGCCTTAGGTCAATGTCACCCTACCTATCGCTATGGAATCACTCAACGAGAGTCTCGAACTATCGCGAAAGACAAACAAAGGTGACAAACAAAGCCCAACTTTCGTTGCGGCAATTTATCAAACACCTAGCATGCACACTATGAATAACCTCTACAAATGAGCAACTAAGCCTAATATCAAGCAAGATGCATCATTAACTACCCAAAATAGGCCCCCTAACCCTAGATAAGGTCTACTCACTCATGCTTAAGCAAAGAATGTAAACTGATGAGTAAATATGGGTAAACATGTTAATTGCTAGAAATGTAAACAAATCAAGATGAAAACTCAAAGGAAATGTAAACAAACGAATAAAAAAATAAGTAAGAGAAGGAAAGATTATACCACTAATTGCATAAAAGGTTGGAACTTGGATACACAAGAAGGATTCTTTCAAACCTCTTCAAATTACACCCAAAAACCAATTTGTAGACTAATGATCGAAGAACTAAGATGATACTAGGAGAGATTAACTAAAAGATTAACTAAAAGATTAAGAGAGTTATTGAGTGATTAAGTGAATGGAATGAGTTTTGTAGCCTAAAATATCTAGTAATGAAACAGTAGAAAACCCTAGAAATGCGTGCAAAAGTTGCGTATCTAAAATTGTTCTAAGTGCGGGTTTATATAGTGCGCGAAAATTTGAGAAGGGGCTCCCAGCCGGTCGACCGGCTGCCGGTCGACCGGCTGAGGACACTGAACCAAGTTTCTGAAAAATCTCGAATTTTGCTTTGCTTCCCAGCCGGTCAACCGGCTGCCGGTTGGGTACCGGCTGAGGACCTTGATCAAAGCTACTAATTTTTGTACCAAACTCTTGAATGCACTAGGGCTCCCAGCCGGTCAGCCGGCTGCCGGTTGGGTACCGGCTGAGGACCCTATCTTCATAATCTGCCAACTTTTGTTTTTCTTCGCAATTTCTTGAATATGGCTGTAAAATCCCGTATTTTCGTAAATAATATTTTAAAGGTTTTAAATTATTTTACGGAATAAAATAATATTTTAATATAAATTGTTAAGTTATTTTTAAATCTTCCGTTAAGATCCGTCTTAAGAAACCTTAAGTTCTTAAGGTGTTAATAACTTGGTATAACTTAAACCCGACTCATAAACCCGTTCACAAAACAAGTGACCCGATTCATTTAAGAAAGGACACTACATAAACCCTCCATCGACATCTCAAAACACAAACACTGTTACATTCATTTCTTCATTTCTCCTTTTCCTTCAAGCTTAAGATCAACTTTTCAAGCTCTTCCCGTACTCAAATCGCGGTAATCATACGTTTTCGGAATCCTTGCGAAATTTCCAAGACATCTATCTCTTTCAATTTCGATTTCGTTCAACCCGAAAAAGACGTTGTTTTGGCTTATTTCCGTTCTAGGGCTCTAAAACTCGTTTTCTTTGTTATAAGAGCGGATTTAGAAGATCTTGAGGTCGATAGCTTCATTGTTGAAGAGGAGCTAGGAGCATAAAACGCTTTTGAGGTGACGATTATGAGAAACTCGGCCTTTTTGTTAAATAAGCACATTTCTTGATATTGTTTGTTGAAGTTTCTGATTTTTATGATGATTGTTGTTGTTTATAGATTTAGAAACATGTTAGGGTTTAGTCTTATATGACTTTCACATGATTGGTTTGATGTTCATATGATTATTTGCTCATTTTCAGTTTTGATATCCTTAAGACGAATACTAGGTGTGATCTTAATATGACCTTGTTGTTGAAATTAATGCTTGCTATTGCATTCCATATGTGTTATATATGCTGGGTATCACTTACTTGTTGCGAATTTGGAGAATTAGTATCGATTTAATCGAATTTGTGGTTTCCTGTAAGACGCGATTTTAGGCTCAGGGACTCTGAGTCGGTCGACCGGCTAGGAGTGCGTTTAAGGTGTTTTGCGTGTTTTTGAGAATTGAGCTGAAGGGGTGCTCAGCCGGTAGGTCGGCCGCCTGTCGACGGCTGAGGCACCTTGTCCTTTGTATTTTCGTATAGAATGAAGAATAGGGAGATGATCTCCCAGCCGGGTGGCTACTGGCGGCCGGTCGACCGGCTGGCCGGGGATCCTTCCTCATAGGTCGTTGTTTTAAAGGCTGTTATGGTGTAAGAGTTGTCAGACGGTTGGCCGGCAGCCTGTCTCTGACCGACTGGGAGCCCTTTTTCACTTTAAAATCGTTTTATCTTTTGATCGGCTAGTCCGATTTGTTTGAGACTCGTTTTGTATGCCTTGTATGTGTGTTTGAGGTCCCCAGAGGATGGGCGACACTATATTGGGTTCGGGAATGGAGAGAGGATAGAGACCCCCTGGTCGGGTAACCGAAAGGGAAACCGGCTCTCCCTCAACTTAGTTCCCGAGATCAATTAAGTGTTGTTTAGAAGTCTAGAAGATTAGGACTAAGGACCTGGTTGTAGTATATATCGGAATATGTCTGAGTTGGGACCGTTAGAGTACGATATATATGCTGATGTATTGATGCGTATTAAGGTATGCCTTAAGTTGGCCTCTGAGCTTAATACGTGAACTAGTTGCCATATATGGGGATATGCCTTAAGTTGGCCTCTGAGCTCATACATGTTATTATATGATCGCGTCAGTCTATGCCTTAAGTTGGCCTCTGAGTCTAACGAGTAGAGTAGTTGTACAACGGGGTAGCTAGGGTGTGATGCCTTGCATGGAGTACAGTTGTTGATGCTAGAGTATGCCTTAAGCTGGTCTCTGAGTCTAGTGTTTTGTGATGTAGTAAGGGAGTATGCCTTAAGCTGGCCTCTGAGTCTCTTACTTGTGATTGTGAACTTGGATGCTAGTCTATGCCTTAAGTTGGCCTCTGAGTCTAGTGTCTTGTTGCTTAGCAAGGTTTATGCCTTAAGTTGGTCGCTGAGTCCTTGTTTGTGAAAGTGAATTGGTATCTAGGTTATGTCTTGAGTTGACCGCTGAACCTTTATACCTGCTGATTTGCATCTGCTTGCTTGGGTTGGGGTACAGTGTCAGATGTTGTTGATTGATTGCGATAGATAGAACGTATTGATTTTAGAACTGTTCATCCAAGGCATTGGATGACTCTTTGGCTAGTTTCGTAAATGGTTTGGATTGAAAGACCCCCCGGCCGGGTAACCGGAAGGGAAACCGGCTCTCCTTCCAAATAGTTTCCGAAGTTGGTTGAGAGCCTTGCATAGGTATTTGCATGTTGACTTAAGATTCAGAGATTGAGATTTATATGCTTCACATGTTTTATATATGCTGGAGTATGTTGTACTGTTTATGTGATACGTGTCGTTACAAAAGGTGGCTAGGAGAACTCTAGTCACTCCCCATTGATTGTGGCGTACATGTTTACATGTATGTAGGTACATGACAGGTTGGCAGAGGGGTTTGCATGGAGCTAGCGATCTATGATCCGTTATTCATCGATTGACTTACACTTTTGCGTTAGCTAGACTCTAGACTTTCATTTCAGTTTTGAGTGCCTGTAGGGATGTGTCATCCCAGGCTGTTTGTATATATTTTACTTTCAGTACTTAGACATTTATACTTATCTATGTTTCTGTTTATATCAGTTGTTTCAGTTTCAGTTTTAATTCACCTCGTTTTTATGCATGTTAAAGTTTAAATTCCGCGTAAATTTTGGCATGTTGCATGTTTTATTTTTCCGCTGCGACGAGGGGTTTTACAATGGCCAAGTGCGGGTACGGTTCTCAGCCGGTGGACCGGCTGCCGGCCGGCCGGCTGAGGACCCCATTTTTCTCTTCTTGCTCTTCTCCCATGAGTCAATGTCAAAGGGGCTCCCAGCCGGTAGACCGGCTGCCGGCGCCAGCCAACCGGCTAGCGTCCCCTATTTGCCATTTCCTCTATTTTTCTCCTCTTTTTGCATCGAATCCTCGTCGCTTGCTCCCGTTTCTTCATCCCCGCCTCAAGGTCTACACAAATGGAAACCAAATACATAGAATAGAGGAAACGGGCATAAAATCAAACAATGGCACGCAAAACGGTGACGAAACGGGATCAAAATGAAAGGAATAGTAAGGAAAATAATGACTAAATTGGGATTTATCAGTTGTCTAGAGGGGCAATTGGCTACGTTTTCTCTCTGTTTCTATCTCTTTAGGGTTGGTTGGGAGTGGAAGTGATAGGTGTAGAATCTGAATAAAGTGTAAATATGTGCGGGATTAAGTAAAATTACGTGTGAGATTTAGCAAGTCCCTTGAAAAAACCGAGAATCATATATTTATCTAATGCAGAAGCCAAGCTGCTGACGTGGCATCACTAGAAAAAAGCTTTGTCCTACGTGTCGCGTTGTAAAGCATCCTAGAGCTATTGTCCAATTAGATTCATCCTAGAGCTATTGTCCAATAACATTCAAGATATGGTATAATGGTATAACTATTCCAAGATTTCACGGACTAAATCTATGGAATCACAAGATTTCATTCCATATATTGAAACAATAAATAATGACAGTTTTGGCTGAAGATTAATTCTGTAGCACGGCCTAAATCCTAGAGTTACCAATCCATAATCACCGAACAAAAAAATACCTACAAGTATTTTTTAGACTACATTTTCGATTTACATATGGGTCGGAATAATTACGGGTCGGAATACCTACAAGAATTTTTTAGACTACATTTTTTTTATGGTTTAATCGTTATTAAATATAAGTCAGAATAATTACTCTTCGTCGGTATATACACTTATGTGAGCGTCGTGATTTATTAGACTACATTTTCGATTTATTGTAAGACATCTGACTATTCACGTGAATGCGAAACATTTTAACAACTACGGAGTATTTATTTAATATAGTAAATAGTAAATGAGTGGTCATTTATTAATTTTGGAATGTCTTCGTGTAAGATATCGTGCGTAATAACTGTTATTTATTATATGAACATCTTTAATAAATATAATTAAAAATACGTTTTTTAACCCAACTATACATCTACTACTCACGTCTCATCAGATTATTTACGTTTTGCTTTTATTGTACGATATGTAATATAAAACTTTATTTTATATATGGGTTACATATTTTAAAAATGGTGCAATGAGTAATTAAAAGTATACAAATTCTATTGTAAGTCTTGATCATCTTAATGAACAACTATATGATAGCTCATGTATACCGTCATACCGACATGGGTCATAAATAATTCAAAATTTATTTATATGTATATAATTAATCAGCTTTCTTTGATATTATTAATTACGGTATTCATCTAAAGTTAAAAACAGACCACAGTAAATAATTAATTTGCTTATCTCCAATATTATTAACTATGTTCATCTAAAGTTTAAAAAACAGACCCGTGAATTTCACGGGTTACAACCTAGTATATTTATATTTTAGCAAAACCTAAAAAACAATTAAGGAAGGAGTTGGTGGAACGAATTAGGGTGAGACCGTAAGATAACGACTAAAAAAAGTAAACATTTTAGACTTTTTGATTATCAGATTATATATCTTCATCTTCTTCAACTTTTCATCCTAATCTCACCGTCTCCCAAGAATTCGATCCACATTTTCGGTATGTTTTTCTTTCGACTTTTATTTCAATTTGAGTTACCTATTTTGATTCATCTTTACCTATTTAAATTTGAATTTAATTGGAGTATTTGAATTTTATTATGTGTATTTTTATTATCGCAATTCAAAATCTTTTGTTTTTGAATGAATCTTGATTTTGTTCAATTCAATCCATGCCGTTTTTTGTTGAAAGTTTAATCATTCTGCAATTAATAAGTTTGAATTATGTGAATGATCCATTTCAATTGTTTGACGAGCTGATTTGCTGGTTTGAATTGTATGTGTTATCATCATTTGGGGCGAAAGAATTGGACTTTGTCGCTTTATCGATGTTCATTACCTTATGTTTTGGGGGAAATTCGATTGCTGTTTGCTTGAATTCTATACTGATGTTATGTTTGAGGAGGGGGTTGCATTTGAGGACTTTTTTAGGGACAATTAATCAGCAGTGACAGGAATCTAGGACTTTTAGAAGGACTATTAATCCCTATCAATAAAAAACAAAGTGACTTGTGTTCTCTTCCCCGTCTTGATGTTGGAACTAATCCACGGAATGGGGGAATAAGGAGATAAGGAAGCTGGTATGGTCCTGTCTTTCCCGAGGTGTAAATAACCTCTGGTCTCACTGTCAAAGCTCCTGGGATCCTGGTTGAACATTAGGGCTTAGGCCTTCATTTTTTCCCCTCTGCTGGCCGAGCTGAAGGGGGCTCGTCACAGTCATCAAGAAGAGGAAGGGGATTTAAATTTGAGACATATCGTCCACAATACTAGACAACCAGTAGGCTAAAGCCTCTTCGGTGACTTGTTGAGACGCTTGTAGGATATACCGTTTTGTTAAGGTGCAGAGTTGGTCTCAAAAGACCTGTTATTTTTTCCATTCATCTTTGATAGGTTGTAAACACACTCGACGAAAAAACATTACTCCGGGCCTTAATGACTCCTGCCAATTGCAAGGTACGGAGTGTGGGATGTACGTGCCTTATCCTTGTGTAGTTGTGTTAGCAACACAAAGAGGAATGCATTGAAGGACCCCTGCTTCACAAACGAAAGAAATGCACCACTTTAGTAAGCCATTTTATTTTTTTCCGTCGTGATCTGAACCCAAGAGTATCGAGTCTTCAGCTCCATTGGAAATATAGAGAAATAGTCATCACTTCACAATATTTTAATATGCAGCTGTTTAATAGATGATATCGCACCTCATCGTGGATTAGTGGCTTACATAATATGTGTTGTGGTTCATTGTAAGCGCTCGGATAGTATGTTGTATATGACAAATTCCCCTTTTCACTAAAATGAGAACCCAAAATAGTTTCTACTTGTTGGAAACTTAAGTCTGCTAGGTATTCTTTATAGTTCATTTTTCATCTGAAAAGATGTTACTTGCAGTTCTAGAAAGAACTTGCATTTTCTTAAGATTCATAAGACTCACTCTCTTCTTCATTCTTGTTCTTCAAAGCTATTCCATTTGGTGATTAGAAGAGGATATTGGGGATGATGGACTGTGTTACTCCGACTCTCTGACACGGGTGACATGGGTGTCGTGTCTTACATGTGTCGAGTGTCAAATACAGTTATTTTGTGCGAAATTGAATGTTTTTGGTCTTAAGTGAAGTGTTGAAGTGTCGTATCGGTGTCGGACACACGACATGGCAGCTAATCTAAGTGAAGTGTCAGAGTGACATAGATGATGGATTATGCTCCAAATCAGTGTTTAATCGGGCTAGGTGGATAGAAATTACCACACTGATATGTATAGTTCTTTCTGATTCATGTTAGGGTACATTGTTTTCACGTTGTCAAAACAATGGATATCATCCAATATATCACTCGCACAACTTGCAACTTTTGTAGCTTATCACCTAGTCCGGAATATATCTACTAATAGGTTTACATTAGGTTAAAGAAAAAGGGAAACACTGGCGAGACTGTTGTGAAGTAAGTGCCATATTAGATAAGACTCCCTCGGTCCAATTCATTTGCTTAACTTTTTTATTCTTTGTGAGGGGTATTTTAATCAAAGGTAAACAAATGATTGGAACGGAGGGAGTATTTTCTGGCATGAATCCATTTCCATGAGTGGAGTTTTGCTGTTTTTCATTATTTGATTTTGGTTCTTTTTTCTTTCGTGATGCGAGTTGTCGTGACCTTTTTCTTCTCCGTTATATTCATTTAACTTTAGCTTTCGTTCCCTAGTATCAATGGCTGACTGTGAATTGATTTTCTTAAGAAACATGTGACTATGTGAGTGCAATAGATACTTTAGTGTCTATACTAACATGTATGTACTTTGTTCAGGTGATACATGGCTTCGACTTTCCGAGCGTTTTTAAACAGTCCTGTCGGTCCCAAGACTACTCATTTTTGGGGCCCAGTAGCCAATTGGGGTTTTGTTGTAGCTGTAAGCATTGATATTATACAGAAAGATTTTGATATAGTTTCGTACGCAGTTTGTAGATGAGCTTTCAACTTATTGCTTGCTATACTGATGGAATTTGCAGGGGCTTGTTGACATGAACAAACCTCCAGAAATGATTTCTGGGAACATGACTGCAGGTTGAGTTTTGATCACTTTTGCTCTTCTGCTATGTGCAGCTCATAATTTCAAAATGCCATTCAAGTTACTAATGTTTGTGTATTTGTTTTTTGCAGCCATGTGCGTCTACTCGGCGTTATTCATGAGGTTTGCATGGATGGTACAGCCTCGTAATTATTTACTTCTGGCTTGCCATGCTTCTAATGAGACTGTCCAAATGTACCAATTCTCTCGATGGGCCAGGGCAAATGGGTAAGTTTTCTTATGAGTTCATTGATGTGAGTAGTAAATTGCTGGGTTACCTCGTTCTTCATTCTATAATTGGGTTTACCTTACATGAACCTTTCTTAAATATTGTAAAGTTTCTTAAATGATATGTTGTGGATTCAAATATAAAATAATTGAGTCAGCCTCATTTTACCTCTTCTTTTGTAAACTCCGGGTTCTATTATGTTGAGAATGTAAGAAGACAAGCTGTAGTAGTCATGAATTTAGAACTGTTAAAAGTGACCCTGGTAGACACAAACTGACCGAGCCGAAAGTGACCTTACCCAAACTGACTCGACTTGGCAGTCCCGAAATGACCCGAAATAATTATTTAAGGCAAACTCCTAACTCGAAATGACCCAAAACAACCTGGCCATAAGGGACCCGCCGTCCCACATAGCAAGTCCCCTCACTATTTTACATCACTTTGTTTGTTTGCTTGAGCCTACCAAATCGCGCCTACTAGGCCCCACCATTAAGCACTAGCGAAGGTTTACCTATCGTGAGCAACAACAAAAGCTCACTGATTGCATATCCGCATCTTTTCCCCTCTTGCTTTCCTCATCTTTTTACCCTAATCAACGTAATAATAGCAAAACAGAGGTACCTTTTTCGGCGTCGCGGTGGCGGTAACAGAAAAGCCCAAAAATAGTATTGTGTTACCCGTCTTCGATCTATAACGGCACAATTACATGGGTGCAATCCCGGCCCACAGAGTAAACATAGTTTTGGAAACAGTGATGGACTTGAGCAAGAGACTGCCCAACCTTAGACTAGGATCATCCACTAAAGTTGGTGCCAATGTTTTATGAGTACAATGGTGTAGGAGTAGGATAATTAAGTTATAAACACTTGCATCACTCTAGCATGACTTTCATCACCTCTTTTTCTTGCATCAACGGCGTCTCTTCTTGTTTAGTTGATGTAGCTGAAGTTATCCACTTCCGATTAATAACAATGTTTTGTGCTCCATTTCTTGTTGTTTTTGGTTGATTTTTAAAGTGAAGGTTTGACCTGTTTGTTGAAAGAAAGTTGCTACATGAGATGCCAGGCAGCATAACTATGTCTAAGAGAAAAGCTAAGATGATTTAGAATTGGAGAGGGGAGCCGCTATGGCCTATGTGGGACAGAGACTCCCCTTACCAATTATAAAAAAAAAAAAAAAAATCACCCTTTGATGACGTTCACCCATTTTAATATAAATTGTTTCAAATCAACTCTAGTTTTGTAAATATTTTGGGTTTAACTTTAAACCCTAGAAGCAAAAAAGGAGTAGAAGTTTGTGTAGCTTTGGTTAAACCTATAACTTATTTGAAAAATAAATAACTTAAGCAAGGGTAGACACCTCGACTGGATGTAATGGTACTTATTCCAAAAAGTTTACACTGTGGTTAGTTAATGTACGATAAAAATTGGCATGTTCTTTGTTAATTCCTTGAGTATGCATTTGATCTTACTATTCTGCACTTGTATCAGGTACTTGTCTGAAAAGAAGGAGGTAGAGAAAAGCCCAGAACTGTGATTTTTCCCTTGCCATTGAATTCCTCGTATTTATTTTTGGCAATTGCATCTTGCTTTTCACGATTGCACTCCCCGCTTTTGTGCCCATGTAAGCTCAGATTTCAGGGTTTTGCTCAAAGATCAATAATCTCAAGTGATTTTCTTTATTTCTTGTCAAAATGCCCTCTTTCCATGATTCCGTCTCTTGTTGAAATATGTTCTAATCTTGACTCGTAACAAAGATGTGTTATGAGCTATGTTAAACCAAGTACATGAGCAATTGATCTGTGACAATTAACTGCTTTTTTCTGGACTAATCGTTGATTGTCAGAACTAAAGTTTTTCTTAGATGGTACTCCAATATTCAAGAATTTACGACAGAAAATCATGTAGCGAATACAAATCTTTGTTCTTTGCAACTGCCATTTTGTAGAACTGCTATGCATATTATCAATGGCAAGCTCCCTCTGTCACAGGAATCCTGCTGTGAAACAAAACCTGTTATGGGGCTCGGCTCTTCAATCGTTGAGTAGCAGTGTTTAAAACCCGTGGCATTGTCATCGTTTCCTTTAGAAAGCAGGGGTGGAAAAATCAGGCCACCCTTGTCTGTTTCACCTCAAATAAAATTCGATTATCATGCCAACTCTAATACTTCGATAGAACAAAAAAAAGTTGTGATTTGGCATATTTCGATTTTGATGCCAAGATGTAGGCGGTGCGTGAAAAATTAATCACAACAGCATAAAATGTATAGGTATAAATGAATCTCCATAAAAGCCAGTATGTAATTAACTCCCGGTGAGTAACATGAAGGAGATGTTATATGCTTCGAAGAATTTAAGTTACATGTATGCACAAAATGTGCAGAATCAGAATTGTGAATAGTTAGGTATATGCTATAGCTCGGTATGAGGGTTGACATGATACAACTCCAAGCTGGTTGGTTCAGTTGGGATGTGGTCATGTGCGGTCCACTAGGGCACTACGCCAAAGCGTGCAGCTCACTGAGCCATGTCACCCTCATAATCACCAGTCACCACCAGCTAACACGAATACCGACTGCATCAATGTTCCCATATTCATTACGAATACCGACTGCATCAATGTTCCCATATTATGAAAGAAATTAAGCACATATGCCTCGTAAGATATTGATCCAGATGCTCGTTAGCTTAGCATGTGAAGTTATTAACTGCAGCACCAACGTTTAAAACTCGTCAGTATAAAAGCTGCCCTCGTGAGTCGTGAGTTGCTACTCTGTTTACACCAAAAATAGACAGGACTTTACGGAATTGGACACATGCTCATCGCACCATTATTTTCACATTAACATTATCTTCAAAGAGTCATAACTGCTCAATAAAAACCCAAAGTGCAAACAAGAGAATAAACAATCACCCAAGGTAAGCAAGCTGGTAGGGGTAGCATATCGTGCTTTATTATATACAGCGATTCTACAGCACTTTTCAAATTCTAATCTATCATTCTAATAAATAAGAAACTATACAACAACGCCCTTCATAATTGAAGGGCTTGGAATCAAACTACATGTTTCATTTTCATTTCCAGCTAAAATTAGCAAGAGGGGAACCCCGCAAGGGAAACGTATGGCTATGACTGAGCAAGACCTTGCCAAGAGGTCTCAAAATCAAAATAGAGCATACCTGTGTCTATGGGGCTCGTCTGTGGGGGTACGCCACTCATATCAAACTCCTCTCCAACTGTTTCATCCACCAGCCATCTTTCAATATCAAAATAGAGACCGGTTTCGGAATCCTTCTCGACATTTTGCAGAAAATCATGGGGACCCATTTCTGTGCTGTTTGGTGGATTCAATTCATTCAAAGTACTGAACGGAATACCAGTAAGACACTGCATCGGCAAGACTCCTAATGCCTGATGGCCTTTTTGTGGGATGTTGGGAGGCATATCTGATGGGGGGACCAAGAAGTCAGTGACAGAAACACTTTGTGCTTCTACTGGATGTTGTTGACTGCTCTGAAAAGCTCTCTTCAACGCATTAGATGTGCTGCAAGTAATAAGCGGACTAGAAATACTTTGAGCTTGGTGCATTGATGCCTTTGTATATTGGTTATCACTCCCTAAAGCAGCAGGTTGACCACAACTCGTGAAAGGTGATGTTGGTGTATGAGGAGTAGGAAGACCATATCCGGGTAACTGTGAAGTCAATGTTCTTGTATTTGACTGACGATAAACTGGGTTCCTAACCAATCGAGAAGAAGACCCTTGTAAGTTAGCAGCTGTGTTATCAACAGATTTAACTGCTGAATTGTCACTGTCTTGCCAAATCAAAGGAGCTCGAGCAGACACCCCAGGCCTGGCTGTGAGTCCATGCCTCTTAAGTATAGGAAGAGACGCAGCCGTTCTAGGAGCCAGCTGTGCGACTCTATTGCCCTGCGTACCACTGTTCCGAACTCTCAAAAGTTGCTGAGAAACCAAATGTCTCTGATATCCATCCCTAGTCAAAGCTACATATGGTCTCTGGTTTCTACCTTGGCTAACTATGTTTGGAACACCAAAGGGCAAGGGCCCGGAACCAGCAGAAGCTACTCTCGGATATAAAGGTCTTGCAGAGGGATGTAAATATTGAAATAGACCCAAAGAACCAGTAGGCTTGGAAATTGGCGCTGACGGGTTTTTGGACTGCCTGAACCTTGTCCTCTCAGTTTGCCAAAA
The DNA here is from genome assembly GCA_029255685.2 of Silene conica. Taxonomy (NCBI): domain Eukaryota; kingdom Viridiplantae; phylum Streptophyta; class Magnoliopsida; order Caryophyllales; family Caryophyllaceae; genus Silene; species Silene conica. The sequence continues at coordinate 73,903,898 of CM055318.2, read as the reverse complement.
CACTACTTTATCGGTGGCATGGCAATGATCAGTAGTTGACGCACCAGACCCCCAGTGAGCACAAGGAGCCAGTGAGTCGCATACATAACAATGGCACTGCATTCAAGGGAAATTAATTAGATCATGGTACACATGTGATATGTTCTATAATAAAACAAATGACAAATGTAATCTAACCAGCTCGCAGCGACTTTCATGTGACGTAGAGCTAAACGGAAAGTTGGCACACAGATGTCGCGAGTGAGGGAAATCTCGGCATGCTACCTGCAACAATAGGCAAGAAGCAAATAAGAATATATATGTCAACGAAATTACAAGTGGCATTTCTCAGTCACAATCAACCCCCAAAGTAAACCAACAGGACAGAAATGTTCTTAAAAGGCTAAACAAGTTCATCAATGCATGATAGTGTGCGTCCTCAATAGTCAACTTATTTCTTCCTTCTTCTGTATGTAGTTCTTACCCCTCAACTTGCTTGGGTGAGAGAATATAAGGTCACTATTACAGCTAATGAAGAAACCAGGACCAATGAGTAGCAAATCTAGCCACTGCAAAAACATGCGACACAACAAAGCTCGCAAAAGCAATATACCATTAAGCTGTATGCCCATTGAAAAATGATGCTTCACAGATAATCAGATGAACATGTGCCAGGCGCTCTTTCAAAGCAACTGCCTGTGCCCAAGAGCTGATAAACGGGTTAGACTGAGAAATACGACTAGATTTTAATACAGTCTTACCCTGTGATACAACTGATCTTTTCTAATTGACAATATATACAGGCGTAAACCATTCTAACACCCATTTGATTTGGGGATTCGTATTCCAAAACCTAAAAAGACCCAAAATATATCCCAGCTGAGTAATCACCATAAGGTTCCCTATAAACACCTCTAATCAAACATTTCCAATCAACCAGATGCACACAAAGACGACAACAGCGAATTTCCAGGGTTTGGACAACATAAGCAAAAATCCCAACTCCTCACAAAGATTCCAACACCAAACAACAATATATCCACAACAATTCAACCTAATTGGACATTCATGTCCATGTCCAACTCTTACGAGGTGGGTTGAAAGCCGGTGGCTTCAACTTACCTTACTCATTCGAAAGATGAGAGAGATAGGTTGGTCATATTCAAGCGTATCAAACTAGTTTTCTTACCTTATTAAAAAAATAAAAAATAAAAATTCAAGCAAACATAACCAGGAAACATAAATTAACATCATACGGTACAAACCCCAACATCAAAAATAAATAACTTTCACAATTAATTGAAAAGATCCATAATTTTACCTGACCCTTTTCGCCGACGACAACCACCTCATCGTCATCATCAGCAGCAGCATCATACTTTTTCACCTCATCACCATCTACCTTTGACGGCGGAGGTTTATCTGGGTCACACTCCAACACAACACAATCGTCGTCGTCGTCGTCAACATCACCACCACCACCATTATTCATCATAGAAAATGACCTTTTTACCCCTTTTGGCTTCACAATTACTTCACCCACTACAACGACATCATCGTCATCGTCAACAACATTAACATTATTTACCTTATTAATTTCGACATTTTTGAAATCAACTTCTTGACGATGAAGATCAGAAGCATCAGCAACGTCTTCTAGAAGCTGCGCAATCCAATCAAGATCCTCATTAGTTGAGGGATTATCGAACCCGAATTCTTCATCGGAACTTACGTCGAAAATGATAGGTTGAGAATCCATGGGGGTGAGATCTTGGGGGATTTCTTCAGAAAATTAAGGGTAATTTGCGAAATTAAAATATGGGTGTTTGTGGGTTTTGAGCAAATTGATGAAGCAGTTGAAGCAAATTGAGAAAGGGTGGGCATGGGGTGAGAATTAAGGGGAATTATTTCGGCTGGATTGAACGGTAAAAGAGGGATATGAGAAATTGAGCAAACCCTAAGTAAAATGGGGGTTACCAAAATTAAGAAAGTGTGGAGAGTGTGCTCAGGACTGCTCACCAAGTTGTTTTCAACGCCCACAAGGTATCTTCTTCACCATTAAATGACGGTTTTTTTAACGCGTATTCTTGTATTTTTTTCCGAATTTTACGTAGTACTCGTATTATTTATTCATTTTTAAATATTATCGGATTGTAAATCTAAATTTGAGTTTTTAAGCAATTATTTTCCTAAGGAAATATGTTTTCTTGGCGATCTTGCTTGAAAATGGTCTTAGTTTATTGCCTTTTTGTACTCTTTTGTCACTAATTTTTATCATATCATTAACATAATACCGAGTATATCATTTACTCGATAGGTCACGGTAATTACGTAATTCAGACACTAATTTTGGTGAAATCAGTTGGTAATCTTCTTAGTAATGCATTGTGCAAAATCTATTAGAAATGTCGTAAATTGGAAAATGAGTGGGAAATGATTGTTTTGATGTCTTAGGACGTGATTTTCTGTTTGAGAAGGTAAAAGTGAGTTAAAACTTAGGCCACATTCCCAAAGGTCTCAGGTTCAAGCCTCACCGAGAGCAATCTTGAGGTAAATTGGTTTGAGGCTATACCTTCTAAATTTCGAGCCTGTCACCAATTAAGGTAAGATGAAGAACTAAGACCCAGTTAGCCTGAGATCTTATTATGAAATCTTGAATTCAAGATAGTTATCGGCTAACGAGGTTAATAAATTCTGGCAGACGCGTACGTCTAAGGCAACATTTTACCGCAAAGGTCAGACAGACAGACAGACACTCATTTAGAGACAAGTTGGTTGAGAAGACGTCGCTGATATTGCGTACATGAAATAATTTAACCCAGTGATGGACAACAGACATTGAGACACGCACTGACTGATTATGTTTATGTTCAATACGACAGTACGTGTCGTGGATTTAAATAGAAGCTGATTGAATTTGGTTACAATTGCAGGGTTCCGCCATCTGTAATTTATTTGTCAAATTGGTGATATCTTAATACAAGTGTGCGTACCCAGTAATCCAATCCTGGATGATTGAGATGTTTGTTACTAACATTTCCCAGCAGAAAGAAGGTGATGCAAGTCACGAACATGTCTGCTACAACCGTATCTATAAGAATACTAAAAAGTAAACAAATAACGAGACACAAGAGTATTTATGTTTTCTGTTCTCCTATTCTGAACATGTCTGCTACAACCGCATGACACGCGTCACTCACCAAAATTCTTAATTTCATCTGCTCAATTGCGACTATTATAAGCTAACCACTCGAACCATACTAAAATCACCATACTTGAATGTATCTTAGATGAAGAATTGCGTGCTGTCCACCAGCAGGCAGCAACAGTGACAGCACTAAACAGAAACCACTCCAGCGTGCAGTATCGTTGCTGTAGTAGTAATTATGGTTACTGTCAGTTGCATATCGCTGAACTCCCATTGTTCTACATGGATCTAGCCCATGGAGAAAAACAGTAGATTTCTTTATCAGGTCCTATGCTGGCAGGAAGTGGGGATGAAGACCGTGTCGACAAGGTTTCCTCAGCGTTCATAGCTCCTCTTACTCGCTCTCATCCTTGGTCACCTCGTTGCCCTTATGTAGGTTTGGGACCTTTCGATGGAGGTCCAAGTTTTAAATTGAAAGGAGCAATTTATTTAGTTGGTCATACAGTGTTTTCAATAATAGCTACCCACTTAACAGTCCATTACTCCATTATTAGCTTTTCATGAAACTGGAAAAACTAAATGTTAATTGGACACTACTTAGTTGTAGAACCTCAATAAGTCTATAATAAATTAATAATCATGATGATCTGCATCTGCATCAAAAGTTTGGACCCCATGGTTACAATCTGAATACGACACAGACAAGTTACATTGCGCAAGGAAGTCTTACGTTTTCTTCGTATATTCATTAACATCACTATCGTAATCATTAATTAGCAAGGACTACTGAATATTATGCAAATTAATTAGTGGGTTAACCATCTCATAGAATTATAGAAACATGACTCAGGAAAGTTAGCACTAATATGGCAATTAAGACTGAATCAAACTTGATTTACAGCTATATTTACAGTCAGTGGATGGTACATACGATATATTACCTTCAATTTTATAGTTTTTGAGCATTTTAACAAAATTTTTTGAGTTTTGTTTTAGAAATTATGAGTTTTTCTATAAAGTTTTTGAGTTTATTTAATTAAACATTAAACTCTAAAAAATCACAATAAAACTCAAAAATATTACATATAAGTTTAGTTGAATTAGAGTTATAACAGAGAAAAACTAAAATCTAACTTATAAACTTTAATATGCTAAAAAAAAATACACATTTGTTCAAAAACAAATAAAGTTTGAGGTAATAAGTTAAAAAAATACATATATGCTCAAAAACTAAAAAATTAGAGGTACAACATCCGATGTATGTTCCTTTTTCTCCTATATTTATTTAGAGCAAAAAGGGATATAAAACTCAATTTTCAGAGGCCAAGTTAAACTGCGCAAGAAGCCTGATAAGGGGTTAGTACGGCATAAAAGTGTCAATTTAGAGAAGAAGGGTAAAACCTTAACACAACAAAGAAAAAGACACAGAAAACGAAAAACTAAGACCGACACTACACTTCATGTGGACGAGAACCTATCCTCCTGGAGGTAACAATCTTGGCCAAGCCACCCCTTGAATGTCATCTCGTAGGAGGCTCCCAAGTCGAGCTGGTATATTATGCCCCTCGAAAATTTGAATGGTAGTGGTCTGCTTTACTCCCCTCGATGCCAGCCAATCCGCACAGAAGTTTGTCGAAAATTTGAATGTCATTGGTTTTAGTATGATATTCTTGCCTTTGTTTCTTAGTTCATAAACGTTGGCCTTCCCCCGATGCACTACATCTCGATCAAATTGCCATGGACGTCCCAAAAGTATGTGACAAGCGTCCATTGGCGTGACATCACACAAGACCTCGTCTTCGTATGACCCCATCTTAATTCCTACCCTTACCTGCCTCGTTACCTCTATAGCACTCCCATCCTCCAACCAATGTAATAAGTAGGGTTTTGGGTGTGTGGTGGTAATTAGGTTAAGCTTGGTCACCATCTCCTCGGAGGCAACGTTCGCACAACTCCCTCCGTCAATGATCATGCTACACCACTTGTCTTGGACTTGGCACTTGGTATAAAAGATTTGGTTCCTTTGATCGTTTAGGGTTTGTTCGGGTTGGATTTGTAGATTACGTAACATCAAGTTTCTTGGTAGTTGCAACGGAATTCCTTCGCCCCTCATAGTTCTCACGCCCTCCATATTAACTCCCTCCATGGATCGTCTTGAAGAAAAGAAAATCAAGAGCCGAAGCTCTGATACCACTTATGATACGAATTCTTGATCAAAGAACTCGTCCGCGGAAGCCTTCTTGTAAATCTTGAAAACAATCTTGAATGAAATAATAAAATAGGACAAATAAAGAACAATCTTGGATGAATCTTGGAATAATGATGATGGATGATGAGGTGGACGGTGATGATGGCCGTCGATGGTGGTGGTCTTGGTGGTTGTTTGTTGTAGTTGTGACGGTCTTGAGGTGTTTCCCCAAGGTAGAAGGATATTTGTTTGCCCTAGACCTATAGTTCAAACAATGGTGATTTACTCCCTAAACCTATAGTTTGTAAATCGTGCTAATATTTGAAACGCGACAAATACTAACGGTTCGGATCAACACGCGATGAGTCCTTGAGATTTCTTTAAGAAAGCCTTAAAAAGAAAACTTGTGATTTTATTTGATTTGATAATTAACTGAATAATAAGAAAGACGATGTGCTCTATTTATAAAAGAGTCACACTCCCCAAAGCATACAAACACACGACTCATACGTCCCAATCTTCTAATGAGATTGGAAGTCCTAAACTTATATCTAATGGATTAAAATAATCCTTATTAAAATAAACTCTATCCTAAGAATTAAAAGAATTAAATAACTAACTCTAATAACCCTAGGATAACAAACTAACAAAATAATAACAAATTGTAACTACCTTGTAACAAACTTATAACAACCTAACAAACTTTTCTAACAAACTTTTAACCACCTTATAACTAACTTGTAGCAACCCCTAAGTTAGTTATGCTCACAACGCAACCTCTACGACTAAGCAAGCCGTGCACCTCCCCACCGGCCACCATTCCTCCGGCCACCTCCGAGCCTCCGGCCACCGAGCCTCCTATTGTGATCTCCTCCTCAATGCTATCCATATTTGGATCAACTTCCAGTATGATTGTCCATCTTCCGCTTGCGTGCTTCTTATCAGTCGGATAGCAGACTTGACCGAAAAATAACCCGAAGACGTTTCTGCCCAATAAAATTGGTCGACTTTGTCATCTCCCGGCATAAGTTCATACGACGCGACTGTTTGAAGTACATCAGTCGGTAAAAAATCGGCAAAGACTTCTCATTTCCATCCAATACCTTCATCCCACATTTCAGCCACGGATGCCATAGATATGGCTTACGGAATAGGTCGGGAAATGTGTCTCTCAAGTATAACTTCCCCTGCCCATTTATGTTTCCAGAATAACGTGTCCTTTCCATTTCCGACCGTTGAACCCATTCCCGCCTTTAAAACACTACACGCCTCTACAATTCCCTTCCATACATTAGAGCTCACATTTTTCTCTTTGAACATATTCAAGTCACATCTACCTTTGCAGTATTTTTGTCGAAGAACGCGAGCCCATAGAGCATTGGGTTCATTTAACATCCGTCATCCCAATTTGGCCATGAAGGCCGTATTAACCTGGCGCATGGATCTAATGCCCAGTCCCCCATTTTCCTTCTCATTTGTCACCATGTCCCATGAAACTAAGCTTAACCCTCTTCTTTCTTGGTCTCCACCCCATAAGAAGCGTCTTCTTTTTTGTCTAATTCATCACATATAGACCTTGGTACTTTAGAAGTTTGCATCGCATAAGACGATATAGCATTAAGAGTTGCTTGAACCAATGTGGCCCTCCCCGCCAACGATAGCCCACGAGTCTTCCATCCCGTCAAACGTTTATCCACCTTCTGTACTATAATCGAAAGTATCTTTGGTAACCCGTCCATGTAATGTCGGGATACCCAAATACATGCCAAGATTATCCGTTTTTTCGATGCCGAGCTCATTGGTCACTTGCTCTATTACTGTACTGTCGACATTCTGTGAGAAATAAATCTTGGATTTTGCTCTACTCACCCTCAAGCCTGAAGCTCGACAAAAAATCCGAAGACATCGATTAATAATTTGCGCTTGTTCCCGAGAAGTTTCTGCAAATAAAATTATATCATTGGCAAAGAATAAATGAGACAGAATCGGGCCATCTTTGCAAACAGGTAACCTCTTCCACTCTCCCGTTTCAGTAGCATGGACAATTAACTGGCTCAACTTTTCCATACACATAGTAAACAGGTACGGAGATAACGGATCTCCTTGCCGTATACCGCGAGTAGGAGCAAAAAATTCAGTTCGTTCTCCATTCCATAACATATTCAGGGTAACAGATTTTATGAGTTTCATAATAACTCGAACAAGTCTAAGTGGAATTCCCATGTCCATCAAGGTGTGATTTATGAATGGGCATTCCAGCTTGTCATAGGCCTTCTCTAAATCAAGCTTTAAGGCCATCAAGCATTTCCTTCCTTTCTTCAAACGCATGGTATGGAGGGCTTCTTGGACAATAATGATATTATCTGCTATTTGTCGCCTAGGCACAAAACTAGCTTGAATCGGATTGATCAAGATAGGTAGGACTGGTTTAAGCCGATTCACTATCATCTTTGTTATGATTTTATATGTAACATTACATAATCCGATAGGTCGAAATTGGCTTACCAAGTGAGGGTTATCAACTTTCGGAATGAGCGAGATAAAGGCCTCACTAAGTCCCACCGGTACTTCCTCACCATTCGCTGCTCCTAGTACCAATCTTATCAGGCTTGGTGTTATCACCTCCCACTGCGTCTGATAAAAAAGAGCTTGGAAACCATCCGGTCCAGGCGCTTTGAAAGGAGACATTTGGTTGAGGGCACATTTGGCATCCGTATCACTGAACGCACGATCCAAAGCTGTTGTTTCACCTATCCCAAGCGCGGGGAAACATCTTATTCTCAACTGGGATAAATCAACTTCCTATACAGGACCACTGAAAAGATTTTTGAAGTAATTTAGTGTGGGGAATATAACGTGTATTCAACCTAAACATGAAGGATTATAACGAAATTTACAAACGCGATTATAGACATAAGATAAGAAAAACGATATGAAAAAGAATACAACCTTTGGTCCTTGTGCTAATGGCCTAAGAACAGGAATTAAAGCAAATTCCCTCCTATAACTTGCACCCAAGACTTGATTGAGATGATCCGAATGGAACGTAGCATGACTACGGGTGCAAATATCTCATCGTAGTGCAAGCCTGACACTTGAGTGAAACCTTTGGCAACTAGTCTTGCCTTGTGGATATCTTGTTGTCCTTCCACGGCATGCTTTATTTTGTAAAGCCATTTGCATTGAAGGGGACGTACCTTTGCAGGTAGGTCCACAAGATCCCATACGTTGTTCTCATACATGGAGTCCATCTCGGATTGCATGGCTTCTAGCCATAGCTTTGAGTCAGAACTGGTCATGGCACCTTTATAGGTTGTGGGTTCATTACCCTCTAGGAGTAAGACGTCATCTATGTCATGTTCCTCGACCATACCAATGTATCTGTCCGGAGGAATAGAGACTCTTCCCGACCTCCTAGGTTCCTCAGGAATATCTACCGCAGCCTCGGTTGAAGGAACTGTTTCCTCCAATGGTTGCTCGGTAGTTGGTTCTTGAACCTCCGATAAATCGAAGGTTCTATTACTCGACTTGTTCTCGAGAAATTCTTTCTCTAAGAACGTCGCACTAGCCGCAACAAAAACACGTTGTTCGGTTGGCGAGTAGAAGTAATGACCAAAAGTTCCCTTTGGATAGCCTATAAAGTATGTCTTGACCGATCGCGGGCCGAGCTTATCCTCGTGTCTCCACTTGACATAAGCCTCGCAGCCCCAAACCCGAATAAAGGACAAGTTAGGGACCGTTCCCTTCCATAATTCGTATGGAGTCTTGTCAACAGCTTTAGACGGACTTCGGTTAAGTATTAGAGCGGCCGACAAAAGAGCATAGCCCCATAATGAATCAGGCACTACGGTGTGACTCATCATGGATCGAACCATATCAAGTAGAGTTCGATTTCTCCGTTCTGACACACTATTTAATTGTGGTGTTCCAGGTGGAGTCAACTGTAGCACGATGCCACAGTCTTTGAGGTGTCGATCAAACTCGTGTGAAAGATACTCACCACCACGATCAGAACGTAGTGCTTTAATCTTTCTTCCCAGTTGGTTCTGTACCCGATTCTGGTATTCTTTGAACTTGTCAAAGGATTCACTTTTATGTTTCATTAAGTAGACATAGCCATATCTACTCAAATCATCTGTGAAAGTGATGAAATACCTATAGTCTTCTCGTGTGTTGATCGACATAGGCCCACATACATCCGTATGTATGAATCCTAATAGGTCGGCAGCGCGCATTCCAACACCTTTGAAGGAAATACGAGTCATCTTGCCGATGAGACATGATTCACACGTGCCATATGATTCGAAATCAAAGGCCGAGATAGCTCCATTCTGTATGAGCTGTTTTACGCGTTTCTCATTTATATGTCCCATCCGACAATGCCATAGGTAAGTTTGATCTTTGTCACCTACCTTTAATCTCTTGTTATTCACATGTAATATTTCGGTGGTTTGATCTAAAACATAAATTCCATTCATGGAAACTGCCTTGCCATAAATCATATTGTGTAATGAGAAAATACAACTGTTATTTTCTATTACAAATGAAAAACCAAGTTTGTCAAGCGCAGAAACTGAAATAATGTTTTTGGACAAACAAGGAACATAATAACAGTTATATAAAGATAACTCGAATCCACTTAGAAGCTGGATCACGTATGTTCCCCTCGAGACTGCAGCATCACGTGCTCCATTCCCGACACGCAGGTCAACCTCACCCTTGATGAGGGGTTCTTGGTTTCGGAGGCCCTGCACATGATTACATAGATGAGAACCACAACCAGTATCTAGTACCCAAGTTCCGTAACTTGCATGGTTAATCTCAATCATGTGAATAAAAGAAGAAGAAGACATACCAACAGGAGTAACGCGGCCTGCCTTAATGTCCTCACGATACACGGGGCATGAGCGCCTCCAATGCCCAGTCTTGTGGCAATGGTGACATTCCATGCTAGTATCCTTGTTCTTTGTCTTGCCCTGTGAGTTGCTCGACTCACCTGGCCCACTCTTAGTAAATCCTGACTTCTTAAACTTGGGCTTGCCTACTGTTAGGTCGCCCTGAGCTTTAGCTTTCCCCCTTACCCTTACCCTTACTGGTGATCATGAGAACATCCTGCTTCACGCTCCCACTTAATTTCAGGTCCTTCTCGGTCTGTACGAGAAGGGAGTGGAGCTCATGAGGAGTCTTCTTCATGTCGTTCATGTAATAGTTGGCCCTGAAGAGGGCGAACCCATCATGAAGCGAATGAAGCATTCGATCAACGATTATGTTCTCACTGATCTTGCAGTTTAGGGCCTCCAGTTTCTCGATATTCTCAATCATGTTGAGAATATGTGGGCTAACAGCTTGGCCCTTCTGGAGTTTCGCCTCAAAGAAGCGACAGGTATGCTCATAAGAAACGATTCTCGGAGCTTTTGAGAATTCGTTAGTGAGCGTGGTGAAAATCTTGTTTGCACCATGGGTTATGAAGCGTCTTTGCAAATTGGATTCCATTGCATAAATGAGTACGTTCTTTATCGCACCCGCTTCCATGACGAAGTCGCTATGAGCGCGAACTTCGTTAGCTCTAGCTCCAGTTCCTGGGTGTGCCGAAATTGGCTCAGTTAAGTACTTAAGCTTTCCGTCAGCAATGGCAGCATTCTGTAGTGCTGCCTCCCAGTCAGAGAAGTTTGACCCATCATTCCTCAGTCTAGTAGACTGATTCATGGAGTCCATGAAGGCTTTTAGCCAGGATTCACGTGCTAGCTTGGCACTTGGCATTGGGTCTTCACCAGCCATTAGTTATACAGCAGTTTAGATTGATCGTGTTCTACACTGAAAAGAAGATAAAAACAAAACCAAATAAGCAACTCATCGTTGTGATTTAAGTCTATTTTAAATTGAATTTAAACTCGTAGACTCATGCATTTATATAATTGATCTCCCTCAAGAATTATATAAACGATCCCAAGACTCAATTTCCGTATATTGATAAGCCTAATGCTTGGCTAATTCCACCGTTGGAACTCTTGGTCGATAGATTTCCGTAAATCCTATCTATTAGTCCATCATAGTTGCTAGATAGTATCTAGTGACCACAATGTTGAGATCAAATAAATCATCTGTTCCCACTTACCCGACGTAGAATGGGTCATATTATGCCTACCGACGAAGAAGGGATTCATGGGAGTCTGATTTATAAAGACTAGTCTCAATTTTTGGTTATACGAGGAAGACCCCATCAACTTATATTTATTCATTTTAAGTGAACTAATATCTAGCATATACGTGAATGAATGAAATAAAGTGATGGCTTAGCATGTGACACGTGACACATGTGTGTCATAGAAAACTAACGCGTGACCTCTACATGAGTCAGTTTTCAGGCATGTTTATAGGTGGTTTGGTTTTTAGGCGTAATATGATGCAAGCTATTATCGATGAAAGCATAAAAAATAAATGCGATAAACGTAAATAAAAGTCCTAGTGTGGCATATCCTACCCAAATAAACATAAAAAACAACTTTGGAATCCACCGTTGGACCCTAGAAGCTTGTCTTGATGTTCCATCTTGGTCTTTGCAGCGGGAGTGAGCATCCGGTCTCCGTCTTTGGTCTTCACAAAATTACTAATTTAAATTACAAAAGTATACCTATTTACATTCTAATTTAAATACAAAAGTAATTACATGGCAAAAACCAAAACCGGAGATTCAAGATCTCAAAATTACAAACAAGACCGTGTCCCATCATTACGGTGACACAATCTTCTAAGACCAAACTAAGTTACAACCGTTTGCAAAATAAATACGTTATAGAAAGCATTCAAAAAGGCATTCAACAAGACGATAAATAAAATGCATCAACTAAAATTAAAATTCATTCATGACATAATACCGTTATTATGTTTAACAAATTTTACCAAACCACCTTACGAGATTAAAATTATGCGATTATACCGTTTTAATCACATTAATCTTAATAAAAATTATAATCCATTATCTTAAAGCGTTTTAAAATAATATGTATCATACGAGAGTGAATTGTTTCACTATAGTTAATATACTATTTCCGTATATAGTATATTACTATTGGCCAAGGGAAAATAAAACAAGTTATTTTCGAAAACAAACTGCCAGAAACAAGAGCACTCGATCGAGCAACAGGGGCACTTGATCGAGTGTCGGTGTCACTCGATCGAGTGCAGCAGGGCTCGAGCGAGTGATTCGTTTAAAACGCAAGTCGCTGCACTTTAAAACCAAAACAAGTTTTTATCTTGATTTAAAATGTGTAAATCAAAAATAAACAACAACAAAAGATCCACATATTGCTAAAATATCGATTAATTAACAATATGTAAATAAGAATCGAAAACAAGATCGATTAAAACCCAAAAACACACGCACGAAACTGGGTACAGAGGCACTCGATCGAGTGCAACTGTGACTCGTTCGAGTGTCTTTGCAGAAAGTCCCGATTTTCAAAGTTTTTAAAACCTAATGAAAAACACAAATGTAAAAATTTCGTGGCCTTGGCTCTGATAACACTTCTGGGGAATATAACGTGTATTCACCCTAAACATGAAGGATTATAACGAAATTTACAAATGCGATTATAGTCATAAGATAAGAAAAACGATATGAAAAAGAATACAACCTTTGGTCTTTGTGCTAATGGCCTAAGAACAGGAATAAAAGCAAATTCCCTCCTATAACTTGCACCCAAGACTTGATTGAGATGATGCCGCGTGTGCTAGAAATACTCTCCAATTGTCTTGCAATATGGGGAGAGCTTTTGTGAGGTTTTTAGATGTGAGATCTAGGTTTTGGGAAAAGGCAGTTCTCAAAACCCTAATTCTTCAGATTGTGATTAACCAGTAAAAGTGTCACCTGACAAAAGGAGAAGTTCTCTCCTTTTGTAATACTGGCCGGCCGAACTCGGTCTTAGGTAGGAGTGGGCTTTCCACTCAGCGCTTACCTTATTCCAATGCGTGATTCGACCCAATTTGCTAATAATATAATTCGCGGGTTTTATTTATAAATCGCATACATGTTATCAGATATTAATGCAGTCGATGTTTTAATAATGGTCTGATAAAATTACGACATTGTATAATTACCCAAATTAATATAACTGTTTATATTAATACGCGAATACAATATTTAATTAAATATAACTGTTTATATTTAATTTACGAATTAATCATGTAATCCGTATTAGCTAAAATTATTTAATCCGTATTAAATAATAATCTCAACATCTTATTGACTAATTTAATAGTCAATACCTCTGACTAACTGTTTAGTCGTATCCGGCATAAATGTGACTGTATTTTCATACCTTCACATCTCTCAAACGTGTCCTATAGGTGTGACGTATAGGGACTAGTTGATCACCGCCATCCGTATGACAATAACGTCAAACTTATCTAGCAAGCCAACCGTTATTGATAAACGTGGATCAACTGATAATAATACTGAAGTATGCCCTTGTGATCCTTTAAGAGATTTAGTAAGTCATTGTACTAACTGTCAAGGACACCAGCCCCAACATTTAGAACCATGGCTTTAACCTCCGTCGCATCCCAGACCCAATTTCTGTCCTGATTTTGCAGGGCTTCTATTTTATTATGGTTTCTTCTAATAATAGTACTCAAGTGAAACAGTCTCGTATTATGGTCACCATCACATATTGCTTCCATCCGGGACTTCTGAAACCACAAAAGTTCATCCTCTTTGAGAACCTTGTCTAACTGTTCTTTCCATTTCTGTTCATACTTGAACAGATAATTCCCCCGAGTCTGCACGAGCCTCTTCTGCACACCCAATAGTCTCCTTTCAAGGCTACGTTTTTTCGCAAAAATATTTCTGAACGTATTTTGATTCCAATCCTGCAATTTCCCCGCGAATTGTCGGATAAACGGAACTAGTGGCATGTCATTATTCCAATTTGTTTCAACAAACTCAGAAAAGTTCTCATGCGACAGCCATGCCGCCTGAAAACGAGAAGACCTCAAGATCCCGGGTATCGGTGCAAACCCGTTCGTACTCACCAGAATGGGGCAGTGGTCCGATTGGTTCTGAATGAGATGTCTCATTGACCCCTCTTCATGCATAGTTCGCCAAGCCGAGTTGCAAATAGCTCGATCAATTCTCGCCCATTTTCTCGTCTCCGGAGTGTTACCTCGAGCCCATGTGTAGGCTGGTCCTGAAAAATTCAAGTCCATCCAGTTATTTGTTTCTATCCACGAGTTGAAGCGGTTACACCTGCGTCACATAGTGTCGCTATCTCCATTCCTCTCCGAAACAAAGCGGGTGTCATTGAAGTCACCCATCGCAGGCCAAGGTCTATTGTGAGATTGAGCGAAATTCTCTAATTGTCTCCATAATTCCTCCCTTCGAACAGTCTCGGGGCTTGCATAAACGGCGGTATAATACCACGGCACTTCACCAACTCGGGAAATCTCAACTGTGATATGCTGGGAGTGATGAATAAGGGGGGTGACAGTAACTTCGGAAGTTCGCCAAAACATCCAGATTCCTCCTCGAAATCCCTCTGCCTCCACCCGCGTCCTCCCATCAAAACCTATGCGATCACAAATTCTCTGAGTTGTTTCTCCACTAATACGCGGTTCAACCAGAGCCAAAACTTGTGGTCTATTAACACGAATCAGTTCTCGTAACATAGTCAAAAATTCTGGTCGTCCTGCCCCTTGAACATTCCATGTCATCAGGCTTAAGGCAGGGCGAGTATTCAATTGGTTCGGAAATCTATCCATAAAAGATGTTGGTAGAGACGAAACAGAGGACAAATAAGCCTCAGAAATTCTATTAAGAATCCGCATCACCTGAGGGGTGATTTTCACTTCCAGGAATAAATCCGGTGACATTGTCCTCGGCGGGAGGAATGACTCGATCTCCAATTCGATGGTGTGAGCTAACGGAATTGTTGTCGCCATATCGGGTCCCTCCATTGGTGATGTCACATAAGGGTAAAAAGATGGTGGAATTGTGGTGTGGTAGGTGGTCGGGATTCGGAGGGGACAAAAACGTGGGATCATGGTTCTTTGAAGGGAGAGTGAAGGTTGGTTTACTGTTTTTTTTATGAAAGTCTCTGGCTATTTTGCAAGACAGAGAGGAGTTTTTAAACCCTCTGGTTCGCTGAGTTTGGGTCGTGGTATGATTCGTGGGGAATTGATGTGGATTGGCTCGGGGATTTTGAGTTTGAGTAGTCGTAGGATACGTAGCTTGTAGGTTATTATTGTGTAGCTTGGGTATTTGTATATTACTCAAATTCTCATTATTTATGGGAATGGAATTTCCTATTTCAGACTCAGAATTTTGGAAATTAACCGAATGAGCTTGCTTACCATAACCATGGGACTCTTCAATTTTGGATCGATTTTCCGTTTGCTCATCAAATTGTCCATTCAACCGCATATCTTTGACCATATCTCCCATATTCCTTGATTTTGTTTCCTTAGAATTTTTCCAACTATCTTTTCCTAAAATACCAGAGATATTATTCAACGAGATCGCATCTAAAGATTTCGATCGGTTCAGAGACCCAGATGTCCGGTTTACTCAATCAGAATTTTTTTCCTGGTCTTGCATCCTATCGGGTTGGGTTTCCACCTGGGCTTCCTGTCTATCCGCTTGTAGCTCAGTCGACAAACTTTCAAAGCGCGACCCTGTAGGTGTTCCTTTCTTCTGACTTTGAGCTCGTTGGGAAACCGGGTTATTGCCTATCGTCTCATTGTTGTTACACTCGTCCGGTTTAGCTAGCTTACGCCTACCAGGCTTTTTGACATGCATCCAAGATCCAAAATGGTCTTCTTCTACATTGGAGCAATTTACTTTTACCTGTTGATCTCCTCCTCCTTCATCCATACCGGACTCTCGTCTATCCTCCTGAACTTGATTGAATACAGGACATTTATCCTCCGTGTGGCCTAGTCTACCACATTTGTAGCAAATTTGTCGTAGTCCCTCATACTGAATTATCCAAACTTTGCCATTCAGGCGAAATTTAGATAATAACGGTTTTGTCAAATCCACTTCAACACTCATTCGAATAAATTGGCCTCGCTCAGCCGAGGCCGTAGGCCTATCAATACGAACTACTTTGCCTATCTTATTGCCAATCTTCTTTAAAATCTCCTCATGATAATACTCCACTGAAAGACGACGGATTCGAATCCAAGTTGTGAGGTATCGTATTGGTTCTTCAGAGCCAATGAAGTTCGGAACCCATTTCCGAATTGTTAAGTAGTGGTCTCCAATCATCCAGGGGCCCTCCTTTAAAACAAAATCGTAATCAATGCTGTTTGTAAACCGCACAACGTAGTACGAGCATCCAACGTCCGTAAACATGAGACCCCCCTTAATCGACCATTTCTTTTTGAGTTGGCGAACGAGGGAGTAATGTCCAATATTTTTATCGAACATCTTTATTATCAGCGAGTTGCGCCAATTGTTGCGAATCATTAATTTCTCTTTGCGGGTTAGAAGAATAGTAGGACACAAAGGATCACTAATATTATGCGCATCTTCGACATCGTCATCAGAGGTATCATCATAGACGACATTATCTGTGACCGAAAACTCGTGATTTGGATTAATCGTGAAGGATGCACCCATCCCTTGGTTCAGGGTATCTCGGTATGACAGTCGGGCGGCACTCCCTTCCTCCTTTTGTTGTGGTAGACTATCCGGTACAAACGACATTTCGACATCACTCGAAATCTCATGTGTATTTGTCTCGAGTTCTGTATTCATTTTGCATTTTTTCGTTGACCTCGAGGACTGGATGTCCTCATTAAGGTCATGTTGTTCCATGGCTTTCAAGGTTGATTTTTGAGAGAATATTTAGAGAGAGAAAATTTAGATAGACGATAAAAATATACTATAGATTATTCAATCACAAAAACCCCCTTTTATTGTTCCTTATTTTCTATACTATAATTCACGTAAATTACATCGCCTTCTCTGTGGATCGATCCTTATTACCATATACTATATTAGTTTAAGGTTTTAAGTGTTATAAATATTATCTTTAGGAATCGATTCTTATTACCATATACTATATTAGTTTAAGGTTTTAAGTGTTATAAATATTATCCTTGGGAGCATACGACTTCGGCTCACCAAAGTCTATGAGGGAAAATAATTAACCTGTGGTTCTTAGCAAGTTTATTAACCAAACTGTCCTACTTGTCCATTATTTGAAAGGTAATCCTAATCAGGGCCTTTTTCTTTGTTGTAATAATAATATGATTATTTTGTTTCGGTATAGTGCATATGATTCTGATTGGGCTGGTCTTCCCCTGATCAAGCATTTCGTACAAAAGAGATAAAGTTTACTCATAAATCTGAAGTAATAAGTTTTACATTTTATACAATACTCCGTAGAATTAGGATCATATGAGTCCACCTCTATATGTTGAGAGTCCTTAAGTCCTAATATAAGCCCTTTGATCTTAGTTCGACTGAGATTAAAATAAAAAGCACTCACCAAACATGCAATTAATGTTTTGATTTTCATCTCCTTTATTGACTCCGTCATTCATCTCATTTCATACCTCACGAGATAATTTTGATTAAACCCTACATATTTCTACTTTCCTTCGTCTCTCTATTTCTCTCTTTTTTGATTTATTATTTTTTTATATATTTTTTATCATTATTATTCTAGAATGAAATTAAAATCATCATCGTTTTCGTAGATTATAATTCTAACAATTATAATCATCATCATCACCAACTTCACGTATTACGCCGAAGATGGCAACTTTTTCGATGAGATTCGAAATAAAGGAGCAATTGACTCCTCGGGAAGACAAGAAAGGTAATTGGATAATACAGATGATTACCACAACCAAACCACCTTTAATCTTCACTCTGGGCAACCACAATGATAAAGACTGGTGATATTCCAATCAGAACCAACATTTTCCTCTCTTTTTCATCACCCCAAAACAACGAGTACCAGTTTCTTCAAGAGTGAGGACTCCTTCCTCATCAGGTAAGCAATCTGGGCAGTTCTTCTTCATCTTCAGAGTTCACTAAAAGATTAAGAGAAGGATTAAGAAAACGTTCTTGATAAGAGAAAGTTAGGGCCTATATCGTTGAACTATTTATTTACCTGTAATTCTGTAACTCTTAGGAAGTTCTTCAAAATCGATTTCCTGATTCTGAGTGAAACAGAGATTAGTTATTAGTTTGAGAAAGTGTCTTAGTAGTTTATTAGATTGGTCTTAATTAATTAGTTTGCTATTCTTTGTGACGATCGACTATTAATTATTTAAATTAGTTGAGACGCTGATATCAGATAATAACCGAGTAATTTGATTATTAGTTTATTTCTGTTGTCGTTGTCAATAAGTTTAAATTTAGTTAAATTTATGTACAATGGAGTTCTAGCTCACTTGGATTTTTTACATACGTGTTTGCTTGTGTGGTTTTTTATTTACGTTTTTTAAATTTTTGATTGTGATTTAGTTAAATTTACGTACGTGCTTGCTTGTTTGCTTCTTTATTTACGTTATTTCAATGAATTTTAATGTTAGGTTTTATTATTTCGTAAATTTGTTTTTTTTTTGTATTTTATTTTCAGGTTTGAAGAATCAATCAGTGGAGTTACACCTGGATATTGTGTAACTCCCCATTCATGAAGCAGTACTGAAAATTTTGAAAACTCACAATGGAGTTCCACTAATAAAACAATGAAGTTTCACTAATTAAAAAATGAAGTTCCATTAATTAAAAAATAGAGTTCCACCGATAAAACAATGGAGTTCCACAGCCAATAATATGGACTTCCACATGTATTGTTATAGAGTTTCATAACTAACGTTAAGGAGTTACACAAGTATGTGTATGGAGTTCCACAACCAATGTTATGGAATTTCACAGTGAATAGTATGAAGTTCCATAACTACTCCAATGAAGTTCCACATATAATGATATTTTTTTGGTACATTCATATAATGATATGGAGTGCTCTTTTATATTCAACAACCGACTCCCATCATATTTAAACTAATATTATAGAGTCCACATGTTACTGATTAAAGTCCCGTAACTAAAACAGGGGAGTTCCACAAGTAACTGTATGAAGTTCCACAAGTATTTGTATGGAGTTTTACAACTGATTTTATGGAGTTCTACAGTCAATGTTATGAAGTTCCACAGCCAATGATATGGAGTTCCACAACCAATAGTATCGAGTTCCACATGTATTATTGCTATGGAGTTCCGCAACTAACGCTAAGGAGTTCCACTAATTAAACAATGGAGTTCCACTAATTAAACAATGGAGTACTGAAAAGTTCAAAAACTCAATTCAGAAGCAGTACTAAAAAATTAAAAAACTCAATGGTCTAGGAAAATAACACCATCCCATTGGGCTCGAAAAAATAATAAATTTAGGCTTTTGTTTCGCTTTAATCGGAGTCTGAATGATGATTTACGAAATCTTTTACGAACCCACTTTTATTTTACCCGGGTATAAAATTTCGTTTTTTAAATTCTTTATTTTCATATGTGAAATCTAAATGGTAGCATTGATTTAGTAAATTATTTGATAGAAAAAGAAAGTAATTAATTAGATAAATGTGGAATTGTAATTATAAGAGACAAATCGTTAATTGCATATTTGGTGAATGCTTTTTATTTTAATCTCAACCATTAATTTTATGGAGTTCCACAGCCAATACAATGAAGTTCCACAACCACTGGTACGGAGTTTCACATGTTTTATTGCTACGGAATTCCACAACTAACGCTAAAGAGTTTCACTAAACAATGGAGTTCCACTCATAAAACAATGGAGTTCCACTGATAAAACAATAGAGTTCTACTCATAAAATAGTGTAATTTCAATTTGATATAATTTCAATTGATACGGTGTAAATTCAACTATATATGAATAAATTAATTAAGTCAATTCTAATAGATATGATATACAGTAGTTTTAAATAAATTTGGTGTAATTTTAAGTGAATCAAGTGTAATTTTGACCGGATATTGTGTAACTCTCAATTTAGAAGCAGTACTAAAAATTTCAAAAATTCAATGGTCTACAAATATAACACCATGTGTTGGCCTCGAAAAAATAATAAATTTAGGCTTTTGTTTTGCCTTAATCGGAGTCCGAATGACGATTTACGGAGTCTTTTACGAACCCGCTTTTATTTTACGCGGGTATAAAATTTTGTTTTAGTGTATTTTAATATTTGAAATCTAAATGGTAGCATTAGTTTAATAAATTATTTGATAGAAAGAAAAAATAATTAATTAGACAAATGTGAAATTGGAATATGATAGACAAAACATTAATTGCATGTTTGGTGAGTGTTTTTTATTTTAATCTCAACTATTAACTTTATAAGATTTAATAATTTAGATGCGATTCCAAAGACTCAGCCAAATATATGAACTCATTTGCACTCTTCTCATATTCTGTATTATTAAGGGATATGTTTTTTCACATACGAATTTTACTCTTTCACATACGATTTTTACAAACTTATTCCTGACATTTTTTCTCATCTCTCCCACTCAAACTAATTGCCCACCATTTTACTCTCTCTTTTCTACTAATCTGCAATTAGAATAATATTTGTATGAACTCTACTCCATGGTATTGCACCACAAATTGGCGAGAGCTAAAAAATTTCATTAATTAGTAGTGTGTGTAGTAGTGCTAAAAAGGTTTGCTCATCCTTTTTTCGTTTGAATATCATCATTCTCCATGTGACACACAAACAAGGAATCTTGTATGCGCATTTGACCAAAATTGCTACTAGTGGTTAATAAGCCGTATTATGCTACTAACACAGGTAACCCTCCAATCTCCATCCATGCACTCAGCCGTCACAAATAACCCCAATTCTAATTTGATTAATTGAATAAAACTCAACAAACCCTAATTTCATCTTCTGACAAAATTAATTAGATGGTATTTAATAAATGAACACTATAAATGATAAACAAGTAAAATAGCTCTTAAATTGGCGAAATATGATCCATTGTTCAAGTCTGATTAGGTTTTAGGGGAAAAGTTCATATAAAAGTTAATTTTTAGGTATTTAGTAGGTAGGGTATTAGACGAAAAATTAATAAAAAAATGTATGTGAAAAAATAAAGCTCATATGTGAAAACTAATTCCGATTAAACATTATTCCTATTTTCTCAACATAAAATCCCACTTGTGACATATATTATGAGTGGCTCTTACACCTTAACGGTATTTATTTACGTAGTTGCTAAATCCCGCACACCAATTTGCTTAATCCAACACTTTCTTACCCAAAATTTCCATAATTACCCATGATAAAAAAAAAGAATGTAGAAGACTTCTCTCTAAACTTAAGAAATCTCTTATTCATTCGACTATTATGGATCGTAATTCGCACATATTAAACATAATTTCGTCATTTCATCGTAATTTTTTATTAATTAAGTTTCGTCTTATATTCGATTTAGTTAATTTTATTTTTTAAAAAGAGGGTTTTTTTAACAATTAGGGTTTGGATAATGAAAACATAAATTATGTATACCTAAATTTAAAATCTGGTAGTTCCATTGTTGTTCAATTGAATCAATTCTATTGATTTAAGACAGAAAATCAACTACGAAGTACTTCGTAGATGCTAAAAGGGTACATGGAAAAACTAAAAAAATCTTGTACTTCTAAGGGAGCATCAATTAAAGGCACTTTTGCAGAAATTCTCAATTGAACACTAAACAATATTGGCTCAATTTTTTGAACTGCTTTCTCATCTTTCTTGATCGTCTTACTCAACCTAACAAAACATGTAGCAATACGGCTAGATCGGCATCATCGCGGAATCAAGACTCTCTCTCTCAACTTATGTTTCGGGTGTTGGATTTTGGGGGTGCGGGATGGGCGTGTGGAGGAGTTGTCGGATCTGGGAGGGTGGTTGTCGGATCTGGGTCGGTGCTTGTCGGCGCTGGGAGGGTGGTGGGGAGGATGCCGGTGATGGGAGTTAATTTTTGGGGATTTTACAACAGAAATGGGATGAAGACGGTTTCTCTCTCTTGTTTTTGTGGGGATGAGAAAAAAATGAGGAGGGTATATTCGGGATAAGTGTGAAAAATGTGTAGAATTGAGTAAAATGATGTGCGGGATTTAGCACGTCCCTTTATTTATTCCTAATCATTTACAATTATCTTCCCTAACCTTAGCTTCTCTTAGCAACATATTCGTTGTCGTAAACTTATTACAATCACAGATGACGATAATATTTTGAAATTTTGCTTGCGTAAACTGGAATCGAACATTGATTAATTCAAGTATATAAAAGACGTCGGCCATCCTTATAAAATTGTTGGCTATCTAATTATCAACACAAATTCTCATTCGTAACGGACATATCCATCACAAACTTGGAACGGGTCAAATATTATTAATATTTGTAGGAATGACAAATACTTTGTGATTTTCTCGACTTGTCTTATCTTCATAAGTGAGAGTTATCCGACTCGACATAAACTTGTGATATATATAACCGTCACAAGGGAAACTTATTGAATTATGAATGTATATATCATGTTTATGGGAATTGGGAGCTAACTTCTTTGATGTGTGGTGTCTTCAAATATCGTCGGTAACCAAATGTGTTTGGTGTGGTGGTTGCTCACCTCATCCCTTAACCATGAGGTCAGGGGTTCGATCCCTGCCCATGGGAATGGAGCAACACTTTGGCCAGCCGTTTACCTCTTCGTGAGAGCACCCGCGGCGAGGGGATTATACACAGTTGTCGACGGTGGACACCCCGGTTTAAACCAAAAAAAAAAAAAAATCGTCGGTTGCTATTTTGGACATACTTGTTATCATGTTTATTCAAATAAACTCCTGTCATTTGTCAATGCCCATGCTTTCATTATGTTTTTTCCCATCAACTATTTTGTCAAACTTCCTTCTAAACAACTAATACTTCTTTGATTCATTCATCTGTTTGATTCTGATTAAAACTAGTTTTAAACTCGGGTAGGAAAAACGCAAGTATTGTTTTTAAAGTTTGATTAATAATATGGTAATATTTAAACGTAAACATAAGATCAACCTGAAAATAGGTAGGTGATAACACTCGTCTTGTTTGTCGTTTCGTTTCTCAACTAATAGGTAAGATCAGATATGGGTGTTAGATAATATACATTCATGTTTCGTATTAAATATTATTTTTCATATGTATATAGTATAACTTTT
The DNA here is from genome assembly GCA_029255685.2 of Silene conica. NCBI lineage: Eukaryota > Viridiplantae > Streptophyta > Magnoliopsida > Caryophyllales > Caryophyllaceae > Silene > Silene conica. Next base: position 73,880,371 of record CM055318.2, on the reverse strand, counting down.
AATTTATATTTGTAATATTTTTTATCTATAAAAAGTATTGTATTGTCTATATAAATTTGGTAAGTTATATCTCCTGTCAAGTTACCTTGATTTTATAAATTTTTAATTTATAAATTTATTATACATATATTTTTAATTTAATATTTAATGATTTTTATTTTGCGTTGAAAATTATAAAATCTGTTTTTTTATTTATATAGTTAAATGAAATTTAGAGAAACGAAAAGTTGTGATGGATAATGGGATGACGGGTGAGAAATTTAAAAAAAAATGTTGTGGATCCCGGTTAAAAAGTTTGAGAACCAATAATTTTTTTTAAAAGACTTTGCTTTTATGCTATGTAGATACTTCCACAAAAAATAAGAGAGTAAATAAATGATTGGAACAAAGTTAATACCATCTAAGCATATATTTGTTCGTAGTATTTGCATAGCTTTGCCATGTAAATGGAGCCATGCATGTTATTTACATTAGCAAATACGGAGTACCAAGTCTGATTAATGAAATTAAATGATTTCCAGTTTATTTTTACATTTACTTGAAAATCTCCTATTGATGAGTAGAAATGATCACGCTCTTATCACAAATTATTACGTAAAATTATTTTACACTAATATCGTTGTAAAACAACTGATATTTACTTAAATAACACATTAAAATAAACTTCACCCACCAGTCCACCACCACGTTTCCTTGATAAGAGTTTAGAGTACTACTCTCTCTGTCCCGATAATATATTTATATGAATGAAAAATAAAGAAAATGTAAACATATGATTGAGATCGTGGGAATATTATATTACAAATTCATGTTTTTGATAGATGATTTGCAATATTTTACTTTAGTATTGTTTTATATTGACCTTAATTTATGAGCATACCGCAAATCCCTGTATAATACGAGTAGGTCTCATGATTGTTACTTTTTCAATTTGTTCATTTTATTTTATCCTTGGTTTACGAGTTTTTTATTATTGAAATTAGATAAAAAAATAAAGAGTATACTAGTTTTAATCATGTGCAAATTGCACGGAATTGCAATTTTAAATATAATTATTTATGAATAATGTTTAAAATAATGATTAGTTGTATTTAACTATTTAAGATTTTTAATTTGTAATATAATTTCATATGACCGACATACTAAAAATATTGTAATATTAACAACATAGTTTATATTCAAAGTATATCAAAACTCAATGACCTATATAAATTTGAAATATCATAACTGAATTACAATATACAATGATAAGTAAATGTTAATAAATAAATCTCAAACTTTTCTTATTATATATGCATTTTTCATCGTCACAACTCACTCATAAATCAGAGTTGTCAACGTGTCGAATTCTTTAGAGATGGTTTGAAGCCAGTGATTTCAACTTACCCCATTCAAAATAATGAAATAGGTTGATCCTACTCTAAAGGACCAATATAGTTTTTTACCTTATCATAAAAAAAAAGATAAGATTGTCCACAAAACCCGTCATTACTCGTATTTTTGTGAATGTTAATTATATCTATTATGGTACTTTTCTTTTGCAATTTCAATATCCCATTTTTTAGCGTGTCATTATTATTTAACTTTAGTCAATTTTTTTTTCGATTGCAAAAATTCATGGGTTTTAATTATTATATTGTTAATTGTAATTGTTTATTGAATATAAATTGTTATGTAATAGTTTTAGAAGGACGTTATTCGAAATTATCATATTTTATTTTTTGAGTATATAATATTAAAGTTAATGTAATACAAATGACCTAAAGCTGTATTATTTTTTATATTATTATATAATATTTAATTTCATATTATATAAACTGTATTTGTGTATCCATCCTTTAATGTTTAGAAAATATATCACAAATGTTACGTAATATTTCTAAAACTATGATCAGGCACGCAATATCGAATATCAGACAATTATCGCGTAGGAAATTCATCAAAGAAATTGCGAGTCCCACCAGATAGATTAAAAAAAAATTGTGTAGATGACGTGGCTCAACCAGGCTTCCTAAATGTTTCTGTAATTATATAGATAAGATTAGGTTATGGCCCGTAGAATACATCACTCCCTCTGATTTGTTTATCATTGGTTTTGGTACGGTGTAAAGATCTAGCAAAAGAGAAGAGTTAATTATTTGATTTTTTTTGTTCAAATAAGCGCACTATGCCGCAGGTGAGAATGGAACTCCCAACTTTATGGTTGGGATAAGAGAACTCTTACCATTCGAGCTAACTTTTGTTCTCAGAGTTAATTATTTGATGACAGGTAAATTGAGTGTAAAATATCAAATTGTCAATTAATTAAGACATTCATGAAATAAAAAGATAAACAATTGATTGAGACACCTCAAGACAAAATAAGTACTTAAATGCCCAGGATGAACGGAGTACCTATTGAGAGTGAAAGATCAAATTGTCAATAAAAGACATTCCTAAAATTGAAAGGTAAACAAAGTGCTCTTGATCTAGTGGAGATCTGGGTTCCCTAAAAACGTCAAAAGGATGGATCTGGGTAACCCGAGAGAATTAAACCTCCTCATCATAAAAAAAGCAAACAATTGAAAATATTTTAAACATTCTCATGCATCTACGGTATCACATGCAATTTCTTTTTTTATACAAAAAATATGGGACCCACGACAAATAGTATGAAATTAATTACTGAAAAACTTTTATGTTTATGTTTTGTAAGTAATTGTTTACGTTTATATTTTATATGTAAATATTAATGAATAACGAATAATGAATAATTTATATAAAAAATAATTCAGTCCAAATTTTAACTACGATAATAAATTACACCAATTGATTAAACTTTCGCCTAGATTTTAAATTACAATAATAAACTATGATAACAATAAAAATAAAGTACAGAAAATTATACCACTTGATAAAAATCAATGTTGTTACAAAATTCGTAATATTCGGCATAAGTTATTAGATAAAATTATCAATTTATCAAGAAATTTAAATATTAAATACTACATGCAATTATAAATTAACTGCAATTGTAAAATATTAGAATTTTCTTTTTAAAAAATAAAAATATAAGTATATTCAATCTGATATAATTTTTTGTATTAAATCATTGTTGATATTAAATAGAACAATTAATAATTCTCCAATATTTTGAATGATATTTAGACTGTTCTCGTAAATTTTAAAATTATGTTTCTTGAATCGTATTGTAACCCTTTTAAATTTTGATAATTGTTTTTATTTTATAACTATATTTACATTTTTACCTATTTTTTATATTCAATACATTAAATTGAATATACTATATACAATGTTTTAACACTGCATTCATGCATTTTTTCACAGATTTAAAACATGTGTAAGTTTCAAACTCGAGTAATTTTTGCACGTGTTTTAATTTATTATTATTATAAAAGAAATATAGTAAAAAATATTCATGTATTTTGGTTAATATTTTTAAGTGTTAATTATTAAATCAATATTTTTGAAACATACCCATGCAATTTTGCACGGGTTGAAAACTAATAATTGTCAATACAAGACATTCATAAAATAGAATAAGTAAATAAATGACTATGATAACTATAATGGATATTTATATTAGAATTTCATTGTTATAATAATGAAAGTCATCTTTTGTTTCGATTATAAAATTTATTTTTGGTTTATGTCATATACTTACTACTAGTTTTAGACCCGTGCAAAATACGCACGGGTCGAAATTGCAAGCATTACCTTGGATATTGAAGCATATAAATTACCGTGATTAATTGTGCAATGTAGTGACAATGTAAATAGTCTATAATTTGATATTCGACGTACATACTATTTAAGTTACTAAGTACAATCATACGCTAAAAAAATATGTTACAAATGTAAACGTAATATGTAACTTTACAAATATGTTACACATGTAAACGTAATATGATCATTTTGATATATATAGGACTGTTGTATATCGTATTTTATCTTTCTTGGTATCTTAATTTGTATTTGATTTGATTGAAAAATATAATGCAATTTAATTCTTGGACTGTAATTATTTTTGCTCTTTGTAATTTTTTGTTTCTCGGATTTAATTTTTGGACCGATATTATTTTTGTTGTTTGTAATTTTTTGTTTTTCGGATCTAATTTTTGGACCAATATTGTATTTTATTTGACCGTTGTATATTGTTATTTAAATATTCGATTAGCAATAGTTTGATCGTATCGTATTTTATTATGACAATGACGAAATGTAATACTGCTGCAATCGATTACGTAATTAGGATTGAACAAAGATTAGAATACGTAATTAGGGATGAGTAATTGTGGAATTAATTGTGAATATAGGAAAGAGGGAAAATCAATGTAAAATTAGTGGGCCCATCATTTCTTATTTTAAGGAATTGAGAGGGGTTTAAAATCTACTCTTTTTGTAGAGATAGATTACTGAATTTGTCTTCCGAATAAGAAATTTAAAGAGTAACATGTCCTTTCAGAGGCTCCCCCAAACAAACAAATTAATGTTGGTGATGCACTTCTTAAAATATAATATCGCATTTTTAAAAGGAACATATGTCATAAGTTGAGATAATTGTAAAACTTTTTCCGTCAAACCCTAAACAGAGGTGAAAAAACAAAATTGGAAAATATTAGTTAAAACCTTTTTTTATAAAGATGACCTATGACATTACTCTTCTACCCATGATGAAATTTTTTGCTTCTGAATACCCTAACTTTTAAACTCTAAATTATAGTTCTGCCACTAGTCACAAAACTCACAATGCCATTATAATTTAAGATGAACAAAACTAAAACCAACGATATATACTTCACAAAATACCTACACCTTAACCAATACATTATAAAATTTTAATTAATATATTAGTATATTTAATACGTCTTCATAAAAACTGTATTTATCATTTTCTAAAAGAAATGGCAAGAATAGTAAAGAAATTGGATTTGGAGAAAGGTGGCGTTAATTTACCATTCGCCCAAATCTAAGAAATAAATGCGAGAAAATAAAAACCAAAATTAGTAAGCACAACAGTTTCACTTACCCATTAACTTCCATCATTCATTCAACAACAAATATATATATTCTCAAACGGCAACTTTTACACGTAGATCTTCCTACTTTTAATTCTCCACGTTGACCATTTTTCCAACTGACCAACCACTTTGATCTTTGTGGGTCCACTTTAATATATTAAATTTTAATTCTTATTTGAGACGGTTTTATCCCGTATTTTTAACAATTTTTTTTAAAAAGTAACCATTTTGAAAAAATAATCTTTTTTTAACTAAAAAATGTGGTAACTATTTAATCAGAAGCGGTAACTATTTATCAAAAACTAATTATTTTTCTATTAGTCATACGTCGAAGCGTAGAATTTGTGATTAAATTTACGAAAAATATTTGTGACAATTTTCTCGTTAAATGTAATGATAATACTATAACCAATGTTTTACGGCTTTTGTAATATGTTTTTCAATAATAATCACGGACTCACATAATCAAATGATTAAAAAACATTGTATTATGTTTAATTATTTACTTAATAATAAAATATATTCCGTATATTCTATTTTTTTAAGACGGATACTACATGTTAACATAAAAACGATTAAAATATTATTGTATCCCATTTGGGTATTTTTAAGACAAACTTCTAGTCTTCTTCGATATTCGGTACTTCCTCCACTCCAATCAATTCTATACATTTACTTTATTCACGTTTGTCATTTCTTTTGTTAATATATTTAGTTACATATCGATAAAAATTATAAAAGTTTGATATTCACAATGTATTCGGGAAGACAATTTAAACAAGATCTCACATGGCTATCTTTAATATTATATATTAGAAATTGTGTCGAAAATTCACTCGACCTATAAATAGCGTCCCAAAAATAAAATGTATAAAATTGATTGGAATAGAAAGTATTATTTTATCCGTCTAAAACTCAAGACGAGACACCTATAAAAGTAAATTTAATTAACATTAAAATATTTATTACCATGATTTGAAGGTGTTCATGCCACTTGCTTATGTTGAAACTCTTGACCTTTCCTTTACATTTTCCACCTTCCTTCTATTTTTGGTCACTTTTTTTCCCTTGCTTTTTCTTCCATCTTTCCATTTTTTCTGGGTTTCTTTGTACAACTGTGGAAATCATCATCATCTTATAACTATAATAATAATCATACTAATTTGATGTTAAGGTATGGATTTTTAACTTTCTAATGTTAATTTCTGTTAATTATTTTGATGGGTTAATTTCTCTTTTGCCTTTTTTGGTTATTTTATGTTCCTTGATCTGTACTTATGTTGAAAATTTGCAATTATTTGGTTATGGGTAGCTTAAAGTTATGAACTTTATGATTGAGAATCACAAATTTGTGGCTAAGACCGTTCTAAGTTAAGACAACACTCGCAACCGATTTAAATAAGGCAAGATTAAAAGGAGGGTTGTGACCTGTGAGTCGAACTTAAAAACGGTCTTAAACAAGACGTACTGATTGAAAATATGACATGGGTTGTGAATGGTTTAATTGATATTTTATGTAGGGTTTGTTGTGCTACACTGCTACGTTGCATTTGACTGAGACAACTTCTTTAAATGTCATTTTCTATGTTCTGTAAACAGGTAATTGATTGTATAAGTTGAGAAAGACAACATCTTTGCTCCACTTCTTATTCAAGCTGTATGTATTCTTTTGATTGGAGAATTAATTGAGATATTGGAAAAGTATTATTGAATTTTATGGTTGGTGGGTTTGTGTAATTTTAGAAACTTTGCCATATCTCGTAGTCATAGAAACAATTGTTGTTGATATTCATTAGATTTGTTTTTTGTAAATTGGTAAGTCATCCAATATTGGGTTTGGAATATTGGGTTAGTGTTTCGGTAATGGTATTAATGAAGGAATTAGTGCTTGAAAGATGAAGAGTGAGCTAAGATTTTAGGAAGATGGACTTGAAGGAGGATGTTGATTTGCATGAAGAAAGACCGGCTTCACCGTTATGGGTTTTACACCAGATTTCCGAGGAGGCAGTCAGGGTGGCTAGTGAGTATTTAAGTAGCGCGAACACGTCACCAGTTTGGACGGGACATAGGAAAACTCAGAGTGAAATAGTAAGCCAATCACACCGACGTAGTAATAGTTTCCAGAATTTGAAGACTTCTTTATCTAAGGCTTGGCGCTGGGGTGGGAATTCCCAGTATGAGAACCGGAAGTTCAATTTTAATCCCGAGGTTCTGGCAAATCAGAAACGACAGTGGTATCAGCTTCACACACAGGTACTTTCGTGTATTGAACTATTTGTATTCTTTTGTTGCCTTTAATTGTTTTCCAATAGATACGCCAATTGATGATTCACATTCACCAAGTATGGAGCCGGGCGCATGACTCTTGTTTTTTTCTATTCATGCTGTTTGTATGTATGCTGTGTGACAGATGTTTTTTTAGCATGTTGGATGAATTCTTATTGCTAAATTATTGTTAAAAGTATTAAGAGCAATGGTCTTACATCCTCAAAGATGAAGGTAAAGTAGGAGAAAATGCTTAAATACAAACTCCCATCTTGGAAGGATATAGGAGTGTACACGTACGAGCTTGCTTGCTAGTTGATCAATTTCATGAAAATAAATGTTCACCTTGATCAGGCCTTTGTCGTCTGTATGCTCAAGTGTTGCTATTTACTACGAATGCTATATTTTAAAGCAGTTCTGAAAACTTTTGCTGCAAGCAGGTTGAACTCAGTAAGCTCTTTTCAATCTCTATCTGGGGTTGAGAAACTAATTTAATTTAAGAGGCTAAGGCTTGTTTGTTTGAGTCTTCTAAGCCTTCTTGCACCGGGGCTGAATTAGAGGCATCGGCTATGGGTGGTTAATTATCTACATTGACCTAAGAATTTTTTTTTTGAGGTGGTTGCGGTGAAAAAAAGACATCCATTTATCTGTTTTTAATGAAGAAGCTCGAAAGACTGTCCCTAACACGATTTGTACCAGTTTGTAGGGCATTATCTTAGTGGTTAATTTGTAGCTTGGCCAAAACCTTTTTTGATTGCCTTTGATCATACATGAAGAGAGAACCAATTTGGTCTAAAATGAAAAAAGTTGCTTGAATTAATGTCAAAGTTTACATTAGGGCATTATCTATTTTTGTTTCTTAGTGATGTTTCAAGAAATTTTCTGTCTCCTGAATAAGGTTGACGTAAAATAATGTTTAGAAATAGTGCCGCTTAAGTTCATTTCCCTTATGCCTTCCTTTGCCACTCTTCAGTCCTCAGAATTAGTTTATGTTTGCTGCTACTTCATGCATCTCCAAGTAGTTTGGTCTCTCGTTAGTGGAAGGATATGTTAGTACCTGTGGGACTTGTCGTTATACTGATTTTTTATCATCAATTTCTTATGTAGAAGTAGAGTTTTTGGATGTATTTCAAATCAACGATAACTTCTTTTGCTATTAGTAATGGATATGTTACTGCTTATCAGGACCGTACGAAATACAAGGAGCCTACTTTGCTATTTGAGCACTTCATAGTCACGGGTCTTCATCCAGATGCCAATCTTGAAGCTGTTGAGGATGCCTTTGCTAGAAAGAAAAAGTGGGAGTCTGATATGATCAGAGCAAGTGCAGTGGATGGAAGATCGTCATATTATCGTGAGCCTTCACCTCCTTCATTGGATCCTCAGGTTCGAAGCTTAAATGATTTGTTTTCTAGAGATGCATGATATATTGATTCCTATTTCTGAAAATTGCTTAGATATCTTCATAATGTCACTAATATTATGCACATATCCGTTGCTGTACATATTTGAATGTTGTAGTTCCATTTGGATACAATTTAGTTCTATATGACCTGTATTCGAAGGTTGTTAAATTCAACAACGGGTCTGGGCCACACCCGAACGGAGGAGAAAGAGTCCACAATATAAACCCAAGAGGGTTCCACTCTAAAACCAATTGGCAATAGAGGGAGTAACCCCTTGCCTTATATTATGATAATTCTTCTCCTCTTTTATCAATGTGGGACAATCCTCACATGTGGGACTTTCGGGTTTCTTCACACTCCCCCTCACATGTGAGGCCCACTTACACACAGACTGGACAAATTTAACTGAGCAACCTTGCTCGTCCAGCTGTAAACTTGGCCCAGTATCAACTCAGACCGGACATATTCAACTGAGCAATTTTCTTTGCTCGTCCGACTGCAAACTCTGGCCCATGAATCCCAGGTCTTTAGCCACGGGCTCTGATACCATGTTAAATTCAACAACGGGTCTGGGCCACACCCGAACGGAGGAGAAAGAGTCCACAATATAAACCCAAGAGGGTTCCACTCTAAAACCAATTGGCAATAGTGGGAGTAACCCCTTGCCTTATATTATGATAATTCTTCTCCTCTTTTATCAATGTGGGACAATCCTCACATGTGGGACTTTCGGGTTTCTTCACAAAGGTGGATGATCATTTTCATCTTTGCAGCGTTAGAATATTACGTAGTACGAAGTTACGAACTGCTTACTGTACATGAAACTTTCATATGAAAAGTGCTGAGACTGCTGACTATAGTTATCTTGATAAGAAAACTTATAGATTCATATATGGATTATGTTTCTTAGGAGCCCGAGTTATTTATGCTTTTCTCCGCTAAGAAATTACTCTTGACATTTTTAGTGGAGGTTGATTTTGTATTGAAAGATCCTTGATTAATTATTTTTTAAGACTCGGCAAGGCATGCACTTTTTGCAGGCGGTACTTATTTTTGTTTATTTATTTATTTCAACAGAGCAATGCCACTTCATTTTTGAAATTTTAAAGGCCTTCCTGAAACTTTATAATCTTGTCCTCTTTGAAATGGGTCCTCATCTTGACTGTAGGTATTATTCAAGTATCCACCGGGGAAGAGATTGCCAATGCGCCTGAAGGATTTATGTGCATTTACGTTTCCTGGAGGTGTCAAGGTCTCAGTTTCCACTCAAGATTATTATTTATGATAATTTGGTTGACTTGTTATGTTGCTCCAGAGCTAAGTAGTTTCTGGTGATATTACATGAAGGTTTGGTATTATAGACAGTATATGTTGTGTATGCTCATGATCAATTAGTTTTATGTCGGCTTATCTTTAGATTTCTATAATTGAGTTATTATTGGTATGCTCTTGTATTATTCAATCTATCACCTGATATTATGCTTCAAGTGTGCTATTTGGCGTCTCTAATAAGTAACTGGTTGCATGGATAAGTTTGCCAAGACTCTAGTAGTCTTTCCTGTTTTGGGTGATTTGTTTGGCTCTGCCTTTTTCAGTCTTTTCACATTTTTATGCTTTCCAAATCTTTTTGCTGATAGTGGCTGATATCATATGCTAACTCTTCTTTAGTTAGCATGATTTTTATGCATCTTCTCTTACAGCATATTTCTTTGTAAAACTGCAGGCTCGGCTAATGGAGAGATCTCCATCCCTGAGTGACTTAAACTCCCTTGTTTATGGACAGGTAGATTCATTATTCAGTTAATGGGCATATGTGCATTAACATATGCGACTCTTTAGTCCAGAGAAATTGTTGCCTAATGAATGTGAGTATAAATTGGGTGTGATGAATCAATTTCTCTGAAGGGTTGATCATTTTGAGGTGTACTTTATGTCTTTTGGTTCTTATTGCATACATGATAGGATTAAGATATGCATGTTTGATATTATTAGGTGATTCTCGCGTGTTTGTGACGTCGGCATGCCAAGTCTCAATTGAGTGGACTAGTGGAGTAGGATTAAACAACCAAGATGAGATTAGCATGACTAACGTGGTAGTTTAGTTATGTTGTGTTCTACTGTTCAGTGAATTTATTCTGGTATCATGCAAAGCGATGGAAGTTAGAAGTGATTTTCTGCTTACTTTGTCGTGTTAGATTACTTGCCTAGTGTCATGTATTGGTTGCATATTTGTACCTGCTAATCTTTTTATTGGTCTTTGCCCCGAATTGTTAACCAGGAGCACATGGGAAGAGATGATTTGGCCTTTGTTTTCTCAGTTAAGGTGAGACGCTAAATGTTCTGTTCTGGCTGTGTAGTGATATTTCTTGTTCATGTGTTACAGAGAACTTGCAACCTCCTAACAGAGAAGCAAATAGAGATGTTTTTCTGTATTTTTGTCATGCAAAAATGAATTCTTGTGATGGTTGATACTTGATACTGAACATTACCTTTCGTGGACCAGGCTGCTAATAATGGAACAATGTATGGTGTTTGCCTACAAGTGCCAGAAATTGTACAGAGGCCACCAGCTATCTTTGGTTATTCATCGCCCCTGTCTCAATCATCTCTTGGGGGCAGCCGGTTTTTAGTTTCTGCTCCTCGCTGCTATTGTTTGATCACTAGAGTTCCTTTCTTTGAGCTTCATTATGAGATGCTTAACAGGTTTTTCTAGTTCCTGCCTCTCCCCTCTTTTTCTTATCATGATCTGATAAAGTAAAGCTATTTCATGTTGGTACTCATGACCTTGGTTTGAAATCCATTAGCATCCGAAAAAATTTAAAATAAATAAATTCCATGCGATGTTTGATTATCTTCCTACTGAGTATTTATAAATTACTTGGTTTTTTTGTGGCAGTATTGTTGCACAGGAGCGTCTGAATCGGATAACCCAGTTTGTCACTGAAATGACTCTATATGATTACTCCCCTTCCATTTCAAGAGAGCAGGATCAGTTTCATGGGAATTTTGATTCACCGAAGAGGGAAGGCCTTGGAGATTGGATGTCATCAGCAATACCTGTTGATAGTGCAGTAGCCCTCACGGCTGCCGCAGCTGGTATTATTCCTGATGATGGGACCCCAATAATTTCCCCAAAGACCCTGGAGTCTCCACCATCAAGTGGGTCTACTAGTGAAATCTCGGAGTTCAGTCCTGCGAAAGAGGCAGATGGGCGGACAAGCCCTCAAGATTCTGATGATCATTCTTCTGATGTATCTGAAGGTCGTGCCAACGGTTTTGGTAGACTTTATGAAAATGGAGCAAATTCCCCTGAGGCCACTTTGTCGTCTCACTCGGACAACCCAAAAATGGAGAGAAGCAACAGTTCTTTGTCATTATACAGGTGGTCAATTTAGATTTTCTATCTTTGACTTTACAGAAACCTAGTTTTGTACATGTTTCCACGTACCCAGTTCCTGAAGGCTGTAGCCTCATAGTTGTCCTTTTACATGGATTCTCTTAGAACAAGTGAGGTAACAACATCATCTATTTCCAATTAAGCAAAATGCCTTGTTAAACTGGTTGTGTTTCTCGTACGTTGGAGGAGAAGCCATAAGATACAATTCCCAACGCAAATTTCACCATAACTCTCTTAGAAATAGCCACTGTGCCTAAATCACCATAGGAGTAAGCTCCCCCCCTACCAACCACCATGAGCACTTCTTGGCTTTCACTACTTTGTCCATACAATCAGTTCAACGTGAATTAAGATCATCAAATGCATATAACAGTCTCATAAGTTTTTGTAATATAACCTATAACCTACAGTTATCCTTGTCTGTTCTGACAGTTCAGTAAGAAGCATGGATGAAGATAATGATTGTTTCTCTAACCAAGAAAGTGACTATTCTGGTGATTTCATGACTATGGAATGGGCTAAGGTTTGTTATCTTAATCCTCTTATTGAAAGTTGCTACTATTGTTGTTTACACATCAGTTTGTTACGGTTTCACTTACAGGATAATAAGAATGATTTGCTACAAATAGTTTGTGCTTATGGAGCTATGCTTATTCCTGAACGGGGGAGCGAGATGGTTTTTCAGCCTCTTGAACACCTGCAAGCTATCCAATACACACGCCGTTCAGTTTCTGATCTTGAATCAGTTGACAGTTTCTTAGATACAGACGTGCATGATCCTGTGAAATCTGCAGAAGTATGGCTTTGTATGGCTTTATTGTGTCCTACAAGTGTCTCATTTGCCAGGGTTGTGTCTAAGTAAGGTTCTGAGTTTCAGGTTAATGCAAGGTTAGCAGTTGCTGAGGAAGCTGTCGAATTATCTGTTTGGACAACTGCAACCCTCTGCCGTGCCCTTTCTCTTGACAATGTAATTCTTTTATGAATATTAATTGTTGTGGACTTAATACATAACTCTTACAGAAGTTTCTGCATAAACTATGTTATTTTTTTTTTCAACTTTCTTCTTTTTGTAAAAGAAGTTTCCCACATCTTGTTGACTTTGTTAGCTACATGTGTATTAAGAACCAGTCGTATTTTCCTTTGCTTTTTCTTTCATCATTTTACGTGTCATTGACAATTTCAAATGATTCATCATCATTTGTGTTAGCCAACCCTAAATCAATTTGGGATTAAGCTATTTCTGTTGTTTGTTGTTTGTTGTTGGTGGTGGTGGTGATGGTGATGATGATAAGATAGTTAGCATGTTGAAGAAATTACTCTTTCTTTGAAGAAAATAGGAGTACCTTTTTTGTATTGCACAGGACTTCATAAAGATGCACTTCTTGAATTGGGCCGATGCAATAGCTTTTTATGTGTACATTATGTTTTTATACATAGTTACATAACAATGTTATTTTTTACTGAAATATTTGTATCTGAGGATATTCATTGATCATAGGGTCTAAAGTTTTCCAACCATATTATAATTTTGCCTAGTTTACAATCTTTTGAAGTAATTTTTTCAAATGCTTTGCTCTGTCATTATTTTTTTATTTAGATATTTAACTGCAGCTGCACAAATTGATATACATTTTATATACTTTTGAACTAGTCGGTAATTTGAAGACCTACTATTAACATTTAATATGACCACATCACATTTTCTGTTTTTCAGATTTTAGCTTTGCTCACAGGAGTGTTGCTGGAGAAACAGGTCATTGTTGTATGCCCTAATCTGGTCAGTTGTTCTTTTCTGCAAAGAAACTGTAATTGTCTTCAGATGTTTTACGAGAAACTTAATTATGATTGATTTGTAGTGCATGTTTGGTTTTGTTAGGGCTTAAGTCTGTAAGGTCTTAGTGTTATTGTTTCTGTAAGGTCTTGGTGTTATTGTTTGCTGCCTTCAGCTGAAAATTGTGCATCTTGGTGATAGATCAACTTTGATTGTCACATATCGAGGTTTTTCTCTAATAATACAATTTGATGCAAACTATCGGGGTGATCCTGCTATTTTATTCCAAATTTGGCTTGCATGATGAGAGAATAGATGTTTTGACAAAATTGATGAGCCACTAAGTCTGAGTTGGAACTGGAGAAGACTGACAAAAAAAAATATTTGTTTATTGGGGACGTTTCATGCTATTGCAATGAGGACGTTACAGGTTGTTGCAGTGGGAACTTCCAAGACTATGTTTTTGAGTGAACCGGTGATAGTAAAAATCTTAGGGAGTTTAAGGATGAAACCGAAATGGAAATTTTGTAGCTAACAAAAATACTATAGCAGAAGTTATTTGTGACTAAATGATGCAAAATGACTACTTTGAGAAAAAGAACTTTAGCAGCCAGAATTTGAAGCGACTCAAGAATGGCTCAACTGACATGACCAATAAACACTGACCCGGAAATAGAATGACCCATTAAAGCACACCTAAAGTGACCTGAACCCATAATAACCTGATGATAATACACCGGCGGTGACCTAATTGGACGCCGACATAAATGACTGTATGGCAGTTCTATTTGTGACTGTATGTAGCTTCGAGATGCAAAAATTTGTCCGCTGGATTTGAGTATAATTGCTGTGTTCTCCTTGGTTACTTTGTCTTCTACAGGGTATTCTCTCTGCTGTGGTGCTGTCTCTCATCCCCATTATCTGTCCATTTGAATGGCAGAGTCTCCTTTTACCGGTGAGTTGATATATTTTTCACATCATTGACGCACTGGTCTCTTCTGCTTCATTTTTTGTTATTCACTACTGCATCATTGTTTCGTACACCTGTATGATATCATTGCGTTGCTTTTACATGTTGGCTGCTATCTAGTCTATCACAGTCTTGGGGTGGCCACTTTTTGATCAAACTTTGCCTGCTGCTAGAGCAGTTTTTCTTATCTTGTATATAACTACCTCAGTGTTACGCTGCTTTGATAAGGTTAAATCAACATTGTTAATTTCACAGCTTGCAACAGAGTATGGGAAAATTGTTGCATAAGTAACTAATACTTATGATGTCAGCAAGAAAAATTACCTCCGTCCGTTGTGAATAAAGTTGAAATACTCCCTCCTTTGCATTTGATTTCACTTGGGAATGGTGCATTTTAGTAGAGAGGAGAGGGTGGTAATGGGACCTGGCTAACGGGTCAGTGTGGTAGATTCTGGGGTGCGTCATTAAGGGAGTGTCAAACGCGTTTGTTCCGCCATGCGGGTCATTCAGCTTCTGCTCATTTCGGGTTTGCTTTTATCGGATCATTTCGGGTACGTGTCAGTTAAGGTCAGAGTGACCTCTGACCATCTTCATTACGAGTAGGTTCAATCGGGATAAATGCATGCTATTTCAGTTCAGGACTATTAAGGTTTTTTGTTTCCCGAGTGAATACTGATAAGCGTGCTAAATCAGCTGAATGCTATCCAAGAATGCTAATTCTGTATTCCTCTCTTTTTTCTTTATAAATTATCCCAAATTTCTTTTCAGTTACTCGCATTGCATGGTACTTCCTCCATTTTTATATAATGTACCCATTTTATTAAAATACTACACTCATATATTCAACAAATGGGTACATTATATAAAAACGGAGGATAGTATTTCGTAATTATTTTCCCACTCATAATTTGGGAATTATTTTGTCACTGATCTTTTTGTTATTGGTTGGATGGATAGTTGTCGGGTGAATCATAAGAATATAAGATTGTGACATTGAGTTTCTGTTGTTAGATGCATTGTGGATACCTTTTAATTTGGGTTTTAAATAATTATTACAGATTCTCCCAGAGAAGATGATTGATTTTCTTGACGCTCCAGTTCCTTACATTGTAAGTTTTAAATACATGCATTGTGGATACCTTTAATTTGGGTCTTTACATATTGGTTGAGCTAAATCAGTTGAGTACTCAAAACTGAAAAAGAAGAGGATGTTAAACATGATGGCTCCTTTGACAATCTGACATTGCATCACCTCTTCCAAGCAGCTGTTTTCAATAGTCAATGTCGCACCCAGAAATCACGATGTCTGATGTATGTGCTTAAAATGCCAAAAAATGACACTCTTTATATGGGTAACTTGGGACTCTTGGCAAGATCCTCGAGATATGTGCTATCCTGTTATGTATAGTAAAGACACCCTGTTTTATGCTCTTATCGTAGCGAAAACATGTCTTTTTGTCATCGGCCACTTCACATTCATATTTATTTCGTTCTTAGTATTAGTAAGGCAATTTCATGTTCTAGTAACATTATAATGTTATCATTTTATAGCTCCCTTATTGATTTTGCTTGCAGGTTGGAATACAGAATAAACCAGAAGACTTGAAGATGAAGACTTCTAATCTTGTCCATGTCAATGTGGGAAAAGACCAGGTATGCATTCTTGGATATCTATAGTTATGCTACACACTGTTATTTGGAGCATGTGATCAAGGAAACAAAAATGCTTAGGCTCCACTTATAGCAGTCATCAACTGATATTGATCATTGATTTCATGTTTACTGAATGAATATTGACGATGAATCTATTATATGCATCGGTGGATGTTTTACTGTACATGTAAAGATTGAGTTGAGGAATTGGGTTAAATATGATATATGAGTTGCATCTCTTGAAGATTAGCTGTGGTCTGAGGAGAATCGCTTAAGATGGTTTTGCTCTTTAGCGACAGTCCAGGTGGTGCACTGTTTAGAAGGATTGAAGTGTAGAAAATGAAAAGATTGGGATTTGCGAGGGGTAGAAATATAGAAACGGTGTCTGAAAGTAGTATGGGTCTACTCAAGATTGAAGAAAAGGCGGTGTTAAAGTGGGTTGATTGTAGGGAGTAATTTATGTGGAGAATTGAGTTGGATGTCATTTTTTGTCTCGTTGCATCTTTCTTTCTGGCTTTAGTTTCCTTTGAAATTCAACCTAAAATTTTTATACTTGATTACTTAATCCCTTAGTTATCCTTTCCTTGTTGCTTTTTCCCTAGATTTTTCATGCACTTGCTTTACCCATTTAAATATCTGCTTAATGTTTGTGAGAACATGTTCTCGTTTTGTGCCTTTCCTTTTCTCCTTTTTGCACTTGTTTAGTCTATCTTGCTTCATTTCTTTCATTCTGCTTTCCCTTTTCTCCCTTATTGTACTTCACATCGTCTATCTGGACCATGGATTTGTTGTTGCTAAACATATCTACCTCAAGGTTCTAGTAGCATAATGTTTCACGATTACTATGATCTCTCTTCTTTCGTAATGTTTGCCGCCTACCCTTGCATCCCATTTGATGTCAAATAGTGATTGCCAGGATAGTAATATGGAAAGTTCACGAAATCAAAAATCTGATGCTATGGCAATCTATTTTATTAAATTTCTTGGTTTTCATGTGACTTGTAATATGGAGAAACCGCGAAATTATATTCTTGCAGGTGAAGATGTGCTCCTTGCCATTACTTCCTCGACGCAAGGAGCTCTATTCAGAACTTCGTCCAATCCACGCTGCAATGGCTAGTCAATTCAGAGTAGCTGAAAAGCATCCTGTATACAAGTGTAATGAAGTACAGGTAAACTATATTTACGTATTTCTCATTATAAAAATACTACTTCCTCTATCCCGTTTAATCTTTTTAAATGTGTTTTACACACGAAACCAATATTTATATCGTAATATGATAAAAAAAACTAGAGAGCTGGTCAAGTGAAAAGAAGACTCCACGTTTTATATTGTTGATGTGGAAGTTTTATCAGTCTTTAAGTTTTGACATCATGTTGTAGCTCCGTCGTATTATTACCATCCAACATGTAAAATGTAGCTGTGCTGTGCCGTAGTTTGGGAACAAGAGGACGACTCCATGTACGTTATTCAAATTTAAATTAAATCAGAGTGCGAGTTTCAGTTGTTAGTTCACCTCTAGATGGCAGCTCATTAGTCATGCTTGTTATGGTAATACCCCTACTTGTACATAAGATAAAAGTCTAAAGATCACCACAGACCTAAAGTTGCTCATGAGTCCTACCGCACATTGGACCTGACTTATCCGCCCCTGCAAAAGAAGTTACGCCTACCCCGCTAATTGTCCATAACCTGTTAATCTGCTTTTTTGTTAGCCACAAAATCCATGTTAAGCCCGGCCCGAGTCCACATCCGATCAACTCCGATAACCTTTTGTGTCGGTATGGGCCACATTTATGGCACAAAGACCGAGTTCAGGTTGGATGCCTGTTTCCAAGATCAAGTCCCAAACGGAGATCTAATACCATGGCTTCACCTTCCCTTAATTGTTTTCAAGCCTCATCTTAATAGCGTGCATGTTTACTTACAGGCAGAAGCTGCAACAAAATTTATAGACGTAATGAACAGATACATGGAATCCCTATGTGCGGATTTCAGGTCTTATTCCATCACCAGTGTACAATCAAACAATGATCGGGTGAGTGAAAAGAGTTTGATGCTTACTAATGTGAACAAAAAGTTAGAGAAATTCATGTTCTCACTTATTTCTTGATTGTAGGTCTCCCTACTTCTGAAGGATAGTTTTATTGATTCCTTCCCTGGCAGAGATCGATCTTTTATCAAGGTTTGTCTTCCATGGCTCTAGCTACATCTTGGTTGTATCAAAATCAAAACATTTTTAAAGACAACTTATTCTTTCAGGGGTTGGGGTTGTGTTTGAGAAGTTTTTTTGGTTATATGCATTATGATGGAATTAAATGACCCTAAAATAGTTGTTTTTTTCATTTGATGCCGCCAAGGGTTGTCTGTATGACGATCTCTTTGTGTCACTGCGTAGACAGTTGAAAGTTGAAACAAGGACTTGATTGTTTGTGCTGTTTGGTTATCCCATTTGCAGCTTTTTGTAGACACGCAGATGTTTTCTGTCTTATCAGACTCTCGCTTGGCAACGTTTGAGCACGAAAAGTCGTGATCTAATCGAAATTCGGGCGAGAAAAGACAGGCATGATGCATATAATGGTGTAATCTTACGATATCAGGCATGCATATTCTACTACATATGTCAGTTGATGTTTGTACAAACCAGATGGGGAATGAATGATCTGCATAATAGTTAATACTACTACTACTACTACGATCTGGGTTTGTAAATTACGAGTTTTGTAACATAATGTGGTAGCCTGAGTATAAATATAGCATACACAGTGAGTAGGATCTGATTGATTGATTGATGGTGATCCCGATACTTTATAGAAGAAAAGAACACGAAGCCTGTCGTCTAACTCTTGTAAATGGCGTTCATTTTATGGAATACAATTGTTTCTTTTGTTATTTATTTGTTTAATTAATAATACATGTTCAGAAAGCCTGCGCATTAGATTACAAATGCACAACTGTAAGAATTCTGTACGTTGCAAATTTGCAAGCTTTCCCTCCAGTAAGTATCGTCACGCAATACACAGTAGCGATTGTCGAAAACAAGTCTAGTTATTGTTCTTATGCCGTACTCTGTCGATTGTTGGAAACATTGTAAAACAAGTAAGACTGCGTCAGCGATGGAATAAATCAAGGGCTACCAAGTTTAACACACGGAGGATCCTCTTTTGGTTGGGTAATGAGTAGTTGGATACTTGGATACGATAGCATGATCGAACCTGGGTTGTAAGGTGAAGGATCTAAACGGAATTACTTTTCCACATATGGACTTTACTCATTCACATAGACTCTTTTTCATCAACTTTTCATATTATCCCCTTTTCCTAAACTTAGAGAAATTAAAAAGTCTTATACTCTACACGCTAAAAATGAATCTAACTGCTCTATAAACTTAAATAATGAATTATAATTCTCCAATTAATGAAGTAATTTTGTTCTTTTGTTAATTAATAATATATTTGTTTGAGATTATTAAGGTTTGTTAATCAGTCAAATTAATAATTCTCCTCGTCTTTTTTTCGTGTGTTTGGCTCACAAGCATTCATCAATCTTTCGTACTACTGTATCAAGGACTATTCTGCCAAACTTTATTACCATTCTTTGTTTTGCATTTTTTTCCATTCCATTTCACATTTCAACAAGGTCGGTCAGAGCAACATTGGTCGACGATTGAACTGGCCAAAGCATGACGTATTCAACCGAGGTGGTGTTGCGTCATGAGTTGGTGAAGGGAGATGAGAATAAGGAGAAATAAAATCAATTGAGGAAATGGGAAAAAATGACAATTCGTATATAAAAAACTACGCCCCCAACTGAAAAGGGTATCATAAGAGTATATGACTGAACTCTCTACAAGTATACAAAAAAACCAGTTTAATGTGTTAATTACTCCCATCTGTAAAAAATGACATTTGAAATGCAAATACATGACAACTCAATACAAAAAATACGGAATTATTTTTTCACATACGGATTTTACTCTTTCACATACACTTTTTCATAAACTTTCCATATCATACCCTTTTTCATAAACCACTCTTCTATATACATTTTTTTTCTCTAAAACTAAATCTAATTGCTCCAAAAACTTGAACAATGGGATATAATTTTCTAATTAGTGGATTAATTTTATTGTTTAATAATTATTAATATGTTTTAGTGAAATTATTAGGTTTATCAATTAGTGGAAAATATATTTTTACTTGTTTATCAATTTTTACCAATTAGGGTTTATAAGTTTGTGGGAGGTGTGGTTAGAGCAGTGAATGATAATTTTGAGTAGTGCGTTGGGGACGAAAGCTAGTTCGGGTTGCGAATTAATGAACTACAACTTATTATAGTCAACTCATTGAATAATACACAAGTCCTCAACATTCATGTATAATGCATCATCAACGAACAACCTCCTTTGCCCAGAAGCAATCAACACATACAACACAATAAGAGATAAGTACCCAACATTCATTTGTTTTATCGGATGCAATCATGTATCAACATGAAAGTGGTGGCCCGCAAGGGTGGAGTCTAGTGGTTAAAACTTGGGTGAAATTCACAGGAGACCCGGGTTCAAGCCTCCTCAAGAGCAAAATCTTGTGGAGCATTCTTGGCCTGAGTCCATACCTAAATAGACTTTGAGCCTGTCACCCTCGGGTGGCTTACCTGGTGTATGTGGTTTGCAGGCTATTACATATACCCGAGGGTTTACCTAGTGCGCACCAAAGGTAGCGGCTGCGGGTTCCCTCGTTACCCGAAAAAAAAAAAAAAAAAAAAAAAAAAAAAAAAAAAAAAAACATGAAAGTGGTGTTATAGTTATTAATCAATAATTGGACAAAAGAAGTTATTAGGCATCAACATAAATCTTGAATACGTGAATTAGTTGGACGGATCAAAGCAAGGGCTATTGAATGAAGATTGTAATAGTGGTTAATGAATGAGGGAAGGGAAAAAATCAATTGGGTAGAAGAAATAAAAAATGATAAGGGTAAAAATGTAAAAGTCGTATGTGAAAAAGTAAAATCCGTATGTGAAAAAGCACGACCCAAAAAATATTCTTTACAATCCTGAGTAATCCTGCCAAGTATCCTCCTACCCATGATCATGTACGACGCTACTCGATTACGTACATCTACACCTGAAACTATCTTACAACGATCCACATAGTTTCCATTACCTTGGAGCGATTTGCAGCAGGATTTAGGCAACTATGGAAATTTGCATTACTTTTCCTCCTCAGAGTCAGAATCTGCAAAAACAGTCTGAGGCTGGGTCTCAGCATAAGCAGGCGCAATGAACTTAGGATCCTTCTCTGCCGCCTCAGCATGCTTCAGTATAGCTTCTCTCGGATCTTCGTCCATCCAAGTCTCCTTCAACATACCTCCTTTCTGAAATGCAACCTCAGATTAATTTTATTCAAAAAATGAAATTGAATAACACGTGAATAAAAAAACACCACCAGAAACAAACATTACCTTGAGAAGATATTGAGTTAACAAGCTTCCGGAAGAGGTGCCAGTTCTGCCACCACAGCCAGGTCCAGTCATGGGAAGCTCAGGCTTGTGGGATTTCATTGGGTCCTTCAGTATCTTATCCCTTTGTCGTTTGCGACTTGGCTGATCTCTAAACAAGGGAAGCGCATGTGGGTTGTGTATAACTGGCTGCACCTCAAAGTCATCGACCGACTTTGTCCTTGGTGCCCGAGCAACGCAAACAAGAGCCCCTCGCTCGCTCATGGTTGGATCATACAGTATGTGTGTTCCTCCTTGGTGTTTATCTCCGACAGTGGCAAAAACCTACAAAAACATATATTGCATTAGCATTATCTCTGAATTGCTCGATATCGTTGACATGGGTTTGGGGGTTCCTAGGATAAGTCAAATCCACTATAATGGTCCCTCGATAAACCAGCTATCTAGGTGCACAGATTCTTATATGAGAAGGGCGCCCGTGATAAGATTATCACGAGACTTGACCGTAGGATACTTGGTCCTTAATTTCAGGAAGTGGGTTAATGTGCATATGGCCATATGAGTATTGTTTAATACGAGACTGTCTCAGGAGACTAACTGGTTCTCCAAAAATGGCATTCAGAGTTTGAACGATATTTGGACAAAAAGTTCTGATGGAAAAAAAAAAACTAAAAACAATACCTGATTTAGTTTTGGATGCCAAGCGCACTGCACGACACTGCGTGTTGGAGAGATGCCAACCCTTGATACCAGTTCAAGTTTTTCCCGATCATAGAAGCACAACAAACCACCAACTGGGCTATCTCTTTCAACCGAAGTACCAGTCAATATCAGATCTTCCTCAGGGCTAAATGCAATATTTGTTTGAGCATAATTGTTTGGTAGATCTTCAAACACCTTAAGTGACTGCTTCGTTTGGCGCAAATCCCAAACCTGAAGGACATTTTATGATTAGCCTACATTCAGAAAATTTATTCTCAATACGCAAAGTACACTCTCTGCTTAAAATATAAGAAACTTTAGCCAAATGCGCAACAGTTAAAATAAATTAATTTTTTTTGATAATCATGATATACTCCCAAGGGGCACCAAGGAGGTGAAACCCATATACAAAAGATATCATAGAAGAGGCGCCCATCAGAGTATCCGACAATAGGAGCGGCTATTATATAAAAAAAGACACCCTAAATGCACCCATATTCACAATGAGATAAACTATCATGCGTAATCTTATCTACAAAAGACAAAAAAAGGCAAGTTTCCATTTGAGGAAGCATATAACTCCAAATATATAATAGCTTCAAAAAATGAAACATGAACTCTTGATAAGAAGAGGTAGCATCATCAAATATACGATCGTTCCATTCAATCCAACCACAGCACCAAATAGCCAAAAAGTCATCTTCCAAATTTCGGCAATCCAACCTCTTTTCATTCTTATCTTCCAAGTAGAGAGTACAAACTTCGTCGTTCAAGGATAGACCTTGCTTTCTCCACAGAGAGACAGAGAGAATGATAATTGATAAATTCTAGAATTATGTACCCACGAGAAAAAAAGAGTAAGATGATCAATCAAGTCTTCATTCTCATCACAACGAGCACATCGACCAGCAAGGCTAAAACTTCACCTTCTGAACATAACTGTTAGAAGGAGCTCTATACTTCCTAGTCTCCATGGCTGGGAAGTCGTGAATTGACAGCTTTTCTATAAGATTGCAGAATTTTTTTTAGTCAGAAAGATCACGATCGTCCTATCTTATCCTATCCTTGTCATTAAGAAGAAACCAACACCGAAAACCTTGACAAAAAGGGTTCCTCCCAGTCATTCAGAAATCTGAAGATCAAAATATAAGGTATGACCATTTTTTTCCCATAAGACAACTTTCCCCAATAGCGGCTTCTTTTTTAGAAGAGACTGCAAAGAGGTTGAAAATTTGGGCATTTAAAAGTGAGGTCTCTGCACCAAATATTGTGCCAAAATAAATACTCTCCATTTTTCCACTTGAAAGGGGTCACAAGGACTAAAAAATTTAATAATTGATTTCCAAAAATTGCAAACTACTAGCCTCCTTACTCCAACCCAACAGCCTGATAATCATAATACAGATGAGTACACCAATGGGTAATGGAGTATTACCTTCAATGTACAGTCAAAACTTCTTGATATCAGATGTCGTCCATCATTTGAAAACTTCAAAGCAGTGATATCGTCGGTATGTGCACTTTGTAGATGAATATCCGGTCTGCTTCCCCATCCTGCCTTAATATTCCAGATCTGAATCATAGAAAGATCTTCGTCACATTAACGAAGTTACACGATATAAGTTGGTACAGAAAAGTTCTAAAATTAAAAATTTCAAACATCAGAAATGATGTACCTGGATAGATCCATCTCCAATTCCACCAGCAATGCTTTTTCCTTCACGTTGCCAAGTGCATGTTGTGACTGAAACTCTTCCGGGCCTCGCAAGCTTTGGCTTTATTACCTATACAGCGCAATGATTTTAGAATGCTAAAGGAAACGAAAAAAGGTCAGGAGATTTTTCATTGAGCTCAAGCACAGCATACAGATGTAAAAGGTTACATTTACATAAGAAACCCACCCTCCCTAGAAAGCGAATGAAACACCACACGATATTACAATAATACCTGTATAAGGCTAAACAAGGTTGACAAGTCTGAGGCTTGAGATCTGAAATTACACAAATTGACGCCTACAATTTTAAAGTGCCCTTTATTAAAGAATAAACATAGTTACAACACAAACATTTATCAATCATCAACGCCTTAGAAGACAGAACATAGTTCCAAACTCCTCTCCCTAAACCAAAGAAAAATAAAGAGAATGGTCTATGGAGGGTTCCCTGATTTTTATTGTCCATGGATAATAATGGCCTGCTGCCTTGTTAACAGCTAAATAAATCTTAAGTAGGAAAAATAAATCTCATGTAGACAAATGTTCAGCTATTAATGCATCATTACAGCAACAAACCACCATTTGTGGCACTTCTATCTAACAGAAGCTTTCAAGCAATGTCTAAGTTCAGTTAAAGAAAAAAGCAATGTCTATGTTTAAAGTCTGAAATAAAACCGAAGTCCTAATTTAGACACATGACATAGCTGGAAAGAAAATGAACTTCTCAAAAACAAAAATCAACAGCTGAAATTTCAACAAACCACAGTTGCTAAGTAACCATTGGTAAAGGGAGAAGATCATGGCTTACACTTTCTACTTTTTAGTCCCCCGGATTTATGTACACATAGCATATAACTCCTTGAGTTTATTTGCAATATTATTGACTAAACATAAAATTTATATACAAGCAACAGTTATAAAATGCACATATCTTCCACCCAAACCCTAAAAAAATTGAGCAGAGTTTGAGACCCCATACATAAGAGTAACAATTGGCCAATAACACTCAAATCATGATGGATAAATGGCATTAAATGACCTATCGATCTACTTCAGCACTTGTACATCGCAAAAAATTCAAATTATGAAGTTCTTGGTTCTTCCTACGTGGTGCTGCGTGCCTGTGCATAAAAACTTCTTGTTTCCCGATCCCAGTACCCAATTAGTTCCCGTCCCCAACTCCATGCATCGTGTCCTACAAATATGCACACATGCTTTTTCCCTGTCTCCCTCTCTCCCATCTCTCTAATACCCTATGACCCGACCCACTCTAGCTGTTAAGTAAGAGTTGTATATCATTATTGGCTGAAGATTTTACAGACAAAGTACAAACCTAACATGAGACATTTGCTAACAGAATTGAAGGCACATAAACTGGGGAAATATAGACAAAATATCCATGCAAAGAGGAAAAAAACATGGCCCAAACAATCAGCAAATACTGTGAGAATACATGTGGAGGTGAGTACCTGTTTTTGGCTATTGAAGTCATTTACATCCCAAATCCGAAGTGAACCATCTTCAGATGAAGTCAAGATGGTCTCCTTTTTATTTGGGTGCCACTCTCCACAAGTCAAACCAGTTATGTGACCCTTTGTGTTCTTTAAATCACGAATATACATATCCCCCTTCACAAACTCGCCAATGGTGAGGCCATCACGATCATAAATCTGATATGATGCATAATATTCAGTCAATTTCACCAATATATTATACAAAATGAATAGAGAGGGTAAACAAAAGGAGACGAAAGCAGTACCTTCGCTTGAGCAGAGCCAGTGACGCACAAAAAGAACCCAGCCGTAGGACTCCAACTAATAGCCCGAACTTGGTGCCCTTCAGAAGGCTCTAACTGTCTAAATGAAGACAAGTCTCGTTTCATTCCTTGAAAATCATACATTCGAACAGTATAGTCATAACTACCAGAAAGAACTCTTGACCCTGTGGGATCAACTGCTAAAGCCGAAACAACCTGTCAACAAGTTCAAATTGTTTCAGTCCAAATCCCTATGTATTCAATCATTAACAAACATATAACCCACCAATATGTCCGACACAAGTACCACTTGCTTTTTAAATTGCTTACTAGCTGACTGCTGATTGAGCCAGTAAGCCACATACAAAACAATGTAATCATCATCAACAACATAGCCGGCGTAATTCTAATCGCAGTAGGATAATTTCTTCTACTTTGCCAATCACTTGCCACAATTGAACACAAACACGACAATCACAAACTAACTTATCACCCTTTTGAACTACACTCTTACACCAATCAAATATCAACATAACATGAATTTCGCAAGACAACTACTCCCTTCATCCCATTTACTATATTTTCGCATTTTCCCCTCTTAATTTATCCCAAATTATCATCATAGTAAACATCTAATGTTGCTCCTAGCTCCTTATATTCTTTAACTCGAAGAATAAAGTTGTTATATTATCACTTTTTCTTAAAAAGTCGAAACCATGGTTACCAGATTCGCTTGGTACCCTACGAATCGTGAATTAAAAGTGAGTTCTATCAAGTTGCTTACTGAAGATAAGTATAACACATGTTTTATAATAGCGAATCGTAAGTTGGTAAGGGCGTATTCATAGCAAATCAGGTGACCATGATCGAAAGTCGAAACAACGAAATAACAGACAATATATAAAGGATTGAGAGGGAGTCGTAAATTTCAGCTCCGAACAACAACAACAACAACAAGTTGTGCTTAAGACGGTAATATCTGTTTTAATGGTAAAACGGATCCAAATACTACTGCTTGATGATCATAACTAATAAGACAGTAATAAGTAATAACTCAATATACCCTCGGTACATCAAATTCAACCCTAAACATCAACATTAACTGCTCCGTCTCCTCCGTCCCCACCATTTGTTTACCTTTAATTAAAATACGTCTCCAAAATAATAAAAAGTAATAGAAATAGAATAGGTGATTTAATAATACCTTAGTATGTCCTTTCAGAACAATCTCATTACTCAAAGGAATTCGATACTGAATCTCATCCTCGTCATCGTCCTCATCATCAGTAACCTCGGCTCCTACACGTGGCGGCGGAGGCGGTCCAACCAGGGGCTCATCATCATCGTCGTCCTCATCCGCCGGCGGTGGCGGCGGCGGTGGTCCGATAACAAGATCATCATCAGTATGTTTAGGGTTAGGGTTAAGGTTAGGGGGTTGGGACCGAAGAGTAGTGTTGTGAATAACTTCAAGAGGGGTTTGGGATTTGGATTGTTTGCCGAAGGATAAAGGGAAATGAGCTCGTATTCCGTCATGGTTTTCTGCTTCGTCCTCCATTAATCCCCCAATATTTGATACACCACTGGAGCTTGTCGAGAGAGAGAGAGAGAGAGAATTTTAAGTTTTTAATGGAGGTAAGTGATGATATACGGAGTATTACCGTATGCATTTTAAACAATGACTCGTATACTGTATGCATTTTAAACAACGTATACTTGTATACGTATGCATTTTAAACAATGTTATATTCGTAATAAAATGATGATTAAGTTTGTAAACAATATCTAAAAAAATTAATTTCAAATATAATTGCACTTGTAATTGAAAGATCGTAAAGGACGCACCTAATATACATAATGCATTAGTCATTAAGTATCAATTTTGGGTGAATAATATTTGAAAAAAATTTACTCTCAATACTAAATATATTCGTTTTCTGCATTATTTATATATATATGTTTTAATAACCTATTTTTGTAATTAAAAGTATTAAAATAATTAAAATAATTAACTCAATAATTTTTTCTCCTTTTTATATGTTTTATTCATATTTTAACACCAACTTACTTTTTACTAACATGTCAATCAAACTGAGTTGTGTTGAACCATAAATTAACATCAGGTTATAATAGGTCTTATTTGAGACGATTATATCTATGTTAAGAATAAAATGGGTCAACTACAACTTACTTGCATAAATGAGACAAATATTTCTTTATTCTCGATACATTCTATTTCTATCCTATGAATAATATTTGATCCATCGAATTTGCTCGTTTTAAATGAGAATTTGTAATGGTCTCATGGTCCTAACTTTGAAAAATATTACTCTTTAATTTAAACCTTCATTTGTATACTAGGAAAAAAAATTCTACAAACATGTGATTTTTGTATTTGCTTTAGTTATTTAATGTGCCCATAATCTAGTTTATAATTTTTCCATTGTTATTAATTTTTGATTTTTTATTGATTAATATATTGGATATATTAATTATCAACTATAAGCTATAGTAACTGATTGTTGGAGTAATTAATATACAAATTGATGTGTTTAAAATATTTTTTATCATGAAAATTCAATTTTAGGAAAAAATGTTGCTCTCAGTTTATTCACTTTATCATTATTCGTTAATATTTACGTAAAAACAAAACTGTAAACATTTACGTACAGAAAAATAAACATAGAGGTTTTTCAAAAATAAATCCAAAAATAGTGGGTCCCACATTTACTATTTTCTTTTTTAAAAAAAAGGTTGCCTATGATGATGTGGGTTAACGAGGATGAGTTAAATGTTTTTGTATTAATATAGATAAGATTGCTTAATCAAAAATGAATTTAGAAAAAAAAAAGAAAAAAAAAAGATTGTGTACCTAATATACTTTATATACACTTTTATTTGACCTAGTACCCATCGATTTTTAAACGTAGTTGCTCATTCACGTACACGTTTTGCTTAATCATGGAAATTTTGTCATAATTTTTTCATTGAGTACCATTTGCCCTCCAATGGCTCCAAATCAACGCACGCAACTCCCTCCCTGTAAAACCCCTCGCGACAGCGGAAAAGTAAACATAGAAAACATGCCAAAATTTAAAACTTTTGACATGATAAGAAAACATGCGAGGTGTCTTAAAAATATTAAACATGCGGAAGAAAAAAAACATAAATAAGTATATAAGTACAATACAAAAACAGCCCGGGATAGCATATCCCTACGGGCACAATATATTGAAAACATAAGTCTAAGGTCTAGCTAACGAATGGTAAAAGTCAATGATGAAGGATCATCGCTCGCTAGCCTCAACGTAACCCCCTGCATCAGCCCCCATGTACCTACACACATACAACATGTGCACTACAGTTAGTGGGGAGTGACTAGAGTGCTCCTAGCCACCTATTGTCATTAACACGTACACAAGTAAACACATCCACATGCTCCAACATAAACACAGATTATGAGAAGCATTAACATACATCATCGTGAGATCACTATAGATAACCAAGTATCATACATTCATATACACAAACTAACAACCACTTACACCAACAAGAGATAGGTCACCAAGTGACTCGACTCCAACAACTATAGGTCAACCAAGTGACTCTACAAACAAGAGATAGGTCAACAATTGACTCGACTCCACCAACAAAGAGATAGGTCAACAATTGACTCGACTCTAACTAGATTGTTCAACAATTGACTCGACTAGTCTACCGATAATCGACTCGTCTATAAACTACGACATCCCCAATCTCAGACTATACAACCCCCTGGTAGGACGACATCAAATGACTGTCCCAGTCTAAACCTGGCCAGACTCTCGGAGCGCAAACAAGTTACGATCCCCGATTCGACAAGTGCACAAGGCACCCCCAAGACCCGAACTAGATAGGAACGAGATATGCCCGAAGGCGGACAAACAATCTAAGACCTGACCGTGAGGACCAAGTCAAGCCAACCAGCTACACGATGCAATCAGGTGAGAATTCGAGTACTATAGCAGCGCACAGCAGGTTTACACAAATCACATAATGTCATCTCAAAGATGTACCATAACTTAAACTCGAATGACAATCATTTCATATATATCTTATTACTAAACATTCACTCAACACTTAGTCGACTTCGGAAACTAATTTGAGGTGAGAGCCGGTTTCCCTTCCGGTTGCCCGGCCAGGGTGTCTTTCTCCTCGAATCCATTACCGAACCCGACATAAGCGTCACCCAATTTCTTGGGACTTCAAACAAGCATACGAATCATACGGAAGAAGAATTAATCAAATCCGACATGCGAAACAAAAGTTACGAACGAAACTTGATCAGGGGCTCTCAGCCGGTCAGCCACAGGCTGCCGGTTGGCCGGCTGAGAGTCCTAATCTCTCATGCTAAAACACAATAAAAACAACAAGGAGGGACTCCCAGCCGGCCGGTCGGCTGCCGGTCCACCGGCTGGGGACCCCTTTCATCCAATTTTCGCGAAAACAACAATAAGCATCAAATGGGGCTCTCAGCCGGTCGACCGGCTGCCGGCCCCTGACCGGCTGGGAACCCCCTGTCCCAAAAACACGTATTTCGTCATTCCAAACTTCAATCAAACTTCAAGGGTCGGTTTCTATACTTTGCATACTCATCTAAAATCACAATTAACAGCATATACAAGCATTCATACTCCATCCTTTAATCATCTTCATAGACTAAACATAATCATCCAAAAACAACAAATGTAAAAATCCATTTTTCCACACAAACATATTACCCATTATCAATACTCATTAAATCATGTAAAAGACATGTAAACAACAAACCCTAGCATGACTCTATCTAATTTACAGCACCACAACCACAATCCACATATCCTAAACATGTTCCTATCAACAAAACATAGTAACAATCATATAAAGTGCTAATATTAGACAAGAGGTCGAGTTACTCATTATCGTCACCTTAAGAGAGCGATTCTTCACTTCTAACCTTCTACAATGTAAGAATCCTTGTCCGGGTCGTCCGAGTCAACCCCTAGAAACAACAAAACGGATTATTATAGGGCATTTCGAGATTACCCCAAAACAGCCCCAAAATAGACTTTGACGAAACAGAAATTTAAAGAGGTAGGAAGAACGGGAATGACGAGATGAAAGCGTAGGCGAAAACCTTGCGTCAATCGGAGTTGTAACGAATCCACAAGATCGAATTTTGTGAAGATGGAGATATGAGAAATGAGAAATGAAATGTTTGATGTTGTTATTTCTTGAGCAACAAGGGTTTATGAATGTTAAGGAAATGAGGAGGAAGATTCCCTTCACAATTTGTTTTAAGTTAAGCTTGAGACGGGTTTCACTTAAGCGGTTCGGGAATTATTTGTAACCGGGAAGCCAAGGAAAACACGATGTCTTTAGATTAAATAAACTTAAGACGAAATAACTTAATGGAATTTCTTAAAATAAAACTTACGAATTATAATTAAAATATTATTAAATTCCGAAAACTACTTTAAATTATTAAAATATACTTTTACAAAAATACGGGATGTTACACTCCCTCCAGTGACTCCAAATCAATGCATACAACTCGCTTTCCACATACATACTAAAAGTCAATCACAATTAATTATCCTTTTCAATCATGGATCTCAATTGGCTTAATAAACTAGTCAAAATGAAATCTTGTTTATCAATACATGAGTTTTCTTATTAAAGTAATAGTACATCTATTTTCAAGAATTGGGTTATATTTTTCAATTAGGGTTTTTTAATTCTAGTATTAAAGTTTGCCGGTTGGGTGGCGGCGAGTTATGGATGGTGGTCAGACGGTTGTTGCTAGAGTATAATTAAATCTCATGACGAGAATACGCAAGGGATGATTCGAAATTATATAGTCAACTGACCAACATTAATCAGTAATGATTGGCTAGCTAGAGTTTCACATTACGGTCGTATGACGGTGGTGGTCAGTTGATCCCTTTAGCTCACACCTATAGGAATGTATTTTATGAGTCCGGTCGTGGCAATAGCTGCTATAGTATTCTTATGAGTCAATTCTTAGACTATAGACTACTCGCCCAAGATGGGACAGTTTTGGCATAGCTTTAATTCATTCTCTACGACTTTTCGTAACTGGAGTCAAATGGGTTTGTTTTGGGTTATGTTAGGCTGTGGCTAGTCGAAGGGAGTAGTGCGATAGGAATTGTCCACCTCTTGTCAGGGTTGTTCAAATCTCAAGGCCACTCGAGGAGAAGTTAACTGGAAATGCGTGCCCACGCTCGGAAGGTATCTATGGTAGATAATTCAGGTCAAGTAGTTAATCTCCAGATCGAGGAAACCACTCACGATATGATCAAATACAAGTACGACCTGAGAGACACCTTGCATTGAGTGGGAGATTGTAATAGGACAAGAGAATTGGTGACGCACACTTGTCGAGGACAAGTGGGAGATTGTTGGGAAATGTGTCCTCCCAATAGTGTGATCACATAATTAAATCTCATGACGAGAATACGCAAGGGATGATTCGAAATTATATAGTCAACTGACCAACATTAATCGGTAATGATTGGATAGCTAGAGTTTGACATTACTGTCGTATGACGGTGGTGGTCAGTTGATCCCTTTAGGTCACACCTATAGGACAATTCCCTTAATTGATAAACTGATCAAATGTATATTGATACGAGTTGATCAGATTCCTTAAAATAGAATACACAAGTTAACTGATTCCTTATGCTATCTTTTTTTTTTCGAGTGTGAGAAAAATTAAAAAAACCTCTCTAATATTATAAGATAATATTCATAATACTATAATTGTTGTAGTATTAATTTTAGTTATTCTAATAAGATTAGATTAAATTTTAAGGAAACCGTTTTTTAACACCTAGCTCGTGTGATTTTCGGTTATTAAGGGTAAGTCTTGGGTGCATCGTGAAGGAGGTAACCTACTTTGGTTACTCGGGTTGGAGGATCATCCTTGCCATATTCCCGTCGGATTGTAAGAATTCGAATACTTTATTCCGCACTTTTATATTACATGCATAAGATTCACATGACTAATTAAAATGTTAATTAGTAAATTTCAATTAGTAAGACTAATTAGGCTAGGGCGTGTATGACAACCCTACAGTCTGTACTCTTTCTACGCGCGCCGGCCAGCTCGCACGCGTCGTGTATGTGGTGGGGTTTGTTTTGCACCTGAAACTTTTTGTTTGTCTTATTTTTTGCACAGTCTACGCATTGGAAAACTACAACTTCGTTTTTAGACGTTTCAAAGTTTTCACACTGTTCTTCCTTAGTTTTCTACCGGAGACTGATTGAAAATTGCATTGCCTTTAATACGTTATTTGTTTTTGGATTTCAAGTTTACTATAAATAAGATGACCTCCAGTTTTGCAAATCACTCAAATCATTCTTCAAAAATCCTCTTTTTCTTTCCTTTGTTCCTTATGAAAATCTGAGCAATAACATTCGAGTTCCTACTCTTACTTTTGGATGCAAATTGGAAGAGAGTTGTGTATACCTTGGGGAGCATCGTTCTCAATTGGACAACACCATGTCGAGACCGATTAAGCTTCTAAGGCAGCGACCATCATACCGTGACCAGTGAAGGTTTATCTAATCCATTTTGATCTTTTATTTTGCCCTTTGCAATAACTTATTTCCAACATGGTGGTAGTACAAGTGGACACCATGGACGGTAGTAGGTAGAAGCAAGGGTGATAGTTGAGAAGCAGAAGGAAAAAGTTGAAAGGCAGGATGAAAGATGGGTGTTAAATGAGAAGGGCGAGATAGTCAATCATGTACATGATTGAGTAAAACATGTACATGATTGAGCAATACCCTTTTTAAAATATTGATGTTATCTTTAAATTTAATAAATACTTCCTTCATTTATATCTAAGATGCATATTTGCTTTTTGCACAAGTTTTAAGAAGGTATTGAAAAATTATTTAAGGTACAATGGGGGAGTCTGTAAGATGCTTTATGATTAATGATTTTTTTTCCAGAAGGTTGGTTATTAATCCTTGGTTTAGGGAGTAATTTTTCCACCATTAGGGGGAAAATAGTCAGCTTTAAAGTTCCCCCAAAACCCAGCTTCTACAGCCTATAATGTAGTGGTTGACAGACGGTTTGTTAAGTCACTCATTGACAATAAATACACCTGCTGTTTTTCATTTACTTACAAACCAAGAAAAAAACTTTCCTACTCATTTACTTACAAGACTCCAAAAAATTAAAGTGAAACAGTCCTACAAAATTAATTACAAATAAGTTTTCAGAAACAAATATACATTACGTAAACAAAAAATGGTTTATAAATGTATGTCTGATGATATGTAAGAAGCATGTCAAGGAGCATTATTTAACATGACGTTATCCACATCCTTTTTAAAAAATACCTTGATGTTTTAAAAATTCAAGAAAATTTTCCCGATTACTTGAATTTTCACTTTTCTCGACCTCTTATTGTCAATCCTTGCATAGCTAGCCACCTCAATGCTTCAATTGTAGATGTAAGTCGCAACCTATTTTTAGCAATATCTTTTGGTGTTTGTTTAGCATCGTAGGAGTGAGAACCGTTTCCCGCAACGGTCCCGCACATATGTTGCCAAAATATCATCTCGTAACCACAAGTGATATCAGTCTTACAACACAACAATAACATAGTCATAATATATCAGAAATACCGTCACAATCACATAGCAGATAACTGAGTAGGGAGAACCCGACCTCAAGGCAATCACTCACGGAATGCAAATCCAAGAAGCTTTTCCTACCAATACTCTTCTATGAATTCTCCACCTAAGAACATATAGGATATTACTAACAATCATCACAATCAGATTTATCTTAAAGTGTTCTGACAACGAATACGACACTTACTTGATGACAACAACGCTAGGCTATGGTGATCGGCGCGGCTAGACTCCGGTATGAACCCTTAAAGGTTTTAGTGTGAGAGGTTTAAGAGAAAAAGGTGAAAGACGGCAAAAGGTTTTAGGTTAACATGAATCTAACTTATGAATTTTATTGTATAAGGAACTGTGACTGCTGAACACGGAACCGCTAACTCGGCCGAGTAGCCACACCTCAGCCAAGTAACACTTACTCGGCCGAGTAGCCCCTACTCGGTCGAGTAACACATAATCGGCCGAGTAGCCTCTACTCGGTCGAGTTACCTCGCATTTCTCAGCACTGACCAGTTTTCCTAAAACAGTCATAACTCCCTCAATTATTGGTATTTTTGGGTGTGTGACCTATGTTTAGAAACTTAAAAGGACAAGCTACCACCTCCAATTGGAATACCATCAATATCATATCTAAATATCAAGTTATAGCAGTTTTAAGACAACCTATCTATAAGCGAGAAACATAACTATACCACATTCTTTCTTAAACGAATTACACATCAACAATGCGGCCGAACACAACCAACACGAACGATTGACTCATACGACAAATAGAGGGGTGTTACATTAGGGAAGTCATGCAATAATTAAAATATGTAGTTTGGTAAATTAAGATAATAGCAATTTTGTTTATATTGTTTTCTCACATGTTTGTACCTAATTATTAATCTTTGGTTTAAGTGCACAATCCTAGATTAAAATATGTTAATTAGTTCTAAGGGTCGAGAGGCGCGGAATCGAATAGACTAAACATGTGTAGTAGGACGAGCTAGTCATAAACGGGAGTTTCTCTAGGATCCGGTCTAAGGTTGATGCGAATACCGCAAGGTTGATATCTTATCAAGCCTAAAACAATTAAACATAATTTGCTATTTCCGAGTTAATCTATTTTTTATATATTTCTATTTGTATGTGAGACCCGACTCCCCTAGAATCTCTTTTATTATTGATCTTTACTGTTGTGCGGAAGCGTGAATACCTCGTGTTGGGCCTCTGCTGCGCCGGTGTCCGATGTCCATAATAGTACGATATTGTCCGCTTTGGGCCAAGCCCTCACGGTTTTACTCTTGGGCTCCTTCCCAAAAGGCCTCGTACTATTATATTTTCAGGACACTTTTAAAGATGATACTTCACCTTTAAACTACCGATGTGGGACATGGGTTTGCACCCTAACAATCCTCCCCTCAAACTAAGGACCATCATCTTAATTCAGACCTTGACCTCCATGGAGAACTCCCACACTCTACAGCCCCAACTTCTAGACACCCGAAACATCACCAAGTCTTGATAACCTCCCCTTAGCCGACACACCATGCTGTCACGAGTCATGTCTTGCACCACATGTCACCGCCTGGTCAAGTGAGTGCCCTCACATGCTCTTATACCAGCATGTCCATGTGCCCTTCTTGGGTATTTGCTACACATGCATATCGAACCTGCTCTGCATCCAATATACCCTGGACCGGGTCCGCCACTTCAGAAGTTCTAGAACACAAATGGTCTCTGGCATCCAACCTGGAAAGGACCCACCAGACCTGTGGCACCCAATCTGATAAGGGTCCACCTGATCAACAGTTCTAGTACACAAATGGTCTTTGTCCCACAAGACCTATGACGCCTTTCATCCATTTAGGCCTGGACGGGGCTTGCTCAAGGACTCACCCCGAGCTAAGAGTTCCATGCCTTACAATGTACAACTTCAAGTCTTGGGCCTGCTGATGCATCCTCGTGTCTAGCCCAAGTCAAACCTTGGGCTCTGATACCACTTTGTTATAACGGAAGCACAAAGAAAGATAAAAACAAACAATAAAGAACAATACGCACAGATTTACGTGGTTCACTAACGGTGTGTTAGCTACGTCCACAGGGCAGAAGGGAGAGAGTTTTATTAATGTGAGGAGTTTTTCAGATTACAGATTCAGAACGATATATAATATCATTGGACTACTAGGATAGAGGTTAAGAGTTTATATAGTACTCTTAACCTAATATAATACAGATTTGACCTAATCTAATAAGGCCCAGACAGAAACCCTAGCCCAATAAGAATTCAGATACCCAACAAACAGATTCAAGGCATAGACCCAACAAATCTCCACCTTGACTTGAATTCTCTCACAAACAGACGGATGTATCGAATGCACCGTATAGATGCCAGAAGTACCAGAAACTCAGACAGATGTATCAGATGCACCCCCATGGATGCCATAAGTACCAGAAACTCAGACTTATGTACCAGATGCACCCCCGTGGATGCCAGAAGTACCCGAAAATCAGACAGATGTACCAGATGCACCCCCATGGATGCCAGAAGTACCAGAAACTCAACTCCCTTCCCCCATGGATATTGCCGTTAACTGGGCAATCAGTTGCTTCGAATATTGAGCAAGTCCAAACAGTGTTGGAACTTGCTATCAAGCACTGGCTTAATGAACATATCAGCTGGGTTATCAGCAGTACCCACTTTGTTCACCTTAATCCTCTTCTCATTCCTCAGAAAGTGATATGTCATTGATCTTCTGCCATCAACATCTGAGGATGCAACAGAAATAGAATCTAACAGTGTCGATCCCTGAAGATAATATAAAGTATCATGCTTGATACCTCTCAGAATCACATTTGAACCTTTGCAGACGTTCAGAACTCCACCTTCACCCTGAAAACTGAAACCCTTCTGATCAAGAGTACTTAAGGAAATCAGATTATTCGTCATTAGTGGAACATGCCTAACTTCGTTCAATCTGCAGAATCTACCATCATGTATCCTTATCTTAACTGAGCCAATTCCAACTATTCTGCAAACAATATTGTTGGCCATTGAAATATTGCCTCCATCTATCTGCTCATAAGTTGTAAACCACTCTCTGCGGGGACATATATGGTAAGACGCTCCAGAATCTAAGATCCACACATCAGTATGATCCGTGACCTTATTACTAACAAGAGCATAATCATCTTCCTCGGAATCTACATTAGCTACCCAGCAGTACCAGATTCATTCTGTTTATCTTTCTTGGGACACGTGAATTTCCAATGCCCCTTTCCTTTACAGTAGTTACAAACATCAGTAGGTTTAGGACCCTTAGAACCAGATGTACCAGAGGTACCAGCAGAACTAGAAGAACCAACATAAGACGGCTTCTTATATTTTTCCTTCCCATAATTTCCCTGTACATAACCCCCGCTAGCTACTAACCCTGCGGCCTGATTATATGTGACTGTACTGTTGGGAAATGTGTCCTCAACAATAGTGCGATCACGACAGTGATAAAAATCATTGTCATAAATCTTATGAAATGAATATGCAAGGGACGATCCAATATTGATTTAGTCAACTGACCAACATTAATCGGTAATGATTGGCTGACTAGAGTTTAACATTACTGTCGTATGACGGTGGTGGTCAGTTGATCCCTTTAGGTCACACCTATAGGACAGACCCCTTAAATAATATATTGATTAATTGTATAGGATACAGATTGATCAATATTCTTAAAAACCGTATATTGAGAGATCAGAGGTTGAATCTTAAAGTAAGATTTATATTTGAAATTGAAATGTGTCAATTGTCAAATATTAATCGGTATTTTAGAAATATCGAATTTAGAATATGAATGGTTCATGGTTATAACAAACGTTGTATATCGTACCGACGATTATTATGATAACCATATGTTGAGACGGTAATTACGAATTACTAGATTAAATTTGTTAAATATGATTTAATTAATTTTGAAATAATATTTATTTGATAAATGTTTATTTTAAAATTAATACAATTATTTTATGTCACATGGGATGTCACATATTATACAATTGTACAAATTGCAAATTGTAAAATGGAAGACCATTTTACACTTAAGGGAGCCGTGTAATATGCATGTTATGGGTTGATTTTATCTTATAAAATAATCTTTAATTAGGGTATGATGGTTAATGGGTAGCCATGCAACCCTAAGCATAGATAAGACAAAAGGGAATCAAATCCTTTGCTCAAGCAACCCATTTCACACGCCTAAACACACCCACTCCAACCATTCCACCTCTTTATATATGTGATGCATCACATATTGAAGGCTAAGGCTAATACAAGTTTTCTAAACTAAGAAAACTCAAAATCCTCTAAAATATTTTCTAAGTGTAAGAAAATAAAACCTTCAAATATTACTTAGATAATATTTGTAGTATACTAATATCATTAGTAGTACTCGGTTTTAACATTACCAATTCCGTCACCTAGCTCGTGCTCGTGTCTTGGTGTTTAAGGGTAGGTCTTGGGTGCAACGTAAAGGAGGCAAGCTATTTTGGTTGCTCCGAGGAAGATCGTCCTAAGCACGCTTTTGGACCGTTTGTAAGGCCCTTTCCGTTATTGTTCCGCATATTTTATTGCATGCATAAGATCCACTAAATTAATATGAGATTAATTAGTAATATTAGTAAGACTAATTTTGAACATGTTAGTAAAGACTACCCGAGTTCCCAACAATTGGTATCAGAGCACTAGGTTGCTTGCATGCAACTCGATTTTATACGTTTTTGCGAGAAAATACGATTTTAATTAAAAACGAAAATGAGTAGTACATATAGGATATGCACGAAAATCATATTGCATGTATACTTTCTGGTCTTAAAATAGTTTTAAGTCATTTTGATGATTTATGGAATAATATTGTTCATCATTGTAATTAAATTGGTTAATTCATGCTATAAATCGGTTAAAAAATGTTTTTATTTGGGAAAAATAACTAAATAATGTTTCTGGCCATGAATTTTAAATATGTTCTCACATGCATTTAACATATTATGAATATATAATTTTCGAAATTATTGAAGGTTTTATGCATGGTTTATGATTTTAATGGTTAAATAGTCATAAAATGAGTTAAATATGGGATAAATAGTTACATTATGAATTTAACTATAAATTTTTTTGTAGATGTCACATGCAATATTTAAAATATATGATGAATTTTCCAGAAATTTTTCTTTAATATTGCATGAATATTGATTTTTATCGTAAAAATCGTAATATTAGTGACATATTTTAGCTTAAATAGTTTAAGTTCGAATTTGACCATAAAAATTTAATATAGTGTCACATATATTATTTCTAGCATGCATGTGAATTTTGAGCTTTTAATCTCGAATATTGCATGAGAAATGATTTTAATCGGTAAAATCGCGTAATATATGACACGAATTATTAAAAGTGAAAATTGTAAATTACCACCTAAAATTTATAGTATTTTACAAATTACCACCTTGTATTTTGTTTATTACAAATAAACACCTACATTACAATGTATATATCCGAACTCCCACCATATTTCATTTCCGATCATCAATTTATTCAAGTTACGACTCGTTAAGTTAATATACTATAAAAAGACTTAATTACCCTTAATTCAGTCAAAGCACATACTGTATTAACTATTAACACCTAAAACTTACAATCCAATAAAATTCATCGATCATCATTCATCATTCATCACCGAACAATTCACCATCACCGTCCTCCTTGTCAAATTCATACAAAAAAAAATCATCCTCATCAGCTCATCAATCAACAAAAAAATCGTATATAAAAATATTGCCATATTGTTTTTCCCACCAACAACAAGAACAAACTCAAAACATCCTGCCACCGCCACCGTCACCGCCACCGTCACCGGACCACCACAAACTCAAAATGTCAGAAATTGATTTAGTTTTTATTCACTCATCCCCGACCACCGATTACTCACCACCGCCACCTCACCGATTACTCGTCGTTGCTATGCACGGTCAAGTCAGACCCACCATTGTATCACACCCTCGGGTCTGCCACCCTCACCTACTAGTAACCACACCCTTCCACCGTTGTCAATCCTTTGGGCCGCTGCATTTCAGGGTACAACTTATGAGATTGTGTACAGTTTTTCATGGTTGAATGTCAATTTTATAGGTAGATGAAGGTCCTCGTGATTTTGATTGTTGGATTTTTTTTTTTTTGGATTTTGATTGTTGTATTTTGATTAGTTTTGATTGGAATTGTATGTTTGGGTATGAATTGTTTGATTTAGTTTGTCTTTTAGTTTGACGTTAATTAGATGGTAATGACGGTTTAGAGTGAATAAAATTAAGGGCGTTATCGTCGTTTCATAGTTTTTCACTTAATAAGTCGGAAATTATGCTAAATGAAGATCGGGAATGAAATACGGTGGTAGTTCGGATATATACAAGGTAACGTAGGTGGTTATTTGTAATAAACGAAGTACAAGGTGGTAGTTTGTAAAATACGGTAAATACTAGGTGGTAAGTAACAATTTTCTCTTATTAAAAATAGTAAATGTTGCTAAAATGGTCCGAAAAATTCACCCATATTATTCATATTATGTATGATCATCAACATATTTTTATTTAGTGCCAAAAGTTTCTGAAACTTTAATTTTAATTTTAAAGAGTTAAAGTTGAAATTGAGTGTTTAAGGAGTCATAATCTTACTTTTCAGCCCTAAATCAGTGTGCATCTGTTTTTTCCAGCATTTTTCAGTCACTTTGAGTGTCTAGGAAGATGTAAAAATTATATTGGTATTTTATTTCATAATTTTTGAATTAATTTCGATTTTTCCGAAATATTTTGCATGTACACGGCTATTTTACGAAATAAATAAGTATATTTCGAAAATATTTAAGTTTGAAGGATCTGAAATTTTAGAAAATTTTCAGTATGTTCAAAATTTTGAATTTTGAATTTTCGAAATTTTTATGACTCGGTTGATTATTTTAATGCTATTTCCCGTAAAACCGATTAAAAACGAACAATATTAAAATAAAAGTTAAGTTATTTCGAAATTTGAGTAAGACTAAATTTTGAATCCTAAAATGTGTTAGGAAACTTAACTAAATCATGAATAGTGATTCATAGAGTGATTAGTGATTTTAAAATTGTTTAAATCACGTTATTCCATAAAACCGTGTTATTACGAATAACGATATTTAAAACGTGTTTAAATAGGACGATTTGGCTTAGGTTTTGCAATTTACATAAGCATTGCATATTTAATTATTGTTTATGAATGTCATAATTTATTTACGTAATTTTGGAATTATGTAATTTACTTAGTATGGCCTTAGATTTTAATCGATATTTCCCGTAATGTAAGGGTTTATCGATTCGGTTGTAATTTAATGTGATCTCGTATCACTTTATTTTATTGTTTTATTTTATTTTATAATGTATAAAATAGATAGAAAATTTGTAATTATTTGTAATTCCGGAGATCCTTGAAGACGGTGCCATTTCGGAAAGGAGTTCCGACCAAGACGGAGTTTGCCTTGGGATGCGTGCCGTGTGTGAAGTTCAAGGGACCAAAGAAGTTGGTTTCCGAATTTGTATTTTACATTTAAATTTTCTATTTTAGGAAAGGCCATACTAGGGTTTTACTTATGCTTTTAATTTTTTATGCTTTTATTAATGCTTATTATGTTTGCATGCATAGCCAAATCGTCATTCAAACTCATGCATTTCATCGATTTTATCGACCGTGTCAATTAAATTATCGATAATTCACCGACTTAGTTCACTTAAAAGAGATAGATAATAAATTGACAAGATCTCTTACGTTATTTAAAAATCGAGACATAGCCTTACCAAAAAGTAAAGGACCCGCGAAGGATCTTCTTCATAAGGGAGTAGGCTCGGCTAAACCGGGGTGCAAACCTTATTACGTTGGTGAAGTGGGGTAATATGATTACTTATTCTTGAAATTTGGCTGATCTCGACGAAGGTATTCGAGCCACCGTAGTGGTAATAAGTTCGGGCTAAGATAAGAATTAGTGTAATTTTATCGACCGAGAGTTCTAAAAGTAGAATCGATTAAGGAGTTAATCTACCGAGTCACATTGATGAGGGATGTATCGGCTAAACCGTGCCCGAGTTAGTGTGTATTTGGGTC
Organism: Silene conica; assembly: GCA_029255685.2. Lineage (NCBI taxonomy): Eukaryota > Viridiplantae > Streptophyta > Magnoliopsida > Caryophyllales > Caryophyllaceae > Silene > Silene conica. The sequence goes on along the minus strand of CM055318.2, from coordinate 73,837,419 downwards.
TCGGGATCATTTACTTAATTGGGTAAGAGATCATTAAGTAGATGCTTAACTTGTTTTAAATTTACAAGTTTAACTATTAAAACGATAATTGTGTTTTAATTCCTTTATTTTATTGTAGTTCATTTTCGACTTTCAATCATCAATGGCAAATAACGCTCCACCACTCCCACATCACGTTTCATGGCTTCGGTCTTTTATGGATTGTTGCAAGCTTGAGAAGCATGGCGCCAATTTTAAGGATTGGGACGCCCAATTGGTATTGGCCGCGGAAGCCGACGATAAGACTCGTTATCTTACCATTGCCGCTCCTCCCACTCCCGGTGCTCGTTCATCGGAAGCGACTCGTGAGGCCTATGAGGCCTACATGAAAGAGTCACATGCTTTGAAGAACGTGCTTATATTTTCGATGGAGCCGGATCTCCAAAGAAGAATGATTAAGCTAGCCACGGCTAATGAGATTGACACTAAGATTGCGACCATGTTTTCGCAAGCTCCTAGGGTAATCCAATATGAGGCGGCCTCCGCATTCTTTGATTTGACCTTAAAGGAAGGTCAAAGGGTTAGTCCTCATGTGCTCAAAATGGTTGAGCTAGCCGAAACCTTGAAGTTGCAAGGGGTGAATGTTCCCGACTCGCTTATTGTTGACAAAATCCTTCACTCCCTAAACAAAGTGAAATCGTATGTTCAGTTTCGGGTAAACTATAACATGCGTAATCAAATAACCTCCTTGGACGAGTTACATAAGATGTTGGTCCAAGCGGAGAGGGATATGGGACTTAATGAGAGTTCCACGAAGGATATGCTAAATATCGAGAAGAAAAGCAAAGGGAAGTTTAAGCGCAAGGCTAACAAGGGTAAAAATGTTAAAGCTTTCAAACCCGCATCTCCTAAGGAGAAGACTTTTACGAAAGGTGCTTCTTCTTCATCGTCGTCAAAGGTTGATGACAAGTGCCATTATTGCACTAAGATGGGGCATTGGAAGCGCAATTGCCCGAAGTATCTCAATGACCTCAAAGCCGGAAGGGTTCTTGCAGTAGGTATAAATTCTCGTCAAATTCATGTTATTTAATCAATTTTGTATATTGATACAAGTTATTGATTCTCACCCGTTTATAAATTGTTTTAAAAGGGGCTCCTACCAAAGACAAAGGCAAGGAGAAGGAGAAGGAAACTTGAAGTTCCTTCCATGGATGGCTAAGGTAGCATCCGAGATTGAAGACATCAAGAGCATGGCTCTAATTTTCATTTGATGTCTTCTTTCTTTTTGCATTTTAATTTAAGAACTTTGTATTTTTTGTACGACAAGAATCTTGTTGAAACAATGGTTGTAATAGTGGTGACTTGGTTTTCAACCCAAGTCATCCTTTTGTTCTTAATCAAACATGTTTGGTTGTTTTAAAATGCTTTTATATGATATATAACACGAGTAAAATGATAGGATCATTATAAAAGTAATTTCGACTTATTTAAAACGAGAATTGCATCCCGTGAAATACCTCAAATTCAAACATAAAAACATTAGTTCATTATAAGATTTTCACCTTAGATGAAAGAATATGTTAATATCTCAATACTCACATAATTCTTTATCCAATACATTGTTAACGGGCGAAAATGCTATCCTTCTTAAATAAAGGTTATTTTAAAGGATAGAGTGGGAGAAATTCTACTCCCGTAAACCAATGAAATAAACATAGGATCCTTGAGAAGAGTCCTATGAGGAGTCCTTGAGAAGAACCCTAAAAGATTGGATAGAAGAAACTACGAGAAGACACAGAAGAAACTACGCGAGGACACAAAAAGGAAATGTTCCATATGTTGTCATTAGTTCCTAGAGAGGACAAAGGGAACCGCGAGTGTTAACGAAAGGAAATCGTTTCCATGATGTTAATGTTTCTGTTTTATAAAGATAATAGAGGAGAAATCATCTCCCGTTCTCGTGAGAAGGAAAATGAAAAATGAAATGTTCATAGCGAGTTGAGAAAATATTTGAAGCAAATCAAAATGAAATGTTTAATGTTTGAAGCAAATCAAAATGAAATGTTCATTATGAGTTGAGAAGATGTTTGAAAATATTACCTAATCACTATGAAGATAGTGGGAGTTATTAAACTATGGGATAGTAATATGGAATTCAGTGGGAGAAAAGTTATTAAGGAAACGAAACCTACCATTTAGAGAGAATGGTGATTCTTTAAAAAGTAAAGAATATGAGGTTTTCAATTCTAGATGAATGTATGTTGAGAACATAAATCATAAGTGAGTTTATTATATGATAATGAAACGTCACCGATCAGTTAACAAGGTTTGAGATATGAAAATGTTAATTCATATAACCTTGATCAAAATGCCATAAGTTGAAATAAAGCCCTATTTCGATACAAGTTTCTCGAGGAGAACTAAGAGATCGAATCTAGGTTAACTACAATATGATTTCTAGTACAATATGACAATATTCATAAGGATGACATGTCATGAGTTTTAAGAAAACAGTGGGAGCTTCCTTAAAGTAAGGAGACTCGAGTCGAGTATAAAAGACTTGAAATGTACTTGAATAAGATCATATTATGCGAGATAATATGAGTCAAAAGGAAACCGAAATTTGTAGGTTTAAAAGATGTGAAGATAGGGTATATTCACATAATAAACCATTAATACAAATTGATGTATGATCATCAAAGATTGTTTATGTGGAGCAACAATATCGTATTGTTTGTTCGCACATAACAATCACTCTTATCGTTTGAGTTATTATTATTATTAATATTAACTCACAATTTATACTTTGTGAAATCCAAATGGGTTGTAAGAGACAATTTGAACCCCATAAGTGAACTGGATTAACTTAGTATAGCCCATAGTCGTTTGTATGAGGTGACGTCTCGAAGCGACTACAATGTGAGGCGACTGATGACAAGTTCAAATGTCATAGAGTCATATGGGATGACTAGTCGATCACATAGGCAGACTGTGTAACACTTTGTTGGGCATTTAGTGACCGCTTATAGAGTTCTGTAAATTTTATAATTAGCCTGGTCGTGGCGAGAGCTACTATATTATTCACATAAGTCGATTCTTTGACTTGAGACTGTTCGCCCAAGGTGATGCAGCCTCAGATTGACTTTGATTTTAGCTCTACGATCAACCGTTAAAGGGGGTCAAATGGGCTTCTTTTGGGTCATGATGGACTGTGTTAGCGAAGGGAACAGTAGGATAGGAATTGTCCAACCCCTTGTCAGGGTTGTCTTAAATCTCAAGGCCATTCGAGGAGAAGTTTAACTTGAAATGCGTGGCCACGCTCGGAAGGTATCTATGGTAGATAATTCCGGTCAAAGCAGTTAAATCTCCAGATCGAGAAAACCGCTCAAGATATGATCAAATGCAAGTACGACCTGGAAGACACCTTGCATTGAGTGGGAGATGACGTAATAGGACAAGAGAATTGGTGACGCACACTTGTCGAGGACAAGTGGGAGATTGTTGGGAAATGTGTCTTCAACAATAGTGCGATCACGACAGTGATAAAAATCATTGTCATAAATCTTATGAAATGAATATGCAAGGGACGATCAAATATTGATTTAGTCAACTGACCAACATTAATCGGTAATGATTGGCTGACTAGAGTTTAACATTACTGTCGTATGACGGTGGTGGTCAGTTGATCCCTTTAGGTCACACCTATAGGACAGACCCCTTAAATAATATATTGATTAATTGTATAGGATACAGATTGATCAATATTCTTAAAAACCGTATATTGAGAGATCAGAGGTTGAATCTTAAAGTAAGATTTATATTTGAAATTGAAATGTGTCAATTGTCAAATATTAATCGGTATTTTAGAAATATCGAATTTAGAATATGAATGGTTCATGGTTATAACAAACGTTGTATATCGTACCGACGATTATTATGATAACCATATGTTGAGACGGTAATTACGAATTACTAGATTAAATTTGTTAAATATGATTTAATTAATTTTGAAATAATATTTATTTGATAAATGTTTATTTTAAAATTAATACAATTATTTTATGTCACATGGGATGTCACATATTATACAATTGTACAAATTGCAAATTGTAAAATGGAAGACCATTTTACACTTAAGGGAGCCGTGTAATATGCATGTTATGGGTTGATTTTATCTTATAAAATAATCTTTAATTAGGGTATGATGGTTAATGGGTAGCCATGCAACCCTAAGCATAGATAAGACAAAAGGGAATCAAATCCTTTGCTCAAGCAACCCATTTCACACGCCTAAACACACCCACTCCAACCATTCCACCTCTTTATATATGTGATGCATCACATATTGAAGGCTAAGGCTAATACAAGTTTTCTAAACTAAGAAAACTCAAAATCCTCTAAAATATTTTCTAAGTGTAAGAAAATAAAACCTTCAAATATTACTTAGATAATATTTGTAGTATACTAATATCATTAGTAGTACTCGGTTTTAACATTACCAATTCCGTCACCTAGCTCGTGCTCGTGTCTTGGTGTTTAAGGGTAGGTCTTGGGTGCAACGTAAAGGAGGCAAGCTATTTTGGTTGCTCCGTGGAGGATCGTCCTAATAAGCACGCTTTTGGACCGTTTGTAAGGCCCTTTCCGTTATTGTTCCGCATATTTTATTGCATGCATAAGATCCACTAAATTAATATGAGATTAATTAGTAATATTAGTAAGACTAATTTTGAACATGTTATTAAAGACTACCCGAGTTCCCAACATGTACCAGCCGCCTTATGACGCAATTCTCTAGTATGAAGAGACGATCTAACCTCTTCTAGAGACACGGTATCCTTACCCACAATAAAAGACTGTACGAAATTCTCATACGATAATGGTAAAGAAACTAACAGAATTAATGCGGCATCCTCATCTTCTACCTTAACATCAATATTACGCAGTTCTAGTAAAATTGTGTTTAACTGATCTAGATGATCCCGTAGAGGCATACCTTCCTGCATTCTCAGACTGAACAGACGTTGCTTCAGAAGCAACTTATTGGTCAAAGACTTCGTCATATAAAGACTCTCAAGCTTTGCCCACAGACCTGCGGCGGTTTCTTCCTCCGCGACTTCAGTAATAATATCATCAGCAAGACACAACATAATTGTTGAATGTGCCTTCTCCTCCAGACCGGTCATCTCAGCGGTGACTGCAACGGCGGCTGCACCTTCTTGCTTCTTTTGAAGCGGCGTCCGTAATCCTTGTTGCTTTAACAGAGCCCACATCTTGATTTGCCATAAACTGAAACTATTTCTCCCAGTAAAACGATCGATCTTTATGTTCATCGCCGACATCTTTCTAATTCAGGAACCCGAAGGCTCTGATACCACTTGTTGTGCGGAAGCGTGAATACCTCGTGTTGGGCCTCTGCTGCGCCGGTGTCTGATGTCCATAATAATACGATATTGTCCGCTTTGGGCCAAGCCCTCACAGTTTTACTCTTGGGCTCCTTCCCAAAAGGCCTCGTACTATTATATTTTCAGGACACTTTTAAAGATGATACTTCACCTTTAAACTACCGATGTGGGACATGGGTTTGCACCCTAACATTTACAACCAAACAACAAACAACTCAACTCATGACCGACATAGATAAAGATTATTCCATAACATTTCTATACGCAATTCTCGTTTCCTTTTGTTCGACCCCTTTTGCTACATTTATTTATGTCTAGGGAAATTATCTATGTATAGGTGTACGACCGAGCCTATCATGGTGCCTAAGTTAAGCTTATCCTAGCTTTCGTCCTAAATAGTCTCAACAATCACAATGTGTACACAACTCTCAAAATTTTATTTAGACAAGTAAAAGCATGAAGAAAGAACCCATTTTTTTGAGTCAATTTATCAAACACTAAGCATGCACAAATTCCACCCACTCATGCTACGGCAACCAATGTAAACAATTGAAAAATAAATGACAAATATGGTGAAGAACATAAGGTGAAAACAAACAAACAACACAAAGTAAACTAACAAGTGTAACAATTAACCAAAAACAAAGAAACAAGGATGAGAATTGTACCAACTAAAGAAAGATTGAAACTTCGATTGAATAAAAATTGTCTTTCAACTCCTTTTCTCACAACCCACTCAATATGTAAACTAATAAAAGAGAATTCAACTAAACTAAAGAAAAGTTAAAGCTTGGTAGTGAAAGATTAATACTAATTTAGTATAGTTAATTAGGATTTAAAATATGACACTAGAAAAAGATATGTAAAAGGATGAAGAAATATTCAAAATATAGATAAAAAAAATTGACAAAATTGCAAAATGGGTATATACAGTTCTTCAAAATAGGCTTAAAACTCTTCAAGTACGGTCAGCCGGTGGACGGTTGTCGGTGGCACCACCGATTGGGAAGCCAATGGAGGAGTTCTGGAAAAGAATTGAAAGTAAACTACATCAAGTATGTCCAGCTGGTGAGCCGGCTGCCGATGCTACCACCGGCTGAGAACTTATGATCAAAGAATGACAAATTCCAACTCGTATAAATGCTTTCCCAACCAGCATTTCGGTTGTCGATTGCATGCCCGACTGCGAGCTCCAATGCTCCTACTACCTCATTCCGCCTCTTGTTGCACGCCTAAGTATGGTGGGGTGGGGGGGGTTCCCCAAACGGCTAGCCGGCTGTCGGGCTACCGACCGCTTCAATTACTCCTATTTCTTCACTTCTATCCTGAGTCCTACAAGCTAAGAGACAGATACACATAATGGGGAGAATTGGCAAATAATGGATGTACGAACACTTAAAACTGTGTCGAAACAGGATGAAAACATTGGAAAAAGGGAGGACTTATGACCAAATAAACGCTCAACAGTATACTTCGTAGCTATGGGTAGACCGGTCAAACAGATCAAGCGGGCGGGTTACGTGTCAGACAGAATACTAGTCGGGTCTCAAATTTGGTAAGTATTAGATCTAACATAAGAAAACTATATTTTTTTCTTGTTTTATATTAGTTTTATTTGCTTTAAATATAAAATTTAAATAACATCACCTATTTTTGGGTCGATTAACGGGTTTGGCGGGTCTTGACTCTAAATATGCTAGTTATTATTGAGTTAGGTAGTGTTCGGGTTTGGGTTGGGAAAAAAGGGTTATTTTCTAATGGGTTTCGGTCAATTTTTGGATAGAGTAATCTTTGAACAAGGTTATCTATGGGTGTATGGGCTCTGTAAAAAAAAAGACTAAAAAGAAAAGAAGCTTTATGGGCCAAATAAAAGTTATAAATACTAACAATACTTAAATACCTGTACGTGCAACTTGCACGGGTTTAAGACTAAGTAAAAATGAAAGAATTACTGAGTTAAACGAAGAATAAAGAAAGAAGGAAAATGTAATTAATTAGCTTCATGATCATGGGGCCCTACACAATAAAAATCAAATTTTCCCCGTAAAATTCAACCACCAATAATAATGTTTTAAATGTTGTTGGTTTTATAGTATGAAAATGTCATCCTCTCTTACTAGCTAAGACGCATGAGAAATTACACGTGAATATAAATTGAAAACATAAATAAGCTTTTAACATTTTATTTCTATAACATCATATTAATTTAATTGTGAAATATTATGTTATATAATTGTACCCGTTATTTTCAGTGAATTAGTTACATATAAAAAGAGCTTGAAAAATAAAATAACATATTTTTTCATATACCGTACTTCAAATACTATATAGCGTAATAAACTAAGACTAGTTTTCGACCCGTGCAGAATTGCACGGGTATATTTTTAAAAAAATTGCCGTAAATAATTAACATTTACAAAATAGTAATCCTAATACGTGAATATTTTGTACTCAATTTCTTTTTATTGATAATATATTGTGATATATATTATTAGTAAATCGTAATTTAATAATAACGTACATATCATCATTATATTTTAATATATACATTAAAATTATAAACGTAATCAGTTACGTAGAAATTATAATTTTTAAACAAATCTAAAGCGTAATTATTTAGATTCAAAAAATAATCCTACGCGATTATTCATTATTTAATTAATTCAACTTTGTTGTAGGTCCCATTTTAAATGATTTAAAAAACTCGTATGTATGACGTGGATTTACTAGAATGCATTAAATGTTTCTGTATTTATATAGATAAGATGTCATACGCCATTCTAAAATATTTTCTGTGTTTTTTTAGGTTTTGCTTCTTTTAGTAGTGGCCACTACTACCAGAGCTACGACTCTCTGAATTGCGACAACACGAGTTGTGGGTTGTCACCTACGCGGTCCAAGGATCCCCACTTGTCATCAGCCACGGTGCCACTGAAGATTCTCGTTGCTGTTTTTCTTGTCCTCGCCGTTCGCGGGATAATATCGGGGTTGAGTTATTACTGTGGCAGAATGTGGCATCATACTAGGGTTGCGTTGAGAGGCCGAGTCAGGATTTCCGACCGGTAATGAAAATTATAATCAAATTCAGCGTGTTAAATGACAATGTGCATTTTTTTAAAAAATTCAAATAAAATGTTTGGTTAGTAGAAAAATGGTTGAATGTGCGAAATTTGACCCATGTAGAATTGCACGGGTATATTGTTAAGAAAATTGCCGTAAATAATGAACATTTACAAAATAGTAATCCTAATACATGAATATTTTGTACTCAATTTCTTTTTATTGATAATATATTTTAATATATTGATAATATATTGTGATTTATATTATTAGTAAATCGTAATTTAATAATAACGTACATATCATCAGGGGCGGACCCAGTATTTATGATTTGGTGTAGCAAGATATTTTCACAAATTTAATTTGTAACGGGAATATTCATCGGGAACTTATGTCGGGTCAAGTATGAGTAGAAAAAGACAAGTAATTTGAGATTTTCTATGCTTTGTCTTATCTATTCAAGTGGAAAAATTGACCCATTAGAAATTTCCGACCCATACATCCGTCACAAGGAGACATACCGGGATATTTATATTATTATAAATTTTAATGATGTGATAAATTGACGTACTTGAGATACTATTCTTTTTCGAGGTCTCGAGACACCAAATATGGAATTTTTCAGGTCTATTTTGGTCTAATTTTTAAGTAAAAAAAGTAGTTTTATATTTATGTGTAGAACTAGCTATTAATTATTTCACTAGAAACTCACAATTTTTTCTCCCAAATCCATTATTGTTATTCATCAAAGACATCAACTAAAAGTTAAAACATACAATAATGAATATAATATGAGAATTTGAAAATATAAGAAAACTGATATAGTAGTTTTTTTATCATAATATATATAAAAGAATTACGTTAGATAGCTGACGTGGCACAATGTCAATTCAGAAATGACCTAATACAAGCCTCACATTCAATCCCAATTTTACTTTTATTTAAACCAATCAGATTTGACAATGTTGGACACATCAGCAATGACTATGCATAAAATGGCATTTAAACCAATCAGATTTTCTGCAAAGGTTTTAATTTTCTGCCATTATACAATTAATGATACAGCCTTATTGCATTAATGATACAGCGAACTAAACGATACATCAGAATCGAAAATGGCAGAATCGAAATGTCAACCTAATTAAGAATACAAAAGAATACAATTAAACCCTTTGTCATTCTCAAGGTTTTAATTTTCTGCATGTATACAATTATACAGTTACCAAAAAAACAATTAAATCCTTTTGTCATTCTCAAGGTTACTCGGGAATGTCGTTTAATGCCTTGAACCCACGAATCATCATTGCATAAACTCTCATTAATTGTGTACGTTCCAACCTCTCTTCCTGCAAATACACATTTTTGGAATCATCAATCCCTTTTAATGACATTATCGGAAAATACCAACATTTACAATAATACCATCATTATATCATATTTCGAAAATACCGTCCCAACTACTCTCCTATTATTGTTATTATAAATTTACACCAGTCATTATAATAATTTCACTTTTCATTTACCTTCAATTATCAAACTCCTAAAATTACAAACAAACGCAACTTACCTATCTCATCTTCTTCTATGGCCATTTCATCAGTCCTCACCATTAGGCAACTCAATGTCGGGACTAGGTTTACTGAGATGAATGTGAGGGTTGTACACAAATGGACAAGACCTGAATTCAAAGATAAGACAAAGAATGAAGCAATTGAACTTCTACTCCTTGATGCTCAAGTATGTCAATTAAATCTCTTGCGATATAATTTTGTTGTACATACTGTTTATTAATTTTTGGTAATGGAAGAAGTGAAATCTTCACTGAGTAACGTAATTTAAATGCTTGAATTTTTACCTTTCCTCAAAACAGTAAAAAAACAACATTGGCACCAAAAAGTATGAAGAACAAAAAGACCAAAATAATCTTTTTGCACTTCAAAGGTAGTGCAATAAACCCCAGAAAACGCTTTTTTTTTTACCAATTTGTTTTTTTTACTTTTTGCTATGTGGTTTTATCGTATGGTGTTTGAGATGCACTGTTTTATACACTAATCACTGATTTAAGTATGATGAAGATGAAGAATGATCAAATAAAAGCAAGAAATGTTTTATTGCAAAAAACAGACCAAATCAGCCCCCATTTCTAACCCTTTTTTCCTTTTATTTATCACAGAATGAAATCATCCAAGCTACTATTAGGAAACAACTTATTTCCTATTTTGCTCCTAAACTATTGGTCGGGGAGGTATACACCATTCGTAATTTAACCGTCGATAATAACACTGGAATGGACAAGGCTACCTCAAATCCATGTCGCTTAAAGTTTGAATTCTCATCCAAAGTTAATGTGACAACCGATACATCTATTCCCATTCATGGTTATCGTTTTGCAAATTTCAAGGATATTATCGATGGCATAGTACCGACAACTCATTATATAGGTATAACTCTAATCACTTTTTAATGTTTGTTGTCATTTATTTGTTACCTAACTATCAGTTTTTGTCGCTTCGTATGGCAGATGTTGTCGGAAAATTGTATGAAATTGGACCAATCACCGAAACTGCAAACAAACACAAGTGTCGGACCATAAAGCTCGAAGACATTGAGTCAGTGGAATGCATTCATATTACCTAAACCTTAAGTCATTCATGTTTCTGATTATGAAACTCTAACAATAGTGTTGTATATCACGCAGGGGTTGTCAGTTATCTTGCACTCTATGGGAACCACACACCGTTCAACTACCTACTCTTATATCTGAACAACCCAATCCAAATCAGTCTAAGATTATTGTTATACAATGTGTGCAAACCAAAAAATATGAAGGTAACACTACTCAATAGGCTTATCATGTGCATATATTGATATATGTTTTATGTTCATATTTGGGGTCAAATATAATAATGGTTAATAATTCATTATCTAGGCCATTGGCGTGTCCAAACAACATTTAATGCAAGTGTTTTTCACGTCAACCCTGACATCCCGGAAGTTACAGCGTTTGAGTCAAGGTAATTCAAAAAATCACATAACATCCATTCATTCTCCAAACTATAATATGCATATAAATTATTTAAAAGTTTACTTACCCAGACTGATAATTTCTTTGCAGTCTTTCTACTCCGGCACCAAGTAATTCGTTGCAGATAATTGAAATACCCGACGATGATGACGACGATGACATGTTGAAAGACAATATCAAAACTATTAGTCAGCTTAAACTGAATGAAAAGGTGGTGACATCATTAATTTGCAGAAGAATATAATCAATCAAAAGCAAAACATACAAACAGTCCATAGAGTTTCATAATCAATGCAACAGAAACCCAGAATTTTATTAATCTTAACAGCTAATAAACAGCAGGAATATCTACTTAAACTGGTAAAAATAGGTAAACAAATATTCCTGAATAAAGATTTAATTGAACTTACTAACAGTCCAACTGCAGAAAAAAGATGAACACAGCGTAGATCCTCTTCAATACTTGACCAGATCAAAGTTTTCAACTTTTATTCCAAATCTACGAACAAAAAAAATTAAAAAAAAATGCTGAAAAAACCCAGTTAATTTATCCTTTCTTAATTCTTAATTAATTTATAAAATAAATTATTTGAAGTAGGAAAAATCAAAACAAGTATAAAATGCAAATGGGTATTTAGCAAAATATTTTAAAAAAAAAATTGAAATTTTTTTTGGTGAAGGGAAATTAAAAAGATTCTAAATAAGAAAGGGGGATAATAAACTTACCAAAATGAAATAAAAATGAAAACTTTGTGTAATGTATAATAATGTGGTTAAAAAGTAAGCGCCGTTTATGGTATTAGTAAGTTCAATTGCTAAATACCTATGTACCCATTGAATCCTCTTTTCCTGTACTGATCAACCGTAGGGAGATCATAGATAACTAATTTTTTCAATACAAGATCGAACAGAACAATCAGAAATTACACAGTCTATGTCAATCAAAGCATATACGGCAATTCAAAAATCTCAATTCATTCAGTTCTCGAGTTGAATACCATTAGGCAACGAAGGCAAATGGTATACACATAAAAAAAACGTGTCAAGACTGATTCAAATTTTTCTTTTTTCTAATTTCCCATAAAATGAACTTTTAATTGCAATTCACATAAAAAAAAAACGTGTCAAGACTGATTCAAATTTTTCTTTTTTTTTCCAATTTCCCATACAATAAAAGAATTAATTGCAATTCACATAAAAAAAACGTGTCAAGACTGATTCAAATTTTTCTTTTTTCCAATTTCCCATAAAATAAACTATTAATTTCAATTCACATAAAAAAAAAACCTGTCAAGACTGATTCAAATTTTATTTTTTTTTCCAATTTCCCATAAAATTAACTTTTAATTGCAATTCACATAAAAAAAGCTGTGAAATGATTTTTTTTTTCAATTTCCCATAAAATAAAACACTCATTCAAATCTGTCTTTTAGATAACTGTGTTTGAATTTAGAATGTTCTATAACCAGATTATTAGAATTCTACAATTGTTAAGTCCTACATATAGTGTAACACAATTCCATATCACGTATTAGAAGCTCTCTCAAAACAAACATCAAATCAAAAACAATTATATCCATGGCAGGATCTAAATCTCAACAACAAACACCAAAGAACAGTAAAAGAAAAACCAGTGGAGGCAATAAAGGTTAGTTTATACACTATGTTTTATACTAATTTTAGTTTTTACGAATCTCTATTGTGCACTATTAATCATAGAATACCAACAAGTGAACGAACACTCCAGGGACATGGATTATCAACAAGTGAACAAGTGAACGAACACTCCACAATGTTAATTGTAGAATCAGTGTTCATCAATATTTTTACAGCCCATAAAAATTCCAGAGAAACAATAGTAAATCAGTGTTCATCAATATTAGAAAAAAGTTTTTACAGATGTGTTATTTTTACGATTTTCAAATTCAAAAAATCTTTAATATATCCATGTTCATATATATTTTTACAGCCCATAAAAATTCCAGAGAAAAAATAGTAAATCGGTGTTCATCAATATTAGAAAAAAGTTTTTACAGATGTGTTATTTTTACGATTTTCAAATTCAAATAATCTTTAATATATCCATGTTCATCTATATTTTTACAGCCCATAAAAATTACAGAGAAAAAATAGTAAATCGGTGTTCATCAATATTAGAAAAAAGTTTTTACAGATGTGTTATTTTTACAATTTTCAAATTCAAATAATCTTTAATATATCCATGTTCATCTATATTTTTACAGCCCATAAAAATTACAGAGAAAAAATAGTAAATCGGTGTTCATCAATATTAGAAAAAAGTTTTTACAGATGTGTTATTTTTACGATTTTCAAATTCAAATAATCTTTAATATATCCATGTTCATCTATATTTTTACAGCCCATAAAAATTACAGAGAAAAAATAGTAAATCGGTGTTCATCAATATTAGAAAAAAGTTTTTACAGATCTGTTATTTTTACGATTTTCAAATTCAAAATCGCTTTGATTTAAAACCAAATCGACAAAGGTGAAGATGAATGCTAAACGTTATACCCTTAATTGATAGATGCATAGAATCGCGGATTTGTAAAAAACAAACATCAAGTAATTTTTTTTAAAAAAAAAACATCGAGAAACACGTTTTCAACCACATGCAATACAAAATAACGATGGATTATTGTATTTGAGATTTAATTTAAATAATTTACAATAAAAAATCAATATTAGAAAGATCTTTTTCACTTTCGATCTGATAAAATTGTAAACGTTATACCCTTAATCAATAGATTAATAGAATAGCGGATTTGTAAAAAAACAAACATCAAGTAATTAAAAAAAAAATAACAAACAGCAAGAAATTTGTAAATAAGAAATTAACTGACCTTCATTAAAGGAGAGAGAAAAACTAAGACATACAGCGAGTCAGCGAATGATGCAAAGAATCACGGATTTCGAATAACGGAAATGGTAAGGGGGATGGAGTTCTGAAGGGGATGGAGTTCAGAAAACCTAATCTGATTAGGTTATGTTCACATTGGGGATTTAGTTTGAGGAATACTGCGTCGTTTTAGTTATAGTCATCTAACATGTCGGTTTGACGTCTTTCTTCCGTATTTAACATTGAACCTTATTAACAAAATCGTTTGGTACAATCGGTTTTTTAACCAGTTTTTATTTCATTTTATAGAACATAATACTCTTACTTTTGAGTTTTTACAAATTTACATATCATAATGTGCTCAAATTAGAATATTTTATCCTGTTCTTACAATTATTACCCTTATTAACATTGCCATATTTTACCTAATTTCCTATTATATAAAAAATCAAATGTTATTAAATATTTTATAAATATATATACAAATTTTATATAAAAACTATAATATTTGTTGTTTTATAATAACTATAGTTTATCGTCTCTATAATCTTTTTATATCTTTTTAAATGGTCCAATTTTAAAGCTGCGTGAAATAACAAATACTAGGTATACAACTACATAATCGACAAAGGGTAAAGCAATAGTTTATCGACCTACTTCAGCTGTTTTTTTTAACTATTTATTTTACTTCATGCAAATTCAGTTTAGATACCCGTTACGAATGTGAGGGTTGTAGCTATATAGTGACGTTATTTTTTTTTTTACTATTATTGTAGCTGATCTTGAGAATATGAGCTCCAACCAAAAAAGAACATCAACGTCCAGTAATACTCAACCACATTCGCAGTCATCCAGTCGTTTCTCAATTGATCAATTTAATATAAACATGTTCAGTACTCCAGTTTATCAAGGTATGTCATTGAAATTCAGATTTCATACAGGGGCGGAGCCACCATAGTGGCAATATGGGCTGTAGCCCAATACAAATTTCTGATAAATAGTTTTAAGTTTTTAAGTAAACAATGTGGGCTTTGGAGCATAGTTGGTTAAAGGTCTCTATTTAAGAGTTTTGAACTATAAAATTGCTCAGGTTCAAGACTTGTTCTAAGCAAAATTTGTATAATTTTTTTCATATATAAGATGTGTTATATTCCATGTTAAATGAACTTTATTTTTTATTTTTTATTTCGTAAAAAGTACAAGTATTGTATAATTTATCGATCATACAAAATTCAATGAATTTTAGACTCGTAGATTGTAAAAAAAAAATCAAAAAATTGAAATAATTTTTAGGCTAATTTGAATAAATATTCCATATTACTTAATGGATGCTAAAAACGTTAAAAGATTCCATTTTGGTTTTAAATAACCTAAGAATGACGGGTTTTGGGTTTGGCCAACCCGAAAGTACTATATGTTAATACTTAATATAATTGTTTTAATTAGATCTCTTTTCAAGCTCACTATGATTCTCACTTTATAAGTTACAAATACGAGTGCAATTGAAAAAAAAATTTAGCCCTATATAAAATAAATTCCTAGCTCCGCCCCTGATTTCATATTCTCTTATATGATAAAGTGTAATACTAATTTTATTTTTATTTTACTTAATTTGAAAATAATTGTAGGCACCTCTTTGTTGCCACTACGTGACATAACAAACAAACAAGGACAAAGGCAACCATCAATTCAACCACCTCCACATATCCAAAGACAAACATCGATTCAACAAAGTAAGGGTAAAGCACCGATGTATACATCTCAAAATGGTACGTCTCTCAATTTAAGAATTTTTATAAAAATAAGTATACTACAATCCCAAACTTCGGATTTTTTATCTTTATCTTTTATTTTAAAGTCTGTTTAGGAACATACATCAGCATATCAATTATTATTCACTTTTAGATCTTTTTAATGGACGTTTCTATGGACGATTATATCAACAATGTCACTAAATAACCATTATTTTTTCAATAAACTTAAGAACTTGAAGAAGTTCACATAATATATTAACTTTTACAGTCTCCTACATAAAAACACTTAGTGAACAAAGAAGTCATTTACACTTTAAGGGCAAAGCCCAACCAGCGGGAATTCTTTAACAGGGAATTCTTTAATAATACTCTTAGTTTTGAGTTTTTATAATTTACATATCATAATATTCTCAAATTAGAAAGTTTTATCCGTTCTTAGAATTATTCCGCTTATTAACATTGCATATTTTACCTAATTTCCTATTATAAAAAAATCAAATGTTATTATATATTTTATAAATATATATATAAATGTTATATAAAAATTATAATATGTGTGGTTTTATAATAACTATAATTTATCGTCTTCTATAATTTACAAATTAAGTACAAATTAAGTTTCCCGTCCTTTCTTATTTCCTGAATTTTTCTTCAGTCTACCAGTCATTGGCTTTTTGGTTGTCTATATAAGTTTGATGTAATGTCATTAGAAAAAAAATCCACATTTCACAATAATTCGTTCAAATAAACATAATTGCTATATATTGAAATAAATTTACCGACGTCGTCTTTAAAAATAAGTGTACACAACCCCGTGATTTTTCACGGGTGTTACACTAGTTGTTAGTTATAAAGTACTCCGTATTCATTAAATCTGATTATGAAGAAATACAAAGTCATTAATATTAATTTAATGAGAGCAATTAAGTCACTCTTGAAAATAAGCAAAGAATGAAACATCAATATTTCCCTATAGTAATGGTCATTATGACGGTTAATGATAGGAATATGGTGTAGCAATTAAGAATTTTTTATTAGCATTTTCGTGAATTTGGTGTAGCAAGTGCTACAGCATATTAATATGTGGGTCCGCCCATGCATATCATCATTATATTTTAATATATACATTAAAATTATAACGTAATCAGTTACGTAGAAATCATAATTTTTAAACAAATCTAAAGTGTAATTATTTAGATTCAAAAAATAATCCTACGCGATTATTCATTATTTAATTAATTCAACTTTGTTGTGGATCACATTTTAAATGATTTTAAAAACTCGTATGTATGACATAGATTTACTAGAATGCATTAAATGTTTCTATATTTATATAGATAAGATGTCATACGCCATTCTAAAATACTTTATGTGTTTTTTTAGGTTTCGCTTCTTTTAGTAGTGGCCACTACTACCGGAGCTACGACTCTCTGAATTGCGACAACACGAGTTGTGGGTTGTCACCTACGCGGTCCAATGATCCCCACTTGTCATCAGCCACGGTGCCACTGAAGATTCTCGTTGCTGTTTTTCTTGTCCTCGCCGTTCGCGGGATAATATCGGGGTTGAGTTATTACTGTGGCAGAATGTGGCATCATACTAGGGTTGCGTTGAGAGGCCGAGTCAGGATTTCCGACCGGTAATGAAAATTATAATCAAATTCAGCGTGTTAAATGACAATGTGCATTTTTTTAAAAAATTCAAATAAAATGTTTGGTTAGTAGAAAAATGGTTGAATGTGCGAAATTTGTATCTACAACTTATTGAGCAAGTAACTAGTTTTCGACCCATGTAGAATTGCACGGGTATATTGTTAAGAAAATTGCCGTAAATAATGAACATTTACAAAATAGTAATCCTAATACATGAATATTTTGTACTCAATTTCTTTTTATTGATAATATATTTTAATATATTGATAATATATTGTGATTTATATTATTAGTAAATCGTAATTTAATAATAACGTACATATCATCAGGGGCGGACCCAGTATTTATGATTTGGTGTAGCAAGATATTTTCACAAATTTAATTTGTAACGGGAATATTCATCGGGAACTTATGTCGGGTCAAGTATGAGTAGAAAAAGACAAGTAATTTGAGATTTTCTATGCTTTGTCTTATCTATTCAAGTGGAAAAATTGACCCATTAGAAATTTCCGACCCATACATCCGTCACAAGGAGACATACCGGGATATTTATATTATTATAAATTTTAATGATGTGATAAATTGACGTACTTGAGATACTATTATTTTTCGAGGTCTCGAGACACCAAATATGGAATTTTTCAGGTCTATTTTGGTCTAATTTTTAAGTAAAAAAAGTAGTTTTATATTTATGTGTAGAACTAGCTATTAATTATTTCACTAGAAACTCACAATTTTTTCTCCCAAATCCATTATTGTTATTCATCAAAGACATCAACTAAAAGTTAAAACATACAATAATGAATATAATATGAGAATTTGAAAATATAAGAAAACTGATATAGTAGTTTTTTTATTGTTAGTTATAAAGTACTCCGTATTCATTAAATCTGATTATGAAGAAATACAAAGTCATTAATATTAATTTAATGAGAGCAATTAAGTCACTCTTGAAAATAAGCAAAGAATGAAACATCAATATTTCCCTATAGTAATGGTCATTATGACGGTTAATGATAGGAATATGGTGTAGCAATTAAGAATTTTTTATTAGCATTTTCGTGAATTTGGTGTAGCAAGTGCTACAGCATATTAATATGTGGGTCCGCCCATGCATATCATCATTATATTTTAATATATACATTAAAATTATAACGTAATCAGTTACGTAGAAATCATAATTTTTAAACAAATCTAAAGTGTAATTATTTAGATTCAAAAAATAATCCTACGCGATTATTCATTATTTAATTAATTCAACTTTGTTGTGGATCACATTTTAAATGATTTTAAAAACTCGTATGTATGACATAGATTTACTAGAATGCATTAAATGTTTCTATATTTATATAGATAAGATGTCATACGCCATTCTAAAATACTTTATGTGTTTTTTTAGGTTTCGCTTCTTTTAGTAGTGACCACTACTACCGGAGCTACGACTCTCTGAATTGCGACAACACGAGTTGTGGGTTGTCACCTACGCGGTCCAATGATCCCCACTTGTCATTAGCCCCGGTGCCATTGAAGATTCTCGTTGCTGTTTTTCTTGTCCTCGCCGTTCGCGGGATAATATTGGGGTTGAGTTATTACTGTGGCAGAATGTGGCATCATACTAGGGTTGCGTTGAGAGGCCGGGTCAGGATTTCCGACAGGTTATGAAAATTTTAATCAAATTCAGCGTGTTAAATGACAATGTGCATTTTTTTAAAAAATTCAAATAAAATGTTTGGTTAGTAGAAAAATGGTTGAATGTGCCAAATTTGTATCTACAACTTATTGAGCAAGTAACTAGTTTTCGACCCGTGTAGAATTGCACGGGTATATTGTTAAGAAAATTGCCGTAAATAATGAACATTAACAAAATAGTAATCCTAATACATGAATATTTTGTACTCAATTTCTTTTTATTGATAATATATTGTGATTTATATTATTAGTAAATCGTAATTTAATAATAACGTACATATCATCATTATATTTTAATATATACATTAAAATTATAAACGTAATCAGTTACGTAGAAATCATAATTTTTAAACAAATCTAAAGCGTAATTATTTAGATTCAAAAAATAATCCTACGCGATTATTCATTAATTAATTAATTCAACTTTGTTGTGAGTCCCATTTTAAATGATTTAAAAAACTCGTATGTATGACGTGGATTTACTAGAATGCATTAAATGTTTCTGTATTTATATAGATTAAATGTCATACGCCATTCTAAAATACTTTCTGTGTTTTTTTAGGTTTTGCTTCTTTTAGTAGTGGCCACTACTACCAGAGCTACGACTCTCTGAATTGCGACAACACGAGTTGTGGGTTGTCACCTACGCAGTCCAAGGATCCCCACTTGTCATCAGCCCCGGTGCCACTGAAGATTCTTGTTGCTGTTTTTCTTGTCCTCGCCGTTCGCGGGATAATATCGGGGTTGAGTTATTACTGTGGCAGAATGTGGCATCATACTAGGGTTGCGTTGAGAGGCCGAGTCAGGATTTCCGACAGGTTATGAAAATTATAATCAAATGCAGCGTGTTAAATGACAATGTGCATTTTTTTAAAAAATTCAAATAAAATGTTTGGTTAGTAGAAAAATGGTTGAATGTGCCAAATTTGTATCTACAATTTATTGAGCAGGTAACTAGTTTTCGACCCGTGTAGAATTGCACGGGTATATTGTTAAGAAAATTGCCGTAAATAATGAACATTTACAAAATAGTAATCCTAATACATGAATAGTTTGTACTCAATTTCTTTTTATTGATAATATATTGTAATATATTGATAATATATTGTGATTTATATTATTAGTAAATCGTAATTTAATAATAACATACATATCATCATTATATTTTAATATATACATTAAAATTATAAACGTAATTAGTTACGTAGAAATCATAATTTTTAAACAAATCTAAAGCGTAATTATTTAGATTCAAAAAATAATCCTACGCGATTATTCATTATTTAATTAATTCAACTTTGTTGTGGATCCCATTTTAAACGATTTAAAAAACTCGTATGTATGACGTGGATTTACTAGAGTGCATTAAATGTTTCTGTATTTATATAGATAAGATGTCATACGCCATTCTAAAATACTTTATGTGTTTTTTTAGGTTTTGCTTCTTTTAGTAGTGGCCAGTTGGCCACTACTACCTGAGCTACGACTCTCTGAATTGCGACAACACGAGTTGTGGGTTGTCACCTACGCGGTCCAAGGATCCCCACTTGTCATCAGCCCCGGTGCCACTGATGATTCTCGTTGCTGTTTTTCTTGTCCTCGCCGTTCGCGGGAAAATATCGAGGTTGAGTTGTTACTGTGGCAGAATGTGGCATCATACTAGGGTTGCGTTGAGAGACCGAGTCAGGATTTCCGACCAGTAGTGAAAATTATAATCAAATTCAGCGGTTTAAATGACAATGTGCATTTTTTTAAAAAATTCAAATAAAATGTTTGGTTAGAAGAAAAATGGTTGAATGTGCGAAATTTGTATTTACAACTTATTGAGCAAGTAACTAGTTTTCGACCCGTGTAGAATTGCACGGGTTTATTGTTAAGAAAATTGCCCCGTAAATAATGAACATTTCGAAAATAGTAATCCTAATACGTGAATATTTTGTACTCAATTTCTTTTTATTGATAATATATTGTAATATATTGATAATATATTGTGATTTATATTATTAGTAAATCGTATTTTAATAATAACGTACATATCATAATTATATTTTAATATATACATTAAAATTATAAACGTAATCAGTTACGTAGAAATCATAATTTTTAAAAAATCTAAAGCGTAATTATTTAGATTCAAAAAATAATCTTACGCGATTATTCATTATTTAGTTAATTCAACTTTGTTGTGGATCCCATTTTAAATGATTTAAAAAACTTGAATGTATAACGTGAATTCACTAGAATACATTAAAAGTTTCTGTATTTATATAGATAAGATATCATATATAGTACAATGATAAAATAGAGAGCACCAAAGACACTATTCTAAAGTCATGTTATCCCATGGCACAAAAAATTGTTGCAAAAAAAAAAAAAAACAAATTAATGCAAACAGAATAACGGCCTATGATAAGTGGTCTTCATGTGAAATTGACACGATTAATGATAAAAATAATGAAAATTATATGACAAGTAAATTAAAAATAAAAAATATTGGCCAATGAAGAGAATGAGTCGCAGACCTATCACACAATTAACACGGTTAATTTTTTATTAGAGTACCCAATATCGAATTAAGTAGTTTTATATTATATTCATCCGATTTTACGTCTACTTACCATATCTTAATCTATATAAAAATAGATCAAAAAGGTTCTTATGGTTCTTAACAAACTACATGAATTATAATCAAGTGAAATATTTTTGTGCGTTATGTTAGCAATAAAAATGTTTTTGTTGGTAGCTGTAAATGAAAAGGGTAAAACTACGGACCCACCGCAGAGCATGGTTGTGAGCAACCTTGTTCAATCTGCGTGGGATGAAACAAAAACTTAAACAATGAAAAGACGGGAAAAAACTTGAAATGTAAAGAAGAAGGTCCTTAGTTTGATGGTGATAACTCTCTTCGCCCGCAATCTGGAGGAGAAGCTGGAGGCAATCCAAGGCAATCCGAAGATGATAGACTTTATGATTTAAAGCCCATTGAAGAATGTCACAGACAACCCAGGCTTCAGCCTGACAGGCTGACTCTGCTGAGAAGTCAAAAGCCCTCCTAGCCACTTCCAAACCGCAAGAATCATAAGCAATCCATCCCCCACCACATTGTATGGAAGAGAACCAACTAGCGTCGCCCTTGACAATAGTAAGGGGGCAATCAGAGACACCATTAATAACATAAAAAGGATCTCCATGACGAATAGAGAAGCTTAAAGAGTCCGTAAAATGGGGGAATGATTCGTGAGAGTAGAAGAAGATTCGTCAAGTCGGATAAAATAAAGCTTCATAGGAGAACTTAGCTAATCTCTTCTGAAGATTAAAGAAAGCAGTAGTAGAAAAAGTAGCTTCCTGAAAGATAATTCTATTTCGAAAAACCCATAGGCTCCATATGTAACACCCCCATTTATTCAAGGGCTTGTACTAGGACTCCCCGAATAACCAAGAGTGTTACCATCTCGGAATACCGAGGTAGTAGATAACAAAGGGAAAGAAGCACAGTACTTTATTAATTATTTATATGTCAAACCAAAGATACAACTGTCTCATAAGTAAAAGTAAAAGTAAAAGTCTGATTAAACTAGTAGAAGAACTGCTAAAGTGATCTAGACTCTAGTCTGGTTTGGATCTTAGCTCTGTCTTCCCTTCCAGCTCCCATGGTCATAAGCACCTGTCAATTTGCTCCCCAATAATTGGTTCATCACAGGTGTCCACAAAACACAGGGTCAACACGAGGTTGAGTAGGAAAATAGATAAGATATAATCAACAGTAGAATGCATTTCCCTCCATCTCCATATCATAAGACCCAATATCACACCACTCCATAGCACAAGGCCCAATATCACACCACTCCGTATCACAAGACTCAATATCACACCACTCCATATCACAAGACCCAATATCACACCACTCCATATCACAAGACCCAATATCACACTTTCCGCATCATATTGGAATAGACAGACAAATAAGAACATTATAACATTAACGTTCAATATGAAGTGCAAAACTCACAACAGCTAATAATCACATCTCATGTCATAATCGAGTTCACAGTTATTCCCCTACCTCAATTTGCAGAGAGACAGTCAACAGCTCCTAGAAATGTTCCACGCGGAAACCGTCACCTAAACATATAATATTCAACGATTACAACCTTTACCAAACCCTATACTTAGAATCGTAACAAAAATGTCGAATATAGTAACTTCCTAAAATTGGAAAGCTTCCAAAATTAGAAACTTTCCCGAAATAGCAACTTCCCTAAAATAGTAACTTCCCGACTCGTAAAATCCCTTAAATAAAAGCAACATTATAAACTACAAACATTACTAAATAATAATAGATAAAATAGTGGTAATAATATTACTAATAGGATTAATACAAAAATAATAATAATAAGAATAATAATAACAATTATAATAAAACTAACACCTACTACTAACTACCCACGACATCACTACACCCTCGGAAACCAGGTCCCCCACAACCACGTACACCACCGCCCCTGCCGGCAACCACCACACGTGACACCCACGACTGGCTGCCTCACCACCGACACCCAGCAACCACCTTCGACTCCTGCCGACGAGATGAACCAGGGCCCCAACCAGGCCTGGTTCACCACCCAAACACCACAGACCCGCCTGAACCTAGACACTGCTGACACCACTAACAACCCTAACACCACCCAAAACCACCACCATTACAACCCCTGACATCAGACCCTTACGCATACAGTGGTACCACCGTATCGACCTCCCCCGAGTCAACGGTGGTACCACCCCCACACACCCCTGTACCACGCACACTATCAAAACACGCGACAAACAGAGGACACAAACCTCTGTTTTTACACCGACCCAACCCACCACAACCACCGTGACACCACCACCCTAACACCCTGACTCCTACCAGTAAAACATGTTAGCATAAACCGTAAATAACAACAATCTACCTTTCGAATTAGAATATGACAGTACACGAGAAAGACACAACTCTAATGAACATACCTGTTTCACGGGTAAAACGAACCGCCCTAGACCACCCTAATCTCACCGTATGAACCTCTTTCCTCCTCTCTATTGTGGCGGCTGTAAGCGTGAGATGATGGTAGTGTTTTGAATAGGGTAAAATTAGGTTAAAATGGGTTGATATATGACGGCATAGAGGGAGGGTGTTATGTCGTGTGTTTTAGGTTTTTAACAAGGTGTGGGTTGTTCTTGAGGTATGCACGATTTCGAGGCCCAACAATTATGTGCCAAAGGTCTCAAGTTCAACTCCCACTAACATGTAAAAATATCAACACCTATTCGATATATTTTTATCGAATACTAACGTTCAAACACTATCGGCACGACAAATATAATTACAATAATAAATATTATAGTAAACACAAAACGAGGTATTACACCATAAGATGGAGAGAAAAGAAATAATGTTTGTAAGAGAATCCTTCATATTTCCAAAGTAGAACATCCAATTGATAATCTAATCAGCAATAGGCACTGAGTCGACACCCGTGTTTCGAATCCCCAAATCCGAAGAAGCCCAAATACGTTTAGAAACTTCACAATCTCGAAAAAGATGACATAGAGGCATTAGTGTTGGGAAATGTGTCCTCAACAATAGTGCGATCACATAATTAAATCTCATGACGAGAATATGCAAGGGATGATCCGATATTATATAGTTAACTGACCAACATTAATCGGTAATGATTGGCTGACTAGAGTTTGACATTACTGTCGTATGACGGTGGTGGTCAGTTGATCCCTTTAGGTTACACCTGTTGGGAAATGTGTCCTCAACAATAGTGCGATCACGTCAATGAACATTAATCATTGATAAATCTACAATAAGAATACTCATGGGATGATTCTTCATCATATAGTCGACTGATCAACATTAATCGGTAATGATTGGCTTGCTAAAGTTTGACATTACTGTCGTATGACGGTGGTGATCAGTCGATCCCTTTAGGTCACACCTTTAGGAAAGCTCTATTAATAGAAAATGATATAACTGTATATTGATACGAGTCATATCGATCCTAGTTTATATTACGTAAGGAGAACATTTATAATATGATTATAAATTGTAAAATTTTAGTGAATGAAATGTCA
Source organism: Silene conica (assembly GCA_029255685.2). Taxonomy (NCBI): domain Eukaryota; kingdom Viridiplantae; phylum Streptophyta; class Magnoliopsida; order Caryophyllales; family Caryophyllaceae; genus Silene; species Silene conica. The sequence goes on along the minus strand of CM055318.2, from coordinate 73,811,878 downwards.
TTACTAAAATTAAATGTTTATGAAACATTATTTCAAGAATGAATTAATTTATATTAGAAATGTTTTAATATAATAATATTAAATAAATAAAAGTAATAATCGGATTATTACTTGTTATGTGAATTAAAGTTTAAATTGGTTAAACTTATAAAATGTTTTATTGTTCATTATATAATTGATAAATGAACATTATTATTTGTTACATGGACCGTGTGAGGTGGTCACACTAGACATATTACAAATTATGTATTGTAACATTTTATAAGATAAAATGACAAAAATATTTTATATTCATTTGATTGCATGTGATGCCAAGTGGTGTTGGCTTGGTGCCCATGCATAGGGCACCCTAACCAACCGGCCACCCACATTGAGAAGAGAAAAAGAATTGTTCTCTCTTCTCAACATTCATTCTTCATTTTTCATTGTGTGCATGAGGTTGAGATAATAAGATAGAATTGGTTTTTCTCTCTTATTATTTTGGCCGTGTACTTCCTTCATCCTCAATAATCAATAGTTGAGTTTTTAGTAATATTATTATAAGATAATAATAAGTAACTAGGTTATTTGTAGCACAAATAATTACAAATTTTAATTAGAGTGTGTCTTGGTGCAATCTTATTGGAGGTCTTCTATTTTGGAGACTAAGGAGGATCAAACCGAGATTATAAGCTCAAGAACAAACAAAGAAGGTGTCTTTGTTTGTGCAATAGAGCCATTTTAGCCGAAATAAAATCAATGTAAGGAAAAATTGTTTCTCTATTTTCGGTTTATTTTGTTATGCATGCATAAGGTCTTTAATATTATGAGATAATAATATTTAGTATGACTAAATCGAGTTTAAGAAACCAATAAAACTTGAAATTATTGAGCATGCATATTTAGTATGACTAAATCATATTTAGCATGCATATAGTTTTTCCGAGTTATCGTAACTTAAATAAAACTAGAAATTATTGATTTATATGATAAGTCACTCGAAAATTTGTGCATGTATAATAATCTGTTCCTAAAATGTTTTTAGGTTATTTAGATAATTTATGGGATTTAATTGTTCATTTAAATAGTTTTTAGTCATTTTAAAGCATTTTAATTGTTAAAATCGCTAAAATGAACTAAAAATAGTAAGAAAAAGTTTATGGCCATATGATTTTTTAATATGATGTCACATGCATACTTTACAAATGGTATGTAAAATTTCGTATAAAATGAAGTTGTATAGCATGCATTACGAATTTTATATGATAAATAGCGTAATAGTGACATTTCGATTAAATAAATTAAGTTTGTCGATATAAGTTCGAAAATTTTAACCATAAAATTGGAAATTATGATTATTAATGTAATTTTTCATAATGTTCAAAAATTCGAAATTCAAATTTTAAATTATGGTAATTTATTTGAATTTTTTACATAAGTGTTATGTAATTTTTAAAGGTCAATATGAACAAATAATTTAATTTCGAATTAATTGTTATCAAAATTAGTATAGACTAATTTTGAATCCTAAAATGTGTCAGGAAAGTTGAAATTTAACGTAAATATGATTTATGTTTTATTTATGGCATTTTAAAAGTTAAATTGCGCATCCCCGTAAAACCGGAATAATTTGAACTAATAAATTGTATTAGGGAGATTTGGCATTGGGATGCGTGCCTCGTGTGAAGTTCAAGGGACCAAGGAGTTGGTTTCCGAATTTGTATTTTACATTATTTTCTATTTTAGGAAAGACCATACTAGGAGTTTTATTACGTTTAGCATTTATTTTATATGTTCCATGCATTGCCAAATCGCCATAAACTTTCACATGTATATCGAGTTTCGAGTCCCACACCGTGTCAATTAATTTATCGATAATTTTTAGACTTAGTTCACTTAAAGAAGATAGATAATAAATTGACAAGATCTCTTACAACATTCAAAATTGAGACATAGCCTTACCAAAAAGTAAAGAACCCACAAAGTACTTTCTTCATAAGGGAGTGGGCTCGGCTAAACCGGGGTGCTACCTTATTACGTTGGAGAAGTGGGGTAATATGATTACATTCTCGAAATTTGGTCGACCTCGACGAAGGTATTCGAGCCACCGTTGTGATAATAAGTTCGGGCTAAGATAAGAATTAATGTAATTTTATCGACCGAGAGTTCTAAAAGTAGAATCGATTAAGGGGTTAATCCACCGAGTTATATTAATGAGTGATGTATCAGCTAAACCGTGCCCAAGTTAGTATATATTTGGATCTCGGAATCATTTATTTAATTGGGTAAGTGATCATTGAGTAGATGTTTTGCTTGTTTATAACAAGTAATAAATTAAAATGATAAACGTTAATATTTCCTTTATCTTCCGTTTTTGTAGTTATTTAGACCGCAATGGAATCTTCGAACCCTATCACACCTATTACTATTGACTCTTGTCATAATGTATTTGACGATGTTTGCACCCGAAACAACCTTGATACTTCTAGAGAGATTCATTTCGGAACGGGTCCGGATGGCAATGTGAATTTCGTCACTTCCTTCCCACCTCCTAAAGGACCATTGCTTGATACGGCTTATATTGATGAGCTAAATCAAGAATTGTATGCCTTTTACTTAAAGGAAAGAGCTTATGATAAAGCTAGTGCGAACTCAAGCAAGAATGATCTTGCAAAGAAGAAAAGGAAGGGAAATAAATCACAAAAGGGTCGATGTCACTATTGTTGTGTCATGGGCCATTGGAAGAGAAATTGTCCAATATATTTACGGCATATCCAAGAAGGTCTTGTTATTCCGTTAGATAATTCTCTTTCCGAAATTTATGTTATTGACATTAATTATACTTCTAACTCAACATGGGTATTGGATACCGGTTGTGGTTCTCACCTTTGTAATCGTTTACAAGGTATAAGAGAAGCCGAGAAGATCGACAAGGGTGAGATGGATCTCCGACTTGGAAATGGAGCTCGGGTAGCGGCCATTTCAAGAGGGACTTGCACTCTTGCCTTGCCAAGCGGATATGAGTTACATTTAAATAATTGTTATTATGTACCGACGCTTTCTAAGAACATTATTTCCGTTGCAATGTTGGACATTGAAGGTTATAGTATTTCCATTAAAAATAATCGTTGTATTATTTCTAAGAATGACATGGTCATTGGCCATGCTACTTCTATTAATGGAATTTATGTTTTAGAAACTTCGAACTCATCCCGTGATGTCTATAACATACAATCTAAGAGAGCAAAAACAAGTGAACCAAATGAATAATATTATTGGCATTGTCGACTTGGTCACATAAATGAAAACCGCATTAAAAGATTAGTGAAGACTAATATAATAAAACCGTTTGATTATGAATCATATGGTGTTTGCGAGGCTTGTCTCCTAGGCAAAATGACTCGTAATCCTTTTAGTGGTAAAGGGACACGAGCTAGTGATTTACTAGGACTTATAAACACCGATGTATGTGGTCCATTAACGATCACCGCTAGGGGAAATTATGATTACTTCATTACCTTCAGATGATTTAAGTAGATATGGGCATATTTACTTAATGAAATATAAAAGTGAAGCTTTTAAGAAATTTAAAGAATTTCAAAATGAAGTTGAAAACCAACTTGACAAGAAAATTAAAGCACTACGATCTGATCGTGGTGGCGAATATCTTAGTAGCGAATTTGATTCGCACCTAAAAGATTGTGGTATTTTGTTACAACTTACTCCTCCGGGAACACCACAACTTAATGGTGTGGCTGAAAGGAGGAATCGAACCTTATTAGATATGGTTCGATCTATGATGAGTCAAACAAATTTACCTGGTTCATTTTGGGGATTTGCAATCCTCACCGCCATCAAATCGTTGAACATTAGTCCGACGAAAGCGACCGAAAAGACTCCATATGAGATGTGGAGAGGAAAAGTTCCTTCATTATCCTATATGAAGATATGGGGTTGTGAAGCTTATGTCAAGGTAAAGACCGATGACAAATTAGCTCCGAGATCCGAAAAATGCACTTTTGTTGGTTATCCAACCACCTCTTGTGGCTATTACTTCTACAAACCTCAAGATAACAAAGTGTTTGTGTCTATAGAGGCTGTCTTTCTAGAAAAGGAGTTTATTTCTAGAAGACAGAGTGGGAGAAATTTTGAACTTGATGAAATTCATGAAGTTCAAGAGCCACAAACTGAGGTAGAGACGAACGAAAATGTTCCTTCTTCGTCTACTTTGGTACCTATAAAACCTAGGAGGTCGAGTAGAGTTCCACATCAACCTGATAGGTATGTTGGATTAATTGAGGGAGATGGTAGTCTCGATATATTACTTTTAGAAAGTGATGAGCCTACCACTTACAAAGTTGCAATCTCTAGTCCCGACTCCGCCAAATGGCAAGAGGCCATGAAATCTGAGATGGATTCTATGTTTGAAAATCAAGTATGGGACTTGGTTGACTTGAGTGAAGATATGAGACCTCTTCAGTGCAAGTGGATCTTTAAAGGGAAGAATGACATAGAAGGACATGTCGATGTCAATAAAGCTATGCTAGTAGCTAAAGGGTTTACCCAAGTTCAAGGTCTTCATTATGATGAAACCTTTGCTCCAGTAGCCATGCTTAGATCCATTAGGATTATGTTAGCGATTGTCGCATTTCATGATTATGAAGTGTGGCAAATGGATGTCAAAACCGCCTTCTTAAATGGGCATTTAAAGGAGGATGTGTATATGATACAACTTGGAGGTTTTGTGGATCCTAAACGTCCTAGCAAGGTATGCAAGCTTAAGAGATCCATTTATGGTTTTAAGCAAGCGTCCAGGAGTTGGAATCATCGCTTTAAAGAAGTTATAAAAGAAAATGGTTTCGCTCGAAGTGTCGCGAACCATGTTTATATACTAAACTAGTTTAGAACCCGTGCAATTTGCACGGGTATGTATAAGAGAGTATATATATATATATATATTAATGTATACACAATATTTAATAAATTTGTGGGAGCAAAGTTGTGTTCCTAATATTGTTTGTTGATGACATACTACTCATTGGAAATGACGTTCCAATGCTATCCTCTGTGAAAGAATAGTTGGGAAGTCATTTTCAAATGAAGGACTTAGGAAATGCACAACGCATATTAGGTATCCGGATCTATAGAGATAGGTCTAAAAGGATATTGGCATTAAGTCAAGAATCTTATATTGATATGATTCTACGACGTTTCAGCATGGGAAATTCCAAGAGAGGATTTATTCCTATGAGTAGTGGGATTGTCTTGAGTAAATCTCAATCTCCTACGGAACCCAAAGATGTTGAGCGCATGAAAGAGATTCCTTATGCTTCCGCAGTTGGTTCTATCATGTATGCCATGGTATGCACTCGTCCAGATGTCTCGTATGCTTTGGGCATGACTAGTAGATATCAAGCTAATCCAGGTGAAGGTCACTGGATTGCTGTAAAGAACATCCTTAAGTACTTAAGAAGAACTAAGGATTCATTCTTGGTGTTTGGAGGGGAAGATGAGTTATGTGTAAAGGGTTATACAGATGCAAGCTTCCAAACGGATAGAGACGATATGAAATCCTAGGCTGGATTCGTCTTTATCCTGAATGGTAGAGCCATCAGTTGGAAGAGCTTCAAAGAACCAGTTGTTGCGGATTCTACAACGGAAGCGGAGTACATTGCAGCATCAGAAGCTGCAAAAGAGGCAGTCTGGATTAGGCAATTTCTTGAGGGACTAAGGGTAGTGCCCAATGCCGAAGATCCTATCACCCTTTATTGCGATAATAGTGGTGCTGTCTTTCAAGCTAAAGAGCCGAAGTCTAGTAGTAGATCGAAATGTACTCAGAAAATTTCATGTGATTAGAGATTTTCTAGATAGAAAGGAAATAGCAATATGTAAGGTTGGGACAGAAGAAAATGTTGTTGATCCCTTAACCAAAGCATTGTCGCAAGTTAAACATGATTCCCATGTCTTATCTATGGGACTTGGGTGCATGTCGAACATGTATTAGATTATATGATATGAAATAAAATGTTTTTGGTAGTTCATATATGATAATCGCGTTTATTGTTTAAAAGTTTTATGTTATTATAATGAAACTTATTTTGATACTTTGTCAAATCCAAATGGGTTGTAGAGACAATTTGAACCCTATTAAGTGAACCGGATAGACTTAGTATAGCCCCTAGTCACTTGTATGAGGTGACGTCTCGAAATGACTAGAGTGTGAGGCGATTGATGGCAAGTTCAAAAGTCATAGAGTCGTATGGGATGACTAGTCGATCACATAGGCAGACTGTAAGAGGCACTTTATCGGGCAACTTGTGACCGCTTATAGAGTTCTTTTCAATTCATTTTGAGCCTGGTCGTGGTGAGAGCTACTATATGTATTCTTGCTAGTCAATTCTTAAACTAGAGACCGTTCGCCCAAGGTGACCCAGTTTCAGAGTGACTTTGATTTTTGCTCTACGATCATCCTTTAAAGGGGGTCAAATGGGCATCTTTTGGGTCATGATGGACTGTGTTAGTCGAAGGGAACAGTAGGATAGGAATTGTCCAACCCCTTGTCAGGGTTATCTTAAATCTCAGGGCCACTCGAGGAGAAGTTAACTGGAAATGCGTGGCCACGTTCGGAAGGTATCTATGGTAGATAACTCCGGTCAAATCAGTTAATCTCCAGATCGAGAAAACCACTCATGATATGATCAAATGCAAGTACGACCTGCAAGACACCTTGCATTTAGTGGGAGATGATGTAATAGGACAAGAGAATTGGTGACGCACACTTGTCAAGGACAAGTGGGAGATTGTTGGGAAATGTGTCCTCAACAATAGTGCGATCACGTCAATGAACATTAATCATTGATAAATGTACAATAAGAATACTCATGGGATGATTCTTCATCATATAGTCGACTGATCAACATTAATCGGTAATGATTGACTTGCTAGAGTTTGACATTACTGTCGTATGACGGTGGTGATCAGTCGATCCCTTTAGGTCACACCTTTAGGACACCTCTATTAATAGAAAATGATTTAACTGTATATTAATACGAGTCATATCGATTCTAGTTTATATTGCGTAAGGAGAACATTTATTATATGATTATAAATTGTAAAATTTTAGTGAATGAAATGTCATTACTAAAATTAAATGTTTATGAAACATTATTTCAAGAATGAATTAATTTATATTAGAAATGTTTTAATATAATAATATTAAATAAATAAAAGCAGCAATCGGATTATTACTTGTTATGTGAATCAAAGTTTAAATTGGTTAAACTTATAAAATGTTTTATTGTTCATTATATAATTGATAAATGAACATTATTATTTGTTACATGGACCGTGTGAGATGGTCACACTAGACATATTACAAATTATGTATTGTAACATTTTATAAGATAAAATGACAAAAACATTTTATATTCATTTGATTGCATGTGATGCCAAGTGGTGTTGGCTTGGTGCTCATGCATAGGGCACCCTAACCAACCGGCCACCCACATTGAGAAGAGAAAAAGAATTGTTCTCTCTTCTCAACATTCATTCTTCATTTTTCATTGTGTGCATGAGGTTGAGATAATAAGATAGAATTGGTTTTTATCTCTTATTATTTTGGCCGTGTAGTTCCTTCATCCTCAATAATCAATAGTTGATTTTGTAGTAATATTATTATAAGATAATAATAAGTAACTAGGTTATTTGTAGTTATTTATAGCACAAATAATTACAAATTTTAATTAGAGTGTGTCTTGGTGCAATCTTATTGGAGGTCTTCTATTTTGGGGACTAAGGAGGATCAAACCGAGATTATAAGCTCAAGAACAAACAAAGAAGGTGTCTTTGTTTGTGCCCATTTTAGCCGAAATAAAATCAATGTAAGGAAAAATTGTTTCTCTATTTTCGGTTTATTTTGTTATTGTAATACCCCGCATGTTAGGCTTGGTCAACGATAGTCAAACCATGTTTTATACCCGTATTTCAAACGGAATGTTTATAAAGCCTTTTACGTAAACTATTATTATTTTATAAATCGTATTTCTACGATTATTTCGTATTTCATAATCATTTTATATTTGATGAGTATTTCATAAAATGACATTTCATTTTTATTTCTTTAATTTTAATAATATATTTATAATTAAATATATTTCCTATTTTATATTAATTCTCATCTATACGTGTTTATTATTTAAATCGTAATTATATAACGTTTTATTTTTTTATATATTCTTTTGTAAGTACTAATAATTTTATATTCTTATAATTAATTTAATTAATATTTACTAATACTGATTACATAATTTAATTAATATAATTATTTATATGTCTTGTTAATTTTTAAGTTATAAGTCGGAAACGGAGTATAATACTTTGAGAAGCGTGATGGGTTTGGGCTCGAGTAGAATGTGAGAAACGTGTCTATGCAAACACAACAAAACCTATGCAAACCCTAGTAAGACTTCTCCTCCATTGACACATATCTCATCCATCGACATAATACACCTACTCAAACCCTACTTCCCCATATGAGAACTGCCTCCAAAATCTCGTAAAAACCCTAGTTACATCTACCTCGTTTGCCCCCACATCAACTGAGTAAGGACCCTAATTCACGTGACATACGGAGGAGCTATAGGACTGCACCCACCCTCATCGTCACCAACCGTGTAGTAAGTTTGTAAATTTTTTCGTTGTGAAATTCAATCATCCTCATCACAGTTTGTATTGCCTTCGTTATTGTTTGTTTTGATTTTCTGGTACGAGTTATGGGTAAGGGTTGTAGTAGGCTGTTTATAGTCTAGTGTGGTGGCTGTAGGGTAGCGTGGGGTGGCCGGAGCACCACCAGAAACCTGGTGGTTTAGAAGCGGCAGAAGCGTGAAGAACAGGGGAGAACAGGGGTCGAGAGTGCGGCTGTTTGTCGTTTCTTTTGGGTCTGTTGGGATAGGTTCTGCGTCTAGGTTGTAGATGGGAGGCCGCTGGTGTAGAGGCGGCTACCCTAGTGCCGGAGGGTTGGCCGTGGGTGGTGGCTAAGGCCGGTGATGGTGGGGAAACGCAGTAGGAGGGGCGCAAAAACAGAAAAAAAAATAGAAACAAGTAGGGGAGGTGATAGCGTGTTGCAGACTACTTGGTGAAGGGGTCGTGGGGTGTCAGAGGAGAACGAGGGCTTGAGTGGACCACCCCTGGAGCCACCGTGAGTCAGTGGTGACACTGGTGGTGGCCAGAGGTGGTGTTGGGGATAGAGGGAGTGAGAGAAGAGCGGGAAAGAAGAGGGAGCTGAAGGGTGCGGTGCAATCGGTTATGTGCAGGCTGTTTTGACAGCCTTTTTAGGGAGGTTAGGATGGTCTTTGGTGGTGACCTATAGGTGGAAGTTGTAGTGGGTAGTACGAACTTTAGGTTGGGGCCAGTGGTGTCGGTGGTGAGGGACCAAGCTAGTGTCGGTGGTGTCGCGAAGTTGGTGTCGGGTCTGTTCGTGTTTCGATGTTGCTATTGTCGTGTTTGTTGTTGTTGTCTATATACTATTGTTATTATTATTAATATTAATATTATTACAATTATTATTATTATTATCATTATTTATACTAGTATTGTTTATTCTTGTTGTTATTTTATGATTATAATTGGTGTTTTTATTGTTGTTGTTTTGTCAACATAATATTATTATTATTATTATGTTATTATTATTAGTATGATATTATGTTATATGTTATTATTATTATTATTGTTGATATTGTTATTATTTTTTAATACTATTGTTATTATTAGGTAATTGTTGTTTTGTTGGGTACTTGAGTCGTTAAGTAATCAAAATTGTTAATTGTATTCGTGGTTATGTTTTCACGTTTCGTAATTTGTCTAATAAAATTTGTATCTCCATAATTTGTAATACGTATATGACAAGTAATCGTTATTTATTTATGAGTGATAAATTATATAATTCTTTATTTAATTCAATTGCTACTAGGTAATAATTGATACGGTCTCATTATGCGTACTTGCGTAGTATATTATTTAACGAGTTAATTTGAATAATTGATATATTATATTAGTTTGTGTAATTGCATTATTAGTTGGTAATTACGTATATTATATTGTTAGGTGTTGAGTATGGGGTGAAGTGACCTTACTGTTTGGATATTAGCTGCATAATGGGATTATATTGCTATCCGGGTAGGATACACTGACACTATACTTTATGAAGTGTTATGAATGGATGTTTACTCTGGGATGTGTTATGAAAGGATGTTGCCTTGTATGTTATGGATGCAAGCATGAAATATATAAGAATGATATTGGTTGAATTGATTGTGGATTATTGGTAACGACATGAGCAATTCATTATTTGATAGCATGATTGAATAATTATATCGTTGCATTCATGAGCATAGCATATGCATTGGTTACTGAGAAAGTTATGGTCAGATATTGTTCTGATATAAAGCCCACGGTGGTTCTACAGACCAGGCCTGGTGTCTTATCAGCTATTGAGCTGGTGTTCGGTGACGACCGATTATAGTCTGCCGGGAGGTTCGGTATGGCTTGGTGTTTCGGGTTTGAGATTGAGATTGTGATTGAGCTCGAGCATATCATGGCATTTGCATATCATATTTGTTTCATTATTTATTATTGTGTTATCTTACTCAACCGCGAGGTTGCCAGTGTATTCGTGTACACCTACGATGATCCGGAATGGGGAGCAGATTCTACAGGTCAGAGACAGATGGACTAGGAGCTTGGGCATGGAGAGAGACATGGTTTGGACCTACTTAGAATTAGATCACATCTAGAGAAGTCATCAGTTGTATTTTGTTTTCCGTTATGTAGTAACTGTAATAACCAAGTTTTAAATTTAATCAGTTTTTATATAAAGTACTTTGGTTTGTTTTACTTTGTTATTCACTACCTCGTACATTCCGAGATGGTAACAACTCTATTTATTGAGAATGTCTTGCTAAAGGCTCTTAAATAAATGTGGGTGTTACAGTTATGCATGCATAAGGTCTTTAATATTATGAGATAATAATATTTAGTATGACTAAATCGAGTTTAAGAAACTAACAACACCTATAGGGCAATCCCCTTAATTGATATTTTGATCAATTGTATACGATACGAATTGATCAAATTCCTTAAAATCAAATATCGAGAAATCAGAGGTTGAATCTTAATGTAAGATTTATATTTGAAATTGAAATGTGTCAATTGACAAATGTTAATCGATATTTTTGAAATATCGAAATTAGAATGAGAAAGGTTCGTGGTTTTTACAAACGTTGTATATCGTATTGACGATTATTATAATAACCATATTTTGGGACGGTAATTACGAATTACTAAAATAATTTGTTAAATGTGATTTAATTAATTTAAAATTAATATTTATTTGATAAATATATATTTTAAATTAATGCAATTGGATTATGTCACATAGGATGTCACATATTACACAATTGTACAAATTACAATTTGTAAAATAAAAGTCCATTTTACATAAAATGTGGCGTGTGATTTTGTATGTTATAAGGACTAATTGTTTAAATTAGTGGATGAATAACATAATGATTAACATAGGTCTAACACCTAATGTAGGCATGCAACTCTATGTGTTTGGGTAAAACAAAAAGGAGCATCCAACCCTTCCCAAATACTCCACTCTCACGCCACACCGAACCCCAAAACCCTCACCATATAATGTGAATTGTTCACATTTCACAACTATGGTTTTTGCTCATATTTTCCTAAGTATAGAAAAACCTCAAAAACCTCTTATATTATCTCTAGTAAGAAAATAATATTGATAATAAATATATAATTGAGATTATATTTAATTACTATAATTGTTATAGTATCTCGGTTATTGTTCTAAAAAGATTAGAACACGGTTTTAAGGAAACCGATTTTGCTCACCTAGTCCGTGAAAGATCTCGGTATTAAGGGTAAGTCTTGGGTGCATCGTAAAGGAGGCAAACTATATTGGTTGTGTTGGGGCTGGTGTCCTTGACAATTAAGTACAATGACTTATTAAATCTCTTTAAGGATCACAAGGGCATACTTCAGTATTATTACCAGTTGATCCACGTTTATCAATAACGGTTGGCTTGCTAGATAAGTTTGACGTTATTGTCATAAGGATGGCGGTGATCAATTGGTCCCTATACGTCACACCTATAGGACACGTTTGAGAGATGTGAAGGTATGAAAATACAATCACATTTATGCCGGATACGACTAAACAGTTAGTCAGAGGTATTGACTATTAAATTAGTCAATAAGATGTTGAGATTATTATTTAATACGGATTAAATAATTTTAGCTAATACGGATTACATGTTTAATTCGTAAAATTAAATATAAGCAGTTATATTTAATTAAATATTGTATTCGCGTATTAATATAAACAGTTATATTAATTTGGGTAATTATACAATATCGTAATTTTATGAGACCATTATTAATACATCGACTGCATTAATATCTGATAACATGTATACGATTTATAAATAAAACCCGCGAATAAATTTTAGCTAAATGGGTCGAATCACGAATTAGAATAAGGTAAGAGTGGAAAGCCCACTCCTACCCTACTCTAATATTTCGGCCAAGTAGTACATAAGGAGGAGAACTCTCCTTTTGTCAGACTACTGAAACTGATGAATCATAATTCTCACAATTAGGGTTTTGAGAGCACTCTTCTCCCAAAACCTCAGATCTCACATCTAAAACCTCAATAGCTCTCCCTATATTGCAAGGCAATTGGAGAGCCTTTCTAGCACACGCGGCATCGTCTCAAACAAAGTCTTGGGTGCAAGTTATAGGAGGGAATTTGTTTTAATTCCTGTTCTTAGTCCTATTCAAGCAAGGACCCAAGGTTGTATTCTTTTTCATGTTTTTATTTATTTATCTTATGACAATAATCACAACTGTAAATTTCATTATAATCCTGCAAGTTTAGGGCGAATACATGCTTTATTCCCCACAAGTGGTATCAGAGCCAGGCCATGAAAATTTTACTTTTGTGTTTTTCATAAGTTTTAAAATCTGAAAAATTGTTTTCTGTCGCTGAGTCGGTCGATCGACCCCCTGTTGCGGTCGGTCGACCGCCTCCTGTGTAATTTTCTGTTTCGAAAGTTTTTCTTTTGTGAGTAATCGATCTTGTTTTTCGATTCATGTTTACATATTGTTAATTAATCGATATTCTTGACAATATGTGAACCCTTGTTGATGTTAATTTTGATTTACTTGTTTTAATCAAAGTTTAAAAGGTAAAAACTTGTTTTGATTTCGAAAAGTGCAGCGTTTTGCGTTTTCTGAAACTCGTTTCTACTGTCTGGTGGTCGGTCGACCTGATTGATAGGTCGGTCGACCGCCTATGCTGTTGCAGATTTTTTCCGTTTCTCGTCTGGAGGTCGGTCGACCACGTGTTTAGGTCGGTCGACCTCCCCCCTGTAACAGACTCGTTTTTTTATTTTCGAAAATAACATGTTTTATTTTCACATGGCCTTTAGTAATATACTATATACGGAAATAGTATATTATTAATTTTGTGAAACGGTTCACCCTCGTTTGATACATATTATTTTAAAACGGTTTAAGATAATAGGATTATAAATTTATTAAAATTAGGTGATTAAAACGGTATAATCACATAATTTTAATCCCGTAAGGTGGTTTGGTAAAAATTTATTAATCATAATAACAGTATTATGTCATGTATGAATTTTATTTAGTTGATGCATTTTATTTATCGTCTTGTGAATGCCTTGAATGCTTTCAATAACGTATTTAATTTTTGCAAACGGTTGTAACTTAGTGTGGCCTTAGTAGATTGTGTTACCGTAATGATGGAACACAGTCTTGCTTGTAATTTTGAGATCTTGAATCTCCGTTTTGGGTTTTTGCCATGTAATTACTTTTGTATTTAAATTAGAATGTAAATAGGATTATATTTGTAATTTAAATTAGTAATTTTGTGAAGACCAAAGACGGAGACCAGATGCTCACTCCCGCTGCAAGGACCAAGATGGAACATCAAGACAAGCTTCTAGGGTCCAACAGTGGATTCCAAGTTGTTTTATGTTTATTTTGGTAGGATAGGCCACACTAGGACTTTTATTTACGTTTATTGCATTTATTTTATGCTTTCATCGATAATAGCTTGCATCATATTCCGCCTAAAACCAAACCACCTATAACATGCCTGAAAACTGACTCATGTAGAGGTTACGCGTTAGTTTTCTGTGACAATACAGATGTCACATGTCAATTGCAAAGCCATCACTTAATTTAATTCATTCACGCATATGCTAGATTTTAGTTCACTTAATATGAATAAATATAAGTTGATGGGGTCTTCCTCGTATAACCAAAAATTGAGAATAGTCTTTATAAATCAGCCTCCAATGAATCCCTTCTTCGTCGGTAGGCATAATATGACCCCTTCTACGTCGGGTAAGTGGGAACAGATGATTTATTTTATCTCAACATCATGGTCACTCGATAATATCTAGTGACTGAGATGGACTAATAGATAGGATTTACGGAAATCTATCGACCAAGAGTTCCAACGGTGGAATTAGCCAAACTGTGGGCTTATCAATATACGGAAATTGAGTCTTGGGATCATTTATATAATTCTTGAGGGAGATCAATTATATAAATGCTTGAGTCTACGAGTTTAAATTTCAATTTAATATAGACTTAATTCACAACAATGAGTTGCTTATATGGTTCCGTTTTATCTTCTTTTCAGTGTAGAACACGTTCAATTAAACTGCTGTATAACTAAATGGCTGGTGAAGACCCAATGCCAAGTGCCAAGCTAGCACGTGAATCCTGGCTAAAAGCCTTCATAGACTCCATGAATCAGTCTACTAGACTGAGGAATGATGGGTCAAACTTCTCTGACTGGGAAGCAGCACTACGGAATGCTGCCATTGCTGACGGAAAGCTTAAGTATTTAACTGAGCCAATTCCGGCACACCCAGGAACTGGAGCTAGAGCTAACGAAGTTCACGCTCATAGCGACTTCGTCATGGAAGCGGGTGAGATAAAGAACGTGCTCATCTATGCAATGGAATCCAATTTGCAAAGACGCTTCATAGCCCATGGTGCAAACAAGATTTTCACCACGCTCACTAAAGAATTCTCAAAAGCTCCGAGAATCGTTTCTTATGAGCATACATGTCGCTTCTTTGAGGCGAAACTCCAGAAGGGCCAAGCTGTTAGCCCACATATTCTTCACATGATTGAGAATATCGAGAAACTGGAGGCCCTAAACTGCAAGATCAGTGAGAACATAATCGTTGATCGAATGCTTCATTCGCTTCATGATGGGTTCGCCCTCTTCAGGGCCAACTATTACATGAACGACATGAAGAAGACTCCTCATGAGCTCCACTCCCTTCTCGTACAGACTGAGAAGGATCTGAAATTAAGTGGGAGCGTGAAGCAAGATGTTCTCATGATTTCCAGTAAGGGAAAAGGTAAGGGTAAAGCTAAAGCTCTGGGCGACCTAACAGTAGGTAAGCCCAAATTTAAGAAGTCAGGATTTACTAAGAGTGGGCCAGGTGAGTCAAGCAACTCACAGGGCAAAACAAAGAGCAAGGATACAAGCATGGAATGTCACCATTGCCACAAGACTGGGCATTGGAGGCGCTCATGCCCCGTGTATCGTGAGGACATTAAGGCAGGCTGCGTTACTCCTGTTGGTATGTCTTCTTCTTCTTTTATTCACATGATTGAGATTAACCATGCAAGTTACGGAACTTGGGTACTAGATACTGGCTGTGGTTCTCATCTATGTAATCATGTGCAGGGCCTCCGAAACCAAGAACCCCTAATCAAGGGTGAGGTTGACCTGCGTGTCGGGAATGGAGCACGTGTTGCTGCAATCTCGAGGGGAACATACGTGATCCAGCTTCCAAGTGGATTCGAGTTATCTTTATATAACTGTTATTATGTTCCTTGTTTGTCCAAAAACATTATTTCAGTTTCTGCGCTTGACAAACTCGGTTTTTCATTGTAATAGAGAATAATAGCTGTATTTTCTCCTTACACAATATGATTTATGGCAAGGCAGTTTCCATGAATGGAATTTATGTTTTAATCAAACCACCGAAATATTACATGTGAATAATAAGAAATTAAAGGTAGGTGACAAAGATCAAACTTACCTATGGCATTGTCGTATGGGACACATAAATGAGAAACGCATAAAACAGCTCATACAGAATGGAGCTATCTCGCCCTTTGATTTCGAATCATATGGCACGTGTGAATCATGTCTCATCGGTAAGATGACTCGTATTTCCTTCAAAGGTGTTGGAATGCGCGCTGCCGACCTATTAGGACTCATACATACGGACGTATGTGGCCCTATGTCGATCAACGCACGAGAAGGCTATAAGTATTTCATCACTTTCACGGATGATTTGAGTAGATATGGCTATGTCTACTTAATGAAGCACAAAAGTGAATCCTTTGACAAGTTCAAAGAATACCAGAATCGGGTACAGAACCAACTGGGAAGAAAGATTAAAGCACTACGTTCTGATCGTGGTGGTGAGTATCTTTCACACGAGTTTGATCAACACCTTAAAGACTGTGGCATCGTGCTACAGTTAACTCCACCTGGAACACCACAATTAAATGGTGTGTCCGAACGGAGAAATCGAACTCTACTCGATATGGTTCGATCCATGATGAGTCACACCGTTGTGCCTGATTCATTGTGGGGCTATGCTCTTTTATCGGCCGCTCTAATTCTTAACCGAAGTCCGTCTAAAGCTGTTGACAAGACTCCATACGAATTATGGAAGGGAACGGTCCCTAACTTGTCCTTTATTCGGGTTTGGGGCTGCGAGGCTTATGTCAAGTGGAGACACGAGGATAAGCTCGGCCCGCGATCGGTCAAAACATACTTTATAGGCTATCCAAAGGGAACTTTTGGTCATTACTTCTACTCGCCAACCGAACAACGTGTTTTTGTTGCGGCTAATGCGACGTTCTTAGAGAAAGAATGTAACACCCCCATTTATTTAAGGGCCTGAACTAGGACTCCTCAGATAAATAAAGGTGTTACCATCTCGGTTTCCCGAGGCAGTAGATACAAAGGAAGATAAACAGTACTTTAAATTTAATTTAAACTCAAAACATGTTCTTACAAACCAAATAGAAAACTGTTCTGACAAAAGTAAAAGTACAACTCATAGACTACTATCACGTGGTCTAGACTCTAAACAGGTTCGGGTCCATGCTTCTCCCTT
The DNA here is from genome assembly GCA_029255685.2 of Silene conica. Taxonomy (NCBI): domain Eukaryota; kingdom Viridiplantae; phylum Streptophyta; class Magnoliopsida; order Caryophyllales; family Caryophyllaceae; genus Silene; species Silene conica. Next base: position 73,794,632 of record CM055318.2, on the reverse strand, counting down.
CCCAGATGCTCCCATTGTCTTTATACCTGTCAGTCTGCTCCCCAATAATTGGTTCATCACAGGTGATCACGAATACACAGGGTCAACCACGAGGTTGAGTAGAGTAAAACTGTAAACAAACCATATTACTAAAAATAGAAAGTCGTTCATCTCCACTCCGAATCACAAGACCCAATATCTCCGCACCAATCACAAGACCCATTATCTCCACACCAATCACAAGACCCATTATCTCCGCACCAGTCACAAGACCCATTATCTCCGCACCAATCACAAGACCCATCATCTCATCGCCTCATCATTATCACAGTATAATATAAATGCATAATATAAGAGCACATGATAATATATAACAACATGTTTGATATCAATTATGAACGGTTTACACATCATCAAGCATTAGTAGTTTCCCCTACCTCAAACTGCAGAAGAAAAGGCAAAATGCACAACTGTTCTCAAAAGTGCTCCACACGAAAACTTCCACCTAAAAGTATATTATTTAATTAATAAACTCCCTAACTCTCGTAAAACATGTACACATTCTATTTATAGAAACTTCCTATATTTAGAAAGTTTTCCCAACAACCGAGTTACTCAAAATAGTAACTCTCTAAATATAGTAGCTTCTAAAAATAGTAACTCCCACACTTAAACAAACACTTGGGTTTTGAAATTCAAAAACTAAATCTTTACCATAAATACTAATTATATAAATACCATAAATATCATATTGCCTCATAAATACAAATATTCTAAAGCCATCAATAGAAATAATCAAAATAGCAACAAAGTTAATAATAATAATAATAATAATAATAATAATAATACCCAAAAAAACGACCCAACAACCCAACTCGACACACGGTTTTCACTCCCCCTCTACCACCGTGTACAACCCCCAAGCCACGCCGACAACCACCAGCGACCACCCCCACCATAGCCACTCCACCACGAACCACCACCAGGGGGGTCGACTCCCTCCGGCGAGGTGGACCAGGGGCCCAAACCTCCCTGATTCCTCACCCTTATTCCGCAACTTACCTAAACAGCCCTGCCGTGCCACCACTTTCACTCCACCAGACCACCTAAGACCACCACCAAAAACACCCCTGGCCCTGGACCTACAGACTGTGGTGGTACCGCCGCACCGACCTCCCCCTAGTCATCGGTGGTACCACCCCCAAACCAACTACACAACACGAACAAAAGATTACACTTGCCCCCTGCTCCTTTCCAGAACCACCGTGAAAACAACCCTATGACCGCCACTCGACACCCTCCTGACCACCACGACACCCACTAATCTACCCCCTTACTCTCCCTCGACAAGTACCACCACCCACAGATCCTTCTTCCGTCACAACCAGAGACAACGAAAGCAACAACCAACCCACAACCCGACATCCAAACTTTGCCTGCTGCAACCAGGGGTGATAAACACCCCTGTCGACACCTGCCCACGACACTTACCTCCACCGTGACTAACTCCCTGACCAAGCCCCAGACACTGGCAACGTAATAACATAAAACGGACCCCAAACCCGACACTCAACCCTTATCGAAATAGTATCAAAACAAAGGCACATCAGAACAGAATTACAAACGAAAAACACTGACTGCGCATACCTGTTTTCCGACCTAATTCGAAGGGTTTAGGCAGGCTCTAACCACCGTGGGGATCTGACCTTCTTGGAGTATGGTGTCGGCTAAGTAAATTAGGGTAGGGTTAGGGTTTTGAGATCAGTCAGAAGTGAGTCAAAACCTTACTTATAAGGCGGCAGGGACTATGGTAGTGAGGTCTGCTTGTGTTTAAAACACAAGTGTGGGCTGTTTACACTAATATCGAGGCCCACGGCCGTGCTACACTAGGTCCAGGGTTCGAACCTCGTAAACAACCAACTACCAACATTATGCTAAGGTGGATAGATCCCCCCTTCGAGCCCCACAGACGACCATGACACCCCTCACAAAACGAGTACAAGCAAACTAGTGCCTAGAATTATAAAACAAACGCTAAAAGCATCGCTTAGTCATGTAAACTGTTGAACCATATATTCAAATATATATATAGTATATATGTTTGTGTTTTGATAATGACAAGTCTAGCTATTTATATATTATATACTCGTATGTATAATCGTGTGCTAAGTGTACAGAACATTAGTAAGAAGATCTAATCAATCAAGTATAAAAGATTCAAGCATATTAGTCAATGAATTGACTAAGTCGAAGATTGATAGAAGATCACAAGCGCGCATAATGAACTAAAGTTATATTCATCAACTATAACTTTAGTACAAGATGGATTCAAGTTATAGCTCGTAGCTATAACTCTATATCATGAAGAAATGATCGGGAATATATATGTGTTTAAAGTGAAACGTTTGTTTCCTAATTTGTGTCGTGTAGTATTAGTGGTTCAATGGTATTCTATTTTAAATATGGAATTGTTAATCCTAATAGGATTATATAAAATATCTTTTAGTTAAATAAGAAATAAATAATTGTCTTATGAGATAATTATTTATTACTAAAATAAACTAAAGATTTTTTATATGATTTTAATTGTCAAAATATATAATCTAAGATTTGGTTTGTTTCGATTTTTGGAAAACGTGTAACATGTCACGTCTCTATAAATCGTGTAAGGGTTCATTTAAATAAATATTATGTATTTATTTAATGTCCTAAACTAACTAAGATTATATTATGGTAATATATTTTATTATCTTTGACATGGTTTAGGAAGTTAATTTAATAAGAATACTAATTGTTTATTATATAAAGATCTTTCCTAAATATGAATTAGGAAATTGATTCCTTATATAATACATATAGTATATTATTAAATCTTTCCTAAATATATTAAGATTGGATTTAAGGAAGTATTACTAAAAGACTAGTATTCTAGTTTAAGTAATATTCCTAAATCATCTAGGGTTTGAATTACCTAGATACATATTCTATATAAATAGACTACCTATGAGACATTAAGACATACGAAATACACACACATATACACGCATATCGAGAGAGAAAAACCGCCGTTCATATTCTTCAAGTTCGAGCTTTTCATTGTCAAATCCGATTCAAGATTCAAGTGCTCAAGCATTGATCTTATTCATTCAAGATTGTGACACCAAGAAAATATTGAAGACTTTATCTTATTAACGTAAGATAGAACGAGTATTTAGCGGTACTCATTGTAAGACAAATATTTAACGGTATTTGTCGTAGCTAGATATTTAACGGTATCTAGATTGAGTTGTGACTAACATCAAAGTCGCACGAGTAGGGTTGATAAAATTGTAATCCAGAGTTGGTACTAATTTTATTAATCGAGAATAGTGGACGTAGGTCTCAGAGTGTGAGACTGAACCACTTCAAAAATATCGTGTCTCTCTTTATTACTTGCTCTACTCAACGATCATCATACAAACTTACACACATCGAAGAAGATTTAAAAAGAAGGCATACTCAATTCAACCCCCCCTTCTTGAGTATATCATATCAATAGACTCTTCAATTGGTATCAGAGCCTCGTGCTCTTGATCGCCTAGCCGCGTGAGTTTTGATCCTTCTATTGATTCTATATTATATACTCTTTCATCAATGGATTCCAAGCATCTCAAGTGCCCTATCTTCGATGGCAAAAACTACAGTTTATGGAAAAATATGATGACTCATTACATCAAGGGTTGTGATTGGGAATGTTGGAAGATCATCCAAACTGGACCAAAGAAGATCTTGGTCGCCGCCGCCAATGGAACAACCTATGAAAAAATGGAAAGCGATTATGTGGAAAGTGACTACAAAATTGCAGAGAAAAACTCTAAGGCCATGAGCCTCCTACAGAACGGTATGATAACCTCAGAATTCGATAGATTCTCATCCTGTAGTTCCGCTAAGGAAATATGGGATAGTCTCGAACTTGCTTATGAAGGAACATCCGCAGTCAGGAAACATCGTATAGACTTGCTCGTTCAAAGATATGAACTTTTCAATATGGAAAAGAATGAATCTATTGATAGCATGTCTGCACGATTTTCTTGTATTATTAATGAACTGCGGAACCTTGGCAAAAAGATCGATTCTGAGGATATCATTCGTAAGATTCTTAGGAGTCTCACCAAAAAGTGGCAACCTAAGGTCACGGCCATAGAGGAAGCACGTGATTTATCTAAAATCACTTACCAAGAATTGATTGGATCCTTAATGGCTCACGAGATCATACTAAATAAAAACGATGATGATCCCAAAGGAAAGGGAGTCGCTTTACAAGCCTCCACAAGCGAAGTAAGCGAAGAAGAACTTGAGGATGAAACAGTTCTATTCGCTAGACGATTTAAGAAAGCAGTTTTCAAAGGTAGATACAAAAACTCTAACAACAAAACGTTCGACAAAAACAAAACTGACTCCAAGCAAACATTCTTCAAAAGAGGATGTTTCAAGTGTGGACAACAAGACCACATGATCAAAGATTGTCCAAGTTGGGACAAAATCAAAGACAAGTCAAAAAGAGAAAAGACCAAAACAGAGTTTAAGAAAGTAATGCTTGCGTCATGCTGGGGAGAATTAGAATCTGAAGATGACGAGGACTCTGAAGAAGAAGAGGTAGCAAACCTATGCCTAAGCAACGTCAGCCTAGATCTAATCTCAAACGACAATGATGAAGATGACGCATCAAATATGTGTCTCCTTGGAGAATCAGACTCAGACGACGACGACGAAGAGGTAAATTTTCTTCAACTCAAAAGTCAAGTTAAAAACTTATCTAAGGCTATGCTAATTAAATATTTTGAGAAAACCCTAGACCAATGTCATGAACAAAATCTTGAGTTAGATGACTTGAAAGAGCAGATCCTCGATATTGCTGAGGAAAATCAACTTCTGAAAGCCAAAGCTAAGAAACTGAAATCCAAAATAAGCATTGAAGCTAATGCTAAGTTGGAAACAGTTATGTCTGAGAAAAAGGTTCTTGAGTCTAAAGTTATAGCTAATGAAGCTATAACCTCAAAACTAAAACTCAACATTAAAGAGCTTCAATCTAAAGTTATAGCTAATGAAGCTATAACTTCAGAATTAAGAAAGGTTAATGAACGGCTTAAGTCAGAATCTTCGACTATGGTCGAAGATGAGACTCATCAAGAAGAAGTTGAGATTCTCGAAAGCAAAATCATGGATCTAGAATTCAGTATATCTAAAATCAAGAAAGAACATGCCAAAATTGTGTCTGACTTCCATAAAGACATTCAAAACCTAAAAGAGTCTAGCAACACTGACCATAGTGAATGTAAGAAAGAAATAGACTCCTTGAAAGACCTCCTTCTTCATGCTCGGAAAGTTCACGATAAGTGGGAAGGAAGCACTAACGTTCTAAACTTCCTAACTGAACAATCCGACAACAACATGAAGATGGGGTTAGGTCACGAATGTTATGGAAGAAGGGATCACTCAAAGTGTAAACAAAGTCCAACAGATAGAGACTTTAGAAGAAGAAAATATGCCGACCTTCCTGAGTATTTAATATGCACTTATTGTGGTCATACCGGACACCTCCGAGAAAACTGTGTGAAACACGCACAAGATTTTAAAACCGGAGTTAAGTTTGTTAAATCCTTAGGAATTCCAAGCGACACTAATTCTGTCTCTGATAGTGATGATGACAAAACTGAGGAAAGAAACATTGACCACAGATGGTTCTATGACATGACATTTGACTACGAAGAAAAGAAAAACAGAACCAAACAGACTCCTCAAACATCACACAAAAAATGGTCACCAAGAGTACAAACTAAAACCTACACAAGAACATCAAAACCCAACCACTACCGATATAGAAAGACCTATGTAAGACAAGTCTGGGTTAAAAAGGAAGATGTATATGTGATTACTAACAACAAAGGACCCAAGTATGCTTGGGTACCTAAATCCTGTCTTTGAAATTATTTGTGCAGTTTGTCGCCAAGGAAAATAATCTATGGTATCTCGACAGTGGATGCTCAAGACATATGACAGGCGACGTAAACCTATTCCAAACCCTAAAACCTTTTGACGGAGGTAAAGTCACATTCGGTGATAACAAAAAGGGAAAGATCATCGGAATTGGTAAGATAGGTATTTCATCCTCTCATGCTATAAATGATGTATACCTTGTAAATGGTCTCAAACACAATCTTATCAGTATATCTCAATTATGTGACAAAGGAAATAAAGTGGTTTTTCATTCAGATATATGTCGTATAATCTTAGAAGGCACCAGTAAAGTGATACTTGAAGGTCACAGGATGAAAAATGTTTATATGATTGATTTAAATGTTGTACCTACTGATTCTCTATCATGCATGAAAGTTACGTTAGATGATCCATGTCTATGGCACAAGAGATTTGGTCATATTAGCTCACCGATTCTAAGTAAGCTTAAAAGATGGGACTTGGTCGAAGGTCTTCCAAAGATCAAATTTGATCAAGAAAAGATGTGTGACACATGTGCACGATGTAAACACGTCAGATCATCCTTTAAGCCAAAAAGAGTGGTAAGCACAGAACAAGCTCTTGAACTAGTACACATGGATCTATGTGGCCCTATGAAGGTAAGAAGCAGAGGTGGTTCCAGGTACGTTTTCGTTCTAGTTGATGATTACTCTAGATTTGTTTGGCCAATCTTTCTTCACTCCAAAGACGAAACTTTCGATGAATTTGTTAGTCTCATGAAACTTGTCCAAAACAAATATAAATCAAACCTAGTAACAATCCGTACTGATCATGGAACTGAGTTCGACAATCATGCTTTTATTGAGTTCTGTAAAACCAATGGTGTTGGTCATAACTTCTCGGCCCCTAGAACCCCACAACAAAATGGAGTCGTAGAACGAATGAACAGAACCCTAGAAGACATGGCTCGAACAATGCTTCTTTGTAGTGGCCTACCTAGAAACTTTTGGGCTGAGGCTATTAGTACAGCTTGCTATATTCATAACCGTGCTATGATTAGACCTATCCTTAAAAAGACTCCTTATGAACTTCTTCGTGGTCGCAAACCAAACATATCACATTTAAGATGCTTTGGTAGTAAATGCTTTGTTCACAACAATGGTAAAAACAAATTAAGCAAATTCGACCCTAGAAGTGATGAAGCAATCTTTATAGGATATTCAGATCATAGTAAAGCCTACAAAGTTTTTAACAAACGTACTTTATGCATAGAGGAAAGTATTCATGTTATCTTTGATGAGAATAATATCTTCGATAAGCCATTACAGGATATAGAGGAAAACCTAGACGAACCTGATTTCAGGTTATCAAGGGAAGATCCTCCTGAAATGGAAATTGAAGAAGGAGAACCTCAAGGAATTCATGATGAACTCAACTTGGGAGAAAATGGTGCGAGAGATGAAACTACAGTTGATGATACTGTAGATAACTCTCAAACCAATGACTTGGAACCCAGAGTTACAGCTAATGAAGCTGTAACTTTGAATCAAAACCAAAGGGAAGAGGCCAGAGTTATACCTGACCCTACTATAAACCCAGGTTTGAATTCAGGGGGAACAAGTCAAGATCCCGAGTCAAGTTCAGGGAATGCAAATGATCAATCAAGGAATTGGAGATACAAAGGCTCTCATCCATTGGACAATGTCATAGGAAGTCTAACAGATGGAGTTCAAACTCGAAGGAGCTTAAACAACTTTTGCTCATTCTACTCCTTTCTCTCCACCATTGAACCTTCAAATATCAAGGAAGCTCTCGCAGAACCAGACTGGATAGTTGCCATGCAAGAAGAACTCCAGCAATTTGAAAGAAACAAAGTTTGGCATCTTGTTCCTCGACCTAAGGACAGAACTGTCATTGGAACTAGATGGGTATTCAGAAACAAATTGGATGACACTGGAGTCATTGTGCGAAATAAGGCCAGACTAGTGGTTCAAGGATACAACCAACAGGAAGGGATCGATTATGATGAAACCTTTGCTCCTGTTGCTCGCCTTGAGGCAATAAGACTACTCATTGCATTTGCAGCACACAAGGGAATGAAGCTTTTTCAGATGGATGTTAAGACTGCATTTCTTAATGGCTATCTCCAAGAGGAAGTATTTGTTGAACAACCTCCTGGATTTCCTGACAGCAAACTCAAGGATCATGTATTCAAATTGGACAAAGCACTATATGGTCTGAAACAAGCACCTAGGGCATGGTACGACAGATTATCAAAGTTCCTATTGGAAAGTGGATTCAAGAGAGGATCTGTGGATAAAACCCTATTTCTTAAAAGCGAAAACTCAGATCTACTAGTCGTTCAGATCTATGTTGACGATATAATTTTTGGCTCAACTAATAAAAAGTTGTGCAAGTACTTCTCTGAGTTGATGACTTCTGAGTTCGAGATGAGTATGATGGGAGAACTAAAGTTCTTCCTTGGACTTCAAATACAACAAACTGAAGAAGGAATCAAAGTTCATCAACAAAAATACGTCAAGGAGTTGCTAAAGAAATTCGGAATGGAAACCTCTCATGCAATGCCTACTCCAATGGTCACAGATAAGAAGTTAACCAAAGACGAAGATGGTAAGCCTGTAGATGAAACAACTTACCGAGGTATGATTGGCTCACTTCTTTATCTTACAGCAAGTCGTCCAGATATAATATTTAGTGTCTGTGTTTGTGCGAGATTCCAATCTGCACCAAAAGAATCACACATGATTGCTGTTAAAAGAATATTGAGATACCTAATCGGAACCTCAAAATTATATCTATGGTATCCCATGGACTGTAACTTTAACCTAGTAGGATATTCAGATGCGGATTATGCAGGATGTTCCTTAGACAGAAAAAGTACCTCTGGACTTGCTACCTTTGTAGGTCCGTGTATTATATCTTGGGGATCCAAGAAACAAAATTCTGTCGCTCTCTCAACTGCTGAAGCAGAATATATTGCAGCCGCACTGGTATGTTCTCAACTTTTATGGTTAAAGCAACAGTTACATGATTATGGTGTTGATGTTGGATGTGTGCCTATATTATGTGATAATACAAGTGCTATAATTATATCTAAAAACCCAGCCCATCACTCGAGGACCAAACATATTGAAATTAGACATCACTTTCTTAGAGACCATGTCGAAAAGAAAAATATAAAATTGGAATTTTGTAGTACGGAAAAACAGTGGGCAGATATCTTCACTAAACCATTGGCTAGAGAACGCTTTGAGACTTTGCGATTGGAAATTGGTTTAATCGGTGGCACCTAATCAAATCTTAAAAGCAAAAATAACCCAATGATTGACTACGGTTTAGATGAGATTATATGACTGTGTCCGTATACTCCGCTGCATGTGTATGTATATATTCGATGTTAAATTTTGTGATTATAGTTATATTATATAATTTACATATGAATGTGTGCACAACCAATCTCAAAATTATATTACGTCACATATTAAAAATTAACTCAAACATACATATCACAATATATATACAAAATAATAATATTCAAATATTACAAAAACGAAAAACAAAAATAACCAACAAAACTTACCTCAAATAGTCACACAAACCGTGTGAACTAACCCCACCAATGCCACGTCTCACCCTCACTTACCCCACAACCAACTGCCACGTACCTCCCCTATTACCTAGCTTTTGACTTTTACCCCACCTCAATAATTAACCCAACCAACCTCTCTCCCTCAAACTTACTACCATTCACCTCCTTTACTCACTTTTATTACCAAACCCAAAACCTCCATTAAAAATTACCAAAACCCATTAAAACTCAAACCTCCAAAACTCCATTAAAACCGTTCCAAAATCTCACCACTTCTCGCCTTCACAACCACCGCGTCTCACTTAAACCACTATGCCTCCATCCCGTGCAACCCGTTCTCACCAAAAGAAGCCTTCACCTCCTTCACCAACTCCGTCACCCCCACCGTCTCCAACACCCATAGCCACCTCCGCTCCACCATCTGACAAAGGCAAACGACGAAAACTCAACCGTCCATCTCCTTCCGTCTCCGATGACATGCATGAAAAGGGTTCTCAATCTCGAAATTCGCGCCCTCTGTTTTCCGAATATTCGATTGAAGCTACTAGGGAGGGTCTTGAAAGAGTTCGAATGACCAAAAACGAAGGTATGTTAATCGAACGTGTTCTACCTTATGCTATACATGCGGGTCGTTATTATCCACGGTCATGGGTCGAAAATTCGAAATCTTTAGGATTCTTTAAGGATTTCTTAAAATATCAGGGATGGGAGTACATTAGTAGTTTTACTGGGTTGATTTTTCCTATTGAAGTGGTTCAATTTCTCGCTTCGGTTCAAAAGTGTGATAATGGTATTATGGGTGTCGTAAATGGACAAGATGTTGTCATAAGTAAGTCGGATGTTTGTGAAATCTTCAAACTTGATCAAGAAGGGTTAAATCTTGACCCAAAAATGGAGTGGAGTGTTGTTTCTAAAGATCAGAAACTGAAAATCAAGAAGTATTTTGATGACGATGCCTCTGAGGTTTCCCCTCTGTTTACTGTTTCTTTTAATCCCAAGCTAAAATTTTTCTTGAATTTCTTGTGGAATACCGTGCTCCCTCGGAGAGGTGGTCGGGATAAGCTCGCTAGTGTCGAGGCCGTAGTATTGTACAGTTGGTTGGAGGGCCAAAAAGTTGATTTAGCATCCCTAATGTGTAACAAAATCTGTCAAGTTTCTAGTGTGGTTGTTAAGGAGAAGTTTTGCTCCACCATCGACATTCCATATGGAATGTGGATATCCGAATTGTTGCTTAAAAAGGGTGTTGTTGATGATGCTAGTTTCGGAATTAAGCCAAAAGATGTTATGAATGATCGAGTGTTGAAATTAATGGGAATTTGCTTTGACGGAGTTGATCTTGCGTTTGGTAAAAACGAACCAACTCCGAATTCCTCACCATCTTTTGCGGGTCTTGAAGCCAAGATGGACAAAATACTTGGTCTCTGTGCAATTAAAAAGGAGAAGGATGAGGCTGGGGATCGCTGTAAGAAGAGGAGTCGTGGGTTTGAGGATGAGGTAAAGGAGTGGATGGAGAAGGTTGATAAACAGTTGGTGAAGATTGGGTCAGAGGTCTCGGTGGCATGCTCGGAATTGTTAGCCGTGAGTAATCGTCTTTCCTTCTTAACATCTCAGGGAGGAGCCATGGTAAGGGATCATGGGTTATTACGGGAAGATGCATCTCAAGCACTCGAGGCCGTCAAAGCACTAACTCTCAAAGTGCTCAACTTTGAAATTGCGCTCAACGCTCAAGGAAGAAACGTGTCAAGTTGTTTGGACAGGCTGGAGTCACTTGAGTATCGTACCCGCCCCGATTATGTGAATCCTTATGCAAAGAATCCGGGTTCAAGCTCTCGTTCGTGATCCATCCTCTCCGTCTCTGTTTTTCGAAATTTGGTTGGATTGTTGTTGTTTTGTTCTAAGTCCGGTGGTGGACTTATAAACTCTTTTGTCTTGTGGCCCAATACCTAACCTAGCCCATTAAGGAATCCGAGGCCCTCTTTCCTTTTGCCTCTCTCGGATCTCTTCACCCTAAACAGGCCCCAAACTTAATTTCTGTTCTGATGCGGCCCAATCCTTTATTTCTTTTGCTATTGGCCCAACTTGCTCGTTATCTTTTGCAGTCCCCTTATGCACTAACATAGCCAGGTCCATTTTTCTTAAACATTGTCCCACATTCGGCCCATTGGCTTAGTATTTTGGATTGTTTGTGTATATTTTTAACATTCCGTATGTGGTTATGTGATATTTTCTATGTTCATATTATTTCGACTCGTTTATATGCTTGCTTATGCTTCGTACGTATATTATTCTAGTCGTTTCATGTCTTTGTTCTCATCTTTTCGATGATGTCAAGAGGGGGAAATATGCGACCTAGATTAGAATTTGCCTAAGCTTGCTCCTTGTCGTAATTCATTGTCTCTTAGGGTCCTTAAAGGATATGGGATAGATAGAAGATAAAAACCCTAAGTGACTTCTTGCTATGAATGACCATTATTATATTGAGGGGGAACATACACTTAGACACGAAATCTAAGAAAGACTTGCCATCATCAAAAAGGGGGAATTTGTTGAACCATATATTCAAATATATATATAGTATATATGTTTGTGTTTTGATAATGACAAGTCTAGCTATTTATATATTATATACTCGTATGTATAATCGTGTGCTAAGTGTACAGAACATTAGTAAGAAGATCTAATCAATCAAGTATAAAAGATTCAAGCATATTAGTCAATGAATTGACTAAGTCGAAGATTGATAGAAGATCACAAGCGCGCATAATGAACTAAAGTTATATTCATCAACTATAACTTTAGTACAAGATGGATTCAAGTTATAGCTCGTAGCTATAACTCTATATCATGAAGAAATGATCGGGAATATATATGTGTTTAAAGTGAAACGTTTGTTTCCTAATTTGTGTCGTGTAGTATTAGTGGTTCAATGGTATTCTATTTTAAATATGGAATTGTTAATCCTAATAGGATTATATAAAATATCTTTTAGTTAAATAAGAAATAAATAATTGTCTTATGAGATAATTATTTATTACTAAAATAAACTAAAGATTTTTTATATGATTTTAATTGTCAAAATATATAATCTAAGATTTGGTTTGTTTCGATTTTTGGAAAACGTGTAACATGTCACGTCTCTATAAATCGTGTAAGGGTTCATTTAAATAAATATTATGTATTTATTTAATGTCCTAAACTAACTAAGATTATATTATGGTAATATATTTTATTATCTTTGACATGGTTTAGGAAGTTAATTTAATAAGAATACTAATTGTTTATTATATAAAGATCTTTCCTAAATATGAATTAGGAAATTGATTCCTTATATAATACATATAGTATATTATTAAATCTTTCCTAAATATATTAAGATTGGATTTAAGGAAGTATTACTAAAAGACTAGTATTCTAGTTTAAGTAATATTCCTAAATCATCTAGGGTTTGAATTACCTAGATACATATTCTATATAAATAGACTACCTATGAGACATTAAGACATACGAAATACACACACATATACACGCATATCGAGAGAGAAAAACCGCCGTTCATATTCTTCAAGTTCGAGCTTTTCATTGTCAAATCCGATTCAAGATTCAAGTGCTCAAGCATTGATCTTATTCATTCAAGATTGTGACACCAAGAAAATATTGAAGACTTTATCTTATTAACGTAAGATAGAACGAGTATTTAGCGGTACTCATTGTAAGACAAATATTTAACGGTATTTGTCGTAGCTAGATATTTAACGGTATCTAGATTGAGTTGTGACTAACATCAAAGTCGCACGAGTAGGGTTGATAAAATTGTAATCCAGAGTTGGTACTAATTTTATTAATCGAGAATAGTGGACGTAGGTCTCAGAGTGTGAGACTGAACCACTTCAAAAATATCGTGTCTCTCTTTATTACTTGCTCTACTCAACGATCATCATACAAACTTACACACATCGAAGAAGATTTAAAAAGAAGGCATACTCAATTCAACCCCCCCTTCTTGAGTATATCATATCAATAGACTCTTCATAAACACTTTATACGATGTAGATCAAATCGTAACTAAAATCGGAGTATTACAGTCTTCCTTCCTTAAAAAGAACTTCGTCCCGAAGTTCAACAACACACGAATGACAAAACAATCAATTTATACGAACACGGAACACAAAACATCACAAAAGTCCAATTAAAACATCGAATGTTACATTCCACCCCCCTTAAAGAAAAGTTACGTCCGCGTAACTTACCTCAATCAAACAAATGTGGGTAACGCTCCCTCATAGATGTCTCAGGCTCCCACGTAGCCTCCTCCTGATTATGGTTGGTCCACAAGACCTTTACCAAGGACGTCTCGCCATTGCGAGTCTTTCGTACCTTCCTGTCCAGAATTTCCTTCGGAATCTCAATGTATGCCAACTGCTCATCCACCTCGATCACCTCATGCTGAAGCACATGTGATGGATCACTCACGTATTTCCTCAACTGGGACACATGAAACACATTATGGACCTTGGATAGGGTTGGAGGCAAAGCTAAGCGATATGCCACCTCTCCAACTCTGTCCAAGATCTCAAATGGCCCAATAAATTTCTGACTCAATTTACCACGCTTGCCGAATCTCATTACACCTTTCATCGGAGAGACTTTCAGTAGTACCTTCTCTCCGACCTCAAATGAAATATCGCTCCTTTTCAGATCGGCATAACTCTTCTGTCGTTCCTGAGCGGCCCTCATCCTCTGACGAATAATCTGAACCTGCTCCACCATCTCCTGAATCATATCTGGCCCCAAAGTCACAACATCAGCTCGATCATCCCAACACACAGGGCTCCGACACTTCCTCCCGTATAGAGCCTCGAAAGGAGCCATGCCTATGCTGGCATGATAGCTGTTATTATAAGAAAACTCGATCAACCCCAGTCGATCCTCCCAAGATCCTCCGAACTCCAGTACACAAGCTCTTAACATATCCTCAAGAGTCTGAATCGTCCGCTCAGTCTGACCATCAGTAGCCGGATGAAAAGCTGTACTCATCTTCAATTGGGTACCCAAAGCAGCCTGCAACTCCTGCCAAAATCTAGATATAAACCTCGAGTCTCGATCTGAAACGATGTCCTTGGGTACGCCATGCAGTTTGACCACATTCTGAACATATGACTTAGCCAATTCAGCTTTACTCCAGGTATCTTTCATGGGAATAAAGTGAGCTGACTTAGTTAAACGATCCACGATCACCCAAATCATGTTGTTGCCCCTCTGAGTTCGAGGCAACCCCACGATAAAGTCCATCGAAATATTCTCCCACTTCCACTCTGGCACATCCAACGGTTGAACTTTCCCTTGAGGTCTCTTATGCTCCCCTTTCACTCGTTGACAAGTCAAACACCTCGACACAAACTCTGCGACTTCCTTCTTCATATTAGGCCACCAAAACGTCTTCTTGAGATCCTTATACAACTTATCACCCCCTGGGTGAACAGAATAAGGAGTAGCATGAGCTTCAGTCAGGATCTTCTTCTTTAGCTCCTCAACATTCGGTACACACCATCGCCCACTGAACCTCAAACTACCGTCGGTATGAATACTGAACTTGGATGCCCCATCACTATTCCCATTTTCCACCATCAAACGCCACTTCTGGATTCTCTCATCGCTCTTCTGTAACTCCCGAATCTCCCCATACAACTCAGGCTCCACGGTCAGATCACCAAGTGCATCCCCTTTCCGGATCATGAAAATTCCCATCTCCCTTAACTCGCCATGCAACCTCACTCTCGATCTGGCACAACTCAAAGCATGCACTGACTTCCTACTTAGAGCGTCAGCTACCACATTCGCCTTGCCCTCGTGGTAGACAATCTGCATATCATAGTCTCCGATCAACTCTATCCACCTCCTCTGCCTCATATTCAACTCTTTCTGGGTGTAGATATATTTCAGGCTCTTATGATCAGAAAACACCTTAAAAGTGGCTCCATAAAGGTAATGACGCCACAATTTCAGTGCAAAGACCACAGCGCCCAACTCCAAATCATGAGTCGGATAATTCTCTTCGTAGGTCTTCAACTGGCGAGAAGCATACGCGATCACTCTACCATTCTGCATTAGCACACAACCCAACCCATGCTTTGAAGCGTCGGTGTATACTTCAAAATTATCACTTCCAACTGGCAAGGCCAGGATAGGAGCTGTTGTCAGGCGTTCCTTAAGGGTTAGGAATGCCTTCTCACAACTCCCATCCCAGATATAACGGTTCTCCTTCCTCATCAACGACGTCAACGGCTTCGCTATCTTTGAAAAATCTTTGACGAACCTCCGGTAATAACCAGCTAAACCCAGAAAGCTTCGAATCTCACTCACATTCTTCGGACTCTGCCACTTAGTCACTGCCTCGATCTTGCTAGGGTCAACAGCCACCCCCTCTTTTGAAATTACATGCCCCAGAAATGCCACTTTCTCCAACCAGAACTCACACTTGCTCAGCTTAGCATTGAGCTTATGCTCCTCCAAGGTCTGAAGTACTTTCCTCAAATGATCTTCGTGCTCTTCTGCATTCTTGGAATATACCAGGATATCATCGATAAATACCACCACGAACTTATCCAAATATGGGCTGAAGACTCGATTCATCAAGTCCATGAACACAGCTGGCGCATTGGTCAATCCAAATGGCATAACCACAAATTCATAGTGGCCATACCTCGTTCGGAAAGCGGTCTTTGGAATGTCTTCATCCTTTATTCTCAACTGATGGTACCCGGATCTCAAGTCAATCTTGGAGAAAACCCCAGCTCCACTCAACTGATCGAACAAGTCGTCAATTCTCGGCAAAGGATATCGGTTCTTGATGGTCACATTGTTCAGCTCTCGTTAGTCAACACACAACCTCAAACTCCCATCCTTCTTCTTCACAAATAAGACAGGTGCTCCCCAGGGCGACACACTGGGTCGGATGAACCCTTTCTCAGCTAGTTCATCCAATTGCTTCTTCAACTCCTCCATCTCTTTCGGCCCCATACGGTACGGTGATTTAGATATCGGTCCTGCTCCTGGTTTTAGGTCAATGGAAAACTCCACTTCCCTCCTCGGTGGTAACCCTGGCACGTCGTCCCGAAACACTCCCTCAAACTCCCGTACCACAGGTATCTCGCTAGTCTTAGGGGTTTCAGCCTCGCAATCCCACATTTGGCACAAGATTAGGCTTTCTCCTTTCCTCAAGCTAGACTTCAAGGTATTGACGGATATGAATTTGATTTTTGGCTTGACTCGATATCCCTTGTAGGACACCCTCACTCCCTTGGGTCCCTTCAAGGAAATTTTCTTTTGATGACAGTCGATAAATGCCCTATACTTCCCCAGCCAATCCATCCCTAGGATCACCTCAAAACCTCCCAGCGGAAATTCTATGAGGTCACAATAGAAAATTGCTTCCCCGATTTTGATGGGTACACTTCCATAGACTCTATTACAAGCTATTGACTCTCCCGAAGGTATGGTCACTGAGTCTGCGACCCAGTCGAACCTCTCAAGCCCCAAAACTCTAACATGGTCTCTAGACACAAAAGAATGGGTGGCACCGGAATCGAAAAGTACAAAAGTAGGTCTAGAGTTTACAAGAAAAGTACCAGTAACCACATGAGCATCCTCCTGAGCGGCCTGCTTTCCCATGGCAAAGAGTTTGCCACTGGACTTGACCCCACTCTGGCTGGCAGAAGATGTCCCAGCCTGCTGATTTCCTGCCGTCCCCGTCTTGTTGTTGTTCCCACTTCCATTGTACTGATTCTGATATGAACGGTTCTGATTGTTGTTGTTGTAGTTCCTCTGATAGTTGCTGCTGCCTCCAGACTTCGCACCCCCACCATAGTTTGTCATGGGTGTGCGATAGCCACTGCTGCCATAGGACTGAGTGCGAGGTCCCTGGTATCCGGATGTAGGAGTACGATAGCCCCCGGACTGGTTTCCTCCAGACGAACGACACACTGCCTGCTTATGTCCCGTCTTTCCACAACCGAAACAAACTATGCCCACTGAGCCACTGCCTGAACCCCCACTCCTGAAGTTGCCCCCACTCTGATTCCTTCCACCACCAGAGGCACTACTCCCGAAATACCCACTGAACTTGTTATTACTTTGCTTTTTCGATCCTGAACCCTCAGCTACTGTTTCAGCTTTCCTCTTTTCTGACTTGGACTGTTTGTCCTTTTTGATCATATCCGAAAGCCTCTCTGCCGCCCCAGCCCTTACATAGATATCACGGATTGTGGTGGGCGGAGCTGCAATCAGTCTTTTTTTGATGGCGATTGATAATCCCCTCTCAAATTTCATGGCTAGCATAGCATCGTCAAATCCCATATCTCCCACATAGTGTACCAGCTGGATGAATTTCCTGTAGTAAACCTCTACAGTCATGTCCTCCGACATCTGGAATGAGTCGAACTCCTCCCTCAGCTTGCTCTTTTGGAATTCTGGTAGAAACGCCTCGTTCAGAACCCCCGTGAATGCATTCCACGGAACAAACGCGGATCCACCCTCTATAGCTGCTTCCCGGAGCTCTCCCTTATTCGTGGTCCACCAGTCTCCAGCCATACCCCTCAGATAGTGGGCAGCCTGGTCTACCCTCAATTCTTCAGGGCAGTCCACCAACTCGAACAGGTTATCGAATTCCCGGCACCAAGCTCCTAACAGATGAGGTTCCCCCTCCCCAGTGAATTGGGTAGGGTGATGTCTTGCGATGATTGTGCTCATCTTCGCGGAGTCCATACGTTTGGCCTTTAGAGCCGCATTCTCAGCTCGTAGTTGGTCTAACTCCTCTTGTGTGATGTTAACGGCATTATCTCTTCGCGGAGGCATACTATAAAACAAGAAAAGAATGAGTCCCGACGTACATGGGTACCCATTTGGTTTAGGGCTATGTCCCCTAAGCAGCAAAATCTATAAACACTTATCATATCGAGTAGTTTGCTTTTATAACATGGCTCAGGGATCACATAACCGCATATCACTAGACATGATGCAAGAAAGATTTCTAACATGTTTCAAATCACTTAACATATCACATCATTATACACCTTTTTCCAACCATTAAAGATTCATTCATGCTCATGCCCCTTCCGGCTTTTCAAAAGTCACTTATACACAAAATTCTCATACTTATCACTGTATGCTATTACTTTCACCACCTCTTATTCTACCCTTTTTCTCTCGTATATGCACTCTGGGTTCCCGGGTAAAACTGATAGGGCCAATGGTTCGGTGGGAGGGGGCCCCAGACTCATACTTCCCCTTTAGTGTGCTCCTAACAGTCCTATCCCGGGGTTCATTTTATTTAGACTCTCCTATATTCATTAGGTTCATTAGGTTAGGCCTGAGGATCGTTCGCTCTGATACCACTTTGTAACACCCCCATTTATTTAAGGGCCTGAACTAGGACTCCTCAGATAAATAAAGGTGTTACCATCTCGGTTTCCCGAGGCAGTAGATACAAAGGAAGATAAACAGTACTTTAAATTTAATTTAAACTCAAAACATGTTCTTACAAACCAAATAGAAAACTGTTCTGACAAAAGTAAAAGTACAACTCATAGACTACTATCACGTGGTCTAGACTCTAAACAGGTTCGGGTTCATGCTTCTCCCTTCCCAGATGCTCCCATTGTCTTTATACCTGTCAGTCTGCTCCCCAATAATTGGTTCATCACAGGTGATCACGAATACACAGGGTCAACCACGAGGTTGAGTAGAGTAAAACTGTAAACAAACCATATTACTAAAAATAGAAAGTCGTTCATCTCCACTCCGAATCACAAGACCCAATATCTCCGCACCAATCACAAGACCCATTATCTCCACACCAATCACAAGACCCATTATCTCCGCACCAGTCACAAGACCCATTATCTCCGCACCAATCACAAGACCCATCATCTCATCGCCTCATCATTATCACAGTATAATATAAATGCATAATATAAGAGCACATGATAATATATAACAACATGTTTGATATCAATTATGAACGGTTTACACATCATCAAGCATTAGTAGTTTCCCCTACCTCAAACTGCAGAAGAAAAGGCAAAATGCACAACTGTTCTCAAAAGTGCTCCACACGAAAACTTCCACCTAAAAGTATATTATTTAATTAATAAACTCCCTAACTCTCGTAAAACATGTACACATTCTATTTATAGAAACTTCATATATTTAGAAAGTTTTCCCAACAACCGAGTTACTCAAAATAGTAACTCTCTAAATATAGTAGCTTCTAAAAATAGTAACTCCCACACTTAAACAAACACTTGGGTTTTGAAATTCAAAAACTAAATCTTTACCATAAATACTAATTATATAAATACCATAAATATCATATTGCCTCATAAATACAAATATTCTAAAGCCATCAATAGAAATAATCAAAATAGCAACAAAGTTAATAATAATAATAATAATAATAATAATAATAATAATACCCAAAAAAACGACCCAACAACCCAACTCGACACACGGTTTTCACTCCCCCTCTACCACCGTGTACAACCCCCAAGCCACGCCGACAACCACCAGCGACCACCCCCACCATAGCCACTCCACCACGAACCACCACCAGGGGGGTCGACTCCCTCCGGCGAGGTGGACCAGGGGCCCAAACCTCCCTGATTCCTCACCCTTATTCCGCAACTTACCTAAACAGCCCTGCCGTGCCACCACTTTCACTCCACCAGACCACCTAAGACCACCACCAAAAACACCCCTGGCCCTGGACCTACAGACTGTGGTGGTACCACCGCACCGACCTCCCCCTAGTCATCGGTGGTACCACCCCCAAACCAACTACACAACACGAACAAAAGATTACACTTGCCCCCTGCTCCTTTCCAGAACCACCGTGAAAACAACCCTATGACCGCCACTCGACACCCTCCTGACCACCACGACACCCACTAATCTACCCCCTGACTCTCCCTCGACAAGTACCACCACCCACAGATCCTTCTTCCGTCACAACCAGAGACAACGAAAGCAACAACCAACCCACAACCCGACATCCAAACTTTGCCTGCTGCAACCAGGGGTGATAAACACCCCTGTCGACACCTGCCCACGACACTTACCTCCACCGTGACTAACTCCCTGACCAAGCCCCAGACACTGGCAACGTAATAACATAAAACGGACCCCAAACCCGACACTCAACCCTTATCGAAATAGTATCAAAACAAAGGCACATCAGAACAGAATTACAAACGAAAAACACTGACTGCGCATACCTGTTTTCCGACCTAATTCGAAGGGTTTAGGCAGGCTCTAACCACCGTGGGGATCTGACCTTCTTGGAGTATGGTGTCGGCTAAGTAAATTAGGGTAGGGTTAGGGTTTTGAGATCAGTCAGAAGTGAGTCAAAACCTTACTTATAAGGCGGCAGGGACTATGGTAGTGAGGTCTGCTTGTGTTTAAAACACAAGTGTGGGCTGTTTACACTAATATCGAGGCCCACGGCCGTGCTACACTAGGTCCAGGGTTCGAACCTCATAAACAACCAACTACCAACATTATGCTAAGGTGGATAGATCCCCCCTTCGAGCCGCACAGACGACCATGACACCCCTCACAAAACGAGTACAAGCAAACTAGTGCCTCGAATTATAAAACAAACGCTAAAAGCATCGCTTAGTCATGTAAACACTTTATACGATGTAGATCAAATCGTAACTAAAATCGGAGTATTACAAAGAATTTCTCAAGAACAAGTCGAGTAATAGAACATTCGATTTATCGGAGGTTCAAGAACCAACTACCGAGCAACCATTGGAGGAAACAGTTCCTTCAACCGAGGCTGCGGTAGATATTCCTGAGGAACCTAGGAGGTCGGGAAGAGTCTCCATTCCTCCGGACAGATACATTGGTATGGTCGAGGAACATGATATGGATGACGTCTTACTCCTAGAGGGTAATGAACCCTCAACCTATAAAGGTGCCATGACCAGTTCTGACTCAAAGCTATGGCTAGAAGCCATGCAATCCGAGATGGATTCCATGTATGAGAACAACGTGTGGGATCTTGTGGACCTACCTGCAAAGGTACGTCCCCTTCAATGCAAATGGCTTTACAAAATAAAGCATGCCGTGGAAGGTAAACAAGACATCCATAAGGCAAGACTAGTTGCTAAAGGTTTCACCCAAGTGCCAGGCTTGCACTACGATGAGATCTTTGCACCCGTAGTCATGCTACGTTCCATTCGGATTATCTTAGCGATAGCCGCATTTCATGACTATGAAATATGGCAAATGGACGTTAAAACCGCCTTCTTAAACGGTTATTTGGAGGAAGAGTTGTACATGGTACAACCCGAGGGTTTTATTGATCCAGAACATCCTAAGAAGGTTTGCAAGCTTAAGCGTTCCATCTATGGACTTAAGCAAGCATCGCGGAGTTGGAATCATCGCTTCGACCAAGTGATAAAAGAGAATGGTTTCATTCGATCAGTCGAGGAACCATGTCTCTATATCAAGTCGAGTGGGAGCAAGATTGTCTTCCTAGTACTGTATGTCGATGACATACTCTTGATTGGGAATGACATACCTCTCCTTTCTTCGGTTAAAGCATGGTTGAAAAACCATTTCCAGATGAAAGATCTGGAAGAGGCACAAAGAATTTTGGGCATCCGCATCTACAGGGATAGATCACGACGGATGTTGTCTCTCAGTCAGGAGTCTTACATAGATAAGATTCTAGAGAGATTCAGCATGACGAACTCCAAGAAAGGGTTCCTTCCTATGACTACTGGGCTTCACTTGAGCAAGTCTCAAGAAGCTAAGACATTGGAAGAGAAAGAGCGCATGAGTCGGATTCCTTATGCTTCGGCAATAGGATCGATCATGTATGCCATGATATGCACACGTCCAGACGTTGCATATGCATTGAGTATGACTAGTCGATTCCAAGCTCATCCAGGTGAACAACACTGGATGGCCGTGAAAAACATTCTTAAGTACCTACGGAGGACTAAAGATTGGGGATTGACTTATGGAGGCGACTCAACGCTCTGCGCCATGGGTTACGCAGATGCTAGCTTCCAAACGGATCGAGATGACTCGAAATCTCAGTCTGGATTCGTTTTTACTCTTAATGGCGCTGCTGTCAGCTGGAAAAGTTCTAAACAGAGTGTTACAGCAGATTCTACGACTGAGTCCGAGTACTATGCCGCCTCAGAAGCAGCTAAGGAAGCAATATGGATGCGTCAATTCTTACAAGGACTATCAGTAGTGCCTAGTTCGAATGACCCAATCACCGTTTATTGTGATAATAAAGGTGCCATCTTCCAAGCTAAGGAGCATAAGTCTAGCAACAAGGCTAGGCATGTACAACGGAAAGCTCATCTAATCAGAGATTACGTGGAGCAAAAGGAGATTTTCATTGATAAGATCGCTACGGATGACAACATAGCTGATCCTCTCACTAAAGCATTACCACGTGATAAGCATGAAGGGCACATTCATTTCATAGGAATTAGATGTGTTCCTAGGTTGTAGTACTCTTTTATGAATTCACGTAATAATTCATTTTCTCGTGTACTCTATCCAACCTCATTGTTATGATATATAATGTTCTGTTTTTCATGTGGAATTGTACGCCAATTTTGAACACCACAAAGTGAACTGAATTACATTACATCGTTTTAGTCCTTGATTACCCACTTGAGCTGATAACTCAGGTAATCATTTTGTGACGTTGGTTGATGGTGGGTTCAACGAGCCATAAGTCACGTGGATGACTGACCAATCACAAAGGCGAGTTATACGGATATCTCGTAGGACACCCCGTGACAACGTTATGGAGTCCTAAATGTTTTATAACATTGGGTGTCAGGTCGTGGATAGGACCTCCATAGTGTTCCTTAGAGTCGAGTCTTTTGACTTTCAACTGTTTCTTGAGATTAAGGCAGATTTTGGGTAACTTTGGTTTCTTTCCCACGGTCATCGTAACAGGGGCCAAGAGGATTTTTTCTGGGTTATTTCATGCTGCGCGATAACGGCAGGATTCGAGTTGAGGGAAATATCCAAACCCTTATCAGGATTTTTATCATTTCTCAGGGCCACTCGAGGAGTAGTAACTGAAATGCATGGCCATGCTCGAATACAGATTCGTTTTATCAGTTAAGTTACTCTCTAGTCGGGGAAACCACTCTTGATACAGATCGCTTGTGAGATACGACCTTTGCGAATACGGATTTGCAAATTGTCTTGCATTGAGTGGGAGAAATTTTAAAAGGATATGAGAATCGGTTATCGCACCTACACTTGTACGGACAAGTGGGAGTTTGTTGGAGCCTTGTGTCCTCCACATGTAGTGTGATAACGTCATTGTACATACCCTTGTACGGACAAGTGGGAGATTGTTGGGGCTGGTGTCCTTGACAATTAAGTACAATGACTTATTAAATCTCTTTAAGGATCACAAGGGCATACTTCAGTATTATTACCAGTTGATCCACGTTTATCAATAACGGTTGGCTTGCTAGATAAGTTTGACGTTATTGTCATACGGATGGCGGTGATCAACTGGTTCCTATACGTCACACCTATAGGACACGTTTGAGAGATGTGAAGGTATGAAAATACAATCACATTTATGTCGGATACGACTAAACAGTTAGTCAGAGGTATTGACTATTAAATTAGTCAATAAGATGTTGAGATTATTATTTAATACGGATTAAATAATTTTAGCTAATACGGATTACATGTTTAATTCGTAAAATTAAATATAAGCAGTTATATTTAATTAAATATTGTATTCGCGTATTAATATAAACAGTTATATTAATTTGGGTAATTATACAATATCGTAATTTTATCAGACCATTATTAATACATCGACTGCATTAATATCTGATAACATGTATACGATTTATAAATAAAACCCGCGAATAAATTTTAGCTAAATGGGTTGAATCACGAATTAGAATAAGGTCAGAGTGGAAAGCCCACTCCTACCCTACTCTAATATTTCGGCCAAGTAGTACATAAGGAGGAGAACTCTCCTTTTGTCAGACTACTGAAACTGATGAATCATAATTCTCACAATTAGGGTTTTGAGAGCATTCTTCTCCCAAAACCTCAGATCTCACATCTAAAACCTCAATAACTCTCCCTATATTGCAAGGCAATTGGAGAGCCTTTCTAGCACACGCGGCATCGTCTCAAACAAAGTCTTGGGTGCAAGTTATAGGAGGGAATTTGTTTTAATTCCTGTTCTTAGGCCTATTCAAGCAAGGACCCAAGGTTGTATTCTTTTTCATGTTTTTATTTATCTTATGACAATAATCACAACTGTAAATTTCATTATAATCCTGCAAGTTTAGGGCGAATACATGCTTTATTCCCCACAGGTTGCTCCGTGGAGGATCGTCCTAGCACTAATTTGGACCGAATGTAAGGGTCCAATTCTTTTATTTCCGCATTTTATTATTGCATGCATAAAGATCTTGACACAAATTAAAAGGTTAATTTGTTAAGTAAAGTTAGTATGACTAATTTTATAGTAAGGGGAGTATGACAAACCTAACAATTAGGATTAGAACATAAGTTACAGGAGAGATCAATAGGGAAGTTCCGCTTGAAAAATTCGTCCTTAGTCAAGAGAGTACCTGTTAGAATTTTCCACGATAATAATTTCCAAGTACTAGGACCAGGCTAAGACCATAAGAATTTTCGACAGAAACGTTTCGAGCATAAGGTTAATCTGCTTTTATCTTTATCTGAAGCTGCAACCTCCAAAAAATTTTTAAGACCCCAGGCATAACCACTTTTGACAGAAAAATTACCAGAAGAAGTACCATTCCAGATGAAATAATCAGACTCAGATGTTGAACATAGAGGGATAGCTAGAATTTGACATGCCCAAAAAATCCTCAAAAAGTTCCTTAATAAGCTTTTTATTCCAAGTAAAATTAGGGATAATAAGATCTTTGATGGTGAGGTCCGTAAAAGCAGAATGGACATGAAAACCAAAGCTAGTCGAGGGATGTGGTTAATTTCCATTAATCCATTTAGTTTGCCAAATGTTAAGTGAGGAATGAATACCTGGTTTCCAGCTGAAATTATGTAGAATGAGTTGTACACCATGCGCAATACTACGACAACCCCATGATGAACCCGTCAAACATTTAAGGGAGCCATCATTAAAAGAGTTATCCTTAAAGATCTTGGCAAAGAAGACTTTACTTAAAAGGGAATTTCTAACAGTCATAATTTTCCATGCAACTTTTCCAAGAAGCGCCTGATTGAAGACATTTAGGTTTCTAATGCCTAGGCCCCCCTCGGATTTCGGAAGACTAAGGTAATTTTTGCCAAACTAGTGAACAGTTCTTGATCCCTTAGTACCCGCCCACCAAAAATGTGATATCAAAGAGGAAATATTCTTAGTCACACTTACCGGTATTTTAAATACCGACAAAATAAAAATGAAGAGGGAGGAGAGTACTGAATTGATCAAGGTTAAATGGCCAGCCGGTGACAAAAAAATACCATTCCAAGAAGAAAGACGTCTCTTAACTTTTTCCAACATGTCAGCAAAGATAAATTTCTTTGAAGATCCTATCTCGGTACGAATTCCAAGATATTTACCAATACCGGAAGAATTTCGAATACCCAGAGTCTGAAGACCAATAGAGGCAGAACGTAAGGATGTACTTGGACTGAAAACAATCCCTGACTTTGAAGAATTAATTAGTTGACCTGAGGCCAAACAAAGTTCATTAAGATCGAATAGCCTTGAGACGAGTGAAAGCATCGTCCTTGTCTTTAAGAAAAAAGACCGAGTCATCAGCGAAAAGAAGATGGGAAATGGAGGGTGAGTTTCTACCCAAGGAGATACCGTGAAGAAAACCATCCTTTTCCGCAAATAGGATATTTATCGATAAGACTTCCATACAAAGGATAAAAAGAAAGGGGGATAAAGGATCACCTTGACGCAGTCCGCACGAAGGATGAAATTGTCGTAATGGTGCACCATTAAGAAGAATCTCATAGGAGACAGAGGTAATACATTCCATAATTAAATTAGATAAGGAAGTAGGGAAACCAAAGAAAGACAAAGTATGCCGAAGGAAATCCCAGTTGATTCTATCAAAAGCTTTACTCATGTCAGCTTTGAAAGCAAAACGCCCACAAAAAACATTTTTATGTTTCTCAATATTATCAAGAAGTTCATGAGCCAGAAGGATATTATCGGAGATTTGTCTTCCGGCAACAAAAGCATTCTGAAAATCATGAACAAAATACTTCATAACCTTGATAAGACGGTTTGTGATGCACTTCGTAATGATTTTCATAATGACATTACAAAGGCTGATAGGTCTATAATCATCTACGATTTCTGGCAATCCTGTTTTGGGAATAAGAGTGATAAAAGTTCTATTTAATTCCTTTAGAATTTTTCCTTTATTGAGAGTTTCAAGAGCTACTCGAATAACATTATCTTTAATGGTGTGCCAGCATCTTTGATAAAAAAAATGGCCGGAATGCCATCAGGGCCTGGGGATTTTAGAGGACTAAGCTGGAAAACAGCTTTTCTGACTTCTTTAGCAGTGAATAGCTTCCTTAAAGCAATAAAAATGTTAAACGCGTTTCATACCAATGAGGTTACAATTAGTTTAAACTTAAACAATTAATTTTAAACGCACCTGTAATTTTACGGATACAAAAACTAGTTCTTATTTAATCATCCACCATCAGTAAAATTAACAATCTGTTATTGCTCTTTGAAGGACAATTTGTACTCTTTCATCGACATATTTCCATTATTTTTCCAAACATTGCCCTTCTCACTCCTCTTATTGACATTAATCAAATCCATAGTAGTATATCACCCTCTTTAGTTGATTTAATTCTAAAATTTCTTAAGTAATCATTCAAATTTAAGTAATTATATAATCAAATATATCAAATTAAGAAAAAGTAGCCAGTTTAAGGTTAGGTGGAGTAATGGAGGGAGGCCGGTGTAGTGGCCCAGCGTGGCACGACGGTGAGGGAGAAAGGTGGTTGTTGGGCTTGTTGGGAAGATGAAGGCGTTATGGTGGGTGACGGCTTGTGGTTTGTGGTGGTAGACATGGTCAAAGGTTGGTATGGGTTGTGACACCCCGCGATTTAACATAAAAATAAACAAGTAATTTGCAGCAGAATTACGATACTTTTAAAAACTTTTCGACATATTTATTAAAACTTTTTCGCGGAATATCAAAACAACATGCGGAAGACTAAAAACTAATGAGTAAGTATAAATTATACAAAATAACTTAAATAGACGAGGGATAAGGTATCCCACGATAACAACATGAATTAAATCTAAACTAAGCGTAAGGGTAATTGTCGAATTATCAACAATGCTCGCTAGCCACACGTCTTCCCCAAACAGCACCAACCTACATTCATGAAACATGAACGCCACAGTCAGTGGGGAGTAACTCAGGGTTCTCCCAGCCACTTTACGTCAGAAAACATGTAAACGGTAATACTAAACATCTTATACATATGAACATGTATATAATTTCATAAACAATCATATATATTACCAAACATGAACAACATGATCAATGTGTGGGCGATAAGTCAAAAACATGTGAAAACAGCATGAATCAACATGTATAACAGAATTAAAGCCAACATATGTGATAGTATCAAAATCAAGGAAACATCCAAGCAAAGCATACACATAGTTAGAGCGTATAACCACTGCCTATGACATACCAGAGCGTATAACCACTGCCTCTGGCTACTGGAGCGTATAACCACTGCCTCCAGTTACGGAGCGTATAACCACTACCTCCGATTACATGAATAGAATGAACGCCGTCAGAGCGTATAACCACTGCCTCTGACGTACCAGAGCGTATAACCACTGCCTCTGGCTACTGGAGCGTATAACCACTGCCTCCAGTTACGGAACGTATAAACACTGCCTCCGAATACTATGTATAACGTATAACCACTGCCTATATGCCTAAGACCTGGCCAGACCTCTCGATGTAATGCCTTACACCGAACGACACACGGGGACCGGAGCGTATAACCACTGCCTCCGACCAATCCCGAACATAGATAAATTCCCATTGCACGGGTGGCGTTAGTTCATTACAGTGATACACAAATCGTATCACCGCTATCTATTCACATGTCAAGGCAACATAACCGTCTTCAACACAATTTTAGGATGACATAACCGTCACTTACATAAGCTTAGGATAACATAACCGTTAACCCACTCATTTAAACATACATGAGCCAATAAAAGATGAATAATACAACACTTATATCCGTTCCATGCCAAAAGAGAACACACGGGATTGAATAATGAAATAAAAGTTCTAAACGATACAAGGCCAATTGGGTCGGTTTAATAAGACTTTTATCTACAATATTTGTCAGATAAACATTTCCAAAAGACGAACTTAACAGGGGGTTATTGACTGATCTTTACAGTGTGTCAGAAACCGTCACACAAAATGTATTGCTTCATAAAACGGGTTTAACAAATCATTTTGGGGCAAAGCAAACTCCTAACATCATCCAAAATCTTCAAAGTTTAATTATTGAAAAGGAACAGAATCATTTCAAAGTTTAAAAAGGGTTTTCGAAACAATCTTTGAGCTACTGTCCGTTCTGCGAGTATTTCAGCGCACTGTTCGTAAATAATTTATTGTGAACAAACGACATGTAAGAAAATTACGAAAATTAAGAGGTAGACTCTTAACTCAAAATAAACAGGGGTCTCTTTTCAACATTTTCAAAGAAGGATACTCTAAGATGCCGAAATAAATTGTACAAGACAATGGACAGATTTGTCAAGGTGCTGAAACATCATGAATTAACCATTGTAAGCAAAACACTATGAACTTGAAAGACTATCAAACTAATCATCCTCAATGATCATAAACTCATTTAACCATACAATCCTTAATGAATTTACACAATTAAAAACTCATCCAACACAAGCATGCATGATGAAATTCACCCAAACATATGATTTATTAACCTAATCATGCCACTATTTAATCGAAAACAATCCTAGTATACTAAACATTACTAGCATATAGTCATGCAAACAAAGACGATAAAGTCGAGTAACTCATCACCGTTACCTTATAGCTCTTCAATAAGGATGATTTTGACTTAAAGCCACTCCGGTTTGGATAACCGAACTAGCTACACACAAATAAACGAGGTTAGCTTAAAGAACCGTGCCTTAAAGGCCACGACCAGAGGATATTAAGGAATAAATTTGATACTTTTCTTACCTAGAAAGATGGAGGGCGAGGAGAGGAAGAGATAGGCGCAAAAATCGTCGAAAACCGATAAGAA
Organism: Silene conica; assembly: GCA_029255685.2. Lineage (NCBI taxonomy): Eukaryota > Viridiplantae > Streptophyta > Magnoliopsida > Caryophyllales > Caryophyllaceae > Silene > Silene conica. Next base: position 73,764,730 of record CM055318.2, on the reverse strand, counting down.
ACGAAGATTTTACGATCGTTTTACAGTGGAGGTGCACAAGCAACAATGGTGTTCCTTATTCTTTTGTGTTTTGTGTGCATGGCTGAAAAAAAGAAAGGAAGAAGAATGAAGAAGCCCTTGGGCAGCAAGGAACATGCTTTGCATGTTCAAGCCAAGTGTCGGAAGTTATTGCCAAGTGTCGAAACTCTTACGCCAAGTGTCGAGACGGTTAAACCATGTGTCGAGAGTCTTAGGACATGTGGAAGAAGTGATTAAGGCAGGTGTCTAAGTTCTTAGGCCAAGTGTAAGAGGTGCTAAGCCCATGTGTCGAAGTTTTTAGGCCAAGTGAAAGAGGTAGCCACGAGCGAGCATCTCGTCGGCGGATATGCCGCGGCAGCCTTTCGTATTTGCGGCATAATTTCCTCCACAGAAGTCCGATTGAGGTGTTTTTGGTGGCGTTGGAAAGCTAAGAAAAAAAGCTAAAACTTTTATTTAATAAGCAAGAGCCAAATTTGCCTGTAAAATATCTTAAAATTAGTAACAAGGACTGAGTAGTTGTTTGCGACTTTAAGAAGTATAAGTTTAAGACGGACATATTAATATCATTGTCAAAAACGATATATTGTAAATGGAATTTTATTTATTGTGGAACATTATTATTACTAAAATAAGATTTTAATAATATATAAATAATTGGAAATTACGGGGTGTTACATGGGTGGCGTTAAAGGTGGATATAAAGAAGTTGGTTATAGCTAGGAGACTTGTATGATCTAGGTATGAGGTCGGGTGTATAGGCGACTTGGTCTGGTTGGTCTGGCCGACGATGACGAGGAAAGGCGGTGGTGGTCGGTGAGGCGGTGGTAACTGATGATTGAAGGGTTGGTTGGGGTAGTTTAATTAGTCAGACGTGAATTTGTAAAAGAAGGTTTTAAAATGTCAAAGGTAAAGTGGTCAATTGTATTCATGATTGAATAAATCAAGTTCATGAAAGAACCCTTAACAATCTATTCCGTACTACATTTAACGACATGGCATGTACAAATTACTTAGTAAATTTGATAAAGTGTTTTTTTAAACGGGTGAATTTAACAACATAACCATCAAACCTAATGTTGTGTAAATTACCATAAAAGGTCGTTGTATATCACAAAATAGGCTTATAATGCTCTTATACCTTATTTAATATATTGTCAATATTTATACCGTTATTAAGGGGTAAAAGATATTACAAGGCGATTACTCTTCGTACAGTAACGATCTTACAAAAGGATTAATTTTGTTTTTATGAAAAAGAAAACTACCAAAATTAGACGTTATCCTTTCTAATCAATGAATGGCAAAATTACCGTGTCTAATCAATGAATGACAAAATTAGCATGTATAGTTAAAGAAGGTAAGAGGCTTAACCAATACGTAGTAATACAATAGATTAAACAAAAAAATGAAAAATTGTAGTTAGAAAATATAAAAAGTTCCATGCATGCCTAGTAGTAAATGAACAACTACGCGCTAATCTCCTCACTATTTATAATTGGAATATCATTAATAAGTTGTTATGGACTCCAATCATATTTCTTAAAGTATTTCTTTTTCTGAATATGATACAAGTAAACACCATCATCCATTGCCTTCCAAAAACAATGTCTCCCGCCACATTCATGATCTACAAACTCTATCACGTCCTTGAAGGTGTCAAACACCGTGTGTCCTCTCCCCGGCGGCATGAGATCGCAGTTATATCGTATCGGTGTGAATATCTCAGTCCTGAATCCTTGCGTGTAATTGTTATTCACTAGAAGGCGGACAAGCCCAAGATCATTGTTGTTTGATGTACAATGAATGTTAAGGACTCCATGTGACATTGCATTTTCTATGTTGAATTCATAATGTGATGGTCCTACTGCCCATCCATTTGCTTCTTCAAGAAAATTGTTTATTGCTGTTAAAAATATTATTATAGGTAGCAATATTTTGCTTATATTATTAAAGTTTTCCATTGTTAATATTTTGTAATAATAAGTGACGTATAAGTAAATGGAGGTATATATTTGTGTTAAAGGATGTGACGATTTTAAAGGAGAAAATTTAGGGCATATATGTTCTGGCATGCATCTTATATATAGCTAGTTTATTAATAGGAAAGGTTCTTGTTTATTAGAGTATTAGTACATTTGGTATTTTATGGTTAGGAGTAATCATCTTATTTTCATCCTTTTAGGTGTGTTATTTATTACAAGTACAAATAAATCAAGAGAATGACAACTAAGACTGAGAGTTTATCATTTCTCCATAAAATCTCACTTGTAAAAATTGATCATCTCAAACCTAACTTGAGCCGGGGCATGATTATGTTAAGCACCAAGACCTTCCCGTTTATCAAAGCTTCACTCACGTCTTCATTATGGTTCATAAATCATGTATACTAATTTTTATGCCATGTGTTGCACATATACTAGTTGCAATTTTAGTGTTTTGTACTACTTATTTTAGTTACAAAACACTAATGGTGCATTTAATTTTTGATATACTATTCTTTTACTTTTCAATCAATTACTAACTTAATGTTATGTTTATATCGAGAAATATTAGAGAGCATTTGATTGGATTGACAAAAGTATAACATTTGATTGTTTAGTTTTGTGTCTAACAAAGAAACAAATTTGAGTTTATACACATGATGTTTTAAAGGTTTTTAGCCTACATTTCTATTATTTGTTGGTTCTTATTTTCATATAATACACTTTTCCGATAAAATGTATATGTTGATCCTCTCCAATCAATACCTCACGTTACTCGCCTTTTTCCATATACAACCCTTTCCACCTAACTAACCAACCAAACCCATCAGAATCAACCTTAATCATATCTATATCCTTTAACAACCTCAACCACACATATATGAATATATTTTTCTATCTCCTAAATCACACTCGTAAACGTCGGAGAGTAATTCTACCTGTCGAGTACCCTTCTCACCCACCTAACCAACTTAACCATCAAAACCAATTGTAAAATGTATCCTTGGAAACCCCAGCGGCCCAGCCTACCAACATTTACGTGTACTACTCGATCAAATCACATTTTCAACGTTGGAGAGTAACCTTAACCTCCAAGACACTTACATCCTCCCTCAAGACCTATTTACCCCCACCCCTCAGAAAAATAGACACGTTCAATATAAAATCAACCCTCACTCTATAACATTCAAAATTGAGTATATACATGTTACTTTAGAGATTTTTAACCTATTTTTACAGCATTTATGCCTCTGTCATTTTTACAAAATAGAACCTTGAAATAATATTTCTTTACTTACTTTCTCAGTTGTACTAATCATAGGCTTAGTACCTACGTACTCTTTTCCCACACCATTCAGGTATTCGTCGTACCCTTCTCACCCAACTAACAAACTTGACCAACATAATAAACCGTATCCTTGAACAATTCTAGCCAATAGACATTTTCTTGTACAACTCAAATCACACTGTTAAACATTGGAGAATAACCCTACCCCTAAGACACTTATCTCCTCCCTCGAGACCTATTTACCCCCATCCTTCAAAAAAATCGACACATCTAATATAAAATCAACCTCTACCCTATAAGATAATGTTTCACTGTAAAGAATAAGTTGAAAACGTGGAGGAAAAAAAGTAATATGGACTATATTAAACTATAATCTGATAGACTATGATTAAAAAATAAATTCGATTTTTTTACGTTTTACTTTATCCATCTCGGGAACACCTTTCATTTGTCATTACTTTGTTGTTTATGAAATACATTATTTATATTCTAATACTTATTTATATTTCATCTCATCAACACAATTATTCTGCTTGACTCACCTAAGTCGTTGTGTTCTTTATTATTTATATTTATATTTATATTTATATTTATACATCTTAAATCGAAGTCTGACAATTCAATTAACCAAATTGATCATCAAAGTCATCAACTATATCCGTGAACAACCCCAGCTTATCGAGATTTGCTTATACTACTCAAATCACACTTTTAAGGCTTTGTTTGGATTGAGGGAATTGGAGGGAAAGGGAGGGGAGGGAAATAAAGAGATCTATTATCCTTTGTTTGGATACAATTTATGGAGGGAAGGAAATGAGAGGGGAAAGAAATGGGGGAATGTAATTTCTCTCCTTTAGAACAAACAAAAATCTTTCCAAGTGAGGCAAGATTTGGAGAGAAAATTTCATTTGAACTTCCATTTAATTATGCAAGTCATATTTTCTTGCATAATCTCACTCCATTATACCATCACCTTCTTTCCTCCCCTTCCATTTTCATCTCATCAATTTTGTTATTCAAACAACCTCAATTCATTTTCACTCACCTCCCCTCCCCTCCCTTCCCCTCCCCTCACTCCCCTTCCCCTCCCTTTCCCTCCTAAAATTGTATCCAAACGGAGCCTAAACGTTGGAGAGTAACCCTATCCCTTAAAATACTTACCTCCTACCTCAAAATCTATCTACACCCCCACTCCCCTTAAAAAATACGCCACTCTATAGAAGAGTGTCTCATATGTAAAGATAAAGGTGAAAATATGCGGGGAATTTTTTTTTTGCTATATATGAAATAACTTTCAAAAACCATTTAAAATACATGTCATTCACACAATTATTCCACTTGAGCTATCTACATCATCATTGTGGTTTTTAATATTTATATTTATACTCCTTAAATCGATATTTGACATTTTTTGGATTTGTTTAAAGTATAATATATTGATAAATTCTTGGGTCCTTCTGGAGGGTCACATCATTGTCCTTCCAAACCAATAATAAAGCGACACTGTATTCTATTTAATTAGAGGGAAAAATCTTATAAAATCTTCATTGGCAGTAAATAGTATATATTCCGCCAATTTAGAACCAAAATGGCGCCTTCTAGTTTTTAGTCCTAGCAACTGAATTTTTTTGGAAAAGATGTTCTATCATTAATTCCCTGCAAATAAGAAGACAAATTTAATCCTTTTAAATTTTCATGGGGTCAAAAAATCAATCATTGAACTATTGAACTATTCAACTATTGAGGTAATCAAGATTATAACTTTTACGCTTTATATTAATTAGTTGTAAATTAATTTTGAGTATTTGTTGTAGCCACTTTCTAAGATGTTTTTCCACATCACATACTTGGTAGATGAGATCATGAGATAAACAATGAAATTACAAGAAAAATACTAATAACTCATTAAATTCGCAGGTAAAATCAAATATTTATATTAGAAACCTAATTGGTCAAGTTGTCTCAAATGTGGAAGACGCTTATAATTTACATAATGATTATGCTACTTCTGAAGCTGGGTTCGACATACGAGTCAATAAATCAAGATACTGTAGTAAGACAAAAAGAATTTGCCAAAAAGACTATGTATGTAGTTGTGACTCTTGTGAGGGGTTTAAAAGGGACAAAAACTCTAGAGAAGAAGTTCCGATATCGAGATTGAATGTTAGAAGTGCGTGGTTGTCATGCGATGATCAGGTTCATTATGGAAGATAATGGTGAATGAAAGGTTACTCACCATGTAACAAAGCATAATCATTATTTAGCAAAACCACATGAGTGACACCTTATAAGATTTCTATGCATTGTTAATCCGTTTTGCATGTTATTTAACCTTCCCCTACCCCGCTTTGGTGAACCCGTCATCTTAGTTTCTTAATCTTATATTTCATCTTGCTTAATCAATAGTTTATGCTAGCTTACCCTGTTTGCTTACTTAGTTTCCATTCATTCAAAACCAATCAATTGTCGAATTAAACTAGCTGCTTAAACAACCGAACTTATAAAGCCACGAACCGTCCTTTGGGTTCGACCCCCGCATACTACAACATGCAACTGTACGTCTGTACGCTTGCAAGGCTTATAAATTTAAAGTTATATCGGTTAGGTCACTTCGAAATAGGTCAACTTAGTTAAAGTCAACTGAAGATGCGATCACTCGAGATTAAGTCATCTCAGTTAGTGGTTGATTAGCTTATTTTTTGTTTTTTTGGCTACGTGATTGAAAGTTTTTAATTATAAAAAATGACCAAGAAAAGACTATTTGAAAAAATTATCTTATTTATTAGTAAATGTACTCGTTAATTTTAATAAACATAATATTATGTTTGATTTAAAATTAGTAATCTTGAGTCAAGTTAAATTCATATATGCCCAAACTCAAAGTGAGTTTAAGACAAGTTAATATTCCTATTTCAAATCATCCTCAAATCATACTACAACTAGATTTCATGTCTGAGCGTTACTCGAGTAATATCTTAACTGGGTTTCAAAGTAATTATCATGACGTTAACTTGAAAAAAAAACTTGCTGTAATAGGCATATATACATAATTATCCGAGTATGATTGTTTTCTAGTAGTCTCAACGGCTAAAATTAATTCACTTAGTTTGACACTATAATAAGCACTTCAGCACTACCTCTTTTGTTGTTTTTTATATATGATTTTCTAACATTTTGATTTTTGAGACACTCATTTCTCTCCTAAACTTTAAAACATAAGACTTAATATTATGATATGTAAACTCATATGAAAAAGCCTCTTATAAGGAATTTAATGGTAACATTTTTAATAATTTTTGAATAAATGCATTTTTTGTAAATATTAAAGTCAAACGCGTAACTCGAAAATATAAAACCTCATATATAAAAAAAACGGATGAAGTATATAACAAGCTATTTAGATATTGTACAAGTAATTCGCTTCATATCATTAAAAATGGAGTCAAATCAAATAATTCATGAAAAAAATTGTGATATGATTGACTAAAGTATATAACTATAGTCATATTAGCCAATATGGAACTTATAAGCCTACGTGAAACCCCCCATTAATTGGGAGGCCTTTTTCAAGGCCATCCTAATTAAGGAGGGTGATAGACACTTGTTTTCCCAAGTTTGTAGTGCGAACAAACAAAAAAAGAAGCAATTTAAATAGATAAGTTTAACGTTAAATAGTTAAGCTAACTGATTACATGTTTGGGGATCTAAGTAAGATCTCAAATATACACACCTAAGTTAAATAAAGTGGAGTCTAATAATGTTGACAAAGTAAGATAAGCAGAAGATGGTGGCATGCTACAGTGAGGACCGCTCCCAAGCCTCCATGCGAAAGTATGCACAAGCTACCTGTCAAGCCATTGCTCCCCATATGATCGGAAATCATCACATGGTTCACCATAAATATTTTGAAAGTACTTTGGTCAACTTCAATAATATAAATGTCTATTATATCATATGAATGAGAAATGCTAAATAGAAGTGATATGCCATGATGATGTATGAAAGTACATGACCACCAACTCCACACATCCTCTAAGTAAAACCTGGTGATGACATCACAACACCGTCACAAAACAGCCGGACCGTAATCCGTGAAAATGTACTCGGGACACACCCGACCATGGTACCCGACACTAACCAAACCACCGCCCAACGTCATGACACCACACGAGTCCCTCCATACTCGAGTCACTAACGTGTACGTCCCTCTTGGTGTATGAAGCTCCTAAAGGCGACCCAAGCGTAAGATGGTCATCCGACCCGTCTTACGTCTCCTCAACAACCCAATATCACCAACCAACATCCTCTACCAATCTCCTTCGTAATCACAAGTGTCCAAGATGAATACAAGATACATGTAATATGCTTTTCCACATCAACATAAATCACAACATGATAAAAATGCACAATCCCCCACCATTTTATCCATTTATCACAATTTCCCAAATTTCATGTTATAATGCGGTTCAAATGTTAATGTGAATCAATTACGACTTACCTATTAATAAAATATGATGAAACTCCTAGACTACCATATGACCACATCATTTTCGACTACTCATGTTATAATGCAAGCTGACCAATTTCCACTAATTTCATGTAATCTTAACACACGTGTAAACATTCACATTACTAAACACGAGTGATGAGGCTATCTCACACCATCAAAGATAAATATCTCTATCACATATGAATGTAGTACAAATGGGTAAAATTCACAGGGAAAAACATTGTTGCATGAATTGCAATGTTATGGTTAGATTTCTATCCTAGTCGGTTTATCTTTTTTGTTTGTTTGGTTGGTAGAATGCAAGATAAAATAGATGTAAATAATAACATTAAAGAAAGTTTAGGGGATTGGCTCACACATGCATATACATATAATAGTAAATATTACGATGGAAAATTTATAATAAAGCTAATTGTTTAGGCTTAAAGGCAGCCACTTCTCGATATCATTGCCAACCATAGACCGAGTTTTAACTGCCTCTCGACTTTTGCTAGATCGTTCAATTAACATATGTTTAGTCTAATTTATATCCGTGCCTCTAGATTTATAGAATGAATTAACACATTTAGTCAAAGTTTGTGATCAATAAACTAAGGCTAACAAAACATTACAAATATGTTATTAGAAACATATAAGCAATACGAAAACAAATCTATATTAACATTATGAATTATAAACTAACGCATGACTCCCCTTTTTCCTAGACAATAAGAAACTACTCACTCATGTTGGTAAAGAAAATGCTAGCATATAAAATGTAAGACATGATTTAACAAATGAGATTAAAATGATTATTAATGTTAATAACTAAGATGTAAATAACAAAATGTTAAAGTAATAACGTAAACTGAAATTAGGATTACCGTAATTGAAATGTTTACGAACTTGGAATGTATAACAAATGGAAGAATAAATCAACTTGTATTATAACTTGAACTAAAAAAATGTATTGAAAATACAACTTCTAATGTAAACTAAAAAAAACTTGAGAAAATTTAAACTAAGAGAGAAAATATAAAAAAGTGTATGAAAAGTATGTAAAAAGACTAAGAAAAGATAAAGATTCGATATCTTAGAAGTCGGGTTAAACCCTCCTTATATAATAGTTACAAGTAAAACAAGAAACAAAGGAATTCTAAGTGTGAGCATCCCCGATCGGGGACAAGCCACCCCAATCGGGGTCATGTGAATCTTTTTTCAAACACCTCCTTTAGGAAAAGTTTGTCAAACGCAATCTTTAATGTTTTTTTGTCAAACACGACATTTTAGCCGAATTCCATCTACTTAAAGTATTTCCAGTCACTTAGGTGTTCACATGTGAAAATCTACTTTGTTTTGTTTCCCCTGCAATTCACTCCTCTCAAACCACCATTTGCAACCAACAACTGCCACAAACAACACAACTACGGCCTACCTTGCACTCCCCTCTACCTACATCTCAAACTTCAGACCAAACAAAGCATCATAATCCCATCAAAAGACTCACGAAAAACCCATGACCACTCGTTGTAAACCCAGATTTACAACAACCTTCTCTGATCTAAGGAGCCTTACTTTACACACCAATCGACCCAACATAAGGTTACCTTTGTCCACCTTGTTGACAATCTCTGAAATGCATTTACTACAACATTTCCAACGAGTCGAAGATAAACCTCAAACCGACCTCGTTTGTTATCTTAAACATCGACTAAAATTCACTTAATTACAAAGTGGTCAAGCTCCGACCAAATAACATGTCCGACAAAATTTTTTTACTAATGATTGTATTTGACTAACTATTTTTTAAAACAAGTGTTTAATAATTTTTTTTTTTAAAGGTCGCGTTTAACAAAATTCCGAAACAAAAAAAAAGTTTGTCAACAATAAGAATTTGTGAATCACTCCAAACCCACAAACCCACCAAGTAATAGTGATAGTCACACGACCATTTCACAACCCCAGCCTCTCACTTTCACCCCCAATTGTCCGGCGATTCCAACAACAATAAAACTCCACCAAAATTACTCCCTTATAATTCCTCTCTCCACCGCGCGAACCACCGCAACTCACCGGAGATTATGACGACTATTTCCCGGCGTTTACTCTCCAATCAATACCTCACCCCATCGCCTCTCAAGACTCTCTCTACCTTCTCTCATCCTCGTAATTTCCCCTAATTCTTCATCTAATCTCACATTTCCTCGCATTTTTTACCCTCATTTTAGGGGTTTTCGACAATTTCCCCCCTAATTTTAGCTGATTGATTTTGAATTTTCATGTTGTTTTTCCAGGTTATGGAGCTGATCTTCATCATTCTAGGTTCGGATCTACCCTCGCTCCCAAAGGTGTTGGTCACTTGGTTCGCAAGGGTACCGGTGGAAGATCGTCTGTTAGGTATCTCTATCTTTCACCTATTTTTTAAAAATAAATATTGTTGGTTGATTTACTCGACCCACCGCCTCCCAATTCGCGGGAGCCATTGAGGAACCTGGGTGATGTTATTGGTTGATTGATTTTCTCATGTGTTCAATAATCAGATTACTTGGTGTATGTTTCAATTTGGAGTTGGACATGATTTTGTTGTTTGGGGATTGTGGATTGTGGATTGTTATGCTAACTGGTGTTAAGCTTAAGCATTGTTGAAATTTGTTGTTTGCATACCAAACAAAGAGATGTCAGACTTCTTTGATGGAGGCGGGGATTTAAAAATGTCAAAACTTGGCGAAATTTTAGAGTAGATGACAGTGAATCATGGTGTACCATTTTGTTTGTTGGAAGTTGTGGCCCGACTATGAGTCCTCAGTTGTTAACAATGACTTCAGTCTGTGATTTGTTATGGTTATGTGCTTATATGGTAGAAAACTAGAAATGCTAGAACAGGCCTTAGGGTACTAAATTCTCAGTCTCATAAAGAATTGCAACATTTGAATCTAGTTTGTTTGTGTGATAGTTAGACGAAAGAGTAACATTCACATGACCCTCAGTCAAAAGGAGAACGCTATAAAGGTTTAGTGGAAGATTAAGTGTTGGTTAATTTATGCATACAGTGATATAGGCATTTAAGCCTTATCTTCTTGTATACGTAAAGAGCTGTTTTACTTGATCGTGGTCAGTGTTTCTAGGACAGTGGGAGTTTATTCCCCCCCTCGAATTAGAGCAATGTAGTTGTTCTATTTCCTGGTATGTTGCCATTTCAGAATGTTAGCAGAATACTCGTGTTTCTTACCCTTGTTTCTCTAATCTTGGAAAATGGCGCTTCAATCAGTGGAGAAGTATTTGTCCAAGAAGTTCAACCCGCCTTTCTAGTGCACTTGTCATTTTTAAGTAGCTTTTGCCAATTTTGTTGATGTAATTTATCAGGAATTGCAGTTTTATTTCTGATTAGTGTGTTTAATCATTAGCACTGATTATCGTCTTACAGTGGCATCATTGCAACAGTCTTTGGAGCAACGGGATTTTTGGGACGATACCTCGTACAACAACTTGGTCAGTCTAGATTCATTTGTCTTCCTTACTATATCACGTTCTACTAGTTCTACACTTATCTTTGTGTGTTAACTCGTCTTTGTCTTGACAACATCTTTATTTACTTCAGCAAAAATGGGAAGTCAAGTCTTGGTTCCTTTTCGAGGTTCTGAGGACTCTCCTCGCCATCTCAAATTAATGGGTGATCTGGGACAGGCGAGTCTCTTTAGCTTTTGGTTTCCTCCCTACCTAATGGTTTCTTATGGTAGTAAATTTCTGATTTTTTTTTTGTTTTTTTGTTTTTTTGTTTAGATTGTGCCAATGAAATATGACCCAAGAGATGAAAATTCAATTAAAGCTGTGATGGCAAAAGCAAATGTTGTTATCAATCTAATAGGTTTGGTTCAATTTCTCTTTTATTTCCCAAGTGCTGAGAGTCCTTTATTTTCTTATCGGATATGTATTTATGGACAGGCAGGGAATACGAGACTAGAAACTATAGCTTTGAGGAAGTGAACCACCATATGGCTGGACAGCTTGCTCTGGTTGGTTTTCTACTCTTGCATTCTGTTTGTGGTACTTATCACTGTAGATGTCACATTTCAATACCCTTTGAAATTGTTCTATATTACAGGTTTCATTTAACATTTAAACTGCTTCGCCATCTTCTATTTTTTTTAATGTGGGACTGTTCGGTTCATTGAGGTATACATAAATATTGAGAAATAGGGTATTGTTTATCAGTTCTTTTGAAAAGGGAGTTTATTAGCAACCTCAAATCCTGTAATGTACGGTCAAGTGTCCTTTGTAGAGGTTAATGCTTAGTTGCCCATTTTTAAGAGGCAAACCAAATATTAGTATTTGATCATGGTGCTAAACTTCTTATTTTCCAATCTTATACTCCCTTCTATTCATTATAACCTTCCCTATTGAGGAAATATAGAAACAATAAGGAAATGAATTAAATAAGGGAAAGTATTGTAGTGGGGTTAGGTGATTGGAGAGAGGGAAGGTATTGTGGGGGGTATTGTTATGAGATGGAGTGATTAAAATAAGGATAAAATATGAGTATTGTGGGGTGAGGTGATTAAAATAAGAATAAAATTTTACCAAAAAGGGAAATAGGGAAGGTATTGTGAATAGATAGAAAAATGAAATAGGGAATGCTATTTTGAGTAGGAGGGAGTATTTTTATACTCCCTCCTATTCTATGTATTGTTCCCTATTTCCTTATTCGGTTATTCGGGTTTTCCCTATTTCCTTTTTTGGAAAGATTTGTGTGGTCTAAATTCAATGGTAGGTGGGCCATTGTGTTTTGTGTGGTCCAAATCATATTCCTTATTTTTGGGGCAAAAATGAAAGGGGAAGAATATATAGAATAGGAGGGAGTATAAGTTAACAAATGGATTTGTCAGTGTTTCTCCTTGTGTTTTTCCCCCTTAATGAGGTGCTTGAGCTTTTCAAATGAACATAGTCTAGTCTAGGCTTGGGGCTTGGGTTGGCATCTGAAGGTAGCTTCTTGTCTTGTTTTTAAGTTTCCTGGGAATAGAGTAAGGGACTTCTATTTCTCCCCGCATTGTTCAGACGTAAGAGAATTGTGTGGGCATTAGTTGTATTTGTGGTCTTCGAGTGCATTCGTAAAATATTAAGGGAAAGCGAGCATTGCATCAGTTGACTTGAGGAGTATGTTGTACAATCTTAAGTAATACTCTCTATTCTATAGCAAGTTGCAAAGCTATTTTTATATAGAAGCTTGTCTATATCTTTGTTTTTGTCATTTCAGTAATTTTTGTGTCATGCAGATTGCTAAAGAGCATGGTGGTATTATGAGATTTATTCAAGTCTCTTGCCTTGGAGCATCTCCGACATCAGAATCAAGGATGCTTAAAGCTAAAGCTGCTGCAGAGGAAGTTATTCTACGCGAACTGCCAGAGGTAAATTTCTTACAAGTGAAACTGATCATATATTTCTTCTATTTTGTAATTTATTGTGTATCCAGTAGCACATAAAATAAGTTTGTACTAGGTTTCTTTATTTAGTATCTATGATGATGACACAGGACCTTGATTTTCTTGGTCTGGATGTAGATTTGCTCAGAACAAATTTGCTAGCTATAAGATTGGTTCCGACCGTCACTTTTAGTATGAAATTCTTGGGTTTCAAGTTAATAACTTGCTCTTTCAAGAACCATCATTGCTGTCCTTACCGTCTTCATTGTGGTAGCTTTCTTCAAGCTTTTAAGTTAGTGAGAAATTGCTACTGGCTATTTGTAGCCAACACCCTAGCTACGTTATAAGTGGTGTGATAATCCGAACCTGCACGTTTCAGAGCAAAACCACGATAACACTAATGTTGCTTCAGTAATTAAACTTGATAGGCATTATAGAGTGATGCTATTGCCAAAAGTTTTATGTGAAAGGCCTATTAACTTTCTATCACTAAGCGCTACAGTATTTGTAGGAACAGCGGATTTGCAAATTGCAATGGCCGATCCTGTCGTTGATCAAGCTTAGATGCTGAAAACTTTTGCATTTAAACTTTTTTTGCCAATATCTTACGTGTATAGTTGTATAGCATCCGCCGGTTTCTTGTTTGCTATCATTTCATTCTAACGAAGCCCAGTTTGAATCTACAGGCAACCATAATGAGGCCTTCTACTATGATTGGTACAGAAGATAGAATCCTGAATATCTGGGCGCAATTCGTCAAGAAATATAGCTTTCTTCCTTTGGTCGGGGATGGATCAAATAAGTATGTCTTCATATAAATATATATATTGGCTGCAATTTTGGCATCATTTGGTGGAAGAGAACACAAATTTTCATCTGATGTGTGATACTCATGTATTATCAGTTTTACCGTTTGTACTTTCCTGTTCTGTGGTCCAGAATACAACCTGTTTATGTAGCTGATGTTGCTGCTGGAATTGTGGCTGCGCTAAAAGATGATGGATCTAGCATGGGAAAAACCTATGAACTTGGAGGACCTGATGCCTTTACAATGCATGAGTTGGTAATATATTTAAAATTCTTTAAAGTACCCATTGTTCTTGTTCAATTTTTCTGATGCCTAGCTGAAGTTCTGTTTTAATTACAGGCAGATTTAATGTTCGAAATGATTCGTGAATATCCTCATTATGTCAAAATTCCAGTGCCAATTGCAAAGGTAATGTAAAATACATCTGTGCTCGTTGACAATGTTATAATTGTACTGGTGTCTTCTGTTACTTGTTTAAAATGGTACACACATGATATAATTATTTATCTACCTAGAAGCACTTTACATGTTTATCTTGTCTATTATTTTTAGGAAAAATTGTCAAGAATAATCCCACCTTTAGGTCATCTTCCAAGAATGATCCCATCTTTTGATAATCCAAAAATAATCTCATCTTTTAGCACCATCTTCTTTAAACAATCCCTCTTTAAAAATGACTTGTTATAGTAGGTGATATGAGTGTTTTTAAATTTTGTTTTCATTTCTTTACATATAAATTACCAACCATTTCTCTCTCATTAATTTACTCTCTCCCTATATTTTTCTACTCCCATTTTTATGAAAAAAAACACCAACATTATCCGAAAAATAATTTCTCAATACTTTCAGTGTCACTAGCTTAATGCTACAATATATCAAAACGTATAAACATCTACTTTTAAAATTTCATAAATGTCCACTATAGCCAAAATATACGAAATAATAGTTTCGCCCAACACAATTCCATAAGCTTGTAACGGAATAGTAGCGTCACAAAAGAAAATTTGTGATTCCCAGATAGTCTTGCTTGTAACCAAAACTTGTGACGTCTCACAATCTTTCTCCACTCGCTCATCCACTTGCTTTTGTGAGAGGTCACAACCTTGTGACAGAAATACATAATAGTACCGTCACAAATGGAAATTTGTAATCCATAATGGAGTAAAAAATCAATTTAAGGTTCGATTTTTACTTCGTGATATAAGGCATCATTTGTAAAAAATGGAGTAAAAAATTTTTTAATTAAATATTAAATTTTATATCTTCATATACCTTTTGTCATTTTACAATTTTCATAAACACTCATCTCAACTCTTTCAAAGAAACAAGTGTATATGAAGTTCACTTTGTTCTACAAACCAAACTTATACAACTTGTTAGCAATTAAAGATTTAGTACGTCTTGCTTGTGACGGGTTATCATTTGTGACGGATATTTTGTGAGATAAAATGGATACAAAATGAGTTAGTGGAGAAAAGGGACCAGATAAATAGTGTCGGAGAGAGAGAAAAAGTGGGTATTTTGTGAGAGGAAACGGTATCCGTCACAAGCTCCACAAATGAAAATTTGTGTTAAAGATTATCTTTTGTTTGATTGCAACTCTTTTGCCTATGATTTTTGACAAATAAAGTCATTCTTCTAATATTTGATCTTTGGGATTTGATCTGAAATTTTGTTAAGCAGTTTCTATGATTCAGTTTTTTAAAATAGGCTAAGATGATTTCATTATGTCATGTCTTTTAGGAATTAAATATGTGTTGAATCATGTAACAAGTAAGGTAGAAAGTAAAAGGAAGTACATTATAAGAAGTGAGGGGGATAAAGTCATAAAGATAAGTACTCCGTACATTATAAGAAGTGAGGGGATAAAGATAACACAAATTCTTATTTGCAACGGCACTATCCGTCGTAAGCTTGTGACGGATACCGTTTCCTCTCACAAAATACCCACTTTTTCTCTTTCTCCGACACTATTCATGTGGTCCCTTTTCTCCACTAACTCTTTTATTTCCATTTTATCTCAAAAAATATCCGTCACAAATGGTGACCCGTCGCAAGCAAGGCTTACTGTAAAGATAATGAGTTAAGAGTTTTAAACCGTTTAGTCAGGTAACAAGTAAAAAGGATTGTTTAAGGAAGACAGTGTTAAAAGGTGGGAGTGTTTTTGGATTATTGAAAGATGAGACTGTTTTTAGAAGATGGCGTAAAGGTGGGATTATTCCTATCAATTCTTCCTTATTTTTATAACTAAAAAGTTTCTTTCATCTTTTGAAACATTTTTGCACATAAATGAACCAAATTACCAACAAGGACGGATTAAAACTAACTTCATATAATCCAGTTTCTCTCAGAAGTGTTAGTTAGTTAACGAACTTTATCACGCGGTGGATGAGAATTCTGGAGCGAATTAGCGTGATAAAAAGTAGGGCAGAAAAGCAAGGGAGGCAACTGGGAGGGAGGTGAGAGATTTTGGCCGTTAGTGAGGCCGTAGGGTGGTTATTTGTGGTTGGAGTTGGGAAGGGCTGGAAGCACTGGGAAAAGGAGAGATGAGGATGGATGAGAAAGAGCGAACAAATGAGATTAGTAGGGTAGATGAGTTTAATGGATAAGTTGGTGTCTAGCGTGTTAAATTATAGGGTGTTTACGAGGTGTTCAATTTCTTGATGAATAGCATAAGAATATAAGATGTACGAGTATAAACATTAAAGGTGAATAAGGATAATCTTGTCTTCTGCCAATAATAATCACCAAAAATAAGAAAGAAGAGCACTCAAAATTTAGAAATACGGGGGACTTTTTTTAAAAATAAATGTGAAGTTTTTGATTAGATGTTTAAAGTATGATAGTCGAGTTACTTGATGGCAATCTATATGAATGTTAAGTTCAGTCGTCTCTCTGTTCCTTTACCAAGTATACAATGAAGCAACTCAACGTAATATGGGATATTTGTACTTAATCCAGGTGATGTCCTCACCTCGAGAGATTTTGCTCAACAAGGTTCCATTTCCGATGCCAAATCCCACAATTTTCAATCTCGATCAGATCAAAGCCTTCTCTGGAGATACTTTAGTCTCAGAAAACGGTTAGCATTCTGGTTTTATAACGGTATCATCTCATTCATTAATGATTAGGTTCGACTATTTTTTTACTGTGATCTGGATGGTGAAACAGCTTTGACTTTCACCGATCTTGGTATTTCTCCGCACAAGCTCAGAGGATATCCTGTTGAGTTTCTTTCATGTTATCGCAAGGGTGGGCCGTCATTTGGGTCTACAATCAGTGATAGAGTCACTCCAGAAGCCGGCGCGTGAAATTTGCGTTAACTTTTCTTAGCTTCCTGGAATCATTTAATCGGTATGTGATGCGTTCTCTTTGTCACGATTTTGAGTACAGGAGGCATTACTTTCTCAACTTCTATATGTAATCTTTCATAAATTGTAACAAGGTGGATTCAGTACATTAATTTGAAAAAAAAATGCTGACCATCTGTAGCAATTCATAACTATTTTAGCAAGGAGGAATATCGTCTGCTGTCGGGAAAACCCAGGAGAAATAATAAACAGGAGGATTTTACCATCATCCATGGATTCTCGAATCTTGAGAAATGTTTTTTGTATCTTCCATTCTTCCATGAATATTAAACAAACTTTCTCGCATGAGTTGAGTTTTGTGTGCTTATTCATCTGCGAGACCATCTCATGCTACAGTTGATGTATTTGGAATGTGTTTGTCTCGTGTTCGTAGCTTCTTGACTTCATTGCTGTAGTAGAAAGTTGGAATGAAACCGATTTGCTCAATACAGATCTTGTTGGAAGTCAAATTAGATATGCCCGCTTGATCTCTGCTCCGCCTTGGTTGGATAAAGAAATTCGGAAGAAGGGAAAAAACCCGATATAATTGGGTTTTTTGATATTGAATTCAGAAAAGCGGGTTTATTTTTCCTTTTTGAAAATGGCTCATAAATAAGTAACATTTACTTAACACCCCCTGCTAAGACACTAATGCACGGTAGACATCGGTAGTTGCTAATTATATGCCATTTTTACTTGTATTTTCCCACTAACATGCACAATTTAATTGGCAACTTAAAACTGCAATCACAATTCATTAATTAACTTACATATATGGCAATGCTCTATGATGTCTATTGTGTATTCATTACTCCACTTTCAACTAGTTGTTCACGTTGAATATGGAGTATGTAATTTATCCGTTAAGAGTAGAAGAACCGAAAGAAGTAACATTTGTCACTATCCGACTCAAACTTGAGCTAGACGAGATACTTCCCTATTATGTGAGAGATTTCCTAATAACGCTATTAAAAACCAGCTCTTTGAAGTTTTTGTAAACAAAGTAATACGAACCGAATATATATATATAAAAAGTAATAAAATAATGTTAAATCGGCAATAAATAATGTGTTGATCTGACACTTGACGCACCCCAACCAAAGGTATTTGATGAATTACTAAACAAATCATCATCACTAAATTTAATGTGAAGTGTTGCAATGTTAATTACCAAATCAAGACGTCATTTCCCATATCTACATGTTTCCATCCCCACTTCCTCACTCACTCACCCACTAATTTCAATCCTCTTTCTTTTCTTTCTTTTTTTCTAAGTAGTAATTAATCCTCATAATTTTATCTTACTAATCTATTTCCTATTATATTCCTTCCCTCTATTAGCTAATCTATTATCAACCTGTTGTTAAGCAATCAACTCCTCCCAAATTCCGCCAAAAAAATAAATCCTGATTTGTCATCGTTTTAAGCCCTATTCTTTTAAGTTGTAATCTGTAAGCAATTCTACTTTACATAACTAAAATGGACCAAGCCAAACTAAATTAAATAAAAAATTACGAAACGTCAAACCGGTAAATTAAACTAAATTAAAGTAATTTAAGTACTAAATGAACTAAGGCTATGTCCTTTCTGGCTTAATTCAACTCATTTCAGTTTTGCTTTGTTGTATTTGTTAAGTTTTATTTACGTTTAATCAATTATGTTCAGTTAATCTTTTCATAAAATTAACCTTTAATTCAACTAAATTTATTTCACCTCAATTTCACTCAATTTAATTCAGGTAAGCTCTATTCAATTGATTTTAATTCAACTCGTTTCAATCAAAGAAGACAAATACTAGATCGGAAAGAAGGTAAACTCAGTCTTTCCAAGGTAAAATGTGGACATAATTGAAGTCCAATCATTTTGAGCAAGTAAAAAAAACGAACACTGTAAAAGCAGCTAAACAAGCCATGATTTAGGAGCCATAAACGACATCACATGCCACGTGTCTTCATATTACTCTTCCACCGACAACAGTCCCTTGAGATACGGCGCTCAAATCTAACGTGCACTACACAATCCCCATACTTTCTCCATTAATCTCTCACACCTTTCCTCCACTTTCTCTCTAATTTCATTTCCCTAAACTTAACTGCTTTGACTTACTTTTCCATGCTTTTCTGCTTCAAACAGTTAAGTTTGCTGCTCTTTCTCCTGCTTTTTTACTTCTTTGCTCTATAATTACCTCCAAGTTTCTTACTTTCCTGCTTATTTTGCTTGATTTAGTTACCTGTTGATCATATTTAGTACATTGTAGTTGATTTCTGAAGTGGGTTCATCATTAAATGCTTAAATCACAATCTGGGTATTCATCAAATCAAAGATTCTAATCTGGGTTTTGTAGGGTTTTACAGATTCTAATCTGGGTTTTTGTTAGATTAGTGTTTTGTAGAGTATTGAGTATTGGATCAGTGGGGGAATTGGGGTTTCATAAAGAGACGGCGTCTCTCAGGAGACCTACTCGAAATAATAATATAATGAGGAGAAGGTGGACAATTGATGCTCCATTTCAAATGGTTAAAGGAAATGGAAAGAATCATAAGAGTAGGCTTTGTTTGCTAACTTCATTGTGTGCATTGTTTTGGGGTTTGCTTTTGTATACTTATTTTGTACTAGGAGGCAGTGCTCTCTCTAAACCCGCCACCTTACACTCGAATCCGATCAAGATCGAAACTTTTAATCGGAATTCGAGTACTGATCCTCCTGTAGGTAGTGAGCCTACCAAGTTGGTGATCCCGGATCAGGTTAATTCGACTAGGGATGATTCTGTCGAAAAGGAGGTCAACAATGAGGGTAAATCAATGAATAGTAGTGAGATTGTTGTTAATATTCCGAGTTCTAGCAATGATCTGGTACCTAAGGAGGAGCCTCAGGAGTTTTTGTTTATGAAAGCTCTGAAGACGGGTGATGACAAGAGTGATCCGTGTGGTGGGAGGTACATTTATGTTCATGATCTCCCCTCGAAATTTAATGATGACATGCTTAAGGAGTGTAGGAGTCTCAGTCTGTGGACCAATATGTGTAAGTTTACGACCAATGCCGGTCTTGGTCCGCCACTTGAAAATGTGGATGGTGTGTTCTCTAATACTGGGTGGTATGCTACTAACCAATTTGCTGTCGATGTGATTTTTAATAACCGGATGAAGCAATATGAGTGCTTGACGAATGACTCGTCTCTTGCTGCTGCTATATTTGTGCCATTCTATGCCGGGTTTGACATTGCCCGGTATCTTTGGGGTTATAATATATCTATGAGGGATGCCGCTTCCCTTGATTTGGTTGATTGGCTTATGAAACGTCCCGAGTGGAAAATAATGGATGGAAAAGATCATTTTCTAGTTGCAGGCAGGATCACTTGGGATTTTAGGAGATTGTCGGAAAACGAACAGGATTGGGGTAGCAAGCTTTTATTTTTGCCTGCAGCTAAAAACATGTCCATGTTGGTTGTAGAATCAAGCCCATGGAATGCAAATGATTTTGCTATACCATACCCTACCTACTTCCATCCGGCAAGCGATGCTGAAGTGTTCGCTTGGCAAGATAGAATGAGGAATTTAAATAGAAAATATCTCTTCTCTTTTGCTGGGGCACCACGACCCGACAATCCGAAGTCAATCAGGGGTCACATAATTAACGAGTGTAAGGCGACAAAGGCCTGCAAGCTCTTGGAATGTGACTTTGGGGAGAGTAAGTGCCATTCTCCAGATAGTATAATGAAGATGTTTCAGAGCTCTGTGTTTTGCCTACAACCACAAGGGGATTCATATACCCGGAGGTCCGCTTTTGACTCAATGTTGGCAGGCTGTATTCCCGTATTCTTCCACCCGGGTTCGGCTTACACCCAATACACATGGCATCTACCTAAGAATTATTCATCTTATTCCGTGTTTATTCCCGAGAATATTGTCCGAAAGGATAACATCAGCATTGAGAATTGGCTGCGAAAAATATCGCCCGAGCAAGTGAAGATAATGAGAGAAACGGTCGTTAATCTGATACCTCGGTTGATATACGCAGACCCTCGCTCCAAACTTGAGACCCTCCAAGATGCATTTGATACATCCGTGCAGGCGATCATAGACAAGGTGACGAGTTTAAGAAGGAATGTTATTCAAGGCAGGACGGAATATGATTACTTTTTCGAGGAAAACAGCTGGAAATACGCCCTTTTAGAAAATGGAAAAAGGGCGGTAGGAGCTCATGAATGGGATCCTTTCTTCTCCAAGCCAAAACCAGGCGTGACAGAATTCTGATGGCTCATCTTCATAAGCGGGGTTACAAAATTGTAGAAGAATGAGAAGAATAGTGATCGTTCATGGTTTGGTGTAATCTTGAAGAACGAATTAGTTTCAAGTTTCGACTATCCAGGTACAAAAAGCTTTACTCTAGAGCTTTACATCTTAGTGTTTCGGGTTTATGGTCATGTTCAAAGTTGATATATAATCCGCGATTTTGTTGGTCTGAATAGAAATTTTCATTATGGTTCTCCATTTTTAAATAGTGATATATTGTAATACTCATGATACGTGTATGATCTGTAGTTTAATTCAGCATTCCTTCCAAGATATACAACAATTTACTTCAAAATTGTCATTTTCTTTGAAACTGCTATTGATTTGGGAATTGCCTCATTCCTATAGTTGCTGAAACAAACAGTTTTGTTGCATGCTAAATGGATTTTATGTATCTTGAATTCTTGATGATGCATTACCTGCATATGTCCGTAGTTTCGACATTGGATAGAACAGTATTACTATGAGCAAAGTGCTCTTGTTTCAGGTGTACATAGGTTAGGCTATGTTGTCCTGAACTTTGGTAGATCCTGATGGTTGATGATGTGGTAGATGGAGATTTTGACATTGCTCGGTAACTCTTAAGCTGTGATACTCCGACACTTGATTTGAACCAAAACACGAGTATTTCAGGCGACTCTCAGGCATTGGCTTCTTAGGTAGACTCCGGAGCTGAATACTTTAACGAGTCTGATAAGTACTGAAATGTAAAATTGAGATGAGAAACGAGTTGACCCCAAGGGTTTTGAGTCTCAGTAGTGAGTAGCATTCGTGTCAGTTTCGCGTATTTGAAATTTTGGGTTTTAATTTGTGGTCTGGTCTGTAGATAAGTGAGAAAGGGAAGAATCTGAAATGGGATAGTAGTATGTACGAGTATATTGTTGTACAAAGTGAGATAGATTTGGACAAACGAGGAAAAGTGGTGAGTTGGTGAGGGTACCTAACCTAACCAGACCACGTTGGGCGGCCTCTTTACCGTATCCGTACTTGCCTGCACAATTCTGTCACACACCAAATAATAATCAAAGTCAAACCATTTTAGTTAAACCAAATCACCTATTTTATTATTTTTATATTTTCTCAATCATTCCTTCACACTCCCATCACTTCCTTGACCAAATATCATAAAATGTCATCATCTTTCACAACTTCCCTTATACAACCATGATAAATCGACCATTTTTTTTGATAAATAGTGACTATTTTTGATTTAATAACTATTCTTTTAAGTTTTTATGGCTAAAAATGACGAACTTTTTCAAAGTGGTCTACAGCGGTGGTCACATTTTTGAAAAAAAAAAAAGACCAAACAAACCATCATTAGGGGTCTGCTAAATACGTCTGGACCAGAACCGGAATTAAAAGTTGTGGCCCAACAGTTTTTAAGATCCCAGTCCAGACCGAATTTTTGGACCGGAATGTGAAGGTGGATATGTAAAGTCAAATTCCAGTCCAACCAGTCCTTGATTCACTCCACAGTCCCTGTCCTCACTCCATCACCACCTTCGTAGACCAGTCATACCACCACAGTGCATCTACACTTTCAGTGATCTATACTCGTTCATGCCAACCTCCTAGAACCTCACTGTGACCTCAACGGAAACCTTTATGCCGACCTCAACCGGAGGTTTCATGAGTGGGTCTTGGATTCAGAAGTGGAGGAGATTGATGTGGTGGTCAAGGGAGGAGATTGATAGGGTGGTCTTCTGTGATGTGGTTGGGGGTGGGTGGGTGGGTGGTTTCTAAGGTGATTGTTGGTGGGAGGGTTGGGACAGGCGAGTTCGGGTTTCATGGACATAGTGATGGTGGTGGCGATGATGGGTGCACTTGGACTGAAGGAATGTAATAAGAAGGTTCAGACATGGAAAATTTTATAGGGGGTCGGGCATCAAAGGATCATTACTATGAGACTAGACAACCTGATTGAGTAAACCCAATTACCCAATATTGTGTTTCAGTTATACTCTACTCAATCTCTAGAAGTGAAAATAAAAATAGCACATTACTAAGATCAGGTGAAATAAGAATCCAAACACGAAAAATTTCTATTTTGGTACTCTGAACCCTTCACTTTTGTAGCCTGATGTTTTTACCGAGCCACCCTCATCCCTCAACGATAGTATGGCCCTTCTGGAGGTGGGATAGGAGGATCGGATATATCATCTACATTGTCTTTCAAGTTCTTTGAGTTTTTTTTAGGATGACCGGCAACAAAAATCACCAACTGAGTTTTATCTCAAAGTGAGTTGTTTGGGTTAAGGATGTAAGCCAGTCGCTATAGAGTACACTTGAGACTGAGCGGAAACTGCCCTCTTTACAGCTCTCAAAGGGGAACTTTTGCGAGCTAGTTACTATGCAACAAAACTGCTCAGCTTCGCTATCCAACATTTCTATTTAGCCAAGATTTCCAACTATGCTTAACTCGGGATATTAAGCATTATACTCTTACTTCCAACATGACTAGTGACCCCTATTTATATAAGGTCTCAAATCTGAACTTACCTAGTAACATTAAGAGTCTTTAACATTCAAATCCTAACTCCTAATATTATGTAAATATTACTTCTAGTAACTTAACTAAACATAAATCAACACAAATGAAGACTTCATATAGGTGTTAACCATCAATAATGTTGGGGTTACATTCCCAACACAGCTGTCTTGCCTCTTGAGGGCAGACCACAGGCCATGGTGGGGTCGAAGCAAAGCTTACTTATCAAAATCAACTTTTAGTAGCATCACTTAGGCCTTTGCTTAATGCTTATGTCAATCTCTGTATAATTTATCCACCTACCAGTCAAAAAGATGGTCGACACTTGACAATCCACATACATGGTGCCTTGTGAGTGCAAAACGATGATTTATGTTAACCGTCCCCAAATCATGTTAGGATTACAGCGGAGTCGTAAAAGGGTATTATAGTTTGGACATAATTTGTCTTTACAAATTTCGTTGGCGACTTTTTAACTGCATTATTCAGGTAAATAGAGTTTGGTCCACGTTATGTAATTATGTATGGGGTTGACAGAGTCACAGAGATGATTATTCAGTATTCAGAAACATTTATGAAGTGCGTCAAGTCGTCAACTGAATGCAGTGTTGTGTGACCCCATTTCCTGACAACTGACATTCATGATTATTCCACATATACTTTGGACCATCTCACCATTTTCACCCCTCTTACCCAACCCTCCTTCCCTTCTCCCCTTCAACTTTGGGCCACGCTAAACCGTCCTAACTTAAAACCTCTCGTAAGTTCAGACCGTCTAAACAAGAAAGAGTGGGAAATAGGCGCGATCAAATCTCGATCAACTCAATTGATCTCATTTTGCACACGATATCACCATACATAATGTTAAGAAGCAAAGACGAGGAAACAGTCGGAAACCAATAGACGAAACATTAGTTTAGTATGCGGACTTACATACTAGCACTCCATATATATTTACACTGACTCAACCCCATCTTCACAACACCTACTACAAACCAAAACACTAAATAAACAAACAAAACTTGTGGTAAATAAGGCAACATTAAGGGAGTATTCAGCATCTAAGCTCTTTCTTGTATTATCTTCATCTTCTTTCCCAAACAGGGACTTATATCGGTCTGCGTTTTTGCTTCCAACTTCTGTCTTCTGTTCTTGGAGCTGCCACATTTCACAAACTTCGAATTACTCACATAGAATGAGACGGTCTCACAAACTTATTTTTATAAAACCTTTGCATGGCCACGCGGATGTAACTCATCAGCGGATGCATTCATGTTTCTAGTGTATAGGACTGTCTCTCAAGAGACCAACGGAATCACGATAGAGGCTTACCAAGTCCGTTAGCATCAGAAGTCCTCATGATTTTAAGCCGCTTAACTGAGGTAACGAACATCCTGCATTGTAAACGATGGAAGCTTAACAAAGGTCACAAATTTCAGTAGATGGTGCCACTAAAATTTAAGGGTCCTAACTTCTAAGCATTCTATTTTCAGTAGATGGTGCAACTGAGATCAAGTCGCACCAAGTGATACGTCAATCAAGGTTGGATGCCACAGTTTTGAAGAACGCAGCGTCTTATGTAAACAGATATAAGATGCCTTTCACATTTTTAATGCCATCTTTCCTACATCTCAGCCAACAAGCTTTCAGTTGAATTGAAGTTTAACGGGCCTACTTTCGACAATAAGTAGCAGATTGGTTGCTCAACAGCATAACAAGATCATCAATGGCATAAAAATAAGGACATCTCGAAACCAAACAATAGCTGTTCTTTGCAAATGAGACAAATTTTCAATATTGACATTAATGCATGCATGCCTTCACTTTCAGCTTAGCTAACCAATAGTACATCTACCATTTACAGGACAATGACATAATTAATACAGAAATTAAATGGGATGGTACATTGCATTCAGCATTGATACATGCATCAAGGTTAATCAAAGTTACTGCTCATCATTTCATCAAGTCACAGTAAAAAAGCAAATCTCACTGATACAGTTATACAAACTACCAGAGTAAAACTGATGACCTCAGCATTAAGGTATTCTTCACACTTCATTGTGACTGAAATTTTGAAAGATGTTAAAAAAATGTTTATCGTGTCGAATTGTCATGTCAACACACAGCAAGAATCCACAAAGAAGCATCAAGGTAACATAGAAACCCAAATGTCGAAATAAAGTCCCAAGTGCAAAGAGCAAATTTGTCAATTTAAGTGGTCGACAATGGGACACAAGACGTGAAACATTCTAAAATGTAGAAACATGATTGTTGATAAACATGAAAGGTCCATAAATATGCGAAAGCAACTAGATGGTACATACCCCCAAGGTACATCACCAACAAGCATCCAATCTCCATCTTTGTCTTCATATGTGAGCACGAAGTCAGAAGTTCCATCCAACAGCTTCGAGGGTCTTGTCACTTTCGGCATCAATATAAGCTCCTCTGCATTTGTTTCTGGTAATCGCATAAATCAATCAATAGTTATTTTCCAAACATTAAAAGTAACTTCAAGCTCAACTTAACCATCATCAAAGCTATATTCAGTAGGTTCGGCAGTGAAATCAGTATTTCAGCCGTTCCCATGTTAGGGATGCAACTTGCAACTACTCTTAAACATCACAGATCCAATCCCATAGGCCGTAGGAGAATTGCTTTCAACAATTACGCTGGATTATTGCTACGAGTTTACACTTTCAGTGACACCCCCCTTCCCCCTAGCAGAAGCAGAAACGCATCTAAGCATGGCTGCCTAATTTGGTATGTGCTTAAACGAAAATGTGATAAGCTTATACAATAAGCACCTTCTACATTGTGATACAAATATCTTAAACCAAAAATCACAGTTGGATACGGAATACATAGGAATCAGTTCACAATTCACTGGGATTCAGAGAACGGGTAAGCATGTATTCAAGAAGGTACTCTATCTGCCAGAAACCAAGCACTCAAAAATCTCACTAACTAGCATCAAACTTCTTGTGTTCACAAGTTACCTTTACAGGGGTCAGATGGAAACCAAAACCTTAAAGATGATGGTTGAGGCCCAACTATTATCAATATTCCTATTACGCTCCCTCACCCAAATGCCCGTTGGGCTTGAAAAGTGGTTAGTTTGCACAGGCTCCCCCATACCGTGTGTTGGGTTTTTACTTCGTATTTTTAAGGGGTTTTGAGGTTGTCAGGATTCAAACCCGTGAACTTCAGTCACACGGGTATCAGATACCAGTGTTACAACACAAAGGGGGGTTGTTTCCTGTGAACTATAATGACAACAGACTCTTAAAATGGACAGACACACTGCTACTTCATGGTAACAAAAACATAGAAACCAAAAGAATGCTGCAAAGAGCAATGTGAAAAGAACTCACTCTCAGCACCATTGTTGGTAAACATCTCCTCCAGAGTTTGTGCTAAGGACTCGTAGCTCGAATGAGCAGTGAGATCGACCTTCCTTCCAATAGCGACGCCGTCCATATTCACTTTCACAAACATAGAGCCTTTATTGGCTACTCTATCCTTAGAACAGACATTTCCTTTGTCTTCAGCAAAGATTCCATTTTTCCCTTTAATTTCATCAAACTGTGAGTTATGTTCACCAGTAGCAATTGATTTTGCTTGGTTAGCCATACTGTTCATCCTGTATGACCTTATAGGTGGCCATCCCACCACTTGGCTGTTCACAAATTAAACAACAACCCATCAAAATTCATTATACAGATAACCTCAAAGATTCATCAAAAAACAATTACTACTCTAAAAAGGGTATTTCAATTTCAATCAAATGTAAACAAATGAACGGAACGGTGGGAGTATAACTATTTGAATTACCAAATTAATTATGCTAATTATGATAAGAACATGAAATCAACATCCAAATACAGAAAACCCAACCCAAATAATTAACCAAAACTTACAACTAACTTGTCTAACTACATGGGAATTTAGCATTTACTACCATTTTCCAAATTTGGTTATATTTTCTGATGAAAACCCACCACAAATTATCATATTATACCCCAAAAAACACATAATCAGTAACCCAAAATTAGAAAATAAAATTGAAGACAGTCATATCCGTTTTAAGTATAAAACGGGTCAAATACAAACCACTTGACCATTTTCATTTTAAAGACAAGAATTAGTGTTATCAAAAAGTGAAATTACCTGACACCAGTAGGAGAAGCAGCTCTTTTAGTACCAACAGAAACATTTTTATTACTAACATTAGTAGTGTTAGTATTGATATTAGTAAGAGCAGATTTAGTGGAAGGTCTCAAACCAAGAGAAGAACAAGAAGAAGATGAAGATGAAGGAGGAGAAACAACACCACCACCAGCAGCAGCAGCAGCAGCAGCAAGATTAGCAGAAGAAGGTAAATCATTAGCAGTCAAAATCCTTGGAATTTGGTGATGAATTTTAGAAGAACCAAGACTTAAACCAAGACCTAATTCAAGTTCAGAAGATTCATCACAAACTTCATAATTCAACATTTGATGATGATGATGATGATGATGATTTTGATCAACGGTTGAAGAATCAGATGACCCACTTCCTAACTCCATTAAAGCAAGGTTGTAGTGTAAGAAAGTTGTGATCTTTGAGAGAGAAACTTTTGATATTTGTTGTTGTTGTATGTATAATAAGGAGAGGAGAATGAATGTTGTGTGTTGTGACTTTGTGTGTGTGTGTTTGGAGTTGAAGCCTTGAAGGTGTGTGTGTGTGTTTGTTTGTTTTGTGGGAAATGAAAGGGAGAATTTTAGGTGGAGATAGTGATTATGGTGGGTCCTCACCTTGTCTGTTGTTCTGCCCACCTTTTTTTTTTCTAAAACTATTTTGTTTGCTTTTTTTTCCCCAAATTAAAATGTTATCCTTCTTCCGCTTCTAGTAGCTCCCGCAAAATTGACTTGCTACAATAATAATTCGATCCGACAATTGAGCTCAAGACTTGAACTTGATTTAAAATTTAAGTTGATCGGATTCATATTGCCATACATCAATTAATGTGTTTGTAAATTGATTATTATTTACAAATAATTTGATAATAGTTATCTTGAACCTGAAATAACCCGAAGTCAGAAATTTGAAGTTGGTCGGACCCAAATCTGACTTTGTTGACCCGTTTCTCAATTAACAGTTATATTAGTTCAAGGGAATTCCTTAGCGCTAATTTCTTTATTCTAATAAGATGATTATTTTCAAGTAAGTCCAATGATTTACCTTGTACACTTACAACTTTGAAAAATTGCACGCTGTTTTTTTCTTTTGTGTGTCAATCAATAATTATCATTTTCTAGTTTTAGATGTATCATTTTTATTTATAGCAAATATTACCCGTCAAATTGTCGATGTGCAAGTGATAGAATTGTCCTGCAATAATATTATTATTAAATGAAGGGGACAATATTTATCAAATGGATTTATTTTACACTATTAGTCGGTCCTTCAAAAAGAGTGACTGGAAAAAAAACTTGAATTCTCATCGCAGACGGACATTTTTTGTGTACATTGTAGACGTGGCCAAATTCATCAATTTCGTCTTAATTGTAAGACGAAAAGTGTCCGTTTTAGGCTTTGTTTTTTAAACTGAAATTGTCTGAGTTAAACTCAATGAAGCTGAACCGGACAAAATTAATAGAGTTTAACTAAATTGAATTGAAGTAAAAAGTTAATTTGTAGAGAGAAAAGTTGAATTAAATGAAATTGAACTGACCTTAAATGAACTGAACTAAAATAAGTTGAAATTGAGGGGAAAAAAAGAAATGGGGGAAAAAGAAAAGGAAATAGAGAAGTAAAATAAAAGAAAACTTATAGAGAACACAAATTTTTATTGAAATCGGAAGTATCAGTTTTAAGTTGAAATCGGGTCAAATAATAATCTATTTATATAGATAAGACAAACCTTTTGTTCTTCTTTATACCTTCTCATTTTTGTCTTATTAATACAAAATGAATATTTAACCCGTCTTTATTTAAAACGGATATATCCGTCTTACGGGAGACTAATTGGATAGAGAGAGGGGGTGAGAGAGATGAGGGGTGTGGGTGGGATCCGGATGGATGGAGTGTCAACCGTCAAGTCTGTCACGAGATGAATAGAAACAAGTGGGGTCCATTACGCTCCACTCCAAACGACAAGCCGACAGAAGTGGGGCCCTTACGTCACAGTGCTCAAAGACGTCGAGTCCCGTTTGACACCTGCTTAATACTTCTACCAATACCGACGACGTATCTTTCAAATTAAACTTTCCTATTTCTTGACTCAACTATCAACTACTCCGTACCTTTCATTTCCTACGCCTCCCTACTTAATCCCAACTTTTTTTTTTCTTCTTTTTTTTGGTTTTTTGAAAGGGTTAATCCCAACTTTTAAATTTTTTTATTCTCCTTTTTTTTTAAAGAGGTTATTGTGGCTGAAACGAGCTGAATTGCATTAATTGAAGTAAGTTTAATTGAACTAAATTGGGTGAAACTGGGGTGCTATAAATTTAGTTTAATTAGAGTTGATCAAATGACTCAAGCCCGATGGCCCGACCCGGTACAGCCCGATTTTTTATCGGGTTTGGGCCTAATAGTTTGGCCCAAAAAACTCGTGGCCCGGCCCAAAATAAGCCTGATATAAATATAGGGCCGGGTTTGGGCCAACCTAAAGGCCCGACTTTTGGCCCGGACCGACCCTATATATCACATCATACTAATAATCTAATATCACTAATGCATTGAATTATCAAGTTTGCGGATATTTTTATATTTTTATCGTACACCTTTAGTTAATACTACTCATTTTTTGTCAACTCATAAGTTATACTCCCTCCTATTCTAACTATTGTTCCCCTTTGAGGATGACACAAATATTAAGGTAAGGAGTAAAATAAGTGTAAAAAATTGGGTGGGGTTGGGTGATAAGAGAGATGAATGAATAATTAAGAATTAAATAAGAAATTGTGGGCCACAAAGATTAAAAAAAGAATAAAATATGCGTAAAAGAGTTGGGTGGGGTTTGATAATAGGAGAGAGAAATGAATAAAATAAGAGTAAAAGTTTCCAAAATAAGAAAGGGGAAGAAAAGCTGAATAATCCGTTTTAGGAAATAGAGAAAAATAGTTATCAAACACCTCAGACTTGAAAATTTTATTTCGTTGCTAATAATTTGTTCACATATCCATTTTGTTGATTGTTTCGTATTGTATTATTTTGGCCCGTTTTGGCCCATTTTGGCCCGAGACCCACTTTAGCCCGAACAATTATGGGATTGGGCCAAGAAAATTGGCCCATCATTTTGGCCCGGCCCGGCCCGGCCCGCGTTTTTGGGCCGTTTATTTAGCACGAGCCCGACCCAACCCGGCCCATGATCAGGTCTAAGTTGAATTAAAAGTTAATTTTGTGAAGAGATTAATTGAACATAATTGATTGAACGTAAATAAAATTTAACGGAATACAACCAAGCAAAATTAAAAAGAGTTGAAATTAAGGCAGAAATAACAAGGCCTTAATTTAATGAGCATGATTAGAAATTGAAAATGATCTTGAAAGTTGGATATTAACTTGACTTAATAGACAGGAAGTAGTTTGATTTAAGACCATCCCCAAGCAAGGTCAATTGCTAGGTCAAATTGTTTGCTTGGGTCAAGTTAATTACAATTAGTAGAAAAATAGAATTGACCCAAGGTTGTTGAGGGTCAATTTGTGACCCAAGGTGGAGCAAATTGACTCACCTATTGACCTCTTATGTGTCAAACTCACATTGGTTACAAATTAGAAAAAGAAAAAAAAAAAAGAAAAACTATGTTATTGACTCGATTAAATCGACCTTTTGCTTGGGAGGGTAAAAGAGCGTCAATGTCAATACGGTGAGATTAAGGGTTAATATGTTATCAACACGATTAAATCGACCTTTTGCTTGGGGATGGTCTAAAAGTGACTCAACTTGAAGTTACATGACTTGAAGTGTTCTCAAAGACCCAAATGGCTTAAAAGGACTTAATTAAGACAAAATTTTGACCTAAAGTGAACTCAAGCACCCAAAACGACTCAGCCAAAAATAATTGTATCCACAATGCTGGCTAGACTCAAAAACTACCTAACCTGAAAAATGCATGATAAATTGTCGATCTGACGACCTGCATGATCAAATTATCCATTTGCAAAGTCTAGTTATGGATCTATTATAATGGAAAACAAGACATTCCTAAATCTAAATGTTTAACAGACATTTGAAATACTTGACTTAGATCTATTTTAAATAACCAAAATAAAACAAAGTATTAGCTAACTTAGTTGTTATAAGTCATAATGAATGATATTTATAGCCTTGGTTCAATTTTATCATTAATTCATAACCTTTCTTACTTCAATTACACCAATATAAATAAAAGGGGAAATTGATAATCACTACCAACATAAGTACCCATTTTCACAATCACTATCTACTTAATAAAACCTTCGTAATCACTACCCTAAAACTAACTCCGTCAACAAAATCAATACCAAATGGCCGGAAAACCTCATTAAAGACGTGAAATTTAAATTTCCCTCCTAAAGTTATATTTTTTATACCTAAACTACCCCCTTCCCTGTTATTTAACTCTTCTTCATTCTTCCCCCTCCCATAAAACGCAGTCCCCTTTCCTTCCATTAATCTTCATCTTCTTTAGTTCTTTCCTTCCTTTTCCTCTTCAATTTCAATTTCCCCTAAGGTATGTGTTCATCTGTTTTAATTTTTTTTCGTATCTTCATTATTTTCTGTTCCTCTTCTATTTGATTCTGAAAACCTTCATTTTTATTAATGTTAATGACTTCGTGCCTTTTTAATTTTGTTGTAAAACAGGAAATGGAAGGCAATAGACAAACTAACTTAAAGTGTCACTGTCGTATTCCACCCGCAATTAACAAGTCATGGACTCGGGACAACCCAGGAAGACGTTTCATGACCTGCAAATTCCGTCATTGTAATTTCTGGAGGAAGAGAACAATTAATATTAGAACAAAGAAATTATAAATGGAAGAAGACGAAATTACAACTACTTAAAACTGCTAAAAGTCGTAATTAAACAAGAGAAAGTAATCAATTACCTGGGTTTGATGAAGAAAGCAATCGAAAAGATGAAGAATGCACAATGATTGGGACGAAATTGGGGAAAATTGAAGCCCTAATTTGGTGAATTTGGGGTTTCTGCACTTTTGGTCGATTTTTGAATTGATAGAGCACTTGAGGAGTTATTTATAATAAGGGTAAACTGGTCATTTTATTTTTAAATTCAAGAGACCGGCCATTTGGTATTGATTTTGTTGACGGAGTTAGTTTTAGGGTAGTGATTACGAAGGTTTTATTAAGTAGGTAGTGATTGTGAAAATGGGTACTTATGTTGGTAGTGATTATCAATTTCCCCTAAATAAAACAAATAAATTAAGACTCAATATAATTTGAGTTCCAAAGAGACTTGTAAATATCCATAGTTTATTCCAGTTAATTTGTAGTACAACAGGTCTTACTTGTGACAGGCTAATCCCGTCACGATCTCTCACAAAAAGGGAGAGGGGGCAAAGTAGGGCATCCTTCATGTGCTTGTGACGGATACCGCCGTCACAAATGAAAATTTGTGTTTGTAGTAATCCAACCAAAAAACATACGATTGAAAGTTACCTAATTGACAAAAAAATCACCAATTAAAAACCTTAATATAATATACCCATGTCCTTGAATCTTTACCATACATTTAACTAACCCTATACGATAGGTAACACCCTCCCTTTCGTAGGGTTGTACTTGTGTTAGTTGTTGAACTGTGACTCAACTCGACTGAGTTAGGTCAACTCGGTCGAGTTTACTCGGTCGAGTTAGTCAAACTCGGTCGAGTTAGATTAATTCGGTCGAGTTAATGTAACTCGACCGAATTAGTGCAACTCGGTCGAGTTTGTCCAACTCGGTCGAGTTTGTCCAACTCGGTCGAGTTGGTCCAACCCGGTCGAGTTTACTGTTCCGTGTTCAGCGTCGCGGTGATTTATAAAAAAAACTGTGGGTTAAAACATTATTTACCTAAAAACAAAAATGCAGTTACCTATCTTTCTCTCCCAAAATCCTAAAAAGGTCCTTAGCAAGAGTTTAGTCTCGCCGATCATCTAGCCTAGTGCTGTTGTCATCAAGTAAGTCTCTTTCTTATCGTAAGTATGTCGTTTAGATACTAGTTATACCATGGTTAGTAATCCTCATATTTGTTCTTAGGAGGAGACTTCGTAGAAGAGTTTTGGTAGAAAAGCTTGGATTTGCATTCCTGTGATTTTGCTTTGAGGTAGGGTATGCCTACTTAGATCTGATACAACTCGACCGAGTCCGGGTAACTCGATCGAGTTGGGTCTATTCGACCGAGTTAGTTTATAAACTTGATGTCTTTTAAACTGTAGGATGCGAGCTTACATTTGCGTTCTTTCTTATAGTTACGATGGCGCCAAAGAAAAAAAAAACCTCCTAATATGTCCCTTGCCCAGGCGTCGTTGCGATGTCCTTGGATGAGATAACACGCCTGATTGAGACTAATGAGTCTCTGAATATCGTTATCCCGAATTCAGAGAGAGATAGAGTGCCACCGGTGAGTGCGCGTGATATCAGTAACGCCATGTCGCATCATCGTCCCACTGTGTTTGATGGTACGGGTACGCCAGGGTTACTTGAGGACTGACTGAGGGAGATAGAGAGTGTGTTTGAGGTTGTCAACTATCCTAACGACCTCAAGGTGTATAAGTGTAACACCCCTGATTTCCAAGGAGCATTATGTAGACCTTTCTTAGTTGACAGGGATGCTAATACCATCTCGGTTTCCCAAGGAAAGTAAATATCAAATAGACCATGAAAGAACGATAATTACATTATTACAATGTTTATAGCGAGACTTACATCAACCATACAACACTACTACCTATATGGGTAACTGATGACCACTATGAAACTATTCTCGCCAATACGTCCCGACACAACAAGTATGCCAACATCCAAGCAAACCATCAACACATCCACACCTTAAACTATCCCACTGCTCCCCCTTTATATACATCAATGGATCACCGCAGGTACATATAGGTAAATAAAACACACAAAAAGCATTCGATCAGTACATGCATAGTAATAGGCTTAAGCAATACGAAACAAGACAAATATGATATACAAACAATACCAACACCTTAACAACCACATACGCACATGTCAACCACATCTTGCCGTACGGTCACAAAATCTCATTGCCACCACTGATACATCTCAATGTGTAATCCCTCACTTGCTCGCGGCAAAGAGTACCCAAATCATTAATATGCACATCCTCTTCGTGGCGGGTCCCACGAAGAGTGATCGTAGGAGTGAGAGCCGTTTTCCGCAACAGTCCCACACATATGTTCCACAATCTCAATACAGTCACACTGTCAACATCACCTCGCCATCACAATCATCAGTATCAACACCACACAATATCATACTACTATACAACCACAACAATTACACAATACGATACAAAGCTATTACTTGACCGAGTAGGATCACCTACCTGATTTGAATTGTTGCGGAAAAAAGTATTACTTGTTCTTGTGTGATTTGGATCGTTGTGTTTTGTAGAGCGGTTGGTGGAGCAGGTTGGATTGTGATACATGGTGATTGAGGAGACATAAGACGGTTGAGATACCGTCTTATGCTTGAGTCGCCTTTTAGAGCTTCTCACTCTAAGAGGAACATGCATGCTATGAATTGAGCTTGTAGAGGCTAGTGCACCACTACACCTAACAGAGGTCCGGTTAGCACTCGAGCTCGGCACCACGGGCGTGTGCTGAGTGTGTTTTTACGAACTGTGGTCCGATGGTTGTTGGTGGTGTGACAATACCGTCACGGGTTAGTATGGACGAGGTGCGAAGTTGGTGGACATGTGTGTTGTTGCATATATATATACTTACCTTACATAATCATTTGGTCTTTCACATTCACATGTTGTAAATGAGCATTTATATTATTAGAGTTAACCAAATGTTTTAAAATGTCTTTGGTGAACCATATGATGATTTTCGCTCATATTGGGATAAGTGGATAGACATGTATTTATGCATATACTTTTGCTTTTAGGCTTGGGACCGGTCCTTTTTTGTTTATCTTAGATTTTTGACACTGTTAGACTCCACTTTATGTAATTTGGGTTTGTAGATTTGAGATCGCATTTGGATCTCCGAATATCTAATCCTTTAACTTAACTAATTCAAGGTAAACATATCTATTTAATTTGTCTCGATTTCGATTGTTTGCACTACAACCTTGGAAAACCAAGTGTATACCACCCTCCTTAGCAAGTCTATTTCGATTTGTGATTGACGGGGTAAAGCCATATGTAGTGGGTAAAGTGATCGACAAACAATACATAATATTTGAGAGCATTGTGAGATAGGAGGGGAGCGGTTCAAACATCGGAAAATAAAATATCAAGCGACGAATTTGATTTATTAGTAGACATATTGAAGGGAAGCTTATGACTTTTGTTCATATATAGAGCACGCAATACATGGTGGTATAACAGAAATATTTAAATGAAATTTTTTATTGAGTTGCTTGAGTATTGTTGATGATGGATGGCCGAGGAGGTGATGCCATGGGTTGGAATTAGTAGAAGCAGCAGCGTGAACACGAGGAGGAGGTTGAGGAGAACGCCGCTTATAGGTGCCGTCGTGGAAGTTACCGTGAAGAAGGACTGGCTCCGTCAAAAGTTCCTTACAACAGAAAGAATTGGATGAGAACAAAGCAAAAGCGTTATTGTCTCGACAAAATTGAGACACGGATAACAGGTTACGAGAAATAGAGGGAACAACAAGAACATTTGAAAAAAATAAGAGAGTGAGAGGAGGTTGAGATGAGGAATTAACCAGTGTGAGTAATGGGGAGAGAAGAGCCATCTCCAATGATTAAGTCGTCAGGTCCGTCATAGGGAGCATGGAGCGAGAGGGTGTTAAGGTCGCTTGTTATGTGGTGGAGGCACCAC
Organism: Silene conica; assembly: GCA_029255685.2. Taxonomy (NCBI): domain Eukaryota; kingdom Viridiplantae; phylum Streptophyta; class Magnoliopsida; order Caryophyllales; family Caryophyllaceae; genus Silene; species Silene conica. Next base: position 73,727,585 of record CM055318.2, on the reverse strand, counting down.
TATCAATTAAGTAAGAGGAAGAGGATGTGTTTGAGTTGGTGGCAGTATGAGCGTGTGGCTGACTAGGGCGAGAGTGGGAGGGTGGAGGTAAGGTGATGTTTGGGTAAAGGACACGAAAGTCAGGACAGTCACGTATGTCATCATGTCCCTGCTCTCGACATAATTGACACTTACCTTTGAGGGGGGTGGCGGAGTGAGGTGTGGGAAGCACTCCACGGGTGTTGGGTGTGGAGGACGAGTGACGGTTGTATTAGTGATGGTTGTTGCGGTAGAGCGGGAGTTGTGGTGATTGTGATAGTGGCGGGTAGTGGCGGCGTGAGCAGAAGGATTGAAGGCATGAGAATTGGTGTCGGTGGGTGACTCGTGTTGGACGGTTAACTCGTGTTGGATAAGTTTTTCGTGGAGGGCGTCGAAGGAAATACGGTTGTCACGTGCGCGAATCGCATCGATAACGGGTTTGTAACGGTTTTGGTTAAGCCCATTGATGATTGTGGACGTGATGTCTTCATGGTCCATTAGTTTGCCAAGGTGAGCTAGTTGGCCCGTACAATTTTTGATGGCGAGCATGTATTCGGAAACGGTTTTATGACCATGGGTTATATGTTTAAGACGGTCTTTAAGTTGTAGGATATGGCCGCGGGAAGGGTTTGCATAGGTCATGGATAGGGTTTGCCATGCATCATGAGATGTCGTGGCTCCTAGGATTATGAGTGAAACAATATCATCTAGGGTGCCAGCGATAGCGCCAAGGATGAGTTGTTCTTGACGATATCATGTATTGTAGGCTGGATTGGGAAGGCTGGCGGTTTTGTCGCTGGTTTCGTCATTTGAGAAGGTGAGTGTGGTAGGTGGTGGCGGGTTGGTGCCATCAAGGAACGAAAACAGTCTGTATCCAATAAGCAATCCGGTGATTTGGAATTGCCAGGTTCGAAAGGTAGCGGGAGTAAGTTTGATGCAGTTGGGAAAATGTATGGAGACGAGGGGTTTGGTTGGTTCATCGGAGTTTGGGATGAAAGAGTTGGGAGTGGCCATGGATGCACCGAGTATTGTAAGAAGTAAAAGGGTGAGGATCGATGTGTATCCTGATACCATGTAAATAATAGAATAAGTTTTTGTATTATTGCATATTTTACATTGAGAACCAGGGGACTATATATATACAGGAGAAGGAAGAGATAGGCTCCTAAACCCGATTAGTAAACGTAGTCGGCGTTTTTCAAAAAAAAAAAGACGGAAACTACCCCCTTTCTCTCGTGCTCTCCTGTGTTTCCCTCTCATTCACCATTAACTGTGAGCAACCAAAATCAACCTTGAACAATCACCTTCACCGCCACCGTTTACCACCACCGTACCCCACCAACGTACCCCACCACCTGCCCCCACCACGATGCCCCACCTCTTGCCGGAATACCGTGTTGCCCCTCCACCACAGAGGTATGTGTTTTGCTGATTTTTTTCGTTTTTTTTACGTAGTTGTAAAATCAGTGTATAAAAGGTTTAATTGAATGTTAAATTAGTTTCTAAATGATATATTGATATGAATATATGATTAGTAGCTTCTATTTTGGTAAAAATTAGTTTTAGAATGAGTTTTTTGTGAAATTTGAACTTGTTAGAAATTTTGTTGATTTTAATTCGAAATTGTTGTTTTACTCATGAATTTTAGTTTAGTTGTTGTTAATATGGTTATTTGAATGCATTTATCGTTCGATTTTCCTATATTGTAGCTCGAATTTCTCGGTATATGTCGAATTTCTGGGTAAATGTCGAAAATCTGGGTTGGGGGTTGCTAGACGATGAAGATCTTCATCATCCCTGGGTTTGGACGATGAAGCTCTTCGTCTCACCTGAGTTGGATGTTGAGTCCAAACGTCTGCCCAAGGTGGAGACCACGAAATGCTTCGTCTCCCCATGGTTGGACGAAAGGATTCTTCGTCTGCCCATCATTCAGATCACACGACTCTTCGTCTGGTCATGGGTCAGACGTTGAATCTGATTGTCTGGCCATGGTACGACCATGGTTTCGTTTTTTTTTTTTATTTTGGCTTTGGTAGTCGGTAATTTGCATTAATTTAACCCGTTCAATAGTTTAATTTCATTTATTTTGTTAGTTATATTATTTTCTTAATTGATTTAGTTATTTAATTACGATTTTTTTTTAAATTTATCGAATAACTCGTAAATTTATCGAATATAATTGATATTCGATGAAATTTATCCAATTAAACGTTTTATTTAAAAAACAATTAATTAAACGTTAGAGAATTAATATTTATTTTGTTAGTTTTATTATTTTCTTAATTGATTTAGTTATTTAATTACGAATTTTTATGAAATTTGTCGAATAACTCGAAATTCGATTAAATTTATCGAATAACTTGATATTCGATGGAATTTATCCAATTAATCGTTTAATTTTAAAAATAAATAAATTAAATGTTAGAGAATTAATATTTATTTGATATAGATTAGGTTTTGAATGTTTAATTGAATTGAAATAAACGTTAAATTTTTAATGTTTTATTCAATTGAATTGTTTTTGTTTAATTCAATTAAACTGTTTAATTTGTTTTATGCAGATGACTAGTGAAAAAGATAGAGAGTTGGATCGTATGGCGACATCTGTTATGAAAATGTCGGACCGGACCGTTGGTCGGAATGTGACATCTTCAAAGCGTCGTTTGGTTTCTCAAGCTTCGAGACAGTTGCCACGACATCCACCACGGTCACAACCGTCACCTCAGATGGTTATGATTCCTACTCCTGGTTACGTTAGTAGTGGTCACTTCAGCAGTGGTGATTCAGAGAGGGAAATGGGACGGGAATTAACCATAGTTTGCGACGTGTAGCAGATGAGGGGCCGGAGGAGGAGACAGAGGAGGAGGAGGAGGAGCGGTTATTTCGAGATCCTTCGAACCGTCCATCGCACATACCGATTACTCATTAGATGGGTCGAAATACCTTAGACCGCTTTGTCAGAGTTGGGGAGACCTCATCGAGTGCGGAGAGGCCGAGGTCGGGGATGAGAGATGATTCTTGGATCCTCAGAGGTGTTGTTGAGGGCGGGCCTAGTAATTGTTTTAACTTACAGAGTTTTGGTGGACATGTAGCTTTCAGTAGTTGGACTGAACCCGATCCAGAGCGGTTGAGATTGTAGATTAGGTGCTACGATAGGTCGACAATTTCTAGGGAGATTAGGAAGATGAAGATCTCCGAATATGTGTCTGAAAAGGTAGTTGATAGCGGGTTAGGTGTTTTGCGGGGTTGCTTCACCACCGGTCTAGACGACAACCTTCTGAGTGCTTTTATCGAGAGGTGACAGCCCGACACTAACACTTTCCACATGCCTTTTGGTGAGATCAGTATAATGTTACATGATGTTGAAAGGATTCTTGGGTTGAGAGCTAGTGGTGAGCGGGTGTTCGTGAACAGTATGACCGCGATTGGGGAGGGTTCTACTAGGGAAAATATGGATCTGGAGAGGAAGGTGGCCACCTTTTTCGGAGTTCCTGTTGTAGATGGCCGGTTGTATAAGGGAGGTGGTTTGTTGACTTATGCGTTAAAACAAGTGGTTGAGAACGAGAACGAGCCTAATTCGTTCCAGGCGTATCTCATGATTTTACTGGGTCATACTCTTTTCATGGACAAATCGGGTGATAGAGTGATCGCTCAATTACTGTCCTTGCTTGATGATGTAGAGAATGTCGGTCGATATGCTTGAGGTGCGGCTTGTTTAGCTTACTTGTACCGGCAGTTGGGAATAGCATCCCGACGGGAGAGTACCGGTGTTAGTGGATGTCTACCGCTATTACAGGCATGGATATATGAGTAACGTACTTTCCCCAGTTCCGACCCTAGAGCGGACGATATTTTGATGGACGCCCACTAGTAGAGGCTTGGTCCCGCGTACTTCGGTTTAAGGGTGATCGGGAGATGTTGAAGTTACATCGACAGAGTTTGGACGCGCTTAAGCGTCATCACGTCCGATGGTTGCCTTACTGTAGTCGTCCTTAGGTTGAGTGTAGGGTATCCCTGTACTTTGGTTTTATCAGATTTCTCAACATAGCCGTACTCTCCCGATCGGTGCATGCGCCAGTTTGGGTATCGTCATATAATCCCGTCCCCGATGCATTCTCCTTCTATCGTGCAACGCCCGACTAAGGGCAACTATAGAGTTGAGTTCGCTGAAGATGTCGATCGGAGTTGGGGATTCGATAGGGCGAACATAGATTTTCATCACTGTTCTACTCCTGCGTATATGTCGTTTGAGGTAGAGAGATGTTACTTGAAATGGTATCGGGATGTATCTCACCCGTACTTTTTCCCTCCCGGTCTAAGATTGGAGTTGCGCACACTTCTGATGCACGAGGAGCCGGAAGTCGCCTTGACCGTGAGTCGGCACGTGAAGAACTTCTTCCTGCAACCGACTGAAGAGGCGCTTGCAGATCGTGTTAGGGTGATGATGACGGAGTTGGATCCGCATTTCAGCCGTGATGATGATTAGGACGGATTTTTTCATTAGTTTGTCGTTTCAAAGTATTGTTTTAGTTGTTTTAGTACAGATTTCTGTTACTTTGTTTCTTTCTCATTTTAGTTTGTTTTAATTGTTTTTGTTGTTAAGTTCAGTGTTATGTTGGAAAAACAACATAATACAACTTAATTAAAACCATAGAAGTGTCACAAATTAAATAAAAACAACACAAACCAACTGAAATAAAACAAAGAAAAGGTAGATAACATTAATAAAAACGACACAATACTACTAAGTTTAACGGAACTTAATTATCTTCGGATGATGAAGATGAAGATTCCAGATCTTCTTCATAATCTCCAGCTTCAATTTCTTCGGGTTGGCTAGCCACATATCGATCATATAACTCAATTATGCGGAGTTTGACATTTCCTAGGTTGAACACTTTACCGGCACATAAATCTGATAGTGTTGCATAATCTATCACGGACAGTATACGCTCAATATAGACAAGGAAATCATTGTTTAACCTGCGAAACTCCCACATCTTCTTAGTTAGTGTTTCATCAGAAACAACCTCGTCGGTAACAGCTGGAGTGAATCCCGGGTAGGGGTGTCCGGCTAAGATGATACAAAGACTGTCAATTGGAGGATTTTCTAGCAAGTCCAATACTGTGGCACTTGGAACGACGAATACAAGGCGAGCCACTAGCACTAGTAACTCCGTAGCGATATGATTGATCCTTAGTTGATAAGCTCTGACTTTCTGAGTGTTTGTGAGAACCATTTTTTTCGTTTTTGAGTTGATGTGAATTGAATTGCAATAAATGGAGAGCTACACAAATATTTGTTGGTATTTATAACTAAATAATAACGGTTACTTTTTCGAATAACAACAGCTACTTTTTCAAATCATAACGGTTACTTTTTCAAATTAAAAAGGTTACATTTTCAAATTAAAACGATTACATTTTAAAATTAAAACGGTTACATTTTCAAATTAAATCGATAATTACTTCGAACTATCTACTGAGATGATACTGGCCACACCGGAGGTCGCCCCTTTCGATTTTCTACGACGGCGGTGTGGCGTCGAACCCATCGAAGTGTGCCAATGTTGTATGTTTCTTTCATATCACTTCTCAAGGTGATCGACACTACGATCTTTGAACGTCAACCAGGCGGGGTTAAGTGGGCATAGGAACGTCCTCGGGTGACGTGCATGAATGCAACCGCATTCAGTGACTATGGTGAAGGACAATCCATAAAGTACCAGCCGATTTTCGATCTTTAACTGAGGACACCAATGGTAAGATAGTACTGCAACTCCCGGTCCAAACTTTTCCTCCATCTTCCCCCCTTACGTGACCGATAACACAAATGGTCCAGTTGAACAACGTGGCAAAGACAAGCAAATGGTCACCTCACATCCAATAATCGTCCTCCTGTCTCCGCTGGGCATGTGAAATAACCCGGAAACCACAATGTCCGTCATCCCCAACATCAAACCAACCATCAAAGTGAGCCCAAAGCACCTCGGGTATTCCATAACATTTACCCCAACTTGAAATAAGACTAATGGTGACATTTATTTCCAAGGGAGCACCGGGAGCGCACAGACCATTAAAATCACCTACTTTTTGTAGAGCAGTTGCAGAACCACGTGTTCCGGGTGTGCCGAACTTCCTTTGACTATGCTCAAATCCCGACTTGTTTCTCGTTGTCGAACTTCTAGGACGCCCTTTCGGACGCTCATTGATTGGGGGTGGCAAAACTTCTTCATTCTCGGGGTGTGTGGCGTCCCTCATCTTCTCTATGAGTTGTTTACGTAAGGCCGGATCACAACTTCTCATTTCCTCAAGAAGTTCCTCGAACACGTCATCATTATTTTTCGACATTTGTTCCGGACTATCATACACCAATGTCTCCCAAAAGACATGAATATCCTCAACGTGAACCCTTTTACCGCTAAGCTCTAAAGGAACCAACTTACATGCGCAAGGTAACCCATGCGTCACTTGAATGACATGTCCATGTTGTTCGGTCAACCCAATACGCAAACCAAGTCTCCTCTCGAGTTCTTTCTCCAATATATCTAGCGCCTTATTAGACACATTACCTTGCAACAACGAAAAAGTACGAGGTCTTACCCGAGGTCGACTTCTTGAATCTTCCAATTCTTTCCTAACTTTGCAATGTTGAGCTTCTAGCATTGAGTGGATACGAGACCACATGGTGTCAAGATTTAATTTAGCGCTCTTCAACCAAGATTTAAATATAGAATGTGGTGACTCAACACGAAAGTTGCGGTATTACCAAAATGGAGATACTCGTTGGTAAAGCGTGATATAAAATTTGATGCATGCTCACCCAAGTTGTGGTTATATACTCCGCCAAAGGAACCCACTTCAAAGAAAAGTTCCTCCAAGCTACGTTATACTCTTCGGCCGTATTCGAGTCAATGACTGGTCTCCAACCACATTCTGCATTGTTCAGGATGAAGTTCCTAAACCAAGGTTCGGGCTTGTAGATACTTAATGTTTTGGCTTCGATAGCTCTATTCACATGTCATCGAAACAACAAATGCTTACTGTCGGGAAATACTTCTTGAAGAGCAGTAATTGCACCCAACTCCCGGTCGGTCACGAAAATAGAAGGGCATTTACCGGTGCAATTGAGAATGTCATGTAACCTATTCAACAACCACACGTACGAGCTATGAGACTCTGTCGGAAGAAGAGCACATGCGGTTAAGAAGGAAGCCCAGTCGGTGTGACACCAACAATCTCAATGAGCGGGTTCTTGTATTTATTCGTCTTAAATATGACATCCAATGATAAGCGCGGAACAACTTCACTGCTTCAGGATGTGCCATGAACACATGCGAGATCTTTTTGGTATCTGGATCTTTCTGGGTCCAATAAACATATTTCGCTTCTACCGCTAAAGCCAACATTTGTTGAGCGGTATTCCTTTGACCCCTTATCTCCCGCCTAATTTTCTTTGTTTCGTTATAAATTTGGGTGCTTGACGGTTGAGGTTTTTCAGGAGTTTTCTGATGAAGACCATTTTTTTATATCCCTCATTCTCTCGGGAGAACTCCAGCCTTAACTTGTTGCCTTACGTAGGCTTTTTCCTCGGTGTCCAACCCTGCAAAATGACGATCTCCGTCCTTGTAAATTACAACATTATGGTTGTGTTGACCGCCACCATCAGAGGTGATTATGTTCCAAACTACCATTGTTTTTCCATTTTCGATAACGAAGTTTTGGACGGCTCGAATTCTAATGGACAACGACATCTACTTGACCTCGTACGCTTCTGGGGATCATCGGTTGGAAGTGGTTACCCTTGCCTTGAACAACGAAAATAACATGCTAACAACCCGTTCGCTTTTCGACTTTTAGGCCCTTGACTTGATTTTACCAGAGCAAACCCGTTTTCAAACGCGATCGATTTTGCCCAAGCAAATGTTTCATCACGCGTTTCAAATCCACGATCCGTCACGAACAAAGGATTGTAATCAACGAAGTTCTCGCCAAATTGCTCGAACGAATCCTATTCATTGCAAATTTTAAATTTGTTAGCATATATTTTAAGATTAAATATATTAAATTACGTTCAACGGAAGACAAAAAAATAAATTATGTAAAACCGGTGAAAAATAAACGAATTTACAAAAAAAAAACCGTCATCCATCCATGGTGGAGATGATAAATGTCTTCATCCTCACCATGGATGGACTATGAATGTCTTCAGGTTTTTGATGAATTTATCGGGTTTTTCAGGAATTTTAGAGAAAAATCTTAGAGAGAGAAAATGTTCAAAATGTGTCCAGGGGCATTTTCGTCATTTTTATGAAAAATGCCGACTACGTTTACTAAAACGTCGACTACGTTTACTAAGCCCCCTCCTAAAACTATCCTAATGAGAGAAATACTTAGCCTAAAAAAAGAGAAGATATGATAGACAAAATATACATGATTGATACTCCCTTCATTCGATTCCATATTGCATGTTTGCTTTTTGCACGGATATTAAGGAGCGGATTAAAAAAACTATTAAAAGTACATAGGGAATGAGAAGGAGAGATTAAAAATATAAAAAAAAATATATAAAGGTGGAGTTTTATGGTGGATTAGTGTGGGACTGTGAGGTATGGATGACATTTTTTGTAAATATAGATTTTTAATGAGGATAAAATAATCATTTTCTTAGCCAAATAAGGAAACATGTAAAGTGGACGAAAAAGGAATATTTGCAAAGTGGAGTCGAATAAAGAGAGTACATTATAATATATACTGTAAATAGAAGATTATGGAATAATATCTTTAACAGCGTCCGTTTCGAATACTTTTAAACAAGTTTGAGCAAACATAGCTCAAAGTTATAAACCTTATCGTTAGAGATATACTCACTAGTACATATGGAGTAGAGCCATGGAGGTGAGGTCAAATTCGGGTTTGGGCTAAACATCGGCCAGACTCATGTTCAATTTTTGGCCCTCAAACATGCGAGTTAGTGGGTTGGGGATGAGTTTGCTGAATAGCCTTTGTATATTTCTTCAAATGCCTTATTGAGTAGGTGTGATGGATCGAGTTTAATGGACATGACGACTTATGAAGAGTTATAATACAGACTAGTAGGTTATTTCTAACCGAGTCTATTCTTCTTCTTCCTAGTTTTGTGTCAACGTTTATGTTACATGTACCTAGGGCTGTTAATGAGACGAGACAGTTCGCGAGCAACTCGAGATCGGCTCGGTCAAAGCTCGGCTCGTGTGAGCTCGACTCGAGCCCGAGGTCGGCTCAAGAGCTTAACGAGTCAACCGAGCAAAGGCTGGCTCGGCTCGAAATGCTCGCAAGCGGCTCGAACATTTGAGATTACATAAGATATTAATCATATTTTATAAAAATATTCTCATATTTTATAAAAATATTTTTTCATTATTATATCTCTATAGCATATATATCAAATGTCTTGTTGATTTGCTAAATATTTTTACATAAAATCTTTGAACCTTGTTATTGAAAATATCGGAAGAAAAAAATTTAAAAAATACACAGTTTTATATAGGCTCGATTTGGCTCGAGTTTGGCTCGAGCTCGTGTTAAAGCTCGCAAGCTTTGTAACGAGCGCATTTTTTTCAAGCTCGAGCTCGAGTTTTGGTAATCGAGCACAAGCCGAGCAACGCCAGGCTCGGGCTCGGCTCGGTTCGTTAACACCCCTACATGTACCCACACTCAATACTCGGACAAGAATATGACACTCAAATACCTCATTTTGAACCAAATTATTTATATTTTTCATAAGAACGACCGAGTCTAACACTTAGAGATGTGTCCGTTTCGAATACTTCTAAACGAGTTTGAGCAAACATAGCTCAAAGCTATAAACCTTAAAAGAGAAATACTCACTAGTCCATATGGAGTAGAGCCATGGAGGTGAGGTCAAATCCGGGTTTGGGCCAAACATAGGCCATGTTCAATTTTTGGCCCTCAAACATGCGGGTTCAAATGCCTTATTGAGTGGGTGAGATGGATCGAGTTTAATAGACGGGACGACTTATGAAGAGCTATAATACACACTAGTAGGTTAAATGAGGTATAGGGACAAATCAGTAGACAACCAAAAAGAACAAAAGCAATGAAATTATAAAAAAAAAGTATATGAAAATGAAAGAAAGGGAAAAAAGCAGAACAAGTTGGAAGAAGTAGGGCAAAATGGCAGGAAAAGGTAATGTTTGGCTGTCTCCAAGTCGCTAAAGTTATTGAAAGCGTGGGAAACAACGACTAATCAAGAGTATCATGTGGGATTATTCAATTCAACACGTACTAATTTTATCATTGAAATATGCGAGGATTGTGTCTGTGACTCTGTGGGGGCGTATCTTCGTCTAATTATTTGCTGTCTCGACATTAAGATTTTATTACCTCATGACTCTTGCAGTTTTCTGATACATATCTTTGAGTTTTATACTTTTGTTTAATCATAAACTAATGCTAATCCCACACAAAAATGCAATATTTTTAAATATAAATGTTGTTTCATCTCTTTTTAAAATGTTTACACTTTTCTTTTGTTAAAGGAAAAATAAAGCGAGTGTAAAAATCTCATTGGGACAGAGAGAGTAAGATGTTGGAAATGCTAGGAATTGCCATGTTTATTATTATTAATTAATAATTCTTATTATGATTATTATTGTTATCATCTTGATGTGCTTCATCTTTTAGGTTATTATGGACACCAATATCGCACCCTTTTTTTTCAATTTCTTTTCGAACTTTGTCCATGAATTTCTCCCGTTCTTTATCATCCATGTTTGAATCTATTCTTCCTTGAATACTTTGATGTTGTATAACTGGAATACCAGGTTTATGCATCCGAAAGAAATTATGAAGTGTAAAAGCGGATACGATAATTGACATTTGATATTTCGTTGTCATTTGTGGCATGTTTTTTAATACCTTCCACCTTCTCTTCAGCTGACCAAACGCCATTTCAACCGTCATCCTCAAAGATGAATGTTCATAATTAAAATGTTCAAATATTCCGCTAGGAGGTGCATGCTTATATTCAGGCACATGGTTTCTTACGTTTGGATGGCTAATAGGAGACAAGTACCCAAGTGTATTCGTGTATCCCGAATCCACCAATTAATATTTACCTATAAATGTTTATATATAAAAATAATTAATGTTTAGATAGTAAAAAAAAAGTGAAATACATGTCACATTTACCACATTTAGACGTAAATTGTTTAGATAATAAAAAAATAATTTAGGTTAATTAGACGTAAAATATTTAAATGTTGCTTTTGTTAATTTTAAAACACAAGAAAAGAAAAAAAAAACAAAGTCCATTAGAATTTACTACAAAAAAAATACTTAAAAATTAATATTTTTTAATATAATTGTTTTTTAAAAAATCGCAAATTTGTATTAATCAAACTTTTCTTTTATATTATTATTATTATTATTTAGTATACTTTAATTAAACTTAAGTTATTTCTATTAATTTCAGCTTCATTCAACTCAGTTCAGTTCAGCTCGATTAAATTCAGTTCAGCTCAACTCGATTCAGTTCAGCTCAGCTCAGTTCAGTTCAGTTCAGTTCAGTTCAGTTCAGCTCAGCTCGATTCAGTTCAGCTCAGCTCAGTTCAGTTCAGTTCAGTTCAGTTCAGTTCAGCCCCATTCAGTTCAGCTCAGTTCAGTTCAGCTCTAAAAAGCCAGAAAGAACAGGGCCTGAATAAAGTCGAGCTGAACTGAACTGAAATGAATTAAATGAAGCTGAGCTGAACTGAACTGAACTGAATGAAGCTGAGCTGAACTGAATTGAGCTGAACTGAACTGAATAGAACTGAATAGAGCTGAGCTGAACTGAACTGAGCTGAACTGAACTGAACTGAACTGAACTGAATAGAGCTGAGCTGAACTGAAACGAGCTGAAAATAAGCCAAAAAGAACAGGGCCTAAGAATGTTTTGTCTCACATCGAAAGAATAAGAAAATATTTTTGGTTTTATCTCACATTGGAAAAATAAGGAACTTTGGTTGTTTTTATATACTTAGTGCTCCTCAACTAAGGACTTGTCAATATTGAGGATAATGTGTACTCTTCCCACGCGCCCGTCGCCGCCGTCCGGCCAGCTCGCGCCGTGTGTTTTTTACACTTTTCTACCGAAAACTGATTGAAAATTGTATGCCACCGTGTCGAGGGCGATTAAGCTTCTAAGACAACGAGCGATTAAGCTTCTAAGGCAACGACTATCATACCGTGACACAATGAAGGTTTATCTAATCCATTTTCTTTTATTTTACCCTTTGCAGTAACTTATTTCCATCATAAGAGACTTTGAAAATACACAAATTCTCATTAAAGACAGACATTATCCGTCACAAGCTGAAGACGGATAATTTCCATCTCACATAATGCAAGTGGCAGTATTCCTGAAATACCTCATTTCCTCTCACTTGTTGTTCCATTTGCTTTATTGTGAGAGAACTCTATTCGTCTTCAACTTGTGACAGATATTATCCGTCACAAGCAAGACTCTTTGATGAAAATAGTACGTGTAGGGGTGAGTAAAACTCGCTCCAGACCGGAAAAATGGACGGAACCGGACAGTTCGGTCTAGACCGAACCCGGACCGATTGAGTTTCGGTCCAATTATTTATGTTGTTCGGGTTTCAGTCCGGTTCGGTTCAAAACCGAAAATTTTCGGTCCAGACCGATAGGACTAAATTGAGTCAAAATTGTAATTATTGAACTCTTGACTTCTGAATTCTAAAGATGTTTAATGTGTTATTTTGGCTAGTTATTAACTTACTACTTATGTGTTTTTCTGAGTCATGTGCAAAGTAGTACAAATTAGAGTATGAGTTTTTACTCAAGACTTTTATTGTTAGTTAAATAAGAAAATTTGATCAAATGGCATATCGGTCCAGATGGTCTGGTCTCGGGTTGTCTGGTTTTTATCGGTTCGGTCCGGTCCATGATCGGTTCCTTATAGGTCCGGTCTTCGTCCCCAATTTAGTAGAATTCAATTTCAGGTTCGGTCCGGTTCTGGACCTATGCTCAGCCCTAAATACGTGTAATATTTATTCCATTTTGAAAGGTAGAGAATGTGTTTTGCTAATCTAAAACGCTACTAAAATTTAAGCAACAATTTTTGAAAAAATTGTGACCAAAGTTACTATATACTCCATCTGTTCCAATGAGGTGTTTATATTTGCTTTATTCTGCGAGGAATAGGGTTGGTAATGGGTAGGGTTTAGGTAGAGTCCAGCAAGATCCAGACTCGACCCTAAGTCACATACATTATACCAATACCCGATCCAGACTCTAAAGAGACTGAAATCAATGGACCCATACCCGACCTATAGGGTCCAAATCTGAGTAGGGTCTACCCTAGGATTTGCTTTTTTTCTTTAACTAAACAATTTTTTCCCTAAATTATATCATTTGCCTAATACTCAGACTTATCATTTTCATTAATTTTCTCATTATTCTTAATGGGTATTTGGACGATACGCGTATAATATATTACTGATAACTAATAACAGTCGTCTGTATGTGTATTATTTGGCTTATTGGCGTTCATATGTGCGTTTTTTTTTAAATAAATATAAGGGTCTAAGGATCGGATAGGGTCCAACACCAAAACTCGGACCCGAACCCGAAATTTTTATGTAAGACTCATACCCGAGCGGGTCTCAAAAATTCAAACTCATACCCGACCCATTAGGGTGAGACCCTGAGGGTCTGAGTCGGGGACCCGAGTGAAAAGTTAAGAATGATTGAACACCTAAGAGGGGAGGAGGTGAATTAGGTGACCTTTTTTTAAAAAAAAAAAAATCTCGATTACTTGTATAAAATGAAATACAAGTAAATGATATTAAGTACTAACTTGAGAAACTTAATGAATAATAAGTTCCCAAAAAGGTACAACAAGTCTAAGCAACAGTATGTGGGACTGTTGCACAGCACTGTCAGCGAGATTAGAAAAACATATGCGAAGGATAAATAAAAATAAGAGTAAATGAATAAACAAACGATGTTTTAAAAATTGGTTTAGCTCCTACTCCGGAGCCTACGTCCAACCGTTATTTTATTGCTTGTTTAGAGAGTTACTCAAACTTAACTAAACCTCTTATAATGAAAATAACTCGTCAACCTACTCCGGTTGCATTTGCTCAAAGCTACTCCGCTTCAAGACTTGGACTCAAACTTAAAGCTACTCCGCTTCAAGAGTTTATGAAGTTCTATCTCTTTGGTTTACAGGATCAGAATCTCAATGGTTCACTTAAGAACATGAAGATTATAATTAAGATCTAAACACGAGAATCATGAAACAAACTCATTATGTCACAGTGCAGCTTACTGATACATGGAGATTTTACAGCTTTGAAAAATACGTTTGAAGACTTTAAAAACTGAAAACGTTTTGCAAAACCCTTAAAAGATAAACTTTAAAAGAACAAGTAATTTGCAAAAAGAACAACTTGCATAAATAAGATTTAATCTTTTTGTGGAAGCTTTGCAATAAGGTTCTTTTTGCATTTCCTATTTGTAAAGGATACCTTTTTAGAAAACACAAATTCTCATTTGTAACGGGTATATCCGTCGCAAACTTGCGACGGGTATTATTTTATCTCACAAAATATCCACTTTTTCTCTCTCCCATGTGGTCCCCTTTCTCCACTAACTCATTTTCTATCCATTTTATCTCACAAAATATCCGTTATAAATGGTGACCCGTCACAAGCAAGACTTACTGTTTAGAAAAACAGAAGAGGACACTTTGCAAAAATTTTGAAATAATTTTATTTATAAAATTCTCCATACGGTATCAGATGCAACAGTCCAGTGAACTGTTGCATGACTAAGCAGTCACATGATTTTAATGAGAATGTTACACTTACTCTTACAACATTTCGACTAATGCTAGGAGATGTATCTTTGTTCTTGACTTGTGTCTACTTTAATTGATCATGTCGAATCTTTTACAACATTTCGACTAATGCTAGGAGATGTATCTTTGTTCTTAACTCGTATCTATTTCAATTGATCATGTTGAATCTTCTTACAAGCCCATTTGATTGCCTCAATCATTTGTCCACTTGTTTGCTTCAATCGCTAAACAATGTTAACTAAGAGCAAACAATCAAATACCAAATGAACTTGTCATCATCAATCTAAGTGTTCTAACACCGACCCACTGCCATCCCTAGTGAGGACAAATAAAGCAACTATAAATATATCACTAGAACAGAGAGAGTATATTTTGATATATGATTAACTATGAGGTAGATATTGTATGATCAATTAATTAGAAGATAATTTTATAGTAGAATATCATTTGGACACGAAAATTAAGCGGACAATTTCGGAGATTTGTTAATGTTTTAGTAAAAGGGAATTATTTATGCATTTAAATCTACAATTCATTTATTGTTTCTCATCATTGTATTTTGATTTAAGAAATTAAAATTATGTCTATAGTACATGCTAAAAATACAAAGCTCGATTTTAGGAAATATGTTTAGGTGGGAAAATAGCTTCTCGTATTCTTCTAGGGCGTGTTTGGTTGGGGGGAGGGTTTGGAATGGAATGGAATGGATTTGGGAGAATCAAGTGTTTGGATGGCTTGGTTTGGAATGGAGTTAGATACTTGATGTATTCTAATTCCATTTCAACCCCCTTGAATCTCATACCTTACTCTTCCCCCAGGTTTCCCACTCCATTCCTCCCACAGTTGAAAAATAGTCAAACCAAACAAGTTTAGTGTGGTATGGGAATCTCAATCCATTCCACTATAGTAGATAGGAGATTTATGTGGTTGTTGGATTTGTGCCTTGAATATATTTGCGTGGTGTTTGTGTATGTTGGTGGTTTGGGTAAACTTCGGGATGAAGTTTTTTTAAGAAGACTGTAATATCCTGATGTATTTTATCATTTTATGGCATGGTAAATGGATAGTCAAACAACATGTCTATAAATAAATTTTAAAATGAATTGTTTTATAAGTAATTTGAATAAATCATATTTTGTAATTATTTGTATATTATATTTATTTATAAGTTATAGTTCCTTTCTTATTTAATAAATTATATTTATTTTAATATTATTTTAAATATCTTTATACCTCTATTTGTATAATGCTATCATAGTAATAGTAATAATAATCATAATGAAATAGTAAATAATATAATATAATACTACTACTACTAATAATAATTTTGCATATAATAATAATAATTATTATTATAAGATGTAATATAGTATATTAATTATATGTAATATAGTAATTACAATATTTAATACTGTATAGTATAATATGTAATATAGTACGGCGTAATATTTATAATATAGTGATATAATATTAATAATACTATTTCTATTTTTTTCAAATTAGTTGTTTATTAATCTAAATCAAATAGCTTCATTATATAAGCAACAATTAACATCACAATTATTCACAAAAGAAGAAGAGAATAATCAAATTTTAACACCTTATTTGCCTCATGTAAGTTTCGTAAAAATAGACTTATAATTATATTGTTTTTAATAATCGTTTTAATTCCGGCTTAAATTAAATAGCTTAGTCGTGACCATGGTACCTTGACCTTGAATGACCAAGGTCATTGTGACCACCTTTAACCTACTAATATCATCATTGACCGACTAGGGGTGGTGGTTTGACCGTGGTGTTTATAACTAATTTTGCGATTGTCTTATGTATATAATTGAAATCACAAGCTAATCTGACCTACATGACTTGTGTTTGACTTGATCGTGTCTATGAGGGTTAGGGGTGGCCTACTGGGTGTAGTGGGACCATGGGAACCACCGTAGGTGGTGGTTTAAAAAGAAAACAGACGATTTGCATTGTTGGTTTAAGACTAAATTATCTTGACATATAGACCACGGTGGGGGTTGACACTTATAGGGTTGTGTTAATCGGTGGTAGAGAGGCTATGTGGTTGGTTGGTAGTGGTTGGTACGGGGGCTACCGGAGTTAGTCAAAACAGGGGATTTTCGGGTACTATTTAAGGGTGCTTGTGGTGATTGTTCTGGTGAATGTTGGACCATGGCACTACAACGAAAACTGAAACGGGCGACAAATATTGGCGAATGAAATCCGTCGCCAAACACCTATAGGTGACGGAAAACAGTCGCCAAACACTTGTCGCTGACTTTTGTCGCCAAAAAAAATCGGGAGACTGAAATCCGTCGCCAAATTTGGCGACAGAAGCGGTAGTCGCCATACATACAATTTGGCGACAGACATGGCAGTCGCCAAATTGGCGACAGAAATGAAGTAGTCGCCAATTTGGCGACAGACAGTCCGTCGCCAATTGTCCCAATCCGTCGCCAAAGTGCCTGACTTTCCATGGGCTTTGGTTTTTGTTGCTCTGTTTTGGCGACTGAATTCAGTCGCCATTTACATAATTTCAGTCGCCAAAATTCCTGGGCATTTTTCATGAAAATTCATTTTGTTTCTGCCAAATCCAATGCGAAATAATTTCAGTACACCTGCAACCACAAAGTAACCAGCAATTGGTGACGAACACCTTTGGAAACAACAACCAAATCTCCTTTTATAGAAAAAGAGAACCGTTATCAAATTACAAGAACCCGTTATCTAAACTAATAAATCTCCACGTTCGACAATTTTTCCTAAGTTACTAAACTAAGTAACTGCTTGAAATCCCATGCTAGCTCCACTACCGTCGCCTCCCTTTCCACTTGGATCGTTAGGATCTTCATTAAATGGCCGTGAACCGGGGTTGTAAGAGTACAAATATGTCTCCATGGCCTTAAGACGTTCTCTTATCAACCGCATTTCCTCATCTCTTTCCGCTCTTTCTCGGTCAAGTTACGGGCCAACAAGAGTAATTCTTACCAAATTGGGTAAAAGGACTAAATCCATCCGTACACAAGCCAAGTCGCACATTCCGGGGTTCCTCGGCAAATTCAGGATAGATTTGATCAAATCGTTTCCATTCTTCCCCGTCACTTGGATGACACATCTTCCCCGGAGTACGTGGATTTTCTTTGTGCCATGTCATTTGTTCGACAAGTTTTTTGGTAGAATAAATTCTTTGAAGTCTAGGGGAAAGAGGAAGGTAAATTAATTGGTTTTCTGCTATTGGTTTCTTACACTTTTGACCCCTATTACCACTCTTGTTGCCTTTCTTCGTTTTGAAAACAACATCTCCATCGCTTGTCTGAAATCTATCCCTTCCACATTTTCTGCACTTGTCAAGTAACGCATCATCTTTCCAAAACAACATACATCCTTCGGGACAAGCATCGATCTTTTGATGTGGTAACTGAAGACCTTTAACTATTTTTTTGGTGTTGTAGAAACTTCGAGTCATGACGTTATCTTCGGGGATAGCATCCTCAAGGAAAGAAGCAATACCATCAACGGTAGGAAATGGCATATTATACTCACACTTCAAGGTTACTATCCTAGAGGCGGCTTGTAATAATGACATTCTGCTCCCTTCGTATAAAGGTTGTTCCGCAGCTTTTAACATGTCAAAAAAAGCCTTTGCTTGGGGATTTGGAGGTTGCTCTTCATTCAAGGCTACACGGTCATCGTCATTATTGGCTACATTAAACTCCAAGGCATCAACAACCATATCTCTATATGGGTTTTCGTCAACATGTTCGATGTGAGGTTGTTCGTGAATTGGGGAATAGGCTTCTCTATGAGAAATCCAATTATAATAATTTGGACGAAACCCATTTGTATAGAGATGTTCTTGTACCTCAATGACATATAGGTATTTCATATTTCGACATTTGCTACAAGGACACCTAAGTTTATTTTCTAACGAGTCATATTCCTCTTGTTGCTTAGCAAACTCAATAAACTCGGCAACACCCTCTATAAACCTAGCATTAGAACGTCTCTTCTTAATATCTAATAACCCTCCATCATACATCCATGAACGTTCCAATCTCTTCAGTTTAATCTAAACAAAAAAACCCAAAAAACAATTTTCAACAATAAAAATACATATATCTAAATTAAAATTACACTCACTTAATTGAAGAACAACCTCAATCACATAATAATAACAATTTATTAACAACAATTTCCAATTATACAATTAACCACAAACTTATAAGCTAATTTAAGACGGTCTTAATAAGCTAGTATAATCTAACTAACATCCTAATAAGCTATTAAACATCCTAATCGACTACTTTAATCTAATTAACCAACATCAATAAGGCTAACAACATCGTCTTATACAAACTTCTTATAAACCCTAACCCACAATTATCTAATTAATATGCTAATTGGCTTCTAATACCTAATTAATCACAACCTAATAAGCTAAGACGGTCTCAATAACCTACTACAATCACTAAATGCACAAAACAAACCAACAATCAAACAAAAAATTGAAATTGAAATTGAAATTGAAATACAAGAGAGTATACAAACCTTAAATGGGTTGAATGAAGGTAAGAACAAGTAGGGTGGTGGTGGTGGTGGCCGGAATCCGGTGACAGTGGTGTTGAGGGTGGCCGGAACACGTAGGGTAGGGTGGTGGTGGTGGTGGTTTTCGCCGTTTGTGTGTTTGTGTGTTTGTGTGTTTGTGTGTGTGAATTAGGAAAGGGGAGTGAATTGCTGCTGTTTGTATACCGTGCTTTGGCGACGGATTCACCAAATTGGCGACTGAAGCTTTCTGTCGCCAAATTTGGCGACTACTTTTCTGTCGCCAAAATGAGCATTCTGTCGCCCGATTGTGTCGGTGGTGGGAAATTTGGGGAAAGGGTTCTGTCGCCAAATTGGCGACTGATTTCCGTCGCCCGAATTTTTATTCAGTCGCCAATTTGGCGACTACCCTTTGCAGTCGCCAAAAACTGTCGCCCGATCAAGTTTTTCTTGTAGTGTGGGAAAGGTACTGATGAGTCATATTTGTACAGATTTTTATACCTCCTCTTAACATCTTTTGTTACGGTTTTATGATTAGAACTAATGTTTATTTGCCATATCTAGTAGAATATCGATACTTCCGCATTTGGTGTTTAATTACAGATTGGATGCATTTGAGGAGCACAAGAGTGACTTAAAGCACCGCGGAGTCGATAAAACAAAGCACGAGAAAAATATCCAAGAACTAAGGAAGAATAAAGGAAAAGAAAGGAGAAAACAAGAAGAATATGCCAGACCAAAGGTCCCTCGATCGAGGACGTGCCCTCCTCGATTGGGGAACCACTCAGCGGTGGGCTTCTTTCCAAGAAACTTCCTAAGTCGGTTTATGCTTTTTTTATTTAAAAAAACCGTGCCCCTTAGCTTATTTACGAATTTCCTACCCTAGTTTTAGCTTTTCTATCTTTCTTTACCTATTCTACATACAACTCTCTTAATAAAATTAGTTTTAGTTTAGATCTAGCTTTCAATTTATGCAATTTCCATCTTGCCCTAATTACGGTACTCTTTAATCTTTCTTTTAACGTTTTTCTAACGTGTACCCTAAGGGCACACGTTAATAATTTAATGTTGTAAGATTTACAATATATTCTCATTAATTATGGTAAAAATGAGATTATACTTGAATATCTTCTGAGAATATCTTATAAATATTTTCACATTTAAGTTATTAATGTGTGCTCTTTAGGGCACACGTTAGAAAAACCGTTGTTTTAACTAAACTTTCAGTTATAGCTTTGTATTCTATAATCATGTTATCAATCATGTTCTTTCTTTGTTTCGTTGTTGTTGTTGTTGTTATCGGTATGCGTAGCTAATTTAGCCATCTATTGAGAATGTCAATCTAGGTTTTGTTTACCTTGTAATTTAATAGTTAAATTGTCTTTTGTTATTGTCTAATATATCGTCTTAATCGTCTTAAATCTAATTGATTAATTACCGACCGGAGTTAATGAATTAGTCTTGCATATTAAGATTATCACCGTCCGGGTTAAGACTAATAAAGGCAACGATATCTTAATAGACATAGTTTAATGATAGCGACTGCATGTATGTTAATCTATATCTAAAGGGATTACTGAGTCGACCGATCATATTACCTTCAATAGTATAACTAGCCATGTCAAAGATTAAATCTCACTCCTGAATGACTACCTTATTAACCTGATCCCTAGACTTTCTCTTATTATTGTTTCTTATCTTTATTTCATATTGCTAGTAGTTTATAGAAATCAACCCAATCAATCAAACTTGTGACCCCTTAAGACAATCTTAAATAATTGCAAATAGATATTAGACCTCGCCTCTCTGTGGATACGATACCTTACTTACTGTTTGGAGTTGTTAGCAGTAATCTAGGTTTACTTTGAATAAGGTGATACGACTTTAGCCTTATCAAATTTGGCGTCGTTGCCGAGGAGGCAACTAATTTCTATTTGTTTTTAATTATTTTTTCTTTTTTGTCTCAAGGAGCATTAGTTCCTTGAGGCAGTTTTTACTCTTTTCTTGTTATTTCTGTTTTTACCTAGGTCTAACATGTTTCAGATTGTTCTTTTCGATCCTGAATCTGAGATAACCCTCCTTATGGACAGAACCTTTAGAGAAGAGAAAGTCAAGTGGAAGACTTGAGTACATTTGACTACGAGCGGTATACTTTCGCAAACAATCCATTCTTTGAAGAGGACATCCCAGCTTCTACATCTATCCCTCCTGAAACGCTCAGAATGTCGACTCTTGCTAGTCATTCCGAGCCCATTTTTGCCTCTATTCCCAAGGGTTTAAAACTCCCAACTAGGGATGACAGTGTCACTCTGACCCTGTGGATATCCATCCATCCAAAATTAAAGCGGTGGGATATGGATGACAATTTTTTTTTTGAATTTAGGGTGGGATATGGATATGGGTGAATTAGGGAGTCTATCACCCGCTTAACCACCCGATTGATATCCTAAATTAATATTTATGATAAATATTTTAAATTAAAAAAATAATAACTTAACGTTGTTGGAGCTAGCAGTGTCCTCCTCAGTTAGTGCGACAACATGAATAAATCTCTTAAAGGTTCACATGGTATACTTTGTATTTTAATCAGTTGATTCACGTTTATCAATAACGGTTGGCTTGCTAGAAGTTTGACGTTATTGTCATACAGATGGCGGTAATCAACTGGTCCCTAAAAGTCACACCTAAATGATGTAATCTGAGAGATATGATTAAATGAAAATGTAATCATATTGATACCTTATACGACTAAACGGTTAGTCAATGTAATTAATGATGATACGATTATTTAATACTGATTAAATAATATTAGCTGGGACGAATTAAAATGTTAATTCGTAATTAAATATAAAATGTTATATTTATTTAGTGTGTGTGTAATGTAATTATTTAATAAAGATTAAATAATTTAGTTAAATATAAACGGTTATATTTAATTAGTAAATTATAAATATACGATATTTATAAGATAAACATTATACACAAGAGAGGATAAAAACTGATGTCATGTAGATAAAAATTGGTCAGCATTGGGAGTGTTCGGTTAGTTTGAGTTGTTACAAAGTTTTAGTAGTAGTTTAGGTAGACTCAAATACGGATTTGAGAAATCCTATCTAAACTCTGCAAGGTAGTTAAGGTTATGGGATAAGAGTTATACTTATTAACAAACACCACCTACTACTATAAATACAAACCACTCGGCACCCTCATAAGGCACGAGTTCCAACGCAAAAACGCACTACTCCCTCCTCTCTCTAGTATTCATCATACACAAAAATTAACAGTAATTTTTTGCAGTTTCTAGCTCAAGAAAAGTTATTTCTCGGAGCGTCTTGGGTGCAACAATTAGGAGGATATCTACTTTGATATCTGTTCTTAGGCCTTATTGCAGGGACCAAAGGTTGATTCTTTATCCTTATCTTTGTATCCTGTTATTTATTTATGACTATAAAATTTTATTTTATAATTTCGTTATAATCCTTCAATTATGCATTGGGAAGTATACAGATACTTTCCCACAAAAGTTTCTTTACAAAACACTTTGTACGTTCTATTTAGTTTTTCTTGTCAAAGCAATCGCTAACCTTCTAAGAGTCTAAAACCTCTAGTCCACACCACTACTTACTAATTATTGATACGACAATTTTAAATTTCAATTTTTATCCCAAAATATTCATTCTTTTTGCGGAATCTCATTCACATCTCAATTTTTTTGACATTTGATTTGAAATTGGTATAATTTTACTCCAATATTTAAGATGGTTGATTTGATAAGCTTTTAATTTAACCATCTAAATTTTTTTTTGACAAAATATTGACTTTAAATTTTAAAAGCGTGAAAATATCCAACGGGTGCCCGCTTCACCCGGTGGATATGGATATGGACGGATGAAAACATAAATAAATGGATGAGGGTGGGATATGGATGACCGTAAATTAAATGGATATGGATATGTATATGGCTCCACCTATCCATATCCTACCCATTGTCATCCTTACTCCCAACCACTGATAAAGGGACGTTTGAAATCAAGCCTTCTTATTACATCAGTCTTGTGGAACGAAATCTTTTCATGGCAAGGTTGGAGAGGATCCAGCCAAACACATGGAGGCATTCGTCACATATTGATGTTCTATCCCTTTAACAGCTGGAGTGACACAAGACCAAGTCAAATAGACGCTATTTCTGTTCTCCCTACGAGATGACGCGATAGAGTGGCTGCGAGTTGGATATGGAGATAAACTCCATCAAAGACTAGAATTCCCTTGCCTTTACCTTTTACGAAAGGTATTTCCCTCCACAAAAGATAAATAATCTGAGAGGGCATATTAGGTTCAAACAAAGCCCCACCGAAGATTTGAATGAAGCATGGGTCCGTTTTAAGAGGCTAGTACGATCAATTCCTCACCATGGTTTCGAGATCTGGTTCTTTTGTAACCAATTTTACAATGGGTTGTATGTCGATCACCGTGCCTTGCTGGATTCTACAACCAATGGTAGGTTCTAAAACAACACCCTGGATGATCGAGCTTGGAAACTAATTGATGAAATGACCACCCATACCTCTGAATATGGCAATCCGAGAGGTATTACTAGAGGAAGTGGTTCATATGGAGTTATTGCAGCTCAGTTAGAGGCTCTCATGACTCAAATTGCAGAGTTAAAGACTACCCAATCCTTGGGTAAGCAACAAACAGTTCATGCCGTGGTTCATCAAGATGTGGCGTGTGAAAGATGTGGCATTGATGGCCATATTGTAGCTAGGTGTATGAGTTCTATTGATCAAGTGCATGCCTTCTAGTCTTTAAGATAAGGTGTTCCTTATTAACAACCCACCTATATTGCTCCTCCCAATCGTGGTAATCAACCACCACCAAGAAACTTTCAAAGGCCGAATCAAGGGGGTTTTCAATTAATGCAAGCTCCCCCTCCACTTCCGAGTAATGAAATAGCAGAGATGGACGAAAGCTTTGTTGCAGCGAAGTTTGCAGATTCAACAGAAACAGACTACCCAAATTTCTGAGCTTATACCATCACATGGCAGTAATTAATGTTAAACTCTAGCAAGTCAATCATTAACGATTAATATTGATTAGTCAACTATATAAAGGAATTATCCCTTACGTATTCTTATTATGAGATTTTAGTTATGATACTTAAACCATGTGATCGCACTATTGTTGAGGACACTTACTCCAACAATTTTCCACTTGTCCGAGACAAGTGTGCCTCACCAATTTTCTTGTCCTATTAAAATCTCCCACTCTTTGCAAGATATATTACATGTCATACTTGCAATCGATCTTATCTATAGTGGTTTCCTCGATATGGAGAGTAACTGATTGACCGAAATTTATCTACCATAGATACCTTTCGAGCTTGGCCACACATATCTAGTTCATTATCCTCGAGTGACCCTGAGATTTTGAACAACCTTGAAAAGGGGTGGACAATTCCTGTCGGCCTATTCCCTTTGAATACCCACAACTCATCATGGACTAAAATATGCCCACTTGACCCCTTTTACGAAAAGTCGTGGAGCAAAAATCAAAGCCAGTCCGAAATTGTGTCACCTTGCGTGAATAGTCTCTAGTCAAATAATTGACTCATCAAGAATACTATAGCAGCTCTCGCCGCGACCAGACTTAATATAAAATTTTCAAAACTCTATAAGCGGTCACTGCTCGACAAAGTGTCTCTTAACAGTCTTCCTATGTGATCGACTAGTCATCTCATATGACTTTATTATGACATTTATTTGAACTTGTCATCAATCACATCACACTCTAGTTGTTTCGAGACGTCACCTCGTACAAGCTACTATGGGCGGAACTATGCTAATCCGGTTCACTTTAAAAGGGATCAATATGGTCATACCAACCCTTTTGGATATAACACGGTTTTAAAAAAAAGTGAGTAATCAAAAGAAAAACTCGAACAACAAATACGATTATCATATATGAACAAACTGAAAATAACATTTTTCATTTCATATTTTATAATCTAATACAAGCTTGGCATGTGTTTGAGTCCCATGGAAACAACATGCTCGTCATGCTTAGCCTGTGGTAAAGGCTTGGTTAAACGATCAACGATGTTATCGTCTGTCCCAAGTTCCCAACCTTACAAATTGTTATTTCCTTCCTTTCAATAAAATATCTAATTACATGATTCCTAAGTACATGTCTAGACTTGTTACTAGACTTGGGCTCTTTAACTTGAAAGATGATACCATTATTATCACATAAAATCGTGATTGGATCTTTGGCTTCAGGGACTACCCTTAGTCCATCCAAAAATTACCTAATCCACACGACTTTCTTCGCAGCTTCTGAGGCTGCAGTGTACTCAACCTTTATAGTAGAATCCGCAACAAAAGACTCCTTGAAGCTCCTCCAGCTTACTGCACTACCATTGATTAAAAAGACAAAGCCAACATGGGACTTTAAATCGTCCTTCTCAGTTTGGAAACTCGAGTCGGTGTAACCCTTAACACATAACTCAGAGTCTCCTCCAAACACCAAGAATGAATCCTTAATCATTCTCACAACGGATATCTAGTGACTGGATTGACTTGATATCTACTTGTCATGCTCAAAGAATACGAGACATCTTGAGAAATGCATATCATGTCATACATGATTGATCCGACAGCGGAAGCATAAAGTATTATTTTCACGCGTTCAACATGTTCGGGTTCATTGGGGTTGGGTGATTGAGACTTGCTCAATTCATGCTGAAACGATGAAGAATCTTATAAATATGAGATTCTTGGCTTAGTGCCAATATCCTTTTTGATCTATCTTTATAGATTCAGATACCTAATATGCGTTGTGCATCTCCCAAATCTTTCATTTGGGAATGTTTTTCTAACTATTCATTGACGGAAGTCAACATGGTAAGATCACTCTTTAATTATTGCAGTTTTCTACTCTAACGGTTCCTATCTCCACTTGCGGTAAATTTCCTTTATTTCACTATAAATACTTCATTCACTTTTCATATTTTCACTTCACCGAATTTTCCAAACTCTTCTTCAATTCATCTTTCTCTAACTTCCTTAATTTTCAGCCTTTCTTCTTTTAATAATCTTCTTTTCCAAAAATCCCAATTCTCATAATAGTATTAAAGCGTAAGTCCACTAGGGGTGCCACCATTACCATTGCTCCCATTGCTTCTATGGCTCCTAAAGGGAGTTCCCCTTTCATTGAGGATGCTCCCTCTGAATCCCCCGTTGTTCTTCACAACAGCTTTGAGTTCAGACGCACAAACGTGTTAAGTGATATAACCCTGCAGCCTAATCGT
The DNA here is from genome assembly GCA_029255685.2 of Silene conica. Classification (NCBI taxonomy): domain Eukaryota; kingdom Viridiplantae; phylum Streptophyta; class Magnoliopsida; order Caryophyllales; family Caryophyllaceae; genus Silene; species Silene conica. Next base: position 73,700,847 of record CM055318.2, on the reverse strand, counting down.
CTTAGGCCTGACTGTGATTCAATTCTAAAAAGTCACAAAATTATCCCTAAAGGTGCTGATGTCTAAATACCATAGAATAGGCCGGTCAGAGCATATTGGTCATGCCCAGGCAGGTTGCAAGCTTCCCTTCACTTTATTCATGGTGGAGATGATCAAAGAAATTCAAGTTCCTTATTTCCAACTCATGCCTTCAGTGGAAGGTAGCACATTCCCTAAAGCACCTCAGTAACAAGTACAAGATATCCTTTACCCTGGATGACCTCAAAAGCTGTTATCATCTCATGACATATAATCCTGGACATATTGTCAAAATGCGGGCTGAATTTACTCCTCTGGTGAGCAATCTGGACAGTGATCATGATAAAAACTGGAGAATCGGGTACATGTTTGTCAGGACCAATTCTGTGGGTCCTGACCTCACGTACCTTAATTATGACCATGCTCTATCTGGTACGTATCCTGAAATTTTATTATGGCAAATAAGTTTATTAGTATAAACAAAGAACTGAGGAAAAGAATACCTTTCTATTATAGTGGACGACTGGGTCCCTAGAATTGATTACCCTTCTCCTAGGGTAACTACTTTCTTGGCCATTCCCTCAACTTAGAGGTCTTGGCCTTACTACAGCGGGGATACCTCATTTTCTCACGTGCTTAAACAGTTAAACATGAACTCAGTGCTAAGATTGCCGGGGCCAAACAAGCATGTTGATGTTTCTACTTCTGGCAGTAAGTATCTCTTTTAGGTCTTCTGTTATTTTTTAAGTATTCCTCTCTAAATGACGTCTTCCTTATCATTAACCCAGTCCGTCGCGTAGCCACCAGATCCTCAAGCAGGCAGGTTAGGTTTAAGATATCCAGTTTAAATGCTAGGCCTGCTGACATTAAGGAGGAGGGTTTCCACAGGAGTGCAGGTCATGAGGCTGAAGAACCAATAGACTTGACCGAGGCTGCTAAAGAAAAAACCATTAACCTTTCTGCTATTCCAGAATCGTCCTCTACCTCACTGGAAAAGAAGCAGGAAAAGGCTAACATTTCTCCTCTTGCTATTAGGGAGATTAGGGCCATGATAGAGGATTTGAGCTTTGCTAGGGAGAAAATCCAAGATTATGTTGCCAACCTTGTCAACCTCAGCCCTCCTTTAGATCCCGTGGAGTCTTCCACTAAAGCGCTTGCCTTAGTGGACCATGCTGTAAACAAGGTGATAGAGGCCATGACCTGTTCGAGGGGAGGTATTACTTTCTTTCTTGATAATCTTTCTTCTTGTTTATTTTTTTCCTTATTACCCTGACTTCCAAATTTATCTTCGTGCATACTACTGTGACTTGTCTTCTTAATACTTATCAGTCTATTGCCTTGGTAACCAGAGTCAATTCCATTGGTTATGACTATGATAAGTGTACTGCTAATTTCGTACTAGTCCAAGCTCAACTGGTCTCTTTCAAAGTTGAATGTGAGCAGGTGAGGAAAGAATGCAGGGTGGCAAAGGCAGAGACATGACAGCTATGGCATGAGGCATTGGCCAGGAATGAGGAGCTTATAATGGAGAAGGATGACTTTGAGAATAAGCTGGATTATGCAGCATTTACTTTTTTTTTTAAAAGGTAAGGTAGCAGCCAAGGAGGAACCTATTAAGGCCAGAGCTTCATAGAACCCAAATGCTGAGATGGAGTTAGCTTCCGACAGTATCCTAAGCTTCATCGCTTGGGTGAAGAGGATGGACTAGATTCTCTCGGGTTACCAGTTGAAGAGGAGGCTGAAGAAGGAAAGGTTGTTGCTGATGCTACTTTCGAAGATAAGCAACAATAATAAAATATTTTAACTTGTTTGGATCTTTGTTTTGTCCCATCCAGAGGAGTTGCCCTGAAAAAATAGTATTTTAACCCTCTGGGAAGATGTCCCTAGAATAATATTTGGTACTTTGTGTTTGGCCCACCCATGGGGTTGTCCCTGGGAAGACATTTTATGTTTGCTTTTTTTCATTTCCCATGTAGGGAGTGTATCCTTGACAGACCTTTTGATCATTCCGCCTAGGCCTGTACTCCTTTGAGAGACTTTGCCAACCTATACTGATGCGTATTGGAGAGGTTGCCTGAACACGAGACGATCGACATACAAGTATACAACTAATGTATTTATTTAAGGGATAATCTAATCTTGTAGTCCTCCAAACGCCAAGCCACCATATTCCCCTCAACGGACCACACCAAGCCACCATATACCGCTCAAGTCCTAAAGCAGAATATCGTGGCATAGCAAATATTGTACCTGCACCCTATCGGCTATGAAACCTAGCCCTTGAACTTGAATGTCTTATATCCAAGGCGACGATTGTGTATTGTGATAACATAAGCACTAATTACCTATCCGACAACCCAGTGAACCACCAACGCACTAAACGCATAAAAATGGATATCCATTTTGTTCGAGAAAAAGTGGCACCCACTCAAGTTCAAGTTTTTCATGTGTCTTCCCGATACCAATTTGTTGATATCATTCACCGACTTTAGCTCTGGTCTCAACATCAGTCGTCCAGGCGTCCTCCTACTTCGACTAGAGGGTTGGATTAGAATATTTATACATTCTTTGCCATATTTGTAAATAATTTGTTATCAATTAGCTTTATTCTCTTCTAATATCTTGGCCTAAATCAAGGCATTAAACTAGTAGAGTATTATACTAACTATTTTAGACTCTTAATGTAATTTGTGAAATCAGAATTATGCAAAATCTTCACTGAAGACGGACATTATCCATGAATGCTCTATTTCCTTCCCAGTTGCCCTCCCACTTGCTTTATTGCGAGAGTAAAATATTCTATCTTAAACTTGTGAGTATCCGTCATAAACAAGACAGTTTGCCAAAATTAATCGAAGGAACAAAACTCTTTTAGTAACCTTTATAGCGGTTAGAGTATACAAGTTCTCAAGTTCTCATCAAAAGTGTTGTAATGACATCATATATGGCAAAACACAAAGGGTACCGGATTCCAAAACAAGTTTGCCAAACAAGGTTTAATCATACTTGCTTTTTAAGGGGACAAGTGCTTCTCTCTTTATATCCCTCTTTATGTTTGATGTGATCATCAATTTATATATACAGTAGGTTTTTTTAAGTTTCCTCAGAATCAGTCTTTTTTCTCTTTAAATACCAAAATAATGTAAAACCCACATTTCGAATAAAAGTTGTCATAAAAGTTGAATAAATTAATTACACAAATTCTCATTGAAGACGAGCACTATCTGTTATAAGCTGAAGACGGATAGCTATCTCACAAAAAGCATGTTACAGTATTCATATGATGCCCCCATTTTCCCACTTACATATCCACTTGCATTTTTGTGAGAGTATGTATCCGTTTTCAACTTGTGACGGATATTATCCATCACAAGCAAGACTATTTGAATTAATTAAACACTAAATTCAAAAGGTTGCCATTTTTCTAGGCTTGACTCTTGAGCCTTACATCAAAGTTCAAAGTTCGTCTACTGATTAACACAACTATCTTGTATTTTTCCAGGTTTATATTAGTTTCTACTCAATTTTTTTTATTAAAAAAAAAGCCGGACCGCCTTATTGTCAGTCACTTTTGTTCCAAAAATGCTAGCAACTCGAGTGTTGGAAAAAAAAATTCTCGTTAACTTGGTAGTTATGATAGAAACTCTAACTAACAAACGGAGTATTAACAAAGATGGGCTCATCGTGAAAAATAAATTAATATTTTTGGTATCAATAATTTAGGACGAGTGTAATGATCGATGTACACACCTCATTACAAAATACATCCGAAACTAAAAAAAATTCTAGTATTTCTACCACAAATCCGACTAAGAACTACGGAGTATATAGTTCAACAAAATCCATATAAGACTTGAGATTTTGGCCAAATAAATCTCATGGGGACGTATTAGAAAGAATAAATATAAACCGTTTTATTGAAATCATTTGATCTATGGCTAATTGGCTATGGAGGAACTTCTTCCTCTGTGTATCGAAGATAACAGCAAAAAGGAGTCATTGCTTCTTAGGACTTGGAGACGTTGGACACTTCGTGCAGTCGTGACATGCTGGAGAAGAGATGCTATCTGAAACATTAATCTTGACACTTCTTTTTGTTTCTTCGTTTTCTGGGACGTACAGGACAGCATCCAGTATTAAGATGTCGAAGTTTCGTGGACGAATAAATGATAGCCATGACTCATCTGTCAAATGCAACAATATCTATGTCAGGCAGCTGATAATGCTGAATCACACGAGGGACAACTCACGAGTTTACGAAAGAGTAACAGCCGTTTTGAGGAACAAACTGGGATGGTGACCTAGTTACAGCAAAACAACACATTGATATCTCAAAATTTCTCCACGACTTCCCACTTATGGCTATAACAGCAGACTTTGGGGATAAAAGGCGGTCAATATATGAACACTTAACCCCAGGATTCAACCCCGCTCCCGCTTCCCCTTGGTGCGTAAGGTAGGGATGTTTTTGGTTTTGTATGACCCATGAGGATAATGCATCAACTGAGTGCAATATGACAAGAGCATGTCAGGCTTACGAGTCATTATTTTTTATTCCATCGTATTCCAAAATCAAATATACTCCCTCATATCACAAACTAACAAGGCAAGCACAGAATAATATACGTGCTAACCTCCATCGCGAACAGCTTTCAAACGGAGAACGCCATTGCCCTGTGGTCCTGACACCGGAAACGTGCAGGACACTGATTTCCTTTTGTGAGTTACGGCAAGTGAAGCATCGTACCAAGGACCTTTAACAACTGGTTCGCCTATTGCTCGAATAATTTCTTGATTCTTACTGGCTTTCTCCATGGCCTTGCTGAAATTCAGAAACAGACAAGATTGTCAAACAAGTTTGCAAACTATGGTGTGAGTGAGTTAGTTTATCATTTCAACTACAAAATAAAGCAGGAAACTCTACATACTCTAGATTATTACTACCCCCATTCCAAGCAATTGTTTATAATCCTCCACGTAAACCATTGGTTGGAATTGAGAGAGTAGTATTCTTAAAAGATTTAAATCACGCTATTTGCTACTTTCATAAGAGAAGGTTCTTGAGTACAGGTTACCAAAGCCTGTAAGCTTTTATTCCACTGTCAGATATGAACAGACCTTTGCCGGTCACTCAAAAACAGGATTCATTGTGTCTGAACTCTGAAGTATTTATGTTTGGCCTTGAGTCAGGTTTTGATATCTTCTGAAACTGATCCTTGGTCTGGGTGTCTTCTGGACCTAAACAGCTGTTTATTTAGCTTCTTTTCCATGTCTGGGGAATTTCGAGTTTGACTGTCTCCAAACTTGCAAAAGGAAGGGGGTGTTTAAGGCTTCAAATGTCGGGAAACCCATTAAAAAACAAACGTAAAAGGGGAAACAAAATCAAGACACCAAATATTTTGATTTGTTTGCTGATGATCGCAATTACCAAATTTAAGGCTTCAAACGTCAGCAGTGCCTCACAATTCTCTACTCTCTTGATGACACAAGCATAGGTTCACTAAAGTTGCATATTTATTCTTCTCAAGCATTTCCTGCAAGCTTACTGAGAGACCCAAGGGCTTGAAACTGTGCTCGAGTTACTGCATGTACAAATCTCAGTGTCTAACAATCTCCATATTTGCTAAGCTCACTGACCCTCACCCTTTACTATCCCAGAAATATAGGAAGAGGAGGAAGAGGTTGTTAAAGCGGTATTTTCCACCATAATATAACATCTGAAATCAGGCACCATTGAGCTAAGTTTTCTCTTTGATTTGATAAAAACTGTAGATCACATTAATCATCTATCGCTCAGCTGATTATGTTCTACGTAATACTTTACATTTTCAATGGAGTCGGAGATTATCTAAAATACCCATACCACGAGTTATGTTTTCCAATTTTCAGTAACATAATACATACCACTCCTATAAATAGCCAACTCTGGGCTTACGCATAGGCAGCATAGACACGGGCCACACGGCTACTTGAATTTCAATAACATTTCATACAAAGCACTTTTCCTGATACAGTACAGTACGCCCATTAAAATCATCGACTTAAGGTTATCTCTTTAAAGGGTGTACTAATGTACAAGTGCAGAATACCTATAGTATAAATGACTACAAAGATATACAAAGAAACTCCATTGATTGAATACCAATCTCAACTAAGTTGAGTATTCTACCTAAAGCTAAGACATGAACACACACGCACGTGTGGACACACACCGTACATATCCTATGCATCTCCAACATCCCTCTATTTTTCAATCAAAAACATCGAATTTGGCTCTCTCTAAGCTAGTTAACTATATTCTAAGTAGAAGAGTAAAATTTCCTAGGGCTCTTAGAAAATCTTTTCAAGGAGAGGCACATGAGACTGATGAGAGTCATAGTTGGAGAATTCTAGCAAAATTGTGCCGACCGGCCGCAAGTTGTTCATGCCAACTGAACTGAGCCTGAAACTAATTGATTGCAAACAAAGGAGTCACGGTATACTTGATTTAGCTAATAAGCTGAAATGTTATGAGGGTTAGTAACAAAAAGAAGTGTTATTATAAATATTTCCAGCATAACTCATTCAAGCAAAGGAACATAGCACTACCTCAAACAATCGAACATTATTTAATCTACCGTGGAGAAACTGCTTAATGCAATATGATCGAGAAGCAGTATCAAACTATCTACTGTATTAGACATAAGAACAGATATCTGTTTGTAATTTATACTCTCGTTTATACACCCATGCCACAAATTTGCACTTCAATAAATCAAGGTTACCACATTCGCAATCCGCCAGGATTCGAATTCATAATAAGAATACGAGATTTGCAAAATAGAGCATAAGTCAGTAAAAGACAAATTATAACCAAATGCCATCATTCGATATAATTCAGATTCGTAGTTCTTGCGTATTGATTCAAAATTCAGTAGGTAACCAAGCAAATCTGGTAACCCGTGTTCAATTACTTCACTAATTTACATAGTGGAAAGACACGGCGTCTAAACTTAAGATTTGTTTTCTGAAAGACCATTGTACGGAGCACGATGACCCTATAATAGCTTACGCAGCACATTTATTGATAGTAATAAATGAGGTGCATAAATGATTAGAAAGTCATTTTACGCCATCCAACGGTCTTATTTGAGGATTTAGGTTAAACTTATGTGAAAAGGCTCGGGCCAATCAGTGATCAATACGATCACCAGGAAAAGCTAATGGTATGTTTAGGGATCTAGAATTGGAATGGAATACCACAATTGAGACATTTCAAGCGTTTGGGAACCCTTGGATTTGGAATTGGAATTAGACTCAATTCCTACGATTTGGAGCTCTCAAATTTGGAGTTATTTCAATTCCATCACTATTTCATTATGTTTTTTTTGTGATGCAAACTCCATCGCGTATTCTTTTCATTTAATAATTGGTTTCTTCTCCAACTGCAAAAAATTTCCAACCCCATGCTTAACTTGCCCAATGCCAATTCCAATTCCATGGATTTCCCAAACCCTCTTGAGAAATTGAAATCCGGAATCAAATTCCACATGATTACCAAACAAAATTTTGGAATTGAATTCAAATTCAAACATTTTGATTTCTACAACTGAAATCGTGAAAATAAAATTAATTCCACGTTTCCAAACACTATCTCGATTCTAACTCATGAATTAGCCCGTAATTCCAATCAACAAAAAGAATAAAGTCTTCCAGACAGCATATGCAACATCAGAAACACATAATGGCATAAATATGATTATTTTTTTGTCCAGGGGGCAACATACCTACTACAGCCATGGTAAATGGCAAGATCATCAATGGCACTCAAAGCAACACCACCTGTAAGGCAAATCAATGCAGTGGACACCGCCTTTCGCCCGTAAAATCTACTCTTTTCTTCATCAACTTGCTTTGAGGCACTACGGAATATCAATCAAATATCAAAATTACATATAAGTTAATTCACACAAAACTGGGGATTTCTAAAAAAAACTCAAATCACAGGATCTTCAATACAACACATCAAAGTCAAAATTCACAAGTAAAATCAAATGGGTACCAAAAAGAGATGCTAACTTCAAACTAACAATCGACAATGAGTAAATGGGTCTTTAACATTGACAGGAAAACAGCAAAAAATGTTGAATTAAAGAGTAAACACAGAATACATGAACTAAAGTATGCATAAAAAAGAAAAAAAGGGATTAAATTAGAGAAAAAATCATACGTAGTAGATTGAGGTGATGGGGAGATCCGAAAAAAGGAAAGAAATTTGCGTCTAAACATGATTGATTGATTGATTGATCGGAAATCGATGTTTGTTTTGTGGGCTAAAACCCTACACATACCAGTTTTGGGGTTTTGCTTGGTTTGGCTTCAGTCATGAATCATGACTTCACGACGATTGGCGGTTGCATCCTTTTCTTTTCCATTTTTCGGTACGAGTATAAGATTTGCTACTACCGTGATAAATTCCGCACGTTAATTTGTTTAATTTAACGTTTTTTTAGCCCAATATTTGTTAATGGATTACTCTTAGTAAAAAAAGAATTAAAAAGACTTGTACCCAAATTTAAAGTCTCTTTCTGCAATATTAATCCGCTGTTTATCAAACACAATTTTGTACTCCCTCGATCTCACAAGATTTTATATTTACTTTTTCACAATTTTCGAAACACATTTTATATTATTGATATCTTTCATTTTACATCGTTAAAAGTTCTTAAAATTTGAAAATTTTGACGTATTTACAAAAACGAATCAAACAAGATCTCATATGACTACATTTTCTCTTATAGATTGTTGGTCCAAAAACAAATGTAAAGAATTATTGATACGGCCGAAGTATTATACATACAACTAGTTTTTAACCCGTGAAATTCACGGGTCTAGTTTTAAACTTTTAAATAATTATAGTTAATCATAACTATGATTAGTATAATATAATAATTTAATTTATTTTGAGTTATCAATCAACATATAAAGATCGTCATATATTATAAATTTTTTATAAATTTAAGGAAAAAATATGAATTACCACCTAATATGTTCCATTTTTTACAAATTACCACCTATTATATTCAACTTTACAAATAAACACCTAACTTTCTTATTTATCCACACCAATCTAACTTATTTTACATATTTAAGACGGTTTTGCGTAATTATCGACTCGACTTTGTTTTAACGACTCCCGATCATTCTTAATGACCAAACTACCCTTACTAATTATTAGACATACACTTTGACTTCTTAATTCACCCCGTCCTTCTATCAAATTCACCATTATTAAACATTCAATCCTTAAACCTAGAAACCAATTTTAGGGGTTTTTTTAATTTTTTTTCTCTTTCAACACCATTGCTCTACAATAGTTTACCTTCAATGAATACATTGCTCTACAATAGTTTATCTTCCTTTCCTTTTCAAAGGTAGATAAAAGAGCATCAACAACATACTGCAACCCAACCCGGAAATTTAAGGCTTCTCAATAAAATAGTTTTCATAATAGTTTCAAGGCAATAGATATAAACTTGTAGAATTTTAACTCTATAACAGATTAACAGTGACATAAGAAATGTATATTTGCTCATCTCCACTGTCCACACTCCACACCCATCGTAGACATTTCTTTTCCATTGAAAGTTATTATAGCGCAATTGTGTTGAAAGAGAAAAAATTTAAGAAATCCCTAAATTGATTTCTAAGGTTAGGGATTAAATGTTTGTTAATGGTGAATTTGATACAAGGAAATAAGAAATTAAAGGGTATGTCTAATAATTAGTAAGGGTAATTTGGTCATAAAAAATAATCGAAAGTCGTTAAAATAAAATCGAGTCGATAATTACGCAAAACCGTCTTGAGTATGTAAAATAAGTTAGATTGGTGTGGATAAATAAGGAAGTTAGGTGGTTATTTGTAAAGGTGAATATCTTAGGTGGTAATTTGTAAAGAAATGGAACATATTTGGTTGTAATTCATAATTTTTCCTAAATGTAATACATAATTCAGACTCAGATAATGAATACAAAGTCACCGCTCATCACTATTTTATTGAGACGGCCAAATATTATACGTACAATACACTATCCATATCACCAATTGTACCTTGAGTTTAGTGGTTAAGAGTCCACACTCTAACACTAATGGCCAAGGTTCGAACATTGGTACCCTCCATTAATCCTTAAACCCTAAACAAAACCCTTCAAACCAGAGGTATTCTAAAATACCTCTTTTGATTAGTTACTCCTCCGGATTTTTTATTTGTTAATTTTATTGTATTTTTGGGACAAAACAGCTGCAAATTTTCAAAGTATATTACCCTCAACATCCCTTAATCAGTTTCTTAATGATGGTAAAACGTCCAAGGCTAGGCTCTCAGTTGCGACATAAATTGCTACTGTATTTCGATATTACATTTTTGTTGCAGGAAAGCCTTTCACTGGCCTGCACACGAACCACAGGACGGATACACACTGTGTAGATTGACGGAACACAGAAAGCCTTCCACTGGCATGCGATCGTATTACTATACTATAGGTCTATATATGTACACCCTATGCATCTATACTGAAGGCAACAGTTTGCCATTCACCTATTTCCCAGTATGTGTGAATCTGAATATGAGATGATTAATTTAATTTCGGCCTGAAAATCAGTACATAAGTTACGTCTTTCCCGTTGTTACACGCAAATATCTCTACCATCTTTCGTCACCATACCAGTTGTTCTTCTCCTTTGGCCCGGTTGGACCTTCCTCCCCAGAAAGTTCTGCCGGGAACTTGTTAAAGAAGCTCCTAACTGAACCACGGATCATAACTGGAAGCTTTTTTATCACCTTATCTAACTCTTTCCTCGACTTATATACAACTTTTGGTCCCCATTCTCTCATAAACTGCAACCAACAAGGCTCGGTAACACTGGAGCCAAGGTACTCGGCTGCAATAATTTGATATTTAGTGCTGGAATCTACATGTTGATAGCTTCTACCACAGTCATTTCTGATACCAATACCGAGTTTTGATGACCCTTGAAGATATGTCCCCGGATGAGGGTAACTTGCATGGCCGCTTTTAGATGAGTATACAATCGCACGGTTTCCTTCGCTGAATTCCAAATTGGAAGCATCTACCCAGACACCACCACTATGCTGAGAGAAATATATACTGTGGAGTCTACCAGCAAAATTGCTTATACGAAGAGTGAAATGCTCCCAATCACCCACATGTTCACCGGTCCGTCCTAAAGCGATGGTAGTAGGCCCAATCTTGAAAGTGGCGGGTCCGTTGAAAGGGAAGAAAATCCACATTGTTATATCAGTATAAGTACCACCTAGAGCTGGTTTCACATGAACATAAAGTTCGGCACCTTCTAGATTACCATGCTTGACAATATCCTTTTGGTCATCACTCGGGAAATCCAACCAGAACTCTCCGTCATTACTTCCACCTCCAGGCAAATTAGAGCCATCGGGATCGACCGGGTCACCCTTAGTGTGTCCAGCTTTACAAAGACGGACCCCATTTCTAAAGAACCATGATACAGACGATGGGAAGAACACTTCTTTTGGATGAAAGAACACGGTAGGGCCATAATGACGAATTAAGTTATGAATTTGATCAAGATTTGGCATTGCCCGTAAATCGGGATCAAAGTTCTTTAGACATGAAATAGGCATTTCATCTCCTGCATTCCAAAGGGTGGTACACGAAAATGTCCCTGTTGAAACCCCTTTTCCGAGCATACCACGGTCACAGGGCCGCGTTTTCCAAACTTTGAAAGGGATTTTCTGAAATTTTGAATATGTTTCAAGTAACAAACCACAAGACTGACAATCGTCAACTAGATCCTCTCTGATGCACTGTATATCAGCCCAATTAGGTTTGTCGGGCTTATTTGTTACAACAAAACCCATTGCCTTGTAGCGTGGAGGAGACTCAGGTAGCCAAAAGTAACCAGGTGGATCATAAATTCCCATACCATCATCTGATTTCCAAACAAGAGAATAGTCACACGGTGGAAGAAGAGCTGGAGAGCGAGCGCGTTCAGAATCATTGGCCGTCACCAAATCCCTAGCCACAAGAACAAAGCCACATATAGGCTTTTTGTTGGGTTGACAGTAATGGCCAAGGCTGAAGAATCCTTCAGGTATATCAATAGGCTTGTAGAATGAGACACATTTTCTCTTATCATGTGATAAATGAGAGCCCCATATAAATTCAAAACTGTTTATTTCCGCTACTTCTAATTCTCCCAGATTAATCCTTCCGGTGCCAAATCCTTGCCCTGGTTAAAAATAACATGCATCATTTACCACATTATGTTAAATCCTGAATATGCAATTGTTTAATGTTTCTATAATGAACACCTCCCTGACTCCCTCTGGCACGTTGGTCAAGTGTGCTAATTACTACTATTATGCTCACCTACCAGAATAATTGATAAGAGTCTTAAGGTAAACAACAAAAAAACAACCAGGGTCTGCTGGTCCTGGAGTGCTCTGTTCGAATAGGTTAGGGGCTCAGGGTTCGAATAAGAAAAACGTGGTTCAAATATAAAATTACAAATCATTCTAGCAACCTACTTTCACAGGAACAGCCATCCCTGTATGGACGATTTGGTTTAAGCCTTTGAGGATCGGCTGACAAACCAAGAACCATACAACACTGCCTTGCCTGTGGTGCGGTCAGTCTGAGTTTTTCCTAATTCAACCACAAAATAAGGCTGACAATTAATACTGCAGCATATCCTTGATGAATACAAATTAGCCTGTGAGTCCGAATTAGCAGTTTAGCACAGCATATTTCCAATGGAGCCAACTCTATTCTTTGGTCATGGATTATATGATGGAATATAACAAATGACTCACTAAACTGATTGCACATTAAGATTGCGAAGTAACAACCATATCATCCGATCTTGACACAATTTTCAAATTTGAGTCATCCAGAAAGAGCCTCTAAGTGCTCTTAACACGTTAATAAGGCTCCTGACATAGTGACATTCGATCCCTTTTCTGTTGGATAAATTATCAAAATCAACAACATTTTCCCTGCTTTTTGCAGGAAGTCTCGAGGAACTAGGGTAATGCCGTTGTACTAATTCTAAGCAATTTTGATCAGCTAGTCACCTAAAGTTGTATTGATGGAATTACATAATGTAATGGTATGTGTTAATCAAAATTACCAGATCTCCTATAAAATGTTTAGTAGACACATATGGTACGCTCGGCTGGTCATAAGAAAAGTATTATAGCAACTACTAAGCACCAAAATCCTTGGTGCAACAAATTTATTTGTCTTATGAAAGAGGGTTAAGACTTGCAACCTGCAATTTATGACAGCTGATGAAACTAATAAATGAAAACAAAGACCGCTAGTCCACCAGCAACCCTATTTCACCAACCAACCTTACTCAGATTCAGCTGATAGTGCCAAACGCAGTATGTGTCTGATAGAGCTATATAACGAAGATTTTCAAGTTTGTCTCCGAAAGGAAAGTTTCTAAGTATCGTGCCATGTTAGAAAAACATGGGTCGACACGAGGTATTCGTGGTTTGTTGAACTAACATAGTCACTAACTAAATTTCAAAAATCATCTTTCACTCCAAAATCACATGCTACCTAACAGGCTAACACTCCTCAAAATCAGCAGTAGAATGCATTCATCTTGCAGCAGCAGCAGCAGCAGCAGCAGCAGCAGAATTCTTACAGAACATTAACAGTTACATTCTAAAAGAACGTATTCTAAGCTGAAATTTACAAATAGCATAATACAATTCTTCATCAACATTAACAGGATTACACCAGTATTTTCACCCCAGTCTACAGAATTAACCAAATTTCGCCCTTTTAAGTTTTAACAACTACAAAATTGTATTTAAAACGGTTGTAAGCGTGAAATGGATCTAAAAGGACCCATATATTAGTGTTAGTGATACGTCTTGAACCCGTTTCACGCTTAAGACGGTCTTAAGAAAAACTTACAACAACCCACATGATCATTCACAGAAAACAAACCATACAAAATTCGGCCTACACAATTCTGAATCAAAAATTCAAAACCCAGTTCTCGAATCTTGTATATCCACACAAACATTCAAAAGATATAAACTTTATACAATTCAAACAAAAGAAAACGGCATAAAAATCATACCTTCAGGCCAATTAGGCAAAGGAGCAGGCAATGAGAAAGTATTAGTACAAGGAGAATTATCTGATGAACAATCCTTAGACAAAAACTTACATCCACCCATATTCTTCAACATCATATTATTTTAAATCAAAGCACATTAAATTTAGTTATAAGATTATATTGTGAATATGTTGATCAAATTCATATTGGTATCTATATATCTATAAATTTCAGTTTTATAAAATCTGGGTTTTTGTTTAAATGATGAATCATGAATAAATTGGTGATCAAAATCAGGATTATGTGTAGTATTGGTTATGATGGGAAGGAGGAAATACAGGAAGAGGGATGATTGTTTACGTATTCCCATTTTGTTGGATCCCAATTTCGAGAAGATGGCGCAAAGAAAAGAATGTAATTCGTTGTTTGTTTATTCTATAGTTCATCTTGTTTAATCCATCGGTCCGGGTTCATACGTTACGCTTTACCATTTTGTATTTGTGTAAAGTTAATAATTTACGTTTTTACATTTTTTTTTTATATCTTACTCCTTATTTTATCTTCTAATAATATTATTAAAAATAAGATGTATATTATTTTATCTTTTAATAATATTAAAAACTAGAAGATTCAAGGTGCAAACCCAAGATTTAGGATAAATTAAATCTAGATATATTAATTCGATGTAATCTACATTAACCCTAACTATTTGTAATGATACTACTCTTAATGTATAATACAAGATATGTATATTATTTAGTGGATTTTGATTTATTTTTAAGTTAAAAAAAGAATAACAAAATACTCCCTTTTATTCACTTAAATAATATTTGTAATAATACTACTCTTAGTGTATAATACACTAGGGTTGAGGAGGTGTCTGCTGAGAGCATTTCAGTAGTTGTGGGTGGAGATGTCTTTCTTAAGGAGATTCTTGGGTTACCACTCAAGAGAGACATCGATTTCAGTATTGAGTTGTAGCCGGGAACGAGACCTATTTCTAAGGGGCTTTACAGGATGGGCTCCGAGAGAGTTAGAGGAGCTGAAGAAGCAGCTTAATGATCTGTTAGACAGGGAGTATATTCGACCTAGTGTATGTTTCACCCTGGGGAGCACCAATGTCGTTCGTATGAAAGAAGGATAGGAGTATGAGGTTGTGTGTTGACGACCGTAAGCTGCACCATGTGACGGTGAAGAACCGTTATCCTTTGCCTAGGATAGAGGACTTGTTTGACCAGCTGACTGGAGCTAGAGTGTTCTCAAAGTTCGATTTGCCTTTAGGTCTAGGTATGGTCATTATGAGTACGTCGTGATGCTGTTCGGATTGACTAATGCACCTGTTGTGTTCATGGATCTGATGAACCGTGTGTTTATTCCATACATGGACAAGTTTGTAGTTGTTTTCGTTGATGACATCTTGGTCTACTCTAAGACCAAGGAGGAGCATGAGGAACATTTGAGGATCGTGCTGCAGACTTTTAGAGACAACCAACTCCATGCAAAGTTGTCCAAGTGTGAGTTCTGGATGGAGAAAGTAGTGTTCTTGAGGCATGTGATATCGAAAGAGGGTGTGGCTATGGATCCTAGTAAGATTGATGTAGTGTCTAACTGGGAGGCTCGCTCCTAAGAATATGGCTGAGGTGCGTAGCTTTCTGGGTTTGGCAGGATATTATAGACTGTTCGTAAAGGACTCCTCCAAGATTGTTAGACCTATGACTGCACTTATGAGGAAGGGTATACCAGATTTGGCTGGGATGGGGATTGTGAGAAGGCGTTCCAAATCCTTAAGGACTGACTACAGCTCCCATCTTAGCCTTGTCAGAAGGGAGCGATAAATTCGAGGTGTATACTAATGCCTCGAAGAATGGGTTGGGGTGTGTGCTGATGTATAATGAGAAGGTGATTGCTTATGCGTCGAGACAACTTAAGCAGTACGAGGAAAACTACCCTACTCACGATCTGGAGTTGGATGGTGTAGTCTCTACACTCAAGATTTGGAGGCACTACCTATATGGAGCGACTTTAAAGGTGTTCTCAGACCATAAAAGTCTGAAGTACATCTTTACCCAAAGGGAGCTTAATATGAGACAGAGGAGGTGGATGAAGTTGATTGGTGATTATGACATGGAGTTGTGTATCATGAGGGGAAGGCGAATGTAGTTTTTGATGCTTCGAGTAGGAAGAGTGTACACTCCTTGTGCACAGTGATGTTCTTGATAAGGCTGAGAGATGAGGTGGACTGGATGGGGATTCATGTGATCAGGACGGGATATGCGCGGGGAGACTTGACGGTAGAGCCAGAGTTGTACGGTGAGATCCGTGATAGTCAGTTGTTAGATCCTAAGTTTGTGGAGTGGAAGGCGAAGTTAGAGAAGGGTGGATCGTCGAGGTTCTCTCTTAGTTCATATATGAGTCTCGTTTCAATGGGAGGTGGTATATATGTTTCGGATAGAGCTGAGTTAAGGAAGAAGATTTTGATAGAGGTTCATAGTGTGACTTATTCAGTACATCCAGGTGGGGATAAACTGTATAGGGACCTTAAGCAGACTTTATAGAGGCCAAGCATGTAGTTGAATGTTGCAGCGTTCGTGGCTCGATGTTTGACTTGTCAACGAGTGAAAGAGGAGCATCATTGACCACATGGTAAGATTCAGTCCTTGGAAGTACCAGAGTAGAAGTGGGAGTCGATCTCGATGGATTTCATTGTGGGGTTACCTCGATCTCAGAGGGGTAACAACATGATTTGGGTGATTGTGGACAGGTTAACTAAGTCAACTCATTTTGTCCCCATAAAGGACACTTGGAGCAGGTGGAGTTAGGCCTATAGGAAAAACGTGGTCAGATTCCTAAGGATATTGTGTCGGATCGGGATTCTCGTTTCATTTCGAGGTTTTGGTAGGAATTGTAGGAGATGATGGGTACTACCTTGAATATGAGTACAACTTTTCATCCAACTACAGATGGTCAAACTGAACGGGCCATCGAGACTCTAGAGGACATGCTGAGAGTTTGTGTGATGGAGTTTGGAGATAGTTGGGAGGAGAGGCTGAACTTGATTGAGTTTTCCTACAACAATATTTATCATACTAGCATTAGGATGACACCTTTTGAGGCCTTATATGGGAGGCGATGTAGGAGTCCAGTGTGTTGGGATGACAGTTTCAAGGCTGCAGTGATGGGTCCTCAGTTAGTTTAGGACATGATCGAACAGGTTAGAGTGATTCGACAGAAGATGATGACAGCTCAGGATCGACGGAAAAGTTATGCGGATTTGCACCGCAAGGACATTGAGTTTCAGGTTAGGGATAAGGTGTTACTTAAGGTTTCACCTGTGAGAGGTGTTACGAGATTCGGGAAGAGGGGCAAGCTGAGCCAAAAGTTTATCGGCCACTATGAGATTTTTGATCGGGTGGGAGAGGTTGCTTATCGTCTAGCCTTACCACCAGCGTTAGCCGAGTACATAGTGTTTTCCATGTATCCCAGTTACGGAAGTAGGTTAGTGATCCATGCATCTCACATCCTTGAGGTGGAACAGATTGAGCTGGATGAGACCCTATCTTATGTGGAGAAACCTAAGGCCATACTTGATAGAATAGTTCGTAAGACCAGGACGGGAGAGACCAAACTCCTTAAGATATTGTGGTCAAACCATGATTTGAGAAGGCTACCTGGGAGCCTGATGCAGCTATGAGTGAGCGCTACCCTCAGTTGTTTGATCAGGTGTGTGAGGTTACGGGGACGTAACTTGTTTCTTTTAGGGGGATAGGAGATGATCGCGCGCTAGATTTCGAGTCTCTGTCGTTTGGTCAGGTCCTATGTTGGTACATGGTATGAGCAAGGGTATATTGTGACATGTTGAAACTTACTAGTCTTGTGTTTTAGGTCAGTAGTTATGAATTGTGAACTTCGAGGACAAAGTTCGTTTTAAGGGGGGAGATTGTAACACCCCTCCTTAGTGTAGCTGAGTTGTGACTCAACTCGACCAAGTTAGGCTAACTCGACCGAGTAGGTGGAACTCGGCCGAGTAGGTTCAACTCGGCCGAGTAACTTCAACTCGGCCGAGATAGTGTAACTCAACCGAGTTGCTCCAATTCGGTCGAGTGGGTCTTTCCGAGAGTTGAGCCGCGGTTAATTATAAATATTATCCGGGGATTATAATCTCATTTTCACCTCAATCCAGTTTAGCAAACCCTAATCACTTTTTCCCTTTTCCCTCAAAGACCTTCAAGAGTCCCTAACAAGTGTCTAGAAGCGCCGATCATTTAGCCTAGTTCGTTGTTAGCAAATAAGTATGGTTTTATCAATTCTTTATCATTAAATTGGTTATGATTTAGTGAATAATATGCATATCTCTAATTCCTAGTAGGAGGATTCGTAGAGGATCGTTGGCAGAACGGATTTGGATCGCACTTGCTTGATTAGTTGCCTTGAGGTAGGGTTTCCCTACTCAGTTCTGTGTGATTTTGACTGTGACGATATTACTATTGTTGTATTCTGATATTACTACCGTTATATTGGGAACATATGTGTGGGACCGTTGTAGGAAACGACTCTCACTCCTATGATTGCTCTTCGTGGGACACGCCACAAGGTGGATGTGCACATTAAGGATCTAGGTACCCCTTGCCACGAGCAAGTGGGGGATTGATGCGGGGCTTGAGGACGACACCTGTATTATTGTGACAGTAATATCAGTTGATTGTGATTATTAGATTGTGGTATTGAGTTATTGTCTTGTGACCGTCTTATTGCAGCAGTTCTGACGTTTGTTGTTGTTCTATTGTGATAATCCATGTAATGGTGAGCAGGGTCTCAGATTCATAGATGTTGATGCTTGCTGGCTTGGGAGGATGGGTCATTACATCACTTTGAGTGTCATCATAGTTGTCATAGTTTCCGCGAACTTTATACTTTTTTGTTTGAGACGGTTGTACTTTTAAACTCTATTATTATAATAAAGGTTGCACTTGTTATTGTTTAACTTTCATATTGTGACTCAGAAAATTGAGATGGTAACACTTTTATATCTGATGGTCCTTCCTAAAGGCCTTGGATTATGAGGGTGTTACAGAAAGTACTGCCATCTCGTTTTCCTGAGGCATAATATCAAAGTAACGATAAAGTAACTTATTACAAAGACTAAGATATAATGTTTAAAAATCTCAAAAAATACTCAAAACCAACAGTAACATCAGAAGATAAAAATGAAAACTATGACGCTACAAAAACTGTGAGATGACCCATCCTCTCATCCAATCATCAACAACCACCTCGAACCTGAGAATCTGCTCGCCAAAAGATGGATCACTGTAAAATACAACAAGCGTCAGTTTCTGATAAATAAGACAGTCATAGTCACAAGTAATAACAAAATCACAAAACTGACATATCACAATCAACTGATATCACAGTCTCATCAATCACAAGCGGCGGCCTCTAGCCCCACATCCAATCCCCTACTTGCTCGCGGCATGGGGTACCCAGACCATTAATGTGCACATCCCCTCCGTGGGGGAACCACGAAACGCGATCGTAGGATTGAGAGCCCTTTCCCGTCACGGTCCCAAACATATGTTCCCAATCAATCAATATTAACAACAGTGATATCAGTTACACACAAGCAACATGATCGTCACAACCACAATTTAACAGAACTGAGTAGGGAAAACCCTACCTCAAAGCAAAATCACAAAAGACAAAATCTGCAAGCTTTCTACCACTGTTCCTCTACAAAACCTCCTCCTAAGAAGGTACACGGGTATTACTAACCATAGGTATAAAATACTTAACCTTAAAAACACGCTAACAACAAGAACGAGACTTACTTGATGACAACGATGCTAGGCTAGATGATCGGCGCGACTTACAAGAGTTACAACTGCTAAGAACATCTAAGAGTTTTTGCAGAAAAGTATGAGAGAAAAGGTAAAAGAGCGGCAGAGGTTTTAGGGTAAAATAATATTTTAACTTCCGAATTTTCTTTTATAAGTAACTATGACGCTGAACACAGAACAACCAACTCGACGGAGTTGCACCAACTCGGCCGAGTTACACCAACCAACTCGACCGAGTTGTGACTAACTCGACCGAGTACGAGGTACCTAGATACTTAACGTGCACATTCCTTCGTGACGGGAGCTAAGGAGGGTGATTGTGGGATTGAGATTCATCTCCCAACAATGGTCTCAAACATCCAATATCAATATCATTACCACGTATACCGTATATCAACATCAATATCATTAACAATCAACTTCCATTATAAGTAATTGATGAATAATAATTATATTAATTATATATAGACACGCTATTGTAGAGGACGCCTACTTCTATATGATGTAATGAACTATTAGAATTAAAGTTATTTTTCAAATATAACATAATTACTTTTATGATTTTATCTGAAGAAAATCTTGTGTGCATGATATTAAGTTTCAAAAACTAATTGATGAATAATAATTGTATTATTATTCTCTCTCATTTATTGGAATTTAGAATAAATTGAATATATGTGAGATTGTGAGTAATATTTTTCTCAAATGATATGATAAAGTGAAGAGGAAATACTAAGAGTACAAATATGCATATCTCATTGTATATGAAAAATGGCTATATAGATAACTAACACAATTAATGATATTATCGAGGTTATAACCTGTAAGTAACCAAAATGGTGGACTAGCTAGACTCGCTCAAATAATAAGGCCCCCCTTTCTCCAACCTGGTCAATCTGGTTTCCAAATAAACACAATTCGCTTGCATTTCAGGTGAAGTAAGGGTTTTCTCCTTGAGCCAACTTGGACCCGAAACTAAAAAATTGAAGCAACTAGATGTTTGACTCGGGCCCACGTCAGAGGTTTTGGGACAATGAGCATTTCTATCCATATTACACATATATCCCGGTCTAGGTTAGGTGTCTGAAAACAGACCCCCTCTGTTCAACTCCGCAGTACACATTTCTATTTTGTATATTATTCACAAGTGATCATGCAATTTCAATTTTCTCTGAATACATAAGTGAACATATATTCCTGTGAGATCTTATTTGATTCGTCATTATCTACTTAAAATATTTACCGCGTAAAAGACTCGTTGATAAACGTGAAAAGACAAATGTGCAGTGAGAATAGTTTAATTCCAATTCGCAAAGTAAATATTAGGCTATTTAGCATATTACTACCTAATAAGTCTAAACTCTTACATATTACTACCTAATATGTTGAATTGTTCAAGTAACAACCCATAATGTGTAAAACCTTACACGATTACTACCACCTCGCCGGAAATTGCTAAAAATTGACGGAAGTCGGTGTCTTCCGTCCTTTTTTTTTTAAATTTTAAATCCAAAATAATACCCATCCTACCCTTTTTCCTCTTCTTCCTCCATTAAACCCCTATTTCCCTCTACTTCCTCCATTAAAATTTCTCTCTACTTCCTCCATTAAAACCCCTATTTCAGAGCAACAATAACAATGTATTAGATAGAACAACAACTACATCAATTTAATAACGCAACAATATCAATTTAATAACGCAACAGTGCAGCCCAACAACAACAACGACAAAGTAGCACCAATAAAGCGACGATAGAGTATCAACATAACAGTAGCAGCAAAGAAAACAGTAGCAACAGTGGTACATAGCCATAGTAAGCAACATATAATTGCAACCCAAATGCAAAAATACAATGGTTAACAAGAACAGAAAGCAACAATAACAACGATGAATACAACAGTAATTCATCACAATAACAACACCCAACTGCAAATTAATTGGAATTACTGTGGTGGTTGTTGTTTTAATGGTTATGATTGTTTTTTTTATTGCATGTTTTAATTTAACATGTAATTGTAATGTAAGGAAAATGTGTTATTGAACATTGTTGAGGAATAAACATGAATCTTGAATTTTTGGATGAAAATGGCGGCAGGCATAAAGTAATGGGAGGGAGGGAGTTAAGCGGGGTAAAGAGAGAGAGATACAGTTTTTGGCAGAAAGAGGAGAGATACAGTGTTTGGCAACAGAGGGGAATATTAAAGGAAGGGTAAAATAGTCATTTGACTTACTCCGACCATTTAAAACTAACTTAAGTTCGGTTTCCGTAAAAAAAAAGTAACAAACTGAGTAATTAGGTGTGAATTTAGTTAGTAAGATGCATAATTAATTATAGGGATATTTCATAGGAAAAATTCAACCTATAACCTCATTTATCTTTCATTGAACTTTGACTATTTTTAAACTCTTATTATCGGTAGGTTAGCATGTCACATTCACTTACTTTTTGTCCAGGAAGAAGGAAAAACAAAAAGTAAGTCAAGGTGACGTGCTTGCTTATCGAAAATAAGAGTTCAAAAATAGACAAAGTTCAATGAAAGATAATTGAGATCATAGGTTGGATTTTTCTCGGTTAATCGTTAGTAGAGATTAATATGAGAAGATGAGGTATAAGTTGGATTATTCATATGAAATAACCCTAATTATATTAGGTAGTAATATACAAATTTTCATAAAAATGAATTCATAATCTATTTGTCTCAAATGCTCAAAATGTATGACCTAGGTCACTGAGTTTTGAGAATTTTCAAACAGCAAGACTAAATTAGTTAAAAAATGTTACTACTACTTAGGCCCTGTTCTTTCTGGCTTTTTAGAGCTGAACTGAACTGAGCTGAACTGAATGGGGCTGAGCTGAGCTGAACTGAATTGAACTGAGCTGAGCTAAACTGAATCGAGCTGAGCTGAGCTGGACTGAACTGAACTGAACTGAACTGAACTGAATTTAATGGAGCTGAACTGAACTTAGCTGAATGAAGCTGAAATTAATAGAAACAACTTAACTTTAATTAAAGTGTATTAACTAATAATAATAATAATAATAATATAAAAAAATGTTTGATTAATACAAATTTGTGATTTTTTAAAAAACAATTATAGTAAGAAAATATTAATCTTTAGGTATTTTTTTTGTAGTCAACTTTAATGGACTTTGCTTTTTTCTTTTCTTGTGTTTTAAAATTAACAAAAACAACATTTAAATATTTTACGTCTAAACATTTTCTATTATTATTATCTAAACATTTTACTTCTAAATGTGGTAAATGTGGCATGTATTTCATTGTTTTTTATTATATAAACATTTTAAGTCTAAACATTAATTTTTTTTATATATAAACATTTGTAGGTAATTATAATTTATTTGGTGGATTCGAGATACCCAAATACACCTGGGTATTTGTCTCCAATTAGTCATCCAAATATTATTATTTTCAAGATTATGAATTTCAATTGTGTTAAGATGATAGGAAGTCAATAATGAAGCAACATAGACGATATATCTTTGTTAATGATATCTATATTTTCAAGATTATGAATTTCAATTGTGTTAACAAATATTATTATTTGAATGTTATCAAATTTTACTTCTCAATTACATTTCTCTACTCTCTCATGTTTACTACTAATACTACTACTACTACTAATACTAATACTAATACTAATAATAATATAAATAATAATAATAATAATGATTATAAATAATAAAAATATATATAAAATAATAATGATAATAATAATAAGAAGAAGAAGAAGAAAAAACAAAAACAAAAACAACAACAATAATCATAATAATAATTATTAATTAATAAGGGTTTTTTGTCAAAAACTACCTTTTATTTAGGGTCATTTGTAAGCAACTACCTTTTATTTATTTTTTTGTTATAAGCTACCTGCTTTTATTTTTTTTTTGTAAAAACTACCAAATTCTAAATTCCGGCCAAAAAAGTCAGAATTCCGACATTGACCTTTATTCTTATTTGGTTTGCACGTGTGAGCTATTGTTTCCCCAAACCCACTTCCCTTCTCTTTCCAAATTTTAAAAAACCCCCAAAATCAAATTAATCCATTTTCCTCTTCTTCTTCGTTCTTCGTTCTGCCCTTCCCAATTTCGCTCTTCGTTATGCCCTTCCCATTTTCGTCCTCCATTTGATCAGATCAATCAACTCCATCTATTGCTGCATCATAATTCAATCAGTAACATGTTTGTTCCTTCTGTTTATTTTGGTAAACCTAATACATGTTTGTTCAAGGACCTTTCTTGCTTGATGAACTTCAGATTTGAGGCTTCGGTTTTCAATCAGCAAATCGTTGATTATGTTCTTTTGCCACTCCGTCATATCTTCACTGACCCACATAAAAACCCACATCCGCGCATATTTGAATCGGGTTTGTAAAATTTATAAGTGACAAACTTCCTCCCAGGATTTTGTAAAGTCCATGAAATTCGATGTGCACAAGGTATCCCACATTTGCATTTCATTGCCATAAATGATATATTAGATCTTGAAGATGTGGAAGACATATTTTGGGTTGCAAAAGAAAATTAAGAAAAGAAGGTAGTGAAGAAGTAATGAACAAAGAATGGGTAAGAGTGAAAGAAATAGGAGGAATATTAGTTTTTGAGGGAAAAATAGAGGAATCTTAATTTTGGAGGACAAATAATTAAGGTAGGTTTTGACAAAAAAGAAGAAGTGGTTTTGGGGAAACAACCGTTCACACGTGCAAAACAAATAAGAATAAAGGTCAATGCCGGAATTCTGACTTTTTTGGCCGGAATTTAGAATTTGGTAGTTTTTTACAAAAAAAAATAAAAGCAGATAAATTATAACAAAAAAATAAATAAAAGGTAGTTGCTCGCAAATGACCCTAAATAAAAGGTAGTTTTTGACAAAAAAATCAATTAATAATAATAAATAGAATAATAAATAAATAAATATAATAATCATAATAACAAAAACAATAATAATAATAAGAATAATAATAAGGGAGTTGGCGTCCAGCTAGTTTCGCGGGTGTCCACAAATTTCATGTACTTTTTCCTTTATTTTTAATAAAAGTTCTCGGTTCAAAAAATAATAATAATAATGTAGGATATACTTAATAAAGTCGAGCTGAACTGAACTGAGCTGAATTGAACTGAATGAAGCTGAACTGAACTAAACTGAACTGAACTGAACTGAACTGAAACGAACTGAAAATAAGCCAGAAAAAACAGGACATTAATCAACAAACTTAATTAACACTTGATCATTAAATTAAATTCATCTAGAATTCACAAAAATAGAAATTAATAATAAATCATTTTCAAAGAAAAATAAAAAAACGTAGACCCATAATTCGACAGTCCACCCTCTCTCTCTCTCTCTCCAAGGCGGCCAGTCTAAAGAGAAAATACCAAACTTGTGATCCAAAAAGTTGAGTCAAACTTCATAAAGATGCCTTTCATTCCTTTCTCCAACTCCATTCTTTCCTCAAAATAACTAAACTTTCAACTTATTTTCAGTAAATTTACAGTAATTATCAACAAAAAGATGCAAACTTTAGCTCTACCTATCATGTTTCTTCTTCTTCTGTTCATCATTTCCCCTCTTTCAACTGCTTCTGAAGATGATATTAAGTGTCTTAAAGGTGTTAAAAATTCCTTACAAGACCCACAATTTAAGCTCAAGTCTTGGTCTTTTTCCAATACTACTGATGTTGGTTTTATCTGTAAGTTTGTTGGTGCATCCTGTTGGAATGACAGAGAAAATAAGCTGATTAGTCTGCAACTTAGAGATTTCCAGCTTTCTGGGAAAATCCCAGATTCTCTGCAGTTTTGTTCCAGCATTCAGACACTTGATCTTTCTGGTAATGACTTAACTGGATCAATTCCTGTGAAATTATGTTCTTGGGTTCCTTTTTTGGTTACTTTAGATTTGTCTAATAATCAATTATCTGGTGAAATTCCTTCTGATCTTGGTAATTGCCAGTATTTGAACAAGTTGGTTTTGTCTAATAATCAATTATCTGGGTTTATTCCTGCTCAGCTGTCTAATTTGAACAGACTTACTTTGTTTTCTGTTGCTGATAATCGTCTGTCTGGTCAAATTCCTGCATCTTTGGCCCATTTTGACGAGTCTGCCTTTGATGGGAATGGTGGGTTGTGTGGGAAACCAGTTGGGTCTAAGTGTAATGGATTGAGTAAGAAGAATTTGGCAATTATTATAGCTGCTGGTGTTTTTGGCGCTGCCGCGTCGTTAGGGTTAGGGTTTGTGTTATGGTGGTGGTATTTTTCGAGGGCGGGGAGGAGGAGGAAGGAAGGTTATGGTCTTGGAAGGACTACTGATGGTACTTGGGTTGATAGGTTGGCAGCTTATAAGCTCTCACAGGTTTCTTTGTTTCAAAAGCCTCTTGTGAAGGTTAGGGTGGCTGATTTGTTGATTGCTACTAATAGTTTTAGTCGGGATAATGTGATGATTTCAACTAGGATGGGAATAACTTATGGAGCCATGTTGCCCGATGGGTCCGCGTTGGCTATCAAGCGGCTTAGTGCTTGTAAGCTTAGTGAGAAGCCGTTTAGGATGGAGATGACCAAGTTGGGAAAGCTCAGGCATCCAAATTTGGTTCCTTTGTTGGGATATTGTATCGTGGAGGACGAGAAGCTATTGATTTATAAGCACATGTCGAATGGAACTTTGCATTCTGTGATACATGGGAAGACGATGTTTTTGGATTGGTCCTCGAGGTTTAGAATTGCTTTAGGTGCTGCTAGAGGTCTTGCTTGGCTTCATCATGGAGGGGAATTGTCATATTTGCACCAAAACATAAGCTCAAATGTGATTCTTCTAGATGATGACTTGGATGCTAGGATCATTGACTTCGGGCTAGCAAGGCTTATGTCGTCTTCTGAATCTAGTAATGAGAGTAGCTTTGTCAACGGTGAACTGGGAGAATTCGGATATATAGCACCAGAGTATTCTAGCACCTTCATGGCATCACTGAAAGGGGATGTTTATGCTTTTGGTGTGGTTCTTTTAGAATTGCTGACGGGGCAAAAACCTTTAGAAGTGGCACTTGCCGAGGAAGGGTTTAAGGGGAACTTGGTCGATTGGGTGAATAAACTGTCGAGCTCTGGCCGATTAATTGAAGCCATTGATGAAGATATATGTGGGAAAGGACACGACGATGATATTCTTGAGGTGTTCACAATTGCATCTAAATGCACAGTTTCTCGACCTAAGGACCGATATTCAATGTACCAAGTGTATGAATCACTAAATAACATGTCTGAGGACCGTTACTCAGAGCAATACGATGACTTTCCTCTGGCTTTTGGAAGACACGACATGGATCAGCCAGTATAGTCTTTAGGCATTGTCACTAGCTGAAGTCTGTTTATAGCCTTGTCTACTTCGTCTGCTGCCATATCAGCCTGAGGACTGAAATTCACTCATGTTGATAAGTTGAGTTGGCCATTTGATTTAGCTTCCTTTTCCTATTGTGCTATCTATGCTAGAATCAGTTAGATATACTGAATACAATATGGATATAGATGTGTGCTCAAGCGTTACGTATTTAAAATTCTCACGCTCTTCAACGAAAACATCCACTCTATTTCCTTAATATGATGTGCCGAGTGATATAACCATGTCCAAGTGTCATGTGCCGAACACAATTACTCAGGTTTGAAGGGTTTAGTTTAGCACCGAGTTCTTAGACTGCATTTGTTTGTAAAGAGTCGCCGAGGTTTTCATGTATGTAAAATGTATTATCCAAGGCTTATTGTTCTGGTTTGGCACTTGTAGATTACTCCTATTATGAATCGATTATGGTGTTCTCGTTTCTCCGCTTAGTTAAGGGATAACAATGTTAATTTCGTTACTTGTGTTTCTGATTCTACTGTTTACTCAAAATCGGACCTTATGAATGGGATGAAAAGAGTAATTTGTTTACGTTTTATATTCTTTTTTAGAGGTATTTTAATCAAAGTAACATAAACGGACATATTGTTTGCTGTCTTGTGGAGTTCGGGTGCAGCAACTCACAGGACAGCCTGACCAAACGCATTTTAGATAAAATTTGAAGAACACAAATATAGAAAAAGACAGCTGTGTACCTGAATTGCATTATCAACAGTATGTTTTAACGTTTAAGTGCAACATTCCTAACCTGCTTCAAAGAAATGACCTGCCAAGTATCAACTTTTGTCTATTAGTCTCTTAATGAAAGCTTCTTAGTTGCATTACGTATTGGTAGTGGCGGATTTTCTTAGTTGCATTACGTATGATTTAGGGGTTAATAGGGGTGTTTTTCCCTTGAAATTAGGATTTTTGAATTTCTTAGTTACATTTTTTAAAATGTTTCGATATTTACTTTATGGTATTAGACCATCCCCATGCAGTGGTCACGCTAACTAGGTCACGACCCGGTTTTGCTGTTAATCACACCTTAATTATCTCGACTTACGTTCACTCTCCCAAGCAAAAGGTCACGACCTAGCTCATCAACCCAATCATTTTTCTCTTTACATCATTTTCAATCATTTCCCTCATTCTCTACCCCACTTTTCTCTCTCTCACTTTTACAAATATTTTACTAACATTTTATAAATTTAGTTTTTTTCTATTAGGTTAAATATCTTAATAAAATAAAAACTACCCAATATTTTACGGTTAAATTAATCTTATGGCGTAACTTTCAGAAAAAAATATTAAATAAACCCTTTATTATTTGAAAAAAGTAAAAACACGATTTTATTGAAAAAAAAAAAGAAAAATTACTAAAAAACATGATTCGACATAAACTAATGTGCTTACATAAAATTAAAAATAAAAACATTAAATACTAAAGAAAAAATGCATCTAAAATTGATTCTAGTTACGGAAGTTTTGCCAAATATGGTCAATAAGATCATTTTTCAGAGCGATATGAGTGGCACGGTCACGAATCTCGCCATGAATTTCTACGAATCGTTCTTGAGGCGATCTTCTAAGGCGATGATATTCATAAGGATCATCAGCAGCTGTAGTTGGATTATCTTCTTTGAACTCCGAGATAATATTTTCATAGTTAAGAAAAGTTTATCGTTCATCTTCAACTATCATATTATGCAGAATAATACAAGCCATGAGAACTTTCCCCATAGAAGTTGGATCCCATAGAAGACAAGGGCGTTTAATGAACGCAAATCGAGCTTGTAGGACGCCGAAAGCACGTTCCACATCTTTTCGACAACTTTTTTGGCGAGCTGCAAATAACTTATGCTTTTGAATTTGTGGTGCACTAATTGATTTAACAAATGTTGCCCAACCCGGATATATACCATCAGCAAGATAATATCCCATATTATACTCTGTACCATTAACGATAAAATTAACCAAGTCGGGGCAAATTCTTCTAAACGTCGTTAAAGAGTGGAGAACATTGAAGAACATTAATATCATTGAGCGAACCTGGTGTACCGAAGAAGGCATGCCATATCCATAGATCGTACGAAGCGACCGCTTTCAAAACAACTGTTGGCTTTCCACTTCGCCCGACACATTGTCCCGCCCAGGCTGTGGGACAATTTTTCCACTCCCAGTGCATGCATTCAATGCACCCAGCACACCAAGAAATCCACGAGCTTCCCCCATGTGAAGTAACCTACTTAAATCTTGTGGGTTGGGCCTTCGTAGATACTCATTCCCAAAGCAACTGATTACACCTTCGACAAACGATTTGAGAGAGTCTCTCACGGATGTTTCACTCATACGCAAATATTCATCAACTGAATCAGTGGATGTACCATATGCTAGAACTCTTAAAGCAGCTGTGCATCTTTGCAATGGTGAGAAACTAAGTCTCCCATTACCGCCGACTCTTTGTTGGAAAAATCGATCATTGGCAGATAGGCTATTAACTATGCGCATGAATAAATGCTTCTTCATGCGAAATCTGCGGCGGAATAGTTCTTCGGGATAGATTGGATCCATAAAGTAGTCATTGTACAATTGGTTATGACCTTCTTCACGATTTATTTCAATGTTTCTCCTACGGCGTCTTGGCGGAGGAATCTGTTGACGGATTCTTCTGTTGACGTATTCATTCATACGTTGGCCTATAGGATTTTGAATAGCCTCAGATCTTTCATCGGCTTCGGCTTCCCATTGGTAATCGGAAATTCTATTTTGATCGACAACGTTGTCGTTTGACGAATCAGAGTTTGAACTTGATCCGTACATTATAATAATGATGATTTATTGTTGATTTTGTTTAGAAGTGTATAAGATGTTTTAGAAATTGATCCAACCGAAAATGTGAGTGATTATGTTCAACAAGTATGAGGTATATAATTATATATAAGGTTTTTGTACAACGGATATATTTTTAATCTAGTGGCTAAAATCAATCCAACGGCTATATTTTTAATCCAATGGCTAAAATCAATCCAACGGCTATATTTCTAATCTAGTGGCTAAAATTAATTCAACGGCTATATTTCTAATCTAGTGGCTATAATCAATTCAACAGCTACATTGTGACGGTTTCATTTAAAATATAACGAATATAACTTTAACGGTTTCATTTAAAATATAAATTTAACGGTTTCATTTAAAATATAACTTTAACGGTTTTAATTAACAAATTAGTTAAGGAATATCACTTTAGTTAACGAAAATTAGTTAACGAATATCATTTAAAAAAACATTAGCTCGAGATGCTCTAAATCATCAATTAATATATTGTCAATTAATATACATGCTCTAAATCATCAATATCACAAAATACCTCTAATCAGATATCACAAAATACCTCATTAGAAAACCTAACTCGCCTCATCTAAATATTACAAAATACCTCATTAGAAAACCCAACTCACCTCATCTTCTCTTCGTTCTTCATGGCCGTTTCATCAGAACCATCCTTCATCAATTGCTCTAATCAGAACCATCCTTCATCAGAACCATCCTTCATCAATTCTTCATCGGTTGATTAATTGTCGTTTCATGGCCGTTTCATCAGAACCCGTTTCATCGCCATTTCAATATTGCAGGTACATTCTTATAGTTAATGAAGTTTATTAATTGATTCATATTATGGGTGTTAGTTTCTGAATATTTGATTGTGATTGTGTTCATCAGAAACATCCTTCATTAGTTATTGATTATTTTGTTGATTAATTGCTCTAATCGTTTAATAATTGATTAATATGTCTGATTAATAGTTTATTAGTTGATTGTTTGTTAGCATCTTTTAGATTTGTTTGTTAGCATCTTTTAAATCAATTTGTGACCTTCTTTACAAATTTGTTTGTCTAGCATCTTTTAACCATGGGCAAGCAGACGGATCCAATATGTGACCTTCTTTACTCAGTGTTTCTTCTAGGCGTAGTGAATCCGTACTTTGAATCTCATCGTATGTGGTATTCAGAATTATTATGGCATACGACAATTAAATTTGGGCGACTTCTTCCCTTGTTTAAACCCACAAAAATTAAAATTTAGACGAATAAAACGGGTGTATTTTTAGACGAACAACAACATAAAATTAAAGCAGATAATAAAACAGATTTAATAAACTAAATATCAGACATATATTTGTCCATTAGCTTGTTCTTCATTTCTTGATCTTTCGGGTTCAAATTTTGTTGCGAGAGCAATGTGTTTAGCCAACCCATTTTCATGGTTTCTTTCTTACTTTTAGCTCTAATCTTTTCAATTTCCAAATCTGCGGTAATCCTTCTTTGCCAAAAATCAGTCTGCTCTTTCACAGTGAGTCTATTTCCATCTAAAATAGAGATATCATCTGCAGAAAACATAGACTCGAGCATGACCACGGGTGTTTTAGCATTTCGCTTCTTTTTTGCGGCCTCTCGTCCTTCGGGTCGAACGTAATCTTCAACATTAAGACTAGACGGGGTTGAGACATTAACACTAGACGGGGTTCCGACATTTACACTAGAAGGACTAGAATCCATTTCCAACCTTGACCTTTTCGAACCTGATGAACTAATATTTGCACTTACATCCGTTTGATCTTTTGTTAAACTCCATTTTGGATGCTTACTCATGACTTTATTGTAAACATATAACTCAAGAAATTCTTTATTACCGTTTTCATTACGAAACAATTTTTGTGCTAATTGTATATCGTCCTCAATGTTAGACCATCCCCAAGCAGTGGTCGCGATAATTAGGTCGCGACCCGATTTTGCTCTTAATCTCACCTTGTTTACCTTGACCTACCTTCATCCTCCCAAGCAGGAAAAGTCATGATTTAGGTCATCAACCCAATCATTTTTCCACTTTCCAACATTTCTAATCATTTATCACATTTTCTACCCACCAAAATATCTCTTTTACCAATCATTTTATTGTTTTTTTTATTCTTGAATCAATTAAAATTGTCCACATGGTGGTCACAAATATTGTCACAAATGTTCAACAATGGTCACAAATTGACCTTGGTTGATCACATGGTCACAAATTAGCAAAATGGTCACCAATTAGTTAGCATAATTATCCCGCTAGCCATGACCAAACAAGGCCATGACCACCCTCATGACCTTGCTTGGGGATGGTCTTAGTACCACTTGCCGGTGGTCGATTAACAACTTGAGAGTAGCAACCAACCCATTTGTTTACTAAGAAATTGAGTCGTTTATAACGATTTCTTATTCCCTCAAGACTCCTAATCTCAATCTCACCTTCATTTTGATTTTTCGTACGAGTTTGTTCATATAAATCGTAGACCGAATTCCATCTTGTGTTATATTTTTGGTATTTACCTAATATTGAGTTGGAGCTACATAAAATTCAAGCGGACATAAGAGCTTCATCCTCTTTGTCGGTCAAATTTTTCCGGCCGTTTTCTACATTGTTGAGATTTTTTTTATGGTGGTTTTTTGGATTTTGTTGCACAATAAAGAAGAGTTTTTGCTAAACAAAATCGTTAGTGGGGAGATGAGACAACAACGCCGGTTGAGAAGACATCGGATTTCCAAAGATATCGAGATTTTGACTCGGATGACTACTCGATAATAATTCCGTAATAGACCCGATCTGGGCCGAGCTGGGCCGGGTTTGGGCTGGGCTCGAGCTAAAAAAACGGCCCAAATACACGGGTCGGGCCGGGCCGGGCCGGGCCAAAACGGTGGGCCAATTTTCTTGGCCCAAGCCCATAATTGTTCGGGTTATAATGGGCCTCGTGCCAAAATGGGCCTCGGGCCAAAATGGGCCAAAACCGGCCAAAATAATACAATACGGAACAACAATAAAATGGATATGTGAACAAACTATTAGCAACGAAATAAATTTTTTAAGTCTTAGGTGTTTGACTTCGACTCTTTTGGTAGGAGAACAGTCCATAGTACCATACATAACTTATGAATTGGAAAAAATGAGTAGTATTAACTAAAGGTGTAAAATAAAAATATAAAAATATCCGCAAAGTTGATAATTCAATGCATTAGTGATATTAGATTATTAGTGTGATATGATATACGATTCCAACTTTAGAATTTTTTTCTTTTAAAAAAATAATTTCGGGTCGGGCCGGGCCAAAAATCGGGCCTTTAGGTTGGCCCAAACCCGGCCCTATATTTAAATTGGGCTTATTTTGAGCTGGGCCACGGGCTTTTTGGGCCAAACTATTAGGCCCAAACCCGAGAAAAAATCGGGCTGGGCCGGGTCGGGCCTAGGCCATTTGATCAGCTCTATTACGTAATAGTTGGAGTACTTTGATTTAAATCGAAAGTTGGACTACTTTGAGATGAAAAATCATTAGTTGCATAATTCGAGATATCATATTCATTTAGATCCATATTTTTTTGAATAGAAAATGTGTGGTTTTTTTTTAATGCAAAAGTAATTTTTTTGGGTGGTAGAAGTTAAAAATAATGACTGATTGTATGTGTTTTTATATGACTTTTTTAATATAAATTATTAAGTTAATTAATTTTATTGTTGATAGTTGGTTGAAGTTGGAGTAAATGAAGTATGAAGAAGCAGTTGGAAGAGTGGAGGAAGCAACGAAATGAGTTGAAAATTGATGATGAAGCATGGGAAATGAAGAAATGAAGTGAAGTATGAGTGTATGACGTGGGAATGTGAAGTCAGACATGAGCAGAAAATTCAAGCAAATGTTTTTATTGTTTTTTTTATTTTTTAACCAATTACAAGTGGCCACATAAGTGGTCACAAATATGGTCAATTTTATTTCCCAAAGGTTACAAATTAGCCTTGGTTGGTCATAAGGTCAGAAATTAACAAACTTGGTCACAAATTAATTTCCTTAATTACTCCCTTAACCATGACCAAACAAGGTCATGACCTACCCCATGACCTTGCTTGGGGATGGTCACCTCCGCTGAAATGTTTTACCCCACGAGAAATCCTTGCTTCACTATTGCGTATTAGATACTACGTTACTTCCGCATTTTAATCTTAGTAAGTGTGATCATGCTTATCGATTGTTGATGTGTGTTAGATGCTATTTTATTAAGTAGTTCATTATTTCTCCATATATTTATTAACGGTGATATTTTATTTGAGATTTATGTTTTATTCTTTCACAAAGACAATAACATCCGTGGATAAGAAATTCCGTGGATAAGAAATGAAAAAGAGAAATGAATTTTTAATTAACTGAAGATTGAAGATCACAGGAACCCAGTTCTATTATTTCATCTCCGTTATTCGTAGCAATTAGGGCTAAGAAAAAAAATCGGTTATCCGACGATCCAAATTTGATCTGAAATTTTGGATATTTGATCCGAAAGTTGTATCCAAAATTTATGGTTTTGGTTTTGGATAAGGATTTAAGAATTAAAACATTTGGATATCTGATCTAATCCGAAACTATTGTTTTCTAGTATAATTTCGAGAAAATACAATTTTATCTGATACAACAATTTAATTAAAGTTTAAAATATTCGGGAAATAGGCAAGTGGTACTTAAATTTATGTCAATAACATTGGAATAATAATACTAAAGAAAGACATGATGATTTTGATCGTGTTTCAAATTTAATTTTAAAGTAAATTCTCAAATATGGGATATCCGCATCCGATCCGAATATTGGATGTGGATACTTGACTTCAGGAATATCTAATATGGATATCTGATTCGAACTAACACTTTGGATCGAATATATGATTCGTGCTCTAACCTAGCAGTAATGACAAGCTAAATCACATACACATCAAAGATAAACCAACTGGTCTAACTAATATAGTTAGCAGGGAAGTCAGGATCGTATCCACAGGGAGACTAAGCGTGTTCTATTTGTCAACTAAAGTTTGTTTAGGTAACCAAATTGGGGTTGATTTTATGATTATCTAGACTAAGGCAATTAAATAACAAAAACAAATAATTAACAAGAGATCTAAATATGAGGGGAGAGAATTAGGGCTATCAGTTCACCATGGTCTAACTATTGGAAATATTACCTAAAACATTTCAAAAATTCTTTCCTAGTGTTGTTTTTAATAGAATTTCCTTATTATTACACTTCCTAATTGTGAATATTTGTATTAGATTAAGAAAACGGTTACCCCATGTGAATATCTTGTATTAGTGTAAATAGACATCTTGTATCACATTGTTATTAATGCAACTTCTCAAGGGGTGGAATAAGGGTGGTGGGTGGTGGGTGGTGCAGCGGAAGAGGATCAACTCTTAAGGCGTTAACCTTTAACAAGAGCACGAGGCTCTGATACCCGTAAAGTATATTGGAAAGATATGTTTTTATTGAGAAATTGCATTAATAACAATGTGATACAAGATGTCTATTTATACTAATACAAGATATTCACATCGGTAATCGTTTTCCTAATTTAATACAAATATTCACAATTAAGAAGTGTAGTAATAAGGAAATTCTATTAATAACAAAACTAGGAAAGAATCTTTGAAACGTTTTAGGTAATATTTCCAACACTAACAATGTTAAGAAGAAGGGGTAAGTCTGGCCTGTTATATGGTTAGAAGGGTAGGGGAAATGTTCTCCGTTAGGTTTAACCCATTCCAATCTCTCAATCTAGGTTAGTGATCTCCGAATTAAATAACTAATTGCATGCATTCAATTAGGGATTTGCTATATAACGCCCCCTGTTTTACTTGTTAAGCCCCCAATTTTTTAGTTTATTCCAAATTTGCGCTTATATTAACTTTAGTAAAAAAATATTTTGTTTTATCGTAAAGTGTTTTTGAGACGATCTTTACAATAATTGTTTTATTTTTGTGACGGTTTGTATTATACAATATATCGTTATTTATTTATTTGGTTTGACGATTTGTACTATATGTAGTTTAGGTTTATTGTTATTAAAATTTTAAGACGGTCTAAAAAGTAATTAATTTCCCAAATATTCCCTCATATTTTGTTTTTATCTCACAAATAAAAAAATAAAAAAAAAAAGAGAAAAAAAAGAAAAAACACATCAAATGATGTAGCCGTGTAAATTACACGGCAGTACCATGGTGATGCCGTGTAATTTACACGGCCCCACCGTTTGGTGTGTTTTTTCTCTTTTTTTAAATTTTTTTATTTATTTGTGAGGTAAAAACAAAATATGAGTGAATGTTTGTGAAATTAATCACATTTTATACCGACTTAAAATTTTAATGACAATAAACCGTAAATTACATATAATACAAATCGCCGAACCAAATAAATCAATAACGATATACCGTATAATATAAACCGTCACCAAAATAAAACAATTATTATAAAGATCGTCTCAAAAACACTTTACAATAATGTTAATTCGCATTAAATTCGTTGTTAAGTTGCGAACCTTGATCGTTATCGTGAGGAAATAAATATTTATAAAATACATCGATGGAATCGTCGTCGTGATTCATTTTTAATTAAACGGTTTCAAAAACACATTTACAATTAAACAATATTAAAATTTACAAAATATAACTTTTAGAGATTCAGGGGCAGATTTGGAATAAATTGAAAAATAGAGGGCGTAACAAGTAATATGGGGGTGGGGGGGGGCGTGATATAGCAATTCTGTTCAATTATTTGATACAATTAAATACTATGATTAACAATCCTAACAAATCAAACATTCCAAATTTAAACTTAATTAAACTGTCTTAAAACGATAGCTCCCCTAAATCCTAGTAAAGGGAATTTGCTATACATATTCTTAATAAAATTTAGGATAAATTACAAATAACCACCACGTATTTGTGTATTTTTACAAATTACCACCACATATTTACTTTTTTACAAGTAAACCCCAAACTTTTATGAATACTCTCGATCACCACCGTATTTTAATCCCGAACAACTTTTTTCCGTCTTGTTAAGTTACAATTTATGCAAATACTCATATTACCCTCCCTAATTACACAAGCCTACCCAAATTAAGTACACACCCATAATCATCAATTTCCCCCAATTTCCCAAATCAAAAGTAGATTTCAAACCCTAAATTTCCCAAATTCTCCAAATCAATTTCCAGAATAATTTTCCGAACTATGTTGTTAATTAGTCATTCAAAGGCTTTCGGTCCGTCCTATAGCAGGGTGGTCAGTACTACTTGTCGAGATCAATAACAGAGGAAGCAACAAGCTTGTTCTCTAGGTTCACAGCGGCAGATTCGTCCACTTTCTGAAAATTTGTAGAGCAAAACTAATTTTAGCTTTTTAAATACACTTTATATCATTTTATTGCAAGACTCATAAAGATAAAATAATTATACCCTGCCAGTTTCACCATTTGTTTCCATTTTTGCTTTTCCCAATTGTTTCCATTTTAGCTTTTCCTAATTTTTCCCTTTCTGGAATATAGTCAAGCTATGACACAAACTATTGCAGACTTCTCTATACTTATTATTAAAGATATACTTATTATTAAAGATGAATAGGCAAGTTATTCTTTCTCGAGAAAATAAAGATAGTGGGAGGGTTCTTTTTGAAGTTAGCGAGAGATAAAGATCAGATCCTGGAAATTATTCTGGAAATTGATTTGAGGAATTTGGGGAATTAGGGTTTAGGGTTTAGGGTTTGAAATCTACTTTTGATTTGGGAAAATGGGGAAAATTTGGGGAAATTGAGGAATATGGTTAGGTAGTTAGTTTGGGTAGACTTGTGTAACTAGGGAGGGTAATATGATTATTTTGTATAAATTGTAACTTAATAAGACGGAAAATTAAAAGAAAGTTGTTCGAGATTAAAATATGGTGGTGATCGGGAGTATACGTAAAAGTTTGGGAGTTATTTATAAAAAGAACAAATACGTGATGGTAATTTGTAAAAATACGCAAATACGTGGCGGTTATTTGTAATTTATCCTAAAATTTAACTCTTTAAATTAAATGGACCTAGTACATGCAAAAACCATACTAGAAGAAGTTTTCTTTACATTGAGTTTTCGGAAAATATGGGCACAACATTGGTCACCTACCATTTTTTTTGAGTTTAATATCACAATGGATGACCTTAGATCGCTAAATCTTCCTAACACGTATGCACCAAGACTTTGCCCGAGACTCTACTAATTATTTTGGGTCTAGAATTAAATAGTAGAAACCTTAATAGATAATAATCTAATAATAATAATTTTACTATACTACTATTTAAATTAGAATATTTGATTTAGAGAGAAAATATAAACATAAGCTATTTTATGTTTTTAGAGAGATAAACCAACATAAAAAATGTAAGACTATTAGAATATTTTAAAGGAGGAGGGTGGTCGTGTGGTGTAAGAAAGAGAAAGGCATGATGAGACAAATTCATCATGTTTTTTCTCTTCTCAAGAAGAAATTGTAAGAATTTCTTGTTATTCTCAATGTGGTAAGACTTTACCAAATTAAAATCACATGTTTATTTTCCTCTTCTCCTCTTTATCACAAATTCTTATTTAAAACAAAGGTATCCGTCTGAACGAATAAGACGGATCTACCAAACTCGTATTGCGTTAAATGAATACCGAATTCTGAAATGGGTTGACATTAATTGTCTTTTTTTCTGAAAGAAGTGACCTTACTATTAGAGTAAATTAATAAAAATTCCCTTCAATATACCACTTTTCAAAATTAACTCCCTTATGAAATTTTTTAAATTTTTTACCCCCAAAAGATACACTATGATCAAAATTGCACCCCAAGTGACGGAAATGGAGCATAATCCGTCAAAAATAGAATATTCTTAATTTAATTGAATTTGTTGGACGATTTTGCCCTTCTGTTCTTTCTTTCATATTTTTACCCAATTTCATCTTCTTTCATTTATTTTACCTTACCCCATTTTCATCTTCTTTCTTATTTTTTGCATTCATCTTCATATTCATACACTTACTTCCTCAAATTTCCCCAACTTTCCCAAATTAAGGTATGTTCCTCTTTTTCATCTTCATTTCTGATTTTAATTTGCAATTAGTATAGTGTTCATCTATTTCCCCAATTCGATTTTATTTTACTCATTGCTAGTTTCGAATTAGGGTTTCGATTTCTACAAAGTTAAATTGGGGTTCAATTTTTCTTCATTTTGTTTCAAACATTTAGGGTTTTCTGCATTTTTTTAGCTTTTGTGCAAACTTAAATTGGGGTTTAATTTGCTCCTTGGTAGCTTCGAATTATGCATTACAATTAGGGGTCATATTTTCTGTAATTCCTTGTCAAAAATTTAGGTGCAAATATGTCCATTGAGAGCAGCTATGAGAGCAGTCTTCATAGTGTAGTTGATGAGCAGCCCAAGAAATGCTTCTGTGGTGTCCCTGCTGCCATTTTAACCTCTTCCACACATGATAATCCAGGAAGGAGGTTTGAAAGGTGTAAGTTTTCTAACCCATCAGCTGGTACGAGAGGTTGTCATTGGTTTCGTTGGTATGACCGTGTTCAAA
Source organism: Silene conica (assembly GCA_029255685.2). NCBI lineage: Eukaryota > Viridiplantae > Streptophyta > Magnoliopsida > Caryophyllales > Caryophyllaceae > Silene > Silene conica. The sequence goes on along the minus strand of CM055318.2, from coordinate 73,661,054 downwards.
CAGAGTGGCGGAAAGATGTTATCAACAAAATGAAGATGGAGAAAAGAGTGAATGATTATGAAGTTGGTTGTTTGTCTAGCGAAATTCAGTGGTTGAAAGATGATAGGAAAAAGCTTCAGTTTCAGATTGAAAACTTGAAGAACCAAGGATTCATGTCAAAGTGTGAAAGGGCTACTTATGGCAAAGGGTTTCCATTTGCTATTTTTGTTGCCATAGTCATTGTTTTCGTAATTGTAATAGTACATAGGGAGTAGGAATTAGTTTGGATGAATGTAAGGACATGTGTACTCTAATGTTGAAGTATTAAGATTATTGACAATGGTTCCATTTGGCATAATGGCTTCCTGAATTTTCTCATTTTCTTGTTCAATTCTCAAGTGGTGTTTTCATTGTTGATGCTTATAATTGACAATAAAAGCACTTAACTTTGCAGCCATGGTGAAACAGAGCACTTAACTTTGCTACAACTTAACAACAAACAACCTGCTTACCATTGTGCAAAAGGTACTCTAACCAAACAACCTGCAACTTAACAACAAATAATTTGATGCTTATCATTGACACGGTTTTTTTTCACAAACAGTCTAAGAAGACTAAAACTGACCCCTTAAAATTCATTGTTCAAAGTTACCATTGTTCAAAAGGTACTATAACCAAAAACTAAATTGTTCAAACACTACAACAAAAGATTACTCGTAATTAAAGTTCAATAACAACAACATAAGTAGAACAGATCATAGCATATTGTTGGAACCCTGGGATAACAATTCAGTGAATGACACTGAAGTAGATGGTGCTTGGTTGGGTGCATTTGCAGTAGTGGAGGTACTTGGGGAGTTGGTTGTATGTGGTGCTCTTCTCCAAGTTTCTTTTGTTGCAGCCCTTGCCTGCCTTCTCTCCCTTGCATTAGTTGCCCACTCACTTGTGGCAATGGGCCTTCCACCAGGAGCTGGAGCTGGCTTTAGAGGGGCAGGAGGTTTTTTGCAGGTTCTTTTGTAATGGCCTAAGCCACCACAATGGCTACACTTGTTGGTCTTCTTCAACCTCTTCACTTGTTGCTCTTCATTTTCACCAACTGAATTCTTTCTCTTCTTTGATTTTGGTCTTCATGGCATGGTCCTCATTGGTGGTGGTAGTGGCTCTGGCAAACCAGTTGGTTCCCATTGTTTGACACCAGGCATAAGAGAAATAGAGTGAGCATAGGTTCCTAGCATATACTTGTCCTTTGAGCAAGCATCATCTACATAGTTTTTGGGGTTCATTCTCTTTTGAAGCATGTAACACACTGCATGAGGGCAAGGTAGACCAGTAAGGTCCCAATGCTTGCACCCACATGACCTGGTGTTGAAGTTCACAACATATTGCTTCCCTTTCAGCTCAACCTCGAACTCAACATCATCAGATTGCATAAATGTGCCAAATCTGGCCTCCTGCTTTGCCCAGTCCAAGTACTTGGTCACATATGGCATTACCCTGTCATCAACTTTCCTCCCACCCTCTCTTTTTTGATAGATTCTTTGCATCACATACCTCCTCATCCACTCTAAATGCGTGAGAATAGGTTTATCTCTTGCTTCTTTCAAAATTGCATTGAATATTTCACACGAATTGTTGAGGAGAAGGTTTGACTTGCAATTTGTATCAAATGCATGACTAGACCAATGTTGAGGAGGAATGTCATTTACGTAAGCATATGCCTCCTATGATAAGAACTACATGCCCTTCATTTCTCTCTTGAAATCAGCCTGAAATTATAGTGCATCAACTACTACTAATCCAGACAATTTAAGAAATTAAAGACAATAAAAAACTGAAATAGAAACTGAAATAGAATAGAATAGAATTTGAGTAAATTTACCCTTGTCATTGCTCTAGCACATGCCTAAAATGTTTCCTTGAATAGTTGACCACTTTATCTCAGCTTAAAATTGGCCCAATGTGTCTTGCATAAAATCTTATGTTGGCCTTTGGAACCACATTTGTTAGGGCATCAACTAACCCTTTCTGTCTGTCTGATATGATAGTTAATCCTTCCTCATCCTCCTTCTCAATGTCATGACTTAACAGCTCTAAAAACCATGTCCGGGACTCCCTTTTCTCCACCTCCACAACTGCCCATGCTACTGGGTAGATGTTATTATTCTCCTCTAACCCAACTGCCACTAGACACATTCCAGGGTATACTCCTTTCAAATGACACCCATCAATCCCAAGTGTGGGTCTACAACCTGTTTTAAACCCATCTTTGCAAGCTTTCAAGCAAATATAAAACCTCTTGAATATAACAGGAGGTCTGTCAATATTGTCACAAACCACAAATGCTGAACTGCCAGGGTTATATTTAGTCAAAGCTTCTGCATAATCCAAAACCCTGGCATACGGATCTTTGTCATTTCCATATATAATCAACTTGGCTCTTGACCTTGCCAACCAACATGTCATGTAACTGACATGAACTCCAAGATCCTTTAAAACATGGTTCTGAAATCTTTTTATCTTCCAATCCAAGTTGGTTCTCTAAAACTCTAAGTACCTGTCAGCAAGAAAATCAGAACCAACCTTTCTATTATATGTTATCATCACACAGTTGTGCTTCAACCTCAACCCTCTAATCTGAAATGTTTGTTGCCTAGGCAAATTCCTAGCATGCACATAAAACTTACAAGAATTCTCAACACCACAAAGACACTTTCCTAGCTTTGACTTTTTCTTGTTCCAAACACAGTTACATCTATTGTAGCAGTGGCAGTCACTCTGTCCCCTTCATTGTGAGAATTCCGGAAATCATACCCATTATTTACACTGTGATGGATTAGGGCCTTCCTGAATATCTCAACACTTGGAAACTTTAATCCTTTACTGAGCTTTATATCCTTGCCAAAGTCAACATTAGGATTAAAAGTAGGGTAAGGACATGTCTCATCATCAGATCCCTCAAGGCTCCTTAGCTCATCTGAGTCACAATGCACATCTGAAGCCACATTAACATTTAAATCATCAACCCAAACTAGCAACTTCTCTCATGATTTAGAGCATTCAACTCCAGGTTCTATATTTACCTTCTGAGCCTGGATGCATAATTATCCAGCTTCAACTCCCTTCAAAATGGAGTCACCTCTTCCTCTTGATTATTAATGAAATAATCAAAAACATTCAAGCCTTTTTCAAACTCATTCAAACCAAAATCAGAATCAGAATCACTCAAATCTGCTTCACTAACCTCAGAATCAGTGAACTCTGCATCATCATCTTTTTTAGTCACCTTCTTCTTTCTTTTTTTAACAGTCTGTTTCCTTTTCCCTTTACCAGTTTTTTTGTAGGAACTACCTCATCTTCTCTGCTTTCAATTGCCTTACCATTCCCTTTTCTGTCACTCTTTTTTTTACCTTCACCCCCTCCTTTCTGCTTTCACCAACCTTAGCCTTCCCTTTTCCCTTCTCTGTAACAAGCTTAGCCTTCCCTTTTCCCTTCTCTATAGCAAGCTTCACCTGCCCTTTGACCTTCTCTGTCACAACAACAGACTCATCACTTCTCTCATCAATGACAATGTGTGTTCTGCTCTTTCTCTTATAACAATCCCTGGTTGAGCTTTATACTGGAGATTCCTTCTCACAGATAGTTTCTCCCTTGTAGTTGGAGCAACACTAATTTGTAGATCTGAATTTTGTGAGCTAGTGTTTTTTGTAGTATTTTTATTGGTTCTAGGGCTTTTTCTTTGAGATAAGGCAGGAAATTTGTTTTGGGTTGGTAGGTTTTGGGTTGGTAAGTTTTGACTGGGTGCTTTGAATTGTAAAGAGGCATTAAGCTGTTGTCGGGCCCCTTCAACTGTTTTTTTCCAGATAAAGAATTGCTTCACACCTTAGATTCCTTTTCCAAAAGCTCCATATTACCACTGACAAATTATGTCCTTTCTACCACAGTTGAAGCATCATTAGATGCTGTCCTAAGAAGAGTAATTCACACACTTACAGTATGGGTTCTCTTGCACACGGTTTTCTCAATATCTACAAGATCAAAAGCAGATTGAAGAAGCCCCCTCCTATGTTCATCATAAATACTCCTCATTGGTCTCATATACCATATTTCATAATCATCTCTCCTAGTTAAGCCACTAGGCAATTTCCTAAAAAACTCTGATGTTAAATTACTTAACATCACACCATGTTTAAGGTGTACATCACCTCCCTCATACTCACATTGGTTCTTAGGCCTTGGTTCAAAATTACCTCCATAAAAGGCACGAATAGTTATCCTCTTGCGTGCTATTTCCAAGGTCATTTCTTACAATACCTGAGCAATTAGTGTGCTTAAACCTAGAAAATACCAACCCAGAATTAGGTTTCGAACCCAGAAAAATCCAATCCATCCAAACACACAAAATTAGGGTTGTAAACCCACAAAATAGGGTCTAAAATCCAGAAATTAAGTTGAAAACCCCATAAAATACCAATTCTAACACACAAAAATAGGGTTGTAAACCCAGAAATTTGGGTTTCAAACCCAGAAATTAAGTTTGATACCCAGAAATTACCTATCAAACACAATAACCAAGGGTATAAAACCCATAAATTAGGGTTTTAAACCCAAAAATTAGGTTTCGATAACCATAAATTAGGGTTCAAACACACAAATTAGGGATTGAAGCAACGATTAATTAGCATTCAAACAAACAAATTATACTAAAACACACATAAATTTAAGCATTACAATCTCAGAAATTTAACCCACATAATAATTAACCCATAAATTATGCCTAAAATCGTATCAAATAGGGAAATGCATAAGAATTTCAAAATTTAACACACGGATTGAATTTTGATTAACAAAACCCCTTTCACGATCGAAACACACACAATTCAAATAAAAAGACTACAAACATGAGCACGATATAAACAACTTACATATATGAATTGATGAATGCTTGGGAATTGAACCCAAGATGGAATCCTCACGATATAAACTCTGAGAAATTGAAATTACAATGAAAGCTTAGTAATTGAAGAGGAAAAATTACTGAGGGGGTTGAATGAGGTTTGAAAACTTACTGAGGTTAAAACAAAAGTAAGAAGGAAGTTGGATGAGGTTTGAATGGGATGTCGTTTGTGAAATGAAGAGTCAGAAGAAAGAAGTTGTTAGGTTAAAAAAAAAGTAAGGGCAAATCGGTCATATTTTAGTATTTTTCACCAGAAAGTCACTTGGGGTGCTGATCAGAATGTATCTTTTGGGGGTAAAAATTTTAAAAGTTTTCATAAGGGAGTTAATTTTGAAAAGTGGTATATTGAAGGGAGTTTTTGTTAATTTACTTCTACTATTATAATATTTTAATAGCTATAATAGTACATCATCAATTGCATGCTGGTATATGAATGAAACCTCTGTGAAAACAAACTACACAAAGTGAGCTTGCTTCATCATCTTGCATCATCAACATAATACAATTAAAATCAAACTACACAAACAACAATTATAATATTCTTGTTCATCATTTTGTATCATCCTTAATCATGCTTCATCATGCATTATTCTTTACGTTTTTACGGTTTCATCATTCTTCATCATCCATCGTCGTTTGATTTAATTTGTTAATATGGAATCAGATCGGGTGGTTGATATTACCAACGTATTAAACGAAGTTGACGACCGTGTTGAAGAGGACTCTCATGGAGGTCACGAAAGTGATGCCGAGATCCCTGTCTGTAGTAGTGACGGTAAGTAACGTACGATAATATGAATGGTAGTCGTCGTTTGATGTGTGAAACAAAATAACATCCTCAAAAAATTAATGACGAGCATGAACCTAGTTTGGATGATTTACGTGTTTTTAACGACTATTTCAGAGATTTTTTGTAAACATGTTGACACTTACGATTTTTTCTGTCTACTTATATTAGAGCACAATTGATGATGGATTAACAATGAATTATGTTTATTTAATTCGGGTTTTTGTTGAACATGTTGGCAGTTTTGATCATTTTGGTACCACCTGGTGATGATTTCGATATTTTTCAATCATTGTATTGATTGAATGTACCGATGGTTCTCATGATTGGGATGCTTAATATAATATTATGTTAATTTAATTCGGATTTTGGTAAAAATGCCAACTTCATTCCCCTTTCTTTCTACAGTTTTCCGTTTCGGTGGAGTTCTTATAACCATTCTTTTTTTCGCCATTAAGAGAGTAAATGTTGGGGTATTTTCAGTGATTTTAATGGATTTTTTTACGGAAGGAGAGAATAAGAGAGAAAGACAGAAGGAGAGAATAAGAGAGATGAAGGAATAAAATATGTTGAGGTATTTTCTATGTTGACGGAAGAAGAGAAGAAGAGAGATGACGGAAGGAGAGAAGGATAGAAGAAGAGAGATGGGAGTTGACAGAAGGAAGGATGGGAGTTGACAGAAGGAAACGTGTATTCCTAATGTCAGAAGGAAGCAGACAATTGTATTTTGCATTAAACTCCCAACTACCAACCCATTTCCATTTACTCGCCCATATTCTCAATATGGTATCAAAATAACCCGTCTTATTAATTAGACGGATATGCTTGGTCTTAGGTACGACTAATTGCCTCTCCATATGGTCGTCCCCCACCAACATAAAATGATATTTCATTTTAACTTTTACACTTTGTCAATTGTAAAAATGTCACATGTGACATGCAACATGTCACCAGACATTTTATTATATATTAATTAAATTAAATACTTTAATGCATAAATAATAACAGTTGACGACTTGTACATGTAATTTATAACTACATATACGTAAAAGTCAATTTAATATAACTTACCACATTTGTAATTATAATTAATCGATTATTCTAATTTCGCATGTTTCATAAACATCGATTGATAATTAGTAAAATAACATTTTATTTACTAATATTAAATCTTATTTAATCATATTAAAATAAGATTCCATTTTCTCATCTCATACTAATTAAAGATTTAATTAATCGTATCTATATACGATCAATTAACTTTTCAATTTCGGGATTCGTCCTTTAGGTGTGACATGAAGAGATCATTTGACCACCATCGTCATACGACAATAACGTCAAACTCTAGCCAGCCAACCGTTACCGATTTATGTTGATCAGATGACTATATGTAAGAATCATCCCTTGCGTATTCTTTATATGAGATTTAGATGTGATCGTCAAATCACGTGATCGCACTATTGTTGAGGACACTTACTCCAACAAGTAGCCTACTCGCATTAGATAGATTCTTAGTCTTACAACCTCATAATCGCTTATCCACCTTTCGAGTAATAAAATCGTAACTTTACTTCGTTACCAGTGTATCGATTGTAGGCACACCCAAATACATTCCCAGATCATCTGTGCTCTCACTATTCATCTCATGACTAACCGCTACAACATCCGCATCATCCATATTGTGCGAGGAATATATCTTTAATTTTCCAAAACTCACTCGCTAAAAAAAATGTACCAACGTACCAAGAGAACAAAAACAAACAAATACTAAGAAAAAAACAAATGTCCACATACCGGAGAAAATCAACATGTTAAACCTAAATTGAAAATCTATAAAAAAAACCTCAAGAAAGACTTTTCTAATTCTATTAATACTAGATCTCATGCTCGGGCGTTACCCGGGTAATATCTTTACATGGTTTTAAAGTAATAATCGTAATAATTAATTTTCTAAAAATACTTAGTGTAATAGGCATATATAGAGAATAATTCAAGTATGATTGTTTTCAATGGCAAATGAAACATCAAATATATCATCATCAATGGAGCAACATGAAACATTAAAACTCATGAAACTACAATGGAAACGGAAACATGTACCTCCGATTCAATGGTCTTGGAAAACCACTTTCATATTACGCATCACTGTCAAAGTAATTTTTAAGCACATATATTTTTATAATAACTCGTATACTTTTCATTTGAGCATTATCTTGAAGGAATTTTTTATCCAATAGTTCTAGACTTCTAGTACATGAAGATAGTTGAAACTCGTATTTTTTTTAACATTAACTCGTATTCTTTTTACATTAGCTCGTATTTTTATCTTAATAGCTCGTATTTTTGTCTTATTAGCTCGTATACTTTTTGCATTACCTTGTACTCTTATCTTAATAACTCGTATTCTTATATTATTAGGCGCGTATTCTTTTTACATTAGCTCGTATTCTTTTAATATTAGCTAGTATTCTTATATGCTCATATTTTTAAGTTCGTGATCCTCTTATATGCTCGTATTTTTTTACATTAGCTCGTATTCTTATCTTAATAGCTCGTAATTTTTTTAACATTAGCTCGTATTCTTAGCTCAATAGCTCTATTAGGTCGTATTCTTAGGTTAATAGCTCGTGCTCTTATGTGCTCGTATTTTTTCGTTCGTGATTCTCTTAAGTTCTTATTCTTTTTATATTAACTCGTTATTATTATATATTCGTATTTTGTAGCTCGTATTCTTTTACATTAGCTCGTGTTTTCGTATTCTATTTACATTAGCTCGTATTCTCATCTTAATAAGTCGTATTTTTACGTGCTCGTATATATAAGTTTATGATCCTATTAATCTCGTATTCGTATTCATTTGTGCTCATATTTTGAAGCTCGTCTTATCTTAATAGCTCTATTGTTTTTTCATTAGTTCGTATTCATTTGTTCTCGTAATTTAAAGCTCGTCTTATCTTAATAGGTCGTATTATTTTAACATTAACTCGTATTCTTAGCTTAATAGCTCGTATTCTTTTTATATTAGCCCGTATTCTTAGGTTAATAACCCGCATTCTTCTGTGCTTGTATTTTTTAGTTCGTGACTCCCTTATACTCTTATTTTTTTACATTATTATTCGTATGTGTTCGTATTCTGTAGCTCGTATTTTGTTATATTATGTCTCGTAAATTTAAGTGCTTAATATATCATCAAATTTAATGTCTCGCAAATCTGATTCTTTTTTTAGCTCGAGAAGTGTTTCAATTAGCTTGCGTTTACGTATTCTTTTTACATTAGCTCGTATTCTCATCTTAATAGGTCGTATTCTTGTGTGCTCATATATTTAAGTTCGTGATCCTTTTGAAATCATATTTGTTTACATTAACTCGTATTTTGAAACTTGTATTATTTTAATAATATATACTCCCTCCTATTCTATATATTCTTCCCTATTTACTAAAACGTATTATTCAAGTTTTCTTCCCCTTTCTTTATTTGGTAACTTTTTCACACACCAATTTACCATTCTATCCTTGTTTGATGTTTGTATTTACATTATTTGTCATTGGCTTAATGACTCAGCCCAACCCAATTATACCATAAACTTTTACTAACCCAATTTAATAAACACTAACCCTACCCAATTAGTCCAGCCCAACCCAATTAGTCCCCTAATCATTCCCGCCTTATTAACCCCCAACCACCAGAAAGCCTAAAATTCACTCTCTCTCTTCCGCCATTTAACTCTACCGTCTCTCTCTCTCCCTTCATTAGACCTTAATCCTCTCTTATTAGTCATTTCTTCTCCCTTTCTAACTCCTAATCTCGATTCCTATATTCTATCTTTCGTTTAATCTCTCTATTACTGCAATCAATCATGAATTTTCACAAAAAAAACGATGTTTATGAAGATGTTGAACCTCGTGCGATGATGAATCTGGTGATGATGGTGAAATTTTGCTAAGTTTGGTAAGTTGATGGCTGATTCCGTTGATATTTTGGCGGAATATGGTGATATTTTGCCGGAATCTTCTGTAATTTTGTCGGAATCTTTTGTTGTTATGACGGAATCTAATAAGTTAATTTTGGATTCTGGGTGTTACATGCATGATTCTAGTGATGTTATTTCTAATTCCGGTAGTGTGATGCCGAAGTCTCGGGATTTGTTGCCGAATTCTGGGTATTCTGGTGTTTTTATTGATGATTCCCTTTTATGTTATCAGTGATTCATTTGGGGAGATTGGTATTGTTGTTCCTGATAGTTATTTCATGCACGAGATTAATGGCTTGGAAGATGATGAGGAGAAGGCAAGGGAGGAGGCTTTCAGGTTTGTGAAGGAAGATGTAGAGAAGAGGGCGAAGAAATGGCTGAAGATGCAAAAGTCACGTGAGCACAAAATATGGTTTTTTGCAAGAACTGAGTCAATACTGGCTGATGTTTAGTATAGAACTTGAAGAGTTAAAAAAAAGTTAAAAAAAAGGTAAAAAAGATGCTGATCTGGGATGTCTATTACTGTTTTCCTTTTTCTCATTTTTTTCTTCCCTTTTTTGAGGACTGGTGATGATATTTTGTTCTCATATGATTGTCTGCGCTTGAATCTAACAACACGCAGTGACATACTTTGAGGGTGAGAACGCCACAATCCATGCATTACGCCACCACAATTAAATGTGATGAGGCTATGTGCTGGTTGTGGTTTTCACAACTGAAAATGCTAAGCTAATGTAGTCATAGGACAAGTTCACATGTTAATTTTGACCACACATTTCATTTTATGACAGCCGACTAAATTCCAACAGTGCACATTTCATAAGGCATCAATACATATATGTTCTTTGAACTGATATATGCAAAAAACTATTTGTGGTTGATGTTTGTTGCCTCTAAGTCTACTGATGGTTCTTCTTATTCAGCTGCAAAATGGTGCTTCTTTTTCTGCAAAATGCTCATGTAGTTCCTGTTTATGCATCATGTAGTTTCTGTTTCTACAAAATAGTGCTTCTGTTTCTACTGATAGTTCTTGTTTGTACAAAATGTTGTCTCTGATTCTATTTGTTTGTGTCTGCACTGCCCATGCATTTCCTAATTGCATGAGTCACCTGAACACATGTCTATGACAAACCTAGGATTACTGCATGTTGGAGCATTAGTGCATGCAGCTAGGTTGGACAGTAATATTACCAACATGTACAATGCCAACTGTTGGTGCATTACTACAACCTCCTACCTTTGTCACACTGTCTTAATTTCCTGATCCACCTGCACTGCTGCATATACTGTTAATTGAATTGATTAAGTCAAAAATTGAACTTCCATGACCTAGATTTTCTACATATCTTATGCAATCCATAACTAGTGTTGTATCAGGATTTAAATACTCAGGTAATAAACCAGATATTGTCAATCTAGACTTGTGCATGTGAGGCAGTTTGCATTATTTCTAACATGCATGCTTGCAAAGTAATGAAAACGTAGTTTGTTTAAGCGCATCCAAATCTTCAAATGCTTTAATGGTATTATCCGCCAGTTCACTGAGTATTTTTAACTTCTTCTTTTGTTGAAGTGACTGAATAACCCTAAAAAAACTCAAATCTAGTACATTGATATCTAGAGAATTTGGTGGTTGATGTGTGAACTGAATATTCCAACCATCTAAGTTGTTGCCTGTTTGAATTCTGCATCTTTGTTGTTAATATGTGATCTTCATTGTCCTGTTGTATAAGGATGTTTTTACTGTAATTTGATAGTCATTTAGCTTTAATGGCTGGTAGCACCTCCTTCATGAGCATTTGCTTTGTTACTTGCTTGTTAATTGACTCAATACATTTAGTTTCCAATGTGTCAACACTTCTGTTTTTAGAATTTCTTTTTGTCGGGACCTCCATAACAAATGGTCATATACCCAACTTCCCATCACATATTAGTTCTTTATTTGGACCATATTTAGGCCTTGCAACAACACACATAAACATTACTTTGCTAATGAATCTTTTTGATTGAGCACATCTATATGGTCGTCTTTCCCTTCTTCCCAAATAAAATCTGTGACTAGGTTTGGTTATAAAAAACCATTTCTCATCCATGTGAATAACATTACTATCATCCTTAAAATCAAACGACTTAGTTGCTTGATGATACTCTAAATGTGAAAGACGTACAATAAATTAATCTTTCAAGCTTATTGGTATCTTTCAAACCTGGTTTAATTGCATTTGTGTGAGAGCTGATATTTTTGCTTCCCACCCATCTGTTGATTGTAGCCTGGCTGACACCCAATCCTTCTGCAACTTCATGTTGAGTGGTCCTCTTTGTAAGCTCTATTGCCTCAAGCTTTTCAGTATCAAAGACCAGCATATATGTCATTTTTCTGCCTTTAAGCATGCTGCTCACATTGATAATTAAACCTGCATTTTTTATTATTGTTTTCCTGCAAACCCGAAATTGTGTTGCCAATTCTTTCATATAACCGTACTTGGGTTTTCCATCATTACTTTTTTCAAGCAAAATTTGAATTATTCTTGCTCTTTCTAGGTCGTCAAGATTACTTGTTTTCATTATTGTTTGATGTTTTTTGGCTTGATTGTAGTTAATGAAGGTGATGTTTTTGGCTGGATGTGTTTAAATGAAATTGTTGTTTTGGATTTATACTCTTAAATGAATTTTTTTTTGGCAGACAGTTTGTAAATGCACAAATAGTACCTCTATTTATAATGGCTTTAAGCTTTGCACAATTCGAATTTAGATTTTGGCTCTAAAATGAATTGTGCTTGAAATTTGGCTCCTAATTTGAAATTTGGGGCCAATTTTAAGTCGTTGTTTAAATTGCTGTTGTAACTTGAATTTGACAGTTTAGTTTTTGGTTGGTTTTTGGTTGAAGGATAGCTAAGTCGGTTGATTAAGCAAAGACAGATCATCCCCATTTTGAAGTCCTCTTGTTGAAATCGTTTTTTTTTTTTAAAATTATCGTATTGTAAATTCTGTGTTTTTTTTCAAAAACTCTTAAGTATTGTAATTTTAATCTAAGTACTGTATTTTTATAAGTAATGGAGGCATGCCTCCATTTTTTTGGGTTGTCTAACAACGTGATTCTGTAAACCAGAACTGGAAACACAGGTTTCTCCTTTTGTTTTAGGAGGAATGATTAATAGTTGCTTAAAGGCTTAAGTATGCACCAATTTTTTGGAGGGAACAATTAAAACCCCATAAACATTTGTGGTCCTTCAATTAACTTCTACTTTATTTGTCCTCTCTCCAATCTTCAATGCCCACAACTCACACTATATTCATTTAATAATACCCTCCTTATTTTTTTGTGCCCCTCAAAGGGGAACAATATATAGAATAGGAGGGAGTAGTATTTTTAAGCGCTTAATATATCATCAAAATTTATATATAGATTTTTGTATGCTTATTTTTAAATTGCATTCAAGAAATATAAGAACTCAACTTAGATCACAATCCTCCACAATCGTTCCACATAACTTTTTTTTGTTTTTTTGAAATTCCGAATAGAAATATAGATTAGAGATTGGGTGGTTGCATTAGTATTTTTAAATTGTTGGAGACTCTAAAGAGTTTCACGCATATTGGACTTTATATAATTGCTCGAAAAAAATATTCTTTATTAATATAGATAGATAGTTTCTAAATTATTCAATTAATAAATTTACGTATTTGCTAAATCACGCACATGATATTACTTAAATCCCACACACTTTGTCACCTTATTCCGAATTTATCCATTATTAAAAAAAAAAATCTTATCTCCTTTTCACCACCAACCAAATTGCTAATAATTTGATAATTTAACAGATTATGAATTCTAATTTGCACATTCACAAGTAATTTTGTTATTCTATCGACAAATTTATTAATATCCTTCTGTTAATTGATTGAATGAATTTTTTTATCTTCAAGTGAAACAAAATTGTTTCATTTTCAAAAGTAACAGTCCAAAGAATGGTTGACAATTGAATGTATTTCATCGCTTTTTGAAGTATCATTCCAGCAGGCCTGAATTCCAAGCTTTATATCTCAAGTTCTAACCGTTAAAGTCATGTTATTCTTGTGCCATTGGAAAGTTGAAGGTCTTAACTAACTCAGGGATTTCGAATCACCATCATAGCTATTTTATAATTTGAGTTATGGTCGTCCCAAACAGACTGCGCATTTCTGGACAGCTCATGACCTATATGCACTAAAGGTTCAATAAATAAAGATTTACTCAATGTATGAGGTTGTTTCTTTTCTGAGGTGAAAGTTAACTCATTTAGGTTTCTAATTAGCTATCATGAGTCCTTAAATTCATTGTGAGCTATGAGATATGCTAAAGAGAATCCAAACGAGCAACAAGGTACTCTTGGACCTGACTTTGACAATCTAGTTGAAACGGGTTCCAACGCAAATTCTATTTAAAAAAACAACGCCTTTGTAGCTTGGTCCCAACCCCTGGTGAGTTTTGAACACCCTGTCCAAGAAATACCAGCCAAAGAAAAACAAAATGCCTAGAGAAAGGTGCTTGAGTAAAATCAGGTTCAAACAAGGGCCAAAGTTGGAGTTGTCGTTGTCACAACTTTATTATGTCACTTTCAGCATTTTTTCTTTTGCACAAGCAAGTTCAAAGGGACCTTTGAAAACTTTGCAGCTATCCTAGAATGTGTATAAGGGACCGTGTCGATACAAACAAAGTTGAACCTGCATAAAGAAATGTTATACTTTTGTTGTTTTATGCTTTTACTCTTTTACCAACCTGTTTTTACTTATGATTTGTAAGACTTTTAGCCATTGGTTGTTGTCCTTTAGGGATCATAATCTGATCTTTGGTGTGTGTATGTGCTTGCATTGGATGTATTAAGAACGTGTGGTGTGGATTGTTTCGCTTCTTCTATAAAAGCAGGCACATACACACCCCAAAAATAAGATTATGATGAATTGAAAAAAACCAAAGAAACAATTCTGCTATCTTTCCTCTATCATTGTTTTGTGCTTGATAAACTTCTTTGCTTAGAAGCTGAGATTAATCCCTTGCTGAGTGCTAGGACGAAGTTTTTAGTCTTAATTCATTGCTTCGTGTTCAAATTAAGTCATATCAAAAACCCAAAAATCACCTAAGTAACAATCGAGGTTTTCAAACTTGCTGTCTTTATTTAAAGCTTCTAAAAACCGTGTCAAAACTGATAATTTTATTGCATCAAGAGAGTGATTTTTACAATTAGGGTTTGAAATTTAGGGATCTCTTTTTCACCACTAACCAAATTGCTAATAATTTAACAAATTATGGATTTTAATTCGCACATTCACGAGTAATTTCGTTATTTTATCAATAAATTTATTAATACCCGTATTTTAATTGATTGAATGAATGTTTTTTATCTTAAAGAGAGTGATTTTTACAATTAAGGTTTCACATTTAGGGATTTTGGATTTTGAATTTTCGAAGGTGCATCAGTTTATGACGGCTAGTGGTGGGTCAATTTATTGCAGCAGGTGGTGGTGTGTTCTGTTTATGAGCGGCCGGTGGTGGGGCGAGTGTTGGTGGGGTAGCTAAGCAAGTATACTTTTTTTGAATTTTTTTGCTTTTGAATTGTCCTCTCTAATTGTGTGTGAAAACTGGGAGGGGTAAAGTCGAAATAAGACGATTTGTGCGGGATTTAACAACACCTTAAATTTAGGGACGTGCTTTTCCACATACAAATTTAGTCTTTCACATACGAATTTTACCCTTTTATCCCTGTCATTTTTTTCATCACTCACCCAACTAATTTCTTTTTTTCCTTTCTTCATCCCCTTAACCATCAAGTCACTAACATCAACTAACCACATACTCCGTTCATTAACTCCGGCCAATATTATCGCCGGAAAACCTCAAAGTGGTCGACTTCATACCCCTTCCCAACGCTTCCTCTCCCCCGCCCCTGCTCCGATTACCGCTTTCCGTCGACATCGGTTCTCACACTCCCTTAACCAGATCTGATCGACAAGGATGGTGGTCGTCCGCTATGGTGCTGGATGATGGTGTTCCGGTGTTGTTCTGGTTGTCGCTTGGTGGTGGAACATTGGTGGGGAAGAAGGGAGATGTACCATATATCGTTGTTGTTGTTTTGTCTTTTTTCTTCTTTTTTATTAATTCATTTGTTCGTTTCTTAATTAATTTGTTTCTTTCTTTTAATTTTTGTTTTGTTTTATTTATTAGTAATCTTATTTGATCTTTATCAATTGTTTTCGCTTTTAGTATAATTAGATTCAACATTAAAAATTAAGACGTATCTATGAAAATTGTTTTGATTAGGTTTAGGTAAAAGGATAAGGGTAGGATATGAAAAATTTATAAAAAAATATATATAAAAGAGTAAAATTCGTATGTGAAAAAATAATTCCGTAAATCCCCTTTCTATAAAAGGAACCTTATTTAGAGGATTTTCATTGGTTGATGCAAAATAGAAAGAGAAAATAATAGATTTAAGTAGGGCCTGCCATGTTTTTGATACAAAATTAATTAATTACCCCATTCAAGCTTTCATTAATTTATCGTAAATTCTTGCTTCATACCGACAAAAATAAGACGGACCAAATATCACTATCTTTTTAATAAAATATAAGCATTTAATAACAAAATTTTATATTCTTATTTTGTCACTCTTTACCAAGAAAAATGATGGTAACATTTTATCAAAAAATGGTATCATTTAATTGTACAATGGCTACAATAAGCCCGAGACGACTAGACTTTATTGATGAAGTATATTCCAATATTAAAAAAGCTTTTAATATTAATTTAACATACAACAACTAAAATGATTAAATTGAGTGGCAATGAGTATAAAATAGGAACAAAAAGTGAATACCAAATATAATAATATAAAAATTAGAGAAAACTAAAGCATTCAAATACTGAAAATCAATATATTAAAATTGTTGACTGTTGGAAATCAACGAAAATATGTAACTCCGTCTTAAATGTACATAAAAAAGATAGAGTTTATATTATATGGTCAGAGTTTTTTTAGGTAGTTAGCGGGTCATACTAATTATAATTTGGCTGGGTTCATTACGATGGTAGGAATTTAGGATTTAAATCGTACGTATAGGTTTTAAATCTATACATATTTTTATCGGCTACTATTCGTTTTACGTTTAAAACGGGCCAGTATCACTCCCATGAGTTATAAGACAAATATTTTATTTTAGACATACATAATGTTTTTTTTTTTTACTAATTCATCCTACATATGTATATTTCATACTTCTTAAACTTGGACCGATATCGTTGTCCTAAATAATAATTTGTATACTTTTATAATGTAAAGCAGATGCGTTGTTTTATTTACATCTAAGTTAAACGTAAAAATTCTCTTTACTTTTTAGATCATCAATATAACTGCAATACTAAAACCATATTTTTATTATATTTATTCACATTTTTATTGATTTTTTTCAGTTTAATAAAATTAAACCCGTGCATTTTTTGCACGGGCGTAAAACTAGTTTATTATATATCAAACCCAAAATAAATTTATTGCGATACCCTCTCATAAACCACTCCAATAATAAATCAGAAAGTGTGTTTAATGAAGGTTTAAGGAGTACTCGAACAACTTGACGACCTCTCATTTTCTGAATATATAAACCTCAGAAAAAGAATAGAGAAAGAGGCGAGCATAGCACTATAGCAGTCCATAGCAGACAACAAACAACATATACATATACTCACACAAACACCTCTCTCACTTCCTTCAGATCTGAACCCTTTCATCTCCTCCTTCTCTCCATATCTTTCAATTTTTCCCTTTTACTTTGGACTCTTTTACTTTCCTTCAAATTAAATTAATTAAACTAAATTATTATCCAATTTTATTTATAGGGTTTTTAGATCAAGTAGATTACTTTTCTGGGTCTTCACTGGGTTAGGGTTTTGCTTTACTTATCATCATCAATGGCGGCTTCTAATATCTCTGCTTTCGATGTAATCTTTCTTCTAATATTTTATTGTTATTTGTGAGATGTATTTTAATCAAAGTAAACAAAAGATGAGACGGCTGCATATAATTTAAAATTTCTCTGCATTGCTCTGTTTATAGGTTGGTTCGTTCTTTATCAATCAATATTATCAAGTGCTGAGTGAAACACCAGAGTATTCTCATCGATTTTACAATGAATCAAGCACCATGACTCGAGTTGATGGGGATGATACCCAGACTGTTTCTACTTTGCTGGTAATTTTTTTTGTTAATTTTGTGTTTTTGATTGATTTTTTTGGTGAAGGATTTGAACTTTATGTTAATAATTGATTGATAGATTAAAAAGTTTGAAACTTTGTGTTTGTAGAACAAAAACATAATGTTTTTTTGGATTAGTTGTTTGGTTAAAGTGGGGTTTTTGATTTCTATTTACTATGATTAGTGCTAATAATAGGTTTTGAGTGATAGAGGGAGTAGCGGCGAGCAAAGTTTGGTATCAATTCATTAAAGGAATGACGAAAGATTTGAACTTCATGTTATTAGGGGATAGATAAGTGGAAAAAGTTTGGAGCTTTGTGTTTATTGAGGAAAAAAAACATATACAAGTAATGTTTTGTGGATTAGTTGTTTGGTTCATGGGGTTTTGGATTTCTTTTTACTATCATTAGTACTAATAATAATTAGGTTTTATGTGATAGAGGTAGTAGCGGCGAGCAAAGTTTGGTATCAATTCATTAAAGGAATGGCGAAAGATTTGAATTTCATGTTAATAGGGGATAGATAGTGGAAAAAGGTTGGAGCTTTGTGTTTATTGAGGAAAAAAAACATATACAAGTAATGTTTTTTGGATTAGTTGTTTGGTTCATGGGGTTTTGGATTTCTTTTTACTATGATTAGTACTAATAATAATTAGGTTTTGACTGATAGAGGTAGTAGCGGCGAGCAAGTTTGGAATCCATTCATTAATGGAATGGTGTTTCTTGGTCTAATGAGGATATTGATATATATAGTTATAAAGGGTTCTTATTTGTGAAGAGGTGGAATTATTGGCTTGATTATGAAAGATACCTTTAGGATAACTGCTTTGTTTACTGGTGATTGGCTTCAGCCGCTAGTTTGCTCATCATGTGCCCACGGAAGGATGAGCTCTTCCTCGAGAAAGTATGGGTAGTATAAGAACATTCCTCCTATCGATGGCAAGTTCCTCGAGAAAACTGTTTACTGGTGGCCTCATTAGAGCACAATTGAGGGGAAGTCCTAACAAAGTCACAATTACCTCGGATAAGAACATTCCTCGTATCGATTTTTCAGCCTCCTAACTTTGGATAAGGGTATAATTATGTATGTTGTTTGAGCTGCTTGTTGTGCTTATGGGACTAGATGCCCTTGTGGTTCTTGCTATGTTTATCAGTTTATGTGTTCCCCAATTCCCTTACCCAAATTGTCAAATAAGACAGTAATGTATATATATGCCTAATTGGGCATGTCTCACAGTTTTGATATGTATGATCATCTTTGAAGTCTGAAGAGACAAACCGCTTCCCTTAACACTCACACATTACAACTTAACTTTTTACTATGAAAGATTGCTTATATTCATTTGTCAGTTGATTCATGCGTTTTTCCCTTTTGTCTATTTAGTGTTGTCATACCAATGTTTTTCTTTGGGAACAATTCTTGGTATCTTTTTGCTTTGACCTCTTTATTTACCTAATAATTTGGCAGGATATCCATTCTCTTCTTACTTCTCTCAATGTTAGTAAAGTTGAAGTCACCCGGCTGGATGTTCAGAACTCATGGAATGGTGGCATTCTTCTTATTGTGTCTGGCATCGTGAGGTCAAGGAACTTCTATGGAAAAAGGAAGTTCACACAGGCCTTCTTCTTAGCTCCTCAGGACAAGGGGTTCTTTGTCATGAATGATGTTCTTCAGTTTCAAGATGGGGATGTCATTAACCAGCATCCAGTACCCGAATTACCTGACATTCCGGTTGACTCAGAAGTGCATGCAACTAATTCACATCTAGAGCAGACAGGTATTGATGAAATCGGTTATTCTTTAAAATTGTTTGTTGATTTGTAAGAGTGACTTTTTTATTCCATTTACATTATATGGTGGCAGGGCCAGTGCAACCATTTGTTAGTGTAGAAATTTCACTTCTGTATATGTTGACATTTCTCAATTGTTTAAATGGCTACCTATCTATTGTAGATAGGTTTTACTTCTGTATATGGCCATATGGGTTGTCCTTATGTTTATATTTTATCTATGAAAGTGCAAGGTACTATATTCCTTTTAGTCTCTGCTTACTTCTCGGCTTTTCTGAAATGACTAGAATTACTGCCTATGTT
Source organism: Silene conica (assembly GCA_029255685.2). Taxonomy (NCBI): domain Eukaryota; kingdom Viridiplantae; phylum Streptophyta; class Magnoliopsida; order Caryophyllales; family Caryophyllaceae; genus Silene; species Silene conica. The sequence continues at coordinate 73,641,045 of CM055318.2, read as the reverse complement.
TTTGTACTAATTTGAAGCACCCTTAGTGTCAGTTAGCTGTTCTGTAGCCCATAAAGTACACTAGCACGGGAGTCATTACTCATTTGATGTATTTTATAAATTGCATGCAGTCTTCTTGTACAAGATTAACTAGATTTTGATATAAACTTCTGTCATAGTCATTTTTACTTGTTATTGCAAATGGCATTTTAGATTATGATTTGATGATTTCCAATTAGTCGTAGGACTAGTGATTGAGACTGCAGAGCGTAGACGATCAAATCCCCTTCCAGCTGTGCCTCCACCCACACAGTTTTAATTTCTTTTTTTCTGAAATGTTGGGCTTATGTATTTACCATTGCAGTTCCAAATTATGAATATGAGGAGGAGACCAGGGAATATGTGAACTCACTGCATATTGAAGATGATAGTCCCATTGACAAATATAGCCTTCCTGATGAACAGCAACATGAAGAGTTTCAGTCAGAAACAGTTGTCGAAGAAGCTCCAATGGAAGAGCCATATACCTATGAGAGTGTTGTTAACCATGTAGAAGACCCTGTCCCTGCACCTACTCCTTTGCCGGCTCCTGAACCTGCACATGAGCCTGCTGCGGAACCCGCCGGAGAACGTGCAAAGTTGTCATATGCATCCATTGTATGCTTCTTCCATTTGCTGTTCAATTTTGTTTTTGATGTTTGAGCCACACATTTATTAACACCACAGTTTAAAAAAGCATGGCCAAATATCGTATGCATTTGTTGCATGATTTGTCCTCTTTATGTTTCTGTTCCAGTTTGTTTTGACATGTGTCATGCACTCATAATTGCTCAAACGCAAGGCTCCATATGTTTTTTTTCTTCTCTTATATCTCCTTACTTTCCCCAATTATACCTAGATTTCATTCTTTGAACATGTTAACCCTCTTTTGCAAAAGGTATACGATTAAGTATGAAATATCCCTTTTTTCATTCGTCTTTTTATATTACGCCCTTCCTTTGGGCCCATTGTACCCAACTTTTTTTTACAAGTTAACCCTACTTAAAATCCAAAAAGGTGTAATTGCTCAAAAATTCACCTTGGAATACTAGTTTGTTTGAAAACAGTGTCTTGTATGCACAACGCATGAGCCTTTTAAACTGAGCTACCACCTCATCGCCACCTTGATTAGTTGCTACTTGGACATCGTATTTTTTCGTTGTATGACCATGATTTGATAATTTTATCTATCCTAAATGTTTCAGTTGCAAGCGTCAAAGGGACAATCTTCACAATCATCTGTTCCCCGTCAAACTGTCGTAAGACAAAGCATGCCTCCTCCACCCGCAATGGAACAGACTGTACAAGCGAGTGCTCAACAACTAAACCCATCGGCGTCGTCATTTGTACCCGATGCGTCTGGTCCTGGGGCAGATGACGCTTTAGCTCAAGAAGGTGTGTAAACTTGTAGTTTTATATTCTACCTCCCACAGCCCAATTTATTTGCCTCCCCTCCTCCCTCCCCCTATTTCTGAAGAATCACCCGTGTCAATCAAGCAGCGTCTTTTCAGCTGTTCCTTACTTCTGAAGGTATTTGTGTTCCAGGCAGTAAATTGGATTATCCTGTTACATAAACAGGGTTTGGTAAAATCTATTCCTCAATTTTGGAACTTATTGTACTAGAGCGTTTGATCACGAGGGGGGTTGCTATTGAATTATTACGATTCTACGTATCTTGTATGACATAATAATGTGAAGGTTTCTTTTATCCTCTTCCTTCAGTTATACAGTATGTAAATCATGAGCTTAAGTTTCATGGGTATCACAGATTGCCATTTGCAATTGGAGTTTGGATATTTGTGTATGTCTTTGTAATGTATTTTGCCTGGAAATAGTTTCTTCCCTAATTTTCATTTTTCTACTTGCGCAATTTAGAGGAGCTGACATCTGTCTACGTGAGGAACTTGCCCTCAAATGTCACAAATGCTGATCTTGAAAGGGAATTCAAGAATTTTGGCAAAATCAAATCTAATGGAGTATTTATCAGGAATAAAAAGGTATGTTCGAACTTCAAGCTATTTCATATTGCGGAGCTTATTAATTTATTCTTGCTAGAAAGCTGATTATCCTATGCTGGACTTAACTTGCAGGAAATTGGTATTTGCTTTGCCTTCGTTGAGTATGAAGATATGTCTGGTGTTCATACTGCAATTCAGGTACACTACTGTGTTTTCTAAGTGCCTTGTTCTTCAAATTTTATTAAAATATATTCGGTCTGCGCGTCTTGTGGGTTGTGGAACTCTGTAACTATCATTTATATTAATTACATTCAAGCATAAAAGTTATGGACCCGGATAAACAATACTTCAATTCTCTAGTAGAAGTAAAGAATAGAAACATTAACCCAATCTCTTAAAAGGGCACGGCAAAGTAGGGGTGGAGTCGACGGTCCCTTTAAAGCTATGATGGGATGCATCTGGGGTGGTTGTCTTGCACTTTTATCTATGTTCCATCTGCTAGAAGTGTCAAACGTAGAGGCTGATGTATAATGAAAGTTGTGTCGCGAATGGCAGTTGGTCAACTTCAGTTCACTACTACGAGTGTGGGTTACTAAAATTTTGGAAGTGGGCATCGAAAAGTTTTGTTACCTCTTCAGATAATACTAACCTTCACTATCAGTGTATTGTCTTTATACACTGTTGTAACAACTTACTAGCTTTTAGTGCGAACTGCAAATGCTTTCCCTCAACTCATTACCCTATTTAATGGGTGCTGGATATGCGTACATTGTAGAATGTAGATTAATGCTGGATCATCTCTATTTCTTATATTGTTACACGGAGAATTTTTCTTAAATGGAAATAAATAAATGTTGGTCTTTTGATTTTCCGAAACATTACTATTTCGTTTTATAACCCTAACCATTTTGAATTCAACTCTTTGTAGGCTTCACCTATAGAACTGTTGGGCAGGCAAGTCTACATTGAGGGGAGGAGAGCAAGCAGCACTAGTAGTGCTCGAGGTGGAGGTATGCGCTCTTATATATTGTTTGCTATTGACTATTGTCGTGTTGTACTATTGTGTATGTGAGCCCGAGCAAAGTTCTTCTTTGAATCTTGACTATATCTGCTACTCGAATTTAAAAGTTGGGTTATGAAGGGCATAAATTCTAATCTAAGTAACTGAGCTATTTATGCAGTCATAGATTAGTTGATCATAGAAATCCAAATCTCATTCCTAGTCCAGTTCATTTATCAGACTTGGATAATTTGAAGTAGAATTTAAGGGGTGGTTTTATGCAGTCATATGATTAGCCGATTGCTTAGTCATCTTAAGATGAATTAGATACACCTTTGCGCGGTTGACTGTGCCAAACGGTACGGTATCTCATAAGTTACTGGTTCTCTGTTACCTGACTTATTTCACATAGGGCATGGCAGGAAGAAGAGTTCTTTTTGTTTTCCCGGTATTAAGCTCAAGCTCCAGTGAGGCACTAGCCAAAAATGCTTCGCTTGGAGCTTAAGTGCCTTTTGAGTACTTGTGCACCTCATTTGTTCCGTGGGTGTAGAAGGTCTTGTGGGCTGTCATACGATCTACGTTCTATAGGATAATTACTTTTCTTCTTGGCATGACATGTAATTGGATTTCAAGCACATCCCTCCATATCATCTTTGAAAAATTGTCGGTGACCTTTTAAAAGGATTGCCTGACCTAAAATCTTAAGCCTGCCCAAAATATTATGAATTGAGTGCTCATGACGGAGACTCTTTTGTCATGTTCTTTGACAGGCGTAGCAAGAGGCAGAGGGCGAGGTAGAGGCACTTACCAAAATGAAGCCCCAAGGGGACGTGGTGGTGTTAGAACTTCAGGAAGCGCCTTTGATACTGTAAGAGGAAACGGCTTCCAGCAACGTTCCTACCAATAAAACTCGATTTCATGATTTGGGTGTACTCCCCCTTTGGCTGGAAAAAGAAGCATAAAGTAGTTAATTTTTTTTTTTCGGTTTTTGACGAGGATATATGCTTCCTTTGTCCCCATATCTTTCTCATCTTATGGGGAATGTCTTTTTGATTAATTTTTCTTACAAAGTTCGGTATTTTTGCCGTCTTGCCTTGTCTTGGATTTGTGGCATCTGAATTTTGTGTAGTTGCTAATGTGATGTTCTTTGAGTTTGATTTGGAAACATAAAATCGGCTTTGCCTATAACTTCAAGGTACCGGATTTAACTTTGAAACAACTGAACACTGATGATTTTTAGCGACATGGCAAAAAGACTTGTACTTCATCCTATTTCATATGATGTTCTCGAGTATATTCAATTATGCTTGTCAGACTTAAATAAATGATGGAATTACAGCCGAAGAAGGCAAGCAAGCTATATGTTTTTTCAAAGAGTCGTGCTGACGATGGATACTGTCCGCCACATCACAAGCTGAAGATGGATAGGGTCTATCTCAGGCTAAATGGAGCATTTTATGGATCATCCCACTTGCATTTTGTTTGAGGGACACTATCCGTCTTTAGCTTGTGACGGATAGTGTCCGTCTTCAATTTGAATTTGTGATATTCGTTTATGAAGTTTATTGTTGGGATAAATTGTTACACCTGTGATTTTAAAACGATGATACTCGTCTAAAGTTGAAAATGTGTTGTATATAAAACAATTATTTTGTTAGTTCCTAGGCATATCTCATCTGCGACAATTAATCTTTTCTAACTTTTTAAGTTTGAGACGTGCGATAATTAAACCTTTTAAACTTACAAAAATTGTTGTGTTGTGCATTAAGATTATAATGGGTTAAATAACACTTTACTTGGACAAATTCTTTGCAAGTCTCGAGAATTTCATCTTGTCTATTATATATTATCCGTTTTATTCAATGATGAATATACTCGTTCTCAACAAGAATTTCGTCACAATTCATGGTTTGAATGCACCATTATTTCCTCCTTGAGACAATGCATAAACATGTGCACAATTCCTCCACAAAGTTGGTCAATTGATTGCCAACGCAGTTACTATCCCTACTTTATGCCGCAAAGGAATAAACACATGTAGTAACAAAAGGAGGGAAAATGAAGCTTCAATAATTCACAACGAAACAAAGAGTCTTGTTTGTGACGGATATCTATGGATAGTGCAATTTGCATTATGTGAAAGAGGCATTATATGTCTTCAACTTGTGACGGATAGTGCATGTCTTCAATGAGAATTTGTGACAACGAAAATAGGGTCGAGAATTGAATTGAATGACTTGTCTTTCTAGAGTAAAAAGAAGCACATTACTTGAGTATTCCTATTTTACTTAATCTTAATATAAGACAAACCAAAAACTAAGAGTCGGGCTCGACTCAGATTAAAAGATGACTAATCGAACTGCAGGAAAAATGGAAGTCAGGAAAGCTTGTACAATGAGATTTCATGTCTCGGGGAAAAACAAATAAAAACAATACGGTTTGCAAGCGAATTCAGTTTAAGATGACTTTCCATTATACAGGTGTATCAAAATTCTGACATGACACGGATTCTTCATAACGCCTTGCGTACCTGTGTTAAACACAGTACACACGACACACAAACATGGTTATGACACTTGTAACACGTCATTTTAAGCAACAACAATGGGTTTTGGTTAAAGAGCGGGTCTAACACTAGAGCAAGCAAGAGAAGCAACAATACCAGTATTTGACCGAGTCTGAGTAAAATAGAATGCGCATCGAGGAAAGGATGCTAAATAAAATGGCACCCTCCAATTTTCAACAGCATGAGTGAATCTCAGTCCAGAAGTGGATATGGTAGCAGACAAAGTAAAGGTGGAGTTATAAAACAGACTTCAGCAGGCGACATTTTGCTTAAAACACTATACTGGCTGATCCATGTCATGTCTTCCATAAGCCAACGGAAATTCAGCGTATTGTTCTGAGTGACGGTCCTCAGACAAGTTATTCAGTGATTCGTACACTTGGTACATTGAATGTCGGTCCTTGGGTCGAGAAACTGTACATTTAGATGCAATTGTAAACACCTCAAGAATATCATCATCATGTCCTTTCCCACATATATCTTCATCAATGGCTTCAATTAATCGGCCAGAGCTCGACAATTTATTCACCCAATCGACCAAGTTTCCCTTAAACCCTTCCTCGGCAACTGCCACTTCTAATGGTTTTTCCCCCGTCAGCAATTCTAAAAGAACCACACCAAAAGCATAAACATCCCCTTTCAGTGATGCCATGAAGGTGCTAGAATACTCTGGTGCTATATATCCGAATTCTCCCAATTCGCCATTGACAAAGCTACTTTCATTACTAGATTCTGAAGACGACAGAAGCCTTGCTAACCCAAAGTCAATGATCCTAGCATCCAAGTCATCGTCTAGAAGAATCACATTTGAGCTTATGTTTTGGTGCATATATGACAATTCTCCACCATGATGAAGCCAAGCAAGACCTCTAGCGGCACCTAAACAAATTCTAAACCTCGAGGGCCAATCCAAAAACATCGTCTTTCCATGTATAACGGAATGCAAAGTTCCATTAGACATATGCTTATAAATTAATAGCTTCTCGTCCTCCACGATACAATATCCCAACAAAGGAACCAAATTTGGATGCCTGAGCTTTCCCAACTTGTTCATCTCCGTCCTGAAGGGCTTCTCGCCAAGCTTACAAATACTTAGCCGCTTGATAGCCAATGCCGACCCATCAGGCAACATAGCTCCATAAGTTATTCCCATCCTAGTCGAGATCATCACATTATCCCGACTAAAACTGTTAGTTGCAACCAGCAAATCAGCCACCCTAACCTTCACAAGAGGTTTCTGGAACAAAGAAACCTGTGAGAGCTTATAAGCTGCCAACCTATCAATCCAAGTACCATCAGTAGTCCTTCCAAGACCATAACCCTCCTTCCTCCTCCTCCCCGCCCTCGAAAAATACCACCACCATAACACAAACCCTAACCCGAATGAAGCGGCCGCGCCAAACACACCAGCAGCTATAATAATTGCCAAATTCTTCTGACTCAATCCATTACACTTAGACCCAACTGGTTTCCCACATAACCCAGCATTCCCATCAAAGGCAGACTTATCAAAATGGGCCAAAGATACAGGAATTTGACCAGAAAGATGATTATCAGCAACAGAAAACACAGTAAGTCTGTTCAAATTAGACAACTGAGCAGGAATAAAACCAGATAATTGATTATTAGACAAAACCAACTTGTTCAAATACTGACAGTTACCAAGATCAGGAGGTATTTCACCAGATAATTGATTATCAGACAAATCTAAAGTAACCAAAAAAGGAAGCCAAGAACAAATATTAACAGGAATTGAACCGATAAAATGATTACCAGAAAGATCAAGTGTCTGAATGCTAGAACAAAACTGCAGAGAATCAGGAATATTCCCAGAAAGCTGAAAATCTCTAAGTTGCAGACTAATCAGCTTATTTTCCCTGTTATTCCAACAGGATGCACCAGCAAAATTGCAGATAAAACCAACATCAGAAGAATTGGAAAAAGACCAAGAATGGAGCTTTAAATTAGGGTCTTTTAAGGAGTCTTTAACACCTTTTAGACACTTTACATCATCTTCAGTAACAGCAGTTGAAAGATGGAAAATGATGAACAGAAGAAGAAGAAGAAGAAACATTACATCTAAAGTTTGCTTCTTTTTCTTCTTCATCATTTGGAAAAATGTATTAATGTATGTATGTAATGTATGTATGTACAATAAGGTTGAAATATGGAGGTCAATGGTATAGCATGTTGGAGAATGTAATTATTAAGTTATAAAGATTAGTTAATTGCAAGTATCCCTTCAACATTTGATGGTTTCGAAATTATTAAGAATGAAGGAAGAGCCGAATAGAGGGTGTGTGTATCTTTTAAAACAGTGCTTAAAAATAATATATTTATCATTTTGGGTCGATTTTGAAAATATTTGTCAAAATGGTGTCCACGTAAGCTCGGGATGTTCAAACCTAAAACAGAAACTAAAACACGCCATTATCAATGACGTATTTACCATTACTATGGAATAATATCTACTCTAATTAATATTATATCAGTTACATTGTCGCGAAAGTGGCGATTAACCCCCATAACTTTGAGTAATTGTGAGATTGAGCTCCATAAGTTTCAAATGTTGTGATTAGGCCCCATAACTTTGAGTGAAAGTGAAATTGAATCCAATTTTTTGATTTCCAACCAAAATTGCACCCAAAAAACCAATTTCATTCATTTATACAATTTATCAATACAACAAAAGTTGTTATAAATTTATAAATTGTATGGAATTTATTACACATTTTGGGGAGAAATTAATATTTGAATGAATTACATAAATTTAGAATTTATAAAGTAATTTCATATGTATATCAATTATATTAAAATTAGTTAAAATATCCTATATAAAAACTATGTTAGTTAATATATTATTTAAATTCTTGTAAAATATTAAAAATTATTTAATGTCCAATGAATATAAATATAAAATTATTAATGATATATTTTATGTTAAAATTAAAAACTGGGTTGAATTTCACTTTTTGTCAAAGTTACGGGGCCTAATTGCTACATTTGTAACTTATGGGGCTTAATTTCACAATTGCTGAAAGTTATGGGGGCTAATCACCACTTTCGCGGTTACATTGTAAATAATCAAGGATAGGAAAAGGAATAGTTTTAGCTGTTTAATTCTATCATTAAGGAGCTTTATTGTGAAGTGTAAGACAGATGTATATAATGTAATTGTGGTGTCGAATTCATCAATCAAAAAATAATACAGAAACTTCCCAATTCCTTTCGTCTTTCACTCTTTCTCATGGTATCAGAGCCATCAATTTTATTCTCACAAAAAAAAACAAATTCCATTAACAATGACAGGCAGTGATAACAGCAAAGTAAAAATCATACCTTCAAATTCTCCTTTGTTCCTCCATCCATCAGACAACCCAAGCCTTAATCTTACCCAAATTATTTTTAATGGCGATAACTACGATCAATGGTCCGCTGCGGTCAGAAATGGGTTAGATGCCAAGAACAAATTAAGTTTCATTGAAGGGAAAGTAAAGAGACCAACGAATTTGGAGGCAGAGGATGTCGAAACTGTGGCGTGGAGATCATGCAATGCCATGTTGAAAGCGTGGTTGCGGAATGTAATCGACATTAAAATACATCCGAGTATTGCTTTTGAATCCACAGTAGCAGAAATTTGGGCAGAATTGAAAGATCGTTATTCTGCTGGCAATGCACCGAGGGTACACCAATTGAAGGGTGAATTGGCCGAATGCAAACAAGGAAGGTTAACAATTGTTGAGTACTATACAAAATTTAAAACAATTTGGGATGAACTTGCTAATTACAGCAAGGCACCATTGTGTACCTGTGGAGCAGCGGTGCAAATCGCAAAAGAGAAAGAAGAAGAAAAAGTCCATCAATTTTTGATGGGGCTTGATAACAGTTTATATGGTCATGTTCGCAGCACCTTATTGATGGAAGACCCCATCACCACTTTGCCTCGTGCTTATGCGCTTGTTTTGCGCGAAGAGAGACACTCAAATGTCACGAAAGCGAAGGATGATATTATTGAAGCAGCCATGGCTGTAAGAAATTATGGAGCACCAAAGGGGAGAGGAAACTACTCGAAGACAGATGGCGAAGACGAGGTAGACAACCCTGCGTGCAACCATTGTGGAAAACTCTATCACACAGAAGAAAATTGTTTTGCAAAACACGGGTATGAAACCGTGAAGGCACGAGAAAGAGAAAGAGGAAGGGGCAGACGAGGAGGAGCGAACAGAGGACGTGGGCGTGGTAGGTCTCAAGGCCGTGGACACGGAGATGGCTATCAGGCGAATGCCGTCAACAACGGACCAGGTACCAAAGAAGGAGAATCGTCAAAAGCAAGTGTTCCGTTCACGGCAGAGGAGATTGAAAGGCTTAGAATTCTTCTCGGTTCTAGTCCCGAAGGTAGTAAAAAATTAACAGGTATGCACACAAAAATTGAACGAGAATGGTTGATTGATAGTGGTGCTTCACACCATATGACAGGAAGGCGAAATTGTTTATTGAATATATGGAACGAGGAACCGTCCACTGTCGGGTTGCCCGATGGTCGAAAGATTGAAGCACAGGAACATGGTGAAGTAGTATTGGGTGATAATTTCACTCTGAGAGATGTATTATATGTGCCAAATTTGACATGTGATTTAATTTCCGTCAAACAATTAATCCAAGAAAACGACTGTGTTATAACATTTTTTCCCGACTATTGTGTAATGCAGGAACAGGTTTCGAGGAAGGAGATTGGACGAGGTGAGCACCAAGATGGGGTTTACAAGTTGAAGTCACGCATGGAGGAAGTAGTGAGTTCGGTAACAGTGTCAAAAAAGGGAGAGCTTTGGCATAGAAGACTTGGACACCCGTCGAGGAGTAAATCACTTCCTTTTTCCGATTTACTTGATTTTAATTTACATTGGACCTCTAGTCAACTTTGTGATTCTTGTTGTAGAGCTAAACAAACTCGAAACTCGTTTGGCCAAAATAATAAAAGATGTGATGAATTGTTCGGTTTAATTCATGTTGACATTTGGGGGAAATATCCGATTGCTAGTTTATCTCGTGCTCATTATTTTCTGACAATAGTTGACGACCATAGTCGAGGTGTGTGGATATATTTGATGAGAGAAAAGAGTGAGGCAAGTAAATTCATGAAAATCTTTTGCAAAATGATTAACACCCAATTCAATAAAATTGTTAAAATCATTCAAAGCGACAATGGGAGTGAACTTTTGTCAACAGAGATGAAGAGTTATTATGAGGATAATGGGATATTGTTTAGAACTAGCAACGTAGACACCCCACAACAAAATGGAAGAGTGGAGAGAAAACACCGTCACATTTTGGAAAAGGCTAGGGCTTTGCGTTTTTCGGGTCATTTGCCCATTGAATTTTGGGGGGAGTGCGTTTTGACGACCGCTCACCTCATAAATAGAACACCCACACCTATACTCAAAAATAAAACACCATTTGAGATTTTGTATCAGAAGAAACCCGACTTATCCAATTTACGGGTCCTTGGATGTTTATGTTATGCCCACAACAAAACAAAACCACGTGACAAATTCGATGAGCGGGGGAAGCGATGTTTATTTTTGGGTTATCCACATGGGAAGAAAGGGTGGAAAATGTATGATTTAAATACCCAACAAATGTTTGTCTCACGCGACGTCATTTTCTTTGAGCATGTTTTTCCATTTTATACACCAAATAAGTCACATATTCAACAACCACGTACCAATACAAATTTTCTTGATTATATTGAGGGTGATTTGGAGGATAGTGAGTTTATTGAGCGTGACATGGAGGAAAGTAGTGAAATTTTACATGCCGAGAATGATGGACTCGGTATCGAAACACAATTTTTGGAAGAAAGTGCATCACAGGAGGTATATGGGAGTGAAACAGAAATTAACCAGCCGAGAGCAGAGAGCAGTGAGAACCTGGGCAGGGGGTTGAGAGACCGAAAGGAACCGTATTGGGCGAAAGACTATGTGTGCAAGTCGACTCGAATTGTAAAACCCATCAGCCATGCTCATCAAGTCCGATCGAATTTCGCGAAATCAGGTACGCGTTACCCCTTAGTTAATTATGTTGACACAACTCGTTTTTCTAACTCCCATAAAGCGTTTTTAACAAAGTTAGATGAAGTGGATGAACCCACATATTATTTTGAGGCAGCACGAAGTGCGAAATGGAGGGAAGCTATGAGTCGAGAAATTGAAGCTCTTGAGAACAATGGGACTTGGAAAATTGTGCAATTACCGAATGGGAAGAAACCGATCGGATGTAAATGGGTATATAAAGTGAAATACAAAGCAGATGGGTCGATCGAGAGGTATAAAGCTCGTTTGGTAGCTCAAGGTTTTACTCAAGTTGAGGGCATAGACTATCACGAGACTTATGCACCGGTTGCTAAAATGACTAGTGTCCGTTGTTTATTGACTGTTGCCTTGGCAAAGAAATGGAGTATTGAACAGTTAGACGTTAACAATGCCTTTCTTCATGGTGATTTAGAAGAGGAAGTTTATATGAAAATCCCTCAAGATTTTGAACGAAAAGGAGAGAAACGGGTTTGCAAGTTACTAAAATCAATTTACGGCTTAAAACAGGCAAGTCGAAATTGGTTTGCCGAGCTCACACAATTTCTAGTATGGTATGGGTTCGTTTAATCCTTAGCTGATTATTCCCTTTTTACATACAACAACGGAAAATTTTTTATTGGTGTGTTAGTCTATGTTAATGACATGATACTTGTTAGTAACAATCTTGAAGCTAGTGTAAAATTTAAAACGAGTCTACATAAAAATTTTGGAATCAAAGATTTAGGCCGACTCAAGTATTTCTTGGGAATTGAAGTAGCACATGGACCGGGTGGCTTGTTTTTAAACCAAAGGAAGTATGCACTAGGAATCATAGAGGAAACGGGAATGAGTGGAGCAAAACCCGTCTATACACCTATGTTACAACATCATCAATTGGAACTAGCCAAGAGTGATCTGTTGAACGATGCTATGAAATACAGAAGACTAGTTGGAAGGTTAGTCTATTTAACCATCACGCGACCAGATCTTGTCTATTCGGTCCACATGTTGTCGCGGTTTGTTAGTGAGCCACGGAAAGAGCATTGGGATGCGGCGTTGAGGGTAGTACGATATGTAAAGCAAAACCCAACTAAGGGAATCACATTCCATAGGGGTTCGAACCTAGAATTAAAAGAGTATTGTGATTCCGACTATGGGCGATGTCCTTTAACTAGACGATCATTGAGTGGTTATTTTGTTTCACTTGGTTCCTCACCCGTGTCATGGAGAGCAAAGAAACAAGAAACGGTCTCAAAATCCACGGCTGAAGCGGAATACCGTGCGATGGGAGGTGCAACCAGTGAATTAATTTGGATAAAGTCTTTTCTAGCTTTATTGGGTGTATATCATACAAAACCGATGGAGTTATGTTGTGATAATCAAGCGGCCATACACATTGCAAAAAATCCGGTGTTTCATGATCGAACAAAGCACATAGAAATTGATTGTCACTTTGTTAGACAACACGTTATGGCAAAGACAATTAAGATGGTGCATGTACGAAGCAAAGAACAAGTTGCAGACCTGTTCACCAAGGCACTAGGTGGCGAGACATTTGAATACCTACAGGGCAAGTTGGGTCTCGGTTTACCCGGAGCTCCAACTTGAGGGGGAGTATGGAATAATATCTACTCTAATTAATATTATATCAGTTACATTGTAAATAATCAAGGATAGGAAAAGGAATAGTTTTAGCTGTTTAATTCTATCATTAAGGAGCTTTATTGTGAAGTGTAAGACAGATGTATATAATGTAATTGTGGTGTCGAATTCATCAATCAAAAAATAAAACAGAAACTTCCCAATTCCTTTCGTCTTTCACTCTTTCTCATTACTAAGGGAGGCTGTAGCACAAGAAATAAAAATCTAAACCCGCCATTGAGAGTGGCGGGTCTCCTACAATAAACACGCCAGTCTGTTTGGCGTTTCACCTACAATAAACACGCCAATGTGTTTGGCGTGTCACTACAGCCCAAAAAATTCTAAATTCTTGATGGAACGTTTGATTGAATCACAAATTTGTCTTCGATCCTTCCTTACCTTCATTGTTTTCATGGCTTATTTACAAACCCCAATTTCTGGTTTGAGTTTAACTAATGATTACAGCATGCTCCATAGATACCAATTACCGTTTCCGCTCCATAAGATTCGAATTAAGCATCTCCGTCCTTTGCTCGATTCGACAACAAACATGGACACTACACCGACAAAGAACGAATTCGTGAAACATCTCGCCATACACCAAAGCAACAGGTGATTAATTTGTGATTGATATCAATGGGTAATCGGTAATCGATTGGTGATTGAATTAGGATTGCGTAGACCGAAAACGGTAAAGTAGAGAAACATGAGGTAGTTTTGGATGATTAGGTTGGAGCCATACTTTGTGGTGAAGCGCTAGTGGGTCCTTAATGGAGATTTGTGATTCAATTTGTGATTCAATCAAATGTTGCAGAGATTTAAAAATTTGTGGGGCTGTAGAGACACGCCAGTCTCTTTAGCGTGTTTATGGTAGGAGACCCGCCACTCCCAATGGCGGGTTTAAGTTTCTATTTCTTTTGCTACGGCCTCCCTTAGTAACCGTAAACACGCTATTGACAATGGCGTGTTTTAGTCCGTGTTTCAGGTTTTAAAATCCCGAGCCTACGTGGACACCATTTTGACAAATATTTTTAAAACCGACCCAAAACGATAAATATTTCATTTATAAGCACTATTTTAAAAAATCGTTCCATAAATTGTTAGCTAGTGTATGTTGTGTTTACCGTTGGTGTTTTAGCATATTGTGTAGCCGGAGTTGGTCGATGGTGGTTGGTTGGTGTACAGCGACGATTGTTAACATTTTTTCAATGTATTGTAAATAGAGTCGTATTATAAATTTTTCAATCTCCATTTTTCATAATTGAATGTCCATTTTTCATAGAGTCGTATTAGATTACATAATTGAATGTCCATTTTTTTTTCAATGTATTGTAAATCGAGTCTTATTAGAATTTTTTTCATCAATGCAATTGCTTTGATTTTTCTACTCTTTTTTATAAATGTATATACAAAATTTATGAATACATATGTGTAATTTATGAGCAAAGTACAAAATTAATAATGCAGTTGTTAGGCCGTTCTTTTACAGTTATTTTTGCTCAACTTAACTTAACTTAACTTATTTTTTCTGAATTTTTCTGAGTTTAACTTATATTTGCTGAACTTAACTTATTTTTGCTAAACTTTTCTAAACTTATTTTTGTTCAACTTAAGTTAACTTATTGTTTCTGAAGTTAACTTATTTTTGCTGAACTTTTCTGAAGTTATTTTTTCTCGACTTAACTAAACTTATATTTGCTGAAGTTAACTTAAATTTGCTTAACTTTTATAAACTTAACTTTTTTGAACTTAACTTATATGAGTCTAATTTTTCCGAACTAAGTAAATATTAAATTAAATAATAATAATAATAGTTCCTTTTTATATATATAAATATAGTGTGTTCATTATATTACATCAATACATAATTAAAAAGTAAGCCACATCATAATTTTTTAATAATCTATTTCTATATTATCAACATCCTCTTCACTTCCCTCCTCTTCATTTGCGTTTACACTGTCAAATCCATTGTCTCCCCGAATGTCTTTGACTATGTTTAGCTTAAATAATGTCTTATTTTTTGCTTTTTTGCTTCGTTTTTAATAAAAGTCGTACGAGAATTATTTTATGTAATTGTTAACCCGTGTATTTTTTTTTGCAAAATCCGACTAATCTTTTGTTAGTGACACTTTTAGGTAATTAAAAAAATGGTCACACATGAGACGTTTGTACGAGAGAAATTGTGAAAATCTTAAATTTTTCAAAACTCGACAATACTATAAACGAGTATGAGTATTTGCTTAACTTCTCTGAACTTATTTTTGCTTAAGTTTTCTGAATTTATTTTTGCTGAACTTAACTTAACTTATTTTTACGGAACTTAACTTATTTTTGCTGAACTTTTTTGAACTTATTTTTGCTGAACTTAACTTAACTTATTTTTGCTGAATTTAATTTATTTTTGCTGAACTTAACTTAAATTAAGCAAAAATAAGTTCAAAAGAACGGGGCTTTAGTACTAAAAATTGACAGCCCTATTCATTTGTTATCTTAAGGGTTAGTAGGCCCATAAGAAAGGGTTGTTAATTGGGCCAGTGCAAGACTAGGCACATAAAGCAAAGGTTAGGCCCAAAGAGAGTCTGGAAAGCGGCAAGCCCAAGTGAAGTCAAGCGGAATAAAGGTTCAACGTTCAAGGAAAGGGATGGAACCAACAGATGTGAGCCATAATTCAACCGCTCCCTCGCTAAGTCGGCGGTTATGGGATGTAGTGCCTATATAAGAATACTTTGTCCCACCCGACAAACTCAACTCAACTTAACTCAAAACAAACAATCGAACAACTTAGTTCTATTTTAGGCACTTAGTTTAGTCTAATTTAGGCGTAGCTGTAGAATTAGCATGGTGGTGTCATCCGATCATGGAGGTATTTCGCCATCTATCCCTTAGTTTGTATTTTAGCTTTTATCAACCACAAGAATTACTTATGAGGACTTTCGTTTTGTGTTGTTGTTGTTGGTGGTGGTGGTATTTCATGGTATATTAGTATAATTTGTAATTCATGTGTTCTAGGTTTGGTTATCTATAAATGTGACTTGAACCCTTGTATTTATGGGTAGGGGTGTGCAAAAACCGGTCCGGACCAGAAAAAATGGATCGGTCCGGACTAGAATCTACCGGAACCGGAACCGAAATTAAAAAAATCTGGTTTGGTCTGCGATCCACCATTTTTTAAGATTCTGAGTTTCGGTCCGGTACGGGACCGGTTTTTTCCGGCACTGACCGATTTGGACCGGATTATGTGTTTTTCTATTTTTTTCCTCAAAAATATATTAAAATCCAGTCCAAACCGGTCTATCCGATCCAAACTGGTCTAACTAGTCCATAATATCCAAATTCCAATCTATAATTTTACCAATCCATAATTTTGTCGGTCCATAATATTCAAATTTCGGTCCGATCTTAGATCGGAATTTTACCGGTCCGGAATTTTTATATTCCGGTCCATTCCCGGTCCTTCATTTTTGTCAAATTCGGTTCCGGTCCGAACCGGTTTTGGACCGGCGCACGACCATATTTAAGGGTAGTTCACAAAGTGTAGGGGGGTATTTACGACTTCTGCGATACCTATAGGTACGTAATTAGTTTGTTCCCGAACAAACAAGTTTTTGGCGACCACAGTGGGAGGATTGATTCAAAATTGATCCTTTTAATATATCTAATTTCATATTAAAGTGAGAAATGTATTCAACTAGATCTAGATCTAGGATGATGAAAGCGGATGAACAAAATAGGGGACATGACGCCCCTAATGAAGAAACATCTTTACGCAAAGTATCTAGCAATGAGTCATTGGAGACTACCCGACAGAGGTCTACTCCTAACGACGAATTTCTTAATACACATGAGGAATCTGACCATGCGATCGAGAAGCGTAACAGATGATATAGATGTAATAACTTCCTAATCCAAGGCCTTTAAGAAGGATCATCAGACTATGAAAGCGCTATTAATTATCTCGGTTTCCTGAAGTATAATATCAAAGTAAATCGACAAAGAACTTATTATTATTAAAAATGAATAAAGTGATTACAATGTCTCACAGGATATAACAACTTAAAGTAACAGCGGAAGCTAGCAAAAGAACTATGACGCTACAAAACTTTGTGACGACCCATCCTCCCCAGTCAAGCATCATCAACCAACATCGAGGTACCTGTTAAGAATCTGCTCACCATACCAATGGATCATCACAGCGCACAAACCACAAGCGTCAGCTACTGTATACGCAATATCGTCACTATCAAAATCAAGAGCAGTATAACAATCTCAAAGCACCACCTACTGATGTTACCAATAACCAATCATCTCACAGTGGTGACCTGTAGTCCCACAATCAACCCCCACTTGCTCGCGGCAAGGGGTACCCAGATCATTAATGTGCACATCCCCTCCATGGCGGGTCCCACGAAAAGCGATTGTAGGAGTGAGAGTCGTTTCCCGCAACGGTCCCACACATATGTTCCCAAATCTGATCTCGTAACCACGAGTGATCACTAGTAGAATTATGCCCTACGGTGTCGGTTCTAATAGCCCATTAGTGTCGGTTTTCAAGCGACGTGATTGCTAGGGTCACATAAGGTTTGTGTCGGTTGTAAAACCGCCACCGTAGCTTACCCTATGGTGTCGGTTTTGCGTTAAAAACCGCCACCGTAGGATAACTATGGTGTAGGTACTAAGTCTAAAACCGTCACCATAGGGTACGCTATGGTGTCGGTTGTGAGTCTCAACCGTCACCGTAGGGGTCTAAAACCGCCACCATAGGGTAAACTATGGTGTCGGTTTTGAGTCTAAAACCGTCACCATAGGGTAGGCTATGGTGTCGGTTTTGAGTCTAAAACCGTCACCATAGAGTAAGCTATGGTGTCGGTTTTGCGTCTAAAACCGCCACCATAGGGTATGCTATGGTGTCGGTTTTGCGTCTAAAACCGTCACCATAGGGTAAGCTATGGTGTCGGTTGTGAGCCTCAAACCGTCACCATAATGTAAGCTATGGTGTCGACTTTGAGCCTAAAACCGTCACTTTCTTGTATGCTACGGTGTCAGTTGTGAGTTAAAATACGTCACCTTATGGTATGTTGTGGTGTCGGTTCCAATTTAAGAACCGTCGCCATATATATATATATATATATATATATATATATATATATATATATATATATATATATTGAAAAAAAAATTAGGTACCTAATTTCGACAGCACCTCCCCATAAAATAATGCTAGCCAAATATAAATATTGATGGAAAAATACCTGCAAAGAATTTTAATCAATTACCAACAAAATAATGCTTCATACAATAGCTTCGGAATAACCATACATCTCATATCATATTCTCATCCAACAATACAATAACACTTATGTTTCCCAACGACGCATCAATCCGAGAAAACAAGCAACAAGTATATCCTCGGCAATAACCTCAACCAAGCAACATGTAAAAATCCAATAATTTAATCTAAACTACATGTTTTCGAAACATTTTGTAGCCCACACCTCTTTAACTTGATTCATATCTTCAACTGACATGGTTGAATCTTCAATAATCTACATTTAAGAAAATCAATAATGAGATGCTTATTCAACTGGATATTGATGCTTTAACTAAGTATAAAATAGATAAAAGCTTCCCAAGGAAACACCATTCTAACTCACTTTTTAGTCTTTTCATTGAGACATAGTAACTTGAGTTTAAATGCTATGAATTGTAAGTCAGCCCCAACAACAACATTACACAAATACCTCAAAT
The DNA here is from genome assembly GCA_029255685.2 of Silene conica. Lineage (NCBI taxonomy): Eukaryota > Viridiplantae > Streptophyta > Magnoliopsida > Caryophyllales > Caryophyllaceae > Silene > Silene conica. The sequence continues at coordinate 73,622,046 of CM055318.2, read as the reverse complement.
ACATTTATCTATGAAATTGTAAGAGGTTAGATGTACACAATTCTACTCTTTGTGCTGCGTATACAAAATGGTTAATTCAACAAATCATGAAAATTACCTCCAACTCTATATAATACATCAAGATGTACAAGTATCATGCTCTTAGAAGTTTTCGAGGAGTTATATACAGTTTTCCTCGATATTCAAACAGAAATACGAGTAGAACTTATTGATTTGTAAGTCCCATTTCAACCGTGGTTCCATCTAGCTTCACATCCAGTGTTCTACTCATGTCACGGAGAGGTACTAAAGTGTAACAATATTACTTACACGTTATGCAGATGTTCTCAGCTCGTATCAGATAAGACATATTATAGTTGATAACAAAGGAAGTAAAAAAAATACGATAAATGGATGAGAAGAAAATGAAGTAATCACCTTGATCTCTCTGAATGGAATTAGCAGACTTTTTTGAAGTTTACTACCCAACTCCAAAAGACGAGACGCAAGCATACAACTTCTATTAGTTGCTGCAAGTGCATTCATGGTTTTACAGTCTCTAAACCTAATAACAAAAACATAAATTACTAGTCAGTTTCTTCAAGATGAAAATATAAATAACTAAATATGAAAACTATTTACTAGGAGAAAATAAGACGATACGTCGACAAATACTTAATTATACCGGATGCAAAACTCGCCGGTGGTTATTTCTGATTGAAATTTAACTTTCTCTAACATTTTAATAAAAGAAGCACCACAACAAACAGGCACACATGCTGATAGTAAATTTGTATATTTACGATTTGGTGGCTTTGTGATTTACTTAATCAAACGACAAGTCCCAGTAATCACAAATTCACGACAAAAAAAAGAAGCAGTAAGGTTCTACATATAATCTCCTAACTAAAAAAAGTCAAAAAGCCTTTATTACTCTGCTCAAGGAGTGACCAACACCTAGAACAATAATCGGTCCAGCTTGGCAGCTTCCCCCGTTATTCATAAATTGCAACAACAAACAGACACTATAATCTTTGGATTGGAAATTTACTGGTGTGCTTACATCCTCCTACCAAAAGAAATTATCAAGCTCATCAACAGAATGTGTTAAACATGTTTTAGAATAACAATGATAATTAACACTAAAGGATCTATAAGAGTTGAAGCAGTAAGTAAATGTGCACCATGGATGGAAGACAATTTTGAAGTGAAAGAATTATTATCTTGGAACAAAGCAATGCTATCTGAGTGGTTATGGCAGATTGAGCAACAAAACAGTGGTGTTTGCCTGGCATGGATCAGATCGAGCATCATTAGAAAATCATTCAAATAAATAAAATATAATTTTAAACAATTTGCAACCATCAACATTATTGTAAATAATAAGCATCATTTGCTTAAGATTAACAAGTAGTAAGAAAAACAACAAGTATATGGGAGAGAAAAGAGGGTTTTACAAGGATTAATCTTCACTTCCCAACTGTAAAGAATCTTAAGATTTGGAGAATTGCAACTAATGTTGATACTGGCTGGGTGAAATGGAACACTCTTTATAACCTAAAAGATGGAAATATTTGGACTGGTACTTGTAAACCTCATCACTGTGAAAGCTAAAGAAGTATCCTTGCAGTAAGAGATGAATTTCTCATTCTGACTGGTAATATTGTTGCTGCTTCTAATCTGCTTTCAATTGCCTAAGACCAGCTGCTGCAAAATTTAGATGGGCAAAAATTCTGTGGAATAGATCTACTCTTCCCAAGCATAGCTTTGTTAGTACACTGGCCATACAAAGAAAACTCCCAACAGTGGATATTATCCAGAAAAGAGGTGTTATTATTGTGAACAGATGCTCCCTCTACCTAAAGGATGCTGAATCCCATAATCACCTATTGTTCAAATGTGATTTCTCTGCTACAATCTGGAAAGAAGTTTTGAACTGGTTGGGCATTCCTGGCAGATCTAGTAAATGTCTGGCAGGAAATCCCCTAGAGTACTTTACGAAGAGTTAAGAAGCACAGGAAACATAGTGCTTATTGTGAACAGAAGGTTTTTTGATGGTCACACAGCTAAGCAACCATACTTATAACAGCAAATAAATACACCAGCAGAAGGATCATAAGTGTGGGACAGATTATAAGAATTAGCGAGAGCTCTCATGCACCGCTCTCTTTGGACCATTTTAACACATGGAAATCTATAGATAACTAGAAGGAAAGTTTACTTAAAAAAGAGTTTACAGGGACAGCAACCAACCCCTGTGCTACATTGAATGAATGCACAAAACAAGAGTGACAAAATATGATAATAGAATGAGCACCGTCCTATGAGAATTATGTTGGGATATCAAACTGTATGATTGTGAAGTGTACCATAGCTTAATAAGCTAATTATCAGAACGATTAAAGAAGGCAGTCAGACATTTCAACTTTGCGACTCCCACCTAATAATGTTAGTATAACGGGCAGCGTACTACATACAATAGACCTTCATCTTAATATGTATGTGTGTGCCAAGATAATAGAATACCTCCTTAAAAATAACATCATCTGACTCCTCTTGACTCAATTCTACAGAAGACACATCAAGTAAATCAAGACTGTTGTAATATTTGGGGGCCATCAAAGCCTCGTTAAACCGGAGAAACTACTCATGACATACAACTGCAGAAGACTTATGAACTGAAGACCGACTCTACAACAAACTAAACGTCACATAACTATTCAGAAAAGCGTATTTAAGAACAAAAAAATGCAATTTTACGCATGATATAGGGTGTATTACAGATAATAATAGATGAATTCGAGATAAAATCGATTTTGATTATGTAAAAGCATGAACAGTCTAGTATTACCTCGAATTAAATTTTGTCGTCGTTGTGCCATGGATAGTGCAATTGCATCTTCAATCTGTAACAAGGATAATCCCCTTTTATCATTAACCACTTCAGCTTGAGTTAGAAACAATACTTCAAGCTAGAAACGATACTTTATAGAATATTACCATTAGCATAATTCAAACAAAAATACTAAAATAAAAATTGAATTACGAGATTACCTAATTAAATAAAATAAGAAAAAAAGGAGAAGGAGGTGGCAATCGGTGGTGGTGGTGGATGGTGACCAAAGATGACAAGCGGCGGCATCGGAGATGTCTAAGGGCGGTCAAGATCGGAGGTGGCAGCCGACGATGGAAGAAAAAAAAGGGAGAAGGAAGGAGAAGGAGAAAGAAGAGAAAAAGGGAGTAGAAAGGACGACAAGGTAGCCGGTGTCAGAGGTGACCGGGGTTAGGGGTGGACGGTGTCGGAGGGGAGTGGACGACATCAAAGTTAGGGTTGAGGAAGACATTTGGAGCGTGCTCTAGGACTTATACAAGAGGAGTAGGTTTTTTTAGTCGATTAAAATACGTCGTTTGTGTTTAAAATCGTCACAAAAGTCTCTTAGTGACGGTTTTTTAAAAAGAAAGGTTGCTATTATTCACTATCTTTAGTGTCATTTTTTATGTCAGTTATACAAATAACCGCCACAAATAACTTATGGTGACGGTTCTCACTTACAACCGACACAAATAATTTATTTTATCGTGACGGTTCTTTATTAAAACCGTCACAATAGACTCCCTATAGCCTAAAAAGTTTGTTCCCGCCATTTTTTTTGTCTTTTATGTCGTTTTCATTAGAACCGTCACGATAGCTGCGACACGATAGGGGTTTTTTGTACTAGTGGATATCAGTCTTACAACACAACAATAACATCGTCACAATATATATCAGAATTACCATTACAATCATGTAACAGATAATTGAGTAGGGAGAACCCTACCTCAAGGCAAAGATCCAATCGACTCTAGCTACCACCGTTCCTCTATGAAATCTCCTCCTAAGATAACATATATGAGGATTACTAACCATGGTGAAACTAATAACTAATCGATATAATTACGATAAGAAAGAACTTAATTTGATGACACGATATTAGACTAGAAGATCGACGTCCTAGACTCTTGCTAAGGATCTCTTAGAAGTTTTGGGAGAGAAAGTATGAGAGAATTAGGTTTTATTGTGTTTTGATATTAGATAAAAGTGATTTTAACTCACAGTTTATCTTTTATAAGAACCCGACGCTGAACACGGAACCGCTAAATCGACCTAGTCGGACCAACTCGGTCGAGTAGGCCCGACTCGGCAGAGTAGGTTCAACTCGGCCGAGTAGCCTTAACTCGGTCGAGTTACTTCGCAATTCTCAACACTGACCAATTTTTGTAAAACAGTCATATCTCCCTCAATACTTGGTCTTTCTGGGCGTGTGACCAATCGTTAGAATTGTAAAAGCACAAGCTACCACCTACAATTGGAATCACATCAATATCATATGTACATCTCAAGTTGTGACAGTTTTAAGAAAACCTATCTATAAACGGACAACACAACTATACCATTTTCTTTCTCAAATAAATTATATATCAACAATGCGACCAAGGGCAACCGTTTCCATTGAGTATCTCATACGACAAATAGAGGGGTGTTACAATAGATGACGCTAATCAACGTTATCTACGTAAACTACATATATAAGAACTATGTAGGATCCTTGAGTAATGTGTTGGTAGAAGTTAGGGAGGCCATGAAGAATGATTTTCATAAGCATTACCGTCTTATTATACCCAAGAAAATGCTAGAGTTTTTACGAATATCGTAATATCAATTGCCGATAACCTTGAAGGTAATCAGTCAAGGGAGTTAGAAAATATGGTACCAGAGATGAAAAGTCTCTTAACCGCTACTCAAGAGGTGTTATCGAGAGATGTTGCCCACGAAGTTGTTAACCAACTTGAGGCATCCTCTTTCTATAAAAGGAAGGACATTTTAAGGTTTCTGATTGGTTCCTTAATTTGAGGTAGATAAGCCCACCATCAATTTCTTTCCTTTAGTTACTTTCTCCTCCAAATTCATTTGCATTACATTGTACAAATTTTCGATTCCAAAATATTCATATTCGTATATTAAGTTTATGCTAAAAAGTTTATTTACAGAAAAATTTATCCAAACAAAAAAATAAAAATAAAAATAAAAAACGAAAATTGTACAGAATGCATATGTTCAAAGACTACGAATTAATAAATTAAAAAATAACAACCCTAATGAATAATAATAAATAAAATATAAACAAACAAATTCATATAATTATACACCAAATCTAACACAAAGAGCCAGATTATAATATCTCGATAAAAAGAACAAAAAATGATCAACTAAAATTAACTATCGGAGATAAAAAAAAATTATGAATAATTATTTTGCATGTGGAAAAACTCAACTCCATATATGGTGATAATTTTTTTGGGTAGTTAGAGGGTCGGAGTTTATATTTTATGATCGTTTTTTTTTTTGTAGTTAGAGGGTCGACCAATAATAATTTGGGTTAATTATGATATTTAAGAACTTAGGTTTAAACCGTAAATATAATATTTAGATGTTTACATGTTTTTATTAACTATTATCCGTTTTAAGTTTAAAACGGGTCAATATCTATTCTTTGGGCATATAGGACAAATATTTTACTTTTCATATGCGTAATGTTATTATTTTGTTTTGTTCAACGCACACATATATATATTTAAACCGTCTTAAATAAGAATGTGTTTATTTTCTATAACGTTGAGTTAATGCGTTGTTTTTACATACTTTTAAGTTAAGCGTATAGATTATTTATACATTTTAAATCGTTATAACTTATAACTGTAATATTAAAATCATACTTTTTTAGAATATATCCACCTTTTTATTTATTTTTTTTAATTTAATAAAATTAAGCCCGTGCATTTTTTGCACGGGAGTAAAACTAGTTAATAGAAAAGCATACCTGCTTGAAGGAGCGGTTATGTACGTTATTAGATGATGGATTCCAAGAAATAAACGCAAGAAGGAATAATGATGTCCTTTATAAAAGGGATTTGCAAGGCGTTTTGTTAAAATGTCTTAATACTGATGACGCATTACTAGGCATGGCTGAAATCCATGAAAGCGTGTGTAGCGCTCATCAATCTGGTCCAAAGATGTGATGGTTATTACATCACCATGGGTATTTTTGCCCGTCCATAATGGAAAATTGTGTGACCTACGCAAAGGGAAGCAAAGCATGTTAGCGTTACGGAGCTATAAGTCGTGTACCTACACACTACTTGAGCCCTATTATTAAAGCGTGGTCGTTCCGCATTGTGATAATGTATATGATTGGGGAGTTAAACCTCAATAATCAGGATTCAGGAATCTATTCAGTAATTTGCAGGCAAGTTGGGTAAGAAGTTTAAATCTTCTTCTTGTTCTTCAATTAATATTGAGATTCCTTCTGTCTATATATATATTGCTGTGATAGTGTGATGTATATATAACTAGATGCAATGAAGACTTTCTTACAAGTTCTTCAGGCTCAATCAGGTGTTACTTTTGTAGATCAATGTCGACAAGTCTGATAGGAGCGAATTCAAGGTCACTGGCAAGCGCAAGAAGGGTAATTCATTCATTCATTCAGTTTGTAAATTTTTCGTATACATCTTTGTTGGTGGGTTTTTGGAGGGCAGTCGGTTGATTGGGAATTCGAATTGAGGAATAAATCCTGTTGTCCGAACTAGAAAAGTCTCAATATTTTGAGCAGAAGTTTCACTTTGAGTTCGAGTTAATTTTATTCTACAACGTCTGGATGATCTTGAAAGTTTTAATTGTATTGTTGTGGATTTCTCTTACTATGAGTTTGTTCAGCTCATCATATTTACATCTATACTGATATTGTAAAACCCACTTACAACAAAATTCACTTACCATTAACAACATGTAATCAGGTAGATAATCAAAGTTAAAATATAGTACGAGTATATAATTTCAAGCACGGTCTGATACTGTAATACATGCCTCATTGGCGCGCTACAAACAGAACAAAGCAACGACAATGGTGGCTCAATCATCATCAGCAGTTTCAAGTTACAATTTCGGTACAAAATAACCTAAGATTGAGAAAGACACTTCTGTTGCTGATCGTCTTGCTCGTATGAGACTCAAGTATACATACCTTTTCTCTAATTCAATTACCCATTTTTCTGAAACTTATTCATCATGATTCATCTTTTTGTTTGATTACTTTGTTCATAAATTTGATGTGTTTAGTGTAATATTGGGTTTTGTTCTGATATGAGTTTTATACTTTTATATATTCAATTTGTAATTTTTAGCAAATTCCCTCATCTATATTTGGAATCATAGGCCGAAACTTGGTGGTGCGACTTGTGAGTAACGGTTACTTTTTGGCACTATTCATGGTCGTGTCATTATTTATATAATGTAGCTATCAGGAGTCGATCCTACATCTCCTGGATGTAAATTGACATCCCTACCAACTATGCCATGATAACTATATCTATATATTGAAGACTTATAAAAATTTATGTCGAAAATTTCATGGTGGGCACCTACCCATTCGGGTCCACCCCTAAATCCGCCCCTGCTCATACGCACTCTTCGCATAACGTCGAACATTCCGTATAATTATGTATAATAGGTGTAGCCAGTGTGTTATCCATGCTCAAAGGGGAGTTGGGGTACATATAAGAGCCCTTTAGAAATCCTGAGAAAGACGGTAGGGGGGAGTTGGGGTACATTCCGTCTTTCTCAACTACTGATGAAATTAAATCCTTAGGCATCTTACAGGCATTGCATTTAGTAAGTCTTGCTTACGACGGGTCATTATTTGTGACGGATATTTTGTGAGATAAAATGGATAGAAAATGAGTTAGTGGAGAAAGGGGACACATGAATAGTGTTGGAGAAAGAGAAAAAGTGGGTATTTTGTGAGAGGAAACGGTATCCGTCACAAGCTTGCGACGGATAGTGCCGTTGCAAATAAGAATTTGTGCAGTGCATTAGGGACATGTTGGCTTTGTGGGGGAGCACTCGAGAAAACGCATAAAGTTCATCCGAGTCTACTATTAAGTGGTTTCCTCCTTTCTTTTCTTTATGGTAATGGTCAAGGGTAAGAAGTCTCTAATCTTCTTGCTTTCTAATGTGTAACTAGTCTATTATCCCGTGAAAATCACGGGTCTAGAAAATATCTATTTATATAAAACAATCTGAACAGATAACTTCAAAAAAAAAAAATAATATTGTTTTATTTTTGTTTACTTTTACGCTTGACCTAGTGAAAAACATTTATTTTACACTTAGGCTTTTTGGAAGCAAAATAATGACACTTTTTTCATGGTGAACATATATAAAGAATCAATCTAATACTCCCTCGAGTCCCTCCTATTCAAGATAAATGTCTCATTGTCTATTTTCGTCTATTCACAATAATGTCCCGTTGTCCATTTTTGGTAAATGTTTATACTTATTTTAATCTCTTTAACTCACAACAATACCCCACCTTACCCCACATCACTACTTATTTTAATCACTTCTACTCACAATAATTAATAATCAATAATATCTTCCCCCTCTCCAATCTTACCACCCCACACATTGTTTTAAAATAAACAAATAAATTCCTTAATTCTTGTGCCAAACCGACAGTGGAACAGTTATCCCGACTGGAAGAGAGTATTACTTTTTACTATCTGGGTTCATGAATAATATCTCGAATCCAAAAGGAGCCATGTCAAATGGAATTGTTAATCTAATTACATAACTATTGAGCTATGTGAGGCTTTATTATTTCCTTATCTAGTACAGAAACAACAAAAGTCTAAAAGAGATGAGGTGTCTGCATTTCAGAATGCTTGTAGCAAACATCGAAGATATTGCATTGCCTTTATTGCTTGTAATACTTTTACTTCTTTTTAGTACTCTTGTGAGTCAGACTACATCGTCATAAAAAGCTTATATATACAAACTCACCCAAGAGCTTAGCACAATCACATGAATTCGTCATCTTTGCTGCCATTAGGCATTAGCCCTTATCTTGGCTTCAAGTGAGGTTTTTACAAGAAGTTGAGATAGACCACCATATACAACATCTTTGTTTCTGATTATCTAGTGTCCCTGCATTTGCAGGACATTACGTGACATTTGTTGCTGTCAGGAAATTAACAAAGGTAACGTGAATGAAGGTTATTTCAACATTGAGCAAATGAAGTTGGATATAAAAGAACTATTACTATCTTCCTTTGTTAGTAGTGACCATATACTTTAAGAGGTGCATTGTAATCATAAAACAACAATATTATTAATTAACAATTGACTTGTCCATTTATGATATACAGGGTATGCTAAAACCTAAGAATGTAAAAGTAAAAAAAAGATCTTAAAAAAACACACATATGTTGGAAATGAAGGCCAATCCGAGCAGAAAAAACAATAAAAAACGATTCTATTTCCAAGAAAATAAAAGTACGCGAAAACTAAGTAAACTTGTACATAATAAAAACGGTTTATTGTTCATTAAATATGTAACCTTCACCTACTCTTTTAAGTGACCAATCAACTTGATAATAAATTTTGAAAATAAAAGTTTATAAAGGGTCAATCTTATGCGTATTGATCCCTCTTAAGGGACTCTCATAAAAAGCTTGGACTTTTCTCAAAGCTAGATAAAATGAAGAAATTAAAATTGCTACACTATTACGCTTAAATATAGGATACAACAATAAAATTTGGTATAAGAATAGTTGGTGAGGAAGCACTCATACATGTACCTCTTAGCAAGGCTTAATAAAAGAAGTAGCTTAACTTTCTAACGGTCTTGCCCTTCTGTCGATTTTGATAATAATCGTCCGAATTATATTCCTAAACGATCTACCTGGTGCAATGGATGATGAAATGGGATCAGAATGACTGTTACGCACTGGTAACAGAACAATTCAAACGTCGAATAAATAGCAATCGCATCTGGCTCTGTACCAACCCAAAATCTGATTAAATACTATAATGGGTGGAAGTGAGTCATGCCATAGGGCAACTCGATCTCTACTCCTCTAACATGATTATGAAAACAACTAACCATATAAAAAAGTTATGTTAGGTTTCGTAGGATTATAAACTTCCGAGAACATATACTCGTATATGATTATTACACCCAATATGCAGAATCCCATATAATTAACCTACAATTCTAAGTCAATAATTACACTTACAATGACATTCCTACCACTAATTTGAAATTTTGATGATCTACGTCCTTGATAGTGAACATTGTCAAGGTTGAAGACGGGAAGACCCAAGTTCTGATCACTGCAAAATATTAATGAAAGATAATCAAGGACATAAATTCTAAATCAATGAAAACAGGAAAATGAAACAATATTAATTCAACAAAGAGCATGGTAAATCCTGGGACTGGAGATATAGGTGTCGATGAAGATGGAGACAAATACAAATTAATTGACACAAAAACGTATACTAACAAAACCATTGGCTTGGTATAAACCATATTGGCTACATCAAATTACAACAAAAAAGAAAAGAATTACAAACCTTGTATCTCAGTTTGTGTGAAAAATTTATTAACCCCAGTGCCACGATGAAAAGGAACAGGCATTTGTGAAATTGGAAAGTATTTGTATCATGACGAGTTTATTTTGGTTGTTACTGGAAACGGAAACGGTGGAAGGGAGATGAAGAGGGTCGGATATTAAACAGTGGGAATGATTAATGACGATTATTTTGTATTTCTTAACTGCAAACTTAGAAGATAGGGTTAGTAATTCAACAGCTTAAGATGACGTGTAGGATTAACAGTGACATGTGGCGATTAGGGTATGAGCTGACGTGTCAGTTTAATAGGGGCTCAAGAAGCCTTTTTGTGTTATTATATAGAAGTGTAGAGATATACTTCCTCCATTCATATCCAACCTACATATATTCCCTTTTTATCCATTCATATCCACTCTACCACTTTTTTAAAAAAGAAAACAAAATGACTAAACTACCCTTATGAAAACCATTTATCTACATAAAATGTCACTCCATGGCCCACCAATAATCCACCATCACACATTTAAATTAATAAAAAACATCTTACACAATTCCAAATGTACATTTAATAGTTTTTTAATATTTTTTTTAATATTTGTGCAAAAAGCATATATGTCCTTTGGATTTGAACGGAGGAAGTATATGCTATAATATAGGAGGAGGATTAAAGACGGATCAAGAGAATAAAAGAATATTCCAGTACAATTAATGGAATGGATACTGCATAAAGATACTAAAAGGTCAGGCTTTTCTTTCAACTTAAAAAGCATAAGCGATCTATCATTAAGTCTTCTAAAGAAGAGTATAATTGTTATAAGGATCTACGAGTAGTGTAGTTCAACAGATGCATACGCAACCAAGATCCCATGAGAGACTTGTACTCTAGTAGGATAAGTGAGTCTGATAGTATCACAGTGTGAATACTTGATATATTTATATGAATTGAATAAGAGAAGAAAGAGGACGTTTATAACATAGCATGCCATTTATAAGTTAGAAGAAGGGCGCTAAATTTCTTATATTGCATGAAAAAGCCCTCCATTGATGTGGTATTATGTTGGACCAGTCGGTGTGTACGCTGCACGTCCTAGGACGAAAAGGTTAAAGAGACTGCTCCTCACTCCCTAACTATCTCCTTACTGTTTTCTAAGAGAGCTCATAATAAAATAGATTAAAATCTTCCACTCTTTTCTACTTGTTATATTTAACATGTGAGCGAGCTCTATACTGGAAAAGTGATGCAGATTTGCAGCATTTGTTGAACAATGAACATGATGTATAAAAAAAGTTAGGAATGTATTCATTTATTGATAACTGATGTATATACTATACACAACTTTCAACCATTTTCGCCGTCAAAGTTGATGACAATTGGTGGTTCATTATGAAAAGTGTGGGATCTCACAACACTCTATTGGTGATCCTGATGCATTTTGGGGTTGTTGGAAACTGAATAACTTCACTATGCTAATCTAGACTGGGCTTATCTTTATAGATTGGATCATGACTATATATTTGAACTACTTTTGGTTTTAGCTATACTGCTAATTCGCAGGGACTATGGGAGTAATGTATGTATCAGTATGTGTTTAGTAATAAATTGTTCTACTTTGCAATTTGCATTATAGGGATTTGTTATAGAGGATCGTGAGGATATTGATCCAGATGTACGACCATTTGCAAGAAAGAAAGACGAATGAAATTAGTCGCCAAGGGTTGAATGAAGGAGCTAGCTAGCAGCCTAGCCTGGTGGCCGGAAGTGGTTAGTGAGCGTAATTTTTTATTGTCTTTTATTAGTAGAGTTTCCAGTGTCTCACAAATTCATCCCTCGGAAATTTACCTTATGTTTTTTTAATACTAAACATGCTAGGATTTTCATTTCGTTTCTTTATGATTTGGCTGATATCCTAGTTCTACTATCTTATAGGAGTACTTCATACTCAGTAATTTTTTATACTTTCTAATTATGGTAAGACTATTCCTATAAATTTTATACTCTTTAATTGTATAATTTTATGTCTTTTTTTATTGTGCTTCAGGAATGAAGGACAATAGGCTTGGGCTTGGATTGACTACTGTGTGTTATAAAGTATTCGTTATTGTGGTACGATTATTATGTCTACTACCTTGAATTCTAACATTGAACTTATAATTAATGCTGTCAAATTTTTGATTTGGCTTTACTAAATTGAGAATCAAGCTTGTATTGTCTCTCAATTGGCAAGTCTTGCTACTTTGAATTTTTGGCTCTACATTGTATTTTTGCTCTAAGTTTATATTTATGATGTAGGGGTACATATTTGTTTGTCTTGGAGTCTCTTCTTAATTTATCCAGGTATATATTGTTCTTTGAACACCTCTAGCTCAATATGTTGCCGTTCATATTAGAATTAGACACATCTCCTATCTATAAAAGGAAGGTTATTTCTAGGCTTTTGATTGGCTGAAATTTTACCTTTTAATTTTTTTTTTACACATTAACCAACCCCACTCTCTCCACTTACTCTCTCCCTAATTAATTACCCTCTCTCCTCATTTCTTATTTTTCATATACATATTCATATATTAAAAAGCTTATGATAAAAAAATTAATCACATTCAACCTTACAATAAAAGAAAATTTTAAAAAAAATCGGAAATCTATATAAGGGACAACAAATTTTAATAAAAAAAAAAAATTACAATTCCGGAAAATTAACCTCTTGGATACCTTGACAATTAAAATTAAATTAGAATTTTTGTATGAACGGTCTCATACTCTCATACCATAAGACGATCAACATATATAAAAAGAAAAATCGTTTATTAGCACTGAAGGAACAACTTTTTATATGAGACCGTATTACGCTATAATTTGTGACAATTAAAATGTATAAAAGCAAATTTATATACTATATAAACATATACATTAAATTTAACATGAGGTCCAAATTTTAAGATTTTGATGAAAAATAAATCCTAAAAATATATATATTTCCGAAAATATGAAAAAAAATGGTCACTATTTAATCAAAAGTGGTCATTACGTATCAAAATGTGATCACTTTCCTACTGGTCGCATGTGCGACCGTCGTAAAGTAGAATTTTGCGAAATGGTAAATTAAGACTACATAAAATAATACGAGTAATAATTATTATTAGGTGATATTGTCGACTCATGCATCTATATCGATCCATGTTTTTATGTTGTCTATTAGCCCAAAATATATATTTTTACAAGCTCAGAAATAGTTGGGGTCAACAAAAATATACAATGCCGTTTTATTATATACGGTTTTAGATTAAATCCTTTATCTATAAAAAGAACAATTTTTCCTGCTTTATCATTGGTTGCTTAATTTTAGGAAATTAAAAACCTTCTATCTCACCATGTCCCACCACTCACACAAGAAGCTTTAATTTTTCTTGATTTTACTTTTCTCCATTTAACATTCTAAAGTTACAAATAATTTTTATCTCCACAATAAAAAAACAACTTTACTCCAAATTCGAAAATAAAAAAATCACTAAAATTCTACCCAGAAACAAAAAATTCAACAATATTAAAAAAAGTTGGACAATTAGAAGTAATTAACAAATACTCCTATTTAGAGGTATGAAAAAACGAAAAAAACGAAAAAAATTATACAAAGAGTTAAAAATTAACAAACATGCGTATATCTAAAAAAATGAAAAAAATACACGAGGAGATAAAAATTAACAAAAAAACGTAAATTAAAAAATGAAAGAAACGTAGATCAAAGATTTTTGAATAAGATCAAATAAACCCAACCCATAAAATTAAAAAAATGAAAAAATACACGAGGAGATAAAAATTAACAAAAAAATGTAGATTAAAAAAATGAAAGAAACGTAGATCAATTATTTTTGAATAAGATCAAATAAACCCAACCCATTAAATTAACAAAAAAAAAATATAAATTTACGATTTTTAAGAAAATATAACAACCTTCGAGAATTAGTCAATTAAAACTACGTTAACATCGAGTAAAAAGATGGTCTTAATAACAATACATTATTATTTTCTTTATAAAATCATCCACAAATTTTAAGAGACTGCTATTAAAAATATTTCTATCATTTTACTTTCATTTAGAGAGTAAGTTATTTAAAGGGTAAGATATAGAAATACAATACAATTTCTTTATCTATTTTATATAGTTCAAATTTATTTCATAATGTCATGATTATTTATTTCAATTTATATAATCATTAAAAAAAATTAATTATACCAGTAAATCAATTATTTGGAGTCAAAATCATACTCGAATTCATAATTTATATTTTTCTCATTTAAGTTCATATTAAATTATATTTATACTACTTTTTTTAATATATTTACGAAATTTTTAGAAATAGACCCGTATATTTTTTGTACGGGCATAAAACTAGTGTGTTTTTATTGGTAAATTAAGTGTATTAGGTTTTGAGTAAAGTAGACGGCCACATGTTCCTAATAATCTGTGTTCTTTTACGTACTCCCTTCGAGTCATAGTAATGGTTCCTTTACCTTTATGCACAAAAAATAAGGAAATGATTCTAAACCTCACAAAACACCCTACCCCACACTGAATTAATTTTGGACCACAAAAAAGTTACTAAAAATGGAAAAAGGAACCATCACTAAACTCGCACCAAAAAGGAAGTAAGAACCATTACTCCGACTCGGAGGGAGTAGTATATTTCAGGTTCGCAAATGACAATTGAACAAATGAACGAGGTTCGAGAGCTTTCTTCGCTTTATTGTGGAAAGAACGTCTAGTTTATATATGGTTTAAAATTTCTAGAAATTATTGTATAGTGTTTTAGATTACTTTTATGCGTGAATGCCTAGTAAAAGCTTGTAGTGTACGTTTTAAACTACTTTGAATGGACGGAATTGTAATACGCTATGATATTTTTTGGCATCCTGAATAGTTGGCTTTGAATTGTTGGAAAGCATGAGATCTAGGGTTATTATTTGTATATTGATTCATTTTGCATGTTCCCTACTAGTGTAAGAATGTAAACTTCACAAATAGGTTCAGATAAATTATATAATTTGAGTTGCCATAATGAATATAAATCGATGTTACATTACATCAGTTTTGCATATAAACCGATGTTATTGTAATAAATAAAAATATTTGAGACATTATTAACATCGGTTTCCAACCAAAAACGATGTAATTGAGAAACTATTAATTTAACATCGGTTTTCACTTATAACCGATGTTAATGGTATGCTATTAACATCGGTTTCAAACCAAAACCACTGTAACTGAGACATTATTAACATCAGTTTTCAACCAAAAACGATGTAATTGAGACATTATTAACATCGGTTTTCACTTATAACCGATGTTAATGGTATGCTATTTACACCGGTTTTAGAACCAATGTTAATGCCTTAATGGTATGCTATTTACATCGGTTTTAGAACCGGTGTAAAGGGGGAAAATACTATAAATGTCGCCCCCATATACATCGCCTAAAAGTGATATAAATGGGGCAAAAAACGGATGTCGGTGAGACTTTTTCTACTGGTGGTGGGTGAAGGTTCTGCTGAAAATTAGAGGAGAAAGATGAAGAAGGAAATAACTAGGTTTCCTTCACAAAGTTGGTTTTGTCTAGAAGTTGGTCCATGAGTCGGGTTTGACTTAAAATTAGTCAAGTGAGTCGGAAATGACTAGGAAGTGCATCTTAAGCCCGCTATAACTTAAGACGAGGATGAATATTATATTCTAGCTAATATTTTACGAAAATATATTGAAAACATAACATTTTAAAAATAAACGTTAAGCATCTGTAAAAATATACGAGGCATAAATCTCGGGTGTTACAACTCGACTGACTGCTTCGACAACTTGGACCAATTATATCCCGCTCGACCGAGTGGCCACCCTATTCGACCGACTAACGAAACTCATAAATGCGTAATATCACAGTCTTTCCTACTTAAAACGAACTTCGTCCTCGGAGTGTATACCTAAACCTGCAAAACTAAACACACTACCAAATCTGCCACACAACACAACCCTAAATAAAGATGAAAATTACCAAAAGATGGCAAAATGGATCACATAGTTGACTTAAAAGCAACACAACCTTGTAACAAAACATATCTCCTCGAAAATATGAGATATCGCTCCCTCATTGACTCTTTCATTTCCCATGTTATGATTTTACCATAGGACTTTGAGAAACGCTGTTTCCCCAAACCTAGTTGCGATCCAAAATATCATTGGTTGTTTCCACATAAGTGAGTGCATCATCTAGCTCAATAATCTCAGCGAGCACATGTGACGGGTCATTGACATACTTCCGAAGTTGTGAGACATGAAATACAATACATTGTGAACTCTTTCAAAAAAATAACTTTCAATTGAAAAACTAAATAGAACTGTAAAACATTATGGTCGAATTATTGTAATAAACTACACAAAAGCAGTATAAAAAATCACTATGATGCCAAGGATGGTGTTCAAAAAGTGTTTTTTTGTCATATGACCCATTACATTTAGGTCTTATGCAAATTTGGTAGTTAGTGTTTTTTCCCTCCTAGAAGCACCTGAATGTATTTTTTTTTCTTCTTATAACCAAAATGAGGTTTTTGTAAAAAACTTCAGAGCTTGACATCTTGATTTAATAGTGAATGTTTATGTGGACTTCTTTATATTAAAGTCCTCCAACGTTGAACTTACAAACTCAATTTCTCTTCATTCTCTTATCATTCATATAATTTCCTTTCATTTTATTCTATACTTTATTTTTTTCCTCAAAAAACCTCTTAATTACTTTATCCATAAGATGTTCATGTTTTCCTAGTAACCTGAATTTCAAGCTCTAGCTACAATTTACAATCTAGCCGCTCAACAAACCTGATGGTGAGATGGTATTGCAATTGTGGCATACAAGCTGATTTGAAGACATCATGGACAAATCAAAATCCGGGCCAAAAATTCATGGTATGTTTTTTAAGTGGATTGATGATGATACGAATTATTAGGAAAGTGTTATAACGAAAGCACAGAGAAAGATAAAAATAAACAATAAAGAACAATACGCACAGATTTATGTGGTTCACTAACGGTGTGTTAGTTACGTCCACAGGACATAAGGGTGAGAGTTTTATTAATGTGAGGAGTTTTCAGATTACAGATTCAGAACGGTATATTGTACGATAACTGCTAGGGTAGAGGTTAAGAGTTTATATAATACTCTTAACCTAATACAATACAGATTTGACTTAATCTAATAAGGCCCAGACAGAAACCCTAGCCCAATACAGAATTCAGATACCCCGCATAGTCGTTCGAAGCGGCGACTAACAGATTTAAGGCATAGACCCAACAAAAAGAATATGAGAGTGATAATGATGAAGGTAGAAAGTTGTGTGAGAGTGAAAATGATAACTGAGTGAGAGAGTGAAAATGATAATTGCACAAGTCCACGTAAAAGTCAAGATGAGAGGTTGACTTTTTTTATGAAAACCCCATTTTGGTGTTATAAAACAAAAGATAGGTAAATGTCAGCTGTTTTTGGGCAAAAAAAACAGCAGGTATCAGATTTGTTGAAGGTCTAAATTTTAGGTGTCATGTAGACATGACAAACGGGTTAACCAGGTGAGGTTTGGGTTGGCTAAGTTCAGGTTTAAGTTTGTAAGAACTCGAGCTAGGTCGAGATGAGTCATTTCGAATTCAAGTCATTTTCGGGTGGATTATAGTCAAGTTATTCGAGAATAATAATCAGTATATGAAAATAAACTTTTTAGTCCGATTGAATAAGATCAAGTCAATTTAAATATCGGCTAAAATTCGAGTCCTCAATTTAGTTATGGGTCGAATAATTCAGAACGGATTAGTTTAATTATCACAATGGGCTTGCACCCCCTTGGTCCGTCCGTTTACACACCAAAGAAAAAGTTGGTGGTAAAAACGACGGCGTATAAAGCCAGACGAAGTGACGAAGCACAAATTTTCAGACAAAAGCACAAGAACCCCGATATTCTGTCCCCCTTTTAAAAAAAAAGTTACAACCCCCAAAGGCCCAAATCAACCTCTTCTAAAACCCTAATTTCCCTCTTCCTTCGTTCCTTCCTCCAGAAAAATCCCCAAATCGAAAAACTCAGAAATTAAAAAACAATGGAAGCAGAAGAAGGAAAACTGTTCGTGGGAGGGATTACTTGGGAAACTACCGAAGATACTTTGAGAGATCACTTCTCTAAGTACGGTGACGTCACCAACGCTGTCGTCATGCGTGACAAAACCACCGGTCGTCCTCGTGGTTTTGCTTTTGTTCACTTTTCCGATCCTTCTGCCATTGATTCTCTTCTTCAGGATAAGCACACCATTGATGGCAGAATGGTAATTCATCATGTTTAATTATTTATTTAGGTTTTTTGTTTGGATTTATGAGTTCCTATTATTCCTCTTTGTTGGATTGAATCATTACGAGTCGAGGCGATGATGTGGTGGAACCAGGATTTGAAGTTACGGCGATTGAAAGTAGGTTGGATTGTTAGAGGAACGGATTAGTGACGTGTTTTCGGGCAACTCTTTAATAACTACTTAGTACAAATTAGGGTTTGTAATATTTGATTGAATGATTTGTTAAACCTTGTTTAATTTCGGAGGATAACTACCGATAGATCGAATTATTATTCGATTCAAGGGCTAGATTGGAGCCAGTACTTTTAAGTTAGGGAGGGGTAAACGTAGGTTGAATATTTTAAGGGACGCGGTACTAAAGTCAAGTAATTGAGCTTCCCTGAAAGTAAATCAAAAGTTTACTAAGCTTGCTACTCTCTTTCGCTACACCACTGCCAACCACTATCGTGTCGTTAATTTTTTATTTGTTTGGCGGAATTTGGTAATACGAGTATATATGAGTGATAAGGGAGCACTACTTGTAAGTTTTCATAGAAAACAATTGCTTAGTAGGACACTCGATTTGATTAGCATTATTTGACGCTCGATTTGGTATAGGCCTATATGGGTAGGTGGCTGTGTTGCATCTGTTCTTAGATACATCAAATTAATCACTCATCTTTTGGTGATATGCTTTTTAGTCGTCTTTTTTCTTTCTTTATCTGGATGAGAGTTATTATAATAAAGTGTATTGTGCTTACATAATTTAGGTGGAAGCTAAAAGGGCCCTTTCTAGGGAAGATCAAAGTGCCTTCAGACAGGACTCATCTCAGGGTGCAAGGGGAACCTCTGGAGGTGGTGGTAATATTAGGACGAAAAAGATTTTTGTTGGAGGATTACCCCCCACTCTAACAGACGAAGAGTTCCGTCAATATTTTGAGAATTTTGGTCAGGTGACTGATGCTGTCATAATGTATGATCAGTCAACTCAACGTCCGCGTGGTTTTGGGTTCATATCTTTCGATACTGAGGATGCAGTTGACAGGGTATTGCAGAAGAATTTTCATGATCTGAATGGAAAGGATGTAGAAGTTAAACGGGCTCTCCCAAAGGATGCAAATTCAGGCAGCGGCAACCGTAGTGGAGGTTATCAGAACTATGGCTCTTCAAGAGGCAATTCAGGGTCATATGATAATCGTATGGACGGAAATAGATATATGCAGCCTCAAAGTGCGAGCTTTTCGTCATACCCAGGCTATAATGCTGCAGGGTATGGTGGGGGCTATGGTGGCCCAACAGGTGGTTATGGTGGTTATGGAGGTTATGGTGGTGGTTATGGAGGTGCTGCAGGTGCTTTTGCAGCTCAAGCTGGAGGTTACGGAGCTGGAGCCGCAAGTGCTATGAAAGCTGCCTGGAGCAACCAAACTGCTGGTTATGGGTCTTCTGGGTATGGTGCAGGTTATGGCCCCACTGCAGGTTATGGAAGTGGTGCTTCTGCACAAACAAGTCAGGCACCTGCTGGGGGTCCTGGGTATGGTAACCAAGCATATGGCGGTGGTTATGGAGCTAGTGGATATGGATCTGTTGGTGGTCGTGCAGGAAGTGGGCCCACTGGCAACGGTGACGGTGGAGATCAGTCAGCAGCTGGTAGTGGCTACATGGGAAGTGGCTATGGCGAAAATAACAGAAATGCAGGTTATGGTGGTTATGGTGACGCTCAGTCCTGGCAGGGACAACAATAATAATCCGAAGGGTGTCAAATTCGGGTTTATGTTTGCAGAGGATATTTAGAGATATTAAAGGATCCCGCCTTTTTTCTCGCTTGCTTCCCATTACTTTCATTCTTCTTCTCTCTTTTTTTTCTTTCTTTTTCAATTGGCGTGCTTTTCTTCCAAGTAGCAGTATACAGTATCTCTTCAGTAGTACTCGGCTAATAGTAGCTTCGAGTTGTGCCATTTACTTAGTAACTGCTTTGGGTATTTGTTATGTGATGGGGATAATTTATTTTCGGTTTTTGTAGCGTGATGTTATTTCTGTTTTCTGCTTGCCTTGTTATACACCCTATGTTTCTTTAGTATATTTCAATTTTTTTTACTTTGATATCTGTCAGTTATCTATCACGTAAGTGGACTACTCTTTCTCCTCACTCTATAGCCGTGTTTATTCTTTTCATTAAATATCGTGACCGCGGTTGGTACTTGGTAGTGGTAATATGAAACTTCAGGGTTTGATCCGACTGATTTTGATCCCTTCCGTCCTATGTATACTAGTAGACCTTTGGCATATTATTCTAGGCTTTGATGGAGGCAGATGAGTAGTTGTGCTCTGTTTATAGGTGTAAAGTAGTGGTTGCCGGAGACTGTAAGTACAAGTAATCACTAGCGGAGTAGCGGGTAGCTGTAGCCATAGTACTCGGTAGTAATTAGCCCATTTCATGAAGCCATAATTATCCTTCACCCTGAATTTCCTGATGTTGTACAGGAATGAAGGGAGACGAAGGCATATCTGTTGGCACCTGGGATCGAATGGTAGTCCGAACGGGATTATTTGATCAGGCGCCTTTCGAGGGCCAGTGGCATGAATGGTAAGTCCAAATGGTATTGGAGTTTTGGACCTCTACCGTCTAGTTTCTTTTCTCCCAGCTCTGATTTTGTAGCTTTCGAATAGGGATATAATTATTAGTGAGGTTTAAATGTTTTTTTTTTTAAGTAAACTGTTTTGGGACTGAGTGATCTGTAGAACTGTCTTTCATATACTCGCAGTTTAGAAGGTGATGAATGGTAGGCATATATAGAATTGAATTGATTATTTTTTGGGTAACCCCGCTGTTGCTGTGCACTCTCGGCAGATGCTTTATTCCCCGGCAATGGGGATGCTAAGTGATGCTATACCAATAACAACTAGTTCCGTTCCCCGTGAAAATCACGGGCTTGTTATTGATATTATTTTCTTTTATTATTAAAAGTAATGTCTCGTGTGATAGGAGAAATAATGTTTTATAAGCTTGGGGACAAAAACATATCTTTCTCCCTTACTAAAAAGTGAGCAACATAAAAAGTGAGCAACACAAGTTACTATTCATTATGAATAGTAACTTGTGTTTTGTCTTTTATTGCATATGTATTGGGCAAATGATCAAACTTGTATTGGGCCGGATGATCAAACCTAATGCATTCACTTTTTAGCCCGTATGATCAAATAATTTTGCAAGTTTCTGACATACAGCTTAGCATCCTCAGGAGGTTGAGAAAATCCGTCTTCGGTTACGAAACACTTACTATATCTTTTACCTTACTAAAATATGGGTAACACAAGTTACTATTCATTATGAATAGTAACTTATTTTTTTGTCTTTTATTGTATTTGGACCTTGTGATTAAAAAACGTATTCACTTTTTTGGGCCGTATAATCAAACAATTTTAATATCAAAAGGCAGGTTTCCAACATACAATTTAGCATCCTCGAGAGGTTGAGAAAACCCGTATTCGGTTCCGAAACCAGAAGCTTGAAGTTCAACACATCATGTGGTATATATGAATACCCATCTATCAGTCTCAATACAATATAATGAATTTGGGTCATTTGATGCATTCACACCCATTACATATATTATTAATCGACGTCCTATTTCTAACGCTTATTTTAAGACAATACTCGTTTAATAGTAATTTAAGCCTTATTATATTATATGTACGACAAAAAAAATATTCTACACTCAATTTACGACAATACTCGTTTAATAATCATTTAAACTTTATTATATTATACGTACGAGTACGACAAAAACAAAATATATTCTACGCTCAATTTACGACAATACTCGTTTAATAGTCATTTAATCCTTGTTATATTAAAGGACAAAAATTATTCATCTTACTAAAATATGGGTAAGACAAGTTACTACTCATAATGAATAATAACTTTTCTACTCTACTTTCATTGGTCGTATTTTATGGACTGTGTTTATTTGGAGTTTTTTCTTACTTTTATTCCACTCATTTTTCATGGGCCGTGTTTCTTTAGACTTTTTTTACTTTTATTTGGATTGCCTTTGGTGTCACTAATTAACCCTCTAACAGTACTGCTCTTTGTGTTCCACAACTACGTTGTCACATTTGACTTGTTGCCTCATATATCATATTCAGTTATTCACAATACTCCTCTATCTCTTCCACAACTACATTTCCCCTCAATTATTCACACAATTTTTTTTTACTTTTTTATTGATGAGAGATACTGATCGACATGTTAATTATATTTGTATTATTCCCGTGTTCATTTGTTATTGTTTATGTGGTTACGAAGTTGTGTACATGATTGACGGAGAGAATCACAGTTAAGTATTCATCTGATTTCTTGTAGTTTACATTTGATTTTGGCCTTTAAATTTCATCACTCTTTTCCCCTTGAAAACCCACAATTTCATCTTCATTTTCCCCAGGAATTTGTATATTAACTTGTCATTCGAGACTAAAGTACAAATTGTCATTATATGGATTTTAGGGTTAATTACTAGGTAAGGTCATCTGGGTATCGCTCCTTTTGATACGATGTTTCTATTTTTCATTTAGGTTTGTTCTATTTTCGATTAATCATCTTATTTTCATGAAAAAGTTTAATTCATTTTGGTGTTTTAGTAATAATAATAATATAATATTTTAGAAATTGAGATCTATTTTTCATTTGGGTTTGTTCTATTTTGGACTTTCATCATGTTATTTTCAAAACTATGTTTAATCTAATCCTTTATCCTTTTATTATTTATTTGGTTTCCAGGGGCTAGATTGACTAGGCTTTGACAGAAGGAGTTGATATATTGAAGCGGATCCAATCATAAGGGTTTGCAGAATGTGCACGATGGTTCATCTCAGAGGAAATACAAGCATATACGCCCACCCGACATATTTGGAAGTTATGAATAATAACCAGAGACCTAAATTTGAAATAGCTTGTAATTGTCGATTAGGACCGAGGAGATTAAGGTAATCTGATAGATGTTCAATTCCTTTAGCATAGTTATTTCATGGTGTCAATCTTGTAAAATACTCTGATGATGATGAAAACTACACTTTGTGTTAGAATTGAGAAATGAAATTGATAATGATCTTTTTAGCGAGGAATCGAACAACATTATAATATAAATTATCCAATTTTATATTCCAACTTACCCACCAATAAAATGAGAGACAATGAAGGGAGATATCGATATGGTTTGCCAGATTTTGTTCAAATGACGGGGAGACGGGGGATGAAAGATCACATATGCTTTATTTTAGACATAAAGTCATTGGTGGGATAAAGGAAAAGAAATTGTGTGTGCGTAGTTTGGTTCAGCTTGAGGGTGGCGAAGGGTGTTGGATAAAAGGGAGAAGGATGGGGGTGAGGAAGAGGCAAAAGAAAATGGGAAAAAGGAGGAGATTGTATAGGAAATGCAAGGAGATACGAACATGGCGGGAGTGAGAACAATGGACTAATTAAGAGAAAAAGTAATTGAAGTACGATGATAGTTCAGAAACCCATTAATTTCAACATAATTCAAAAGTAAGTTATTCATAACTTTCTGGAAAGTTTTTGTAAGATTTAAATATTTTTTTAAAAAAATAAATAAAAGGTTGATTGCACAATCTTATTGCTTTCTGACCTATTGAAATTTTGGAGGGTGACGGGTGAGAGGGAGAAAGACGAGCGTGGTTTCGACTCGGTAATAAAAGTCTAGATTATATATGCATAATTACTTTTTTCTTCGACATGAAATTTTGCGAAGGAAGCTAAGTTGAAAAAGAAGGAAAATGAAAGATAAGGAGAAAGAGAGGCTAGAAGGAAAGGAAAATGGAAGCAGAGGCAGGAAGGGACATATAAGACGAGGTAAGAGGATAATCCAACTCCAAGGAGAAGGCGCTAAGGACAGGGAGGAGCTAGAAAGAGAACTCATTTGACCTTCAAACATAGAAAATTGTGTAATGTGGTTACAGAACAAAGCCTTCTATGGAACAATAACGATTACAGACGTCGCTATATGTCACTAAAGCAACGAAGATAATAGCCAACTTTGACGGTACAACAAATAACAATACAACATGCATAAAGCGATACTAATTATAATAGATGAGTCATACTATCTTGGGGTATGGCGCGCGAAGCGCGCCATACAACAACTAGTAAACACTAAAAGCGAAAACGGCCGATACTATAATATCAAAAGGACGCATAAGGTTTTAACAATGAAAAAAAATAATTGTTATCTCTAATTTTCAAGTCACCTTACGTTATGTGATATTTCTCAAGTCTCATACTCTCCCATATATCTCTTACAAAAAATAATAATATTGCATTAAAAAATTGTATGTTTTGCTTTGTCAGTTTTGTCCTGCAAAAGTCATTCACTTGTTTACGTCAGCAACCTACAATGTAAACATTAATAGGATAATCAATCAATCAATATATATAATTAAAGGAAGCTTTTTTCTAAGCATGTGGTAGTCTCCACCTTTTACGAAACACTTATTTATAAATAATGATTTATTTACAATTTTTCTACTAGAATTAACAATAATTGTTATTTACAATTTTTCCATTAGAAATAGAAAATAATTGTTTACATAATAATTTATTGGGTTATTTCATAGGAATAATCCAACCTATACCTCATCTTCTCATACTAATCCCTACTAACGATTAACTGAGAAAAATCCAACCTATGACCTCATTTATCTTTCATTGATCTTTGTCTATTTTTGAACTCATATTTTCGATAAGTAAGCACGTCAACTTGACTTACTTTTTGTTTTTCCTTCTTCCTGGACAAAAAGTAAGTGAAGGTGACGTGCTAACCTACTGATAATAAGAGTTTAAAAATAGTCAAAGTTCAATGAAAGATGAATGAGGTTATAGGTTGGATTTTTCTTAGTTAATCGTTAGTATGGATTAATATGAGAAGATGAGACATAGGTTGGATTATTCCCATGAAATAACCCTAATTTATTTACATGGTAGTCTCCACCTTTTACGAAACACTTATATATAAATAATGATTTATTTACAATTTCTCTACTAGAATTAGGAGATAATTGTTATTTACAATTTTTCCATTAGAAATATAAAATTAGAAAATAGTTGTTTACATAATAATTTATTTATAATTTTCCTATTAGAATTATAAACTAAGAAAATAATAAATTATTTACAACTTTTCCATTGGATTTAGAAAAAAAAAATAGCTGATTATTTACAATTTTCCTATTAGATTTAGAACATTAGTATTCTTTAATATTTATATACTTACTATTTAAGTTTATTAACTTTATTCAACATTTTTATTAAAAATGAAAATCGGAAATGAATTAGAATAATTGATTATTTACAATTTTTCTATCTTAGAACATTATTTTTTAATATTTAGAGTAAATTAATAATAACTCCCTTTTAAAATTCAGTTTTCTAAAATTACTCCCTGATATAATTTTTTTTCTAAGACTACTCCCTTAAGATGTATTTTTATCAAAAATTGCTTCAAAACTCTAATTCAAGTGACTTATTGTACAAGTTATGAATTGTTTTCGTTTGTAAAATAGTCAATTTTTACTTGAAATGTATAGTAATGGAGAATAAGTTCAAAAACACACGAAATAGATAACCTAAATTGGAGTTTTGAAGCAATTTTTAATAAAAGTGTATCTTAGGGAGTAATTTTAGAATTTTTTTTATAAGGGAGTAATTTTAATAAACCTTATTTTAAAAGGGAGTTATTTTTAATTTACTCTAATATTTATATACTTACTATTTAAGGTCTAATATTATTCAGCGTTTCTATTGAACATGAAAATGGGAAAACGTAAAAAGAACTAATTTAGTTGTCTTCTTCTTAACATTAAGGTGAGTCAAAAATAGTCTCACGGGGATATAAGAGTAATAAGACAAATCTTTTACTTTTTCTTATAAATTATGTTCTTATCTTTTATATATTACTAAACAATTCAAACTTAAAATGAATGCCTCCATCTTAATTAAAAATGTGTGGAACTAATAAATGAAATTAGTTAAATATTTGAGTCTAAACAGATTCCTACCTAAAAGGAACATTTGCGTTCAGTCATATTCGACCAAATTAAGAGCAACACTACTATTTTTTGGTACAATAGTAACACTACTATTCAAGTGAATATTATGCACTTTCGCACTTAATTATGCGAAAGAAATGAGATAATTTCTTTAATTAAGTAAAAAAGAAAATAAGATAAATGTTAAATATATTATAATTTAGAGAAACCCCAAAAATGTCAAATTTGGATTTAATTAGTATAAATATAAATATCAAAGACCACAATGATGATGTAGATAGGTGCGTGAAATGGAATAATTGTGTGGATGACATGTGTCTTAAATGGGTATTGAAAGGTATTTCATAAATAACAATACTTATTCCTATATATTTCCACCTTATTATTTAACGATGAGACATTGTATTATAAAATGACATATTTTTTACGGGGTTGGCGGTAGATAGGTTTTGAGGGAGGAGTTAAGTGTCTTCAGGGGTAGGGTTACTCTCCGACGTTTAAGAGTATTAATTGAGTAGTACAAGCAAATTGGTCAGAGATGTTTAAGAATACAGTTTATGATTCTGATGATCAAGTTGGTTAGTTGGGTTGTCAAGTTACGATTTAAGAAGTATAAATAGAAATATATAGATATTAAAGAACATAATGATGTAGGTGATCTGAGTTAAGCGGAATAATTGTGTTGATGAGATGAAATGTAAGTAGGTATTAGAAGGTATTCATACAACAAAGTAATGACAAATAAATGGTGTTTCCGAGACGGATAGAATAAGCCGTAAAAAGATCAAAAATATTTGTTTATTAGTATTAGATTATAGTTTATTATACTCCGTATTCTTTTTTTTCCTCCATATTTTCAACTTATTCTTTACGGTGTGACACTGTTTTATAGGGTCGGGGTTGATTTTAAATTGTATGTGTCCATTTGTTTAGGGATGGGGATAAATAGATCTCGAGGGAGGAGGTAAATATCTTGGGGGATAGAGTTACTCTCCGACGTTTAAAAGTGTGATGTAAGTTGCACAAGAAAATGTCTATAGGTTAGGGTTGTTCAGGGATACGATTGATTATGTTAGTCAAGTTAGGTGGTTATGTGAGATGGGTATGACGAATACCTAAACGGTGTCGAAAAAAGTTGCGTATGTACTACAGAATGATTAGAAAAATTGAGCAAGTACATAGGTAGATAAATTTTATTTCAAAATTCTATTTTATGTGAGAATAACAGAGGCACGGATGTTACGAAAAGAGCTTAAAAATCTCTAAAGTAACATGTATGTATACTCAATTTTGATTGTTACAGGGCGGAGTTTGATTATACATTGGATATATCTATTGTTTCGAGCGATGGGGGTAAATAGGTTTTGAGAGAGGAGGTAAGTGTCTTGGAGGTAGGGTTACTCCACGACGTTGAACAGTGTGAGAGTAGTATTAATAAATGTCGGCAGGTTGAGGTTTTTAGGGATACATTTTACAATTGATTTTAATGGTTAAGTTGGTTAAGTGGGTGAGAAGGGTACTCCATAATGATTACTCCCTGACGTTTATGAGTGTGATTTAGAAGATAAAAAAATATATTCATATGTAGGGCTGAGCTGTTTAGGGATATGAATATGGTTAAGGTTGATTATGATTGGTTTGGTTGGTTAGTCGGGTGAAAATGGTTGAATATGTGAAAAAGTGGATAATGTGAGATATTGATTGAAGAAGGTAAATAAATAAATTTTATTTGAAAATGTGCATTATATGAGAAAGAGCCGACAAATATATAAATATAAGGTAAAAACATTTAAAATATCATGTATATAGACTCAATTTTGTTTCTTTGTTAAACACAAAACTAAATAATCAAATGTTATACTCTCTTCAGTCCTATTGAATGATCCATTGCGCCGGGGAATAATTTTTAACGTGGAATGGCGTTATAGTGTTTTTTGTAGGAGTATTCTTGGGATATTTAGGGGTGTCTATACAAAGATGTCGTAATGTGGAGTTGCAGTTGCAAATTTGCAATGATAACATTATAAATACAAGAAATAGAAGAAGATATTTATGTCAATTATTTTATTAACTATGGAAGGAGAACATTGGATTAAATTGTACAAAATAGAATGTGGGAACATTGGATAAGAATTAAGGTAGTATATGTCATGTCAGTATTATATCAGGATAGATAGGTCTGGAGGTAAGAGGTAAGTGTCTTGAGGATAGAGTTATTTTCCGACATTTAAGAGTGTGATTTGAGTAGTAGAAGTAAATATAGATATGATGGGGTTGTTCAGGGATGCGCATACGGTTAATTTTGATGGACAAGTTGGTTAGTTGAGTGAAAAGGTACGAACAATGCCTGAATCGGCTGAATGGTGTGGAAATTGAGGGGTATGTAGCAAGAAAACTGAGGAAGTAGATGAATTTATTTCAAGGTTGTATTATGTGTAAATGACTTTGGCATAAATGTTATAAGAATAAGTTAAAAATCTCTGAAATATCATGTAAGTAAACTCAATTTTTTTTTTTTTTTTTTTTCTGGTGAAACACAAAAATAAGTAATCAAATATAATAAATATCATGTCAATATAGTATTGTTAACGTTTAACTATGTTACTTTTTTTTGTCTCGGTGATTAAAAAAAATATCGTGGTTTGAATTTTACACCCAATTTCAATGTAACATCTCGTGTGTTGCATCCACCGTTCATTCCTTAACACTTCTCTCATACCTCTTTTGTTAACTAAACAAAAAAAATTGCATGTTTTTGTTTTCGACATCAAGGATTTCTCATTCAAACAAGATTGGTTTTGAAAGCACAAGTTAGCTAGGTTTCTAATAGATGGATGAACTTTTCAAAGGGAGATATAACTTTGAGGGATAAGTCCGGGTGTTTCGTGAAGGATGGGTGACTTGAATATTTTTGGTGTGTATTGGAAGCTAGGAAAGAGTATCGATGATGAGGTAGATGGTTGTTTGAGATAACAATAAAGATTACTAAATTGCATTTGATGATTAATTTCATAATAGGTTAGTAGGTGTAGCTTTGGATTGTGGACCGTTTCATGTATTATTTGAAGAGTAAGAGTAGTGGTTTGAAGGGTTCTTTCATGTAATACTGTAGATGATTGTGTCGAGTTGGTGATAACATTAATGATAGAAATTAATACAAATGAGGTAATTTTATTAACAAAATAACACACGTATAGAATGAACTAATACTATTTTTATATAAAAAAAGTCTTATGTTTTACTTTTGATTTATATAGTGAAAATTTTATGAATACCACAAATTAATTTAGTATCCGTGCATCGCACGGGCAAAAATACTAGTTATCATTATTTAACAAACACGTATAACTACTACGAAAGTCGGAGAAACAAACTTCTCCTCAATATATAGCCTATAAAAAAACAATTTCATTACCTATATAAGTCTCTAAATACACAATAATTATAAGAGAATGAATCAAATATAATCATAGACCTGAATCTATTAAGAAACATAGATAAATTCTAAGCAAAATAAGTATTAAAAACAACAAATAAATGTAACTTACCCTTTTTACATCCATAAAAAGTTGGACATGGACATAGGTTTCTAGAAAATTGGGACAGTACAAAAAAGTATTGACGACAAATTTAGGCTTAGAAAATGAAGAATATATATAGGAAAAAGAATTTCAATCGTCAAGATTTCATGAATTCAAACCTTACAAATGCATCATAATTATCTTTTTTTATGGCATGTTAATACACAATATCAAAGAGGTGTTACGATGGACAACCTAAGAGTTATGGTATTGAATAAACTTAAAGGAAATTTAAGACACACTAAAAGTAAAAATGCAAAAGTAAGTTTAGCAATTTAATTTTTTATGTAATTTATGGAGGTTTATTGATATATATATATATATGATAGGTGGCAATAAGCTAAGGTGTGACACATGGCACTTTAATGGAGGCTCAAGATGCCTTTTTATGTTATTATATAGATTTTGGTTCTTGGGGATGTTGACAAGAACGGGCGCAAGTCTGTTGACCCCCTTTTTTTCTTATTTCTATGTATGCTCCTCTTAAGTGTGCCGAGGTTGAGTGGAGTTGCGTGAAACATGAGTTGCGAGTCTTGCGACTGTGCAAGTCTAAATATGCTCTATGGGCTTCAAACATTGGGTCTTTCCTTTTATTCTTTTAACATAGTCACAAATTGGTTGTCTTATCCGAGAATTGTCCTACCCTTGAGGGTTTTTCGTGTTTTAAGGCTAAAAAAATACGAGTTTACTCTTGAAATATAAATATGATATAAGTCGACTTTTTTCCGAGTCTGGAACAAAGTCGATGAGTTGCTCATATGCTAAAGAAACTAGCCCAATAAAAAGGAAGTAAATTGCTGAATGGCATAGTTGGTGTATCGAGTGATTTTGGAGCATTATCCATGAGTTTCTTTAAAAACACCTCCTGCCATGATTATCACCATTGATTGAAGTATCCCTAAAAAACAAAACATAAATGGTAAAAAATGTTAATGGAATGAAAGGACTAGCTCATCGTTGTCATAATCGCGATTGGATTTATAATCATGGGCATTTGTTGCAATCAACTTTAGCAAGTTTATCAAATTTGGATAACTTATGGTATTCATTCTTTGCAATTGGTATTTAGACATTTCAACTATTATTGTAGTCGAGATATAGATCTGTTATGAAACTGAAAAGCATGACCTTTGTAAAGTTGTAAATAAGTATTGTATACGCGGCTTCCCTTGCTTACGACCTTGGTCGGTCGCCCGCGTGCAAACTAGAACTAATATGTATATATTTCGAGATTTTCCCATGTGTAGTTACCGTGAAGTGTCGAAGGTTCCCATGATATTGGGGTATTGACGTATCCACCGCGGGGAAAAAAGGTTTACGTATCGGACATGGAGATTATCTAAGGGAAAAAAACGTATGACGGGGATAAATAAATCCCACATTGAGGAAACATGGATAGGTTTAAGCGTTAATAAGCCTCTGCTCGACGCTTGATTATTGCCGAGCTCAGTAACGTGTGCTTGTAACCCGAGTGGGGGCTCCGAGGTGACGGAACATGGACTCTATTGGTTGGGCCGGGTCTTAGGGTCAGCTGTATGCTGGCTCGCCCTCTCCAAGTTGGGAGTCGGCTCCCTCGGCACGGCCGAAGGGCCGAGTCGACGGGGCCCTAGAGTGGAGGGGACCGCGTGAGGCTGGTTTCACAGAGTAACGAGCACCTCCCGCTCTCGTCAGTGGAAGGATAACGAGCCGGCGCTGCCCGAGTAAACGAGCTCGCTCCGTATAAAGCACTTTTGAAAGCGAACGATTTAAATCTAAAAGGAATAGCTAAAACCCGAGCAAGCGAAGCCGTTCTGTACGGAGGAAAACGTATGGGTAAAAGGCGGTCAATTCTACTCTTGAAAAAATTATGGCCAGGCGGGCGAAGATGTTTATTTATTTAAACAGTAAATTTCGTAAGTTGGTCCCGAAAAGGCCGGCGTTTTCTACGGGTTTCGCCGCCGCAACGTGTTGCCTATTCCGTATACAGTATACTCGACCACATTATGTGGACGTAAGCCTACTGCTCGTTGGCTCGTCATGGTTTTCGAGCTACGTCCCCTGGCGGCGGCAGTATAATAATGCAGGTAATGTTATTACTCTACATTATTATAATAATTGAAGATATTAATGCCACAGACCAAACTATATCCAACGTCGAGCAAGATCGTCGGTTCCGTATACAAGAAAATCCCCGCCCAGGCACATATAATAACATAGAGAAATGTCCCACATCGACCGTGGAACAAGAGGGAGCTGAATCCTCACATATAAAAAGCCATAAGTGCGTAGGAATAAGGCATACCTTTCTCGGCCTTTTGGCTAAGATCAAGTGTAGTATCTGTTCTTATCAGTTTAATATCTGATATGTGGACCAATGGTTCACACGATATTAAATTTATTTTTTAAGGGGGAGAGTCCACCACAGTAGCTTGCTATTGGGGCTTTCGAGCGTCGCCCGTGCGTTGCACTAAAGCGCAGGCCAGGCGTACCCCTCCATATCTAGTCCACTTTGGTTTTGCGTTTTCCACCAGCCCTCCGTGCCCCGTTCAGTTCGTTTTCACGTTTTTCACCCCCGTCGGAACATAGTTAACCAAATGTATACGCGGCTTCCCTTGCTTACGACCTTGGTCGGTCGACCGCGTGCAAACTAGAACTAATATGTATATATTTCGAGATTTTCCCATGCGTAGTTACCGTGAAGTGTCGAAGGTTCCCATGATATTGGGGTATTGACGTATCCACCGCGGGGAAAAAAGGTTTACGTATCGGACATGGAGATTATCTAAGGGAAAAAAACGTATGACGGGGATAAATAAATCCCACATTGAGGAAACATGGATAGGTTTAAGCGTTAATAAGCCTCTGCTCGACGCTTGATTATTGCCGAGCTCAGTAACGTGAGCTTGTAACCCGAGTGGGGGCTCCGAGGTGACGGAACATGGACTCTGTTGGTTGGGCCGGGTCTTAGGGTCAGCTGTATGCTGGCTCGCCCTCTCCAAGTTGGGAGTCGGCTCCCCCGGCACGGCCGAAGGGCCGAGTCGACGGGGCCCTAGAGTGGAGGGGACCGCGTGAGGCTGGTTTCACAGAGTAACGAGCACCTCCCGCTCTCGTCAGTGGAAGGATAACGAGCCGGCGCTGCCCGGGCCCATTGGTGCCTGTTCAGCTGAGATCTCCAATGAACCACCACCTTTTTATTTTCTTTTTCCGACCCCCGACGTGGGGTACCAAACTGACGACGGCACGGTCCGTCACGGTGGGTGAAAAACAAAGTAAAAGAGAAGCTACTGACAGAACAAGCTAAGCGGAGCCACCCCGTAGCCTCGGTGCTATATAAAAAGGAGCTTGTTATTCATAATAGCGAGCTGCAGGGAGTCTCGGGCATTGGAAAAAGACGACTATAAAAAAGTGGAAATGCGATCGAGTAAACGAGCTCGCTCCGTATGAAGCACTTTTGAAAGCGAACGATTTAAATCTAAAAGGAATAGCTAAAACCCGAGCAAGCGAAGCCGTTCTGTACGGAGGAAAACGTATGGGTAAAAGGCGGTCAATTCTACTCTTGAAAAAATTATGGCCAGGCGGGCGAAGATGTTTATTTATTTAAACAGTAAATTTCGTAAGTTCGTCCCGAAAAGGCCGGCGTTTTCTACGGGTTTCGCCGCCGCAACGTGTTGCCTATTCCGTATACAGTATACTCGACCACATTATGTGGACGTAAGCCTACTGCTCGTTGGCTCGTCATGGTTTTCGAGCTACGTCCCCTGGCGGCGGCAGTATAATAATGCAGGTAATGTTATTACTCTACATTATTATAATAATTGAAGATATTAATGCCACAGACCAAACTATATCCAACGTCGAGCAAGATCGTCGGTTCCGTATACAAGAAAATCCCCGCCCAGGCACATATAATAACATAGAGAAATGTCCCACATCGACCGTGGAACAAGAGGGAGCTGAATCCTCACATATAAAAAGCCATAAGTGCGTTGGAATAAGGCATACCTTTCTCGGCCTTTTGGCTAAGATCAAGTGTAGTATCTGTTCTTATCAGTTTAATATCTGATATGTGGACCAATGGTTCACACGATATTAAATTTATTTTTTAAGGGGGAGAGTCCACCACAGTAGCTTGCTATTGGGGCTTTCGAGCGTCGCCCGTGCGTTGCACTAAAGCGCGGGCCAGGCTTACCCCTCCATATCTAGTCCACTTTGGTTTTGCGTTTTCCACCAGCCCTCCGTGCCCCGTTCAGTTCGTTTTCACGTTTTTCACCCCCGTCGGAACATAGTTAACCAAATGTATACGCGGCTTCCCTTGCTTACGACCTTGGTCGGTCGACCGCGTGCAAACTAGAACTAATATGTATATATTTCCAGATTTTCCCATGCGTAGTTACCGTGAAGTGTCGAAGGTTCCCATGATATTGGGGTATTGACGTATCCACCGCGGGGAAAAAAGGTTTACGTATCGGACATGGAGATTATCTAAGGGAAAAAAACGTATGACGGGGATAAATAAATCCCACATTGAGGAAACATGGATAGGTTTAAGCGTTAATAAGCCTCTGCTCGACGCTTGATTATTGCCGAGCTCAGTAACGTGAGCTTGTAACCCGAGTGGGGGCTCCGAGGTGACGGAACATGGACTCTGTTGGTTGGGCCGGGTCTTAGGGTCAGCTGTATGCTGGCTCGCCCTCTCCAAGTTGGGAGTCGGCTCCCCCGGCACGGCCGAAGGGCCGAGTCGACGGGGACCTAGAGTGGAGGGGACCGCGTGAGGCTGGTTTCACAGAGTAACGAGCACCTCCCGCTCTCGTCAGTGGAAGGATAACGAGCCGGCGCTGCCCGGGCCCATTGGTGCCTGTTCAGCTGAGATCTCCAATGAACCACCACCTTTTTATTTTCTTTTTCCGACCCCCGACGTGGGGTACCAAACTGACGACGGCACGGTCCGTCACGGTGGGTGAAAAACAAAGTAAAAGAGAAGCTACTGACAGAACAAGCTAAGCGGAGCCACCCCGTAGCCTCGGTGCTATATAAAAAGGAGCTTGTTATTCATAATAGCGAGCTGCAGGGAGTCTCGGGCATTGGTAAAAGACGACTATAAAAAAGTGGAAATGCGATCGAGTAAACGAGCTCGCTCCGTATGAAGCACTTTTGAAAGCGAACGATTTAAATCTAAAAGGAATAGCTAAAACCCGAGCAAGCGAAGCCGTTCTGTACGGAGGAAAACGTATGGGTAAAAGGCGGTCAATTCTACTCTTGAAAAAATTATGGCCAGGCGGGCGAAGATGTTTATTTATTTAAACAGTAAATTTCGTAAGTTGGTCCCGAAAAGGCCGGCGTTTTCTACGGGTTTCGCCGCCGCAACGTGTTGCCTATTCCGTATACAGTATACTCGACCACATTATGTGGACGTAAGCCTACTGCTCGTTGGCTCGTCATGGTTTTCGAGCTACGTCCCCTGGCGGCGGCAGTATAATAATGCAGGTAATGTTATTACTCTACATTATTATAATAATTGAAGATATTAATGCCACAGACCAAACTATATCCAACGTCGAGCAAGATCGTCGGTTCCGTATACAAGAAAATCCCCGCCCAGGCACATATAATAACATAGAGAAATGTCCCACATCGACCGTGGAACAAGAGGGAGCTGAATCCTCACATATAAAAAGCCATAAGTGCGTTGGAATAAGGCATACCTTTCTCGGCCTTTTGGCTAAGATCAAGTGTAGTATCTGTTCTTATCAGTTTAATATCTGATATGTGGACCAATGGTTCACACGATATTAAATTTATTTTTTAAGGGGGAGAGTCCACCACAGTAGCTTGCTATTGGGGCTTTCGAGCGTCGCCCGTGCGTTGCACTAAAGCGCGGGCCAGGCTTACCCCTCCATATCTAGTCCACTTTGGTTTTGCGTTTTCCACCAGCCCTCCGTGCCCCGTTCAGTTCGTTTTCACGTTTTTCACCCCCGTCGGAACATAGTTAACCAAATGTATACGCGGCTTCCCTTGCTTACGACCTTGGTCGGTCGACCGCGTGCAAACTAGAACTAATATGTATATATTTCCAGATTTTCCCATGCGTAGTTACCGTGAAGTGTCGAAGGTTCCCATGATATTGGGGTATTGACGTATCCACCGCGGGGAAAAAAGGTTTACGTATCGGACATGGAGATTATCTAAGGGAAAAAAACGTATGACGGGGATAAATAAATCCCACATTGAGGAAACATGGATAGGTTTAAGCGTTAATAAGCCTCTGCTCGACGCTTGATTATTGCCGAGCTCAGTAACGTGAGCTTGTAACCCGAGTGGGGGCTCCGAGGTGACGGAACATGGACTCTGTTGGTTGGGCCGGGTCTTAGGGTCAGCTGTATGCTGGCTCGCCCTCTCCAAGTTGGGAGTCGGCTCCCCCGGCACGGCCGAAGGGCCGAGTCGACGGGGCCCTAGAGTGGAGGGGACCGCGTGAGGCTGGTTTCACAGAGTAACGAGCACCTCCCGCTCTCGTCAGTGGAAGGATAACGAGCCGGCGCTGCCCGGGCCCATTGGTGCCTGTTCAGCTGAGATCTCCAATGAACCACCACCTTTTTATTTTCTTTTTCCGACCCCCGACGTGGGGTACCAAACTGACGACGGCACGGTCCGTCACGGTGGGTGAAAAACAAAGTAAAAGAGAAGCTACTGACAGAACAAGCTAAGCGGAGCCACCCCGTAGCCTCGGTGCTATATAAAAAGGAGCTTGTTATTCATAATAGCGAGCTGCAGGGAGTCTCGGGCATTGGAAAAAGACGACTATAAAAAAGTGGAAATGCGATCGAGTAAACGAGCTCGCTCCGTATGAAGCACTTTTGAAAGCGAACGATTTAAATCTAAAAGGAATAGCTAAAACCCGAGCAAGCGAAGCCGTTCTGTACGGAGGAAAACGTATGGGTGAAAGGCGGTCAATTCTACTCTTGAAAAAATTATGGCCAGGCGGGCGAAGATCTTTATTTATTTAAACAGTAAATTTCGTAAGTTGGTCCCGAAAAGGCCGGCGTTTTCTACGGGTTTCGCCGCCGCAACGTGTTGCCTATTCCGTATACAGTATACTCGACCACATTATGTGGACGTAAGCCTACTGCTCGTTGGCTCGTCATGGTTTTCGAGCTACGTCCCCTGGCGGCGGCAGTATAATAATGCAGGTAATGTTATTACTCTACATTATTATAATAATTGAAGATATTAATGCCACAGACCAAACTATATCCAACGTCGAGCAAGATCGTCGGTTCCGTATACAAGAAAATCCCCGCCCAGGCACATATAATAACATAGAGAAATGTCCCACATCGACCGTGGAACAAGAGGGAGCTGAATCCTCACATATAAAATGCCATAAGTGCGTTGGAATAAGGCATACCTTTCTCGGCCTTTTGGCTAAGATCAAGTGTAGTATCTGTTCTTATCAGTTTAATATCTGATATGTGGACCAATGGTTCACACGATATTAAATTTATTTTTTAAGGGGGAGAGTCCACCACAGTAGCTTGCTATTGGGGCTTTCGAGCGTCGCCCGTGCGTTGCACTAAAGCGCGGGCCAGGCGTACCCCTCCATATCTAGTCCACTTTGGTTTTGCGTTTTCCACCAGTCCTCCGTGCCCCGTTCAGTTCGTTTTCACGTTTTTCACCCCCGTCGGAACATAGTTAACCAAATGTATACGCGGCTTCCCTTGCTTACGACCTTGGTCGGTCGACCGCGTGCAAACTAGAACTAATATGTATATATTTCGAGATTTTCCCATGCGTAGTTACCGTGAAGTGTCGAAGGTTCCCATGATATTGGGGTATTGACGTATCCACCGCGGGGAAAAAAGGTTTACGTATCGGACATGGAGATTATCTAAGGGAAAAAAACGTATGACGGGGATAAATAAATCCCACATTGAGGAAACATGGATAGGTTTAAGCGTTAATAAGCCTCTGCTCGACGCTTGATTATTGCCGAGCTCAGTAACGTGAGCTTGTAACCCGAGTGGGGGCTCCGAGGTGACGGAACATGGACTCTGTTGGTTGGGCCGGGTCTTAGGGTCAGCTGTATGCTGGCTCGCCCTCTCCAAGTTGGGAGTCGGCTCCTCCGGCACGGCCGAAGGGCCGAGTCGACGGGGCCCTAGAGTGGAGGGGACCGCGTGAGGCTGGTTTCACAGAGTAACGAGCACCTCCCGCTCTCGTCAGTGGAAGGATAACGAGCCGGCGCTGCCCGGGCCCATTGGTGCCTGTTCAGCTGAGATCTCCAATGAACCACCACCTTTTTATTTTCTTTTTCCGACCCCCGACGTGGGGTACCAAACTGACGACGGCACGGTCCGTCACGGTGGGTGAAAAACAAAGTAAAAGAGAAGCTACTGACAGAACAAGCTAAGCGGAGCCACCCCGTAGCCTCGGTGCTATATAAAAAGGAGCTTGTTATTCATAATAGCGAGCTGCAGGGAGTCTCGGGCATTGGTAAAAGACGACTATAAAAAAGTGGAAATGCGATCGAGTAAACGAGCTCGCTCCGTATGAAGCACTTTTGAAAGCGAACGATTTAAATCTAAAAGGAATAGCTAAAACCCGAGCAAGCGAAGCCGTTCTGTACGGAGGAAAACGTATGGGTAAAAGGCGGTCAATTCTACTCTTGAAAAAATTATGGCCAGGCGGGCGAAGATGTTTATTTATTTAAACAGTAAATTTCGTAAGTTGGTCCCGAAAAGGCCGGCGTTTTCTACGGGTTTCGCCGCCGCAACGTGTTGCCTATTCCGTATACAGTATACTCGACCACATTATGTGGACGTAAGCCTACTGCTCGTTGGCTCGTCATGGTTTTCGAGCTACGTCCCCTGGCGGCGGCAGTATAATAATGCAGGTAATGTTATTACTCTACATTATTATAATAATTGAAGATATTAATGCCACAGACCAAACTATATCCAACGTCGAGCAAGATCGTCGGTTCCGTATACAAGAAAATCCCCGCCCAGGCACATATAATAACATAGAGAAATGTCCCACATCGACCGTGGAACAAGAGGGAGCTGAATCCTCACATATAAAAAGCCATAAGTGCGTTGGAATAAGGCATACCTTTCTCGGCCTTTTGGCTAAGATCAAGTGTAGTATCTGTTCTTATCAGTTTAATATCTGATATGTGGACCAATGGTTCACACGATATTAAATTTATTTTTTTAAGGGGGAGAGTCCACCACAGTAGCTTGCTATTGGGGCTTTCGAGCGTCGCCCGTGCGTTGCACTAAAGCGCGGGCCAGGCGTACCCCTCCATATCTAGTCCACTTTGGTTTTGCGTTTTCCACCAGCCCTCCGTGCCCCGTTCAGTTCGTTTTCACGTTTTTCACCCCCGTCGGAACATAGTTAACCAAATGTATACGCGGCTTCCCTTGCTTACGACCTTGGTCGGTCGACCGCGTGCAAACTAGAACTAATATGTATATATTTCGAGATTTTCCCATGCGTAGTTACCGTGAAGTGTCGAAGGTTCCCATGATATTGGGGTATTGACGTATCCACCGCGGGGAAAAAAGGTTTACGTATCGGACATGGAGATTATCTAAGGGAAAAAAACGTATGACGGGGATAAATAAATCCCACATTGAGGAAACATGGATAGGTTTAAGCGTTAATAAGCCTCTGCTCGACGCTTGATTATTGCCGAGCTCAGTAACGTGAGCTTGTAACCCGAGTGGGGGCTCCGAGGTGACGGAACATGGACTCTGTTGGTTGGGCCGGGTCTTAGGGTCAGCTGTATGCTGGCTCGCCCTCTCCAAGTTGGGAGTCGGCTCCCCCGGCACGGCCGAAGGGCCGAGTCGACGGGGACCTAGAGTGGAGGGGACCGCGTGAGGCTGGTTTCACAGAGTAACGAGCACCTCCCGCTCTCGTCAGTGGAAGGATAACGAGCCGGCGCTGCCCGGGCCCATTGGTGCCTGTTCAGCTGAGATCTCCAATGAACCACCACCTTTTTATTTTCTTTTTCCGACCCCCGACGTGGGGTACCAAACTGACGACGGCACGGTCCGTCACGGTGGGTGAAAAACAAAGTAAAAGAGAAGCTACTGACAGAACAAGCTAAGCGGAGCCACCCCGTAGCCTCGGTGCTATATAAAAAGGAGCTTGTTATTCATAATAGCGAGCTGCAGGGAGTCTCGGGCATTGGAAAAAGACGACTATAAAAAAGTGGAAATGCGATCGAGTAAACGAGCTCGCTCCGTATGAAGCACTTTTGAAAGCGAACGATTTAAATCTAAAAGGAATAGCTAAAACCCGAGCAAGCGAAGCCGTTCTGTACGGAGGAAAACGTATGGGTAAAAGGCGGTCAATTCTACTCTTGAAAAAATTATGGCCAGGCGGGCGAAGATGTTTATTTATTTAAACAGTAAATTTCGTAAGTTGGTCCCGAAAAGGCCGGCGTTTTCTACGGGTTTCGCCGCCGCAACGTGTTGCCTATTCCGTATACAGTATACTCGACCACATTATGTGGACGTAAGCCTACTGCTCGTTGGCTCGTCATGGTTTTCGAGCTACGTCCCCTGGCGGCGGCAGTATAATAATGCAGGTAATGTTATTACTCTACATTATTATAATAATTGAAGATATTAATGCCACAGACCAAACTATATCCAACGTCGAGCAAGATCGTCGGTTCCGTATACAAGAAAATCCCCGCCCAGGCACATATAATAACATAGAGAAATGTCCCACATCGACCGTGGAACAAGAGGGAGCTGAATCCTCACATATAAAAAGCCATAAGTGCGTTGGAATAAGGCATACCTTTCTCGGCCTTTTGGCTAAGATCAAGTGTAGTATCTGTTCTTATCAGTTTAATATCTGATATGTGGACCAATGGTTCACACGATATTAAATTTATTTTTTAAGGGGGAGAGTCCACCACAGTAGCTTGCTATTGGGGCTTTCGAGCGTCGCCCGTGCGTTGCACTAAAGCGCGGGCCAGGCGTACCCCTCCATATCTAGTCCACTTTGGTTTTGCGTTTTCCACCAGTCCTCCGTGCCCCGTTCAGTTCGTTTTCACGTTTTTCACCCCCGTCGGAACATAGTTAACCAAATGTATACGCGGCTTCCCTTGCTTACGACCTTGGTCGGTCGACCGCGTGCAAACTAGAACTAATATGTATATATTTCGAGATTTTCCCATGCGTAGTTACCGTGAAGTGTCGAAGGTTCCCATGATATTGGGGTATTGACGTATCCACCGCGGGGAAAAAAGGTTTACGTATCGGACATGGAGATTATCTAAGGGAAAAAAACGTATGACGGGGATAAATAAATCCCACATTGAGGAAACATGGATAGGTTTAAGCGTTAATAAGCCTCTGCTCGACGCTTGATTATTGCCGAGCTCAGTAACGTGAGCTTGTAACCCGAGTGGGGGCTCCGAGGTGACGGAACATGGACTCTGTTGGTTGGGCCGGGTCTTAGGGTCAGCTGTATGCTGGCTCGCCCTCTCCAAGTTGGGAGTCGGCTCCTCCGGCACGGCCGAAGGGCCGAGTCGACGGGGCCCTAGAGTGGAGGGGACCGCGTGAGGCTGGTTTCACAGAGTAACGAGCACCTCCCGCTCTCGTCAGTGGAAGGATAACGAGCCGGCGCTGCCCGGGCCCATTGGTGCCTGTTCAGCTGAGATCTCCAATGAACCACCACCTTTTTATTTTCTTTTTCCGACCCCCGACGTGGGGTACCAAACTGACGACGGCACGGTCCGTCACGGTGGGTGAAAAACAAAGTAAAAGAGAAGCTACTGACAGAACAAGCTAAGCGGAGCCACCCCGTAGCCTCGGTGCTATATAAAAAGGAGCTTGTTATTCATAATAGCGAGCTGCAGGGAGTCTCGGGCATTGGAAAAAGACGACTATAAAAAAGTGGAAATGCGATCGAGTAAACGAGCTCGCTCCGTATGAAGCACTTTTGAAAGCGAACGATTTAAATCTAAAAGGAATAGCTAAAACCCGAGCAAGCGAAGCCGTTCTGTACGGAGGAAAACGTATGGGTAAAAGGCGGTCAATTCTACTCTTGAAAAAATTATGGCCAGGCGGGCGAAGATGTTTATTTATTTAAACAGTAAATTTCGTAAGTTGGTCCCGAAAAGGCCGGCGTTTTCTACGGGTTTCGCCGCCGCAACGTGTTGCCTATTCCGTATACAGTATACTCGACCACATTATGTGGACGTAAGCCTACTGCTCGTTGGCTCGTCATGGTTTTCGAGCTACGTCCCCTGGCGGCGGCAGTATAATAATGCAGGTAATGTTATTACTCTACATTATTATAATAATTGAAGATATTAATGCCACAGACCAAACTATATCCAACGTCGAGCAAGATCGTCGGTTCCGTATACAAGAAAATCCCCGCCCAGGCACATATAATAACATAGAGAAATGTCCCACATCGACCGTGGAACAAGAGGGAGCTGAATCCTCACATATAAAAAGCCATAAGTGCGTAGGAATAAGGCATACCTTTCTCGGCCTTTTGGCTAAGATCAAGTGTAGTATCTGTTCTTATCAGTTTAATATCTGATATGTGGACCAATGGTTCACACGATATTAAATTTATTTT
This sequence comes from Silene conica, assembly GCA_029255685.2. Classification (NCBI taxonomy): domain Eukaryota; kingdom Viridiplantae; phylum Streptophyta; class Magnoliopsida; order Caryophyllales; family Caryophyllaceae; genus Silene; species Silene conica. The sequence goes on along the minus strand of CM055318.2, from coordinate 73,579,045 downwards.
TTAAGGGGGAGAGTCCACCACAGTAGCTTGCTATTGGGGCTTTCGAGCGTCGCCCGTGCGTTGCACTAAAGCGCGGGCCAGGCGTACCCCTCCATATCTAGTCCACTTTGGTTTTGCGTTTTCCACCAGCCCTCCGTGCCCCGTTCAGTTCGTTTTCACGTTTTTCACCCCCGTCGGAACATAGTTAACCAAATGTATACGCGGCTTCCCTTGCTTACGACCTTGGTCGGTCGACCGCGTGCAAACTAGAACTAATATGTATATATTTCGAGATTTTCCCATGCGTAGTTACCGTGAAGTGTCGAAGGTTCCCATGATATTGGGGTATTGACGTATCCACCGCGGGGAAAAAAGGTTTACGTATCGGACATGGAGATTATCTAAGGGAAAAAAACGTATGACGGGGATAAATAAATCCCACATTGAGGAAACATGGATAGGTTTAAGCGTTAATAAGCCTCTGCTCGACGCTTGATTATTGCCGAGCTCAGTAACGTGAGCTTGTAACCCGAGTGGGGGCTCCGAGGTGACGGAACATGGACTCTGTTGGTTGGGCCGGGTCTTAGGGTCAGCTGTATGCTGGCTCGCCCTCTCCAAGTTGGGAGTCGGCTCCCCCGGCACGGCCGAAGGGCCGAGTCGACGGGGACCTAGAGTGGAGGGGACCGCGTGAGGCTGGTTTCACAGAGTAACGAGCACCTCCCGCTCTCGTCAGTGGAAGGATAACGAGCCGGCGCTGCCCGGGCCCATTGGTGCCTGTTCAGCTGAGATCTCCAATGAACCACCACCTTTTTATTTTCTTTTTCCGACCCCCGACGTGGGGTACCAAACTGACGACGGCACGGTCCGTCACGGTGGGTGAAAAACAAAGTAAAAGAGAAGCTACTGACAGAACAAGCTAAGCGGAGCCACCCCGTAGCCTCGGTGCTATATAAAAAGGAGCTTGTTATTCATAATAGCGAGCTGCAGGGAGTCTCGGGCATTGGAAAAAGACGACTATAAAAAAGTGGAAATGCGATCGAGTAAACGAGCTCGCTCCGTATGAAGCACTTTTGAAAGCGAACGATTTAAATCTAAAAGGAATAGCTAAAACCCGAGCAAGCGAAGCCGTTCTGTACGGAGGAAAACGTATGGGTAAAAGGCGGTCAATTCTACTCTTGAAAAAATTATGGCCAGGCGGGCGAAGATGTTTATTTATTTAAACAGTAAATTTCGTAAGTTGGTCCCGAAAAGGCCGGCGTTTTCTACGGGTTTCGCCGCCGCAACGTGTTGCCTATTCCGTATACAGTATACTCGACCACATTATGTGGACGTAAGCCTACTGCTCGTTGGCTCGTCATGGTTTTCGAGCTACGTCCCCTGGCGGCGGCAGTATAATAATGCAGGTAATGTTATTACTCTACATTATTATAATAATTGAAGATATTAATGCCACAGACCAAACTATATCCAACGTCGAGCAAGATCGTCGGTTCCGTATACAAGAAAATCCCCGCCCAGGCACATATAATAACATAGAGAAATGTCCCACATCGACCGTGGAACAAGAGGGAGCTGAATCCTCACATATAAAAAGCCATAAGTGCGTTGGAATAAGGCATACCTTTCTCGGCCTTTTGGCTAAGATCAAGTGTAGTATCTGTTCTTATCAGTTTAATATCTGATATGTGGACCAATGGTTCACACGATATTAAATTTATTTTTTAAGGGGGAGAGTCCACCACAGTAGCTTGCTATTGGGGCTTTCGAGCGTCGCCCGTGCGTTGCACTAAAGCGCGGGCCAGGCGTACCCCTCCATATCTAGTCCACTTTGGTTTTGCGTTTTCCACCAGTCCTCCGTGCCCCGTTCAGTTCGTTTTCACGTTTTTCACCCCCGTCGGAACATAGTTAACCAAATGTATACGCGGCTTCCCTTGCTTACGACCTTGGTCGGTCGACCGCGTGCAAACTAGAACTAATATGTATATATTTCGAGATTTTCCCATGCGTAGTTACCGTGAAGTGTCGAAGGTTCCCATGATATTGGGGTATTGACGTATCCACCGCGGGGAAAAAAGGTTTACGTATCGGACATGGAGATTATCTAAGGGAAAAAAATGTATGACGGGGATAAATAAATCCCACATTGAGGAAACATGGATAGGTTTAAGCGTTAATAAGCCTCTGCTCGACGCTTGATTATTGCCGAGCTCAGTAACGTGAGCTTGTAACCCGAGTGGGGGCTCCGAGGTGACGGAACATGGACTCTGTTGGTTGGGCCGGGTCTTAGGGTCAGCTGTATGCTGGCTCGCCCTCTCCAAGTTGGGAGTCGGCTCCTCCGGCACGGCCGAAGGGCCGAGTCGACGGGGCCCTAGAGTGGAGGGGACCGCGTGAGGCTGGTTTCACAGAGTAACGAGCACCTCCCGCTCTCGTCAGTGGAAGGATAACGAGCCGGCGCTGCCCGGGCCCATTGGTGCCTGTTCAGCTGAGATCTCCAATGAACCACCACCTTTTTATTTTCTTTTTCCGACCCCCGACGTGGGGTACCAAACTGACGACGGCACGGTCCGTCACGGTGGGTGAAAAACAAATTAAAAGAGAAGCTACTGATAGAACAAGCTAAGCGGAGCCACCCCGTAGCCTCGGTGCTATATAAAAAGGAGCTTGTTATTCATAATAGCGAGCTGCAGGGAGTCTCGGGCATTGGAAAAAGACGACTATAAAAAAGTGGAAATGCGATCGAGTAAACGAGCTCGCTCCGTATGAAGCACTTTTGAAAGCGAACGATTTAAATCTAAAAGGAATAGCTAAAACCCGAGCAAGCGAAGCCGTTCTGTACGGAGGAAAACGTATGGGTGAAAGGCGGTCAATTCTAATCTTGAAAAAATTATGGCCAGGCGGGCGAAGATGTTTATTTATTTAAACAGTAAATTTCGTAAGTTGGTCCCGAAAAGGCCGGCGTTTTCTACGGGTTTCGCCGCCGCAACGTGTTGCCTATTCCGTATACAGTATACTCGACCACATTATGTGGACGTAAGCCTACTGCTCGTTGGCTCGTCATGGTTTTCGAGCTACGTCCCCTGGCGGCGGCAGTATAATAATGCAGGTAATGTTATTACTCTACATTATTATAATAATTGAAGATATTAATGCCACAGACCAAACTATATCCAACGTCGAGCAAGATCGTCGGTTCCGTATACAAGAAAATCCCCGCCCAGGCACATATAATAACATAGAGAAATGTCCCACATCGACCGTGGAACAAGAGGGAGCTGAATCCTCACATATAAAAAGCCATAAGTGCGTTGGAATAAGGCATACCTTTCTCGGCCTTTTGGCTAAGATCAAGTGTAGTATCTGTTCTTATCAGTTTAATATCTGATATGTGGACCAATGGTTCACACGATATTAAATTTATTTTTTAAGGGGGAGAGTCCACCACAGTAGCTTGCTATTGGGGCTTTCGAGCGTCGCCCGTGCGTTGCACTAAAGCGCGGGCCAGGCGTACCCCTCCATATCTAGTCCACTTTGGTTTTGCGTTTTCCACCAGTCCTCCGTGCCCCGTTCAGTTCGTTTTCACGTTTTTCACCCCCGTCGGAACATAGTTAACCAAATGTATACGCGGCTTCCCTTGCTTACGACCTTGGTCGGTCGACCGCGTGCAAACTAGAACTAATATGTATATATTTCGAGATTTTCCCATGCGTAGTTACCGTGAAGTGTCGAAGGTTCCCATGATATTGGGGTATTGACGTATCCACCGCGGGGAAAAAAGGTTTACGTATCGGACATGGAGATTATCTAAGGGAAAAAAACGTATGACGGGGATAAATAAATCCCACATTGAGGAAACATGGATAGGTTTAAGCGTTAATAAGCCTCTGCTCGACGCTTGATTATTGCCGAGCTCAGTAACGTGAGCTTGTAACCCGAGTGGGGGCTCCGAGGTGACGGAACATGGACTCTGTTGGTTGGGCCGGGTCTTAGGGTCAGCTGTATGCTGGCTCGCCCTCTCCAAGTTGGGAGTCGGCTCCTCCGGCACGGCCGAAGGGCCGAGTCGACGGGGCCCTAGAGTGGAGGGGACCGCGTGAGGCTGGTTTCACAGAGTAACGAGCACCTCCCGCTCTCGTCAGTGGAAGGATAACGAGCCGGCGCTGCCCGGGCCCATTGGTGCCTGTTCAGCTGAGATCTCCAATGAACCACCACCTTTTTATTTTCTTTTTCCGACCCCCGACGTGGGGTACCAAACTGACGACGGCACGGTCCGTCACGGTGGGTGAAAAACAAAGTAAAAGAGAAGCTACTGACAGAACAAGCTAAGCGGAGCCACCCCGTAGCCTCGGTGCTATATAAAAAGGAGCTTGTTATTCATAATAGCGAGCTGCAGGGAGTCTCGGGCATTGGAAAAAGACGACTATAAAAAAGTGGAAATGCGATCGAGTAAACGAGCTCGCTCCGTATGAAGCACTTTTGAAAGCGAACGATTTAAATCTAAAAGGAATAGCTAAAACCCGAGCAAGCGAAGCCATTCTGTACGGAGGAAAACGTATGGGTAAAAGGCGGTCAATTCTACTCTTGAAAAAATTATGGCCAGGCGGGCGAAGATGTTTATTTATTTAAACAGTAAATTTCGTAAGTTGGTCCCGAAAAGGCCGGCGTTTTCTACGGGTTTCGCCGCCTCAACGTGTTGCCTATTCCGTGTACAGTATACTCGACCACATTATGTGGACGTAAGCCTACTGCTCGTTGGCTCGTCATGGTTTTCGAGCTACGTCCCCTGGCGGCGGCAGTATAATAATGCAGGTAATGTTATTACTCTACATTATTATAATAATTGAAGATATTAATGCCACAGACCAAACTATATCCAACGTCGAGCAAGATCGTCGGTTCCGTATACAAGAAAATCCCCGCCCAGGCACATATAATAACATAGAGAAATGTCCCACATCGACCGTGGAACAAGAGGGAGCTGAATCCTCACATATAAAAAGCCATAAGTGCGTAGGAATAAGGCATACCTTTCTCGGCCTTTTGGCTAAGATCAAGTGTAGTATCTGTTCTTATCAGTTTAATATCTGATATGTGGACCAATGGTTCACACGATATTAAATTTATTTTTTAAGGGGGAGAGTCCACCACAGTAGCTTGCTATTGGGGCTTTCGAGCGTCGCCCGTGCGTTGCACTAAAGCGCGGGCCAGGCGTACCCCTCCATATCTAGTCCACTTTGGTTTTGCGTTTTCCACCAGCCCTCCGTGCCCCGTTCAGTTCGTTTTCACGTTTTTCACCCCCGTCGGAACATAGTTAACCAAATGTATACGCGGCTTCCCTTGCTTACGACCTTGGTCGGTCGACCGCGTGCAAACTAGAACTAATATGTATATATTTCGAGATTTTCCCATGCGTAGTTACCGTGAAGTGTCGAAGGTTCCCATGATATTGGGGTATTGACGTATCCACCGCGGGGAAAAAAGGTTTACGTATCGGACATGGAGGTTATCTAAGGGAAAAAACGTATGACGGGGATAAATAAATCCCACATTGAGGAAACATGGATAGGTTTAAGCGTTAATAAGCCTCTGCTCGACGCTTGATTATTGCCGAGCTCAGTAACGTGAGCTTGTAACCCGAGTGGGGGCTCCGAGGTGACGGAACATGGACTCTGTTGGTTGGGCCGGGTCTTAGGGTCAGCTGTATGCTGGCTCGCCCTCTCCAAGTTGGGAGTCGGCTCCCCCGGCACGGCCGAAGGGCCGAGTCGACGGGGCCCTAGAGTGGAGGGGACCGCGTGAGGCTGGTTTCACAGAGTAACGAGCACCTCCCGCTCTCGTCAGTGGAAGGATAACGAGCCGGCGCTGCCCGGGCCCATTGGTGCCTGTTCAGCTGAGATCTCCAATGAACCACCACCTTTTTATTTTCTTTTTCCGACCCCCGACGTGGGGTACCAAACTGACGACGGCACGGTCCGTCACGGTGGGTGAAAAACAAAGTAAAAGAGAAGCTACTGACAGAACAAGCTAAGCGGAGCCACCCCGTAGCCTCGGTGCTATATAAAAAGGAGCTTGTTATTCATAATAGCGAGCTGCAGGGAGTCTCGGGCATTGGAAAAAGACGACTATAAAAAAGTGGAAATGCGATCGAGTAAACGAGCTCGCTCCGTATGAAGCACTTTTGAAAGCGAACGATTTAAATCTAAAAGGAATAGCTAAAACCCGAGCAAGCGAAGCCATTCTGTACGGAGGAAAACGTATGGGTAAAAGGCGGTCAATTCTACTCTTGAAAAAATTATGGCCAGGCGGGCGAAGATGTTTATTTATTTAAACAGTAAATTTCGTAAGTTGGTCCGGAAAAGGCCGGCGTTTTCTACGGGTTTCGCCGCCTCAACGTGTTGCCTATTCCGTGTACAGTATACTCGACCACATTATGTGGACGTAAGCCTACTGCTCGTTGGCTCGTCATGGTTTTCGAGCTACGTCCCCTGGCGGCGGCAGTATAATAATGCAGGTAATGTTATTACTCTACATTATTATAATAATTGAAGATATTAATGCCACAGACCAAACTATATCCAACGTCGAGCAAGATCGTCGGTTCCGTATACAAGAAAATCCCCGCCCAGGCACATATAATAACATAGAGAAATGTCCCACATCGACCGTGGAACAAGAGGGAGCTGAATCCTCACATATAAAAAGCCATAAGTGCGTAGGAATAAGGCATACCTTTCTCGGCCTTTTGGCTAAGATCAAGTGTAGTATCTGTTCTTATCAGTTTAATATCTGATATGTGGACCAATGGTTCACACGATATTAAATTTATTTTTTAAGGGGGAGAGTCCACCACAGTAGCTTGCTATTGGGGCTTTCGAGCGTCGCCCGTGCGTTGCACTAAAGCGCGGGCCAGGCGTACCCCTCCATATCTAGTCCACTTTGGTTTTGCGTTTTCCACCAGCCCTCCGTGCCCCGTTCAGTTCGTTTTCACGTTTTTCACCCCCGTCGGAACATAGTTAACCAAATGTATACGCGGCTTCCCTTGCTTACGACCTTGGTCGGTCGACCGCGTGCAAACTAGAACTAATATGTATATATTTCGAGATTTTCCCATGCGTAGTTACCGTGAAGTGTCGAAGGTTCCCATGATATTGGGGTATTGACGTATCCACCGCGGGGAAAAAAGGTTTACGTATCGGACATGGAGATTATCTAAGGGAAAAAACGTATGACGGGGATAAATAAATCCCACATTGAGGAAACATGGATAGGTTTAAGCGTTAATAAGCCTCTGCTCGACGCTTCATTATTGCCGAGCTCAGTAACGTGAGCTTGTAACCCGAGTGGGGGCTCCGAGGTGACGGAACATGGACTCTGTTGGTTGGGCCGGGTCTTAGGGTCAGCTGTATGCTGGCTCGCCCTCTCCAAGTTGGGAGTCGGCTCCCCCGGCACGGCCGAAGGGCCGAGTCGACGGGGCCCTAGAGTGGAGGGGACCGCGTGAGGCTGGTTTCACAGAGTAACGAGCACCTCCCGCTCTCGTCAGTGGAAGGATAACGAGCCGGCGCTGCCCGGGCCCATTGGTGCCTGTTCAGCTGAGATCTCCAATGAACCACCACCTTTTTATTTTCTTTTTCCGACCCCCGACGTGGGGTACCAAACTGACGACGGCACGGTCCGTCACGGTGGGTGAAAAACAAAGTAAAAGAGAAGCTACTGACAGAACAAGCTAAGCGGAGCCACCCCGTAGCCTCGGTGCTATATAAAAAGGAGCTTGTTATTCATAATAGCGAGCTGCAGGGAGTCTCGGGCATTGGAAAAAGACGACTATAAAAAAGTGGAAATGCGATCGAGTAAACGAGCTCGCTCCGTATGAAGCACTTTTGAAAGCGAACGATTTAAATCTAAAAGGAATAGCTAAAACCCGAGCAAGCGAAGCCATTCTGTACGGAGGAAAACGTATGGGTAAAAGGCGGTCAATTCTACTCTTGAAAAAATTATGGCCAGGCGGGCGAAGATGTTTATTTATTTAAACAGTAAATTTCGTAAGTTGGTCCCGAAAAGGCCGGCGTTTTCTACGGGTTTCGCCGCCTCAACGTGTTGCCTATTCCGTGTACAGTATACTCGACCACATTATGTGGACGTAAGCCTACTGCTCGTTGGCTCGTCATGGTTTTCGAGCTACGTCCCCTGGCGGCGGCAGTATAATAATGCAGGTAATGTTATTACTCTACATTATTATAATAATTGAAGATATTAATGCCACAGACCAAACTATATCCAACGTCGAGCAAGATCGTCGGTTCCGTATACAAGAAAATCCCCGCCCAGGCACATATAATAACATAGAGAAATGTCCCACATCGACCGTGGAACAAGAGGGAGCTGAATCCTCACATATAAAAAGCCATAAGTGCGTAGGAATAAGGCATACCTTTCTCGGCCTTTTGGCTAAGATCAAGTGTAGTATCTGTTCTTATCAGTTTAATATCTGATATGTGGACCAATGGTTCACACGATATTAAATTTATTTTTTAAGGGGGAGAGTCCACCACAGTAGCTTGCTATTGGGGCTTTCGAGCGTCGCCCGTGCGTTGCACTAAAGCGCGGGCCAGGCGTACCCCTCCATATCTAGTCCACTTTGGTTTTGCGTTTTCCACCAGCCCTCCGTGCCCCGTTCAGTTCGTTTTCACGTTTTTCACCCCCGTCGGAACATAGTTAACCAAATGTATACGCGGCTTCCCTTGCTTACGACCTTGGTCGGTCGACCGCGTGCAAACTAGAACTAATATGTATATATTTCGAGATTTTCCCATGCGTAGTTACCGTGAAGTGTCGAAGGTTCCCATGATATTGGGGTATTGACGTATCCACCGCGGGGAAAAAAGGTTTACGTATCGGACATGGAGATTATCTAAGGGAAAAAACGTATGACGGGGATAAATAAATCCCACATTGAGGAAACATGGATAGGTTTAAGCGTTAATAAGCCTCTGCTCGACGCTTGATTATTGCCGAGCTCAGTAACGTGAGCTTGTAACCCGAGTGGGGGCTCCGAGGTGACGGAACATGGACTCTGTTGGTTGGGCCGGGTCTTAGGGTCAGCTGTATGCTGGCTCGCCCTCTCCAAGTTGGGAGTCGGCTCCCCCGGCACGGCCGAAGGGCCGAGTCGACGGGGCCCTAGAGTGGAGGGGACCGCGTGAGGCTGGTTTCACAGAGTAACGAGCACCTCCCGCTCTCGTCAGTGGAAGGATAACGAGCCGGCGCTGCCCGGGCCCATTGGTGCCTGTTCAGCTGAGATCTCCAATGAACCACCACCTTTTTATTTTCTTTTTCCGACCCCCGACGTGGGGTACCAAACTGACGACGGCACGGTCCGTCACGGTGGGTGAAAAACAAAGTAAAAGAGAAGCTACTGACAGAACAAGCTAAGCGGAGCCACCCCGTAGCCTCGGTGCTATATAAAAAGGAGCTTGTTATTCATAATAGCGAGCTGCAGGGAGTCTCGGGCATTGGAAAAAGACGACTATAAAAAAGTGGAAATGCGATCGAGTAAACGAGCTCGCTCCGTATGAAGCACTTTTGAAAGCGAACGATTTAAATCTAAAAGGAATAGCTAAAACCCGAGCAAGCGAAGCCATTCTGTACGGAGGAAAACGTATGGGTAAAAGGCGGTCAATTCTACTCTTGAAAAAATTATGGCCAGGCGGGCGAAGATGTTTATTTATTTAAACAGTAAATTTCGTAAGTTGGTCCGGAAAAGGCCGGCGTTTTCTACGGGTTTCGCCGCCTCAACGTGTTGCCTATTCCGTGTACAGTATACTCGACCACATTATGTGGACGTAAGCCTACTGCTCGTTGGCTCGTCATGGTTTTCGAGCTACGTCCCCTGGCGGCGGCAGTATAATAATGCAGGTAATGTTATTACTCTACATTATTATAATAATTGAAGATATTAATGCCACAGACCAAACTATATCCAACGTCGAGCAAGATCGTCGGTTCCGTATACAAGAAAATCCCCGCCCAGGCACATATAATAACATAGAGAAATGTCCCACATCGACCGTGGAACAAGAGGGAGCTGAATCCTCACATATAAAAAGCCATAAGTGCGTAGGAATAAGGCATACCTTTCTCGGCCTTTTGGCTAAGATCAAGTGTAGTATCTGTTCTTATCAGTTTAATATCTGATATGTGGACCAATGGTTCACACGATATTAAATTTATTTTTTAAGGGGGAGAGTCCACCACAGTAGCTTGCTATTGGGGCTTTCGAGCGTCGCCCGTGCGTTGCACTAAAGCGCGGGCCAGGCGTACCCCTCCATATCTAGTCCACTTTGGTTTTGCGTTTTCCACCAGCCCTCCGTGCCCCGTTCAGTTCGTTTTCACGTTTTTCACCCCCGTCGGAACATAGTTAACCAAATGTATACGCGGCTTCCCTTGCTTACGACCTTGGTCGGTCGACCGCGTGCAAACTAGAACTAATATGTATATATTTCGAGATTTTCCCATGCGTAGTTACCGTGAAGTGTCGAAGGTTCCCATGATATTGGGGTATTGACGTATCCACCGCGGGGAAAAAAGGTTTACGTATCGGACATGGAGATTATCTAAGGGAAAAAACGTATGACGGGGATAAATAAATCCCACATTGAGGAAACATGGATAGGTTTAAGCGTTAATAAGCCTCTGCTCGACGCTTGATTATTGCCGAGCTCAGTAACGTGAGCTTGTAACCCGAGTGGGGGCTCCGAGGTGACGGAACATGGACTCTGTTGGTTGGGCCGGGTCTTAGGGTCAGCTGTATGCTGGCTCGCCCTCTCCAAGTTGGGAGTCGGCTCCCCCGGCACGGCCGAAGGGCCGAGTCGACGGGGCCCTAGAGTGGAGGGGACCGCGTGAGGCTGGTTTCACAGAGTAACGAGCACCTCCCGCTCTCGTCAGTGGAAGGATAACGAGCCGGCGCTGCCCGGGCCCATTGGTGCCTGTTCAGCTGAGATCTCCAATGAACCACCACCTTTTTATTTTCTTTTTCCGACCCCCGACGTGGGGTACCAAACTGACGACGGCACGGTCCGTCACGGTGGGTGAAAAACAAAGTAAAAGAGAAGCTACTGACAGAACAAGCTAAGCGGAGCCACCCCGTAGCCTCGGTGCTATATAAAAAGGAGCTTGTTATTCATAATAGCGAGCTGCAGGGAGTCTCGGGCATTGGAAAAAGACGACTATAAAAAAGTGGAAATGCGATCGAGTAAACGAGCTCGCTCCGTATGAAGCACTTTTGAAAGCGAACGATTTAAATCTAAAAGGAATAGCTAAAACCCGAGCAAGCGAAGCCATTCTGTACGGAGGAAAACGTATGGGTAAAAGGCGGTCAATTCTACTCTTGAAAAAATTATGGCCAGGCGGGCGAAGATGTTTATTTATTTAAACAGTAAATTTCGTAAGTTGGTCCGGAAAAGGCCGGCGTTTTCTACGGGTTTCGCCGCCTCAACGTGTTGCCTATTCCGTGTACAGTATACTCGACCACATTATGTGGACGTAAGCCTACTGCTCGTTGGCTCGTCATGGTTTTCGAGCTACGTCCCCTGGCGGCGGCAGTATAATAATGCAGGTAATGTTATTACTCTACATTATTATAATAATTGAAGATATTAATGCCACAGACCAAACTATATCCAACGTCGAGCAAGATCGTCGGTTCCGTATACAAGAAAATCCCCGCCCAGGCACATATAATAACATAGAGAAATGTCCCACATCGACCGTGGAACAAGAGGGAGCTGAATCCTCGCATATAAAAAGCCATAAGTGCGTAGGAATAAGGCATACCTTTCTCGGCCTTTTGGCTAAGATCAAGTGTAGTATCTGTTCTTATCAGTTTAATATCTGATATGTGGACCAATGGTTCACACGATATTAAATTTATTTTTTAAGGGGGAGAGTCCACCACAGTAGCTTGCTATTGGGGCTTTCGAGCGTCGCCCGTGCGTTGCACTAAAGCGCGGGCCAGGCGTACCCCTCCATATCTAGTCCACTTTGGTTTTGCGTTTTCCACCAGCCCTCCGTGCCCCGTTCAGTTCGTTTTCACGTTTTTCACCCCCGTCGGAACATAGTTAACCAAATGTATACGCGGCTTCCCTTGCTTACGACCTTGGTCGGTCGACCGCGTGCAAACTAGAACTAATATGTATATATTTCGAGATTTTCCCATGCGTAGTTACCGTGAAGTGTCGAAGGTTCCCATGATATTGGGGTATTGACGTATCCACCGCGGGGAAAAAAGGTTTACGTATCGGACATGGAGATTATCTAAGGGAAAAAACGTATGACGGGGATAAATAAATCCCACATTGAGGAAACATGGATAGGTTTAAGCGTTAATAAGCCTCTGCTCGACGCTTGATTATTGCCGAGCTCAGTAACGTGAGCTTGTAACCCGAGTGGGGGCTCCGAGGTGACGGAACATGGACTCTGTTGGTTGGGCCGGGTCTTAGGGTCAGCTGTATGCTGGCTCGCCCTCTCCAAGTTGGGAGTCGGCTCCCCCGGCACGGCCGAAGGGCCGAGTCGACGGGGCCCTAGAGTGGAGGGGACCGCGTGAGGCTCGTTTCACAGAGTAACGAGCACCTCCCGCTCTCGTCAGTGGAAGGATAACGAGCCGGCGCTGCCCGGGCCCATTGGTGCCTGTTCAGCTGAGATCTCCAATGAACCACCACCTTTTTATTTTCTTTTTCCGACCCCCGACGTGGGGTACCAAACTGACGACGGCACGGTCCGTCACGGTGGGTGAAAAACAAAGTAAAAGAGAAGCTACTGACAGAACAAGCTAAGCGGAGCCACCCCGTAGCCTCGGTGCTATATAAAAAGGAGCTTGTTATTCATAATAGCGAGCTGCAGGGAGTCTCGGGCATTGGAAAAAGACGACTATAAAAAAGTGGAAATGCGATCGAGTAAACGAGCTCGCTCCGTATGAAGCACTTTTGAAAGCGAACGATTTAAATCTAAAAGGAATAGCTAAAACCCGAGCAAGCGAAGCCATTCTGTACGGAGGAAAACGTATGGGTAAAAGGCGGTCAATTCTACTCTTGAAAAAATTATGGCCAGGCGGGCGAAGATGTTTATTTATTTAAACAGTAAATTTCGTAAGTTGGTCCGGAAAAGGCCGGCGTTTTCTACGGGTTTCGCCGCCTCAACGTGTTGCCTATTCCGTGTACAGTATACTCGACCACATTATGTGGACGTAAGCCTACTGCTCGTTGGCTCGTCATGGTTTTCGAGCTACGTCCCCTGGCGGCGGCAGTATAATAATGCAGGTAATGTTATTACTCTACATTATTATAATAATTGAAGATATTAATGCCACAGACCAAACTATATCCAACGTCGAGCAAGATCGTCGGTTCCGTATACAAGAAAATCCCCGCCCAGGCACATATAATAACATAGAGAAATGTCCCACATCGACCGTGGAACAAGAGGGAGCTGAATCCTCACATATAAAAAGCCATAAGTGCGTAGGAATAAGGCATACCTTTCTCGGCCTTTTGGCTAAGATCAAGTGTAGTATCTGTTCTTATCAGTTTAATATCTGATATGTGGACCAATGGTTCACACGATATTAAATTTATTTTTTAAGGGGGAGAGTCCACCACAGTAGCTTGCTATTGGGGCTTTCGAGCGTCGCCCGTGCGTTGCACTAAAGCGCGGGCCAGGCGTACCCCTCCATATCTAGTCCACTTTGGTTTTGCGTTTTCCACCAGCCCTCCGTGCCCCGTTCAGTTCGTTTTCACGTTTTTCACCCCCGTCGGAACATAGTTAACCAAATGTATACGCGGCTTCCCTTGCTTACGACCTTGGTCGGTCGACCGCGTGCAAACTAGAACTAATATGTATATATTTCGAGATTTTCCCATGCGTAGTTACCGTGAAGTGTCGAAGGTTCCCATGATATTGGGGTATTGACGTATCCACCGCGGGGAAAAAAGGTTTACGTATCGGACATGGAGATTATCTAAGGGAAAAAACGTATGACGGGGATAAATAAATCCCACATTGAGGAAACATGGATAGGTTTAAGCGTTAATAAGCCTCTGCTCGACGCTTGATTATTGCCGAGCTCAGTAACGTGAGCTTGTAACCCGAGTGGGGGCTCCGAGGTGACGGAACATGGACTCTGTTGGTTGGGCCGGGTCTTAGGGTCAGCTGTATGCTGGCTCGCCCTCTCCAAGTTGGGAGTCGGCTCCCCCGGCACGGCCGAAGGGCCGAGTCGACGGGGCCCTAGAGTGGAGGGGACCGCGTGAGGCTGGTTTCACAGAGTAACGAGCACCTCCCGCTCTCGTCAGTGGAAGGATAACGAGCCGGCGCTGCCCGGGCCCATTGGTGCCTGTTCAGCTGAGATCTCCAATGAACCACCACCTTTTTATTTTCTTTTTCCGACCCCCGACGTGGGGTACCAAACTGACGACGGCACGGTCCGTCACGGTGGGTGAAAAACAAAGTAAAAGAGAAGCTACTGACAGAACAAGCTAAGCGGAGCCACCCCGTAGCCTCGGTGCTATATAAAAAGGAGCTTGTTATTCATAATAGCGAGCTGCAGGGAGTCTCGGGCATTGGAAAAAGACGACTATAAAAAAGTGGAAATGCGATCGAGTAAACGAGCTCGCTCCGTATGAAGCACTTTTGAAAGCGAACGATTTAAATCTAAAAGGAATAGCTAAAACCCGAGCAAGCGAAGCCATTCTGTACGGAGGAAAACGTATGGGTAAAAGGCGGTCAATTCTACTCTTGAAAAAATTATGGCCAGGCGGGCGAAGATGTTTATTTATTTAAACAGTAAATTTCGTAAGTTGGTCCGGAAAAGGCCGGCGTTTTCTACGGGTTTCGCCGCCTCAACGTGTTGCCTATTCCGTGTACAGTATACTCGACCACATTATGTGGACGTAAGCCTACTGCTCGTTGGCTCGTCATGGTTTTCGAGCTACGTCCCCTGGCGGCGGCAGTATAATAATGCAGGTAATGTTATTACTCTACATTATTATAATAATTGAAGATATTAATGCCACAGACCAAACTATATCCAACGTCGAGCAAGATCGTCGGTTCCGTATACAAGAAAATCCCCGCCCAGGCACATATAATAACATAGAGAAATGTCCCACATCGACCGTGGAACAAGAGGGAGCTGAATCCTCACATATAAAAAGCCATAAGTGCGTAGGAATAAGGCATACCTTTCTCGGCCTTTTGGCTAAGATCAAGTGTAGTATCTGTTCTTATCAGTTTAATATCTGATATGTGGACCAATGGTTCACACGATATTAAATTTATTTTTTAAGGGGGAGAGTCCACCACAGTAGCTTGCTATTGGGGCTTCCGAGCGTCGCCCGTGCGTTGCACTAAAGCGCGGGCCAGGCGTACCCCTCCATATCTAGTCCACTTTGGTTTTGCGTTTTCCACCAGCCCTCCGTGCCCCGTTCAGTTCGTTTTCACGTTTTTCACCCCCGTCGGAACATAGTTAACCAAATGTATACGCGGCTTCCCTTGCTTACGACCTTGGTCGGTCGACCGCGTGCAAACTAGAACTAATATGTATATATTTCGAGATTTTCCCATGCGTAGTTACCGTGAAGTGTCGAAGGTTCCCATGATATTGGGGTATTGACGTATCCACCGCGGGGAAAAAAGGTTTACGTATCGGACATGGAGATTATCTAAGGGAAAAAACGTATGACGGGGATAAATAAATCCCACATTGAGGAAACATGGATAGGTTTAAGCGTTAATAAGCCTCTGCTCGACGCTTGATTATTGCCGAGCTCAGTAACGTGAGCTTGTAACCCGAGTGGGGGCTCCGAGGTGACGGAACATGGACTCTGTTGGTTGGGCCGGGTCTTAGGGTCAGCTGTATGCTGGCTCGCCCTCTCCAAGTTGGGAGTCGGCTCCCCCGGCACGGCCGAAGGGCCGAGTCGACGGGGCCCTAGAGTGGAGGGGACCGCGTGAGGCTGGTTTCACAGAGTAACGAGCACCTCCCGCTCTCGTCAGTGGAAGGATAACGAGCCGGCGCTGCCCGGGCCCATTGGTGCCTGTTCAGCTGAGATCTCCAATGAACCACCACCTTTTTATTTTCTTTTTCCGACCCCCGACGTGGGGTACCAAACTGACGACGGCACGGTCCGTCACGGTGGGTGAAAAACAAAGTAAAAGAGAAGCTACTGACAGAACAAGCTAAGCGGAGCCACCCCGTAGCCTCGGTGCTATATAAAAAGGAGCTTGTTATTCATAATAGCGAGCTGCAGGGAGTCTCGGGCATTGGAAAAAGACGACTATAAAAAAGTGGAAATGCGATCGAGTAAACGAGCTCGCTCCGTATGAAGCACTTTTGAAAGCGAACGATTTAAATCTAAAAGGAATAGCTAAAACCCGAGCAAGCGAAGCCATTCTGTACGGAGGAAAACGTATGGGTAAAAGGCGGTCAATTCTACTCTTGAAAAAATTATGGCCAGGCGGGCGAAGATGTTTATTTATTTAAACAGTAAATTTCGTAAGTTGGTCCCGAAAAGGCCGGCGTTTTCTACGGGTTTCGCCGCCGCAACGTGTTGCCTATTCCGTATACAGTATACTCGACCACATTATGTGGACGTAAGCCTACTGCTCGTTGGCTCGTCATGGTTTTCGAGCTACGTCCCCTGGCGGCGGCAGTATAATAATGCAGGTAATGTTATTACTCTACATTATTATAATAATTGAAGATATTAATGCCACAGACCAAACTATATCCAACGTCGAGCAAGATCGTCGGTTCCGTATACAAGAAAATCCCCGCCCAGGCACATATAATAACATAGAGAAATGTCCCACATCGACCGTGGAACAAGAGGGAGCTGAATCCTCACATATAAAAAGCCATAAGTGCGTAGGAATAAGGCATACCTTTCTCGGCCTTTTGGCTAAGATCAAGTGTAGTATCTGTTCTTATCAGTTTAATATCTGATATGTGGACCAATGGTTCACACGATATTAAATTTATTTTTTAAGGGGGAGAGTCCACCACAGTAGCTTGCTATTGGGGCTTTCGAGCGTCGCCCGTGCGTTGCACTAAAGCGCGGGCCAGGCGTACCCCTCCATATCTAGTCCACTTTGGTTTTGCGTTTTCCACCAGCCCTCCGTGCCCCGTTCAGTTCGTTTTCACGTTTTTCACCCCCGTCGGAACATAGTTAACCAAATGTATACGCGGCTTCCCTTGCTTACGACCTTGGTCGGTCGACCGCGTGCAAACTAGAACTAATATGTATATATTTCGAGATTTTCCCATGCGTAGTTACCGTGAAGTGTCGAAGGTTCCCATGATATTGGGGTATTGACGTATCCACCGCGGGGAAAAAAGGTTTACGTATCGGACATGGAGGTTATCTAAGGGAAAAAACGTATGACGGGGATAAATAAATCCCACATTGAGGAAACATGGATAGGTTTAAGCGTTAATAAGCCTCTGCTCGACGCTTGATTATTGCCGAGCTCAGTAACGTGAGCTTGTAACCCGAGTGGGGGCTCCGAGGTGACGGAACATGGACTCTGTTGGTTGGGCCGGGTCTTAGGGTCAGCTGTATGCTGGCTCGCCCTCTCCAAGTTGGGAGTCGGCTCCCCCGGCACGGCCGAAGGGCCGAGTCGACGGGGCCCTAGAGTGGAGGGGACCGCGTGAGGCTGGTTTCACAGAGTAACGAGCACCTCCCGCTCTCGTCAGTGGAAGGATAACGAGCCGGCGCTGCCCGGGCCCATTGGTGCCTGTTCAGCTGAGATCTCCAATGAACCACCACCTTTTTATTTTCTTTTTCCGACCCCCGACGTGGGGTACCAAACTGACGACGGCACGGTCCGTCACGGTGGGTGAAAAACAAAGTAAAAGAGAAGCTACTGACAGAACAAGCTAAGCGGAGCCACCCCGTAGCCTCGGTGCTATATAAAAAGGAGCTTGTTATTCATAATAGCGAGCTGCAGGGAGTCTCGGGCATTGGAAAAAGACGACTATAAAAAAGTGGAAATGCGATCGAGTAAACGAGCTCGCTCCGTATGAAGCACTTTTGAAA
Source organism: Silene conica (assembly GCA_029255685.2). Lineage (NCBI taxonomy): Eukaryota > Viridiplantae > Streptophyta > Magnoliopsida > Caryophyllales > Caryophyllaceae > Silene > Silene conica. The sequence continues at coordinate 73,560,998 of CM055318.2, read as the reverse complement.
GCGAACGATTTAAATCTAAAAGGAATAGCTAAAACCCGAGCAAGCGAAGCCATTCTGTACGGAGGAAAACGTATGGGTAAAAGGCGGTCAATTCTACTCTTGAAAAAATTATGGCCAGGCGGGCGAAGATGTTTATTTATTTAAACAGTAAATTTCGTAAGTTGGTCCCGAAAAGGCCGGCGTTTTCTACGGGTTTCGCCGCCGCAACGTGTTGCCTATTCCGTATACAGTATACTCGACCACATTATGTGGACGTAAGCCTACTGCTCGTTGGCTCGTCATGGTTTTCGAGCTACGTCCCCTGGTGGCGGCAGTATAATAATGCAGGTAATGTTATTACTCTACATTATTATAATAATTGAAGATATTAATGCCACAGACCAAACTATATCCAACGTCGAGCAAGATCGTCAGTTCCGTATACAAGAAAATCCCCGCCCAGGCACATATAATAACATAGAGAAATGTCCCACATCGACCGTGGAACAAGAGGGAGCTGAATCCTCACATATAAAAAGCCATAAGTGCGTAGGAATAAGGCATACCTTTCTCGGCCTTTTGGCTAAGATCAAGTGTAGTATCTGTTCTTATCAGTTTAATATCTGATATGTGGACCAATGGTTCACACGATATTAAATTTATTTTTTAAGGGGGAGAGTCCACCACAGTAGCTTGCTATTGGGGCTTTCGAGCGTCGCCCGTGCGTTGCACTAAAGCGCGGGCCAGGCGTACCCCTCCATATCTAGTCCACTTTGGTTTTGCGTTTTCCACCAGCCCTCCGTGCCCCGTTCAGTTCGTTTTCACGTTTTTCACCCCCGTCGGAACATAGTTAACCAAATGTATACGCGGCTTCCCTTGCTTACGACCTTGGTCGGTCGACCGCGTGCAAACTAGAACTAATATGTATATATTTCGAGATTTTCCCATGCGTAGTTACCGTGAAGTGTCGAAGGTTCCCATGATATTGGGGTATTGACGTATCCACCGCGGGGAAAAAAGGTTTACGTATCGGACATGGAGATTATCTAAGGGAAAAAACGTATGACGGGGATAAATAAATCCCACATTGAGGAAACATGGATAGGTTTAAGCGTTAATAAGCCTCTGCTCGACGCTTGATTATTGCCGAGCTCAGTAACGTGAGCTTGTAACCCGAGTGGGGGCTCCGAGGTGACGGAACATGGACTCTGTTGGTTGGGCCGGGTCTTAGGGTCAGCTGTATGCTGGCTCGCCCTCTCCAAGTTGGGAGTCGGCTCCCCCGGCACGGCCGAAGGGCCGAGTCGACGGGGCCCTAGAGTGGAGGGGACCGCGTGAGGCTGGTTTCACAGAGTAACGAGCACCTCCCGCTCTCGTCAGTGGAAGGATAACGAGCCGGCGCTGCCCGGGCCCATTGGTGCCTGTTCAGCAGAGATCTCCAATGAACCACCACCTTTTTATTTTCTTTTTCCGACCCCCGACGTGGGGTACCAAACTGACGACGGCACGGTCCGTCACGGTGGGTGAAAAACAAAGTAAAAGAGAAGCTACTGACAGAACAAGCTAAGCGGAGCCACCCCGTAGCCTCGGTGCTATATAAAAAGGAGCTTGTTATTCATAATAGCGAGCTGCAGGGAGTCTCGGGCATTGGAAAAAGACGACTATAAAAAAGTGGAAATGCGATCGAGTAAACGAGCTCGCTCCGTATGAAGCACTTTTGAAAGCGAACGATTTAAATCTAAAAGGAATAGCTAAAACCCGAGCAAGCGAAGCCATTCTGTACGGAGGAAAACGTATGGGTAAAAGGCGGTCAATTCTACTCTTGAAAAAATTATGGCCAGGCGGGCGAAGATGTTTATTTATTTAAACAGTAAATTTCGTAAGTTGGTCCCGAAAAGGCCGGCGTTTTCTACGGGTTTCGCCGCCGCAACGTGTTGCCTATTCCGTATACAGTATACTCGACCACATTATGTGGACGTAAGCCTACTGCTCGTTGGCTCGTCATGGTTTTCGAGCTACGTCCCCTGGCGGCGGCAGTATAATAATGCAGGTAATGTTATTACTCTACATTATTATAATAATTGAAGATATTAATGCCACAGACCAAACTATATCCAACGTCGAGCAAGATCGTCGGTTCCGTATACAAGAAAATCCCCGCCCAGGCACATATAATAACATAGAGAAATGTCCCACATCGACCGTGGAACAAGAGGGAGCTGAATCCTCACATATAAAAAGCCATAAGTGCGTAGGAATAAGGCATACCTTTCTCGGCCTTTTGGCTAAGATCAAGTGTAGTATCTGTTCTTATCAGTTTAATATCTGATATGTGGACCAATGGTTCACACGATATTAAATTTATTTTTTAAGGGGGAGAGTCCACCACAGTAGCTTGCTATTGGGGCTTTCGAGCGTCGCCCGTGCGTTGCACTAAAGCGCGGGCCAGGCGTACCCCTCCATATCTAGTCCACTTTGGTTTTGCGTTTTCCACCAGCCCTCCGTGCCCCGTTCAGTTCGTTTTCACGTTTTTCACCCCCGTCGGAACATAGTTAACCAAATGTATACGCGGCTTCCCTTTCTTACGACCTTGGTCGGTCGACCGCGTGCAAACTAGAACTAATATGTATATATTTCGAGATTTTCCCATGCGTAGTTACCGTGAAGTGTCGAAGGTTCCCATGATATTGGGGTATTGACGTATCCACCGCGGGGAAAAAAGGTTTACGTATCGGACATGGAGATTATCTAAGGGAAAAAACGTATGACGGGGATAAATAAATCCCACATTGAGGAAACATGGATAGGTTTAAGCGTTAATAAGCCTCTGCTCGACGCTTGATTATTGCCGAGCTCAGTAACGTGAGCTTGTAACCCGAGTGGGGGCTCCGAGGTGACGGAACATGGACTCTGTTGGTTGGGCCGGGTCTTAGGGTCAGCTGTATGCTGGCTCGCCCTCTCCAAGTTGGGAGTCGGCTCCCTCGGCACGGCCGAAGGGCCGAGTCGACGGGGCCCTAGAGTGGAGGGGACCGCGTGAGGCTGGTTTCACAGAGTAACGAGCACCTCCCGCTCTCGTCAGTGGAAGGATAACGAGCCGGCGCTGCCCGGGCCCATTGGTGTCTGTTCAGCTGAGATCTCCAATGAACCACCACCTTTTTATTTTCCTTTTCCGACCCCCGACGTGGGGTACCAAACTGACGACGGCACGGTCCGTCACGGTGGGTGAAAAACAAAGTAAAAGAGAAGCTACTGACAGAACAAGCTAAGCGGAGCCACCCCGTAGCCTCGGTGCTATATAAAAAGGAGCTTGTTATTCATAATAGCGAGCTGCAGGGAGTCTCGGGCATTGGAAAAAGACGACTATAAAAAAGTGGAAATGCGATCGAGTAAACGAGCTCGCTCCGTATGAAGCACTTTTGAAAGCGAACGATTTAAATCTAAAAGGAATAGCTAAAACCCGAGCAAGCGAAGCCATTATGTACGGAGGAAAACGTATGGGTAAAAGGCGGTCAATTCTACTCTTGAAAAAATTATGGCCAGGCGGGCGAAGATGTTTATTTATTTAAACAGTAAATTTCGTAAGTTGGTCCCGAAAAGGCCGGCGTTTTCTACGGGTTTCGCCGCCGCAACGTGTTGCCTATTCCGTATACAGTATACTCGACCACATTATGTGGACGTAAGCCTACTGCTCGTTGGCTCGTCATGGTTTTCGAGCTACGTCCCCTGGCGGCGGCAGTATAATAATGCAGGTAATGTTATTACTCTACATTATTATAATAATTGAAGATATTAATGCCACAGACCAAACTATATCCAACGTCGAGCAAGATCGTCGGTTCCGTATACAAGAAAATCCCCGCCCAGGCACATATAATAACATAGAGAAATGTCCCACATCGACCGTGGAACAAGAGGGAGCTGAATCCTCACATATAAAAAGCCATAAGTGCGTAGAAATAAGGCATACCTTTCTCGGCCTTTTGGCTAAGATCAAGTGTAGTATCTGTTCTTATCAGTTTAATATCTGATATGTGGACCAATGTTTCACACGATATTAAATTTATTTTTTAAGGGGGAGAGTCCACCACAGTAGCTTGCTATTGGGACTTTCGAGCGTCGCCCGTGCGTTGCACTAAAGCGCGGGCCAGGCGTACCCCTCCATATCTAGTCCACTTTGGTTTTGCGTTTTCCACCAGCCCTCCGTGCCCCGTTCAGTTCGTTTTCACGTTTTTCACCCCCGTCGGAACATAGTTAACCAAATGTATACGCGGCTTCCCTTTCTTACGACCTTGGTCGGTCGACCGCGTGCAAACTAGAACTAATATGTATATATTTCGAGATTTTCCCATGCGTAGTTACCGTGAAGTGTCGAAGGTTCCCATGATATTGGGGTATTGACGTATCCACCGCGGGGAAAAAAGGTTTACGTATCGGACATGGAGATTATCTAAGGGAAAAAACGTATGACGGGGATAAATAAATCCCACATTGAGGAAACATGGATAGGTTTAAGCGTTAATAAGCCTCTGCTCGACGCTTGATTATTGCCGAGCTCAGTAACGTGAGCTTGTAACCCGAGTGGGGGCTCCGAGGTGACGGAACATGGACTCTGTTGGTTGGGCCGGGTCTTAGGGTCAGCTGTATGCTGGCTCGCCCTCTCCAAGTTGGGAGTCGGCTCCCCCGGCACGGCCGAAGGGCCGAGTCGACGGGGCCCTAGAGTGGAGGGGACCGCGTGAGGCTGGTTTCACTGAGTAACGAGCACCTCCCGCTCTCGTCAGTGGAAGGATAACGAGTCGGCGCTGCCCGGGCCCATTGGTGCCTGTTCAGCTGAGATCTCCAATGAACCACCACCTTTTTATTTTCTTTTTCCGACCCCCGACGTGGGGTACCAAACTGACGACGGCACGGTCCGTCACGGTGGGTGAAAAACAAAGTAAAAGAGAAGCTACTGACAGAACAAGCTAAGCGGAGCCACCCCGTAGCCTCGGTGCTATATAAAAAGGAGCTTGTTATTCATAATAGCGAGCTGCAGGGAGTCTCGGGCATTGGAAAAAGACGACTATAAAAAAGTGGAAATGCGATCGAGTAAACGAGCTCGCTCCGTATGAAGCACTTTTGAAAGCGAACGATTTAAATCTAAAAGGAATAGCTAAAACCCGAGCAAGCGAAGCCATTCTGTACGGAGGAAAACGTATGGGTAAAAGGCGGTCAATTCTACTCTTGAAAAAATTATGGCCAGGCGGGCGAAGATGTTTATTTATTTAAACAGTAAATTTCGTAAGTTGGTCCCGAAAAGGCCGGCGTTTTCTACGGGTTTCGCCGCCGCAACGTGTTGCCTATTCCGTATACAGTATACTCGACCACATTATGTGGACGTAAGCCTACTGCTCGTTGGCTCGTCATGGTTTTCGAGCTACGTCCCCTGGCGGCGGCAGTATAATAATGCAGGTAATGTTATTACTCTACATTATTATAATAATTGAAGATATTAATGCCACAGACCAAACTATATCCAACGTCGAGCAAGATCGTCGGTTCCGTATACAAGAAAATCCCCGCCCAGGCACATATAATAACATAGAGAAATATCCCACATCGACCGTGGAACAAGAGGGAGCTGAATCCTCACATATAAAAAGCCATAAGTGCCTAGGAATAAGGCATACCTTTCTCGGCCTTTTGGCTAAGATCAAGTGTAGTATCTGTTCTTATCAGTTTAATATCTGATATGTGGACCAATGGTTCACACGATATTAAATTTATTTTTTAAGGGGGAGAGTCCACCACAGTAGCTTGCTATTGGGGCTTTCGAGCGTCGCCCGTGCGTTGCACTAAAGCGCGGGCCAGGCGTACCCCTCCATATCTAGTCCACTTTGGTTTTGCGTTTTCCACCAGCCCTCCGTGCCCCGTTCAGTTCGTTTTCACGTTTTTCACCCCCGTCGGAACATAGTTAACCAAATGTATACGCGGCTTCCCTTGCTTACGACCTTGGTCGGTCGACCGCGTGCAAACTAGAACTAATATGTATATATTTCGAGATTTTCCCATGCGTAGTTACCGTGAAGTGTCGAAGGTTCCCATGATATTGGGGTATTGACGTATCCACCGCGGGGAAAAAAGGTTTACGTATCGGACATGGAGATTATCTAAGGGAAAAAACGTATGACGGGGATAAATAAATCCCACATTGAGGAAACATGGATAGGTTTAAGCGTTAATAAGCCTCTGCTCGACGCTTGATTATTGCCGAGCTCAGTAACGTGAGCTTGTAACCCGAGTGGGGGCTCCGAGGTGACGGAACATGGACTCTGTTGGTTGGGCCGGGTCTTAGGGTCAGCTGTATGCTGGCTCGCCCTCTCCAAGTTGGGAGTCGGCTCCCCCGGCACGGCCGAAGGGCCGAGTCGACGGGGCCCTAGAGTGGAGGGGACCGCGTGAGGCTGGTTTCACAGAGTAACGAGCACCTCCCGCTCTCGTCAGTGGAAGGATAACGAGCCGGCGCTGCCCGGGCCCATTGGTGCCTGTTCAGCTGAGATCTCCAATGAACCACCACCTTTTTATTTTCTTTTTCCGACCCCCGACGTGGGGTACCAAACTGACGACGGCACGGTCCGTCACGGTGGGTGAAAAACAAAGTAAAAGAGAAGCTACTGACAGAACAAGCTAAGCGGAGCCACCCCGTAGCCTCGGTGCTATATAAAAAGGAGCTTGTTATTCATAATAGCGAGCTGCAGGGAGTCTCGGGCATTGGAAAAAGACGACTATAAAAAAGTGGAAATGCGATCGAGTAAACGAGCTCGCTCCGTATGAAGCACTTTTGAAAGCGAACGATTTAAATCTAAAAGGAATAGCTAAAACCCGAGCAAGCGAAGCCATTCTGTACGGAGGAAAACGTATGGGTAAAAGGCGGTCAATTCTACTCTTGAAAAAATTATGGCCAGGCGGGCGAAGATGTTTATTTATTTAAACAGTAAATTTCGTAAGTTGGTCCGGAAAAGGCCGGCGTTTTCTACGGGTTTCGCCGCCTCAACGTGTTGCCTATTCCGTGTACAGTATACTCGACCACATTATGTGGACGTAAGCCTACTGCTCGTTGGCTCGTCATGGTTTTCGAGCTACGTCCCCTGGCGGCGGCAGTATAATAATGCAGGTAATGTTATTACTCTACATTATTATAATAATTGAAGATATTAATGCCACAGACCAAACTATATCCAACGTCGAGCAAGATCGTCGGTTCCGTATACAAGAAAATCCCCGCCCAGCCACATATAATAACATAGAGAAATGTCCCACATCGACCGTGGAACAAGAGGGAGCTGAATCCTCACATATAAAAAGCCATAAGTGCGTAGGAATAAGGCATACCTTTCTCGGCCTTTTGGCTAAGATCAAGTGTAGTATCTGTTCTTATCAGTTTAATATCTGATATGTGGACCAATGGTTCACACGATATTAAATTTATTTTTTAAGGGGGAGAGTCCACCACAGTAGCTTGCTATTGGGGCTTTCGAGCGTCGCCCGTGCGTTGCACTAAAGCGCGGGCCAGGCGTACCCCTCCATATCTAGTCCACTTTGGTTTTGCGTTTTCCACCAGCCCTCCGTGCCCCGTTCAGTTCGTTTTCACGTTTTTCACCCCCGTCGGAACATAGTTAACCAAATGTATACGCGGCTTCCCTTGCTTACGACCTTGGTCGGTCGACCGCGTGCAAACTAGAACTAATATGTATATATTTCGAGATTTTCCCATGCGTAGTTACCGTGAAGTGTCGAAGGTTCCCATGATATTGGGGTATTGACGTATCCACCGCGGGGAAAAAAGGTTTACGTATCGGACATGGAGATTATCTAAGGGAAAAAACGTATGACGGGGATAAATAAATCCCACATTGAGGAAACATGGATAGGTTTAAGCGTTAATAAGCCTCTGCTCGACGCTTGATTATTGCCGAGCTCAGTAACGTGAGCTTGTAACCCGAGTGGGGGCTCCGAGGTGACGGAACATGGACTCTGTTGGTTGGGCCGGGTCTTAGGGTCAGCTGTATGCTGGCTCGCCCTCTCCAAGTTGGGAGTCGCCTCCCCCGGCACGGCCGAAGGGCCGAGTCGACGGGGCCCTAGAGTGGAGGGGACCGCGTGAGGCTGGTTTCACAGAGTAACGAGCACCTCCCGCTCTCGTCAGTGGAAGGATAACGAGCCGGCGCTGCCCGGGCCCATTGGTGCCTGTTCAGCTGAGATCTCCAATGAACCACCACCTTTTTATTTTCTTTTTCCGACCCCCGACGTGGGGTACCAAACTGACGACGGCACGGTCCGTCACGGTGGGTGAAAAACAAAGTAAAAGAGAAGCTACTGACAGAACAAGCTAAGCGGAGCCACCCCGTAGCCTCGGTGCTATATAAAAAGGAGCTTGTTATTCATAATGGCGAGCTGCAGGGAGTCTCGGGCATTGGAAAAAGACGACTATAAAAAAGTGGAAATGCGATCGAGTAAACGAGCTCGCTCCGTATGAAGCACTTTTGAAAGCGAACGATTTAAATCTAAAAGGAATAGCTAAAACCCGAGCAAGCGAAGCCATTATGTACGGAGGAAAACGTATGGGTAAAAGGCGGTCAATTCTACTCTTGAAAAAATTATGGCCAGGCGGGCGAAGATGTTTATTTATTTAAACAGTAAATTTCGTAAGTTGGTCCCGAAAAGGCCGGCGTTTTCTACGGGTTTCGCCGCCGCAACGTGTTGCCTATTCCGTATACAGTATACTCGACCACATTATGTGGACGTAAGCCTACTGCTCGTTGGCTCGTCATGGTTTTCGAGCTACGTCCCCTGGCGGCGGCAGTATAATAATGCAGGTAATGTTATTACTCTACATTATTATAATAATTGAAGATATTAATGCCACAGACCAAACTATATCCAACGTCGAGCAAGATCGTCGGTTCCGTATACAAGAAAATCCCCGCCCAGCCACATATAATAACATAGAGAAATGTCCCACATCGACCGTGGAACAAGAGGGAGCTGAATCCTCACATATAAAAAGCCATAAGTGCCTAGGAATAAGGCATACCTTTCTCGGCCTTTTGGCTAAGATCAAGTGTAGTATCTATTCTTATCAGTTTAATATCTGATATGTGGACCAATGGTTCACACGATATTAAATTTATTTTTTAAGGGGGAGAGTCCACCACAGTAGCTTGCTATTGGGGCTTTCGAGCGTCGCCCGTGCGTTGCACTAAAGCGCGGGCCAGGCGTACCCCTCCATATCTAGTCCACTTTGGTTTTGCGTTTTCCACCAGCCCTCCGTGCCCCGTTCAGTTCGTTTTCACGTTTTTCACCCCCGTCGGAACATAGTTAACCAAATGTATACGCGGCTTCCCTTGCTTACGACCTTGGTCGGTCGACCGCGTGCAAACTAGAACTAATATGTATATATTTCGAGATTTTCCCATGCGTAGTTACCGTGAAGTGTCGAAGGTTCCCATGATATTGGGGTATTGACGTATCCACCGCGGGGAAAAAAGGTTTACGTATCGGACATGGAGATTATCTAAGGGAAAAAACGTATGACGGGGATAAATAAATCCCACATTGAGGAAACATGGATAGGTTTAAGCGTTAATAAGCCTCTGCTCGACGCTTGATTATTGCCGAGCTCAGTAACGTGAGCTTGTAACCCGAGTGGGGGCTCCGAGGTGACGGAACATGGACTCTGTTGGTTGGGCCGGGTCTTAGGGTCAGCTGTATGCTGGCTCGCCCTCTCCAAGTTGGGAGTCGGCTCCCCCGGCACGGCCGAAGGGCCGAGTCGACGGGGCCCTAGAGTGGAGGGGACCGCGTGAGGCTGGTTTCACAGAGTAACGAGCACCTCCCGCTCTCGTCAGTGGAAGGATAACGAGCCGGCGCTGCCCGGGCCCATTGGTGCCTGTTCAGCTGAGATCTCCAATGAACCACCACCTTTTTATTTTCTTTTTCCGACCCCCGACGTGGGGTACCAAACTGACGACGGCACGGTCCGTCACGGTGGGTGAAAAACAAAGTAAAAGAGAAGCTACTGACAGAACAAGCTAAGCGGAGCCACCCCGTAGCCTCGGTGCTATATAAAAAGGAGCTTGTTATTCATAATAGCGAGCTGCAGGGAGTCTCGGGCATTGGAAAAAGACGACTATAAAAAAGTGGAAATGCGATCGAGTAAACGAGCTCGCTCCGTATGAAGCACTTTTGAAAGCGAACGATTTAAATCTAAAAGGAATAGCTAAAACCCGAGCAAGCGAAGCCATTCTGTACGGAGGAAAACGTATGGGTAAAAGGCGGTCAATTCTACTCTTGAAAAAATTATGGCCAGGCGGGCGAAGATGTTTATTTATTTAAACAGTAAATTTCGTAAGTTGGTCCCGAAAAGGCCGGCGTTTTCTACGGGTTTCGCCGCCGCAACGTGTTGCCTATTCCGTATACAGTATACTCGACCACATTATGTGGACGTAAGCCTACTGCTCGTTGGCTCGTCATGGTTTTCGAGCTACGTCCCCTGGCGGCGGCAGTATAATAATGCAGGTAATGTTATTACTCTACATTATTATAATAATTGAAGATATTAATGCCACAGACCAAATTATATCCAACGTCGAGCAAGATCGTCGGTTCCGTATACAAGAAAATCCCCGCCCAGGCACATATAATAACATAGAGAAATGTCCCACATCGACCGTGGAACAAGAGGGAGCTGAATCCTCACATATAAAAAGCCATAAGTGCGTAGGAATAAGGCATACCTTTCTCGGCCTTTTGGCTAAGATCAAGTGTAGTATCTGTTCTTATCAGTTTAATATCTGATATGTGGACCAATGGTTCACACGATATTAAATTTATTTTTTAAGGGGGAGAGTCCACCACAGTAGCTTGCTATTGGGGCTTTCGAGCGTCGCCCGTGCGTTGCACTAAAGCGCGGGCCAGGCGTACCCCTCCATATCTAGTCCACTTTGGTTTTGCGTTTTCCACCAGCCCTCCGTGCCCCGTTCAGTTCGTTTTCACGTTTTTCACCCCCGTCGGAACATAGTTAACCAAATGTATACGCGGCTTCCCTTGCTAACGACCTTGGTCGGTCGACCGCGTGCAAACTAGAACTAATATGTATATATTTCGAGATTTTCCCATGCGTAGTTACCGTGAAGTGTCGAAGGTTCCCATGATATTGGGGTATTGACGTATCCACCGCGGGGAAAAAAGGTTTACGTATCGGACATGGAGATTATCTAAGGGAAAAAACGTATGACGGGGATAAATAAATCCCACATTGAGGAAACATGGATAGGTTTAAGCGTTAATAAGCCTCTGCTCGACGCTTGATTATTGCCGAGCTCAGTAACGTGAGCTTGTAACCCGAGTGGGGGCTCCGAGGTGACGGAACATGGACTCTGTTGGTTGGGCCGGGTCTTAGGGTCAGCTGTATGCTGGCTCGCCCTCTCCAAGTTGGGAGTCGGCTCCCCCGGCACGGCCGAAGGGCCGAGTCGACGGGGCCCTAGAGTGGAGGGGACCGCGTGAGGCTGGTTTCACAGAGTAACGAGCACCTCACGCTCTCGTCAGTGGAAGGATAACGAGCCGGCGCTGCCCGGGCCCATTGGTGCCTGTTCAGCTGAGATCTCCAATGAACCACCACCTTTTTATTTTCTTTTTCCGACCCCCGACGTGGGGTACCAAACTGACGACGGCACGGTCCGTCACGGTGGGTGAAAAACAAAGTAAAAGAGAAGCTACTGACAGAACAAGCTAAGCGGAGCCACCCCGTAGCCTCGGTGCTATATAAAAAGGAGCTTGTTATTCATAATAGCGAGCTGCAGGGAGTCTCGGGCATTGGAAAAAGACGACTATAAAAAAGTGGAAATGCGATCGAGTAAACGAGCTCGCTCCGTATGAAGCACTTTTGAAAGCGAACGATTTAAATCTAAAAGGAATAGCTAAAACCCGAGCAAGCGAAGCCATTCTGTACGGAGGAAAACGTATGGGTAAAAGGCGGTCAATTCTACTCTTGAAAAAATTATGGCCAGGCGGGCGAAGATGTTTATTTATTTAAACAGTAAATTTCGTAAGTTGGTCCCGAAAAGGCCGGCGTTTTCTACGGGTTTCGCCGCCGCAACGTGTTGCCTATTCCGTATACAGTATACTCGACCACATTATGTGGACGTAAGCCTACTGCTCGTTGGCTCGTCATGGTTTTCGAGCTACGTCCCCTGGCGGCGGCAGTATAATAATGCAGGTAATGTTATTACTCTACATTATTATAATAATTGAAGATATTAATGCCACAGACCAAACTATATCCAACGTCGAGCAAGATCGTCGGTTCCGTATACAAGAAAATCCCCGCCCAGGCACATATAATAACATAGAGAAATGTCCCACATCGACCGTGGAACAAGAGGGAGCTGAATCCTCACATATAAAAAGCCATAAGTGCGTAGGAATAAGGCATACCTTTCTCGGCCTTTTGGCTAAGATCAAGTGTAGTATCTGTTCTTATCAGTTTAATATCTGATATGTGGACCAATGGTTCACACGATATTAAATTTATTTTTTAAGGGGGAGAGTCCACCACAGTAGCTTGCTATTGGGGCTTTCGAGCGTCGCCCGTGCGTTGCACTAAAGCGCGGGCCAGGCGTACCCCTCCATATCTAGTCCACTTTGGTTTTGCGTTTTCCACCAGCCCTCCGTGCCCCGTTCAGTTCGTTTTCACGTTTTTCACCCCCGTCGGAACATAGTTAACCAAATGTATACGCGGCTTCCCTTGCTTACGACCTTGGTCGGTCGACCGCGTGCAAACTAGAACTAATATGTATATATTTCGAGATTTTCCCATGCGTAGTTACCGTGAAGTGTCGAAGGTTCCCATGATATTGGGGTATTGACGTATCCACCGCGGGGAAAAAAGGTTTACGTATCGGACATGGAGATTATCTAAGGGAAAAAACGTATGACGGGGATAAATAAATCCCACATTGAGGAAACATGGATAGGTTTAAGCGTTAATAAGCCTCTGCTCGACGCTTGATTATTGCCGAGCTCAGTAACGTGAGCTTGTAACCCGAGTGGGGGCTCCGAGGTGACGGAACATGGACTCTGTTGGTTGGGCCGGGTCTTAGGGTCAGCTGTATGCTGGCTCGCCCTCTCCAAGTTGGGAGTCGGCTCCCCCGGCACGGCCGAAGGGCCGAGTCGACGGGGCCCTAGAGTGGAGGGGACCGCGTGAGGCTGGTTTCACAGAGTAACGAGCACCTCCCGCTCTCGTCAGTGGAAGGATAACGAGCCGGCGCTGCCCGGGCCCATTGGTGCCTGTTCAGCTGAGATCTCCAATGAACCACCACCTTTTTATTTTCTTTTTCCGACCCCCGACGTGGGGTACCAAACTGACGACGGCACGGTCCGTCACGGTGGGTGAAAAACAAAGTAAAAGAGAAGCTACTGACAGAACAAGCTAAGCGGAGCCACCCCGTAGCCTCGGTGCTATATAAAAAGGAGCTTGTTATTCATAATAGCGAGCTGCATGGAGTCTCGGGCATTGGAAAAAGACGACTATAAAAAAGTGGAAATGCGATCGAGTAAACGAGCTCGCTCCGTATGAAGCACTTTTGAAAGCGAACGATTTAAATCTAAAAGGAATAGCTAAAACCCGAGCAAGCGAAGCCATTCTGTACGGAGGAAAACGTATGGGTAAAAGGCGGTCAATTCTACTCTTGAAAAAATTATGGCCAGGCGGGCGAAGATGTTTATTTATTTAAACAGTAAATTTCGTAAGTTGGTCCCGAAAAGGCCGGCGTTTTCTACGGGTTTCGCCGCCGAAACGTGTTGCCTATTCCGTGTACAGTATACTCGACCACATTATGTGGACGTAAGCCTACTGCTCGTTGGCTCGTCATGGTTTTCGAGCTACGTCCCCTGGCGGCGGCAGTATAATAATTCAGGTAATGTTATTACTCTACATTATTATAATAATTGAAGATATTAATGCCACAGACCAAACTATATCCAACGTCGAGCAAGATCGTCGGTTCCGTATACAAGAAAATCCCCGCCCAGGCACATATAATAACATAGAGAAATGTCCCACATCGACCGTGGAACAAGAGGGAGCTGAATCCTCACATATAAAAAGCCATAAGTGCGTAGGAATAAGGCATACCTTTCTCGGCCTTTTGGCTAAGATCAAGTGTAGTATCTGTTCTTATCAGTTTAATATCTGATATGTGGACCAATGGTTCACACGATATTAAATTTATTTTTTAAGGGGGAGAGTCCACCACAGTAGCTTGCTATTGGGGCTTTCGAGCGTCGCCCGTGCGTTGCACTAAAGCGCGGGCCAGGCGTACCCCTCCATATCTAGTCCACTTTGGTTTTGCGTTTTCCACCAGCCCTCCGTGCCCCGTTCAGTTCGTTTTCACGTTTTTCACCCCCGTCGGAACATAGTTAACCAAATGTATACGCGGCTTCCCTTGCTTACGACCTTGGTCGGTCGACCGCGTGCAAACTAGAACTAATATGTATATATTTCGAGATTTTCCCATGCGTAGTTACCGTGAAGTGTCGAAGGTTCCCATGATATTGGGGTATTGACGTATCCACCGCGGGGAAAAAAGGTTTACGTATCGGACATGGAGATTATCTAAGGGAAAAAACGTATGACGGGGATAAATAAATCCCACATTGAGGAAACATGGATAGGTTTAAGCGTTAATAAGCCTCTGCTCGACGCTTGATTTTTGCCGAGCTCAGTAACGTGAGCTTGTAACCCGAGTGGGGGCTCCGAGGTGACGGAACATGGACTCTGTTGGTTGGGCCGGGTCTTAGGGTCAGCTGTATGCTGGCTCGCCCTCTCCAAGTTGGGAGTCGGCTCCCCCGGCACGGCCGAAGGGCCGAGTCGACGGGGCCCTAGAGTGGAGGGGACCGCGTGAGGCTGGTTTCACAGAGTAACGAGCACCACCCGCTCTCGTCAGTGGAAGGATAACGAGCCGGCGCTGCCCGGGCCCATTGGTGCCTGTTCAGCTGAGATCTCCAATGAACCACCACCTTTTTATTTTCTTTTTCCGACCCCCGACGTGGGGTACCAAACTGACGACGGCACGGTCCGTCACGGTGGGTGAAAAACAAAGTAAAAGAGAAGCTACTGACAGAACAAGCTAAGCGGAGCCACCCCGTAGCCTCGGTGCTATATAAAAAGGAGCTTGTTATTCATAATAGCGAGCTGCAGGGAGTCTCGGGCATTGGAAAAAGACGACTATAAAAAAGTGGAAATGCGATCGAGTAAACGAGCTCGCTCCGTATGAAGCACTTTTGAAAGCGAACGATTTAAATCTAAAAGGAATAGCTAAAACCCGAGCAAGCGAAGCCATTCTGTACGGAGGAAAACGTATGGGTAAAAGGCGGTCAATTCTACTCTTGAAAAAATTATGGCCAGGCGGGCGAAGATGTTTATTTATTTAAACAGTAAATTTCGTAAGTTGGTCCCGAAAAGGCCGGCGTTTTCTACGGGTTTCGCCGCCGCAACGTGTTGCCTATTCCGTATACAGTATACTCGACCACATTATGTGGACGTAAGCCTACTGCTCGTTGGCTCGTCATGGTTTTCGAGCTACGTCCCCTGGCGGCGGCAGTATAATAATGCAGGTAATGTTATTACTCTACATTATTATAATAATTGAAGATATTAATGCCACAGACCAAACTATATCCAACGTCGAGCAAGATCGTCGGTTCCGTATACAAGAAAATCCCCGCCCAGCCACATATAATAACATAGAGAAATGTCCCACATCGACCGTGGAACAAGAGGGAGCTGAATCCTCACATATAAAAAGCCATAAGTGCGTAGGAATAAGGCATACCTTTCTCGGCCTTTTGGCTAAGATCAAGTGTAGTATCTGTTCTTATCAGTTTAATATCTGATATGTGGACCAATGGTTCACACGATATTAAATTTATTTTTTAAGGGGGAGAGTCCACCACAGTAGCTTGCTATTGGGGCTTTCGAGCGTCGCCCGTGCGTTGCACTAAAGCGCGGGCCAGGCGTACCCCTCCATATCTAGTCCACTTTGGTTTTGCGTTTTCCACCAGTCCTCCGTGCCCCGTTCAGTTCGTTTTCACGTTTTTCACCCTCGTCGGAACATACTTAACCAAATGTATACGCGGCTTCCCTTGGTTACGACCTTGGTCGGTCGACCGCGTGCAAACTAGAACTAATATGTATATATTTCGAGATTTTCCCATGCGTAGTTACCGTGAAGTGTCGAAGGTTCCCATGATATTGGGGTATTGACGTATCCACCGCGGGGAAAAAAGGTTTACGTATCGGACATGGAGATTATCTAAGGGAAAAAACGTAGACGGGGATAAATAAATCCCACATTGAGGAAACATGGATAGGTTTAAGCGTTAATAAGCCTCTGCTCGACGCTTGATTATTGCCGAGCTCAGTAACGTGAGCTTGTAACCCGAGTGGGGGCTCCGAGGTGACGGAACATGGACTCTGTTGGTTGGGCCGGGTCTTAGGGTCAGCTGTATGCTGGCTCGCCCTCTCCAAGTTGGGAGTCGGCTCCCTCGGCACGGCCGAAGGGCCGAGTCGACGGGGCCCTAGAGTGGAGGGGACCGCGTGAGGCTGGTTTCACAGAGTAACGAGCACCTCCCGCTCTCGTCAGTGGAAGGATAACGAGCCGGCGCTGCCCGGGCCCATTGGTGCCTGTTCAGCTGAGATCTCCAATGAACCACCACCTTTTTATTTTCTTTTTCCGACCCCCGACGTGGGGTACCAAACTGACGACGGCATGGTCCGTCACGGTGGGTGAAAAACAAAGTAAAAGAGAAGCTACTGACAGAACAAGCTAAGCGGAGCCACCCCGTAGCCTCGGTGCTATATAAAAAGGAGCTTGTTATTCATAATAGCGAGCTGCAGGGAGTCTCGGGCATTGGAAAAAGACGACTATAAAAAAGTGGAAATGCGATCGAGTAAACGAGCTCGCTCCGTATGAAGCACTTTTGAAAGCGAACGATTTAAATCTAAAATGAATAGCTAAAACCCGAGCAAGCGAAGCCATTCTGTACGGAGGAAAACGTATGGGTAAAAGGCGGCCAATTCTACTCTTGAAAAAATTATGGCCAGGCGGGCGAAGATGTTTATTTATTTAAACAGTAAATTTCGTAAGTTGGTCTCGGAAAGGCCGGCGTTTTCTACGGGTTTCGCCGCCGCAACGTGTTGCCTATTCCGTATACAGTATACTCGACCACATTATGTGGACGTAAGCCTACTGCTCGTTGGCTCGTCATGGTTTTCGAGCTACGTCCCCTGGCGGCGGCAGTATAATAATGCAGGTAATGTTATTACTCTACATTATTATAATAATTGAAGATATTAATGCCACAGACCAAACTATATCCAACGTCGAGCAAGATCGTCGGTTCCGTATACAAGAAAATCCCCGCCCAGGCACATATAATAACATAGAGAAATGTCCCACATCGACCGTGGAACAAGAGGGAGCTGAATCCTCACATATAAAAAGCCATAAGTGCGTAGGAATAAGGCATACCTTTCTCGGCCTTTTGGCTAAGATCAAGTGTAGTATCTGTTCTTATCAGTTTAATATCTGATATGTGGACCAATGGTTCACACGATATTAAATTTATTTTTTAAGCGGGAGAGTCCACCACAGTAGCTTGCTATTGGGGCTTTCGAGCGTCGCCCGTGCGTTGCACTAAAGCGCGGGCCAGGCGTACCCCTCCATATCTAGTCCACTTTGGTTTTGCGTTTTCCACCAGCCCTCCGTGCCCCGTTCAGTTCGTTTTCACGTTTTTCACCCCCGTCGGAACATAGTTAACCAAATGTATACGCGGCTTCCCTTGCTTACGACCTTGGTCGGTCGACCGCGTGCAAACTAGAACTAATATGTATATATTTCGAGATTTTCCCATGCGTAGTTACCGTGAAGTGTCGAAGGTTCCCATGATATTGGGGTATTGACGTATCCACCGCGGGGAAAAAAGGTTTACGTATCGGACATGGAGATTATCTAAGGGAAAAAAACGTATGACGGGGATAAATAAATCCCACATTGAGGAAACATGGATAGGTTTAAGCGTTAATAAGCCTCTGCTCGACGCTTGATTATTGCCGAGCTCAGTAACGTGAGCTTGTAACCCGAGTGGGGGCTCCGAGGTGACGGAACATGGACTCTGTTGGTTGGGCCGGGTCTTAGGGTCAGCTGTATGCTGGCTCGCCCTCTCCAAGTTGGGAGTCGGCTCCCTCGGCACGGCCGAACGGCCGAGTCGACGGGGCCCTAGAGTGGAGGGGACCGCGTGAGGCTGGTTTCACAGAGTAACGAGCACCTCCCGCTCTCGTCAGTGGAAGGATAACGAGCCGGCGCTGCCCGGGCCCATTGGTGCCTGTTCAGCTGAGATCTCCAATGAACCACCACCTTTTTATTTTCTTTTTCCGACCCCCGACGTGGGGTACCAAACTGACGACGGCATGGTCCGTCACGGTGGGTGAAAAACAAAGTAAAAGAGAAGCTACTGACAGAACAAGCTAAGCGGAGCCACCCCGTAGCCTCGGTGCTATATAAAAAGGAGCTTGTTATTCATAATAGCGAGCTGCAGGGAGTCTCGGGCATTGGAAAAAGACGACTATAAAAAAGTGGAAATGCGATCGAGTAAACGAGCTCGCTCCGTATGAAGCACTTTTGAAAGCGAACGATTTAAATCTAAAAGGAATAGCTAAAACCCGAGCAAGCGAAGCCATTCTGTACGGAGGAAAACGTATGGGTAAAAGGCGGTCAATTCTACTCTTGAAAAAATTATGGCCAGGCGGGCGAAGATGTTTATTTATTTAAACAGTAAATTTCGTAAGTTGGTCCCGAAAAGGCCGGCGTTTTCTACGGGTTTCGCCGCCGCAACGTGTTGCCTATTCCGTATACAGTATACTCGACCACATTATGTGGACGTAAGCCTACTGCTCGTTGGCTCGTCATGGTTTTCGAGCTACATCCCCTGGCGGCGGCAGTATAATAATGCAGGTAATGTTATTACTCTACATTATTATAATAATTGAAGATATTAATGCCACAGACCAAACTATATCCAACGTCGAGCAAGATCGTCGGTTCCGTATACAAGAAAATCCCCGCCCAGCCACATATAATAACATAGAGAAATGTCCCACATCGACCGTGGAACAAGAGGGAGCTGAATCCTCACATATAAAAAGCCATAAGTGCGTAGGAATAAGGCATACCTTTCTCGGCCTTTTGGCTAAGATCAAGTGTAGTATCAGTTCTTATCAGTTTAATATCTGATATGTGGACTAATGGTTCACACGATATTAAATTTATTTTTTAAGGGGGAGAGTCCACCACAGTAGCTTGCTATTGGGGCTTTCGAGCGTCGCCCGTGCGTTGCACTAAAGCGCGGGCTAGGCGTACCCCTCCATATCTAGTCCACTTTGGTTTTGCGTTTTCCACCAGCCCTCCGTGCCCCGTTCAGTTCGTTTTCACGTTTTTCACCCCCGTCGGAACATAGTTAACCAAATGTATACGCGGCTTCCCTTGCTTACGACCTTGGTCGGTCGACCGCGTGCAAACTAGAACTAATATGTATATATTTCGAGATTTTCCCATGCGTAGTTACCGTGAAGTGTCGAAGGTTCCCATGATATTGGGGTATTGACGTATCCACCGCGGGGAAAAAAGGTTTACGTATCGGACATGGAGATTATCTAAGGGAAAAAACGTATGACGGGGATAAATAAATCCCACATTGAGGAAACATGGATAGGTTTAAGCGTTAATAAGCCTCTGCTCGACGCTTGATTATTGCCGAGCTCAGTAACGTGAGCTTGTAACCCGAGTGGGGGCTCCGAGGTGACGGAACATGGACTCTGTTGGTTGGGCCGGGTCTTAGGGTCAGCTGTATGCTGGCTCGCCCTCTCCAAGTTGGGAGTCGGCTCCCCCGGCACGGCCGAAGGGCCGAGTCGACGGGGCCCTAGAGTGGAGGGGACCGCGTGAGGCTGGTTTCACAGAGTAACGAGCACCTCCCGCTCTCGTCAGTGGAAGGATAACGAGCCGGCGCTGCCCGGGCCCATTGGTGCCTGTTCAGCTGAGATCTCCAATGAACCACCACCTTTTTATTTTCTTTTTCCAACCCCCGACGTGGGGTACCAAACTGACGACGGCACGGTCCGTCACGGTGGGTGAAAAACAAAGTAAAAGAGAAGCTACTGACAGAACAAGCTAAGCGGAGCCACCCCGTAGCCTCGGTGCTATATAAAAAGGAGCTTGTTATTCATAATAGCGAGCTGCAGGGAGTCTCGGGCATTGGAAAAAGACGACTATAAAAAAGTGGAAATGCGATCGAGTAAACGAGCTCGCTCCGTATGAAGCACTTTTGAAAGCGAACGATTTAAATCTAAAAGGAATAGCTAAAACCCGAGCAAGCGAAGCCATTCTGTACGGAGGAAAACGTATGGGTAAAAGGCGGTCAATTCTACTCTTGAAAAAATTATGGCCAGGCGGGCGAAGATGTTTATTTATTTAAACAGTAAATTTCGTAAGTTGGTCCCGAAAAGGCCGGCGTTTTCTACGGGTTTCGCAGCCGCAACGTGTTGCCTATTCCGTGTACAGTATACTCGACCACATTATGTGGACGTAAGCCTACTGCTCGTTGGCTCGTCATGGTTTTCGAGCTACGTCCCCTGGCGGCGGCAGTATAATAATTCAGGTAATGTTATTACTCTACATTATTATAATAATTGAAGATATTAATGCCACAGACCAAACTATATCCAACGTCGAGCAAGATCGTCGGTTCCGTATACAAGAAAATCCCCGCCCAGGCACATATAATAACATAGAGAAATGTCCCACATCGACCGTGGAACAAGAGGGAGCTGAATCCTCACATATAAAAAGCCATAAGTGCGTAGGAATAAGGCATACCTTTCTCGGCCTTTTGGCTAAGATCAAGTGTAGTATCTGTTCTTATCAGTTTAATATCTGATATGTGGACCAATGGTTCACACGATATTAAATTTATTTTTTAAGGGGGAGAGTCCACCACAGTAGCTTGCTATTGGGGCTTTCGAGCGTCGCCCGTGCGTTGCACTAAAGCGCGGGCCAGGCGTACCCCTCCATATCTAGTCCACTTTGGTTTTGCGTTTTCCACCAGCCCTCCGTGCCCCGTTCAGTTCGTTTTCACGTTTTTCACCCCCGTCGGAACATAGTTAACCAAATGTATACGCGGCTTCCCTTGCTTACGACCTTGGTCGGTCGACCGCGTGCAAACTAGAACTAATATGTATATATTTCGAGATTTTCCCATGCGTAGTTACCGTGAAGTGTCGAAGGTTCCCATGATATTGGGGTATTGACGTATCCACCGCGGGGAAAAAAGGTTTACGTATCGGACATGGAGATTATCTAAGGGAAAAAACGTATGACGGGGATAAATAAATCCCACATTGAGGAAACATGGATAGGTTTAAGCGTTAATAAGCCTCTGCTCGACGCTTGATTATTGCCGAGCTCAGTAACGTGAGCTTGTAACCCGAGTGGGGGCTCCGAGGTGACGGAACATGGACTCTGTTGGTTGGGCCGGGTCTTAGGGTCAGCTGTATGCTGGCTCGCCCTCTCCAAGTTGGGAGTCGGCTCCCCCGGCACGGCCGAAGGGCCGAGTCGACGGGGCCCTAGAGTGGAGGGGACCGCGTGAGGCTGGTTTCACAGAGTAACGAGCACCACCCGCTCTCGTCAGTGGAAGGATAACGAGCCGGCGCTGCCCGGGCCCATTGGTGCCTGTTCAGCTGAGATCTCCAATGAACCACCACCTTTTTATTTTCTTTTTCCGACCCCCGACGTGGGGTACCAAACTGACGACGGCACGGTCCGTCACGGTGGGTGAAAAACAAAGTAAAAGAGAAGCTACTGACAGAACAAGCTAAGCGGAGCCACCCCGTAGCCTCGGTGCTATATAAAAAGGAGCTTGTTATTCATAATAGCGAGCTGCAGGGAGTCTCGGGCATTGGAAAAAGACGACTATAAAAAAGTGGAAATGCGATCGAGTAAACGAGCTCGCTCCGTATGAAGCACTTTTGAAAGCGAACGATTTAAATCTAAAAGGAATAGCTAAAACCCGAGCAAGCGAAGCCATTCTGTACGGAGGAAAACGTATGGGTAAAAGGCGGTCAATTCTACTCTTGAAAAAATTATGGCCAGGCGGGCGAAGATGTTTATTTATTTAAACAGTAAATTTCGTAAGTTGGTCCCGAAAAGGCCGGCGTTTTCTACGGGTTTCGCCGCCGCAACGTGTTGCCTATTCCGTATACAGTATACTCGACCACATTATGTGGACGTAAGCCTACTGCTCGTTGGCTCGTCATGGTTTTCGAGCTACGTCCCCTGGCGGCGGCAGTATAATAATGCAGGTAATGTTATTACTCTACATTATTATAATAATTGAAGATATTAATGCCACAGACCAAACTATATCCAACGTCGAGCAAGATCGTCGGTTCCGTATACAAGAAAATCCCCGCCCAGCCACATATAATAACATAGAGAAATGTCCCACATCGACCGTGGAACAAGAGGGAGCTGAATCCTCACATATAAAAAGCCATAAGTGCGTAGGAATAAGGCATACCTTTCTCGGCCTTTTGGCTAAGATCAAGTGTAGTATCTGTTCTTATCAGTTTAATATCTGATATGTGGACCAATGGTTCACACGATATTAAATTTATTTTTTAAGGGGGAGAGTCCACCACAGTAGCTTGCTATTGGGGCTTTCGAGCGTCGCCCGTGCGTTGCACTAAAGCGCGGGCCAGGCGTACCCCTCCATATCTAGTCCACTTTGGTTTTGCGTTTTCCACCAGCCCTCCGTGCCCCGTTCAGTTCGTTTTCACGTTTTTCACCCCCGTCGGAACATAGTTAACCAAATGTATACGCGGCTTCCCTTGCTTACGACCTTGGTCGGTCGACCGCGTGCAAACTAGAACTAATATGTATATATTTCGAGATTTTCCCATGCGTAGTTACCGTGAAGTGTCGAAGGTTCCCATGATATTGGGGTATTGACGTATCCACCGCGGGGAAAAAAGGTTTACGTATCGGACATGGAGATTATCTAAGGGAAAAAACGTATGACGGGGATAAATAAATCCCACATTGAGGAAACATGGATAGGTTTAAGCGTTAATAAGCCTCTGCTCGACGCTTGATTATTGCCGAGCTCAGTAACGTGAGCTTGTAACCCGAGTGGGGGCTCCGAGGTGACGGAACATGGACTCTGTTGGTTGGGCCGGGTCTTAGGGTCAGCTGTATGCTGGCTCGCCCTCTCCAAGTTGGGAGTCGGCTCCCCCGGCACGGCCGAAGGGCCGAGTCGACGGGGCCCTAGAGTGGAGGGGACCGCGTGAGGCTGGTTTCACAGAGTAACGAGCACCACCCGCTCTCGTCAGTGGAAGGATAACGAGCCGGCGCTGCCCGGGCCCATTGGTGCCTGTTCAGCTGAGATCTCCAATGAACCACCACCTTTTTATTTTCTTTTTCCGACCCCCGACGTGGGGTACCAAACTGACGACGGCACGGTCCGTCACGGTGGGTGAAAAACAAAGTAAAAGAGAAGCTACTGACAGAACAAGCTAAGCGGAGCCACCCCGTAGCCTCGGTGCTATATAAAAAGGAGCTTGTTATTCATAATAGCGAGCTGCAGGGAGTCTCGGGCATTGGAAAAAGACGACTATAAAAAAGTGGAAATGCGATCGAGTAAACGAGCTCGCTCCGCATGAAGCACTTTTGAAAGCGAACGATTTAAATCTAAAAGGAATAGCTAAAACCCGAGCAAGCGAAGCCATTCTGTACGGAGGAAAACGTATGGGTAAAAGGCGGTCAATTCTACTCTTGAAAAAATTATGGCCAGGCGGGCGAAGATGTTTATTTATTTAAACAGTAAATTTCGTAAGTTGGTCCCGAAAAGGCCGGCGTTTTCTACGGGTTTCGCCGCCTCAACGTGTTGCCTATTCCGTGTACAGTATACTCGACCACATTATGTGGACGTAAGCCTACTGCTCGTTGGCTCGTCATGGTTTTCGAGCTACGTCCCCTGGCGGCGGCAGTATAATAATGCAGGTAATGTTATTACTCTACATTATTATAATAATTGAAGATATTAATGCCACAGACCAAACTATATCCAACGTCGAGCAAGATCGTCGGTTCCGTATACAAGAAAATCCCCGCCCAGGCACATATAATAACATAGAGAAATGTCCCACATCGACCGTGGAACAAGAGGGAGCTGAATCCTCACATATAAAAAGCCATAAGTGCGTAGGAATAAGGCATACCTTTCTCGGCCTTTTGGCTAAGATCAAGTGTAGTATCTGTTCTTATCAGTTTAATATCTGATATGTGGACCAATGGTTCACACGATATTAAATTTTTTTTTTAAGGGGGAGAGTCCACCACAGTAGCTTGCTATTGGGGCTTTCGAGCGTCGCCCGTGCGTTGTACTAAAGCGCGGGCCAGGCGTACCCCTCCATATCTAGTCCACTTTGGTTTTGCGTTTTCCACCAGCCCTCCGTGCCCCGTTCAGTTCGTTTTCACGTTTTTCACCCCCGTCGGAACATAGTTAACCAAATGTATACGCGGCTTCCCTTGCTTACGACCTTGGTCGGTCGACCGCGTGCAAACTAGAACTAATATGTATATATTTCGAGATTTTCCCATGCGTAGTTACCGTGAAGTGTCGAAGGTTCCCATGATATTGGGGTATTGACGTATCCACCGCGGGGAAAAAAGGTTTACGTATCGGACATGGAGATTATCTAAGGGAAAAAAACGTATGACGGGGATAAATAAATCCCACATTGAGGAAACATGGATAGGTTTAAGCGTTAATAAGCCTCTGCTCGACGCTTGATTATTGCCGAGCTCAGTAACGTGAGCTTGTAACCCGAGTGGGGGCTCCGAGGTGACGGAACATGGACTCTGTTGGTTGGGCCGGGTCTTAGGGTCAGCTGTATGCTGGCTCGCCCTCTCCAAGTTGGGAGTCGGCTCCCCCGGCACGGCCGAAGGGCCGAGTCGACGGGGCCCTAGAGTGGAGGGGACCGCGTGAGGCTGGTTTCACAGAGTAACGAGCACCTCCCGCTCTCGTCAGTGGAAGGATAACGAGCCGGCGCTGCCCGGGCCCATTGGTGCCTGTTCAGCTGAAATCTCCAATGAACCACCACCTTTTTATTTTCTTTTTCCGACCCCCGACGTGGGGTACCAAACTGACGACGGCACGGTCCGTCACGGTGGGTGAAAAACAAAGTAAAAGAGAAGCTACTGACAGAACAAGCTAAGCGGAGCCACCCCGTAGCCTCGGTGCTATATAAAAAGGAGCTTGTTATTCATAATAGCGAGCTGCAGGGAGTCTCGGGCATTGGAAAAAGACGACTATAAAAAAGTGGAAATGCGATCGAGTAAACGAGCTCGCTCCGTATGAAGCACTTTTGAAAGCGAACGATTTAAATCTAAAAGGAATAGCTAAAACCCGAGCAAGCGAAGCCATTCTGTACGGAGGAAAACGTATGGGTAAAAGGCGGTCAATTCTACTCTTGAAAAAATTATGGCCAGGCGGGCGAAGATGTTTATTTATTTAAACAGTAAATTTCGTAAGTTGGTCCCGAAAAGGCCGGCGTTTTCTACGGGTTTCGCCGCCGCAACGTGTTGCCTATTCCGTATACAGTATACTCGACCACATTATGTGGACGTAAGCCTACTGCTCGTTGGCTCGTCATGGTTTTCGAGCTACATCCCCTGGCGGCGGCAGTATAATAATGCAGGTAATGTTATTACTCTACATTATTATAATAATTGAAGATATTAATGCCACAGACCAAACTATATCCAACGTCGAGCAAGATCGTCGGTTCCGTATACAAGAAAATCCCCGCCCAGCCACATATAATAACATAGAGAAATGTCCCACATCGACCGTGGAACAAGAGGGAGCTGAATCCTCACATATAAAAAGCCATAAGTGCGTAGGAATAAGGCATACCTTTC
The DNA here is from genome assembly GCA_029255685.2 of Silene conica. NCBI lineage: Eukaryota > Viridiplantae > Streptophyta > Magnoliopsida > Caryophyllales > Caryophyllaceae > Silene > Silene conica. Next base: position 73,534,962 of record CM055318.2, on the reverse strand, counting down.
TCGGCCTTTTGGCTAAGATCAAGTGTAGTATCTGTTCTTATCAGTTTAATATCTGATATGTGGACCAATGGTTCACACGATATTAAATTTATTTTTTAAGTGGGAGAGTCCACCACAGTAGCTTGCTATTGGGGCTTTCGAGCGTCGCCCGTGCGTTGCACTAAAGCGCGGGCCAGGCGTACCCCTCCATATCTAGTCCACTTTGGTTTTGCGTTTTCCACCAGTCCTCCGTGCCCCGTTCAGTTCGTTTTCACGTTTTTCACCCTCGTCGGAACATACTTAACCAAATGTATACGCGGCTTCCCTTGGTTACGACCTTGGTCGGTCGACCGCGTGCAAACTAGAACTAATATGTATATATTTCGAGATTTTCCCATGCGTAGTTACCGTGAAGTGTCGAAGGTTCCCATGATATTGGGGTATTGACGTATCCACCGCGGGGAAAAAAGGTTTACGTATCGGACATGGAGATTATCTAAGGGAAAAAACGTAGACGGGGATAAATAAATCCCACATTGAGGAAACATGGATAGGTTTAAGCGTTAATAAGCCTCTGCTCGACGCTTGATTATTGCCGAGCTCAGTAACGTGAGCTTGTAACCCGAGTGGGGGCTCCGAGGTGACGGAACATGGACTCTGTTGGTTGGGCCGGGTCTTAGGGTCAGCTGTATGCTGGCTCGCCCTCTCCAAGTTGGGAGTCGGCTCCCTCGGCACGGCCGAAGGGCCGAGTCGACGGGGCCCTAGAGTGGAGGGGACCGCGTGAGGCTGGTTTCACAGAGTAACGAGCACCTCCCGCTCTCGTCAGTGGAAGGATAACGAGCCGGCGCTGCCCGGGCCCATTGGTGCCTGTTCAGCTGAGATCTCCAATGAACCACCACCTTTTTATTTTCTTTTTCCGACCCCCGACGTGGGGTACCAAACTGACGACGGCACGGTCCGTCACGGTGGGTGAAAAACAAAGTAAAAGAGAAGCTACTGACAGAACAAGCTAAGCGGAGCCACCCCGTAGCCTCGGTGCTATATAAAAAGGAGCTTGTTATTCATAATAGCGAGCTGCAGGGAGTCTCGGGCATTGGAAAAAGACGACTATAAAAAAGTGGAAATGCGATCGAGTAAACGAGCTCGCTCCGTATGAAGCACTTTTGAAAGCGAACGATTTAAATCTAAAATGAATAGCTAAAACCCGAGCAAGCGAAGCCATTCTGTACGGAGGAAAACGTATGGGTAAAAGGCGGCCAATTCTACTCTTGAAAAAATTATGGCCAGGCGGGCGAAGATGTTTATTTATTTAAACAGTAAATTTCGTAAGTTGGTCTCGGAAAGGCCGGCGTTTTCTACGGGTTTCGCCGCCGCAACGTGTTGCCTATTCCGTATACAGTATACTCGACCACATTATGTGGACGTAAGCCTACTGCTCGTTGGCTCGTCATGGTTTTCGAGCTACGTCCCCTGGCGGCGGCAGTATAATAATGCAGGTAATGTTATTACTCTACATTATTATAATAATTGAAGATATTAATGCCACAGACCAAACTATATCCAACGTCGAGCAAGATCGTCGGTTCCGTATACAAGAAAATCCCCGCCCAGGCACATATAATAACATAGAGAAATGTCCCACATCGACCGTGGAACAAGAGGGAGCTGAATCCTCACATATAAAAAGCCATAAGTGCGTAGGAATAAGGCATACCTTTCTCGGCCTTTTGGCTAAGATCAAGTGTAGTATCTGTTCTTATCAGTTTAATATCTGATATGTGGACCAATGGTTCACACGATATTAAATTTATTTTTTAAGCGGGAGAGTCCACCACAGTAGCTTGCTATTGGGGCTTTCGAGCGTCGCCCGTGCGTTGCACTAAAGCGCGGGCCAGGCGTACCCCTCCATATCTAGTCCACTTTGGTTTTGCGTTTTCCACCAGCCCTCCGTGCCCCGTTCAGTTCGTTTTCACGTTTTTCACCCCCGTCGGAACATAGTTAACCAAATGTATACGCGGCTTCCCTTGCTTACGACCTTGGTCGGTCGACCGCGTGCAAACTAGAACTAATATGTATATATTTCGAGATTTTCCCATGCGTAGTTACCGTGAAGTGTCGAAGGTTCCCATGATATTGGGGTATTGACGTATCCACCGCGGGGAAAAAAGGTTTACGTATCGGACATGGAGATTATCTAAGGGAAAAAAACGTATGACGGGGATAAATAAATCCCACATTGAGGAAACATGGATAGGTTTAAGCGTTAATAAGCCTCTGCTCGACGCTTGATTATTGCCGAGCTCAGTAACGTGAGCTTGTAACCCGAGTGGGGGCTCCGAGGTGACGGAACATGGACTCTGTTGGTTGGGCCGGGTCTTAGGGTCAGCTGTATGCTGGCTCGCCCTCTCCAAGTTGGGAGTCGGCTCCCTCGGCACGGCCGAAGGGCCGAGTCGACGGGGCCCTAGAGTGGAGGGGACCGCGTGAGGCTGGTTTCACAGAGTAACGAGCACCTCCCGCTCTCGTCAGTGGAAGGATAACGAGCCGGCGCTGCCCGGGCCCATTGGTGCCTGTTCAGCTGAGATCTCCAATGAACCACCACCTTTTTATTTTCTTTTTCCGACCCCCGACGTGGGGTACCAAACTGACGACGGCATGGTCCGTCACGGTGGGTGAAAAACAAAGTAAAAGAGAAGCTACTGACAGAACAAGCTAAGCGGAGCCACCCCGTAGCCTCGGTGCTATATAAAAAGGAGCTTGTTATTCATAATAGCGAGCTGCAGGGAGTCTCGGGCATTGGAAAAAGACGACTATAAAAAAGTGGAAATGCGATCGAGTAAACGAGCTCGCTCCGTATGAAGCACTTTTGAAAGCGAACGATTTAAATCTAAAAGGAATAGCTAAAACCCGAGCAAGCGAAGCCATTCTGTACGGAGGAAAACGTATGGGTAAAAGGCGGTCAATTCTACTCTTGAAAAAATTATGGCCAGGCGGGCGAAGATGTTTATTTATTTAAACAGTAAATTTCGTAAGTTGGTCCCGAAAAGGCCGGCGTTTTCTACGGGTTTCGCCGCCGCAACGTGTTGCCTATTCCGTATACAGTATACTCGACCACATTATGTGGACGTAAGCCTACTGCTCGTTGGCTCGTCATGGTTTTCGAGCTACATCCCCTGGCGGCGGCAGTATAATAATGCAGGTAATGTTATTACTCTACATTATTATAATAATTGAAGATATTAATGCCACAGACCAAACTATATCCAACGTCGAGCAAGATCGTCGGTTCCGTATACAAGAAAATCCCCGCCCAGCCACATATAATAACATAGAGAAATGTCCCACATCGACCGTGGAACAAGAGGGAGCTGAATCCTCACATATAAAAAGCCATAAGTGCGTAGGAATAAGGCATACCTTTCTCGGCCTTTTGGCTAAGATCAAGTGTAGTATCTGTTCTTATCAGTTTAATATCTGATATGTGGACTAATGGTTCACACGATATTAAATTTATTTTTTAAGGGGGAGAGTCCACCACAGTAGCTTGCTATTGGGGCTTTCGAGCGTCGCCCGTGCGTTGCACTAAAGCGCGGGCTAGGCGTACCCCTCCATATCTAGTCCACTTTGGTTTTGCGTTTTCCACCAGCCCTCCGTGCCCCGTTCAGTTCGTTTTCACGTTTTTCACCCCCGTCGGAACATAGTTAACCAAATGTATATGCGGCTTCCCTTGGTTACGACCTTGGTCGGTCGACCGCGTGCAAACTAGAACTAATATGTATATATTTCGAGATTTTCCCATGCGTAGTTACCGTGAAGTGTCGAATGTTCCCATGATATTGGGGTATTGACGTATCCACCGCGGGGAAAAAAGGTTTACGTATCGGACATGGAGATTATCTAAGGGAAAAAAACGTATGACGGGGATAAATAAATCCCACATTGAGGAAACATGGATAGGTTTAAGCGTTAATAAGCCTCTGCTCGACGCTTGATTATTGCCGAGCTCAGTAACGTGAGCTTGTAACCCGAGTGGGGGCTCCGAGGTGACGGAACATGGACTCTGTTGGTTGGGCCGGGTCTTAGGGTCAGCTGTATGCTGGCTCGCCCTCTCCAAGTTGGGAGTCGGCTCCCTCGGCACGGCCGAAGGGCCGAGTCGACGGGGCCCTAGAGTGGAGGGGACCGCGTGAGGCTGGTTTCACAGAGTAACGAGCACCTCCCGCTCTCGTCAGTGGAAGGATAACGAGCCGGCGCTGCCCGGGCCCATTGGTGCCTGTTCAGCTGAGATCTCCAATGAACCACCACCTTTTTATTTTCTTTTTCCGACCCCCGACGTGGGGTACCAAACTGACGACGGCACGGTCCGTCACAGTGGGTGAAAAACAAAGTAAAAGAGAAGCTACTGACAGAACAAGCTAAGCGGAGCCACCCCGTAGCCTCGGTGCTATATAAAAAGGAGCTTGTTATTCATAATAGCGAGCTGCAGGGAGTCTCGGGCATTGGAAAAAGACGACTATAAAAAAGTGGAAATGCGATCGAGTAAACGAGCTCGCTCCGTATGAAGCACTTTTGAAAGCGAACGATTTAAATCTAAAAGGAATAGCTAAAACCCGAGCAAGCGAAGCCGTTCTGTACGGAGGAAAACGTATGGGTAAAAGGCGGTCAATTCTACTCTTGAAAAAATTATGGCCAGGCGGGCGAAGATGTTTATTTATTTAAACAGTAAATTTCGTAAGTTGGTCCCGAAAAGGCCGGCGTTTTCTACGGGTTTCGCCGCCGCAACGTGTTGCCTATTCCGTATACAGTATACTCGACCACATTATGTGGACGTAAGCCTACTGCTCGTTGGCTCGTCATGGTTTTCGAGCTACGTCCGCTGGCGGCGGCAGTATAATAATGCAGGTAATGTTATTACTCTACATTATTATAATAATTGAAGATATTAATGCCACAGACCAAACTATATCCAACGTCGAGCAAGATCGTCGGTTCCGTATACAAGAAAATCCCCGCCCAGCCACATATAATAACATAGAGAAATGTCCCACATCGACCGTGGAACAAGAGGGAGCTGAATCCTCACATATAAAAAGCCATAAGTGCGTAGGAATAAGGCATACCTTTCTCGGCCTTTTGGCTAAGATCAAGTGTAGTATCTGTTCTTATCAGTTTAATATCTGATATGTGGACCAATGGTTCACACGATATTAAATTTATTTTTTAAGGGGGAGAGTCCACCACAGTAGCTTGCTATTGGGGCTTTCGAGCGTCGCCCGTGCGTTTGACTACAGCGCGGGCCAGTCGTACCCGTCCATATCTAGTCCACTTTGGTTTTGCGTTTTCCACCAGCCCTCCGTGCCCCGTTCAGTTCGTTTTCACGTTTTTCACCCCTGTCGGATGTTTTGATCAGTTCTGGAGGCGTTAATTGGCCTGAGTCTGATGCTGATTTACCTTTTAAAAAACGTAAATGCAACTCAGATACTATGGATGCTAATGTACCTGCTGTTAATTTGGTGAACATTGGGTATACAAAACCTTACCTTGTGCAATTATCTAAAAAACTACAAGTGAGTTGCGGTTCTGGTGGTGTGGGAAAGATGGTCCAGGGGTGTAATGGATTCTGTATGAATGTTAATGATATGGAATGTAACAGTTCAAGTGATTCTCCTGCTGTGGGTGGTGGTGGAATATGATTTGCGGAGGTTGGCCCTACGCAACCTCCTCGCCAAGAATGAGAGCACTCGGATGGAATTATAGGGGCCTTAATGAAACGCTCTCCCCTATAATTCCGAAAGTTAGAGGGTTGGTTTTGGAGTATAATTTATTTTGTATTTTCTTGTCTGAAACGAAATGTAATGTGGCGAATGTTTCTAGCTTCTTTAGAGGGTTGGGGTTTGTTAATACAGCAGTATATGATGATGTTGGTAAATCCGCGGGCCTTTGGTGTAGTTGGCGGGTTGGGATTAAGCAGAGACTTATTAACGCTTAAACCTATCCATGTTTCCTCAATGTGGGATTTATTTATCCCCGTCATACGTTTTTTTCCCTTAAATAATCATCACTTGAAACCCTTCTACTATTCATCGAATCAGAACTTGTAATTGGCTCATCTTGAGTAGTGTAATTCGAAGAAGAAGAGTCCAAAATATTGATGATAAGATCATTATTCTCATTAGGGCAGAGTATGGATCGGGTATCTGATCCGAAACCCTACTGCGGATCGGATACCCGATCCGAAAATCCAAAATTTTAACATCCATGATTTGATCCGATATGTTCGGATATCCGATATTTAGTATTCGAAACTATCCGAAAATTTTGGATCAGTTATACGATATCTGAGATCCAATCAATGTAAATATATATTGTCAAAACTGTAATAAAAAAGAAAAGTAGCGCAATAAAAATGAAAATGTGGGTGTGTGAATGTGGAATTGCGGATTATTGGTTTTGTTAATGAAAAGAAATTAAAATTTACGGTTTTGTAGACGAGGGTTATTTACGGTTTTGTGAATGATGGTTATTGAGTGAAATGAAATTAGCTAGTATTATTTGATATTTATGGATCAAATCTCGGATATGGATCGGATATTACGCGTATATCTGATATCCGATCCGATATTTGATATCCGATCCGATAACTTTCGGATATCGGAAATCCAAATTTTTAAGCCAGATATCCATATCTAATCCAATATCCAAATATTTCGGATACGGTTATCCGAACAAAACCACTTTTCGGATCAGATATCCATTAATTCGGATCAGATACGGATCGGATGTCGGATCAATTCGGATCATCGGATTTTTTGCTCAACCCTAATTCTCATTGCTAGTATTATTCTCCATTTCCATGTCTTCATTCCTGTCATTATTCGCGTCATGAGGGTTCCCAACATTCATAGGCCCATAATAGTCATAATAGTAGGTAACTGGTATCCCTGATGGTGGGGATCAAAGGTCTGTGAATAACCTATATTCTCGTCATCAAGATGAGCCCAATTAAAATCACCTTCAACACGATTCAATATGGCTTTATGTACATAAGTATCTCTATCAACAGCATTAGGACTAACCAGTCCATCATAATTAACATATAGAGCATATGGGTCATTAGAAGCCTGAGTAGGAAGCTGATTAGCAGACGCATACTGCCTATGATGAACCCCAGCAGAGTGTCCAGAGTTAGCATCAAAGATATAGCCACCTCCACCCCCACCCCCACCTTCATTTAAACTATTAAGAAGATCCGTATTATCCACTGCCCAGTCTGACCATTTTCAAAAAGAAGATTATCAGCAAAGGCATCCCCCTAAACGTCCTCCTACATAGCAGCCTCCTGATTAGCATTTACTTGACCACCATCCGCCACAATGTTAACATTTCCAGTACCCTGCATCACCACGTCTACAGTAATCCCCCCCCCCCCCCCCCATTCAACTCCTCTTCCCCAACTCCTTGATCCTGCGTACTAATACTAAAAAGGACAAGACCTGCGGAGGGCTGCGCTGTAACACTAAATTTCATCCCAGGATGCACTCGCCCCCCAGGGGTAGCCCCGACTCCAAAATCCACCATAAGCTCCTCCTCCAAATCTGGTTCAGAAGCTACTCCGTCATCATCACTATCAACTCCCAACCTAACTTTAGCAGATACGAACTTTGTAGTAGAGGGTGTTGCCCTAATATCTAAATTAAACATAGTGTGATTACTGGTCGCTTGAAAAATAATAAAACATTTACCCTGAGCTTTATCTAAGATCCCATTAACACTAGAAACTATCGTGGTAATAATTTCCCTGCAACACGAGCCCACATGACTCATCTTACCACAGCGTATGCAATATTTGAAGACATCTTCGTACCGGAACTGTATCCAAAGCAGATACCCACCCTCCATAGAAAGGATAAAACTCGGAGCCAATGGTTCATTCAATTGTATTCTGGCCTTAACCCGTAAATAGTCCTTTTCCCGCTTCGTAACAAACGGTTCCACTTCATAGTGGTTACTCAATAAATGACCAGCAATATTAGCAACCTCCATAGACAAGTATTGGAAAGGCAGCCCACAAATACGAACCCAAACATTAGCATGAGGAAAATGGATTGTACGCGGAATACTGTCGGGAAACCATTTTGAAAAAACCATGAACGCTCCAAAGAAGGTGGCATAGGTTTTATGCAGAAGTTCCTCCTGATCTTCACCATTCTCACATGCAAAGCATAAAGGTCCCCAAGTTTCAAAACTTCAATATGGCCCCTAGTCTTCCATTTAGTATTAATGACATCCTGAAGCTTATTTATTTTAAAAACCGGTAATCAACAAGAAACCCTAACACACAGCGACTCCGGAAGTCTCTAGTTTTCCCCAAAGTACCAGGGTCAAGACTGAAAACCGACCCGGATCTCGGAAACCTCCATGCACTCACATGCTCGGGATTATTTGGAGAGAACTCAGCATTTGGATGTGAATGATGATACCCACCATGAGAACCGAAAGGATGAAAAGCATTAATGTCTTCGTGATTGAACTGTTGTCCATATATAAGAGTCATGAAGCCCTGCATGCACATTACCCCTACTACTAGACAAGAATCTAGACGCAGTAAAACAAAGTACTATGAAACAATAAAAAAACAATAAAAAAAGAACTAGAAAATAAGAAAGGAAAGAAGAAATTAGGCCCTGTTTTTTTGGACTGAAACTTAGCTGAACTGAACTGAACTGAACTTATAGGATCTGAACTGAACTGAACTGAACTTATAGGAACTGAACTGAACTTATAGGAACTGAACTGAACTGAACTTATAGGAACTGAACTAAACGGAACTTATAGGAACTGAACTGAACTGAACTTATAGGAACTGAACTGAACTGAACTGAACTGAACTTATAGGACCTGAACTGAACTGAACTTATAGGATCTGAACTGAACTTAACTTATAGGATCTGAACTGAACTTATAAAATCCGAACTTAATTAACTTTATTTTAATCTAAATTAACTATTATTATTATTATTATTATTATTATTGTTATTGTTGTTGTTATTATTATTATTGTTGTTGTTGTTGTTGTTATTATTATTATTATTATTATTATTATTATCCAATAGATGACATTGATAAAAAAAATTAGTCTAAAACACAAGGTAGTTTAAAATATTTTCAACTTTATATATAATGGTTTGTTCATAGTTCATACATTAAACTACAATTACATTACGATAAAAATAATTCACTATTACAATTTTCTCGAACCATTTATTTTTTCTAACAATGGTGAAGAGTCTATTGATATGATATACTCAAGAAGGGGGGGGGGGGGGGGTTGAATTGAGTATACCTTCTTTTTGAATCTTCTTCGATGTGTGTAAGTTTGTATGATGATCGTTTGAGTAGAGCAAGTAATAAAGAGAGACACAATATTTTTGAAGTGGTTCAGTCTCACACTCTGAGACCTACGTCCACTATTCTCGATTAATAAAATTAGTACCAACTCTGGATTACAATTTTATCAACCCTACTCGTGCGACTTTGATGTTAGTCACAACTCTATCTAGATACCGTTAAATATCTAGCTTCGACAAATACCGTTAAATATTTGTCTTACAATGAGTACCGCTAAATACTCGTTCTATCTTACGTTAATAAGATAAAGTCTTCAATGTTTTCTTGGTGTCACAATCTTGAATGAATAAGATCAATGCTTGAGCACTTGAATCTTGAATCGGATATGACAATGATAAGCTCGATCTTGAAGAATATATGAACGGCGGTTCTCTCGATTTGCGTGTAGATATGTGTGTGTGTTTCGTGTCGTTTAATGTATCATGGTAGTCTATTTATATAGAATATGTATCTAGGTAATTCAAACCCTAGATGATTTAGGAATATTACTAAAACTAGAATACTAGTCTTTTAGTAATACTACCTTAAATCTAATCTTAATATATTTAGGAAAGATTTAATAATATACTATATGTATTATATAAGGAATCAATTTCCTAATTCATATTTAGGAAAGATCTTTATATAATAAACAATTAGTATCCTTATTAAATCAACTTCCTAAACCATGTCAAAGATAATAAAATATATTACCATAATATAATCTTAGTTAGTTTAGGACATTTAAATAAATACATAATATTTATTTAAATAAACCCTACACGATTTATAGAAACGTGACATGTTACACGTTTTCCAAAAATCGAAACAAACCATATCTTAGATTATATATTTTGACAAATAAGATCATATAAAAAATCCTTAGTTTATTTTAGTAATAAATAATTATCTCATAAGACAATTATTTATTCCTTATTTAACTTAAAGATATTTTATATAATCCTATTAAGATCAACAATTCTATTTATTAAAATAGAATACCAATTAAACACTAATTCTACACGACATAGATTTGGAAACAAACGTTTCAACTTAAACACATATATATTCCGATCATTTCTTCATGATATAGAGTTATAGCTATGGGCTATAACTAGAACCAATCTTGTACTAAAGTTATAGTTGATGAATATAACTTTAGTTCATTATGCGCGCTTGTGATCTTCTATCAATCTTCGATTTAGTCAATTCATTGACTAATATGCTTGAATCTTTTATACTTGATTGATTAGATCTTGTTACTAATATTCTGTACACTTAGCACACGATTATACATACGAGTATATAATATATAAATAGCTAGACTTGTCATTATCAAAACACAAACATATATACTATATATATATTTGAATATATGGTTCAACAAATTCCCCCTTTTTGATGATGGCAAGTCTTTCTTAGATTTCGTGTCTAAGTGTATGTTCCCCCTCAATATAATAATGGTCATTCATAGCAAAGATCAACTTAGGGTTTTTATCTTCTATCTATCTCATATCCTTTAAGGACCCTAAGAGACAATGAATTACGACAAGGAGCAAGCTTAGGCAAATTCTAATCTAAGTCGCATATTTCCCCCTCTTGACATCATCGAAAAGATGAGAACAAAGACATGAAACGACTAGAATAATATACGTACGAAGCATAAGCAAGCATATAAACGAGTCTAAAAATATGAACATAGAAAAGATCATACAAACACATACGTAATGTTAAAAGATACACAACCAATCCGAACATATTATGCCAATGGGCCGAATTAGGAATAATAGAGTATTAAGAAAAATGGGCCTGGCTAGGGTTCGGATAATATGGGCCTGGAAAAGGTAACAAATACGATGGGCCAAGGTAAAAAAAAATAAGAGGTTGGGCCGCATCAAAACAGGGATTAGGTTTGGGCCTGTTTGGGATTAAGAAATCCGAGGAAGGCAAAAGGGGATAGAGCCTCGGATTCCTAATGGGCCAGGTAATGAAATTGGGTCACAATACCAAATTTGTTTATAAGTCCACCCCAGACTTTGAATAACAACAACACAACCATTACTTCTAATGAGTCAGAAACGGATACGGATTATCAAGAGCGAGAGCTTGAGCCCGGATTCTTTGCATAAGGGTTCACGTAGTCGGGTCGGGTACGGAATTCGAGGGTCTCCAACCTATCGAGGCAACTGTTCACGTTCCTTACTTGAGCATTGAGAGCGATTTCGAAGTTAAGTACCTTGAGCGAGAGTGCTTTGACAGCTTCAAGTGCCTTAGAAGCATCCTCTCGCAACAACCCATGGTCTCTCACCATGGCTCCTCCCTGAGACGTGATGAATGAGAGACGATCGCTCATGCTTAACAACTCCGAGCATACCACCGAGACCTCTGACCCAATCTTCACCAAATGCTTATCAACTTTCTCCATCCATTCTTTCACCTCATTCTCAAATTCCCGACCCCTCTTAGGACGGCTACCCCCTGCCTCTCCACTGCTCTTCTTCCCTTCACACAACCTAATAATCGTATCCATCTTGGCTTCAAGACCCGCAAAAGAAGGGGATGGTTGTGGGGTGGGTTCCGTACCTACACTCTTACCAAACATAAGATAAACTCCATCAAAGCAAATGCCCATCAATTTCAACAAACGATCACACATACGATCTTTTGGCCTAATTCCGAAACTAGCATCATCAACAACTCCTTTCTTTAGCAAGAGCTCGGACACCCACATTCCGTATGGAATGTCGATTGTCGAGCAAAATTTCTCCTTGACAACCACACTAGAAACTTGACATATTTTGTGACAAAATAGGGATGCTAAATCGACTTTCTGACCTTCCAACCAACTGTACAACACGACTGCTTCAACACTAGCGAGTTTGTCCCTACCACCTCTCCGAGGGAGCACGGTATTCCACAAGAAATTCAAGAAAAACTTTAACTTGGGATTAAAAGATACGGTAAGCAGAGGTGTAACCTCAGTGGCATCGTCATCAAAATAATTCTTGATTTTTAGTTTCTGATCTTTAGAAACAACACTCCACTCCATTTTCGGGTCAAGATTTAACCCTTCTTGATCAATTTTGAAAATATCGCAAATATCCGACTTAGTCACGACAACATCTTGTCCATTCACGACACCAATAATACCATTATCACACTTTTTAACCGAAGCAAGAAATTGAACCATCTCAATAGGAAAAATCAACCCAGAAAAATTACTAATGTACTCCCATCCCTGAAATTTTAAGAAATCCTTAAAGAATCCTAAAGACTTCGAATTTTCGACCCATGACATCGGACAATAACGACCCGCATGTATAGCATAAGGTAGAACACGTTCGATTAACATACCTTCGTTTTTGGTCATTCGAACTCTTTCAAGACCCTCCATAGTAGCTTCAATCGAATACTCGGAAAACAGAGGACGCGGATTTCGAGATTGAGAACCCATTTCATGCATGTCATCGGAGATGGAGGAGGATGAGCGGTTGAGTTTTCGTCGTTTGCCTTTGTCGGATGGTGGTGCTGAGGCGGTTATGGGTGTTGGAGACGGTGGGGGTGACGGAGTGGGTGAAGGTGGAGTCGATTTCTTTTGTTGGGAACGAGTGGCTCGGGAAGGAGGCATGGTGGTTACGATGAAGTGCGGTGGTTTAATGGAGGTGTGGTGAGATTTTGGGCGGATTTAATGGAGGTTGTAGTTATGGAGGTTTTACAAAATTTAGGATTTTGTGGGTTTGAGGACGGTAAGAATGGTAAATGTGAGGTGAGTGGTTTGTTGGGGTAATAATTGTGGGGGGGGTGAAAGTCAAAAGCTATAGGGTAGTAGGGGGTCACGTGGCAGTTAGTGGAGTGGTTTAGGAGAATTGTGGGACGTGGCAATGGGGACCAACTCACATAAGTTGTGTGGTAATTTTGGTAAGTTGATTTTATTTTGAAATAATATTGGTATATTATTATTTTGAGATAATTTATAATATATATAAGTTGTGGGGAGATTATAATATGTGACGTAATATTATTGTGAGATCGATTGTGCACACATTCGTATGTAAACTATATAATATAAATATGATCACAAAATTTATCATCGAATACATACATACACATGCAGCGGAGTATACGGACACAGTCATATAATCTCATCTAAACCGTAGTCAATCATTGGGTTATTTTTGCTTTTAATATTTGATTAGGTGCCACCGATTAAACCAATTTCCAATCGCAAAGTCTCAAAGCGTTCTCTAGCCACTGGTTTAGTGAAGATATCTGCCCATTGTTTTTCCGTACTACAAAATTCCAATTTTATATTTTTCTTTTCAACATGGTCTCTTAGAAAATGGTGTCTAATTTCAATATGTTTGGTTCTCGAGTGTTGGGCTGGATTTTTAGATATAATAATAGCACTCGTATTATCACATAAGATAGGCACACATCCAACATCAACACCGTAATCATGTAACTGTTGTTTTAACCATAAAAGTTGAGAACATACCAGTGCGGCTGCAATATATTCTGCTTCGGCAGTTGAAAGAGCGACAGAATTTTGTTTCTTAGATCCCCAAGATATTATACATGGACCTACAAAAGTAGCAAGTCCCGAGGTACTTTTTCTGTCTAAAGAACATCCTGCATAATCCGCATCTGAATATCCTACTAGGTTAAAGTTACAGTCCATAGGATACCATAGATATAATTTTGAGGTTCCGATTAGGTATCTTAAAATTCTCTTAACTGCAATCATGTGTGATTCTTTTGGTGCAGATTGGAATCTTGCACAAACACAGACACTAAACATTATATCTGGACGACTTGCTGTAAGATAAAGAAGTGAGCCAATCATACCTCGGTAAGTAGTTTCATCTACAGACTTACCATCTTCGTCTTTGGTTAACTTCTTATCTGTGACCATTGGAGTCGGCATTGCATGAGAGGTTTCCATTCCAAATTTCTTTAGCAACTCCTTGACGTATTTTTGTTGATGAACTTTGATTCCTTCTTCAGTTTGTTGTATTTGAAGTCCAAGGAAGAACTTTAGTTCTCCCATCATACTCATCTCGAACTCAGAAGTCATCAACTCAGAGAAGTACTTGCACAACTTTTTATTAGTTGAGCCGAAAATAATATCGTCAACATAGATCTGAACGACTAGTAGATCTGAGTTTTCGCTTTTAAGAAATAGGGTTTTATCCACAGATCCTCTCTTGAATCCACTCTCCAATAGGAACTTTGATAATCTGTCGTACCATGCTCTAGGTGCTTGTTTCAGGCCATAGAGAGCTTTGTTTAATTTGAATACATGGTCCTTGAGTTTGCTGTCAGGAAATCCAGGAGGTTGTTCAACAAATACTTCCTCTTGGAGATAGCCATTAAGAAATGCAGTCTTAACGTCCATCTGAAAAAGCTTCATTCCTTTGTGTGCTGCAAATGCAATGAGTAGTCTTATTGCCTCAAGACGAGCAACAGGAGCAAAGGTTTCGTCATAATCGATCCCTTCCTGTTGATTGTATCCTTGAACCACTAGTCTGGCCTTATTTCGCACAATGACTCCAGTGTCATCCAATTTGTTTCTGAATACCCATCTAGTTCCAATGACAGTTCTGTCCTTAGGTCGAGGAACAAGATGCCAAACTTTGTTTCTTTCAAATTGTTGGAGTTCTTCTTGCATGGCAACTATCCAGTCTGGTTCTGCGAGAGCTTCCTTGATATTTGAAGGTTCAATGGTGGAGAGGAAGGAGTAAAATGAGCAAAAGTTATTTAAGCTCCTTCTAGTTTGAACTCCATCTGTCAGGCTTCCTATGACATTGTCCAAAGGATGAGAGCCTTTGTATCTCCAGTTTCTTGATTGATCATTTGCATTTCTTGAACTTGACTCGGGATCTTGACTTGTTCCCCCTGAATCCAAACCTGGGTTTATAGTAGGGTCAGGTATAACTCTGGCCTCTTCCCTTTGGTTTTGATTCAAAGTACAGCTTCATTAGCTGTAACTCTGGGTTCCAAGTTATTGGTTTGAGAGTTATCTACAGTATCATCAACTGTAGTTTCATCTCTCGCACCATTTTCTCCCAAGTTGAGTTCATCATGAGTTCCTTGAGGTTCTCCTTCTACAATTTCCATTTCAGGAGGATCTTCCTTTGATAACCTGAAATCAGGTTCGTCTAGGTTTTCCTCTATATCCTGTAATGGCTTATCGAAGACATTATTCTCATCAAAGATGACATGAATACTTTCCTCTATGCATAAAGTACGTTTGTTAAAAACTTTGTAGGCTTTACTATGATCTGAGTATCCTATAAAGATTGCTTCATCACTTCTAGGGTCGAATTTGCTTAACCTATTTTTACCATTGTTGTGAACAAAGCATTTACTACCAAAACATCTTAAATGAGATATGTTTGGTTTACGACCACGAAGAAGTTCATAAGGAGTCTTTTTAAGGATAGGTCTAATCATAGCACGGTTATGAATATAGCAAGCTGTACTAATAGCCTCAGCCCAAAAGTTTCTAGGTAGGCCACTACAAAGAAGCATTGTTCGAGCCATGTCTTCTAGGGTTCTGTTCATTCGTTCTACGACTCCATTTTGTTGTGGGGTTCTAGGGGCCGAGAAGTTATGTTCAACACCATTGGTTTTACAGAACTCAATAAAAGCATGATTTTCGAACTCAGTTCCATGGTCAGTACGGATTGTTACTAGGTTTGATTTATATTTGTTTTGGACAAGTTTCATGAGACTAACAAATTCATCGAATGTTTCGTCTTTAGAATGAAGAAAGATTGGCCAAACAAATCTAGAGTAATCATCAACTAGAACGAAAACGTACCTGGAACCACCTCTGCTTCTTACCTTCATATGGCCACATAGATCCATGTGTACAAGTTCAAGAGCTTGTTCTGTGCTTACCACTCTTTTTGGCTTAAAGGATGATCTGACGTGTTTACATCGTGCACATGTGTCACACATCTTTTCTTGATCAAATTTGATCTTTGGAAGACCTTCGACCAAGTCCCATCTTTTCAGCTTACTTAGAATAGGTGAGCTAATATGACCAAATCTCTTGTGCCATAGACATGGATCATCTAACGTAACTTTCATGCATGATAGAGAATCAGTAGGTACAACATTTAAATCAATCATATAAACATTTTTCATCCTGTGACCTTCAAGTATTACTTTACTGGTACCTTCTAAGATTATACGACATATATCTGAATGAAAAACCACTTTATTTCCTTTGTCACATAATTGAGATATACAGATAAGATTGTATTTGAGACCACTTACAAGGTATACATCATTTATAGCATGAGAGGATGAAATACCTATCTTACCAATTCCGATGATCTTTCCCTTTTTGTTATCACCGAATGTGACTTTACCTCCATCAAAGGGTTTAAGGGTTTGAAATAGATTTACGTCGCCTGTCATATGTCTTGAGCATCCACTGTCGAGATACCATAGGTTATTTTCCTTGGCGACAAACTGCACAAATAATTTTTAAAGACAGGATTTAGGTACCCAAGCATACTTGGGTCCTTTGTTGTTAGTAATCACAAATACGTCTTTCTTTTTAACCCAAACTTGTCTTACATAGGTCTTTCTATATTGGTAGTAGTTGGGTTTTGATGTTCTTGTGTAAGTTTTATTTTGGACTCTTGGTGACCAATTTCTGTGTGTAGTTTGAGGAGTTTGTTTGGTTCTATTTTTCTTTTCTTCATAGTCAAATGTCATGTCATAGAACCATCTGTGGTCAATGTTTATTTCCTCAGTTTTATCATTATCGCTATCAGAGACAGAAATAGTGTCGCTTGGAATTCCTAAGGATTTAACAAACTTAACTCCGGTTTTAAAATCTTGTGCGTGTTTCACACAGTTTTCTCGGAGGTGTCCAGTATGGCCACAATAAGTGCATATTAAATACTCAGGAAGGTCGGCATATTTCCTTCTTCTAAAGTCTCTATCTGTTGGACTTTGTTTACACTTTGAGTGATCCCTTCTTCCATAACATTCGTGACCTAATCCCATCTTCATGTTGTTGTCGGATTGTTCAGTTAGGAAGTTTAGAACGTTAGTGCTTCCTTCCCATTTGTCGTGAACTTTCCGAGCATGAAGAAGAAGATCTTTTAAGGAGTCTATTTCTTTCTTACATTCACTATGGTCAGTGTTGCTAGACTCTTTTAGGTTTTGAATGTCTTTATGGAAGTCAGACACAATTTTGGCATGTTCTGTCTTGATTTTAGATATACTGAATTCTAGATCCATGATTTTGCTTTCGAGAATCTCAACTTCTTCCAGATGAGTCTCATCTTCGACCATAATCGAAGATTCTGACTTAAGGCGCTCATTAGCCTTTTTTAATTCTGAAGTTATAGCTTCATTAGCTATAACTTTAGATTGAAGCTCTTTAATGTTGAGTTTTAGTTTTGAGGTTATAGCTTCATTAGCTATAACTTTAGACTCAAGAACCTTTTTCTCAGACATAACTGTTTCCAACTTAGCATTTGCTTCAATGCTTATTTTGGATTTCAGTTTCTTAGCTTTGGCCTTAAGAAGTTGATTTTCCTCAGCAATATCGAGGATCTGTTCTTTCAAGTCATCTAACTCAAGACTTTGTTCATGACATTGGTCTAAGGTTTTCTCAAAGTATTTAACCAACATAGTTTTAGATAAATTTTTAACTTGACTTTTGAGTTGAAGAAAATTTACCTCTTCATCGTCGTCGTCGTCTGAGTCGGATTCTACAAGGAGACACATATGAGATGCTTCACCTTCATCATTGTTGTCTGAGATTAGATCTAGGCTGACGTTGCTTAGGCACAGGTTTGCTACCTCTTCTTCTTCAGAGTCCTCGTCATCTTCAGATTCTAATTCTCCCCAGCATGATGCAAGCATTACTTTCTTGAACTCTGTTTTGGTCTTTTCTCTTTTCGACTTGTCTTTGATTTTGTCCCAGCTTGGACAGTCCTTGATCATATGATCCTGTTGACCACATTTAAAACATCCTCTTTTGAAGAATGTTTGTTTGGAGTCAGTTTTCTTTTTATCTACTGTTTTGTTGTTAGGGTTTTTGTATCTACCCTTGAAAACTGCTTTCTTAAATCGTCTTGCGAATAGAACTGTTTCGTCCTCAAGTTCCTCTTCGCAAACTTCGCTTGTGGAGGCTTGTAAAGCGACGCCCTTTCCTTTGGGATCATCATCGCCTTTATTCAGTATGATCTCGTGTGCCATTAAGGATCCAATTAACTCTTGGTAAGTGATTTTAGATAGATCACGTGCTTCCTCTATGGCCGTGACTTTAGGTTGCCATTTTTTAGTGAGGCTCCTAAGAATCTTACGAATGATATCCTATGAATCGATCTTTCTGCCAAGGTTCCGCAGTTCATTAATAATACAAGAAAATCGTGCAGACATGCTATCAATAGATTCATTCTTTTCCATATTGAAAAGTTCATATCTTTGAACGAGCAAGTCTATACGATGTTTCCTGACTGCGGTTGTTCCTTCATAAGCAAGTTCGAGACTATCCCATATTTCCTTAGCGGAACTACAAGATGAGAATCTATCAAATTCTGAGGTTATCATACCGTTCTGTAGGAGGCTCATGGCCTTAGAGTTTTTCTCTGCAATTTTGTAGTCACTTTCCACATAATCGCTTTCCATTTTTTCATAGGTTGTTCCATTTGCGGCGGCGACCAAGATCTTCTTTGGTCCAGTTTGGATGATCTTCCAACATTCCCAATCACAACCCTTGATGTAATGAGTCATCATATTTTTCCATAAGCTATAGTTTTTGCCATCGAAGATAGGGCACTTGAGATGCTTGGAATCCATTGATGAAAGAGTATATAATATAGAATCAATAGAAGGATCAAAACTCACGCAGCTAGGCGATCAAGAGCACGAGGCTCTGATACCAATTGAAGAGTCTATTGATATGATATACTCAAGAAGGGGGGTTGAATTGAGTATGCCTTCTTTTTGAATCTTCTTCGATGTGTGTAAGTTTGTATGATGATCGTTTGAGTAGAGCAAGTAATAAAGAGAGACACAATATTTTTGAAGTAGTTCAGTCTCACACTCTGAGACCTACGTCCACTATTCTCGATTAATAAAATTAGTACCAACTCTGGATTACAATTTTATCAACCCTACTCGTGAGACTTTGATGTTAGTCACAACTCTATCTAGATACCGTTAAATATCTAGCTTCGACAAATACCGTTAAATATTTGTCTTACAATGAGTACCGCTAAATACTCGTTCTATCTTACGTTAATAAGATAAAGTCTTCAATGTTTTCTTGGTGTCACAATCTTGAATGAATAAGATCAATGCTTGAGCACTTGAATCTTGAATCGGATATGACAATGATAAGCTCGATCTTGAAGAATATATGAATGGCGGTTCTCTCGATTTGCGTGTAGATATGTGTGTGTGTTTCGTGTCGTTTAATGTATCATGTTAGTCTATTTATATAGAATATGTATCTAGGTAATTCAAACCCTAGATGATTTAGGATTATTACTAAAACTAGAATACTAGTCTTTTAGTAATACTACCTTAAATCTAATCTTAATATATTTAGGAAAGATTTAATAATATACTATATGTATTATATAAGGAATCAATTTCCTAATTCATATTTAGGAAAGATCTTTATATAATAAACAATTAGTATCCTTATTAAATCAACTTCCTAAACCATGTCAAAGATAATAAAATATATTACCATAATATAATCTTAGTTAGTTTAGGACATTTAAATAAATACATAATATTTATTTAAATAAACCCTACACGATTTATAGAAACGTGACATGTTACACGTTTTCCAAAAATCGAAACAAACCATATCTTAGATTATATATTTTGACAAATAAGATCATATAAAAAATCCTTAGTTTATTTTAGTAATAAATAATTATCTCATAAGACAATTATTTATTCCTTATTTAACTTAAAGATATTTTATATAACCCTATTAAGATCAACAATTCTATTTATTAAAATAGAACACCAATTAAACACTAATTCTACACGACATAGATTTGGAAACAAACGTTTCAACTTAAACACATATATATTCCGATCATTTCTTCATGATATAGAGTTATAGCTATGGGCTATAACTAGAACCAATCTTGTACTAAAGTTATAGTTGATGAATATAACTTTAGTTCATTATGCGCGCTTGTGATCTTCTATCAATCTTCGATTTAGTCAATTCATTGACTAATATGCTTGAATCTTTTATACTTGATTGATTAGATCTTGTTACTAATATTCTGTACACTTAGCACACGATTATACATACGAGTATATAATATATAAATAGCTAGACTTGTCATTATCAAAACACAAACATATATACTATATATATATTTGAATATATGGTTCAACAAATTCCCCCTTTTTGATGATGGCAAGTCTTTCTTAGATTTCGTGTCTAAGTGTATGTTCCCCCTCAATATAATAATGGTCATTCATAGCAAAGATCAACTTAGGGTTTTTATCTTCTATCTATCCCATATCCTTTAAGGACCCTAAGAGACAATGAATTACGACAAGGAGCAAGCTTAGGCAAATTCTAATCTAAGTCGCATATTTCCCCCTCTTGACATCATCGAAAAGATGAGAACAAAGACATGAAACGACTAGAATAATATACGTACGAAGCATAAGCAAGCATATAAACGAGTCTAAAAATATGAACATAGAAAAGATCATACAAACACATACGTAATGTTAAAAGATACACAACCAATCCGAACATATTATGCCAATGGGCCGAATTAGGAATAATAGAGTATTAAGAAAAATGGGCCTGGCTAGGGTTCGGATAATATGGGCCTGGAAAAGGTAACAAATACGATGGGCCAAGGTAAAAAAAAATAAGAGGTTGGGCCGCATCAAAACAGGGATTAGGTTTGGGCCTGTTTGGGATTAAGAAATCCGAGGAAGGCAAAAGGGGATAGAGCCTCGGATTCCTAATGGGCCAGGTAATGAAATTGGGTCACAATACCAAATTTGTTTATAAGTCCACCCCAGACTTTGAATAACAACAACACAACCATTACTTCTAATGAGTCAGAAACGGATACGGATTATCAAGAGCGAGAGCTTGAGCCCGGATTCTTTGCATAAGGGTTCACGTAGTCGGGTCGGGTACGGAATTCGAGGGTCTCCAACCTATCGAGGCAACTGTTCACGTTCCTTACTTGAGCATTGAGAGCGATTTCGAAGTTAAGTACCTTGAGCGAGAGTGCTTTGACAGCTTCAAGTGCCTTAGAAGCATCCTCTCGCAACAACCCATGGTCTCTCACCATGGCTCCTCCCTGAGACGTGATGAATGAGAGACGATCGCTCATGCTTAACAACTCCGAGCATACCACCGAGACCTCTGACCCAATCTTCACCAAATGCTTATCAACTTTCTCCATCCATTCTTTCACCTCATTCTCAAATTCCCGACCCCTCTTAGGACGGCTACCCCCTGCCTCTCCACTGCTCTTCTTCCCTTCACACAACCTAATAATCGTATCCATCTTGGCTTCAAGACCCGCAAAAGAAGGGGATGGTTGTGGGGTGGGTTCCGTACCTACACTCTTACCAAACATAAGATAAACTCCATCAAAGCAAATGCCCATCAATTTCAACAAACGATCACACATACGATCTTTTGGCCTAATTCCGAAACTAGCATCATCAACAACTCCTTTCTTTAGCAAGAGCTCGGACACCCACATTCCGTATGGAATGTCGATTGTCGAGCAAAATTTCTCCTTGACAACCACACTAGAAACTTGACATATTTTGTGACAAAATAGGGATGCTAAATCGACTTTCTGACCTTCCAACCAACTGTACAACACGACTGCTTCAACACTAGCGAGTTTGTCCCTACCACCTCTCCGAGGGAGCACGGTATTCCACAAGAAATTCAAGAAAAACTTTAACTTGGGATTAAAAGATACGGTAAGCAGAGGTGTAACCTCAGTGGCATCGTCATCAAAATAATTCTTGATTTTTAGTTTCTGATCTTTAGAAACAACACTCCACTCCATTTTCGGGTCAAGATTTAACCCTTCTTGATCAATTTTGAAAATATCGCAAATATCCGACTTAGTCACGACAACATCTTGTCCATTCACGACACCAATAATACCATTATCACACTTTTTAACCGAAGCAAGAAATTGAACCATCTCAATAGGAAAAATCAACCCAGAAAAATTACTAATGTACTCCCATCCCTGAAATTTTAAGAAATCCTTAAAGAATCCTAAAGACTTCGAATTTTCGACCCATGACATCGGACAATAACGACCCGCATGTATAGCATAAGGTAGAACACGTTCGATTAACATACCTTCGTTTTTGGTCATTCGAACTCTTTCAAGACCCTCCATAGTAGCTTCAATCGAATACTCGGAAAACAGAGGACGCGGATTTCGAGATTGAGAACCCATTTCATGCATGTCATCGGAGATGGAGGAGGATGAGCGGTTGAGTTTTCGTCGTTTGCCTTTGTCGGATGGTGGTGCTGAGGCGGTTATGGGTGTTGGAGACGGTGGGGGTGACGGAGTGGGTGAAGGTGGAGTCGATTTCTTTTGTTGGGAACGAGTGGCTCGGGAAGGAGGCATGGTGGTTACGATGAAGTGCGGTGGTTTAATGGAGGTGTGGTGAGATTTTGGGCGGATTTAATGGAGGTTGTAGTTATGGAGGTTTTACAAAATTTAGGATTTTGTGGGTTTGAGGACGGTAAGAATGGTAAATGTGAGGTGAGTGGTTTGTTGGGGTAATAATTGTGGGGGGGGTGAAAGTCAAAAGCTATAGGGTAGTAGGGGGTCACGTGGCAGTTAGTGGAGTGGTTTAGGAGAATTGTGGGACGTGGCAATGGGGACCAACTCACATAAGTTGTGTGGTAATTTTGGTAAGTTGATTTTATTTTGAAATAATATTGGTATATTATTATTTTGAGATAATTTATAATATATATAAGTTGTGGGGAGATTATAATATGTGACGTAATATTATTGTGAGATCGATTGTGCACACATTCGTATGTAAACTATATAATATAAATATGATCACAAAATTTATCATCGAATACATACATACACATGCAGCGGAGTATACGGACACAGTCATATAATCTCATCTAAACCGTAGTCAATCATTGGGTTATTTTTGCTTTTAATATTTGATTAGGTGCCACCGATTAAACCAATTTCCAATCGCAAAGTCTCAAAGCGTTCTCTAGCCACTGGTTTAGTGAAGATATCTGCCCATTGTTTTTCCGTACTACAAAATTCCAATTTTATATTTTTCTTTTCAACATGGTCTCTTAGAAAATGGTGTCTAATTTCAATATGTTTGGTTCTCGAGTGTTGGGCTGGATTTTTAGATATAATAATAGCACTCGTATTATCACATAAGATAGGCACACATCCAACATCAACACCGTAATCATGTAACTGTTGTTTTAACCATAAAAGTTGAGAACATACCAGTGCGGCTGCAATATATTCTGCTTCGGCAGTTGAAAGAGCGACAGAATTTTGTTTCTTAGATCCCCAAGATATTATACATGGACCTACAAAAGTAGCAAGTCCCGAGGTACTTTTTCTGTCTAAAGAACATCCTGCATAATCCGCATCTGAATATCCTACTAGGTTAAAGTTACAGTCCATAGGATACCATAGATATAATTTTGAGGTTCCGATTAGGTATCTTAAAATTCTCTTAACTGCAATCATGTGTGATTCTTTTGGTGCAGATTGGAATCTTGCACAAACACAGACACTAAACATTATATCTGGACGACTTGCTGTAAGATAAAGAAGTGAGCCAATCATACCTCGGTAAGTAGTTTCATCTACAGACTTACCATCTTCGTCTTTGGTTAACTTCTTATCTGTGACCATTGGAGTCGGCATTGCATGAGAGGTTTCCATTCCAAATTTCTTTAGCAACTCCTTGACGTATTTTTGTTGATGAACTTTGATTCCTTCTTCAGTTTGTTGTATTTGAAGTCCAAGGAAGAACTTTAGTTCTCCCATCATACTCATCTCGAACTCAGAAGTCATCAACTCAGAGAAGTACTTGCACAACTTTTTATTAGTTGAGCCGAAAATAATATCGTCAACATAGATCTGAACGACTAGTAGATCTGAGTTTTCGCTTTTAAGAAATAGGGTTTTATCCACAGATCCTCTCTTGAATCCACTCTCCAATAGGAACTTTGATAATCTGTCGTACCATGCTCTAGGTGCTTGTTTCAGGCCATAGAGAGCTTTGTTTAATTTGAATACATGGTCCTTGAGTTTGCTGTCAGGAAATCCAGGAGGTTGTTCAACAAATACTTCCTCTTGGAGATAGCCATTAAGAAATGCAGTCTTAACGTCCATCTGAAAAAGCTTCATTCCTTTGTGTGCTGCAAATGCAATGAGTAGTCTTATTGCCTCAAGACGAGCAACAGGAGCAAAGGTTTCGTCATAATCGATCCCTTCCTGTTGATTGTATCCTTGAACCACTAGTCTGGCCTTATTTCGCACAATGACTCCAGTGTCATCCAATTTGTTTCTGAATACCCATCTAGTTCCAATGACAGTTCTGTCCTTAGGTCGAGGAACAAGATGCCAAACTTTGTTTCTTTCAAATTGTTGGAGTTCTTCTTGCATGGCAACTATCCAGTCTGGTTCTGCGAGAGCTTCCTTGATATTTGAAGGTTCAATGGTGGAGAGGAAGGAGTAAAATGAGCAAAAGTTATTTAAGCTCCTTCTAGTTTGAACTCCATCTGTCAGGCTTCCTATGACATTGTCCAAAGGATGAGAGCCTTTGTATCTCCAGTTTCTTGATTGATCATTTGCATTTCTTGAACTTGACTCGGGATCTTGACTTGTTCCCCCTGAATCCAAACCTGGGTTTATAGTAGGGTCAGGTATAACTCTGGCCTCTTCCCTTTGGTTTTGATTCAAAGTACAGCTTCATTAGCTGTAACTCTGGGTTCCAAGTTATTGGTTTGAGAGTTATCTACAGTATCATCAACTGTAGTTTCATCTCTCGCACCATTTTCTCCCAAGTTGAGTTCATCATGAGTTCCTTGAGGTTCTCCTTCTACAATTTCCATTTCAGGAGGATCTTCCTTTGATAACCTGAAATCAGGTTCGTCTAGGTTTTCCTCTATATCCTGTAATGGCTTATCGAAGACATTATTCTCATCAAAGATGACATGAATACTTTCCTCTATGCATAAAGTACGTTTGTTAAAAACTTTGTAGGCTTTACTATGATCTGAGTATCCTATAAAGATTGCTTCATCACTTCTAGGGTCGAATTTGCTTAACCTATTTTTACCATTGTTGTGAACAAAGCATTTACTACCAAAACATCTTAAATGAGATATGTTTGGTTTACGACCACGAAGAAGTTCATAAGGAGTCTTTTTAAGGATAGGTCTAATCATAGCACGGTTATGAATATAGCAAGCTGTACTAATAGCCTCAGCCCAAAAGTTTCTAGGTAGGCCACTACAAAGAAGCATTGTTCGAGCCATGTCTTCTAGGGTTCTGTTCATTCGTTCTACGACTCCATTTTGTTGTGGGGTTCTAGGGGCCGAGAAGTTATGTTCAACACCATTGGTTTTACAGAACTCAATAAAAGCATGATTTTCGAACTCAGTTCCATGGTCAGTACGGATTGTTACTAGGTTTGATTTATATTTGTTTTGGACAAGTTTCATGAGACTAACAAATTCATCGAATGTTTCGTCTTTAGAATGAAGAAAGATTGGCCAAACAAATCTAGAGTAATCATCAACTAGAACGAAAACGTACCTGGAACCACCTCTGCTTCTTACCTTCATATGGCCACATAGATCCATGTGTACAAGTTCAAGAGCTTGTTCTGTGCTTACCACTCTTTTTGGCTTAAAGGATGATCTGACGTGTTTACATCGTGCACATGTGTCACACATCTTTTCTTGATCAAATTTGATCTTTGGAAGACCTTCGACCAAGTCCCATCTTTTCAGCTTACTTAGAATAGGTGAGCTAATATGACCAAATCTCTTGTGCCATAGACATGGATCATCTAACGTAACTTTCATGCATGATAGAGAATCAGTAGGTACAACATTTAAATCAATCATATAAACATTTTTCATCCTGTGACCTTCAAGTATTACTTTACTGGTACCTTCTAAGATTATACGACATATATCTGAATGAAAAACCACTTTATTTCCTTTGTCACATAATTGAGATATACAGATAAGATTGTATTTGAGACCACTTACAAGGTATACATCATTTATAGCATGAGAGGATGAAATACCTATCTTACCAATTCCGATGATCTTTCCCTTTTTGTTATCACCGAATGTGACTTTACCTCCATCAAAGGGTTTAAGGGTTTGAAATAGATTTACGTCGCCTGTCATATGTCTTGAGCATCCACTGTCGAGATACCATAGGTTATTTTCCTTGGCGACAAACTGCACAAATAATTTTTAAAGACAGGATTTAGGTACCCAAGCATACTTGGGTCCTTTGTTGTTAGTAATCACAAATACGTCTTTCTTTTTAACCCAAACTTGTCTTACATAGGTCTTTCTATATTGGTAGTAGTTGGGTTTTGATGTTCTTGTGTAAGTTTTATTTTGGACTCTTGGTGACCAATTTCTGTGTGTAGTTTGAGGAGTTTGTTTGGTTCTATTTTTCTTTTCTTCATAGTCAAATGTCATGTCATAGAACCATCTGTGGTCAATGTTTATTTCCTCAGTTTTATCATTATCGCTATCAGAGACAGAAATAGTGTCGCTTGGAATTCCTAAGGATTTAACAAACTTAACTCCGGTTTTAAAATCTTGTGCGTGTTTCACACAGTTTTCTCGGAGGTGTCCAGTATGGCCACAATAAGTGCATATTAAATACTCAGGAAGGTCGGCATATTTCCTTCTTCTAAAGTCTCTATCTGTTGGACTTTGTTTACACTTTGAGTGATCCCTTCTTCCATAACATTCGTGACCTAATCCCATCTTCATGTTGTTGTCGGATTGTTCAGTTAGGAAGTTTAGAACGTTAGTGCTTCCTTCCCATTTGTCGTGAACTTTCCGAGCATGAAGAAGAAGATCTTTTAAGGAGTCTATTTCTTTCTTACATTCACTATGGTCAGTGTTGCTAGACTCTTTTAGGTTTTGAATGTCTTTATGGAAGTCAGACACAATTTTGGCATGTTCTGTCTTGATTTTAGATATACTGAATTCTAGATCCATGATTTTGCTTTCGAGAATCTCAACTTCTTCCAGATGAGTCTCATCTTCGACCATAATCGAAGATTCTGACTTAAGGCGCTCATTAGCCTTTTTTAATTCTGAAGTTATAGCTTCATTAGCTATAACTTTAGATTGAAGCTCTTTAATGTTGAGTTTTAGTTTTGAGGTTATAGCTTCATTAGCTATAACTTTAGACTCAAGAACCTTTTTCTCAGACATAACTGTTTCCAACTTAGCATTTGCTTCAATGCTTATTTTGGATTTCAGTTTCTTAGCTTTGGCCTTAAGAAGTTGATTTTCCTCAGCAATATCGAGGATCTGTTCTTTCAAGTCATCTAACTCAAGACTTTGTTCATGACATTGGTCTAAGGTTTTCTCAAAGTATTTAACCAACATAGTTTTAGATAAATTTTTAACTTGACTTTTGAGTTGAAGAAAATTTACCTCTTCATCGTCGTCGTCGTCTGAGTCGGATTCTACAAGGAGACACATATGAGATGCTTCACCTTCATCATTGTTGTCTGAGATTAGATCTAGGCTGACGTTGCTTAGGCACAGGTTTGCTACCTCTTCTTCTTCAGAGTCCTCGTCATCTTCAGATTCTAATTCTCCCCAGCATGATGCAAGCATTACTTTCTTGAACTCTGTTTTGGTCTTTTCTCTTTTCGACTTGTCTTTGATTTTGTCCCAGCTTGGACAGTCCTTGATCATATGATCCTGTTGACCACATTTAAAACATCCTCTTTTGAAGAATGTTTGTTTGGAGTCAGTTTTCTTTTTATCTACTGTTTTGTTGTTAGGGTTTTTGTATCTACCCTTGAAAACTGCTTTCTTAAATCGTCTTGCGAATAGAACTGTTTCGTCCTCAAGTTCCTCTTCGCAAACTTCGCTTGTGGAGGCTTGTAAAGCGACGCCCTTTCCTTTGGGATCATCATCGCCTTTATTCAGTATGATCTCGTGTGCCATTAAGGATCCAATTAACTCTTGGTAAGTGATTTTAGATAGATCACGTGCTTCCTCTATGGCCGTGACTTTAGGTTGCCATTTTTTAGTGAGGCTCCTAAGAATCTTACGAATGATATCCTATGAATCGATCTTTCTGCCAAGGTTCCGCAGTTCATTAATAATACAAGAAAATCGTGCAGACATGCTATCAATAGATTCATTCTTTTCCATATTGAAAAGTTCATATCTTTGAACGAGCAAGTCTATACGATGTTTCCTGACTGCGGTTGTTCCTTCATAAGCAAGTTCGAGACTATCCCATATTTCCTTAGCGGAACTACAAGATGAGAATCTATCAAATTCTGAGGTTATCATACCGTTCTGTAGGAGGCTCATGGCCTTAGAGTTTTTCTCTGCAATTTTGTAGTCACTTTCCACATAATCGCTTTCCATTTTTTCATAGGTTGTTCCATTTGCGGCGGCGACCAAGATCTTCTTTGGTCCAGTTTGGATGATCTTCCAACATTCCCAATCACAACCCTTGATGTAATGAGTCATCATATTTTTCCATAAGCTATAGTTTTTGCCATCGAAGATAGGGCACTTGAGATGCTTGGAATCCATTGATGAAAGAGTATATAATATAGAATCAATAGAAGGATCAAAACTCACGCAGCTAGGCGATCAAGAGCACGAGGCTCTGATACCAATTGAAGAGTCTATTGATATGATATACTCAAGAAGGGGGGTTGAATTGAGTATGCCTTCTTTTTGAATCTTCTTCGATGTGTGTAAGTTTGTATGATGATCGTTTGAGTAGAGCAAGTAATAAAGAGAGACACAATATTTTTGAAGTAGTTCAGTCTCACACTCTGAGACCTACGTCCACTATTCTCGATTAATAAAATTAGTACCAACTCTGGATTACAATTTTATCAACCCTACTCGTGAGACTTTGATGTTAGTCACAACTCTATCTAGATACCGTTAAATATCTAGCTTCGACAAATACCGTTAAATATTTGTCTTACAATGAGTACCGCTAAATACTCGTTCTATCTTACGTTAATAAGATAAAGTCTTCAATGTTTTCTTGGTGTCACAATCTTGAATGAATAAGATCAATGCTTGAGCACTTGAATCTTGAATCGGATATGACAATGATAAGCTCGATCTTGAAGAATATATGAATGGCGGTTCTCTCGATTTGCGTGTAGATATGTGTGTGTGTTTCGTGTCGTTTAATGTATCATGTTAGTCTATTTATATAGAATATGTATCTAGGTAATTCAAACCCTAGATGATTTAGGATTATTACTAAAACTAGAATACTAGTCTTTTAGTAATACTACCTTAAATCTAATCTTAATATATTTAGGAAAGATTTAATAATATACTATATGTATTATATAAGGAATCAATTTCCTAATTCATATTTAGGAAAGATCTTTATATAATAAACAATTAGTATCCTTATTAAATCAACTTCCTAAACCATGTCAAAGATAATAAAATATATTACCATAATATAATCTTAGTTAGTTTAGGACATTTAAATAAATACATAATATTTATTTAAATAAACCCTACACGATTTATAGAAACGTGACATGTTACACGTTTTCCAAAAATCGAAACAAACCATATCTTAGATTATATATTTTGACAAATAAGATCATATAAAAAATCCTTAGTTTATTTTAGTAATAAATAATTATCTCATAAGACAATTATTTATTCCTTATTTAACTTAAAGATATTTTATATAACCCTATTAAGATCAACAATTCTATTTATTAAAATAGAACACCAATTAAACACTAATTCTACACGACATAGATTTGGAAACAAACGTTTCAACTTAAACACATATATATTCCGATCATTTCTTCATGATATAGAGTTATAGCTATGGGCTATAACTAGAACCAATCTTGTACTAAAGTTATAGTTGATGAATATAACTTTAGTTCATTATGCGCGCTTGTGATCTTCTATCAATCTTCGATTTAGTCAATTCATTGACTAATATGCTTGAATCTTTTATACTTGATTGATTAGATCTTGTTACTAATATTCTGTACACTTAGCACACGATTATACATACGAGTATATAATATATAAATAGCTAGACTTGTCATTATCAAAACACAAACATATATACTATATATATATATTTGAATATATGGTTCAACAAATGGTGATGAAGAAACTGATTAATGGGAGAGTGATAATTGGTGAGGGTGAGGCCGTAGTATGATGAGTTGTTGTTTTTCGGCATTAATGAGGATGATAGTTTGGCATTAATTATAGAGTAAAAGACGGGTGAATTATTAATGAGTTGTTTTTTTATAGATGACGTGTAACGAATAATTAAAGCGAAATGTTTATATTGGTTGTTAAAAATAATACTCCGTATATAACTTTTCTTAATTGAGTTTATATGAACTGAACTTATAGGAACTGAACTGACCTGAACTTATAGGAACTGAACTGAACTTATAGGAACTGAACTGAACTGAACTTATAGGAACTGAACTTAACTTATAGGAACTGAACTGAACTGAACTTATAGGATCTGAACTGAACTGAACTTATAGGAACTGAACTGAACTTATAGGAACTGAACTGAACTGAACTGAACTTATAGGATCTGAAGTGAACTTAAGTTAAGTGACTTGAAGTCCAAAAGAACAGGGCCTTAGAAGGATATCTACACAGATGGATGACCAAGGATCATCTTATATACTGACTGATCCAAAAGCACCTCAAGAACCCTAACGTTTTTAGGTAAAGAAAGCCAGAAGTGTCAGATACTCCACCCCCCAACCAAACACCATCAGAAGCAATCATTTTAAGTATAGAAACACGAAAAGCCCTGGTACATCAGAAAAGTAGCTTAAAGTAGCAAAGAGCCAATAGAAAACGAGCGTGGCTTAGGGAAACACAAAAGTAGGAAAGATGATTATTGGAAAGTGGAAAAGCTGTAAGAGACAATAGTTATAGAAAGTTTCAGGGTATTTTTGTTTTTAATTTTTCTAATTTTTTGGAACTCCCGCAAGGAGAGAAAAATGCTCTTTAAAAACTAGAGAGAGAATCAACAAATACATATTTTTTAATCACAATTTCTCCTAAAAAAAAAAAAAAAAAAAACTCAAACGAATGGGAAGTTTGGATATTGAATAACTTGCCGTTATCATTAATAAAAATATAAAATTTTAGGGAAAGGAAGCTAGTTTCATTAATTTCGAAGTACAAAAACTTGGTGCAATCATAGTTGGAGGCAACTACATAAGGGATATTACTCGCTATCTTAGATTGTAAAAAAAATAGTTCAAATTGCCAATTTTTACCACTCGAAAAATTCTAAACATAAGGTATTGACAAAAATATTAAACAAATTTTCATTTTCTAACTTGACCGAAAATTTGATATCACATGTTCAGTATGAACTATTGACATGACTTTTAAGATGTTGCCAATCGTTCGATTTACCACGTGTGAGTAGTGTTTGTATGTTTGATATTTTCTCCACGAAACCCTAATTCTTAACATCAAGTCTCCCTTGTGATAGGTATATCTGTCGCAAGCTTGCGACAAGTTAATAACTATCTATATGGGTAGGTACAACAAAACAAAATGTTACCCTTTAGGCATTTTGCTTTGTTTTGCCCCTTCCATATGAGTAATATTTGAGTCGTTACAAATTTACGACGAATATACTCATCACAAGTAATGATTTCTGTTTCCACAATACCTGCACTTCAAAAAAAAAAACTAAACAAATGAAAGCCAAAACAATCCCACATCGACAGCGCACAAGTCATTGCAAGTAACAACGTTATATTTTCGGGTAAACCGCCTGCAGCACTAACTCACTCAGTGCGCACCTCAAGTTATAAACTTGAACCGTAGGGCTTGGTGGGCTCTCCAGACACGAACTATAATCTCTGTCCACATCAGGCCCACGATCCGTAGAAATCTCGACGGTTCCCTGTACTCTCCTAGTATGATCCGTAGAACTTTCCATGGGGTTTTTTTACTCAAGAACTAGACTTAAACTCGTGCAAATTACACGGATTAACTATTTCACATTTTATTATAATTATAAGTAACATTGGAGGATTAACTATTTCACATTTTATTATAATTATAAGTAACATTGGAGAGAGGGTATGTATTGTGGGTAATTGTTGCGAGTAATGTGATTAAAATAAGTATAAAGTATGAGTATGGTAGGGTATTGCGGTGGGGTGAGGTGATTAAAATATATATAAAAACTTTACTAAATAAGGAAATATGGAAGATATTGTGAATAGACGAAAAAGGAAATAGGGAAGGTTATGTTGAATAGGAGGGAGTAATATTTAAGATGCTTTTTAATTAATCAATTATTTTTGTTTAAAGTTAATTATCTTTAAAGTAAAGTTTTAACATAAAGTAATAAAATCTATCTACTTTTTGTTGAGATAATTTTAAATTACTAACTAACTTCTAGAGTTATATGTATTTTTTTTTAGATTGCAGTATAATTTCATTACAAATAGCGTAAATGATGAGTTGGATCAATTTGGGGGAGTAGTTATTGTCGTACGATATGTCCACTTGCTAGCTCATTTGAATGTTTACTTTTGTTTTTACTCGAGTGACTTTATACAAATCTGTTTGACATGTGAACCAAAATTATTAGGATGAAAAGATAAACAAAGTTATTAAAATTGCAGAGCCTGAATAGTTCCAAACTCGTGCTAATTATTAAGCTTGTTTTTTCATTTAGTCAAATTTGTGCAGTTTGTAAAACTATGCATAGATAAATTGAAAATTTTGAATCGTGTACTTTTAAAGCGAAATTTTTATGGTTTTTCTTTTCCATATAATACAAATTGTTAATCAATTGAATAAAGCAAAATGAAAAATGTGATCCGTGTGCGTTTAAGATGATTTAGTGGAATTGTTAATTATTGAAACCCGTGAAACTATTATATAAGTACTCCGTATATAATAATTAAAAGTGAAAGATAATGTTATATATTTCAAATTTTTTTATTAAAATGTAAGCGACATTACTAATAATTAATGTTATGTGCAAAAAATATGTATACGTAATCATTCATCCTAAACTTATCTAAACAAACAACTAAATAATTGACAAAAAGCTATATCAAACCCAAAATTTATTAAGAATAACTCGTTAAAAATAATATGCAATCACTGGTAAAATAGGTTAAAATTACTTTGTGCAACGACTCAACAAACACCATAAATATTTGGTCATAAACTCACAAATTATAGAATAAAAGGGTGTTGCATTATAAGACGGTTATTTTGTGGGAGAGTTGAACACTACAATTCTATATGACAAACACATAAATTGTTTTTCTACCTAATGAGATTATCTCACATCCAATCAGTATGTAAGTCATATTTAATGTTTACATTACTTACATTGATATAATTATAAAAATAAAGTTTTTTATTAATCATTTTATTATTAAATGTTTAAAATGTTATATAAATGGATTTTTTAATTGTGTTTGTAATCTTAAGTATTAAAAATAATAATTTTCTTTCTATACCATATAAATATTAATATTTGAATAAAATTCTTGATTAACCTTTTATCCAACCGGTTGACCTATTGGGTTTCGGTCTCAACCATAAACTCACGGGTTATTTTGGGTCAAACGGAAAGCCGCGTTGAAATTTTCTGGTCTTAACCATATACAAATAAGTCGTGTCGGAATTTGACAGGTGTACTTGCTTGTAATAAAACGGGTCAAACAACCCTCTTTAGGATAGATGAGACAAATATTTTGCTAATCTCAATGCATTTCGTTTTATAATTTATGTGAAATACTTAACCTGTTATAAGTTTAAGATAAATATACCCGTCTTAAATAAAAAACTGTATTAATATGACGAATTGTATTATTCATTGAATATAAAATTTAAAGTCTAATAATTCAATACACATTACAAATTAAGGTCATCTGAGCTACCGTAAAATGAGTCCAACCCATTTCCATTTGCTTTCCTCATGTTTTTGCCATTAGCTTTGTTTACCCTAATTATACATTTATATAGTTTTTGGCATATTTCCTCCGTCACTATATTACCTCATTTTATACAAACCAAATTCTAATGCTCCAATCATGTTCTGTTCATTACCGATCTTCTTCAATCAGCCATATTTTTGTCAAAATAATTTTATTAATTTTTCGTATTCACGTTGATCTTCATATTCTTTATTAAACTTTCTTAATTGTGTCTACATTTGATTTGAACCTCATTGCCATTTCAGTTATACGAAATTTTCTAGTATTTTGTTTTGTTTATGAGTAAGTAATAGATTAATAATTTTATTAATTGTGTCTTTATTGTTGTTTTATTTAGTTAAATTAAATAATGCCTATTTACAGTAATTATTTTCCAGATTTTAATTAAGTCATGTTTTTTGGAATTGAATAATTGTACAGTAAAGAATCAAACATTGAGAGATAGAAAGTATTATTGTATAATTAAATCTTCATAGAGAATGTGGGGCATAAAATTAGGAATGAAAAAAATCACTTTTAACTTCTTGACTTTCAAGTTT
The DNA here is from genome assembly GCA_029255685.2 of Silene conica. NCBI lineage: Eukaryota > Viridiplantae > Streptophyta > Magnoliopsida > Caryophyllales > Caryophyllaceae > Silene > Silene conica. The sequence continues at coordinate 73,499,785 of CM055318.2, read as the reverse complement.
CAACCACAGAGCGCCACGTAGGCTCTGTGGTTGTTCCTTTAATAAATAGGATCATGCAGACACCAATTGATTGTCGCATGTGATTATTCGGATTTTTAAAAGGTTTTTTTTATTAGAAACTATCACTCTAGTCAAATTTTCGATGTTCATCTGGCTTTCTCACTTGTGAGGCTCTAAATTTTCCTTCAAATTTTTTCCCTCTCTATTTTTCACTCTTCTTCCCATTAACCTCTCTTAGAATCTCCCTCTCAATTTTCCTGACTTCTCCCCATTAATTAACCTCTCTTAGAATATCTTCACTTGTGACTTTGTGAGGCTCTAAATTTCCCTTCAGATGAAAATCACAAATTATCATTTTCGACGGTAATATTTGTCGCAAGCTTGCGACGGACCAAGTAAAACTCATTCGGAGAGATAAAACAAAGCTTTTGTGGTTTTCTATGCACTTTTATTTTTGTCTTATATAAGCAAGTGAGTTTACTTGACCCGTCGCAAGCTTGTGACGGATATAACCGTCAGAAGAGAGACTTATTGAATGAAAATACCCTCTCAATTTTTCAGACTTCTTCCCATTAAACTCTCTTAGAATCTCTTCAAACTCTTTAATTGTTTATATGTCGGAGTTCAGTTATCAAGCTTGTATTTCCATACAACAAATGATTGATTATAGTCTCAACATTCGCAATCACGTATATTGGAATGCTTGTAAAATTTGCAAGGAACATATTTTCTTCTCGTATTTTAAAATGCTGAAGAATTTGATGGGAGGAAGCTTGAAAAATTAATGGAAAAATTCAGGAATGAAATCGGAGGGAAAAAATTGACCAATAGAGCGCAACTATTCACCGAAAATTTAACTAAAGTGGTGGCATGAGTTTTATTTTTTTGTATGTGTTAACAAAAAATAAAATACAAGGTAGTTGAAAACCAAAAAAATAAAGTAAGATAAAATAATTTATTTGTTCATACATGTGCATAAATATAAGGTAGTTTTTACTAAAAAACCCTTTTTAAAAATATAAATCTTGAATCTATAATATACTTCAAAATATAAATCTTGAATCTATCTTGACTCTATAACGTTTTACACCCTTATAAAACACTTTTATCAAAATTTGCCCCCATACTCTCATTCCGGTGTAAAGAAAGAAAAATAATACGTCAGATTTTAAAATTAACTCATAATTTTGGACGAAAATGCCCTTTTACCCTTATCTCTTTCTTCCATCTCTCCCTCTCCTTAACTAGTTTTATACCCGTACAACAAATGTACAGTTCTGTTTTAAAATATTGGTTACGCATAAATATGTGACTAATTAATACAAATATAATTCAAAATAAAAATTAAGTAGATAATATATAAATTATTGTAAATCATGAATTACTAAAATAAACCATTTTTTTGCTATAAAGTCCGACCTATTTCATTACTAAGGTAAAAGGCAAATTTTATTTGTTATGGTTTCAGAATTAACGGATTTTTTATTAGAAATATTGATCCGTTTTTTTTTTATTACCTACGTGTGTGTTCTTTATAACTGCCAATTATTTGATTATTATCAATATCGTCTCAAATCTCCTATGAGTAGATATACATGAATAAGATTATTTTGCAGTTTTTTTAGCATAATAAAATTATAATTTTCAGATTTTCAATTTATTTCCAATATTTTATTAGTATTAGTATTATAATTAGTATTATCATTAATCATTAATATGCAACCTGATTAATAATATCCTCACCTGAATAATTTTTAGTTGACTTTGAGTTATTTAGGTTGGAATTCCCGTTTTGTTTATTTTTTGTGCTGATTTTCAGTTTTTCCTAATATATAGGATTTTTTTACGACATTGGCGAAAACGTAATAATTTTGATATATATTGGGCCGTTGTATATCGTATTTTATTTTGTTTGCTATCTTAATTTGTATTTGATTTGATTGGAAAATTGGAGAATATAATGTAATTTAATTTTTAGACTGTAATTATTTTTCGTGTTTGTATGTTTTTGTTTTTCGGATTTGATTTTTGGACCGTTCTATATCGTATTTTATTGAAACGTTGTATACTGTTATTTATATTTTCGATGAACAATAATTTGATGGTATCGTATTTTATTATGACAATGACGAAATGTAATACTGCAATCGATTACGTAATTAGGAATAAGAATTCAGAATTTAGGAGAGAGGAAAATTAAATCAAATTAAAAGTTAGTGGGTAGTTTTTTTTTTTCTTATTTCAATGAACCAATCAGAATGAGTTAAATTCTACTCCTCTTATAGTGATAGATACTATCAAATATGAAGTAGCATTTGAGCAGTTAACAAGTTATTGTCGGTTTTGATCAACAACAACGAACGACGAAATTGGTCAAACTAATATCCAATTTCACCTAACATAAGATAAAATAAGATAAGAGTATGAAATTGAATTTTGATACACCGATAAATCAGAATAAGGGTGTAAATTTTAATAGACATGTTTTATAAGGGTGTAAAATATTAAAAATATTTTATAAGGGTGTAAATTTAGAAAAATTACTATTATAAATGGCTAAAAATTAATCGTTCCTTAACAATATAAATCTTGAATCTATAATATTGTAGACTTCTAGTAATGTCTAACAATCAGCTTGGAACAATACACATCCAGGTTGTCTAACATTCAAATATCAATCAGTTTGGAACAAAACACATACAATGCACATTCAAGTTGGGTTGGAATTTTAAATGTCGCATATCTGATTGGATCCTACCCGCTTTAACCATTTCGAGTGACCTAGTTGCCACCCCTACAATCCATACAATATACTTAAAAAGCTACCTAATACATAAAATTTTGTTCTATGTGACATTCCTATAATTAACATCTACTTAGTACTACGTATTTGATTGAAGATTATTTAGTTAGTGACAATATAACGTTGATGGATAATTCATTAATTCTTACTAAAAAATACAAAATGATAAATTAAATTAATTAGTAGTCTTATCTCATATAAGAAAGTGACAAAGTGTCGATCTATATTTTAGTTTTAGTTTATATAGAAAATTATCGCCATCTTCAGTTGAAGCGACACAATGGTGAATTCTATTCAACACTATCATCATTAAACTCATCACCACGTATTAAGATGAAATTATAATAGTGAGAAATGAGCGGCATTACAATTAAATTAAATTAAAGAAACTTAAAAAAAAGTGATCTTAACTTTAAAAAATGGATATATTTAATAGTAAGTCTTTCTTGTAACATGTATATTCGTAAATTTTAATGACTCAAGTTTTCCCATTTAGATATATAAAACAAAGTATATATAAAAAATTTCAAATGACTTTCTTTTTCAACTTAAATGAATAATACTCAGCTTAATTAAAAGTTACCCATTATTTAATTCATTTACGAAGTTTTAGAAGCTACCCAAATATGGTGGTACTCTATCACATTATTAATTTATTACAAATATAATGTTAAGCAATGAGAATTTGTGAATGTTATGGTTTATTAAGGGGGTGCAAAGACTTACCCAGTGACATTAGTGTGACTCCAATTATCATCCCTCATTATTTACTGCTCATGAACTCATTAATATGAATTGAGTACAACAACGTACTATAAAATATAAACAAAGCAAATGTCTTAAAAGCATAAATTTAAGTGGCATTCGTAATTTTCACGGGGCACAAAATTAGTTAGTCTAATCATATAGTTTGGGTTATATAATACAAATTTTCAAACTAACAGTTTTATGTTAAGAGATAATCATTTAATCTTTCATATGCTTGAGCTATTTTTTGTCTTCTTATTTGTCTAATTTTTCATTTTTGTTAGAAAATTTAAATCAAATGAAAATAAATGAGTGAAACGGAAATAATATGACCGTTTGTGGACGTAAGTAACTAAATGCTTGAACTATCCTATACTGTAATGCACAAATTACGAGTTTCCTCATTAACTCAGCATATGATTATTTATCCAAAGAGATCAACCATATTATTTTGTAAAAAGAAAAATATGAATCATGAACGTAAGTTATTCTTAGAAGGAGAATTATTTGTAATTTGTAGCGTCTTGTTTAGTTCGGCTTTGAGCTGATCTCACGACTTTCATCCTTAAGTTTTGACATATGTCGAACTCTAGTATAAGGACCTCTATTTAAGCAAGTTTACGCTGCACAAGATTATCTAATTGTTACGAGTTATCGTAGAAGAGAATTCTTTTTATCAATAATAGTACAAATGCAATTGCCTCCCTCTGCTCCTATTCAACCGCCTTCGAGGGCCACAATGGTCGCCACTTTTCCGATACTACAATCGAGCAGTGCACCCATCTCTTCATTCATGGATGGGGAAGATGTTCGGTAGGATGATGTACGCTTTTTCTTAGCTATTTGATATCAGGGTAGTTGGATTAGTTATATATACAAAAGCATAAACAAGCCATCATCCCACATTAGAAAAGTGCAATATGATACTCATGTTTATAGGTGTGCAGCACATAGTAATTAGCACGACCTTACTTGAACAGGATTTGTTCTATAGGCTCATACCTCTGTATTCCTGAGATCTACAGAGGCAGGAAACAATGTGGTTGATGAACCAATAGCCATGTGATCAGAGTGTGATTAACTGCTGCCAGCGATCAGTAGGTTGCTTGGTTCGCTGTTTCCCTAACCCGTTACTAGGCTTGGGATGGTCACATGGCTGTCTGACACACACTTTTATTTTTTACTGTTTCTCGTCCCTTACGTCTTCCTTATTCCAACGCTTCGATCGAATAGCCTCGTCTTCGACTCTTTGGACTAGGCGATATTTCAGAAGATTAAAATAGCAACTGTGCAATTGTTTTGCATGGTTTGACGATGTAATAGTGTTGTGGAATTATTAAGATATGAGTAATTTTTTTTCCTTTCCACGGTATGCAAAAATATAGGTAACTTTGTATCATAATCACGGCTGGAAGAAGGTAAGTTAGCTTCTATCCCACATAAAAAGAACAGATATGGGAGTTGTGATTTATAAGTGACTACTTGTGTAATTTCACTAATTTTTCAAAGGTACTCTTCTCTTTCTTAAGCTTATATTAGACAACGTTTTACAAGTAGTTCTCATTTCGAGTTTTTGTACTACACCTTAGGCTCGAAGCAGGGGCGAACCCAGGATCCTATGAGTGGGGTAGCGAATATATATAGCTCAAAATTAATATTAAAATTTAATAAAAATGTAGTACGATATGTGTTATATAAATATTACATATATAAATTCGCAACGATCAATTTAATCGTTCCCTACTCTACGACATATGGCTTCACATTTTCATTTAATAATTTTGCGGCTTGTTTTTAATTTATATTTTTAAGAATATTGTGAGTCTTGTTTTGAATTTCATAAACTATATAATGGTTAAAATTGAGTTTTTTTAAAAAAAAAAATTATATCACAAATTGTTTTATAGGAGTGTCTTATAGTTACAATCCAAAAGCCCAAACAATTGAACTTATAACTTATTTTTTTAATCAAATAAACAAAAACCCCAAAAAATTAATTAAAAGATTCGTATTTTGTAATTTTTATTTTGATAGCCTATTTCCTATTGGGTCAGTCTTATGTTGTTACAGTTCTATGGAAGAAAATATATATACGCATCTCTTCTATTGGACCAGTCTTATGTTATATGTCCTTAGAACACACATTAAAAAACCGTAAAAACAAAAATAATTATTGTTACGAAAAAAATCCTAAAGCCAAAGACAATAAACAACTACTATTTTGAAAGTTTAAAACAAAAACTAGGAGTATTTGATAAGAAGAGAATCAAATTAGACTATGTGTTATGAAATATTATAGTATAATATTATATGGATGTCCATATTTTATAATATCTTAGAGTGTTTTATCTTATGGAAACTCTACCTCATTGTATATGTATATATACCCCTCATAATGGAATGAGAACCTACTTTTGTCTCTCTTCCTTTCTCTCTATAACTCTCTCTTGTCTTTATTTCACAACACGTTATCAGCACGAGTCTCTACGCTAATTTTTTTTTTAACTTATTGAGAAAGAGTATGAGAAGGGATAAGTATTAAAAGATAGTTCTTCTAAGGAAGTAAGTTCATCAATAGTATTGCCAAAGAATATAAGATGTCCTCAAGGAACTGTCATTGTTAAAAGGATCAAAGAGGAAGATCTTATCGCAAATAATATGATCTCATTGTCCCTCAGAAAAGTCTACACGACTAATTACGATTCCTCAATTTCCGATCCCAACGATGATGCTCCTAAGGCCGCAGGCCAGCAGACTGGATTAATGAAAACATTTGTTAAAACAAAGGGAGTGGGTGGTAAGATTAATACATGGGATGTGGCTGCTACACAAAGCCAATCCATACTTGGCTCTATTTTCGTTACCACTGCCGATGGCTCGACTTATAATCATATACAAGCAGGATGGGCGTCAGATTCCTCTGCGCTTCCTTGCAAGTAGCATTCACAATAAACCAATTCTAAGTCGGCCTAGAAGTCTTTGCGGTTATCGAATATAACAAGAAGACCGGGAAGTAATTGGAATTGGTAAAGATCGACAAGGATCTATTCTACTATTCTCAATTGAATAAGGTACGTTTTCTTGCACATGTTATATTGGTTAATTGTAAAACTATAATTATGATTTTGGTATGTATAGTCTATTAAAAGGATTTTATAATGTGTATGAGATTATTATATCATATTATTATGGAATTGAAATTTCATAGGAAATACCTTTTGAAAAAGGACATATCAATATCATAAAACTTTGGATTTGGAAGTTCCAAAAGATTTATTTTACAATGATGAGGGATATGTCCATATATTATGACTTTGACTTCAGGTTCAAAGTTTTAAAGGGGTGTAAATTTGACACCGTCTCATAAGGGAGATATGTTTATATTATGACTTTGACCTGAAGTTCAAAGTTTTAAAGGGTGTAAATTTAACACTGTCTTATAAGGGAGATATGTTTTCACCCGAAGTTCAAAGTTTTAAAGGGTGTAAATTTAACACCGTCTCATAAGGATAATATGTTTATATTATGAAGTTCAAAGTTTTAAAGGGTGTAAATTTAACACCGTCTCATAAGGATAATATGTTTATATTATGAAGTTCAAAGTTTTAAGGGGAGTAAATTTAACACTGTCTCATAAGGGAGATATGTTTATATGACTTTGACCTGAAATTCAAAGTTTTAAGGGGTGTAAATTTAACACTATCTCATAAGGGAGATATGTTTATATGACTTTGACCTGAAATTCAAAGTTTTAAGGGGTGTAAATTTAACACTATCTCATAAGGGAGATATGTTTACATGACTTTGACCTGAAATTCAAAGTTTTAAGGGATGTAAATTTAACACTATCTCATAAGGATGATATGTTTATATGACTTTGACCTGAAGTTCAAAGTTTTAAGGGGTGTAAATTTAACACTGTCTCATAAGGGAGATATGTTCATATTATGACTTTGACCTAAGTTCAAAGTTTTAAGGGGTGTAAATTTCACAATGTCACATCAATACAATATGACTTTGACCTGAAGTTCAAAGTTTTAAAGGGAAAATTTAACACCGTCACATCAATACAATATATTCATATTGTATTTTGGACTTGAAGTTTCATAGGGAAACACCTCATACTATCTTGGGCCTGAAGTTCCAAAAGATTTATTTTAAAAAGATGGGGAGATATGATATTCATATTGTATTTTGGACCTGAAATTCATAAGTTTATAATGTATAAGGCAAGTGGCTAAAAGTCCACATGAAAGCTAGTGGCATTTGAGTTTTAAATGAATAAAACGGTTTTATTTAAGGGAAATTATTTCAAAATTGATTATTGTTCACCTAAAGTTGAACAGTATAATGAGATTTGAAATTAGATCCATTCTTGGAAGTGAATGTGACATCTCATAAAGGGTCTTTTGGTGACAGAGATCGGAAACATGTAATAACAATAATGAGAATAGTATAATGAGATTTGAAATTGGATCCATTCTTAGGAGTGAATGTGACATCTCATAAAGGCTCTGTTGGTGACAGAGATCGAAAACATGGCATAATAAAAAAACCCAGTAAAAGGACACATCATATTATTTTTGAGTCAAAATTCATTTCATTTAAAGTAATGAAAGTCGGGTGAGACTCATATATGCTCGAAATTTGATACGATAAAGCATAAATTATTATGGGTTGAAATTTTGACATTCACACTATGGCCTGAAGTTCATAGCGTTTGCAAATAATGAAATTATGGCTCGAATTATGACCGGAAGTTCATGAATTTTACAAATATTAAAATTGTGGCCTGAAGTTCACAGTGTTCGCAATTTATTTTTGTATACGGTGATACATTTTATGTATTAAAACAAAAATAAAGTCGGGATTTATTCATGAATGTCAAAAAACTCATAAATTATGGCATATGGGATTTTGCAATGATGCAATATACTTTTCATTTCACTCATATAATGTAGTCTTGAAGACACATATCGTGAAAAAAAAAAAAATGTTTTGAGTAAAATTATTATTTATTGGGAGTAAATTATGTCAACGATAGTCCTTATATATAAGGACGCGGTGTGTTTATTTTGAAACACTTATATTCATATCAAAAGTGGATATTTACTATACTCTTGAAAGAAAGAGGACGTGGTGTGTTTATCTTGAAACACTTGTATTCCTATCAAAAGTGGATATTTACTATACTCTTGAAAGAAAGGTGTTAGTGTGATGCTCATAGGGCATTATGAGGTAAATTGTCGGAAAAATACAAGTAATTTTTAAGTTGTTGGAACCTTTGTGGTTAAGAGAATAATTGATTTGTAAGTTAAATTATGATCAATTTACATATATAATAATTATCATGTTATACGACACATTAAAGGATGTGATAAACATGAGTATGTCATCATTGTATATGTTGACGATTATAATTATTGGTCATTTGAGAAAACTCAAAGAGGAATATATTTCCTATTGATGAGTCTTGCCTACATATATGGGACACTTCTTGTGTCATTTGTCACATCAATTATCAGGTTGAATAAAATATTGCTGACAACAAATTTAGCATGCGAAATATAGTCAACTTGGGGTGGCGTGTGATAAGTGAAATTATTGAGACACAGCCGGTTCTTATTAAAGTTTGCCATGAATTAATTGTGAGCAACTTAGAAAGTTGACATGGAATAATTCAGATGTGACATATTAAGGCCATCCGGGTTCTTATTATACCCGCTCCGATAAACCTGAAGTTTATCCTAAGGAAAATATAAGTGCTGAAACTCTTTCGTGTAAATTTATTAAAAGCAAGACGTTACACGGAGATTGAGTATATTCGATATTTGAGATCTAACAACTACTTGGAGTGTAATAAAGAACGTAAATGTTCATTTATGGATTGCCATTATTTAAAGGGGCTTGTAGCCACATAATGATTTTTCTAAGTAGTTATTGTGTGGTAATCACAACTTATTATATGAAATCGTTAGTCTCCAAATTGGGCATTGTGATTCAGCACATTTATAATCCAACTGCATTATAAGGTTATTATACAAAAAATGCCAATATAAATTCTCATCGGTGACATGAGACATTAAGGTCTAAAGTGGTTATGGTTTTTACCACCTTAGGGGGAGAATGATAAGGAAAAGCTGGTAAAAACAAACAAGTATATTATCCCCAACTGGACATCATGTTCAGCGGTTTGTTTCAAATATGAAATACATCACATAGAGGTTCTTGGAATTAAAATGATGATATTCATTTAATAATGAAGATGTATTAATAATACCACTTTGATCATCTTATCAAAAATGTGATATGTTCATACAATGAAATCTATGATTTAATTATAGCCAGATAGCCCTATATGTGGTATAGCGAGCTATAAATTAGTCATATGGTGTAACGAAAATTAGATTCTTGCCAGTTTGAACAACAAACACACAAGAAAGGTAGTGTGAAAGTCATATCGGTTCAAATATTTTCAGTAATAAGAAAATGGCAAGCATGAGCAGTTGGTACTCTTACAGAGTAAACAAGTTTGGATGTCCCGGAAGTGACATAGATATCTGAATGATAATAGATGGCCTATATAGAAAAAGAAATGGTACCGTATATATTCAGATATCACTTATTCAGTACTGACAATATCACGAGATATTGAAATTGTATCGATATGGTTAATGAACCGATATGCAATTGCGCGCGGAGTTTAATGGACTAGATAATGGGGATCTTATAAATAAGTCCAATTTTATTGTCGACACATAATCAATGATTATGAATGAGCTCATGGACCGGAAGTCCATTTATTGACCGAAGTCAATTTAAGTTATGAATTTTGGAAAACAAAATTGTACAGTTTGCATTATCGAGTCATCATGTGCATTTCGAGATTTAGTTCATCATTGCATTTAGTTTTAATATTTACATTATTATTTGTTTTAGAATGTTGAATATAATTAATTACATATCATATGCATGCACGTGATTAATTATATTGTTATTATTTGATAAAATGTTTAAAAGGAGAAACGTTATCATATGAGATACTGTAACGAGGATAACTCCTTATAGGAGCCTCTTATAAATGATCATCAAATGGTGATGGTTTATTGAGTTTTGGGAACTCGGGATTATATATGAACCTCTGCGACACGATTGAAAGGTTATCGTGATTATTTCCAAAATGGAAAATTCAAACTCATATAGAGTTACTTCAAGGAAACTATTATTATCTCAACTTGAAGTTTGAGCATATGAGAATATTATTTAATTGAGCTTTATGCTAAACATGCAAAATTATTTTATGGCCCAGAAGTAGTATAACGATTGGAAAATATTGTAGTTAAAATCTACAATGAGGATGTCAATCAATAAATATATGGTTTAGCAAAGAAAATAGCTCAAAGGTATTTGATGATTTATTCAATAATTATCGCATTGATTCTCCTTAATACAAGGAATTAAGGAATGATGGCTACACTCTTTTTCCCTTCGACTAGGTTTTTTTGTCCCAACGGGTTTTTCCTGGCAAGGTTTTTAACGAGGTAGCAATATAAGCGCATTATTACGCTATAGTCATGATCGTCATTATTGTTGAGATGACGGATATTTTCGACATATAATGTCATGTCGTTTTTGTGGAGAAGAATCATTTTTGTGGAAGTATCAATTGAAATGAAGATCCAAGATTTGTTATGAAATGATTATATCCAGAGTGTGAGTTATCAAAGAAATGTGATATCGAAACTGTCATGGATTTCTATTGACCGGAGATTCAAGTCTATTAACTACAATGGGTATTATTTCAACGATCGAGAAGTTATATCAAAGCATGGATCATTTCAAAATTTATCAAGTTATGTCATCATCAGGGGGAGTAACACGCGCTGTACTCTTTTTCCTTAGCTATGGTTTTGTCCCACTGGGTTTTCCATAGAAAGGTTTTAACGAGGCAGTTTTGCTATGCGTGTTTGAAGATTAGTGTACTCTTTTCCTTTACTAGTGTTTTCCCACGAGGTTTTTCTAGGAAGGTTTTTAACGAGACATCTTCTTCAGTGATGGACATCCAAGGGGGAGTGTTATGAAATATTATAGTATAATATTATATGGATGTCCATATCTTATAATATCTTAGAGTGTTTTATCTTATGGAAACTCTACCTCATTGTATATGTATATATACCCCTCATAATGGAATGAGAACCTACTTTTGTCTCTCTTACTTTCTCTCTATAATTCTCTCTTATCTTTATTTCACAACACTATGAGAATAATGGCAAAAATTTAAAAATAACAACATAGCTTGTCATGGGATTCAGGAGTATTTGATAAGAGAAAAATCAAATTAGACTATGAGAATAATGGCAAAAATTTAAAAATAACAACATAGCTTGTCATGGGATTCGAACCTCTGATCAAGTGCACACAGTTCACCTCTTTATAATCCCTCAACAGTCACCACTGCTACACAGAACTCACAATGATAAATTTTGGTCTTTAGTTTTACTTAACTTTTCATAACCGCGCTTAAATCTGGGGTTGCAAAACGATTTCTTCTTAAACGATTTTCTTAGGTTCGGGGTTGCGCCTACTACCCTATGCTACTCATTGGGTTCGCCCATGGCTCGAAGGTTGTGTATCCCAGGGCGTTAGTGGCAAACAAGTCGTGTGTATTGAGTGGGACCGCTCAATTTCAATGAATCCACGACTACTCTTAAATCTATCTATATCCCGTAAAATTTTCCTTTCATTATTACCTTAATAGTTATACCTCCTACACCTAATTGAAGCACACACATGGGTTTAGGTGAACTCGCTTAGCTACATAAACGACAAATATTATCTTCGTCCAACTCATTTTACGTATGATTTAAATTATCTTATTCTTTTGTGAGGAGTACTAGCATGAATCTCGTGCATACATGCGTCGTGTTTATAAATCTTTTAGTTTATAGTAATGTATTATTTTTAAATTTAAAATTATATATTATTATTTTTTCATATTTTAATATGAGGATAAAAAATCCGAAATATAAAACTAATCGAAAAATTAAGTAAAGTCAAAAAATTTGTATTTTTGATGAATGTTTTTACCCAAAACTAATGATGTCATTTTATTAATTTTCCCAAACAATTTAAAAGAACTTTTTATCACAAAATTAATAATGTCAAATCATAATTTCTTATACGAATTCAGTATGTGGAATTTTTTTATACGAAACTAATACTTTTTAGAAAATGGTTTTTTTTGTCAAACACAACCTTTAACAATTTTTTTTTCCTAACACGACCTTTAATGATTTTTTTTGTCAAGCACGATACTTTGGCCGGAGCTTGACCACTTGCATTTAGGTGTTAACACTTAGCTTAAACGTCACAAATGAAAATTACCCTTTATTTAATTCATTTAAGAAGTTTTAGAAGCTACACAAATATGGTTGTACCTGTCACTAGAGTTGGACAACGTAGCGGCCCAGCCCGGCCCGGCCTGGCCCGGCCTGGCCCGGCCCTGTTGCGTGGGCCAATTTTTATAGCCCACACAGGGCTAGGGCTGGCTAGCCCAGCCCGGTAGCGAATAGGGCCAGGGCCAGGGCCGGATTTTGTTAGCCCAGTCCTGTTCGCAGCCCTGTGTGAAATTCAGCCCAGCCCTGTTCCCAGCCCGTCCCAGCCCACTAATAAAACCAACATAACTAATATAAATACAGCCCACAAACACAACTAGCAACCCTCCAGGGCTGGGACAGGGCTGACTTTTCCTGGCCCGGCCCAGCCCAGCCCATCCCTATATTATTTTAGGGTCGTGCTCAGCCGACCCAACCCATTGTACAACTCTACATGTCACATCATTAGTGTATTACAAATATAATGTTAAGATTTATTAAGGGGAGCATATACTTACCTAGTGACCTTACAACGACTCCAAATATTAACCCTCATCATTTACTATATTAACTCATAAATATTTAATATGAATTGACGTAGAACAACGCGCTATAAACAAAAAAAAATGTCTTAAAAACATAAATTTAAGTGACACTTGTAATTTTTCACTAGGCACAAAATTAGTTGGTCTAATCATATATTTTGGGTTATATAATACGAAGTACAATTTTTCAAAGTAGTGGGTGGTTTTATGTTAAGAGATAATCATTTTATCTTCATATGCTTGAGCTATTTTTGTCTTATTATTTGTCTAATTTTTTATTTTTGTAAGAAAATTTAAATGAAATGAAAATAAACGAGTACCGTTTGTGGACGTTGATTAAATATTTAAATGCTTGAACAATCCTATGTTCTAATGCACAAAACATGAGTTTCCTCATTATCTCAGCATATGATTATCCAAAGAGATCAACTGTATTATTTTGTGAAAAAAATATGAATCATGAACGTAAGTTATTCTCATAAGGAGAATTATTTGTAATTTGTACCGTCTTATTTAGTTCAGCTTTGAGCTGATCTCACGACTCTCATCCTTAAGGTTTGAGAATGTTGTTGTTATGGACGTATGTCGAACTCTAGTATTAGGACCTCTATTTAAGCAAGTTTATCATACATAAGATTATCTAATTTGTTACGAGTTATCGTAGAAGAGAATTCCTTTTGCCAATAATAATATAACAAAGCCTCTCGGCCCAAACCAAACGCAGCTCCAAACTGGCCCAAGTTCTAAAGCAATCTCATAGCCGTTATGGAAGATACTCAAAGAATAAGTTAATATATTATTCTTTCCATAGAAGGCAATAATCAAAGGCAGTGTACATAGTTTTCCTTATCTAGCTTAACATGTACTTTTGTATATATAGTTTGTATCCATAAGTTTGGCAGTAACAATAATAAAGATAATCTTTCCCATTCTCTATGTTCAATATGGTATCAGAGCAGTGCGGTTTATTTTGGTCAGGCTGTTTATGAGTACGAGTGTCGGATCGATTATCACGGCTATTATCACGACTATTGGTACGCGGGTAAACACGGGTGGCGTAGGCCATAGGTTCGGGAGCAGAAACAGGTTTGGTCAGAGTAAGCGTACGAACGCCTTCCTCTTGTTTAAGACGATTATAAATTTGATTAAGAGAGGGAAGGGGTTCAGTGCCAATGATATGAGTGCGAGCAACCGAAAAACGACTGTCTAATCCCATAAGAAACTGACGAATACGCTTTCTATTGCGACGAGTAACGAGAGTACCAGAAAGATTACACTTACAGCCCAAACAATCACAAGAGGGTGGCGAGTCGGCTTCGGCAAGATCGTCCCATAGCTTCTTGAAACGGCCGTAATAGGCCATAATCGTTTCTGAGGCGCCTTGCTTGCAGGCTCCAATGTCCGCATCAAGCTCGTATAAACGGGCTTCATTCACCTGAGCAAATCGCGCACGAAGATCATCCCAGGGGGGTTTGACTTCGTCACGATAGGAGATGGTGGAGCGAAGATCTTTCTCAATAGAATTTAGGATCCAAGAGACCACCATGGTATTCACTGAATACCAGTGACCAATATCATCAGAGTCAGGATCAGGTTTCGGAACAGTACCAAGAATGAATTCCAGTTTGTTTTTAGCCCGTAGCGCAAGGCGAAGAGCTTTCGACCATTCTTCAAAATTATCTTCGTTGAGAAGAATATCGGTGATGTGAAGACGGGGATTATCATTTGTAAAGATCGTAAGTGGGGTGATTTTTTTCGTTTCAACAGTAGGGTCAATTTTGGGATCGATTTTCGGGTCGGTTTTGGGATCGTCACCAGCCATGGCGCTGGAGCGTGGTGAGGAACGAAAGAGAAGAAGAAAAAAAAATGACCTTAGTCTGATACCATATGGCTTAAGCCCATATGAGACACTTTACAACGTCAAACCCGACCTCACTTACCTACGCACTTTTGGTTGTCTATGCTATGCTAAGACACTCAATCGAACCCGCGATAAATTTGCTTCCAAAAGTCGCAAATGTATTTTTTTAGGCTATCCATTTGGGAAAAAGGGATGGCACCTTTATGACCTTGACTCGGGCTCATACTTTGACTCTCGGGATGTCGTATTTCTCGAAAACGTTTTCCCATACCAATCCCTTCACTTACATGACACACACCACCTCAACCCGCCCTCCGATGACTGTCTCACCGGTGACCTCCTACACCCTCCGTCCACGCACCAGCTCCACCACGGAACCATCCCCGCTGACTCCACGACCCCTGCTTCTGACCCAACCCCCAATACAGACCCAAACTGCGCACGACCTGATCCCTTATCCCCTTCAGGCCCAGATTGTGAAGCTCCTCTTTGGCCAACTTCTCAATCTCGGCCCACGAACACCTCCTCTTCTACTACTGGACTGCATAACAGTTCCTCCCCTGAGTCCGCCCCTCTTGGCCCAACAGCTGACAACATTTCTCCTACTGGGCCTCCTACCAGTCCACCCCCTGAGACTGCACTTTCTGGCCCAGCTGCTGAACCTCTTATCCCAACGACTCACCAAACGGACATGGGCCGCGGACATTGGCCCAAAATTCCCAGCTCTCGTCTTCGTGGCTACGTACAACAAACAACTCGACCGTCACACCAAGCTCACGCCACATCCGCCACCACCTCCGGTACGTCTTTTCCTATCTCCAAACATATTAATTGTGACAAGTTTTCCTCCAAACACCGTAATTTTCTTGCGGTCGTGACTCAACATCACGAGCCTACTACTTTCCTTTCTGCGATGCAGGTACCCGAATGGCGAACCGCTATGCAAAAAGAGCTCGATGCTCTCGAGTCCAATCAAACATGGACCCTTCAAACGCTACCAAAAGGTAAAAAGGCGATCGGATGTAAATGGGTCTACAAGATCAAATATCACGCCGATGGATCAATCGAACGTTACAAAGCACGCTTGGTTATCATGGGCAATCGACAAATCGAGGGCGTTGACTACAATGAAACCTTCGCCCCCACCATTAAGCTCGTAACCGTCCGTACTCTCCTCGCCATAGCCGCCGTAAAGAATTGGGAACTCCACCATATGGATGTCCACAATGCTTTCTTACATGGCGATCTTACCGAAGAAGTCTACATGAAAATACCTCCCGGATTTGATAAAAACAAAGAAGGGCAAGTCTGTCGCCTTCGCAAGTCTCTATACGGTCTCCGCCAAGCACCCCGCTGTTGGTACTCCAAATTGGCCACGGCCCTCACCCGCTATGGTTTTAAGCAAAATGCTTATGACCATTCTCTTTTTACTTACCAACAATCCCATACCGAGATTCATGTGCTCATATATGTCGACGATCTTGTTATTTGTGGGAACAACACCGACAAAATCCGCCGTTTCAAAGACTGTATTAGTCAATGCTTTCATATGAAGGATCCCGGCCCTCTCAAGTATTTCTTGGGACTCGAAATTGCGCGAAATTCCACAGGTATTTTCATCTCCCAACGAAAGTATGCTTTGGATATATTAACGGAGTCGGGGCTTCTCGGATCCAAGCCTCAACACGTCCCCATTGAACCAAACCATCAACTCGCCATTTCCACCGCCGAACCCTTGGCCGATCCACAACCATACCGCCGCCTTGTTGGGCGTCTTGTTTATCTTACCATAACACGCCCCGAGCTCACATACTGTGTTCATATTCTTGCACAATTCATGCACGCCCCCAATGCCGATCATTGGAACGCCGCCTTACAAGCCGTACGGTATCTTAAAACTCAACCCGGGCAAGGTATCTTTCTAAGCTCTACTAGTCCACTTCAACTACGGGCATACTGTGACGCCGACTACGCCAGTTGCCCCAAAAGTAGACGGTCCCTCAGTGCGTATATAATTTTTCTTGGGAATTCTCCCATCTCTTGGAAAACAAAGAAGCAACAAACCGTCTCGCGATCCTCCGCCGAGGCGGAATACCGAGCCATTGCCTATACAACGTGTGAACTCATCTGGCTCAAAGGTCTATTCGGCTCCCTTGGCATCACCAATTCACGGCCCATTTCACTTATGTGTGATAGTCAATCAGCACTGCATATTATTCGCAACCCGGTTTTTCACGAACGAACAAAACACATTGAGGTTGACTGTCATTTTATCCGCGACGAAGTCCTCAAAGGTACAATTCAACCGAGCTACATCCATACTAAGAGCCAACCGGCTGACATCCTTACGAAAGCTTTGGGCCGTACATCGTTCACAGACCTACTCTCCAAGTTGGGCACATCGTTCCTCCACGCTCCAACTTGCGGGGGGTAACAAAGCCTCTCGGCCCAAACCAAACGCAGCTCCAAACTGGCCCAAGTTCTAAAGCAATATAATAGCCGTTATGGAAGATACTCAAAGAATAAGTTAATATATTATTCTTTCCATAGAAGGCAATAATCAAAGGCAGTGTACATAGTTTTCCTTATCTAGCTTAACATGTACTTTTGTATATATAGTTTGTATGCATAAGTTTGGTAGTAACAATAATAAAGATAATCTTTCCCATTCTCTATGTTCAATATAATACAAAGCATACTGGGCTTGGGATGGTCGCATGCCTGTCTGACACACACTTCTCGTTTTATCAAAACCGTGCGTCTTCCTTGTGTTAACGGCTTCTTGCCCCGATTCCCCAGCTGGTTGGAATCGGATATATTTTGGTAGGTTAGAATGTGTATGCTTGACGATGTAATAGTGTTGCGGAATTATTCAAACGTGTATTCTTTTACTTTGACGGTAATCGGCCTGCAAATGGATTTGGGTGAACTCATTTACCTCCACCAACAATAACATAGTCGGTATTTGGGACTAAAAAAAAAGAACATATACTATAAGTTGAAATCCTGATTTACGACGATCAAGATGGTCGTACTGATTTACGATGATCAAGATGGTCGCAGTCCTCGTAGATTTGATAAGTCTTTTGTTTTAACCGGTTGAATTAACTAGTTTAGTACGGAGTATTTTTTATTATTAACCGTTATTAGATTTTTACGAAACATTATTCGTTTCTGTTATTTGTACACCTTTAATTTTGGCAGAGATCAAATTGACTAAGACATTTTAAAATAGAACTAATTTTTTCCCCGTGAAAATCACGGGCTTGTTATGGACATCATTTTTTAATTATTAAAAGTAATGTCTCGCGATAAAAAAAATGTTGATTTTTGAGCTTTGGGACAAAAACGAGAAATAGGAACATACATCGGAGGTACTACCTCACACTTTTCTTAGTTTTTGAACATATGTATATTTTTTTTTAGCATATGAATGTTTTTTTTGAGCTTATTAATAATTTTTTGAGCATATGAATATTTTTTTGAGCTTATTAGCTTAACATTTATTTGTTTTTGAGCATATGAGTTTTGTTTTGAGCTTATTATGTCAAACTTTATTTGTTTTTGAGCATTTGTGTATTTTTTCTGAGCTTATAAAAATTTATAAGTTAGATTTTAATTTTTTTTTTGGTTAAAACTAAAACATAAGTAAGTTTATATGTAATGTTTTTGAGTTTTATTGTAAGTTTTTAAGCTTAATGTTTTAATAATTTAACTCAAAAACTTTATACCAATACTCATAATTTTAAAACAAAACTCAAAAACATTATTATAAATGCTCAAAAAGTATAAAATTGGTGGTAGTACATCGGATGTATGGTCCTCCTACTGGACAAAAACGCATGAACCCTAAAAAACGAACACGATCGATATTAAAATATTAAAAGGACGCAGAATATTTTTTAAAAAATGGAAAAAATATGAAAATTGTTGCTATCTCTAATTTGCAAGTTGTCATTAAGAGAATAATACCCGCATTATGTGCTATGTCTTATAGTCTCATATATCTATTTACAAATAAAAATTAATATTGCATTACAAAAATTGTATGTTTTGTTTTGTCAATTTTGACACAATAAATGATATTCATGAAGACAATTTTAGCGAATATATGTTGGTTGAGATTTAATGATGCCCCGCAAAAGCAATTCACTTGTTTACATCAACAACCTAAAATACAAACATTAATTGAACAATTTCAATAACGAACACATATAACTTCTACGAAACTTGGATAAACAAACTTCTCCTCAATATATAGCGTATAAAAAACAATTTCATTACCTATAAACATCTCTAAATACACAATAATTATACATCATAGTATGAAAACTACAATATTTAGACGAAAAAAATTTAAACGAATAAGAGACTGGATCAACTATAATCATGAACATAAATCGATTAGGAACGAAAGGTAAATCCAAGCAAAATAAAGATTAAAAAGAACAAATAGAGGTAACTTACTCAATTCTATATCCATAAACAGTTGAACATGAATGTAGGTGTCAAAAAAATCGAGAGACTAAGAAAATTATAGACTACAAATTAAGGCTTGGAAAATAAAGAATATATATTATACGTAAGCTATTCCCAAAAGAAAAATATGTTTGAGCTATTCTCAACTAGCGGTTTTATGTTAAAAAATTATCATTTTATTTTTCATATGAATGAACTATTTTTTTGTCTTATTATTTGCTTAATTTTTCATTTTTGTAAGAAAATTTAAATTAACTGAAAATAAATGAGTGGGCAGAAATAATATTACCGTTTGTGGAGGTAAATGATTAAATGCTAATCTTTTAACAAATACTTCGTAATATTACCTGTTTTGTATGCTTGACAATGAAATAGTATTGCGGAATTATTCAAATGTATTTTCTTCTCCTTTGACGGTATGCAAAAATATAGGTAAGTCGTATCATAACCACGGATTCAGCCTAATAGACGAGTGCATATGGATTTGGGTGAACTCACTTACCTACATAAACAATAACATAGACTGTATTTCTTCGATGTGGGACGAAAAAAAGAACATATATACCTTGTAATCCTGATTTACGATTACCCACAAACAATAACATAGACGGTATTCCACCGATGTGGAAGAACATATATAACTTGTAATTCTGATTTACGACGATCAAGATGGTCGCAAACTCGCAATCCTCGTAGATTTGAGAAGCCTTTTGTTTTAACAGGTTGAATTAAATAGTTTAGTATTTTTATTGTTAACCGTTATTAGATTTGTACGAAATATCCTTTGTTCCTGTTATTTGTACACCTTTAATTTTGGCACAAAAGTCCAGGTTAAAGGCACGGATCAAATTAAGTGTGGAGAAACATCAAAAACATCCCCTATCTATAAAAGGAAGGACATTTCAAGCGTTGTGATTGGCTGAAATTTTTCCTTTTTTTTTTAATAATCCCACATTCCCACGTTCATTTCTAATAAATTATCTAATCTCTCCTCCCCACCTTCTTTCCTCTAATTAATTACCTTCTCTCTTCTTTACCTATACTTTAATATTCTAAATCTAATTATTCCAATTCTATTATTTCATTCTTTTATTAAATAAATGATTGATACATTATTTTATTAAATCAACAATTCCAAATTCATATAAAACATAAAACTTTCAAAAAATTTGTAAGCATAGAAAATATAAATCAAAATTCCGTTAGCTTAGCAAAAACGATCATATTTACTAAAGTAAAAAATTACCTCTCAAGATTAAAATGTATAGTATTATAATCATTCGAACTTTCATTTATGCCGAAAATAATTAAAATTAAATCAATCTTCATTCAATTCGACGGGTTCATATTAAAAAAATCGTATCTTTGAATAAATTATAGACGCTTTTGATGATACATTTTTACATATTTACTTGGACTATGTGAATTATTACTAACTCGGTAAGATCTAAAAATAGAAAAAGAAAAAAGAAAAAAAGAACTTATTGCATTTATTTATATGTTTTTAAAAGTTAGTTAAATAAAAAATTAACCATACAAATATAAACAAATTAAGAAAAACTTGAAAAATCGACCAAACTTGCAGGAAATCATCGTGACCCAAAAATCAGAAACAAAACTCCATAAGTATTGGAGTATTAATCTTCACTATAAAATTTCATAGTAACAAACAATTGAGATTTCGGGATTTAATTGGAAATGAAGTTAATGATAAGATCATAAAACAAACCGTATTTTGAAAATATGAGATTAACGAGTTGCAGATTTGTAGACATGAATAAAGGGATATGCATAGATGAAGGTGACTATATAGGAGGTGATATTACTAGAGGCGATGAATAGTGATATAGTTTAGGGTTAGAACAAATAGATGAAATGAGAATATTAGAAGGAATAGAAAAAAGATGGTGACCGGTGACTGGTGAGACACCGAGGCATATGTATTTATCCGTAAAAATGTGGTAGGGTATCTGTTAATTATTTTATTTAATTCTATCTTATAATGAGTTGTATGGATTCACATGAGTTTGCTAAGTGAAAAGCAAATAACTATTATGTAAATGCATGAGATTTACTTCAAAACTTACCAAAAAAGACGTCTTATGGGAGACCCCTAAAATTTGGGCTCATTTTTTTTACTATGGTTTTTTTACTTTTTACGATAGTTGTATTAATTTTGGTGTTCACACCAATTTTAATGGACCTTTTAAACATATTTTTGGCATAATAACAGTTTATCATTATAAGTTATTAAAGTTCACGATAATATCATTTTAATGTCATTCCTTCCATTTTTACTGTATATCAAATGTTGTTTAATACTATTATAAAAATTTATGTGGAACTTACTTTTCATTCTTTATATGAATTTAGTTAGGTGATTGAATATTCAATTGCCCTAAATTATATTCGAACATGTTTAATATATAACAATGCAGTAACTTTTACGTGAGACGTTTCACACATAAAACGATCTCTTTATATAAAAACAAAACTCATTTATTAGTATTAAATGAGTAAACTTATTATAAAAGTGGATTGTCTCATGGTGTGAGACGGTTCTTATAGAATTTAGTATAACAATAATATTACTCTACTAATATATTAAACTTCAGGATTTTAAAAACTAACACGTGCATTATTTGCACGGGTGTAAAACTAGTTTGTAGAATAGAAAAGTAAACAATTGATTAAGACATTCTAAAATAGAATAGGTAAGTAATTGACCGGAATGTAACACAGAAGTACTTGATTAATATTAGACCTGATCATGGCGCGGGTTGGGCCGATCCCGTGCTAAATAAACGGCCCAAATACATGGGTCGGGCCGGGCCGGGCCGAAAAGGTTGCCATATTTTTTGGCCCGGGCCCATAATTGTTCAAGCTATAATGGGCCTCGGGCCAAAACGGGCCAAAATAATACAATACGAAACAATCAGCAAAATGAATATGTGAACAAACTATTAGCAACAAATAAAATTTTCAAGTCTTAGGTGTTTAATTTATACTCTTTTGGTTAGGAGAACAAGATCATAGTACTATAGATAACTCATGAGTGATATTAGATTATTAGTGTGATCTGATATACTATTCCAACTTTCGAACTTTTTTTTGAAAAAAAAATTCGGGTCGGGGGGCAAATAATCGGGCCTTTAGGTTGACCCAAACCCGACCCTATATTTATATCGGGCTTCTTTTGAGCTCGACCACGGACTTTTTGGGCCAAAATATTATGCCCAAACTCGAGAAAAAATCGGACTGGACCGGGTCGGACCATCAAGCCTGCGCCAACTTATCAGCTCTAATTAATATGTAGGTGAGTGTAATTTGTAAAGGCGTATTTATATGAGTAACAATGATGAGTATGGTCAATACCAAGAAGCACTAAAGCATAAGACGTGTTATTAATTAATTACATTAACTTAATCATCATTATCACCATAGTGAATCTACTTAATTAAGATCCGTCGATCTTGAGTACCTACTTAACACTAAAAAAAAGTAGCCAAAGATTTCTACCATATTATGATTAGGTTTGTTTTAGTTGGACAAGCATTACAAATTCAAGCTAGTGATGGTATTAGTATATTACTAATTTACTATGGAAGACTCACTAGTGATATTGCTGCCCTTAATTTCTCATTTGTTATCACTAATTACCCTGACTTGCTAACAACTTAATAATTCCCAACACTAATACATGTCAGTCGTTGGTTGATCAAAATCCTTGTATCATTGTCTGAATGAAGTATCCAAGTTTAAGCGTTGAGTATCAAACATGAGTATTATAAAATAACATAAAAAGTCTGTCTTTACTCATTTACTTTTAATGAAAATTTTAACTTTTGGTGCCTAAGGTTTGTACAACTTCTGTTTCGGTGCTTTGTGATTTTACAGCCTAAATTTTAGATGTTTTTTTTATTCTCGTGATCAAAGCGTACTTTCACAAAATCTTAAGTTACCAAAGCGAAATTAGTCTAATCTGGATACTAAAGTCAAAATTTACAAATTACCAACCTCAATAACTTAAACGGGTTCGGATGACGATTCATGTTAGGCGGCCCTAATGGCAGACTTTGTTGTTGTTGTTGTTGTGCACCTATATTTAATGCCTCACAACTTGGTCATAAACATCATTAATCATCTCTTAATCCATAATGAAGCAATTTCTATCTAACAATGCTTCCCTACTCAACACTATTCTATTTTTCCTCTTACTCCTAAACAAAACTTCATCACTAAAACCTCAAGTAGAAGCTCTCTTGAAATGGAAAAACACTCTTCACCCTTCTTCAAATCTTCCATCATGGTCTCTCTCAAATGCTCACCATTTATGCAAATGGGATGGAGTTACTTGTGATGAGAACAACAATGGTGTTCAAGGAATAAACCTTGCTAATTTCGGCTTAACCGGAACACTAGATCTTCTAAACTTCACTTCATTTACCTCACTTAGTATCCTTAATCTAAGCCAAAACAACTTAAGTGGTACAATACCATCTAGCATAGGCAACATCTCTAGCTTAACTTCCTTAGACTTGAGTGACAACATTCTCTCAGGGAAAATCCCTTACCAACTAAGCTATCTTGTCGAGTTACGATACTTAGACCTTGGCGCGAACTACCTAGAATCGTCTAATTGGTCGATGTTTTCTCCATTGCCATCACTCACTCACCTTAGCCTCTACCTCAATGACCTTGAGCTAGAGTTTCCGAGTTTCATACCATCTTGTCGAAACCTTACTTACTTAGACTTAGCTCAAAATTCATTTACTTCTCTAGTACCTTACTCACTATTTACTAATCTTTCTAAGCTTAGGTATCTCAACCTAACAACAAATTACTTCCATGGTTCTTTGCCATCAAACATACCACCCAAGCTCACTAGGTTAGAGGATCTTCGCGTAGCAAATAATGGATTTAATGGTTTGATCTCCAAAAGTATAGGTCTACTAGAAGGCCTTCGAATACTAGAGTTGTATAACAACTCATTTGAAGGGAGTGTACCTCCATCTTTAGGGAATCTCAAGATGCTTAGAATACTCGACCTTCGATGGAACAAACTGAATTCCACCATTCCTTCTGAGCTCGGCCTATGCACTAACTTATCATATTTGGCATTGGCTTCAAATTCATTCACCGGGGAAATCCCTTTGTCCTTGACTAACCTTAGGTTGATTTCTAATATAGACATCTCAAACAATTCTCTTACCGGAACCCTGTCTTCCGAGTTTTTCACAAATTGGACTAACTTGGTCATGTTGCAGCTTCAATCCAATCATTTCAGTGGGATAATCCCACCTGAAGTCGGCCTAGCGACAAATCTTAACACCCTTTTCTTGTATAACAACAACTTTTCTGGCTCGATTCCTAAAGAGATAGGAAAACTAACAGCTTTGGATCAGCTAGACTTTTCTAGTAATTTACTTGCAGGGACTATTCCCTCATCTATTGGTAATATGACAGGTCTTACTGTCTTACAGCTTTTCAACAACAGTCTCAATGGAACTTTACCATCTGAGATCGGTAAGCTGACATCGCTGACCATTCTCGATCTTAACAACAATAAACTTGTAGGAAAGTTGCCTGATACCTTAGTTGATCTTGTGAACCTAGACACCCTGTCTTTGTTTTCCAATAGTTTTTTGGGGGAGTTTCCGAGGAACTTTGGAAGCAAAAGCCGTTCCTTGACAAACTTTCGCATTGCATATAACAACTTCTCTGGTAATTTGCCAAGAAATTTGTGCAGTGGGCTAAGTCTTCAAGAGTTTACAGTTCATTTCAACAAGTTTACAGGATTAGTTCCTGACTGCATCAGGAATTGCAGGGGACTAAATAGAGTATGGCTTGAAGGAAACCGGTTTAGTGGCGATTTTACTAGAGCATTTGGAGCTCATCCAAACCTTGATTTTCTTAATCTTGCTCATAATCAGTTTTCAGGATCTCTTAATCTCGATTTCCATAATCTTACCCGGCTGGAGCTCGAGGGAAACAAGCTTTCTGGAAAAATCCCGGCTTCATTAGGGAGACTGACCAAATTGGTAGTTCTAAATCTGAACTCAAATGAATTTCTTGGTGAAATTCCTTCAGAAATCGGACAACTGCAACTTTTGGAACAACTTAGCTTGAGCAAAAACCATTTGACAGGAAATATTCCGAAAAGTATAAGCCAGATGACTAATCTTAGGGACGTCGACTTGTCAGGGAACACTTTGACAGGAAAAATTACAGTTGACATAGCAAATTGCACGGCATTATCAAGCTTGAATCTGAGCCAAAATAGTTTTTCTGGCGAAATTCCAGTTGAACTAGGGGAACTTGCTCAATTACGCTATTACTTGGACCTTAGTCGAAACGCTCTCTCAGGAATCATTCCTGAAAGCCTTGGTTCACTTTCCTTACTACAACTTCTGAATTTGTCCCATAATGATCTTTCAGGAGCGATACCTGAGATATTTTCCGGGATGATTAGCTTAGAGAGCATTGATTTCTCTTTCAATGAGCTATATGGGCAAGTTCCAGATATTGAGGTCTTTCAAAGAGCACCCTCAAGAGCATTCATTGGAAACTCGGGTTTATGTGGTAATGTTCAGGGATTGCCTGTATGTAAGTACAAGAAGTCGCGTAAGTTCAGCAGGAAATCCCTGATAGAAAGCATCATTCTTTGTTTCCTTCTTTTTCTTGCAAGTGTTCTGGTAGGATTCCTCTACAAGAGAGGTAAAGAAGTCAAGAAAGAGGAAAACAAAAAAGATGACAGTATGGAAAATCCATGCTACAATGACAACTTTGACAAGCTTATTTGGGGATCAGGAAAGGAGGGATTAAACTTCCGAGACTTGGTTAGAGCCACAGAGGACTTCGATGAGCAGTACTGTATTGGAAGTGGAGGTTTCGGGACTGTTTATAAGGCAACATTGCCAAAAGGTCGGATTTTTGCAGTCAAAAGTCTAAAAAAATCAGACTCCAGTGACATGTCATCGATTGATCGTAAGAGCTTTGAGAATGAGATCACGACACTGACACAAATCAAGCACCGGAATATCATAAAGCTATACGGGTCTTGTACCACGAGCAAGATCATGTATCTAGTTTATGAATATGTCGAAAAGGGTAGTCTTGGGAGAGTTTTGTACAGTGAGGAAGGGTCCCTTTTGGACTGGGGTCTAAGGCTGAAAATTGTTCAGGGACTAGCATATGCACTGTGTTACCTTCACCATGACTGTTCTCCGCCAATTGTGCATCGTGACATATCGATCAATAATGTTCTGCTTGACTCGGATTTTGAGGCGAAGCTTTCTGATTTTGGCACTGCTAAGCTGTTAGTCTCTGGTTCATCTAATTGGTCCACAGTTGCTGGGTCTTATGGCTACATGGCTCCAGGTAGGGAGACAGTTTGAAATAATTCCTGAATCCTCGATATTTAGTACTAGAACCAACCAAACTGACCCGGCCCAAGCTTGACCCCTAACTATTCACCTGAATGTAACTTGAAACAGAACCGACTAAAAATGACTTGACCCAAAATAATGCCAGGCCGTTTGCGAGTAATGTTTATTTGGTTTGTGAATGTG
Organism: Silene conica; assembly: GCA_029255685.2. NCBI lineage: Eukaryota > Viridiplantae > Streptophyta > Magnoliopsida > Caryophyllales > Caryophyllaceae > Silene > Silene conica. The sequence goes on along the minus strand of CM055318.2, from coordinate 73,472,402 downwards.
CAGAGATTGCTTTCACAATGAAGATAACAGAGAAGTCCGATGTGTACAGCTTTGGGGTTGTAGCATTGGAGGTTATGATGGGAAAACACCCAAGAGAGTTTTTATCCTCGCTCATTTCCGGAACTTCATCAGCTGTCACTCATGATTTGTACTTGAAAGATGTAGTAGATCAAAGACTGAAGCCACCAGCTGCAAAATTGGAAGCCAACGTGGCACGAGTAGTTGCAATGGCCTTGGAATGCACCTGTCAAGTGCCAGAGTCGAGACCAAGCATGCTCTGTGTTACAAAGAAATTGACAAAACAGGCACCTTTCCTGGAGTCCTTCAGTTCATTGAATATTGGAATGCTCAAAAATCTCGAACAAAAGAGAAAGTCTAAGACTTTGGAAGAAGGACATGAGGATATTGTCGAGATTCCCTGCAGATAAGGCGCTACATACACTTAGACCTGGCCAACGGCTCATTCGGGTCAGTGGATAAATTACAAGTTCAGGCATGTCGTCTTGTCCTGAGTCTTGTTAATGTAAGGGCTGTAGGGTGGTTACGGGTCAGGCCATTTGGTGGTGTTGTATGAAGTTTTTGACAGTCACCGAAGTTAGGTTAATCGGGTCTGTCGATTTTGTCTGGTCTACTAGCGAAACTGTATGAGCCATCCACACTATAAAAAAAGGTTTCAAGTTTTTCTGTGTATAAATAAAGCAGGCCTAAAGTATACTGAGAATGGCTTCAATGTATGTTTATATCATTTCATTTCCAAGTATAACATGTTCTTTCAAAATACACCATCTGAATTTCTTACTCCTATTTACAAAATCACTGAATTTGCACATATAAATCGAAACAGGAAGGGGGAATCAAAAGAGCAAAGAATTAGAGCAGTATACCGTGCAAGCATCGTTAGGCTAGCACTCAACCCCACACTGTTTGAGGATAGGGCCTGTTTGCTTAGGGAGGAAAGGATCAATCCGAACCCACAAAAGAGAGAAAATGGAAGCAAGCAAAACCGACCATAGAACGACAATAGTGGGTGTCCGGTTCTGTCTTCCCATAAGACCCTTCAGGAAAGGGTATAGATGGACAATCACCCAAAAGGAGAAGAAGAGCTTCCCAAACAGTGGTCCCCATGAGTTGTAGCCATTGTTAATAGCATCAGAAATACCCGCCACAACTCCGACCATGTTCAGTATGATCAATGTTGTGGGAGGGATGAGAAGGGTAGTCCACTTGAAGAGGTACAGTTCTCCAAACTCGCCATCGTCACCTGCTTTTGAAGTGACAGTGAAATTTGTGTCGACTCCTGCTAGTACTTTTAGTAAGCCTTGGAAAACCGCAAATAGATGGGCAGAGACTCCACCGATCACCCAAAATTGCTCGTTTCTCCACCAGTCCTCAATGCCGACATTACTCCATCGTAGCTCGAGGATTCCCGTTACTATGATGGAGATGAAAAGGCCCAAGAACCATATACTTGCCAAGTTTGTAAGCTAGAACAGACAGAACAGGAACCGGAAAACAATGTCAAATGTGATTAACATCATGGTACTACATAATGATGAATTTTCCGGTGAGTAAAAAGAAATGACTTACAGTTGGAATGATGAATTTTCCAGTGAGAAGACAGACAGCTGGTATAGTACAGTAAGCAAGCAGAGGAATAGAGGTAAAAGGGTAGACGATGGTGTTGATATAAGCAAGCCTTTCCAAACACTTAAGCTTCCCTCCATAAGCATACCACAAAGGACAGTGTCTGCTGAGGAAAATTTCAACTGATCCAAGAGCCCACCTCAGAACTTGATGCAACCGATCTGACAGATTTATCGGAGCTGATCCCTTGAAGGCCGGTCTCTTGGGCATGCAATACACTGATTTCCATCCCCTACAGTGCATCTTGAATCCTGTCAGGATATCTTCTGTCACTGACCCATATATCCATCCAATCTGCAACCCAATATTGTATTGTTATGGTTTTTTCTTGAGAAAATTAGCTTGTTTGATTTGAAGCATAGGTTCACATGCCAGTTTTGGGATCGTGTCTAAAAAGAAACGTCGGATGCTTACCTCTTTTCCCCATTCAGTCTTTTCTTCGTAGCCAATGCTAATAACATGAATGGCTTCCTTAATCAAAGTAGTAGAGTTTGTTCCCTCAGGAAGGCCTCCATCTTCCATGAGGGTAGAAGCAATGAAAGTCGGTGACTGACCAAACCTCTTCTCAAAATTCTTCTGGGACATTAGAGATGATTTCTCCAATTCCTCGTAGCCTTCCAATCCTTCTTCTATGTCCTCAAGATCGAAGATAGGAGTTGGAGTCTTTCTCGAGTACTTTTTCCCGTTCAACATCTTATTCTTCTTGCTGTACAGTCCACTGAGCAAGTTTTTGAGTCCTTTCTTCTTTGATTTGGTTTTCTTCCTCTGACCACAGCAACAACAGCACCAAGAAGGCAAGCAATCACAGGTCATCTTAGGCCTTTTCTCAGATGCTGGAGGGTCATATCCATACAAAGCCGGGCGGTTGAATACACATCCTGTTCCTACATATACCGGTCCTTGTATCCCATCTAAGCCTCTCATATTGATCTAACAAACATATATAAAATCAGTAAAAAAATGAATTTTAAATGCATGAGAGGGTGATACTGAAGCTTACTACCACGCGCTGGCACTATCTCATTTTCTTGCAAAGAGGAGCTTACATCGAAGAAAAGAGTTGTACGAAAAGAGTTGAGCTTACATCGAAGAAGACAATATTGCGATTAGCATATCTGTCATGTCTGTCAATTCCATCAAATCTCTGAGGAAACTGGACATAACAGAGCTTTTTGCCAAACTGTGGATCCATTAAAAAGCACATAGCCTCCCTTACAGCCTTGCTGTTGTTGACATAGTGATCACAGTCAAGATTTAACAGGAACGGTGCATTCGTGAGAACTGCTGAGACACGAACCTATTAAAAGAAATCAGAGAATAACCAGGTGATAAATCATTAGAAAACCGTCAAAATAAACTACAACAAACCCCTAAACACTTAAGATCAATCGGTAAGAAATCTCAAAAGGGAGAACTTTATTGCCCTTGTGGTCCTGCCTGGCTCGAATCAGGAGCCTAAAAAATGTAATAAAAGGGAAACTGTTGAAAAGTGATTCCCTTACCAATGCATTCATTGCACCAGCTTTCTTGTGGTGGTTATATCCAGGCCGCTTCTCACGTGAGACGTAAACCAGCTTTGGCAGCTCCTTACCTTCCACATCTAGGGCGCCTTCACTTCCCAGATAAACCTGCACATATACGATACACCAGTCAGTTCCCTGAACCACTTGAGTAAAAGAGAAAGATGCAAAGATCAGGGTTAACTATAACCAATTAACCATAGTCTATTTGAATTAGAGCTCAGTTAAGAATAGCAACCTGGATCATCCCAGGATGATCGCGGGTGTTATTTCCCGGCCAAGGACTTCCATCTTGCATCACCCACCCTTCTTCAGGTTTCTTCTGTGCTTTTGCTACCAATGCATTTATTCTTACCTTGAATTCTTCATACTCTCTCTGGTTACAAAACAGAAAGGGGAACTTGTTAGGGCATGTTTCAAAATGCTGGAAGACATGATAATCAGATACCCCCTCCGCCCGTGTTTAGTTATTCCTATAGCTGTTCGAGATTATTTGACAGAAATTTTCTCTCATGTTAGACTTGCAATCTCCATGAAAGTGTGATGCAATTATATGGTTTTAGTAGTTTTATCATGACCACCTGTTGAATCTAGCATAACATAAGTGACAGATTGAAGATCATTTACTAACTTTCATGGCTCTGCGCTCTTTGACGAATGTAGCTTGGACCTTATCCTTGAGATAATCCATCTTCTGACTAAAGTAAAATTCCGGAGCCCTTGGCTCAATGGCATACTTCTTGCAGAACGGGACCCATCTCCTCGCAAAATCAGCAGTTTCCGAGAGTGCATCAAATAGAAGCATAGATGCGCCATCATCTGATACATAACAGCTCACCTTCTCGACAGGGTAATCAACAGCCAAGATGGACAAAACAGTATTTGCAGTTATAATGGGTGGCTCCTTGAGGGGGTCCACTGAACTGACAAAGAAGTCAACTGGGGCTAGCCGGTTAGGCTCTCCTTCTCGCTCAAACCTCAATGACAAGCGATCCAAGTAAGTTTCACGATTGATAGGGAACCATTTGGGAAACTGATCGAGGATCCAAGAGAATGCAAACCATATCTCACATATAACAGAGATGAGCCACAATGGGTAGGCATCAGTTGCTGGGGTTAAGATTCTAAACCGGAGGAAAAAGGCGAGGATAACAAGACGCATGACAATAACAATTCGGTATGGGTTGATTTTGCTTGATGAGATTGGGACTTTTCTCCACAGAGGTTGCCTCGCTTCTGCAATCCTGGGGTAGCAGTAAGAAATTTAAGTACGGGTTTCGACCATTATCAGAAATGTTACATCAGATGCTAAATGCTTGTAACCTGCTGAACAGATCTATATGGCTTGGACTCTCTCATTTTTACCGAGTACCCATGTTGGACACTTGACATTACTCTTGTTTTTTGGTGTAAGCCGAGCCAGAAGGGTGGCTATAAAGATAACCGGTATCAAATACATGTTACGAGTACCACTACTCAATGACTTTACCAACTAAACTAGGTAGAAATTTGATGGTAAAGCTAACCAGTATCAAATAAATGTTAGTTCTTACAGGAAATCATCTTCTTCGGCCTGATCATTTTCGGCTTGAAAGGTGTTAACCAACCCTTTCTTCTCTTGCCTTGTTTTCCACTTCTCGACCCTCTCTTTCCACTGATCACTGTTTGTAAATGCGTCCCTTTCCCCTTCGTAATCCCTATCCCCATTCAGATCTTTGCCGGTAACTAGTCATAGCAATCATTCAACGTCGAACCAAGATAACAAATATGAACATCAGATACAATAGACAATAACTATGACCAAATGACTTCCCTTTAAACCTACTACCTCCATTCATCCCAATTAACTACAATTTTCGTTTTGAGTCGTTCAAATCAATTCACTGCAGAACCGACAAAAGCATTGTCGATCCTAATTTTCTCCAACAGATTCTCATCATTTAAAATTTCTGTCTAAAAGCAAATGTAGTGAATCAACATGACAGGAGGGCGTAGAGTCGTAGACCTCAAGATTACGAAGAAAAGGGAAGATCTCTTACCACTTCTAGCAGTGGAAGAGAACGCAGGGGCGTGAGCGTGATTATAGTCCCCATTTTCCTGCACAATTAGCTTCCTTTTATTAAGATCACATCAACACAAATATTCAATTCTCATAAAGTTGTGCAGTTTTACTTACAGATTGTGTGTTCTTAACCTTGAAATCATCATCATAATCACCGGCATCAAAGGCCTCTTCATCGTCACCCTCAACTCTCGGGCTCCCTAAGTCATTCAAGTCCAAAAAAATAACTCTTTAAGCTGATAACCAAATCTCTATAATCTACAAGTGAGAAGCATGAAACAGACAGAAAATAAAAGCATTAAAGAACAACCTTTGTGATACTTGTAGCGCGAATTGCACTGAGGACAGCATTGAGTGCCTTCACTCCTTTCGTAATCATAGCAAGGCCTGCAGACTGGAAACCCACATTCGTAGCATGCTATGAAAGGCTCTCCATCTTCCCTTACTCCTACTCCATCCCCACAAACCTTGCATATCTTTGCTAGAGATTGTCGACTTGGAGGACGATTCTGCCACCCATTCAAACATATATATATGTTTTAGGAAGAAATATACAGAAAATCAACTGTAAGCTGAACACATACAAAAAAACAACTGTAGTACAGGTAGTTAACCATACATCGACTTTGTAGTATATGATGGAATAAAGCAGAATAACTCGTTAAATTACACAGACAAAACAAAATACCTCGTCGGTGCTATGGAGATGACCAGAGATGAGAGCAGCCATGGAAAAGGAAGGAAAAGCGCGAGAAAGAATAGTAGGTGAAGAAGGAAGAAAAGGCGGGTTTTAAAGAGAATTCATAAGTAAGGAAAGGTAGTGAAGGATGTGAAAGTGTGATTTGCTACCAAACTGATAGTTGGGAAGTCATAGGTTTGATTCAAAGAGAAGTTAGATTGGTGATCATCTCTCCATGTTAATGAGTAAAGTAGGTTCACTCTTTGCTGTTCATTACTTTGTTTCAAAGTTTTATCTTGGGTTGCCGCCATTTTTCTTTCTTTAAATTTTAATATTGTTGGCTGTTTTTTTTCATTTTCTCATACCTAAAAGATCTGTTTGTAGTTTGTATGGTGAATATCGGAGTAAGGGTGCGTACATCTGACAAATTAGGAGCGCCTTAACCCAATACGCTAACGTTATTGTCCGATATTTGGGAAGATAAGAGGGTGTTTCACATGAAGGGAGCTATAAACGGAAGTTACAGATTTAGCAATGGTAGATTAGAAGCCATTTTCACACATCTTTAATTGGGTTGACAGTATATTGATGAACTCAACATTGTGACAACTGACCCTGCAACTTAATGACAGAAAACTGACACACTTGACCAAATTTTTTTTTGTGGTGACGAGGGGTTCAATTCCAACGGAGCCATGCATTCCCGCACCACCACATGGACCATGTAAGCCACCCCTTCGGGAGCTGCAGTGGCCAAGTGGTATCGCCCCAGCTGGTAATCGAACCTTAGACCTCTCAACTCCTGCATATCTGCAAGATTTAAAGTTTAACTCAGTTACCACTGAACTAACACCACTTGATTCACTTGAACAAACTTGGTTTTGAAAATTTTTCTTTGGAATCAATTTCACCAATCCCGGAATCTGTAACTTGATGGAGACGACAGCTTGTAGGAAGCGCTTCTGCAAATGGCGGGGTAAAAGAGGGGGATATACGCAACTTGATGAGCATTGTATAGATAATTGCACCGAAGGATTGTTACTTCATAGTCGATAAAATATAACCAGTCAGCCTAATGAGCTATTATGTTCCATTCCATCATAGTCCAAAGCTAAAGATTCGGTTTATATTAAATAAAAAAGTTCTCATTCAATTCCAGAACGTTCATTACTGTACAGGGGACTGAGGGCTTTATTATAAGAAAAAGATGACGCGACTTATGCCGGAAAAAAAAGAGGTAGATGACCCCAGAGCAAAGATTACTGGATTTGCTTAGGTATTGTGCAGTACAGAACACAGAGTGAGCCCAGGTTTCATTAATCTCATAAGGAACTTTGATAAGGAAGGGAAAGAGAAGACCTACAAAGTTTCAAATTTGGTTAAATCAGTAAAACTAGATGGTACAGAGTACATTGATCACCAATATAACCTAGCAGATCTACCACACTAAATAAAGAGCAACAACAACAATACCGTTCAACCCGCGCCATGTTCTCAGTCTACAGGCGGGATTGGTGTCGAAGAGGAATCAGACTCCACATCTCTCACCCGCTTTGATGGCCGGATGTCGGGGATGTCTTTATCACAAACATCTTGATTCTCAGGGACTGGCGAATGTGCCTTTTCCTCTCTTTCTCTCGCCCTCTCAGTAGTTTCTCTAGGAGTGGAGGGACCATCGGGTTGTCTTTCAAGATCTCTTTTTGGTGATGTAACGGCAGAAGGGTCATCGGTTGTCAAAGAATCAATCGGGAGCTTCTGACCTTCAGATTTGCACTGATGTTCAAACATCTTCTGGAGGTATTTACCTTGTTCTTCTATCCGCATTTGTAGATTTCTTTGAATCTGCAGATAAATGCAACAGAATGGGTCATAAATTAAGGACGCCCTATTTCTATGGGGAAATTTAGCTACGGGAATTTCCATGCATGTGACCATAGGCTCCTTGCTTTTCAATTTAAACAATTAAAGTACATGAAATACAACAAGTTTAATCGTGAAGTGCCAACAAATTCCTTGAATGCTTGTAGATGGATCAAGTGCAGGAAATAGGCAGAGCAACTCAATTGTTTTAACCTCATCATTGATCGTTATCATTACCCCATGATAACAGCGAGGTTTAATCATCAGATGTGCAAATCCTTTACCCAATCCCGGTACCACCCTCTCAGATGCCCTAATGTTGGGTCCATCATTTTAATGGACCCTACATGTTGTATGAGAGAGGGTGGTACCCAGACTCCGAACCACCCAATGGTGCCATCTCATTCCCAAATTTATTTTCTGCAAGGATAAATTCATAGAAAAGTAGAACACTAGCTCATGATTCCTGTTCACTCCCTTGATTTAGTTTCTAACTTCCCTCATGTCCAATATCACCCTAGTACATCAATTGGGAAACGAAGGACGGTCACTGACCAAAAATCAACATGTGCACATACAAAACGAACCATAGTCAAACTGCGACAAAATATTGAACTGGTCACTCGAATTAGGATAGCAGAAGCCTACAAACTTAATGAACAAGTTGGAAATCTCAGAATGCGGCTATCACTTCCTTAAATGATCAATTTGTACTACCCAAGACTGATTAGAAGCTATTCCCCTTATTTTACCCTATACTAAATATCTAACGAAGTGACGATTTCACTAAATAGACAACAAAAAGCATTTGAACCGACAAAGCATATTAATAGCTAACTATCCTTCGAGATTAGAAAACCACTCAAGGCCAGAATATATCTTCAGACAAAGGTATACCTCAAGCTGCTCATGAAGACGCTTCTGAACTTCCATCTGCATTCTCAGTGCTTCTGTGAGATCCATGCCCCTGTAATGGGAAAACAAATTGTATTCAGTGTTACCATGTCAGTTAGCAAGAACCTAATATTCGAACGGACCTTGCCCATCCCTAGGTCCTAGGGCCACCATCAAGAGATTAGGAATTTGCCGGGTATATAATTGAGTTAAGGTTGATCAGCTGGGCAGCATCCATCAAAGGATGCATTCGGAGAAATTGATTCAACTGGTGTAAAATTGTGTGTTATAGCTTGATTATAATCACTATATGCTGCGGCAAGGGCAAAGTTTACTAAGCATAGTTGAGACCAGTAAATAAGCATCAAGTGTTTTAGTAGCTTAATAAAGTCGTAAACAAAAATAACAGATCACTGTAAAAGTAATTAGATCATGATTTCCAGCTGCATGCCTGAATGGCTATTAAGGCTTCAACTGAGTTGGTTCCAGACGTCAATTGACCCTTCAATCATGAAACATGACCCTTCTAATAAAATTGTGAGGTACTATAACACTTGAAAATAAATGACTGTCGCCTTTTACAAGACTGCCGTAGTGCTTAGTTACGTGTTGTTTATGTCTTATGTAAAACGGCCTAACAAGCATTTGATACTCTGATCCAATTTATGTTTGTCTATGTCCAAAAACCAATAAGTGCTAGTTGAACTTCAAAACCATGTGAATCACACACACACACACACACACACACCTAAAAAACCAGGCAGGGGTGGGTGGGGGGATTTCCTGATCCAAATTCTCGATCCCGCAACATGAAAGGAACCAATAATGATAGCTTAGAGAATGATCAAATATATACAACTTACGCTTTCAACTCTAGAGAAGACAAATCGGCAAGAGCAGTTGTCGCTTTCTCCGATGATCCTGCAGGTAAACAAAAACATGACACTCTTTGAGACTTTAGTAGTCATTGACAGGGTGAGTACTAGAATCAACAGGTGAACATGGTAGGATATCATAAAGGACTGCAGCAGACTATCCAATGTACATAAACGGAAAGCTAAAACAGATAGAATTAGCATTAGGTGCAATGCTTCCCCCGTCAGACAACAAAGACAACAAAAGCACTTTTTCTATATCAATACTAGATATATTCTAGAAACCAAGGGAGTTCAATGTAATTAAATAAATCTATACAAATTAATTATAATATATAGTCAGGGCCGGCCCAGAGGGCTGTTTACTGGGTCAGATAACAAGGGCCCAAGTTTAGAAGGGGCCCATTAAACTAAAAGTAAAAATTTTAGTCTTTATCAAATAAAATTTATAACATGTAAATATCAAAATAAGGGAAGTAGTCTAGTGGTTATGCATGTAACTTTTTAATAGATGGTCTTGTGTTCTATTCCTCCCAACATGTTTTTCACCATTTTTTTTGGAATTCCAATAGGGCCATGAATCATGATCAATCTAGTTCTTTAACCAATTAAAAGAAAAAACGATTTTGGATTTTGTGTGAATTGGGTTCATAGCATAATTTGTGCAAATTATACATTTAATGGACTCATCTGTTGAGCTATATCTAACAACAACAACAACAACAACAACATCAGAGCCTTAGCCCAAAATGTTTTGGGGTCGCCTGACATGAATCATCCTTTGGAACCGAAATGTTGAATTATAAGATATCCTATCTTCAATTCTCCAAATCCAAAATCATTTTTTCTTCTAAATTTTTTAGGGTTCCTCAAGAATCAACTTCCTCTTTAAAATTGGAAAAAAATAATGTTCTTCAAAAGCTTTTTAGTTGTTTTGTTAATTGAATTGTAGTATTAGACAATGACATATGAATTACTTCAACAAATATTTTTAAAGAGTTGGGGCCCTATTTTATAATTTTGACTAGGGCCTCAAAATACTCAGGACCGGCCCTGTATATAGTATCGATAGCGATGTATGATAGACCTTATCAAGGGACTTCAATGTATATAGCATATAGTTTTGGTTGAAGTATAAATTTAGAGAAACCATGGTGATTTTCCTAAAAATAAACATGTCCCACTTATGCATATATGTAACAAATCAAGCTAGATTTTCAAAGAATATAATATTTCATAACTATATTTCGATTTGATTTTCCTTAAAATAAACATGACCCACTTATGCATATATGTAATATATTTATATTTATATAAATATATAAGCCTCTTAAAATTGCATGCCTAAATAGTAAAAGTAGTGAAAAGAATTGTAATAACATTGGATATAGTAATATGATGGTAATCGTCAAAGTAACAATATTAGCAGCAAACGAGAGTAGTGAAATTAAGAGAAGTAACAACAGGAGTAGTGATATTATCAATAGTAATGCGGCGATAGTGAAATTAACAATAATTACAGCGGGAGTAGGAAAGTAACAGTACTAATAACGAATATAAGAACAGTAAAATATTAATAGCAGGAGTGGTAAATTTGTCTCATACTTTATTTAATCGTAATTTTATGATATGTCGTAGAAAGATATGTTAATGATAAATTTACGAGTTACGAAACTTTAAAGTAGTTTTATTTAATTGAAAATAAATTTTAATGTTAAATAGAGGTAGCCCGAGTGGGGAGGGGCCAGGCATCAATACTAGTTTTTCCTTAAACTGAGATATACCTAAACGATAGGTAATGTAGTTTGTCAAGTAAATGACAGGGAAAACACAAACAGTTAAATGAAGAAACAAAAAGTCATTTATCCCAGGTATCATCCATTGGCCAAACCACATTAACACGATACAAGGCAGATATGAATCATATGATCGCGTTACATTTGTACAACAGAAAAGGAACAATCACCAAAAGACACAAATAAGTCGAGCTAAAGAAACATCTACCCAGCCTTGAAATAAGGCTATGGCACCAAGTATTTTTTATTTTTGTTTTTAAAAAAGGTACAACATGATGATAATCAGACAAGAAGCTCCGAATTCTGTAGTGAAATCAAAAGAACACTGTCAAGATGACACTGGAAATTTGAAGAAAATTTCAAACATAAAAAGGCTACTTTACACTGACAAATTGTTTGGTATAAAGATAACAAATAAACAACAATAGGTTCACAGCTACGTGATCCCATTGTCTCAAATGCTCACATCTATTATGAGATGGAAGTTGACTGATAGCTACTTCACAACTAAAGAGGCGCAATTACATTATGAGCCACTTTACTTCATTTCATTTTATTTCAAAGCCAAGGAATAGTGAACCTTCGACTACATCTGAAATTTAATAATAAACCATCACAAACAATCGTGAAAAACTCGGAAAACTTGCGTTCAGAGACTATTCTATCAAACTTACGCAATGCACAAAAGATGTGACACTCTGATATATGGTGTTTATTTTTCAAAGCTTTCTTTAGTGTTAGTCCACATCCTTAATTGTCCAGGACCCACTACGTCCATCACTTGAACAGTTCTTTTAGCTAAAAGAGAAAAAACAGTAACAAGAGAGAAGGGATTGGGAAAGAAAGAGAGCCATAAAACTGACCTTCCAAAGTCTCTGGCCGGTATCTTGCTGTTCTATATTTCTGCATTCACATTTATTTGAACAAAACGGGTATTATTGATAAGGTATAAATGCACAGCTTGCTTGAAAAACAAAAAGAGGAATTGAAAGTTGAGGTTAGGACAATGTCAAACATGCCTGTAGGTGGCTTTTTACGTGATATATTGTCAAGCCTTCAACCTTCATCAGCTTTAAAACACCCTTTGGAGTAGCTCCTGGAAGTAAGGATGTTTGCATTAAGTTACATGTCGTATTCGAATAAGAGCAATTCACCAGATGTAAAAGGTCAAATTTCGAATAAGAGCAACTCACTTTCACTGCCACCAAGTTTGTGAACTGCCTCCACAAAGGCATCATGAAGTTCTGGGGTCCAGCGCATGCGTGGTTTAGCTTGGGAGCCAGATGCTGAAGGAGAGGGGCTGACAACAGCAGCCACTTCTGGTGATGGCACAGAAACCTGGTGATGACTTTGCACCGCTTTCATTGGCAAATTCGAAGATGGTGTAGCTAATTGGCTTGACATCTACACCAAAACAACACTTAACGACCAATAGTGGTCTAGGCAAAACAAAGGCGCAGACCAACTATTCATTGGAGACCGTCTCACAACAACATGTTAAGATTATCCTGAGACAGATCTATAATTTCTAATAAATAGGGTAGTTATTTCATTTTTAATAGGTATGTATACGGGTAGAATTATTAGTCGAATGTGAGTCACATCATATTAACATGAGACCATCTTGACAAAGACTAAATAATGTACTTGCTCCCCATCAGTATAGACCTAATACAGCATACAGACCTTTGGTCCTTGATCAGTAGCGTTTGTATCAAGAAGCAGCTGATTCCAGTTAGAACTCAAAGGTTCATTGTCGGTAATTAGTTGATCGGCCCAATCCTGCCAATCATTTCGCTTGCCGAGCTCCTCCTCTGCCATAAGATTACTGACACAACTATTGTTTATCGAGAGATGGCCATTCTGAATAGGAGGATGAGACGGAAAATTTGAAAACCCTGGTATTGTATCTGATCCCCACGGGAGGTGGGTGCCTCTAGTATAACTTGAAGCTGTTGAATTTATGAAATCGGAGTAATCAGAAGCCTCTAGAGCTAGTGATGATCCGTTATGTGCTGATGGGGTAATATATGAGGAGTTCGCTGAATGGTTTTCAAGGGTGGCAGAAGAGAAAGGAGCACCGGTAGAGTATCCTGAAGAACATGGCAACTTATGAACCATAATTTTACTATTGGATGGCAATGAATTAGAATGGAAGACCAATGGATCAGCGGCAAATTCCCTTTCCATTGAGACCTGCTGAGAATCTGGCAACTTAGGGTACTTATCTACGAAGTTGCTTGAAAGGACTGGTAAGGATGAAGACAGAGCTCCAGAAGCACCAAACTGTGTTGCACAAGGTCTCTGAAGAGATAAAGCAGGGCGTCCATCCATATTGGCCTTCAAAAAAATTCTAGAGCCACTATACAGTCCCTGTACTTATAAGCAGACAACATCAGTTTAGAGAGCATGATAGACAGAGAGATATCTAAGAGACTGCATGTCATATCAATAACATCATTACCCCTAATGCCTCAAGGGCTCCCGCAGATGGCAGTGTAAGGGGATCAGATGTAACATACTACCATGTACGTGGTTTTACAACACAGAGACCATTGATGACCCAAGATGCAGAAATGAAGATACAGGGTGAATATATCATATAACCAGCACTTCACAATAAATAGGCAAATCTAGTTTAGTGGGTCATGCTGTTTTATTCTATCATAGTATAGAACCGGATTATAGTTAATCTTTCAGTGCATGTCATACCCAAATATTCTGATCAGTCGAGTAAAATGAATATGATAGTCATACAGTATGAGCCGTTTGTACCCCAATAGCATCACAAGTGTTTTAGGTAGACCAACAATAGTGACAGATCAAAAGTGAAGAGTAAAAGTGGGTATCAACAATAAAAGGGAAAATTGTTAAATTTCAAATGCAAACAAAAAAACAAAAGGGGCAACATGGATAAAGCTCAAATGAAACTAGTCATCAATAATGATTATAGTTATAACAGGGGCTGAGACGACGAGCACTCATGGCAACAAGTCGTAAGTTATGTACCTATCCGAATGATTAAAAACCATATTATGATGTAAATACTGCACTTCAAGGCAAAAGAAACTATTACTGAATGCATTAATAGATGGTAGATGAAAACTACATAAGGAGGATTTCAACTGACTATATCATTACACAACAGGTTACCCTATACTTGCAGGCTTGCAGCCTTGCAGGTTCAAATTTGCTTTTTAAGAAGCTAAATCGATGGCAGCACACAGAAAATAAAGAGGACAGACGTAGATGGTAGTTTTCTCTCCAAAAGGACCTCCATGCAGAAGTTAATCAAGGAGTCAAGATTATGTCCCTAAAGACCGTGAAGAGAATAGAACAAATATATTGGAACTGGTCACGTTTCACCAGTTCAATTAAACTTGTATTATGCTTCTAAAACTAAGCAAATCTGCGCAATAGTATCTCCATATATGTGGCACAGCCGACCAACCCCCAACCCCAACCCCAACCCCAGCCCCCAATATCTCCATATATTCGCCATTTGTAGGAGTCCTCGAGGCATTTGGGTAATGTTGCAGGTGTGCCTTGTAAATGAACAATTAATCATATAACATTCTATCAACAAAATCCTCTACATGACCGGATTAGCCACTCTCTTTGCCTATGTTACATTGACTCGACTGTAAGTGTGTAGCACACTCTTTTTTGTAAAAAATTTCATGTTTTGTTCTAAAATCGAGTGTCATGACATGTGTCAGACACACGAACTGCATCCAATATGAATTGCCAATGCAACAGTAAACACTCATCCCAAGTTCCAAATCATACCATTCTTCCACAATAAGATAACATATCATCTACATTACTATGTTACTACGACTCTTCTTATTTCCCCGTGTACCGGTGTCGGACACTCAGACAAGGGTATGGCCCTTGGTTACCTCATTTTAAGCCAATATATGCATATTTTTCATAAAAACATCCCAGACTGACACTTGGACAAATGCTAGTGTCGGATACTTCTAAACGAGGTTTAGAATCTGAGTAACATATAGAATCCCATCATCCATAACCCTAAACACCCTAAAACTAATAAAATAACATCACCACTTGAGCCAAATACTTGCAATTCAATTTCTTCCATAACCCTCAAGCTTTCTTACACACAGACATACACATAACGATTAACACATTCAAAGTAAGGAAAAAACCATGCAAAGGGCAATCAATCTCCAAAACCCATCAAAAGCTAATCAAGATCAACCAATTGAAACTATACCTAATTGCCCAAATCATTAAAACCTTAAAGAATCAAATCTTTTGCATGTTTAAGCAATCAAAACACACAAAATAAACATATAATTTCAACACCCAACAAAATAATGAAAATATAAAAGATGGGCAGATTAGAGAAGAGTTTATACCTGAAAATTAATGGATAGCCATAAATAAATTGAAATGAGGGGATGAATTAAATAAAACGAAGATTAAGATTGAAAGATGTGAGAAAAAAGTGATCACCGGAGACCCAAATGAGTAAAGGATCACGGGTGAGTCATATGGGTTTGGTTTTTGTGGTTTAATGCTGCAAACCAAATATTAAAATTGTTTTACGCGTACATATATACGCAAAAGGGTATTCCCCAGCCCGAGGCTATTATTGTACTCCGTAGTATTGTACTTCTAGTCCTACACATCTACGGAAGTACGGACTACTCAGGTGGTCAAAACCCAAAGATGGTGTGGTTGGATGAGTATGGGTCTCGACTCGGATCGAAATTTAGCAAAATTAAAATCTATAACGGAATCCGAATTTTTGGTACGTTAACAAACTGTTAATTAATTGTATTATATATTGTTCTTTGAATCCTCGTTAGATATTGTTTTGGTTTTTTTATTAGTTACTAGTATAAATTTAGTGTCTATTTAGCCTAATTTTTTAGAGTGTTTTTTTATTTGAAAACAGTTTTTGACCAAACACATTATTTATTTAAAATTTTAAAATAATTTGTCAAAAACTCAAGTATTCTCTTTTTCCTCGTAAAAATAAAAACAACAATTTGGTGTTTCTAATTCTTGAAAGCTACTTTTAAAAAATTAATCTGTAAAAACAAAAACTCATTTTTTGATAATCTAGGCCAAACATGCTCTTAATTAGCATACGTTTCATCGAAATAGACAACATACGAACATAGGCACAAAGTTGACCCAAATAAAGTTCGTCCACATGTCAAACTTTGAGTACCAACGTTCAACCATAGACTGAAGTCTGAATGTTAAGTATCAACATCCAACAATGGTTGGACGTGGATATTCTAACATCCAGACTGCCAGACATGGATTGGGCTTTGAGTATCAAAGTTCTATCCACGGTCGGACATTTTTAATCAAATTTATTTGGTTTTAGGTAGTTTCACTTATTGTAATGATATTTTTTGAATTTTTATTACCTAATTATTATTCAAATTGCATTAAACAAGGTATCAATTAAAATTTTTGATGGTGATAGGGTAAATTACAACCCAATATTTTGTCACGAATACATTGTTTGCTACATCTGATGAGGGCTTTTAAAGGGGCTTAAAGGATAAGTTTTTGAAAACGGGTTTGCTTTGGTAAAAGCAAATAATGTGGAAGAAAATAGAAACAAACCGAGTTGTTGACTTCCTACTTTTGTTACTCGACAAATGATCGGCCTGATTAAAAGGTTGACCCCGATAAGTTGAAAAAAAAAAAAAAAAAAAAAAAAAAAAAAAAAAAAACAGAATTCAACTAAATGAAGTTGAAGTAATCTTTTTCAAGATGATAAAAGCACGGTAATTTAGAACATTGTTATCACCGGGGGTTTAGAGCTCACAACCACAATCTAGTCAAATACAAGGACGAGGATCGCCACTTTGACGAATTGGAAGACAAGAAGAAAGCATATGGGAGGCAAGCCGGCAACAATATCAAGTAGGGTTCTCCTAGGGTACTCCAAGAACGGTTTTCTTGAGTGCACCCGTACATACCCTTTTGTCTTTGTCATGATCGAGAGTTGGGTTTGTGTAACACCCCCTTCTTACATAAAAGCTAATCGGAGATGTCAGCATATCGATTTCCCAAGGCACTGAAATCGGAGTTTTAATTAAGAAACGCTCTACATAAATTACTCCCTCCATTCATATCCACTTTACATGTTTCTATTTTGTACACAGAACATTCAATTTTAATTTTCTCCTAATACGTAAGAGAAAATATATTTACGTGAGATTTTGTTTAATTGACAAGTACATTAAAAATATATCTTTTATAAATTTTACAAATACGTAGCTAAAGATATTTAGCACGTAAAACGTGCGTTGGCAAACGTGAAAAAACAAATATACAAAGGGGATATGAATAGGGTAATATATGTTTAACAAATTATAAGACAAATTAAATGACGAATGATACAAGTCATGAGACTCGTGACTACTAATAAGTCCTTTCTAGGGAAACTACGCTTGATTCGGTGATCACCAAATGTATTTTATAATAATATTTTAGTATAAAAGTATTTTATTTAATTAATTATTTCAAAATTTATTAATGTATTTTGGAAATATTTATAATTATAGGACTTCAAAACTACTAGTATGTTGCAAATAACACAATTTATTCATCGAGAATTATAGCAATTCATGGCTATTATACAATAGCACAATGAGAGTGTTCCAACATGCTTTGTATAAAGATTATAGCAATTGACGAATACTTGACAACATAGTAGGTAGATGCATGTTCACAAAATAGGACAAGAACAAATGTCCCCTTAAATTTGCCAAATTAACAAGTCGGTCTGACAAAATCCAACTATTAGATGTGCTGATAACAAAAACGATTTTCCAGTTTTAAGCTAGATATGAGAGAAACAGCAGCTAAACAATAGCATTGGCGGCACTTGCTATCCTTGGCCAAAGATCAGCGCACTCTTTCCCGATGGGTCCTGTTATAGCCGATCCTGTCCATAGAAAACAACACAGTCAATGTCATTAAACTAGATGGCTTAGGGAAGAAAGGGGATAGAAGTCTAATATTTACCTTTCATTTCTCCCTTGGGATTCACAATCACACCAGCATTATCTGATAAAAAACACGAGCCAATTATTATAAAAGAAAATATACTGGCAGAGAAGCAAAAAATAATCTGAAGGCGGTTTTTCACTAAGCTTCTGATAAAACCCCTGATCAGAGAAACTCAAAACCCTACCTTAATAAGGATAGTAACAGAACAGTCTCATTACAGGGGTTTAGGGTAAATAACTTGCAGTTTACAAAAAATGTCAGTGTAAAACCATCTTATACATTTATGGCAAATAAAATCAGCATCCTAATGATGAATATAGAACTTATACACTTGTACATTAGTAATCCTTCACAGCTTTGGAATTAGCCCATAAGGCGGAGGCCCCGTATGCTTTTGGCACAACACAAAGGTATAGGAGAGCAAGCAAAAGAAAAACGATAATTTGTCAATTTAGGAATGACTCAATTCAAATACAAATTATTGTAAAGGTGCTAGAAACCATAAGAGCCACAATACACCAGCAGACAGGTAACACGATGGCACAAGTGAGTAAGTGACAGAATCACAGTGCTGTTTAAAACCCGTAAATACTTTCTGGTTCTAAACAAAGACAAGCCAAGGATTAGGTATGGTTCCAAACAAAAAGAGGCCAAAGACTAGTTGCCCATGCTTTTGGTTAAGAAGCAACAAACAGACCTAGTAAAGCTAAAACAGAAACCAAAGACGCCCAGGCCATAGAAACTTAGCATATACCTAAGTCACTTCTACTGGCCTAAAAGTGTAGACATGAAGCCAAAGCACAACGACGTAGTAACATAAGTATACCTACCCGTCATCTTTCTATTGTTCTCGTTTAATAAAATTTGAGGCTGTCTTTTAATCTATCACAAATTCTCATTTGTATATATTGATGGGTAATATTTGACCCGCAAAACCCGCAACTCCTCAAATTCAATCGTCTAATCCACTAATTTCATCCCCAAATCAACTCTACAATTTGACGCTTTAGACAGATAAATTGAACATCCAATTAACCACCAAAACGGGCTATTCGACAACCTATCTTCACTCCAAGGATTTCAATCACAGCATAATAAATAATAAATCCCAATATTAAAAGCAAAATTCCAACACGATATAAGTGGATTATGAAGCAATTCCAGGATCAAATTAGTAAACAAACGAATAAGAAACCCTAAAATGGAACAGGTAACAAATGATCCGGAGTCGGGACAGAGGGGAAAATATAATATAAATATAGGGAGTAAAACAAAAGCACAAACCTTCAAAGTACATGAAAACACCATCCTTTCGGCGCCAAGGTTTACGCTGTCTAACAATAACAGCAGGCATAACCTTCTTACGAAGATCAGGTTTACCCTTCTTGACAGTAGCCATAACCATATCACCAACACATGCAGAAGGCAACCTGTTAAGTCTACCCTTAATCCCTTTCACTGAAATTATGTAGAGATTCTTAGCACCAGTGTTATCAGCACAGTTTACAGTTGCTGCCACTGGTAAACCCAGTGACATTCTGAACTTGTTTCCTGCTGATCCTCCTCTTCCTGCACGTCATACATCATATTGTGATAGGGTATGTTAATGAAAAGTAAATGAATGAACAAGACGGAATGGGTGTATTGAAAAAGAGGGTTAATGTGATTACCTCGCTTCGACATGGCTGCTGCTCTTTCTTACTAGAAATCTAAGGGAGGGAGATGGGGCGTTATATCATTTGTGATGTTAGGGTTTTTTGGTTTGTTGGGCTGGGCTTGTGAGTTTGATCGCTTGGGAATATTTCGACTTTTCGAGGTTCGGCCCATGGCAACTCTCACCCGACTCGAACCCGAGCAAACCCGACCCGATGATGACTAATGTTGCAAATCCAGACCAACCCGACCCGATGATGACTTGGAGTAGCAAGTCTGACCTGATTCGAACCCGCCCAAATCCGATTGTACTTCAAGCCGAAAACGACCCGACTAGAATCGATGACTAGTGAATCGAACTCGAATCAGAACTCGACTTGACCCGACCTTGATCTTATTAAATTAATGACCTAACAATCATTAAACTTAATATTGATCACAATGAAGTGGTTTAGTGTGTAGTTTGTTACATTTGACTTAATAATGAAGGAACTAACTCAAATAATGGATAATGGTCCAAAATTGAACTAATATGGTAGAGTGACAAAACTCGATAATTACTTGTCTCTAACCCGACCCATCCCAATACATCATGTGACCCGAAATGTGACATTCAGCAATACATCATAAAAATAAACAAGTAATGTGTAGCGGAAATACGATACTTTTAAAAAAATGTCGACATATTATTAAAACTTAATCGCGAAATATCATAAAAACATGCAGAAAAACTAAAACCAATACAAAAGTATAACTTATACAAAATAGCTGAAGTAAACGAGGAATAAGGTATCTCACGTAACAACATAAATTATATCTAAACTAAACGTAAGGGTAATGTCGAATGATCAACAGTACCCGCAAGCCACACGTCTTCCCCAAACATCACCAACTATATACCTGTCATACATAAAACACGTATGTCACAGTCAGTGAGGAGTAATTCGAGGTTCTCCCAGTTTTCAAACAACATTTAAACATGCATATATTAACAATACATGAGTAAACATGCAAAACGATATAATTAAATCATGTGAGATATCACGATCAACTAATATCATATGAAACGATACAAAAGTCAACATACATTAATAAATATGAATGAGTCAACACAAGTCAACATGAGAAACATGATATAACCGTACATGCGAAAACAAAGTATATCAACAATTCAACATGTGAATCGGACATAAATGTCAACTAAACATTCGAGTGATTGACTTAAAGGCCAATAACTAGGTGGCATGTCCAATCACATCAACGAACATAGCATAAATCTACTAGACAAATAAGAATAGAATGAACGTCGTCATGTTAGCGTAACCGCTACAACTGACAATCAAGGAGCATAATCGTTACCACAAACAGGGTAGAGCGTATAATGCGCTCTATCTACCAGAGCGTATTAGCACGACCTCCAACTACGGGAGCGCTTGAGAATTACCTCTGAAAACTATGTATAGCGTATAACCACTGCCTATACGTCTAGGACCTGGCCACACCTCTCAATTAAATAACCTACACCTAACGACACACGGAACCGGAGCGCATATAGCACGATCTCCGACCAATCCTGAACATAAATATAAAATCCCATAACATGGATGGCGTTAGTTCAATACAATGGTACACAAATCGTATCACCGCTATCTATTCACATATAGGGTAACATAACCGTCCCCAACACAAGCAAGGTAACATAACCGTTACCCGACTCAACTTAAGATGATAAAACCGTCATCTAACTTAATTGGGGCTAACATAACCATCACAAACGACATTTGCATCTTGCTAATTAACACATAAACCACATAAATACAATTACTTGACTTAAAGCTGAGAAACCTCTCAAAGTTATCTTAAAGCTCTTCAAATCTTCAATGAAACTCGTCCATGATGCCCAAGCATCCTTCCTTACCAGATATCTATAAGAAAAGGGACCAAAACGAAACCCTAAAAAGACGGATTTTATGAAAACTCAACAAGACGAGATTTTGTTTATATGAAAAGAAGGGGGGAAGAAGGGGAGAAGATTCATACAAAGAACATAAAAATCGAGCAAGAAACGAATGAGTTATGGTCGGATTTGTGTTCTTAAAGAATCACCAACAGTGGTGAATTGAGGTTTATTTGGTTTTATGAGAGGGGGACGAGGGTGAAAGGTGTTTTATGAGGAAAACACATACATAAGGATTAAATGAGAGTTTGAGTCGGAATTTGACTCAAAATCATTTAATGAGTCGGGATTACTCGAATTTGGCTAATTAAGACAGAAATGATATTTTAAGACGATTATGACTCAAGATAGAATAAAATATGCAAACTAACTATGATTTATGAAATTACTCGAGATATATATATATAATTTTCGAAAATCAAAGCCGAAGTTTAAATTTTCAAAACTCGAAATATCGGGGTGTTACACGAAATGACCGGTAGCTCGATCGAGAGGGTAGGAAGACGCGACCCATACCCAATCCTACTTACTCGATTGCCACTTTTAGCAGAGTATTCATCTCCAGAACCTACATCGATTAAATTGGAACTTTTGTTAAAAAAATATCTTCTTCCTCTCTAACGGTAAGTCTCGGCTCAATCATAATAACAAACTAACAATAAGTATGGGTATAATTGTATACAAATTTTACTTGAAATAACAATTCTGGTCAAAATTTGTCAAAATTCATGGAAGATAAAGAAACATTGAAGTTTTAGGTAAGGTTTAAATGACTCCGCTATGAAAATAATAGCGTAAAAGATGTGTTTGTACATTTGGTTATTTGTCTAGCTTCTTTAGCGTGATATTCATGTTAAACTGAAATAGAGCACGACGAGGGTTTATTAACGATCCTTGTTATGACATTTGAAATTTAATGAAGAATGTTGTTACACTTCATACGTGATTGACTCGAGGCTATAAAGGTTTGAAGTGGCTAAGAATTCGGTGTCTATGAGTTTATTTACGAGTACTCAATTAGGGTTTGGGTTGTGCTAACCCTATCAGTTGAACGAAAATTGGGCTTAAATACGAAATCATGACTAACGTGTGTTTCTACTGTAGTTTGGTGGCTATGTGAGTGGATGTTTTGTCGTGGTCGTTAGGAGACCCGAAGATGTCCCTCACAATATCCTGACCGTCCTATGCAACGAATTTGGGAGGCACAAAATGCTAGAGATTCCACCGACGACATATTTGAATCGAATAAAAAACGCAAAACTAAAATTTCCGTGAAATGCTTAGCTCCCCCGAATAATTGGATGACACTTAATATTGGTGGAGCGTCCAAGGGAAATCCAAGACTAAGGGCTAGGGCAATTTTTGTGATGCTTCGGGTAAGATGTTGTTTGTTTTTTTTCGGAGAAGTTAGGTATTACGACGGTGACGAGAGCTGAGTTGATGGCATTGTGACATGATTGCCAATGAACGTCTTTTCCTCGTATCCTGACTCAAATGAACTTGAAAGTGATTATGGAACTCCTCGAGCTTCAGAATGATATTCCCGCATATCATAGTCACTTGGTTCAAATAAGTGAGTTAATTATCATTTGTTGGACTATATCTGGTTTATGATGTCAAGTTTCATTATATAGTTTAATGGTTTGCCTTTTAGTTATTTTTGATAGAAAGTGAATATCACAAAGATACATCCATGATGGAACAATAATCTTCAAAAAGGAAGAAAATCCATTAGTCAAGTTATAAGTTGTAAACGAGGTAGTGTAACATTCTCAACATGTCTTAGTGAAAGCAAAACCATTTAAAAGTACAATGCATTATGGTTTATGATGCAATGGGCGAATAAA
Source organism: Silene conica (assembly GCA_029255685.2). Classification (NCBI taxonomy): domain Eukaryota; kingdom Viridiplantae; phylum Streptophyta; class Magnoliopsida; order Caryophyllales; family Caryophyllaceae; genus Silene; species Silene conica. The sequence goes on along the minus strand of CM055318.2, from coordinate 73,448,607 downwards.
CTTTTATAAGAAAAATAAATTTCGAAAACCAACACTTGCTCTAAAGACTATTGTTTTGAAAAAGATACTATTTTACATAAACTGAAATCACAAAAACTATATATTTGGAAACAAATTGGTAGATATCATTCTTGTTTATGCAAGTGAACTTTAATACCAATGAGTTTTTTGCTTTTTACTCTTTTGGAAGATTCACGAGTTCCATAAAATTTGTGTTTGATACTCTTTGCCTTGAAAAAATTGGATTCGGTCTTGAGCTTACAAACTGATTTATATTTTTAAGCACGCTTAAGTGAGATACCATCTACTACCTTTCGTTTATAAAATGTTGAAGGTACGTAAGGACGGTTTCTTAGTTCCCTTCACTTCCTATAAGTAGCTTTCTCAAATCTCATTTATTGTCAAGACTTTGAAAGAACATTTATTGAGTATTTTGCAAATCATTTAGTGAGTTCAAACCTTTGTTTTCAAAAACATTTACAAAACAGTTTTAAGTCTTAAAGTCTTCAACCATTTTCCAAAGTGATGTAGAATCTCCATATATCAGTTCGCTGCACTGTGACGTAGTGAGTTTGTTCCATGATTTTCGTGTTTAGATCTTAATTGTAATATCCATGTTCTTAAGTGAACTACTGAGATTTTGATTTATGATCATGTAAACATAAGAGATAGAACACTTTAAACTCCTAAAGCGGATTGACTTTTAGTTTGAGTTGCAATAACTAAGGTTGGTTGGCGTGTTATTTTATCTGTAAAAGATTTAGTATGCTTGAGTAAACATCCAAACAAGCAATAAAATAACGGTTGGACGTAGGTCTCAGAGTAGAAGTTGAACCAATTTTTAAAATATCGTCTTGTTTGTTCATTTAATTTTACGTTCATTTACCTTTACCTTATTCGTGATCATCTCACTATAAGTCGTGTGTCACAAACTCACAGTTCAACGTACATTGACTGCGTGATGTAGTCTTGTTGTTTCACTTTGTGTACTCACCATCAATTGAGTTACCCAGTCCGTGTAGTTTATAACTATTACTTGTGTTAACAACTAAGGGGGTGTTTGGTTCAAACCTAAAAAGTATAAGGTATGGGTTTGGAATGAGCCAAACCCATACCACGTGTTTGTTTAGCAAATCCGAGGGTTTCATACCCATACCTCAAACCCACGAGGTATGGGTTTCTCATACCCAGGGAGGGGGTGGGTATGAGTTTGATACCCATGGGTATCAAACTACAATTATCAAAAATGTGAAAAATAAATATTAACACGTATTGTAAACGAAACATGTTATATAATTATTTGATAAAAAAATTATTTTCATAATTTTATATGATAAAATTATTATTTAAAGTATTAAATTTTACATATTTCAACTTTAACTTAGTTTCAAACTCCTACCACCCACAATTGAAACAAACACAAGCTATCGGGTATGGAGTTCCAACCCCATACCACTCAGGTATGATTCCTGATTCCAAACCCATCCCCATGCGCGAAACAAACGCCCCCTAACCAAGTGTGAGAAAGTTTTCAAGTACCACCTAATTCACCCCCTCTTAGATATTAATCGTTCTTAACTCTTCATCATCCACGGAATAATAAAGTCCATCATGTTTAAGAGTCCAATGCTTGCGTGAACTGGCTCGTTAAAAACCGATGATCTTAGAGGCAAACTAAATTCCGAGGTAATTGTTTGGGTTGATGCAAGAACGGGGGCGTTTCGTGGCTTAGAATCGTCCCTTTTTGCTTGTCTTAATTATTGTTATGTTTTTTCATTTCTTTGTTCTAGTTCTTTTCTCGTATTTTTTCGCTTCTTTATTTAAAAAACGTAAACAAAAAAATGAACACATTTGGGCCGAAAACGCTAAAAAAATGGGCTATGGTGTGGGATAAACCTAAACAAGCCCAAAAAACCCCATCTCACTGCGCAAAGAAGAAGAAGTTGAAAGCAGAAACCCCCAAAGTCGGTTTCCCCAAAAAATCCGAATCCCCGGTTCGCCGATTATCCAAACCTTCTCCTCCTCCTTCACTACCCTAAACTCTTCGTCTTCTTCTTCGTCTTCTTCTTCCTTCTCTCTTTCTCTCTCTAAAATCAATTACATCCGCCATAGATTTCACTTCACTTTAGCTTCCGCTACCTTCCCTCGCCTCCTTTCGTTATCGGTAATTTTGATTTTTAAATTCGTATTGTTTTTGTTTTTAAATTGTTTGTAGTAATTTATGCGCATATCTACTGGTTTCATGATTGTGATTTCGATGTTTTCCGCGATTATTTCAGCTGATTTTTCTGCATTTTTTGTAATAAAATGTTTTTATTTCCTCTGAAATTTTGTTTAACCTAGAAAAATTGTTGTTGTAACTTCAATTTTTACTGAATTTATTGATGATTGCTGTGTTATTGTAAGCTTAATATTCATATACGAGCTTGTGAATTGATTCTATACAAATTCAAGTATGAGTTACACTTTCCATCCCAATCATATTTGTTTACCTTTTAGATTCATTGTGAGGTATTTTAATCAAAGGTAAACGACTGATTGGGGCAGAGGGAGTACATAGTTTGATTTTGAAAAGAAGCATCACATTGGCATAATCACAGACGTTATGAACTGTTATTTTTTTTCTGGTTTCGGAATAAAGTACCGCTCGTACATCTTTCTAGGTAATCTTGAATAGTATGTTAGGTCTATAATCTATGTTACTTAGCCTTGGTTGCAGCTTTGCAAGCGTCAGACTCGTAGCGCAACTATTTTAGTGGAAATTTAGTGTTTTGACCTAAAATTGATGGTTGAAGTGTCATGCCATGCCCATTATTCTGCGAGGGAGTCATGTCAACATCTAACATACAACCAAAGTGAAATGTTCAAGTACTATAGCTGTTAATTACTCCGTAATAAACTCGGTTTACAGGCATTACAGCTCATTTCTCGTAGTAGGCAATGGTTTATATAAACATATAATCAGATTGTCTGGTCATTAATAAATATCATTCGGTGGGCAAGGTACTTGTTTGCCTAAGTACTTGAGAAACTACTTAAGTGAGGATCATCTGTTAATAAGTTTCACTGTTGAATATCAGTAAACGAACACGGTCATCAATCTTGTATTTGAACATTTCTGCTTGGCTATTGAACACCTAGTTAAACCTAGGGTTCAAAACTATACTGATTGGAGATCATTTGCGACTTCAAACCTTGCTTTTTTTTGTTGCATGGAGATTTTGTTAGTTTATAAGATGGTTGAAAGTTTTCATCCTGTTTATAATGGTTTATAATTTGAGTTGTTGGCTCCTGATAGAGTATATACATTGCCTTGCAGCATATAGGTTGAAACAACTTACGTTAGTATCTATAAATGGGTGAGAGTGAAACAGTTGTTGCTCAAACATCTACGGTTGTGGGTTATACTTCAGATAATCATACCGGAGATCACATGAACGTTAACATGAGCACTTCGGAAACTGCCGCCGTCGCCACTACAAGCAGTGTCATTGCTTCGGGTTCAGCTGATGCAGTACATGCGGCAACGGATCCCAATGTTGTAAATTCCATTGCTTATCCAAGCTCTACTGCACAAGATGCTTCTCTTCCTTCCGCTGAAGAGACTGGGCCAATAGAAGTTGTGAACCAGTCTACTGCAGAAGATCAGAGCATGTCAATGGGTTTAAATCAGATGGATGTTTATAATGCTAGTGCAAATGGGACGGTTACTACTGATGCAAATGGGAATCTTACTTCTCCCCATGAGGTTGAAGTAGCAACAGCTGCGCAACACGATGATGGTGCAGGTATTCATTTTTTTGTAGATGTACATGTATGTTTTACTTGAGTCATACTATTGTGTAATGTTTCTAACTGTCTTGATTACCCCCTTCGGTGCTTCACCGTCAGGTTGAACGTAAATTTTAACCTTATTCACCATCATCGTTGTACCCTCGGAGTGAGGAATTCACTGCAAGCAGGGTAAAAGGTTGTTCTCAATAGACCCTTAACCGAAACCAATGTGACCATCTGCTACCTTCATTACAGCCAGTTTTATTTAGCCCGTCATTTACAAAGCCAAAAGAACAATAGTTCACGGACCTGTTAAAATTACAATCTGTGTTTATAAAAATTGAAAAAGAACTACTCAAATTCTAGCCTATCCAGAGAGAGGAATGCAACGGGAGTCATTTTCAACACTTTAGTTGCATATGTAAGTTCTGTAACATAGCTTTTTCAATTTTCAGTTCCCTCTATTTTTCCAATCTGGTTAATATTGATCTACTTGAAAACAATACAGCAGAACCTGTAGAGCTGTCTTAAATTCAAAAACCTCTGGCGCACGTTTGTCAATTGTTTGAGAAGATTAATTTTGTGCAGCAGTGCTGAATTACTGATTATCCGCTGCTAACTGTCAAAGTCAATGGTTGATCATTTCCATCGTTGCATTTATCCTTTTCAGTCTCCTTTTTTCTCTTTAAATAATTTGTTAATGCCTTTGATCCCCTGTTCCAGATAATGCTTTATCTGCTGAAGAAGAACGTCTGTGGAACACAGTAAAAGCAAATTCATCAGATTTTAATGCATGGACTCAGCTAATTGAAGAGACAGAAAGGATGGCACAGGTACTGTATGACGCTTTTCTAAGTGGGTTACATTTCACAACTCAATCCCATGTTCTTCTCTAGTAGGTTAAGATGATAGATATGAACCTCTTTCTATTTTGCTGCAACAGACTGAACTTATTACAATCAATTACTGATGGCTTGCCCAAATAACACTGTCCTATAATTCTTATGTGCTCTACAGCCTGTTCGATTTTGTGTGGTAATTTGAACATACCGTTCTGGCTGAGCATAACATTGTGGTTTTATTTGGATTTATTCATTTTAATTATAGCAGGGGGCTGTCAAATTTCTGAGGGAACTTGAAATTTGTGATAATCTAAAACATTTCAACCTGTTCATGTCAATGTCGAAACATTTTCTTACAGTCTGAGTTTTCTTGGACAATATTTGACCTAAAAACAAACGGAGCTTTAGGGATCATTTGAGGGGAGAAGTAGGTAGCACTGTTGTAAAGGACGTTTTAGTTTGTAGAATGGAAGTTCTATCTCTTTTTAAATGTTGTAATTAAAGGACCTGTTCTCCTCTTCCGTTGCTGCTCCTTCATTGCTTTGATTCGTTTTTTTTGTTTCTTGAAAAACCGAGAGTGACAGAGACACATATGGGAATGTGACGTGAACTAAATTTGCTATTAGAATGGTCATAGTGGTTTTGTTAAGCTTACCAACTCAGATGTTATTTTTAACTCAGTGATACATAGATTTTTTTGTTTGCTGTCTGAGCATTTCTGTTAGAGTCAATTAATAATTAATCCCTTTTACATACTAGGTTTCTAAAATAACTCCCTTTTATAATTTCTTTCAAAACTACTCCCTCAAAATGCACTTCTATCGAAAATTGCTTCAAAACTCCAATTCAGGTTACTTATTCCGTCTGTTTTTAAACTTATTATCCATTGTTAATTTGTTATACCTTTCAAAGTATAAATTGGCTAAGCCACAAACACAACAAGTTTATAAAACAGACGGAATAAGTGACTAAACCCTGAGTTTGAATTAATTTTTGATAAAAATGCATTTTGAGGGAGTAATTTTAGAAAAAAAGTATAAAAGTTTATATTTAGGAAACTGGTATATAAAAGGGAGTAATTATTAGTTGACTCTAATCTTATCTACTCTGATTTTTTTTTTACTCAGTGATGCATTTTGCTGGCTTAGCGATTCTGTTATTATATGATCTTATTTGTTTCCCCTTTATCTCTGTTTCTACGCAGGACGTTATATTGAAGATCAGAAAGGTTTATGATGCCTTTTTAGCTGAATTTCCCTTATGTTATGGTTATTGGAAGAAGTATGCTGATCATGAAGCACGTTTTGGAGCTATTGATAAAGTTGTGGAGGTGTATGAACGAGCAGTTCTGGGAGTCACATATTCAGTGGACATCTGGTTGCACTATTGCTCGTTTGCTATTAGCACTTATGGGGATCCTGATACTATAAGAAGGTAATTTCTCACAAGTCCGTGATGAGTTCTGGAGTGATTATTTTCATATTCTGGTCCATGGTACTTTCTCCGCTTGACTTATTTTTGATGTGACTTGAAGTAGTAGTCTTGAACAGTGAATGCTCATGTGGAGTGGTTAATTGTTAGTTGCTGTTGCACGTCAGAAATTTTTAGTTCTCATCAGCAAACTTGGAACAATTTGATGGTTTTTGTCAGTCTACCTTCATCAAATAAGATTCCCTTCAGCTTTCTAGTCCACACAATTCGTCATCTATTGTTTATTTGTTAGAAAATCTTTGGTGGGCACATTTTCAAAATGCTGTTGTTTTGTGGACTGAAGGGCTTAAGATTAGATGAGCTGTATGACTGCTCTATGTCACAGTAGTGTGTCTGTTTGCCACTCTGCCTTGGAAGATAAACACTGCATATTGGAGGTCTAGTTTGGAAATGTCCTGTGGTCTTACCATGCTCTCCACTTGGTCTCTACACTAGGTCTTGTTTCTAGAAAGCCCTCTCGGGCATCATCTGCATATCTAGGTGTCAGTTTCATTCTGTTTTGGTTCTGCAGGTTATTTGAACGGTCATTGGCGTACGTTGGAACAGATTACCTATCTTACCCTCTTTGGGACAAGTACATTGAGTATGAGTATTCACAACAGGATTGGGGACGTCTCGCTATGATATATACTAGGATCTTGGAGAACCCAAATCAGCAGTTGGACCGATATTTTACTAGGTGAGTTTAAACCCTTTTATTTCAGTTTTTATGTCAAGAAAATTGTATGCTTTTTTGTTATCATGTGCCAAAAAGATGCGCTTGTTACTTGTATGTAGAGTCTTGTTGCTTAAGACATTTTAACTAAGTACAAGGTCTTAGCTTGCCACTTCCTTTTGGAGGGAAGAGGAGAATTCTAGTCCTTAATAAATTGGTCATGCTATCATGCATCCTTTTTCTGCATAATGTTCTGTTGATGTCCGTGAGTATGCATTGTACTATCACAAACAATTGCCAATACTTTTTCTTGTTCGGGGGTGGGTGTGGGATTCAGCTCTGTTGCACACTTGTATCATTGGTTGATTTTGTAAACATAAGCAAGCAATTGGTCTCAGTTTAGGCACGCGAGATCATTGACTGGTGTATGATTCATAAGTCGCTGAATGAGCAATCTTCCATGCAATTTAGGGCCTTTGGCTAATACATAAGCCGCCATATGTGTTTGTGATTGATTACTCCAATTGTTATTTTTCAGCTTCAAGCAATTAGCTGTAACCCAACCTTTGGCACAACTGAGGACGACTGATGGAACAGCGGCAGTGACGGCTTCTTTCGATTCTAATGCTGACGGTCAAATATCCGAAGAGGTTCATTCCGATGCACCGGAAGAATCTTCTAAACCCTTACATGATGGCCCAATGGAAGCGGAGGAATTGGATAAGTATATCGCAGTTAGGGAGGAGTTGTTTAAGAAAGCTATGGAGTTTGATTCTAAGATAAATGGTTTTGAAACAGCTATTAGAAGGCCATACTTTCACGTCCGGCCTTTGAATGATGCTGAGCTAGAAAACTGGCATAACTATCTGGATTTCATCGAGAGAAATGAAGACTTCAACAAGGTATCTGCAGTGTTCCATGTTTTATATGTCAATTCTTACCTTCTAGATCTTTAGTTTTCCTCCTTAATATATTGACTTACAGTTAAGTAATATCTGCTGCACCATATGCTCTTTTGGGTAAACCGTCCGATGAAGCAACTTTTATAAAGGGATAGTGTACTGAGACTAAAGCATGGGCATTCAATATGGTTTCTTTGAGGCTAAGTACTTCAAACCCTCATTGTGAGTCGATGTTCTGGGTTCATGAATCATGATGCGTTGTGTGATTTTTCTTTTAAACTCCAATGTTATGCATGCAGGTATCTTCTTATCCTAACCATGTATCTGTCATGCAAGGAGGGTCCCTCCTATGATATGAGGGGCCTCCCTGCTTCCACCAATGGAGTACTTCTTATGCGCATCTCCCTCTTGATTCTATATTTCTACTTTATTGATTTCTTCTGAATATTCTTATAATAATTGGTGCTATTCTTTGCGAGTCAGATTGTCAAGCTGTATGAAAGATGTCTTATAGCATGTGCAAACTATCCCGAGTTCTGGACAAGATACGTTCTATGCATGGAAGGAAGTGGCAGTGTTGATCTTGCAGACAATGCTCTTGCTCGCGCTACACAAGTATTCGTAAAGGTAGGTCCACCTACCTTTTTTCATCTTAGGTATTTAGTGCCTGAAGTGTTTGTAATCTAGCTTTTATGATGGATCAAATATCTGTCATTTTACAAAGTCCTAAGTTCTAACTGGTTCAACTTTTGAATCTCCGTGCTTCTCTATACACGATTTTGCTTGACTCCTGAAAATTTTTTGGTAGAAATTTTAGAGGCCGTGTACTGTTAAATGTGAGATTCCTTGTCTTCAGCTATATGTTTCCTTTTATCAAATGATTGGTACCCCGTACCCCCTCCATGCCGTTTTATAAGTCATTCTACGGTCATGCATAAATGAAAATCACCGAGAATCTAACAATCTTAGTGAAGTGTAATAATTAGACCTTGAAACTGAAAAAGAAAGTTAATATTTTTGCCTAGTGTTATTGTAAGTTTGTAACCATACACTCTACTTTGATTGGTGAAATGTTGCATGAGAATTTGCAATTGGTGAGAGAAATTCATTGCGAATGTTAACGACAAAAAAGCAATAAAAAACATTTTTTTATGGAATGGCTTAAATAACGAAACAAAGAGAATACGGAGTATAGTTTTAGAAGCCTGCTTAACATGTAAATCAAAGGACTATGTCAGAATAATATGGTGTGGGATCAACAGTTATGTCAAGCTAGTGTCAAGCTGGTGTTTATAGTAGCAGCTCCTATGGTTCATATTCTCAACAAGTTCGTATTGTTAGGTAGGTTTCGTTATGGAGCCAAAGACCCGGTCTTCTTTGATTTGGAATGTGATAAGAGTAGATGAAAACATATCATTGATTTATTTGCACTTCTTATATTGTGAAGTATTGTTTAGCCAATGAATTTTCTGCCTTAGGTGTCATTATTTGTCATCTGGAAACTACCTCTAACACAAGGTAAGGCTGTATATCTGACCCCTTTACCCCGCTTTAGACAAGAGCCTTGGAAGCATTGTGGTGTTGTTTTTTGTTGCGTTTTGAATATTTAAGTGGAGATGAAATCTTTTACTTATGATTTTGCTCGTCATTTTTCTAATTTTAGGCAATGTTAATTCACCTGATAGTGAAGGTTCATGAGTTAAGGGTTCATTTGTCTTGTTCTTTTCCTTGTGGCAGAGGCAACCTGAGATTCATCTTTTTGCTGCTTTGATTAAAGAGCAGCGTGGTGACATTCCTGGTGCTCGAGCTGCCTTTCAACTGGTGCATACTGAGATTTCTCCTGGGCTTTTGGAGGCCATCATTGATCATGCAAATATGGAAAGGCGGCTGGTAAGAGTTTATCACGGTGTCTAATTTATCCCTCATGATTATGATCTACGTGCTTGGTCTTCTAATTAGTGTATGGCCATTGTATTTTAGGGAAATATGGAGGAAGCTTTTTCTTTATATGAGCAAGCAATTGCCATTGAGAAAGGCAAAGAACATTCACAAACTTTACCAATGCTATTTGCTCAGTACTCTCGATTTGTATATTTGGTATGTGGCATATCTTCTATCGTTCCTTCTTAAATTTTAGTTGCATGTGTTTGTTGGTTAAGCTTGACTAGGAAAATAGTTAGGCATATGGTGGATATAAATATAGAATCTCTATGGTATACCCATGCTAGTATTATGCTAAAACCTCCTCTCTATCAACTTCATTTTCTTAGGCACATGGAAATGCTGAGAAAGCTCGGGATATTCTTACTCAGGCAGTTGATCATATCCAACTTTCAAAGCCACTTCTGGAGGTAGTTGTTTTTCAAAGCATTTGTCAGAGAATATTATCAGGGAGTCAGTGGACATGAGAAATAGAAGTGAAACAATTGCTTGTAAATTTTAGACTGATGATATCTTGATATCGGAATTGAAAGGCGAAAGGACTGACTGATGATTTAGATGAGTCATTTTTTTTATATTGCTTCTGAAATGAGTTGTTCTAATTTTATGTCATGCAGGCTTTGATCCATCTAGAATCCATCCAGTCACTTCCAAAGCGAATTGATTATGTGGAGTCTTTGGTTGAAAAGTTTCTCAGTTCGGCAGCTGACAACTCTGGTGCTACAAATGTGCAAGAAAAAGAGGATTTGTCAAGCATTTATTTGGAGGTATTTACTGAATTTTTTGTTGAAATGCTGTGGTAAGAAAAATACGGTAATTGCTTATTTTGATCGTCAGTTTGACATGAATGCTGGCATCGGAACGACTTCACTACTTTTACCATTTGTGCATGTTAAGCCTTTTCCATATTCTCGTTCAATCATGTTTGTTTTGCACTATCTCTGAGGAGTAGAACATTGAAATTTGTTTGAATCTTGTATGAGTAGTGCCCCTCACAAGTCACAAGTCACAAGTCATTGGAAATTTGTATTTCCAACATCGTTCCTAAGACCTTCAATTGTTAGGAGCAATACCTTTTTGTGCTTAAGTACATATTTATTCAGCTTTGTGGTACATCTCATATCCACATAAAAGCTTTCAGAACCTCTTCTGAATTTCAAAGTGCCTCGTTTAATTAATGATACAGAAGTCCATTCCTTTTCACATATTCAATGAAATGAACTCAGATTTTGGAAATCAATTTGCAGTTTCTCGATCTTTTTGGTGACATAAAATCCATAAAGAAAGCCAAGGATCGACATGTTAGGCTGTTTTCACGCCACAGGAACTCATCGGAGTCAAGGAAGCGTCATGCTGATGACTTCTTGACTTCAGACAAAGCAAAGCTTGGAAAATCCTACACAGAAGTTCCATCAACTGCCACATCTGGAGGAGTAGCATATTCGGCAACTCAAAATCAATGGCCATCTGGCTATGCTGCGCAGCCTCAATCTTGGCCACAAGGCGCTCAGGCCCAAGGACAACCATATAACCCGGCCTATCCACAACAGGTATGTCTTCATCGCTACTTCTACTCTAAGTCAATGGTTGTCTGTACATCCCGACTCATACAGTTTTATAAATGTCTATCAGCCTACATATGCTGGATACTATGGAAACAACTATGCTCCTCAACAGTTGGCTGCACCAGTACCAGTACCTCAAACTGCTGCTTATGGTGCCTACCCTTCGACATATCCGGCACAGGTATTGCAATTGTAGGTTTTGGTGTGGGTTTAATGTTTGCATAATTATAGAAGTTTGAAATGGAAACTCGAAACAATGCCATTTTGGCTCTGTTCTTTTGAAAATGTTCTCTAGTTTTTTTTATTCCATCAATTTTTGTTTGCCTCTTGTTGTCAAATGTCACTGCCTAAAATTCTCTACCATTTATAACGTCCTTTCATTATGCCTATATCTCCTATCATATAAGGGGCACTTAGTTTGGAGTTTCTCTGTTGTTTACTATAGGAGTTTAGGGTCCACAGCTCCAGCCTCCAGTAAATAGGACAAGGTCATAGGCACATACATGTATCTATAATTGTGTACTCGATCTTCCATCTAATAGCCCGACATTTCTACTAAAAAAAGAGACCGGAGTGAAGCATAGTGTGCCATTTCTCCATCTCAGTTCTCAACCCTCGATTTAAGTCATCTATTCATCTCTTCAACTTCAGCCTGTAGGTCTATCTTCTTCCAAAAAAATCTCTTGCAGTTTAAATCATTATATTTGGTATATGAATTACAGAAGAATGATATCTTTTGTGTACTCTGTACTCTACTCTCCATAGTCATGTCCATATATTAAGATAATCATCATAAAAGTTCAGTCATGGTCTATGTTGCTAAGAGACTCGCGTACGGGTTTTGGACATTGTTGTTTATCTAAGTGTCGGACTGTATAGCTCAGAAATACTCAGGCTTTGTTACTTTGGACCTCGTACTCATATTCTAGGGTGTGTTGTATAGGATATGATTTTGGGCCTAAATGTAAGTGTGGACGTAACATAAGTTATGGTGAGCCAGACACTAGGTGACAGACACATCTGGCTTTCATACCTAATCCAAGGAACTAAGGGGAATGGAATGGATTTTAACTCCATTCCAACCCCCTATAATCTCATTCCCTACTCTCTACCCAAGTTTCCAACTCCGTTCCCCCCTAAGTATGAAAGACTATTAAACCAAACCACTATGAAGTGGTACGGGTATCTAAATCCGTACCTCTCACGTATCAAATGCGAATCCATTCGATTCCACCCTTGTGAATCAAACGACCTCTAAAGTGTTAGAAGGATATGACCCAGAGATTTTGATTGCTTTGAAGGAAATGTAGTTGATGGTATGTGGGACGTTATCATTTATTTCCTGTAAATATGGGTGAAAGTGTAGGCAATTGGGATACTACCATGCATCAAACAAACATTTGGAAATGGATTTTTCTGATATCTTTGTTGTTTTGTTCACAGGCGTACCCCCAGCAAACGTACGTTGCCCCAGCTGCAGCACCTGCAGCTCCAGCTCCAACAGCACAGCAACCTGCTCCTGCTCCTCAAGGTTATTATAATAATTATTATTAAAGCAGCCTTGTGGGACACTATCTTCCACCGTCTTTAGCTTGCTATGACACTGTACGTTGGCGCGATGATCTCCAAAAGGACGGAGGTGGTTTTGGGGAGTAGGATTAGGGTTTGGTATTCGGAGAGAGGAACTTTTCAGATTGTTGAACTTGAAAGTTGAGGCAGTTGTACTAATCATAGATGAATGTTCAGTTTTGGCAATGCACACTAGTTTCCGTCGATTATTCTTGGCTAGATTAGTCAGTCAGATGTTAAGAAAATGTCTCATGCTTGTGTTGTTTTCCTTGGCTTCCTATACCTGTATATTACAGTAGTTGCTACATTTTTCACGCCACTTTTTCCCTTTACCATGCCACTTGGCCAGGAGATTATCCGGCGCAATGTACTGAGCCAGGTATAAAATTAAGTAGCGCGTCATATTTCCAGTGGGTATTTCATGCGTAAGCCACTCTATTTACTTTCCCATTAAAGTAAGAGTATACATAAGAAACCAAACGGAGCAACTTCCAACATTTTTTTTGGCATTTCTAGCTGTTTGTATGGCGTAATACAAACTTCCTCTTTAACACTCGTTAAATAAAACATACCTAAGATATTAGAATGAACCGTGAAGTCATGAGCCATGACTTTGGAAGTTGAGGAATTCACGTTGTACACATCTATGAGGTTTAAGAGTTCCAGAAGAGCACGTGGTAGCCTTATTTTTTAACCAAAAACCTGATTGATCATAGTCCTAATTTGTGTTAGGTTCACAAATGAAAATTCAAGGAATTACTTTTTCATATATAAACTCTACTCTTTTATAGTTTCATTTACGCATTTTTATTAATTCTTCTTCTCATACCATTTTACTAAACCCATGTAAATCGGCCTATCACATACTCTTTTATTGATTATTTCTCTAAAATTTAATCTAATTGCTCCAAAAACATAAACAATGCATCTTAATTCTCCGATTTGTGATGCAATTTAGTTATTTATCGATTACTAACACGTTTTAATGAGTTTTATTTAATTTATCATTATTTTTATTTGGTTATATAATAGAATGAAATAAGGGTTTATGGTTGGTAACTTGCATTAGAACTTGAGAGAGACGATCTTTCAACAAATTATTGAGAGACCATTCTTTGTACCCTTTTATTTATATTTGGTGACCCTTTTGTCACTGATCGATGATCGTTTCATAGTAATTTCGTACCTATTTACATAATAAATGCTAGTACCACTTTTTCTTGAATTTGTACAATAGTGAGAGGCGGTCTATTAAGAGACCTATTTGTAAAAAAATTAGCTGAGTTGATCAGAATAGAGGTAAACTGAATTTAATCCAGTAGAACTAAATTGAAATGATTTGAAATTAACTCAAAAAAAAGGGAACATAACTAAATAAACCCAAATTTTCATTTGTGACGGATATATCCGTCGCATACTTGCGACAAATCAAATATTATCCACCTGGGTAAGAAAAGACAAGACAATTTAAAATTTTCAATGTTTTATGTTATATACACAAGTGAGAGAACTTGACATTTACAAGTTTGTGACGGATATATCCGTTGCAAGAGAGACTTAATGATAAATAAATGAACCAATAAAGAAACAAATCTACCTATTTAAAAAGGATACAAATGTAAACAAGTGTCAATTATATTATTTATATAGGATCAACGAATTAAATTTCGGCTCTTGATTCGAATAATCGTTTATAATTCGAAGAAGAGAGGGTAGGGAAAATTAGGTATAGTGTGATTTTTTTACCAAGGATATCAAATGAAAATTTTAGTGCAAAAATAAAATTACGGGAAAAAAAATACCCATATATTGAAACAACCGATAATTCCCTCAACACAAACACAAAACCCTCGTCACTCACTCCTCTCATTTCTCTCATCAACAATGGCGACAACCACCATCACCAAAACCCTAACAACAACCCTATCCCTCCGCCCTTCCCTCAAACGCCTCTTCTCCGCCGTTCCAACCATCACTCGACCACCCACACTCCGACCCACCCGACCCGCTCGACCATCCCTCCTCATCTCCAACTCAACCCGCTCCCTCGCCCCGTTTTCCGCCACACGGCTCGACGCCATTCGATGCCAGGTTAACCGCTCCGGTCCATACTCCCCACTCAATAACAATAACTCTGGGTCCAATTTCAGTGACCGCCCGCCTACAGAGATTGCGCCGCTTTTTCCGGGTTGTGATTATGAACATTGGCTTATTATTATGGATAAACCCGGTGGCGAAGGCGCTAACAAACAGCAGATGATTGATGCTTACATTCAAACTCTCTCCAAAGTTGTTGGCAGGTTATTACTCATCTTTACTGTAGATTATTACTATTATTATTATGGAGTTGGTTTAATTGATTAAGTTTAGGGTTTCTACCCCCTCCGTCCTAAAGATTTGTTTGCCTTTTACGGTAGATTATTACTATTATTATTATATTGAAAGTTTTGGTATGACTAATCTTGGTTCCGCCAATGGCCTTGTGTTGATTTGAATAATTTGGACGTTTTTCGAGGAGCAAAATCAAATGAAATTGAGTGACAGGGATTAATAAGAAAGTATAATGCCATTTGCTTTCATTTAGGGATAATGGTCTAGATTGGGAAAACGACAATTTGGATCCTCTACCTCTGAATGGTCTAAGTTTAGTTCCGAGGTGATCCAACGGTCAATCATTTGATGAATAGGGAAGGTATATTGATTTTAACATTGTTCTATTAGAGGAAATGGAGAGAAAACGATTTGGTTGTCTCTATACTCGCAAAACGGGGGTGGGAACATGGAAATGGAGGCAGGGTAATTGTAAATTAGAACCCACATGACCACCACTCTACTGTAGGTTACTTTACCCCCAAATGGCAGTCAAATTTTCCATTACGCCTGTATCGTTGCTTGTTGCCACAATCGCACATGTATTACTACTGCGATGTGGGTTCGAAGGTCCTGGTTGTCCTTCTTCAGACTTTTCATGGCCTGGTGCAGAGTGTCCATCCCTTGGATCACCACTTGCATTGAATCTGGACTAGGAGGTCCTTCCAGCTAGTTTTATAGCAAACAGTGTGATTGCTTGATGTAGTAGCCTTTATGCTTTTTTCAAGAGAGATTGGATACCCTGATAGTGATGCTTCCAGCTAGTTTTATAGCAATCCAGAGCAGAGCCCATGGTCCTTCCTGGTCCTGCTCCTATGATCTTGCCTACTATTATAGCCAAATTGTGAAATTGGAGTTTGAAATTCAAGAGTTTGAGGTATTAAAATGATTGTTTTAATATTTGGTCAAGACCAGAGCAACTCTACTCAACATTCTTAGGAATTATACGCAAGACGAGATAAATAGATAATATGCAGTACTAGTTGCACACAGTTACCAGGTTTTGGTAATCTATGCCCTCAATCCAAATGCACTTTTAATGGTTGCTTGTTTGACCGTTATGGAGCTACACCCTGCGCTGAACAAAATTTGGGGATTTTTGTTCACAACTTGACGTGACAATTCTATATATTTGCTTCTTCAAATCTATAGCTCTCTGTAAAAGGTAGTTAAAACAGAGTTAAATTGCTACATGTGAGCATATGACTGTTTTGCTTATTTGTGCTTTCGAATCTTTAAGCGAGGGTACTCATAATTTATGAATTCATCTGTGGATGTTTGCTTTCTCTTCTGTCCTTTGTTGTTTTTGCATATTGGCGACACATGAGTCTACGAAAATGTGGTTTCTTACTTGCTTTGTAAATTTGAATTTGATTTATTACATTGTGTATGAATGAATCAGTACGGAAGAGGCGATTAAGAAGATTTACAATGTCTCCTGTGAGAGGTACTTTGGGTTCGGTTGTGAAATTGATGAAGAGACTGCAAACAAGATGGAAGGTAATGTATCTTTTTATGGTGACTTGTTTATGCCTCTCTGTATAGTTATAAACTGGTATGCATTTATTCATCTGGTTGTTGGTTTGCATGTAGGTTTGCCGGGTGTTCTTTTCGTTCTTCCAGATTCCTATGTTGACCCTGAGTACAAGGACTATGGAGGTAAACATATTGTATTCCATCCATATATATCTGTTTGAAGATAACTTGGAATCCTTCCTTGTTTCGTTGAATCCCATGGAAATAGTGAAATGATTTTAGCTCAACTTTTCACCGTAACTCCTCCCTAAGAAAAACAAAATATACATGATAGTGTTTTATGATAAGCTAAAAACTAAGGAATTGTATCAACCAAAATCTACAGATGTTTGTATATTACTCCGTCTATCCCATTTTACCATCTGATATTAGTGATTAACAATGTTTACTTGGCAATATTTTGACACAATAATACAATATATACAATAGTTGCAACTTTTTAAAGATGATAACAGAAAATAGTAGTTATATACTTGTACATATGTTTTAAACCCTAAAGTGTGCTCTCTATTTTATTCTCTGCAGCGGAGCTGTTTGTTAATGGTGAAATCGTGGAGAGATCTCCAGAGAGGCAAAGGAGAGTTGAGCCAGTTGCTCCAAGGCACGGTGATAGGCCCAGATATAATGATAGAACTCGTTATCAGAGGAGGCGTGAAAACACTAGGTGATTGTGATTGGCAGTTTGGAGCTGTCAACTGTGGCTATCGATTTGGCTGAAGTATGTTAGAAAGTTGAATGAAACTAGCTTGTAACCCGCCTACCTCGAATTCATATTGTCCCGCTTTTTTTTCCCTTGCTTAGGTCTTTTTTTTTTTTTTTTTTTTAATTGTGTACCCTTTTGTTTCCTACGGTGTACCGTGTACGGGTGCCTCTACTTTTACTGAAATGTGACCCAAACTTAATTTTCCATCAATTGTGCTTAGGTTTGTATGTGATATGCATCGTCTGACTTATAATTGCCAATTCACCTATTTTTCTCCATTTGTGAGTAGTGACTCAATAGTTTTCCAACATTTATTTTAATGGTTCCTTTAAAAATCTCTCAACCCTTTTTTTCTAACCCCATTTTTCTGAACTGTTTGGCAAAATAGGTTATTTGACTAATTAATAGGGTTTGTGAGGTCGGTCTCGAACTATTTGGGATCAATACGTCTGTGTCATTACTTGTATTTTTTTCCTGTTTTTATGAAAAGCAGCTAGGGTAGTTACTGGTTTTAGACTTTTAGTCGTTCTAATTATTGAAAAGATACTGAACCTGTTTGAAAATGGTGAAGAGAGGAAGTTGCTGATATCCCTACCTATGGATGAGTAAATTTAGGTCCGGACCGGACCATTTGGAGTGGATCATACACGAACCGAATTAATTTGAGCCGGTTATCGATCCTCATTTTTTCAAGTTTTGGTTTTCCGTCCGGTCCAATTCAAGACCGGATTACTTAGGTTCAGATTGAATGGATCAAATTTCTTGATTTTTAAGACTGATGATTAAAATATTATGAATTAAATTAACATTTTATCTTCCAAAGACATAAATTAATATTCTCATTGATTTTCATTAAAAAAAGTCGTTTAATTATTTAAATGCATTTTATTTAGGGGAATTAAAATGCAATTAGTGTATACGAATTAGTGAAAAATTAGTTTATATCTATTTCTGTCCAAGACGGGACCAAATGAAATATTTGAGTTTGGTTCAGTTCAAGACTGAAAATTTTTGGTCCGGTCTTCGGTCGCCAGCTGGAGGTCTGGGCGCAGCTGCGTTTGCGGAACCAAATTTTAATTTTCGGACTTAGGTCCAGTCTTAGACCAATGCTCAACCCTATCCCTAGAGGCTTTGGTCTTTGTATTATGCAGACCATTTTGCAAGCATTAGAAAACCTGTTTGCAAAAATAAAAAAGTTGCTCCCTAATAAAGAAAAAACTCGCATTTAGGGTTTATGGTAGTTCTACAGTGGTATTTTGGTGCAGTAGGAAGAACAGGCCGGTTTGAGCCTCCCATCAACTGCAAGCTCCCGAGTCCTGACCCTTTCGAGGCAATGACAGATTCTATAACAATGACTCCCACAGCTTTGAATATGCAAGTCCGTGAGAACATGGGGTCTGAAATTTGTACCATGTCGTTTGTGAACTCGTTCTAAACATCAACATTCAGCCGCATGAACCTTGAAGATAACAACTCAATTATACCACAAATTTCAACAGAAAAAATCAGTACGCAGGCTACTTAAGAAGCCCCCAACCTATGGCAAGGAAACAGGAGATACGTTGCTACTCCTACTCCGTACACAATGACACAACAATCCTCTACCTTGCACGTGGAGACGGTTTTGAAACACAATGCTATTACAACCATATTTGCAAAACTGTGCATGAATTGGTTTGTAAAATTGACGCATCAAAGGCCAATCGGAATTTTAATAACAGTAAAACGTCAAAATTTTGTCCCCACCTTCAATGAATTTCCTCTATCAAGAAACAGAAAGATGTTCCCTAAAACATTTCTTGCTCTTCGCAATAGCATATCCTACACTTAACTGTAAGGACTGGTAATTAAATCACTTATGCTTGAATTGCATTGTCAGTGTACCTGAGATTACATTACATCGTGTGCAGCAGCTTATTTCCACCCTCCTTGTAGTTTTGGCACCCTATTTCTGCTCGAAAATTTTATGCCGCCTAACTATAACTTAATGAAAGCTGAATGGACTCCAATGCGGCAGCCTGTATTTTGGTTAAACAATGCAAAGATAAGTTACACTTCGAAACTAAAAATGATGATATGGCGCTCCGAATTTTCATTTCCATAGGGTCAACGACAGATATATTCTTAGTGTTGCGAAGTAGAAGAGTACAAATGCATTTTACAATGCAATTTTTTTTATTATGAATCATATGGAAACAGTACACGGGGACAACTGCATACATTCAATCCCCTATTACCACGCCACAAGCAGAGATCAATGAAGCGCTAGGGTAATGTCATCGTTATTTACTCTTATTCGTCTGCAATTGTGGGAGAATCAGCATGATTACACTGAAAAACTTGCATATTTTGCTAGAATAAAAACACGCATTGATGTTTGGCTGTGTGGGGAGATACGTCCCCACATGACACACAACCAAATTCAAATGCTGAAGTATTGTAAAGCCACTGTTACATCAAAAATACTGCAGGAGTGTAGAACCCATTTAATAAAGGATTTGAGATTACAGACAAATACTGATAAAAATGCATCTAAACAATACAAATTGATAAAACGTGCTGTATATGATTTACCTACCTATTCCAGTAGAAGCATTCAATCACCAGTAACGTGGATTTTATTCTCATAATATCTCCTTTCACTCTCTCCTTTCTTTTCATTGCGTTTCTGCACAGAATGATAGACGACCAAAGTGAATTCCAACAAGTAAATACCAGAAACACAAAAACACCACAATCTACTATTCCTTTCTATACTTTATTTTCCCTAATTCTGAGGCAGGGAGATCTTATTGCCACAAAATGCCTTAGAATGTCTGGAGAGAAATATACTGCTCTTAACATTCTTAATAAAAACGACATGACATTTGCTAGCCTCTATAATATTATTTTTTGGGTGCAATGTACTAACAGTTGGATCACTTTGCCAGTGACATCACCAAGCCTATACCATAAGCAGACCTGGAAAACGGGTCATTTTGGCTATGCCTATGCATAGCTAGAACAAAGATAGTTGCGCTAAGAAGTAGGTGACTCGGGCAGAATAGCAGAAATGATGATCAATGCAGGAGTCGGATGTGAAAACTGAAAGAAAGCACACCTGATATGCTTCATGATTCGAAACTATTCTCTTAATGATTGTTGTTGTAGTGATGTCCAGTGGACTTTCTATGACTCTGAAGATACCCATGCTGATCGGAACTGCATATGGGTTGTCTTTTTCCTGCATATAAATAGAATCTCAGTCTCAACCCACCACAATAATTACATATGTAAATTACATTACAAAGTATGAAATATTCACCAGCCGAAAGTCATCACCCTCGGCAACGGTTCCATGGATCACCAATGAGATGTTGAAAGTTGCAACCTGATATATAAACATAATCTAGAGATATTAACACAAGAAAAGGAACAAAGAGAGATATTTATACCCAAAACATTCAGATATATAAACATAATGTAGAGTCAGAAATGCCCATTAATAATACTCAAGTTTAATTAAAATTCTATCCAATTTCCAAAAGCATATTGGAGTATGGCCAAATAATGATTGATTAGCTATTAATTAAAAAGTAACATACCAAAAAGAGAAATGCAAGAATCACAGAAATTGACTAAAAAGGAAAAGTGAAAGAAATCAATGAACTATTAATTTAGAGCATTCGTATTGAGAACATGTACAGTGAAAGAAATCAATGAACTTCTGTTTTTCCTCACAACAGCTTGCCTCGCTATGCTTTCCATGTGACTATATAGAGAAATACCGGAAAGCATCTCCTAGTGTAAATGGAGAGCAAAACAAGTAACGACCCACCTTCACACCCTTACCTTTAACTCTAGTGTTTTAATAATCAACTAGGTCTTACAGAGAGAACTAGCTAACACATTTTGAGTTTTGACACTGAAACAAAACAAAATTTGAGCAGAAGTAGGCTGTACAGTCTCTTCCCTATTTCATACACCACAGCCTGTAACGTAACTCTTAGGCATCAACAAGAGACTGAAAGAAAGAAGTATGAAATGCTGGATTGTAAAGTGTACTAACCATGTCTTTAGAAATTTCCATAGGAGCACCAATAATCACCTCATCTACATAACGACAGGCTAATACACTCAAGCTTCTTTCATGTAAATTCATGATAGGGCGATGGGCTCCTCTTTTAGCACTGTTCATCACAACATACAAAAAAAAAAGCGCTTAGACCAAACCCTCTACAATAAATGTAAAGTGCTTTAAAATGGCAACTACAATCAATAGCATGAACAAGGATTATAGCACTAAAGCTCGTATTATATTATGAGTCATCCAGAAACAATATTTTTGTGTTTGAGCACAGAAAAGGTTGGTACAACCAAACCTCACTACTTCGCCATAGGCAAGAGAGTTGGAGACACTAGGGTAATGTCGTTCCTATTGTAATTTAAATAGAAAACAAAATAGTTCTGCTAATAAAATCTTGTCAATTTTGCTGCTATAGACACTAGGAAATAAAAATATACCATCGATCTTACGTTCTTAAGCGCATATAAAAGCTACAGAATTCTCTGATACCTATGTCCTATAAGAATAGTAACAAGAACTTTATAAAATTTACTCGTTCTTTCACTATCCACTTTGGGAAAAATGGTGAGTAGAATGCTGCAAAATGTCAATAAATATCGAAGAGAGAAGATTAATACAGACACTTGCTTACGAGAGTGGCACAAAAAGAAAAATTAAGAGGGGAGAAAACAGTTGGCTCCACTGTGTGCTGAGACAGGTATATTAGAGATGGAATTATGGAACTGTCAACCAAAGAAGGGGGTCTAAGAGCAGGCCTTCAATATTTAGTGAAGTAATCAACTCTTAAAAAGGAACATCACTCTATCCAGTAACAGCTCTAATAAGTTCTGGTACCTCTCATGTGAAGAACTAGATGGGGTCTTTAGTCATTGGAAGTTGATTATTTTTAGACAGGAATATTTGGATTTATAAAATTAAAAGGAATGAAGATACAACAGCCTCATAAAAGAACGAATTACTAATTGTCACAATTGACTAGTAAAATCGTGACGGGGATTTGCTTATAATTTTCAAGCCAAAAGTTTACAACCACATGATCAAAAACAATGGGGATGCTTTCAGATAAACAAGTTAGAAGGAAAGTAGTCTTATCATTTAAAGATGGTAAATCAATAAAAGAGAAGCTACACGAGGCAGAGCCTTCCAAAACCAAATAAATCTACTCAAATCTCGTGGATGTGAGGCAATGCATAGACTGTGTTATTGCCTGATTAAACAATAAAAGACCATGAAATAATATGTATGATCTTGGACATGGGTTTCATGAATATTGAACTGGCAGAACAATGTTGATAATATTCATTACTGGATATAGACATGTCACATGTTCACGCAGCAATGTGAAATATACATGCATGCTTCATGTTTGTAGAACTGCTTGAGAAGAGCATGAATTACCTGATAGTCTGATCCGTGTGGATTCCAACAAGAAGAAAATCTCCGAATTCCCGAGCAAGCCTTAATATCTATAAGACCAAGGATCAACATAGGTCAATTAGCAAATATATAGAAGCAGACAAACAAAAGAAAAAAGGCGGTCGTTATGTCCATCAGCATACTGAAAAGCCCAGGCATGATGAACCAACCACAAGAACTCCCACCAGAATCAGAGTAATAAACTTTTGACAAGAAAATTAATGAATCTCGAGGAGTGATCAATTGCAACCAAATTTTCTCATGCCTTCAACTTAGATAGTGGTATATTTATTTCAAGGTACTTACGAAATAAAGAAATTAACTCTTGAAAAGAACCAAAGGAAATTTTACACAGACATGGATAACAAGACAAAACACTTTCTTAGGATCTCTGCTTCTAAGTTCTAACTTGTAGAATATGTTATGACAATAACGGGAAAGATCAGATGCATTACATATATATGAAGTGTATCCTCTACATATGGACACATGAAATCGTGATCCCTGCCATTATTATTCGTAACCCCCTCATTTACTAAATGGGTAATACCCTCTTATGAAAAAATAAAATTGATTCTGTTAATAACTTAATATCATCAGGTCAAGGGGAATAAGGGCTTTTCCTTGATAAGACTAAAAATCTAAATAACATGATGCAGAAAAGCCAAATTAAATTGGAGACCACGTACAGAGTGAAGGCTAACTTCCTTAACCCTTAGTTAACTATGGAGTATATTGCACAGTTCCTTAGCTAACATGACCTGTGGGAAAAAAAAAGACTCGGGAAACAGTAAAGGGCAGTATACCTCCACATGGCCTGCATGGAATAGATCGAATGCACCATCAATATAAATGACTCGTGAATCTGGTTTTGGACCCTGTACACAGAAGCCACTAAGATAGCATCATTACCAGAAGCTTAGTATGTGTTTCATTTTCAAGCTTGTAGGTGACACCGTAACACATCATAATTCCACAAAGAGATCTCTAAATCGGCAAGAAGCCAAAAAAAATGCAAACAGCCACAATGTTCCAGTCTATTCACCAATTCCAAGTGTATGCTTTGTTTCATAAATGCATGTGATATGATTTATGTTATGATAACATACGATTTCCTTCCCCAACGTCTTAGCAGGAAAGATGCTTCAGCATTCCCCTCCTAATGCATTGCTCTTATAACGAAATCAAACCAAGTCTCCTATCATGAGGTATTGAGCAAGTGAAAATTGAGTTGCAACTTATCAGTGGCAACCTATCTCCCCCTTCTACAACAACTTCACTCGGTGCCTCAAAGATTTCTCCAAGCTGGTCAGTACTAGCCTTACTCATATGTTCATCCATTAATTGCTCGAGTACTTCACAGTATAATGGGTCAAGCTGGTCTGAAGGCCCAACGCAACTCAGAATAGAAGACAACTTCAAATATATACCCGTGTTAGGATTGTAAGATCATAATCATGACATTAGGATTCAAGCAATCTCACACATTTAGTTGCTCTTGCTAATGTTATTGCTATAGGATTACATGTTATAGAAAAGTATTATTAGGATTGACCTCTAGTTAGTTTTCATAATAATTAAACGTATATCATATCACTAAATTTCGCCTGCATTAAACAGTAACAGACTCTTGAAATCTAGTGATTTCAAATTAAATTCCCTAATTTCTGCAAATAGCGTACGCATAAATAATAACACTAATCATAATAGACTTCACATTATGAAAGGGCCAGCTTACATTTTCAGAACTATAACTCATAACTAAACACGTATCACATTTCAAATAGGCCAATATCGCTTAAAATTTGTCAGTTTCAGTACCTTTCCATTAGAGAACTGAACAATTCTACGAGACGTAGGAAGAAAGTGTGAAATGCGGGTTTCACCAGCTGCTAAGCCGTCCTCAAATTTTTGGCTATTACTACCATGGCTGAACTGTCTCTGGAGGGATGAATGATTAGATTTGTCATTGAGTGATCTTTCTCTGACACAGAGGAGCATGCGGCCTGTACATATATAAGAAACATGTCTAAAAACCCTGACATTGATTGTGTGATAAATAGAAATAATAATATGTACAAAGCTATCTGAACTGTTAGCCTAAAGAGACCGCTGCACATTTTGATACGAAACATGTCTAAAAAGCCCTGATATTGATCGTGTGATAAATACAAATAACAATGCGTACAAAGCTGTCTGAACTGCTAGCCTAAATAGCATTACTGTACATTTGATTTTCACAAAATAAAATAATTACTGCACATTTGATAGTAAACAACTCAACCAATAGCACACGCAGGAAAAAAATGGTGGCAACACATACGAAGTATTACATAATTTTAGCAATATAGGAAAGTCAAGAAGTCAGAACAGAGTTAGTACCAACAATGTCAGTGCTGGATACGCCCTCTGTACGTTTGATCTGCTTAAATCGGCCAGCTGTTTTGGCAAGAGCATAAGCATCAGAACCGTCAGGAAGAAGACATGGGTCGTCTCCATGAATAATGTAGTCAATGTTATATTCCTCAAATAGCTTCTTCATGAACTCTTCAGAAATTGCATAAGGTGCATCAGGAATGACCTCATCCACCCATTTCACAGCTTGAACCATTATCATCCTGTCAAGTGTTCCATTAAATTCAATTAGTTTTAGTTCTAATTTTTTTTATTTCCAGTAACACCAGATGACACCCTATCACAGCAAAACTAGATAAGTATAAATAAAAGCTAAAAGCATCAATACAACAACGCCTTCTAAACAGTAGGATATCATCACCAAAATTTCTCCAGAATTTTATACCAAGATAGATCTACCAACTGAAAGTAATAGGTGACAGTACAACCAAATCCACATCATTCATCAGTAAACCTATAAATCAAAATAAACTGAACTAAAAATTGGATTTTGTCTTAAAGACTATTACGAATAAGCAGATTCTGCAACTACTACCTTACTTCACTATTAAGCTCAAGGTTCAGATAATGTATTCAGAAATGTCAAATTTGGTAAAACCCACTGAACAATAGACATAACTTGTTGGAGCATTGGGTAGTGTTGGAACAGACTAAATTTCGGTCTAAGTTAAAAGCGAAAAGCAATAAGTCTTGCTTCAGACGGTCTGAAATAAGACGGACCAAATGTCACCATTTTTTTAATAGACTGTAACCATTTAATGACAAAATGTTATAACTAAGGTTGTCACTTTTTACCCTGAACATGATGGTAACATTCTATCAGAAAATAGTAACATTTTATAGTGAATTGGCTACATTTGATCTGTCTTATTTCAGGCGGGAAATAGCCCGTCTGACATAAGAATTTGCAAAAAGCCTAAAGCATCACAGAACAAAGGTCTAAATAAAACCATCTCCCTTTCTGAAAAGGGTTCTGAAATTTCAGTAACAAAAGTTAAGGAAAGTCATAATCACATTCTTAAGGATTTATGACAGAATAACAAATAATGTACCATTATTTCAGTGTTCAACACTAAGATTACAATAAATATGTCCAGACTCCAGAAGACCATCAAACAAAACCTCAATCCTGAATCCTCATTTCCCAACGTAACCTCCCAAGTCATCAGCTAAAATCTTCTACAGACACCATTCATAAATCATCACCTCTCTACGAATCTATGACTTCAACGGTACAGACTACAGAGTATCAAAAATTCAGTAATTAAGCTTAAGGATCTCACAATAAGCTCAGTAAAACACTAAAACCACGACTGACACCTCCATTTCCAATACAGCATCAAACTTTTCAGCTACAATCACTAAGACACAACAAAAAAATTCTCATCTTCCCATGAACAAATAACAAAAAAAAACATCTAAAAATCAGTAGCTAAGCTCAAGGATCACACTAAATACACTCAAAACCAATAAAACCACATCCCCAATTCCAACAAAAACTCCAACTTTCAAATGTCATTTACTACTTATCAATAAATGAGTGCTTTCATATATAAAAGGACTGTCGCACAATGAAGACGACCGTCAATTCAGTTAAGTACCTAAGCTCAAGGATCACACAAATCACACGCAAAAACAACAAAACCGACATACCCAATTCCCACAGAAACTCCAACCAATTTATAACTATCAATAAACGACTGTCTTTATATATAAAAGAACCAGCTCACACTAAGACACTCTTGCACAATAATTGCTCCCAAACCAGCAATCTATCTTAAATTCAACATACATCTAAGCTCAAGGATCACACAAAAACAACAAAACCCACATCCCCAATTCCACCAAAACCCCCAAATTAAACCTAAAAAGCACAAAAAAAGTTAAACCTTTCATCAAGAGAAGTAACAGGAGGACCCTTATTAGCAGTAATTTCAGCATCACTAACAACACCAACAACTAATTGATCACCCAAGGCACGAGCTTGACGAAGAGCATTACAATGTCCATAATGCATCATATCAAAACAGCCATCCATATAAACCCGAATCGGTTTCTTCTTCTTCCTAACCCACATTTCTAGGGTTTCTGATAACCCAGATGCATGATTTATCCCCCAAATTGATAACCCTAATGCTACCCCTGTTACAACACATTTTGCCACAAATTTCAACCTTAATTCTGTAATTGCTTTTGCCTCATTGGATCCCATTTCTGTGAGAAAGATTGTTGTATGATTTGGGAATCTAGTGTTATGTATGAAAATGTTAATGTTAATTATACATTAATAATTGATCTGGTGAAAATGGTTCTAGTTTCTACACTCAAACACACACAGAAGAAGCTTTACAGGCTCATTTTGTTAGGCCAAAAATGGTGTTGACCACTGTTCATAGATCCTCAAACTCCTTTTCTAGAGTTTATGCGAATACTTTAACCCAAGAATACGATTCTTTATCTCGAACAATGGGGACATTTGGACTGTTTGGGTCCAACCCGAATCAAATCTGATGTCATCTGAATCGATCTTCTATTTTGGTCTTTGGCAAATCCAATTTCTAATTTTAGTTGGTTTAACCTCGGAGAAAATTGATCCAATGATAAACCCTTTTTTTTCCTCGAACAATTGGGACATTTGGACTATTGGGTCCAACCCGAACCAGACCAGCCTAATGACATGCGAGTCGATTTTGCGTTTTGATTTTTGACATATTCGATCTCCAATCCTCGTTGTTCTAAACCCGAAATAAATCAATATGATGCTAAAGAGTGAAGACCCTAGAGACCTTGGTGGATTATGGATGTTAGGTTTTCAAAAATATGAATCGTGATTTATATGAGTAAGAGTACGAGTATGGGTTAAAATTTTAAAAAAAAATTATTAAAAAAATAGACTCAAGATTGTCTCATTATATATGAAGCTTTACATGGGATTGGATCGACCTTTTTTAGAAGTCTCATTGGGTTCAGACTTTGGCCTAAGCTGGAGTGGAATGTGGACGAGCGTGGGTCGTGAGATCCTTTTGATTGAGCTCAATATCAGATTTAACCACAATAAAGAGTTTGTAGGGTGGACTAGACTCGCTACTTTTTACATGTCGTGCAAAACGAAGTATAATTTTAGGATAAGGTCGAAAAGTAACATTGTAAGTTGTAAGTTTTTTTTTTATTTTGGGTGACGAGGGAACCCGCAGCCGCTACCTTTGGTGCGCACTAGACCCGAGGGTGACAGACTCGAAGTCTATTTAGGCATGGACTCGGGCCAAGAATGCTCCACAAGATTTTGCTCTTGGGAAGGCTTGAACCCGGGTCTCCTGAGACTTTCACCCAAGTTTTAACCACGAGACTCCACCCTTGCGGGCGTAAGTTGTAAGTTATAACTATAAAAGATGTCATAATTGACAAAGTTAAATAAACAATCATACAAAATCAATCAACTATTTACAACTAAATTAAATCTAGAAATTATATATGGTTACGAAAAAAAGATAAAAGATAAAATTAACCACCATCAAAACTGTTCTCGGATGATCTTCGTTAGTTCTACGATTTAGAGCCCTTATCCCATAAATTTTGAATTGAACGAACTTGACACGAAGGCAAACATGTCTCTGAAATAGAGTTGATCATGGGCCGGGCTTGATAAGGCTTGGGTTGGGCTGATATGTTAAAAATAGCCCATGTGTTAGGGTCGGGTCAGGTCAGGCCAAATCAATGTTCCTTTTTCTTAAGCCCAAAGTGTAACACCCCATAATCCTCTTTATTTGTAAATAGGGTTCTCAAGTAAAATTCGGATCATGGGTGTGTCACTATTTAACCAAATATGGTAGTAGTACCTAGACATGAAATAAAATAGGTAGTTGTCGATGCAATTTAAAATCCAAAGGATAAAATCCGATTACAACCAAATTTAAAGTTTGCGGAAGCGAAAATAAAGTTCAACAGTCCAAAAAGAAAGATAAAGTCTCAAAGCATTTGTCTTCGGTTGAAACATTAAGCGCGCTCTCCTGTACATCCCACGACTAATTCCCATGAGTACCTGTCACACGATCTGCTCACACAATTTGTGATCACCGCAGGTCCAAACAAGGTCAAAACAAATAAAAGGTTCAACAATAATGTTGAGTAAGGTAAACAATCCGAATAAAGAATAAACGGAATATGAAATCATAACTTAAAAGACATTTTTCAATAATATGTAACAAAGGTGTTTCGAAACATTTAAAACAGAGTATCAGAATAGCCACTGTTAATTGAAGGGAAAATAAATAATCTAAAATGATTAAGTATGACATAAGCGTTCGAAAAGATTCAAATCCATATCCAACCTTTCAAGATAATTCCAAACCAAAGAAAACATTTCTTTCCAACAATTTTCAATGTCGGTATATATTTGGATAGAGGCCGTATGAAGAGGATCCCCTCGCCCTAAACCGGATAAGACGAGGTTCGCCAAATCATGTATTAAACTGTCCTAGAATCTCGAGTGTGCACACCCCTCTAAGGGCCAACCCCAAAGAGGAAGATAAGAGGACGGGGTCTCGGTCAACTAACCCCCATCAGAAGCTCTGTATAGGAAGTCCCTTATTATGGAACAACCTACCCCTCTACCAAAACCGTTTCAAACCAACATGAGAATCCATTTCCAAATAACCAAGATATTTCCTTCAAATTTGATAACTCATCATAAGCTTGTAGAAAAGCAAAACGGTTTTGGTTCCCAAAACTTTTAAGATCATAAAGCACTTCTTTCCATATGAAACATAATCCCGTTTCAAGAGATCAAAACAAACAAATCTTTATTCGATCATAATCATTTTGTAAAATAAATTCAACCAATATAAATAATTCAATATAACCAAAAGTCTTAACATGCAAGATAGTAACAAATCGTAACGGTTTAATAAGAGTGTACGGATAAGCGTTTCCCTTACCTTACGAGCGATTAATGGTTAGAGAGCCCCTTCTACGAATCCCGACTCTACAATATATATTTAAAATTATAGTTACTTATATGTCCGATCATTACATAGCTACTTGTCATTAATTATGCAATACTCGAGCGGGTCTCAAAAATTCAAACACATACCCATTAGGGTCAGATCCTAAGGGTTTGGGTGTCATCCCTAGTGGGGGATAAGGGATTAGATAGATTGAGGTGTACGGAATTAATGGGGTGTTTGGTTGAGGGTTTAGAATGGAATGGAATGGATTTGGAAGAATCAAGTGTTTGGTTGGCTTGTTTTGGAATGGAGTTAGATAGTTGATGGATTCTAACCCCATTACAACAAGGGATGTCATTGGGACGGGGTGGTGCTGGATATAGGCTCTCCCGTACCCGTACCCGTACCCGTACCCGTACCCATCAAGAAAGTCTCGTACCCATCAAGAAAGCCTAGCTAGTACCCATCCCCGCCCTACCACCCATGGCGGTACAAGTTTCCAAAATCATCCCCGCCCTACCACCCATGGCGGGTACAAATTTTCAAAATCATCCACCCCACCTACCCATTAACCCTCTATATCATAAAAATTTTCCGAACTTTTTTCGTACAAGTTGGTTTAATCACTATTAATTTATATTTTCAGGAATTTGTTTATATAATTTTAGTTATTTACCAAAAAAAATTGATAAAATACTTTATAAAATAGTTATTTTTAATATCACGTCTTAATTATAATAAAATAATATTTGTAAAATTATCGTAATAATGGTATTAATTTTTGTAATAATTGGCGGGTATGAAGTGGGTAACACGCAAAAATCATCCCCGCCTCACTACCCATGACGGGTACAATTTTCGTATCCGTCCCCGCCCCACCACCCGCCAAAGCTCTACCCGTCTCCGCCCCAACTGGGGCGGGTGCGGGGCGGTATCCACTTGTGCCCGCCCCAATGACATCCCTAATTCCAACCCTTTTGAATCTTATACCTAACTCTTCCCTCAAGTTTCCAACTCGATTCCACCCCATAATAGAAAAATAATCAAACCAGACAAGTTTAGTGTGGTATGAGAATCTCAATCCATTCCACTATAGTATAACATTTCAATCCATTCCATTCCACGTTCTTGAACAAAACGACCCCTAAAGGAAATGAGTTAGATTAACACTTTAGTAACTTTATTCCCATTTCCTTTACTTATAAACCTCTAACTAAATGCCCCCCAAATTTCTTTCAATTTCAATCATATATTTTACTAATGTAAGAGTCAAAGAAGCTGACTTGGCATCACAATTTTTTTCCAAAAGCTTACGTGGCAGAATATTAGAGGTATTAGAAAAACTTCAAAAATATAAGCAATTTTGAGATTTATGATTGCGAAAATCTTGGAAAATCCCTAGATTTTAGCTAACTATATGCAATATTATGAAATTATGGATATAGAATGAAATATGCAGTATCCAAATATGGAATATTTTATGTTCTATTAAATCCGAATGAAATTTTGCAGACAATATAACTTTACATCCGTAAATGTTTTTAGCAATTTAGAATCATACGTAGTATCAATCAACCTCCCAATTGCCTCTAATTTAATTATCTATATCCGTAAATATTTTTTCTAACTCAATACAATATTACGTGATAATACATAGGTGGGAGAAGTCAAGTCAATATTAGCAATTTATATAAACACAATCACTTGAACTCTTCAAGTTATTATGTTATTTCAAATTATTATATTCTTAGCAGTTTCAGAATCATACGTAAAATTTATGTAAAAATGGTGTAATGGGTAACATCTTAATGAACAAATTATATGACAACTCATGTATAACCACATGTGTGATAAATCATTCGAAATAAATTTATCCGTAAATAATTAATCTATTTATATTTGATATTATTAAGTATTTCGTATTAACTATTACATTCATCTAAAGTTCTAAAAGCAAATCTCCGTAAATAATTAATTTTTTATCTTTGATATTATTAACCATATTCATCTAGAATATTAAAAATAAATCCGTAAATTTCACGGGTTACAACGTAGTATTAGGCTCTATTTGACAAAACAAGCTGAAAAGCTACCTGAAACCTAAAAAGTACCTGAAAACTTAAAAGATAGCTGATAAGGTAACTGAAAATTAGGAGATGATAAGCTGGCTGATTATATAAAAAAATTGTTTGACAAACTAACTGAAAAGGTAGCTTATTTTAGTGAAATGACAGAAAAGTATATAATAATTAATTACTATATTATAGATTTAAGGGTAAAAAGGTAATATAATCTAGAATCAGTACCTGAAATCTAAAATGCTACCTTATGTAGCATTTCATTTCAAATAGCTTATTTGATCAAATAAGATGTTTGTCAAATACTTTCAAAAAATATAAACTAGCTGATTCTTTTGGCAAAAAAGCTACTTCACACAAATCCCTTATCTATAAAAGGAAGCTTTTTTCTTGCATTTTCATTGGTTCCTTAATTTTAGGAAGTTAAAAAATATTATTTCTCACCATGTCCCACCACTTATATATAGAGGTTTATTTTTTCTTCATTTGCTTTTATCTATTTAACCTTCTAAAGCTGCAAATAATTTTTATCTTCCTAATAAAAAACAACTTTACTCCAAGTTCAAAAATAAAAAAATCACTTAAATTCTACTCAGAAACATAAAATTCAATCATATTAAAAAAGTTGGACAATTAGAAGTAATTAACAAATATTTAAACAAAAAAATTAAAGTAGGCATATAGAGGTATAAAAACAAAAAAAATTATAAAAAGAGTTAAAAAATAACAAAAAAAACGTATATCTAAAAAAATGAAAAAAATACACGGGAGATAAAAATCAACAAAGAACTCAGATTAAAAAATGCAAGAAACGTAGATCAAAGATTTTTGAATAAGATCGAATAAACCCAACCTATAAAATTAACAAAAAATATAAATTACGATTTTCGAAAAAATATAACCACCTTAAAAATTAGTCAATTAAAACTAGGATATAACAATATTAACATCGAGTAAAAGATGGTCTTAATAACAATACATTATTATTTTAAAAGAATGTGATTGACTCCTCAAAATTAGCATCTAAATGACTTTTCTTATCCGTCCACCCCACTACAAAAAACATTTCTATCATTTTACTTTCATTTAATAGTAAGTCTTGCTTGTGACGGGTCACCATTTGTGACGGATATTTTGTGAGATAAAATGGATATAAAATGAGTCAGTAGAGAAAGGGGATCACATGAATAGTGTTGGAGAGAGAGGGAAAAATTGGTATTTTGTGAGAAGAAACGGTATCCGTCACAAGTTTGCGCGGATAGTGCCGTTGCAAATAAGAATTTGTGTTCATTTAAATAGTAAATTATTTAAAGTGTAACTTATAGAAGTACAATACAATTTCTTTTTCTATTTTATATGGTTCAAATTTATTTCATAAAGTTTGATTATTTATTTCAATTTATAATAATCTTTAAAAAAAAATTAATTATACCAGTAAATCAATTATTTGGAGTCTAAATCATCCCCGAATTGATAATTTATATATTTCTCTTCATATTGAATTATATTTGCACTAATTAATCCTTATATTTACAAAATTTTTAGAAATAGACCCGTACATTTTTTGTACGGGCATAAAACTAGTTAGATACCTAAAGTGCGCTGCTAAACGGAGCGTTGAAAACAACCTATCCTCGCTGCATTTTAAATATGAGGGATTAAAGTAGGAAGTACATGAAACAAAGCCATCAATGAAGACGAGACATTGATAGTTGAATAAGAGACAACCCTTGCGGATTGGCCTCCCAATGGAGGAAGCATGAAGAAAACGAGTAAAACAAAATGCCGTAAAAAGAAGACCGAATCTCCCTCTTCCTCTACAATTCAAATCTTCAGCTTATCCTTTACGTTTTGTTCTCCACTCCATTAAAACCCTAAATTTAATTTAATTAATTATCACACTTTTTTTCAGTTTTCCGCAACTCTCTTCTCCTTCAATCAGCCACCACCGCCCATTCTCCGAATCCCATCCTTTTATCATCTTTTTCACATCTTCTTATCACCACTTATTATATTCTCTTCTATCCTTCATTTCCTCCTTTATATCTTCCCTAAAAACCCTTCTTCTTTCCAACCCCATTTCACCATTTCTCTTTTATCTATCTGGGTACTCCTCAATTTCCCCTTTTTCGTCTTCAATTATTCTTACTCTTCGCTTCCTATTTTTGAGCAATTATTGTGTCAGACGTTCTTCTATTTTTGGCTGATTTGCTAAGAAGCGCTGTTCATTCCTACCCATTCCAGCATTACCCTTTAATTTATCTGGGTATTCATTATTTTTCCCCTTTTCTTTTTCATTTCGTCATACTTTCCCTTCACATTTTCGAATAATTATTGTGTGCACGGTCTTATTTTTTGTTGTTTTTGCTTAAAAGCTCCTTTTCTTTCCTACCCATCTCAGCATTTCCTTCGTTTTCATCTGGGTTTTCTTTTGATTTCCCAAATTTTGAAAAAAAAATATTGGGTATTCCTTTGATTTTCCCAATTTTGCTCTTTTTATTAATTGGGTATTCTTTTTCATCCAAATTTAAGAAAGATGGCAATTCCATGCACACATTTGATAGCAGGTGAGAAATCAACCATGGAAAATGGGGTTTTAATTGGGTCTCCATTATCAACAACAGGGATATTAACACAAGATGAATTGAAGAAAATTGCAGCATATAAAGCAGTTGAATATGTTGAATCAAACATGGTTTTAGGTTTAGGAACTGGGTCTACTGCAAAACATGCTGTTGATAGGATTGGTGAATTATTGCGTCAAGGGAAATTGACCAATATAATTGGTATTCCGACGTCGAAACAGACTGAAGCACAAGCTATATCATGTGGGATAACATTATCTGATTTGAATGCTCACCCAATTGTTGATCTTGCAATCGACGGGGCAGACGAGGTAGACCCGCATATGAATTTGGTTAAGGGGAGAGGTGGGTCTTTACTTAGGGAAAAAATGATTGAAAGTGCAACAAAGAAGTTTATTGTTATAGTTGATGAATCTAAGATGGTGGATTATATAGGTGGAAGCGGTTTAGCAATGCCTGTTGAAGTTGTGCCATTTTGTTGGAAATTTTCGGCAGAAAGGTTGAGGATTTTGTTTGAGGATAAAGGGTGTGTTGTTAAGCTTAGAACAATGGGTGAAAATGGTGAAGAACCTTATGTTACTGATAATGGGAATTATATTGTTGATTTGTATTTGAAGGAGGATTTGGGTGATTTGAATTTGGCTAGTGATGCTATTTTGAGGCTTCCTGGTATTGTTGATCATGGTATGTTTATTGGTATGGCTACTACTGTCATTGTCGCTGGCGAGCTCGGGATTTCCATCAAGGATAAGTAGAATTGAGGTTCTTCTGTTTTTTTTAGGCTTTGTAGTGAATTTTGTTTTGGATAATTAGTTGAGTAGGTTGGTATGTGGGAAGTTAGTCTTCCAAAATCTTGTTTTGTTGGGATAATTGTATTAGTTTTTGTTAGAATTTGATGATTAGTGTCGACTCAAGACGATGTTTTTGCAACTACCCTATTGGCGTAATAACTATTTCATACATTCAGAAATATGAACTCTCTCAGAAGAGCAATTGATCAAATCTGTTTTGTTTCCTTATTGTGTATGCTGACTTGAACATTGAGACCGTCTCACTAACATATTTGGGACCGTCTCACTGTTAGACAGTCTTAGTACCAACATCAAATTTGTGCTAATCGTATTGCTAACCCAACAGTCTGATAAGATCACTAGACAACCGCGACAAGTCCTCTGTCAACTTGTTCATGACATTTAACATTTGCCACACAGGGGACGGGTCGTGATCAACATTGTGTTGAGTGTTGACACCCTCGAGCATATTTCATAGCGGTAGCCTCTTGTTTGGCTGCACCGAATGTCTTGCCACTGAAGGATGTTGTAGCTTCAAAGACATTCTTCAAAGCCATGGCCCTATAGAGGTGAATGCATCTTCTGACCACTTGTGCTTCCTTTCCGACAACTCTACTCTGCAACCCTTGTAGGTACCTTGATGTATCCTTTGCCTGAGCCGATAGCTGTTCAAGGGCGACTTGGGCTAACCCATTGACATTGGCATTGTGCACTTCGTGGATCGGTTCCGAGTGTGTAGGCACAAAACCCAAAGTCGCTTGTTTTTCGGCAAGTTAATGACAGTTGTGATTCACTGTTCAGCTTCCTCATTAACCCATTGCATATTTGCATTGGGTTGATGGCGAGGCGATAAAAGCAGAGATGAGAGCAAAGTAAAATACAAATGAAAGCTTCATGTTTTCAATCAAGAACAAGTAAGATAAGGATTTTAAATTGGTTCGGCGCTCATATAGGCCTAGTCCTCATATTTATCTTATTGTTACATAAACTGATAAGCCCATTAGATTGCTCGACTCGGTCAATTTTATCATGTCTAGTTAAATACTCCATCTATTCCATTTTATTGCCATAGTCTCCTTTTTGGGAAAGATTTAAAAAAATAGTAATATTACTACTTTACTCCTCTTACTTAAGAACTACATGGACAATATTATTTTGATTTATTGATTTATCAAATCTAATTTAGAAAGGGGATAACTAATTTGGGAAAATTAAAAGGAAAAAGATAATAAAAATGGGATGGAGGGGGTATGAAATATGAATAGATGATATATTCCGTACTCATAAATGTCCATTCGACATCTTGAAATAAAGTGGGCGAAAATAAGATAACTTTGCACATGAGACCAGTCTAATAACAAAATGCTCAAATAGGTTAATTAATAAAATTTTAAAAAGTTATTTTATTTTGACAACCTTATGTATTTGAATATGTTAGTTTTCATCGTAAATTGTTGATTTGTTAAAGTAAAATTACAATATAATAAAATAAACTAAATTCGAAGTATTTTTTTTGGGCTTCTCTCCTTTTAAATTAGTCGTATACTTATACTATAAAACGACCCAATAACAGAGTTGATTATTTTTAAAGAAAAAACAAGGCCCAAGACTTACTAACTTAGGCCCTGTTCTTTTGGACTTCAAGTCACTTAACTTAAGTTCACTTCAGATCCTATAAGTTCAGTTCAGTTCAGTTCAGTTCCTATAAGTTCAGTTCAGTTCCTATAAGTTCAGTTCAGTTCAGATCCTATAAGTTCAGTTCAGTTCAGTTCCTATAAGTTCAGTTCAGTTCCTATAAGTTCAGTTCAGTTCAGTTCAGTTCCTATAAGTTCAGTTCAGTTCAGTTCAGTTCCTATAAGTTCAGTTCAGTTCAGTTCCTATAAGTTCAGTTCATATAAATTCAATTAAGAAAAGTTATATACGGAGTATTGTTTTTAACAACCGATACAAACATTTCTTTTAATTATTCGATACACGTCATCTATAAAAAAAATAACTCATTAATAATTTACCCGTCTTTTACTCTCTAATTAATGTCAAACTATCATCCTCATTAATGCCAAAAAACAACAACTCAACATACGACGCCCTCACCCTCACCCTCACCAATTGTCACTCTCCCATTAATCAGTTTCTTCATCACCATTGTTAAAGAAAATAAATGGTTAGAGAAAATTGTAATAGTGAATTATTTTCTATCTAATGTAATTGTAGTATAATGTATGAACTATGAAGAAACCATTATATACAAAGTTAAAAATATTTTAAACTACCTTGTGTTTTAGACTAATTCTTTTATCAATGTCATCTATTGGATAATAATAATAATAATAATAAGAAGAAGAAGAAGAAAAACAACAATAATAACAACAATAATAACAATAATAATAATAATAACAATAATAATAACAATAATAATAATAATAATAATAATAATAATAATAGTTAACTTAAATTAAAATAAAGTTAATGAAGTTCGGATTTTATAAGTTCAGTTCAGATTCTATAAGTTAAGTTCAGTTCAGTTCCTATAAGTTCAGTTCAGTTCAGTTCCTATAAGTTCAGTTCAGTTCCTATAAGTTCAGTTCAGTTCAGTTCAGTTCCTATAAGTTCAGTTCCTATAAGTTCAGTTCAGTTCAGTTCCTATAAGTTCAGTTCAGTTCCTATAAGTTCAGTTCAGTTCAGTTCAGATCCTATAAGTTCAGTTCAGTTCAGTTCAGCTAAGTTTCAGTCCAAAAGAACAGGGCCTTATACTTGTGCATCAAGACTGTTCCTCTTAATATGTAAAATCTGTACTTCAAATAATCAATAAAGCTGTAGTAGCACATTGGCAAATCTCTTGAAATAGATTCCAGGTTCAACTCCTGGCTACAGCAAACCCTTTTTTCTTTTTAATTTAGTCCATCCCTCTGCAGTTGAACTGATAGCGGTGCTTGAACTTCGCAATCGGCCCTAAGCTTTGACTCTTCGAGCGATCTGCCTTTTTGCTATCTGAAGCGGTATACTTCGGGTTCTCGCCCAATTTTATCTGTTATCTTGTTTACATAGGAGGTTGTTAATTGGGTCAGACCCAAAAAAGTCTCGAAAGCGGCAAGTCTAGGTGAAGTCCGGCGGAATAAAGGTTCAGCGTTCAAGGAAAGGGATAGAATTACCAATGTAAGATATTAGTAAGGATTGCAGCAGAAATAAGATGCAATTAAGAACAAGTAACATACGGATTTTGATTTGATTCGGTGCTCATATAGGCCTAGGCCTCATTTTCTCAATTGATCAATTTAATATGACTGTGATTCGGTGCTCATATAGGCCTAGGCCACATTCGCAGTCATCCAGTCGTTTCTCAATTGATCAATTTAATATAAACATGTTCAGTACTCCAGTTTACGAAGGTATGTCATTGAAATGCAGATTTCATATTCTCTTATATGGTAAGGTGTAATACTAATTTAATTTTTATTTTACTTAATTTGAAAATAATTGTAGGTACCTCTTTGTTGCCACTACGTGACATAACAAACAAACAAGGACAAAGGCAACCATCAATTCAAACACCTCCACATATCGAAAGACAAACATCGATTCAACAAAGTAAGGGTAAAGCACCGATGTATACATCTCAAAATGGTACGTCTCTCAATTTAAGAACTTTTATAAAATTAAGTATACTACAATCCCAAACTTCTGATTTTTTATGATACTCACTAACGTTTTATTATTTTTCTGTCATCATTATGTTACATTGATTGATTTTACTCAAGTATTTCTACCACATCCAAATATTCAACCAAATCATGGTAAAGCATCGATGTATACATCTCAAAATGGTACGACTCTCAATTTAAGAACTTTTCTAAAATTAAGTATACTAAAATCCCAAACTTCTGATTTTTTAATGATACTCACTAACGTTTTATTATTTTTCTGTCATCATTATGTTACATTGATTGATTTTACTCAAGTATTTCTACCACATCCAAATATTCAACCAAATCATGGTAAAGCCCCATTATTTCAATCTGAGAATGGTACGTATACATCTGCCAAAATATAAAATTACCTTAATCATGTGACGTGGTTACTTAATATATTTTTTCACCACAAATGATGTTACAGTACTTGATTTTACGCAAGTTATTCAAACACCTCCACATATCCAAAGACAATCATCGTTTCAACAAAGAAAGGGTAAAGCACCAATGTATACATCTCAAAATGGTACGTCTCTCAATTTAAGAACTTTTATACAATTAAGTATACTAGAATCCCAAATTTATATTTTTTATGATACTCACTAACTTTTTACTATTTCTCATTCATTATTATGTTACATTGACTGATTTTACCAAAGCATTTCAACCACATCCAAATATTCAAACTCACTCATCAATACAGCCCCAGAAGGGTAAATCACCATTGTATCAATCTCAAAATGGTACGTCCCTCTATATATGGATCTTTCACAAATTATTTACATACCAATAGTAGACTTCCGATATTTATGATACTCACTAACTTTTTTTTTTTCTACCCTCATTACATTAGTTTATCATTATGTTTTTCTTGGACTGACAATAAATTTTAATTGATGATGTAAAAGTAATTGATTACACGCGAAGTTTATCAAAAACTCCAGATAAGACGAAAAACAAACTAATGGCAGTCTCTATAAGCAATTTTTGGAATGGTAAACAATTTACTACTTATCTCTTATTCGAATGGAAAGTCTTTTATTACCTCTTTCAACTTAGAACTAATTTTTTTTTTTTTGTACTCAAATGTGTACCTTAATTTTTCACTGATAGATTTTGACTTGGAAAAAGGTGTCAACGATTACCTACTTGCACAAACCTCAAGGAAACAACGTAAACAAAAAATGTCACTTAAGAGATGCAATGCAAATTTGGAAGCTTTCACGGTCCATAATAACAATTTAACTCCCCAACAACGAGCAGCAAAATTAGCCAGGCAAAAGAGGAAACTTATCTTGCGTCAAAGAAGGATTGCTAAAAAAACTGGCTCCTCAACACCCACAACTCCATTCAGCACCATCACATTTGGTAAGTTTCATAATTACCTGATGAATAAATAAAGACCATGTATATATAACAACTCATTTGTCTATGCGTACAGATAATAATGAACAACAACTTTCGGGAAATCAAATATTTATCACCGATAGCACTTCAGTACAGCGGCATATCGAAAGACAAAATATGATTCGAGATATAGCAAGGAATCTGGAAACAACATACGACACTTACGAAGGAAATAATCGTACAAGAATTGTTGATGATAACCTTCAAGGTCATATTATCGTCATAATTCAAGTACACTTACTATTCATTTTTCATTCTCTTCTATATATTGACATTTCTCTTTATTAACAGAACTTCAAGGACACGATGATATCGGAGACCCTATTTACACTTGCACAAAATGTGGTGCTCAAATGTGGTACGGTGAAAGAGATCGTATGGATACAAAGCCCATAGTGCCCTCTTTTAATATGTGTTGCAAAAATGGAATAGTAGAACTACCGTTCATCAAAAAGCCTCCAAAGTTGTTAGCTGATCTTTTGATGCAGAAACATCCAAAAAGTAAACATTTCATTGAGAACATACGCCAATACAATAATATGTTTTCATTTACATCTATGGGGGGCAAAATTGATCATTCTGTGAACAGAGGTAGAGGACCTTACACATTCAGAATAGGTGGGGAAAATACACATTTAATTGGAAGCTTATTACCTAATAATAACGCACCACCCAAATTTTGTCAACTTTACATTTACGACACGGAAGAGGAGTTGAAGCATAGGAAGAACGCACTAAGGTCAGACTGTCCTTTTTTATTCGGATTTTCAAACGTTTTTAATAATTTCCTTCTACTTCAAATTTTAAACTTTAACAATTATTTATGCAGTTCTACTAGCAATATTCAATTTGACGATGGTCTAATGACGGATTTAAAACAAATGGTTGATCGTCACAATGTTTTGGCAAAATCATTTAGAATGGCTAGAGATCGGCTAAACCAAGGTACTGATGGTGAGGTCAGGTTAAGGCTCATTAGTGCACGTCATACAGATGGGAGGACATATAACTTACCTACTGTCTCAGAGGTGGCTGCCCTAATTGTGGGAGATATGGAGAATACAGTTGATAGTAGGGACATTGTTGTTGAGGAACGATCAGGTAGACTACAACGTATATCAGAAC
This sequence comes from Silene conica, assembly GCA_029255685.2. NCBI lineage: Eukaryota > Viridiplantae > Streptophyta > Magnoliopsida > Caryophyllales > Caryophyllaceae > Silene > Silene conica. The sequence goes on along the minus strand of CM055318.2, from coordinate 73,406,744 downwards.
TTCACGCTTCTTATTTAGCATTGCAGTACCCTATACTCTTTCCGCGTGGAGAAGATGGGCATAGACTTGGTATCCCTCACAGTCAACAATCTAAAGCATCTTCAAGTAACAATGATAATGCGAGGGATAAATTAACCTTGAGGGAGTGGTTTGCTTTTCGTATCCAAAACAGATCGCCAGACAAAGAATATCCAACTATTTTGATGGCATGTAAATAATTTGATCCCTACTTAATTTTTTTTTTATGCAATTTAAAAATTTCCTTTTTTACGTTAATTATTTATTATTTTAAAAAATAAGTAACGTTCTGCTTTAACATGAGGCTTCTTTTAACAATGGAAGTGTAAACTTTTTATTTACAGGTAAATTATTTCAACAATTCCTTGCTGATGGTTGCACGATGATTGAATCGGACCGTTTAAAGTATATCCGTTTTAACCAACCAAAGTTGCGGTCAGAAAGCTTCAAGAATCTAGCAAATGCTGCCGCTATTGGACAAACCAACCCATCCTCCGCCGGTGCTCGCTTCATTGTCCCCTCATCATTCGTAGGGGGTAAGGGTTACATGAGAGAAACTTATCAAGATACAATGACGATTTGCAGGTGGTGTGGGTATCCTGATTTGTTTATTACCTTCACATGCAACCCAAAATGGCCTGAAATTACTAGGTTCGTTCAAAAAAGAGGACTACGGCCAGAGGACAGACCTGATATACTTACTCGAGTATTTAAGTTGAAACTCGATGAGCTCATACGAGACTTTAAAGAACTACATATCTTTGGACGAACCAGGGCAGGTAATTTTACTGTTCTATTTAATTTACTTTTAAATTATCATTACCAAACTTTAAATTTTATAATTAATTCAGTTAATAGTTTTTTTGTTTTTTTTCCCCAGTGGTTTATACTATTGAATTCCAGAAACGTGGCCTCCCTCATGCTCATATTTTGCTATTTTTACAAAGGGATGACAAGTTTCCAGAAGCCGTCGATGTTGACCGTATTATAAGTGCTGAAATTCCAGATCCCTTAGAAAACCCAGCCCTTTATGAAGTAGTCAAAGATTGTATGATTCATGGTCCATGTGGTGATCTTAACCCAGATTCGCCATGCATGGTCGATGGAATTTGCACCAGAAACTTTCCAAAGAGATTTAATGAAAGAACTACTGTAGATGGTGATGGTTATCCAGTTTATAAGAGAAGGGACAATGGAATAACAATTGAGAAAAATGGTAAAACAATCCATAACGGTTATGTTGTTCCATACAATGGTGATTTGTTGTTGAAATACCGTGCTCACATTAACGTTGAATGGTGCAACCAAGCAAGATCAATCAAGTACTTATTCAAATACATTAATAAAGGATATGATCGTGTAACTGTTAGTGCAACTCGCAGGAATAACGGTACTCACTTATATTTATTTAATTTATGTCTCATAATTTTTTACTAAATAAATGTCCATTTAATGTCTTACAATTTATTTTTGAAAATAGGTAGTGAAGACCCAAATCAAATTGATCAAATACAACAATATTACGATTGCCGTTACATTTCACCATGTGAAGCCGTTTGGAGGATTTTCTCCTTTCCTATTCATTATAGGACCCCCCCTGTTTTAAGGTTGGATTATCATCTACCGAATGAGCAAAACGTTATTTTCCATGATGACGATCCAATAGACGAAGTGGTTGAAAGGTCTTCCGGTGGTAGAACAAAATTCACAGCTTGGATGGAATATAATAATTTGAATTCTGATGGTAGAGATCTAACATATTCTGAGTTTCCACAAAAAATTGTATGGAAAAGAAAAGAAAGGGTATGGAATCGAAGGAGAAGAGGTTTTACTCTTGGAAGGATGTATCATATGTCTCCGAATGGTGGTGAGAGGTACTATTTGAGAACTCTACTGAACTTTGTAAAAGGACCCAAATCATATGTAGATATTCGAACCGTAGATGGAGTCCCTCATCCAACTTTCAAAGAGGCGTGCTACGCTTTAGGCCTACTAGGTGATGACAAAGAGTATATTGATGCCATCGAAGAAGCGAGTTTTTGGGGGACGGGATTGTACCTTAGGACCCTTTTTGCAACTCTTTTGTTCACTAATAGTTTAGTGAAGCCAGAATTAGTGTGGGAGAAGACTTGGAAGTTATTAACAGACGATATCTTACACAGAAGACGAACGGAACTACGTAACCGAGGTACTTTATCAACTATCATGTGATTATAAACGTTATTCTTTTATTACATGTAGTTACATTGCCATTAACCTATTTAACTTATTTTTACTTTTCGTGCATACAGATCTCCAACTCACAGACGAGCAGTTGCAAAATTACGCACTATCCGAGATTGAATCTTGGTTGCAGAGAAATGGTAGTTCCTTGCGTAAGTTTGACAACATGCCATACCCAGACGTTAACATCCTTGCTACGTGCTCGAATAGGCTCTTGGCAGATGAGTTATCTTATGATAAAGATGCTTTGAAGAAGGAACATGAAGTGTTCACTTCTTCAATGACAGATGAACAAAAATCAATTTATAGAAAAATAATGTACGCTGTTCAAAATGGGGAAGGCGGTGTATACTTTGTTTATGGTTATGGGGGAACCGGCAAGACCTTCCTATGGAAAACCTTATGTGCTGGAATAAGGTCAGAAGGTGAAATCGTTATAGCTGTGGCTTCGAGTGGAATTGCAGCTATCCTTCTTCCAGGAGGGCGGACAGCCCACGCACGACTGAGCATACCTATTAATGTTGATGAACACTCCACCTGTTATGGGATACGACCAGGAACCGATTTGGCAGAGTTATTAAAAAGAGCAAAACTTATTATATGGGACGAGGCACCTATGGTTAATCGTTATTGTTTTGAAGCTCTTGATAGAAGCTTGAGAGATATCATGAGATCTTCACCAGAAGGAGATTCTGATAAACCATTCGGAGGAAAAGTTGTGGTGTTCGGCGGTGATTTTCGACAAATCTTGCCCGTTATACCTAAAGGTAGCAGGCAAGATATTGTAGGAGCAGCAATCAGTTCTTCCCCTTTATGGAGATATTGCAAGGTATATTAGTTACATCTTTATTTAATTTTACCTTAAGCTCCTACTAAACTTAAACATTATATCTATAACTTATTAATTCATTTCTGACCATTTTTTTAAATTCTTGAATTTAAGGTTTTGAAACTCACGAAAAATATGAGACTTCAAGTCGGAAGTGCGCAGTCAGACGTCGACGAAATCAGACAATTTTCAGAGTGGATTCTCGAAATTGGGGATGGTCTAGCTGGTGGCCCAAATGATGGCATAGCTACCATTGAATTACCCGAAGATATACTTATAAATCCGGGAGTAGATCCAGTAGCTACCATTGTGGAGAGCACGTACCCATCTTTAAAGGATCACTTAGGTGACCCCCAATATGTCACTGAAAGAGCTATACTAGCTCCTACTCATGATGTCGTCGAGGTGGTAAACGATTATGTATTGGATCAAATTCAAGAGGAGGAGAAAGTTTACTTAAGCTCTGATGAAATTAGCAAGGAAGAGACGAACTGTGGAATTCGGGAACTTTACTCTACCGAGTTTCTTAACTCTATCAGATGTTCTGGTTTACCCAATCACAGCTTAAAACTCAAAGTTGGAGCTATAGTCATGCTTCTTAGAAACATCGACCAAGCAAATGGATTGTGTAATGGCACCCGAATGGAGGTAAATCATCTAGGAAATCGAGTGATTAGTGCAACTGTTATTTCTGGCAGTCATATTGGTAGGAAGGTCTATATTCCCCGCATCACCTTGACACCTTCCGACACTACCAAATTCCCAATTAAGTTTGAAAGAAGACAATTTCCTCTAGCAGTTTGTTTTGCTATGACTATTAACAAAAGTCAGGGACAATCTCTATCCCGTGTTGGACTTTATCTTCCAAGACCAGTCTTTACCCATGGCCAATTGTACGTTGCCTTATCGAGGGTTACAAGTAAGAAAGGTCTAAAAGTCCTTCTTCTGGACGGCGATAATGGAGTTACTAATAGAACCTCTAATGTTGTTTACAAGGAGATTTTTGAGAAATTATGAATTTGTGAGCAAGATTTCTGTAATTGACTACACTAATCTATTTTATTTTGTATTAGACCCTTTTTTTCATGTGATTTATCTTTTATTTTAAAGTCAATTTAGGAACATACATCAGCATATCAATTATTATTCACTTTTAGATCTTTTTAATGGACGTTTCTATGGACGATTATATCAACAATGTCACTAAATAACCATTATTTTTTCAATAAACTTAAGAACTTGAAGAAGTTCACATAATATATTAACTTTTACATTCTCCTACATAAAAACACTTAGTGAACAAAGAAGTCATTTACACTTTAAGGGCAAAGCCCAACTAGCGGGAATTCTTTAACAGGGGAGTTCTTTAATAATACTCTTAGTTTCGAGTTTTTATAATTTACATATCATAATATTCTCAAATTAGAAAGTTTTATCCGTTCTTAGAATTATTCCGCTTATTAACATTGCAAATTTTACCTAATTTCCTATTATAAAAAAATCAAATGTTATTATATATTTTATAAATATATATATAAATGTTATATAAAAATTATAATATGTGGGGTTTTATAATAACTATAATTTATCGTCTTCTATAATTTACAAATTAAGTACAAATTAAGTTTCCCGTCCTTTCTTATTTCCTGAAATTTTCTTCAGTCTACCAGTCATTGGCTTTTTGGTTGTCTATATAAGTTTGATGTAATGTCATTAGAAAAAAAATCCACATTTCAAAATAATCCGTTCAAATAAACATAATTGCTTTATATTGAAATAAATTTAACGACGTCATCTTTAAAAATTAGTGTACACAACCCCGTGATTTTTCACGGGTGTTACACTAGTTTTTATCTTATTGCTACACAAACCACTTTTGAATTACTTGACTCGTTCAATTTGTCAGGTCTAATTAAATGCTCCATCTATCCCATTTTATTGCCATACTCTCCTTTTTGAGAAAGATTAAAAAATATATTAATATTACTACTTTTACCCCTCTTACTTGAAAACTACATGGACAATATTTTTTGATAGGGTGAATGATAATTTAAAAAAGTGGAGTAATAGTGGTAGTTTACTGATTAATTTGGGAAAAATTAAAGGAAAAAAGATAATAAAAATGGGATGGAGCCATGGAGGAGTATGTATTTCATACACGTAAATGCCCATTTGACATCTTGAAATAAAGTGGGGAAAATAAGACAACTTTGCACATATGACCAATCTAATAACAAAAAGCTCAAATAGATTAGTTAATAAAATTGTAAACAAAAATTTTATTTTGACAACCTAATTTTTTATACACATTTGGTAACTTATTTATTTGAATATGTTATTTATCGTAAAATGGAATTTGTTAAAATAAAATTAAAATATAAATAACTAAATTCGAAGTATTATTTTTGGGTTTCTCTCCTTTTAAATTAGTAGTATACTTATCTAATAAGCTATAACAGAGTTGATTATTTTAAAAGAAAAAACATGGCTCAAGAGTGGCCAAGACTTTCTAACTTTGACGTTTACTTGTGCATATCAAGACTGTTCCTCTTAATATATAAAATTTGTACTTCAAATAATCAGCAAAGCTGTAGTAGCACATTGGCAAATCTCTTGATATAGATTCCAGGTTCAACTCCTGGCTACAGCAAATTTTTTTTTTTTTTTCTTTTTTAATTTTCTTTTTTTTAGAAAAGGTCATTCCATCCATTCCTCTGCGGTTGAGCTGATAGCGGTGCTTGAACTTCGCAATCTGGCCTGGCCTAAGCTTTGACACTTCGAGCCATCTGCCTTTTTCCTATCTGAAACGGTATACTTCGGATTCTCAACCAATTTTATTTGTTCACATGGGATATTGTTAGCACTAAAAATTGACAGTCCTAAGCATTTATTATAATCTTAAGGGTTAGTTGACCCATAAGAAAATGTTGTTATTTGGGCCAATATAAGACTAGACGCATAAAGCAAGGGTCAGACCTAAGAAGAGTCTCGAAAGCGGCAAGTCCAGGTGAAGTCCGGCGGAATAAAGGTCCAACGTTCAAGGAAAGGGATAGAACCAACGGACGTGGGTGGTTATTCAACCGCTCCCCCCAGTAGATCAGCGGTTAAGCAATGAAGTGCCTATATAAGAAGACTTCCTCCCACCGAGCAAAAGACAACTCAACTCAAATCAAACAATCAAACAACGTAGTTCTATCTTAGGACCTTAGTTTAATCTAGTTTAGGTGTAATTGTAGAAGTGGCAAGTCGGTGCCCATCCCATCATGGAGGTATTTCGTCATTTATCCCTTAGTTTGTAATTTAGCTTTCATCAACGGATCAACCACAAGAATTACTTGTGAGGACTTTGGTTTTATATTGTTGGTGGTAGTATTTCATGGTATATTACTATTATTTGGAATTCATGTGTTCTAAGTTTGGTAATCTGAATCCTTCAACCCGAAAGTGTTAAATTACTCGAAATAATTTAACACTAACTAGATTGCATATCTACAACTGTGACTCGAACCCTTGTATTTAAGGGTAGTTCACAAAGTATATAAGGATATTTACGACCTCTGTGGTACCTAGAGGTACTTAGCTTGTTTTCGAACAAATAAGTTTTTGGCGACCACAGTGGGAGGATTGATTAAAAATTGATCCTTCTAACATATCTAATCTCATATTAAAGTGGGAAATGTATTCAACTAGATCTAAATCTAGGATGATGGGAGTGGATGAACAAATTAGGGGACATAACGCCCGTGATGAAGAAACATCTATATGCAAAGTATCTAGTAGTGTGTCATTTGAGATTACCCGACAGAGGTCTACTCCTAATGCTGAATTTCTTAATACACATGAGGAATATGACCATGCGAGAAGCGTGATAGATGACATAAGAAATATGTAGGATCTTTGAGCAATATGTTGGTAGAAGTTAAGGAGGCCATGATTTAAATTATGATTTATATTACCTAATCGACATATAATTACCACAAGAGTACAAGTGTACAACTTTATTGTTATTTCTTTATTTTTTCGGAGAGTAACATTAAATACAATGTACTTGTAAGTTGTAATTGCCCACTTAACAATCTTGAATTTCATAAAGAGAATTAAAATGATCAGAGTAACTTTTTTTAAAAAAATAGTCTAAAGGCTCGTTTGGTTGCATGTAGGAATTTGTAAGTCTCCAATACTTATCTCTTACACGGCTTAATATTACCTTTCTGGTCAATAAACTCGCTCAATACTTCTCGCACCTCGCCTCAACTCACCGGGCAGCACTGGCAAGGCTTCTTAGGTACCTCCACGACACTATGCATTTCGGCATACATCTCACCAAAGATACTCCTTTATGTCTTCATGTCTTCTGCCATGCGGATCGGCCGATGACCCTAATGATTATGTATCCACAACCGGATATATATCTAGTCTATTTAGGCAACAATCTCATCTCGTGGTCTGCTATTTGCATAAACGACGACGACATTAAGCTTCTCGTAATCTTTTAAACTTATCGGGTTTGAGTTAAGGTTGCAACACATTCCCCTAATACATAATACCCACCCAAAATCATAACATCTTTAAGAGTGATCGTAGCTTCGCCGAAAGAAAAAATGAAAGTGTTGGTTTCAGGGTTTTATTTCTCAGCTAAACCTAAAATCAACTCATTATAGTACTTGAATTTGCATGTAGTAGGTTTGATTTCATCAAAGATACCAACTTTTTGCCAAGTTTTTTTTTGGGTTTGGATCATTGTATTAACCCAAGTAACCCAAGTAGTGACTGTAACAACCCGAATTTTAAAATACAAATAAGCTAGATAAATATAGCATATTATATTAAAATATCATGGTGGCGGAAAGCCGGAAACACCATAACAATAAATACGAGTGTTACCAAAATAGATAGAACAACACTTAACTACGCATACAACTACTCTCGGGAATGGAAAACCGTCCAAAATAAAAACAACAAGGTTCAATTATTAATCATCATATTTCTTATTTATTATCTCTCTCGATCTCTTAACCCATCCAAGACTAAGAAGCACATCAACCTGAAAAAAATATCAACATCCACCGTCAGTGGGGAGTAGCTAGGATTCCTCCCAACCATGACTTAAGAAAATCATGAAACAATTATGATTAGGGGTGAGCAAAACTCGGTTCAGACCGGAAAAATGGACCGAACCGGACCGTTCGTCCAGACCGAACCCGGACCGATTGAGTTTCGGTCCAGTCCTAGGTCCAACTATTTATGTTGTTCGGGTTTCGGTCCGGTCCGATCCAAAACTGAAAATTTTCGGTCCAAATCGATAGGACCGAATTGAGTCAAGATTGTGATTATTGAACTCTTGACTTCTGAATTTTAAAGTTGTTTAATTTGTTATTTTGGCTAGGTATTACTTATGTGTTCTTCTGAGTGATGTGTTAAGTAGTACAAATTAGAGTATGCTTTTTTATTCAAGACTTTTATTGTTAGTTAAATAAGAAAATTTGATCAAATTGGAAATCGGTCCAAATGGTCTGGTCTCGGGTTGGTCCGGTTTTTACCGGTCCGGTCCGGTTCCTTATAGGCCCGGTCTTCGGTCCCCAATTTAGTAGAATTCGGTTTCCGGTTCGGTCCGGTTCTGGACCTATGCTCAGCCCTAATTATGAGCAAATAATAAAAGACAACATATAATCCATTTAAAATAAGAAAACATGTAAACTTCAAAAAAATTAAATATCAAAGTATATAAATCAAAAATGAGTAGGCCATAAAAGTAACACAAATTCTCATTTGCGACGGCGGGATCCGTCACAAGCTTGTGACGGATACCGTTTTCTCTCACAAAATACCCACTTTTTTTTTTTTTTCTCTCTCTCTCTCTCTCTCTCTCTCCGACACTATTCATGTGGTCCCCTTTCTCCACTAACTAATTTTGTATCCATTTTATCTCACAAAATATCCGTCACAAATGGTGACCCGTCACAAGCAAGACTTACTAAGTAAGTAATACCACATGATTATTTAGAATGTGTCACCAACATACAATTATTTATGTTACGTACATGATTATATGAAATATTGTGGAAAAAGTGGTCATAATGAAAATGGATAGTACCAATTCACCTGAATGACATATATAAGTGGTATAAACATCCAAAACTTGGACCATAATTACATAGAATAACACGAGACAAGAACGACACTGTCTAGGGCCATGAACCTCAACCCTAAACCTCGGTGTCATAAACCTGACACCAAAATAACCCTACGGTGGGACACTTAACCGTGAACCCATGCTTAAGACTGGCCAGACTCTCGAGCTACATAACAGTCAAGTTAAGGCGTAAATGTGCGGACCCTTAACCAGTCAAGGCGTAAATGTGCGGACCCTTGACCCCCAAACGAAAAATCCGTAGTCCGTAGACTCATAAGAGTATCCAATAACAAGGAAGGTCAACCCACAGCATGCCATAAACCTGACCATGCCAGGGTACTAGGTAGACCATAAACATGAACCTACCCAGTTTGATGGTATTGCTCATCTCAAGTAGACCATAAACCTGAATCTACTCGATATCTTATGCTCTAGCTAAACCATATATAAAATGAAACAAAGTCCAAAAGATAACAAATGTGCACCATGAATAACATCATGTTAACATGCCAACACGCTCACAACCAAGCGATAGACAGATCAAGTTCAACAATTGGTCATCAAAGTTAAAGCATATATAAGATCAATATGTCCAATATAAAAACAATAACACCCATTTCAACATATAATTTACGAAATAAGATATCACAAAAAGGTGTATACATGACATTTAGGATTGTAGAAGTAACAATCAATTCTTAACACAAATGTTCATAATGAATTTCACATTCCATATTTCCTCTACCGTAAAATTGATAATTAACTCGAATAAAATCAAAATGATACAAGGCCAATTGGGTTGGATTAATAAGACTCTTAGCTACAATATTTGTCAAATAACCATTTCCAAATGACGAACTTAACAGAGATTTATAAATTGATCTTTACAGTATGTCAGAAAACGTCGCACAAAAAGTATCGCTTCATAAAACGGGTTCAACAAATCATTTTGGAGCAAAGTAAAATCCTAACATCATCTAAACTCTTCAAAGTTTAATTATAAAACTTACCCAGAATAGTTTCAAAGTATAAAAATGGTTTTAGAAATAATCTTTGAGCTACTGTCCGTTTCGCGAGTATTTCAGCGCGTTGTTCGTCAACATTTTATTGTGAACAAACGACATGTAAGAAAATTACGAAATCTTGCAGTTAGACATTAGACTTAAAATAAATACGAGTCTATATTCAACTTTTTCAAAGACGGACATCTTAATATGGAGAAATAAATTAAATAAAAACATTCCATAGTAAATTATTTAACCCCGTTTTATAATTTTATCTTAAAAGACATGTAATAGGCGATTTCATCCATTAATAAAGAAATAATTAAGAAAAATATGTCACAAACATTAATAATTTAGTTTTCATATTTATAGGTCAGAGTATACATAAAAATAATTTATAATTAATTTATTTCTATTTATTTATTATTCAACACAATTTAACTTTATTTATGAATTAATTAGCCATAAAATTCAAAATTAATTATAAAAATTAATAATTCGACATGCAAAATTTTAATATACTAAAAATAAGTAATCCTAATGTGAAAAATTCAAGTTTCACATTTAGTTTTATATTTTACATATTTACTAGAGATTAATTGCCGAAAAACACGAATATATGTTAAATAAAAGCAATAATAATTATAAAAATAAAATAATCAACTTAAATACTATAAATATATTTATGAACCAGAATAAAAAATCAAACATAGAATTTTTCAAAAATTTTGATTTATGTTTTATATATTTTTAGATGATTATCACATAAAACCGTAATTAAATATCAAATAACGACAATTAAACATATAATAATTTTGGGACTCAAATAAACACATGCAACTCATAAATAATAATAATAAATCAGAATATAATCAAAAATTTAATTTTCATAATTATCTATATATTTTACACACTAATTAAATTGCTAAATCGCATAAAAACACAATTAAATCATAAAAATTATTATATACTTATAAATTCATCACAAATAATAAAGAATATTATTTATTTATATAAATTATGAATCTCATATATTCCCATGATTTTAAACATCATATATATTATCAATCTTGTTATAAACTTATAAAAGCACTTGAAAATCAAAAATCGTAGAAAGGAGAAAACCTAGTTACCTTGCTAGAGATTAAAATTAGTAAATAAGTAGAATAATATTATAAGATCAACCCAAATGATCTTTCTCAATCAAGGTCCCTTGCTCACGTCCTTGAACAAAAATAAAAATTAAAACAATTAATCTAATAGTACTCTAAATAAACTTGGATAAAGAAAATGAGAAATAAATAATCACTTACACTTACTAAAAGATAAGATAAAAGAGATGTGAAAATGAAAGAAATGAATGTTGGAGATGGGTGATGAAATCTCACGTATAAAAAAGGGGCGTACTTTTCCACATACGAATTTTACTATTTCACATACAATTTTTACAATTTTATCATTGTCATTTTTTCTATTCCCTCGTTCAATTAATATTTTTTCTTCTTTTCCTCATCTCTCTTAAGAGTCTTAACCACCACCACTGCATACTCCGATTGGAAAATTAAATCAAGCTTATTGACTGTTATGAATTTAGTTGGTACAGAGTGTTAGATTTTTATAATTAACTAGGTTGTAACCCGTGAAATTCACGGGTCTGTTTTTCAAACTTTAGATGAATATAGTTAATAATATTGGAGGTAAGCAAATTAATTATTTACTGTGGCCTGTTTTTAACTTTAGATGAATACCGTAATTAATAATATCAAAGAAAGCTGATTAATTATATACATATAAATAAATTTTGAATTATTTATGACACATGTCGGTATGACGGTATACATGAGCTATCATATAGTTGTTCATTAAGATGATCAAGACTTACAATAGAATTTGTATACTTTTAATTACTCATTGCACCATTTTCAAAATATGTAACCCATATATAAAATAAAGTTTTATATTACATATCGTACAATAAAAGCAAAACGTAAATAATCTGATGAGACGTGAGTAGTAAATGTATAGTTGGGTTAAAAAACGTATTTTTAATTATATTTATTAAAGATGTTCATATAATAAATAACAGTTATTACGCGCGACATCTTACACGAAGACATTCCAAAATTATTAAATGACCACTCATTTACTATTTACTATATTAAATAAATACTCCGTAGTTGTTAAAATGTTTCGCATTCACGTGAATAGTCAGAAGTCTTACAATAAATCGAAAATGTAGTCTAATAAATCAAGACGCTCACATAAGTGTATATACCGACGAAGAGTAATTATTCCGATCCATATTTAATAACGATTAAACCATAAAAAAATGTAGTCTAAAAAATTCTTTTAGGTATTCCGACCCGTAATTATTCCGACCCATATGTAAATCGAAAATGTAGTCTAAAAAATACTTGTAGGTATTTTTTTGTTCGGTGATTATGGATTGGTAACTCTAGGATTTAGGCCGTGCTACGGAATTAATCTTCAGCCAAAACTGTCATTATTTATTGTTTCAATATATGGAATGAAATCTTGTGATTCCATAGATTTAGTCCGTGAAATCTTGGAATAGTTATTATACCATTATACCATATCTTGATTGTTATTGGACAATAGATCTAGGATGAATCTAATTGGACAATAGCTCTAGGATGCTTTACAACGCGACACGTAGGACAAAGCTTTTTTCTAGTGATGTCACGTCAGCGGCTTGGCTTCTGCATTAGATAAATATATGATTAACTAGATATTATTATTAATAATATTAATAGTCTTATACAAATCCTAATTATATGACCCATTAATGAGGCAGTCAAACTATGGACTCTAAACTATCTCTTAATTCTCTCCCATCAAGGAAACCACTCCCTTATTTGTGTTGTGTTCAAACACTGCTCTTTGATGGAAAGAGCAGTATATAAGAGAATACATATTCTGATTAATTAGGTCACTAAATCTACTCTCCCTTAAGAAAATTACACCATCTAAATAAGTGAGTAGTAAGGGTTTGGAACCGAAATCAGACGACTACAGTGTTTTTCAGAAATTCAGATTAATACTTTGGGGTTGATAAAGCTGTTCAGGAATCCGATTAGCAATGGCTGGAGGTTTTATTTTCGATCTTATTTATCGCTTCCGCTTTAACTAATCAGTTGTATATTGTTCAGTAATATTAAACATACTAATTAAGAATAAATAACTTAAACAGAGCGTTTACTGGCTTTTTGATTCTTACATGTGCAAGTGTGCGTAAATTTGCAATTCTTGCAATACTTTTGATATGTATGCGGAAGACGTCTACTACCTTCTTAATTCCGTCCACCGCGACTTAGTACCACTGATTGTGCCAACTAACTACCTTTGCACACCACTATCCACAACCTAGAACCACCGTCCACCATCCAATACACCACGCCTTCCACCAATCATAAACCGCCTAATTCACGATAATAATTGATAAACAAGTTAATATATATTAGTAATTGATAAACCCTAATAATTTTTATAAAATATATTAGTAATCGACAATGAAATTAACATATAATTGGAGAATTATGATCCATTATTCAAGTTTTTATAACGATTAAATTCAATTTTAGGGAAAAAGTTTTGCAAAACTTAATTTGTTTAGGTTTAGAAAAAGGGTATGATATGGAAAATTAATGAAAAACTGTATGTAAAAGAGTAAAATCCGTATGTGAAAAAGTAATTCCGATAAAAAAAGAGGAGAAGTGAGATATTTTATTGTGTTGGGTAAGTTGTGATTTGTAGAGTAAATAGGTAGTGTAGGCTTAGGATATTAATTTAAGATATTAGGCACATGCCTATTAAGACCTTGGGCACCAAAGAATCAATTTTTCAACTTAGCATGTGGCTAGGTAATGATTACACAAGGTGGGTGATGATTACACAAGGTGGATGAAGTAGTAACGGATGAGTTTTCTGTCGGCGGATTTCTGCGACAGTCTTCCATATTGTAGGCATAATTTCCTCCACAGAATTACAATTAAGGTGATTTTGATGGCGTTGGAAAGTTAAGAGAAAGAGCTAAAACTTTTATTTTATAATGGAGAGACATAAATGCACCTAAAATATCTTAGGTGTTATAGTGATCCAATTAGTTTGGGATTGTGACTTAGAGTTGAAAGAAATCATGGTTTTGAGAAGAGTAATGTGAGATTTAGAGGTGAGGGAAATACAAGGATGTTTAGGGAAATGAATGTTATATGTTAAGAGTGCAGATACCTTCACCATTTTCACGGGGTAATAGCATCAACTCTTCTCTTTTTCCAATCATTTTGGTTTGTTGTTTGAGCTTCTCTTTCAATTTTGTTTTTTGTTCTAGTTGTTTTGGTAACCCAGCACAGAGTTATGTACGTTTGCTTGATCATCCTCATAAATACTAAGGGATATCCACTCTTCACGACTGAAAATAAGATCATTGATTTCGAAGGTCACAAACACCAAAATCTGATAATTAAATTGTACATTAATTAATATCACTATGATACTGTTTTTTCGGTTGAAATGAGCTGAATTGAATTAATTGGATTATAAATTAATTGAATTAAATTGAGTGAAACTGAGATGAATTGAATTTATTTGAATTAAAAGTTAAGCTTATAAAAAATTAATTGAACATAATTGATTAAATGTAAATAAAATCTAACGAAATACAATCAAATAAAATTTAAAAGAGCCGAAATGAATCCAGAAAGAACAGGACCAGTCATGACCTCCTCCATAACCATACTTGTGCGTGGTCTAATTGGTAGGGGTCTAATGATAGAAGCACAAATTCTTATTTCAGACCGTCATTATTCGTCTTAAGCATAAGACGGGTTAAATACATAGCAATTAGCAAATCACCCACCCGTTATTTAGAAGATGATAATTTTTTTTGTCTTTATTACCACAACTGGGTAGTATTTGACCCGTCTTAAGCAAGACCGATAATACCCGTCTTGACGTACTGTAATAGAAGTTGACGAATGATTAAGAATCCTGATTTCATTTCTCATCAACTTTCCCCGGCAGTCAAAAAAAGTTGTCGCTGAAAGAATGACGAGCACAAAGGTGATGAAATCATCATCAAATTCATCGGAGTTCAACTACATACCGCCAGAAGTGTTGACTCAAATTCTCGCAAATTTGCCTGCTCAATCACTTTTAAGATTCAGGTGCGTATGTAAAACTTGGTGCTCCATTATTGATCACCCAGATTTCGTTTTCACGCATCTTCAACTTTTCAACAATAACAACAGCAATCGATATAATTCGGGTAAGTTATTGTTCATCCGGAGTTCGAGATCCATTGATGCTGATGGATGTGTGATGACACTTTGTAAAGTTAGCACTCTTGAAAATATTTGTCAGGTTTTTAGGAGTTCTGAAAGATACCATATTAAGGGAAGATGTAATTCCTTGGTTTTAATGTGTGGCATTCAAGATCCCATGTACAATGAGATTAGATTATATAACCCAAGTATTAGAAAGTCGTTACTACTTCCCCCTTCCCCCTTTCATCCCTGTCTTAAGACTAAATTTGTACTTGGATTCGCGCCTCGGAGTAAGGATTTTAAAGTCATCGCTATCTCATTTAAGCGTACTCGAGCTCGAAGGCAAACAAAGATGTATGTTGCAGTTTTTACACTCAGTGATCAACAATGGCATGTCAGGAAAAATGGGTTGAAAATGGATTGTTTGACATTTGCACGCGTGTTTAATTCCTCTTTTTGTCCGTCAAATGCGTGTTATTCAGAAGGGGCAGCTCACTGGTTTGGAAATTATCCATATGGGGATAGTACTAATCAGCTTGATGGTGAACCAACTCATCTTGTTTCCCTTGATTTTGATACGGAAAGTTTTGACTTCTTGGAATTGCCAATTGCATTAGATGAAACAGAAACAACGAGGTTTTTGTTTCGTCTTGGGGAGTCTCTAGCGATTTTCAGTATTTCTTCTGTACATTCTGTGATCTGGGTGCTGAAGCAAGAGAGCGGAAAGAGGGGGTGGACTCAATGGTATTTAGGACCTTCAAGTGTTGATGGTTGCAATTTTTTCTACCACATAGCTTCAAGAGAAATTGCAAGGCTATTGTATTACGAGGGTGATGGCGGCTATTTCGCTTATCGGAACAAGTCCTATAATATTGCTACTTGCCAAATACGGAGGCTTGGAGAATTTGTGAGCCCTTGTGTAGAATTGGAACTGGAAATGTATTCAGAGAGCTTGCTATTATGCAAAGGATATGGAGCAGAGTATCTGGCATCTTCTTAATTTTGATTGGATAAATAATCGATCTTCCAATGATGTTCTCGTAGAAGACGATCATGTAGGAGATAGGATTGAAGAAGATTTGGTTGTTGATCTAAACATCTAATGGTGAATGATAACGATTTTTTTAATATGTCCAATGGTTTTGAAGTTAAGGAGCCTTCCTTATCGATCACCACTTGATATATCTATTGATAAGAAATTATACAATGGAAGCTATTCATGTTACTTCTTCTTGAGTTCGATTCATCCCCTATCTATAAAAGGAAGGTTTTTTCTAGGCTTTTGATTGGTGGAATTTTTTCTTTTTAATTTTCTTTTTTTACACATTAACCAACCCCACTATCTCCCTTACCCTCTCTCTAATTAATTACCCTCTCTCCTCATTTCTTATTATTTTTCATATACATATTCATATGTTAAAAAGCTTATGATAAAAAAAATTAATCACATTCAAACTTACAATAAAAGAAAATTTTAAAAAAATCGGAAATCTATATAGGGGACAACAAATTTTAATTAAAAAAAAATACAATTCCGGAAAATTAATCTCTTGGATACCTTGACAATTAAAATTAAATTAGAATTTTTATATGAACGGTCTCATACTCTCATACCATAAGACGATCAACATATATAAAAAGAAAAACCGTTTATTAGCACTGAAGGAACAACTTTTTATATGAGACCGTATTACTCTATAATTTGTGACAATTAAAATGTATAAAAGCAAATTTATATACTATATAAACATATACATTAAATTTAACACGAGGCCCAAATTTTAAGATTTTGATGAAAAATAAATCCTAAAAAAATCTATATTTCCAAAAATATGAAAAAAGGTCATTATTTAATCAAAAGTGGTCACTACGTATCAAAATGTGATCACTTTCCTACTGGTCGCATGTGCGACCGTCGTAAAGTAGAATTTTGCGAAATGGTAAATTAAGGCTATATAAATAATACGAGTAATAATTATTATTAGGTGATATTGTCGAGTCATGCATCTATATCGATCCATGTTTTTATATATGGTTGTCTATTAGCCCAAAATATATATTTTTACAAGCTCAGAAATAGTTGGGGTCAACAAAAAAATACAATGTCGTTTTATTATATACGGTTTTAGATTAAATCCCTTATCAATAAAAGAAACAACTTTTCCTTCTTTTTTCATTGGTTGCTTAATTTTAGGAAATTAAAAACCTTCTTTCTCGCCATGTCCCACCACTCACACAAGGAGCTTTAATTTTTCTTCATTTTACTTTTCTCCATTTAACATTCCAAAGTTACAAATAATTTTTATCTCCATAATAAAAAAACAACTTTACTCCAAATTCGAAAATAAAAAAATCACTAAAATTCTACCCAGAAACATAAAATTCAACAATATTAAAAGAAAGTTGGACAATTAGAAGTAATTAACAAATATTTAGAGGTATGAAAAACAAGAAAAAAAACGAAAAAAATTATACAAAGGTTTAAAAATTAACAAACATACGTATATCTAAAAAAATGAAAAAAATACACGAGGAGATAAAAATTAACAAAAAAACGTAAATTAAAAAATGAAAGAAGCGTAGATCAAAGATTTTTGAATAAGATCAAATAAACCCAACCCATAAAATTTAAAAAATGAAAAAAATACACGAGGAGATAAAAATTAACAAAAAAACGTAGATCAATATTTTTTGAATAAGATCAAATAAACCCAACCCATTAAATTAACATAAAAAAAATATAAATTTACGATTTTTAAGAAAATATAACAACCTTCAATTCGAGAATTAGTCAATTAAAACTACGTTAACAGCGAGTAAAAAGATGGTCTTAATAACAATACATTATTATTTTCTTTATAAAATCATCCACAAATTTTAAGAGGCTGTTATTAAAAATATTTCTATCATTTTACTTTCATTTAGAGAGTAAGTTATTTAAAGGGTAAGATATAGAAATACAATACAATTTCTTTATCTATTTTATATGGTTCAAATTTATTTCATAATGTCATGATTATTTATTTCAATTTATATAATCATTAAAAAAAATTTAATTATACCAGTAAATCAATTATTTGGAGCCAAAATCATCCCCGAATTCATAATTTATATATTTCTCATTTAAGTCATATTAAATTATATTTGTACTACTTTTTTAATATATTTACGAAATTTTTAGAAATAGACCCGTACATTTTTTGTACGGGCATAAAACTAGTATTGTTGTTGAAGGTGACCCTATTATTCCAAACAAGTATTGTTTTGATTTTTCTACACGTGTGCAAGGAAGAAGGCGGGGTGGAACGAAAGCATAAGGATAGATGGTTCAAGAATCTTAGGGGATGTATGATTGTTGTTGATTTGGAAGAATTTGAGGGGATGCTACACGAGTTCATTACTCTTATCGTGGTTAAATTTTCGTGGTTTGTTTTTGATCCGGTTGGTAATACATATCTCCAAAATTTGAGGACAAATTTTTTAAAGAAATGGAGAATGATGCGGGAGCATTAGGGTACAATGAAAATGAAGTCGAAATGTGTCCCAAGTAGTTTAAAGGATTCAAAATGATCACGGCCGTCTCAAGAAAAGTGGAGACCTGGAGCAAAGAAAAAAAAAAATGAGGCCTCAAATTCATAAATTAAAGAACATTTATACTCCCCCTATTCAACATAACCTTCCCTATTTGGGGAAGGCACAAAATATAAGGAGGGGATTATTATATGGGAAAGTATTGGTGTAGGTTGGGTAATTGGAAAGAGGGTATGTATTGTGGAGTAATTGTTGCGAGTAAGGTAGACCTGGCAAATAGATCGGGTCGTGTCGGGTTCGTGTTCGTGTCACATGTAAACGGGTCACAAAACTTCCAACCCAAACCCGACCCAATTAAATTTCGTGTCGTGTTCGTGTCGACCCACTTAGATAAATGGGTCATCAAGCCTCAACCCTAACCCGTTAATTTCGTGTCGGGTTCGTGTTGTGTTTTCGTGTCATGTCCATATTTGGAAAGTATAAGTATATTTATGTGATGGAGGATAAAGAAAAATTAGGATTAATTTACTAAACAGGTCATTCGTGTCGGGTTCGTGTTTAAAGAACTCAACCCAAACTCGACCCAATTAAATATCGTGTCGTGTTCGTGTCGACCCACTTACATAAATGGGTCATTAAGCCTCAACCCAAACCCATTAATTTCGTGTCGGGTTCGTGTCGTGTTTTCGTGTCGTGTCATTATTTACCAGCTCTAGAGTAAGGTGATTAAAATAAGTATAAAGTATAAGTATGGTGGGGTATTGTGGTGGGGTGAGGTGATTAAAATATGTATAAAAACTTTACCAAAAAAAGAAATATAGAAGGTATTGTGAATTGATGAAAAAGGAATGAGGGAAGGTTATTATGAATAGGAGGGAGTATAAAATATTAATGCAAACTCTGCAAATTATTTGAAAAACGATTCTTTCACATTGTTTTTCTTGAAACGAATTCCTCTATCAAAGAATAAGGTTAACAAGAAATATTAACAATTTCGATTTATTTGAAACTGAAGTGTAAATCTAATGAATTGATTTGGGATAACTGAATCAGATCAGAAAACACCGAAAAAAAGTAATAGAATTGGAACAGTTCCCTCCGCCCGCATGAATTAGACATTTTGTGATAAATTGATTTAGAATAATCATATTTAAAAATTGTGAATTAATTTTTTTTCCGTGAAAGAATAGTTTTATTTGGGGAAGGAGATGAGAATGAGGATTAAAAATAATTTTTTTGGAAAGAATAGTTTTATTTGGAGAAGGAGATGAAAATGAGGATTAAAAGGAGTAAGTGAAATTTGTGTTTACTCCTTCCATCCTTCCAGAGTTCTTGTGTTTCCTCTTTAACTCTTTTTGTCTTTTTTTTAAAAAAAAATTAGTATATGAGTTTGGCAAGTTTGGGCCCAAAAAATTTTGAGGTCTAGTGCAAATGCACATAGAGCACCCACTGTTAGACGGGCATGAAAATGATCTTAACTTAAGTGAAAATGGAAATATTCAAGTTAAAATGATAGCATGGAAGAGCGGAAGAAGTAAGCTTAAATCAGTTTTGAAGTTGCTCTATAATTTAGTTTCTTATTCTAGTTTTCCTTATTTTATTTTAGAGTTTTTTTGCCTTTTACCACCTATTGAGTCTTAAAATTTACAAATTACCACCTATTGAGTCCATTTTTGTCAATTACCACCTAATTTGCCATTATGTTGACGGGTTTTATTATTTATCGTCTCGGGTACATTTTACCGACTCTCTTTTATTAACAATGACTGAAGAATCAAGAACGAGTTTAGCACCTAAGAGGGGGAGGGGGTGAATTAGGTGACCTTTTAAAAATTCAGAAGTAGCTTAATTGTTTCACGAATTAAGGCAACAAGATCAGGAACTAAGCAACGGTATGAGGAACCGTTGCACAGAACAGATCTATTACGAGTATACCAAGAAACGAGAGATAAGTACGAGAGAGAGCAATAAACAAACGATGTAAAAAATTGGTTCAGCTCCTACTCCGGAGCCTACGTCCAACCGTTATTTTATTGAAAGTTTAGAAGCTACTCCGCTTAACTAAAACTATTACAACAAAACAACTCCCCAACCTACTCCGGTTGCATTTGCTAAGAGCTACTCCGCTCGAAGACTTGACTCAAACTTAAAGCTACTCCGCTCTAAGAGTTTTTGTTCTACCTTTGGTTTACAAGATCAATGTCTCAAGAGTTCTCTTAAAGAACATGGAGACTACTTTTAAGATCTAAACACAAGGTTCATCGAACAAACATTTATACTCATTAGAAGTGCGAACTAGTACATGGAGATCATAGCTTTTCGAAAACAAATGAAGACTTCTTTTAAAATCAGAAACTTTTGCAAAATAAACTTGAAGAACAAATGCTTAAAAGGTTTTGCAAAGTTTTACAATAAATGCTTAGAAAGTCTTAGCAATTAATGAGCTCAAGTGTTGGTATTTATAGAGAGTTGGGCGAGTGAGAGGAGCTCTCAAATTGTGTAATATGTTTGCATAACTCTTTTACCCAAGGGTTCAATTAGGAGTGTCTTTTACAAACTGAAAATGCACATGGTTGCAATGCTCAAGGTAGATTACTCAAGGCTCAAAGCAACCCATAAAAGGAAAGAGTGTAAGAGGGAACCTTCCTTTTGTAGGACTAATTGCTAAAAAAGGAAAAAGTAAACTTTCTACTTTTTCTAACCCTTAGTCCCAATGTGCAAGTTGAGCTTTTGATTTTCAAATTAATTTCCTTCAGTTTGTAAAACATTTGAAATATGTAAATGAACCAAAACACCAACACTTTTGATAAAATATATTTTCCGAAATATAATCTCCATGACCGTACTAGAAACCCCAGTTGCAACAGTCTGTTGGACTGTTGCAAGGATTTTGCACCTCTAACAAATACGAATGAATGTTAAACTACCTTGTTTACAATGCATTCCTAGACTTGGCCTTCTCTTGTCTTTGCTTGCATCTTGACATATGATCTTGTGATCTTCAATGAGCTTTATGTCACTTTGCTAATCTCTTGCTACTCATCAAGCAAACATTAGATTAATCAAGGTAACTTGCCATCATCAACATATTGTGTTCTAACAAATTCCCCCTTTGATGATGACAAGTTACAATCAAAATTATGAGACAAGTTCCCCCTCAACCCATGGTGAGTCGGTCTGGTTTGGCCAAAATAAATAACACATAACTTATGCATGAGCAAGGTGGTCAAGGGGTCAATCATTCTTAATCCTAAGTAATACGTCGAATAAAAAGCTAAGCTATTTCTACGGTGAACGTTAGCCTAAGAGTCATTAAGTAAACACATAACATAATTTGGATTCACTTCCCCCTCTTGACATCATCAATAGGGGACAACAATGTTCAAAAGATACGGGTTCATCACACACATAGCAAAATAAGATAGTCTGAAAACGAGAAAATAAAGACACGCATGCAACTAGTGTTTATCAAAGAGCCATTAAAAGGATAGGGAAGATGAAGGTTAGCATTTCCAGATAGCAGCACCTGCCCCGAGTGTTGTTGCTTGGAACAATAACCCTTTGGAGAAGGTTAAAGATGAACCGGTGGTTTGATTTTTAGCTCGGTTGCATAGACATTTGAGTGGTTATGTAAAGCATGTGGGCGCAAAAGTTTGGCTACCTTATCAACAATGGATGGTTCAATGGCTCCCCATGTTCCCCTTGGAAATGTATCTAGCCCAATAGGTTCAATGTCGAGTTATGTATTTGGCTAGTTGTGGAATGGTTAAAGTGAAGGGTTTGTTGTTGATATAAGCCGAGAGGGTTCCAGATGCAACATCCACTTTGACCGTTGCATAAAATTATACCACTTCGGATGCATTCTTTTTCTTTTTCACTCACATCCTTTTCTCCACTCTTTTCTTTTTCCACTGATTTCTCACTTTCTTTTACAACCTCTTTGTTCACATTCTCCTTCTTTTAATCGATTTTTCTTTTCCCCTTTTCTTTTCACTAGCTTTCTTTTCCGCCTCTTTCTCCACAACATCCTCCTTTTCGGTTTCTTTTTCCGGTGAATTTACTTCACCTTCGACATTCCCTTCTTCTTCCTTTGACTCTCCCTTTTCTTTTTCTTTTCCAGTAACATCTTCAGACAACTTTGGTTCAACAATCAAATCGACCAATTCTTTGGATTCGGTGTCGACGCTTGAGTCCAAAACAAATGACAAGATCGGTCTTTTCTTTAGTCCACCATGTCCTCGTCCCTTGGGTTTAATAGGGCCTGCTCTAGCCGGGGATTTTGTATGAATGAGTCGTGATTTGGCAGGGCTTTTGGTGAGGTTGAGGGTGGTTTGGTTGGTGAGGAAGTCATATTTTTCATGGCTACAAGGAATGGATTGTATGTATTTGCAAGCCTTTTGAGTTCTTGGTTGATACTTTTGGGAGACATTTTGAGGGAGGTTATAAGGTGAGAATGAGACGGTTATGTTGAGAATTTTGAATTTTGAGTGAGTTGGAAAGTTTTAGAGTTTTTACATAAAGGATAGTAATGGATTGATGTGATGGGTGAGGAATTTTAAGTGGCTCAATGTAACAACTAGCATGCATGTGCTCTTATTTTTACGTAAAACATATTTTCAAATTTATGCACGTAAATGATAAATCGTAAACATAAACACTACCGTCACCCGTTCTAATCAATCATTGGGAGACGTAATCTTTTTAATGTCATGCATCACTTAACAAACCAATTTCCAACCGAAGTTTTACGAATTGTTCTCTTTCTAACGGTTTTGTAAAAATATCCGCAATTTGATTTTCGGTTTTACAAAAGTTAAGATTAATTGTCCCTTTTTCAACTTGATCACGTAAAAAGTGATGCCTTATTTCAATATGTTTGGTCCGGGAATGTTGTATTGGATTTTTCGAGATGTTAATTGCACTAGTATTATCACAAAAAATAGGAGAGGATTCGAATGTAATACCGAAGTCATGCAATTGTTGACGTACCCATAGTAGTTGTGTGCAACATAGGGCGGCACTTATGTATTCACTTTCCGCCGTTGATAGAGACACGGTATTTTGCTTCTTTGAAGCCCACGTGAGCAAGCATGGCCCCATGAATGTGGCAATTCCGGACGTGCTCTTTCTATCCAAGTTGCATCCCGCATAGTCGGCATCGGAAAATCCTACAAGATCAAGCTCATAGTAAGAAGGATACCAAAGATATAAATGTTGAGTTCCAATCAAGTATTTGAATATCCTTTTTACGGCTTTGAAGTGAGATTCCTTAGGATTTGCTTGAAACCTAGCACACACACACACACTATATTGAATATCGGGTCGACTTGCGGTCAAGTAGAGTAAAGAACCAATCATACCTCGATACACCTTTTCACTAACACTCTTACCATTTGGATCAAGGTCAAGTTTGAGATTAGAAACCATAGGTGTAGCAACGGGTTTCGCATTGGTCAACCCGAACTTACTTAACATCTCCTTCACATACTTTTGTTGATGGATCATTGTGCCCTCCTCTTTTTGCTTGATTTGGAGGCCAAGAAAGAACCCTAGTTCTCCCATCATACTCATTTCAAACTCAGATTTCATTAGATGTGTAAAGTATTCACAAAGAGTTTCACTAGTTGCACCAAAGATTATGTCATCGACATATATTTGAACAAGCAACATTACATCTGAATGTGACTTGATGAATAACGTTTTATCAACCGAACCACGTATGAAGCCATTTTCTAAAAGAAATTTTGAAAGCCTATCATACCATGCTCTAGGAGCCTGTTTTAAACCATATAGTGCTTTATCAAGTTTAAAGACATGGTTCGGTGATTCGTTATCCAAAAAGCCCGGTGGTTGTTCCACAAAAACTTCTTCATTAAGATAGCCATTTAGGAATGCCGATTTTACATCCATTTGAAAAAGTTTTACACCATGATGAGCTGCAAAGGCAATGAGTATTCGTATGGCTTCAAGCCTAGCTACCGGTGCAAAGGTTTCATCATAATCAATCCCCTCTTGTTGATTATACCCTTGCACCACTAGCCTTGCCTTATTCCTTACGATTTCTCCGTTATCATCAAGTTTGTTTCGAAAAACCCACCTAGTGCCAATGACTGTACGATTTGAAGGTCTAGGAACCAGATGCCATACCTCACTTCTTTTGAACTGATCCAACTCTTCTTGCATGGCCATGATCCAACAAGGATCCTCGAGAGCTTTTGAGATGTGGTCGGGTTCAATTTGTGAGAGGTAAGCATTGAAGGCACAGAAGTTTCTGAGGGAGGATCTGGTTTTTACCCCTGAGTCAAGGTCACTGGTTAGGTTTTCGAGAGGGTGAGAGCTTTGGTGTTTCCATCTTTTTGGTATGGTGGTTTTTGTGGTGTTGGGAGCGATTATTTGTTCGTTCTGTTCAGATGCAACAGTTTCAGAGTCTGTTGCATGGGGTTGATTTTGTGTGGGGGATTTATCATTGGGATTTTGTGGATCAATGGTTGTGCCTTGGCTTTCTTTTTCCACTCCTGACGTGCTGGCTTCATTTGAAGATGAATCCTCGTCGGTTCCCCCTGAGTTATGGCCTGTTTCCCCATGCAAAGGTGTTTCTGACTGTTGCTCCAGATCTTCGGCTTCCAACACTTGGTTCATGTCATGACGCACCATCCCAAGCTCGAACTCATCATCATCCTCTTCATTTCTTTCTTGTTCCTGAGACACAAAAAGACTAGATTCATCAAATACAACATGAATGCTCTCTTCCATTTTCATAGTCCTCTTGTTAAAGACTTTGTAAGCCTTACTATGGTTTGAATATCCCACAAAAATTGCTTCATCACTACGGGCATCAAATTTGCCTAAGTTGTTCTTCCCATTGTTATGAACAAAGCATTTACAACCAAAGCATTTTAAGTGAGAGATATTGGGTTTTCTTCCACGTAGAATTTCATAGGGTGTTTTGTTGGTGATTTTTCTAATCATGACTCGATTATAGACATAACACGAAGTGTTTACGGCTTCGGCCCAAAAGTTTCTTGGTACTTGAGAACTAATGAGCATGGTCCTAGCCATATTTTCCAAAGTTCGATTCATTCGTTCCACCACTCCATTTTGTTGCGGAGTTCGTGTGGCCGAAAAGTTATGGCTAACACCATTCTCATTACAATAGGCTTCAAAGGCAATGTTTTCAAATTCGGTTCCATGGTCGGATCTTAAAGCACCAAGTTTTAGAGAAAAATTGTTTTCGACCATTTTGAGCCAAATTAAAAACTCACCAAAAGCCTTGTCCTTAGTTCCAAGAAACAATAACCACACATATCTAGAACAATCATCAACAATAACACAAATGTAATTACTACCACCTTTGCTTGTGATACGCATGGGTCCGCAAAGGTCAATGTGAACAAGTTCTAAGACACGAGATGTACTAATACACTTCTTTGACTTGAATGAGCTCTTAACTTGTTTTCCTTTAACACAATCATCACACAAAGAGTTGAATTTAAAATTTATGATTGGTAAACCTTCCACTAAGTCAAGTCTCCTAAGGTTGTTTAATGTTCTAGCATTTACATGGCCCAAACGTTTGTGCCAAAGCCATGGGTCATTTTTATGGACGCTCATGCACGAAAGTTTCTGACCGGATAAAGAACATAAATCAATCATATACACATCCTTGACTCGTTTACCTTCTAGTACCAACTCCTTTGTCTTTCCATATAGGATTTTACACACATGAGCATGAAATTCAACAATATTACCTCGATCACACAATTGTGATATGCTAAGTAGATTGTGTTTTAATCCTTTGACAAGCAGCACTTTGTCCACACATAGTGATTTTGACTTACCAACCTTTCCGATACCAACAATTTCACCTTGTTTGTTATCGCCAAAAGTCACCATGCCTCCATTGTAGGCCTCTAGTGAGAGGAATTGGTCTTCTTCCCCCGTCATGTGACGAGAGCATCCGCTGTCTAAATACCAATTGCTGCTGCCCCCCACTAATGCCTACGCAAATCAAACAGTTAGTTTAGGAACCCAAACAAGTTTGGGTCCCTTCTTTACACTAGACACCGAGTCCTTCTTGACCCACGTTTCTTGTGCAACTTTTGTGTTCCTTTTTAGGTCAAGTTCTCTTTTGGGACATCCATTGAACTCATGACCAGTCTTTCCACAGTAATAGCAAATAACATATTCAGGTAATCCAGCATACTTACGTCGTCTGAAATCTCTTTGGCTTGGGTCTTGGTTTCGGTTGCAACAGTGTGCACTACTGTTGCATCTGAAACCAAGTCCAACATTTTTCAAAGCTTTTTCATTCTCTTTAGATTGCTTTAACAGAAATTCCAAGACGTTCTGACTTCCTTCCCATTTGAGATAAAACTGTTTTGCATCAAGTAACTCTTTGGTTAAAGTCTCTATTTTCTCAAGTTGAGCTAGATTCGTTTTCTCAATTTTGTCAACTTTACTTTTGACATGACTAGCTTCATCACTTAACAAGATCGCAACTTCCTCTAGTTGTTTGTTGTCTAGTTTGCACGAAGTGAGCTCAACTATGAGGGAGTCACGTTCCTTTGTGAGAGATGATACTTTTCTTTTTAGAGACTCGACCTCTTTACTTAGTTCAGATGCAACATTACATGGGTCTGTTGCATGTGCCTTTTCAGTTTTATTTACAATACACTGATTTTGTTTTCGAAGCAATTTGACTTCCTTTTCTAGTTTGGTTATTGTACATGTTTGATCTACCTCTGTTAGACTCTCCTTAAGATTGACATTTTCCTCGGCAATACTTTCAATTTCATCTTGCATGGCAATGAGTTTATTTCCTTGGACACGACACTTATCAATAAAATCATCTAAAAGAAGACAGATTTTGTCTTTAGAAAAGGCGCGGGCCTTTTTCTTTAGACATTTTACCTCGCTTTCGGAGTCGGAACTTGAATCAACTAAGTGAGCCATGAGGCAAATGGCAGCTTCTTTCTTTGATGTTTTTGAGGTTTCGGTTTTTGATTTTGAAGAGATACTTAACTTTGCGTCCAATTCTTCCTCAAGGTACTCGTCCTCATCGGAATCGGATAAACCCCAAATGGCAGTCATAACTTTGTTTTTGTAATCTCTTTTAGCAAAATCACGCTTTTCCTTGGACTTAATATCGTCCCACTTTGGGCATTCCTTTATTTGGTGACCTTTGTCACCACATTTGAAGCAACCAAAAGTGGAATTAGATCTCCTCTTTGGAAAACGCTTTTTGCTAGCATTGTTAGTGAACTTTTGAGACCCACGACCATTAATTATGCCGGCCATGTTCTTAGTGAACATAGCGAACTCGACATCCTCATCCTCCTCATCACTTGAGAGAGCATTTAGAGCGAGTCCCTTCCCCTGTGAACTCTCATGAGAGCGTTTAATGAGTGAAAGCTCATGGGCCATAAGAGACCCCATTAGTTCATTAAGGGAAAGAGTGGCAAGGTCCTTGGCTTCCTCAATAGCCGTCACCTTCGGTTGCCACTTTTCAGTTAAGCTTCGAAGGATCTTTCGGACTAAATCCTCGGAATCAAACTCACGACCTAGGCTCTTAAGTTCATTAACAATGCAAGAGAAACGAGATGAAAGACTATTGATTGACTCGTCCTTTCCCATGTTAAACATCTCATATTGTTGCATGAGAAGGTCATCACGGTACTTTTTGACTTGAGACGTACCCTCATGAGCTAAGCTTAGGGTGTCCCAAATGTCTTTGGCCGAAGTGCAACCCGATATACGATTAATCTCTTGGTCGCCAATGCCATATTGAAGAATGGACATGGCTCTAGAGTTTTTCTCGATCTTTTTGTAATCGTTTTCATTATATTTTTCTTCATCTTTTGGTGTCGTGTTTCCATCCTTATCAGTTACCTCAATCTTAAGTGGGCCCCTTTTTATTATCATCCAACATTCATAATCTACCCCTTTAACGTAGTGTTCCATGCGGTGTTTCCACCAAGCATAGTTTTCACCTTTAAAAATTGGGTACTTAGTGTGTTTAGACTCGTCCATGATTATGGATCTTTCTCTTTGGTGGTTAAGCCTAATCAAGAGCACAAGGCTCTGATACCAATTGAAGAATCAAGAACGAGTTTAGCACCTAAGAGGGGGAGGGGGTGAATTAGGTGACCTTTTAAAAATTCAGAAGTAGCTTAATTGTTTCACGAATTAAGGCAACAAGATCAGGAACTAAGCAACGGTATGAGGAACCGTTGCACAGAACAGATCTATTACGAGTATACCAAGAAACGAGAGATAAGTACGAGAGAGAGCAATAAACAAACGATGTAAAAAATTGGTTCAGCTCCTACTCCGGAGCCTACGTCCAACCGTTATTTTATTGAAAGTTTAGAAGCTACTCCGCTTAACTAAAACTATTACAACAAAACAACTCCCCAACCTACTCCGGTTGCATTTGCTAAGAGCTACTCCGCTCGAAGACTTGACTCAAACTTAAAGCTACTCCGCTCTAAGAGTTTTTGTTCTACCTTTGGTTTACAAGATCAATGTCTCAAGAGTTCTCTTAAAGAACATGGAGACTACTTTTAAGATCTAAACACAAGGTTCATCGAACAAACATTTATACTCATTAGAAGTGCGAACTAGTACATGGAGATCATAGCTTTTCGAAAACAAATGAAGACTTCTTTTAAAATCAGAAACTTTTGCAAAATAAACTTGAAGAACAAATGCTTAAAAGGTTTTGCAAAGTTTTACAATAAATGCTTAGAAAGTCTTAGCAATTAATGAGCTCAAGTGTTGGTATTTATAGAGAGTTGGGCGAGTGAGAGGAGCTCTCAAATTGTGTAATATGTTTGCATAACTCTTTTACCCAAGGGTTCAATTAGGAGTGTCTTTTACAAACTGAAAATGCACATGGTTGCAATGCTCAAGGTAGATTACTCAAGGCTCAAAGCAACCCATAAAAGGAAAGAGTGTAAGAGGGAACCTTCCTTTTGTAGGACTAATTGCTAAAAAAGGAAAAAGTAAACTTTCTACTTTTTCTAACCCTTAGTCCCAATGTGCAAGTTGAGCTTTTGATTTTCAAATTAATTTCCTTCAGTTTGTAAAACATTTGAAATATGTAAATGAACCAAAACACCAACACTTTTGATAAAATATATTTTCCGAAATATAATCTCCATGACCGTACTAGAAACCCCAGTTGCAACAGTCTGTTGGACTGTTGCAAGGATTTTGCACCTCTAACAAATACGAATGAATGTTAAACTACCTTGTTTACAATGCATTCCTAGACTTGGCCTTCTCTTGTCTTTGCTTGCATCTTGACATATGATCTTGTGATCTTCAATGAGCTTTATGTCACTTTGCTAATCTCTTGCTACTCATCAAGCAAACATTAGATTAATCAAGGTAACTTGCCATCATCAACATATTGTGTTCTAACAATGACCAATCTGCCCTTTACCAAATATTATACACTGTAACACAATTATTCCCAAATTTAATTCATTGTTGTTTTAGAACCCTAAAAATTGGGCATTTTTTTCATATTCAAGCAAGGAATTTTTATGATCGCTCCCATAATCTCTGATAGACGATATTCAGCCTATTGAATCAATCGAAAAAAGTCTCAACATTCCATTGTCATTCGAATTTCAGGTAATTTATTCAGCAATTGTCAAAAACCCTAATAATTTGTCTTAGTGTTTAAATACATCTGGGAATTTTGTTTAGCCGTTTCTATTTGTAATTTGGGTTGTAAAACCCCAAAATTAAGCATGTAACACAAATAAGGAGTAATGTAAGGTAGCTCTCATCAGAATTATGGCCTCCTGCTGCAGCAATGAACAACT
Source organism: Silene conica (assembly GCA_029255685.2). Classification (NCBI taxonomy): domain Eukaryota; kingdom Viridiplantae; phylum Streptophyta; class Magnoliopsida; order Caryophyllales; family Caryophyllaceae; genus Silene; species Silene conica. The sequence continues at coordinate 73,375,890 of CM055318.2, read as the reverse complement.
ATCTTTCAGTAATTCTCGAATATTCTATTTTCTGGATTTTTGATAATTACCCTCTACTGATTTCAATGTGTTCTTTGTTTTTTGTGCTTGTTTGTGATTGTTCCTGCAATTTGCCTAATCTTTGTTGATCAATTCATAATAACTTATTTATATATGAACTTGATTAATTCATAATTCCCTAATCAAAAAAATTACCCTTTTCTTAATTCATTACAAACACAACTAATTCATATCACAATTTGCCGCGTCTTTGTTGATTTTTCTGCAATTTGCTTGATTCATTTATGAACTTGGTTAATTGTTTTAGTCATGATTTAAGTTTGGTTCATTTATGAACTTGGTTCATTTATGAACTTGGTTCATTTGCTGCGGTTTCGGAATTGGTGCAGAATGGAATTGTTTGAGCAAGCAGCGTGGTGTTGGGGTTTTCATATTTGATAAGGGTAGTTTGGTCATTATTAATAATTGAGAGTCGATAAAATGTACCCGAAACAATAAATAAGAAAACCCGTCAATATAAAGCAAATTAGGTGGTAAAACGCAAAAAATTAGGTGGTAATTGACAAAAATGGACTCAATAGGTGGTAATTTGTAAATTTTAAGACTCAATAGGTGGTAAAAGGCAAAAAACTCTTTATTTTATCTAATAAGTTTAAGATAGTTGTTTATTTCTTAAAGTTACCAAGATTGGAATGAGGCGATTTTGCCAAATCTCTAAACTTCGAGTTTAGGAAAGTTGTTTTTACTTTTTAGGCACTTTTAGGAGTTTTCTTAGTCAACCTAATCTATTATAAATAGAGGGCTTTGCATTGAGTTATATTTATTCAAGTTATTGCTTGCGAGTTATTAGATTTATTATTTAGTTCTTGCGAGGGTGAGATAATTCACATTCTTTCTTGCGAGGTTGAGTGTCATTCGTGTTCATTTTCGAGTTCCTTGCGAGGGAGGAGAATTGTTCACGTCATATCCTAGCTTTAGTTGAGGAGTCTTGCGAGATTTTCACAACTAATTCATATCTTTTACTCTTTTAATTCTAGTTTACTTACAAAACACAAAAAAATTACAATACTTTATTTCCGCTGCAAAATTACTCTAAATTTTACATCAAATATTTAATTGAAACGTGTTTATTATATCAACGTATAAAGTGCTTAGAAGGATGCCAACCAAACGACACGTCCAAATCGGATATATTTCCAATTTTATTACATAATTGTGAAATTTACGTATTCATTGGATCTCCATCAAGGCTTATAGGCCCGTCTCATTAAAATTGTGCTCGAAAAACTATCACGTTTCTGTGAGATCTTTACGGATTTAAGGTTCTAGACTATCACTATTATGAAACATCGTGTCTTAAGCAAAACTATCACGCTTTAGAAGACAAATACAAGGCTCTTTTGAAAGAAACACTCTATAATGCGATTTCGCATGTTTCCATTTCGAGTGATGAACAAGCGCAAAGGCTCTTTTAGTATAAATATATATGAATAAAATGGTTTTTTTTTTTCAGTTACTTGATAGACTGACCATAAATAAATGGACTTGAAAAATACAAAATATTGTAGACTAATTTACAAAGAATATATGAATAGAATGATTTTTTTACTATTACTATTTGACCAGTATGCATGAACTATAATGGTCTAAAAATTTCAAACGCAAAAGACGAACTTTAATCCGAGTTGACAATCAAGAAACTTGCGAACAACAAAGAATATTATTTGTCCAAATTTCCAAATTGGTTCATTATAAGGTAAGTAACATGTTCTTTAAAAATAAAGAGATTTTTATTTGCTTTAAAAATAGACATGTCACAACTCACAAGGTGAGTTAGTGACTTTATTAACGTATTTTATATATTTACAGTTTACTAGCAATTCACCCATCAAATGCGCGTCAAACTAATATTAATGAACCTATTTTCGATTAGCTGTTATATTATTAAAAAAATAGGTTCATGAAATTACAGCATAACATTTATAGACAACGGTTTACATTACCTTCATTTTGAACATAATCGAAAAAGTTGGACACACGACGATCGAACTAGTTATTAATTAAATAAGAACAATATTTTACGTATTTGCTAAATCCCACACACTTTGTCACCCTATTCCGAATTTACCCTTGTTAAAAAAACTCTTTTCTCTCATACTCACCACCAACCAAATTGCTAATAATTTGATTATTTAACAAATTATGGATTTAAATTTGCACACTAACAAATAATTTTGTTATTCTATCAATAAATTTATTAATATCTCTTTTTAATTGATTGAATGATTTTTATCTTCAAGAGAATAATTTTTACAATTAGGGTTTGAAAATTTAGGGATCTCCTTTTCACCACCAACCAAATTGCTAATAATTTAACAAATTATGGATTTTAATTCGCACATTCACATGTAATTTGTTATTCTATCAACAAATTTATTAATATCCGTCTTTTGATTGATTGAATGAATGTTTTTTTTATCTTAAAGGGAGCGATTTTTATAATTAGAGTTTGACATTTAGGGATTTTGAATCGTTGAAGGTGTATCGGTTTATGACGGCGGGTGGTGGGTCGGTTTATGACAACAGGTGGTGGTGCGTTCTGTTTGCGAGCGACAAATGGTGAGGCAAGTGGGGGTGGGGTAGCTAAGCTTAAAAAGTCTTTTTGATTTTTTTTTTGCTTTCTAATTGTACTAGGTTTCAAGCCCGGGCGTTGCCCGGGTAAGACCGTAATAATGGCATTTAAGTAGACCTCGCACAATCATGAGCTACTTGAGTCGTTTTTCAGGTTAGCTTGCATGAATCTATACGTTGTTTAAAAGGTTTTTTAGAGCAATTATTTACTTGTGCTTTCGTCGCTTTGTGCGAGTAATGTTATTAGCCTCTCTCGAATTGTACATTATGAAATTGGCATGACTAAAATCTCCCGTAAAAATATAGGGCATATAATTTACTATGTAAATATCTTTTATATATTCTTCGTGAACTGCATTTTATTCAAAAACGTAGAATTTTTGCTACAATTATAGTTTGTAATCATGTTAATTTAAATCGAATAATATTCCCTAACTTATAAACGATGGTAGATATTTAAACGAATAAGTAGTCATTGGTAAATATTTATCGTCTTTGTCTATAAAACTTGGAATCGTGATTTTATTAGTTTGATTACCGCACATGAAATAAGCAATACCAAATATGAACTCACTCATTTAATGTCCTCATGTTAGTATTTTTATACTCCGTATCTTTTTAGTACTATTTGACGACATTGTATATCTTTTTTACATAAGTAAGCTTTTTGATCGGTACTCTTTAATTTGTACACTCATAAATTAGTGAAAACCATAGTTATGACGGGAGGGGGGCCGTCCCTGCTGGTTTTTCATAATACAATTTCAAATTATTAGTCGTCCCCCCCAACTTAATGATCGAGTCTTGAATAATCACTCAGGAATCAATAGGTTAGATCTTGATCCCCCTTATTATTTCATCCAAGCTCCGCTAGTCATGACATAGTACTTTTGATTAATTTTGATAAGCTTTTTGATCAACCTTAGCTTCTACTTTAGTCCTCTTTGATTTGATTAGTATTCTCATGATATTAGTACGTACACATCGACAAAGCTATTCTTAGATAAGCTCTTTGATTAAGTTTCTACTTTAGTATTCCCATGATATTCGTACATACTGATCTACATAGCTCTTTAATGACATGCGTAAATCAACAAAGTTTTCTCCTCCCTTTGTTGATCCCTTTGTTGATCGACATCTTTTTCCTTCCTTTATTTGATGGTTCATCATTCATTCATGCACCATTTATTAGCCTCTTATTTATCTACTTGACTTTCAAAGGCATTGTCTTTGCTTCATGTACCCTCTTTCCTTTATGTATTTTATAAATTTGGATAATTATACTCACCCGAAGGGGCGGGGATCGATCCATCCATGACATGGATAGGGGCATTATCACAAAAAAGGATAAATCTTCTATGGAAATTTTCATAGTAAAAATCTTGGCCTATGACAGTCATATAAAAACAGACGGAGTACATAGTATTCTACTGACAGTAAACTTAGCATTTAAAGGCTCAAAGTCTTACAATATCTATCTTATTTTGGCCCGGCCGTTGGCCGGATGTTATCAAAAACTAATTTCTAATATTTATCATGAAGCTCACTACGTTGTTTAAAATGTTTTTTTATTTAATGACTATTTTAAAGTTGCGGGGTTTTAAAACTGATATGATTTAACATCAATCTAAATAACTTATGATATGACATGTATACCATGTTAGTATTTTACTCTGTAATTATTAAGATAATATATAAATGAGCAATTTATTGGGCTCCCTCTCCAAAAACTTAGAGCCGTCTTATTACGCACATTTTTTTAATCAAACTTACCCTGACTCATTATTTTGGTTGGTCATGGCGACCATGTTCTTGTAGGGTACTCCGTTTATTCTTTTTACATTTACCCCATTCGCTTTTAAACGATTTCTAAAATGTATATCAACTATAAGGTCTTAATGTACGTGTATATAACTTTTTTTTCTTAAAAATAATATTTTGTGAACTTTTTTTTTTTTTTTTTTTTTTTTTTTTTTTTTTTCTGTAATAGTTTTTATTCACCGTTATCTATAACCATAAAAAGAAAAATAAACGATAAAATAAAATGGGAAAAATATTATTCAACTTCACTATCTCCGACAAAATTTATATTTCATCCAAGTCTCTATTGGCAATAACTTGGCATATTTTTGTTAAAATATGTTTTTTTTTTGTTTTTTTATTACTACCTATTTGTCAAAACAAAATTCCATTGACGAAAATACGAAGCTAATGTTTACTCCAAATGGATAATGTTGTTATAAAATTAATTTTGTTTTATTAAAAAAAGTACTATATTATACGGAGTATCAAAAGTGGCTAGCTCATATCACAGAGTCTCCTTAATCCTTATAACTCTACGGTAGCCAAAACGTACTCTTAGTTTAAAATCAATTATTTTATTAATTAATTCAATAGTTTAAAGTCAATTATTTTATTAATTAATTAAATAGTTATCCAATTGATATTTTATTACTATTTAATTATCTTTTTGTTTATATTCTTAATTTATTTAAACAAAGTAATAGCTAATGAAATTGCTCTAAAATAATAGTCAATGAAATCGCTCGAAAAGTTCCCCTTATAACTGATATTTTATTATTATTTAATTATCTTTTTGTTTATATTCTTAATTTATTTAATTAAGGTAATAACCAATGAAATTGCTCTAAAATAATAGCCAATGAAATCGCTCGAAAAGTTCCTCTTTTAAGTATATATATATATTGATTGATGTGAAAAGTGAGAGAGGTAAAAACGGAATAAGACGACTTAGTGGGTTTGAACAACCAAAATCTTGTGCGGGATTTAATAACACCCTTATTTTATACCATGTGTATTAAATATTTTGGGCAGGCGTACTTTTATTGCCACCCTATTTTTCGAAAATTAGGGGGGTGTTTGGTTCAAATCTAAAAAGTATAAGGTATGGGTTTGGAATGAGCCAAACCCATACCACGTGTTTGTTTAGCAAATTCGAGAGTTTTATACCCATACCTCAAACCCACGAGGTATGGGTTTCTCATACCTTGGGAGGGGGGTGGGTATGAGTTTGATACGCATGGGTATCAAACTACAATTATCAAAAATGTGGAAAATAGATATTAACACGTATTGTAAACGGAACATGTTATATAATTATTTGATAAAATTTTTATTTTTATAATTTTATATGATAAAATTATTATTTAAAGTATTAAATTTTACATATTTCAACTTTAACTTAGTTTCAAACTCATACCACCTACAATTGAAACAAAATCGGGTATGAAGTTCCAACCCCATACCACCCAGCTGATTCCAAACCCATACCCATGCGCGAAACAAACACCCCTAGATATTTTATACTCCGTATTAGTGTAATAATATATGTATCTTTCTTCTAAAATAAACAACAAAGTTGTAGTAGACTAGTAGCACATCAGCAAATCTTCAAGCATAGAGATTCCAGGTTCAACTCCTCGCTACGACAATTTTTTGCTACCCTCCATTCCAATTTTGAGAAGAAGAAGATTGTGTTTCGCGAAGAAACAGCACACGCCATTTTTTCAATTCAAAAGGTTTGTTCAATTCCTTATTTTATAATGCTTTTCATTTGTTCTTCTTATCAAATTTATCATCTTTTGAAGCTTAATTAATAATTTGTTTAGCAAAATTATGACTATTTTAAACTTATTTTGTTGTATAACAAAATTATACGAAGTACAATGAGCAATTTGCAGATGGGTTTCATCCTTTGAGGATAATTCATTTGTTATTTTTCAATGGACGCAACCTGTTCGACGAAATGTCCCACTGAGTTGTTTCGTATCTATGTATTCCCTCTGTTCCAGTCAATTGTTGGAGGGAGTTCTTGTTCTATACGATACTCGATACTCGATACTCGATACTCGATACGCTCTTAAAGTGTCTATTGAAGCAAATGCCATGATATAATACCCATTTTAGTAGTTAGTACTCTTTATTTAGTAATTATAAGTTCTTTTGTTGCTGCATCCTGAATTTGGAAACTTTACAACCCTCGAGGTAAAATTGGATTTGAACCCAAGTCACTAGGTTGGAAAACAATGCATTTACCATTGAATTGCATGATAATTACTATACATTTAATGGGATATTATTCATTTATCTATTATTCAACAATATTTGGGTAGCAAAAATCTGTCTTTTAAGTCCATTTATTTAAGTTTGGGGTAGCGGTCGCCACCCCTTAGTACCAGGTGGGTTCATCCCTGATGTCACGTATGCATTTTTCGGGCCGCCCCAGTACCTGTCCTCCACTCAATGGAACATAGCTTACTAGACCTTTCGACCATGTATTGGTTGTCTGCGCTTTTCCTGTAGGACGATTTTAAAGTGTTATTCAGTTATGTAATTGCGTTTTCGTTTGTTTTACCTTTTATGCTGCAGGCTGGCGTTCAAGAGAAGATTAGGGAGGTAGTAGGCTTCTCGCCGAAGGATTTGACCTACAAGCAGCTTGTTGCACCTTTCACGCTCTAAAATCTCTATGATTCTGCAGATTCCTGAAATATCATAGAAAGCCAGTGGTTATACTTTGATCCTTTGCCATATTGTTTAATAATATATCACTGAAGGAACATGTCTATCTTTATGTCTAATATTGTTCCTCGAGATTGTCTTTCTTTTTCTGCTACAAAATCCATCAATCAAACTCCTCGGCCATATTTCTCTTTACTTCCTGGAATCCCTTTATCTACTGTAAATAGTTATAGTTCATGGGGTCGTTCATGCCTTCCCACGTCAAGTTTTATTGCTTGGAAGGGCATCCGACATGTTCAGCACTGTGTGGCGGCAGCACACAACTCGGATGCAGACGGGGAGTCTGATTCCAAGTCCAAACCCAAAACAAAAGGAAAAGGGAAAACAAAGAAAAACAACTCTCCTCAAACTGAGACTAATAATGTTGCAGAAAATCAACCAACAACGATCCCAAGAAAGCCAAGACGTGGTCGTAGGAGTGAAGCTGTTGCTGTTGAGGATTTTGTACGCGGCTCACTTGAAAAGACTTTTGCTTCTATTCGAGAGAAGAACCCTGATGCCTTTGCAAGGAAAGAGCAACTTTTTAAAAAAGCGAGGGAAAAGGCCGAAGATGACGATAGTGATGATGAAGATGATGATGATGATGATGATGATGATCAAACTAAGAAGCAGATGGTGGTTGAAGATGATGACCCCGATTGGCCATTAGACGCCGATGTGGGATGGGGTATCAGCGCATCAGATTATTTTGAGAAGAATGCTATTAAAAATGTGGTTGGAGATGATGGTCTTGAAATTGACTGGGAGGGTGAATTGGACAATAGCTGGATACGGGAAATCAACAGCCTTGAGTGGGAAACCTTCGCTTTTCATCCAAGCCCATTGATTGTTCTAGTCTTCGAAAGATACAACAGGTATTTGCAGACAATTTTCCTGTTGCACGTTTGTGTTTTTGTTGGATATATCTCTATTCTGTTGTTTGATCATGTATTTTGTGTTGTGAAGCCTGAGCTACTTACTGTTTTTTCTTTGAAGTTACAACTTTGAGAATATTTCGAAATTCGAAGTAACACCTCAAAAGAACCACTGTTTAATAATGCAGGCCAGCTGATAACTGGAAGCTTTTGAAGGAGCTAGAGAAGGCTTTCCTGGTTTATTGGAATGCTAAGGATCGACTCCCTCCTCGTGTATGCTCCCTGATTCTTTTGTTTTGCATACCTATTAGTCATTAGCCTTCTAATTCACTTCTGATGTACGATCCAGACTATTTAGGTGGTCGGGTCAAAAATTATCCTGCATCTCACACTGCACTCGCTATAACTTAGTCTATTTTATCACCTTTTAATTCACTCAGTAATAGCTGATGACTGCTTTAGTATAAAATGTCACCAGTGTCATATTTATTTTACCCTGGGAAAATTGGACTAACTGTAATATAGAGTGTCTGCCCAGTTGTCTTAGACAAGAAAATAGTTGGACCCATCATGGTTCCTAGTTTGTGATGCACAATTGCACACAATGAGGTGGATAAAGTAATAGGCTTTTCAATTTGTGAAGCTTTTAGTACCCTGTATATCTTGTGTTTTGATATTGTGTGGCGCTGTCTAAGTGCTAATTGATTCGAGCTAGATAAACTCCGAAGTTAATAGTGAAGTTGATTTTCAGCTTATGCAGGACTGCCACTATCAAACCAACCTAGATAATATAGGCTCCTTTCAGATCACATCTTTAGTTGATCTTTTCAATTTTGCTATTGGAGTGATTACCTATTGTTATTCGGACACTTCTTATCTTGTACATGCCTATGTCTAGCATTCAACATTCGCACATGTCTATGACATTAGGACACTTCATTTTCAATGAACGTTTGGAACCGTTATAAAATAGACGATCTTGACCCTTGGACAGGCTCACATAGTCACATGTTGGATACTCTCAATCAAGTCTAACTTAAATGGCTGATTAGTGAGTAGGAGACTACTTTGCGGAGAAATAGAACAGTTTAATATAACATTTGATTAAATGTAAACTACATGACCATGGAATTCCTTGAAACAGGCTGTTAAATTGGACATCAAGATAGAGAGGGATTTAGCATATGCTCTTAAAGTGAAACAATGTCCACAGTTATTATTTCTAAGCGGACAGAGAATTTTGTACCGGGAAAAGGGTAAGAACTTGGATTCCTTATTTTTTATTTAAAATCTTCTTGTAATTTCTAGGGTTTCACTGAGCTTGATTTTCTGATGTAAATGACTTTCCTGCAGAGCTCAGAACAGCAGATGAATTGGTCCAAATGATTGCATATTTCTTCTACAGAGCCAAGAAGCCTTCGTGGATTGATGACACTGCTCTTACTCGCAAAATTTAATGCAGGTTTATCTTAAACTAACACCATATATGCTAAATTAGTTATACCTTATAAGTGTTGCAGTGAATGTTAGATGAAATCTGAATAAGACACATTTCGTGATACTGTGTGACTTATACTAAATCCAGAAAGAGCAAACGCGAGATGAGTTGTTGGGTTGTTAATTTTTCATGTATTTTTGCATGATGTAGTCTTAGTGTCTTACTCATGTGGTAGACAACACTGGTCTAGATTTTCATTGATCAAAAGCTACTTCACATAAAAGAAGCATGTATATTTTGGTGAGCCATTTTCCGATGTGTATCCTCAACGAGGATTGTATGGTTAGTAACGATTGTAGTTCTATCCTTAGACTTATTTTCTAGCCTTTTTATTTGCAGTTTCGGGTTTTGAAACACATTGAACTCAACTAATATATTAATCGTTCAACTCAATTAAAGAAATCTGAAATTAAATAAATCATTTAAACTGGCGTATTTAGCATGTACCCATATAATAGATGTACAAAGACCGACAGTACAAGATAATTAAATCATACCATGAATGAGAACAAAGTGCAACAAATACTAGTGAATAAATTGTCACCATATCCTTGATTTATATATTTAATTAAACTGCTTGGTATCCCAAGAATAGTTTAGAGTAAGAGTACTGCATATCAATGGTTGTATAATATATATGAACATACAAGTAATCCTTTAGGTGCTAAGGAAATTCTTGAACCACTTTGCTGAACTCTTCGGGTATCGTTGCCCGTCTCTGTAATCAACATAATAGATGCCAAATCGAACTGTGTAACCCGAGTTCCACTCGAAATTATCCAACAACGACCAAGCAAAGTATCCTTTCATATTAACGCCATCCCTACATTCAGCAGTTTATTTACTGAGTTATGGTAAAGGTCTAAAGAGCAGCACAATGCTTAAAGGATAAAGCTCGATTAAATAAACTCAACAAGCTCCAACTTACTTAATAGCATGTTGGATGAAAGATAGATGGTTATGGAAGTAATCTATCCTCGTGCTATCAGTCAAAGCTTCCTCTACTGGTAGTCCGGGAACGTTGAACTCATCGACTCCTGTAGTATTGAAGAATTATTGAAGTTTTAGCTAGTTTACATTGTATCAAACGGGATTAATAGGGGATACAACTCATTGTTTCATGAAGAATAGCTAAGAGAACACGAATAAAATGAAAAAGTTAAGCTTAAGCATAAGATTTTTGCTCCAGTTCCTCATATACATTATACTCTTGCCTATAGCTGGATAAAGTTGTCTGATACAGACAACCTAAAAACAAAGATAATTTATAGAAAATGTGTACCAAAATCTCCATCAATAGCTACGTCGACTGAAGTCATTTTCTTGTCGACTAAAGCACTATTTCACAGTATAAGAAGCAGAACAGATATTTGCACCATTCAACATTTCAACCTCTATCATGTAACCCAAGCTACATACCATTTTCTGTGATATAAATGGATGGATTATTGTACTTTGCTTTTATATAAAGTAGGAGATCATGAATTCCTCTTGGATATACATAAAGCCAATCCGAAGCTGCCTGCAGAGAGCAAGTAGTAGGTTATCGTAAAATATACCCCCTCAATTCTTAGATTTACATGAAATGGGCTAGAGTTCACGGACAAACCCTTGGACCAATCGGAATCCCTTCCCGCACAACTGTACATGAAAACAATATCGAGTCATACATTACTTATACTTGATTAGAAGTATTTGACCCTTAGCACACATCCACGTGTTGGACTCGGCTATTTAATTAAAATTCCTCATGTATTTAGTGTCTAGGTGTCATTTCCATATCAGATTAGACACGGATAGGACACACCACCATTGTCCTAAAATAATTTGGGGTCGGCAAATAAAGAGACATGAGCGAATTGCTATGAACTTACATGTGAGATTGACCAGGGAATCAGTTTTATAGCTGGGAGGCAAATTTCTATCATTAGGAGCATATGCTGCATATGTGCTTGTGTAATAGTTTACGCCTAGGAAATCATAAGATCCTTTTAGCAAAGTAGACTGATTTCTTGTGAACTTTGGTAAGCGGCTTCCTACTAAAGAGCGCATTGTGTGAGGGTAGTCTCCCTGTGTTACTGGGTCCATGAACCTGTTATAATGGGATGAATGGATAACATTATTCTCAAGATGTAGAATTATGTTTTTCTTTTGGCAGAAACCATAAGGTGTATGATTATTATAGGTTTCAAGCCAAATTTTGCTTCATTTGGAATAAGAAGTTATGCAAATAGGTATTTAAGTCAATATCCTCCCCCCTTTACGCCGAACCTAAGAATAGGAAAACAATGAACAAAATTCTATCTAGACTGGTGAAGAGAAGACATACTGAAGTAAACGTTCTGACGCCTAACAATATGTCTATCCAGTAAGGCTCATGTAAGACGTTTGACAATGTCTGGGAGACTGATAGTCCAACAATTATCATTTCTGACCTTAAAAGTTATTTTTCAACAGTCTTGATAACAAAAGAAATATACCATACCAGCCAAACATGAAATCTAGAGCTCTGAGTGCTGAGTTGCGGTTATGCTTTGCTTGAGAATATGGAATGAACCAATTTGAATTCAGAACAATGCCAATTACACCTTGCTGGGATTCCTGTACGACTCCAAGTAAGAAAAAGGCCAGCGCGAAGCAAAGTCAACTTACTTAACTAGTAACGTCATTAACACGTGGTGTCCATTATTCGGGTTCAAAACCCGTCAGCATGAAAAAATGCCTATATGAATCCCTTTACACAAAGATAGGGCAGCATTAAAAAAAAGAGGGATATATGACATGAACAAAGATAGGGGAGCATTACAAGAGCATGGATGACATGAACCTGATACTTGTGTCTATATACTTGGACTGCAGCTGCATGAGAAAGAAGCTGGTAATGCGCTGTCAAGTAAGGTTGTGTGCCGTAGTCTACTTTGCAGGCATCTGGTTTGGACATGGAACATTGGCTGGATGAAAATATGGCGACTCTTAAGTTGCCTGTACTGTAACTCCATGGTTCATTTAGTGTCATCCAATGCTTCACCTTGTCTCCATATTCTCTAAAGCAAAGGTCTGCATAGTCCTTAAAGTCGTCCCTATCCAATTCCAAATTTCTATTACATTGATGATTATGAGCAAGAGTCTTATATGAGACGGTCTCACGTGTAAGATCAACTCAAACCCTTGTGTTTCTCGTATAATTACAAGGTTAATCAGTTGGTCTGACATGCAAGCAAGACCTTGTTTTATGCCTTTATGGCACAGTTTTTCCTTTGTGTTTCTATAATGTGACCTTGAGATATTTGTCAATTGGTTTACTCAATTTGATGATCCCTAAATGATTTGAAACTAATTGGTGGTCTCGTGTATCTGATCGAATTATGAATTTGTGTTTTGTTGTTTGTTAACATATTCGTGTCTAGCGTTTTTTAGAGATGGAAGTGGGTACGCGGGTTGTTGGGTTAGGCCAATTTTAGCACGACACATGATTGTCACGGCTAGCACGGTACAACCCGACACGCCGTTGGCGGTGAGCCATGCCTGGGCCGAATTTTGAGAAAGAAGACCATACCTAACACATGCACGACACGCTTAGTCTCGCCCAAAATACAAAGAAATAAGACAAAAGGGGAGGAATTGGTTAGGCACGCCCAAGCATGGTAGTGCCTAAGCCGCCATTTCCATTTCACTGGCATGACACAATATGACACAAAGCCCACCTTCCCGTACTTAAGCCGTGCCATTTTCTCCAATAAGCACAGTGAGCTAGTACGAAGCGTGACCGTCACGGCCCACTTTCATCTCTACTTACTGCCAATTTAGGAAACCTTGCTCTTAAATGAAATATTAATCTCCACCATGTGATTTGACTTACACAATAAGTGGGCTAAGAAATCCACCATATTCATCTTGTAAAGGTTGAGGAAGATCCCAGTGGAAAAGAGTGATGAATGGTTGTATACCTGCATCATGCATGACAGATAATAAATGTGAATATATTGCAGATACATACCAAGGTCCAAGTAGATTGAAGAAAGGCGAAAACAGGCAGGATTTGTAATAAGAAATTCACCATTTGCCAAGAGTTCATCAATAAGGTTATGGTAATACATTATTCCTTTCTTGTTCACACCTTTGCTCACTTTCCCATCTAAATGTAGAAAACAAACCCAGAATTGTTAGCCACTCCAATTGAAAAACGTGTCGCCTATCGACTATCTTTAGATAAGTCATTGTTGTAGCTATAAATAGAATCAATTGTAGTTTGATCAATCATTTTCATTGAAGTTACATTAATAAAACTCGGAAAATCTGATCATTTTGATCGCCAATCTAATTCACCAGTCTCATGTTAATTCCGTCTTTAACCTAGGGTTGAAGGCACATACAAGGCAATATTCTTGACCATGAAATAGAGAATCTGTAAGCATCAAGTCCCATTTCCTTCGAGATCTTCACATCGTCCTACAACATCATTGCCAATTTTCAAGCAACATAACAACAGACAATTAGTGGTAACAAGTCGATAATCGTGTGAAAGGAAGGACGGAGTTGTAACGATGAATGAACCTTGTAACGATGGTATGAATCATCTGCCACATCTCCATTCTTTCCATCTGCTATACCTCCTGCTCATAAATTACATCCCAAAATAGACACATTCATTCAACATAATGTTTGAATCCGAAGAAATTAAAGAACAAACATAAAATTACCTGGGAATTTATGAGTGTATGTATCCCATATGTTTGCTCCTTTCCCATCTTCACTTGCCCCTCCTTCAAACTATGGGAGCAAAATAAAAATCAAAACTTCCTAAAATCCCGAAACACATATTACTCGTAAACACAATCCCGTAAAAATTAACTACGCAGCTGCATTCGGATTCTTGACGCTTGCTCAAATGAAACAAAAATGAAGTTACCTGATAAGCAGAAGAAGCAGAGCCGAAAATAAAATCAGGAAAATTTGTACGATTTAAGAAACTAATGCCATAATCGGGACCAATTGTCTCGTTATTATTATCGTTGTAAATGTTAACATTATCATTGTCGCGATTAATTGTATTATTAGTATTAGTATTAGTATTAGTATTAGTATTACTATAAATAGCAGATGCAATCAAAATTTCAAGTGTGAAGAAGATTAGTAATATGAAAAAGCGCGCCATTTTTTGAAGTTGCATTTTGTTGAGGTTTGTATGAATGTTAACTGTAAACAATTAAACAGCGTATAAATAGGAAAGCATTTTACTTGTGACGAACACTATTTGTCACGCTTGTGACAGCTGAAGACGAATAATATCCCCTCCTACAATAAGGCAGGTGGGAAGGCAAGTGCCGAGAAAATGGAACACCTCATGGTTAATGTCACTTGCATATTGTCTTCAGCTTGTGGCGTATAGTGTCCGTCTCAAATGAAATATTGTCTATAAATAGAGGTTCAGATTTGTGTTTAATGATTCATTGTTAACCTACTACACTGTACTACTTTAGTCATGCTTTTATGCTCACTTGCCCACCACTTCCCCTTCAATTTCCTTTTTTAGTTCAAAAGAGTTTGTCTTTTGTGAATCGGTTTTATTCTATAATTTTGTAAAACAGATTACTGTAAAGAAAAACAAACTCTTAAAAGACGGTTACAAAAAACATCCATTTTGCACAAATTCTTAAAACAAGAGATTTGTACAAAGGAAATATTAAACGTGAATAACACCCTAATCAAGTAATCAGTAATCAGAGTCATTCCTCAAAAGGGTTTCGTTTCGAAATTGATTATTATGCAAATGTAGTTGTTAATTATAAACCGAATGTTAGGGTGTAAATCCATGTCCCACAACTGCAGTGTAAAGATGAAATATGATTTTAATAATTGTCCTAAAAATATAATAGTACGAGGTATTTTGGGAAGGAGTCTGAGAGTAAAACCGCGAGGGCTTGGCCCAAAACGGACAATATCGTACTATTATGGATAGTGGACACCGACGCAGTAAAGGCCCAACATGAGTTATTCACGCTTCCGCACAACACAGAACAAAATACACCTAACATCATCTTCTAAATGGTAATCTACTCTAACAAGAATACTTCGTAATACTCTTGTCGCTTACGCACGAATCCTTCATCTTCAAAATTGTTGTTGCTGCATTCGTGTTGCATTTGACTCGAATAACATTTAACCCAACATATTTATGATGCTTTTATAGTTCTACATCACAAGAAGTTGTGCAAAATGTCGACTCCAAATTGTCGAACAGTGACACTGTAATGTAATGCGAAAGCCACTTACCGAAAGCCTTTAATGCTCGAAAGAATGCAGGCAGTAGAATAGCAATAGACACAGTAATGAACATGTGAAAAACGAGGCATCATACGATCTTGTTTAAGACGAGAACATCAGTTCTAATGGTAAATACGAGGTTGTCCTTTACGACTACTGATAACTGATTTCGGCTCTGTAATTCAAATTAAAACTCAAATTGAGGTATGTAGTAAGTACTGAATCCATTCACAAGTAGAACAAACAGCGTTCACTTGCAGTTAAAATAAACAAAAGAGTAACCCGAGATTGAATTGGATAAATGATACTACGAAAATAAATCCAAATACAGTAAACAAAAAGAAGCCAAAATTCCTCACTAAGAAGCTGATATTGTTGGCTTTGCTAATCATCTAGTAATTACTGATCATGACCTTCATTAACAATCAATGATACATACATACATTTGGCAATTGGTTTTGCTGGTAGTGAGGAACTAAAGCTCCCATCCCTCCCCTCGAAAATGTTGTGTTTGTTCCTTATTCTTTCACCTCGTCTTCCTTTAGAGACGTCAAGGCCGAAGTTGGACCTCCATCCTCACTATACTTAGTAATAGACGCGTCATCTGATTTATGTCTAGACCCGTGTTTTGAACCTTTCTCTTTCGACTTAGAAGTGGATGTGGATGTGGATGTGGATGATCTAACTGACCCATCCTCGCTATCCTTTGACTTTTTTCTTCGAGTTTTCTTAGGTATGTTGGGAAGACCTTGGGAGGACGATTCACCCCCTCGAGGGCTATTGCTGCTGCTTTCCTTTTGCTGTTTGCTACGTCTCCTTGATGACTTTGCTGCCTTTTGAGTCGGACTTCCAAGTGGGGAGTCTGTTGATCCTATGCTGTCCACTGATGGTTGTCGTCTTGACGCCTTTGGTAACGATGGTAAGTCTCGCCCTGGAGAGTCTCTTACGCTTTTCTTGCTCGTCGAGTCTGTTATTACAAATTAATAATACATTAACCAAGTGGTGTTAGTCCAGTGATAACTGAGTTAAACCTTAAAGCTTGAAGAAATGCAGGAGTTGAGAGGTCTCCCACTTGACCACTGCAGCCCCCGAAAGGGGTGGCTTACATGGTCCATGTGGTGGTGCAGGAATGCATGGGCCCGGGGATTAAACCCCTCGTCATCAAATTAAAATAAAATAATATATTACGACAAAAACTCTTGTGTAAGACGATTTAATAAGTTAGACAAATTTACTTTAAAAAGCTTGAATCTCTTCTGCCCTTTTCATTATTATCACTATCTTACAACAAACAAATGTAATCAACACAAAATTCCAATATAATGTTACGTGATGGGATTCAAAATTTAGGGATAACCCGAAACAATCAAAATTGGAAAGTCGTCTCAAAATCTCTAAAACTCGTCACATATATTTCATCCTAACGTAAAACAATCTTATATAAAACCCGTCATATATATATATATATATATATATATATATATATATATATATATATATATATATATATATATGATCCGAATTGGAAATGGCATTTGTCTAACGAGTAATCGAGTGAGATAGAGAAACAAGAACCTTGTGAACCCCAATCGGCCTCTTCGACATTCTTACTGGTGTCTCCATTAGATGAAGCATTTCCTGGATTTGATTTGAAGTCATCCATCTGACAACCACAAAATATAAATGTTCAATTAATAATATTGTATAAAATTCCTTTATTCATAGCATTATAATACCGAAATTCAGTACACTCAATGCATAGTTTTTATTAACGTACCCAGCTTGGAGAAGTTACGGACGGACCGTCCCATCCAATATGAGCAACATGCTTTACATCTGTAGGAAACCCTATTTGTATATCCTTCTCTTCCTCCCCCTCCTCTAGGAACAATAATATAACAATCATAATTAATTTGATTATCCTTTGATAATTAATTAACGATATTACAACGACATTTGTGAGACGACCGACGACGTACCAAAAATCTGAGAAATGTATCTAAGACCCTTCAATAGGCCCTTCATGTTTTTGCTCATAGCCTAAATAATATACTTATATATCGATCTCTTATAGTTTTGTTTGTTGATCTACACGGTCTTCTATCGCCCACATTCATAACCTAAATCCCAAACGAAACAAAATTTCATTAATTAGAGAATAACTTGATCGAGTCACAAGTATCATAGGCCAGAGCTTGAACCTCAAACCTTCATATTTATACTATAACATTTTGCTAGCTGAACTAGCTTACATCTGCTCTTAATAAAAAATATTCATCATATGCAATATTTCCGTTGTTTGAGTAGGCTTTTAAACCGTTTTAGCTTATACGCGTGACTACATCATTACACATATATACGATTAACTAATACAAATGAACGAGTTGAGCTAATTATATAATAACTACATAATTCACCAATAATGCAAACCTTAAGGGAAGATGTGAGCATATATCAACCATGATCATGTAACGTTACAATTAATAAAATGAGATGGCCTATGTTGGGTGCTTGAACAATGGAGTAATTAGGAGGAGGTTATCGAGAATTAACGATAATTAAAGGGATTATTGTATCATAATTAACGTTTTATTAGAGGCCGAGGCTAGTTTAATTAGTTTGAAGCAAAATGGCAATGATTTTGAACAAAAAAATAATTAAAAAGAGAGAATTAACGGAGGCCGAAGCTTTCGTTAATTAGATGGGCAAGGCTAATGTGTTCTTGCTAATAAACCCTTAATGGAGGCCATTCACTGGTCGTAATTTTACCATTTTTTTCGATAATAAAAATCATTTTTTTACATACTAAATTAAGGCCACTTTTACTAAGTCGTTTATTGATTTAGATTGATTTAATATTACCCTCTTAATTTCCATAATTTGTGGATGATTTATAGCGACTAATCACATTTCTTTTAGGAATTAGTAACACAGATAAAATAAGATCCTTTGATATTTTATTTATTTCTAAATTTACTATAATAGTACACAAATTCTTATTTGCAACGGCACTATCCGTCGCAAGCTTGTGACGGATACCGTTTTCTCTCACAAAATATCCACTTTTTCTCTTTCTCCAACACTATTCATGTGGTCCCCTTTCTCCACTAACTCATTTAGTATCCATTTTATCTCACAAAATATCCGTCACAAATGGTGACCCGTCACAAGCAAGACTTACTACTAACACAAATTCTTAGGTAGAATCTATCGTATAGCACAAATTTTCAATTAAGATGGGTTAAATAAAGACCCACTTGTATATATAAGACAAATATTTTGCTCCTATTTCAGTTTTGTCTTATCCATACAAGTGGATATTACTTGACGACCATTTGTTTTAACTTAAGACGGATATATCGTCATTCCGTCTTAAGAAAGACTTATTGTACGTATAGTCTATAAAATGATCAGGCTTAGACCAGGTTGACATGTTAAAAACAGCCCATACATTGGGGTTGGATCGGGCCGGGCCAAGTCAATGGGCCTTTTATTGGCCCAAATCCAACCTTTGCGAGCACAAACGAGCCCTCGAGCTAGATCGGGCTTTTTTGGCCCTTACAACTCTTGACACCTTCAAATGTGAAAGAGGCAAAAGACGCACATTGAATAACAATACAACGGAGTTTATAGCTGCTAACATTCAAGATTACAAAACAACTAAAAAAAGGTTTATAACAGGGGATGGCGGAATTCAGAAAGCAGAAAATTAGCAGGGATGCTTTATTACCTGAGGCGGAATTTGAGGACGCTCAACTCCGCCTAGCCCAATGAAACTTTTGAGCCTTAACTGCAGAGGGCTGGGCAACCCTGATGCAGTAGGCGGATTTCGCAACTTGTTGCGAAGAGAAGCCCCTAATTTAGTTTTCCTATGCGAAACTAAACTGAGTGGAATTGAATTAAGGAGGATGCATGCTTGTTTAACGGATTATGAAGGAAATGAAGTTGACAGTGAAGGAAGGGCCGGAGGCTTGGCTTTCCTATGGCGTAAGGGAGTAGTCTGTAATTTCAAGGCTGCCTCTATCCACTTTATTGATTTCGAGGTGGGGAGTGGGGAAGAAGCTTGGAGGGTTACCGAGTTTTATGGGTGGCCGTCGGCAAGCATGGTTGTGCGTGGGCGATTTCAACGAGTTTCTTTATGCGACGGAGATAAAGGGTGGGAGTAGGCCGCAATGGTAGATGCGTAACTTTCGCGATGCTGTTTCAGATTGCGGGGCTAACGGATCTTGACTTCAAAGGCTATGATTTTACATATGATAATGGACAAGCGGAGGAGGATAATAGACAATCGAGAATTGATAGAGCGATGGGAAATGATAAGTGGCTGGAACGATTCCCGAGAGCAAAACTAATTCATATCGATAGTGTATGGTCTGACCATTCTCCTATTAAAGTCTTGCTGGAACCTTTGGAGCAACGAGAAGGTCGAGGTGGGAGAAATTTTCGATTCGAACAGATGTGGGTCGGTGAGGAGGGGTGTGAAGAAGCTATTAAACGTGCACGGGGAGAAGGTGAGAAGGGTATTATTGAGGTTCTAGCTGATTGTGCAACGGAGCTTCAAAAATGGAAAGGAGTTAGCATCGTGAAAATTCTCCGGGACATTCATAAGAAACGTAAACGATTAAAATACCTTAATGAATGCAGCCGGTCGAGGAGAGTGATTCAAGAACGTAAACAAGTGGTGAAAGACATAACTAACCTGTTACAACAAGAGGAAATATTTTGGAAGCAACGATCGAGAGCTTTGTGGTTGACGGAAGGGGATAAAAATACTAAGTTTTTCCATCAGAAGGCGAACAGTCGGCAAAAAGCAAATCATATAGTGAAGCTTATTGATGAGAATGGAACTACACACGTTGATATCCAAGCAAAGATGCGGGTGGCGAAGAACTACTTTGAGTCCCTGTTTTTATCCAATGGCGTTAAAGTTGATGAGACGCTTCTTGATGTGGTTGATAACCGTGTTTCAGACGAGATGAATGAGCTCCTTCGTGCCCCATACAGAGAAGAGGAAATTCTGACCACGCTTAATCAGATGCACCCATTAAAATTGCCTGGCCCGAGCGGTATGAATGCACTTTTTTACCAAACTTACTGGCATGTGGTTGGGCCATTAGTGATTAAGATAGTCCTTGATATACTTCGAGGACACCCTTTCCCGCCAGGCTTGAATAAAACTCAAATAGTCCTCATTCCGAAGAAAAAGGCGCCCGATAAGATGACCGACTTTCAACCCATTAGTCTATGCAATGTGGTGTACAAGTTAGTCTCAAAAGTTTTTGCGAATAGACTGAAATTATTTCTCAATGATATTGTGTCGATTAATCAGTCGGCTTTTACGCCGGGTAGATTAATCTTTGATAATGTGATCGTAAATTTTGAGTTATTTCATTATATGAAAAATATGAGACAGGGAGACGGTCACATGGCATTGAAATTGGATATGGCTAAAGCGTATGACAGAGTGGAATGACATTTTTTAGCCCGGGTTTTGGCTCGTATGGGTTTTGACAGTGGTTGGATAAGTAATGTTATGAGGTGCGTTTCATCGGTCACGTTCTCGGTAAGAATTAATGGCGAGAAAACAGAGGAATTCATTCCGAGCCGAGGCTTGCGACAAGGTGATCCCATTCCCCATAGTTGTTTATTCATTGTGCTGAGGTCTTATCCGGATTGTTGCGAAAGGCAGCGGAAATGGCTCAATCAGAGGGATACGAGTTGCACCCAACTCACCCATGGTAACTCATCTTCTTTTCGCGGATGATAGTATCTTGTTTACTCGGGCAAAGGAAGCAGAAGTAAAAACGATAAAGGCCATTCTGTTGGAGTACGAGAATGCCTCCGGGCAAATGGTGAGCTATGCAAAAACTACTGTTTCCTTTAATAAGAGTACAAGTCAAAGTCGAAGGACCCAAATGTGGGAAAATATCTGTATATATTCCCAATTCTTTATATGCAGGATTATAACGAATTTATAAGGTACGATTTATAGTCATAAACGAAGAACAAGATACAAAGATTGAGAGTAAGAATTAACCTTATGTCCTTGCAAATGCCTAAGATCAGATATCAAAACAGATATCCTCCTAATCGTTGCACCCAAGATGTCATGAGAAATACCCTTTCCTGAGCTAGAAACTGCAAAATTATCTCTAATTTTGTGTAAGATGAAAGTTAGAGAGAGAGAGAAGGGAGAAGTTTGCGTGAGAACTCGTTCCCCCTACAGCTGCCGTGAGGTGTTATTTATAGGACGAGGTGTTACGATCTCAGAATAACTCTTATTCTTTAATCCTTAACCACCTCTCCTAGTTTAGATAGGTTTTCTCAAGTCCGTATTTGAGTCTACCTAAACTATCACTAGAAATTGCAACAACCTCCAACCGGCCGAAATTCTTCAGTGGACCGGATTTTATATGTATAAAATCGGTTACACTGCTCTCTTATGTGTAATGTTTATCTTCATAAATATCGTATATTTATATTTTAACAATTAAATATAACCGTTTATATTTAACTGAATTATTTAATCTATATTAAATAACTTCATTACACACTAATTAAATATAACATTTTACATTTAATTACGAATTAACATTTTAATTCGTCTTAGCTAATATTATTTAATCAGTATTAAATAATTATATCATCATTACATTGACTAACCGTTTAGTCGTATAAGGTATCAATATAATTATATTTTCATCTAATCATATCTATCAGATTCCATCCTTTAGGTGTGACTCTTAGGGACCAGTTGATTACCGCCATCTGTATGACAATAACGTCAAACTTTCTAGCAAGCCAATCGTTTTTGATAAACGTGAATCAACTGGATAAAATACAAAGTATACCATGTGTTCCTTTAAGAGATTTATACGTATTGTCGCACTAACTGTTGAGGACACTAGCTCCAACACCAAATTGCCGGTTGGTTGGGTGTTCGGGCAGTTGATGAACACGATAAATATCTAGGGCTTCCTACGGTTCTGGGGCATTCGAAACAGGTGCTAACTAGGGTGGTGCGGGAAAAGCTTTGTCGCAAGTTGCAAGGGTAGAATGGAATGCTGCTGTCAAAGGCGGGACGGGAAATTTTGATAAAGGCGGTTGCCCAATCAATCCCGAACTATGCTATGAGTGTATTCAAACTCTCATCCAATTTTTGCGATGAGTTACGCTCGCTTGTGTCTCGGTTTTGGTGGGGGTCGACCGTGGATCAGATAGCTTGGTCTACTTTGTGTCAACCAAACTGTAAAGGGGGCCTTGGTTTTAGGAGCTTTCACTTATGTAACATGGCTTTACTCGGTAAGCAAGCTTGGCGCATGGTTACGAATCGAGACTACTTAATGGCGTAAGTCCTTGGGGAAAAATATTTTCCTAACCAATCCTTCATGAAAGCTGAATTCGGGGCTAATCCTAGCTACACTTAGCGAAGTATTTTCGATGCAAAGGAAGTTCTAATGATGGGAATTCGCAGACGGATTGGCAATGGATTGGGAACGAGGGTGTGGTATGATCCGTGGGTTACTGGGACAAGCACACGTATGGTCCTGTCGCCACTAGGGAACACGAGGGATGATCTAATGGTAGCGGATTTGTTGACGCCTGATGGTCGCAGCTGGGATTTATCTAAGGTACGGTCGATTTTTCTCCCATTCGAACACCGGAGGATTATTAATAGACGAGAGGATGATTGGGTTTGGGATTTAGAAAAGATTGGGGAATACACTGTAAAATCGGCCTATAAAGCTCTCATGGGGTATTACGGAATGAAGGATGGACCGTCTAATGGCACGCAGAGGGAGTGGTTATGGCGTAAGATATGGAAGACAAGGGCACTACCACGTATAAAACTATTCTTCTGGCAATTCTGCCATGGTGCAATAGCTACAAATTGGAACTTGGCGCGGTGGATAAAGACCCATGATGCGAGGTGTCCGATTTGCTGGGACGCGAGGGAGACTTGTTTACACCTTCTTGGGTACTGTCAAGGCTGCTTTGGGGTGTGGGATAGTCTGGGTCTGGAAGTAAAGCAGAGCACGAGACAAGGATCAGCGAGAGATTGGGTAGAAAACGTGTTGAGGGAGATGGACACGAGGGACATCGAGCTCTTCATTACGGGGGCATGGGCGATATGGGAAATGAGGAACAAAGTTGTGTATGATAAAAAGGTGCTAAGGTTGGAAGCAATTCAACAAAGGGTGATGAATTTGGTCAAGGAGCTGGACAACGCGGGAAAGAAGTAAGGGAACTGATGGGCGTAAGGAAGGACATAAGAAGCAGATGGGGCTGACATGAGCAAGGGACCGTAGCTATGAAGCTGTTATAAGGGTTGATGAGCGGGCTGTGGAACGGGAATAGGTGTGTGGGGCAGCGGGGCAGCGGGGGAGATGGAACGGTGTGGTGGCTGTTGGAAGAAAGACGGCAGGAGGAGTTAGAAGTTCGTGTGGCGGAAGCAGAAGCGGTTTTCGCGGGTCTTCAGATAGCAATGCGCTATAACTGTCGGACGGTGAAGATCGAGAGTGACTGTCAAGTAGTCATTGACGCGTTGAACGGAGGGGTGATGGGGCGGAGTGACTTCCATGTGGTGATTAAGGAGATTCTGTCACTGAGTAGCAATAGTTTTGACTTTATTTCTTGGTCGTTTGTTAGTAGGAGTCGGAATAAGGTAGCCCATCTGTTGGCTCATTCTTGTAAGTGTGGGGAAAGAAATTTACGTGTTGGATCGGCTATCTCGATGCATATCGTAGAACTTGCGAATTCTAAAATTTCTAATATAATATAACCCCCCGAGGTTTTATCAAAAAAAGAAGTTTGAAACAATATTTTAGCAAATTCTAATTCACAATTCCAATTCAAATGAAACAAAACTTGATATGATAATATGAATATAAAACTTGGCCGTAGACAGTAGCATGTCAATAATCAACGGTTTTTGACTTTTTGCTTACTTATACAATGTACACAACTACACATTACAAGAACTATTAAAATTGATGCCAGACTTTGGGCTTTTTTGGGCCGAGATTTAGCCCAAACTCGGGAAAAAAGAGGATCAGGTCGAGCCGGGCTTTTGGGGCCTGAGACATTTGATCAGCTTTACCTAATGCTGAAAATGTGTGATGTAAGTTAATACTCTCTTTATACCAATCCAAAGGTAGCATGGTTAAAAAAGAGCATTTAAGATCACAAATTCTCATTTTGACGGCGTTATCCGTCGCAAACTTGTGATAGGTCAAATAAAACACATTTGGAGAGATAAAGACAAACCATTTGTGATTCTCTATGCACTTTCATTATTGTTTTATCTAATCAAGTGAGTGTATTTGACCCGTCGTGAACTTGTGACGGATACCCATCACAAGAGACACCTATTATTTTGTTAGCTGTATTGTCAATTTTATTTGCAAATCAATTTTCCTAACAAAGCAATCGTCAACCATTGAATATCAACGTCCTAATATAATCCACCAAATTACGGTGTACAATTACTACTATCACAAATTCTCATTGAATACGGTCACTACTATTATAGTGTTGTGCAATTTATTAACATCGACTTTTGTTCCACTTTCCTGTGTTAGTTATAGCTTGTGTATCAGTGTTCTGACAATCTGACCTCATACTTCTTCTCAATTTTCATTTACATCCATATGTCTCCGGTAGAAACCCAATAGTCCCACACGTGGGTGTTGTTCGACATTGATAAAAGAAGAGAAGAATTATTAAAAGACAATGGAATTCTCTCTCTATTATCAATTAGTCTTAAAATAGAACCTTCTTTAACTTATACAACCGACTTTCTCTCCTCCATTTGAGGTGCAGCCCAGTCTCGTTTGTATACATCTTTCCTAATAAAGATTTCAGGATGAACGCAGAAAAGTTTGAAAGACTGGTAATCGCAATTCAATTAGGCTCTATTTTTTTCGGCTGAACTGAGCTGAATTGAACTGAGCTGAAATAACTTAATTGAATAGAAATTAACTTAAACTGAATAGAGTTAAAGTAAGAGTTAATTTGTGAGGAGATTACATGAATTGAACGGAATGCAAGTAAATGGAACTGTAGTGAATAGCGCTAAGCAGAATCCTATATATAAAAGCAACAACCATGTTGCTTAGTTGTCGATCAACCCTTAAAATAAGGAATCTCAAGGGACCACTTAATTTTCAAAATTAATTGTTTTCAATAACCACCATACAACTTATGAGAATTACCTTTAGATTAGATTATACAATAAGGTCAAATAAATTATATCTTTATAGTTTTATATGCGTCAATATTTAAATCAAGCCAAATAAATTACATCTTTATATGCTTCAATATTTAAATTAAATATATAAAATTATATACTAAATTATTTAACAGTAATCAACTAACAAAAGAATAATGCAACACTAATTTATAGTATTTTTACTGAAGGATTTTTCATTTATACCATAAAGAATAAATAAATTAAATTAAAAGAAGGTGAAAGAAGGACCACTTAATTTTCATAATTTTCATTATTAATTGCCTTCAACAACCACCGTACCACTTCTGACATGCTTCATTATTTAAATCAGGCCAAATAAATTACATAAATGTTTCGACCAAAATTAGGAACATTACAAAATATAAATAAATGTATCGACTAAAATCAGGAACATTACCAAATGTAAAAATATATGAAAAAAATAAAGATTAATTATAAATAATATATAAAATATAATAATTGAATAAATATCCCCTCATTTCTAGACAGAGAGCTAATCATCTACTTGGAGCAAAAAATACGGTAACAACTACGACTACACACAAACGTGTTGCAGCGATAATAGGCTACCAAATATTCTCTACTACGACAAGTAAAATTTTATGGCGCGGTGTCAACAAAAATAATATAAATTCAGTCAACTACGAAACTTTGGCCGAATTCCTGATCCACAAAAGATTTGAGGTTCATTTCAAATTGGACTCAATACTGCAAAGTCTGGTGAAACCCTTATTCCAACCTCAAATCACATGTTTCAATTAATAGGAAACACCACTATCATTTAACTGCCTTAATTAACTCCCACTATCACCCACATAGGTGTTGTTTGGTTGACACCTTAAAAACACATGAATTGCAAAATCACATGATTTACAAAAATATGTCTTGTTTGGTTGACACATTTTTTGGAAAATGGAGGAATTAGAAGTTCCTAGGAACTTCCAATGCCTACATGATGTGGGAATTGGCTTACCTACCCCTCCCTTGGTCATTGGAAATTCCCATGGAATTTAATTCCTACATGGGCAACCAAACACCTTTATCAAATTCACCCGAATTGGATGTTGGAACTTAATTCCTGTGAAATTGAAGTTCCTAGGCAAATTAAGTTCCTTGATCAACCAAACGACTCCATAATCTCTTCCAGCAATTAAACACACCAAATAAACTGCTAAAATTTTACAAACAATAAAATCAGAATTATACTTTCACTAACTATTCATTAATATATTCCTACAAGCAATACAAACACATCAATTACTCTTTATGAAACATGGCAACAATCATGCAACCAACAAAAGTAAAGGAAATTCTAGCATATCAAAAGAATTACGAAATTACGTGTCGTGTTATTAGAAAATGGGTAAGGGAGTCTGATGAAAAAAATGCTAAAAAAAGACTTATTTATGAAATGGAGCTCATACTGATCAACAGTGAGGTAAATATATCTTTTATTTGCAGCATTTTCGTATACACCATATAATTTAACTATATTTAGCAAAAGCTAACTTTAAATGCGATTATGCAAGAAGGAAAGATGTACAAAATCTCTATGTTCATGACAGAACAAAATCTAGGAAACGATAGAGCGACATTTCACAAATGCAGGATTGCAATGCATTTAACAACAAGAGTGGGAGAAGTACATGGCATAAAAATATCATTTCAAGCATTTAGATTCGTGAGCATCAAAAATATTATTCATGACAATATTCAAAAAATAAATACTACATAGCTGAAAATACTCATAATCCATTAATTCATACCTTCAAAAATTACTCTAAGAAATATTTTATTTGTTTCCATAGATATGGTTGGTATTATAACACAGTTTCACGAGTTTGATGAAATTAAAGGATACAAGAAAATGTGCATTGACTTAATGGACGAACAGTAAGTTTTTTAAATGCTTTTATATTCTACGGAGTACTTATTTGATATTGTTTCACTACTTGATAAATATTTTGTAATTATGAAAATTGTAAAGGAAAGAAGACTAGTGCTAACGGTTTGGGAACAATACTTTCCGGAAGTTGTTAAGCTGCAAGAACAATGCAGGAATACAGAAGAAAAACCAGTATTGGTTCTCAAATGTGTCCAAAGGAAGGAATGCTATGGTAAGTATCAATTCATCAAATTTCCCCAAAAAAATCAGCATTATATGTTAAACTTGACGAATTAGCCTAATAAATTTTACATTTATTACAGGAAATGTTACGGTTTCAACAACAAGAAGTGAGACGACAAAATTTGAAATGAATCTATTGAATTTTGAATGTCAAAATAGCTGCTACATAATATTCATATTTTCAACAATAATATTAGTTATTAAGGCTGTAAATATTACTCCTTAATGACCCATTATTCTAGCCAATTAATCCACAATTAAATCCCTTGATTTACTCCTTGTAACTGATGTATTGTTACACTATATAAGGAGGTCGATTATCCTATGAAGTGACACAAAAAATATATCAATTCACTACATATAAAATACAAACTGATTAAGTAGAGCTATCATCACTGTGTATGCGTGTGGATTTGGGGTGTGAACGATATCGGGTTTATTGTACTTGGCGGGTTTACGCAAGTGGAAAGTAGACGACACAAGCTACCAGTACAAGTACCGAAATAAGGTTAGTACTTCTAACAGTGGTATCAGAGCCAACTTGTGTAATTGTTTCTGTCCCAAATGTGTTTTGTATTAATTCGTCAGTGATGTTCATATTCTCGTTTTTATACCCATAAAAAAAGTTAAAACATATTGTATGTACTATAATAGTGAAAACACACGTTTCGTTTACTGTTTTGCATACAGAACGCTTTTCCTCCTTGGTTTATCGGACTCCGTCTTTTCCCCGACGCCCTCTCTGGTTTTTTGGTAATTAGGATAAGCTCGGCCCATTGCTTCTGAATAACTGAACACGATCGGTTTTTTTGATGGTGGCGCGTGTGGGTCACGCTCCACCATGACGCGCGTTCGGAGCGTGATCCGGGTCAAAATAACCGTCTACCGTAGATCTTCATGATGGTGGTGGTCGTTCTCAGCTTTAATCTTTTTTTTTTTTTGAAAAATTCAAGGAGACCCAATTTGTTTGGGAGGTTAATAAATGGGTTATAGAAGAAAAAATGAGTAAAAGGGAAGAGTCTTGATTAATTGTGGTTAGTCTTGATTGATCTTTTAGGGGAGATCTTGTAATATAATAAGAGGAGGAAACTGGAATAGTTGCAGGATGTGTTTATGGATCTATTTTTTCAAAGAGACAAGATGTTTAATGATTTATTGGTTCTACACTTTCCGCGGTGTAGTTTGAGTGATCTGGGGAATCGTTATTGTGAAAGTGTTATGTTAGTTTGATGGAGGCTTGATATAACACTACTTGTTACGTATTTGGTCGCACGTCCCATTTTCCTGTATGAGACGTGGTTGATAGTTCTTATTGAGTTGTGTTTTAATGAACCTGTGGTAATGCATTGTGACAATACTGCTGCTAAACAGTTTGCCCAGGATCCGAAATTTCATAGAAAAACCAAGCATATTAAGAACCGTTTTCATTTTGTTCGAGACGCTGTAAGTAATAAAGAAATTACTATCGAGCATATATCAACAACTTTGATGATTGCTGATCCTTTAACTAAACCTATTAAACGAGATTTGTTCCGATCCGGACTCATGTTAGGAACTTGGGCTTACGAAGGTTTTAGTTTAAAGTTTTGTAATCTTGTTGTTTTTAGACATGTTTTTGAATTATGGACATGTTTTTGAATATCTTATGAATAAATATGTTTTCTTTTCATGTATTCTTGAGCATATGTTGCAATTTTAAGGCACGCGAGTAATGTCACCAAGCTTTTTGATTAACCTAGTCACACAGGTAATCGCCTTGATGCTAGTAAAGCATGCAAGATGAGACTAAGTCTCGTTAGCACTTTGTGTGTGAAACGATACAATTTCCTTATACATATGGAGTATTGATCAAGTCGCCTTATTGTGTGTAAGATGAGACTCTAAATAGATATACAATAGTCGAGTATGAAAAACATGTCTTTCATACTAGGGCTTAAAACGGATATCGAGTGTCGGATTGAACATTGAGTATGTCGGTCAAGTTGATCGAGTTAGATATTTAGGTAATATCTAGACTCGGTATTCGCACAACATAGAAAAGTGACATGTCATATCATAGTGGGAGCTATGTTGTGACACATATGTCATATTGTGTGTGTGTTTTATCGACCTTTTAGGAGTGACAATTATTTTCCCTACCTTGTCACTGTGTGATCCCTATAGGCCTTAGTGGTTGTTATTGAACGAAGCCCTTTGACTTAGAATTATGTTAAAAAAACGAAATTTGATGTTGCTGCTTTAGTGTGTTTTTGAAGAGCTGACAAAGGTTTTGGCTTACCGAAGCATATTAGGAAAGCAATCAAGTTAACTTTTTTTTTTTTCATTAGTGTCTAAGAAATGATCAATTCAACTTCACTATATTATTAGCCCGGCGGGCGGTTATATTTAGTATATAATTACATATATGTAATTAGCATAAAGGGATATTAGCATAAAGGGATATTGTATGCTAGCAGTGTTGTTAGTATATAATTACATATATGTGATTAACACGCATATATGTAATCGTTATTATTGACAGTGTTATGTTAGTTTGATGGTAACTTAATATAACATTATTTGTTATTGTTTTGGTCGCACGCCCCATTTTCTGTATGAACTATGTTAAGTTTGTTATTGTAGTAAACTTGGTTGTGTGACCAAGTGGGAGGATTAACTTGGTTGTTTTGGCCGAGTGCCTGAGTGGGAGTATTGAATTTTGAATGTCAAAATAGCTGTTACAGAATATTCATATTTACAGCAATAATATTAGTTATTAAGGCTGTAAATATTAATCTTTAATAACCCATTATTCCAGCCAATTAATCCACAATTAAATCCTTTGATTTACTCTTTGTAACTGATGTATTGTTACACTATATAAGGAGGTTGATTATCCTGTGAAGTGACATAGAAAATATATCAATTCACTACATATAAAATACAAACTGGTTAAGTAGAGCTATCATCACTGTGTGTGCGTGTGGATTTGGGGTGTGAACGATATCGGGTTTATTGTACCTGACGGGTTTACGCAATTGGACAATAGACGACACAAGCTACTAGTACGAGTACCGAAATAAGGTTAGTACTTCTAACAGAATCCAAATATTGTTTCATGTCACGATAAATTTAACAAAGAAATAACTCAAAACAGGAAGGAGACAAAGACGCGGTGCCACTTGAATTTAGGGAAATTATGGAACGTGAGTTTGTCGCAAAAATCATGGTCGACTAAGCGTCGAACGTACGACAAAAATCCCCTTGCTACAAAGCAACTCAATTGTGTGGAGACAAAGATGTGATTCGAGCAACAATTGTACCTGGCAGCCATAAGGGCGATAAAGTGCATATACCCGTATTACACTTTCTCCTTCTGACTCCAGTAAATTCCCGGTACAATTTGACAGAAGCAATATCCTGTGGCGGACGAAACTAGACATAAAGATCTCAACAATCCCGAGAAAGAAAAGTCTGCTAGAAACACTTCTAGTAAGAAGGAAATCTGGTGGGAGAAACCTAGAAATGGTTTCCTAAAGCTAAATTTTGATGGATCGAGAATAAATGGCAATAAAGCCGCTTTAGGATTTTGTATAAGAGATCATAATGGTGAAATCGTGTTGTTAGGAGCAAAAAAGTGCGGATCTAATAGTATTTTTGTCGCAGAAGCACTCGCTTTGAAAAGAAGGTATTTTAGCCGCTAAACACTTAGGAATCTCTAAGTTAATTGTGGAGGGTGATAATTTATGTGTTATCAACTCACTCCGTAGCACTTGGCAGATCCCGTGGGAAATATCTAGTATTATCAAGGATGTGAAACTTGATCTTCATCTTTTCGATGAAGTGATAATTAAACATTGCTTCCGTGAAGCCAACAAGGCTGCTGACTTCATGGCTTCTGTTGAACAGTCATGTCCAACTCTTTCGAGGTGGGTTGAAAGCTGGTGGCTTCAACTTACCTTACTCATTCGAAAGGATGAGATAGGTTGGTCTTATCCAAGAGGATCAACCTAGTTTTCTTACCTTATCAAAAAAAAAGAAAAAATCTTGTGGCGGTGTGCTTTGCAATGACGATAAATAAAAGCCAAGGGCAGTCTCAAGCACATGTTGGGCTTTGTCTTCCAAGGTCGGTGTTTACGCACGGCCAACTTTATATGGCTATTTCAAGAGTCATAAGTACAAAAGGGTTGAAAATTCTGATTTGCGGTAATGAAAAACGCACGTCTAATAGAACAAAGAATGCGGTGTATAAAGAAGTTTTTGAGAAGTTATAGTACAATATACTTCTGATTGTACATCGTAACAACATAATGTTTTTTTTCTCTCGCGCATTTTGTTACTTTTGTTATGCTTTGAAATTTCCGAGGAGTTATTGTTCTATTTTACTTATTGCCATATTTTAGAAACTCTCGCTAACTACATTCATATTATTGGTGCATCTTAAACATACTTGATAGATACTTCTGTTAATGAGCAACTATTATTAATACAATTTGTTTATAATTTTTTATACAACAAACCCGTACAATTTGCACGGGCATAAAACTAATATACAGAATAGAGGGAGTACTTCACAATTTACATATAAATCCCTTCACATGGCAGAGGGAGTTCCTATATCATAATTCATAAATCCATCAAAATCAACTCTAAAATTAATTTTTTTTGGATAAATATTCAAATGTTAACAATTTACAAATTTTGGGACATCAGTCCTAAGAATGGACGAGGGTAGGTGGAATGAATATTTGATTACTTTCCTGTTTAAAGAAAAGGATGCTAAAAGGATGTTGGCAATGCCAAGTAGTAAGTTTAATAGACGTTGTATGCCGGTAAAGCATTATAATGGGAGTGGGAAGTACACGGTGAAAAGTGGGTATGGTATTGCTTTTCAGGAATTTTTTAAGGAAAAGGGGTCGTTTAAGGATTTTAATCGGGTGGATGACTATACTAGGTCTTTCTGTAAGAGGAGGTTATGGAACATACCGGGACCATATATGTGGAGAATTCTGGTTTGGAAGATTCTCACGTGTACACTGCCGATTGGGGTTGAGTTTGTGAAAAGAGGGGTGCAAGGGGACAGTAGTTGTCCGTTGTGTAGGATGGGAGGTGAGGAGATAAGGGAAACTTTGGAACATGTGTTTAGGGATTGCCCTTTTCTTGCGAGGTTATGGGCAGGTTCTGATTTATGTTTGAAAGTGGCAGATAATGGGGATATTGGCTTGGGAAGGTGGATTATCAACTGGATAACCTATTTTAAAAGTTTGGAGGAATCCAATAATAGGATTCTTCTCTTCTTGGCCATGCTTTGGTGTATCTGGAAGACTAGGAACAATGCTCTTTTCAGAGGTGATCTGGTATGTCCGTGTATTTTCTTCATGAATCTAAATTTGATGGTGAAGGATCTGAATAAGGGGATGGAGGAGGGAAAGAAGAAAATTTATGAGGATAGGTTGTATGGGAGTGAATGGGACTGGTGAAGATTGGTTGGATGAGAAAAGAGCAATAAGGGATTCTCAACCTTTTTTTATTACAGCAAAGGATGAGGGATGCTTGATGACAAGGATTAAGGTAGATGCGAGCTGGAATAATTATTTGGAGGCTTGGTTAGGGTGGGTTATGTATGAGGATGGGTTCAGATTGAGACGGGAAGCGGGATGAAGATTAAAGCAGAATCACCCACTCAGGCGGAGGCTATGGCTATTCTGCAGGCTTTGAAGTGGGGACATCGTCCGGGAAAGACACATATTGCGTTATTATCTGATTGTTTGTCTTTTATTCTCCAACTAACAGGAATGGAACAACAGCAGTACTGGTGGAGGATCTGATAGAAGACTTCTTTGAAGTGGCGGCTGTTTTTCATTGTCTTAGTATTAGCTACCTTCCGAGAGCCTTAAATAGGAATGCTCATGATAGGGTTAGGGAGGCTATTTTGTTTTTATAATGTGATATTTTTATTGTTGTCAAGAAAAAAAAGAAATGGAAGATAATTGAGTTGGTAACTCTGACTATCAATTGTAAAGATATTCACAGAATGATATAAAAGTACATTCGACCATATGAGTTAAATGTCAGTTGTATAAATGCTTGTTTTACTTATTCCAAGAAAATAAATTACTGTATGTGCATAGTAAACGCAAGGTAAGTTATATGCAGGATACATCAGTTACCCCCTACTTTACTAAATTAAATACAATTCAGCCTCGACATAGATTCGATACAATAATGCAAGCCTTCGTCGTAAATAAGGCCTTGACAGTTGACGCAACCACTAGTTATCTTGATATATAAATAATACCCGTTTTAAGCAAGATTTACTGCAATTTATATGTACCGTATGTCGACCAACTTTTCCCACTTCAAGGAGCTTTAAAGTTTAAAGTCATCAACTCCGACACTTGCCTACAGCACTAAACTCGATTAGTAATCTTCAAGATTTTAACTTGTTGATACAATAAAATTTAGAGTAGATCTTCTGCAATCAAGGTTGATTTACTTACCAAGAACTTGTGATTATCTTGAAGCAGTGGTGCAAACGTTTTGCATAATTTATCAATCTCCGCTTTTACTTCGCTACTCATCCCTACCGACTCCATAAATTTCTTTCTTTCTGGTACAAACTTAACAAGCACCTGGGTTTTTCGATACAAAAACATTACCCGTTACTCTTATATTGCCTGATTCAAATTGACTGGACCCGAAACAGAAATGTTTGACAAGTCGACTTCAAGGTATAATTAGCGACTTAGCGTGCGTGATTACATACCTTGAACGTAGAGATAGCAATCCAACCATGCCATTTCTTAAGGGTTTTCTTATAAGAATCTTTACAAGCCTGTGACATTGACCATTCAGGGTGCTCTAACAGGTTGCTGAATAAATGAACCATAAAATCCATTGCCCTGAAACATTTATAATTTGATTAAAAATCAATTAATCAGAGACGGATTATGAATGGTAAACACGAACCTGTTCAACCAGAAAAATCCAGTTGTACAGCTTGATGTACTTGTAGCTACATTACTTTGAATCTCCTCTATTGTTATGGTGTACAATTCACTGTATTTTGACGGATTCGAACCAAATTTGGATTCCAATTTCTGCAAGTGAGACAACCAAGTAAGTTGTGATGAATTGGATGGGTAATATTTGACCCGGTGCAAACTTACATAAAAGAGACTGTATCATTTAGCGCAAATAGATGGTACTCAGTACTTACCAAAATGTGATTTGCAACATCGGCCTTTATACACGATATAGACGGGCCAAAATGGTCTGAAATCACGTTAATTATCTATTGTAAGACTCCAAGTCTATAAAAATATAGAATTAAAAAACAGAAATCCTCATGCATAACTTGAACGGAGCACACATTTTTTTTTTAGGTAATGAAGAAGGCAAAATATTTCATACGACGAGTTTGTTAGAATTGAGAAGAAAATTGTTGAATGTTGTCAGGATACAAGGTATATGTTTTACAGACGGACACAAATAAGCTAAACTATTCTAAAACAAGCTATAAAAAATAGAAATCTAAAATACAATAAGATGGGATGGATGGACCGGAGTCCGGAGCCATATATATTTCGTAAAATTATCCACGAAAATTACATATTATTGAAAGTTATCATATGAAGTAATGGGTGAACACCAACCATCAGAAAATATTAATTCAAGAGGAGAGGAAGTCGATAAAGTAGAGTTAGAGAAAGCTAACTTATGACTTTTATTGATATCGCGGGCATTAAATTTTGAATAAGTAAGAGATGAAATATCTAAATTAAAGCGAAAGTATTACGTAAAAAGGCTATAGTAATTTTAGAAGGATGTCCTAATTTATGATGTCAGGTGACGGAAGGAATTACTAGGTGGAGAGGTGCTTGTGGTTGAGCCATTTATGAGGAGAGGAATTCAAGCTTGCCTTGAAGAAGGATTTTGTTCCTGTACAGAACCTTCGTGACAAAAGAAGTAGGGGAGAATTCAATGGAGGCATAGTTGTCTCGATAAAATTGAGAGACAAAAAAAAATTACGAGATATGCGAGGACATGTTACAGTGGCGTAGCCAGGATTTCGAAATCGGGGATGCAAAAAATTAACGTACATATATAAAGTCTTAATGCTTATAAAATTTTCACAATCCAAATATAAAAAAAATTACAACTTCACTCTAAGGCCGTGCGGGCAATAAACTACGACGAGTTCTCCGGTCTTGAAACCGATTTATAATATCGTCATTTGCAACTTGAGAAAAGAAATCTCTTTCAATAAAAGTTACCAAAGTATTGTTCAATAATTCATCTCCCATTTTATTTCTCAACTTGTTCTTCACATAAGTCATTGCAGAGAAAACTCGTTCTACACTTGCGGTTGCCACCGGTAGAATCAACACTAGGCGTAGAAGACGATAGACTAGTTGATAAGAAGAATGCTTATTTGTTGAAACAAGCATCATAGAAAGTCCGCCAAGGTCTTGAACACTTTCAAATCTTATATCTTTCCTCATATCATCAATAAAATGATCAAGTTGAAATTCAAGTCTCCTCAAATCAATTGAAGAGAAATCAGCGGGATAAAATTCAGCAAGTCTTCGTAACTTCAACTTATCAAAAGCTGCAAAAGAATTAATGGGGCTAAAGCAAGACATACAAATAAGTAACTCAGTGTTTACCGCATCAAATCGATCGTTTAGCTCAGAGAGTTGCTTATCAAGGATGCTTATAAATATATCAATCCGGAATCGATGAAGATTTGTAATTTTCTCAAAGTATCGTCTCGATCTCCCAGGAGGAACATAATTAGCACCCATGTCAGGAACCTCAATGCCATGCTTTGAACAAAATGATGTCACATTACCAAGAAATTCTTCCCAACCTTCATCTCTAACTTTCATCAGTCTTTTTTTGGTCAAATCAACAAAAGAGATAGCATTGACAATGTCTTGATCTCTTCTTTGCAAAGCTTGACATAACTCATCAGTATATCCAAATATGACAATCAACAATTGAGCCATAAAGACAAATTGAAATGACTCAAAAGAAAGCATTATTGTTTGAGCTTTTACACGATCATCGGGATGACCTGTTTTTCCAACCATAAGAAGTACCTCAAAGATACAAGGATACAACTCAATCATATTCAAGATTGTTCTATAATAAGATCCCCAACGAGTATCACCCGGTCTAGCTAAACCAAGCTCTTGATTCAAACCTTTCCCACTTTTAATTACTCCTAATTCCAGACCTTTCACAATCTTTTTAGCTTGCGCTACTCGGAGCATTTCTTTACGCTTACAAGAAATCCCCATAAGATTCAACAAATAACCAACTTGTTCAAAAAACCATTTACAATCAAAGTTGTCTTTAGCAACGGCAACAAGAGTCAATTGAAGTTGATGGGCAAAGCAATGAACATAATAAGCAGAAGGAGTGTCATTCATAATCAAAGTTTTAAGACCTTTAATCTCTCCTCTCATGTTACTAGCTCCGTCATAACCTTGACCACGAACTCTAGACATACTTAATTTGTTACCCTCGACCATCTTCTTAATTGCAACTTTGAGTGACAAGGAACAAGTGTTCTTCACTTTCACCACACCAAGAAAACTTTCACGAATACTCCCTTTCTTATCAACATAGCGCAAACAAATTGCCAATTGTTCTTTGTAAGACACATCACTCGACTCATCCGCCAAAATCCCAAAATGTTCATTACCAATCTCTTCAAGAACGAGTTTTGTTGTTTCTTCAGCACAAGCTTCTATAAGATCATGTTGAATTTCAGGACAACTCATTTGTGAATTTCCAGGAGCATTTTTTAAAACAACCTTGTTAACATTTTCATCTTTATCCGCAAGCCACTGTAAAAGTTCTCGAAAGTTACCTTTATTACTTGAAGTTTCAGATTCATCATGCCCGCGAAAGGCCAAACCTTGACGCAAAAGAAACTTCAAGCAATCTAGTGAATGAGTCAAGCGAGCTTTATAACGGGCACTGGTTTCTACACTTGTTTTATTGAAGTTCTCAACAATTGATGATCTTGGATTTACGAAAAAATCATATTTTTCTTGAGCTTGCCTATGTATACTTTGAACACTTTGGCCAATATGTTTATCAAATCTTTCGCTGGCACGATTCCACCCCCTAAACCCATCACTCACAAATGTATCACTGCCCAAACTAGTTTTATCCTTGAACAAGTAGCACACAAAACAAAAGGCTGCATCTTTCTCAATACTGTACTCAAGCCAAGTATAATTTTTAAACCAAGTCTCTTTAAAACTACGCTTACATGGTTTTACTTGGGTGCCAAAGACAGTTTTAGGATAGGAGTGCTTACGTGGTTGATATGGTCCCAAACTAATATATTTCCTCCTTATTGTATCTTGATCGTTAGGAGGGTAGGATGAGATCGGGATTCTTTTTCCTGGATCACGAGGAAGGAGATCAATATCATAAATGTTTTCCTCATCAATAGTAGTATTTATGGCTTCATCTTGTAACAGGACGTCTTGCTCTCCTTGAATATGAGATGTTTCAGTACTGATTTCTTCTAAAGTTTGATGCGGAGATGACGAGGAACATGTTTTTTGAGACTTCGCTCCACTGAAAAAATCTGATATACAAGTAGTTTTGTATTTACTCTTCTTCATCTGTACATTAAACAAACAAAAACAACAACAATTAAAAACAAGTCGTACCAACAAATAGTCAATGTGACAATAATTTAAAAACTTGCAGCATGTGTAAGCCAGCTATAACCAAATATTAAAAATCCAATATTGATGGACCCCTTGTACAGTTGTACTGTACTAGACTACTAGACGCTTCTTCAGTTCTTCTTAATTAGTTAATTCAACTACACACAGTACACAGGCACACAGTCTTTCTCTTTATTAATCACATCACTTTTACTCAAAAGCATTCTTAAATAATTCTCAATTTCTCATGCTTATTGGCCTTATTCATTTTTCATTTTTTCACCTTTCTCTGTTGCTCCGTATCAATTTTTTCTACTTCAATTCATCAAATACATCAATTTATCATTTATCAATATTCAATTCATACTTGCAACTACACGCTACTACACCTTACCAAACAATCAATTATCAATTATCAACTATCAACTATCAAGGGCATTCATTATTCTCAAATCTCAAATTACATATCAATTTAAAGGCATAAGGCAAAATAACAATTTTTTGTCCTATCATCATTACCAATTTATCATCAAAATTACAAAATATCAAATTAATTTGGGGATTTGGGTATAATTCATAATTGTATGAATGTGGCATAACAAAAATCAAAGTACTTACTTGAACTGTTTCCCTGTTGGTCGCCGGAGAGGTTGTTAGAGCCGATCGTCGGAGCAGTTGAAACCGTCAACCAAGAGGCAAAAGGATTTTAGGATTTTTGGGTGGGATGAGTCATGAGTTAGGTTAAAATTTTAGTTTTTGGAAAAGGAGAGGAAAAGAAGGAAAGTTAATAGTCAGTAAATCTTTTTTAATTTTTTTTTAATTTTTTTAAAAATTTTTTAGAGTACACAATTTTTTTTTTTTTAAGGGGGGATGCAAGTGCATCCACTGCACCCCCCATAGCGACGCCTCTGACATGTTAAACATTATTAAATTGTTAAGGACGCGGAAGAAGTGGAGATAGTGAATGAACCCATGTTTGATATTGGGAGCGAAATGTCATCGCCAATAATTACATCATCGGCTCCATCCATGGGCGGATCTACCCACAAGGCTAATTGGGCTTAAGCCCAACCTGTTTTCAAGACTAAAAGCATTATACATCTAAATATATTCAATATTGTAATGTAGCTCAGTTGGTAAGAGTAAATTTAAAAGAGTAGAATTGTACCGGTGGTCAAGGGTTCAATACTTGCTAGTTGCATTTTTTTATTTGCTATTCTAATTAGTTGTTTTTGCTAGTTGCATTTTTTTATTTGCTATTCTAATTATTTGTTTAGCATTTTATCATAAATATTAATAATATTAATCGTAAATTGTTATTATTATTTTCCCTAAAACTAAAGTATTTTATACCCAAAGTTGTTTAGCGTTATAAATCCTAATAATGTTAATGTTAATTGTTAGAATAAGAATTTGTTAATGTCAATTGTTAGAATAAGCATAATTAGTTTTAACAAAGTTGATACATGTCTATGACTCTATCCAAGAATACAAAAATATTGTATTTTAAAAAGAAGGAGATTATAAAACGTTTACGTTTTTTTTAATGATGATTGTTGAATTTACTACTAGTATATAGCGAAACTTGTATTCTTAAATAATATCGTAAAATAGATTTATACAAGTTTGCATTTTGTAATATTCAATCATAGTTTATATTTTTATAAGATATCCCTCTGTATTTATAAATAATAAAACTTTTGCCCAAATGACGGTAAGTCTGTGACAACGGAGCAACCCCTAAATGACTAATAACATCTTTCACATATGTGCGAGCGAGTGTGCGACCTCAATTATACGTTTTGATAGTTTCATTTGACTAATTATCGCAAATATGAATTTAGCCCACCCTACTTGTAAATCCTGGATCTGCCCCTGGCTCCATCATAAGGGCTGTGAAAGGACAGATTGTCAAGATCATTAGTCAGGTGTGTTGGATTTAATGCTTCAAAAGAAGCAAATATTGAAAATTGTCCCACAATAAATTGGAGCATATTTCTACGTTGAATATGTACATTTTTTCATGATTGACTCGTATGAGTACCGAGTCGATTGTGCATTCCTCCATACTTGATTTGTGGGAGTTTTCACATTGATTATGTAGTATCCTAAACTTATCTTTTTACGAGACTGATTTACGGTTTTATCATACCTTTTTCACCATATAAACCCGCATTCTACCACTCGAAAAATACTCAATCTACTCATCTCATCACTTCTCTTCTCTGCAATCTTTCTCCCTTATTCTTATACTTCTGTCTACTACTTAAATAATTCTAAAGATTTTTTGGCAATGAACTTGGCTGTGTTCAACTGTTTCTCCGCCTACACTAGAGAAACAGCGGTTGTGTAATCCTGGGGGTTGAGTGCTATTGAGGCCGTGTGTAGTAAACGGGACATAAATCAACTTTAGGACAGTGACGCTTGTCACGCCACAACCTACCGTCTCAGATAAGATCTTTACTGTTTTTTACTTCCTCCGATTTTCTGTGTTGTTCCTCTTTCCATTTTGGTCTAATAACATTGATGTTCCCTCTTTCCTCTTTTGGACAACATTGTGTGGTCCAAAATCAATTTCATGTGGGGTCATACGTATTGTGTGGTCCAAATTAATTCCCTTATTTCTTGTGTCAAAATGAAAAGGGAATAACACAAGAAATCGGAGGGAGTATTATTGATAGTTTCTACGCTAATATCTAGTACCGTGATAACAATCTAAAGTTGATTTACCTTATTAAACCCCCAATTTATTTTTATTTATTTTTCCTTCATCGTCTCAATTTCCTGTTTAGATTCTCAGTTATTAATTTTATGGGTTTTATTTGTTGTTTGATTGATATCTTCAAAAAGATTGTTCTTTTTTATTGTTGGGTACTTAATTTGTGGTGTGAATCGTTTGGATTTGTTTATTTGCAGTAAAATTGATGTTTTTGGTTAATTGGGATTTTGTATAATGATTTTTAGATGCTGGGTTTGATGTTGAGATACGTTTTATACATTTTGTCTTTTCGTATGTATCATATTTACTCTGTTTATATTGGGCTGGTTGGTGTACTAGGTTTAGCTAGGATGTACACTAATATATACATGCCTCGTATTGTATTTTGCAAACATACAAATAAGAAATATAATTTCCAC
This sequence comes from Silene conica, assembly GCA_029255685.2. Classification (NCBI taxonomy): domain Eukaryota; kingdom Viridiplantae; phylum Streptophyta; class Magnoliopsida; order Caryophyllales; family Caryophyllaceae; genus Silene; species Silene conica. The sequence goes on along the minus strand of CM055318.2, from coordinate 73,333,910 downwards.
TCAACACTACTGTTTTATATCAATTCTAATATTTGATCAAATATTTTATCTTGGGTTTTGGTGAGTTTGTGGATTTAATTACAAATGTTATTTGTACTAATTTATGAGATATATTTTGCTTTCTTTGTTCAAGTAAGGGCTCGACTTAATTGTCCTTAATTTACGATTTACGTTGATAGACATTTCTTTGCTTGTATGGTTAATTAGGCAAGAGATTACTTTATTGTTGTGTTGTTACTTGTATACAATGTGATAACATGTGAGGGAAGTAGTATTATTTGAGTAAAATTTGTAAACATTTTACTTATTTGTTTCTAAATTGCAAAGAGTGTACCTTTACGTGACATACTTGGAAATATATGAAGCATGTTAAAAGAAAATATTGTACGATTCATACTATACAATATTGACTATTATCACTACTTGAAATTGTGTAGTCGAACGGAAGGTTTTACAAACTGTATTTGAAATTATTTTGTCAATTCTTATGAGAGTGATTGGTCTCATTAGAAGATGTTCGCCTAGCTAATAAGGCTTTAAGATAAGTCAAAGATTGTGGGGTGTCTAGCGAAGGTAAGACTCCCTTTATTTTTTATCGTATTTTATTTGAGTTTCAGTGTTGGAAGTGGTGATAATGTCAATTACATGGGGTTGATTGATAGTTGTGAATACTCTAACTTTGGGAGTGTATAAACCTGTTTTTTTTATGTTTAAGAACGGTTGTTTGATAATACATGTTCAAGTAATTACTTTGTTTATTTGGTTTAAATGTTTATTTTGAACCAAAAAGCGGTAAAAGACACATAAATTATATTTATTTGGGTTGATCTTGCGATGTTCCTTTAACGGAAGTTATTGGTGATAATTGGATCACTAATATATGAGTTACTCGTATCTAAGATGTATTCTTGAGTTTATACATGACAAGATGAAATTGATGGAAATGTTCTTACATTTATATATATGATGTTAGTACGTGTTACGAGAGGTATGATATAGCCTATGTCGATATAGGTGATTGGCACCCTAATTTTGGTAAGATAGAAAACAATTGTATCTTTGGGAATGGGTTTGGAATTTGATTGAATGCCAAATAATAATGAACTTCATTTGTTGTTCAGATACAATTTTTCATAGTGCTATATCATGTATGTTAACTATTGTAATTGTGTTGCTAATATACAATAAGGTGTGAAGTTATTATGATAGATTTGACAGGACAAGAAATTGAAAGGTTCAGTGATTTACCAGCATATATTCTTTTGCGGGGAGCTTTGGGCTCCATTGATGGTCATGTGTCGCGACGTCGGTAAGAAATTATAATAAAGTGACTATTGACCAAAAGGATGATGGAAAATACGATCAATATTAATGGATTCACAAAGGCTGTGAATTGTAAGTGGATATTGAGATCCCTTACGGAAAATACGATCAATATCAATGGGTTCACAAACAGTGGCGGATCTTAGGCAAATTTTAATGGGGGGCCGAAAGATTTTTTTTCTTTTAACGTAATATAAAATTTATTGAGTAGCGTAAAAAAAATCTTCGTACACATTATTTTGATTGACTGAGTACCCTAAAAAGGATTACACTTTTAGAAGTAATACAACCGTCTTAAAACCTTATTTTGTTTAAATGCATTATCTAAGTTAGAGTAGTAATTAACTAATTACTAGTAAAATTTTGAGCTCAACACTTATGCTAAGGAGAAATTATTTATATCAAAATTCAAAACGTTACGGCACATCTAAAAAATTATTATATAGGAAGGCTCAGAAATATTTTTTTTTTTGGTGCGATAAACTTAAAAACTATCTTTCCGTTATTTATGTACAACTATGAGCAAATACATAGCATACAGTATATGTCTAAAAAAAATTAGATCAATGTACAATGCTAATTTACGTAAAAAGTTTGTAAAATAAACCTTTTTAATAACTAAGTTACGAGGAGTATTATATTTGTAATAAATAGATTTCTTGTAAACAATTTTTATATAAGTGACAACAGCAAAGTCAAATGAAGAAAAAACAAGGGAAAATAATAAAATTAGAGACTACCAAGTCACACCTATGTGAGTACCTAGAAACTAGAGTACTTTATTTTCGGTGTAATTAAAACCCAATTTGTTAAATTGGGCGGGGCAAGTTCTATTTTCAGTGTAATTAAAGCCCAACTTGTTAAATTTGGGGGCCAAGTTACTATTTTCAGTGTAATTAAAGCCCAACTTGTTAAATTTGGGGGGGCAAGTTAATATTTTCAGTGTAATTAAAGCCCAACACTTTATAATGTTTGATATTGGGCCATAATCAGAGGGGGGCCTGGCCCCTGTCCACAACCAAAGAAATCCGCCCCTGTTCACAAATATTGTGAATTGTAAGTGGGTATTGAGATCCCTTACACAATGTAATATGATGAAGTACGTACGTAAATTGTAAAGAGGATATTGAGATCCTTCTACCAATGGCCATGGTAGAAGTTGGTGCTAGTGTGGCAGCACAAGGAAATGGAATTAAAGCCTATTAAGGAGTAAACTGTGATTGATACCCAACTTAGCCTAGCTAAGGTCGAATGCGGTCAAACGAAGTCACAGCGAACTCGAGATGAAATGTCAACACCATTTCCTTTCAAATTGTTATATGACATTTCCTTTTTCTATTTTTCCTTTTTCAAGGTACTGTCGCGTGTTTATAAGGTTGAGCCACAACTCTTAATAAATTTATAGTCCTAACGGATGGTTTGAGACAGTCAGACCTGATGAATTTACCTCTGTGAATATGGGGGCTATTGCTCTAACCCCATGAAAGTTTTAAGGCTTTAGGCTCTCTAGAGGCATTCACGAGATTACCAGGATTCATGTGGGGAGCACTTGGGAAGTCCAAGTAAAACACTTATTATATATGTTGCGTTCATGATGAGTTCCTGGATGGTGCGAACACTAGCCCTGTTTTTGAGATTGGTAAGTGCGCAGCTGATCTTTCACCAACTCCATTCAAAGGTTAAAGGCTTTAATCCACCTCAAATGGCGGTCTAAGGCTACTGTATGCACTGGGTGTTAGTTAAAGTCCACAAGACACTAAACATCTAAACTCCAAATCTCCGTTGCCAAACAAATCTTTTTTCTCCTTTTTATTTCTCTATTCTTTTACTCTACTTTTGAATCATGTGGGGGATTGTTGGATTTGGTGCTTCAAAAGAAGCAAATATTGAAAATTATCCCACAATAAATTGGAGCATATTTCTACGTTGAATATACATTTTTTCATGATTGACTCGTGTGACTACCGAGTCGACTGTGCATTCCTCCATACTTGATTTGTGGGAGTTTCCACATTGATTATGTAGTATCCTAAACTTATCCTTTTACGAGACTGATTTACGGTTTTACCATACCTTTTTCACCAATATATAAACCCGCATTCTACCACTCAAAAAATACTCAATCTACCTATCTCATCACTTCTCTTCTCTGCAATCTTTCTCCCTTATTCTTATACTTATGTCTACTACTTAAATAATTCTAAAGATTCTTTGGCAATGAACTTGGCTGTGTTCAACTGTTTCTCCGCCTACACCAGAGAAACAGCGGTTGTGTAATCCTGGGGGTTGAGTGCTATTGAGGCCGTGTGTAGTAGACGGGGCATAAATCAACTTTAGAACAGTGACGCTTGTCACGCCACAACCTACCGTCTCAGATAAGATCTTTACTTTTTTTATTATTTATAGTTTCTACGCTAACATCTACTACCGTGATAACAAGGTGATGACTTGACTCGCTATCAACAAGCCATGGACGAGATGAGGTTATGTCTCTGAGCATTGTTAAATGTACGGGGACGGTTGTGTAGTGGCAGGGGAAAGTTGGGGAGTTAGACATTGGGAAAGTCACGCTTAGAATTGCGACAAATGGTCAAGTAATAACCTATATGCTTGCAGTATAGGCATCGTCCTTTGAACGGTGTTTGGTTGTCAAACTTGTCATTAGGTGGTTGGGAAGGTGGTTGGGAAGGCGTTGGCAGAAGAGGGGTGCTGGGGAGGAGCGTTGGTTGGGACAGTTGTAGTTGTAGTATGTTTGAGTCGAAGTTCGAGATTTATGAGTAATTTTAAGGGATTCAAAGGATATTGGTGTGTCTCGGTTTCTCACAGCCTGGATGACAACAGGATGATACGTGTCATCGAGTCCACGGAGTAATTTAGCAACAATATCCTCCAAGTACGATCCATTGGTTTGCTTAGGGCAGTGAGTTTATTAGTAAAGGTTTTGAGTCGGAAATTGCAAGGTTATTTTTAGAGAAAGAGTCAAGGGCGTTTTTGACCTAAAGAATATGTCCCCGAGATGGATATGCATATGTGCTTGAAACGATAGTCCAAGCGTCCTTAGAGGTTTTAGCATTGGTAAGAAGTGATGAAATGTTGATGGGTAATACGGTACCAATTAATGCACTGAGAATCAGCATATCTAGGTGTTGTCAAGTATGGAGAACAAGGTTAGGCTTGGTGGTTTTGGTGACTTTGTCAGTGACGGTCAATGACGGTAGTAGAGGAAGTATGATGGGCGTCATCCAAACTTAAGTAGATCATAGCTAAATAAGATGTTTGAGACTTGTTTTTTCAATTGAAGTAGGTTAAGGGTGTTAGTGCTTTGCATTGCGAGAGATTAACATCAATGAACAGGGTATTGGGATTGAGGGGATTGGGTACGATATTGTTGTAAGGAGCCAAGGGAATTGAGGAAGAGAAACAATGAAGAATTGAGTGTAATTAAGAGTATGGATCTTATAAGTACGATACCATGTTAGAATTAAGAACATAATTGTTAAATGTGTATTGCAATAGGGATACAACTCATACAAGGTATATATAGTTTAATATAGACACTAGTACGGCAACAGACCGTAAGTTCGGTCTAAAATAATAAGACCTCTCACAAGTGTGAAAGTACATGGGTAGTGGGCAACCCGATGTGTTTTCCCACACACTCTCTAAATGGGTTTTTTGTGAGATAAAATAGTACCCCTCTTATTATTTCAGACGGATTTGACGGTCTGAAATAAGAATTGATGATACCGTAAATTATCCTAAAACGAGGTAGGAGAGATAGAAAGGTAAAACACAATAAGATACCATAAGATATGCAAAAGATACATAAAATGATGTGCAAGAAACGTATACATAATATGGTAGGTGAATATTAGTGATTAATTGATTCTTAAATCATTTTTAGTCAGAAGTTTTTGCTGTCGTTGTTTTCCAACATCTCGAATCATCCACCCTTAACAATTAAATGAACACGAAATCAAACATTAATGAAGACCTAAGTGATACTCCTATCATATATAATACACTAAATTACAAATTACCACCTAATATGTTTCCTTTTTTACAAATTACTACCTATTATATTCAACTTTACAAATAACCACCTAAGTTTCTTATTTATCAACACCAATCTAACTTATTTTACATACGTATGACGGTTTTGCGTAATTATCGACTCGTTTTCATTTTAACGACTTCCGATCATTTTTTATAACCAAACTACCCTTACTAATTATTATACACACATTGACTTCTTTTTTTTCCCTTTCTCTTCTATTGTTCACAATTAAAAAACATCTATTTATTCCTAACCCTAAAAATCAATTTAGGGATTTTTTCAATTTATCCTCTTTCAATTCCATTTACAATAGTTTATAACCAAGCAATAAAATAAGCATACAAGAAAAGATCATAATACCTCTCATCATACTTGGCTCGCACAAAATAAAACTGTACCATAATTGTAATCAGAAAATTTGAAATAATCAATTCGCCTATCTTAAGACGGTCATATACATCTTAAAAGTAAAACGCATATATCCTTAAGACAGTTATTTAACCCGTCTTAAGCTTAAGAAAAGTCGACCCGTCTTAAGTAGGTGCTAAAATAACATGCCGTCGAAAAAGAATTACAAATTTACACTACATACATACAGTGGGCTTACAAATTTACACTACATACATACAGTGGGCAAAAGCACATGAAGCATAGCAATGACAAATGATTGTAAAACAAAACTAACGTCTAAAAATTAAAGACAAAAACAGACACAAAACCAAAGCATCATACCTTCTATTTCTTTTCTGCTTATTTTTTTTTCTTGGCTGTAACTTTCTTGCTTCTAAGGTAAACTATTGTAAATTGTAAATTGATGGAATTGAAAGAGGATAAATTGAAAAAATTCCTAAATTGATTTCTAGGATTAGGAAATAGTTGTTTCTTAATTGTGAACAATAGAAGAGAAAGGGGAGAAAAAGAAGTCAATGTGGGTATAATAATTAGTAAGGGTAGTTTGGTCATAAAAAATGATCGGAAGTCGTTAAAATGAAAACGAGTCGATAATTACGCAAAACCGTCATACGTATGTAAAATAAGTTAGATTGGTGTTGATAAATAAGAAACTTAGGTGGTTATTTGTAAAGTTGAATATAGTAGGTGGTAATTTGTAAAAAAAGAAACATATTAGGTGGTAATTTGTAATTTAGTCTATATAATATAGAGGCGGAAAATAATGATACGAACATGATAAAAACTAGTCTATTTTTCCTTTTTATTTTACCCAAAAATTAAGGAAATGAATTTGGACCACACAAATCACCTTACCCCACATAAAATTGAATTTGGACCACAAAAAACTTATCAAATAAGGAAAGAGAGGAGAAAACGTGATTATTGTCGATAAGGAAAGAGGGAAGAATAGGCTGAATAGTAGGTAGTATGTTATTTCACACAATATCAGCTATGATTCAAACTAGTCTACTAAATACTCCGTATTAGAGCAACTCCAATGGTTTGTTTTAGGGATTTGCTTGCAATATTTATGAAATACTCCCTCCTATTCATTTAAAATGTCCCATTGTATAAGAAGGACAATTTTTATGGTATATTAGTTGTTTATTATTTTGGTTGTGTAGGGGTATGTTGATTGGAGAGAGGGTGTATGTTGATTGGGTAATGGGTGGGTGGGTGGGTAATAAGTGATAAATAGTAAGGGTAGAATGGAAAAAGAATGGAAAAAAACTTACCAAAAAAGAACAATGGGACATTATCCTGAATAGACCGAAATGGACAATGGGACATTTTAAATGAATAGGAGGGAGTAGTAAACAAGTAGCTTACCATTGGAGTAAAGAAATATTGATGTAGCTTATGAGCATTGTAACTCTACCAAGCATGTAGCTTGGTTTTAAAAAAAATAAAAAATAAATAAAAGGTAATATGATTGGAGGAATATTTTATAGTGGGACCATAATATTAGAAAATGTTGTATCTAACCATTGAAGCGATATATAGCTAAAGAGCAAAATAACTTAAAAAACCGTGTTGAGAAATCAAGCTACAACGTGTTGTAGCTGTCCATTGGAGATGCTCTAATCTATGTTATTTCACACAATATCAGCTATGATTAAAACTAGTCTACTAGATATTATGTCATTTCACACAATATCAGCTATTTTTCGGCTAATTTGCGAAATTTTCTTAAGATGATCAACTATTTTTAACTACTTCAACTTTTCGGTTATATTTTAGGTTTCAGTTGTACTTTCATATAGTGTTAATACCAAACAAATCATCTCAATAACTTATTTACTTTTAATTGAAATACTTATCTTATAAAATAAAAAGCAAAAATATAAATGAATGATCCGAAGGGAGTAACTTTCGGAATGTCACCGAAAAAATCATTGGTTATTGATTTGAATAGTTCAAAAAATAATAATATTTGTGAAGATGGGTGGAGATCGAAAGGATGACTGTGAGATCTTGATTCGAATCTCCCTAGATGATGAGACTTGGTCAGATGTCTTCCAGTAAACGATTATCTCATGGATTAAGCTTATATGGTACGTGGAATTAGCGTGATATTGATGCGTGCCCGTGGAGTATTAAACCTCCTCGTCATCGAAATAAAGAAAAAAGTATTTGTGGAGATTATAGTAGTCGAGGAGCATACCTATAAGAGGCAATAGAAGTTTGCACAAATCTAAGAAAGACTTGGTGAGAATATTCCCCTCTTGGGATTTAATATGCTTGAGCGCATCCAATGCATCAGTGAACACGTTTCCTTCCATTCTTCCACTTCACTTCAATTCAATCCAATTCACCCAATTCTCTAACAAAGTTTGTTAGCACCAAACCTCAATAATGCACCTCATCTGCAACATCACAATCCACAATTTACATATTGCTCCGAATTCGCCATTTTTTCCTATAATTCAGACTCGCAGTTAATCGTTTATGTAAATTAAAATTAACCATATTGATTCGGATGTATATATCTGAGTTCTGATCTCCTCTAACATAACCTGAATTAAAGTCATCATAGTGACCGATCAAATAATGCAATAAAAGAAAACAACTCGAAAATTCTACCTACGAAATCAAAGAAAAAACAGCTCAATACTCCCTATATATGATAGATTACCTGAAATGGTATTCGAGTGGAAATAGCCGGTAATTTTGAGGAGTAACAGACAATGATAATGTAGAGAATGAAAAATTAATAGATGATGATAATTAGTGTACGGGTAGAATAAAAAATATTCACGTAATATGTTTACGTGTTATTGAGCAGCAAAAAAACAAGTGATAATGATCTTAATATGAGAAGAACAAGTCGAATGAATTATCTGATTTTGAAATTGACGTAAATATATAGATAAAGAGAGAAGGATTTCTGAAAGATAGTTTGGGTGTTATTAACGGCTTTTTCGTGATGCATTTTTATACGTAAACGATGTCGTTTTTATATGGTTGTTGACTTTGAAAAAAAATGGCCTATGCAGGTCTCGAACCTGCGACCTTCGCGTTATTAGCACGACGCTCTAACCAACTGAGCTAATAGGCCTGTTGATCTTTTCTTTTTTAATTTTTATATGTACCGTTTTTCTTTGGAATGTAAACACGTTTTTGCTCAAGTTCAGAGCTGTATTTATGCGCATTCTCATTTGGGACAAATAGAAACCATCATAAGCTCGTGACTGGAGAAAAAAGGTAAGTGAAAAAGCAGGTCAGAGATAAAAGTTTGTGACTGTCACAAATAAGACGGATTATATTTATATAACGCCTGTATTAATTTATCTACTATCTTTCACGGTAATTTTTCGTTTAAGTTACTCGTAGTCGCTAAGAATGTGCCGAAGGTGAAGGTCATGCTAACGGGGTCGCCAATGTTTTAGCTCTTAATTTCATTTTAATTATCTTGACCCACTTTCACCCTCCAAAGCAGAAGTTCACGACTTAGGGGCATCAACCCAATCATTTTCCACTCATTTTTCATTTTCCAACATTTTCAATTATTAACTACATTCTCTACCCCACAAAATAATAGTGTCTTAATCACGTAATTAGGGTGATCCAAGGTCACCAAAAATTAATACTTTGACACGTCATAGGTCACCAACTCATTTTGGGGAAAACTTCAAGGTCACTAAAATTAATACAAGGTCACCAAAAATAGTGTCTTAATCACGTAATTAGGGTGATCCAACCAGGTCGCGACCTCTTTGGCGACCTTGCTTGAGGATGGTCTAATATAAAAGACCAAAATTAGTAAAACAAAAAATATGTGAATAAAAAATGGTGTCGAATAAGCTACACCTCGCGAGTCGCGAGTGGTGATGTACATTTCAGACTCGTATGATCGAATTATGAAAACTATTATTTACTTCACTGTGTACAAGAAATTTCCTGTTACACACGCTTCTCATTTCGAAGAAGCGGAGATTTTTAAAACAGCGGATTTTGGTTATATTCGACAAGCATTTTATTACGGCCAAAAGGCGAGAGAGCTGTGGAGGAAAAAGGAGAGGAGAGAAAGAAAAGGCTAGGATTAATGATACTGCCAAGGAGTAATATTTTATGTTCAGATGAAAAATGGAGCCCCGTATTTCCCTTTAATATCAGTTGGTAATATCCTTACATACAAATTGAACCTTCAAAATTTCACAACAAATTTCATAGTAATGTCTATTTATCTTCTTGCCATTGATGGTCGAATTTCTGTAACAGGCAGCACAATCTACGTACTCTTTCTGCAACAAGACATGGTTCACAATGTGTGGTGCCGGCAAACTGGAGATATGAATTCACTCATTGTTGCTGAGCCTGGAAAGAAACCGAATACAAATGTCATACAATTAACAATTTGTCGATATAATTTACCAAAAAAAGAATCAGACAGGATGAAACTCACCCTTTTAAGAAACTTTTTCTGAATCTCCAATGCTTCTTTACATGCTTTTTTAGCATCTATACTCCCAGTTACATCACCCAGAATCTGAAGGAAGACAAGAAATTAAATTAATTGAACTATCAAAACTTATAATGTTAATTTCCGTGTAAGAATGTCCTACGCAAATCACAGTAAGTTGTTGCGAGTTTAAAGGACTCACAGTAACTCTAAAACCTCATGAATATAGGTGAGAATAATGAAGGAAAGTTTATATTAAACAGAACACTGAGGGAGGAAAATAACCTCGACAACGTCATCTAGACCTTTGGCTTCCTTTAAGATTCGCTTGTGCTTGTTTTCAAGGAGGCTTGCAGCAAGGAATACGGCTAATGCACTTTGATAGTCTTTACACCCAGTTCTTACATTGTACCTCTCAAATTTCCCATAGCGTTTCAGCATCTTCTCGTTCAAGTTTGCAGTGGTTGCATCCGCAGCACTCGTCTCATACAACAAGAAAGTGTTGGGATTGTACTCCATGGCCCACATTAACTGGAATAGACTTTAAAAATGAAGTTAAACTCCAAGGTAGATTACTTAACAAGTACAATTACTAAAATGATCAACCAAGATTAGATTAGATTAGATCACTGAAGATCCCGCATTTGGCGATCTCAGCAAACAGCTACTGTTTGAGCAAGGAAATAAGGAATGACATTGGTCTGATTATTCATATAAACGGGTACATTTAGTATACATATTAACTCAAACCTAAAAAAACAATGTTGCTCCAACACTTCATTTTAACTTCTAATACCCATGTTACATTCTGGACACTCGGACAAGGATACAAACGCAAGACATTTTCTTTAATCCCGGCATCAATTCTTTTCAAATATTGTCCAGACAGCCAGGCACATGCCACGTCCAGCACCCGATCGACATAGCTAAAAAGTTGTTGAAGTTTTTTCTTACCTCCCAAAGATACAAAGCATCAACAAATGAGAACTCTCTTCGAAAAAGCACCATCAGCATGCGAAATGCAAACAAATACTCCCCTCCATCTAATTCCTCTGCCAAAATTAGTGCAATACAGTCAGGTTCACCCAACACAGATACACACAAGAATTATCCCCTCTTCGAATATGGAACCAACCTACCAAGGTGCTCATGTAATTTAGGGTCGACAACTTTGATTATCGCTGAAAGTGTACTTAGGCGAGCTTGCACCCCTATTGAAGTTGCACTTGTCTTGAAATTGTCCCTCTGCCATGTCCATGCATGATCAAAAAAATGGAAGAGAGTCAGCTAAAAGTTACAGGGGAAGCTAAAAACTGATGTTCGGCACAAAAGCTATGAAAACTCAAATTCAAGTTTGTTCCTCGAGCTCAATTCTGAAATTTTCTTTATTTATATCCCTACTATACGGTGATGCAATAAGTAGGTAATATCATTACCAGTCAAACAGCAGAAAACAAATTTGAAAGCTTCTGGAACTTTGGCCACGTAGGTAAAAAGTGAACATGTTTTGAAAGGATAATGTGTGGCGATGTGGACTTCTGAAGTGATGAGCGAGAACCAAAAACAATCCAAAGAGCATATAAGCCTATTCTAAAACCATTTGACCATGGAAAGAACATTGCATTCGACTAGTCACGACTCAAATATGTGTTTCTCATCCATTTGAAAACTATCATGAGTTGGTTTAGTTGCCATTAGACTCGGCTACAGCCTGCAAGTGCAGGACAAAGGTGTTTCTAAAAAAATTAGGTTGGCCTAATATGAATTATGTAATGTCGGAGTGCCTTGGACACATTGAATCGTTGCTATGCGACACACGGCCAAGCAGTGCCGTGTAACATAAGCCATCATTACCTTACGCCTTGTAGAAAGGCAATAATTAGTTTGCTATTCCATTGAGCACTTTCAGCACACCTAAGTGTTTACATAGCATAAAATTAATTGTCTGACTAATCTGAAATATAGACAAAATTCTACAGACAACTCAATGGCAGAATGTCCAATCTCAAACCCCTCACTTATTTTCAAACAAGGGGAAGAAAGACTACAACAGGTACACAGTTCACAAAATACGGAGTACTTGGTTTTAGGTTTCTTACCAATCTACGCATAGCACGCTCAAAACACCAATAGGCGTCTGCTTCATTTTCAAGAAGTATAACCATCGGAGAACAAATGTCATTCATCCCTGTCCACAAGTTGAAGTAACAAGTTCAGATTCCAGAATCCTACATCAAACTGAACAGATGGTTTGAAATTCTTGTGTCACATTCAAAAGGAACAACCAAGTTGGATTCTGTTTACAAATATTCACAAAATAATGCGCTACTCTCGGTGTTTCTCATTCTATAACAGCTAACTTGGGGAACTTGTGTTGAGAAAGAGAACAGGTACCTTGAACATAACTAATATCACTATCCAACCAAGCATATATAGCAAGAATATTCCAGAGTTTTGCCTGGTTACTTTCATCTTGATAAAAGACAAGCGACTGATCTGTTCGTACAACATCCAAACCTGCAACAAGTAAAATAAATCAGCAAAGCAGCATAACAGAAAGGACTAGCTTGTGATTTAAAAAGACCATACAAAAACGTTCTTAGAAAGAAGAGACCAGGGAAGCTCTTCCTCGCCTCTCACAATTGCACAGATTCAATTTCACAGCAGATGTAAATCCATGTAACTTAAGATGCAAAAGTATCTTACAAGTCCTATGTTGATTCAGCTCAGTTATGGATGTTGGATACGGTACATATCTCGGTGTTGGACTTGTCACGACTGAAATTTTGAGACAAGCGGACTCTGACCAAACTTGAGAACGCGGGTTCGGGGACACATTTTCAGCACATAAGTTTAACCTTGTTTGAACGATTTACAATTTTCTAGAGTGAAACGGGGAGATATTAGAAGTATGCAGTTCAAACTTCAAATCATTAAAGATTATACCAAATGTTTCACAAAATGTCTCTTCCTTTACTTTTCTCATGCGATCCTTTCATTCTGTCTAGTGTCCAAAATGGGAGAAGTGTTCAATCGGTAAGGATTGGATACAAATTACATGCCCATAAACTAATGGCAGGCCAGTTTGGCAAGCAAGAGACAATGCAGACCTCAAGCAGCTTTGTTGTTACAAAGACGAGTAGGAAATGTAGATTAGATGGAGCAGCAGCAAATGGGCCGTTTCCCCGGCTTTTATATTGGAGATATCTATTCTGCTCCCTAAGTCTGATTTTCGGTAGAAAAATGAACTACTAGTCTACAATAGATGAGCCATGAGCAATCGCCCATGTAAAGACCCGTCAGAGTTTAGAGCTAAAGTGGTCTTCAAAACTTACGTTAGAAAACTGTTACCATACAAGAACACACTTGGCCATACAGGAAGGCACTATGGCCATCGCAACTTGCAAGAGGTGTTGGTAGAATGTTCTGCCCTTCCCCTGAGCTGCTTGCTCTATCCAATCCATTGCTGAGTTTTACACTAGTGCCTCCAAAGAGGCTCCAGCTGGGTTGCCGCGGAAGCCTTTTTGTATGTACTGAGGTAATGATCATAATGAAGACGATGACGAATCGCTGATGACGAGCGACAATGATGGTGATGATTGTGAGAGTAACAACTTTCCATGATGATAATGGCTCACTAAACTGGCTATGTTTCTCATTATTATGAAGTACTTCCTCTATTTCATTGAATTGCACAAGTTTTTCAAATCTCCCTCGCGTATTGTGAAAAGTGTATACAACTCAACGGAACAGAGGAAGCAACAGCCATCTGATACAGTTATCGACGCAATTGTCATTTAGGTTATTTGAAAACAAAGTCTTTGTATTGTTAACAGAGGGTAAGACTGCTTACAGCCGACTATACCTTACCTCGCTATCTGCGGGAGCCCTTCAGGCACCCGAGGTAATGTTGTAGTATTCATCTTGTCCGTATATGGTTAGAGCTTGTGATAATACGAACACTACTTACAATTCTTTTGTTGAACCGCACTACTAATGAAAAAAGTGACTGAATGAGGTAGTGACAGATATCCATGTTTTTCACTATTTTCTGTTAGACGGGTTTCACTGCACTTTACCCGTGCACAAATGATTTAGAAATCATCATATACCAAAGAGCAACATGAACACATAATGATAAAACTACTACTTCTGAATCTCGTGCTAATGTAACAAAAAAAACAAAACAAAAAACTTCCAGAAAAGTTGCACATACCAATTTGAGGCAAAACCTGCTTCCACTGAATCACTTTCTTCTGTAATTCAGGATCATTAGAATCAGGACATCCTGCATCATTAGGACCCTCCGCATTTTCTATTGGTTGGCCTTCGTCAGTTATAATGGGTGATGTGAGAAACTTTCCACTACCGATAGTAGGTACCATCTTCTGACATTCCGCTTTCCATTCATCATACTGCTCTCTAAGTCCAATATAATATACCAGATCTGGTCAATATACACAAATACAAATGTTTGCACAACCACATGTTCACTCTAATGCAAGTATGCAACAATACTATACACAGATTCTTAGAATATCACACTATTTCAAGCATTGTCTCTTCCCTATATTAAAGAATACTCATATTAGGAAGCACATCTGATATTACAAAACCCTCCGGACTCCAATTGTGAGACTAAACGATTATTCCATCAAATAACCCTGCCTATATACACATTAACCCATTTACTCTTAACTTTTAATTCCTATATGAGTTACTCTCATGATAATATTTCTATGAGTCGATCTCATATGAGACCAGGTCTCCACCCTCAAAATAATCATAGTGAATTTGGCAATAGATCCTATAAGGGAAAGTCCCCTTTGAAAGACCAGATAACCTGCTATGATACCGACAAAGTTAAAAAAGGAATAACCATATCAAGATTAATATCCCTATCTTCTTGACTAAAAACAACAACAGTGATTTTGATATAGCAAAGTTTCTCAGATAATTTAAAATTGTTAAGAGAAAGCATAGTTATCTTTGCTCCACGACATGGTTAAAGTTTAAAATGCGAGTTTTGTTTGAACCTATTTTATCTCACCATCAAAAACCCCTTATGCTGTAATTAAGGATAAGGCGTTCCTATTCCAGAATCCAGAAAGCCAAATGTAAGTTAATTTTGAAGTTATAGGATCTCTCCACCACTACATAAATAATAATTGCACATTTTCCAATACCTGCGTCGTTGCCTGAGCAGACTGCGGTCATCAAACGTGCTATTTGGATCATAACAGCCCAGCAAAAATTCCCACACAGCACCTCGGACTGAGGGGTGAACGCCCTACAGAGATACAAAATTGAATGGTAAAACATAACCCAAGATTTAGGTGAAAATTATGGGACTTGTTTAAAAATAAAATATATTCCCTCCATCCCGAAATAATATTCTCATTCACAGTCTTCAAGACATCACTTTGACTCTATTTTTCTCCAGTTATATACTACTTAGTGCTCTGTACTTTTTTTTGCTTAGAAGAGATTTTTGTGAAAGACCATGTTTATGATAAATATAAATATTTTATTATCATGTTACGGAGTAGATTTTTGACATTTTAACACTTATTCAAGGCCAAAGTTTTAGAACTTTGTCCAAGAAGATTATTTTGGGATGGAGGAAGTACTAAAAACCACCCGGTCATAGTTACACAGAGAGGGCATCATGAACAATGAGGTCGCTAACTAAACAATGTCCTGGGTTACCAACATATAATATAACAATAAGTGAAGAAACTCGATAGACTAAACTGCAGAAGCTTCTACAAGATTGTGTTATAGTGAACAAATCAGAATGCATAAAATGCGAGAAATTCTATGTGGCTAAATGGTGAGATCTAACAACTAATTAAATCTAATCTTATTTTTAGTTTTCTTTTGTATCAGTGCTATTATTAGTTACTAAGTCAATGACTTCTGAACATAATGAGACAGAATAGGTATTTGTAATTCAAAACAGTAAATAGAACAGCAAGTTTGCATATAATGTAACTTGCCAGATGCGTACAGTTCATTTTGATAAGGCTATTGAAACGTGGAGAGAATAAGGGAATGAAAGGCCACCCATAAGTTAGCTATTGACGATGAAAAGGTGTTACAATATGTATTACGAGTAATAAATAAACAATATGGTAATATTTGAACACAAATGGATGGATTCAAAACAAAGAACAGATTTAGGTCTCCTGTTGTTAGAAAGGTGAAAAATGACAGATGTTGCAGAATATTGTCACAAGCTAGACCAGTTGCATAATGTCGTTTCAAGTCATTACCAAGCAAAGGGAGTAATATCATTGAAAGGGAGTGCTATGACTTTCTAGTGTTACTATACTATTGTATGTGCTATGGTTATCTCCTCGTTTGATCTCATTCTACTGACTCATATGTTTAGACTCATTTATTGCAATATGCCTCATATCCTTTGTTGTCCTTTGGATTGTCTTAACATTTCAAGCGAAACAATTTTACTCTGTCTAATTAACTCGGAAACAAGTATTTAGTCCTTATTAGATACAAATAGGACAAATTACAATAATATGCTCTTGTTTGCACCTAATATCTGCATCAAGTATGTTCCCCGACGACAACACTCAATCATATCTTTCTGTCAATATGGGATAACTACACAATTATTCGAAAGGCGTTCACAAGACAAGACCCAAGTGCCTTTCATATCCCATTATCACCAATGACTTCCAGTTGAACTCCCCAAAAATCACAACTTTATATTAACTCTCAGATAATGAACCGCCACGGCAAAAGGACTAAAGCTCATCATGCAACCAAATTCATAGTCACACTCACACTTGACATTTATCCATACAAGAACAACAACGTAAATACAGCTTAAATCTACAAGAGATGTTTAACTTTCAGCTATATAAGGTAAGAAGAGCAGACAACTAGAAAATAACTATGACATAAGCAGAAACAATTTACCCCGCGCTGAATCCGTCTTAGCGCACTTGCAATGTCCAAATTACCGTCTTGAGAGAATGAAGCAAGCCACCTTCTTTCACTGAGAGTTTTTCCTGCCTGCAAAAAAAGGGAACAAAAACATACCATAAAGGGAAAATTAATTACCGGATAACTATTCATCTTCCACAGACCACCGCTATGAAATAGAGAAACATTTATCACAATTTCTTAATTAACCATCACTTTGCACAACTGTAAGGTTTCTAGCACAAGTTTGCGATAATAACGTGCAAGGCAGTACCGATGCAGTAATTTGATGATATACAATAATGAATAGATAGGCCTACAGCAACCAAATGATAAGAAAAATCTATAATCAATAGGTCACAAAATGTCAAATACTGAAATGACAACATTACCAAAAGTCTCAAGAGCTCTTACTGGTGGCTACATATGGGGTTGGGACTTGGATATGACGACGACACAAAGAGGTTCTATCGTATGATACCACGTGAAAGAGATTCTATCATACATCTAACTACTCCAACTTCACAGTTGAAAAAATACCACTAACTGAGTGAGCCATTTCGCTTTATTCTATCAAACATGACCCATAACTAAAAAACAGCGAGTGATAAGAAAAATCCAAAAACAATACGACGGAGTAAGCCAAAAAAATGTTCTCACCCTGAGCTTGAACCGTGGTTTTGGGACACTGTCTTGGCACTCGGGTCTAATAGGATAAAATGTATCCAGTCCCGTTTGGGTTGCTCGTCTTAAAAACATCTGTCAAAATAAACATTGGTGTCACCGGTTGTCCACTGTAACAAGCCCAAACAATCAATTGTAATGACCCCAATGCCTTAACAGCGACTGCATATTGTAGGGTAAGGGGCGTCGGATGTACACCAAGAAACTAAAATTATCATAATTATCAGCTATCACCTCATTAACCAACATCATTACTACACTATCAGTTAGTCATAATCCAAAAAAATAATCATTTCCTCCCTAAATTCTATACTTTCTTTATGAATAGCAATAATTACAGCACTAAAACTTGAGAGAGGCGGTCTTTCAATAAATTATTGAGAGACCATTCGTTTGTACCCTTTTGTCATTGATCGTAGCATAGTAATTTCGTACTTATTTACCTAATAAATGTACTTATTTTATCTTTAATCATGACCTATTATATTACCTTTAGTACACTTATTGAGAGCCGGTTTCTCAGGAAACCTAATGTAATTACAATACTAGAACACAATCCACAGGTAAAGCCACATCGGAGGATCTAAGGGGCTAGCAGGGGCACTCCACCCCATCAACATTGAAACATTTGAGAGTTTTAGTTAAAATTTCGAACATTTTCCTAATTTACCTTACCTAGTTTACCTTATTTCATTAGTATTTCGCAACCTAACGTGAAATCCTGGCTTGCCACTTGGTAACGGGAAACAAAATGTATCACAATATTAATATTAACGATAACATCATTCAAGAAACAATAGATTTTAAAAAAAAATGCACAACCCCCAATTCAAAACATGCCATCTTAAACATTATGAAATTCGTAATCATATAATAAATGATAAACAAACAATTGGATAAATCAAATCAACCAAAAAAATGAAATTAATGATGAACCTAAGATAAGATAAATGATGGGTGTGACCTCTAATTTTGAGCTGCGATATGAATTAGCATGACATTATTCTCTTAATCCTCCTATCTATATAAACAAAATAAACAAGATTAATAATGATACAAAGGGTTTTTTGTGATTTGGGGAAGAAATTGATGAGAAAGAGAAGGTGAAGGAAATGCAGAAGGGTGGAAAAAGAGGTAAAAGAGGTGGTTATTATTGTTATAACGGTTATGTTCCATTTATTGGAGGATACCACCATGGCTGGTTTCTTGTAAATTACAGCTTATATACTTCTCAATGACAATGAGGGACGATTATACATTTATACGACGACAGTATTTTGTCATCCGTGCAGGACTGCGCTCCACTCCCTCCGTTCATATCCACTTTGCACCTATTCTATTTCGGTCCATTCGAATCTACTTTGCACCTTTCCTTATTTGGTTGTACTTTTAATACTATAATACTATATAAAAACATTATTAAGGCCCACTTTTCAACACAATATTACACTTTACACCTATTTGTTGTACTTTTATTAATATTTTAACAATGCGTAAAAAACCGTGCATAAAGCAAATGTACCAAGTGGAAATGAATGGAGGGAGTATTTGAGAACATTTACAAGTAAATGCATTTTTAGTTGTTTAGAGTATTCAATATCAGAAGTTTTTATACGACGGTCGGTGAATGTGATCATTTTATTACAAAAATGTGACCAGATCATTTTCTAAAAATAGGTCGTTTTTAAACAAAAAAAAAAGTGGTCACTAGTTATCAATTTAAAATATATAATCTCTTTTTTACTGATCGCATGTGCACCGTCATAAAGTAGAATTTGTAATTGAATATTGATGGATGCTAGTTACGATATCAATTATGACCTCGATACGAAGTCGAAGGTGCTAACTATGATGAATACGCTAACTATCGATATGATATCAAGAATTAACCAAATTTTATATCACCTTTTAATTAAAAATAGCAAAAACAATGTCTTCTTATATAATATGTATGGATCCAAACATTCGTGATTTAGATGTGAATGAGTCGAATTATCTCTCCTAGGATTGCGAAAGATGATCATTTTGTATTGATTTAAATACGTACTAGTTTTAAACTCGTGTAAAATATGTACGGGTCGAAATTGCATGCATTACCTTGAATACTGAAGCATATAAATTACTGTGATTAAATGTGCAATGCGGTGACAATGTAAATAGTCTATAATTTGATATTCGACGTACATACTATTTAAGTTACTAAGTACAATCATACGCTAAAAAAATATGTTACAAATGTAAACGTAATATGTAACTTTACAAATATGTTACAAATGTAAACGTAATATGATCATTTTGATATATATCGGACTGTCGCATATCGTATTTTATCTTTTCTGGTATCTTAATTTGTATTTGATTTGATTGGAAAATACAATTTAATTTAACTAGGTTATAACCCGTGAAATTCACGGGTCTGTTTTTTAAATTTTAAATAAATATAGTTAATAATATTGGAGATAAATAAATTAATTATTTACGATAGTCTGTTTTTAACTTTAGATGAATACCGTAATTAATAATATCAACAATAGTTGATTAATTATATATGTATAAATAAATTTCGAATTATTTATGACACATGTCCGTATGACGGTATACATGAGCTATCATATAGCTGTTCATTAAGATGATCGAGACTTACGATAGAATTAGTAGACTTATAATTACCCATTGCACCATTTTTAAAATATGTAACCCATATATACAATAAAGTTGTATATTACATATCGTACAATAAAAGCAAAACGTACATAATCTGATGAGACGTGAGTAGTAAATGTATAATTGGGTTAAAAAAACGTATTTTTGATTATATTTACTAAAGATGTTCATATATTAAATAACAGTTATTGCGTGGTACGTCTTACACGAAAACATTCCAAATTTATTAAATGACCACTCATTTACAATATTAAATAAATAGTCCGTAGTTGTTAAAATGATTCGCATTCACGTAAAAATGTAGTCTAATAAATTACGACGCTCATATTGGTAAATATACCGAGGAAGAGTAATTTAATCCGACCCATATTTAATAAAGATTAAACAAATAAAAAAAAATAAAAAAAATAAAGAAATTTCTCTCTGGAAACCAATTTAGACATCTAAAATTTGTTGTCTTATCATATTGCAACAAATCAAAAATTTGACCCACTGATTCATATTCTTCCCAGAGAATGAAAATTGTTAAACACCAGAGAATGACAATTTGCCCCAATTTTTGATTCAAACTTCGACATATCTCAATCTGAAGTCTTTCAATATATGTTAATGTGCATCCATATTGCAACAAATGTTATCTGAGCTTGGAGATTTCGATATTCAAAGCTTCTCTTTGGTTCTTGAGGTGGAGCTTTTTGGGATTATGGAACTGGCTGGAATGTGATGTTACGCTTCGATAAGGTGAGATGCCTCTTGAGATAATCTCACTAAATGAATGGGCTGTGCAAGTCACTTGCTCCCTCGCATCCTTAGACTCTCAATTGGAAATGATTTCAATAAAAATAGTAAAAGAGTAGTGAGATAAGAAATATATATCATCTTCGAATCCTAATCAGTGGGTATTCTCAATCTCATATCGTAATTAATTTTGGTTCAAATTTTCTCTTCGAATCCTAATAAGTTTTTGCTGTATACAGGTGTTGAACAATTGAGGAAGGCTGGAATAATCTGTCGACATCTCTTTCATGTTCATGAAATTAATTGGACTCGGTGAGTTTTCATTCCTTGATTATCACCTTTAACTCGGTTATTTTGATAATCAAATGTTACGATTTTTTTATTTTATGAAGTATTTTAGATGATAAAGATGAACCAATTTGTTATGATGCCTTTCAAACTTCTGGTCGTATGCATATTGCTCTGGTAAATTTGGCAAAGTCGTAAACTTTTCTCTATTTTGATTAATGGGTTCTGTTAGTTTAATGCTTACTGTATTGATTGAAAACAATTTGTCGTTATTGATCATTATAGTGCTTGGTCCATTTTTTGAACTTATGATCGGAGTGATTTTCTATGTAGATAGTGTAACTTGATAGGATTGGCGCTTTTCGGATGAGTTCGATCAGTGGGTTTTTGTTAGTTTAATGTATTGATTGAAAAGTTTAGTCTTCATTGAGAAGCATAGTTGTTTGGTCTATTTTTTGAATTTAAGATAATACAGGTCGATCAGCTTGAGGCTTTCCCGATGAAATTGAGCAGTGGGTTTTTGCTAGTTTAATGTATTCATTGCATAGTTAACCTTCATTGATAAGTATAGGTGTCCAGTCCATTCTTTGAATTTACGGAGGATGTAATTTGCGCATAGAGTGTGTAACTTGATTTGCATGATGCTTTCCTGATAAATTTCTGATGGTTGATGTGGGGAGGCTGTACTGAACTGTTGACGGGAGTTTCTGGTAGAATTTGCAAAGTTGTAAACTCTGTTTATAACTGTCTGATGTTGCTACTGTTATAATACTGCCACTCACTTCAGTATCACCATGTTAAGGCAATTGCACATAGTAGGTTACACAATAATGCATTTTTGATCACTGCTGCTACTGCACTTAAATTACTCATACTATTCGGCCTATATGTATTGAAGTAAAAGACTCACAAATTAGTTGTACTAATATACTATTACGACATTGTACGATGCTGACATTATACCTCTACAAACTATCAAATATTTCCTTGTACACTACATTTGTTGTCACGTTAGATGTCAGCCCTTCTTGGTCGCAAATGAGCACTTTCAATCCTTTTTTACTTGTGACCCTGGAGATTGCAACGTATAGTTGTCCGTGACTAAACACCGGCCTAGGGAGGTAGAGTCCAACATGGGAAAGGGATTGTCCATGACTCTTATTGATAGTCATAGCAAAACATACGGTTACCGGAAATTGTCTTCTTACGAACTGAACGGGAAACTTAGTCTCATCGGAAGGAGACAATGATAACCTAAGTATATATACTGTGTGGCCCACCTTACTACCAGTTATGATAGTTGCTCCAACCGTAGGTTTGAAAATATAGCCATCCCTTGACTGTCTTGTGCTCAAATTATCCTCAGTGAGATAGACACCTACTCAAATTATCCCTGACAAATTTGAAGATAAACTCTCAAGTATATGATAGTGCGATTTTTTAAATTTTTGGATGATTGTGCGATGTGATAGTGCGATTTTTTAAATTTGAAGATAAACTCTAAGTATACGATAGTGCGATAATGATGAAAAGCAATAATACTTGAGAGTTTATCCAAAAATTCACGTGCAATGGGGGAATTAGTATTTAGTTTGCCGGGAAAACATATTCGGGATAAGGAGAAGAAAAATGACCGAGCAATGCCCTAGATTGTTATTTATCACTGGATTTGATTAAGATCATATTCTGCCAAATCTGATATCTCCGGGGTTCATACCTCATTTGATTAAGATCATTTTTTTATTTAGGTGTCTATCTAAAAACATGTTGGTTATTGGAGATAAACTCTCAAGTATATGATAGTGTGATTTAATATTCATTTAGCTTATTTAAATAAGTGCATTATTTAATACATACAAATTATTTGGAAATATTGAGTGATTCTAAACAAAACAAAACTATTACCTTTTGACATTTCTTAATTTCGGAGATTGTACTCAAATTATCCCTAGATAGCATATCTTCATATTCAGTCGAGAAATATGATATAACATTGGAGCTACTTGGTTCACCGACAGAATGTAGCCTGTGTCGCGTTAGGTAAGTGAAAATCAGTAAGTTGAATCTCATTAAGAATTTATACAGTAGTTGTTGTAAACTTACTCTTCGAGGAACGCTTCCACCTCTGGAATTGCATGGTTAAAAAAAAATCTGGTCGCGTGTCTTGTAGTTGTCACTCTAGGTTCACCTAGACGATAGTTAATAAAAAACATTATGAATCTGTAAAAGATTGATAGTACGAAATTTGAATTACAATAATATTAGTATACCTTCCCATTTACATCGTTAAACACAGCGGATGACAATTATAGCAGGTTCAGTAGGATCTTTACATGCATCAACAAACGCCTGAACTAAGCTAACATAATTGTTCCATACCGAGCAAGCGATTTTCTCCTTCCTGAGAATATTTTTTATAATCAGATTATTAAAAATTCTTATACAGAAATATTTATAAACAGGTAACATTGAAATATAAAAGTAGCAGAATTTTTACCTAACATTCTCTATGTATATTGTCATCCAACTATTTCCATTCTTTGTTGATCTGACTTCTCCGACTCCGGAAAATTTTCCAATGACATCTGCGTTAGTTTAAAAAGTTTGAGGTTAGTTTAATAAGTTATATAATAAATAAACATTTTATAATGATTTGATTTATGGATGTACCTATGTAATGTTCAGCGGATATTGTTTCTGATAGAATGTCACGAAAGTCCACAAACTTAAATCCATATTGTGGGATGGGTAGATCCTGAACCTCTTTAACCATTGTTGGATATGAAAAGTAGATGCGTAGTTCAACAGAAGTTGCAATTTCAGCCCCCTTATTTGCTTCCACAGTGAATCTTGATAATTTGTATAAATGTCCCTCGTTGATCTTGTTCTTGAATTTGTTAATGATACTTTTGCGGATAGTAGCCTGAATTATATTTTCCTGAAAATTGTAATAATATTAGTAAATAGTACATAGTCGATAAAAAAAAGTCAATTAAACGTTAGTACCTCTGAATCAAATAAAAACATCTCTAATGATAGAGTATCATCTTTGTTGTAAAAACTTTTTCTCTCCCAAAGGTGTACAACCCGTACCACAATTTCTGCAGTAAGGATCTCCGAGGTCAAGTGACGTATGGCAACAGGGGTGCAGTTCAAAGGCATAACACAATTTTGGTTGCTTAAGGTATTTATTAATATTTGTTAATGGTGAATGTTGAGAGATTTTTTATGTTTATATAATTATCTTGATAAATATGAGTATTTGCACGGTTGAAGTATTTGCACGGCTGAAGTATTTGAGAGGAAGAAGTATTTGCGCGGAAGAAGTTACTGGAAATAGGAATTAGAGAAAGATACACCATGATTCACGTAGCATTATTATTATTGTTTCCAAATTATTATTTTATTATCATATGCAATAGTAACGGGTCAATTTTGTAAAGAATAATGATAATATATTAATAATAATATAAAATAATGCTTATCATTTTAGAAAATCTGGTGTATCAAATCTTTAGTAGGATATTATTATTATTATTATTATTATTATTATTATTATTATTATTATTATTCTTATTATTTTAGGAAATTTTGTACATGATTATTATTGTTTTAGCATTATTATTATTGTTTCCAAATCTTTTCAGTATCGAGAATTTGATATCTTATGGAATGCAATCTTGTCATTAAATCAGGTGTAGAATTATGGAATGCATAATAATCACGTCAAGCAACTTAATGCAAATGGAATAAAATCTTGTAGAATTATGGAATTTATGGAGTCAAATTAATTGTTAACTGAAATACATAATCAAGTCAACTAATTTAATGAAAATGGAATCAAATTAATTCCATTTCCATTTTGGGTGTTATACATATTCACGTCAATCAACGAAGCTTGCAAAAGGAATCAAATCTTTTATTGGAATGCAATCTATTATATTCAAATTTTATTGGACAATATGTTAGGATGCTCTAAAATGCGCCACGTAGGACAGAGCTTGTATCCTGTGATGCCACGTCAGCAGCTTGACTTCTGCATTAAATAAGTATATGATTCTTGGACTGTAATTATTTTTGCTATTTGTAATTTTTTGTTTTTCGGATTTAATTTTTGGACCGATATTATTTTTGTTGTTTGTAATTTTTTGTTTTTCGAATCTAATTTTTGGACGATATTGTATTTTATTTGACCGTTGTATATTGTTATTTAAATATTCGATTAACAATAGTTTGATCGTATCGTATTTTATTATGACAATGATGAAATGTAATACTGCTGCAATCGATTACGTAATTAGGAATGAGCAAAGATTAGAATACGTAATTAGAGATGAGTAAAGGTCGGAATTAATTGTGAATATAAGAGACAAGTAAATTAAATCAAAGTAAAGTTAGTGGGCCCAATCATTCCTTATTTTAAGGAACCAATGAGAGGGATTTAAAATCTACTCCTTTTATAGAGGTAGACTAGTTTTATGCCCGTACAAAAAATGTACGAGTCTATTTCTAAAAATTTCGTAAATATATTAAAAAAGTAATACAAATATAATTTAATATGAACTTAAATGAAAAATATATAAATTATGAATTCGGAGATGATTTTGACTCCAAATAATTGATTTACTGGTATAATTAATTTTTTTTAATGATTATATAAATTGAAATAAATAATCATGACATTATGAAATAAATTTTGTAACACCCCGTATTTTATAATAATATTTTATTATAAAAGTATTTTATTAAATTAATTATTTCGAAGTTTATTAATGGATTTTGGGAATATGTAATTATAACCTCCGTTTTCTATTTTATTATTTCCGTTTTGATCTACTTTTGGATGGGTTAAAATGTCCGTGCACAATTTTATTATTTTAATTTAATAATTACTTTTCTATTTTAAGTTCTCTTTACGTTTAATATGGCTCAATCCAATTTGTAATCGGATAATCCATTGTATGAGCTAATGGACCAAAAGCCCATTAGTTAATCTCCTTATAAATAGAATTTAACCTAGCAAGCAACTAGGTCAATTCTTAGTTTGGTGCGTGAGCTTTGCCGCGCCTTTCGTCCCCTTTTCTCTCTTTTGCTCTCTTTTCTCTCTTTGACTCCATTGTTGAATATCTTTCATTCTTCCAAATTCATACATAAATTATATTTTCACAATCATTGCTCTTACTTCTACAATATATTATATTCAAAATATTTTATTGGGAATTATTTGTGTGGACCTTTAGACCTACGTTTTGGGTCTCTTGTTTTGTGAGTAAAGAAGGAGATCTTTTTCCCCTTCGGCGTTTTCGAAAGAGTGATTGCTTGGTACAATTTCAATCATAAGGATTTGGATTTACACTTTCTTTAAATTTGATTTTGGGGTTATTGACACGTGTTGGAGACAAGGCTTTGTTGGTCGTATTCTTTATGAAGGTTTTCATTAATTGCCAAAAAGGTAACTAGGTGTTTCTCTTTTAATTGTGTTTATGCCAATTGATGTGATTAATATGATTTAATGATTGATTGTATGATTAGTACATGTTTGATTATTTATTGTCATGAATTAATTGTGCCTCATATATTCATATATGTTTTATTATCTTAATTATGGATTTAATGTGTTGATAAGTCGTTATGGGTGTCGTGTGCGCAACTAGGGTTCGCGAGAAAAACCCTAGATGGCGGGAAGGCTAATGGACAAGAGTGTTACTCAAGGTTATAGTGAAGTATGTGTAACCCTGAAAATATGATTCAAGGTTATAGCTGAACTAGTACAACCTTGAGTACGACTCAAAGTTATGGCTGAAGAGGTATAACCTTAAGTGCGAGTCAAAGTTATAGCTGATGTTAATATAACTTTGGGTTGCGAGTTAAAGTTATAGCTGAAACTAATATAACTTTGAATTACGAGTTAAAGTTATAGCTGAGACTAACATAAACCTGAGGTATGACTTAAGGTTATGGTTGGTGCCAGTATAACTTTAGGTTCGTGTCAAGGTTTGGCTAAGGTTACTATAACCTCAAGCCATATGTGGAAGTTATAGTTGAGGTCAGTATAACCTCGCATCCATTACTTATGTTATAGTTAAAGTTACTATAACTTTGGTTGTTATACTTGATTCACATGTTGAGTTGTGTTCAGTGATTGTATAATATTGTGTTTGCATATGTCGTTGGATACTTCTATGCATTTGACATTAGGACAGTCTGTTATGTTGTTCTACTGGGTTGAGTCGTGATGTTATTCACGCATGTTAGTACAGTCAGTTATACTGTGCATTTGTTGTTTGATAGTTTGAATAGATGACGATAGTATCAGTTATATACTATCGGAATGAACTAATGCCACCCATTGATGTGGGATTTATTTGGTCTATGGTCGGGGGGTAGCAGATGCGTCAGTTATACGCTCTGTTCCCCGAGTGTCGTTCGGTGTACAGTTATTGCACCGAGAGTCTGGCCAGTCTTAGACATATAGGCAGTGGTTATACGCTATACATAGTACCGTGGAGGCAGTGGTTATACGCTCCACACCGATGGAGGCAGTGGTTATACGCTCCGTCAGCTAGAGGCAGTGGTTATACGCTCTGGCAAGTTAGAGGCAGTGGTTATACGCTCTAACGGGCGTTCGCTCTATTCGCTATGCTTTGATGATAGCTTTGTGCCTTCTGTTGCGATGGATTGCGTGTCACCATATTCGCTATGCTTTATTGCTAGCATTGTGCCTTACGTTACTATGAGTCATGAGTTACTTGAGTTGTAAGTGTTCATGGTCTAGTGGTCGCATATGGTCTAGGTTCGTTGGTTTCATTTGTTTGGTGCTGAGAATATCATGGTATGGTAAGTTTGCTTTCATGTCATGTCATGTTTATATCCTCACATGATTGCCGTATTATGTCTTCAGATGATGGTAAGTATGATTGGACTTTCATGAGTATAGATGATCTCGCATGTTTACTGATTTTACATTTCATTTGTTAATGATTGTTGGTTACATTCACTTGTTGTAAACATGACTGGGAGAGCATCTAGTTACTCCCGACTGATTGTCGACCCCCTTCTCAGGTTGTTCAGGTGGTCGCTGTTTGGTTGATGCTTGCTTGGGGAATGTGTGAAGCGAGCTTAATAAATTGTTTAGGACATTTGCTTTAAGTTTTTGAGAATCTTTGAATAATGTAACTAGTTTGGTTTAGGTTTAGTATCGATCCGGATTTGGGTAAGGTGTTTCCGCCACCTTAACCCAGTTATCATTGAGTTACACTCTGATATTCATTTATATTATGTTTTTTCTTTATTTTATAATCCGGGTTGTTACAAATTTGAACCATATAAAATAGATAAAGAAATTGTATTGTATTTCTATATCTTACACTCTAAACAACTTACTCTCTAAATGAAAGTAAAATGATAGAAATATTCTGAATAGCAGTCTCTTAAAATTTGTGGATGATTTTACAAAGAAAATAATAATGTATTGTTATTAAGACCATCTTTTTACTCGATGTTAACGTAGTTTTAATTGACTAATTCTCGAAGGTTGTTATATTTTCTTAAAAATTGTAATTTTTTTTTTGTTAATTTAATGGGTTGGGTTTATTTGATCTTATTCAAAAAAAATTGATCTACGTTTCTTTCATTTTTTAATCTACATTTTTTTGTTAATTTTTATCTCTTCGTGTATTTTTTTAATTTTTTTAATTTTATGGGTTGAGTTTATTTGATCTTATTCAAAAATCTTTGATCTACGTTTCTTCATTTTTTAATTTACGTTTTTTTGTTAATTTTTATCTTCTCGCGTATTTTTTTCATTTTTTAGATATACGTATGTTTGTTAATTTTTAACCCTTTGTATAATTTTTTTCGTTTTTTTTCGTTTGTCATACCTCTAAATATTTGTTAATTACTTCTAATTGTCCAACTTTTTTTAATATTGTTGAATTTTATGTTTATGGGTAGAATTTTTGTGATTTTTTTATTTTCGAATTTGGAGTAAAGTTGTTTTTTTTTATTATGGAGATAAAAATTATTTGTAACTTTAGAATGTTAAATGAAGAAAAGTAAAATGAAGAAAAATTAAAGCTCCTTGTGTGAATGGTGGGACATGGCGAGAAAGAAGGTTTTTAATTTCCTAAAATTAAGCAATCAATGAAAAAACAGGAAAATTTGTTCCTTTTTATTGATAAGGGATTTAATCTAAAACCGTATATAATTAAACGGCATTGTATATTTTTGTTGACCCCAACTATTTCTGTGCTTGTAAAAATATATATTTTGGGCTAATAGACAACCTTAAAAACATGGATCGATATAGATGCATGAGTCGACAATATCACCAAATAATAATTATTACTCGTATTATTTTATGTAGCCTTAATTTACCATTTCGCAAAATTCTACTTTACGACGGTCGCACATGCGACCAGTAGGAAAGTGATCACATTTTGATACGTAGTGACCACTTTTGATTAAATAGTGACCTTTTTTTTCATATTTTTGGAAATATAGATATTTTAAGGATTTATTTTTCATCAAAATCTTAAAATTTGGGCCGTGTGTTAAATTTAATGTATATGTTTATATAGTATATAAATTTGCTTTTATACATTTTAATTGTCACAAATTATAGAGTAATACGGTCTCATATAAAAAGTTGTTTCTTCAGTGCTAATAAACGATTTTTCTTCTTATATATGTTGATCGTCTTATGGTATGAGAGTATGAGACCGTTCATACAAAAATTCTAATTTAATTTTAATTGTCAAGGTATCCAAGAGGTTAATTTTCCGAAATTGTAATTTTTTTTTTATTAAAATTTGTTGTCCCCTATATAGATTTCCGATTTTTTAAAAATTTTCTTTTATTGTAAGGTTGATGTGATTAATTTTTTTTATCATAAGCTTTTTAACATATGAATATGTATATGAAAAATAATATGAAATGAGGAGGGAGGGTAATTAATTGGAGAGAGAGTAAGTGGAGAGAGTGGGGTTGGTTAATGTGTGAAAAAAAAAAAAAAAAAAAAATCCAGCCAATCATAAGCCTAGAAAAGACCTTCCTTTTATAGATAATGGATTATTCTACTTTTCTTTGATGTTTTCAGATTAGTCACTATCACTTTATGAGTACGGTTAATCGTGCTTTGATTCTGATTATCGTAGATCACCTTACGTTAATTATCATCTTTCGTGTGTATGATTGTGAATGTGATTTCAAATTAGTCATTTTAATCTGTTTTGTGTCGTTTAAATTCAGTCTTTTTTACAGTTTTGTATTACGTCTCTGCCAATTTACAGTCTATACTAAATAATTATTTTAGACAGGACTAGTCTTCTCAATTTAGATCCTACCACATTTGAAATTATAATATCATAAAAATACTACTATCACCAAATATAACCAATAATTTTAAAACAAAATAACTCTACACGAAAATAAAAACATATAAATTATTTCTCCAATTATGATTCTCCAATTTTCGTAACTGGTTCTACTTCTTCCGTTCCGCTTAAGTGTTCATTTGATTTTTTTCACTTAATGTATTTTCGCAACACATTTTACTCATCATAATACTTTTTACACCAATCTTTCCATTTCTTTACCCGTGACAAAATTTTTATCAAAGCTAACTATTAACCCCTTCAAATTCTTATTATAAATAATTATTCGAGTATAGAACATGTATTTAATTCGCTAATTCATTATCAATAATTCATTTAAAAATCGGTTATAATTTATACTATTTTTTTAATTAGGGTTTATGTTCAAAATAAGTGAGAATCATCATCTCTATTTACTTCGTGAGTTATTCCAATTTGCAGTTTCATTTACTTGAAATCGAAAAATAAGCATAGCATCTTATCTATATAATTAGAGAAACATTTCAGAAGCCCTGGTTGAGCCACATCATCAACGCGGGTGTTTATTTTATTTTTTAATTCTTTCAGGTGGGTCCCGCAATGTGCTTAATGAATTTCCTGAGTCATAGCCGCCCGGTATTCTAAATAAATGTCCGACTATATAAATTTAGGACACGGGACACGACATTTAATAATCATAAAATATATATTTTATGGTTATAATAACGTATAATTTTATTTTTATCATGTATTTGACACTAAATCTAACCAAGGAAGCTACAATTTGACTTTTACTATAACTAATTCTCATATTTCCACCCAAAGTCATATTCTAATCGATCTTTTTTAAAATTTTATTACTCGGCTAAACTATAATATGTTTAGCCATGTGTCCAACGAGTATCGTGTATCCGAATGTTGGACGTGGTGTCAGACACGGGGCGGTTAATAAAGAGAAATGTATGTCCTACATAGCTTGTGAGAGTGACATTTTCGTATTCAGCTTAAGACGGATAATATCCATTTAAAAAAACAAAAAAAAAAACTCAATCCACCGGTGAACAAAAGAGAAAGTAAACTACCAAGAAAAACTCAACAAAAAGTCCTCAAACTTTCATCACCTCACCTGAGTCACCTCATTCTGTTTCAATTAAATCATAATTACCCAGTTCGTCAATTTCCCAAAAAATCCCTGCAAATCAAACAAACATACTATGAACATCTTCAAGAAAACCCCAACTGCTAAAGGTTCATTTTTTCTTGCTACCCTACATTTTACTTTCTTTTGTTATACGGAGTACTTCCTATCTTATTATTGCAGCTTAAATTACATTAAGTTGTGTTCTTTTAACCCTATCTAATCTAATGCAATTGAGAAGTTGTTTGAACTTTGAATTCCGTTCATTTGTTTGTGGGGTATTTCTGATTTTACTGATTACTGATTTGTATGTAATTGATGTTATTTTGTAATTTCAGAGGCTCTTCGGGACAGTAAGAGAGAAATGACCAATGCTACCAGAGGTATCTATGCTTTCAAAATATTTCAGCTTTTTGCGATGTTGCATTTTCAATTTGTTGCCAAAAAATTGAAATTTTTATGATAAGATAGTGTTTACAAATTTGTATCTGTATTAATAGTTATTCATAATTTGTGTATGGTATATTTCGAGGTGACGAAATAGCCACATTGACACCTTAAGAGAGAGACAAACGCTTAAGGTTAGATCTTAGCTAGTCATGTTCTCGACTTGCCGGGATGCCAAGAGACTTACAGGGTTGTGTTAGAGGGTAGTACTGATATATAAAGAGTAATTTCGATTTGGAACTAGGGTTGTGTTTGCATAGGGAGATTTTGAGGGAAAGGAAGTGGACGGATTTAAAAGAAAGTAATATCCTTTGTTTGGTTAGCAAAATGATTATGGAGGGATTTGGAGCGTAGGGGAAATCAATCCCTCAATTTCCTCCTACAAGGCCAATTAAAATCCCTCTAACAAAGGAGATATGTGGACGGAAACTCCTTCCCTTTCCATCCCTCATTCTCCCTCTCCTCCCTTACTCGACCAGTTTTTTTATTGGTGTTTGGGTAGTAAAAAAGAGGAGGGGAGGGGAGGGAGAAGGAGGGAAGGGAAGGGGAAAGGGAATAGGAATAGGAAGAATTTTCCGTCCAAATCTTTCCTTTGGTGGGGAAACTTTGATTTCACTTGTAGGAGGGAAATGGAGAAATCCATTTTTCCTCCCCACCAAATCCCTCCATATCAATTTTACTAGTAAAAAAGGAAATTACTCTCCTCCCATAGTCCTTCCTTCCTTTCCCTCCAAATACCCCTTATCCAAACACACGTTGCGGAGGTGTTTTTGTTTTTGAAGTGCCTAGGCCAGTGGGTTTATGGCTTTTGATGTGGAAAGGGAAAGGGATTACTCCCTACTTCCCATTTTTATTTGGTTACATTCATGAAAGGAAATATCCCGTAATTACCCTCTTTGTATAGGTGAGAGGATGTGGTGGTGGCCTGGTGGGTGTTGGGGAGAAAGTTTGTGGCTTGTGGGTGTTGGTGGTTGTGTAAGTGAGGTAAGGGAACGGCAAATATGAAGAAGGGGAATCATTAATGTTATTTCATACCATTTCCTGCAGCCAAAGAGCACCGAATGTTCTAGCTAAAGATTTTTTAGGGTCATTACTTCAATAGTTGTCTGTTATGAGACAATATCACGTGCTAGATCAACCAAAATCCTCATTTAGTTACAAGGATAATGGGTTGGTCTCACTATCACGTAGAACTATTTGTGCTAATAGGGAATGCCAATAAAGTTAGTTTGCGTGCATATGAATTGCCTTACCTCGGTAGAGTTGGACCTTCTTTTGTGCCATTGGGCACTTTGCTGATGTCGCAATTGTGTTCTAGAGTTGGGTTTAAATACTGAAAGAGAGTTTGTAGGTAATTGGAATCCACTTGTTTAGAGCTCATATAAGTTCTGGAGATTGAAAAAAAGGACAGACTAAAAGAATTATAACTTAATTGTTTATTTTGTTTCAGGTATTGAGAAAGAAATTTCATCACTGCAAGTAGAAGTATGTTGAGCAAATAAGTATTTCCTTGTTGGAAATTGTTCCTTTTGATCAAGCTTCTTGAATACACTTATATTTGACTGATGCTGTAATATGCTGTGCTGACAGGAAAAGAGATTGGTTGCTGAAATAAAAAAGACTGCAAAAACAGGCAATGAGGTAGTATTCCGGCTCCCCTAAAGCCAAGAATAACTGACAGTTTTTATAGGACCGAATGTTATTGTGTTCATTCTACATGCTAATGGTTCCGTTAATCCTTTTTAGGCATTTATTTGGTACGTCTACTTAAAGTATTACTTTCTTAACGTCGCAGGCAGCAACTAAGATTCTTGCCCGTCAACTAATAAGACTCAGAAAACAAATTACTAATTTGCAAGGCAGCCGAGCGCAAATGAGAGGCATATCGACCCATACACAGGTGCACCTTGGGACTCTCCTAAATTTAGATCCAATTGGCTTTGGGTTCCAGTTTTTCTAAGATCTCTTTATTTAAATCTCATTGTCTTTCGTCAGGCTATGCATGCTCAATCTTCTGTCGCCTCTGGATTGAAGGGTGCCACAAAAGCAATGGCTACGATGCAAAAGGTTGGTCGTAACATTTGCATTTGGTGGATTCATCGCTTTTTCAGTCAGATATTTCTATATTGGCTGATTATCGTCTTTTTCTTCCTTTTTCCCTTTCGCTTCTTTATTACTCTACCTGGATTTGAGTATATGAAATGATGATTCATGACGCCAAATTCCAAACAATTTGGGGTTAAGGCTTGTTGCTGTTGTGTCTATCACACTTTCTAGATACTCCTTCCATTTCAGTATCAAGCCACATATTTTACTTTGAGAAAAAGAACAAATGAGGATAGTTGACTGAAATAGAGGGTGTATATTTCTGCTGCTTAATCCCTTGACTCAGTGAATGCTCTTCTATGCCTAGATTTGGGTTCTGAATTTGCTTCATCTCTTTTGTCTTTTATCTTATTTTGGCAGACAATGGATCCGGCAAAGCAAATGGAAACATTGAAAAGGTTTCAGAGAGAGTCTGCACAAATGGACATGGCAGTAAGTTTTTTCGACTCTGCCAATAATTAGTTCTTAGCTTCTTGATATCTAAGTCAAGACAATGTTCTTCATCTTTTCAGACTGAAATGATGTCCGATGCGATTGATGATGCTTTGGATAATGATGAGGCCGAAGAGGAAACAGACGATTTGACGAATCAGGTCTGCTACTTTTTCTAACCACTGAGTACTTGCTTTCTTTTTTTAGTGCTGTTTCGTAGTTCATACTACGAAGAGAGGCAATCATGCAGACATTTTTAGAAGTATATGATGCTTTCAATTGAAGGGGTTGCCTTGGCGCATTATGGTGGGATCCCTCCCCGGACCCTCACCTTGCGGGAACGTCATTATGCACCAGGCTGCCCTTCATGATGCTTTCAATTGTATTTGAAGTTTGTGAAATGGTCTCACTAATAGTTAATGCAAGTGCTGGCTTGAACCAAAAATAATAATTTATAAACAACAACAACAACATCAGAGCCTTAGTTCCAAAGTGATACTGTC
Organism: Silene conica; assembly: GCA_029255685.2. Classification (NCBI taxonomy): domain Eukaryota; kingdom Viridiplantae; phylum Streptophyta; class Magnoliopsida; order Caryophyllales; family Caryophyllaceae; genus Silene; species Silene conica. The sequence goes on along the minus strand of CM055318.2, from coordinate 73,298,374 downwards.
TCGGTCTTTTAGCTTTTGTTCTTATTTAATAATCATTCTAGGCTTCTAGCTTCTGATAATTTTTTATCATTTCTCAGGTGCTTGATGAAATTGGAGTTGATGTCGCTTCACAGGTTAGTACAAGGAGAGAATGTTTTCTATACACTCATTCTTACTATGTTGAGACAAGCTTAAAATTGTTGTCCCTTGGATTTCTTGCAGTTGTCTACCGCCCCGAAGGGAAAAATTGCTGGAAAGAAAACCGAGGAAGCGAGCACGTAAGTGATCTCGTGATCTTCACTTTATCCTGTCATCTTCTATAGTTTTCATTATCATATTGTAAGCCTTTATGTTGACATGTTTATAGTTTCTATTGTCTCAGTCAACATAATTTTACGCGTTGCTAGCTTCACACTTGAATCCTTTTTTTAAAATATTTTTACATTACTGGACTCATGCCTAAGCGGGCTCAAATGATGATACATCTTAGTTGAACCCAAATTATTTTGCAACCAGTTGTTAAGCCTGCTCTCAATTGTTGTGCCATAATTCAACCAGTACTGTTAGTGTGATTGCTTAACATTTAAAACCTTGATACCTCGGTCACTAGGTCGTTTGTGGCGCCCAGATTTAATATCATGATTGTTGGTCGTTTTCTCCTGCAAAACTATCAAAAGTTATTTCTCTCAGTAGAAATGGTATGGTGGTTAATGGATTGTAATTTTATGATGGAGGTAAAAAGGAGGGGCTTAACTTGAAAGAGTGGTGTGTGAATGACATACGTTTATCAGTCTCTTTTGTCTTTCTGCGTAGAGAGGAGATTGATGTCGCATCTTTCATTCTTGCATGATTGCATCATGTATGTCCTTAACAGTGGTACTCATCAAGTGGTGACTTCTTTTCTTCTCTTTACCAGATCGGGCATTGACGACCTTGAAGAGAGATTAGCAGCACTTCGTGGTACATAAGGCTTAGAGAGCCGATGCTGTGATCATTAGCCGAAGGTCTTTGGTAGTGCCAATTGCCTTCCCTGGTTTGTCGTGGATGTGCAGCATGGCGATTGAGAGAAGTGGTAATCTGAGCTTGATTGTGTTCTTGTTAATTCACTGAACTTACTGTAAATTTCATATAAATTATATGCACCAAGAGGCCTTTAGTCTTTCTGATTTAGTGATATTTGACAGACCAATGTAACCAGTGGACCGTTGTCTTGTGTACAGTAAACATGAAACGTTCTTTTTGCTTTATTGGCGGAATGGAATCGATTCACACGGTGAAGTTTGTGACCGAGGGCAAAATAGATTATAGAAAATTTAAAATGGTCATTAATGATGCAAAATATTCACTAGATGATTGCGAGTTGCGACTGAAAAAACAGTTATCAATTTACGATACATTATTGAAAGATACGTGCATACAAGAATTGGCTTAAACAGAGCTTTTCCAATCACTACTATATTACTACACCTTTGTTCGGAACAAGCAAACAGACGCTGATGAGCAAATGTTACTGAGACAGTAAAAACCTAAAAACTACACACTGACATCAGATTAGCTGAATTACCCAGCTCTTTATTTACCTAAACCTAAATTTTTAGGTTGCAAAATCTTAACTAACCTAAATGAACAGGTAATTAAGTAATTTCCAGTTCTGTAAACTAATGAATGATCCCATACTGGTTAGAAATGCTGAACCTGAAACTTCCACACCCCATTAACAGCATCATAGGACACAAATTCAGCTCCCTGGTCTTCAGCCACTGTTGTCAGCTTCTCCAAAAACTTATCAACCATCTTCCCACTCTTGTATTCTTTTCCTGTCTTGTCACTGCATTTTACATTCAGGAGAGTAACCTCGGCGCGCTTGTTAAGGCCTTCTCCAATCTCAGGTCTCTCATGCTCGTCCTCATAGACGATGACCTCCCGCTTATTGAAGTATACTAGAGCATCAAGGTCCATCCCACGTACATCTGTCTCCCCTTCGAACTTAACCTCTCCATACCCATGTCGACCCACCACAAAATCCTGTACATGACTGCAAAATCCCGGGTCATTGCTTTCAGCTGATAGCAGTTCCTGGATTGATGGCTGTGTGTAATAATCAAGTCGGTGGAGCTTTGGCACTGATGCTGATGGATTGACCTGTTGCCATTTCTGGCTAACTGATTTTTGACATTCCAAGCTGCAGGGCGTGGAACTGCTAGCTTCGTCTGTCTTAGATTTGAGTCCACCTGTGTGTTGTCAAAAGAACTTAATAAGCAAACTATGGAGAAAGAAACAACATTAGCGAGTTCCTTAATGGCTCCCTTATGTGGAAGATTGAAAGCCTAGAAACATTCTTTCCAAATAACGCATAATGAAAATTACATCTAGAAAAAACATTGACACTGCTACTTCATGATACAAGCTTAGAGAGTTCAGCAAGCTACTTTGGCCCCTTTTCTCATATCAAATACATAAGCCGAAGAATAATGAGTCTTTGGCCCCCATTAAAAATGACAACTAATGATTAATAAAACAAAATAGCACCAGTGACCAGCTAGTGCAAGAACTGTTGAATTGGAACAAAATATTACCATCATGTAGCAAAGTCGATGCATCAATGACATCGACTTTGGCAGACCTGACACCGGACAGCTTAGGGGTAGCCTCAAACACCGACCGGGGATTCTCCCTTGGGATAATAAAAGTAGACTCCTTTTGGGTATTCTGTGTTTCATCAATGTGATCAAAGAACGGGACCTGAAATAGTAACAGACAAATAATTTAAGATTGTTAACTAAGAGCGGCTAAAGGTGATGAAAAATTTGAAATAATACACTCTTTGTAATTATATAATTTCTCACCCTTGGCCCATCACTTTTGGGATTGTATTTCCTGGCACGCACTGTCAATGGTCGTTGAGAGATATATCTTGAGGTAACGAGAGGTGAAATTCTGGTTGTTGCTGGTTTATCAATCACCTGTTTTACATGATGAACAAAGCTCATAAGAGATTATCGCATACTAGGTATTATCCAAGACCAGGTGCTTTGCATACTTCAGATGCTAATTAAAGTGAGCCTTGGCGCATGTTAAAGGTGTAATCTAACCGACTGAGTGACAGATACTTGCATGAAACACGAAATGCGAACATATATTCAGCAAGGATTCGTACCTGCGAAGGCCAGCCATGTGTAGACCCCTCACAACTTTTGTTTATTTCATTTGCAAAAGTCGGGAAACATGAAGATATGAAAAGCAATGATATACTCTTCTGAATGATGCTACTTAACTATACACCCTAACACCCATCGTCCCATACTATGAGTATGAGCAAATATATCGGGACTTGTAAGAAATTACTTACAGGCATGCAAGATATTCCATTTTGAATCAATGGAGAGCAGATGCGATGGTCTGTCAAAGGATGAGAAGATACAGATTGAGGCCCGAAAGGATCTTTAACAGCTATAATGCAGTCAACCGCCTTGTCAGTCGAACCTCCGTGGTTGCCTAACAAAGACAAGATAGTAGCAGGAATAATTAGTGTGATACGCAAGATATAAATACATGGGGAGGAAAAAACAAAATCAGACAAAGTCATGACAAAATATATTCTAGAATACCTGGAGAATTATAGGATTCCCAAGCCGATGGTGCTGGCTGATGAGGAAGAACAAGGGGAAGTCAGAGACAGAAATTAAACTTACGAAAAGAAGACTATGGAGTATAAACGAAAAACAAAAATGAATTATGAAAAATAAAGAAACAAAGACAGACACTTGTTGTGAATTCAAAAACGGTGACTAGTGAACAAGTGGAGGTTTTACGAGTTGAAGTACTTCCACTTACATGTATTTGGCTCTTTCCAGTTTCCGTGAGTGTTGATGGCTGAGTGAATGTCCATGGATTTGAAGTTGGGGGTTGATGTCGATTTAAAAAGAGAGAGTTTTCGGTATTAGAAGCCTGGATGAGTGATGGTGCTGTAGAAGTGAATGATGGGGTTGGAGTAGGAAAGGAAGTATTGGGAACAGAATTTCCACTCTCGGTGGGTGTGAATGGCCATTTAGTGAAGCTAGATGGACTTGACATTGAGGGCGGAATTAGATTAAGAGGCTTAGCCGGGAAGAATGATGATGCTGTAGAATTTGATGATGGGGTTAGACTAGGAAAGGAAGTATTCAGAACAGAAGATGGGGGTTGACTGAACACCGATGTTATGTTGGTAGATGGCGTTGAGTTTGATGATGGATCTTGTATGGGAAAGGAAGGGGTTCGAAAAGGTGATGAAGGGTGAGTGAATACTGGTGTTGTGGTGCTAGATGGGGAAGAATTTGACAGTGAAGCTGCAGTAGTAGGACTAAATGGAGTGAAATTCAATGACGGAATTGGACTTGGGGACACAGGGTTCAAATTAGTAGGAGTTATGTTTGATACCGGAAACTGAGAAACCGGACTGAAAGATGACCCTTTCGAAACAGTATTGAATGGGTTCTGTAAACTCGAGGTGCCTGTGATTGAAGAAGAAGAACAACAATTATCAGCACGTAGTTATTACTGCATGGAGATTAAAGTAAATATAGAGTATACAAAGAAATCTGAATCAAGGATACATACCTCCTGATTTAAGCTCATAATCCTCCCATCTCAATTCTTCATGACATTTACTTTCATAAACAGGCATACAAGAGATTGAAAGGAATTTTTCTTTCCAATTCTCTGCATTCTTGGTGGCTGCATACGGTTTGATCTTACTTCCTTTGTTCAGACCCGTAGAAGCTTGTGTGACACCTAAAACAATTTGCAGGCAAATAAGTGATATAAAGCTGTTCTTAAGTACATAACTACAAATCTCAAGTAGTGCCTACTGCCAACAGACTAAGATATGATCTATACTCACCGAATGAAAATAGCGAACTACTGCAAGGTTTCGTAGAACCATGACTAAATGGTCCAGCATTTGAAACAGATATGTTTGTACCTACAGGAAATTAGAAAACACAATTAAATGTCCATTATAGTGCTATGTTAATCTGCAATATCAATCAATACCGTGTTTTTATACCATGCATGCAGCATAAAAGTTGTCGTATTAGGCTATGTATTTCCTAGGTTGTGCACGGAAATGTAGCCGTAAATGAAAGCGGAAATAAGTTAATAAGTTCAGCACATGAAACCAGGACAAAAAACCAATCTACTAATTATTCAAGCAAACACAGAGCAAAACAGTCAATCAAAACTCAGTAAACTTACCAGCAGATGTTGATGTCATAAGCCCTTTAGTACCAAAGAGAGCATTTGAAGATGGCCCAAACTTTAATCCTGACGACTGTGAAAAAGACGAAGGTGGACTTCCACCAGGCCCCCAACCAAAGGCATTGTTACGCATATGGTTGGTGAACGCTGCAGGTGAACCAGAAGTTTCTGTGGGGCCTATGAGCACAAAATTGAAATGAACAATATTGATATTATGATGAGTCAATATATATTAGCAATCATGATGTGTTTGTACCAAACACGCGTATTAACAATCAAGTGAAAGCCACAGTGAGATTATTAACAACGCCGAACAGGCAAATACAGGTATCCATGCTAAATTACTAATATAGTAGTACAGGAAAGTAGGAAAAGAGGAGTAACCGGCCCCATTAGAGCCGTGAATGGCGCCATCTTGAAGCAAAACGTGAAAAGTAACAGCTTCAGATAAGTCGACTGATCAGTGAGTATAAGAATACCATATTTCCTCAACTTAGGAAATATTCTAGTAAATATTCATACATTGTTAATATAGAATACCATATCTTTTGTAATTATAGTTCTTACCTTATTCTGCACATCTTGTAAACTATATATACCTTGTACCATTAGTTTTGTTAATAAGAATTATCATTCCTATAAAACAGCAAGTCTTATATGTATCCAAAGTCCCAAATCGATCCAACCCTATTCTTTGACCTAAACCCTCCTCGTTCAAACGTCGAGGTAACGCCGCCCCACCTCGACGGTCTTCTTCCTGCAGTCACTCCCGCCATCTCACATGAAGCAATCCAACCGTTAACATCGCTTAACTTAAACCATTGTGTTAAGCTTAACACCCTTAACTATACCGCGTGGTGGTTCCAACTTATATTGTTCGGTTTCAGCCTCCTTGGCTTCGTAACCGGCACCGAACAACCACCAAACGAAACCATCACCGATGCTAACAATGTGCAACAACCGAACCCATCCTTTTTGTCGTGGCTCAAACAAGATGGACTCATCTAGGTGCCCTTATGGGTACCCTATCTGATGCCTTACAACCACTAATTGTAAGAGCGAAAACCGCAAAGGAAGCATGGGATATCCTTGCTTCAACCTACGCCAACCCATCCCGGTCTCATATCAAGCAACTAAAATAACGTTTTGATTCCATAATCAAAACTACGGAACAAACTGTCCCAGACTACATGAACTCTATTAAAGTTTGTGTAGACCAATTAGCCCTTATGGGCAAAATTCAAATCCTTGTAAGTTGGAACCGCCACGCGGTATAGTTAAGAGTGTTAAGCTTAACACAATGGTTTATTGGTGTTGGTGTTACCGAGGTGGGGCGGCGTTTGAACGAGGAGGGTTTAGGTCAAAGAATAGGTTTGGATCGATTTGGGACTTTGGATACCATATAAGACTTGTTGTTTTATGGGAATGATCTTATTAAAAAAAAACTAATGGTACAAGGTATATATAGTTTACAAGATGTGCAGAATAAGTTAAGAACTATAATTACAAAAATATGTTATTCTATATTTACAATGTATGAATATTTACTAGAATATTTCCTAAGTTGAGGAAATATGGTTAATAGTAAGAAGCTAGGGAAGTGAGAAGAATTGCAACCATGGAAATCTATATATCTATACATTCATGATTGCCGAGCTCTCTACTGCAATAACACTGTTGGCAATCACAATTAACATACGGCTGAATGGGCAAAAGATATAGAAAGCAAAACTACTGAGGGAAAATGAAACCACCCGTTGTATAATCATATTGAGCGGACAGCAGGAGTCGAACCTGCGTCTTCTCTTTAAAAAGAGAAGATTAACCTTTTAGTTGTATCCGCATTATTAGGTAATATGGCATTTCTAGTTCGAATAAAAGCTACCCAGAAACCACCGGCATTTCAACACGGCCCCATTCCCAACAGACCCTGTAAAAGAACGAAAGCAAGCAAAAAAGAGATCTTACCGAAGATCGAAGGACGAGTCTGCACTGAAGATGGCAGTTCTCCAAATGCTCCAGTTGAAGTTCCATCAAAAGTGATACTCCGAAATGGAAAACTTGGGGAAGTTGTGTTGCTAAATGTGTTAATAGCAAAAGGATTACAAGTTGATGTATTTGTATCCCCAACGATCGGCATAGGCAAATTCTCAGGTGGTTTAACAGCAAAAGGATTAGGAGGTGGGTTGCTTGGATTCCCAAAGACCGACATTGACGCATTTCCATTTGTGTTTAATGTGAAAGGATTAGGAGGTGGGTTGCCTGGATTCCAGAAGACCGACTTTGATGCATTGCCATTTGCAGTAATGGCAAAAGGATCAGGAGGTGGGTTGCTTGGATTCCCAAAGACTGACACTGATGCATTGCTAGGCGAATTAACAGCAAATGGATTATGAGCCGCATTAGTCATATTTCCAAAGGTTGATAACGATGCATTGCCATTTGCATTACTGGCAAAAGGATTGAAAGCAGAGTTGTTTGGATTCCCAGAAACCGACGTTGATGATGCATTGCCAGTCGTATTAGCAGCAAATGGATTATGAGTCGAATTGGTCATATTCCCAAATGCTGATGTTGATGGATTGCTAGTCGTATTGGCAGCAAAAGCATTTGCAGCCGAGTTGTTTGTTCCAAAACCCAACATTGATGGATTGCCAGTCGTATTAACAGCAAATTGATTCGAAGATGGATCGACCTTATCCCCAGAGTTTGACATCGTCACTGAAGAATCAGAAGCAGCTTGTCCAACCACTGTCACACAGAAACAAACAACGTCAGAATACCTTAGCACGAACTGCCTGGAGCTCATCTATCAAGTTTTGTGTTTATCCGTTCCAAGCCAATGCATTAAACATGTTCTAGATTCCTTAAACCCTATTTTTAGACCATCCCCAAGCAAAGGTCGCGCTAACTAGGTCACGACCCATTTTTACTCTTAATTACCCCCTTAATTATCTTGAACTACTTTTACCCTCCCGAGCAGAAGGTTACGCACTAGGTCACCAACCCAATCATTTTTCACTTTCCAACATTTTTAATCATTTGCACTGCCTCTCTATTAGTCGCTGAATAAGATTGCTCATTCCTAAGCACGAGATGTTAGGGGCTGAGGATCTTATTCTTTTTCTGTACTTTGCCAAAAAAAGTACATGTGTCAGAATATTCTACAAAATTTGAAGTTTCAAGTTAAACTTTTGATTTATTTTTTTCCCTAGTATTCAGCCCCTCAGAAGTTTTAACCCGTAATTATAAATCCTGGTTACGCCATTGATGACAGCAAAAAAATTAAAACAAATTGCTCAAGCAAAATCCTTAATTATACTGTAAAGAACGTTAGATAACAGAGTTCTACTTGAATCATTGCAACTAAATAAACCCTAATAAATTATCACTTTATCAGAATAGAATAGAACATACATAATTTCACATGACAAATTAAAAAGAATTAAAATATGAATTAAAAAAAATAAGAAAACATAATTACCTTGGAAAGAGATGATCGGAAAGTAGGCGTGATTTGAGATGGAAAAGACAGGATGAATGAGTATATATAGAGGGGAGAGTGTAGCGTTGAACTGAAGCTGTACATGCATTTTTTAAGGTTTTCTTGAAATCATCTTCAGCGTCTTCACAACGCTCTACTCTGTCATCAACTGCCACAAATTTCCCGCGTTTTTATCCTTTCTAACTAGTTTTAATTCCCGTGAAAATCACGGGTTGTAACGATTTGATGCTTTAAATTATTGAAAATTAGTTATTGGAAGAATAAAATTTTTGTCACCCAAATTAACTGTTTTGGAACATATTAATCATATTTCATTATTATTATAACAATTTGAAAGGATAATAGTGTTACTCCCTTTGCCTTAATGGTGTGTTTAGGAATAAAGATTATTTTTTCAAATTTAGATGGCAAATTTGTATGTTTGACAAACCTATTAAATTATAAATAAGGCTAAAATAATTTCATTTGAAATCCATTCTCTAACCCTTCATTTCCAAATCTTTATTTCACTTAGCTAAATCGAAAATGATGCATTTCAAATTACATTCTTGTTGCTAAACATTAAATGATATGTATTTTAATAAAAAAATGAACAAAGAATTGAGACATAAACGTATTTTACAATACATTCTCTAACCCTTCATTTCAAAACTTTATTTCATTTAGCTAAACTCGTATATTATTGTTAGACAATGGAAAGAAAACTATTATTGCACTTCCTCTTAGTTATTCCTATTAATATAAGTGGTTAATTGAAATGTGAAATATTGTTAACTATGTTTACTGTGTTAAGTTACAACCCTACAGGTGGAAATATGAGCAGTTACGTACCAAACAAATTACGGGTGGAAATTTGAACATTTATCAAGCTCATTCATTGAGGTTAACTCAAGTTTTACATTATGTGATCCAACGAAATTTTATTTTCAATTGTTTTTTATTGATCTACTTTGCCATTTATAATAAATGCACTTTATTTCAACTTTATTTTTTTATTGTTAAAGTTTTCATGTCAAAACCTTGGATAATTATTTATTCTATATTTGTTAGATTATACTGTATCTTGTACTCACCCGTGATTTCTCCAGCAGTAACAATGGTTATCACCTTAATAAAGATTATAAATTTCTCAAAACACAAATTCTAAAATAAGACGGTCTCACACGGTTAGATAGTCCATTTTTATTATATGTTTGCTCATTTAATACTACTAAATGAGTTTTCTTTTTATATAATGGGACCGTCTTACGATAAGAGACCATCTCACAAAGAAGTTACTGTTCTCAAAATACTTTTAACTTGTTTCGGGTGCACCGTTCTGTATAAACTTGGCATTAAATTTAATGAATAATCAACTAATCATCAACAAACTCCAAGCGCCCTAAACATGTGTAAATTCATCGACAATCCAATCCCATAATAACAAATTGTCATCAGTTCATCGGCATTCGTAATAATCGCCTTCTAATCTTCTGCACAAAAAAGTAGCAAAAACAATAGACAGAAGCAATCTCCAATATTCATGGCTTTAAAATCTCATTTGAGTAGTAATTTGCTCATATTCATTGTATCATTTGCGCACAAACTGAGACATTGCTCAAGAATCTCGCCGCACTATATCACTCCTAACGATATTTATATGGACATGTAAAAAAATGTCACTATAAGTCTGTAAACGTCCAACTTGAAACCCAAAAAAACACTTGTGCTACATGCTACAACGATAAATAGAACTAATTACAAATAAAATATATGAACTCTTCTACACCATTAGTTCTTACATGTAAATTAAATTTTACAGCAAAATGTAAAAATAAATCTAATAAAAAGTAAATGTTCTATAATATTGTACCAAAAATATTAATCGTAGAATTTTAAGCAAATTGGTATAAGGATCATACCTTGAGATACTTAAAATCAACCGTGAGACCGTCTTATTGTAGAATTTGTGATATATATACAAACTTGTAATGTCTTTTGGATTTATTTAATGCATTAAATTAAAAGTAGATTAATTGAAGTAAATGAAAAAATGTGAGGGTTGGGATTGATAGAAATTTAGAAAGTTGAAAGAGGTTGGACTTTGGAGCAATGAAGAGGGGGAATGATGAGGTGTCATGACTTATGATGTGGCACTATGTATGGATGATTATTCCTACGTGTCAAAATGTTTTGTGGGTTGTTTGTGTTTTTATAATATTTATAGATGCGTCAAATAGACGATGCTGGGCCGTTGGGCAAAGACCTGACAAACCGGTTAACTGAGTCGGGATTGGGTCAAGCTGATTTGAGTTGGGTTAATTTCGGGTTATTTTAAGTTTAGGTCATTTTCGGTGAATTATTATCTAGTTATTTATGGGTAATAATCTATTTGCAACAATAAACGCGTGTTTATAGTGGATCGGTCTATTCGGGTTATGGGTCAACCTCAACCCTTAGGTCTCGAGCTCGGATATCGAAGTCGGTTTAATTTTGTCAGGTCTAGTTGTGTAACATCCAAGTAAAACTGACAAAGTTGACCCGACTAGATAAAGCTGACCCGAGACCTAAAAATGACCTAAACTTGTTGGACCTAATATGACCCAAAACTCAACATGACCATAATTGACATGAAGCTTAATTGACCCAATGTTGACAAAGTCCAAGATAACCCGACCCAAAAAGACCCGACCCAAAATGACTTAAAGTGACCCAAAATAACACAAAACAAGAAGTATTGATTCAAATTAATGACATTGACTTTACATAGCTGACACCGAACAGCTTTGGGACATCCCAAAACACCGACCGGGGATTCTTCCTTTGAATAATAAAAGTAGACTCCTTTTGAATACTCGGTGTTTCATCAATATGATCAAATAATGGAATTTGAAATGGTAACACACAAATAATTTAAGATTGTTAAAGAGGAGTAAGTGCAGCTAATATAATTATTTAATTTATTTTCGCAGTACGTTTTTTACTCGATACAGTACTTTTTACACCAAATTTTTCATTTGTTGCCCTGTCCTAGAAAAACATTAAACCTAATTCTCTCTTTCTTCTCTCTAATATTGAAACATTTACCATCTTCCACCCCATTAAAAATTTACAACTATGAACGATTATTCAAGTGACGAATAGGTAATTCATTAACCTTATATTACTTAGTAATTTGATTGTATTTTTAATAATATATTTTCTTTTTTTAATTAGGCTTTGTTTCATCAACATGAAAAGAAGAATCATTGTTAATTATTTAGAAACGAATTGACATTTTTAATATTACGTAGTACTTCAATTGATTTAGAAACCAAATCAACATATGTTAATTGTTTAATCAATCTTTGTCAATTACTACTAAATAAACGTATTTCATTAATTTGGGGTTTTTTTTCGTTTTACTCAAAATAGTACACTCGAGAATAATTAAGAGTTGATTATTCGCCTAATTATTTTTTCCTAACTTAGATTATTTGTTAATATTCTAATCTTATTTAACTCCTTGTTTTGAAGTAACAAATCACTCGTTTATCTTAAGTACTCTAGGACATATACTCACCCAATGTTCACATGGTATGAGGAGAAATGTTCATTCCACTCCCTATTTCCTAAACCCTACTCATCTCCTCCTCATGTCATCCACGAATTTACCAAACCCAGATGAAATAACCAAAACCCTTGTCCTTCTAAACATGCATTCCGTTACCAAGTTTGACGGATTCAACTGTCGTCAGTAGCGATTAATTGGAATCCCTTTTCAAGGCTATGGACGTTTGTCCTTCATGGACGGATGTGCGCCACCTCCAAAAATTGTCTCAGACAAAACTCGTACCCCATATTAAACCCGGACTATAAAACTTGGTTTCGGCAATACAAACTATTTTTTGGTGTTGTGGCAAGCACCATCACCACGACGGAAGAAGCATGGGACACTCTTGAGTCATCATATGCCCTCCCCTCTCGTGGCTAGATTAAACAACTTGAACATAAACTCAAACACATTACCAAAAGCTCCTCCTCAATTTTCGAATACATGACAAAAATCAAAACTATCGTTGATGAACTCGCCCTTCTTGGAACCATTATCCTCAACGACGATGTTACTAATCACGTCATTGGCGGGTTGGATTCTACCTATCAACCCGTTATTGATGAGATCAATGCACGTGACACTCCCATTACCTTCCCCGCTCTCCTTGAAAAACTCATCCACCATGAACTTATGCTTGAGCAAACCACTCCCAAGCCTACTGCCTCATTCCCATACTGTTGCCCATCCCACACACGTCCGTCACAACTCCGTTGCCAACTCATGTGCTCGTGCCTCAAAACCGCATGCCTGATAAGTCATAATTATATATGCTCTTGCATCGCCTTTTTACCATTTTTAGAACGGTTTTATGCTTATTTTCTATCATTTATACTGTTTTATCTAAATATTTTGGTGATTCAATGAAGACAAGAAATATTATTACGAGAATATATTGGAACCAAGCACCGCGGGTCGAAAAAATAATATTCATGAAAAATATGGAAGAAAATATCAAGATCAAATTATTTTCGAAAAGAAATAAAAATAAAGAAATAAGGAAAAGAGAAAACAAACAAATAAGGAAAGAAGAAGAAAGAAGTGCGGAAACCCTACCGAGTAAGGCTCATCGTTCGAGTAAAACTCATACTCGATCGAGGGAGCGGGTTCCTCAATCTAGTAAGCATTGTACTTGATCGAGGGACCTTCCGCGTCAACTTTTTGAAATTGTTCCTAATTTCTACTATTTCTCTAGTATAAATAGAGGGTTTCGTACCTCAACTTATCATACATTTTTCACCATCAATTCGTAGCTTAATCTTACAGTTCAAATATAATTCTCTCAAAGATTTTAGCTTTATTAGTTTTTAGTTATGCTTTGGAATTCCGGATCTGTATTGCATATTAAGGTATTATTCAATATTTCTTTTCTTATTCAAGTTTAATTTTTATTCATCTTTCATCTAGTTTAATCATGTTTTCCCTTCACATAGTTATTGTTATTATCATTGTCATGAGTAGCTAAATCTTTAATCTAGGGAAAACGGGAATCTAGGTCGTTAGGAGGGGTTTACCTTAATAAATTGATTTTCGTTATTGTCAAGTTTATTGTCATGAATCTAACTAATTAATAAGTTAGTGGCGATGATTAATTGATTAGTCTTGCAAACTAGGATTATCATTGGCCGGATTAAGACTAGTATAGGCTGCGATAACTGAGTAGAGATAGTTTAATGATAGCGGCCTCATGTTAAATTAAGGCCCTGTTTGGTAATGACATATTGCCAATTTTTAGTATATTGAAGGGTTTTATCATGTTTGACCGGTGAATATGCCTTTTTCGATTCTTCTTCGATGTATGTTGATGAAGCGTGGTAATAACAAGTAACAAGTAAGAACGATAAAGTAAAAGGAGACACGATCTTTTGAAGTGGTTCAGTTTCACAAATCGAAACCTACGTCCACTATTCTCGATTAATAAAATTAGTACCTTCTCCGGATTACAATTTTATCAACCCAACTCGTACAACTTTGATGTTAGTTGTAACTCAATCTAGATACCGTTAAATATCCAGCTACGATAAGTACCGTTAAATACTTGCTTACAATGAGTACCGCTAAATACTCGAATCTATCTTAAGTAAATAAGATGAAATCTTCAACAACTTCTTGTGTTCAACGATCTTGAACGTATGAGAATTTTCTTCAAAGCTTGTAGTCTTGATTACGAGATTTGACAATGATTGGCACGGAAAACAAGACGTACGAGAGGTTACGTTCGTTTGTTTCTTGATATGCGTGAGGCGTTTGTTTCGTTACTTTTGAACGTGTGATATGGTATCTATATATACTAATTTAGATCTAGGTTGAATCCTAGATAGTTTAGTAATATTACTTTGTCTAGAATACTTTGTCTAGAGGTAATATTTAAAACTTAATCTTATTTGTTTTAGGAAAGGATTCTAATAAGATATTACTAATTTAAGATATAAGATTATGTTTCCAAAATCTACTTGATTTAGGAAACAACTTATATCATGAAATATAGTATCCCACTTTAAATCGATTCCTAATCTTTGTCAAGATATAATAAAATATATACTAACCGTTTTAAGTTTGACTTTAAGTAAATTAAATAAACACATATTATTTATTTAATTTAAATCAAAAAGACAAAGAAAACGTATTAGTAGTCGTGTAGGAAACGTGAGGCATGCTTCCTCGACACGTTTCCCAACGCACGCTTCCCAATGTACGTTTCATAAGACACGTTCTTCGAGACATAGTTCTCGAAGCACGTTTCCCTAGGAATTTAGATTTTGACAATAACGGTTAGAATAAAGCCCTTAGTATATTAGAATTAATATTTATCTCATAAGATAAATATTTTAATTCTAGTTAACCAAAAAATATTTTTATCCTAAAAACCGTTTTAAGATTACTAAATTAATATATGATAATATAACAATAATACGCATAAATCTTCACGCTTTTATTTATTCCACGCAAATCTCATTTTTTCAATAGTTATAGATATGACCTATAACTTAAGAACTCTTTGATTCCGTAATAAGACTTTTATTTTGTAAGTCTTCAAAAAGACTTGATACGAGCTTTATCTTTTTCTTCAATCTACGATTGTATCTATACTTTGCTAGACTACGATCTTCGCTCTATAATTAACTGTACACTTAAACGCACGATTACACGCATATGTATATAAAATATAATTATCTAGACTTGTCATTATTAAAACATAAAACAATATATTAAACATATAGAATATATTACTCAACAAATTCCCCCTTTTTAATGATGGCAAGTCTTATCTACAATCGTGTCTAAGTGTAATGTAGTAACGTTCCCCCTCAACATAATATTGGTCCTTCATAATATAGATCAACTAGGGTTTCTATTTTTTGACTAAACCAATTTCTTAAAGAACTATGAGAGACAATACGTTACGACAAGGAGCAATCTTAGGCAAATTCGTAATCTAGGTCGCATTCTTTTCCCCCTCTTGACATCATTGAAAAGACGGAAACAAAGACATAAAACGACTAGAATAATATAATACGAAATAAACAAACCTAAGCATGCAATTCTAAATCAAACACACAAACGTAATTAAAATCAAGCAAACACGAAATACGAACGGAAAACAACACACAACCATATACTACAATGCCAAAGGGCCGAATATGCAAAATAAAGCCTAATGGGCCGAATGTATCAAAGTATGGCCTAATGGGCCGAATGTAGTAGGAGTACTGAAGGTTCTAGTACAAGCCAATCTGGGCCGAATAATAGGATAGGGAAAATAGGCCAAAGTCTGAAGTTTGCAGATCAGGGATTTAATGAGAGGGGAAGGGAATTGGGCCATATACCAATAGCCACCAAGAGAACCCAAAACCAAAATCCCCACCTCTGTCAAAACACGATTCCTGCAAACCGAGCAAAACAGAGCAAAACACGACCTAACTTTACTCAGGGTGACGAATAATATGAGGATTAACAAACTCTGGACGGGTACGATACTCCAAGGTATCTAGACGATCGAGGCAACTCGCAACATTACGTCCTTGGGCATCAATGGCACGCTCGAAATTCAAAACCTTGAGTGACAAAGCCTTGACCGCGGCTAAACATTGATTCCCGTCCTCACGCAGCAACCGAGTATCACAAACCAAAGCCCCTCCTTGGGTTGTAAGAAACTGATGACGGTCACTTACCATGACGACCTCCTCCTTAACCGTCTTAAGTTCACGGCATAAATGAGTAAGATGCCCTTCAATCTTTCGCATCCACTCACGCAACCCATCATCATCATCCACCTTGTTTCTATTCTCGCTCTTAGGATCTTTGAACCTGGATATCAAAGTAAAAATCTTGTCCACCTTACTCTCCAATTCACCCGGATTTCCAGTTACCTTTGCTTCCTCATTCTCACGACCAAACATCAAGTCACCTCCTTTCCCTAAAAATCCCATTAACTTCATTAATTTGTCATTCATTCGATCACGTGGCACAACTCCGTAACTACTCATGTCTACCACTCCAGCATCAAACAACAGTTCAGAAACCCACATCCCGTATGGGATATCCAAAGTAGTACAGTGACGTTCTTTGGCAAGAATACTCGAGACATGTGCAATCTTCGCGAAAAACAAAGAAGCAAGGTTTACTTTCGAGCCAACCAACCAATTATAAAGCACCACTGCCTCACAACAACTAAGTTTATCCCGACCCCCTCGACGTGGTAAGACTGAATTCCATAAAAAATTTACCAAGAACTTGAGTTTAGGACCGAATGAGTTTGTTAACAGGGGACTGAACTCAGCTGCATTAGGATCAAAATATTTCTTGATTTCCATTTTTTCGTCTTTCGTAACAACAGACCATTCCTTACTCGGGTCAAGTTGTAATCCTTCATCTTTAAGTTTAAAGACCCGACACACATCCTTAACGGCCAACTCAACATCACGCCCATTCACTACAGCATGCAACCCCTCATTGACGAGTTTAACAGAGGCAAAAAATCGGACTAATTCTATAGGAAAAATCAGACCAGAGAAATTGCTAATATAAACCCAACTTTCAAATACCAAGAAATCCTTAAAGAATTGTAAAGACCTAGACCCGTCTACCCATGAAGTTGGATAGAACCGACCTGCATGAATTGAATACGGAAGTAATCGTTTAATCATCATACCTTCGCTTTTTGTCATTCGAACTTTCTCCAAACCTTCCTTAGTTGCTTCCCCAGAAACATCACGAAATAGAGGACGGGGGTGATGATCATATTCGGGGAACTCTTCTTCGACCATGGATTTCCCTTTGTCTAATTTGTGTCTCTTGCATGTTTCGGATTTTGGAACGGTGACGGCAATCGGTTCAGGAGATGGTGGAGGTGAGGGTGTGGGTGTCGGAGATTTTGGAGAGCGAGGTTTGTGGCGGGTTGAGCGACGGGCAGAGTTGGGTGGCATGATGGTATATTGGGTATA
The DNA here is from genome assembly GCA_029255685.2 of Silene conica. Taxonomy (NCBI): domain Eukaryota; kingdom Viridiplantae; phylum Streptophyta; class Magnoliopsida; order Caryophyllales; family Caryophyllaceae; genus Silene; species Silene conica. Next base: position 73,280,637 of record CM055318.2, on the reverse strand, counting down.
TGAGGTTAGGTTAGGCTTGATTTTCAGTTTTAATGGTGATTTTAATGGAGAATATTGTTCTTGAATTCTTGTTTTAGTGAAGAAGACGGTTACAGAGAGAATGATAATGGTGAGGTGAGTGATGGAGTTAGTGTAAGAGGGTAGGGGACAGTTATAGGGTTATAGGGTGAGGAGTGTTTGAGTGGTAAAATGAGGTGTCACGTGGGGTAGGTAATAATAGGTGGGGGTAATTAATTTTAGTTGGTACATAATTACTTGTTACGATTTGGTTGTTACGTAAATGATTGACACAAGTTTATAATGAGTTACGTACTTGAGGTACGTAACTATACGTATATATATAATATTAAAATAATATTTTTGGTATTTAATTTATTAATATTTGAATATTATTATTCTGATTTGAGAAGTTGGTTGTGCACGTTCGTATAACATATAGCATGAAATAATCAAAATTCGAGCATTCAATAAAAAATAACATACAGAGGTATGCAGCGGAATATACGGATACAGTCATATAATTCTGTCTTTTTCATAGTTAGTCATTTGGTTATTTTCAGCTCTTAAGATCGATTAGGTGCCACCGATTAAACCAATTTTCAATCGTTCTCTAGCCAAAGGTTTAGTAAAAATATCTGCCCATTGTTTTTCCGTACTACAAAATCCCAACTTAATGTTTTTCTTTTCTACATGGTCATGTAAGAAGTGATGTCTAATCTCTATGTGTTTTGTTCTCAAGTGCTGAGCCGGGTTCTTAGATATTATTATAGCACTCGTATTATCACATAATATAGGTACACATCCCACGTCAATACCATAATCAAGTAATTGTTGTTTTAACCATAGGAGTTGGGAACATACTAGTGCGGCTGCAATATATTCTGCTTCTGCGGTTGACAAGGCGACAGAATTTTGTTTCTTGGATGCCCATGATAAAATACATGGTCCAACGAAGGTCGCAAGTCCAGAAGTATTTTTCCTGTCTAAAGAACAACCTGCATAATCCGCATCTGAATATCCTAATAAGTTAAAATTACAGTCCATAGGATACCATAAATATAATTTTGTTGTTCCGATTAGGTATCTTAGGATTCTCTTAACCACAATCATATGCGATTCTTTTGGTGCAGATTAGAACCGAGCACAGACGCAGACACTAAACATTATATCTGGACGACTTGCAGTAAGATAAAGAAGTGAGCCGATCATACCTCTATAAGTAGTTTCATCTACTGACTTACCGTCTTCGTCTTTGGTGAGCTTCTTATCTGTTACCATTGGAGTAGGCATAGGATGAGAGGATTCCAGTTTGAATTTCTTTATTAACTCCTTGACGTATTTTTGTTGATGTACTTTTATACCCTCGTTCGTTTGTTGAATTTGTAGTCCAAGGAAGAATTTTAATTCTCCTATCATACTCATCTCGAACTCGGATGTCATCAACTCTGAGAAGTATTGGCACAACTTTTTGTTGGTTGAGCCAAATATAATATCGTCAGCGTAGATCTGAACTATTAATAGATCGGAATTCTCGCTTTTCAGAAATAGTGTCTTATCTACTGATCCTCTCTTGAATCCACTTTCCAACAGAAACTTTGATAGTCTGTCGTACCATGCTCGAGGGGCATGTTTCAGCCCGTAGAGAGCTTTGTCCAATTTGTACACATGATCCTTGAGTTTGCTGTCAGGAAATCCAGGAGGTTGTTCGACATAGACTTCCTCCTGAAGATGTCCGTTAAGGAATGCAGTCTTAACACCCATTTGAAATAATTTCATTCCTTTGTGTGCAGCAAATGCTATGAGCAAGCGAATTGCTTCAAGGCGAGCAATAGGAGCGAAGGTTTCGTCATAATCGATCCCTTCCTGTTGATTGTATACTTGAACGACCAATCCTGCTTTATTACGTACGATGACTCCTGAGTCATCTAATTTATTTCTGAATACCCATCTCGTTCCAATTACTGATCTATCTTTTGGACGAGGAACGAGATGTCATACTTTATTCCTTTCAAATTGTTGTAGCTCTTCTTGCATGGCGACTATCCAGTCAGGTTGTGTGAGAGCTTCTTTTATATTTGTAGGTTCAATAGTGGAGAGAAAGGAGTAGAAGGAGCAGAAGTTGTTTAAGCTTCTTCGAGTTTGAACTCCTTCTGTAAGGCTTCCTATGATATTATCCAGAGGGTGAGATCCTTTATGTCTCCAGTTTCTTGATTGATTGTCTTCATTGCTACTGCTTGACTCGGGATTTTGACTTGTTCCCCCTGAATCCAAACTAGGGTTTATAGGAGAGTCAGGTATAACTATGACCTCTTCCCTTTGGTTTTGATTCGAAGTTGTAAGTTTCATTAACTCCAACTCTGGGTTCCAAGTCATTGGTTTGAGAGTTATCTACAGTATCATCAACTGTAGTTTCATCTCCCGCACCGTTTCCTCCCAAGTTAAGTTCATCGTTGATTCTTTGAATTTCGCCTTCATCATTATTTTCTATTTCTGGAGGATATTCCCTTGACAAACGAAAGTCTGGTTCGTCTAGGTTTTCCTCTTCGTCCTGTAAAGGCTTGTCGAAGGCATTATTCTCATCAAAGATAACATGTATACTCTCTTCTATGCATAAGGTACGTTTATTAAAAACTTTATAGGCTTTACTATGATCAGAATATCATATAAAAATCGCCTCATCACTTCTAGGGTCAAATTTGCTTAAACGATTTTTACCATTGTTATGAACGAAGCATTTACTCCAAAACATCTTAGATGTGATATATTAGGTTTGCGACCACGTAAAAGTTCATAAGGTGTCTTTTTGAGGATAGGTCTAATCATAGCACGATTATGAATATAGCAAGCTGTACTAATAGCCTCAGCCCAAAAGTTTCTAGGTAGGCCTCTACAAAGAAGCATTGTTCTAGCCATGTCTTCTAGGGTTCTGTTCATGCGTTCTACTACTCCGTTTTGTTGTGGTGTTCTAGGTGCAGAGAAGTTATGTCCTACACCGTTGGTTTTACAGAACTCAATAAAAGCATGGTTGTCAAATTCAGTTCCATGGTCAGTTCGAATAATTACTAGATTAGATTTTAATTTGTTTTGGACAAGTTTCATGAGACTAACAAATTCATCAAATGTTTCATCTTTAGAGTGAAGAAAGATTGGCCAAACAAATCTAGAGTAATCATCAACTAGAACGAAAACATACCTGGAACCGCCTCTGCTTCTTACCTTCATAGGGCCACAGAGATCCATATGTACTAGTTCAAGAGCTTGGTTAGTACTTACTATTCTTTTTGGTTTGAAGGATGATCTGACATGTTTACATCGTGCACATGTATCGCACATCTTTTCTTGATCAAATTTGATCTTGGGAAGACCTTCCACCAAGTCCCATCTCTTCAATTTGCTAAGAATAGGAGAACTAATATGACCAACTCTCTTATGCCAGAGACATGGATCATCTAACGTAACTTTCATACATGAGAGAGAGTTAGTAGGCATAACGTTTAAATCAATCATATAAACATTTTTCTTTCTATGACCTTCAAGAATAACTTTACTTGTACCTTCCATAATTATACGACAAACATCTGTATGAAAGACAACTTTGTTTCCTTTGTCGCATAACTGGGTTATACTAATTAAGTTATGTTTAAGACCACTTACCAGATATACATCGCTAATAGAGTGAGAAGATGAGATGCCTATCTTACCGACACCTATTACCTTTCCCTTTTGTTGTCTCCGAAGGTGACTTTTCCTCCGTTAAATGGTTTCAAGGTAGTGAATAGGTTGGCGTCGCCTGTCATGTGTCGGGAGCATCCACTGTCGAGGTACCATAGGTTATTTTCTTTAGCGATTATCTGCACAAAATAATTTAAAGACAGGTAGGTTTTAGGTATCCAAGCATACTTGGGTCCTTTAGAGTTAGTGACAATAAAAACATCTTCCTTTTTAACTTAGACTTGTCTTACTAAGAGTCTCTTGGATCTGTGGTAGTTAGGTTTTGTCGATCTAGTGTAAGTCTTTGGGTTTTGTTTCTTATAGGTTGTAGGTTTAGGAATTTGGGTGGTTCTATTTTTCTTTTCTACGTAATCGAAGGACATGTCATAGAACCATCTATGGTCATTATTTCTTTCCTCAACCTTTTCATTACTTTCCTCACTGTCGATGATAGATATGGAATCATTTGGTATACCTATAGATTTTACAAATTTGACTCCAGTTTTGAAGTCGAGTGCGTGTTTTACACAGTTTTCTCGTAGGTGTCCAGTATGACCACAGTAAGTACAAATTAAATATTCAGGCAAGTCTACATACTTTCTTTTTTCTAAAGTCACGTTCATCGGGTTTTTGTTGACATTTAGAATGGTCTCTCCTACCATAGCACTCATGACCTAGACCCATCTTCATGTTGTTATCAGATTGTTCAGTTAGGAAGTTTAGTACGTTAGTACTTCCTTCCCATTTCTCGTGAACCTTACGAGCATGAAGAAGAAGGTCTTTTAAAGAATCTATTTCTTCTATGCAGGAGGAATGGTCAACATTGTTGTGATCTTTCAAGTCTTGAATATCTTTATTAAAATTGGACACGATTTTCGCATGTTCCTTTTTAATTTCGGTTATGTTGAATTCTAGATCCATGATTTTTTGCTCGAGAATTTCAACTTCTTCTTGATGAGTTTCATCTACAACTACTGGTGTAGGTTTACTCTTTAGAAGTTCATTAGACCTTTTTAGATCTGAGGTTATAGCTTCATTGGCTATAACCTTAAATTCAAGCTCTTTAATGTTGAGTTTTAATTTTGAGATTACAGCTTCATTGGCTGTAACTTTAGACTCAAGAATTTTCTTCTCAGACATTACTGTTTCCAATTTAACATTTGTATCAATGTTAACTTTGGATTTCAGTTTCTTAGCTTTGGCCTTTAGAAATTGATTTTCCTCTACAATGTCAAGGATTTGTTCTTTCAACTCGTCCAATTCAAGACTTTGTTCGTGACATTGGTCCAGGGTTTGTTCAAAATAATTAATTAATGCAGACTTAGATAAATTTTTAACTTGACTCTTAAGCTATAAAAAGTTTACCTCTTGGTCTTCATCGTCTGAATCAGATTCTCCGTAGAGGCAAAATTGTGATGATTCATGATCGTCGGAAATTAGATCTAGACTGATATTGCTTAGGCACAGGTTAGCAACTTCTTCTTCCTCTGAGTCTTCGTCATCTTAGGAATCTAATTCTCCCCAGAAAGATGCGAGCATAACCTTCTTGAATTCAGTCTTGGTCTTATCTCGTTTAGATTTGTCTTTGATTTTGTCCCAGCTTGGACAATCTTTGATCATATGGCCTTGTCACCACACTTGAAGCAACCTCGTTTAAAGAAGGTTTGCTTAGAGTCATTCTTTTTCCTGTCATTGGTTTTATTGTTGGATTTGGTAAATCTACCTTTGAAGACTGCCCTTTTAAAGCGTCTTGCGAATAGAACTGTTTCATCTTCCAGTTCAGGTTCGCATTCTTCACTTGTAGATGCTTGTAAGGCAACGTTTTTGCCTTTAGGATGATCATCATCATCTTTGTTTAACATGATCTCATGATCCATTAGAGATCCAATAAGTTCTTGATAAGTCATGGCCGAGAGATCACGGGCTTCTTCGATTGCAGTGACCTTAGGTTGCCATTTTTTGGTAAGGCTTCTAAGGACTTTTCTGACTATGTCCTCGGAATCATACTTCCTACCAAGGTTCCGCAGTTCATTTAGTATGCAAGAGAATCGTGCAGACATGCTATCAATCGATTCATTTTTTTCCATAGTGAAAAGTTCATATCGTTGAATAAGCAAGTCTATGCGATGTTTCTTGACTGCGGAAGTACCTTCATAGGCAAGTTCTAGACCATCCCATATTTCTTTAGCTGAATTACAAAAAAAGCGATTAAATTCAGAAGTAATCATACCGTTTTGATTTTTGAAGTAGACTCATGGCTTTTAAATTTTTTCAGCAATCTTGTAATCAGCTTCCACACAATCACTTTCTGATTTCTCATATGTGGTTCCATTTGCAGAAGCAACCAAGATCTTCCTTGGTCTAGTTTGAATTATCTTCCAGCATTCCCAATCACATCCTTTGACGTAGTGGTCATCATGTTCTTCCACAAGCTATTCTTTTCATCGAAGATGGGACACTTAAGGTGTTTAGAATCCATTAAGAATCAATAGCAGGATCAATCTCAAGCTGTAAGGCTTTCAAGAGCACGAGGCTCTGATACCAATTGAAGAGTCTATTGACCTAGATATACTCAAGAAGGGGGGGTTGAATTGAGTATGCCAACTTTTTCGATTCTTCTTCGATGTATGTTGATGAAGCGTGGTAATAGCAAGTAACAAGTAAGAAAGATAAAGTAAAAGGAGACACAATCTTTTGAAGTGGTTCAGTTTCACAAATCGAAACCTACGTCCACTATTCTCGATTAATAAAATTAGTACCTTCTCCGGATTACAATTTTATCAACCCAACTCGTACAACTTTGATGTTAGTTGTAACTCAATCTAGATACCGTTAAATATCTAGCTACGACACGTACCGTTAAATACTTGCTTACAATGAGTACCGCTAAATACTCGAATCTATCTTAAGTAAATAAGATGAAATCTTCAACAACTTCTTGTGTTCAACGATCTTGAACGTATGAGAATTTTCTTCAAAGCTTGTAGTCTTGATTACGAGATTTGACAATGATTGGCACGGGAAACGAGACGTACGAGAGGTTACGTTCGTTTGTTTCTTGATATGTGTGAGACGTTTGTTTCGTTACTTTTGAACGTGTGATATGGTATCTATATATACTAATTTAGATCTAGGTTGAATCCTAGATAGTTTAGGAATATTACTTTGTCTAGAATACTTTGTCTAGAGGTAATATTTAAAACTTAATCTTATTTGTTTTAGGAAAGGTTTCTAATAAGATATTACTAATTTAAGATATAAGATTATGTTTCCAAAATCTACTTGATTTAGGAAACAACTTATATCATAAAATATAGTATCCTACTTTAAATCGATTCCTAATCTTTGTCAAGATATAATAAAATATATCTTTAATCAAATCCTAGTTTGACTTTAAGTAAATTAAATAAACACATATTATTTATTTAATTTAAATCAAAAAGACAAAGAAAACGTATTAGTAGTCGTGTAGGAAACGTGAGGCATGCTTCCTCGACACGTTTCCCAACGCACGCTTCCCAATGTACGTTTCATAAGACACGTTTTTCGAGACATAGTTCTCGAAGCACGTTTCTCTAGGAATTTAGATTTTGACAATAACGGTTAGAATAAAGTCCTTCGTATATTAGAATTAATATTTATCTCATAAGATAAATATTTTAATTCTAGTTAACCAAAGAATATTTTTATCCTAAAAACCGTTTTAAGATTACTAAATTAATATATGACAATATAACAATAATACGCATAAATCTTCACGCTTTTATTTATTCCACGCAAATCTCATTTTTTCAATAGTTATAGATATGACCTATAACTTAAGAACTCTTTGATTCCGTAATAAGACTTTTATTTTGTAAGTCTTCAAAAAGACTTGATACGAGCTTGATCTTTTTCTTCAATCTACGATTGTATCTATACTTTGCTAGACTTCGATCTTCGCTCTATAATTAACTGTACACTTAAACGCACGATTACACGCATATGTATATAAAATATAATTATCTAGACTTGTCATTATTAAAACATAAAACAATATATTAATATATTACTCAACACATCATATTAAAACAGCATATTTGGGGTCAATATGCTATTTTACAATATGTTGCTTACCTCAACGTATTGGTTATGATATTGTAAAATAGGAAAGTTTTCTTCATTTTATAAAGAAAACTAGTTTAGAACCCGTGCAAACTTGCACGAGTTTGTATAGGTGAAGTTTTACAATTTTATATTATCAATGTAGTAATAAGAGTATATAAAATTATGTAAATGATCTACTTTAGATTAAAATTAAAATATTGCCTAACTGCGTTAACCATAAACTAATTCAATAATAATGCCGCAATCGATTGATCAAAAGAATTTATATATAGTATTTGCCAAAACATGACTCTGGGAAACAAAAGAAAGATTAAGAAAACTAATAGAAAAGATTATGTGTGCTTTAGACCTGTCAAAATATGACTCGACCCGTAAATCTCGCCCGGCCCGATCCGACCCGACCCGACCCGATTTGATCTGATTTTTCATGGTCAAAGACCCGTAAATCTTGACCCGCAACCCGAAATGACCCGAATCCAAAATAACCTGTTATTTTATGGTTGAAATTCGAATCGACCCGTTCGACCCGATGATTTGAAGATAAATTAGGAATATTATTGAAATATTAATATTTTTATAGTATATTTGAAATAATAAATACGTAATTTATTTTCGCAGTACAGTTTTTATTCAATACAGTACGTTTTACCCATAATCTTCCATTTGCATACCCTTTAACAAAAAAAACAACTTTTTCATTTCAATTGCTAATCCGATAGCCTCCAAAGTCCAGAGTAAACAATTTATTTACCCATGGATGAAATTTGGAGGCTGGCTTAGAGATGGTCGGCCATGCAAAGGGCAGCGTGTGTGTAGTGTGAAGGGGGTCATGGAAGAGGGGGAAGGCGTGGGAGAGGTATGGGAGGGACGTCGCCGACGATATCAGGGGATGACGAGGTGGCGCCGATGATGAGGTGGCGAGGGTTCAGGTGGTGGTTGTGGAGGGTGGAAGGTATCGTCGTCTGAGGTTACGTTGGGTTGGGTTGGTGAATTAGGGATCTACGTCATCGGCGTGGGCCAGAGTCATCGATGATGAGAAGGTGAAGAAGAAGGGCGGTTGCGTGAAGAGGTGTTCGGAGGGTGGTCAATTATGGTGGTGGCAGGTGGTTAACAGTGGTGGTGGTGGTTACTTTTGTTTTTTTCTATTTCTATTTATTTTTCTTTTCGATGTAGTACACAATATATTTGTGAGATAAGGGAGAAATGGGGAGGATAAAATTGTCAAACATGTACTACGACGAGTAAAATATGTACTGCGAAAAAATCAACACCCAATAAATATAATCTTAATTTTGTAATTAAAATATTAATTTAAAAGTCAATTTTATATAACTTTTAAACCATGTATTACATTTTTTAAGACCGTCTTACATTTTTTAAATATCCGTTTTTAGCATTAACATTATCCTACTATTTAAGACCGTCTTAATTTAAGTCGACTCTCACAACAAATTATAATAGAGGGAAACGGAAAAAGGGTTGTAAAATGTCTTAAGTTAAGACGATATTAAGCAAGACATACTATCAATGCAAAAAGTAATTTCCATTTTTTTTACCTTAAAAAGTAAAATTTTCATGTCATTTGTCGATCCAATTTAATACAAAATATTTAAAAAGAAAATCACAATATTTGCCAGAAATATGTAGCCATTAAGAAAAAGTATGGTACGTAATTAGCTTATACTATAGTCAATGAATTTAATGAACACCAAAAGAAATTTTATACAGTAAACTATGTGATTGATGAGTCATATTTATATATACTTTAATGCCTCCTCTTAGCATCTTTTGTTACGGTTCTGTGATTAGAATTAGTATTTACTTCCTCCATTCATATCCAACCTACATATATTCCTTTTTCATTCATTCATATCCACTCTACCACTTTCCTAAAAAAGAAAACAAAATGACTAAATTACCCTTATGGAAACCATTTATCTACATAAAATGCCACTTCATGGCCCACCTATAATCCACCATCACACATTTAAATTAATAAAAAAATATCTTACACACTTCCAAATGTACCTTTAATAGTTTTTTAATATCTTTCTTAATATTTGTGCAAAAAGCATATATGCGCTTTGGAAATGAACGGAGGAAGTATATGTCACTCTTAGTAGAATATCGATACTTTTGTATGTATTTCTGTGTTTAAATACAGAATGCATGCATTTGTGGAACACAAGAGTGATATATAGCACCATGAAATCAACAAGACAAGGCACAAGAAGATATTCAAGAACTAAGGAAGAATAAAGGATAAGAATTGAAGCTAGGGGAGCGAAAGAACAACTCCATATAACTAGTACCTAGTTAAGGGCCATATCTCAGGCTATAAAATTGATAATCAAGAGATTCCAATTGGAGGTGAACCTTTTAGCTTTCCAACGCCGTAAAAATCGCTTGATTCTGACAAGTAACGAAGAAATGGCGGATGTTTGAACTTCAGTGCGCAAAGCAGGAATTACGCGCTGAGAGGTCCCTCGATCGAGGAACCTTTTCTCAGGAACACGCAGCTATGACAATAGGTCCCTCGATCGAGTACACCTTGTCCTCGATCGAGGAACCTTTCAGAGTTTCAGCGACGGGTTTCTTTCCGGAAACCTTCCAAAATCATTCCTTATGTTTTATTATATAAGGAGTCGTGCCGTTTGAGTCTTTTATGCTTTTTTCTACCCTAATTTCAGTCCTCTTTCTTTCTTTTACTCTTGTTTTACAAACCCTCAAATTAAATTAGTTTTTATTTTTATGCATCGGATCTTGCCTTCAATTACGGTATTATTTTTAATCTTTCTTTATTTCTTTTTTTCAATTAAGTTCTTGTTATTCCTTTATACCTTTAATTATGTTATCAATCGTTTTCCCTCTTTTCTTTGTTGTTGTTGTCGTTGTTGTTATCATGCTTAGCTAATTTATTTGTCTAGGGTGAAAAGGGATCTAGGTGATTAGAAAGGGGAATTAAACTTTAATGATCTTTAATTGTTAAACTGCTTATTATTATTGTTCTATTGTTGTTTTAAATCTGATTAGTTAATTACTGGCCAGGATTAGTTAATTAGTCTCACAAATTAGTCTTAAATCCGACCGTAGATTACGACTAAGATAGGCCACGGCAATTGAATAGATTGACCTAATTATAGCGACCACATGTTAGGTTTAGATCTAAAGATTATTTGAATACCGATCGTACATATGATCTTAAATAATAATTTTGCCCAATTGAATTAGTTAAAATCCCATTCTTCTGGATAATTGCCTATGTGAACTTGATCCCTAGATCTTTCTTAATACTTGTTTACATCTTTATTTACTTACCTTGCAACTTTTTGATTAGAAAACAAAAACAATCAAACAACCAAACTTGTGACCCCTTAAGACGGATATAAATATTAACAAACTAAATTAATCACCGTCTCTCTGTGGATACGATACCCTACTTACCTCTAACTATTTGTTAGTAGTAATCTAGGATTACTTTGATATAGGTGATACGACTTTAGCCTTGTCAGTGATATTATATTACAAAGTATAAAATTTATTAAAAGCTTGGCATGCATTAGATTATGCATCTGATGTACTACTATCAGTTGTAGACTTGTAGTTATATAGTTTCTGAATTTTATAATAAGATTTTCGAGTTTTGTTTTAAAGATGGTGAATTTTATTATAAAGTATTTAAATGTGTTATTTAAACATTTTGCTCAAAAAATTACAATACATCTCAAAAACATTACATATAAGCTCAGTAAAATTTGCGTTTGGATGGAATTTTTTAAAAATATAACTTATAAACTTCAAAAAACTCAAAAATACATATAAGCTCAGTTAAAAATTAAAAATTAAAAATTAAAAGTTAGGTCCTTTTTTTCGAAATAGAATGGCAAAATCATTTTAAAACCTACAATTCACATTTATCTTTTTTATATCTTGAAACTAAATGATAAAAATAAAAATATTAATTAATTTCGTTGATAAAAGTTCTGATGAATAAATACCTAGAAAAAATTTACACCTTGTGAAAAGTATAACATGATATATGGTTAATATTAGTATAAATCAACTTAGCGATGCAAAAAACTTATTACATCAAAATTCAACTATAATAAAAAATTTATAGCAGAAATTGTTGTATGACTAACTGAAGATTATGACATTAAAAGTTAAAGAATTTATATTTTGGGAAAATATAATTTTGAAGAATAATAGGTTAGTTTGTTTAAGAAGATAATAATCTAAAATGGCAATTTTGAAAATAAATATTTGTATGCATGATTAGGGTTTGGATTAGGCGGGAAAAAAATTAACCATAGCGTGACACGTGTTAAGTTTAATGAGTAGTGGCCGGTTCTTCTTTTATACTTATATATAGATATATAGATATAGATTAACAATAATATACTAATCTTAATCTGCCAATAACCAAACACTCAAATTAATTCTGCTACTTATAATATTCTAGTCAAACCTTCTATTAAAATTTGTCATTTATAATCCGTCATTGCAATCTGCTTATGTTAAAATTAATCCGTTATTTACCAAACATGGCCTAACTCTAAAAAGGATATAAGATCGACTGACCATATAACCTTAAATAACGTAATAGCTTTGTCAACGAATTAAATCTCACCCCGGATAACTGACTTAGTGAACCCAATCCCTATACCTTCTTTAATATTTGAATTCATCTTTTATTTACACCGTTTTTAGTTTATTAGAATTAATCCAATCAAAACCAAATCAAATTGTTACCTTTAGACATTATAAATACTTGCAAACTAAATTATAACCTCTCATTGTGGATATGATATCTGACTTACCTTTGATTAGGGTAATACGACTTTAGCTTTATCACTGCCCCCTCCCATATTGAGAACCCTAAGTCCCCTAAAAAGGCAAATGTCAATGAAGTTCAACCAAAGGCCATAGAGTCAATTATTTCCCTTTGTATCCTGACATTCAAGTCACCAAGTACACCCTCACTCCTACCTCCCCTGCTTAAGTCAACCCCACGACCCTCCTCTGCTTGACTCTTGGATAGTGGTGCTTCACACCATGTAACCTTCGACCTCGATAACCTATCTCTTCACTCTCCATATGACGATGCTTCACAATCAATGTTATTTAAGTAAATTCATTATTTTTGAGGATGCTTATTCTCCTATTATTTGTATAATCAAAAGTTAATAAATTAAAAGTTAATAAATTATTTTACGTATAATTCTTTCATATGTTTTACTTTAAGACATTAATTTGTAGAATGTTCATTATAATCTTCACATATAAATTGATTTTATTTTCTAATTCCGATACACAACTTTTTATTAACTATTTATAAGGTTTCAATTATAAAATGTAAATCTTTTAATTTTTAAAAATCATTTTACAAAATGTTTTTCCATTATTTTCTAATTTTGATTTTATTTTTTTTGAAATGTCCATTATAACCTCTTATCATCCTTTTATTTAAACACTAAAACTTGAGAGAGACGGTCTTTCAATAAATTATTGAGAGACCATTCTTTTGTACCATTTTATTTGTATTTCGTGATCCTTTGTCATTGATTGTACCATAGTATTTCATACCTATTTACAATGGTCTAGAGGAAGAGCGTCTTATAAACGGAATTACTTTTTCACATACGGATTTTACTCTTTCACATACACTTTTTCATTAAATTTTGTTTTATACCCTTTTCTAAACCTGAGCAAAAAGTCATCTTCCTAAAATCAAATCTAATTACACAGAACAATGAATCCTAATTTTTCAATTAACGAAATTAATATATTTTGTTGTAATTATTAGAAGTTATCAATTAGTCAAATTAATTTGTGTAGTCCCTTACCAATTAATTCAAAAGAAATTCGTCTAATATAGTATTGAATCATTATTTTGGGATTAAACTCAAACCCTATTTTACATGAATCAAATCAATTACTCGATAATAAATTTCGGCTGCATTGTTTTAGCGTTGAAAGAAGAAGTGGATTAGTATTAGGATATTACAATCTCATCAATTAGTGATTTAGTGTTGGGCGGTGGGTAAGTTTTCGTAAAATGAGTGTTAAGAATTGTATGATGCCATTATACAGTCTAACATACATGAATTTGTACGAGGTTAAAAATTTCGAAGATGATAAATTAGGTGCAAAATTCCTCAAAAGCAGCAACACTTCATTTTATCTACACCGCTTATATTCGAAGCATGATTTGTAGGAGTAAAAGTCGGGCGGAGTTTGTTGTTGGAGAAGGGGTGATGAGAGTTTGGGAGGGGGTAAAGAAAAGGGGTGGAAAAACTAGAGAAGGAAAAAAAGTGATAAGGATAAAATTGTAAAAATCGTATGTAAAAGAGTAAAATTTGTATGTGAAAAAACACTTCCTTGTAAAAGAGTTACCGCGACTATTGATAATCTAATACGAAATAAATAAATGAAGTTAAAGATTTTTAAATAAAAAATATACGTAGGTTAAAGATGTGTAGATCAAACGGCAGACGCAAAGGCAACGGTAACAAAAATTAAAAAACAAAAGAGTTGGAAAAAGCCCACAAAACAAAACCTCCCTCAAAATTCAAATCATCTCTCACTGTCACCAACCATACTTAGAGACTTGAGAGAGTTGTACTATAAATTTACTCATTCTCCATCCCACTCTTTCATTCATTTCTGCATTTCTCCGATCATCGCCGCTATATCTTCTCTTTCTAGGGTTTCTAATTTCTCCAAACCATGTCGCTTAGGCCTAACGCTAGGGTAGAGGCTCGCCGCAGCACTTACAAGGTCGCTGTTGACGCCGATGAAGGACGGAGGCGGAGAGAGGATAATATGGTTGAGATTCGCAGAAACCGTCGCGAAGAAAACTTGCAGAAGAAGCGTCGTGAAGGTCTTCAAGGTTCTGCCGCCGCCGCTGCCGCTGCCACCACCGCTTTTGACAAGAAGGTACTTCATTCTTACTCTTTCATTCTTTTGTTTGTTGCAGATTTTTAGGATTATTTTGTTAATTGTTAGTTTGTTAGTGTTTAAATTTTGTTGATTTTTTTTTTTGTTTTAGGATTGTTCTGGATGATTGTTTGTTAGTTCTGATAATTAGCTGATTGATTGATTATGGTTTGATTTTGGTGGTTTATTGTGGTTTAAGATTGTCTAGATGATTGTTAGTTCTATGATTAGTTTGTTTGAGTTTGATTTCGGCGATTTATTATTATTTAGGATTTTTTGGTGATAATTGCTTCTGTAATCTGTAATTGTCTAGTTTTGGTGCTTTATTGTGGTTTAGGACTGTTCGGATGATTGTTAGTTATCTGTTAAGATTGTTCGATCTCGGAGCTTTTTTTTTAGTTTAGGATTATTTTGATTGAGAGGATTAGCTCTGCAATCATTTTAATTGACTGCTGCTAGGTGGGGTTTTAGATTGGTGGTCTAATCTTGTAAAATTGTCTGGATGATTGTTAGTTCAGTGATTATTTTGTTTTGTTGTTTGTTAGGGTTTGATTTCGGTGCGTTATATTTGTTTGAGGATTGTTTGGATGATTGATAGGGTTTCTGTGATGAATTTTGCAGATAGATAACATCCAACAGATGGTTGCTGGTATTTATTCTGATGATCCAGCTTCGCAACTAGAGTTTACTTCTCACTTCCGCAAACTGCTCTCCATAGGTTTGCTTCTGCCATTTTTTTGTACTATAATATTATATGTGAAGCTATTTAGTGCTGTTCAAGTATTATATGGAGCATTTTTGAACGGATAAGCTTACGATGATCTTTAGTTCTGCGAGAATGAATAGAGTTTGAAAAATGGAATATGTGTTGACAGTGTGAGGACGACATGATTTCTATCATGTTTGATTTCTTGTGTTTGTATTGGTTTATTGCAATAATCTGTTAAATTTGGATTGGTCAAACTAACCGGGAAATAGATTGTTTTTGTTATTTTAAAATTAATTTGATTGACCTAATAGTTTGCGTGATTGATGATTTCTTTGCTTCTTGAAGTTTGTTTACCCTGCTCGATACACACTTTCATTTGGATACTTGGATAGGGTTTAGTTTGTTTGACTTTGACGCGGTTTATATGATTGGTTGGTTTCTTAATTTGTTGATTTGATCAAAGGCAAACATGGGGTAGAGATTATCTATTTTATGCTAATAATATTAATTTTGGTTGTATAATGAATTATTTATCTATCATTATCATTCTTCTTTATGAATTGGTATTTGCCGCCTTAGACTGATCTTTCATATGGTATCAAGTGCTGATGATGAATGTATTAATTTTTCAACTTTAGAGTAATTCTGTTGATGAAAATATGCCTTGTTTTTACATCAAATTAATTCATGCTTTATTGATCATTTTAAACTGATATTAATATTGAATTCGTGAGAACTGCTCATATTCTTATATGAATTGCTTCTCTTACAGAACGCAATCCTCCAATTGAGGAAGTTGTTCAATCTGGAGTTGTTCCTCGTCTTGTTGATTTTTTGAGCAGAGATGATTACCCTCAACTTCAGGTTTGTTTTCTTGACCACTGCTGCTAGATTCCTGTGATTGAAGAATTCAATGACAAATCCACTGATTACTTGCTCTGTTCAGTTTGAGGCAGCTTGGGCGCTTACAAACATTGCTTCTGGGACATCTGAGAACACCCAGACGGTCATTAATCATGGAGCTGTACCTCATTTTGTCAAGCTTCTTAGTTCACCAAGTGACGATGTTCGTGAGCAGGTATGGTTTAATGCTTGTTGGCTTGTTGCGTACATACCGTCCTACATTACAAAATATTAAAAGCATATCATAATCCTCTAGACACTAGACTATGGGGGCTATGACGTGTAGTGAACCATGAAATTTAAGCATATCATAGATATGGCAAACTAACCACTACCTAGTTTGCAGTTGTGCTTATTACTGTGTTTACTAATTACTTCGTACTTGATTATCTAGATGTTGTTTTGTGCTTGACTAGTTTCGCTGTCACTTCAGGCGGTCTGGGCGTTGGGTAATACTGCTGGGGATTCACCAAAATGCCGTGATCTTGTCCTTTCGCAAGGTGCATTACTGCCGTTATTGGCTCTGTTCAATGAGCAGGCCAAACTATCTATGTTGCGAAATGCCACATGGACCTTGTCGAATTTCTGCAGAGGCAAGCCACAACCATTATTTGAACAGGTTTCCCGTTTCCCTCTTAAGCTTGTTCTGGGGTGAATCTCCATTTTGTTTCTTCATTGTGAAATGATTGATAGAACTAACCTTTTTTATGTTTAAACTGTATTTTGCAGACAAGTCCTGCTCTGCCAGTCCTTGAGCGGCTTATCCATTCAAATGATGACGAAATCCTTACAGATGCTTGCTGGGCATTGTCATATCTCTCTGACGGTCCTAATGACAAGATCCAGTCTGTAATTGAGGCCAATGTTGTACCTCGACTGGTCGAGCTTTTACTGTAAGTGTGACATTACGCTTTCGTGTTGCGTTTTATTTTGTGTGTTGAACCTCATTGTCTTACCACGCTGTTGAACTTGCAGTCATCCTTCTCCATCCGTACTTATACCCGCTCTTCGAACAGTTGGAAACATTGTCACTGGTGATGACATCCAGACTCAGGTAGTGCTCCGTCCGCTTTTCTATTTTACTATTGTTGTTTGGCTCACATCCACTATATTTATTGTTCAAGATTCTTTTGACATTTCTTTTGCCTTTCCTTCAAATGGCAACATTCATTAAACTTCCCCTTTTCTGAATGTGTCATCTCCAGTGTCTCATTGATCATCAGTCACTTCCTCGCCTCTTCAATTTACTGACACAAAATCACAAGAAAAGCATAAAGAAAGAAGCCTGCTGGACCATTTCAAACATCACTGCTGGGACTAAGGATCAGATACAGGCAAGCAGTTTTCTGATGAATTACATTCCCTTGTACATCAACAGACAAGTTCCTCCTTCCTCATCTTTCTCCTTTTTGGTTGTGCAAACTCATGACACACTGTTCGTTTCCCTGGAAAAATTGCAGGCTGTTATTTCTGCTGGGATAGTAGGTCCTATTGTCCAACTGCTGCAAGACGGAGAGTTTGAAATTAAGAAAGAAGCTGCTTGGGCTATTTCAAATGCTACTTCAGGAGGCTCGCACGACCAAATTAAGTATGCTGTTCTCATTTTTATTGTTAACAGATATTCCCTCGACCCATTTTGCTGTCTCGTTAGATTTTGTTGGTTAAAAGTCTTGACGAATTGTTTTCACATAATAGACAATAGCTACTTATTTATTTCTAAAAATTATGATATTGAAACAACAATTTTTAAATGTCATATATTTAAAAAAATAATGGTCTACGTTATATAGACTGACCAACGAAGTCGTTAATGGATTCTGCCAGTGACAACAGCTAAAACGTGTCTCTCCCATTCAGGTTCTTGGTAAGCCAGGGATGTATCAAGCCACTATGTGATTTGCTGGCTTGCCCTGATCCAAGGATTGTTACAGTCTGCTTGGAAGGTCTTGAGAATATACTGAAGGTTGGGGACGCTGAAAAGAATCTCGGAACCACTGGAGATGTGAATTTATTTGCTTCAGCAATTGAAGAAGCTGATGGTTTAGAGAAGATTGAGAACTTACAGAGTCATGACAACAATGAGATCTATGAGAAGTCCGTTAAATTGCTGGAGACATACTGGATTGAAGACGACGAAGAGGAAGCATTGCCTTCAACTGATGCCTCTCAAAATGGGTTTCAACTTGGAGGAGATGTTCCCCAAGGTGGATTCAAGTTTGGCTAAGGTACATACACCAACTGATACTGTGTTTTACGGTCTTTGACTTTTAGAGAGTCAAAGTCTTGCTATTGGGGTGTTACGGATGTTAGTCATGTAACGTAAGAGGTTCTGAGTTATGGTGTTATTTTGAAGCTATCAGGTATCGTGGATTACTAGATCTTTTTAGGTTGAAATAAGTAAATAAGTAAACAACATGCAAAATTCCTAAGTGGCTGAAATCTTATTTATTTTTACATTAATTGTTTCGATTTAAGTGTTGGATATCATAAAAGCAACTTTTGAAGCCAAGGAGTGTCTTTATCTATCAGTAACATGTGCTTAATACCAACTTACAGGATCTGCAGTTGATGTCAAGTGTGAAGGTCGAGTGAAGTTCCCAAGTCCGAAGGTCGTGTTGTTGATGTCAAGGTTGCCGTTGGTCTATTCGGGTACGCTGTCAGCCATAACTGGGATGCTCGCTAAGCACCTCAATGAGTCAATGAGTCAATGATTGTAACTGTAACAATCCACCGCCTGTAATCATTCTTTCCAGCGTCGTCTGTCAGTTCAACACAGAAATGTAGTCAATAGAGTCCTACAAAATCATGCCTTTTTTTTAGAGTCCGAGGTTAAACGGATGTCGCAAATATACTATATGGTCTTCTATACATGATTTAAGTTTTGGTCAATTGCATGAGAAACCCTCATCTTGAGGATATATGCATGCTGAAGGATGTGAGTGTCTGTCTGTTATTGAGTCTTTGTACCGTCTCCTTTACTTAATGAAAGCACGATTTACTATGCTGCTCAAATCTCTTATTTTTCCATTAAGTTGGATATGTTTACTGATTATATTTACTTAAAATTTCAGTTTATCGAGTTTTATATTGTATGTTGGTTGATCTCACTTATAACAATGAGGGTGTGTTTGGTTTGAGGGATTTGGAGGGAAAGGGAGGGGAGGGAATTGAAAAGATGTGAAATTCATTGTTTGGTTAGGGAAATGGTGGTGGACGGATTTAGAGGGAAGGGAAAAAAAATCCCTCAATTTCCTGTTTTCCCTTCTGCCAGCCAATTTATTTTCTCTTCAACAAAGGCAAGATTTGGAGAGAAAATCACATACTCCATTCTCCCTCCCCTTCTCTCCCTTTCTTTTCCCTCCTTGCCCTCCATTTTCTCTCCTTTTTTGCTATCCAAACACACCCTAAGTCTTCCTTGTGACGGTCAAATACTAGCCAAATTGGTAAATAAGACAAAACAGAATGTTACTCCCAATGCACTTAGCCTTTGTCCGTCACAAATGAGAATTTGTGCACTTATAAAATTGTCTCATAAGTGGCCGTTTTCAGAATTGATTACACTTCAGGGGAAAACGCGGGTTTACACTACAATAGCGCGGAGATTTATCTTATTGAAGAGTGTCACCTGTCACTCCTAAAAGTTTAGGATGGCGACTTAACCAAGTTTTTTGGCAGATGTAAAAAAAGTTTTTATACAGATGACATTTGACTCATTTTGTTAAGTGCATTTATTTTAGTAATATTGTAAACTAAGACAACAAAGTAGACTGCCACCAAGTTGCTTACTTGCCTGTTGCATTCCACCCAAGAAACTGTGAGCTCAAATGTGTTAAAGGAAATGATGATAATGATGATAAATTGCCAACACCCAATATCCGTTAAGTGTTAAATGACAACATTACCCTTATCTCCTGCACATCGAAAATGACTTATGAGAGGTACGAGAGGGCATTTCCTTGGTTCCGGGTCAGGGGTAGGGTCGGAAGCTCGTGACAATGTTATTGTAGCTTGATTGATGTTGTCCTGCATTAAACTTGTCCTGGCTTATACCTTACTCAAAAGACAACTTGAGTGAGCTTCGTTGAACATTATACACCTTTTGTTTGTTTTATCATCATTATTATGAACTAGTCCTCCTCCTTTTCTTCAACCATTCCTGTCCATACCTTCAATATATAAAAATATCTCACATTACTTGCAATGTCTTTGTAATAATAATAATAATAACTAAACTAAAATGAAGAACCAACAACAATACCCTGTCGGCGAGGGAGATGATGATTCCAGCAATTCGGAGTCCGACTGTCACTGGTGGCGGGGAAGCGCTACCAGTGAAGAATTGTCCACATTGAAGATCAATTGTGTTGCTGATGTGGGTGAGTTGACTCCAAGGCTTAAGGTGATGAGGGAATTGGAGAGGTTAGCTATGGTGGCACCTGATGGACTAGACGATCTTCGACATAGGCTCGTGGCGTATAGAGCTGGCGACTTGTGGGTCCCGGTTGGAGGGGTTTCGAAGGAGGGGATGAACATCCCTCCTCAAGTGACAATTCTGTTAGTTGGTTTTGCTGGTGCTGGGAAGAGCTCTCTGGTCAATCTTATGTATAGTGTGCTTGGAAGAGCTGGGATCATACCCTTTGCTCAGACATCAGGTAAATGATTATATACATAAGACTAGTTAAAAAAAAACCTTCACGAATGTATACGGATTTATGTCGGTCTAATATGCGAGACAGTCTCGCGCAAAATTTGTCATGAGATGTTAACTAGCGTAGTTGGTGAAGTCATGAGAGGTGGTGCTCATGACCTGGGTTTAAATCCCGTGTGTGGCTCCTTTTTCACCAAAGAAAAACACATAGGGAGTAAATAAAGGTGGATGAATGCATGTTATAGAGCTCTTTGTATGAATGGTGTTAGTTCCGATTTAATATCGTGGATTATCAGATGGTAATGAAAAGTTGACGGTTTAATTTTGTTGATTCAACTAATGTAGGGAGTTCATCGACTTCTGGGTCGACAACAATGGTGTTAGAGGAACACAATGTTACAAGGTCAATGAGGGCTGGATTCTGCGTGTATGATTCCAGGGGTTTTGAGTACGATGATCAGCATAGCGATAACCTCAGTGAGCTGTCAGAATGGACCGGCAGTGGAATGAGACACAACCAAGTGTGCCGGAGAACAGGGGATGGGCCAGACGACTATGTGAATGTCGGTTCGTCTTCCAAGTTTGTTAAGAGACAAGTGAACTGTGCTATGGTAGTTGCTAACATGGCAGAGATTTACGAGGATATAAAGAAAAATGGTGGATTTAAGCTTTTGGAGGCAACCAAAGAAGTGTTCAGCTACCAGGGTTTGAAGAGAGGAAGTAAGTTTTCCTTGTTACATGCTTATTTGCATAAGCATCTTTTCGTCTCGCTTAAGTTAAAGATTTTATGTTCTTTGATTTTCGAGTCTGACATAAAAACACAGAGTAATGAAACAAAATGGCACAATTTTTATTGTGAGTCGTCTCACTCGTCTGAAAACAGTCTTGACAGCTTTACACAAGGGCAAGATCGGCGCAGATTTAAAATGCAGTACCTTAGATTAACAGAAACTTCTGAAACATTTGAACAATGTAGTTTGAAGTTTGAACAAAGATTGTAGTCTAAATTACAGTGTTCATATTTTCACAGATCAGAACCCGATATTGATTCTAACACACGGGGACAAGCTGGAAGCATCGGAAAGAATCAATGCTCGGACTAAAATCTGTGAATACCTGGGAGTATCAGAAACAAGTGGTGTATATGACATAGTTTGCATGACTGAACACGGTGTTGCGCCTGAAGAATGCGACCCTGTAACATCATACGCCTTAACCGAGGCTGTTTACAGGGCACTGCTAATCTCAGACATGAGCCATCCTCCTAAGCTCAACCTCAAAGACCTAGCAATCTACTGGCTCACTTGGTTGCTTTACTGGATTGGTGTTTTCTTGGCCTTCGTTTCAAAGATTTTCCCCGGTCCAAACCAGAAATTTAATCGAATGAAGTGATGTTGTCGATTGATGATTGGTTTATGTCGGGTTTGTCAAGTGTTTGACTTTTTTTTTCCGTTAATCTAAATTCAGGTCGAGTAGGACTAAAGAGAAAGCTATGGCGTTATAGACTTATATAGCTCTCCGTCCTAAGTTTGAACACCGATGCAGTCGAAGGGAATCATATTCGAGAGGCGTTGTTATGGTGAAGTGTTGTCTTTTAACATTATGTTTGTAAGATTTCTAATGTTAGTGTTCGATCTTTAGGCGAAGACTGGAAGTTCAGATGTATGCAGCAGCAACTTCATCCTTGTTGAAAGATCATCTCAAAGATTGTGTAGCTTTTGAACTAATAATCTGTGTTAATGTTTAAATATTTACTCGCTTTATACTCGTCATTTTTACATTTGTTCAGATTGACACTATATTAAACGAACGTATAGAAATAAATCGATAGCGATAATCTAAATAAAACTAAATTTAGCAAAGACAAAATAACTAGACGAGAAACATGTCAAGTCTCGAAATCATATTAATTACAATGCTCCTCAGCCACATTTTTCCACCACTTCAAAACGAAAAACAACTCCTTATTCGGAATATTTTTGCTTTTTTTTTGACAACGATGATCAAATGAAGCTAAGAAGTAAGAACAACCATTTTCTGATTACTCTCATATAAAGATTCAAAATTTATATGTTTACGATTGGTAGGATACAAATCCATGTTCCACATCGGCAGTTTAAAGGTAAGCATCGTCTTTACAACTGTCCTGAAAATATAACAGTACGAGGCCTTTTAAGAAGGAGCCCAATAATAAATTCGTGAGGGCTTGGCCCAAAGCGGACAATGTCCTACTATTATGGACAGTGGACACCGACGCAATAGAGGCTCGACACGAGGTATTCACGCTTTCGCACAAATACATGATCAGTATTTGTTAGTGGCCATTTAGGTAGCACGGACACTTCTCGTAATCAGTTGCACCGTGTCTGACACCAATACTCCACGGACACACGCCAAAACATGTCGGACACCTATAAAGCCGTGTCTAACTTTTTACATTTATTTGGGCACGTGTCCGACGCGTGTCCATGGTATTTGAGCCGTGCCCATCGCGTGTCCACAGTATTTCGTCATCATTTGGGGTAAATGATGTTCTTTAGACGAGAAATGCGCTATCGAAAGAGAGTAATTAGAATATTGGTTCCGATGAGAAATAAAAATGAGTTATTAAGGGCAAGTTTTAAACTTATTTAAAATTAATATCAAATATTTTACAAAAATAAAATCAAACGTTTATAACTATTAAAATTTATATTTTATAAAATTTAAATAACGTGTCTCGTCCTATATTTCATGACATGTCGTGTGTCGTGTCTCGTGATTGTGTCGTGTCCGTGTCCGTGTCCGTGTCCGTGTCCGTGTTCGTTTTGGTGCTACCTAGGTGACCATTTTGGCCGTAGTTTATCACATTTTTTTTTGTTTAAGACAGGGATATATTTCTTAAATTCAAAACGGGTCAAGTAATATAAATGAAGATAAAAGTAAAATGTTACTTAATCCGTTTTAATCTTAAAACGAATATATCCGTTTTAAAAGACGCTGATTGACGGATAAGGATTG
This sequence comes from Silene conica, assembly GCA_029255685.2. Lineage (NCBI taxonomy): Eukaryota > Viridiplantae > Streptophyta > Magnoliopsida > Caryophyllales > Caryophyllaceae > Silene > Silene conica. Next base: position 73,256,620 of record CM055318.2, on the reverse strand, counting down.
AATGAGAAAATATTTGAGATAGTGATTTAGTGTGTATGCCAATGGAGAGTGGAGGAGACCAGGTTGTATGGTATAGATTAAGACAAAAATGGCAATTTTTAAAATAAAAGTGTGTCGTTCCATTAACACCACCCAGATATTGTGGCCCGGATTTTGTCTCTCCTTTTCTTCAGTGAGACTAATCGTTTTTCTTTATCATTCTATACTTTTTTTGTTTTCACATTCTTTTTCATTTTATATTTTTCAATGTTCTTCTTATAGAAATTACCTTTTTAAATTTTTCCCATGTTTTACATCATTATTAAATATTTATTGTAGGTAAGGTTGTGTACCGGTCCGAAATCGGACCGGACCGGAACCGGTTTGGATCGGAACTGCAATTGGCAAAAATGATGGACCGAGATCGGACCGAAATATAAAAATTCCGGACCCGTAAAATTCCGGTCCAAGACCGGACCGGACCGGTTGAATCGGAATTTGAATATTATGGGCGGACAAAATTATGGATTGATAAAATTATGTACTGGAATTTGAATATTATGGACTAGTTGGACCGGTTTTAATCGGTTTGGACCAGATTTTAATATATTTTCGAGGAAAAAAAATAGAAAAATATAAAATTTGGTCCAAACCGGTCGGAGACCGAACCGGATTTTTAATTCCGGTTTCGGTCGGGTAGATTTCAGTCCGGTCAGATCCATTTTTCGGGGCCGGACCGGATTTTGCACACCCCTATTTGTAAGAGATATGGCATAGTCACATAGGCAATATAACAAATTACATTGGCGGATAATTATAGTCAATAGTCGGTAAATACATAACCCTCTATTTATAATTGATAAAATAATCTTACAAAAACTGGTAATATCAAATATCTAATTATTTAATTCTTACAAAATTACTTTTCTAATCATTTCTAATATTTCCAAATGCTATTTGAGATACTATATACATAATAGCGAATATATATAACAAATTTACACAATATCCTTCTATACTTTGCTTTCTTCACATTACTAATTTATACCCGTGCATAATTGCACGGATTTACTCATTAATCATTTGTTAGTAAAAAAATTAAGCGATTTTTTTATGCTGATATTATTGATAATTATTGTTTCTTATTTATCGCGTGAGTGGTAATTAGCCTTATAATAAGTTTGGAATCTGGTCACATTAACACACAAATCATTCTCGCATAAAGACTCTCCACTTGTATTCTAACGTATACATGTAGTTGATGTGAATTTATAATTGTTTTTTAGATTTGCTTAGTTAATTGATGATATTATTATATTTTAATCTTTTAGTTTAATAATGGTTTTATCAATGATTTTTTTTAAATAGATACATCTTGATTTGAATGGAGGTTGATTTAATTTTTATGACTTTTTTTTAAATGTTGATTGTAATAATAGTTAACAACTTAGTATAAATCTTACAAATTAAAGGTCTCTTGTATTTTTGAATTTAAACTTATGAGAAATTAATTAAATGGAAATGATTGGAGCAACTAATTAATTCACACAAAGAACATGGGGGCCCTACAAAAATTAAAACATTTTCTCTCTTTAAAAGTTATGGACCAATAGGATTACAAAAAATTCTATTCTTTTTATAATAAAGTAATTTTTATTTTCAATTTTTAATTTTCTTCTTATATAAATTACCTTTTTAATTTCTTTGAAGCTTTTACATCATTAATGTTTATTGCAAGAGATGTGGCATAGGTAATGAATTTGGTGTGACTTGCTCACCTTGTCTCCTAACCATGAGGTTAGGATTTGATTTCTATTTATCGAAATGAAGTAAAATCTTTAGCTAGTCTACCTCTTCGTAGGAGCATTTGCGTCGAAAAATATTTTACTATCTTAAATTACAAATCACTGCAGTATAAAATTTTTGACTACTTAATTCTCAGAAATTTACTTTTCTTATACAATTATTACAAAGCTAAATGCATCGTGTTATATATATAATACTTCCTCCATTCCAATAATTTCTATACATTTGCTTTATTCACGTTTGTTAATACTCGTTTTCCTTTGTTAATATTTTTAGTTATATATCGATAAAAATTATAAAATTTTGATATTTACAATGTACTCGGTAAGACAATTTAAACAAGATTTCACATGACTATCTTTTGATGTCGAATATTCACTCGACTTATAAATAGTACTCAAAGATTGAAATGTATATAATTGATTGGAATGAAGGAAGTATAGAAAATTGTGCTTTTATACGGAGTAATAGTTTTGCGTTTATGTTGCAATGTGATTAATTATCAATTTTTATATGAGACGATCTTTTAATAACGAGTAAAATGAGTTTTAAAAAAAAAACTTTTTGGTACGTAAGTTTTTGAAAAACAAAAATTTCTCATAGAAGACGAATATTATCCTTCATAAACTGAAAACCGATAATATCCTCCTCACAAAATGCAAGTGACACTATCCATGTGATGCTTCATTTTCTCTCACTTGTCCGGTTGTCCCCCACTTGCCTTGCTATAAAAGAGATATTATCCATTTTCAACTTAGAAATAATGCACCTAATCCAAAACCAATCGGATCACTGTCCCATTCTGGTCAGTACCTAATCCAAAACCAATCGAATCAATGTCCCATTCTGGTCAGTACCTAATCCAAAACCAATCAGATCACTGTCCCATTCTGGTCAGTACCACTGGCTTTGCTCCCATTCCGAGAATGCTCCGTCCTTTTCGTTTCCAAGCTTCATGGCTAGGACACGCAAAATTCGATAAATTTGTAAAGAAAACTTGGGATAACAATCAACCCATGTTCCCTTTCATACACAAATTTGCGGATAAACTTTAACAATGGAACCATGAGGTTTTTGGTAATATTTTTGCTTGTAAAAGAAGCTTAGAGCGCAAAATCGAAGGAATCCAAAGGAAGTTGGCTCATAGTGGAACAAATTATCTATTTCAATTCGAGTTGAAGTTAAAACAGTAACTAAATGCGGTTCTTCGGGAGGAAGTACTATTGTGGTTTCAGAAGTCTAGAATGGAAAATATTTGTGATGGGAATCGAAATACTAGGCTTTTTCACTTGAGTACCATTATCCGACGGAGACACAATCGGATTGAGAGTCTATAAGACGCAAAAGGTAATTGGGTGTGGGATTCTACGAAAGTGAAGCTATGATTCTCACTTATTACCAATCTCTATTTGCTGGAGAGGTGTCCCAAATCAACTTGGAGAACATGATTTGTGGCGCATTCCCGAAACTGTCAATGACGGAAAAATCAAATCTGAACAAAGCTTTTTCTATAAACGACATTCGGAGTGCACTGTACCAAATATCACCGTACAAAACCCCCGGACCAGGTGGTTTTCAAGTGCTTTTCTATCAAAATCAATGGGAAGCGATCTATCCGAGTCTCAGCCAGTTGGTATTCCAAGTCCTACACCATAATCATTTCCCATAAGGTTTAGGAGATGCTTTTATATACCTCATACCAAAAAAGGAGCACCCCTCTCCCGTATTTCAGTTTCGGCCGATCGGGTTATGCAACGTTGCGTATAAAATTATCACTAAAATGATTGTTAATCGCCTTAAACCAATTCTACCGAGCTTAATTAGTCCGATGCAAAGCAACTTTGTACCACAACAACAGATAACGGATAATATAATCCTTGTTCAGGAGGTTTTACACTCAATGCGCAATAAGAACGGAAAGACCGGATTTCATGGCGCTCAAGCTGGATCTAGAGAATGCGTATGACAAACTGGAATGGCCTTTTATTGAGCATACGCTAAAAGACATGGATCTGCCGAGCTCGATGGTCGGAACCATAATAAGGTGCATACCAACTTCCAAACTGAACGTTCTATGGAACGGAGAAAGAACTGAGGCTTTTGCCTCTACTCGGGGTATAAGACAAGGTGATCCGTTATCACCGTATATTTTCACTATTTGTATGGAAAAACTCAACCATTTAATTGAAGGTGAACATCGGCAAAAGAGGTGGAAAGGGTTCCCAACTAGTCGGTATGGTCCTGTTCTTGTAGGAATATTTCTCAAATTTCCAATTAAACTATTAATCAAATTAATACCTACAAGTATTATATCAAAAACGAATTGATACAAAAACTATAAATTGAATTAAAAGGACATGGATATAGAAATAACTTTTAGATCTATGAGATAACGGTTTAAGAACAACCTAGTAACCCAAGTTTCAATGTAGAAACTCTCCTTAGATTGCACCCAAGATGACCGAGAAAATTGCCCTTCAAGTTACCACCTTGATTACTATTAATTTTGGAGGCTTTTGTTTTAGGGTTTTTAGTGTTGGGAAATGTGTCCTCAACGATAGTGCGATCACGTAATTAAATCTCATGACAAGAATGCGCAAGGGATGATACGATTATAATTAGTCAACTGACCAACATTAATCGGTAATGATTGGCTAGCTAGAGTTTGACATTACTGTCGTATGACGGTGGTGGTCAGTTAATCCCTTTAGGTCACACCTTTAGGACAATTCCCTTAAATAATAAAGTGATCAAATGTATATTGATACGATTTGATCATATTCCTTAAACATGTATATCGGGAAATCAGAGGTTAAATCTTATTGTAAGATTTATGTTTATAATTGAAACGTATCAATTAATAAACATTATACGATATTTATGAAATGTCGTAATTAGAATGAATCGGGTTGAATATATTACAAAAGTTGTAAATCGTATTGATGATTAATAAAATAACCTTTTTATATTAGTAATTACGAATTACTAGTCAATTTGTTAAATATGATTTATTTAATTTGTAAATGATATTTATTTAATAAATATGCATTTTAAATTAAACTACAATTGTTTTATGATTGTGACACATTGTATGTCACACATGATTATACAATTGTACTAATTGACAATTGTAAAATGGAAGTCCATTCCATAATATGGGTGCCGGTTTTAATAGAGTATTTATGGGTGTGTTTTATGTCTTGAGTACATAATAAAACACAAACATAGAAATAATAACCTTGAGTCACTCTATTATGTTTTGGTAAGACCAAAAAGCACCATTTTGGTGCTTCCAATGGAAGCTCACGGCAAACCCACCAAAATCCTTCAAATGTGCAAATGTTTACTAAGGAATTCATTCTAACCTTTTCCAATTTTTCTAGTGATAGAAAAACCAAGAAAAACCTCAAAAATGATTATATGATAATATCAATATATATGTTTTACTATAAGTGATAGTAATAAGTTTATTATTCAAATTAGATTAAGATAATAAACTAAGTTTAAGGAAACCGATTTAAACACCTAGCTTTTGTTGATTTCGGTTTTAAGGGAGTTGTCTTGGTGCATCTTAGAGGAGGTGTTCTTGTTGAATACTTGGAAGATCATCCTAGCATTCCATTCGGACCGTGAGTAAGGGTTCGAAATCTCTTCTATTTCCGCATTTTAAGCATGCATAAGATCTTATAATAAGTTAATTAAAATGTTAATTAAAGTATTAGTTAAGTATGACTAAAATGGTTAGTTTATGAGTAACTAAAACCTAACAATTGGTATCAGAGCAATAGGTTGTTTGCATGCTTTCCGTTTACGTTTTTACGGAGTTATAGTGATAACAAAATAAAATTTGGTTTTTCGTTTAATATATGATATGCACGAAATATTTAAGCATGAATACCTACTGTTTCTAAAATGTTTTTAAAATATTTGGAATATATTTTGCATATATATTGTTCTTTGGTATTTTTAATTTCGGTTTTATTGATTTTTAATGGTTAAAAATGTTTATTTTTGGGAAAAATAGTTAAAATAAGCTTCTGGCTGATATTTTTCAGTATGTTATTACATGTATATCCTATGTTATGAATATGAATTTTCGTAAATTATGGACTTATAAAACGTGTGATATGAATTTTAAGGGTTAAAATGCAATAAGATGAACAAAAATGGGTTAAAATAGTTATATTATGAATTTGACTATAAAAATTTATGAGTATGTCACATGCAATATTTAAAATGTATGCTAAATTTTCCAGAAATTTATCTCAAATATTGCAATATTATAGATTTTTAATGTAAAAATCGGGTAATTAGTGACATTATTTCGACTTTAATAGTTTAAGTTTGAATTTGGCCATAAAAATTTAACACGATGTCATATATATTATTTCCAGCATGTATAAAAATTTCGAGATTTTTTTCTTATTTTATGCTTGAGAAATAATTTTAAAGGTTAAAATCGTTCGATATATGACGAAAATCGTTAAAATTTGCAATAGTTGTTAAAATGGCCGAAAAATTTAACCTATAATAGTCATATATGATATGTTCATCACGAAAATATTCTTGGGAGCCAAAAGTTTCAGTTTTAATTTAATTTTAATTTGTTAAAAGTTGCATTTAAAATTGAATAAAAAGAGTCATGTAATTAAAAATTTCGGCTCTTGGGCAGTGTGTAATTTAATTTTCTGTCCATTTTATGTTCTTAAGGTGTTTTGGAAAGTGTAAAATTATTATTAGTATTTTATTTGCATTTATGGAGTTAATTATTGTATTTTCCGACTTAAAATGCCCGTTTTACGTATTATTTTCGAAATAATGTTAAAACCGTATAAATACTAATATTTTTAAAGTTCTGAAATTTTAAGAACATTCTGGAATTTTCAAAATTTGAATTTTGAAATTTTCGAAATTTTTATGACTCTTTCGGATTTTTATAATGTTTTTCCCGTAAAACCGAGTAATACCGAACAATATTAAAATATGTTAAGTTAAGTCATGTTCAAAGTTTGAGTAAGACTAAATTTTGAAACCTATATGAGTTAGGATGATTAACTTAAGGATGGATACCGATTCATATAATGCATAGTGTTGTTAAACGTTAAAACACGCGATTCCATAAACCGAGGTATACGATAACTATTTATATTATTGATATTTAAATAGGACGATTTGGCTTAGGATTTGCATGATAGTTCATATTTTTATAAGCATTGCATATTTTAATTATGAATGTCATGATTTTATTTACGTAATTTTGGGAATTATGTGATTTACTTAGTATGGCCTTAGTTTTTAAATCGGTATTTCCCGTAATGTAAGGGGTTACCGATTCGGTTGTAATTTTGTGATCTCGTATCACCCAATTGTAATTTATTTCTATTTTATAATGTATAAAGTAGACTAGAAAAGTTGTAATTTTTGTAAAATCCGGAGTTCCTTGAAGACGGTACCATTCGGAAAGGAGTTCCGACAAAGACGGTGTTTACCTCAAAGTGCGTGCCTCGTGAAGTTCAAGGGACCAAAGGAGTTGGTTTCCGAATTTGTACTTTTATTATTTCTTTTCTAGGAAAGGCCATACTAGGGTTTATTTTATGGTTTTATTTTTGCTTTTTATATGTTTGCATGCATAGCCAAATCGTCATATATCGTCTCATGCATTTTCGATTTAGTCGACCTAGTCATTTATTTTATCGATAATTCACCGACTTAGTTCACTTAAACGGAGATAGATAATAATTTGACTAGATCTCTTACATATAAATATTGAGACTTAGTCTTACCAAAAAGTACGGACCCATGAATCCCTTCTTCACAAGAACGTAGGCTCGGCTATACCGGGGTACTAAAATTGTCACGTTGGGTAAGTGGGGTAATAAGATTACACCTTGAAATTTGGTTGATCTCAACGAAAGTATTCGTAACCGTAGTTGCAATAAGTTCGGGCTAAAGACGATTTTTAGAAAATTGTCGACCGAGAGTTCTAAGGTAGAACCGATTAAAGGGTTAATCCACCAAATTATACCGATACGGGTTGAATCGGCTACACCGTGCCCGGATTAGTATGGGTTTGGGTCTCGGGATTGTTTACTTAATTGGGTAAGAGATCATTAAGTAAATAACTAATTAACTTGTTTAAGTTTTTAGTTTAAATTATGAATTTTAAAATGATATTGTTTTATTTCCTTCTTTTTATTGTAGTTTAATTTTCAACATCATCAATGGCAACCAACGCTCCACCTCTCACTAACGTTTCATGGCTTCGGTCTTTTATGGACCGTTGCAAACTCGATAAGCGTGGTTCCAATTTTAAAGATTGGGATGCGCAATTACTTTTGGCCGCTCAAGGTGACGATAAGAGTCGTTACCTATCCGAAGCCGCTCCTCCCACTCCAACCGCTCGTTCCGCAGTCGGAACTCGTGAGGCCTATGAAGCCCACATGAAAGAGTCCTCCGCTCTTAAAAATGTGCTCATCTTCTCCATGGAGCCGGATCTCCAAAGGAGTATGATTAAGTTGACCACATCTTATGAGATATACACCAAGCTTGCGACCATGTTTTCGCAAACTCCAAGGGTGATCCAATATGAGGCGGCTTCCGCCTTCTTTGACATTACGTTGAAGGAAGGGCAAAAGATAAGCCCTCTTGTGCTCAAACTCGTTTAGCTCGCGGAGACTCTAAAAGCGCAAGACGTTGATGTTCCCGATTCTCTAATTATTGACCGAGTTCTTCACTCGCTCAATAAGGTTAAATCATATGCTCAATTCCGGGTGAATTTTAATATGCGAAACCAAGAGACGACATTGGATGAGTTGCATAAGATGCTCGTCCAAGCCGAAAGGGACATGGGACTTCATGAAAGTTCCAGCAAGGATGTTTTAAACATCGAAAAGAAAGGGAAAACGAGCTTCAAGAAGAATGTCTTCAAAGGCAAGGGCAAGAAAACCTCCAAATCCAAACCTTCTAAAGAGAAGACCTTTTCGAAAGGAACTTCCACCTCATCTTCAAAGGTTGAAGACAAGTGCCGTTATTGCACGAGGTTGGGTCATTGGAAATGGAATTGCCCTAAGTACTTAACCGATCTCAAGCTGGAAAGATTCTTGCAGTGGGTTATAATTCTCGTTTAAACTCATGTTATTTTGTCAACCTTTGTATTTCGATACAAGTTGTTGACTATTACCCCGTTTTAACTGTTTTAAAGGGATACCTTATAAAGATAAGGGCAAGGAAAATGAAGCTTGAAGTTCCTTACTTGGATGGCTACGGTAGCATCCAATTGATCGAAGACTTGAAGAGCTAGGCTCTAATTTTCATATCGTCTTCTTTCATATTTTGCATTTTATGGAACAATTTATTTTCTTGTAAGACAAGGATTAAAATCCTAATACAATGGTTGTAATTTTGGATATTGGTGACTTGGTTTTCAACCCGAGTCACTACTTTTGTTCTTAATCAATGTCTTGATTTCTTAAATAAATTGCATACCTTGTTTAAACATGAATAATGGTGATTTTATCACACAATAAACATTGATACGATCAATTTAATATAATCAAAGTGTTGATTAAAAATGGAGAACTACACCCCATGAGATACTTTCAATCAAAATGAGACAACATTAGTTCATTATAAGATTTTCATTTTAAGTGAAAATGAGAATGTATTCATCACACCTATAAAACTTCAAACATTTATATGCATTGGTTAATCGAAATAGTTATCCTTATACGAATAAAGGTTATTGTTAGAAGGATAGAGTGCTAGAAAATATTTCGCTCGCAAACCAATGATAAAAATAAAGGATCTTGGAGAAGATTCTAGCTACATGGGAGTCTTAAGAAGAGCCCTAAATGATTGAAGAAACTACGAGAGGACACTTAAGAAACTACGGGAGGACACTCGAAGAAAGGTTCTTTATGTTCATTGTTTCAGTAAGAAACCCCGTATGAATTCGGAAGGAATATCGGCTCCTTGAGATAATGATTTTTCTAAGTTTATAAGATAAAAGAGAAGAAATCATCTCAATTCTCTCAATGTAGTTATAAGGAAATTATCATGTCATATTCGTCTCGAGGAAACGAAGACATGAAAAGAGGGTGATGATTGATTGAATGAAAATAGATCACTATAGGGATTGTGATAGTAATAATGATTCAAGTGATAAATAAAGATTTACATGCGAGAAATGAAAGGTTCATTTAAAAGATCGAGTAATATTGATTTTAGTGGGAGCAATGTTCATTAAAAGAATTAAGCCTACCATTTAGAGAGGATGGGTGATTCTTTAAGGTGTAAAGAATAAGAGGTTTTCAATTCTAGATGATCAAATACTTTATATCATAAGATGATGGAGCTTTACGGGAAGTTTTATTATATTGATAATAAAAGGTCGCCCATTAGAAATCAAAATGAATAAAATAGCCAAGATGTTTGAAAATAGTAAGAGTGATGAAATCACTAATAACTACAATATAGATTTAGCACATAAGTGACTAAGATAATTCCGAGTGATTCTTTAATCTCTCTAGTATATCAATACGTCACGAGTTATAAGATAACAGTGGGAGCTTCCCTCAGGAAAAGGAATCTCAAGATCTAGAATGGGTTCTAGATATGTGCTCAAATAAGATCATATTATATGAGATAATATGAGTCGGAAGGAGACCAAATTTGTGAGTTTTGCAATCATGAATAAAAGGTTTATTCGCAAAACACTAATACAAATAGATGATCGTGCATCAAATGCAAAGAAATAGTATTGACTATTTTTGCATGACAATGTCATTTGAGTTATAATTAACTCAAGATAATAGATACTTTGTCAAAATCCAAATGGGTTGTAAGAGACAATATTGAACCCCATAAGTGAACTGGATTGACTTAGTATAGTCCCTAGCCGCTTACATGAGGTGACATCTCAAAGCGACTAGAATGTGAGGCGATTGATGGCAAGTTCAAGTGCCATAGAGTCATATGTGATGACTAGTCGATCACATAGGCAGACTGCAAGAGACACTCTGTCGGGCAAAGTGACCGCTTATAGAGTTCTGGAAATTTTATAATAGCCGGGTTGTGGCGAGAGCTGCTATAGTATTCTTGTGAGTCAATTCTTAGACTAAAGACTACTCTCCCAAGATGGTACAGTTTAGGCATAACCTTGATCCATTCTCTACGACTTTTCGTAACTGGAGTCAAATGGGATTGCTTTGGGTTGTGACTGACTGTGACTGGTTGAAGGAAGTAGTGCGATAGAAATTGTCCACCCCTTGTCAGGGTTGTTCAAATCTCAAGGCCACTCGAGGAGAAGTTAACTGGAAATGCGTGGCCACGCTCGGAAGGTATCTATGGTAGATAATTCCGGTCAAACAGTTATTCTCCAGATCGAGGAAACCACTCATGATATGATCGAATGCAAGTACGACCTGAGAGAGACATCTTGCATTGAGTGGGAGATTGTAATAGGACAAGAGAATTGGTGACGCACACTTGTCGAGGACAAGTGGGAGATTGTTGGGAAATGTGTCCTCAACGATAGTGCGATCACGTAATTAAATCTCATGACAAGAATGCGCAAGGGATGATACGATTATAATTAGTCAACTGACCAACATTAATCGGTAATGATTGGTTAGCTAGAGTTTGACATTACTGTCGTATGACGGTGGTGGTCAGTTGATCCCTTTAGGTCACACCTTTAGGACAATTCCCTTAAATAATAAAGTGATCAAATGTATATTGATACGATTTGATCATATTCCTTAAACATGTATATCGGGAAATCAGAGGTTAAATCTTATTGTAAGATTTATGTTTATAATTGAAACGTATCAATTAATAAACATTATACGATATTTATGAAATGTCGTAATTAGAATGAATCGGGTTGAATATATTACAAAAGTTGTAAATCGTATTGACGATTAATAAAATAACCTTTTTATATTAGTAATTACGAATTACTAGTCAATTTGTTAAATATGATTTATTTAATTTGTAAATGATATTTATTTAATAAATATGCATTTTAAATTAAACTACAATTGTTTTATGATTGTGACACATTGTATGTCACACATGATTATACAATTGTACTAATTTACAATTGTAAAATGGAAGTCCATTCCATAATATGGGTGCCGGTTTTAATAGAGTATTTATGAGTGTGTTTTATGTCTTGAGTACATAATAAAACACAAACATAGAAATAATAACCTTGAGCCACTCTATTATGTTTTGGTAAGACCAAAAAGCACCATTTTGGTGCTTCCAATGGAAGCTCACGGCAAACCCACCAAAATCCTTCAAATGTGCAAATGTTGACTAAGGAATTCATTCTAACCTTTTCCAATTTTTCTAGTGATAGAAAAACCTCAAAAATGATTATATGATAATATCAATATATATATGTTTTACTATAGGTGATAGTAATAAGTTTATTATTCAAATTAGATTAAGATAATAAACTAAGTTTAAGGAAACCGATTTAAACACCTAGCTTTTGTTGATTTCGGTTTTAAGGGAGTTGTCTTGGTGCATCTTAGAGGAGGTGTTCTTGTTGAATACTTGGAAGATCATCCTAGCATTCCATTCGGACCGTGAGTAAGGGTTCGAAATCACTTCTATTTCCGCATTTTAAGCATGCATAAGATCTTATAATAAGTTAATTAAAATGTTAATTAAAGTATTAGTTAAGTATGACTAAAATGGTTAGTTTATGAGTAACTAAAACCTAACATTTAGATGATAAACTTCTCCCACAAAATAAGAGAAAATTGTTCTCTTATATCTTTGTGATTTACACGGTCCAAACTACTACAAAGTTAGTAGTCTTACACGGCCCAAACTACTACCGAGTTAGTAGTCTTACACGGCCCAAACTACTACCCTGTGATTCGGTCTATTTATTTCACTTATCCGAACTTCTATTAAAATATCTACATATATTTTAATGCATGTACTCGGAACTAAATGTCCCATATTAATTTCCGGAGAACATTTTCGGAAATGTAACATAAACATAATTTTAAGGAGAATGTTAATTAATTATCTTATAATTAATTAACCTAATTATATTATTCTAAAATATCATATATTAAAATATATAATTAATAAATGTAACATTTATATATACTTGCTAGAATTAACATTTAATTCATTTCTCCTAATTATTATTTAATCATATTAAATGTTCATCATCTATTTAACTACATTTAGCTAACTTTGGCATTTACGTAATTATATCAATATATAATCACATTTCTCAGTGCTATCCTATAGGTGTGACCTTTAGGGATCAACTGATTACCGCCATCATATGACAGTAACGTCAAACTTCTCGTAAGCCAACCGTTACCGATAAACGTTAACCAACTGATTAATATGCTAAGTATTCCTGTGTGATCCTGTAAAAGATTTATTCAAATAATCACATTGTGGAGGACATTTACTCCAACAGTTCTTACCCATCTTTTCTTTGCGGATGACATCATCTTATTTGGCGAAGCTACGATAGAACAAGCGAGGGTGATAAATAAATGCTTTGAATCCTTTTGTTCAGCTCTGGTCAGAGGGTAAGTATATCGAAATCACGTGTTTTCTTCTCGCCCAATGTTCACGATTTTGACGAGCAAGTTATTTCGGAGGCACTTGGATTTGCGAAAACAGAGGAGTTGGGTATGTACTTGGGAATGCCAACTATCAATGGAAGGGTGACTAAAGAGACTTTCGATTTTATTGCCCGGAAAGTGGATAAGCGCTTAACGGGCTGGAAAACGAAGACATTATCTTTAGCGGGTTGAGCAGCTTTGATTCAATCCGCTTTGTCCTCAATTCCGGCATATGCTATGCAAACGGCAAAGCTGCCTCGAAATTTAAGTGACGATCTAGACAAAAAATCGAGGCGTTTTCTTTGGGGAGGCGACGAAGATAGCCGAAAAATGAGACTGGTGTCATGGGAGAATGTCACGAAGGAAAAAGCAAATGGGGGACTGGGTTTACGATCTATGAGACAAGTAAACACGACTTTCATGGCCAAGATTGGATGGCGTATGTTGTCCGAACCAAATGCATTATGGGCCCGAGTCTTACGTTTCAAATATTGCAAAGGAAGATGTGATAGGGAAATGTTCATGGCAAAACAAGCTAGCTCGAACCTTTGGAAGGGAATAGTAGATGAAGTCGATGTACTCAAAAAGGGTTTAAATAGCTCGATTGGCAATGGCAGAGATACACTTTTTTGGAAGGATAGATGGGGGACCAATAGGACTTTCGAAGAAGAAGCTAATTCACCCATTCCAGACAATATGAGCTCATGGTTGGTGGAGGATATGTGGGATGCTAGCACGGGATGGAATTGGTCTTACTTCGCAGAATTCCTCCCCGAAAACTGTTGGGTTTTTAGTTACTCATAAACTAATATTTAGTCATACTAAACTAACCTTGTAATTAACATTTTAATTAACTCATAAAGATCTTATGCATGCTTTAAAAATGCGGAAATAAGGAGATTTAGAACCCTTACACACGGTCCAAATCTAGTGCTAGGATGATCTTCCAAAATGCTCAACAAGAACATCTCCTCTAAGATGCACCAAGACAACCCCTTAACCAACCGAGATCTTGAACAAGCTAGCACAAAATACGGTTTTCCTTAATATTATCTCTAATCTCTTAATTAGAAATACAATACTAATATTATAACTTATTATTATTAGTATTATTATTATTATCACAATAATAATTTTAGAGGATTTTGCTTGGTTTTTCTATCACTAGAAAATATGGCAAAAATGATAGAATGAATTGAATAGTAAACATTTTTACTCTTTTGATGGGTTTTGGTAAGTTGGCCGTGAGCCTTACTTAGGAAGCATCAAAGCATGTTTCCTTTTTGTCTTACCAACACACATGGGGAGGCACAAGATATTGGTTTCAAGGGCATGCTTAATGATGGTGTCTCCTAGTGCACTTAATACACAAAACACACACACAACACCCTTCCAAAAACCGGTGCATGCATAAATAAAATGGACCCATTTTATATTTTTGTCTATTTTACAATTGTATGTTATGTGACATACAATATGTCATAATGATATGAAATACAATTGTTTTAATTTAAAACATACATATTTATCAAATAAATATTATTTATAAATTAAATAAATCACATTTATCTAGTTGACAAGTAATTCGTAATTAGCAATATATAAAATGGTCATTCATAATAATCGTCAATACGATCTACAACTTTTGTAATATTTATAACCTGATTCATTCTAATTACGATATTATAAAATATCGTTCAATGTTTAACAATTGACACGTTTCAATTTTAAACATAAATCTTACAATAAGATTTAACCTCTAATTTCTCGATATACGAGTTTAAGGAATATGATCAAATCGTATCAACATACATTTGATCACTTTATCAATTAAGGGAATTGTCCTAAAGGTGTGACCTAAAGGGATCAACTGACCACCACCGTCATACGACAGTAATGTCAAACTCTAGCTAGTCAATCATTACCGATTAATGTTGGTCAGTTGACGAATATAATTCGTATCATCCCTTGCGCATTCTCGTCATGAGATTTAATTACGTGATCGCACTATTGTTGAGGACACATTTCCCAACAATCTCCCACTTGTCCTCGACAAGTGTGCGTCACCAATTCTCTTGTCCTATTACAATCTCCCACTCAATGCAAGATGTCTCTCTGAGGTCGTACTTGCATTCGATCATATCATGAGTGGTTTCCTCGATCTGGAGAATAACTGTTGACCGGAATTATCTACCATAGATACCTTCCGAGCGTGGCCACGCATTTCCAGTTAACTTCTCCTCGAGTGGCCTTGAGATTTGAACAACCCTGACAAGGGGTGGACAATTTCTATCGCACTACTTCCTTCAACCAGTCACAGTCAGTCACAACCTAAAGCAATCCCATTTGACTCCAGTTACGAAAAGTCGTAGAGAATGGATCAAGGTTATGCCTAAACTGTACCATCTTGGGAGAGTAGTCTTTAGTCTAAGAATTGACTCACAAGAATACTATAGCAGCTCTTGCCACGACCCGGCTATTATAAAATTTCCAGAACTCTATAAGCGGTCACTTTGCCCGACAGAGTGTCTCTTGCAGTCTGCCTATGTGATCCACTAGTCATCACATATGACTCTATGGCACTTGAACTTGCCATCAATCGCCTCACATTCTAGTCGCTTCGAGATGTCACCTCATGTAAGCGGCTAGGGGCTATACTAAGTCAATCCAGTTCACTTATGGGGTTCAATATTGTCTCATACAACCCATTTGGATTTTGACAAAGTATCTTTCATCTTGAGTTAATCATAACTCAAATGACATTGTTATGCAAAAATAGTCAATACTATTTCATTGCATTTGATGCACGATCATCTATTTGTATTAATGTTTTGCGAATAACCCTTTTATTCATGATTGCAAAACTTACAAATTTTGGTCTCCTTCCGACTCATATTATCTCACATAATATGATCTTATTTGAGCACATATCTAGAACCCATTCTAGATCTTGAGGTTCCTTTCCTGAGGGAAGCTCCCACTGTTATCTTATAACTCGTGACGTATTGATATACTAGGGGGATTAAAGAATCACTCGGAATTATCTAGTCACTTATGTGCTGAAATCTATATTGCAGTTATTAGTGATATCATCACCCTTATTATTTTCAAACATCTTGGCTATTTAATCAAGGTTATTCATATCTAACCATTTTGATTTCTAATGGGCGACCTTTTATTATCAATATAATAAACCTTCCCGTAAAGCTCCATCATCGTATGATATAAGGTATTTGATCATCTAGAATTGAAAACCTCTAATTCTTTACACCTTAAAGAATCACCCATCCTCTCTAAATGGTAGGCTTAATTCTTTTAATGAACATCGCTCCCACTAAAATCAATATTACTCGATCTCTTAAATGAACTTTTCATTTCTCGCATGTAAATCTTTTATTTATATCTTGAATCATTATCACCATCACTATCCCTATAGTGATCTATTCCCTTTCAATCAATCATCACCCTCTTATCATGTCTTCGTTTCCTCGAGACGAATATGACATGATAATTTCCTTATAACTACATTGAGAGAATTGAGATGATTTCTTCTCTTTTATCTTATAAACTTAGAAAAATCATTTATTTAGGAACCGGTCTTTCCCCGTATAGATAGATGATTTCTCCTCTATTATCTTATAATCTTTAAAAAATCATTATCTCAAGGAGCCGATATTCCTTCCGAATTCAAACTGGGTTTCATGTCTCCTCTCTTTGAAACAATGAACATAAAGAACCTTTCTTCGAGTGTCCTCTCGTAGTTTCTTCAAATCATTTAGGGCTCTTCTTATAAGACTCCCAAGTAGGAATCTTCTCTAAGATCCGTTATTTATATCATTGGTTTGCGAGCGAAATATTTTCTCCCACTCTATCCTTCTAACAGTAACCTTTATTTGTATAAGGATAGCTATTTCGATTAACCAATGCATATGAATGTTTGAAGTTTTATAGGTGTGATGTATACATTCTCATTTTCTCTTAAAATGATCATCGTATAATGAATTAATGATTTCTTAACTTTATTGAATGTATCTCATGGGGTGTAGTTCTCCGTTTTAATCAACACTTTGATTATATTAAATTGATCGTATCAAGGTTTATTGCGTGATAAAATCACTTTTATTCATGTTTTAACAAGGTATGCAATTTATTTGAGAAATCAAGACATTGATTAAGAACAAAAGTAGTGACTCGGGTTGAAAACCAAGTCACCAATATCCAAAATTACAACCATTGTTTTAGGATTTTAATCCTTGTCTTACAAGAAAATAAATTGTTCTAATAAAATGCAAAATATGAAAGAAGACAATATGAAAATTAGAGCCTAGCTATTCAAGTCTTCGATCAATTGGATGCTACCATAGCCATCCAAGTAAGGAACTTTATGCTTCCTTTTCCTTGCCCTTATCTTTATAAGATGCCCCTTTAAAACAATTTAAAAGGGGTGATAGTCAACAACTTGTATCGCCATACAAAAGTTAACAAAAGAACATGAAAGTAAACGAGTATTATAACCTACGGCGGTTGCCTTCCCATTTTTGAGATCGCTTAAGTATTTGTGGCAATTACGCTTCCAATGACCGATCCTCGTGCAATAATGGCACTTGTCTTCGGATTTTGAAGACGAGGTGGAAGCGCCTTTCGAAAAGGTCTTTTCTTTGGTCGCTTTGGGCTTGAACGTGTTCTTGCCCTTGCCTTTAAAGGCATTCCTTTTGAAGCTCGTTTTTCCTTTCTTTTCGATGTTTAAAACATCCTTGATGGAACTTTCATGAAGTCCCATGTCCCTTTCGGCTTGGACGAGCATCTTATGCAACTCATCCAACGTTGTCTCTTGGTTTCGCATATTAAAATTCACCCGGAATTGAGCATACGATTTAACCTTATTGAGCGAGTGAAGAACTCGGTCAATTATGAGAGAGTCGGGGACATCAACGTCTTGCGTTTTTAGAGTCTCCGCGAGCTCAACGAGTTTGAGCACATGAGGGCTTATCTTTTGCCCTTCTTTCAACGTAATGTCGAAGAAGGCGGAAGCCGCCTCATATTGAATCACCCTTGGAGTTTGCGAAAACATGGTCGCAAGCTTGGTGTATATCTCATACGATGTGGTCAACTTAATCATACTCCTTTGGAGATCCGGCTCCATGGAGAAGATGAGCACATTTTTAAGAGCGGAGGACTCTTTCATGTAGGCTTCATAGGCCTCACGAGTTACGACCGTGGAACGAGCGGTTGGAGTTGGAGGAGCGGCTTCTGATAGGTAACGACTCTTATCGTCACCTTGAGCGGCCAAAAGTAATTGCGCATCCCAATCTTTAAAATTGGAACCACGCTTATCGAGTTTGCAACGGTCCATAAAAGACCGAAGCCATGAAACGTTAGTGAGAGGTGGAGCGTTGGTTGCCATTGATGATGTTGAAAATAAAACTACAATAAAATGAAGGAAATAAAACAATATCATTTTAAAATTCATAATTTAAACTAAAAACTTAAACAAGTTTATTAGTTATTTACTTAATGATCTCTTACCCAATTAAGTAAACAATCCCGAGACCCAAACCCATACTAATCCGGGCACGGTGTAGCCGATTCAACCCGTATCGGTATAATTTGGTGGATTAACCCTTTAATCGGTTCTACCTTAGAACTCTCGGTCGACAATTTTCTAAAAATCGTCTTTAGCCCGAACTTATTGCAACTACGGTTACGAATATTTTCGCTGAGATCAACCAAATTTCAAGGTGTAATCTTATTACCCCACTTACCCAACTTGACAATTTTAGTACCCCGGTGTAGCCGAGCCTACGTTCTTGTGAAGAAGGGATTCATGGGTCCGTACTTTTTGGTAAGGCTAAGTCTCAATATTTATTTGTAAGAGATCTAGTCAATTATTATCTATCTCTGTTTAAGTGAACTAAGTCGGTGAATTATCGATAAAATAAATGACTAGGTCGACTAAATCGAAAAATTCATGAGACGATATATGACGATTTGGCTATGCATGCAAACATATAAAAAGCAAAAATAAATGCATAAAATAAACCCTAGTATGACCTTTCCTAGAAAAGAAATAATAAAAGTACAAATTCGGAAACCAACTACTTTGGTCCCTTGAACTTCACGAGGCACGCACTTCGAGGTAAACACCGTCTTGTCGGAACTCCTTTCCGAATGGCACCGTCTTCAAGGAACTCTGGAATTTACAAATATTACAACTTTTCTAGTCTACTTTAAACATTATAAAATAGAAATAAATTACAATTGGGTGATACGTGATCACAAAATTACAACCCAATCGGTAACCCCTTACATTACGGGAAATACCGATTAAAAAGTAAGGCCATACTAAGTAAATTACATAATTCCCAAAATTACGTAAATAAAATCATGACATTCATAATTAAAATATGCAATGCTTATAAATATATGAACTATCATGCAAATCCTAAGCCAAATCGTCCTATTTAAATATCAATAATATAAATAGTTATCGTATACCTCAGTTTATGGAATCGCGTGTTTTAACGTTTAACAACACTATGCATTATATGAATCGGTATTCATCCTTAAGTTAATCATCCTAACTCATATAGGTTTCAAAATTTAGTCTTACTCAAACTTTGAACATGACTTAACTTAACATGTTTAATATTATTCGGTATTAATCGGTTTTACGGGAAAAATAATATAAAAATCCAAAAGAGTCATAAAAATTTCGAAAATTTCAAAATTCAAATTTTGAAAATTCCAGAATGTTCTTAAAATTTCAGAACTTTAATAATATTAGTATTTATACGGTTTTAATATTATTTCGTAAATAAGACGTAAAACGAGCATTTTAAGTCGGAAAATTCAATAATTAGCTCCATAAATGCAAATAAAATACTAATAATATTTTTACACTTTCCAAAACATTTTAAGAACACAAAATGGACAGAAAATTAAATGGAACACTATCCAATGAGCCAAAATTTTAAATGCATGACTCTTTTTATTTAATTTTAAATGTAACTTTTAACAAATTAAAATTAAATCAAATCTGAAACTTTTGGCTCCCAAGAATATTTTCATGATGAACATATCATATATGACTATTATGGGTTAAATTTTTCGGCCATTTTAACAACTATTGCAAATTTTAACGATTTTCGTCATATATCGTACGATTTTAACCTTTAAAAAATATTTCTCAAGCATAAAATAAGATAAAAATCTCGAAATTTTTATACATGCTGGAAATAATATATATGACATCGTGTTAAATTTTTATGGCCAAATTCCAACTTAAACTATTAAAGTCGAAATTATGTCACTAATTACCCGATTTTTACATTAAAAATCTATAATATTGCAATATTTGAGATAAATTTCTGGAAAATTCAACATATATTTTAAATATTTCATGTGACATACTCATAAATGTTTATAGTCAAATTCATAATATAACTATTTTAACCCATTTTTATTCATCTTATTGCATTTTAACCTTTAAAATTCATATCACACGTTTTATAAGTCCATAATTTACGAAAATTCATATTCATAACATAGGATATACATGTGATAACATACTGAAAAAACTCGGCCAGAAGCTTATTCTAACTATTTTTCCCAAAAATAAACATTTTTAACCATTAAAATCAATAAAACCGAAATTAAAAATACCAAAGAACAATATACATGCAAAATATATTCAAAATATTCTAAAAACATTTTAGAAACAGTAGGTATTCATGCTTAAATAATTTCGTGCATATCATATATTAAACGAAAATACCAAATTTTATTTTGTTATCACTATAACTCCGTAAAAACGTAAACGGAAAGCATGCAAACAACCTATTGCTCTGATACCAATTGTTGGGTTTTTAGTTACTCATAAACTAATATTTAGTCATACTAAACTAACCTTGTAATTAACATTTTAATTAACTCATAAATATCTTAAGCATGCTTTAAAAATGCGGAAATAAGGAGATTTAGAACCCTTACACACGGTCCAAATCTAGTGCTAGGATGATCTTCCAAAATGCTCAACAAGAACACCTCCTCTAAGATGCACCAAGACAACCCCTTAACCAACCGAGATCTTGAACAAGCTAGCACAAAATACGGTTTTCCTTAATATTATCTCTAATCTCTTAATTAGAAATACAATACTAATATTATAACTTATTATTATTAGTATTATTATTATTATCACAATAATAATTTTAGAGGATTTTGCTTGGTTTTTCTATCACTAGAAAATATGGCAAAAATGATAGAATGAATTGAATAGTAAACATTTTTACTCTTTTGATGGGTTTTGGTAAGTTGGCCGTGAGCCTTACTTAGGAAGCATCAAAGCATGTTTCCTTTTTGTCTTACCAACACACATGGGGAGGCACAAGATATTGGTTTCAAAGGCATGCTTAATAATGGTGTCTCCTAGTGCACTTAATACACAAAACACACACACACAACACCCTTCCAAAAACCGGTGCATGCATAAATAAAATGGACCCATTTTATATTTTTGTCTATTTTACAATTGTATGTTATGTGACATACAATATGTCATAATGATATGAAATACAATTGTTTTAATTTAAAACATACATATTTATCAAATAAATATTATTTATAAATTAAATAAATCACATTTATCTAGTTGACAAGTAATTCGTAATTAGCAATATATAAAATGGTCATTCATAATAATCGTCAATACGATCTACAACTTTTGTAATATTTATAACCTGATTCATTCTAATTACGATATTATAAAATATCGTTCAATGTTTAACAATTGACACGTTTCAATTTTAAACATAAATTTTACAATAAGATTTAACCTCTAATTTCTCGATATACGAGTTTAAGGAATATGATCAAATCGTATCAACATACATTTGATTACTTTACCAATTAAGGGAATTGTCCTAAAGGTGTGACCTAAAGGGATCAACTGACCATCACCGTCATACGACAGTAATGTCAAACTCTAGCTAGCCAATCATTACCGATTAATGTTGGTCAGTTGACTAATATAATTCGTATCATCCCTTGCGCATTATCGTCATGAGATTTAATTACGTGATCGCACTATTGTTGAGGACACATTTCCCAACAAAAACATCCTACAAACTATAGCTTCTTTCGAGGTTCTACCAGGTGACGTTAATTCGAATGAGTTATATTGGACAACCACTTCTTCGGGTTCTTTCACAATCAAATCATCAATTAAAATGATAGGAAATGAAAATGGTGAACAAGCGGAATCGTTTTGGAAATTACCTTAGAAAACATGGGCTTCTCATAGAATTTGAGTCTTCTTATGGCTACTTCTACATGACCGAATAATGTCCAATGTTAACCGTAATCGTAGGGGGTTAACAAATGACCCGTGCTGCGGGGTATGCGAGGGAGTGGAAGAAACTGCAGTGCACTTACTGAGGGACTGCAGAGAGGCACGAAAGGTGTGGTCGTTGTTCCCCGTTGCCAGACAACAATTTTTCTATAATTCGAATTCTATCCGAGAGTAGGTAACATAGAATTTAGAAGGGATGAAAGTCGGAGCAGAGAACTGGGAAACACATTTTGCGGTAGTGGTATGGTGGATATGGAAGTGGCGTAACTGTCGAGTTTTTGGTAGACTCGAAGATATAGCGGAGAACAAGAAATCTTTCTTAATGCTCAGATTACAGGAAATTAGACAAGCGCATGAACACTCCCTGTTAGACGTGCATCACCCCCCCCCCCCCCCCCCTTGCGAAAAGAGATATTTGTCAGATGGTTGGGTCCGCCGGAAACATGGATTACTTTGAATATTGATGGAGCATCTAAAGGGAACCCAGGGCCAGCTGGGGCGGGAGGTGTGTTTAGGAACTCTAGCGGACAGATTCTCGTACCTTTTGCGAAGCGATTGGGGTTGGCCACAGTCACACGAGCAGAGTTAATGGCATTAAAACGGGGACTGATGATTGCGATGGAAAGAAGGATCGAAAGACTTATCATTCAGACGAATTCTAAAACGGTGATAAGTTTCATGGAATCAATAACGACTGTGCCAACAACTCACATCCATATGGTAAAGATATGTCAAGCTTTCATCCGGGATACTCAATGGCAAGTCGAGATGCACCACACTTATCGAGAAGCGAATGCGTGTGCGGATTGGTTAGCTAATTCTGAAGTTACACAAGCGCAACAGGTGATCGGTTATGATATGTCGAACGTACCGAGCCAGCTGTTAACCTTGGCGCAGCAAGACTGGAGTGGGGTTGCTTGGCCCAGACTTGTGCCTTCCTCTGTTTCTTCCTGCTAGTTGTTTCGTGGTTTAGGTGTTGTCTCGTGTTTTTAGGAGTTATACTTTTGTTTGCTATGTTTTCGTTTTGTCTTTCGTTTTGTATTTCTTTTGGTTTTTTCACCCCCTCTTTCTTACCAAAAAAAAAACTTATGAGAAATAATGTTTGTCGCAAGTAATACGCTTTCTTTGAAAATTGGTAAGTGTATACTTGAAGTCCTTTTCTGATGCACAAATTCTCGTTTGTGACGAGTATATCCTAACAATGAGAGGATTATACAACCAGATGTATATATCTGGTAGTATAGATTTTGCGATTTATAACAAAAAATTTGAACTTATACATATATTAGAATTTTTTTCCAAAATGGGCGATTCTCGCAAATTAATTAACGAAATAGGTTACTTTTACAACTTATTATCAAAAATGGGTCCACGTAGGATCGGATTTTCGAATCTGTGATAAAAATTCAAGTCGCTCAGCCGCTGAGCGACTTGACCCCTTCCACTTCCCCTGTTTCCCACTTTCCCATCATCGTATTATCATCATCATCAATCATCATGGTTATCATCATCATCAATCATCATGATTAGTGGCTATCATCATCATGGTCATCACCATCATCATCACCATCAACATCAACATCAACATCCTCATCATTGGCTATAAGTAGGTTATTATTCGTTGAAATCGAACCGATTTCATTAATCATACTATATTTTGTAAAGATTTTGTAAAAGATGATGATGTGAATTTGAAGGGGTTGCTATTTCTATAAGTAGAAGAGATGTTTTGTTAATTGAGGAGGTAGAGAAAGGGAATTTGGGGAAGGGAAACAGGGAACAGGGGAAGGGAAACAGGGGAAGGGGAAGGATGCAAGTCGTTCAGCGCGAGAGCGACTTGGCCTAGGTTTGAGAATTTTGGTTTGGTCGCTTACCGGGTGAGCGACTTTAATACGAACCTAGCTTCGGTGATGACGTGGACCCATTTTTGGTAATAAATTTCAAAAGTTACCTATTTCGTTAATTAAATATTGAAAATCGCCCATTTTGGAAAAATACTCTATATTTTAGGCTATTTAGCATATTACTACCTAATAAGTTTAAAATTTTACATCTTACTGCCTAATATGTTCAATTATTCAAATAACAACCCAATAAGTGTAAAAACTGACACGAATACTACCAAAATGACGGAAATTGCTAAAAAATGACGGAAATCAGCTTATTTCGTCCCGTTTAAATTTAAAATCTAATTTAATACCTAAATTACCCTCCCCTCTTTCCTCCATTAAAACACCTTTCTCCTTCAACAAAAACTTACTTCCTCCTATTTTCCATCAATGTCTGTCGCTCCAAACCCAGATATCCCCATTAATCAGATTGCATTCATCCAATTGACCTGATGAATATTAATGGCTTCACGAAATATAAACCAGGGTTTCAAATAAAAAAACTGTCAAATAGGAAGGATTGTTCAATCAATATCAATGACATGGAGAAATCTCTATAAACACACACAAATAATTAAAATCTCTCTCAATCTCAATTATGCAAACTTCAAATCTTTGTGCTAAAACAATTCAAAAAAAACATTTCAGTTTTATAGAATTTAATTCAATACAATCCCATACGATACTTTCCATTTTGACATTGACTCAATAGAGAAATAAATTATGCTGACAATGCAAAATAATAGAGAGAGCTACGTCACAGGGGCATGTTCGGGTTAATTTACCGTGAGCTTTTACGGGGGAGGGAGAGGGATGGGTAAAATTTTAACAGAGAATAAGTTTATTAAGGGAAGGGTAAGATGGTTATTTAACTTAACCCGAACATTTAAAACTAATTTAAGTTCGGTTTCCGTCAAAAAAGTAGCAAACTGATTAATGTTGTACTTCCTCCATTTTTATATAATGTACCCATTTTATTAAAATACTACAGTCATATATTCAACAAATGGGAACATTATATAAAAACGGAGGATAGTATGATTTTAGGTAGTTAGTTGCAAAATTAATTATATTAGGTAGTAAGATGTAAAATTTTAGACTTATTAGGTAGTTATTTGTCAGATTTCCTATATTTTATGAGCCTTATTGAAAAGAATCTAAGCGTCTTTATAAAAAAATTGTAAATCAAAACATTATATAGAAACTCAAAAATAATACATATAAAACTAAAAGATTTTAATTTTAACACTAAAAAGTTATAGGGCAAAAAAATTGTTAAAAGCTCAAAAATATTGCATATAAGCTCAATTAAGTTTGTATTAGATGTACGATATTCATATACATCTGGATGTATAGCCTATGCAACCTTGCGACGGGTCAAATACTAAGCACATGAGAAAGATAAGATAAAAGTAAAGTGGAAAGGGAGTATCATTTTGTGTTATCTTATCTTACCATGTTATAATATTGGACCTGTCGTAAGTTTGTGACGGACCGATCCGTCAGAAGGAATTGTAGCTATTTCTGATGAGTATGACAAATTAAGTGAAAAGGATTTGTAGAAGACAACTAATCAATGTCGGGTACCTGAATATATTTAAAATCTATTTTAACGAATCAAAGTCTTAATCATGCGCTAATCATAGAATCTAGACGACAGATGGTTATGTCACTCGTGCAAGTACTTTTGATTCATTTATTTTCGTCAATCATTATATACATTATTGCAACTCTTCACTATATTTTATCCCCTTTTTGTTAACATTTCGTTTTGCTTTATGAAGTTAGTTCACTAAACCCCGGAAGACTTGTCTAATGTCTACATTATTATGCTCTAAATGGATGTCATCTCTATGGCTAATCCCGATTCGGCATGTGGTCGCGGTATTTTTAGAGCTAAGACGAATAATTTCATTTATATTTTAAATTTCTCGATTGGTCTTTGTACGTTAAGGAGAGTTGAATTCTTGGTTTTACTCACCAGTCAGAAAGAGTTAGACAACTTTGTATTGATAAGCTAATCATTTATAAGGATAACGCCTCTCGTATTCAGTTAACTTATAGGCTTCTTGACCGTGAGGTTGACTCAAGCGCAATTTCACCATTTTAGATTATTCACCAATGGAGCTTCGTTTCATTCTTCGTGAAGATATGCTTAAAGTAGTTATAAACATTGAAAACAATCTTAAACAACGCGATGAAAACAATTGTGCAAAATTTGTGTCCAATATGTCTCTTATTCTTTCGAAGTAAATGACTTTCTATATTATGTAAGAATTGGAGTTACGAAGGAAATTCTATTTCTCATGAATTGGACAACTAAATAAGAATCTATTTAGCTACTTTCCATGATTTTAAAAGTAACCAAACAACAATTAAGAAAAGAGATTAGTGGTAACGCAGATAGTAACTTATGTAGAAAAACATACGATGTAGTAAATTAAGGATATGTTTATCAACATAATGGATATGAGTTCTTAAGATTTTATATCTTATTTCTAAGATTAATTTAGACTATTATATTGTATCACTTCACTTTATTCCCAAACTGATACTCGAACACTAAAAATTATTTACAACGTGTCAACATTTGAGACTGAGACGAAGTTATGCTCGGACTGTAGAGGTCCCAGCTCAAGAAAGGTTTCTAAGATTAATTTAGACTTTTATATTATATCACTTATAGGTCTTATATAATATCACTTCAGTATAAATTGTTAAAACAAATGATTGTGATCTAGCGATTAAGACTTAAGACCATCAAATTTGTTTTGTGAAATCGTGTGTTGGAGGTAGTTTTTTTTTTTGACTAGTGAACCGGTATAGAAAAGAAAAAGAACAAGTACAAACGCGTTCAGCCTGTATCTAAACTTACAAACCATAAAGAATTACATGATAGGAAATGCCGGATTTCAGAAACAGAATTCCGGATTTCAACTGGTACTGGCAATAGAGAAGCCAAAACAGAAGATAATTTTTTAGAAGCAATTTAAAAGATTACTGATTGATACTGAACATTGGCTGCTTGCTGCATAGCCTTAATGAGTCTTTTCCGTTTCGAGTACGTGCAATGTCTTCTGTTGGAGGTAGTTATGCATGACAATGTTTACGTTTTGCTTCTTAATTTTTTAAGTTTGTCTATATACATTTGTGATTTGTACCCCCTAGCTCATGCCAAATTGCCAACACATTCTTTTTTCTGTGAACAATAGCTCTTTCAGGTAGAAACTAATTAGCAAGGAAGGACCCATATTTTCTTACAAGTGATATTTGTATGACTTTAATCTCACTTTAATTTATTCTAAAACCGCCTTATTTAAGAGTCTTATTATTATTATTATTATTATTATTAATATTATTTATGTTTCTAGTTTTAATCAGATAGGCTATCATAAAAACGTTCTATAAAATCTATCTCTATAAAATGAGTAGAATTTGAGAGTCTCTCATTGGTTCCTTAAATTTAGGAAAACTAGTTTTAAACCCGTGCAAAATGCACGGGTATATTTTTAGAAAAAATGTGATGGATAATTAATATTACCGAATAGTGTCAATAATACGTGAATATTTTGCATTCAATTTCTATTATATTGATAATACGTTAAATTGCACGGGTTGTTTTCAAATCGTATAATTCTAAATATGTATCATCAGAACTAAATTATAAATGTTCATAAATTTTGTTTTATATCTAACGTCTATACACATTTTTATCAAAATTTAATTTTGTTTTATATCTAACGTCTATATACTCTTGTTTGTGACTTGATTTTCGCAAGATATTTCAATTGATGATATATATTTTGGACCAACATTTTAGTCAAAATGTTGTGTAGGATATATTTTGGACCAACATTTTAGTCTTTTTATAAGTATATATTTTGTTTTTAGGTTTAGTTTTAATCGTTTTGTTGATGACTTGATTTTCGCAAAATTAAAATTTAAATATATGCTTAAAACTAAACCATTATTGGGTATATATAAAATGGTTATACTGTATTATATTTATTATTTTAATTTTGATGATTAATAGAATACGGTTTATATATTTTGGACCAACATTTTAGTTTTTTAAGTATATATTTTATTTTAATGTTTAGTTTTAACCGTTTTGTTTATGACTTGAATTTCGCAAAATTAAAATATATGCTTAAAACTAAACCATTATTAGGTACTATTGGATATATATAAAACGGTTGTACTGTATTATATAAAATATTTTTTTGCCGTAAATTGTTTATAATCGTAATGGTTATTCTAAGTATTTAAATTGTTATCTAATCGTTTTAGACGGGCCATACATATTCGATTATCTAATATTTAATTTTATGTTATACAAATTTACCGTTTTTCGTAGAAATTCATTATTTATATAAAACTTCATGATTTATATAAAAATGTTACTAATATTTCTGAAACTACGATATTAGGCATTTGTTAAGAATTACAGGCGGTTATGTTACAGGAAATTCATCAAAATCCTTATGGGACCCACCTGACTGGAAAAGAAAATAAAATTAAATGTTGTGTTGATGAGGTGGCTCAACCACAGCTTCAGAAATGTTTCTGAAATTATATAGATAAGATATGCCCCCACTATCTTTCACTTGATTTAATTTCCCTCCTCAATTAATTATGTTCCATAATTCTCTTCCGTAATTAATTCTGATGCGTAATTAATTCTGATCCGTAATTCCGTATTCCCGTAATTCCGTATTCTGATCCGTAATTCCGTATTCTGATCTTTCCTCATTTCTATTTACGTAATCGATTGCAGTAGTACATTTCAACATTGTCATAATAAAGGAATAGCTTTTAGAGAGTTCTTATTGGTCGATCAAAATTAGGAATAGAATTTTTTTTAATTAAAGTAGGGTCCACCATGTTCATTCTACATATTTAATTATCTCCCCTCAAACTTTCATCAATTTAATTTTTATTACTTTCACTCTTTTATTAATTAAATAAGTTACAATCTATAATGAAATATGAAATCTTCCGAAGTCCTAACTTCAATTTCAGCCGTGAAAATCAAATCTTTGATGATCACTGATAATGAGTTAACTAATTTTAGATAAATTAAAGATTATAAAATAAATATAATAATAATATGATTAAGACGCCCAAGATTAAAGTTCTTAATATTAATTTAACATGGAACAACTAACATAATTAAATTGAGTGACAATGAGTATAAAATAAAAACAATAAGTGAATAACAAATATAATAATATATAGATTGGTGAAAATTAATGCATTCAAATACTTGAATTCTACAAATTAAAATTGTTGAGAATTGAAAATGAACGAAAATATGTAACTCCGTCTTAAATGTTTATAAAATAGATAGGTTTATATTATATGGTCGAAGTTTTTTTTTGGTAGTTAGAGAATCGGACTCATAATAATAATTTGAGTTCATTACGATGGTTATGAACTCAGAATTTTAAACGTAAATATAATTTTAAAATCTATATATATTTTTACCGGCTATTATCCGTCTTAAATTTAGAACGGGTCAGTATCACTCCGTATGGGTTATAGGACAAATATTTTATTTCGCCGTGCATAATGCCTTTTCTGTCTTATTCATCCTACATATGTGTATTTGATCCGTCTTAAACTTAAACCAATAGCGTCGTTCTACATAAAATTTGTATAATTTTATAATGTCAATCACATGCGTTGTTTTTGCTTACGTCTAAGTTAAGCGTATAAATTCTTTTTATTTTTACATCGATATATTTGCGATAAAAAAATTATATATTTTTATTAAATATATTCACTTTTTTATTTTTATTTTTGCGGTTTATAGAATCAAACCCGTGCATTTTTTGCACGGGCGTAAAACTAGTATGGAGTAAATTCGTAGAAAAAATCATTGTGTAATTCAATAATTAAACGATAAATATAAGATAATTTAAAGATATTAAGTAAAATTGTTGAAAAAAATGGAGTAATTTGTTAAAAAAATCAATGTCAAAATATCACCCTTGATTCTTATGTTTAAATAATAATTTTTAAAAACATATTAAATATAAACAAAGCTGACCTAATAGTCAAGTCCTTGATTAATGAATATCGTCGATGGAAATTAAAATGGGGATTGCTATATCACGCCCCCTGTTTTACTTGTTACGCCCCCTATTTTTCAATTTATTCCCATTTTGCCCCTGCGTCTTACGTTGAGTTTTGACGTTCGTTGATGATGATGATTTCTGTATTTTTTTTGAGACGGTTTTTAAGACGGTTTTGGAGTTTGTTTTTGAGACGGTTTTTGAGACGGTTTTTGAGACAGTTTTTAAGACGGTTTTTGAGACGGGTTTTGTTTTTTTTTTTAGACGGTTTACGAAACGTTTTTTTGAGACGGTTTTTGAGACGATTTTTGAGACGGGTTTTGGGTTTTTTTTTTAGACGGTTTACGAAACGTTTTATTGAGACGGTTTAAAATTTCCCATCCAAATTATATTATTCCACACTATAGACGGAAAATAAAAAAATACAATGTCGTTTAAAAAAAATTAATAATAAATTGTCGTGTAAGAAATAAAATAAAAATACGAGAGTTGACATTGCTAGATACGGAAAATAAAATAAAATTTAAAAAAAAAAAATACAATGTCGTGTAAAAAACACGACAGGACCTAGGCCATGTCGTGTAGACCACACGACACAGCCATGGCCATGTCGTGTGGACTACACGACACAGCCTAGGCCATGTCGTATGGACCACACGACATGGCCTAGGCTGTGTCGTGTAGTCCACACGACATGGCCATGGCTGTGTCGTGTGGTCCACACGACATGGCCAAGGTCGTGTCGTTAAAAATGAAAAAAAAATGGAAAAATGTTGGCTGTGGGGTTCGAACCCACGCGCTTATGTGTAGAAGATCTTAAGTTTTCCCCCTAAACCACTCAGGCAAACCAGCTAATTGATATATGATAGAAAGAATATATTCATATTCAATTAGAATATTTTAAATACTTGAAACTTTTTGAGCAAAGGTACAATTACTCGATTAAATTATGATATAATGATATATTTACGACGTCGTTATATTACCTATTAGCACGCTTTTCTTTTGTTGGATGAAACAACAAAATTTTTACGAGACATACGCAAAATCGTTCCAATTTTTTTTTCCTAATTCGCAATTAAACCGTCTTAAAAACCATCTCAAAAATTGTTTATTATTACCGTCTCAAAAACCGTGTCAAAATACCGTCTCAAAATCATTCTCAACAAAAAGTCTGAAATTCCGGCTACAAAATTATTATCAAAAACCGTCTCAAAAACCATCTCAAAAACCGTCTCAAAATCGTCACACAAACTATCTCAATTACCGTCTCAGAAACAACCAACTTAAAACCCGGCCGTCAACAATACGTCAAAAAAAAAAAAACAAAAACCAAAAAAAATTCAGGGGCAAAATGGGAATTATTTAAAAAGTAGGGGGCGTAACAAGTGAAACAGGGGGCGTGATATAGCAATTTTGACCCGATTTTTTTTATCCTAACTTCGCCCTTAATATGAAATTTCATTCTCCGCTTATATTTTAGTACTAATAAGTTAACTCACAATCTTTATAATATAACAAATTCTACAATAAGACGGTCTCATGCATCTGTTTTTAGAATAAGTTTCTCATTTAATACAAATAAATGAACCCGTTGTACTTATGAGACGGTCACACACAAGAGTTTTAGAGCATATTTGGCCTAGTTTGCTAAAAATGAGTTTTTGTTTTTACAGTTTAATTTTTTAAAAGTAGTTTTCAAGAATCAGAAACACCAAATTGTTGCTTCTGTTTTTATGAGGAAAAAGAGGATATTTGAGTTTTTGAGAAATTATTTTTAACTTTTAAATAAATGATATGTTTGGCCAAAAAGTATTTTTAAGTCCAAAAACACATTAAAAAGTTAGGCCAAACACACACTTAG
Source organism: Silene conica (assembly GCA_029255685.2). NCBI lineage: Eukaryota > Viridiplantae > Streptophyta > Magnoliopsida > Caryophyllales > Caryophyllaceae > Silene > Silene conica. The sequence goes on along the minus strand of CM055318.2, from coordinate 73,224,050 downwards.
ATGATTTCCAATACGTAACATAAAACTTCAATATGAAGTTCCAATGTGATAAGATCATTCATTTTAGCAATTTTAGCTTTCCCTCGTGATAGAATACATAAAAAAGTGTAGTATGTGATGATTTTGATGAAGAATCAAAGTTAGATATAAAAAAAAACTAGCTCATACAATAAAAGCAAAACATAAAAGAAAAAAACAAAAAGTAAAAAGGCAAAACTCACGTAAAATTAAAATCTTTCACTCTAAAGTAATATTCTTATTTAAAAGTCAAATGCAACTCTCTAACGCATCATTTTAGTGATAAGATCTTACTTATTTACATTTGTAAATTCTAATTGAGTTCGATTTATTATGTCCATTTGACTTAGCGAACAAGTCGAGTCGTGTTGTGTTCGTATTTATGTTTGTGTCACGTGTAAAAAGGTCGTGAACCCTTCAATTTAAATCGACTCAATTAAATCTCGTGTCGACCCACTTACATAAATAGATCATCAGAACTCAATCCAAACTTATTAGGGTTTGTGTCGCATTTTCGTCTCATGTCAATATTTTGGAAAATTTAATTACATTTATGAAGGGGCATTTGAACCTCCAACCCTACCATGCTTCTAACATATAGTCACTTTTAATCATTAAGCCCAACACATTTTTGTAAAATTAATATTCAGAAATTATTCTTATTTTTAGGTTGCGGATGATACTTGCCTACCCTATCCACCCCAAATCCGCCCGTACATCTATGTGACAAAGGATCATGAAAAATTTACAACCAATTAAATTTTCATGTCATAACCGTGATTTAATGCACTATTTCAATCACTTGTTAACTCCCGTCATTTCACAATATAAGTAAAGAAATGATAAAGACGAAATAAATCATACTGAAGCAGTTACTCTATATGCTTATTTATCATCGACACAAATTGACAAATTATTATAGAATTTGTGTTATTATAGATAAAAGGGAGTGTTCTATTTCACTCATCCAATGCAATTACTAGTATAATTAATAATTAAATGAATGATATCACGGATTATTACGAATGATTTATAATAAGTGCAATCAATTTATTTATGATTAATAAATATGAAAGCAATTATTCGACGATGAAAATCTAAGAAAAATACTCTGTATCAGCTATACTTATTACGACATTGTACTCTGAATTATATTTATTATTATGGCTATGTCTTTTCCTTTTCCTTTTCGTTTAAGGGGCATTCCCTTAACATTTCGATCAGCAATTCCAATGCAAATAAAAGAATAGAAAACATGTAAAAATCATGCTAACCTAACCCTAATTAATTTTGGTCAAACTTTACGTTTGACTGTTGTTTGTTTACTTCCTCACTGCCATAGTGCCAACTCCCCTAACACAAACCAACATTGTATATTTGTATTATACTTCAAATGACTAAATTACCCCTAAGGAACATATTTCTAGTTTTGTAATTGCATTTTCAATGTGAATGAATATGAATATGAATGTTTTAGGTTCCGTTTGACCCGATATTTCAAGTAACGTTTTAGGTTCCGTTTGACCCGATATTTCAAGTAACTTATTTGATTAAACTAGTTTATTTGACAAATTTAAGTTACCTGGTTGTTTTACTGTACGTGTTTGATAAGTAGAATATTTAGTCAAATAACCTACCTAAAATGAATAATACCTAGGGTAATAGTTGGAATTTCACGTACCTAAAATAAATTATCTTCATCACTCTTTTAATTTATATTATTAAATAATTATCATATATTTTTACGTCATTTTACTAGAAATCTGCTATTTTGTTAGGATTTTGTTGTTTTATTAGCAACCCCCCACTTTTCAGTTACCTTATCAGTTACATTTTCGTGCTTCAATTAGCTTATTATGTTTGAAGTAGATGTTTAGGTTTAGCTACTTTTACGAAACATAGCCTTAAAATTTAATCACTAAGACTCATGAGATACCGTTTTTCGCTAGGTTAGTGAGAGACCTGATATAAAAAGAAAAGGAAAATAAAATATTATCTTCAAAATTTGAGAGGTATTTCATTAACATCATCAAGAGACCGTCTCTTAACAATTTTTGTGAAATTTAAATATGTTTTACAAGTAAAATCAAGAATTATAGAATTTTATGTGCATTGTTTTTTCTTTGTATTTATTATAAATTACCAAATACATTTTCTCGAGTATAGATTATTTTTCAAATTTCCTGAATAAACACGAGACTCCAATCATAATCATAATATATTTTACTGAGTCTTAATTAGTTGTTGGTTAAAAACGCTTTTAAATATCAAATAGTATATGAGATAATTCCACACGAGATAAATCGTGGGAAAAAAAAGTTATCGTTAGTCAACGCTATTACTAAATAAGGAGCATATGTGAAAATGACTTTCTCGTACAGATGAATTATCTCTCTAACGTAAGATTCAATGCACAGAAAACATGATTTTTTCGTCAATTCGACTCACGCCATAAGAAGATACAAAGTATATGATCTGTATACATACATAAATATACGTTACAAATTTGACAAATTCAGCCACAAATCCGCAACTCCACAAAATTCATCTCCATTTTAGAAATGCGTGTCATAAAACTCGTAATTTTTCTAAATGACACTTTTGCATTTTTTCGCATTCTACGTGGTATCCCCACTTTTCGAACATATCAATGATCATGATACCCTTAAACTTAATGAAAACATCTTAAAATACCCAAAATGCTTTAATTCGCCTCTTTTAGATTTTTCGTTTATGCCTTTTTGATTAATTTTTTGCCAATGATTTGTCGTATTACTCACATAAATATCGTAAGCATATTTTCTTTACAAAATTTAAATGTTTAAAAAGCCGAGATTCAATAGTTTGAGTATTTTAAGAACATTTTTTTAAGGTCAGGATATCACTAATGTTTTGAAAACCTAAGAATAACACATAAAATTCGAAAAAACATAAGAATGCTAGTTAGAAAAATCTTTAGTAGAGATAGGAAAAAAAACATATTCGGTCTACACAATTTTATTTGTGACGGGTAATATATATGAATAAGCTTATGACGACTCAAATAAAATACAATTGAAAAGATAAGGACAAGTCTTTGTAATTACATATGCACTATTGTCTATTACCATTTATTTTATCTACTCATCTAAATAATAATTAACCCGCCACAACAACGGAAATTTATTGTTTAGTCTAAACCAAAAAAACATAAAACCAAAAGATATTTTTGAAATAAAATAATAATAAAAAACACTGTATATCTGAAAGAAGGGCAATAAAGTAATTAGAAAATGGAAGCCCAAAACATGCTAGGGTTCGGCGATGAGAGTCTCTTAAAAACATCCGACCCTTGAGAAAAGAAGCGCAAAACACAGCAACACATTACACATCACACATCACACTCCTTATACCCTTACTTTAAATACCCTCCTTTCTCTTCCCTCTTTTTTCAATTCCTCCCTTTCAACCCGCCGCAACCTCCCCTCATTCTTCTTCTTTCTTCCTTCTCTCTCTTTATCCCGCCAAATATTTTGATCATCTTCTTCCCTCTTTGATCACACTTCTCTTTTCCAATCTTTTTCCTTCTTCTCTAATCCCTCCTTATGGATCACATCCAAGATGTAAGTTCTACTTCTCTTATTTACTCTTTGTTTATTCTTGTTTTGAATGATGATTACGCGGCCCGTTTGTCTAATTCGTTTTGTGTTGGTGTTTTACAGTGTTCTTCACCATCTGATTCTCAAAGCAGTAGCAGCAATCATAGTAACTCAAACAGTAATGGTAACTCCAACAGTAACATTAACAACAATGGTGAAGTTAAAAAATGTTCTGACTGTCAAACTACTACTACCCCACTTTGGAGAGGCGGTCCTGCTGGTCCCAAGGTAATTTTTTCTATTTTTTTTCAAGCTTTTTACCCTTTAAACCCATTTTCGTCATTTTGCTTTTGATCATTCGAATTCCAATGTTCGTTCTGTAAACCCAATCGGTCGGGTTCAAACCTCCTCAAGTTGCGGAGCATTCTTTATCCGAATCTATGCCTAAATAGATTTTTTTTTTTGTTTTTTACCCACTCGACCATCATTTCTCTTTTGATCCTTTGAATTTACCTAATTTTTGTTTTTATTACTTTTTTTTTTTTTTCATTCGGGTTATTTGTCTAAATTTATATAAATAAATGACTAGAACTGAGGGAGTGTGAGACGGCCTTATTCTTGAGTGTAATTAATTTTAATGTCTTGAGTGTAATTAATTTTAATTTATGTTTGAATTTGCATTGTCTTGGGCTATTTAATTTAATTTAATTTAATTGATGTGTCAGACCTTATGCAACGCATGCGGGATAAAATTCCACAAAAAGAGAAGGGCACTTTTGGGAATAAACAAGCAACAAAAAGACGAGTTCAACAACAAATTGAAGAAGAAGAGCATCATCAAGAACAATAATGATAATAACAATAATATTGGTATACCATTAAAGATCAAAGTAATGTCATCCGGTATCCGAAAAAGTGGTACAAATAATAAATTTGGTGAAGTTGAACAAGCGGCTTTGTTATTAATGGCGCTATCTTATGGTTCCGTTTATGCTTAAGTTAAGACGGTTTTAAACCAGAATTACTAAATCATACTGTATGATCCAGAAGGCGAAGATGAAGTGAGGAGGATATATTATATTGAGTTGAGTTACCAGTTTTGCCCCTGCATCGACAATGACAACGACAACACAGAAAATCTTACCGTTTTCTTTCTTCTATCCTTTAATTTATTTGTTCGATGTAATGTTGGAGTAGTGCGCAGCTGTATTTTTGGTTTGGTCTGGGATTTGATTTTACAGTTTTGCCCTTGTTAATTTTAGGGTTTTAACAGTTTTGGCCTATTGAGGGGTGTTGTAACTAGGGCATGATTGTAATTTGGAATAGTAGTCAAAAGCCTAAGGGCAAAGAGTAGATAGTAGCCGATATTTCTAACTTATGTAGGGACCGGACCCATTGAGTTTTCTTAATCAAATGCGTTGCCCCATTTTTGTTACTTTTTTTTCAAATTTAAATTACTGTTTCGTTTATGTGTTTCATCTCGTGTTCTGGAACTTCCTTGACGATGTGTTGGATTTGTGAAATTGAATAGCACGAATTCTGTAGCTTAAAATAGGAGATTTGAACTCTGTGTTACGATTTGCGAGTATGAGTGTGCGTTGAAATTCAAATTGAGTTCTGATCAATTGATCATTCAATCAGAAAGCATATAGAGTAAGACATTTTTATAAGAGATTGGTGTAAAACGAACCAAAATGAAGTTTTGTGAATCATGAAATTAAATCTATTTTGCTATCCGATTATGATCAAATTTACGAGATTAGAGCAAAATGCCTTATAATTGGAGTTTAAAGGCTAATCAAAATCTTTGGATACAATGTACGGCGGAAGGAGGGAAATGGGAGGCTCCATTAGATCAAACTAAAATTTTTTTTGACTCCTATAATGATATGACATGACCAAACACTCCCCTAATATGACTTAACTCCCTAGCCCTTCATCCTCCAACTTTCTAAAATTACCTTCTTCCTCCAGTCTCCTCCTTTCCCTCTGCTTTATGCTTGATTGCTTGCTACCGAAACAACCCCTCTTCATTCCCCTCCCTTTCCTTTCTTTCCCTTCCCTCCGTTCCCCTCCCCTCCCTTTCTCTCCCAATTTATTATCCAAACACACCTAAAATAGCAAAATGAAAATTGTCACTGCTTAACCCGAAATTGGTCAAAACTAAGAGAAGCTTAAAAGTGGACCTGAAATGAATATTTGTTGTTGGGCTAGATGATGAGATGATAGATACAAAAGGCCCAAATAGTTGATCCAGAACCCAAAACACGAAAAAAAAGCAGGAAAACTCGAGACGTTACACGTAGTAACAAATTCCAGAAATTGGTCGAACAATATTCCACGTCGACACTCTCCATGTTATATTATGACCAACAAGCTTCAATAGCGGTAGTTGTATTAAATTAATTAACAGATAATTGCAGGTAACTGAGATTAAGAGGCTTGAGGTAGGATTTTAATTAAGAAAAGAAGGATGTGGAAAACAAGTATGTTAAGAGTTATTAGTGGAAGGGTTAAGGGAAGTGGTGGTGGTGGTGGTGGTAATTTGGGATTAATGAAAAGAGGTTATTCAGCAGCAAGTGAAGGAAATGGTGATCCTACTATTCATTCTAATCATCCTCAGGTATGCACCATTTCTTCTTTTCTTTTTCTGTTCAAATCTCCATCTTCCGAGTTAATACAATTATTCGTGTTTCTAACGAAAACTGACTTGTGACACCTCATAACCAGCTATCTACTTCTGACTTCCGAGATGTCACCTATGTAGCACCAAAACGGATACGGACATGGACACGGAACACGACATACAATGACATTTAGGTTATAGGATACGACATTTAAATATAATAAAATATATATTTTAGGGTTATAAATAACATATAATTTTATTTTGATCATATTTTTAAACTAAATTTAAGCAGTAAAATTATTGACCTTTACCATAACTACTTCTAAATTTTCCATTCAAACTTATTTTCTAATTAATCCCTTTAAAAAATTACTAGTTTTATGCCCGTACAAAAAATGTACGGGTCTATTTCTAAAAATTTCGTAAATATATTAAAAAAGTAGTACAAATATAATTTAATATGAACTTAAATGAGAAATATATAAATTATGAATTCGGGGATGATTTTGACTCCAAATAATTGATTTACTGGTATAATTAATTTTTTTTAATGATTATATAAATTGAAATAAATAATCATGACATTATGAAATAAATTTGAACCATATAAAATAGAATTGTATTTCTATATCTTACCTTTTAAATAACTTACTCTCTAAATGAAAGTAAAATGATAGAAATAATTTTAATCGCAGTCTCTTAAAATTTGTGGATGATTTTATAAAGAAAATAATAATGTATTGTTATTAAGACCATCTTTGTACTCGATGTTAACGTAGTTTTAATTGATTAATTCTCAAAGGTTGTTATATTTTCTTAAAAATCGTAAATTTATATTTTTTTTGTTAATTTAATGGGTTGGGTTGACTAATTCTCGAAGGTTGTTATATTTTCTTAAAAATCGTAAATTTATATTTTTTTTGTTAATTTAATGGGTTGGGTTTATTTGATCTTATTCAGAAAAATCTTTGATCTACGTTTCTTTCATTTTTTAATTTACGTTTTTTTGTTAATTTTTATCTCCTCGTGTATTTTTTTCATTTTTTTAGATATATGTATGTTTGTTAATTTTTAACCTTTGTATATTTTTTTTCGTTTTTCATACCTCTAAATATTTGTTAATTACTTCTAATTGTCCAACTTTTTTTTAATATTGTTGAATTTTATGTTTCTGTGTAGAATTTTAGTGATTTTTTTATTTTCGAATTTGGAGTAAAGTTGTTTTTTTTATTATGGAGATAAAAATTATTTGTAACTTTAGAATGTTAAATGGAAAATTAAAGCTATGTGTGAGTGGTGGGACATGGCGAGAAAGAAGGTTTTTAAACCAATGAAAAAGCAGGAAAAGTTCCTTTTTATTGATAAGGAATATAATCTAAAACCGTATATAATAAAACGGCATTGTATATTATATTTTGGGCTAATAGACAACCATAAAAACATGGATCGATATAGATGCATGAGTCGACAATATCACCTAATAATAACTATTACTCGTATTATTTTATGTAGCCTTAATTTACCATTTCGCAAAATTCTACTTTACGACGGTCGTACATGCGAGCAGTAGGAAAGTGATCACATTTTGATACGTCGTGACCACTTTTGATTAAATAGTGACCTTTTTTTTCATATTTTTGGAAATATATAGATATTTTTAGGATTTATTTTTCATAAAAATCTTAAAATTTGGGCCTCGTGTTAAATTTAATGTATATGTTTATATAGTATATAAATTTGCTTTTATACATTTTAATTGTCACAAATTATAGAGTAATACGGTCTCATATAAAACGTGTTCCTTCAGTGCTAATAAACGATTTTTCTTTTTATATATGTTGATCGTCTTATGGTATGAGAGTATGAGACCGTTCATACAAAAATTCTAATTTAATTTTAATTGTCAAGGTATCCAAGAGGTTAATTTTCCGGAATTGTAATTTTTTTTTAATTAAAATTTGTTGTTCCCTATATAGATTTCCGATTTTTGTAAAATTTTATTTTATTGTAAGGTTGAATGTGATTATTTTTTTATCATAAGCTTTTTAACATATGAATATGTATATGGAAAATAATAAGAAATGAGGAGAGAGGGTAATTAATTGGAGATAGAGGGTAAGTGGTGAGACTGGGGTTGGTTAATGTGTTGAAAAAAAAAAAGTAAAAATTCTAGCCAATCAAAAGCCTAGAAAAGACCTTCCTTTTATAGATAGGGGATTACTCGTTTAATCTATAATCTGTTTAGCCTCTTTTCAACTAGTGTCCGGATGTCAAAGTGTCAACACGGTCTCGGTCGACACGAGACGGCTAATTAAGAGAAGTGTCTGTACTAACTTGTCACGATCTTATCATAAATGAGATTTTTTTTATGTTATAAGATGATATCCCTCGAAGATTTATTTTCGGAGAATGGTACCGAGACTCGGTACTTCTACCCATGGATGCCGTCACGTTTTGGTTGATTTTAAAAAACATCAAGCAATAAATAAATAAATGATTGAGACATAGAAGATTCTTGTCGTCATAGAACTGACAAATGAATCAACCGGGTTAGGTTCAGGACCGTTTGGGCCAGGACTGTCGTTCGGAGTGGGTTAATTTGCCAAGTCTAGTCTCTACTACTCCTTCCGTTCTAGTGTAACATGTTTTATTTCCCTCACAAAATAAAGCTCGAGAGAGAGAGAGGAGTAAGGGGAGTAGTTGATGAGCTGATGTATTGCGGTCTGCTGATAGTAAGGTTGAGATTATTAACCCCTACAAAGTACGGCTGGTCAGGGTCGACATTGATAACCCGGACCCGACCCGCCACTAAATCCGGATCTAATCCGTCCCGCCTCACCCGGGTCCAAACCCATCCTGGCCCGTGTGTAAAGTAACCGGGTCCGGTCCAATTTCTGGAGCCCGGCCCGGAAGCTGACCCGTTGACCTGCCCCCAACCCGTCAGACCCGCCCCCAACCCACTCCGGGTCCGGGTCTGGTCCAGGTTACACTTCCGAAGAACCGGGCCCAACCCGTCCCGGACCCGCCCTGACCCCGGGCCGTGTCCGGGTCCCCATATCTTGAACCCGCACCGTCCCTCGACCCGTCCTGGACCCGGTCGACCCGCACTATTGACCACCCTAGTACAAAGTAACGTGAATATAATCAGAAATTGAATTAAATAGATCTATCTTGTTTCCCGAAATTTGAACCTTATTGGGTCCATTAGCTCATTGTACTGCTTAAGAACAGAAGTCACCCATCTCAACTCTCAAGTCTCAACTATCCAGCTATAAAGCTGATTTTGTCCATCAAACATCCAACCTCTACTTATATTCAAATAATACCACTATTTGGGTAAGACTGTCTTACATAATCATTTTAAACCACAAATTCTCATTTCAAACCTTCATAATCCGTTTAAGTTTAATACGGATTAAATACATTCCAAATCATCTGACTTGTCACCTAGAGTCTTATCCTTAAGAAGGATAATATATGTCTTAAGCAAGACTTGCCGTTTTACCACGGCCTCACATAAGAATTTTGTGAAACGGATTTATTTGGTGATTAACGATCACTTAAACAGTCTTAAGATTTATGCTAGTGTTTTACACACTGATTTTATAAAATAGATTTATTTGGCGATCAGCCGATCAGTTGAAAAGACTTCCGGTTTGATTGAGCGGCCTCGAAATTGTTTGACTCGAAAATGAACCGATGATTTGTCGGTGTATTGTTGATATTAATTGAGCCTGGTAACTTGTAAGCAAGGACTCCTACGTATCAGATTTTTGTGCCTAACCTCATTGAATGTGTCACATTTGCCTGGTGTTTCTTATGGCCTTATTAATTAACCCTGTGAACAGGTAGGGATAAAAGATGGGTCAGACCCACATAAAACAACCCAAACCCAATCCCAATCCCAACCCCAACCCGAACCATTCACTTCACCAAAATCACCAATTACCTCATCACCAAAGCTGGAGCACACAGAAGTGGGCTTGCCCTCAAAGCCCAACGCTCACCATAAACGCCAATTATCCAGCCAATCAGCCCAGACCCAAACCCCACCCGAACCTATAACCGAGATCATATGTAGCGGGCCTGACTTAGACCCATGGCCCGACAGTGAAGAAAATCTCAAGTCCCAAAATAAGGCCCAAGAGGAGGACAACAAGGAGTACTTCAAAGACCACAAAGCGTCACCGTTGTCGGAAATAGAGTTTGCGGATACAAGAAAGCCGATAACACAAGCGACGGATAGTGACATTGGCACGAGTGTGGGAGTAAAAGTGTTTAAAGAGGACGAAGAGGATACCGCAGAGGAAGCGTTGTTGAGGGGTGCAGAAATTTGGAACTGGAACAAAATGAGGGGTGACCCTGATTCTCCCCATGGTAGGGTTCTTAGGCAGCTTTGTGGTGAATCTTGGTGACTTATACCAATTTTCGACGGTGTTCATTGTGTACTTGGCTACACTTTCTGGAACGTAAAATCTCATTTGAGATGCATTAAGCTTAAGACGAGCTCTTTGTAATCGAGTGATTTCGCTCTTTCTGTTCTAGTGATTTCGCGGTATGCTAGTTTCGTAAACTATGTTAGTACTGTTACACAGGCAACGTGGCAACGTGCAATAGTTGATCCTTATGTATGTAAGTATAGTCCGTCACTTTGTGCTCGAGTCTAGTTTGAGCTTAGATCCCGAAATTAAATTTTATAATTTCTGATCGAGCTTTGTCCCTTTGTTGTACTCTAAATTTTACTAATAACAAAATTCGCAGTTTCTAATTAAGCTCGGGAATGTAACTTTTGATTAGCGGTGAGCAAATTTAGGTTACCGAATCGAAAAAATGGATCGGACCGGAGCATTTAGTCTGGACTAAACCCGCTGAATTATTTTGGTCCGGTCCCCAGCCCCCATTTTTCTTCAAATTTTGGTCTTCGGGTCTGGTCCAGGACCAGTTAATTTAGGTCCAGAGCGAATGAATCAAAGTACATGTTTTTAAGTCTAATCATTAAAACATTTTGAATTAAATAAACATTTTATCTTCAAAAGACATTATAAATTAGTATTGTCAATGATTTTTACAAAAGAATCAAAAGAATGTCGTCTAACTACTTAAATGCATTTTATTTAGCGGAATTAAATGTTAGTAGCATATACGAAATAGTGAAAAAAATAGTTTAGGTCCGTTTCGATCCTAGTCCAGTCTAAGACCGAAAGTTTTAGGTCTGATCTTTGATCCACCAAATTTTTAAATTTGGTTTTCAATTTGGTCCGGTTTAATTCAATTCATCCGATCTTGGACCGATTTCACCGCTACTTTTGACATTTGTATTTCATTTCAACAATAGATGTTATTGTCGATGTTCCCATGACAAACCTTAATACTCCAACCGAATATACTTGTCCATTTTGAGAGGCCTGTCCAAACACCCTTAGATTTGTCGAGGTGAATTTTTCGACTTTTTGGTCTAATATAAATGTCGAAGTGCTACTTTGATATCTGACAAGTAGATTTTGAGAGGCCCGTCCAAACACCCTTAGATTTGTGGAGGTGAATTTTTCAACTTTTTGGTCTAATATAAATGTTGAAGTGCTACTTTGATATCTGACAAGTAGATGTTGAATACATGACAACTAAGTGAAGTTTGAGAGTTAGGTTACATAATTTTAAAGGGAGTACAAAATTCATTTGTGATTAGGGGCGAACCTAGATAATAGCAAGGGGTGGCGAACGCTACCCAAACTTTAAAAAATTGATTTAGAATACGGGTTTTTGTTATCCTAAATATTGTTGAATAATATATAAATAACTGATGTCTCATTAAATATATAATAAATATCTTGTGGTTTAAATGATAAAAGCTTTATTTTTCAACAAAGCAAATGAAAAAAATACTTAAACGTTACAAGTTGTGACCCTCACGCACAACGGCACAAGTAATACGGAGTCAGAAAGGAGAAGATAATCGCTTTCCATGACATCCAAAAGAAAGTTATTACTCCGTATGAAAGACCCTATGACATTGTCAAATGATATCTCCTACTTTGACCAAAACTATCATCATCGCTCTTTATTACTTTCATTCCATTTTTTGAATATTCTATTAATCTACTCGATTTTTTAGGGGTCGTTTGGTTCATCTAACAATTTAACTAAAGTAAAAAGTTAAAATTCACATGATTTTAATTCCTGTATACAATTCATGGGAATTAACCGAAACTTGTTTGGTTGCCATTAGGTAATTCACATTTCCCATGAATTAAGTTCCTATATGTTGTTTGGTTGGAACACCGTAATTCCCATGATTTTTTATTATAAACTAGCGTAATACCTGTGAATTTTCACGGGGTTGTTACTAATTTTTAGAAATTAAATTTTTGTTCTAAATTTGCGAAATAAGTGTAGCACGGTGAGTTTGATCATTAGTGTCCCCACCTTCCTTGATATAAATATTAAATTGAGTTGAACTGTCTAATTCATTAATTTAAAATTTATGATACGAAGTACATGTTTTAAACTATGATTAATATAAAATTTATCATTTTGATTATGAGACGTATTTTCGTTGTTGCGTACTATTGTTACCTCACTACTTATTCAATTTATATTGTTAGTTTCTTTATAGTTGTTGTATAATTATTACTTTCACTACTAATTTTGTTGTTAATGCGTATTATTATTTTACTACTCCTACAACAAATAACTAGTAATGTAAAAGGCAATTTTTATTTGTTATGGTTTCAAAATTTACGGATTTTTTATTAGAAATATTGATCCCGTGTTTTTTTATTACATGTATACTTGTGTATATTTTTTAACTACCAATTTTTTGATTCTAATTCTTTTTTTTAACTTGTACATGTGTTTTTAAACACAAATAAGATCCTACACCCAGGTGTATAGAAGCATGGTACATCAGGCCCATCTAATATATAATTTTCTAATTTTCTATTAAAGCTCAATACAAAACAAATATTTAATTATCAATCAACGTAAACATGTTCTTAATTCTCTCTTGACGACAGTCCCAACAAATTTTTCTCCCACCAAAATTTGATTCGAAGATGGCAGAAGGGAAGCAATTGGTATGTTCAACAAGGCGGAAAACTTCATCGAATAATATTTCATTGAACGAGAAGCAATTTGCATCGACATCAAGAGGGAAAAACGCATCACACCATACTAATTTGAGTTATATATTTACACCAATCATAACCCTAATGAATATTTACATAAATCATAACCCTAATGAATACTTAGGGTAAATTTTCTAACCCCAAAGCACTTAACAAATGAATATTTACGATAAAAATATGATCTAACGTAAAAAGAATACGAGTTAATATAAAAAGAATACGAGCTAATATTAGAAGAACACGAACTAATATAAAAAATAACGAGTTATTAAAATAAAAATACGAGCTAATATTAAAAGAATACGAGCTAATATTAAAAGAATACGAACTAATATAAAAAAATTATGAGTTATTAAGATAAGAATATGAGTTATTGATATAAGAATACGAGCTATTAAGATAAGAATACGAGCTATTAATATAAGAATATGAGCTAATGTAAAAAGAATGCGAGTTTAAGAAAATAACAAACTAAAAAAAATACGAGCACAAAAGAATGCAAGTTATTAACCTAAGAATACGAGCTAATACTAAAAGAATACGAGCTAGTATTAATAGAATAAGAACTAATATAAAATAAGAATACGAGCTATTGAGATAAGAATACGAGCTATTAATATAAGAATATGAACTAATGTAAAAAAAATGCGAGTTTAAGAAAATCACAAACTAAAAATATACGAGCACAAAATAATGCAAGTTATTACCCTAAGAATACGAGCTAATATTAAAAGAATACGAGCTAATATAAAAAAACTACGAGTTACTAAGATAAGAATACGAATTATTAATATAAAAAAAATGAGTTATTAAGATAAGAATACGAGCTATTAATAAAAGAATACGAGCTATTATTATAAGAATACGAGCTATTAATATAAAATTACGAACTAATGTAAAAAAGAATATGGACTAATAAAATAAAAAAATAAAAAATTATCTTGACATAATAATTAAATAAATTGAAAGAAGAGATATAATAATTAAGAGAAAAATCAATCCCTATATTATAAAAGGAATAGAATTTCAAGTATTTTCATTGGTTGTTGATTTTCATAAAAACATTTGATTAATATTAATGTAGGGCCCCCCATAATCCTCAAACTAATTTATTACCCTCTTTCTTCCTTCCATTTTTCTATTAATTCTTTAGTTCTTAATTCAATATATTGTAAAATTATTAAAATTAATTAACTTTAAACAATCGTTAAATTTAATAAACTCTTATTTGTAAAAAACGAACAAGTAAATAGCCGGGAGAATGCGCAGAGATAATGTTACTATTGTTCATCGTATAACGAGTATTATTCACTGTATAATTACCATTTTTTAATTACATATTTACCTCTACAACAAAGATAAACAACAAAATAAAAAATTTACATAAATAGAGAGGAAAAACGGATAGAAAATTTTTCTAAATGTATTATATTTTGAATACATACTTTATATCAAACTAAAGGAGCCCAATAATTGAAAAAAAATGCATATATAATATAAAAATAATATTAAAATCATACCTTTTTTTAATTTATTGATTTTTCAATTTAATAAAATTAAACCCGTGCATTTTTTGCACGGGCGTAAAACTAGTTACTGATAATGGATGAAGATCAGTTAGAAAAATAGGGAAGAAGTTACATTAAAAAAAAAAAAGGGAAAGTGGAGAAGAATGAGATTAAAATGACTAAAATAACCCCGGATGTACAATAGCATTGTACATCTGGTGGTATAGTCCAGGAACTGGTTTTTAAATTGTAACTTTTTAATGTTCACATTTTATTTGTAATAGTTATTTGTAAATTTTTAATATTGAATAAAGTTTTAATGCTAAATTAGATGGTAATTAAATATCTCATAGAAGGTGGAGGGTCCTACTCAAATAAAAAAAATTAATCTATCTCTATAAAAGGAGTAGATTTTCAGAGCCTCTCATTGGTCCCTTAAATTTAGGAAAATATGTCCCACCATCTTTCACTTGATTTAATTTCCTCCTCAATTAATTATGTTCCGTAATTAATTCTGATGCGTAATTAATTTTGATCCGTAATTCCGTATTTTGATCTTTCCTCATTTCTATTTACGTAATCGATTGCAGTAGTACATTTCGACATTGTCATAATAAAATACGATATGTTCATATCTCTATACTATAAAACGAATAGCTTTTAGAGAGTTCTTATTGGTCGATCAAAATCAGGAATAGAAAAAAATTTAATTAAAGTAGGGTCCAATATGTTCATTCTATATAATTAATTATCTCCCCTCAAACTTTCATCGATTTAATATTTTTACTACTTTCACTCTTTTATTAATTAAATAAGTTACAATCTATAATGAAATATGAAATCGTCCGAAGTCCTAACTTCAATTTCAGCCGTGAAAATCAAATCTCTGATGATCACTGATAATGAGTTAACTAATTTTAGATAAATTAAAGGTTAAAAATTAAATATAATAATATGATTGAGACGCTCAAAATTGATTGTTAATTTTAATTTAACATGGAACAACTAACATGATTAAATTGAGTGACATGAGTATATAAAAAAAAGTGAATAACAAATATAATAATATATAAATTAGTGAAAATTAATGCATTCAAATAGTTGAAATCTACAAATTAAATCGTTGAGAATTGAAAATCAACGAAAATATGTAACTCCGTCTTAAATGTTTATAAAATAGATAGGTTTATATTATATGGTCGAAGTTTTTTGGGTAGTTAGAGAATCAGACTCATAATAATAATAATTTGGGTTCATTACAATGGTTATGAACTCAGAATTTAAAACGTAACTATAATTTTAAAATTTATATATATATATATTTGCCGGCTATTATCCGTCTTAAATTTAAAACGGGTCAGTATCACTCCGTATGGGTTATAGGACAAATATTTTATTTTCGCCGTGCATAATGCCTTTTCTGTCTTATTCATCCTACATATGTAAATTTGATCCGTTTTAAACTTAAACCGATAGCGTCGTTCTACATAAGAATTTGTATAACTTTATAATGTCAATCACATGCGTTGTTTTTGCTTACGTCTAAGTTGAGCGTATAAATTCTTCTTATTTTTACATCGATATACTTGCGATAATAAAATTATACGGAGTATTTTTTATTAAATATATTCACTTTTTTATTTTTATTTTTGCGGTTTAATAGAATTAAACCCGTACATTTTTTGTACGGGCGTAAAACTAGTTCTCTTAAAAGTATCAACCAATAGAATTGCTTTAAATGTTATTCCTTTTATAGTATAAAGATACGTACTAACATCGCTACTCATGTTGTTATCACTACTCAGTTTGATATTATTGTTATCTTTATTACTCGCATTATTGATTATAATTAAGGGTTTTTTGTGAGAAATTACCTTATATTTATGTCCATTTGTGAACAACTACCTTACTTTTTTTTTTTGTTAAACACTACCTTACATTTTACTTTTTTGTTAAAACCTACCAAAAATATGACTCGGGCCAAGTTCCGATGATAATTGTGGTTGAATTACCCGAGTCATATTTTTGGTAGGTTTTAACAAAAAAGTAAAATATAAGGTAGTTTTTAACAAAAAATAAAAAGTAAGGTAGTTGTTCACAAATAAACATAACTATAAGGTAGTTTCTCACAAAAAAAACCCTGTAGTTAAATTTACGACGTCAATAATGAATTAATTTCATATTGTAAAGATTTTGAAATGTAAATAGAGCGTAAAAGTGTTAACAGTGAATATAACACATATAAAAAGAAAAAAAAAATGATTTAATGTTCGTATCTAATTTAAGCTAAGTCGTGTATATCCGGATTACGAAATTATGATTTTTGAAGCACACATGTATCACGTCTGTTCGTGTAGCCGCTTTGTTGGATGAGTTCTAAAGAAAAGATTGAGATGATAATCTGATATTGGTCAAATTGTTTGAGATTTATTTTGGAAAATGATATATTTTGAAAGCACCACTTTTATTTTTGGGAAATATTTTTGGATGATTTTCAAAAACATTAATTAGTGGTTCTATAATTAATTTTCGAGAAAGTAAACCAGCTTTTATTAGGTTTTGAGAATTGAAACCTATATTAATTAACACGGTTAATTAGGTGGTTCTATAATTAATTTCAGTTTTTTATTTGTTTTAGTTTGCTAATGTGGAAAGATGACCAACACGGTTCTGCATGATTGGCCAAAACAAAGCATAATTTTTGAGGTTGAATAATAGAGCTTGAATGCTCTCATTCTTGTACCACGTTATGCCACATAGGCGGTTTTACAAGATTCTTTTATATATATAATGATACTATTTTATCCTTCATAACATTAATTACTATTAAATATAACAAAAATTAATTGGTTTGAACAAGGGTAGAATAGTAATTTTTTAAATAAAGCATGTAGGCATTGAGAATGACCAAGGGGGCTAGGTAAGTCAATGCCTACATCACGTAGGAATTAAGTTGATGGAGGAAGTTTCAATTCCCCCATTTTGGTTTTTAAAAGCAACCAAACAAATGGCTAAAATCTGAATTCATGAGATTTTCAAGTTCGCGTGTTTTTAAGAGGCAACCAAACAAGTCCTTATTATATCTCGATCACAAACTTTTATTGAAAACGAACACTATTCGTCACAAGTTGAAGACATATAAATATCCATTTTCAATTTGTGACGGATAATATTGAAGATAAATTATTTAATGAGATAGAAAAACTACTTTATTTTATTCCTTGTCTGTACCTTCTTGATTTTTCTTGTAAGTCCGTCCTATTATTTTGAGTTAAGTAAAATAGAGCTAAATTTAATTGAATGAAATTAAATTTCTTGAAGAGGGCCTAATTAGAAACATTTGTAAGTTGACTGTGATGAAGTTGTGATAAAGTCAATTGTCAGAATACTGATGCATGAATTGTCAATGGACGTATAGAATGTGCTTTAAATAATTAATACAGTTGAACTACGACCAGGATATATGATTATATAATTAATTTCCACTATAAAAAGCTTATGCATTACTCATAGAAATCAAGAACAAAACATCCCTAATCAAATTACGAAAATGGCAATTAAGCTTGAATCCATCATAATGCTCTCAATTTTGATCATCTATGTGCTTTCAACGTGTGATGGGACGCGTTATCACGTTATCTCTGCTAAACACGTAATTAATGCTTCTTTATTCAATAACTAATTTTATTGCAAATGTAAAATCTTCTTTTGTGGTGTTTCAATGGGTTTGTTTGGGTCAATTTATAATGTACTCCATATCAGTATAAGACCGTCTTATTTAACGTTAGAATTACCCTTTTATAACATTTTATTTTCTTTTTCCTATTTCACCTTCTTTAACTTCGTCCCAGATGAGTGATGATTAGGGACGGAGATATTTCTAAGATCCCACATGTTCCGTCATATGCAGTGTAAAATGCGAATTTTGATACAACATTTAAGTTTAACCAACTAATTTTAATGAAACAATCATTATAAATTTATACTTGTATGAGTTATTGACAAAAATATGGAGTGTAATTTAAGTTTTTTGATCGATAGACGTTATGGTACTTTTATGAGTCGTAGACTTGCATATTCCGATAAGGTTATCCTCTAAAGTATACGTTAGAAAAATCGTTATCTTAATTAAGTGACTAATCAAATTTGTGTGAATTTAATGATGCAGCATCGCCTACGTTGCTCTGCCCAGAATGTATTAGTGACAACTGTGATGGGATTAATACAAAAGCATATTGTTGGGGTTCCGAGTTCGAGCACCCCAACAGTACTCAAGACGCCAAACTTGACAGCAATATTCCAGAATAATCAGACTGTTGATCAAATCATTTGGTTAAGATATTTACAAATTCCGTCTGATTCAGTGAAATGATTTCAACAAAGGATTTATAATCAATATAGATATTTGTTTATAAGTACGAGAATATTTTAGTTATAATTATTATCGGTTGATGGTCAGCCGGTAAGAAATAAAAGAATATATATAACACTAGAATTTGTGAGAGACCGTCTTTCAGTGAATTATTGAGAGACCATTCTTTTGTAATCTTTTATTTGTATTTCGTGATTTTTTGTTATTGATCGTACATAGTAATTTTGTACTTATTTACATACTAAGGAGTCGTTTGGTTGATGAAGGAACTTAATTTGCCTAGAAACTTCAATTTGATAGGAATTAAGTTCCAGCATCCAATTTGGGTAAATTTGACAAATGTGTTTGGTTGCACATGTAGGAATTAAATTCCATGGAATTTGCAATGACCAAGGGAGGGGTAGGTAAGCCAATTCCTACATCATGTAGGCAATGGAAGTTCCTAAGAATTTCTAATTCCTCCGTTTTCCAAAAAATATGTCAACCAAACAAGACATATTTTTGTAAATCATGTGATTTTACAATTCATATGTTTTTAAGGTGTCAACCAAACAACCCCTCACTCATTTTATGATTAGTACTTGTTATATTATTTTTAATACCACTTTTTTCTAAATTTATCTCAATGTCTCGAAATTTGAAGTATAATCATAATATTTTCTTTTGATTGACTACGTGATGTGTTGATCACAATTATCTCTTATACTATTAAGTCTACACAAATTCTTATTTGCAACGACACTATCCATCGCAAGCTTGTGACGGATACCGTTTTCTCTCACAAAATACCCACTTTTTCTCTCTCTCCAACACTATTCGTGTGGTCCCCTTTCTCCACTAATTCATTTTATATCCATTTTATCTCACAAAATATCCGTCACAAATGGTGACCCGTCGTAAGCAAGACTTACTATTAAGTCTAAGAAGGTGCCAAGGATGTTTCTTAATAAAGACTACAAATTGAAGAAATTCATGAAAGATCGCTAATACTAGCAGGTCAAATTCCAATGATTTCGTCAAGTTTTTTTTTCAAACAAGTAGAACAGAATTGCCTCAAAATTTTACTATTTATGAGCAATTCTATCAAAATCTTGTCAAGCTTTAAAGTAACATTTTTTGATTTCTAGAATATGACCAACATATCTCATCATTTTGGGTGAGCAAAGTAAGTTTAAGTCATTAGCAATCAAACCACAACGAAATAGTTGCCCATGGAATGTCCAATAGAAATCATAAAATCAACAATTTCGTTAGTTTCACGAAAACAATGTTCAAAAGTGATTTTCATAAAAGATGAAGATCTAATTTCACATCTTTGATAATACTTGAAATTTCCCAAGAAACTTGCCAAATATTGCCGATAGAGTTAAATAAGGCATAAATTATCACCCTTAACTATTATCTTTGAAATTCCTTAAGTATTCAGAGTTACACAAATTTGCGTTTGTGACTGCGATATCCGTCACAAGCTTGTGACGGATACCGTTTTCTCTCACAAAATACCCATTTTTTTTTCTCTCTCTGACACTATTTATGTGGTCGGTCCCCTTTCTCCACTAACTCATTTTGTATCAATTTTTTCTCACAAAATATCCGTCACAAATGGTGACCCGTCACAAGCAAGACTTATTATCACAGTTAAAATTCCTTCTTTTAATGCTAGGCTTCTGCAATAAGAGTGCTATTAGATTCACAATTTTTTGCTACAAACAAAACGACTTTACCATCATGATATTTAATACAATATCCTAACGCAACTTTATTCTCATCTATTTTCGATCCGTTAAAATTTAACTTTAAATAAAAAACCGCTTTTATTTTTTATCCACTAGATTTCTTCCTTGATAGTAGTTTTTTTTAACTGACTCGTCTTTCTCGGGATGGTTGAGGTCCTTCTATTGGCGAGATTTACCATGTTTGACTTGCGAATATGCTATTTAGAGCGTTTAGTTAATGACATATTGCCTAATATGACAATATGTTGCTCCTGAAAACAAGGGTTAACTCAAGTGGTAGGAGGTCTCTTACCCCAACCATGAAGTTGGGGGTTAGATTCTCACACGCAACCTAGTGCGCTCATTTGAACCTAAAAAACAATATGCTGCTCCTAACAGCACATTGCATTAGCGGATTAGTGAAACAAAATGTCTTATTTACCCCCATAATAAAATACTAATCTTCCTTTTGTATATCTTTATATGTCCTTTTACAAAGATGCTCGACAATTTGTTAATCTAAACGGTCAATTACCAAATACCTCTAAAATACTTTTGTTAAATAAATCTGTTAATCAAACTGCTAAATCATTCTGCTAGTAAAATCTGCCTTCTAAATCTGCTTATGCCAATATTAATCCGTTATTTACCAAACAAAACCTCGACTTGCAATATTGTCATAATTTGCCAAAAATTGTTAAAGCTCATAATATTCCTATCATGAATTAACATAATCAATCTAGGTGAATTTATAAAAAAAATGATCTTTATTTTCAATAGAATGATTGCACAAAATACAATGAGCTGAAACATTAATATGACTTTTAAAAAGCCTCTATTTTGTTGAAAAACTGTCAACACATGCTTTCCAAAGAAAAAAAATTAACTTTGGAGGAATGTTCAATTTTAAAATAAAGTGAAATTCACACTTATTAGGATTTTAATCGAACAAACCTTATGCTAACTTAGGTAGCACGGACACTTCTCCTAATGAGCCGTACCGTGTACGACACCGTGTCCGACACCGACACTCCACGGACACACGCCGAAACGTGTCCAACACCTAAACTGCCGTGTCTAACTTTCTACATTTTTTTGGGCACGTGTCCGACGCGTGTCCATGGTATTTGAGCCGTGTCCGTCGCGTGTCCACGATATTTGGTTATCATATGCGGTGAATGATGTTCTTGAAATGAGAAATGTGTTATCGAAAGAGATCAATTAGAATATTGATTCGATGAGAAATGAAAATAAATTTATTATCAAAGGAAAGTTTTACATTCACTTATTTAAAATTAATATCAAATAGTTTTACAAAAATAAAATCAAAAATTTATAACTATAAAATGTATATTTTATTAAATTTAAATGCCGTGTCCCGTGTCCTAAATTTCATGACATGCCGTGTCCCGTGTCCGTGTCGTGTCCATGTCCGTGTCCGTGTCCGTTTTGGTGCTACCTAAATGCTAACCACGCTGTCGTTTTTTCCAGTAGAAAAAATTTCATCTACTAACAACCCTTAAAAGAAGGTATCTTGAATATCAGTATATGGTGGTGGAATGTTAGTTATTACTCCGTATGAAATACTCTTTGCATTGTTAATCACTACGGAAAGGTCCAAAACAATCATAGTCTGTCGAGACATTACCGTCAATGTAAATCGCTGGTTAGCCTTCTTTTAATTGCATTTTGTCTACCGTCTACCGATCTACTCGGTATCGATTAAATAGCTTACGAATTCTATTTCCGTCTAGGATATTAAATATTAGACATTTTGTAAAATTTCATGTACAATTTAATAGAAATTATTTACTCGGTCTTATTCATTTGTTTACGTTTAATTAAAATAACTCAAACAATGAATAAACAAGTAATTAGGATTAATGAAATACTTGATTAGATAGAAAAAGTCCACTTTTCCATTTTCCATGTGTAATTGGAAAAGTGTGATGAAGTCAATTCCCACAGTACTTACTACTTACGCACCAATTTTCAAATCGACGTAAAGAATGTGCCAATTTTATTAATACATTACTGAACTACGACCAGAGTTGTTAATAAAGACCATAAAAAGCATATGTATTAGAATTTTTTGGTGTTTTGGGGTTATTTACCCAATTAATTGGGTAAATAGTGGTCTTTTGAAACTATTTTGAGATATAGTGTCCACGTGGACACTTTTTGGATTTTTTGCAGGTATTAGGCAAAGCCGCTGAGGTCTTCAGCGGCTTTACCAAGTTTCATTTTTTTTTTTTGTTTCAACTTTGCAGGGGGATGGAGTCTGGAAAGACTCTTGGAGAAGAAGGAAAGCCGCTGACAACCTCAGCGGCTTTGGTGAGTTTCAAATTTTTTTTTTGGTTTGAATTTTCCAGGGACTTGAGGCTGGAAAGAATGTTGGAGAAGAAGGAAAGCCGCTGACAACCTCAGCGGCTTTGTTGAGTTCCATTTTTTTTTTTTGGTTTCAATTTTCCAGGGACTTGAGGATGGGGAGAAAGACAGGAAAGAATGGAAGCCGCTGAGGTTGTCAGCGGTTTTGAGGAAAAACACCAAAAAAACGTAGAAAAACGTAGAAAAACACGTAAGAAAAACGTAGAAAAACACGTAGAAAAACGTAGAAAAACACGTAGAAAAACTCCAAATGCTTCAAATTTCCGACTGTGTTAACGTAGAAAAACACGTTTCGAATACAAACTCCCATTTCCTGAAATCCAAAGTTATTAACCATTACAAATCCTAAGTTTCATACAAGTTTTTAATACATGAAATCACACTATCCAAATCTCCTGCGAGGCCTCTTTGTCATCGGTCTTGAAGTTGAACCGCTAGGAGTATCTTCCTCTTGGCTTAGTCTGTGGTCCAAGTGACGAAAGTCATATCTAGGTGCCATTTGAGTCTCTTCCTCTTGGCTGGGATTGTCGGCCTCAGACGGTTGGACACGGTACCCTTGTCCCGTTTGTTGCAAACAACGAAGGGACATTTGTTGCATTTCACGCGCCAGGTCCATATGAGCTATTGGTACATCATCCGGCATGTTATTCAACATAGTTGTAGCTTTGTTGTAGTTGAATACATGACCACCGCTCTACAAAATTGAACAAATAACATATTAAATAAATGATGATTAAAATTAAATAGAGTAACTAAAATTAGAGAAAGTTACTTAAAAGACTTACAAGCATCATGTTATCCGCTGCATTCGGATAGAAGTTGTGACGCAACTCGTATAAGTCTCTCGATTGTTGTTCAACGGTAAGCGGGCTAACCACAAGGCGAGTGATGGAACGATACCATTGAAGGTATGGATCGTTGTGGTCAATGAAACCCAAGTACGGAGCACCTCGACGAGTCAATCTAGATTTGCGATTATGCCATATTTGAATGCTAAGTCTATGCAAATCCGCGTAGTCGGTGGCATTTCCCCGACGATCAAGAGCATGCAATTTCTTAGACGTCTTGCAAAAAGGGGGTATCGTGGGATGCCAACCGAATTGCCTAACAACCCTCTCCGGAAAATGCCACTCAACAATCTCAAAGCATATGAGTGGCGCATTGACAATCCACTCGGTAGGATCTTCCGTACAAATCTCGGGGAGAAGCTCTAGGACTCGCCTACTATATGGTTCCCAAGTGAACATAGAGTCGGTCATGGTATCAAGAGCATGCCTACATGTAACCAAACCAATCAAGTGGTCCTTATAAGCCCGGTCTACTCTTAACCACCTACAACCAAGAGGGTCAACACCCGGGATTACTTGTGAACCAATTTCGTTTTCTTCCCCAACTATTTGAGGTGTCATTACGGTGGGCCTACCAATAGATATATGCTCCCAAGACCAAAGTTGGAGAAGTAGAAGACAACCGCTAATCTCAATGCATCTTCCCTTAGATGCAATACACAAGTTTCGGTACAAATAGGCTAGTACACCACTCCCCCAACTATAGTCATCCAATTTCGTCAAATCTATCAAGAGAGGGAGGTAAATCAATTGTACTCTATTTCCACTTTTATCCGGAAAGAGCACGGTTCCGACCAAATAAAGCAAGTACGCTCTAACAAACCTATGTACCCTATACTCAGGAGCATCATCCTCAAGGTCTTGATAGTGAGTTCTTAACCATGAAAGTTTTAGGGTGTTACCTTTCAATGCATCGGGAGGTGGCCGCCTACCTAGTGCTTGTTCAATTAACTCAACCCAGAAATAATCACTCCTACCGGTAATAGGCAAGCCACCGACCCTGAGACCTAACAAAACATTCACATCCTGCAATGTGATCGTGGTCTCTCCAACCGGTAAATGGAATGTGTGGGTTTCTTGTCTCCAACGCTCAACTAAAGCAGTAATCATATCGGAACGAGCAACAACGTAAGCTAACCTATGAATACCGTGAAATTGAGTTCCACTGATGTAGTTGACGACAGCTTCAGGAACGGCGTAATGTTCCTTGGAAAAGTGATGATTTCTGCATTTGAGTGGAGGAAGATCCTACAAATAACAAACAAAAATAATTGTTAAATACAATTTCAAGGTTAAGTTAGAGAAACCAAAAACATGGATTGCTCAAATTAGATATTACCTCTCCCTCCCAAAGAACCTCACTTCTATGATCTTTCTGGTATTTGAGAACGCTAGGATCCACTGGGCCCGGCTCCATTTGACCTGTAAACTAAGATTGTCAGTATTTATTCATCAAAATAAACATGATATATTCTAAATAAATAAATAAATAACAAATTAAATAACATGACATATTACCCCCTAGCATTACTTCTTCCACATGACCGCTTGTTATGACCCGCAACGTTGCACAAACTACAAGTGATAGTCGATTTGGAACTCTCATCCATTTCATTACGAATTCTTTTCGATTTCGGTCTTCCCTTTCCTCTAACCATTTCTCCGTTTGGAATCACAGTCGGTCCCGTCCATGGTTTCCAATAACTCACATCCGGAATTGGTTGAAAGATTGCACGATAAGAACCATGATATTCCCCAGAAGAGTATAATGGGTCAACATATTGATCGTAGTCTATAGAAAATGCACGACATACCGCCATTACATGTGAACAAGGGTAATGAAAGTTTTGCCACTTGTTACAAGTACATGTATTTTCATTCAATCGAACCGTGTGACTTCTACCACCGCTATTCCCTATCCTACGACCTTGACATGTAGTCACTTGATAAAGACCTTGCTCAAAATCATGTTGACTAACTTCATGGTGGGCTGCAATTTCTTCAATTTCATCAAGCGCCTTACTTATTTTAGCCGACCATTTCAAACCACTTGATAATCTTTCTTTTGTCATTTTTCTTCTCTCAACAAAATACTTATTCACTCGGGTATAGGTGGCTTTTACTAGGGCTTGAATGGGGAGAAATCTTACCCCCTTGAGGACACCATTGAAACATTCACTCATATTTGTTGTTTTCAACCCATATCTCTTACCACCATCGTGCGCAAGAGACCACTTGCTTGAAGGGATACTCTCTAACAAAGCTTTAGCATGCGCATTGATCTCACCAATTTCGATCATCCCTAAGTCAAATTTTGAAATTTGGTGTTGCATAGCGGTCTCGGAGAAAGTGGATTTCAAATTTGTATCTTTGAACATCTTGTTAATGTTAGATGCATGATGACGAATACAATATCTATGAAAAGCGTAAGGCTCTTCCCACCCACTCCCCACTTTACTCATTGACTTTAGAATACCCTTATGTCGGTCAGATAAGACACACAGACCAACACGTTGTGTCACATAATGTCTTATACAAGCCAAAAAGAAACTCCAATTCTCATAGTCTTCCTTCTCAACAATGGCAAACGCTAATGGAAAGATTTGGTCATTTGCATCAACTCCCATTGCAATCATCATAACCCCACGATATTTGCCATATAGATGAGTGCCATCTATGGTAATAATGGGTCTACAATGACGAAAACCTTTGATCGAGGGACCGAATGACCAAAAAACTTTATCAAATTGTTGGATATTGGGATCGTTAGTGGGCTTATTGACAAAATGGACGGCGGTTCCCGGATTTACCTCTTTTAAAGCATCTAGATAGCGGGGAAGAAAAGCATATGACTCCTCCCAATCTCCATAAAGATCCGCTAAGGCTCTTTGTTTTGCCATCCAAGTTTTCCAATAAGAAATCTTGAAGTTGAATTCCTTAGTTATGGATGCCCTTAACAAACTAACTTTAGCCCCCCAATCTTCTTTCACAAGATGCTTAATAGCATTGCTTACGAAATTCCCCTTCAAATTTGGATGATCTAGGGAAGGTTTCCGAACCACACAACAAGTTTCATGTGGTCCTTTGTATGACACAATTGTGAACATTTTAGAATGTACATTTTTTTGACTCGCTCTCAAATACCATCTACAAGGTAAGGGTTGCCTATTACACTTATAGGTCACGGTATGAGGTCTTGACTCGGCAATTTTGTAAACTTGATTTCTAGCAACGTGGTAAGATGTGACAACTTGTCGCAAAATCTCCTTGCTTCCAAAATTATGTCCAACCATAAATTCATCCATATTCTTAAATGGAGGCACACTTGATTTATACCAACTATTTTCAACACCCACATCTAAAGCACCAAGTTCAATGAATTGGGTGTTGGTACATGCTTGAGAAACAAAGTCTATCGCATCATCCTCATCCTCACTCAACTCAAACATTGCATCCTCCTCCTCAATCCCATTCTCAATCTCATCCCCATCAATATTAGCATCTACTATCGATACTTCATCAACATTATTAGTTGACAAAGACACTTGCCAATTAGGTTCCTCAACTTGACTAAGCATATTTGTGAATGACATATTAAAAGGTTCAAGATATGTTTGAGGATTTTGAAGTTCTTCCTCAAGAGGCTTTAACTCGATAAACAAATCCATGGATAAAGCTTTTGATTGACACACAATTAGCCACAATGCTTTCAAACTACGATCATTATTCAAGGATACAACTTTGTAACCTCTCACACTTGGGTATTTCATTTTGATATCAAGCTCAAATTTTGTTCTATCTACCTCTAATGACTCATAAATTTCATCCTTAAGCTCATTAAAACTAATATTACTACTAACAAAAATAAAACATTCACAACCACCCTAATAACTAACATCTTCACCATTAACAACTACTTCACCATTCCACCAACATGTCAATGGATAATTATTTACCTCCATTGTAAATAATAAACTAAATCTAACAACTAATTTGAACAATAAAACTAATAAACTAAGCTAACAATCAACTAGCAACCTAACTAGCAATTTGGGGATGATTCCTAATTCAAACAAAATAGTGCATTATAATGAATTAATACATGAAAAAGCATGAATTAATACCTTAAGATGAGATTAGGATGATTAGCAACAATTAATAGAACTAAAGTGGAAGAATTTGAGGAGAAAATGGGAGGGTCGAAAAATTAGGGTTTGGGGTTTTAATTTGGGGGTTTTTCTGGTGAGTGAAAGAGAGGAAAGTGAAGGAAAGTCGGGTTTTTTTTTTTATATAAGCACTGAAGCCGCTAGGGTCCTCAGCGGCTTCATGCTTGCTTCCTTTTTTTTTTTGTGTTTTCCTGGAAAGTTGAAACCAAATAAAAAAAGAAACTGACCAAAGCCGCTGACAACCTCAGCGGCTTTCCTTCTTACCCGTCTTTCTTTCCACACTCCATGCCCCTGGAAAGTTAAAACAAAAAAAAAAGGCACTTGGTAAAGCCGCTGAAAACCTCAGCGGCTTTGCCTAATATCTGGAAAAAATCCAAAAAGTGTCCACGTGGACACCATAACCCAAATTATTTTCAAACCAACCCCAAATACCCAATTATTTTCGTCAAAAACACTAATTCACCAAAAAATTCTCTAAAAAGAAAGGGAAAGAATAGGCTGAATTAGGGGTGAGCAAATTTAAGTCCGGACCGAAAAAGTGGACCGGACCGGACTGGAGCATTTGGTCTGGACCAAACCCGGACCGAATTATTTTGGTCCGGTCCTCGGTCCTCATTTTTTCAAGTTTTGGTCTTCGGTCCGGTCCAGTCCAAGACCGGTTAATTTTGGTCCGGACCGAATGAACCAAAGTTCTTGTTTTTTTAAGACTAATCATTAAAATATTTTAAATTTAATTAACATTTTATCTTAAAAAACATTATAAATTAGTATTATCAATGATTTTCATAAAAAGTGTCGTCTAACTATTTAAATGCATATTAATTAATTAGCGGAATTAAAATGTAATTATCTATACGAAATAGTGAAAAAAAATAGTTTAGATCCATTTCAGTCCAAGACCAGACCGGACCAAATATTTCGGGTTTGGTCCGGTCCAAGACCGAAAGTTTTAGGTCCGGTCTTTGGTCCACCAAATTTGTAATGGTTAATAACTTTGGATTTCAGGAAATGGGAGTTTGTATTCGAAACGTGTTTTTCTACGTTAACACAGTCGGAAATTTGAAGCATTTGGAGTTTTTCTACGTGTTTTTCTACGTTTTTCTACGTGTTTTTCTACGTTTTTCTTACGTGTTTTTCTACGTTTTTCTACGTTTTTTTGGTGTTTTTCCTCAAAACCGCTGACAACCTCAGCGGCTTCCATTCTTTCCTGTCTTTCTCCCCATCCTCAAGTCCCTGGAAAATTGAAACCAAAAAAAAAAAATGGAACTCAACAAAGCCGCTGAGGTTGTCAGCGGCTTTCCTTCTTCTCCAACATTCTTTCCAGCCTCAAGTCCCTGGAAAATTCAAACCAAAAAAAAAATTTGAAACTCACCAAAGCCGCTGAGGTTGTCAGCGGCTTTCCTTCTTCTCCAAGAGTCTTTCCAGACTCCATCCCCCTGCAAAGTTGAAACAAAAAAAAAAAATGAAACTTGGTAAAGCCGCTGAAGACCTCAGCGGCTTTGCCTAATACCTGCAAAAAATCCAAAAAGTGTCCACGTGGACACTATATCTCAAAATAGTTTCAAAAGACCACTATTTACCCAATTAATTGGGTAAATAACCCCAAAACACCAAAAAATTCTATGTATTATTCTTAAAAATCGACAGGAAAACTTCCCAAATCGAATCCAATTACGAAAATGGCAATTAAGCTTAAACTCATCACAGTAACCCTAATGGTCTCTCTTATGATCATCTTTATGAGTTTAACTTGTGGCGCAAGGCATTTTCACGGTATGTATGTAATGCAGCTACTACCTTTAGTGCATACGGGCTAAACCCTACAATATAACTTGAATACGTTTATTGGCTAATATTTTCATTTATAAGTTATGGCAAAAACAAATGGAGTATATAATAAATCTTTTCTGATTTCATCCTATTGTATATTCATGAGATGTTATAATTAAGTTACTAATTATTAAGTTTGTGTGATTTTAATGCACCAGCAGCGCCTACGTTGATCTGTCCGGAATGCATTTGT
This sequence comes from Silene conica, assembly GCA_029255685.2. NCBI lineage: Eukaryota > Viridiplantae > Streptophyta > Magnoliopsida > Caryophyllales > Caryophyllaceae > Silene > Silene conica. The sequence continues at coordinate 73,193,681 of CM055318.2, read as the reverse complement.
CATTACTCTGATGAGCGTAATCCAAAGGCATACTGTTGCGGTTGTGAGTTCGATCACCCAGACACTACTCCAGATGTCCAACATAAGAACAACGATTTTCCATAATAATCCCGGTTTTAAATATAGAGAATAGTTCGAGTAAAGGAAATATATTTATAATTACGGAGTAACTATATTTGTGCACTATAACTAAAAGTGTTTAAAACTTATAATCGGTTGGTGGTATACTGGTACATATAATTAGTTCGTAAAAAAAATACTTATATGATGATGTTGACTGTCATTAGTCTCATTACAGAGTATATTCGAATTTATGTACTTACCTCAATGTGTCGATATTTGAAGTATAATGATAATAGTTTCTTTTGAATTTTTATTTACGTTCGCCAATATCACTTTGTGTATTTTAGTTAACTACGAGTATGTGATATTTTTGATCACAATATTCTCTATCTATGTGTTTTGCCTCCGCTTTCCCGCAATTTTCGGTACCAATTACCAAATAGAGCCTCAACGACAAAGCTGTCAAAGCGAAGCTAGATTTGGACATAAGTTTACGAGTTTTTGTTAGCATGCTCCAGAACTCAAAGCACGTTTATGGAACAGAAAATCTTATTTGAGACGTTTTAACCATCTCAAGTTTACATAAATTTTCTGGTTTTGTGATTTTGTAGCTTCTGCAAGGATTAGACTAGTAAATTCATGAACTGATACCAAATTAGTGCTTATAAACTAAACAAGGATTACATGCTACAGCATCAACTCTTGAATTACACTAACAAATTTCCCATTGCAAGGATTAAAGATACTCTTGTTCACAAATCAGTTTAAAAAGGAAAACCACGACACGATATCATCATCGCTACATCATTTTCTAGCAACTTAAAGCACTTAAAGCAACACCAAGACACCGCGAGTCGTTTCAAACATAAGTATCAATCAAGGATTTCCTCATCTCATCCACGATGGCACTCGGCTGGGCTTCTCTCAACTTGAAAACGCTCTCTATCACTGACAGTTCAGTGGCTGTAGTGTCAGATCCACAGAACGATGTCCAGTCGTTCACGGTTAACCCAGCTCCAATTACTTCACTTCCACGGTTCACGGTTCCGGCCACAAGCGGGACTTGAAGAAGAGTTGAAAGTTCATCAAGGTCTTCAATTGATGTATGAGGATGGACCTGCAATTACATATATTTACTCGATTAATGAACTGATAATTCGATAGAAGAAAATACAAACACACACAAAATATGATATAACACGAGTGAGAAGAAATTGTACCAGGCCGCCTTTGTTGGAAAGAGCACAGTAGCTGCCCACCAAAATATTGCCAGCAATCGTTTGACGGAAAACCTCAACACCAAGGACATCAGCTATTATCTCTTCGGTTTCCTGAAAAGAAAAACGTACAGCACATATTATATAGAAGATCTGGTTCGAAATGTTAACATTATGAATAGATGAAAGATAGATGTCTGTTAAGATTTATATGATCTAGCCACAGAGGTACTTGCGAGTTGCGACATGATGAAGTGCGGATGTTACGTTACTTAAGAGTTGATTAAACGAACACCAAGGTATACGGAATTTAGCCGATTCCATAGGTTGTCAAATGCACTGTGCAAAAAGCCTCATCTAGAGGCCGTAGTGCACAAAAGCAGCGGTTAAAAAGGCAATCATGAAGCTTGCGATATAACAAAAGCACTCAGAGTCAATTGCATGTTATGGCTACACCATCTTGTTTTGGTCTAGATCACAGTGGAACATGATACTCACTAAAAGTATGTCATCTGAAGAGTGCATTCTAAGAAGCTCCATGAAGCAGTCAACTGAACATTGTATTAAAGAGGACGGCGATCATTGTGAAAACATTTTGGAACCTACGCACTTCCTATCAGATCTTAATGCCAGAAAAAGATATCTAAAATGTAAAATGAATATTTAAAGCTGATCAAAAGTATGGTGTCCCCTCCCCAACTAATAGTGATAAACATGTCAGAATAATACTTGCTGAGACCAAACTCATCGGAATTCATCTGGATTGGATTTTAGGTGGTAATTACGGAGTACACCATATATGGGAAAATAAAAGAACATGTAAGGTGATAAATACCTTATCGAGGTCCGTGTGGGTCAGAGCAACATAATCATTGCATGCTATGCAGTTTCCGAGGGCAGATAACCTTTCTTCGATGCGTTGTACAACCACCTCATCAGGTAGACTGTTCCTCAAGTGTTGGAGTTCTGAAAATGCTTATGTATCAATATGGGAAAAAGGATAATCTAGCAACAAGATGCAAAACTGAAGAACATAAGGGGTAAGGCCCCCAATCTCTGACCCATCTCACACGAGAAATCAACACCAAATGCAAAATTCTCATACAATATAACACAGTATCAATACTCTAGATACCTATCCGAAACCCCCCTCCTCCCTCCTACAAATAGCTTGATAGCAGAACCAAACAACAGTCCTAGCTGACAATGAAGCAACAATGACACAAATGTAAATAAATTGTTCAACAGTCAAAACTCACCCTGATCGGTGGTAGAGTGAGGAACCAGAAGACCATTTTTGTTACCTGTCATTTCATCAGCAGAATTCAGGGTAAGCAATAACTAAAAAATGGAACAATTAACGACATCAAACTATTCCAAACTACTCACCAGCACACATCCGCCCAATAATTCTGGTCCCTGCAATTGAGGTCTTCACGACAGGTATGTGTTCTGCCAGCTCAGATTCAAATGTGCTGCAATAATACAGTAATATTAGTATCCAAAAATTATCCCAGAACCACAAAATTAACTAAGTTTATAGCTCATAAATTTCATTTCGATAAATTTACCTGTAGAAGTTCTCTGAACCCCCAATAGCAACCAAGCAATATGCGTTGGTTAACTTGGAAAAAACACCAATTTCACAGTTGTTCTCAAATTGAAGTCCTGCATAAAAACCAATCATTATATACCTATGCGCTTAAATACAACTAACCAGTAAAATTCTCATTAAAGCGCCCCTAAGAAATTAGGCTTTCCGTCTCAATCATTTGATTACCTTTTCATACATTCTTTGTGAGAGTATTTTAATCAGAGTAAACAAACGATTAAAAGGAGCGAGTATAAGTAAACAGATCAATCAATCAATCAATCTAATAAACCTCTGAGAACAACAGGCTGATATCTTTATACTACAATCAAACTTCACAGAAAAACAACAGCAACAATAAAGCAACAAAATAAAACCAAAAACAATGAAAAGTTGATTACTTGTAGCCATGATTGGACAATCAAGCAAAACCCACGAACCCAAATATATAAAAACCTGCAAAAATAATCAAATGACACAAAAAAAAGTTGAATTATTTTATAAAATTTAAAAGTAGGACAAACCCTAATTGAAGAACATAAAAATACCCAAAAAAAAGGAAGAATTAAGAACCTGTGAAGGAGGAAGGAGATAAAAGAGAAAAGGGGTGACAGAAAACTCAGAGAGCGGCGGTGAAGGTTAAGTGTTGTGAGAGATTGATCGAAGAGAAGTATAGCAGATTAATTGGGAGGGCCTTGTCTTGTATGACTTGTTTACGGATTCAGGGTTCACCACTATTTATACGAGTATCTATCTACTTTGTAAAACTACTGTATTTTATTTTATTTTTATAGAAACTATCCTATATTTGAACAATTACTTTATTTTATTATATTTTTAAGTTTTTAACTATTTTATTTTTTTAAAATTTTGTTAACACCTACCAAAAACAAGAATCAGGCCACTTTAGTCGAATTTTTGGCAGGGGCTAAAGTTGTACTCTTATTTTTGGTAGGTACTAACAAAAATAAATAAAACATAAGCTATTTGGAAAACAAAAACATAAACTAAGACTAAGGTAGTTTGTTCACAAATGAACATAAATGTAAGGTAATTTCTAACAAAAAAAACCCATACTACAAAGCGAAAACCAATTTTTGGCAAGTACTAAAGTTATTCGAGTCTTATTTTTGGTAGGTACTAACAAAAATAAATAAAACGTAAGGTACTTGAAAACCAAAAACATAAACTAAGGTATTTGTTCACATGAGCATAAATGTATAGTAATTTCTGACAAAAAACCCAAACTACCAAGCGAAAACCAATTTACCTTGTTTAAAATAAAATAAAAAAATAAAAAGTAATTTAAATTGTACGAGTGGTCAATATTCGAAAACAGTAATAGTTACTAAAGACGAACATATTTCGTCACAAGCGTATGATGTCAAATGTCGTCATTTCAACGACGTATGGTTATATTGTATACTGTCACCAGGTTGTCACAAAATATTACCTACCTTCAGCAAGACTTATTGATTCGACAAATTGCAAAAGTGATAATCAAACCTTTTTTTATGATTTTGTCGTGAGACTGAATTCGGTATTTTAAATTAATTGATTAGTCTTTAAGTTAAAAAAAAGTGTACTTAAACTCGGTCATTGTTTAAAATCTCAAAAAAAAAAGTGTGTATTTCATATGAGCATATGAGTATATACTACTATATAGTAGGGGTCGACTGAACTAATACTAAGAAATTGAGAAATCGAACATTTTGTCATTCAAGTTTGGTTAACTAAGATCTATTGATAAAGCGGTTTGGTGAATGAAGTTGTTTAAGCATGTAATGTGTGAAATGCATAATTTTTAAAACGAAAACAGTTTATGATTTTAGTTAGTAATTTTAGAGAAAAAGGTAATTGAACTAAATGAACTCTTTTACTAATAACTAAGGATAAATTATACTGCTTTGTCCGTCAGTTTAACATTATGTTAAGGTAATTGCACTAAATGAACCCTTTTACTAATCATTCACAAAAGATTTATAATGACAATTTCTTACATAATAAAAGAAGAAAATTACTAGTTAATTTCTATTTTTCATATCCAACAATCATTAACATTTTAGTTAAGAGTAAATACGGTAAAAATAAGCTCCTTTGAGTAGCACAAATTCTACTTTACGACGGTCGCACATGCGATCAGAAGAAAAGTGACCACATTTTAATAAGTAGTGACCACTTATGATTAAATAGTGACCACTGTTATTGTTTAAAAAATGACCTATTTTTTAAAAGTGATCACTATTTATCAAAAAATGGTCACTTTTTACCACAAAATAGTCACATTTTGCAAAAATATACGGGATGAGACCGTCTTATAGGAAAACTACTGTACGAGTAGGACTCGTAATGCAAGTGGACAAAAAGGGAAGCTTTTAATTTGTTTCGAGGCTGCGAATGAAAACGTGGAGGCCAAGTATTTTAATTTGTTTATGAAAAGATGCCAAATTGCCAATCATAAGAATACTTGGAGAGCAAGTGTTAGGAAAAAGATAAACACGAAAAAGAGGATAGGAAAATAATGCAATTTTGGAGACCGAGTTGTTTGGTTCGATAAATAAATTGAAGGTTTAAGAGAATAACAATTTACATGATTTTGCAATTTATAAATAGAAATAAAGCGTTTAGTTGGAACGTGTAAAGTAAATTCTAGAGGAATCCTCACTTACCTATGGGCTTTAAGTAAGCAATTTCCACATTAGTATGAAATTGGAGTTTCTATGAAACTTTAATTCATGTAAATTTTGGGTAAACAAACAATACACCAATTTTTTAATTCACTTGAAATACAATTTACGTGTTTTATATTGGGTAACCCTATGATTCCATTTCACAAGTAGCTTGCTAACTTCATTTTATACCAACACAAATTCTCATTGTAGACGGAGGGTATCCGTCACAAGGAGAAGACGGATATCATTTTATCTCACAAAATGCCCATTTAGAGGAGAAAGGAAAGCACATGGGTGTGCCCCCACCTTGTCCCCCTGTTCGTTTTGTGAGTGTCATTATCCGTCTTTCCACCCGATCCGTCACAAGCAAGACTAACTGTTATACCAAATGTTCATGAGGTGGTGGCACGGGCTTTGCCTCATACCATGCAGCACCGTGCTTCCTCAATATAAGAATGTCTCATTTTGGATGATATCACGAAAACTATCATCAGTTTTGACTACTTCAGTGTCAGTACCATTACCAATATCTATCTATCATACTATTTGTGTGATTAAAGCTCTCCTTCACTTGAATCGTCGGTGGTCAGTTAGTCTAGCTACGGGTTAATTTGTCTATTCCGTTTTTTCTTTATTTCCTTTCAACTTGCTTATTAATCTTATCGTTGTCGAAAAAAAGTATACAATAGCTAGTAGATACATGTGCATCAATTTAGCATTATGTTGAGGTACTGGTGAAATTAGGGGGTTAGCAATTTAGCATTATATTGAGGTAGTGGTGGAATAAGGGGGTTTGCATTTAGCAGAGATGTTCACCTCGTTGTGGAAAAAATGACAATGGTGTTTGTTATGTTGTAAAAATAAATTCGAGTATCTCTTTTAATATTGCCTCGTGCTTTCACTAATAAGCTCAATTTTTACCTCGGCCACTACGTGAGGCTTGAGAACATCTCAGGCCTTCAATGCATCGTGCTTTTTTTTGTCTTAAGATTCTGCCTTAGGCTTCTCAATGTTACACCATGTTCTAACGGGAAGTGTTAGGGCGATATATCGGTATTACTGAGTTTGGGTAACACGCTAATTAAATAAATAAACAAATAAATGTAATTAATTTGTTTAATAACAAACTTCACAAGGATAATGATGGAATTTACATTTAAAAGTAGTTTTAATTCTAACTTTTTTTTTATTTAAATGAGCGCACTGGGATAAGAGCTCTTATGACTTGGGGTAGAAAAGCTTGTACCGCTTAACCTAAATCTTATTCTCATTAATTTTAATTCTATGAATATAGGATCATCTTTCATAATCGTTGTATTTTCATGCCATTGAAAAAGTATGCTACCTTCATCAAGTTATCATTATCGAATTGTCTAGTTAATAACATGTTATTCGATAATATGTTTGTATCATTGTTATCATTCATCGTTTTAATACTTCATGCCTCATTTAAACTGCTAATCATGAAATTGCAAGTACTAAAATGATATAAAATGCAAAATATTATATGCCTTGATAATTTCCCCTTGAGTAACTATGATCTTCTGTGGTAATGATGATCCATCTCCTAAAAATATGCAACGAATATGCAACAAATTTCAATGTTTGTTATTTTTGTTATTTAATAAAAATGTAAAATGTGTATTAAAAACATTGACTTTCAAACAACCATAAAATTTGACAGAAGTGATCACCCAAAGCTCTAGAATTGCTGAATTACTACGAATCTTTCAAAAAGCTTCAAAAAAATTCAAGGTTCTTACATTTCTTATTTATAAGTATATAAGTATTAGGAGATTGAACTTATACTAGGGACGAAATAATCAATAATACAATTTTTCTTGCTATTCTTTCCCCTCTAAAACCATTGATAAGAACTTGCCACATGATCAAGGAACACCTATAACTAAATAAAAAAAATCTTAAGAACATCAAACCTATAACAAAGTACGATTCACAAAATTTACAAAAAGGAGTCTCAAACGTATCCACAAATGATCATAAGAGTCTTATAAACAAAAAAGAATTTACAAAAATACGAAAAAACTAAATTTTCTTTTGACATGAATCGTCCCAAGACTAATATGCATGCTTTTCCGATCCCCGTCACTCTACAAAAACAATATATTTCGTTAGTTTCATTCGTTAAAACATAACGAAAACGACAATAATAATAATAATAATAATAATAATAATAATAACAATAACAATAATAAACAAAATGTAAAATAGAGTTACCTGTTTTGAAAGTTGAACTAGAGTGTAGAGGCATATGATGATGCATTGTGATGCAAATGTTGAATAAAAGGTGAGGAGGCATAATTTAGTACATTCTCATCATCATATGCATAATTTCCTTCTTTTTTAAGACCATCTTCCATACAAAATGTGCTCCAATTATATGGACTACTTTCAACAACATGTATCTTTGAGTCTATTTTTGAATAAGCATATGAACCAAAAGGGTGATGCTGATACTGATACTGATACATCACATTGTTATTATTATTGCTACCTCCAACATGCTCAACAATCGCCATGTTAATACCCGTCGCTGCGTTCGCAATTTGGCCTATGCTTTGCCCCTCTGCTTGACCACCATGCTGAAAAGATAGCATTTTATGATGTTGATGATGATCAACAGCATTAACATTATTAATGTATTTTCTATGATGATGATGATCAACATCATTTTGAGATGGATAGCCTCTCACTTGTAAGGAGGAAGAAGAAGTTGCTATGACTTGAGCTTCCATGTTATGCCTTTCAATACATTCTTCTTTTGAAGACATAACCTTCATTGTCTCACCCTTTTGTTGCTCTGAATTTTTATCCACTCGTTTTTGATATTGCCTATATTTCTGCATTTCAAATTCATCGGATCCGATCAGTATATGTATTCGTTAATTATCATAAGAAACGATCTTATATTCTTATAATAATAATAATAACGATAATAATAATAATTATTTGTTGTAAATTGAGTTATAGAGAATACCTGTAAATGACTGGCAACATTTTCTCGAGTTAAACCAGGAACATTCATCAATTCTAAAATCTTTTTCGGAACTGCCTCTGCAATTAGATCACATTTAAAACAATTCACTTATTGACAAATCATACTTCGTAGTTGATTCCCATCAAAAACTTTATTAAAAAAAGATTCAATAAAATTAATAATAAGCTTACAAAAAAATTGTACATATGAAATACGAAGTACAATGTATTAACTTTTAATGTGACGGTTTTTATATGCTCGTCAAGTCGTCTATATACAAGTATTTTTTTTTCTAATTAGTATAAGTTGCACAGACTAGCTTAGTACATAACTCAAGGAGAGTAACGCTCCAACATAATACGATAAATAAATACATTTGATATGGAAGTAAAAACATATCTACATCTTAAAAGAGACTTAGCTAATCATAGACGGAAGAAAAGGAACAGTAAAAGTACGAGTTTTCTAAAGTGTGTCCCGAGAAAAAAACCGTAAAAGTATACAATAAGCGACAAATAAGTGATCAAACTAATCATATTATTTTACATGAAAATGTGAGTATCATGTTAATTACGTGGAACTTAGAGATATCAATAGCAACAAAATAATACAAGAAATGGAGAAATTAATGAGAAAAATATACTTCCTCCGTCTTGATCAATTATTAAAGCAAACGTAAACAATTGAGTGAGATAACGAAAGTAAAAAAGAGAAGAATTAGAAGCATACTTGAATTGGGAAATTGATGAACTGCAGCGACAAACTTATGATGGAGGTCAGGAGTCCAAATGATCCTTTGTTTTTTGGTGGTTGTATTTACATAATCATTCATTTCTTGATTATTATTATTATTATTATTATTATTGTTAATCAACTTCCTCTTCTTAACACATTTGCTATCTTCACCATCACTTGTCGATTTATCCTTATTCTTATTCTTATCACTAATCTTGTGATAATCACCCGGGTTCGCTTCATTAATCATATTAGTGACTGAACTACTCCATGAATGCTCCCTCTTCATCAAACCAGACCTTTGAGCTCTGTACACATTCATCCAAACATGTCTTACGCTCTCGACTCGAATCGGCTTAACTAGATAATCACATGCTCCCGCTTTGAATCCCTTCTTAATTACTTCTTCATCATCATTAGACGACATTGCTTGCATCACATAAATAATTAAACAATAAAATCAAACACTACCAACCATAATAAACATAATAAACAAATTAATAATATGGAGTACGTACGCTAAATAACCACAGTCGCAAATTATATATTTATTCACATATTTTTCAAATTTATATTAGACAAATTCTTGTTTCAAACCGTCATTTTCGTCGAAAGCTAAATGGTTATAAAGTTCCGTCTTATTGTTTTAGACCAAAATTGCCCGTCTCGCTACTCAGCAAAGTAGTAGTGGGTAAGTATAAGACGTACCAATAACAGGGAGTTGTCTATGTTGGCAGATATGCTTAATAAACGCCAACTCATCCATGTTGGGCATATAAACTTCAACCATCATTATATCAAAATCCTTTTCTTTCAGTAACTTCACTGCTTCTTCTGCATTCTGGCATGTAGTCACTACAAAATAAAGTAAATAATTATTTCGTTAACGGAAGACTCAAATTGTACATTAGTAGTCGTAAAAGTCGTACAGACGAATCCATCTCATTCACTTGTTTAAAGTTAATTGAAGTACATAATACATGAAAATGAAATGAATACGTACCCTCATAATTACAAATACGGAGCATTTTCTCGAGAATGGCGAGACAAATTGGATTAAAATCAATGACTAAAACCTTCCATTCCCGATTAGTAGCCTTTAATTGCCCGGAATAATTAGCCATGGCAACGTTTATACCCAAACAAATGAAATGAATGAACGTATGTAGGTAAATGGTGTAGATTCAGAGGGGATTGACTCTCCTATATTCCTGTAGCTTTTATAGGAGGAATCTGTGCATTAACAAAGTTGTTTCATTTAGGAGTCTTAGCCAACTAAACTATTCCAATTTAATTATTATTAATTATTAATTATTAATTATTATCATTTTAAGAGAGAAAATAGAGATTCCTTATCCTTAGTTTGTTAAGCCCTCAATATTCTTTTTGTGCTTTTCTTCGCACTGGAAAATTATTAAATTTAACCATTTCCTTGTTGTATAACCAAACAAGATTAAAACTTAAATTATTTAAATTTAACCATTTCCTTGTTGTATAATAAAACAAGATTAAAACTTGGGTGAAATTCTCAGGAGACTCAAATTCAAGCCTTCCCAAGAGCAAATTGTGGAGCATCCTTGGCCCGAATCCATATCTAAAATTCTAAATAGACTTCGAGCTGATACCCTTGGCTGGCTTACCTGGTGTATGTACCCAGTGCAAACCACGGCTGCGGGCTCCCTCGTCACCCAAAAAACATTAAAAAACAAAACAGAAATCACGGCTAATTAAATTAAAGAGTAATCATTGTTATGTTTCTCAAGTGAGAGCCTTCTCTATATATCTACCAGAAGTACAGAACAGAACAGAATCATTATATATGCAATGGACTGGAGTTGTGTTGCGAAAATTCAGATTTGAGAATTTGTGTTCTACAATTTTTTACTCAAATAATCGGAAGAAAATTAGGTCTCCGTGTCACGCCAGTCAAAGAATAGGACACTGTAGAATGTAGATGATAACTTGTTAATTTCAATAAAGCCTCAACATCCAAACTGCTCTTGTTAGAAGATGGTCTCCTTGAGGATGAGAAGTATCAACATGACAAAGCACATTATGATGAGAACTGTAGCACACTTCACCATACCGCCTTTTCTTTGTGTTCGTTCCGCCTATAACATAATATAATAAGACTCATGTTATTCACCCACATCAGAACACGAGGATCATCTCAAGCAGAAATCAGCTAGGGCTTTAAGCCTCAAAGATAGCAGGCCACTGTATCAGTCAGCTAATTAGCTTAGGTCCCCTCAGTCTAATCTCTTTGTTTACGTTCACTTTTAGATTGCTTTTCTAGATGGTGAAATCTAAGTTGCTTTAACTCAATTTACCCCATAATCACTCCAGCCAAACCCAAAAATGAGCTACTCACCCTGCACCAGCCACCACCACCACCATCCCTACCCGGCATGGCACCAGTCACCACTGCTGCCAATTTCTACCTTGCTGCAGGGAGGAGTGTTCAGGCAAGGAGTTGATTTTAGGGAGTAGGGTGGAGGGTAAAGGGTTTTTGAGGGTGAGAAAGTGTTTTTGGGGATCCGGGTGGCTAGGCAGGACGGTGAGAGTGGCTAGGCCAGAGGGTGGATGTGAAAACGGAAAGGGGGAAAGAAAGACCAGGGTAAAGTCCTAGTTGTATCACAAGGATTTTACCTATAAGGAAAAGCAAATTGAGACAAACTAAAAGGGAACATGCAAACAAATGGATGAAACAAAGGAAGAATAATTTAGCAGAAATAACATTAAGTAGTCTACGACTCTACCCCAGTGCCTCAAAGACTTTCCCACCGATGGCCAGCAAATAGGGTAAGGGGTTCAGAATTTTTTAACCCTTACACGTGTGCAGTTTCCCCAGATGACTTACCATGAAAAATATGTTAATTGACCACTACTATGGTAAGAAGCGCAAAATATTTGGTAAGACATTCTTTCATATTCCAGAGTAAAAGGTGAGTAAGGAATGCAGTAGAGAGAGAGAGAGAGAGTACTTTCTGCAGTTGTTTAAAGCCCTCCTCAACTGATGATGCAACATTTTGAATGTTGTAGTCTATACGATCGACAATAGTTCCCTGCAAGAAAAGTCAACTTCAATCACCAAACTGTGGATAAAAATTTGTGAAGCTAAACACAATGTAAATGTAGATTACTTGGTCAATCACAAGAGCAGAAAGATCCTTCATTATCTGAGCTAACTCATTCACCGACTCCACAACCTAACATGTAAACAAACTTGTTATCGTTATTGATAAGATACCAAAAGATAGAGGCAAGGATATGTATCAGAAAAATTGACACTCTTGAGAAAATAAAAAAGGGTTACCTGCTTGATCTCTCTCTCCCTTTCTGCTGTCAAATGTTCACTTTTCTTAATCTCAGAAATTTGGTGATCGCTAAAACCCTAAACAAAAGAAAAAATTTAAATAAGAATTTGATAAAAGTAGCTTCATTATGTGCCCTTCAATGGCCAAGGATCAATAATCACAATTACAGCTGCTACAACTACAGTATTCACAATTCAAAATGCAAAAATTCATTCTAGTATAGAGCTCTCCAAATCTTAAATTGTTATGAACCATACATCTGATTCCTTTTCCAGTTTAAGGGGCACAATCATACCACATCAGTGAATTCATCCTCATATTTTGACATGCTTCCATTTAGGTTCATTTCCAAGTCCACACCATCAGAACCCTGTACAGTAGAAAAGGAAATTACAACTCCGTCGTACTTTTTACAAAATCTGCAGCCAGTACTAAAAAGAAAGGATAATAAGATGTGTATATCACCTCCTGTTGCCTAAGCCGTTTTAAGTATGTTGACTGTTTCTTACGAAGTTCAACAGAGAGATTTTGAAGGTCTGTAGCAAGGGAGCGCTGTCACAGAAGCATAAAGAAGGAAATTATTTCATCTAATAGTTCAATCCTCACACAATACACAAAGTCTAGTTGGACATGTAACAATCAACAACATAGACAGTGATGACCATCATTAAGGTCAGCCCCCAGAGATTTTCCACAGATGATGTAAATCAACAACATTTGTTTGTCTGTACACCGGTACCGAAATATTAGCAACATCGGCAATATTTTGTCCATATAAGTCAACATCATTCATTTGTCTGGTGGTTTGTCTTTATGACAAAAAGCCATAAATCTGAGGTCCCAGATCAGAACTAGAAATAAAAGCAATATGATAATCTAAGCATAGAGGACTAAAGCCAAAAAACATGACGCAAGGAAAAGAAAAAGGGAAATATCACAGAATACAGAAAGAAACTATCACTATCATGGCAGACTGGGAGAGACTCACCTGTACATTCATACGGACACTGGAGTCCTCAGCAGGACCACGTGCAGAGAGCTGCTTTAACCTTTTCTCAGATCTTCTTAGTATATCGGTGATCTCATGTGTAAGAACTTCAATCTGGTGTTGATCTTCTCTACCGTCTCCGAATGATACCATTAAAGCCTTTGAATGAGCCTTTATTAATTCTGCCATTTTGATTCGAGCACGATGTATATTTGAAGTTATTTCTTCTGCAATATCCACCCATGCTGGCGGTAGACCTGCTGTTACTGCACCTCTGCTGTAGCAAATGAGAAGGGGTGTCATCAAAAACTCATGGATACAGGAAAATTCAGTTTACTTTTAACTGCAACCCTGACTGTAATACAATTCCATTCAATCACTTATCTTACATTTTTAAATTTGCACTCACCCGTAGAGCATTTAACTTAAACCATCATATACAGAAATTTGTATTTTAACTTACAACTCCACATAGATTTTCATTTAGTTGTAATCCCAAAGATTCACCGTCCTTTAACTTTGGTCTCCTGGAGTATGATGGAATAAAGCAAAATGACTCATTAAACCGTTTAAGCTTCATAATTTCACAAAGTAGGAGTCAATTGATACAATTTTACTGATGGGTCATCCAAAAACATTGATCTTTTGCTTTTAACCAGGAGATGGTTTCATACATCACCTCACAATAGACATGATATTAATTTGTTGATCACAGCAACAGTTGCGAAATTCTAATTGATCACAATAATGGTTTATAGACTGCATCGATCAAACCCGGCTGCAGCTATATTAGCCTCATACCGGTCATGTATCTGCCACACTATAACCGTATTCGGGAACATTTGGCAACTCTCTACATAAAAAATAAATATATATTGGTGCGATAGCCAATAATAGCCAACAAGCTGAAACTTCTCTTGTGTAAGAGTTGATACGTAGCACAAGCCTTTGATAAATGATGTCTTTAAGGTAATGGGGTGATGTTATTGTTGAAGTGATCTTATCTCTACAAAATTTACACTTTCCGCTGCACCAAAGTGTTTATTTTTTCCAAAAGAAAAATTGCCATACATATTGTTGTATCTCAAACATTGGGAAGGAACTTAAGATGTCTGCTAAAAGAAAAATGAAAATTGCCGAAAAGACATTAAATTTTATGAGTTGGGGCCAGTATAATTAGAAAGAAAAAAGTTTGTCACGTTTAGGTGACACCTGGAACCTTCAGAAGAACAATGAAGGATATGTTGTAGTGCTAGCCTCAAGGAGTCAAAAGAGGAAGAGGATTATGTTGAAGTCTACTTTTAAGGCAACACTCGTGTAAATTTTTATTGAAGAGATGCCTGTTATGTCCAAAATCCATTATGTTGTATATTTTCAAAACCAGTATGTCGAAAATCCCTTGTGTTGTATATTTTCCAAGCGTTCCAAGTGGATAATCTCCTTCAACTGATTGTTCTAACTTAAGAAAATCAACAGACTGGGGATGGACTGGAATCTGACACACGACACCCAACCAGGGTCCATACCAATAAGTTATGGACACCGACTATCAAAGTATCAACTGCCTGGTCCGAAGGATGCATACAAATAGCCTTTCAGGTTGATCCACAACCACAAGGATTTGACCAACATGAAAAAAATCAATCTAGCTTTTCAAGTCCAATCAAACTGAATCGATCATGGGATCCATTGTCATCCCTATCGTTAATATCCAATTCAGATCTAATTATAGTACATACCATTTACCCCCCACAATTGCATTATAAGTCCTAAACTCCTAAAACCAATGCCAATTTGCACTCTCGTGGTTTAGGGGCTCAAATCCTTCCACCCCCTCCCCCTATTCCGACCCACATTCCCACAAAGAACCTCACTTGAGCAATCACAAAAAAAAGTAACACAAACTAACAATAATGAACACTCATAATATCATAGCAGCGACCATAACAAAACGCTGCTAGTCTTTTGGTTGCTCTGAACACATTCCATCAAAGAACTAAAGGAAACAACCCCTTTCGTAGTCGAAACCACGCACACCACCTCCTACTTATGCACTGAAATGTGCAGTACCGCTAAGTAGTGAACCCCATCGAACGCAATTTTAATCTAATCATCCTAATCATTCAAACAAAACCCTCAATTACCCTAACAACTCATAAATTAGATCGTCTTTTGGTTGCTCTGAACACATTCCATCAAAGAACTAATGGAAACAACCCCTTTCGTAATCGAAACCACGCACACAACCTCCCACTTATGCACTGAAATGTGCAGTACCGCTAAGTCGCGAACCCCATCGAACGCAATTTTAATCTAATCATCCTAATCATTCAAACAAAACCCTCAATTACCCTAACAACTCATAAATTAGATCAACTAACTTAACAAACATAATAAGCAGCTAATAGCAACAAAAAAATAAATCAAACTGAACTATAATCAAAGAAGTAAACCGTAATCAAAAGAGGATCAAGAAAACCTTGAAGTGGAAGGATCATCAGTACTAAGAGGAGTATAAGAAGAAGAAGATCGATGCGAATTAAGCAGCGAAGCCATTTCGATAACCGGACCACCATCGCCGCGATCCATTATCGATGTAACCGGCGTTTTTACGGCTTTGAGTGCGTCTCTGTGTCTTTTAAACACTGCTGTTCGATTTCTCATCGCCATTTTTGAGCTCAAATAATAGTGGAATGAGGAATTGGGGATTTGGAAGAGAGAGAGTTAGGGTTTTGCGAAGGAAAATGTTAATGGAGGAGTTGATTGAAGGTGTGGTGAAGTTGTGCGAAGATGAAGATGAAGATGAAGATGATCGATCACCTCCCCGTTTTTGGGATTTCGACTGGTCAAGATTGGGAATACACTTAATTAGAATTTTATCTTTCACCCTTAACTAGTTTTACTCTCGTGCAGAAAATGAACGTGCTTAATTTTATTAAATTGAAAAAATCAATAAGATGGTAAATATATTTAAAAGAAAAATATGATTTTAGTATTATAATTATACCCATGTAAAATGTATAAATAATTTATTCGCTTAGTTTAAATGTAGGTAAAAAAAGCGTTAGTTCGACAATATGAAAATAAACAACTTCTTATTTAAGACGACTCAAATGTATATGTTAGGATGAATAAATCAAAATAATAACGTTATGCAGAGGAACTGTAAAATATTTGTCTTATATGCACAAGGGTTTGACCCGTGTTAAACTTAAAGGTAATAATAGCCCATAAAAATATGTATAGATCTAAACATCATATTTACGGTTTAAATTTAAGTTTCTAAATATGTTAATTAACCCAAATTATTATTGATCGACCCTCTACCTACCGAAAAACGACCTATAATATAAACTCCGCCCCTCCAACTACCCAAAAATAACTCTTCCATATATGAGGTTGATTTTTTCTACATACAAAATGATTATTCACGTTTTTTTTATTTCCGATAATTAATTTTAATTGATCTGTTTTTGGTTCTTTTCATCAAGATATTATAATTTGGATCTCCGGGTTAATTTGGTATATAATTATATGAATTTGCTTTTCTATATTTTATTTTGTTATTATTCATTCGGGTTGTTATTTTTTAATTTATTAGTTTGAAATTTATTAATTTGTAATCGTTGAACATATGAATTTCTGCACAATTTTCAATTTTTTTGTATTTTTTGGTTCTACATAAAATTTTATGTAAATAAATTTTTTATCCATAAACTTAGCATATGAAAATGAATATTTTGAAATCAAAAGTTTGTAAAATGAAAAGCAAACAAAATTGGAGGAGAGAGACTAATTAAATTGAAGAAAATAATGGTGGGATCCCTCTACACTAGACCTGTCAAACGGGTCGAACGGGCGGGTTACGGGTCGGGAAGATACGGGTTCGGGTAAAATACGGGTCGGGTGTATTTCGGGTTGGGTAAAATACGGGTCAAGTCTATACGAGTTCCGGGTCGGGTTCGGGTAAAAATACGGGTCAATCAACATTTTTTCCTCACATTTTTTAACTTCTTTTATAT
The DNA here is from genome assembly GCA_029255685.2 of Silene conica. NCBI lineage: Eukaryota > Viridiplantae > Streptophyta > Magnoliopsida > Caryophyllales > Caryophyllaceae > Silene > Silene conica. The sequence goes on along the minus strand of CM055318.2, from coordinate 73,176,078 downwards.
CCTAGCCTTTATACGTTTTCTCTCCTCTTACTCGTCTTAGTTAACTTAATTGTCACCATTTTTGCCATCACCACCAACATCACCATCGTTATCGTTCATCATCACCCTTACTAACTCGCTAAGTACGATAATGAGACTCAAATAAGATAACAATGATGACGTGTTATGTGATCTGAGGTGATGAGGTGAAAGTGTTGATGCGAACTGCGGTTCAGTTCGACGTAATACGGTAAAAGTGACGGTATGACACACATTTTGAGGTGATGATGTGACATGTGGTCCTAGGCAATGAGGTGGCAATGATGATGTGGAATAAGGTGTAAGTGACACTGTGACACACATTTCGATGCGATGATGTGGCTTTTGGTCCATCGAAATAATGAAGTGACAATGATAACGTGGAATGTAACTTGATGTACTACACTAAAAGTGACGTCGCGACACACACTTCGATGTGATGACGTGACATGTGGTACGAGGTGATGAGTTGAGACGCTGACGTGGAATGCAATTTGGCGTACTACGATGAAAGTGACGGTGTGACATGCACTTTGAGGTGATGACGTGGCATGTTGTTTGAGGTGATGACGTGACATATACCGCATATATATACATATTTCTCCTCAAAAATTTATAAGTCATCAATACCTATATGACATTGTATACATTAAAAATGATATAGGGTGGTGCTCATTCATGGACGAGTTTTACTCTTTTATGTACGGAAATGACCATTTTACCCTTTTATTTCATATTCCCAATTTTCATTTTTTTTCTCTAAATCCAATTGTCTCTCCCAATCCCACCACCTTGCCTCAACCGCCAACCACCGCCTCCTTTTACCAAATATTTAATCAATTTCTATCAAACATTTAATCAGTTTCGAGTAACCATATAAAGGTAACAAAAATTACATAAAAAGATCCGACTTTTGGCATAACCATTTTGTAAGGCTTTTGAAGATATATATGACCGCGTCTACGCATTTTGAAGCAGTATTCCACCCCTGCGAAATTCGGCAGGGACGATATGGCATTTGTTGGTGAATACTACGCATCTACGGCTTACAAGTTGTTGTAGATCTTAGGACTAAGAAAGTGCTATTAACTTGGATTAATTACATCTCAAAATCGAGTCAGGATGTCACGAGTCACGACTATTATAAAGGTAGAGATTAGATTATTACTTGATCGATACGAGAATTAGTATCCATAGATGTGTAATTTTGACGGATTTGAAAATTTTGATTAATTCCGTGAGGGAGAGAATTAGAGAGGGGGAAATTAGAGAGAAGTTTTTTGTTTTTAGGCCGAGGGTATAAAATGGAAAATTAATGAAAAAAAGTTTATAAATGAGTAAAACTCGTAGATGAATGAGCAACTACGATGATATATTGTCTTGACCCAACGATCAACCCGCTGCGGGTCGGGTTTTGACCCGTTGTTTACGAGTCAAAATGGGTTCGGGTATCTTTCGGGTTCGGGTTAAAAAAACTCGGGTCATTTATGGGTTATTTATGGGTCGGGTTACGGTCGGTTTTCGGGTCGGGTCAGGTCAGGTTTTGACAGGTTTACTCTGAATGCATTTGTGGACCTGTCAAAACATTTGTGGACCTGTCAAAACCTGTCAGCAATGGAGTTACCAGACTTGGAATGATTGGACCTTACCTAAGCACTCATTTGTGTTCTGGATGTATCAATCACAATGCTATGAATATTGCAGCTAAGTTGTATAGGTTGGGTATCAGTGATACTGAACACTGCTGCCTATGTGGAACAGGGACAGAAAATCTGGATCATTTGTTTTTTGAATGCAGTTATAGCACCAGAATTATTCAGTTGCTGAAGGCTTGGACAGGAATTAATTATCCCAAGATGGATATTCGACAATGGTGCTTGGCAAGGAGAGGGTCCAAGGTCAGGAGATGGGTGGTATATGGGCTGCTAAATGCTACTATATACCAAGTATGGTATCAAAGGAACAAGGCAAGGGTTGAACAAGTTTTGCTAAGACCTCAAGTCGTCCTCAAGCTTCTGCAAGATGATTTTAAACTTCGGTTAGCCAAATGTTGTAAAGGTCGTATCTCTCATAGGGATCGAACCTGGATAAATCGAAGGCTCATATAATATGCTGATGTACTTAAACGTTTGAAGGCCTAGGCCTTCTATCTCTTTGGTATTTTTTTAATATATTTTTACATTATACCAAAAAAAAAAAAACATGCAGCTAATGAAAAGGCTATAAAAATTATCGCTTTTATAGTAAAAGGGATTTGATCAACCAGTTCCTTTTTTTCTTGGTTTTTTGTCAAAAATAAAAAGTTAGACAAAGGGAGTAATATATTTTACTTGTTTAAAAGGTGAGAACCGTTATAACGGAGGTCGGCTGAATTTGAAATTGCTAAATGTTGGAACATTTTAAGTTGATGATGACAAGTCCTTGTTAATATTAATTGTTTGTTCTTAAGTAGCATGAATTGAGTATTCAAGGCTAAGCAAATAGATTGAAGAACAAAGGCAACAAAGAGATCATCCATTATGTTTCAAACATGATCAAGAAGAACAACACAAGTCAAGAACATCCCCTTGTAACCTAAGTCACAAATGTAAGAGTAAGTGGAACATCCTCGTTAAAATCAAGTGTTAGCTTTGTCATGCAACAGTCCATCAGACTGTTGCGTCTGTACCGCATGGAGTTTTTTTAGTACGAGAAAAATGTTTTCAAGTAATGTGCAAAACAGTCACTTTAGTTTTCTGAAAATAATTGTCAAAATCTATTTTCTTGTAAAATCATCTTCTCTTTTGGCACGCACGAATTGAAGCGTAAAACCCGTCTTATTCGTAGTGTACCCCATTTCGTAAAATAATAAGAACTTATGAATTGTTTACATTTGAAATGTAAATAGTACTAAGCATCTTATTAGAAGATATTTTACTAGACAAATGTGAAATGCTTTTTCAAGAGCCAATGAAAACTAAACAACAACTTGTACTTGTCAAGTGGACTAGCTATTATCCAATGGGTAAAAGTACAAAGGAAGTACACATTGGGTAATACCCACATTTGAAGTAATATAAAAGAAACCCCTTAGCCTCATTCAATGCTAAGGCTTTTACAACATTTATTAAAGTTTTCTGCAAAACTCTTAAGCCTTCAAAGTTCTTTCTTTAAGTTTTGCAAAACCATTTTAAGTTTAAAAGTCTTCAAACGTTTTTCTCAAACTCGGTCTGAAAATCTCCATGCATCAGTAAGCTACACTGTGACATAATGAGTTTGTTCCATGATTCTCGTGTTTAGATCTTAAATGTAAATCTCCACGTTCTTAAGTGAACATCTGAGATTCTGATCCTGTAAACCAGAGATAGAACGTCCTAAAACTCTTGAAGCGGAGTAGCTTTAAGTTTGAGTCAAGTCTTGAAGCGGAGTAGCTTCGAGCAAATGCAACCGGAGTAGGTTGGCGAGTTATTTTACTTGTATTCGTTTAGTTGTTGGAGTAAATTTCTAAACAATCAATAAAATAACGGTTGGACGTAGGTCTCGGAGTAGAGACTGAACCAATTTTTAACTTTGGTTGTTTGTTTATTTACTTACATACTCTTCGCTTTATTCTCGCTTACTTGAACGATTCCAAGTTTCTGTGTAACAGTCAATCATACTGTTGCATAGAACACTTTGCTCATCTTGTGAACTTACTCGTTATTAAGTCTCTCAAGTGTAGTTGTCGTTAAAATTCAAAAAAAGGTCACACCTAATTCACCCCCTCCCCCTCTTAGGTGTTTATTCGTTCTTAACTCTTCAATTGGTATCAGAGCCTCGTGCTCTTGATATTGGCTAAGCCCCAAAAGAGTTGATCCTATAGTTATGGACGAAAATAAACACACTAAGTATCCCATCTTCAAGGGAGATAACTATGTATGGTGGAAACATCGCATGGAGCACTACGTTAAGGGTACTGATTATGAGTGTTGGTTAATAATCAAAAATGGCCCCCTCGCTATTTCTGTCACTAATGCCGATGGCACTAGTACACCAAAGAGCGAGGACAAGTACGTTGAGTCAGATTACAAAAAGGTCGAAAAGAACTCTAAAGCCATGTCCATCCTTCAATATGGCATCGGTGAACAAGAGATCAATCGGATATCTGGCTGCACGTCGGCCAAGGAAATTTGGGACACCCTATGCCTTGCATATGAGGGAACGTCACAAGTAAAGAAGTATCGAATAGATCTTCTTATGCAACAGTACGAGATGTTTAACATGACTAAGGATGAATCCATAAATAGTCTCTCCTCTCGTTTTTCTAGCATTGTCAATGAACTCAAAAATCTAGGGAGGGTTTTTGAACCCGAGGATCTAGTTCGCAAAGTTCTTCGTAGCCTAACCGAAAGATGGCAACCAAAGGTTACCGCTATTGAGGAAGCAAAAGACCTATCTATTCTATCCCTTAATGAACTAATGGGCTCACTCATGGCTCACGAACTAACCCTCGTGAAGCGTTCTGAGGAAAGTTCCAAAGGGAAAGGGCTCGCTCTCAATGCTCTCTCTAGTGATGAGGAGGATGGAGACGATGAGTTTGCTTTGTTTACCAAAAACATTGCGAATATGATAAATGGTAGGGGCTCTCAAAGGTTTAAGACTAATGCTAGTAAACGACAGTTTCCTAAGAGAAAATCGACCTCCACTATTGGATGCTTTAAATGTGGTGACAAGGGTCACCAAATCAAAGAATGTCCAAAGTGAGATCTATTTAAATCAAAGGAGAAACGTGACGTTGCAAAGCAAGATTATAAGGCAAAAGTCATGACGGCTATTTGGGGTTTATCTGATTCCGAAGAGGAGGAAATCCTTGAGGACGAATTAGATGCCAAGTTATGTGTCTCGTCAAACTCTTCAAAAAGTGTCTCAAAATCCTCTAAAGAAAAGGTCGTATGTCTTATGGCCCACTCAAATGATTCCAACTCTGACTCCGACAATGAGGTAAACTCACTTAAGAAAAAGGCTCGGTCATTCTCAAAAGATAAAGTGTGCATTTTATTAGATCAATTCATAGACAAGTGTCGTGTTCAAAATGATAAACTTGAAGCAATGCAAGAAGAAATCGAGAACATTGCTGAAGAAAACATTTGTCTAAAAGAAAGTCTAAATGAAAATGACATAACCAGCTCCTCAACCATTGTCGAAAATGAAATCAAGAGTTTGCAAAAACAGAATCGTACTCTTACCAAAAAGCTGGAACAAATTCATGTCACAGACTCTTGCACTGTTGCATCAGATCTTGACAAAGAATTGAGCAGCCTTAACAAACGTGTCTCCACAATCACCAAGGAACGTGACTCTTTGCTATTTGAACTCACTTTCTATAAGCAAGATAACAAACAACTACAACAAGTTGGATCAATGTTGAGTGATGTGGTGAGTCACATTAAACATGCTCTCGACAAATCACAAAGGCTAAACCATGAACATCTAAGTGAAATCAAGACCTTGAATAAAAAGTTAGATGAGGCCAAAACCTTCTATCTCAAATGGGAAGGTAGTCAGAGAGTTCTAGAATTTCTTCTAAAGCAATCACAAGAATATGAATGTCGAGAGAAAATGACTGGACTTGGTTTTTCACGCAACAGTAACACACACTGTTGCATTAGAAACCAAGATCCGAGTCAAACTGACTTCAGAAGAAGAAAATACGCTGGTCTTGCTGAATACATAATCTGTAACTATTGTGGTAACACCGGTCATGAGTTCAATGGATGTGAAAAGAGAAAACTTGACCTAGAAAGAAGTACTTCAAGAGCTAAACAATCATGGGTCAAAAAGGAAGTGTTTAAAAAGAAGAATGTTAAGAAGGAACCCAAGCTAGTCTGGGTTCCTAAACTAACGAATTGATTATGTGCAGGCTATAGTGGGAGGCAGCAGCAATTGGTATTTGGACAGTGGATGCTCACGTCATATGACGGGAGATAAAAACCAATTTCTCTCACTAAAAGCCTATGATGGCGGTATGGTGACTTTTGGTGACAACAAACGAGGTGAAATAGTTGGTATTGGAAAAGTTGGTAAGTCAAAGTCACTATGCGTCGACAAAGTGTTGCTTGTCAAAGGTTTGAAGCACAATCTTCTTAGTATTTCTCAATTATGTGATCGTGGTAATATTGTTGAATTCCGTGCAAATGAATGTAGAATAATAGATGAAAAGACTAGGAATCTCATTCTTAGTGGTAATCGTGTTAAGGATGTTTACATGACCAATCTTCACTCCTTGTCGGGACAAACCTTGTCTTGCATGAGTGTTCAAAAGAATAACCCTTGGCTTTGGCATAAACGACTTGGTCATGTGAATGCTAAAACACTAAATACCATAAGAAAACTTGACCTAGTAGATGGCATTCCTAACATAAAATTTGAATTCAAATCTCTTTGTGATGACTGTGTAAAAGGGAAACAAGTAAAGAACTCCTTTAAATCCAAAAATGTCATTAGCACTTCTCTACCACTAGAACTCATCCACATAGATCTATGTGGACCAATGCGTATACCTAGCAAAGGTGGTAGTAGGTACATTTGTGTAATTGTTGATGACTTCTCACGGTACGTTTGGATTTTGTTCCTAATTTCTAAGGATCAAACCTTTGATGAATTCCTTATTTGGGTCAAGAAGGTTCAAAATAAATTTGGATACAAACTCATTTCATTAAGATCCGATCATGGATCCGAATTTGAGAATTCATCTTTCAATGACTATTGTAACGAGTACGGTGTTAGCCATAACTTTTCTGCCGCTAGAACCCCACAACAAAACGGGGTAGTGGAAAGAATGAATCGAACTTTGGAAAACATGGCTAGGACTTTACTCATTAGCTCTAAGGTTCCTAGAAATTTTTGGGCAGAAGCGGTCAATACGTCTTGTTATACTTATAACCGTGTTATAATTCGAAAAATGTCAAACAAGACTCCTTATGAATTGCTTCGAGGCAGAAAACCTAACATTTCACACTTAAAATGTTTTGGTAGTAAGTGTTTTGTTCACAATAATGGAAAAGACAACCTTGGAAAATTTGATGCTCGAAGTGATGAAGGAGTATTTGTCGGATATTCGGAACATAGTAAGGCTTATAAAATATATAACAAACGTACCATGAAAATGGAGGAAAGCGTACATGTAATATTTGATGAATCAAGTTTGTTTATTTCTGATGATCAGGATGAAGAAGATGAATATGATGATGACTTTGAGATTGGCATGATCCGTCGTGATATGGATCAAGTGCTAGAAGAGGACGAGCAACAGTCTGATCAACTGTTGCATGAGGAAAACGGCCAAAATCCAGGGGGAACTAACACTCCTTCACCAACAGAAGAAGCCAGCACCTCAGGGGGAAATTTGGAAAGGGAACAGCAACTGACCACACAAACAGAGGAAGAACCAAGTCCTCTTTCAACAAATTCCCAAAATTCAACAGTAGCTTCTACTGTTGCATCAGAAACAAATAACTCCCCCGAACCACTTGTCCTAAAAAATTGGAAACATCAAAGCTCACATCCTCTATCAAACCTAACCAGTGATCTTAATTCAGGAGTAAAAACCAGATCCTCCCTCCAAAATTACTGTGCATTCCATTCTTTCATCTCAAAAATTGAACCAACCAATGTCACAGTGGCCTTGACTGATGAATACTGGACCACAGCAATGCAAGAAGAATTAGAGCAATTTGAACGTAACAAGGTATGGCATCTGGTTCCTAGGCCTGCCCAACGTACTGTCATTGGTACGAGGTGGGTCTTTCGCAATAAGCTTGATGATGTTGGAGAAATCGTACGTAACAAGGCTAGATTAGTGGTGCAAGGGTATAATCAACAAGAAGGGATTGATTATGATGAAACCTTTGCACCGGTAGCTAGACTTGAGGCCATACGTATGCTCATAGCTTTTGCATCCTTTCAAGGTATCAAACTCTTTCAAATGGACGTGAAAACCGCGTTTCTAAATGGATACCTTGAAGAGGAAGTTTTTGTTGAACAACCTCCCGGATTTATAAATAATGAATTTCCTAACCATGTTTTCAAACTTGACAAAGCACTTTACGGTTTAAAGCAAGCTCCTCGAGCTTGGTACGACAGATTGTCTAAGTTTTTACTTGAAAACGGCTTCTCACGAGGCTCGGTTGATAAAACATTGTTTATTAAGTCACAAGGAACTGAACTGTTGCTTGCACAAGTTTATGTCGATGATATCATTTTTGGTGCAACAAATAACGTTCTTTATAAGTATTTTTCTGATTTGATGACATCCGAATTTGAAATGAGTATGATGGGAGAACTAGGATTTTTCCTTGGTCTTCAAATCAAACAAAATGAACAAGGAACAATGATTCATCAACAAAAGTACTTAAAAGAGATGTTAAATAAGTTCGGGTTGTCCGACTCCAAACCAATGCCTACCCCCATGATGTCCAAAGTCAAAATTGACAAAGATGAAGAAGGTAAGAGTGTAAGTGAGAGGATTTATCGAGGTATGATTGGCTCACTTCTCTACTTAACCGCAAGTCGTCCGGATATACAATATAGTGTTTGTGTATGTGCTCGTTTCCAAGCAAATCCTAAAGAATCACACTTCAAAGCCGTAAAACGGATTTTTAGGTATTTGGTTGGAACACAAGGAGTACATCTTTGGTATCCAACTCATTTTGAACTTGATCTTGTAGGTTTCTCGGATGCGGACTATGCCGGTGATCTCGTGGAAAGAAAAAGCACGTCGGGAATTGCAACATTCCTTGGACCATGCATAATTTCGTGGGCCTCAAAGAAACAAAACACCGTTGCATTGTCCACGGCCGAAAGTGAGTATGTAAGTGCCGCTCTTTGTTGTGCGCAAATTCTATGGGTAAGACAACAATTACATGACTACGGTCTAATTTTCGAAACTACCCCTATTTTTTGCGATAACACTAGTGCAATTAACATTTCAAAAAATCCAATACAACACTCACGTACCAAACACATAGACATCCGACATCATTTTCTACGTGATCAAGTGGAAAAAGGGCATATATGCTTAAGTTTTTGTAGAACCGAAGATCAACTTGCGGATATTTTCACAAAACCGTTGGAAAGAGAACAATTTGAAAGACTTCGGTCGGAAATTGGTTTGCGTGACAAAATATAACGAAATTGAAAAATCACGTACTTCTCCTACATGATTGACTAGAGGAGATAACTTAATGCATGCTAAAAATTAGTACTCATCAACTATGTTTAATATTATGTGTAGTACTACCTATGTAAAATAAAATCACAATTAAAGTGAATAGTGTACTTTTACTTGTTGAGCCACTCAAAATTAAATGTATTGTCACATCAAAACCAACCATCCTTCTCATAAAGTACAACCTCCTACATATTAAACAACTACCTACTCTTATCCCTTCATTTCCCATGCAACTTGTACTTTCATTATACAAAATTCAAAAATAACTGCCAAACTCCTCTCCTTCCTCACCCGTCCAAAACCGTACAACCTTCTCCTCCCCTCTTCAATATAATGCCTCCCAAAAATCTTGCAAGAGAACTACAAAATCTTAGAAATTCCTTCAACCCAAAGTTTGTAGCAAAAAGAAAGAATATGTCTACCCAACCCGAATCAAATGTTACCACTGCCTCCGAATCCACCAAAACCATTCAATCCCGTAAGAAGGTGGCTGTCCGAGGTGGTAAAACCGGTCGAAAAATGCGTGGCAAGGGACGAAGGGAACCCATTTCCCTTCAACTTGATCCTTCGGTAGATTTTGATACCGATGAGGAAGAAGAAGGTAATAAAAATAAAGAGGCAAATGTCAGAGAAAGTGAAGAAGAAGCGAGGTCCGATATTCCTGATTTGAATATCGAGGACAATGAGGCAACTGAAAGTGATGAGATTGATCAAATCATGGCTGATCTTAGTAAGAAAAAGGAAGAGGAGACGAAAAAATTAAAAGAAAAGGAGAAAAATAAGAAGGAAACAACGAAGAAGAAATCGAAGGTGGTTGTGGAAGAAGAGGAAAATGAGGTTGTTGAAACACTCAATGAAATGAGTGCTAGCAAAGAAAAGGAAAACTCGGAAATGAATGAAGAAAGCGTGGGAACAAAGGAGAGAAACACGGAGGCTGTGGATGAGGATGAAACAGTGAACACCACTGTTGAAGAAGAAGGAATTCAGAATGAAGATGAGGTGTTCGAGGAAACGCTTGACCCACTGTTTTCCGAACCCTCATCCAAAACCCGTTCCAAAGGAAAGATGCCAGCAATTGTTGAAGAAGAAGAGGATGATGAAATCCCCCATGAACGTCCACCCACCAAATCAACCAAAACCGTGAAGCGAAAAGGGTCCGCATCCAAAACTCGCCCGGCTAAGAGGGCCAAAGCATCAAAGCTCTTGTCCTCTCTTGAAGAAGATGATGAGGAAATTATGGAAGACAAGACACTCGCCAACACTTGTCGCACTCTTGCCGTGTCCTCATACCCAGAACCCTTCAAAAATGATGTGGCTAATCATCTCAACTCTCTTGACTTGCCGGAGGACACATTGAAGACATGTCACAGTATCCTCAACTGTTGCTTTCACAGTGGAAGACGATATCGCAAGTCTTGGTATGATTCATCACCCGCTTTTAAATATTTTAAGGAAGCTATGTATGCACAGGGTTGGGTGAACCTTCTCGACAAGTATAGTCCCATGTACTTGTCCGAAGTCATCCAATTCTATGCAACAGTCAGAGTTGATGTTGCTTCGGGTACCCTTTCTGCTGTGATAAACCGTAAGCCATTTGTTCTCACTATTGAGAGGCTTGCTGGGTTGCTTGAGATCTCTGATGTGGGGTTGACAACGTTTCCTAAACGTGACTGGGGGGAAGTGGAGGAAGTCACAAGTGCTCAAGTACTCAAGGTACTTCGCCCTAGTGCACCCGAGGGCCCAACCAATATCTATGCCATTGAACTTCCCGCCCCAATTCGCTTTGTCTTTAACCTCGTATTTCGCAACCTAGTACCTAGCAACAATAGCCGAGGGAGATGCTCTCTTCTTGACATGCTCCTTATTCACCATATTGTTAAACACAAACCCATCAACCTTCCGCGCCTTATATTTTCCCGCATCCATGAAGCGGCCACCGGTTTCCAAAACGGTGTTTTTGACACTACTTTCGTGGTGCCATATGGTATGTGGCTGTCATTGGTGTTTTCTGCTGAGAGGGTGGTGAAAAAGGGTAGCCCAGCTGTTGAAAAATTGAGTGATGAGATGGCATCGGGGTTGTTGTCAAGGATGAGCATGGCCGTGGTTAATGGAGTTTTGGTGAAGAAAACTCAAGCAACAGTGGGAGGGAATGTTGATCAGAGGGAAGTCCTTGCTCGGTTGAATCAGTTGGCTGAAACTATGGGGCAGCTGGTCAAGGACGTGAGCTACTTGAAAGGAGCAATGGCTGAGCTCAAAACCATGAATGAAGACCTTCTTGAGCGCTTTGCATCCTAAACAATCAACCATCCCCACTAATCATTAACCCCCCTTCCCGTGGCTTTTCAAAAACTTGTCTTAAGTACACTGTTTATTTTGTTGTTGTTTTTGTTTTATGCACTCTCAGTACTATGCTTCTATGAACTATGTCATGTGAACTCTTTTGCAGGTGTATTTGGTCCCCCCTTGATGATGTCAAGAGGGGGAAGTATGTGGTTTTAACATGTGTTGTTTGTCTCGTAACTCTTAGGCTAACGTTCACCTTGAATATGTCTTAGCTTGATGCTTGGAACGAACTACTTAGACTAAGGCATATTAGTTTTTAACCTCTTGATCATATGTGAACAATCATGTTAGGTGTTTAGACCGACCTTGGGTTAAGGGGGAAAAAATCACATGTTTTAGGCTTGTCATCATCAAAGGGGGAATTTGTTGGAACATTTTAAGTTGATGATGACAAGTCCTTGTTAATATTAATTGTTTGTTTTAAGTAGCATGAATTGAGTATTCAAGGCTAAGCAAATAGATTGAAGAACAAAGGCAACAAAGAGATCATCCATTATGTTTCAAACATGATCAAGAAGAACAACACAAGTCAAGAACATCCCCTTGTAACCTAAGTCACAAATGTAAGAGTAAGTGGAACATCCTCGTTAAAATCAAGTGTTAGCTTTGTCATGCAACAGTCCATCAGACTGTTGCGTCTGTACCGCATGGAGTTTTTTTAGTACGAGAAAAATGTTTTCAAGTAATGTGCAAAACAGTCACTTTAGTTTTCTGAAAATAATTGTCAAAATCTATTTTCTTGTAAAATCATCTTCTCTTTTGGCACGCACGAATTGAAGCGTAAAACCCGTCTTATTCGTAGTGTACCGCATTTCGTAAAATAATAAGAACTTATGAATTGTTTACTTTTGAAATGTAAATAGTACTAAGCATCTTATTAGAAGATATTTTACTAGACAAATGTGAAATGCTTTTTCAAGAGCCAATGAAAACTAAACAACAACTTGTACTTGTCAAGTGGACTAGCTATTATCCAATGGGTAAAAGTACAAAGGAAGTACACATTGGGTAATACCCACATTTGAAGTACTATAAAAGAAACCCCTTAGCCTCATTCAATGCTAAGGCTTTTACAACATTTATTGAAGTTTTCTGCAAAACTCTTAAGCCTTCAAAGTTCTTTCTTTAAGTTTTGCAAAACCATTTTAAGTTTAAAAGTCTTCAAACGTTTTTCTCAAACTCGGTCTGAAAATCTCCATGCATCAGTAAGCTACACTGTGACATAATGAGTTTGTTCCATGATTCTCGTGTTTAGATCTTAAATGTAAATCTCCACGTTCTTAAGTGAACATCTGAGATTCTGATCCTGTAAACCAGAGATAGAACGTCCTAAAACTCTTGAAGCGGAGTAGCTTTAAGTTTGAGTCAAGTCTTGAAGCGGAGTAGCTTCGAGCAAATGCAACCGGAGTAGGTTGGCGAGTTATTTTACTTGTATTCGTTTAGTTGTTGGAGTAAATTTCTAAACAATCAATAAAATAACGGTTGGACGTAGGTCTCGGAGTAGAGACTGAACCAATTTTTAACTTTGGTTGTTTGTTTATTTACTTACATACTCTTCGCTTTATTCTCGCTTACTTGAACGATTCCAAGTTTCTGTGTAACAGTCAATCATACTGTTGCATAGAACACTTTGCTCATCTTGTGAACTTACTCGTTATTAAGTCTCTCAAGTGTAGTTGTCGTTAAAATTCAAAAAAAAGGTCACACCTAATTCACCCCCTCCCCCTCTTAGGTGTTTATTCGTTCTTAACTCTTCACTAAAGACATAATATACATTGAATCAACAGTAAGTGTCTCTTATAACGGGTTATCCGTGACAAGTTTGTGACGAGTTAAATACTATCCATGTGAATAGATAAGACAGAGTAGATTGGTATTTTTTAGGCACTCTCCTTTTGTCTTATCTACTCCACAAGAATAGGTTTTAACCCATCGGGCCGTCGCAAGCTTGCGACGAAAATACCCGCCAAAAATGAAATTTGTGTTGAATCAATGACAGATCTTGAGGTAGATATATGAAAAGTCAACAAAAATTAAACCCGCTTTCGTTATAATTAAGATCCTTCACTAACTCGGAGCATTGGAGTCATCCTCTTACGTACAGTACTTTACACCGTATGGATCTATGCTTTCCTGGTAGATTGCATTTTCCACGCAATTTCAATTTGGTTAGTTTTTTTTAGTTAAGTTGTCATGAACACATTCTTTTATTGACTAAATAATTGTACGTAATCTTTTGGTAGGTTGCTTTAAACCCAGCCAACATCTTAATCACTAAGAAATACGAATACTAGTCGTCGTATATCACAAATTCTCATTTGCGACGGCAATATTCGTCGCATGTTTATGACGGATCAAATAAAACTCATTTAAAAAGATAAAATTAAACTATTTATGAATATTATCTATACATTTTTATTTTTATCTTATCTAAACAAATGGGTATATCTAATCCGTCACAAACTTATAACGGATATACTCATCATAAGAGTGACCTATTCCTCCTATATATGCTATCCCCTTTTGTTTCATACTCGGTATTATTGACTAACTATAAAATATGAATCAAAATTTAAAGAAGGTTGTGACTCATTACCATTTACCACTAACTTACACGTGCAACTACATCGGATTCTCTTTAAAGATGAACTAGTTTTAAACCCATCGGATTCTCTTTAAAGATGAACTAGTTTTAAACCCATCGGATTCTCTTTAAAGATGAACTAGTTTTAAACCCGTGCAAATTGCACGGGTATGCTGTTTTAAAGTTTGTTATTATAATAATTGCTTACTCTTTTTGTTTTCCTTTTTAGAGGAATTAAATTTACGTTAATATATTTCACAATTATGATTTTCATCTTTGTCGTACTTTTTAAAAAAAAATGTGTCTGTAAAATAAAAACTAAATGAACATACGTCTGATAATGTATACTTTTATTAATAATCAATTAATCACGCAAAAAATGTTTTAATAATGTTTCAAATTTTGTATGTTCGGTTTATTATTGTTGTGAATTGTTATTAATTATAATATATTAATCATCTAAATAAATTGTGGTCTAATTATAACAACATCTATTTCTAATTAATTGATGTATATAAAAATGTGCGTAATGTTTCGTAATCTACGATTTTAGACATTTATTTGGAATACGTAAAATATTAGGCGGTTATTGTGCAGGGAAATCATAAGTTATTGTGCGGGACCCACCTGAGTGAATTTAAAATAAAAAATAAAAAAAAAATTAGAAATTGGATGTATGACGTGGCGCAACCACATCCTAATAAATGTTTCAGAATTTATATAGATTAGATGTTTATACTAGTAATTTGTTTGATTTCCTAAAGATATCTTAGTTTAATGGTTAAAATCGAAGAATTGTACACAATAGGTTTCAGGATCGAATCTCCTTATCATATTGTAATGCGATTGCCTATACAGGTACAATTAGGGATGGCAGTGGGTAGGGTCCGGCAAAACCCAACCTGACCCGAAGTAAAAAACCTTAGACCCATACCCGAGCCAGACCCTAAAGGGTCTGAAATTAATGGACCCATACCCGACCCTAATGGATTTGGGTCTGGGTAGGGTCTACCCTAGAGTCCAATTTTTCTTAACGAGTCATTAAATAAAATGTACCAAAGTTCGAATTAAATTATAAATTTTGATTATAGTATTACAAAGTCTTGGTTATTTGGATCATTATCCGTACCCGATCCTATATTATAACATTTACCGTACCCAAACTCATAATTTTCATCAATTTCTCGTTATTCTTAATGGTTATTTGGATATGCGTATAGTATATTAATGATAACTAATAAGGGTCATATGTTTGTGTGTATTATTTGGGTTATTGACGTTCATATGTGTGTTTTTTGTTTTTGTTTTTGTTTTTTTTTAATAAATATAAGGTCCAAGGGTCGGGTAGGGTCCCAAAACCAAGACCCGGACCCGAAGTTTTTATATAAGGCCCATACTTGACCCAAACCTGAGTGGGTCTAAAAAATTCAGACCCATACCCGACCCGTTAGGGTCTGACCCTAAAGATCTGGGTTGGGTACCCGATCCACTGCCATCCCTAGGTACAATTATAGAGACTATGCTATACCAGTCACCGTCCAGTCAAGTGAATTGTTGGATTTTAACCTTATATTAACGAGGCATTTTAAGTTCGGACAAACAGTAATGATTCGAGATTTACGAGTTTTGACTCGTAAGAAGCCCAGTCAAATGTTTTACAAGTTTAGTCCCTGATAATTTTTCACATTTAGGACCATTATAAAATTTCATCTCTTAATTTATAACATTCTTCTGACTAATTACTTTACGAGATATACCAAAGCTAAATCATTTGTTATTATATGAAGATCAATCCATACTGACTATAGATATTTTAGGAAGATTGTGGATGAATCTACGTAACCTCGTACTAAAACATCCAGTAACAATATTTAACATGCTTATAATTGCCATTCGATTAATTTCTTTATAATTAGACAATAATTCTCAATATAAAAATATAATCTTTTAAAATATCGTACATATGTTTTATTTTCCTTACCGCTCTACAATCTAATAAAACTCCAAATTCTAATAAGATACTACTGTACAATTTTCCATTTTCAGCTTACCATAATAATATTTTTCCAATAATTTGGATACTTCTCTAATTCCTTATATTTTGCAAATAATCAAATCTAACCATAAAAATAAGGCTATTTAGCATATGAGTAATTTTTTTTTTTTTTTTTTTTTTTTTTTTTTTTTTTTTGCCAATGGTAAAAACAGGGTTTATACAACCGGCATTTGACTCATATGGTCAAATGTACCTTTAATTCTAAAACGATAAACAAAGACATAATAGTAAATACATCGGATATGAGACATGTGTTGATGACTAACGACTGATGTAGTCCCGAAGCTACCATCTTTAACCTCCACTTTCCCGAGGGGGCGAACAGGGCTTGCCAAACGACAAGTACAATCATTACTCAGCAGAAAACTCGGATACCAACGAATCCCGTGATCCAGAGAGAGGGAGCAAAGTGTACTTACGCCACAAGGACGTAGAAAGAAAAAGAGGGACAAAGACCATAATAATCTATGTCTAACGGAGCGAAAACTCCTACACTTTGAGAACCACTCAAAACGGGTACGAAAACCAAAGACCGAGCCAGTGAGCATGGAGAAACCTGTCAAAATGATAAGCCATGTACCCATGACCTTCCAAGACGGCCACATAAACATGGAAACAACACACCTCCAATGCAAAACTACTACTGTCGTTATTATTTTGCAAAACGGAATTAACAAACTATTCTTAAAAATAGTCAACAGAGGGTTAAAAAACCACCGCAACCAAGCCAACCAATAACACAACCAAACAACCCGTGAATCTCCCCCCACCACCCACAAACAAAGACCAACACCCCCACGGACCCATCCACACCCCGACCACGCAGGCTCAAACCACTGCCCCGAAACTGCCTCACACGGACACCACCAGCCCACCCAACATTCCCCCTGAGACTCCAAATTCCGACAAACGAACCCCCCCAGGACCATCGGGGTACATGCAACAGACCACCACAAGAGGAAAACCAAAAAAAAGACCCATAAGAAAAACAGCAGAAGGGTCTGATCGGTGGGGGGAGGGGCGAGGGGAAGGGAAACCACCGAATCAACACGAAACCCAACCACATAAGAGAAAAAAGACTAAAGAAAAACAAAACCCACCACCCACAACAAACCAGCCTCTCAAGGATCACTTACCAGGGATGTGGGAAGGGGCGAGGGAAAGGGGGCATCCCTGGGTTGCATGTACCACATTCGAAGACAGGACAGGGGAACGACGGAACGGACCGACCTCAGATCAACCAACGAACCCACATAACCACCGCACGGCAAGGAACGACCAAGAGCCAAAAGAAGGGGGAAAGACGAGATCAAAGGAGCCCGAACCAAAACATGGGATGACGGTTCACCGGAGACAGGCCCAGAGAAGAGCCCATCTCCGGTGAAGAAAGAGGAGAAGCAGCGGGAAGAGATGTGTCTTGGGCGGCAGCGGCGGCGGTCAACAGGAAATTAGGGTTTTAGTTTTTGGGTTTTTATTTTTAGAGAGATGGGAGAGGGTTTTTTTATTTTTAGAGAGAGAGATGCATATGAGTAATTAGATAGTATATAATATACAATTTTTTGAACTGTAATAATTTCAACAATAGTTACATAGGTGTTTAAAATTTCAGACAAAATAAACCGTTTGGAATGAGATTTACGAATCCGTTGTGAGAACACACAAATCCTTAATTTTGATTATTCATCGCATCATCAACACTACTTGAAGAGTACAACTTTAGTCATATGTTTTTGGGTTTGGGATGATTAGTTGACTTGAAGGCTATTTATGAGAACACAAAATTAAAAGGGCAGGGTCCCCATGCAAAGTTTTTCCCCCAAATCCCTATCCTTGAACCTCAAGTATCCCCAAATACTTCTTCCCCTTTTATAATCACAACTCTTTTATCTACTATTTCTTCTAATTCTCCCTCCTTACTCATCTTTATTCATCTCAAATCTCATCCTTTTTACCCTCCAATACTTCAATTTAATCAAGAATCATCTAATTTACCAATACTAGCATCTGTAATTACCGATTAATTTATACTACAAGATTAGTCTTGATTAACTACTACTGATTTGTAATGGAGAATGGTACTTGGAGGCTTGGATTATCCACATCTTCTAAGTATGATTACTCAGGTAATCTATTTTATAATTAAGTCAAGATTGCATTTAGGGGTAAAAAGATCATTTCTTTGATTTGGGTTTTGTCAATTTCGGTGGTTTTTGGTCAATTTGTGTGGTTTTTCGATGTTTTAGTTTGATGGGCAGTGCTAATTCTGTAGTTCTTGAATACCCTCTTGAGTTTTGATTTGATAATGGCGCAGATGATTTTGTAGATTATGAAGAACATGATGAAGATTACGATGTTGAGGTAGATTATTCGTGCCCGTTTTGTACAGATGATTTTGACATTGTAGGATTGCTTTGTCATATTGAGGAAGAGCATTATGATGAATCTAAGAAAGGGGTATGTCCTCTTTTAATGTAATTAGCAGTATTTGATTTTGAATGTTACATATGCAATCTATTGGTTAGTAATAGTACTGTTTGATTAAGTCACTTGTAATTGCGGAGTGTAATTTATACTCTCTCCGTCTCCATCATTTGTTTACCTATTGTGAGGAACTGCGTGGTGAGGATCAGGGATAGTTGTGTCACATACATCACAACAGGCCAGCAGTTAAACTCTGTGAAATTCATGTCCCTGTGTTTGAAATCCAGTCATGTTTGCTAAAATGTTCTTGCAAGTTCAGTTTTTAAGTGTTGGAAGTCGCGTTAAGCTGATGTTGAGCGTGCCATGATACCTGGTCGGTTGATCAATTGTTCCTGGTCTAGTCCTTGTAGCATGTCGCTGGCACGATTTTCTCTCTGTTTGAGTGTTCTTTTAGAGCTGACAGCTGAGGAATACCGCTATATAGTTCACAGTTCTGCATGCTACTGGGATATTTGGGTTTGACTTTAGTTTTGAACTGAGAAACTGATGTGTATGCTGTTAGCAGTTTCCTACTTGCCTTCACCTCTTCTAAAGGTTGTCTTGCCAGAAGATGTGCAATTTCTAGCCTAAGTATTTTTAGAATTGGGTTGACATATTTCCAGAATAAAGATGAGGGGTATGGAGCGTCTCTTGCACTAGCTTGATAGTGAAGGAAATCCCCCGTCCTCCTCCTTGGCCTCATTGGCAAAAATTGTCTCTCTCATAAATGAAGCAGTGAATGTCGATGCTAGAATAGGCTTGACACACTTGCGCAGGTCCTTGTTGGGTAATATGTTTGCTTAGCGATTGCTCAGAGCTGTAAGTTGTATTGGTCATTGGTTAATTAACAAAGTTAGGCAGTAGAAATGGCCTACAATCCACTTTTGTTCTGTCGTTTTGTTGAGACTATTCTTTCTAACCCAGGCCATATCGTTCAAGTTAACCATCTTTCAAGCTTATTCTAGGAAATGTTTAGCCCTATGGGGTTCTCTGAGAAACTTATCTGCTACAACAAGGGTATACTATATTTCAAGGGTCCTCGTGATATGATCTTGTAGACAAACATGATGACTAAGCTACTAACTGCAGGGGTTCTTTTTAAATGCTCAATCCGATGTGTCATTTGTGGCACTAGGTGAAACTACTGTCATTTTATGATCGAAATCCTGTGCTTACTTACTTAAGTGCCAATTATAATGTAATCTCTGTACCTTTCTATTCAGATTTTAATTCGTGATTTATTATTGTGGACAGGTTTGTCCTGTGTGCGACACGATAGTTGGAGCAGACCTGGTGGAGCACATAGCGCTGCAACATGAAAATGTTTACAAGATATCCTTTTTGTTTGCTAGCATAGTATTTTTTCCTTACTGAGAAGCATCCAATTTATGATTGACAGTTTCCCTTGTTTGGTTAGTAAATTTGGTTGGAGAAATGAGGGGTCCAAACACAACTAATTATCCAAACAAGTGATTCTCCTCTCCCTTTCGCTCTTGATCCATCCATCCATAATGTATATTAGATTTCTACTTCCTCCTGCAAAAAGTTATTCACAGATCATAATATTTGGCGGAATAACCATTGAGGTTTACTTTTACTCTGTAAATATTTTTATATTTGTCAATAAATCACGTGGGATTTTTAAACATTTTCATGGACATTAATATTAGCGAACTTTTTGTTGCCACCACCAAAAGCCTAATAGCTCTTGAGATTGCTAGATGATGCAACTGCTTTGGCTTAATCTTACCCCTGTTCTTACCTCCCAACCCATCACCATCTGCTGATATTTCAAAATGATCCTTGTACAGTTATATGTGTTATTGAAATTAGTGACCTTTTCCTTGACCGAGAAATCACAGTGGGAGAAAGTCTATGCAAAGTGATGCTGATTCTCAGTCTACTATCGCTTTAATAAGGAAGGAGATGCTGGAGCGAAGTCTGAAATCCTTTTTAGGAAGCTCCTCATCTGTTGCTTCTTCCTCCAATGCAGCAGTTGATCAATTACTGACTTCTTTTGTCTGTGGCTATCTAACACCTGCCGAGACTGAAACTGAGCCTTCCACTTCTTTGGCTGGCACATCTATCGTAGAGGAACCCACGGATGAGGATTTGCTAGAAAGGTAACCCAAGTAACAATTGCTCCATGGATTTTATGGATGTAATAGCTATTGAATTTGTCTTTGATACTGTCATCTTATACATTGTGTTATGTGTAGTCTGGTTTTGGGGGGACTGTTTATTATTCATTGGTTATGGCATGTATTGTGGCGTTAGGGTGATATGTCATTGGAGTAGTATTCAGCTAATGCATATGGGTCACCTCGAAGGGTGGAAAATTCCGTGGTCTTCAACACGTGGGTAAGGCTGTGCAAATCCGAGCATGGGTGGACACTGGGAAGACTTTTAAGGCACTGGGGTATTGTTGTGTTGGTATGCATTGTGACCTGACGCCAGATCTTGATTTGCATGTTATGTTCTTGTTTTTATCTGGTAGAAAGGTAGGAAAGCTGAAAAAAGGTAGGAAAGCCGATATCCCAGGTAGGTTGGTTATTTTATTGCAGAATTAAGTCTGTTGCATCTAGGAGTTGCGCATAAATTTTGATAACTTCTTTGGATGTGTAGCCAACTAGCCTCTTCACTTCTGTACCGTGTCATGACCTAGAGACAGTGAAATATCAAAGATGTAATGGTGGAGTGTTTTATCACTGAAATGCTTGATATGCGGTTAGAAGATCTAAAGGTTGTTCTATGCTTTAAAAGTCTGGAGTCGTCTGGTTGTATGTAGGAACTTGCATTGTCTAGGAAGTGATAAATCACATAATTTTAGAATTCATGTGAATTAGAAAATGTTGTTTGGTTGCATAAAGGAAATGCAGTTCAACTTACCTAGGGGGCCTTGGTAAGCATACTTAATGCTTCATACACTAGTTTCTTATTCGGGTTTTGTCATCCGAGTGGGTTTTTCTTATTCTCCTGTTGGAAATAATATAGAATGTGGGTTGTCTTAGTGACACACCTTTTTCTTTTCCCATTACTTGGTGTCATCGTCTGTATCATTTAACTCTTTGTAGCAAGGATTTCAGCAATTCTAACAAAATATATAAATGGCAGGAGCATGAAAAGCTGTGTTTTATCAGAGCAGCAGGAAGAACAAACACAGAGAAGCAAGTTTGTGCAGTCACTTGTACTATCTACATTTCTGGATGATGGTTTATAGTGGTCGGATTGTGTGAGCTAGGTGATTCATATAAACTTGTGAAAAAAGAGGTTTGGTGATGGCGTAGAGCAGTTGGACTTGAGATCGCTGACATTTTCACAGTTTGATTTAACAGATGAGTGATTCGAGCGACAGCATTGTGTTGCTATTTGCACCTCGGACTCTATATGTATAGCAATAATGTTTGTTTCAGTTATATATATAGTTGTGCATAGCTGTGGATCTTTCTGTGGTTGCCTGGTTGGTTGGCTCTTCACTTGCAAACACGATATACTGTAGCATACTAGTAAGCAATTTTTTTAATCAATAAAAAGATGACTACACTTTTTTTCAATTCGTTGCTATTATGACGGACTGACGGTCTGTAGTTCGTTACTCAATGTTATGGCGGTGTTGAAATATCCATTCGACAAGTTATGAGGCAAGTATAGCAAGACAAATAATGCGATAACGGTGCTCAGACAGGCGGGTTTTGTAGACTTTGTAAACCAGCAACGTTACCTTAGAGCCTCAAGGTACTTGTAAGAGGTCGAATGTACTATTGCAACCATGGCTGTTCGAGGACTGGTCAGGAAGACGTGAAGTATTATGGTGCTATTTCTGGAGTGTGGCCCCTCTTTAATCGGGCTTTACCATGCTTTTTCTGAAGCTCGACCTTGTGTAGATTATTAGAAATTCTTGTACCAAAATGTCACCATTTTTTAATATCGTAAATTAGTTACTCTTTACCCTTAAAAATGATGATAACATTTTATTAAGAAATGATAAGATTTTATTGTAAAAATGACTACAATAAATCCGTCTAAAATAAGAATTTGTCATGTATCATTTTATTTTCGGCTTTAATAGTAATAATAACCTGAAACAAAACGAAATCGATAGAAACTAAACATAGCATACAAAAATCAAAAGAAAATAAATGCTCAAGCCTATCTAATTTTGCCATATCTTTGAGCACATCAGTCATCAATGATGTTACGTTATCCAACATTTAATTCTTTTTGATTTCTTCATGAGTTTTGATCACAAATTCTCATTGAAAACGGACACTATCCATTACAAGCTAGAAATGAATGGCGTATCTGTCACAAAATGCAAGTGACATTACGATTATGCATAAAGCTGAGGATTGTGAATGAGGTATTGTTGACCAATATCCAACATTTCCTTGATGGTTACTTTGCCAGCCACGATATCCTCGTTGTTGAAACACAATATGTTGATGATGACAAGTTACCTTGATTAATCTAATGTTTGCTTGATTATACAAGAGATTAGCAAAATGACATAAAGCCTATTGAAGATCACAAGTTCATATGTCAAGATACAAGCAAAGACAAGAGAAGGCCAAGTCTAGGAATGTGTTGTAAGCAAGGTAGTCAACATTCATTCGTATTTGTTAGAGGTGCAAAATCCTTGCAACAGTCCAACAGACTGTTGCAACTGGGGTTTCTAGTACGGTCATGGAGATTATATTTCGTAAAATATTTTTATCAAAAGTGTTGGTGTTTTGGTTCATTTACATATTTCAAATGTTTTACAAACTGAAGGAAATTAATTTGAAAATCAAAAGCTCAACTTGCACATGAGGTCTAAGGGTTAGAAAAAGTAGAAAGTTTACTTTTTCCTTTTTTGGCAATTAGACCTACAAAAGGAAGGTTCCTTCTTACACTCTTTCCTTAAGTGGGTTGCTTTGAGCCTTGAGTAGTTTACCTTGAGCATTGCAACCATGTGCATTTTCAGTTTGTAAAAGACACTTCTATTTGAACCCTTTGGTAAAAGAGTTATGCAAACAAAATACACAACTTGAGAGCTCCTCTCACTCGCCCAAACCCTCTATAAATACCAACCCTTTAGCTCATTAATTACCAAGACTTTCTAAGCATTTATTGTAAAACTTTGCAAAACCTTTTCAAGCATTTACTCTTCAAGTTTATTTTGCTAAAGTTTCTGTTTTAAAAGAAGTCTTCAAATTATTTTCGAAAAGCTATGATCTCCTTGTACTAGTTCGCACTTCTAATGAGTATAAATGTTTGTTCGATGAACCTTGCGTTTAGATCTTAAAAGTAGTCTCCATGTTCTTTGAGTGAACTCTTGAGACATTGATCTTGTAAACCAAAGGTAGAACAACAAACTCTTAGAGCGGAGTAGCTTTAAGTTTGAGTCAAGTCTTCGAGCGGAGTAGCTCTTAGCAAATGCAACCGGAGTAGGTTGGGGAGTTGTTTTGTTGTAATAGTTTTAGTTAAGCGGAGTAGCTTCTAAACTTTCAATAAAATAACGGTTGGACGTAGGCTCCGGAGTAGGAGCTGAACCAATTTTTATATCGCTTGCTTATTACTCTTTCGCGTACTTGTTCTCGTTTCTTGCTATACTCGTAATAGATCAGCTCTATGCAACCGTTCCTTATACTGTTGCTTAGTTCCTGATCTTGTTGCCTTAAATCGTGAAACACTTAAGCTATTTCAGAATTTTTAAAAGGTCACCTAATTCACCCCCTCCCCCTCTTAGGTGCTAAACTCGTTCTTGATTCTTCACTCGTCCTTCACCACATGATCTCCCTTACCATGGAAGTGAACCACGATCGTGTAGTGCGTCGTCCCGTCATCGACCGCCTCAAATTTGATCTCGTACACCGCGCTTTCCAACGTGTCACCAAGTACGCCACCCTCAATGGTCGTGTACCTTATGTACAACTTACTTTTATCAATCTCATCCACTCGGTTTATTGCATATTTGAAGGGTCTCCCTATATAAAGCATCATTTATTAGTCTATCATTTAAATTAGATCACAAATGAGCCGTCTGAATGTTTCAGACAACGAAAATGAAATTAATTGAAATAGAGAGAGTAATAATGCTGACCATCAGGGAAATTAAGCCGTTTGAGGGAGCCAACCGTGCCGGAACAACCTTGAAGAATATCTACACTTTGAATGAAACCAGGAAGAGCTTTAGGCATGAAAATATGGTCATCAACCCAGAAAGCCTGGAACAACCGGGCCGGGGCGATTGGACTGGTGTAATCTGCCATTACATGTGTGAAAACACCCATGATTTTTATTATTTTCTTAAAAGAAAAACAAAGAAGCAAATGACAAGGAGATGTGTCTAAAAGAGTATCTTGTTTTCCTCTTCAACTTCGAAACAAAGCCACGAGTCATCCTTTAACTATACCATTAATATTAATGTCAGGTGTTCGACCTCTATTTATGGGAATGGAGCCAACTTCTTGAGTAACTGCCTACCTTTTTCCTGTACAGAGGGGATTATTCATTGTCATTGTTATGAACGCCCTGATTTTAAAAAAAAAAGTCTATCTATTTATTCACTAATAAGTTCTACTCCCTCCGAGTCTGAGTGATTGTTCCTTTTGCTTTATGCACAAGAAATAAGAAAATGACTCTAAATCACACAAAACACCCTACCCCACACTGAATTGATTTTAGACCACAAAAA
The DNA here is from genome assembly GCA_029255685.2 of Silene conica. NCBI lineage: Eukaryota > Viridiplantae > Streptophyta > Magnoliopsida > Caryophyllales > Caryophyllaceae > Silene > Silene conica. Next base: position 73,150,754 of record CM055318.2, on the reverse strand, counting down.
GGTTACTAAAAAAGGAAATAGGAACAATCACAAAACTTGCATGAAAAAGGAAACAGGAACAATCATACAAACTCGTAAGGAGTTTAACTTTATGTAGTCAATACTCTCAATAGTCATCATCAAATAACTAACACTGAGCAGTCCTTATTGAATTGAATGGCTTGGACTTCTAGATGGTCTATGTTATGCATGCATCCTTTTCAGTTAGGCCAAATGATCATAAAGTTAAAAAAAATGGGTGATAAGCGTCAGATTGGTAAAACACAAATTCTTATTTGCAACGGCACTATCCGTCGCAAGCTTGTGACGGATACCGTTTCCTCTCACAAAATACCCACTTTTTCTTTCTCTTTAATACTATTCATGTGATCCCCTTTCTCCACTAACTCATTTTCTACCTATTTTATTTCACAAAATATCTGTCACAAATAACGACCCGTCGCAAGCAAGACTTACTATTAGTAAAAAGGGTGAGGATCTTCCTCTTGGAGAGTAAGGAAAATGTCCTAATTGATTTCTAAAGGCAAAGCGACAAATTTTTAATTTTGAAAGAGTAATGGTGATTGAGACTGAAAATGATGAGAAAAGTAGATAAATTATGTAAAATGTGACACTAATTATAATTTAAGTAGAACCGTTTTTCACCATAAATTTGTTCGATAGTTAAGACCATTTTCAAGTAAGGTTGTGAGGACGGTCATGACCTTGTTTGGTCATGGTAACTAAGGTCAATTTGTGACTATTGTTGAACATTTCTGATCCATATTTGTGACCACTATGTGTATAATTTTTATTGGTCTAAGAATAAACAAACAATAAAATGATTGGTAAGCGAGAGGTTTTAGTGTGGTAAAAATGATTGGAAATGTTGGGAAGTAAAAAATGATTGAGTTGATCTAGGTCGCGACTTTCTGCTTTGGAGGGTGAAAATAGGTCAAGATAAATAAGGTAAGATTAAGAGTAAAAACTGGGTCACGACCTAATTATCGCGACCACTACTTAGGGATCAGAACATTTTTACTCTTAATCCCACCTTAATTATCTTGACCCACTTTTAACCCAATTTTCCCTCCCAAGTAGAAGGTCATGATTTAGGTTATCAACCCAATTATTTTTCACTCATGTTCCATTTTCCAACATTTCCAACCATTTACAATATTTTCTACCCGGCCAAAACACCACTCTTACTTTTTTTATTATTATTTACTACTCCCTCCATTTTATATCACCCCATTTTTCCATTATACGCGAAGAGTCTTATATTAAAATGAGGTGATAAAAGTTGAATGAGGAAGTAACATATTATAAATAAGTTATTTTTGATTTTTTGATAAAATAAAAACTATTTCAATATGTTAAGTACATATGGCTAAAAAATTTTATTAAATAACAATATTTAAATTTTAAAAAGTAAAAAGATGATTTTATTAACAATAAATAAAAATTACTAAAAATATGATTCGACTTAATTTAATTTGCTTACATAAAAATAAAAAAATAGAACATTAAATAGTAAAAAAATGCATTTAAAATTAATTCTAGTTACCAAAATTATGCCAAATATGCTCAATGGGATAATTAATTAAGGTACTTTTATGTGAGAAACTCAGATGGAATTATAAAGTATAAATCATATACAATCGTATATATTACGTAATGACTTTTTGTTTTGTTAGCCAATAACATAGTCACATGAGTGAGGTCACCAAGGAGGTCACCACATTATTTCAAGGTTACAAATCTTCAAAGACACTAATATTAGTTACTTAATTATGTCATTAGAATGACCCTAACAAGATCGCAATCTCCGACCTTGCTTTGGTTAACATAAATGTTAGGATTAAAGACTTGTATTGTTGAGCCATTAATGTGTTGAAGGTTTTCTGAATTGTATTGATTTGAAAAAGATGATGACAAAGTTGCAAGGTGTATACCATATACATCTAAATTATAGTTAATAATCATTGAAAAAACATTCTAATCTTAAATATTAATTAAGAAGTTGCTTGTACTCCTTATATTTTACACCTTACGTTCTAATCATTTGTTTAAGTTAATAATGAAACTACCCTAACTTGATTGTTAAGGCTCATACACATCAAGATAAAAAGAAACAACAGGGACGTTGATGATGATTATTATTCGATACTCGATCATTTTGATCAACGACGAAGTAAAAAAGGCGAAAGTTATCAAACAAACACACCAACATTTAATGGCGGAGCTAGGTAGCTAACATGATAGTTTACTTTATTTAATTATTATTAAAAAAACCTGACTCTGCCTAAGCACTGTAAATATATAGACGGGGTGACAGAGTATATAATATATATACTTGAAGTTTATTATGCGTAAAGTTGAGGGTTGGCAATGAGATGATCTTCGACAGCCTTGAACATCTTTTTAATAGCATCTTGACCAACACCAATTTCCTCTTCGGTTTTGACAGCATCTCCTTTGGTGTGGTAGTGTGCTATCACCTTGTAATGGGTCCCTTCCCCGGCCGCCTCGTAACTCGTCTCATACACTGCACATTCCAAATTGTCGCCAAGTACATCGCCTTCAAAGGTAGTGTACTTGATATACAACTTACTTGTGTCTATCTCGTCTGTTCTGTTTTTCAAGTATGTGTATGGTCTCCCTGCATATTCAAAATTGTTTATCAGCTTCCTTTTTTGGTACGTTTAATTGTTTCTTTACGTATTCTTTTTTGGGTTTAATTAAATAGTTGAGACGACAAAAAAAGTCACTAAATGAATGTTATTGTACAACGTAACTAATGAGATCTAATATGCAGCCTCCTCGCGTAACTCGTGACCGACTGACCGGCCTATCGTTTACAGAATCGTCATCTCAATAGCGAGTCAAGACGACATTAAATGAATGTTATTGTACAACGTAACTAACGAGATCTTGACTTACAATAACTTCTGTGTGAAACCGACGGTCTCATTATATACAAAAAATCATCTATTAATATTAAATGAACAAATTTATTATAAAAACGGATGTCTTATTCAAGTATTTATGTTTGTCTTATAGACGTAGTTAAGATTAGACTACTAAAGTCTTTTTGGCTGAAATTATTTGACAAAGAGAGAGGTGATGAAATAATGCAGTTGAAAAAGAATTGGACTTATGTGCTAAATTCACAAATTCTATTTTATTTTATGATTAGTAGAAAAGTTATTATATTTTGATAAGTAGTGACCACTTTAATTAAGTAGTGATCATTTTTTTGTTTAAAATATGATCTATTTTTCAAAATGATCACTATTTATAAATAAATGGTCACTTTTTACCGTAAAATTCGAATGAGACCATCGTACATGCAAACTAAAAATCCTAATTAATAGCACAAACAATTGATAAAAAAACTTGACTAAACGGATATTATCTTTATTTCCAAATGGCTCCAAATCCCGTTAACCTTAAAATTATATTTACAATCTTAAACTACCTCCCGGACTTCCAGAGTGCTGATTAACTAGGTAGCACGGACACTTATCGTAATAAGCTGTACCGTGTCTGACACCGACACTTTATGGACACACGCCGAAACGTGTCTCGAACAGCTAAACAGTCGTGTCTAACCCTCTATATTTATTTGGGCACGTGTCCGACGCATGTCCATGGTATTTGAACCGTGTCCACGGTATTTGGTTATCATTTGCGATATTTTGAGCCGTGTTCAGTGATTAGCACTCCCTCTGTATAGTTTTACAAACGTTTTGAATTTTTGAGGTAAGCCTTTGATCACTTAAATATTTACAAAATAATATTTGCTCAAAAGATATAAAAATCATTACGAAAATCTGTTTCATACGAGTATACATATAATAATATTTAGTGATACGTTTTAAAGAGATATTGAAGAGAGAAAAGGAGCGACCGACCTTGGGGTAAGTTGATTTGTTTGACACATCCAACAGAAGCAGGATCACCTTGAAGAAGCTCAATACTTTGAACAAAATCAGGAACAACTTTGGGGATGAGATTATGGTTATCAGTCGATAGTGCCTTGAACAACCGACCCGGCCCGACCGGGCTCGTGATATCTGCCATTGTGTATGTGAAAACACCCATTTATTCGTTTTCTGTAAGATTCAGGAATTAAGATGCTATACTCAAAATTTGAAAATGAATGTAGTTAGTTGGCTGACACAAATAATGTGGACTTCAGGACTTGGGTTTGGTATTTAAAGAGTGTGGGTTTTCGCAAAATATATACTATTCATAAATCATTTTCTACATATTAATAAGCTTAATATTTTAATATTGTTATCTTAAATGATTTTATATACGACGGTTTTAATTTTTCGGAGTGTTCATCGTAGATAACTATGTATTACAATTATCTAGCGGCGGACTTCATAATTGAGGGATGAAATGAGTAATCACTACATCAAACCTATTTAATTTGCTTATATAATAGTAGTATTACAAAATTGGTTAATTGGGAGGTTCCATGTTCGTCAGTTGGGCGATAATCATTTGGCCACTATAACCCCCGAACAAAGGTTTACATGGTCCATGTAGACATGTAGTGGTGCGTAAATGCATAGGCCGGTGAATTGACCGCCCTTATCATCAAAAAAAAAATTGGTTCATTACGGTAAGCAAATCATAAATAATTTACTTTCGATATAAGATATATAAGAATAAAAACGTGATTTGTACTTCAACATAAGTTTTCAACTAAAATGCCAAGAATCCCTATTTATCGACGATAAGTCCTTAATAATATATATAAAAATTAATAGGCAAGTAATTGAGTTTCTACGACCTCCTCAATTATTATAGAGTGTAATTAAAATTCAAAAATAGTGTACCTTCTCAATTATTATAGAATGTAATTAAAATTGAGGTAGCAGCCATTGCTGAATGATTGTCATGGGGTTGGGGTTCTAGATGGTTTCTATGTATATTCATTTTTTGGATTTGCTATAATTAAATGCAAACGGTGTATCAATATTTATCTTGGGTGATGGTTTTATCCCGTGTTTTTTAAAAATGCAATTATTTTTTTGTAAAAACATAGACTATTTTAAAAATATATTTAATCAATACTGGTAACTAATAAAAAGGTGGTTAGTTTTTTTATTGGTCATATTACGACTCTCGTAGGGTTGAATTTGTGACGGTGTATAGATAAAGACGGTACATGTCATATGATTGTAAGACTGAAATGTGATGGTCTGATGGACGGCAAGGATGATCTTAATTAGTTGGTGACATTCGACTAATTGTCTTTATTGTATCTTGGAACTTTGACCCCAAAGGGGTTGCAAACGGAAGGATTAGAAGTGTTATATCGCACCCACTATTTTTTAATTTATTTCGAATCTGCCTCTAAATCTTTAAAAGTTATATTTTTAAAATTTTAATATTGTTGAAAAATGTATTTTTGAAACCGTTTAATTAAAAAGGAATCACGACGACGATCCCGCGATGTATTTTTATAAATATTTATTTACTGACAAGATTTGCAATTTAACAACGAATTTAATGCGAATCAACATTATTGTAAAGTGTTTTTGAGACGATCTTTATAATAATTATTTTATTTTGGTGACGGTTTTTATTATACGGAATATCGTTATTGATTTATTTGTTTCGGCGATTTGTATTATATGTAATTTAAGGTTTATTGCTATTAAAATTTTAAGACGGTCTAAAAAGTAATTAATTTCACAAACATTCACTCCTATTTTGTTCTTATCTCACAAATAAAAAAAAAATTACACGGCACCACCATGGTACTGCCGTATAATTTACACGGCACCATCATTTTGTTGGAGTAAATGTCCTCCACAGTGTGTGATTATTTGAATAAATCTTTTACAGGATCACACAGGATACTTAGTATATTAATAATCAGTTGGTTAACGTTTATCGGTAACGATTGGCTCACGAGTAGTTTGACGTTATTGTCATAGGATGACGATAATCAACTGATCCCTAAAGGTCACACCTATAGGATAGTACTGAGAAATGTGATTATATATTGATATAATTTCGTAAATGCTAAACTTAGCTAAATGTAGTTAAGTAGATGATAAACATTTAATAATAACTAGTGTTAAACCCGTGCAAATTGCACAGGTATATTTTTAAAAAAATATATGGTGGATAATTAATATTACCGAATAGTGTCAATAATACGTGAATATTGTGCATTCAATTTCTATTATATTGATAATATATTAAAATGCACATGATAATAATAATAATGGTATTTATATATCCATTCTTTTATTGTTTTTTTTTAAATCGATATAGATGTTATTTCAAGGTTTGTTTTGTACCGTTATGTTTATGATTTGATTTCGAAAAATATATAAATTTGTACACTATTATTGGTTGTTATATTAATATTATGTTATTTTTAATGTTTTTTTAATTTAGTATTGTTACTTTTTTTTCAATTTCAAAAATGCACGGGTATATTTAACCGGTATACTTTTAAGAACATCAATATAATATATCGATATATTGTGTATTGTAATTATTTATTGGAATTTTTTAACTTTACTCAATTTTGTTTTTAAATTTAGTATTGTCGCTTTTTTTCGATTGCAAAAATACACCGGTATATTTAACGGGTATACTCTTGCCAGAAATTAAAATTTCATGTTTATGAATTTATATAAAAAATGTTACGTAATATTCTTAAACTACATTATCAGGTATTTATTTAGAATTTCAGACGGTTATTTCTCAGGAAATTCATAAATGAAATTGCGGTTTATTCTAAAATTTTAATACCATAAACCGTTTTAATGTTAAAATAGTTATGCAAATTATTAATTATCCACAGGTATATTCAATCCCGCTATTAATCATTACGTAAAATTTACGGTTTATTTTTGTAAAATCAAAATAGTTGTGCAAATGAATTACGCAATTTTACACGAGTTTTTCGTAAAATTTCATGTTTACAAATTTATATAAAAAATGTTACGTAATATTTCTTAAACTACGATATCAGGTATATATTTAGAATTTCAGGCGGTTATTTCATAGGAAATTCATAAAAGAAATTGCGGGACCCACCTGAGAGAATTAAAAAAAAATAAAAAAAATCACAATTGCATTGATGACGTGGCGCGTCGAGGGCTTCTGAAATGATTCAGTAATTATATAGATAAGATTAGGAGAAATAAATTAAATGTTAATTATAATAAATATATATATAAATATTATATTTATTAATTATATTTTAATATATGATATTTTAGAATAATATAATTGGGTTAATGAATTATAAGATAATTAATTAATGTTCTCCGAGAATTATAATTGTACACCGAAAATTATTAAAATATGTATGATATTTTAAGGAAATTCGGAATAAGGAAACTGATTTACAATATTATAACATAAGGAGATTTTCTAATAGAAGTACAATACCAACACAAACCAAAACCCTATAAGTAGGGATTCGGCCGTGTGGTACAAGGGCCGAAGAACATAAGTTGTTTTCTATCTTGTTCTTTGTGATTAGTGGATCATCTTAAAATCCCAAAACAAATCGTCTAAAATAATTAATATTAATTTAGGAGGAGCTTGATCTTTCTCAGTCATCTTGGGTGCAATCTAAGGAGAACTTCTACCTTGAAGTTTGGGTTTATACTAGGTTGTTCTTAGGCCGATCTCATATAGGACTAAAGGTTAATTCTATATTCTTGACTGTTTAATTCCCGCAATTGAGGTTTATTGAATCGTTTTTGATATAATCCTTGGCAGTATTAATATGATTAATACTTCTATAAGTAATTTAAAAAATTATTTCCTACAAGTGGTATCAGAGCCATTGTTCAAAATCGTTTTGATAATTAATTGAGAATTAAATCCCACGGCCCAAATTTTTTTCCACGGATCAAAATTTTTTTTGGTCTCGTCTGAATCTTTTTTTTGTGATTGTCACGGCTGATGGTTCACGGCGTTTTTTGGGTTTCGTTTTTTTTTATTTTTTTATTTTAATTGTTAAAATAATTATCATATGATGATGCTCATAACAATGATATAGATCAATGTTTATTAAAAGTTCAATCAACATAATTTTAGAATTAGATTGATTTGTTTTAAATTGTTAAGATGAATGAATATTGTTCATATGAATTAAAAGTTAACTTTAATGACAATATTTGGAAATTTTTAAGATATAATATGATTAGAACTATAACACATAAATTATGAGATGATTTTTGTGCTACTATGAGTAATTTTAAGAAAGTTCACAACTTAGTAAAGTTTTCAAAATCTATTTCTACCTTGATTATACTATTTAAGGAAATAGTATAATATCTTATAAAGATGTTGTTGTACATGATATTATTTGATAATATGTGTTATTGCCTAATTTAATAATAAAAAAAGACGTGTTTTTTTGGACCGTGAGTTTTATTTGTTTTCGACCCTTTCTTTTTTTTTGTGATTTGTTGCTTTTGTTATTATTAATATTATATGATGATATTTGTATTAACTAAATTATAAATAAAGATTTATAATTAGAACAAATATATAAAGATAACAAAAAAAAGGGATATTAAAACCGTAAAATTGGATTTTAGGGTTAATTTATTTGTTTTCGTTTTTATTTATATTATGAGATATATTTATATTAACTAAATTATAAAATATGTTTTGTAATTGTAACATTTTTTTCCGAAAGAAAACGTTTGATCGCCGTGAAAAGTAAGGAAATAAACGAAAATTATTTGATAATTTTTCGGTTATTTAATCATTTATTTATTTTAAAAAGGTTTATTATATCTAATAGATGATACTTACTAAATTCTAAAATTGTTTAGAATTTACTTGGATTATGGTTTACATGTGTGACATGTAATTTTAAGGTTAATGGTGGTTTGGATAATATTGCATTATGAATGTTTTTATTATATTGTTAATGATATTGTTTTTCAATGAAGGTTGAATTTATTATTTTTACAATTGTTGTCAAGTTTAATTATGTAATCTAGTGTGACTTTAGTTTTTGGGTTACTTTTCGGTAATGGTGGAAAGTAATCAAGTGATGTAATTTATGAGATCTCGCATCTCCGCTTTGTATTTTATTTATTCTTTATTTTAGATCAAATGTAAATAGAATTTGCATTGTAATAGCTTAGAATAAAGAAGAAGAAGAAGAAGAAGAAGAAGAAGAAGAGGAGGAGTTTGATGCGCTGGGTCTCTATTTCCAATTTACATCACGAGATGAAAAACGGTGATCCATGAAGCTTCTAGGGTCCATGTGATTAGATTCCAAGTTGTATTTACTGTTTTTCATAAGATAGGCCACACTAGGATCTTATGTTTTATGTTCTTTTCTTCATTCCTTGAATGTTGCATGTCATTATATTCCGCCTAAACCAAACCACCTATATGCATGTAAAATGATTCATGTAGATTATTTTGCATTTTGACATATGATGTTTTATTTATGTCATCACTTATTCCTACTCATCTCAAATAGTTCACTTAAATGAGTTTAAAATAGTGATGGATCTCACTCTACATAAAATTGAGAAATTAGCCTTTCTAGATCAAACAACTATGAATCCCTTGTTCGTCGGTGGACATATAGGACCTGTTGTTATCTTCATATGGACCCCTTTTACCTCGGGTAAGTAGTGTGTTGTGACCTAGTTGAACTCAACACAATGATTCAATCAAGTCATTGAAGTCATTGTTGACTAATAGATAAATTTAAGAAATTTGTCGACTGAGAGTTCTAATGTAGAACCGGTTAAAGGGTTAACTCACCAAATCGGGATTTGGGTCTTGGGATACATTATATAATTCTTTGAGTGAGATCGATTATATTATATCGTAAACAAAGATTTTAAATTCAATGATTTACTCATGTTTGTTTATCTTCTCATTTGTAGATCATTTAATATCTGCTATTAAAAATGACTGATGCAAATGCAACTTTGGGCCCTAACACCACCCTCACAAGGGAGTCGTGGTTACGCTCCTTTATGGACCACGTCTCCTACAATCATAACTCCCGCCTTAAGAATGATGGGAGTAACTTTACCGATTGGGAGGCAACATTACGGAATGCTGCCATTGCTGATCATAAATTAAAGTATTTGGTTGAGCCAATGCCGGCTGAACCAACCACTAGGACTGGAGCCCAACGAACTGCATATGATGAGTTCGTTCGTGAAGCTGGTGCGATTAAGAACGTACTTATTTATGCAATGGAATGCAATTTGCAGCACCGTTTCATTTCACAAGGTGCAAATAATATTTTCACCACCCTTACCAATGAATTCTCGCAAGCTCCGAGAATCATGAGGTATGACGCAGTAGTTCGCTTCTTCGAAGATAAACTGTCTAAGGGCCAAGCTGTTAGCCCACACATCCTCAAGATGATTGAGAATGTGGAAGTTCTGGAGTCTCTTGGTTGCAAGATTGAGGAGTCAGTCATTGTAGACCGAATCTTACACTCTCTTCATGGTGGGTTCACCCAGTTTAGGGTGAACTATAACATGAATGACATGAAGAGAAGTCTTCATGAGCTCCACTCTCAGCTCGTGCAAGCTGAGAAAGATCTCAATTTGAGTGGGGAGTGCTAAGAAGAACGTCCTTGTCATACAAGCTAATTGGAAAGGGAAGGGAAAGGCAAAGGCTTCCTTAAATGTTAAGAAGCCTCAGTTACAAAAGAAACAGCCGAAGCCCAAGAGTGGACCTGGTGAGACCAGTAACTCAAAGGCCAAAGCTAAGGGCAAAGGAAAAGAGGGAGAATGTCACCATTGCCACGAGTCTGGGCATTGGAAGAGGAACTGCCCTAAGTACCTCGATGACATCAAGGATGGACGTGTGACAGCTACAGGTATATCTTCGTTTATTCATGTGATTGAAATAAACCATGCAAGTTCAGCAACATGGGTATTTGATACTGGTTGTGGTTCTCACTTGTGTAATCAGTTGCAGGGTTTAAGAGACGTCCACAAACTTGAGAAGGGGGACATAGACCTTCGCGTTGGAAATGGAGCAAAGGTTGCAGCTGTCTCCATAGGAACTTATGTACTCAAACTACCTAGTGGTTTCGAGTTATTTTTAAATAATTGTTATTTTGTTCCTAGTTTGTCGAAAAACATTATTTCTTTTTCTGTTTTGGATACGGAAGGATTTTGTTTTAATATTAAGCACAACTGCTGTAACTTTTCATTAAACGATATGATTTATGGAAAGGTTGTTTCCGTAAACGGAATATATGTTTTAGACCAAACCACCGAGGTTTATCATGTGAATACTAAAAGGGTTAAAACAGGTGATAAAGAACAAACGTATTTATGGCATTGTCGAATGGGACACATCAATGAAAACGCGTTGAGAAACTCATTAAGAATGGGTCAATACCACCGTTTCATTACGTATCAATTGGTACGTGTGAATCATGTCTCATCGGAAAGTTGACTCGTATTTCCTTTAAAGGTATTGGAATGGGAGCTAGTGATCTTTTAGGACTCATACATACAGATGTGTGTGGTCCTATGACAATCACAGCAAGAGACGGCTATAGATATTTCATCACTTTTACGGATGATTTAAGTAGATACGGGTATGTCTATTTAATGAAACATAAGAGTGAATCCTTTGACAAGTTCAAGGAATTCAAAAATAAGGTTGAGAACCAATTGGATAGAAGATAAAAGCACTTCGATCTGATCGTGGTGGGGAGTATATATCTTTTGACTGAGTTTGATCAACACCTGAAAGACTGTGGTATTGTATCGCAGTTAACTCCACCTGGAACACCACAATTGAATGGTGTATCCGAACGGAGAAATCGAACTTTATTAGATATGGTTCGATCCATGATGAATCACACGATTGTGCCCGATTCATTATGGGGATTTGCTCTTCAATCGGCTGCTCTAATACTTAATCGAAGTCCGACTAAAGCAGCAGACAAGACTCCATATGAGATGTGGAAAGGAAAAGTTCCTGACTTGTCTTTTATTCGGGCTTGGGGCTGTGAAGCTTATGTCAAGTGGAGACACGAAGACAAGCTAGGCCCACGATCAGTCAAGACTTACTTTGTAGGTTATCCCAAAGGAAGTTTTGGTCACTTTATTCACCTACCGAAGAAAGAGTGTTTGTTGCGGCTAGTGTGAAGTTTTAGAGAAAGAGTTTCTCTCGAACAAACAGAGTAGTAGAACTTTTGATCTGTCAGAGGTTCAAGAACCAGAAACCAACAGTGTGATGGAAGAAAGTGTTCCTTCCACATCTGCTATGGTATCCATTCCAGAGGAACCTAGGAGGTCGGTTCGAGTTTCTCACCCCCAGACAGATACATTGGTATGGTTGAGGAAGGTGGTGTAGAAAACATTTTACTCCTTGAGAGTAACGAACCAGCTACCTACAAAGGAGCCATGACCTGTTCCGACTCCAAGCTATGGCTCGAATCCATGCAGTCCGAAATAGATTCCATGCAAGAGAATCAAGTATGGGATTTGGTTAATTTGCCTAAAAAGGTAAGACCCCTTCAGTGCAAATGGCTTTCTAAGATAAAGCGTGCATTAGATGGACAACCAGATGTTTATAAAGCACGATTGGTGGCAAAAGGTTTCACTCAAGTACACGGGTTGCACTATGATGAGATATTTGCTCCAGTCGTAATGCTTAGATCTATTCGGATTATCTTAGTGATAGCCGCATTTCATGATTATGAGATTTGGTAAATAGATGTGAAAACCGCCTTCGTAAACGGGTTTTTGGAAGAAGAACTGTATATGATACAACCCGAGGGTTTCATCGATCCTAAACATCCTAAGAAAGTGTGCAAGCTTAAGCGTTCCATCTATAGACTTAAGCAAGCATCACGGAGTTGGAATCATCGTTTTGATGACGTGATAAAATAGAACGGATTCATTCGAAGTGTCGAAGAATCATGTCTGTATATCATGTCAAGTGGGAGTAAAATCGTGTTCCTAGTATTGTATGTAGATTACACACTACTGATTGGAAACGACATTCCCATGCTCTCGTCGGTTAATACATGGTTAAAGAACCATTTCAAAATGAAAGATTTGGGTGAGGCACAGAGGATTCTAGGCATCCGTATCTATAGAGATAGATCGAAAAGGATATTGGCATTGAGTCAAGAAGATTATATAGATAAGATTCTTGACAGATTCAGTATGACAAACTCCAAGAGAAGTTACCTTCCTGTTGTTCATGGAGTGCATATATATGAGTAAGAAACAATCACCTACAACACCGGAAGAAACCGAACGCATGATTCGGATATCTTATGCTTCGGCAGTAGGGTCGATCATGTATGCCATGATGTGCACACGTCCAGACGTGGCATATGCATTGAGTATGGTCAGCCGTTACCAAAATAATCCAGGTGAAAGTCACTGGATAACCGTCAAGAACATCCTTAAGTACTTACGAAGGACTAAGGATTGGGCTCTGGTATATGGTGGAGACACGGAGCTATGTGCTAAGAGTTACACAGATGCTAGTTTCCAAACCAATCGTGATGATTCCAAATCTCAGTCGGGTTTTGTCTTTACTCTTAATGGTGGAGCAGTCAGCTGGAAGAGTTCCAAGCATAGCGTTACAGCAGATTCTACAACAGAGTCTGAGTACTTGGCAGCTTTCGAAGCTATAAAGGAAGCTATTTGGATGCGTTATTTCTTACAAGGACTAAAGGTAGTACCTAGTGTGAAAGATCCAATCACCCTTTATTGTGATAACAGTGGTGCCATCTTCCAGGCTAAGGAGCCTAAGTCTAGCAACAAATCTAGACATGTACTCAGAAAAGCTGATCTGATAAGAGATTACATAGAGCAAAAGAAGATAGCGTTGTGCAAGATTGGAACGGATAACAACATTGCAGATCCGCTGACTAAGGCTCTACCGCATAATAAACATGAAGGGCACATCTTATCCATGGGGATAAAACGTGTTCCAGAGTTGTAATAAATATTATTTGATTGATATTTGATCATTTCAATTATTACTTAATAAAATCATTGAATTTCTTTATATTGTATTACATGTGGATTGTATGACAATTTTAAACACCACACAGTGAACTGTTTTACTTTATATGTCTGCATTGTTCGTAAAGACCAATATGAGCTGATAACTCATGTGATTATTTTGTTAGTTAAAAGATGGAAGGTTCAATATTCCATAAGTCAAGCGTTTGACTGATCAATAACAAATATGGGTATATGATATCGCATAGGACATAGTGACCACAACATAGAGTCCTAAATGTTACGATACATTAGGTGCATGGTCGTGGATGGGACGTCTATTTTGATTCCTAAAGTCGGTTCTTTTGACCATTGTTTATTTCATGCGATATAGACAGTTTTTTTTGGGTGGTTTAAGTTTCTGTCCTAGGTCGCACCGTAAAAAGAGGTCAATCGGACTTTTACTGGGCCATTTCATGCTGTGTTTCCATCGGCAGGTTACAAGTCAAGGAAAATATCCAGCCTTTATCAGGTTTTATATACATTTCTCAGGGCCACTCGAGGAGTAGTAACTTAAACGCATGGCCATGCTCGAATATGATTCGTTTCAGTTATGTTACTCTCTAGTCGAGGAAACCACTCTTAATATGATTACTTGGGAGATACGACCTTGTAAGGTGAGACTTTGCAATTTGTCTTCCATTGAGTGGGAGAATAATTTATGGATATGAGAATCGTAATCGCACACACTTGTAGGACAAGTGGGAGATTGTTGGAGTAAATGTCCTCCAAAGTGTGTGATTATTTGAATAAATCTTTTCCAGGATCACACAGGGATACTTAGTATATTAATCAGCTGGTTAACGTTTATCGGTAACGATTGACTCACTAGTAATTTGACGTTACTGTCATATGATGACGATAATCAGCTGATCCCTAAAGGTCACACCTATAGGATAGTACTGAGAAATGTGATTATATATTGATATAATTACGTAAATGCTAAACTTAGCTAAATGTAGTTAAATAGATGATAAACATTTAATAATAATTAGGAGAAATGAATTAAATGTTAATTCTAATAAATATATATAAATTTTATATTTATTAATTATATTTTAATATATGATATTTTAGAATAATATAATTGGGTTAATTAATTATAAGATAATTAATTAATGTTCTCCGGGAATTATAATTGTACACCGAAAATTATTAAAATATGTATGATATTTTAAGGAAATTCGGAATAAGAAAACTGACTTACAATCTATCTGTATTATTAAAAGAGGCTTTTTTCAAGCGATCTTATTGGCTACCGCTTTCGCAAAACACCGCAATAAAATAGATAATGCTAAATGAGAAAATAATTACAGTTATAATTTATAATAACTATTAACAAATTAAGTGATAAAATTAACTATTAAACAAATTAAGTGATAAAGTTTGCAATTTTATTAGTGGAAAAGATAAGTTTGCAATTTTAATTTATAATAACTATTAAACAAATTAAGTGATAAAGTTAACTATTAAACAAATTAAGTGATAAAGTTTGCAATTTTATTAGTGGAAAAGGTAAGTTTGCAATTTCGCATTGATCAAGTTTCACATATACTCTATCTTTCAAATAATAATATTAATTAGTTATTGATTTTTATACGACTTAACAACTTCATCCCTGAAGTATAAATATCAAGCGAGTACATTAGATTAACACAGAAAACCAAACTTACAATTATCATATTCTTTTTTATTTTTTATAGGAAGTACTTCGTAATATTTTTATTTCATGAATCATCAATGATATGTTCGAGTGTTGAACCACTCGCTCGAGTATATTTCCTACATTCACGTCTCTATTTTCACACATGTATATTTTGCCTTTCAAGACCGATACTGTGACTGTATGTGAGTATAATTTTATTGTTTTCATATAGTCTTCCTCATGTTAAAGTTTTGATGTGTTTGTGTATGAGTAGGATGATTTCCGATGGGTTTTGACTATCCCCTTACGGAGTATGATAGAAGTTGATGGCATTTAAACGGTTCAACATGAAAAATACCAAAAAATAATGATGAACCAATCAATTCCTACTACGCTTAAACGACTTCTCCGGTATGTAGTAGTATTATGTTCTTAATTAGCATACCAAACTCCAATGACTAAATTTTACTAGAACTAGAATTTATATTGGTTATGAAATCTTTATATCTTAGTGAATAGATCGAATAATGCTTAGTACTGGATAGCAAAGACTGGAATACTGCAGCCATAGGTAAGCTTGTAACACCCCCATTTATTTAAGAGCCTTTAGCAAGACATTCTCAAATAAAGGAAGCTGTTACCATCTCGGAATATCCGAGGTAGTGAATAACAAAGTAAAACAACCAAAGTACTTTATAAAAACTGATAAAATTTAAACTTGGTTATTACAGTTACTACATAATACAAAAGAGAATACAACTGATGACTCCTCTAGATGTGATATAATTCTAAGTCGGTCCAAAGTACGCATCCGGATCATCGTAGGTGTTCACGAATACACTGTCAACCTCGCGGTTGAGTAGAATAACACAATAATAATAATGCAACAAATATGATATGCAAATGACATGATATGCTCGAGCTCAATCACAATCTCAATCTCAAACTCGTGACTCCCAGCCATACCGAACCTCCCGGCAGACTATACTCGGCCGTCGCCGAACACCAGCATAACAGCTGAGGTCACCAGGTCTAGTCCTGCAGAACTAGCCTGGGCCCAATAATATCTCATCAATAATATCTCATCATCTCAAATCCGTATCCAATGCATATGTCATGCTTATGAATGCAATATAAAAATGTTCAACCACTGTATATCATTCTCATAATAATCACAGTTGCATCCATATCATACAATATACACATCCATTCAAAGCACGGCATAGAATATGGTACCAGTGTATCCTACCTGGATAGCAATGTAATCCAACAACAAGCCAGCAAGTAAACCGAATTATGCCATCGCAGAAACGTCACCTAACAAGTATAATATACATAATTACTAACTAATATAACTACGTAAACAAATAAAATATATCAACCAATCAATATAATTAACCAAGTAATGTATTACGCATAACGATACGACATTAAGCACGACTAGTCCATTAACTCGATTAGGTGATTAATTAAAATTACCGTCACAACACTATTTAAACAAACATGAACTATATAGTTTAAACTATTAACAACATCAAACATAAACTTAATCAAATAATATTATTGACCATCACATAATTATTATCAATACTAATACTAACTTATAATCATAATACTAATACCAATTCAAACCATTATAAAATAACAAGAATAAACAATAGAAAGGATAACAATAATAATAACAACAACATATAATAATAATAATAATAATCTCAATAATACTAATAATAATGATAATGTAAAATAATAATAATAGTAATAACAATGATGATAACAATGATGATAATAATGATGATAACAATGATGATAATAATGATGATAACAATAGTAACGTAAGTAAACACCAATACAGCCCGAAAAAAAACGTATTTCAAAACAGAACCACGACACACATCCCTTCATGACCACCTATTTTCACCGCCCCTTCGACCCCTTTCTGCCACCTGAACCACCCTCACACCGCTCTGGTTGGCACCCTCAGACCACGCTGTACATAATGATACCACCCACTGACTATGACTCCATTAAACTGGCCTTCGATGACACCGTAACAACCGCGGCAGCAACAGCTCTTCACACAAGCAGAAAAGTAGGTCTGTTGCACCCTTTTTTCCCGACACACCACCGCCATCACGGTCCCCGACAACTACCACCACTTGGCCCAACCTAAACTACGTACTACCAACTACAACCTACACCCACTAGCCACCAACAAAGGTCACCATAGCCACCACCACGTACAGCCCAAAACACCTGCGTAACCACTGTCCATCTACACTTTCAACACCCATCTCGACTCTTTCTTTTCTCACGCCTCTCTCTCTCTCCATCTTGCCCAACAGCTCCACTAGCCACCACCGTGGTTACCACCAAACCACGGTGGTCCCATAGGAGGTAAACGTGTAACCAAGATCACCCAGAAACACCAACAAAACCGACCCAAACACCTACACTGTTTCTGTTTAGCTCTGTTTTTATCCCCCTTAAACAACCCTCATCTCCCACCACTTGGTGGTGTTTGTCACCACCACTGACCACCACCCACGACACACTCTGATTTCCCCACATCCCAGGAACCACCAGTCACCAACCATACGCAAACATCCCCTGAACAGACTAAAAAAAACGAGACACAACAGCACCCCATAGACCGTGTTTCCCTCTGTTTTTTTGCCGCCCCTAAACACCCCGTTTATGGTGTTGCTCCGGCCACCACGCGCTACCCTATAACCATGACATACAGTATAAACCTCCTACTCCGACTACCCCAGCAACGTGTACCCCAAACGAATACAATACACAATTTGAAAAGCAAAATAAAACGAAGCAAAGTAAACATAATTACATGAATGTCGACAAAGAAGCTTACCAATTATTTCGTATTTGACGATGGTGATGATTATGGTTGCTCACGTTGGCTGCAGGTTGCTTAGGGTTTTAGGGTGTTAGGGTGTTGATGTACAGCGTAATATTTAGTCGATGTTGGGTTTCGGGTAGGTTATATGGTATGTTGATAAAAGAAGGATTTTAGAGTTAGTTATGACAATTGGACGGATCCATATATCTTATTACTCGGTCCATCACGCATCTCGAGGCTATATCCCGCCCTCAACCCGTAAATTAAAATAAACGAGTACGTATAAATTATTTATATTAATTAAATTATATACTTTGGTATTAGTAAATACTAATTAAATTAATTATGAGAATATAAAATAAATATAAAATAGGAAATATATATAATTATAAACGTATAATAAAAATTAAAGAAATACGAATGAAATGCCGTTTTATGAAATAACCGTCAAAATAAAAATGATTATGAAATACGAAATAATCGTAGAAATACGATTTAAAAAAAAAATAATAATAATTGACGTAAAATAATTTATAAACATTCTGTTTGAAATACGTGTATAAAACATGGTTTGACTGTCGTTAACCGAGGCTAAAATACTGGGTATTACAGTCTTCCCTCCTTAAAATGAACTTCGTCCCGAAGTTCGCTACCCCATAACGGTAAGGAAACATATAACAAGCAGGAAACAATCACAAGTAGCACTTATATAGACTTTAAAACACGAAATGTTACAAAGCTTGTATGGTGGATTGCTGAAAAGAAAGACCATTTGTGGATTCGTTGGGTTAACTGTATTTATATTAAAAATGTGTCTTGGTTTTCTTATGAACCTTCTGTACATAGTTCCTGGGCATGGAGGAAAATTTGTAGTGTTAGAGATATAATGGAAATGGGCTATATCAATGGACAGTAGAGAGGGCAGGCACGGGATTATCAGATTAGGGATGTGTATGCTTGGTTAAGGCAGGAAGGTAGTGTTAGAATGAGTTGGTATTGGATTGTGTGGAATAGGTACAATGTCAACAAGTGGGGATTTATAATGTGGCTGGTCCAATATCAGAGATTGCTGACTTTAGACAGGCTTAAGAGGATGGGGGTCACGACATATGAAACTTGTTTTCTGTGTGGTCTGCAGCAGGAGAGTCACCAGCATCTATTCCTAGAGTGTCATTATGCAAAGTTGTGTTATGGAGTGGTAGAGAATTGGCTGGGTTATGACAACATCAGAGACTGTGGAGCAGTTTATAGGGATAAAAGGTTTTCAATGCTACAAAGACAGACTGTTGCTGCACTTGTGGTTGGCGTTTATTATTAGATATGGAGGAGGAGGAACAGTTGTAGGATGGAGGCTTATGTGATGCATCCTGAGGTTCTCATTAAACATGTAAGGAATGAGTTTAGGAATCATTTCAAGGCTACCTTTAAGGGGGAAATGTCTAGTAATGATAGGCAGTGGTTCCAAAGTCATCAAATTTTGTAAGAGCATGGTACTCCTGGCTTGTTCATAAGAGCCTGGTTTTAGTAAATTTGTAAGTTAGTAGTGGACCGTTTTTGGTTCATACTTTAGCTTTAATGAGAATGATAACATTTTACCAAAAAATAAAAAGAATAATGCTTAGTAATATAGTATAGGATATAATAATGGAAAAAGTAGTAAGTTAATTTACCTTCAAATAAATTTGCATTGACACCACCTTTTTATATTAGTTACCATTTATCGCCGATTTTAACCACTCAAATATGGAGTATTTGAACAGTTACATTGTTTAAAAATTGCTAAGACAACACTTGACGGAAAAAATCACAAGAAAGTTATTTCACAAATTATTTCGCACTTTATTTATATAGTGCAAACTTAAATTCCGAGTTTTTGTTAGCTTTTCATGTTCTTCGAGTTCTAACAAATGACAAAGGTAACTTTAGAGTATATATAGAGAGAGTATATGAAGGTGGTGTAGATTGTACTTTTTCCGTTCCAACTATTTGTTTATCTTTACTTTTGGTACAATGATTAGGAAAAGGGAGATAGTCAACTATTTGCTAACAAATTGACCAAATTGAGGGTAAGGGATCAAATTATCCATATTAAAGACACTTCAAAAATAAAAAGTTAGACAATTAACTAAGACAATTAAAACAAAATAGTTAAACAAATAACCAGACCTGAAGGAGTATAAGATTACAATCTAATTAAAATTCGAAATATTACTCTCTTATTAGAACTAACTTAAAAATAGAACATTATTTAATCGTTGACCCGTATATGCAACAATAATCTCAAAACCTCACTTCCCCTCGGTTTAGTTCAATTTAAAGTTAAATGAAGTTAATTTAAATTACTTCAATTTAGTTATCTTTATATTTTGTTAAGATAATTTAATTTAATTTAAGTTTAATAAAGTCAGGTTAAATTTATTTAAATGAATTCCAGTTTTGTCCAGTGCCTTATTCTATACACAAATTCTCATTAAAAACGGACACTATCCGATCCGTCACAAGCTGAAAAGAGTTAAATATCCGTTTTATGCTTATGACGGATAATTCAAGTTACACTATCCATATGATGCTCCACTTTCTCACACTTGCATGTACACTTACATTTTTGTGAGAGTTAAATATCCGTTTTCTGCTTATGACGGATAATTATCCGTCACAAGCAAGACTCTTTGTTTTCTATAATGTAACTTATTTCATCAATATTATCTAAAAGACCGATTCATCGATACTAAAAATTAGTTTGATCAACGAGTCACGCTCTGCTCACTGTAAAAAAAAGGTAATTGGACATCGTCATTAAGAGTATAATTTTAGACAAAAATACATAATTGAGTGTGAATTCTCAAATTGTCCATCAAAGGAATTCTATAATAAATAGAAAAGAAAACAATTTATCGAGACATGACAAAATGAAATAGGCAAACAAAATGACCAGAATCTAAAGAGTATAGGATGACAATCTAATTAATCCGAAATATTCATCTCTTATTAGAACTAACTTAAAAATGGAACATTATTTAATTTATGACCGTATATACAACAATAGTCTCGAACCTCACTTCAGCTCGGTTTAGTTCAATTTACTTACGTTAAATGAAGTTAATTTATATTTAGTTATCTTTATATTCTGTTAAGATAACTTAATTTGAGTTTAATAAAGTCAAGTTAAATTAATTTTAATGAATTCGAATTTAATTCAGTGCCTTATTCTATAATGTAACTTATTTGGTAGATATTATCTGAAACATTTTACATGTTGGCCCGGACATCGCCCCGGCATTAACTCTAGTATTATAATATAAGGAGGTTTCCTAATGGAAGTACAATACCAACACAAACCAAAACCCTATAAGGGACGAAAAACGTAAGTTGTTTTCTCTCTTGTTCTTTTTGATTAGTTGATCGATCATCTTAAAATCCCAAAACAAATCCTCTAAAATAATTAATAGTAATTTAGGAGGAGCTTTGAATGGATCTTTCTCAGTCATCTTGGGTGCAATTTAAGGAGAACTTCTACCTTGAAGTTTGGGTTTATACTAGGTTGTTCTTAGGCCGATCTCATATAGGACTAAAGCTTAATTCTATATTCTTGACTGTTTAATTCTTGCAATTAAGGTTTTATTGAATCGTTTTTGATATAATCCTTGGTAATATTAATATGATTAATACTTTTATAAGTAATTTAAAAAATTATTTCCTACACATTTGGTGTGTTTTTTCTCTTTTTTCTCTTTTTTTTTCTCTTTATTTTTTCTTTTTTTTTTTTTTTTTTGCAAGATGGTATTTTCTCATATATTTCCTCAAAAGAATTACATGAGTTTTATCTTACAAAGCAATAACCACTACTTCATACAATCTGAGTATGAGCTACTCAACTACTCAAATACAGATCCTTCATATGCTAATAAGTTCCTCTGGCTTTGAATAATCCTCTCTGATGTATGTGTAGACGGTGCTCTTAATCTCCTTTATTAGCTCCTTAGGTGGTCTTTCTTTACCTTCAAAAAGCCGAAGGTTCCTTTCCCGCCATATGGTTGAAACCATACTACCAATGCTGCAAGTCAGCCATCTGGTTCTCCAGTGCCTTCTCTTCTGCCTTGTTGCTGTCCAGATGAGAGCCTCAGAAAGGGAAGTCCATATATTAGGGAAGTCCATATTTTTTCTTTTTTTTATTTGTGAAATAAAAACAAAAATATGAGTGAATGTTTGGGAAATTAATTACTTTTTAAACCGTCTTAAAATTTTAATGGCAATAACCGTAAATTACATATAATACAAATCGTCAAACCAAATAAATAACGATATCCCGTATAATATAAATCGTCACAAAAATAAATATAAAAATCGTTTCAAAAACACTTTACGATAAAACAAAATATTTTTTTACTAAAGTTAATATAAGGGCAAATTTGGAATAAACAGAAAAATAGGGGCATAACAAGTAAGACATGGGGCGTGATATAACAAATCCCATGACTAATCCTCTTTCTATAAAGGTAATAAACATTTAAAGGTTTCTCATTGGTCGCTTATTTTTAGGGATTTGTGTCCCCACCTTAATTTCTATCATTTAATTTCTAGTATTTAAATGCATTTCATTTTCTACAAATTAAAAACATTTTTTTCATTTGGGATATAGTAACTGATTTGTATAGTTTGGTTTTCAAAATTATAATTGTTAACAATATTATTGAATTTTGATGAGATATTATTTATGCAATTATGTATTGCTCTGCAAAATATAACAAAAAATAACAATATATCAAGTGACAAATGAAAAGAATTACTTCATGTTAACTTAAAATATTTCTCTTTGCGCTTAATATTTTTTAATTGTAATATTAAAATTGTGTTATGATTTAAATATATTCGATTTGCATCGGTTTTTTAATTGATTTTTTCAAATTAGTTAAATTCACTACATTAAAATGAGATCAAAATCATTTAAAGAATTTTTTGATTGAGCAATAAAATTAATGTATATTTATGTATACGTTATGGAATTATCTAAATGGTTACAAATGGTAGTTTTACTAATACATTAGATTTTAAATTTAATTAAAATGTTGAATATTACATCACGTCCTCTTCTAATTGTGAGGCTTAATTTGTAAAGTTATTATTATAAATCTATCATCACGACAACATATTCATAGTACTTACCATATTCTAAATATTAGAATTTTAAAATCAATCCGTGCATTTTCATGCACGGGTCTAAAACTAGTTCACAACATAGTGAAAACAACAAAAATTAAAACCCTTACTGTATCATCTCGATCAACAATTTACATTTGCTTTAATTTTCGCTCACAAAGAAAGCAAATAAAGATAAAAGGAGTATCTAATTATCTATTACTCGTATTTATACGTAACTATAGAATAAGTTCAGATCATAGATTATACATCAAATATAATACGATAACTAATTTGGATAGTTTCTCCGTTCTATAATAAAATTTTCAAATTTTGTTTTAAAGATTATGAATTTTAGTATAAAGTTTCAGAGCTCGTTCAGTTAAACATTAATCTAAAAAATTGCGAGATAACTCAGAAAAGTAATTTGAAAAATTTAAATGCAGTTTAAAAACTGGAAATGCTCAGAAAAATATACGTAAACTCAAAATCTAAAAATCTGATGTGATACATCAGGTGTGCATTCGATGACTCTTTAATTAACTTTTTTTAAGGAAAAAAATCGTTTCATTAATCAAAAGTCTCATGGTAGTTACAACATATGTCAAGAATGACAGGATACGAAACAACTAAAATCAAATAAACTACCTTTTCGATCAACATAAAATTTCTAAATTTGATGGGATCATGAGATGCTTCTGCACATTTAATTAACTAAACGATCATTTATTTTCATCTAAAAGAACACCATTATATACGTAATAAAATACACTTATACAATAATTAGTTAATTACCGTCTATTTGACTATTTCTACTCTTCTGAGTGTTCTCTCATTTGCATGAGAATAATGATATAGCGACACCGGGTGTTACTCAAATTGAGCGACACCCGGGATATTATTGTAATTTACTTACATATTTTGGGTTCCCTCCATCAACATTCAAATTTTAAACTTATTGGTGGTCAAGGGTAATTTAGGAAACTAATATTAGTTAATTAATTTTACGGTTTTAAATTATAGTCAAAGTCAAAGGCGGTCACCACCGACAGTTTGACCACCGGTGGACAGTGATCGGTCAGTGGTGGTTGACGGTCAGCCATCAACCGTGATCGGTCAGTGGTGGTTGGCGGTCAGCCATCAAATGAAACTTCAAAAAAGTAGTTCATAAGGCTTGATCTCATGATCTCTTGAATGATGTACACTTGCTATACCACTATGACACAAGTATTTTGTTGTAATTCTAATATCTCTTTTGTTATATATATGACAACTAAATTTTGAGTTAAATTAATATGTACCTATAATAATTTTAAAATGTACTTCTAACTTATATTCAATGTACCCATAATAAAATCAATATAATGCTCATCGAGTTAAATGTATTTGATAAAAAATTGAACAATGTATTTTTTATACTTAGAGTTTACATAATTATATTATAAATTTACATTTATTACATGTCATATTATTATAACAAAAAAAAATTATGTACGTACAATATATTTATGACAAAGGTACATTTTATTTTTATTGGAGTTACATAATATATTACTATACGAGTATGGGTGCCCGGCTTCGCCCAGACTACCTCTATTTAGCATTAAAATATATTTTCATTAATTAAAACTATTTTAAAGTTGCATAACTCATAAATTTATCATTAATATATTTTTCTACGAGATCGGGTATATCTTAATATTACATCGAAATAAATTATGAGATAAATTCACTACTCCTACTATTAATATTTTACTTAAACCGATTACTAGCTAATTTTTCATATATCCCTTAATTTGTTCTTAGGATCGTTACTTTTATTACATTCGTTATTACTATTGTTACTTTCATTACACCCGATGTAATTATTGTTACTGGGCTACTTTTATCCACCAAAAAGGCTACACATACACAATGTATGGAAAATCCA
This sequence comes from Silene conica, assembly GCA_029255685.2. Classification (NCBI taxonomy): domain Eukaryota; kingdom Viridiplantae; phylum Streptophyta; class Magnoliopsida; order Caryophyllales; family Caryophyllaceae; genus Silene; species Silene conica. Next base: position 73,125,174 of record CM055318.2, on the reverse strand, counting down.
TACACAATCAATCACATTATGACACGTGTCAAACTCAAGTTAATTTATTGTAGTTAGATTAGGGTTATGTTAGTAAATTAGCATATGTAGTTAACTAAGTTAACTATATGTATTTAATTAATTTATGGAATTTCTTTTGTTTTACACATTATTTATTTTACTTAATTGTTTTACACATTATTTATTTTACTTAATTAATTTCACTAATAAATTAAATAGTAATTTTATTAGTTTTTTAATTGTTTCATTTAAATTAAATGAGAATTTTTCATTGTTTAATTTGTTCTTAAATAATTTATCTAATCAATTTACCCTGAAATAATTTAATCAATCGTGATTAAGTTCATCAAAAATTAATCGTGATCGAGATCAGAATCCATGATCAATTTTTGAACACATATATAATTTAACTAAATCATTTACCCTAAAATAATTATATTAATCAAAACATTAATCAAGATCAAATCGTCAAATTAAATTTAGATAATCCTAAATTCAATCGTCAAATTAAAAATAGATCTACACTAATTTAATTTGATTAATAATCAAGATTAACACTAAATATTAAGAAAAAGATAAGTTTGCATACAATTTAAACAAAAATATAATATTTCCCTCCAAATTTTATCACCAAATGTGAATTATCTAAGAAAGATTTTTTTTTTGCATAAAAATCTCAACAATAAGATATGGTCAAATGAAAAGATTTAAGCTAACAATAATTTGTTTTAAAAATAAAGAAATAAATCACTAAATGTTTAAAAATAAGGAAATCAATAGGTGAAAAACTAAATTAGATGTAAACGAATAATATGAAGTACATTGAATAATATAAAGATATGTAGTTGCTAAATAGATGTGTTGATACCCTTGCTTAGTTGGTTACAAGATTACTTGCAAAATACAAGCATCTAAGTGCGTGCGTGTTCGAACCCCAATAGCAACATTTTTTTTTCTTTTTTTTTTAAATCGTTTTCGTTTCCACCTTTTTCCTCAACTCTTGTCGATTTTGATGTTCATTAACGTTTTGATCAATCGAAGATAATTAATTTCAGAAGATTACTCACCTAATATTATAATATTTATTTTCGTTTCTCTCTCCTTTATAACGGAAAACTACTTACTAAGCAAAAATATTTTATAACCCTAAAATATTTTAATTTATTAATAAAATAAAATTGATTAATTAAAATGTATAAATTATTATTTATATATATATATATATATATATATATATATATATATATATATATATATATATATATATATATATATATATATATATATTAATTACATTCCATAAATAAATTAACTACATGTAGTTAACCAAGTCAACTACAAATGTTAATTTACTAACTTGACCCTAAACTAACCTATACATGCTAACTTGAGTTTGCCACGTGTCATAATATGATTGGTTGTGTATGAAAAAAATCATACACATTGTGTATGTGTATCATCTTCCTTTGTCCACCATTAAAACTTTACTAAATTGTTACGTTTATTACATTAGTATTTTTTATGAATTATGATTCGCTAAATTTGGTTAACATATATATTTACAATTTATATCTTGAAATTATGATGAAAACGAAGTAAAATTAATCAACAAATTATGAGACATGTTCACCTATCCCCTTGTTAATATTAGTACTTTCATTACATCCCTTGTTAATACTATTACGTTCACTACTTTTTCGGTTACTGCTGTTTGTATAACTACTCATGCTATTTTTACGGTTAACCCGTTAGTTCTATCAATATTATGTATTTAAAAAAAAACTAATCACTATTACTACAAAAGAAAAATGTAAATTTGCATACGTGGCGCAATATCGTTTCAGCGTTTACTCTTTCTCGCACTCACATTCACCCTCACAAATTAATGTTTCGTAGACCAAGCAGAAGCTATGATTTATGCCAAGTCAAATATTCCCAAAAATTTATTCCGTCAGATATTCAAACAAATTTATTCCGCCTAAATCAATCCAAATAAACAAAAAGATATGATTTTGTTTTAAATTTAATGATATTCTAACAGAAAGATTAGTTTTGGAACAAATCAATCTAATGTTATAGGAAATCGTATACAAAAAGATATGATTTATGCCAAGTCAGATATTCCCAAAAATTTATTCCGTCAGATATTCAAACAAATTTATTCCGCCTAAATCAATCCAAATAAACAAAAAAATATGATTTTATTCTAAATTTAATGATATTCTAACAGAAAGATTACTTTTGGAAAAAAATCAATCTATTTATTCTAAATTTTATGATATTCTAACAGAAAGATTAGTTTTGGAAAAAATCAATCTAATGTTATAGGAAACCGTATACAAAAAGACATGATTTATGCCAAGTCTGATATTCCCAAAAATTTACTCCGTCAGATATTCAAAAAAAATTATTCTGCCTAAATCAATCCAAATAAACAAAAAGATATGATTTTATTCTAAATTTAATACATTCTAACGGAAAGATTACTTTAGGAAAAAATCAATCTAATTTATTCTAAATTTTATGATATTCTAATAGAAAGATTAGTTTTGGAAAAAATCAATCTAATGTTATAAAAAACCGTATACAAAAAGATATATTTATAAACTCGGTTTTTAACTAAAAGATAATTATATTTTCTAATTTTATTAATTTTGGAAATATAATTTCAAAAAAATATCTCTATAAACTCGGGATAATTATACATATGCTAATAAAATTTCTTAACAAAAAGATAATTATACACCACACGTGTAAATTTCTTAGTTATAGAACAAATCTTTATATGTATAACAAAAAGAATATATACTAAAAGAGATACAAATTTATTAGAAAGATCCATGTGGCAAAGTGGTATTAACAATTGTATTGTATCTCATCCCAGAGGTTAAGTGATCAACCCCCACTAATAACATTTTTGAGGTTTCATCTGATGGTTGATTATCAACCACCGTAGACTGGCGGCGACCGGCGGCGTTGACGGCCGACCACCGTCGGCCCCCCGATCAACCACCGTATTATCTAGTTTTAATTCCGTAGACTGGCGGCGACCGGCGGCGTTGATGGCCGACCACCGTCGGCCCCCCGATCAACCACCGTATTATCTAGTTTTAATTATTATTATCATTTATATTTTATTTTATTAATATGATAAATATGTGATTTACGGTTCTACCCTTCTAAAATTGGCGCAAATACGAAAATTTAATTTTTTATTTTCTATTTTTTATTAGGGTGTTACCGAAATCAGTAACACTCGGTGTCGCCCTAGCACTATCCTTTGCATGAATCTTATGAACATGTGCAACATAAATGAGAAAATTTGTTGCACGAGGGAGAATATGTTTCTCTTCAATTTTGTGGGATTGGTGATATTTATTCACAAAGTTGTTATTTTCTTCCACCTTAACCTTATCGTTATTACACAGTACACAACTTTTTTTACAATAACGATGTACGATTGAGATAACTATTGTGTAAGATCATTGTATTGAATCTGATAATTAATGTGTACGACTGTTTTATTGAACATTCACGCAAATGATACAAGTAGTTAAAACTTTTAATTTAAAATGTCAATTCTATATAGTAACATAAAAAATTTAGGGCTTGTTTGGTTACCCATTAAAATCATGGGATGTTGAACTTTCCGGGAAGTGTAAAATTATGTTGTTGTTTGGTTGCCAATATCATGGGAAGTCATGAATTTACTTCCTCCATTATATGGGAAGTTACTCACCATCAATTTTTTATTTTTATTTTTAAAAAAATATGAAAAAAATAAAAAATAGAAAGACAAAGTAAATAAAAACCTAAATTGATTAGTAACTTAATAACATGTGACCCACTACATTTACATGGTTGACCAATTTTTTATTATTATAAGTAAAAATAGAAAATGAAAAGCTACTGTAGTAATCAATAGACGAATTACTCATACTATTTAAACTTTCAATTATATTTCACTTAATAATCATAATTTAGTGCTAAACTTTTTATATTCTACTGTTATGAAAAAAATTCACCTATAAAAGAAAATGAATTGATAAAAATTCTAACAAATTCCTAGCAAAAACAAATTAATGAAAAAAATTGTTTATTTTTACCGAATTATTTCGTTTGATTTATTTTTCAACACCTTGCTTTTAAATATTTACTTTGTGATAAGCATGAATCAAATTCACAAGAAATGAGAAAATAAGAGAGAAATATAAGAGAATTGAGGAATTTGACAAATATTGATTGTATTGTATAGTTCGTTTTAGGCATTGTCAAATAATGTTTATGAAAACACTTGAGATCCTCGATCATTGAATATAATTATCGGTGAATTGAGGTCAATTTTTTGTGAAAGAAATCCTAGCTGGACTAAATTGTAACTTTAGCTTTTTAATTTCACATTTTTAATAGTGATAATTTGTTTTGCGGATATTCTTAATATATTAATCATTTTTAGTGTGTAGTGAATTTATTAATATTGATATTAACAACAAATTAGTTTTATATCCATACAAAAAATATACGAGTCTTTTTTAAAAACTTTATTTATTATTCGAAAATATGTTGATTAATTAGTGCAAATATATTCAACATGAAATTAAAGGAGAAATATATAAATTATCGATTTGGTGATGATTTTGATGCCAAATTGATTTGGATTAATTATAAATATTTTTTAAAGACTATTATAAACTGAAAATTATTAACTTTAATAAATCAAACTTTATGAAATGAATTCAAACCATATTAAAGTGATAGAAGAAATTGTATCGTAATCGTATAACTTGTCCCTTAAATGAAAATAGAATGATAGTAGAAAATATTTTAGTGGTGGGTTAGAGGGATAAAAAAGTCTTTAAACTTCCTAATTTTAAGGAGTAAATCACAAAATCTTAAAAGTTCTAGCTTTTATAGTAAAACGATTACAAATATGACAAACACGGGTTTAATATAAATATAGTATTATCTACTCCCTCCGTCCCAGTGATATGTTTACACTTCCTTTATTTCCCCTTCACAAAATAATAAAATTGTAAACATCCACTAGGACAGAGGTATTATATATTTAATTATGTTGGTTAAAATAATAATTATATTTTGCTTATGATTTGAGTACTAATGAGATATGATACATTTGATTGTGTTGTCTTATTGATGCTTTGATGATAACATGACAAAAATACATTGTATATACCCATCGATTTTTGATAATCTGTTTATATTAATTCTCTTAATATTTCCTTCCATTTTATCCAAAAAAACAGACACTAATGAGTAACATTTTTTTTCTATTTGAAATTTTTATGTGGAAATCCGTGTTGTTTTATAATAAGTTCGGTCTGATACGAATACAGATACCGAGTCAATGAAGGAACGAGTTTATTGAAAGTCGGAAATCAGTTTAATTATTCTCGAGAATGATTAAATGTATTTCGAACTTTCATTAAACGAGTGAGTTATACGGTAGTCGATGTTTCGGTTCGTAAGCTTAATCTCGTGCAATGGGTTTGGCTAATAAATGGGTGTTTATTATCCTATTAGTCTAATGATTTTAGTCATTTATGTTAGTTATAATTGCTGCAATAAGGAGCCTTAATTGGCTAAGTTTAATAGTCTTAAATTAGTTATTTTATGATAGTTAGTAGCTACCTCTTGGATGCCTCAAACGGTTTTGGTTCTAGGCTATTTATAAGCCTTAGGCTGTTTGTATTTGAAGGAGAGAATTGATAAAAAACAGTTTGCTTGTTAGCACAATATTTGTTATTGTTTGACGCGTTTTCAAACTTTAGCCCGATTCGTGTTCAATAGGTCTTGAATACAATCACCATTGACGTAACTATAGGTCTAGTTACGGCAAATATCTTTGTTTATGTTACTTCCGCTGCAAAATTCGCATCATATGGTATCAGAGCTTAGGCTCTTGATTTCTCTAAATCCAGACGGTCCAAGGGTGTGTCAAAACCAAGTCATTGGTTGAGTTTTCGATTGCGATCGGAATTCAAAGATTAAACTCGAGCGAGGTAGTTCGAGGGTTAATCGGTTTTGATTGTCTAGTGGGTCTTTGTTGAAGTTCTTATTTTTGTTGTTGTTAGGGGAAAAAAAACCAAAAAAAAAACAAAAAAAAAACAAAAAAAAAAAAAATAATTACTGTTCACCGTGTGTACTGTTCACGGAAGAAAAAAGTTTGTGAAAAAAAAAATTGTTGGACATTTTCTCTTTGGAAAATATGTATGAGGAATGTGTGATTTTTGGTCCGAAACTACCTCCTTTTTATGACGATTATAGAGATGGGAAAGAAATCCAACCTCAAGCCGCCTCGTTTTGGGACGAAAGTGCAACAACTATGAAACCTTTTTCTTGTTCAATTTTCTCGATCAACAACGAGATTCTTGAAAAATTAAAAGGAAGGAACAAGTTGGGTATTAACATTAAGGGTGGTTCGAGTATATGTGTAACTTTGTTGCTAATACTTGTCATCCATGACGGTGTGAGGGCAAAGTTCATTTTTGATCCCGGGGGACTTCATGGGTCTAAGAATCGGGACGATTCTTTTTGAAGAAAGGGAGTATGATACGAATACGGATACCGAGTCAATGAAGGAACGAGTTTATTGAAAGTCGGAAATCAGTTTAATTATTCTCGAGAATGATTAAATGTATTTCGAACTTTCATTAAACGAGTGAGTTATACGGTAGTCGATGTTTCGGTTCGTAAGCTTAATCTCGTGCAATGGGTTTGGCTAATAAATGGGTGTTTATTATCCTATTAGTCTAATGGTTTTAGTCATTTATGTTAGTTATAATTGCTGCAATAAGGAGCCTTAATTGGCTAAGTTTAATAGTCTTAAATTAGTTATTTTATGATAGTTAGTAGCTACCTCTTGGATGCCTCAAACAGTTTTGGTTCTAGGCTATTTATAAGCCTTAGGCTGTTTGTATTTGAAGGAGAGAATTGATAAAAAAAAACAGTTTGCTTGTTAGCACAATATTTGTTATTGTTTGACGCGTTTTCAAACTTTAGCCCGATTCGTGTTCAATAGGTCTTGAATACAATCACCATTGACGTAACTATAGGTCTAGTTACGGCAAATATCTTTCTTTATGTTACTTCCGCTGCAAAATTCGCATCACGGTCATACACCTATACAAACATAATTTTCATAGACACAAATAAATGTAGCAATAGGGGTCGAACACAAGAAAACGAGAATTACGTATTGAATTACTATGGAATAATTTCTATCAAGATCGATTACGAGCTGTGTTTTTATTTGTTGCTTTGCTTAATGATATAACAAGATAGTGAAAGAGACTAGGGGAGTCAGGTCGCACATGCAAATATAAATATATAAAGGAAATAGATTAACATGGAAATAGCAAACTATGTCAATTGTTTTAGGATTATCGACACCCACCTTACGATATTAGTATTAACCATAGACCAGGTCCTAGAGAAACTCTCGTTTATGACTACGTCGTCTTACTACACATGCTTAGTCTAATTCAATTCTGCGCCTCTCGACTTTTAGAATGAAATAACAAACTTGATTGTGTACTTTAATCGAAGATTAATAAATACGAAGCAAGCATGTGATGAAAACAATTTAGACAAGTTTTTTTTTTTTTGCAAGATGGTATTACTCATATATTTCCCCAAAAAGAATTACATGAGTTTTTCTTACAAAAGCGATAGCCACTACTCAGACATTCTGATAATATACTATTCTAATACAAGCCTTATATGCTAATAAGTTCCTCTGGTTTTGAATGATCTTCTTTGAGATAGGTATAAACTGTTTTTTTTATCTCCTTCACTAGTTCCTTAGGTGGCCTTTCCTGATCTTCAAAAATTCGAAGGTTCCTTTCCTGCCATATGGCTGCTACCATACTGCCAATGCTACAAGTTAGCCATCTCGTTCTCCAGTGCCTACATTTTTGCCTTGCTGCTGTCCAAATGAGAGTCTCTTGAAGAGTAAACCATATGTTAGGAATTCCAATCCAGTCCAGTATATTTTGTTTAATCCCACAAGCATAGGAGCATTCAAAGTAGAGATGGGTGCTACTTTCAGTTGCTTCCTTACACAGGGTACATCTATTCACAATGTGCAAGTAGCTGAGCCTCCTCTGATCCATTGTAACAAGCTTATTTTGCATTGCTAGCATTGAAGTGATTTTATTTCTTGGAGCCATCTTTGCTTTCTTCAGACTTACATAGGCAGACTGAATAGAGGATATGTACCTTAACCTTTCATAGGCTTGCTTGATTGAGAATTTGTTATTCACAGTGCAGCTCTGAAGGAAGTTCTGAGCACTGCTGGTGTCTCCCAATTGATGAACACAATTGTCCCTAGCCTTGAGAATGCCTCTTAGATTATTTGAGTAGTGATCCTTCATTGACAAGTCCCAGATTGAGTTGCCTTTCGGAATGTACTCTCTCATCCATGTACTCCATATAGTTCCTGTATTCTTATCCAGGTACCAAATCCATTTCAGAAGTGAAGCCAGGTTCCAGCATCTAGTATCTCTGATTTGGAACCCTCCTTCCTCACATGGTAGACAAATGCTCTTCCAGTCTTTGAGGACGACTTTATGTTCCCCCTTTCTCATATCCCCAAAAGATCTCCCTGCAAATACTGGTGATTCTTTGATGAACACTGACTGGCAGCATTTGATTATTACTCCAAAAATTAATAATTCCAAACATCACAGAATTGATAATCTGTATTCTCCCAGCATAGGAGGGGTATTTCGCAGAAAATTTAAGGGCTAAGTTCTGAGCCTTAGACAAGTTTATTATTATCCTAATTTATCAAATTACATATATATAAATTCTTACATGGCTTCTCTAATCCCTAAACTATTAAAAATTAGCTACTCATAATAAAATGTGAACTATAAAAAACGATGTAAGAAATGCTAAACATAATTCAATAAATAAAAGATGATTGGTGAAATAAATAAAATATGAGAAAACTATAACATAAATAAACTAGTAAAGGTGAAAATATAGAAAAGCATAAATAAACTAATATGACGTGAATAAAATGCTAACGATGAAATTCTAATAACTAAACGGAAATGTAATATGAAATTAGCTAGAATTAAAATTATCTGAATAGGAAATGAACTCGGAAATGAAGAATACAATAACCGAAACCTTGAATTATATTAAAACCAAATGTTTAACAAGTGTAAACTAAAATGAGAATTATGAGAAGTTTTTGTGTGCTAATACTAAAATGATAACAAGATTACAAAGCTAAGATAGATAAAAGAGAATGAATATAAGATATGCAAGATGTGTAACAAGGATGCCTTCCAATGTTGGACGAAGGCCTCTATTAATAGTGAAATAGAGGCAAAACGTTTGATTCATGGCAGTGTACAGCCCCGATCGGGGTCGCAACTCTGAGCTAGGTTAATTTCTCCTTGATTCTCCAATTGAATGCTCGGGAATCCAATGTTAGTTTTTATGTCCTGAATTAGTCACCCAATTTAAGGCTCTCATCCAAGTATCCTTAACCTGAAAGAATCCTAAGTTTTGCACATCTTGTTGGACTTCATTGATTTGGGCTTGAATTGCTTGAATTTGTGTTTATCTTTTTTTTTTTTTTTTTTTTTTTGACAGCAGTAAAACGGTGGATCAGAGTTACATAATGGTCTTTGCAAGATTATGAGCAATCTTGTTGAGACCTCTAGGGATATAATTAATACAAAAGCAATGAAAAAAGGGTAGGAGATTCTTGATATCTTCAACAATGCCATCAATCTGATGGGAGGACTTCTCAGCCCCAGCAAGTTGGAACAGCAGCAAAAGGCAGTCAGACGAGACATCCAGGTGACGAACATTATTCAACCTAGCCCACTTGACGACCATAAGAAGAGCCCGTGCCTCAGCCTGAATAGGAGACTCCGCTTTGAACCCAACAGCAAAGGGGGTATGCTCACCACCCCCCGGATCAAAAACAGCCCAACCCGCGGAAGCGCAAAAGTTGGGACCCAACAAGCATCCACCTTCACCCTTGTGACATAGCACGTGGAGTTACCCCTGATGAGGAAGAAAGGAAAATGATTCCTGATGGAACTCTTAACCATGTCAGAGCCAGAAGACAAAAGGAGATGATGGGGAGGGGTAAGGTTATGCAAGTTATGGTCTGCTTCCCAAGCCAGCTCAGAAGACGATTTATGCAGAGCAAAGAAAACCGTCGGGTTAAAAGGTTTCTGGCTGAAGATCATCTCCACTCTGACGCTCCAAATACACCAGAGCATAACAAGGAAAGAGATAAGGAAATCATTAGAATCCTTACTAAGGGAAAAGGAGAGGGAAATCCAATCCATCAACCAGTCCTTTAGGCTGATGTAAGAAACATTATTAATTCTAATCCCCAAAGAAGAAGCAAGCCAAAGACGCTTAATAGTTTCACAATCCCTAAAGAAATGTTCCAAGGTTTCAAGCGACTAATTCGATCGACAGAAAGGGCAAAACCAATCATCACCCAAGTTACGTTTAGCAAATTCAGATCCAACCGAAAGAGCACTAGTGATAATACGCCAGATAAGAATTTTCCATTTATTTGGACCTGGCAGCTTCCAAAGTCTTTTCTTAACCTTTTCATTAGCTCTCTCCATATCTTTCCTTGAGCAATTGGTGGACAAATGGTCATTAAGGCAAATAGCATAGCCAGATTTAACAGAATAGACACCATCTTTTGTATGTTTCCAAAACATAACATCCTCCTTGATTGAATCGCAAATTGGAATAGCTAAAATCTTATTAGCCCAAGACTCTTCAAAAAGTTCTTCCACCAATTCAAAATTCCAATCCAAAGAAGGAGAAATAAGATCCGCAACCATCAAACGAAGAGTGTGAGCCGGAGGAGGGAATCCAAACCTAGTAATATGAGAAGGTTGGCAGCCATTAATCCAACAACTGTCCCAAATATTCAGGGAAGAATTCACCCCTATCTTCCAACCAATACCTTTCTGAATAACTTTTGCACCCTCCATTATACTTCGACAACCCCAAGAAGTATTTCCCGCAGTTTTTAAAACAGGAGTTGTAGTCAAAGTGCTTCTTCTAAAAATCTTATCATAGAAGACACGGCTTAGGAACGAGTCCCTTTCCGACATGATTTTCCATGCAATCTTACTCAAAAGGGCTTTGTTCATGCATCCAATATTCCTGATACCAAGACCACCTTCCGATTTAGGCATACTGATGAAATTCCTACTAGCCCAGTGGATCGTTTTCTGAGATCTCACACCAGCCCACCAAAAATGCGACAAGATGGAGTCTAACTTTCTTGTCACACTTACCGGAATTTTAAAAACCGATAGAACGAAATTAGAAATGGTGGACAGAACAGAGGAGATCAAAGTTAACCTCCCAGCAGCAGAAAGGAAAACAGAATTCCACGACGATAGGCGCTTTTTAACCTTCTCAAGAATATTTTCAAAAATCACCCGTTTAGAACCTTCAAAATCCGTATCAATCCCAAGATACTTACCAATACCATTGTTATTGATAATACCAAAGACCCGTATCCCCTTTTGAACATTAGCCATAGTAGTACTAGGGCTAAACAGGATACCCGACTTCTTGTTATTAATATGTTGTCCCGAGACCTGACAATAAGAATCCAGGATCACACGTAGTCGAATGAACGCTTCATCCTTATCTTTCAAAAAGAAAATAGAATCATCCGCAAAAAATAAATGGGAGATGGCAGGTCCTCCCCTAGAGAGTTTAATCCCCGTAAGATCCCCATTAACCGTGGCCGCACAAACATTATATGAAAGGATTTCCATACAGAGAATGAAAAGGTAAGGAGACAGGGGATCTCCTTGACGAATACCACGCGTGGCCTTAAACTGCTGTAAAGGCGATCCATTCATAAGAACCTCATATGAAACCGTAGAAACACAATTCATGATAAGGTTTATCATATGTTCAGGGAAGCCAAAGCAATTCAGAGTACCACGCAAGAAGGACCAATTCACGCGATCATAAGCCTTGCTCATATCAGCTTTGAACGCAAACCTACCAGATCTACCAGCCTTATGGTTCCGGATGTTATGGAGGGCCTCATGAGTAATAAGAATGTTATCAGAGATATGTCTTTCAGAAACAAAGGCATTCTGAAAATCGCCAACCAAGTAACCCATAACCTTACTTAGCCGATTAGTAATGCAACGCGTCACTATCTTCATAGCCACATTACACAAGCTGATGGGGCGAAAATCTTCAACTTTTTCAGGATTGGGGCATTTAGGGATAAGCACAATAAAGGTTCTATTCAGCTCCGCAGGAACATACCCAGAGTTGAGGATACACAGAGCAGCAGAAGTAACCGCAAACTTAACCTTATGCCAACATTTTTGAAAGAATAAGGCAGGAAAACCATCAGGACCCGGGGATTTAAGTGCTCCCATCTGAAAAACAGCCCTCCTAACCTCCTGATGACAAAAAGGCTTTGACAGAAAATCAAGATCATCCTCTTTAACCTTAACCGGTACCTTACTGAATAGGCCATCACAGAGATTAGCAAAAACATCAGGTTCAAGATGGGAAATATCAGAGGGATCATTATAAATATTAAAGAAGTAATTACGAAATTCTAAAGAAACCAAACTCGGATCATGAACCCAAGAGCCGGTTGAGTCTTTAACTTCAAAAATAAAATTGGTGCCAGCTCTTCCTTTAACCCAGTTAAAGAAATACTTGGTACAAGTGTCGCCATCAATAGCCCACTTAAGTTTAGCACGTTGTTTCCAATACAGTGCCATATTAGTAGCAAATTGCGAAACTTCCATCTCAACCCGCTCATACTCATCAGAGACACCGGTTGATAAACAGACGTCAAGAGACTTAACAAGCCGATTATCAAAGTCATCCCATTTGACTTTCCATTCATCCCGCTTGTTTAAAGCCCATTCCTTAATTTTCCCACGTGTAAAAGACAATTTACGCATTAGGCAGAAGGCGGGGGTACCAACAAACGTGTGATCCCAACTAGAATTGATCACCTCAATACATGCCTTATTCTCAAGGCACCAAGCATCAATTTTCTATGGTTTTTTAGTATTATTAGCAACAAGCGCAAGGTCAAGAAGGATATGAGCATGATCCGATAATTGAATTGGGAAATGCTTGATGCCCGAGTTAGGAAAAAGAGAGAACCAATCCTTAGAACCATAGGCCTTATCAAGCCTTTCATAAACCCTATGAAAACCCTTACGATTATTGCACCAAGTAAATCGGGGCCCTTTGAAGGGGATGTCTAACAGCTCATTGGCGACCCTCCACTTATGAAACTCCAAGGCTCCAGGTAATGAAGCTTTATTTTTCCCAAACTTATCAGAACCAAACTCGACTTGGTTAAAGTCTCCAATAATAATAAAAGGATGCACGAGATGTTGAAGTTGAGATTGAAGAAAAACAAAGACAGACATACGTAAACTAACATCCGGCTCTCCGTAAAACAAAACAAGGTACCAAGGAAGCTCCACGTTCATATTATTCTTAATAATTAGGAAGTTCTTACAAGCAAAAGAAAGAGATAAGCGGAGGGGACTCCTCCATCCACACCAAAGACCCCCCGCACTACCCACGGCATCAAAGCCCACAAAAGTACCAAAACCCGCAGATTTGAACAAGCTACCCACATAATCTGAACTACACTTAGTTTCAGACAGATACAAAATGTTACACGACCAATCCGACACCAATGCTCTAATTTTAGGAATTGTAGGGGAAAGAGCATTGTTTAAACCCCTACAATTCCAAGCGATTACATTCATGGCATGGGAGGAGGTTGCTTGTGGCCAACCTCCGCAACACCATCCACAGGACCATCAACCGGGTCATCACTAGAGCTACTAAGCAGCTCCACATCTACATTAACTCTAAAACCAACACTTGTTCCAGCCTGAACTTCTTCACTTTTAATCTTCACACACTGTTTCTTTGCCATCTGAGACAAGTACGACTTTGCATAACCAATAGTCACAACACACTCCTCAGGAATATTCAGCTCCTCAGCCTCAGACTTGCATTTACGTTTTTTTGGAGGAAGCCCAAAAACATTAACAGTAGCAGGGTCCAAAGGATGCTCCTGGTCCCTCTCCACAGAACTCTTCAAACAGAAAGGCCCATTGTAAGAATTAGCCTTGACATTGTCCATACTCCCTTGCCAGTCAAAACCCTGCAAAGGACCAGAAGGATCAAAAGGAAGAGAAACAGCAACAAAGTCTTCAGAGGACATGTCTTTATCCCCACCAGCAGACACAAAGCCAGAGTTAGAGGAGATAGAAATAGGAATAGGATCATGATCATTAAAAGCAGCAGCATTGTTGTTGTTAATGTTCAACCCCAGGTCAGTATTGACCTCTTCCTGCACAACTTCACTTGAATTGTTCTTGTACCAAGCAGCCATCTCACTCTCTGAGTCAGACCCCAAGTATGGCCATTCAGGAGTTGAATAATTAGAACTTGATGAATCCTCAATGTTAATAACAAAGTCTTCACCAGAGATATGATGGTGATGTGTCATATTGGGGTGATCACTGCTCTCCAAGTCCATATCCTGCTCACCATGAGACCGGTCTTCAGAGTTAACCTGGGTATTGAATCTTGGAATTCCATCTCCCTTAGGAGAACCATAAAAAGCATAAGGGTAAATGATAGGCAGGCCATGAGGAGGTGGGTCAAAAGTCTGTCTATAGCCACGATTCTCATCATCTAAACGAGCCCAATTAAAACCGCTCTCAACTCTGTTGAGAATAGCTTCCTGGACATAGCAGTTTTTGTCCACCATTGTGCCATTGACCTCACCATCCACGTTCATGAAATTAACCAACGGGTCAGAAGAATGCGGAAAATTCTTTGGAAAGGTGGGAATGCCAGGCTGCTGAAGGAGGTGAGTACCAACATTATCACCCTCAAAGATATAGCCTCCCACCATATTGGCAGAATGACCCACCCCAGAAGAGGTCCCAGCACCAAACGGATCCAAGCCTGGACCCCCAACACCTTCATCCACAGCAGGTTGTTTTCCTGGGTTTCTAGTAAAGGGAACCTCACAAGTGGGAGGCCCATGATCATTCAAAGCAGAGGCATGACCATTACCAGCCTCTGGAATAGCACCATTCCCATCAACATCCATATTCCCATAACAACCCTTCCCAATATTGCCTTGGTTACCCATACTAACCTGACTACCAACATTAAACAAAACAGGACCCGCAAACGGCTGTGAAGTCACACTAAATTTCATACCTGGGTACACTCGACCACCAGGAGTAGTACCCAGGCAGAAATCCACATAAAACTCAGGTTTCCCAGGGAACTCATCTTCCTCCCCACCCCCAGCCTAATCTTAGCAGAGACATATTTAGTGGTGGAAGGGGTAGCGCGTAAATCTAGGTTAAACATGGTATGGTTACTCTGGGTTTGGTAGACAGCAAAACCCTTCTTCTGAACCCTATCTAACATGCCATTAACACTAGATACAATGGTTATAAGACTCTCACGACAACATGCAGAAATATGGCCAACCTTACCACACTTAATACAGTATTTAAAAATGTCCTCATACCTGAATTGGATCCAAAGTAGGTAACCACCATCCATAGATAAAAAGAACCCAGGGCTCAAAGGTTCATTGAGTTGGATTCTGGCTTTGACACGCAAATAATCTTTATCTGGGCAGAAATCAAAATCCTCAACTTGGAAATTATTACTTAGAAGATTACCAGCAACATTAGCCACCTCATGGGTCAGATATTCAAAAGAAAGGCCACAGACCCTCACCCAAATATCTGCATATGGGAACCTTACAGTCCTTGGGATGCTGTCTGGAAACCATCGAGAGAAAACCATGAGGGCTCAATAGAAAGTAGCATAAGTCTTTTTTAGAAGATCCTCCTTATCTTCCATATCATCACAATGGAAAGCATAGATGTCACCCACTTTTCGTACATGCACTCTCCCCCTAGTTTTCCACTTTTCGTGTATAACTTTAACCAGTTTTTCGATCTTAAAGATACGATAATCCACCAAAAAGCCTAGGACACAGTGGTCCCAAACTGCCCTTGACTTACCCAGAGTACAGGGATCAATGTTAAACATTGGTCCAGTTCTTGGAAAACGCCATGCATCCCGGTGTTCGGGATTATTTGGGGAAAACTCAGCCCCAGTCGGAGGATGATGGTACCCAGAGGGGGGGAAAACCTTGTGCATGTTGATGATTCTCAACACCTTGATTGAAATTATTAAAATCGTGATAATTGTTGCCGTCATTCACACCACTACCACCGTGGATATCATCAGGCTCCATAACGAAACGGATAAAAAGAAGAGCAGAAGATGGAAAGGATGAGGAAAAAACGAAGAACACTTAGGGTATATATAGTCTTCACGGTTGCTTGCATGCAACCCTAACGGATTGGGAATGAACAAAAAAACTGACACTTCAGAGCAAATACTTCGGCAATCAGAACGGAACCCTAGGGAAAGAAGCAACCTCCAACCAAAGAAGACTGCTCCCAATCATTAGAATTAAAAGAGCACAGAAGCTTTACTTGGGCAGTGAAAAAGAGGAAGTAGCCAATAGATGAAGTTGAGTAAGCAGAGAAGTAGCCAATAGGTGAAAAGTTTGCAGAAGGGAAAAGGTAATAGTTGGAATTCGTAAAAAACTCTCGCAAGGAGAGGAGGAGGCTCTCAAACTAGAGAGAGAAATTTACCAGGAAATTTGTGTTTATCATTTGCTTAATCTATCATCCAAATTCTATGATCAATCCATGTAGCATCTACCATCTTAGTCCAATTTATGTTCTTGTCTTGTTCTTGCATTATTAAGTGGATTAAGCTTATGAAAGCTTAATTACCTACAAAAGATGACAAAACACACAAAACCAACTAGAATGCAAATATTAGCTCAATTAACACTATAATTAGTGAACCAAGTGGTGTTAGTCCAGTGGTAACTGAGTTAAACCTTAAAGCTTACAGAAATGCAGGAGTTGAGAGGTCTCAGGTTCGATTACCAACTGGGGCGATGATCACTTGGCCACTGCAGCTCTCGAAGGGGGTGGCTTACATGGTTCATGTGGTGGTGCGGGAATGCATGGGCCCGGGGGGATTAAACCCCTCGTCACCAAAAAAAAAAACACTATAATTAGTGTAAAATATTTGATTTTATTTACTTACCTCATTTATTTTATTTTTATTTGATTAAACGTTATAATAGTTTAAAGAAAATGAGTGAAGAATATTTTAAGTCTTAATATCATTATTATTTCCAAACTAGAAAAATATAGAGGTATCCAAACTATAATTAATATAACAAATTATTTTGTTACAATACAGAGTATCAACGTTTTAATAGAGTTTGATTAACAAAATATCATTTTGGCGTTGAGCAAAAATGGTATTATTTGGTTAAAAAAAGTAACGAGAATAAAAATAACAAAATAATATGTTATAATTAAAAAAATACACTACTATAAAATGATGTTAATATAAACTACTACAAAACGCAGTAAAAAACATATACACAAGAATTTTTTTATTAATGAACAGTTTGAAAAATCTCGTGATTCACGGGAAACTAAACAAGTTTATGAATAGAAAGCAAAGTTTTGTTTTGACATTTAAAAAGTCAAAGCTAATGATAAAAATATGCCTTAAATCTAACACAAATTCTTGTTTCAAATGAGTTATTTAGGTGTGAAATAATAAGACAAAATATAGTTATTACTATTTTATGTTGAATGTAAACATAATAGTCTAGTCAATAGTAAAAAGTATGGTAACTTGTTTTCCAAAAGCGGTTATTGAAAAATCAAATGATCACCAAACCACATTTTACTAATTTTCGACCCGTGCAAAATTGCATGGGCATATATTTAGGAAAATTGTCGCGGATAATTAACATTTACAGAATAGTGACCATAATACATAAATATTTTGGACTCAATTTCTTTTATGTTGACAATATCACGTTCAAATTAAGTTTTAGACCCTCGTACTGAGTACTTAAAAATGTAAATATCACTATAAAATGTAGTATTGATTGTAATGTATTATTTATTATAATTATGTAATATTTATTGTAATTTTTTTTTTTGCAGAATAGCAAAGGATCTTATTAATATGATTGGAAAAAATTTACAAGACAATTTTTTTTTATTGTAACTTTGATTATTAGTCATAAATCGTTATTTAATAATTGTTTACAAATCAACATCGACATTATATTTTAATATATAATATATAATATATAATATATAAGTGGACATTTTAAATATAATTGTTTACATAGAAATTATTTTTTACGAAAAATCAGAATTAGAATGTAATATTTACACAATGAAAATAAACGTTGGCAATTATTCGGAAATTAATTTCGTAACTATATTGTGGATCCCGCAAAAAAAAATGACTTTAAAAAAAAGATTAAATATTGAATTAATGATATGGATTTACCAAAAAATCATTAAATATTTCGGTATTAATATATAAAAATGATTGCTTAAGACCAAAGTCATTTTGGAAGTGGACCAACTCTAAATCTTATATCTTATATCTTATACTAAAAGAGAATACGTTGTTGACATTGATTTTGACGTGCTTCTACCCTCCTCTGACATCATTCATTACGAAAATGCCATTGTCATCAATTAAAAAATTGCCTTTCTCCCTTTGCTTTCTCAGTCCACTGCAATCCATTTTCAATTTTTTGATTTCTTCGGTTATTAATTTTTTGTTTTTTACGGATACTTCTTAATTAATGATCACAACAATAAATTTATCTCTCAATAATTTTTCATCTGAAAATCAATTTCTTATCTCTTAATATTTTTTCAATCGAAAATGAATTTTTAATCACTAAATTCATCCGGATTCGATACCTGTTTATGTTTTCACCACATGTATTTCTTCATTATATGGATCTTATTGATTTGTATGTTGTTTTGTTTTCCAGGTTTCATTACCCACCATCATAGTCGAATTTGACGACTCACTGAGGTTGCTTAATGAGGTGAGTTTCATGTCGCCTACTCTTGATATTTCAGTTTTCTTGGTTTGTCGGTGTGCTATGTATTGTTGAATTTTGTTTTTTAAAGGACTCTGAAAATATGGTACACATATTTTAGCACGAATAATTTTTTCTGAGTATGCATATTACGTGTTCGATGAATTGTCTGTGTGAATGTTCTTACCGCGACCCGAAAACTGACTGTACTGTGAATGTGATCGGAAATTAAGGAGACGGAAGAAAAATTGGTGTGTGACGGATGACACCGATTTCTTTACAGGATGCGTGACTGACATTTTGATGCTCAAATAAAGCTCTTAAACCTTTAAATTTCATACAAACATGCACCTTATTTTCTTCATATGTAGTACAATAAGGTCATCGTAATTTGAAAGAACGAATCCGCCTGTCCTTAATATATATAGAATCATAGAATCACTCTTACGCCCATCATCCGTGGCGTACTTTGCTGTTGCCTGTTTCAATCCTTTCTTCAATACTATAAAGTCCTTAATATATATAGAATCATAGAATCACTGTTACGCCCATCATCCGTGGCCTACTTTGTAGTTTCCTGTTTCGATCCTTTTTTCATTACTATAAAGGTTATGAAAATTGTTGGGAGTTGGTTTTAAGCGAATTGGATCTCATTTTTGCTCAATACGTGAACTTTGCAGGGCTTGATTGTGGGTTTGAAATCAAAGAATTCGACTGAAGTTTGTGAATGGTTGAATGATACTCGGAGATTGGCTCTTTACCTCTCTGATCTCTTACTTCCTTTGATGTGAGAATTTTTAGCATTTCTTCATGTAGTTTGTGAAGTTCAGTTCCTTTTCTTATGTAGTCAGTAGAGGTAAATTCAGGTGGTTATTTGTATGGTAATGTTATATGGTAATCAGCGAACCAGTTATGTTGATATTGGTGAAGTCCATAAAAAACCATAGAACTGCTTTGTGCAGGACAACAATCATGACTGCTGCTGATATCTTTACTGCGTATCATGACAAACTATTGGAGCGTACTTTATCAGGTGCATTTGATAACCTGCCACTGATCTCCTTTTGGTTTTCATTACAACGTTATTTACATAGTTTAAACACGTGTCGCCTATGCTTTTCTGTACTGTATTTCTTGGTTTCTTATGGCTAGCAAGACTGCTTAATTTTGTAAGCCCGTCTTCAACTAGGTGTATGTTATTCTTTGTACTCTCTCTTTCATCGCATGACCATGGAACCGGGACCGTCGACGACCTTACTCCCAGTTATATCATCACCGTTCTATTTTCTTCGTCAATGCTAAAATGCAGCAAGGATGTTGTCGAAGATATAGTTTCGAAGATGCTTTCTCTTAAGAAGGATGGAAACCCTAAATCACAGCTTCCTGAACTTGTCACTCAGATGTTCCTTCACTTCGTTTCTCTTCGCCAGGTTACACTTTTTAACTTTATTTACCGTCAATATCATTTTCTGATTAATTGTTATTGTTCATCGTATAATCCCTACGGTTTATAGTTATGTTTCATTAATTTATTGTTTTGCTTCGGGATTCTTCCGATGTAGAGGTAATTATGTATATTTTTGAGAGAGTTGTGATTTTATTGTTTGATTCACATCAGCTGATTAACGTCACATCAATTGATGCCTTCGAAATGATTTCAGCGAAAAAGAAATGTAGAGATGCATAGAATTGATAGGACGTCTTAATATTTGTGCAATGGTGATAGAATGTTTAATATGACTGTTCAATCCCGAGATTGATAGGCCATAGGAGACTAGAATCTGTGTTCTTTGTGCTGGAGAAAATCACCAACATGTTAAATAATAAAGAAAATTGAGGAAGAGATAGTAAGATAAATGGGATGAAGATGATGACGATGTTATTCATACAAAATTTTTGGTTCATGACGTAAGTGAGGGTTTAGCTTAAATAACACCTAAGGAGTTGAATAAATTAGCGAAGTTACACTTCAAGGAGCCACATCTTCCAGTTTATGTTTGAGGTGTATCAATGTTCCTCTTAAAGGTCCACGTTTATTGATAGGTTTCGTGCTCGAATGTACTCTTCGAAGTTTAGGTTTGCAGGGATTCAGGTTTCTGGGTTTATGTTTCAAAGAATTTTGTTGATAGATCAACACCGTCGGGATGACTTAGGTGAAAAAAAGAGGCAAGAGAATAATTTAGGCGTATTTATTTTGCTGCTAGAATGTTTGATATTGGGGCTAGAATGCCTGATATTAGCTCTATGATGACAAATAACCTCTTGATAGAAGGAAGAGAGGAATACGAAGCTGTTCAATGTTGACAACCTAGACATTTCTCTACTTCTAACTTGTAGTCGTGCTTATAGTAAAAACTACAGCGTTCTGCCTCCAGAACTGTACAATTGATACAAGCAAGATAAAAAAAAATTGACTACATATACAAATTTAGATGTATACAGCATCACATAGATTAGAGATGAAAAAGGGCTAATCAAATTTCAGTTTAGCTCTCGAAGAGGTGATTTTTTGGACTTTGCAGGGCAGGGAAAGGATGTTACAGGTTATGGGAAAGACAAATACAACATTATAAAAGATCTAGAGGACTACCAACCAGGAATCTACGACAAGCTTCTTCCTTGCTTTGGTTGTGGTTTGGGGTGGTTTTCGTAAGTGTTGCTATTCTTCACTTGGTCTTTGCTACTAATTTTCAATGATTAATACCCGTTCGAGTTTCTTTTTCCTCACTAGAGAAGTCGAAAAGAAAAAAAACCAGTGTCTTAATCATTAAAATAGAGGCATTATCATTTTGGTCGCTGTTTTTCATAATTCCATCCTCTACAGTTACCTTGTAGGTTTTGTATGTCCTGTTATGTGGTATTATGCTGCATTCCTATATATGGGAAGTTAGAACTGTACAATTGATACAAGCAAAATAAAAAAAATTGTGTACATCTATTAAATACATTAATTGTTTTAGAGGTAGAGTCTGAATATTTTTATCTGGAAAAAAGAATACATCTCCCTTAGCTTTGTTAGACTGTGTAAGTTTGTCAGTTAGGTATTTCAACTGTCAGCGTGGTCATGAATGAGATATTTAAGTTGCTGACATTTTTGAGGATCAATGTATGTATCCTTAGCTACTGATGAACTTTCTTCAGCTACAGCTTGTGGATTTAGTAAGGAATGGAGAACGGATGCTCTTCATTGCATTTGATTTTTTTGGTTCAACTGTAATCCCCCTTTTATCATGCATACTTGGATATAATTTGGTTGAAATGCTAAGGGTTGTGGTAATGTTTACTCATCCTTTCTGTTTTTGTTGGAGGGAGTTCTTGTGAGAATTTTAATGATGCAAAACAGGATAATTAGGTCTACTACTTGCCAAAAATGTCAAATGTATCTCATACAATTCATGTCTTATCTCTTCTCTTTTTTTGAGGTACATGTAGACCACTCTTTATCTGCTGTTATTGTCTTCAAAGGGTAGAAATAAATGTTTATTTATTTAGTAGACATTTCCTGAGTTCCTGCCCTACCAGTATGACATATAATTACTATACCAATTTGCTAAGATATAAGATTCAGGTGAACAACAACTCAAAACTACAGTATTGCTAAACACATGTACAACCATGCATACTCTTTCGTTTTACTTTTGTGTTTTCTGTAGTTCATGTGAGCTGTCATCATGCATGCTACCTTATGATTTCGCAAGATAAGAACCTACTGCTGCCTATTGATTTTCTTTGAGGATAAAGATAAGAAGAATATCTTCTTTTTGGTGATAATGCTATAAATTTAGATGAGTTCTTCACTTTCTTACCCATCTTACTATCCAATACCAACTTCTTGTTTTACAAAACCTACAAACAACTTTTAATTCTATATCTTTTCTGTACATTTTCTATTTTCTTTCTGCATACAAACTGAATGCGTCAATTTTTTTTTTTTTAGTTTATACTACTTTTTTAGCGTTACGAATATCTGGAACCTACCGCGCCGTCGTTTTACTAAAACATTGGGTAAGTATCTGCGTGTGATCGTCTTTACTTATCGCTCTCCTTTTTTCGCAATTTATTGAGATAGTACTTATTACTCTGTTTTCTTCACAATTTTTTGAGATAGTAAGACGGACTTATTTCCGTGTTGTTTGGTTCATTTAATGTTGATTATGATGTCTATAATTTGACACTGCATCAGACTGGAAAAAAGGGACTTTAGGCCATCATATTAACTTTAGTGTGTTTATTGTTATTAATCAACCTTCTATAAGGATGAATTGACGTCCACTATTGCTGGAGGAACCTATTACAATGATTTCAATAGTTGACCCTTCTAAGCTTATGAGATTAAAAAAATGTAATTTTATGTGATTATGTTAGTAACTTTCATTATTTAGTTACGTTTTATGTTGTTTGGATGAGGGTCGAATCCATTGTTAAATTTATATTCATTTTCCTATATTTTTTTCGTACTAAAATAGATTACGAATGTTAATTTTTGCAGAAAGTAACTACGAAACGTTCAACCTCCCAGAAGAAGAAATCATTAATTTGTAACTATTTCCGGAAATTTGAAGGTTTGTATTTGCCAATAAATGTTGTTCTATATTATTTAGTAATTGTTCAGTTTAAAAAGTTTATCGCATCAACTGGATGTTGCATTTTTTTCATTTTAAACAATTATCATTTTAAATTATATTAATATTATGTTAATTATTAGTTTATGTTTGTGGTTGACGAACTGTTGGTCTTCTCTTTAATTTTTTTCATAACGACTGGTCGTAGATAAGTTTCTTATTTATATTCTACATCTTTCATTTTGTTGTTCTGAAGACAATTTTCTTATTCTTAGTAAATATGTCATATCAGACTGTACAGAGTTAAAATTTTTTTGTGTTGTTTAGTCTTTTAATTATAATAACTTTGTCATTTATTCTATATATGATGAAAAAAAAATATTAACCATAGCAGAAAAATATAGGTTATTGTTATAAACATTTAATTCATTAGTAATATTTATGCGTATAATAGGTGCTTGTTCTATGTATTTTCTACCTAAATCGTTTCATGCACTATGAAGTTTATATATTTTTAGAGTACTATTATGATTATTGGGTTTTCATTTGGAGCCCAATGGCCTTTGCTTTTCGGCATAATCTCGGAGCTATTGTGGCTTAAATACTACTCGACCCTATATAACTTAGATGCTGGTAAATAGTCACATGACAAGTGTATTTTTCATTTATATACTTTCTTTACTGTGACATTCTTATACCTCAAGTCCTTGGGTTTGGGCGATAAATTCGCTCTTAAATTAAAAGCATTTTAAAAACACCCTGCGTATAGAATCAGAGTGAATACGAGAGGGTGTTTACGCAAAATGAGACTCGACTGATAACGAATAAATCGATATCTTTATTTATTATTAGCATGTTTTATTAGATTGTTAATTGTAAGTATGCGGACGTTCATATAGTAGTAAATGCAATAAATAGACGTCGTACTGAAAAAGACAATAATTATCTGAGGCCTAAAAAGTTGTATTTAAAATAAGATATTCTTATAGTATAAACTTTAGACGAACGTCCCCTTCTTATATATTTACATCAATAAATTCACTGATAATAGTATACCAGTTTAGTCTACATAAGGTAGACATATAATATTAATATTTTACTGCCTCATTTTTTTTACTACAATACACATAATAAAGATAGTACATACAAAAGTTATAAAAAAAATACATCGCCTTAATGGTATTTTGAAAGGAAGATAGAAGTAAAGCAACTGCGCATTACCCAATTATAACAAGATACAGTTATTAATATATTACTAAAAAATAAGAAAGGAAGGATTGATAAGGGAATATACTGATTAAGAAAATGTTGAAAGAGTACTGGTTTTTCTTTTTTTCCAAGTAACAGACAAGTACGCTTTACCGGTGTATATATGTATTGTTTTTCTCCGACATCGAATATGCGTTCACATGGCCTTCTGCGCTGGGTCATGTGAGGCAATACACCACCGTACCCCATCACTAGGTTTAGTACCTTCACTACTGTGTGCAGTTGCACAACATAGCTGTTCTCCCTCCTGTAAACCTAAAAATTTAGACGTTTGTCATAATTCACGAATGATATCGTCGTTTTAATAATGCAGGCCCGAAATATCCTCTTAATTAAAAGAAAAGGCAAGGATTTACCATATCTTAGAAGAAGGCATGCATATCGAAAAATGACATAGACAGACTTATATTGATCAGAGTTATGTTAAACTATGCAGAAACAAAGCATTTACATGACAAGGAAATTTACGCCGTCATTCAAATACAATAGAAGTTTGTTCGCCTAGAATATAATTTAATTATAGATTCAAAATCTTTAATCCAGTATTAGACGCTTAAATTAAATACACATTAACACATTTGCATTACTCATAAGTCAGTAAATTATTCATTGATCAAATAATTTGAAATTAAAATTTCTCACGTGCAGATTATTATACAAAAAAAAATAATAACACATATTTCACCATAAATACAATTATATCTACGATATTTTTATCCTAAACATAAAAGGAATAAAATACTTTTTTCTTTTCTTTAAAATTTTGATTACCTTCACCTATTTCTCTTTGTTAGACATAACTAAACAAATAGTTTTTTATTTTGAAAATAATGAATCAACATATTAATACTCGCATGTGTTTGATTCTTATTCGTTGCATTTATATATAGACAATAAAACTGTTAAAACACAGGTAAGTACGTCTTTATTGGTCATTTGTAAAGTCATTTACCTAAAATATTACTTTATTTTCTTATAGCTGGTTTTTTAGCTTCAGGAATAAGGTAAAATTTTTATTCATCATATATTTATACATCGTTCTGATAATTCGTTGGTCAGTTATGGATTACCAACAATGATTTTTTATCAATACAATCTACATATTATGTCAATAAATCCTAATTACTTATAAACTAATGATAATTAATTTCGAAAATGATTTTGTCGTTTTATTATGCAACCAAAGCTACATTTCTATCAATACTACAAATATTCAGTGCTATTACATATCCTATTCTGTGTGTTGATCGAGTCGCTTTATATTTTCTAGGTAGCTAATTATTATGAACCTACTGAAACATATTGCGTCCTGCTCTCGTACAAATCAAAAACAAAAGAAAACCCGTTCATGCGCAACAACGGTTACTCAAAAGGGTAAATATATTTTTTTCAACCATCTATGGCTCTTGCCTCTATGGTCAAATTATTTAATACAGACTTCTGAAATAGATATTTCACTTTATTTAAACATTGACGTCATATTTGAAGGTCTTTCAAATCCTCCTCAGCAAGCAGACGTTCTTCCTTTACCTTCATTATGTCGTTACTGTGGTGCAAAAATTTTCAAAAATGAATCGCTTGGATTCTGCTGCTGTCATGGCGATATAGCTCTTGCGCAGAACGTTACGCCGCACGACCTTCGCATGTTGTTCATATCAAATGATCCTTTGTCACAAAATTTCCGAAAATATATTATGTTATATAATAGTTCCTTCGCTTTTACATCCTTTGGTGTAAAGAAAGATCGTGAACTCGCGCAAAGAAATCGTGGAATCTACACTTTTAGAGTTCAAGGTCAAGTATATCATTTCATTAATGACATTTTGCCGACTGAAGAACGACCAAGATATATCCAACTGTATTTCTTTGATACAGACGAAGAACTACGACATAGACTCCAAATTTCTACAGATATTGAACGCAGTGTTGTACGAATTCTTATGAGAATTATGCAGCAGAATCCATACACCCAATTTTTCAGATCTTTAAGAGACGTTGGCATAGATGAAGAGAGTCGAATTGTAATAAAATCGGACCCGATGCAGGACAAGAGAACTCACAACGCCCCTACAACATCGCAGGTTGCAGCTATTTGGGTAGACGATGAAGATTCGTCTCAACCCGCTCGACATGATATCATGATATACGCTATTTCAGGAACGGGCCATCGAATATTACACTATTACGGTTGTTACGACCCGTTACAATACCCTCTTTTGTTTCCTCTCGGCGAAACGGGATGGCATAGACGTATTTACCGAGTTAGTAACAACCGGAGACGCCGTTCTGATCCCTCTACTTTTCCAATAAATGAGGTTCTTATACAAACTGCAGAAGATTTAATTGACAACGAAGAACAAGGTTCGTGTTCTCATATCTGTTATCGGTATTTAATTCGTAAATCAGTAGCTGATGCGTTATCTATCTCGCAGCTGCAAGTACTTCTGAGTCAGATAAAAAAGTTTCCTGTAGAGAGTACTACTGCTACCACTTACAAATTCGTCCAACTAGCTCTTCAATATTGTTGAGAAGCGGAAGGATTCTTCAACAATATACTGTAGATATGTACATCAAAATTGAGACAACTCGACTTGATTACATAAGAAATAATCAAAATGTAATCCGCGCCGATTTGTATCAAGGTGTTATTGATAGCTACACTGCTGGTCAAACACGTGGAGCTAACATCGGTACATGCTTCATACTTCCGGCGAGCTTCATTGGTTGTGATCGTGATTTTAGGCGTCGATATCTTTGCTCAATGACGGTTGTGCAACATTATGGAAAACCGGATATATTTCTCACAATTACATGTAACCCACGTTGGCCTGAAATTGAGCGTGAGCTATCACCTTTTGAGGAAGCCCAAAATAGACCTGATCTTGTCTCTCGAGTTTTTCGTGCAAAACTTATTGAACTAAAGAAAGACATATGTCTGCGCAAGATATTTGGTAATGTGGCGGGTTATGTTTATGTTGTGGAATTTCAAAAGAGAGGCTTACCCCATGCACATTTCCTGATTATTCTGCATTCTGACAGCAAAATACGTACGCCTGACCAATATGACGAATTTGTTTCTGCAGAACTGCCTGACGCAGCTGAAAATCCACACCTATTTTCCGCGGTCGTTCGTCACATGATGCATGGTCCATGTGGTAGTGATAATCCTACAAATCCTTGCATGAAAAATAGTCGTTGTAAAAACCACTACCCTCGTGAGTTTGCGGATACAACAACTAGCGGTCGTAATTCATATCCTATATACCGCCGAAGGCGCACGGGCGTTCATGTAAGTGTTCGTGGATCCCAACTTGACAATCGATGGGTTGTTCCACATAACCCATTCTTGTTAGCTAAATATGACTGTCATTTAAACGTTGAGATTTGTTCATCAATTAAAGCAGTCAAGTATATGTACAAGTATGTATACAAAGGCCATGATCGCGTTTCATTTTCTGTGACTGATCCTAGCGAGCAGTTATCATTTGATGAAATCACAGCGTACCAATCCGCTCGATGGATATCACCACCCGAAGCAGCATGGCGAATTTTCGGATTCCATATGAATGAGATACATCCAAATGTAGTTTCTTTACAAGTACATTTACCAAATATGCAGATTGTGAATTTTCACCCTTGGGAAAACCTTGAGAATGTTTTGGACGATGATGCTCATAAAAGAACAATGTTAACAGCCTTTTTCAAGCAGAACGAAACCGATACGTTCTCCCAGACGCTATTATACACTCAACTTCCGGAATATTATGTATGGCATAATCGAAGAAAGGATAAATTTTGGACTCGTAGAGAAAAAGGATTTGCCTTAGGCCGATTAGTTTATGCAAATCCTTCTGAAGGAGAAAGATATTACCTACGTCTTCTACTCGCAAACGTCCGTGGTCCAAAATCTTTTGAAGACCTGCGCTCAATAAATGGTGTATTATATAATTCGTTTCGAGAGTCTGCGTATAGTCATGGTTTGCTTGAAGCAGACAATTCTATTGAATATTGTTTAGACGAGGCAGTAAGATATCAAATGCCAGCTGCACTTCGCAGATTATTTGCAACTTTGCTCGTTTACTGTCAGCCGCCAAATCCAAGAATATTGTGGGATAAATATTACGACGCCCTGTCAGAGGACTATGCATATAATTTCCCTTCTCAACGACAAAAAATACTTCAAATGACTCTTGGAAATATATGCCACATACTTGAATCGATGGGCAAAAGCTTTAGTACCTTCGATTTTGGCGATCTTAGGCTTGATAACGTTTACTTAGGCCATTCAAAAACGAAAGAGATTGAAGAAGAGCTTAATATTCCAATAAGTTCTGAAGACATAAATGTTGTAAACATGTTGAACGACGAGCAACGTTATGCTTATGATGCAATTTATAGAAGAGTTATGGAAAACAAAACAGGTTCCTTTTTCTTAGATGGACCAGGAGGATCAGGTAAAACTTTTCTATATTCAACTCTTCTTGCAAATCTTAGAGTTAAAGGAATTATTTGCCTCGCTGTAGCGAGTTCGGGTATCGCAGCAGCTAATCTCGCAGGTGGTAGAACGGCAAACTATCGATTCAAGATCCCTCTTGATATAGAAGAAAGCCAACGTTCTCAAATTTCCAAACAAAGTTCTTTAGCTGAACTTATTCGTGTATGTAAGCTAATCATTTGGGATGAAGCACCAATGGCAAAACGACAATCAATTGAATACTTTGAAAGCACGATGCGTGATGTTTGTTCAAGCAACCTGCTATTCGGAGGCAAAATAGTTGTATTTGGGGGAGATTTTCGACAGGTTTTACCAATTATACCTAAAAGTACGTTACAAGAAGCACTAAATTCCAGCTTTGTTAAATCTCCATTGTGGTCTAGACTCGAAAAAATTCATTTAACTGTAAATGTGAGGGCTCTGCGTGATCCTACTTTTGGCGAATTTGTTCTGCGTGTTGGTGATGGTTCTCATCCTTATGAAAATGGAAAAGATATCAAATTGCCAAGAGCAATTGTATTATCTGGAACACAAGAAACGCTGCTAATTGATCGGCTAATTGACGCAGTTTATCCTGATATACGACTAATTACAACAAATCCATCACTGATGACAGGAAGAGCAATACTAACTCCGAAAAATGACGATACACAAGCAATAAATTCCATATTAGTTTCTCGACAAGAAGGCGAAGCATTCACCTACAAAAGCTTTGACGAAGCTGCGGATGCTGCAACAGAGCAATATCCAACGGAATTTCTTAATACGCTACAGCCTAGCGGACTGCCACCACATGAATTAGTCCTCAAAAGAAATACTCCTATAATTTTGTTACGGAATTTAGATCCTACTTCCGGCCTTTGTAACGGTACAAGACTCGTCTGCAAAGCCTTCTCTAGAAATGTTATTGATGCTGAGATTGTTGTAGGTCATCACAAGGGGGAAAGAGTTTTCATACCTAGAATTCCGCTACAACCTTCTCCTGCCGATAAATTTCCTTTTCACTTCAGAAGAAAGCAATTCCCTATTAAATTAAGTTTTGCTATGACTATTAACAAAGCACAAGGACAAACACTTAATAAAGTGGGCATATATCTACCGCGCCCCGTCTTCTCGCATGGTCAATTATATGTAGCACTCTCAAGAGCAACACAGAGCTCAGATATCACGGTCGCTATACTACCGCATTGTGCTGCAACTGATAGTTGGAGACGTACTAGAAATATTGTATGTTATGAAGTACTAAATAACGCAAGATAAAGTTATTACGTATACCCAGCATTATTTTTATTTTCTGTAAATTACTATTAATATATATATATACTTTCTCGTCCTTTTGAACAACTTTTTTAAGTGTTAGATTTAAATTCATGAAATATATCGGTAAAATAATACATTATATTCATAATTAATTGAAAAAAAAATATTTACTTCTACCAACAATTTTATTTTTAACTTAAAAAATTTAAAAAATTATTTTTACATCGCTGTAGGTGGCACATGCCCGAACGAACATCACGCACAAATTCGCAATTTGTCAAAACCTAAAAAACTTCATAGTTCACACAATTCCTTACACCCAACAATATCACCTCGGGATACATATACTTGCAACATAGACATATTAATGTTTATATTATCATGATTTTCTCTATTAATATTTTTGTAAAAAAAACTCCGCCCATAATTCCTGTATTACATTACTAATCCTACTTTACAGGCTACAATGGCCCCCCAGAAAATACCACTTGCCTCAGTAACAGATCATAGTAGGAACTTCATGGTTGTTGCAAGACTTGAATCAGTACTTGCACCTGCAAAATCAGCTCGTAGCGATTCCATGCTTCAAAATTTACTGTTTACCGATAAAGAGGTATCACAGCATTAATAAAGTCTAATTACATAAATTACATTTTTATAAGTATTTTATTTTGTATCTGTATTTTTAAAACAGGGTACAGAAATGCCTGCTGTAATCTTTGGAGAGTTCATTGGTGAATTCAAAGAAGTTTTACACGAAGGTCATGAATATGAAATTCGAAATTCAGTAATCAAGATTATTCCTGAACAGTACAGATTCGACGATCAGGTTTATCAGATGCAATTAAGAGTAGGTTTGATAATGGATGACCTAGGTCCTACAGAATACACTAAAACTTACTGGGTACCTGTGAATTCACCTAATGATAATCTCCAACGCCGTCATAGAATTGGTACGTGTTTGTACACATACTTTAATTACTTTTGTCGCCAATTATAATTACTTCAGTCATCGTTTATTTCTTTTCCTTTTACAGATTTATTAGGTATCGCCATTGGTGTTCGACCTTTAAGACAAGTTATAAACAGAACAACTGGTGATGACTGTGAAGCAAGAGATGTGGTGATCGTTGATAATACGTAAGCAAAAAATATAATACGATGTTTCATATGCCAATCTTCTAATGCAATACGCGCGTGTTATATATATATATATATATATATATATATATATATATATATATATATATATATATATATATATATATATATATATATATATATATATATATATATATTGCCATTATGTTGCTCTTTCAATTTCGATTTTGACTTTTTCTTTGTTGTACTTCATATGTTCATGCCCCACATTTCTGATATTATTTTTTTTTTTACTTGTACTGCTTACTTTTTCTTTATCGCCAGCCATCTGAACTCATCTCCATTACACCTTTCTTTTGTTATCTTCTTCACCCTATCATTAACATCTTTTATTTTCATAATCCAAAGAGATTTATCGATAAATTATATATGCAATATGAGACCAGTGGTGGTAACTGCATGGCGTTCACTTGCTTTAGAGCCGTTAGAAAAAGTTGAACAAGCTATAGAGTCACTTCCCGTTATCCAGATAACGCGTGTTAAGGCATCCTAGTATAGAGGTAAATATAAATATTTTAGAATAATTTGAATTTTTGGCAAAGATACTATAACCTTTTACGTGGGCAGGAGGTAGTTGGGGTACGACTCGATTTTCAAGTATAAGATTAAACAATACTGATTCAGCCGCGGAGGAGCTACGTAGCTGGTAATTTTTAAATCCTTTTCTTAAAATCTATTTCTACTTCTCAATTAACATTATCATAATGTAAATTATATATAGGGCAACAAATAACAGAGAGGCACTTCAACATCTCAGCAATAATTTCGTGGCAACCGTTTTTGGACAAAGTTCAGCTCCGCAGGCCATAACGGATGAAAGCTCTGAAACAATTGTGCCTATTGGCTCTCTTGTGAATCAAGAGGTAATCCTTTACAGGAACATATGTATCTGTCTAAATTTCTAACTTGTATCTTTCATATTTGTTAACTTTTCTTTTTAATCAATTTGTAGGCAAACAGAACTGTTCTGGTCAGAGGAAAAATAAAATCTATCACAAATCCCGATAACCTTCTATACAATTCCTGCAGTACGTGTAGAAACTCTACTACAACGGAGACCGGTAAACAATTCAAATGTGAAGCTTGGCAAAGGCCTCATGACAGTATTTCCAAACTAACGTGAGTAAAATAAATAAATACCTTAGTTATGATCACAATCTACATTTATATAAATATCTAACAATTACATTCTTGTTTATAATAGATGTGTTCTACGAATCATCTTTATCGACGACACTGGTGAAACCCACATAACTTTGTACGATTCTCTAGCAGAAAGACTTCTAAAGAAAACTGTCGCAGAACTTGCAGTTTTAACAAAAGAGGTCTTAACCAACTTCTTATTTCTTCATTTCTGTAATATTTGATGATATTTGATGCAAAATATTATTTTATACTGTTTAACTTTATTGTACCTTTACTTTGTTGTTTCAGGACCGACACTCGGTAATTGATGAAACACTTACTAGAACAAAGGATCAGGAGTTTGTCATAAAAATGGTTTCCTACAAGAAAGTTGGGGCAATTGGACATGTACGTTTCGGTGCTCACGAAATTACAGAAGCCGAAGGGTAGTTCAAAATGCTTATACTACAAAAAACAACGTATAGGTCACAAAAGCTAGGCACAAAGGCGTTATGTTTTTAGTTCATATGCGGAACGTTATTTCCTTTAAGTTTGTAAAATAAACTATATATCCTCGAAAACTTTTTTTAATAACTACTATACCTATGTAAATAAATAATTACTTACGTCAGTAAATATTTACCTCTGTAAATAAATAATAAATAATTATGTTTATAAATAAGTTATATTCTAAATAATTATCTACGTAATTAAAATATCTCTTCAATAAGCTATTATTATGTTTCAGTTATTTGATTTCCTCTAGAATATTTTATCGCACCTGCCTATTTTGTCATGAATAAATTTCTCTTCTACGATTTATCCCGGGTTTATTTATAGTAATTAAAAAATGTAACGGGAAAACCCCTTCCAATTAACTAAAAATATTAAAAAATCAAATATGGTACGAATCAGTAGTATCGACTAATGTAAATTCTATTCAAAAAAACACTAAGCATCTGTTCTCCAGAAGTCGTAGTTATCAAACACGTCATCATTAAAACATACAATAAACAGCCACATATATGCTACATGTCAAGAAGACTACTATACCAACAAACTTTACATGCACATATACTCATAAACGGACACGTATATTATAGATGTCAAAAAGATTACTATACCAACAAACTTTACATGCACATATACTTGTCTATAAATAGAAGTCATCGTTTACCAATTTAAAATACACAGCTATCATCTCATAATGGGTATTATTTAAGTTCTATGTTTTTTTACACTTATAAGTTACTAATATTTATTTAATGTAATAGTAAAAAACGTAAACTTATATTAGACTAACTATATTGTTTTATGTATCTCAGATTCACCAGGAATGCAGCGCTATCCAGTTGAGGTTAACATAAAAATTATGTTAAATGATATATTAAAACAACTACAGCTACCTTCTGCAGAATTTGGCATTCACTCGGTAACCGAAGATGAACAAAGAGCGTATGTTCAGATTAGCGGTGTCGGTGCATCTTCAGGAATATTAAAAATTATTGGAACACCGTCAAAACTCGCAGGACCATCTCAGCAAAAATTGCGCTAGAAGAGCTATAAAATTTCTACAGGATATGTATAAGTTTGACGTTTTAGATTTTAATTACTATGACCTACAACTACTGAACCATAACTACAACACTCTAAAGAATAAATTTTACACTGCTACGGGCCACGAGGTAGCACCTGAAATTGAAATACTTTCAATTTCAGATGACGAATAAACATCTACTACCATATCAAAGTTATAATGTTAATATAATATAAGGGAGAAAATAGATGTATAATATATCCAATGTGTGTTTGTATATAAATAAGAATAAAATATCAACGCTATAGTGTAATAAAATATAAGGGGTACAATATGTATAATATATATATCCCATGTGTTTTTGCATATAAATAAAACCTTTTTTTTGCAACTACAACTTAGTAACATATAATAGCATTTAAGATTTACCTCCACTGCTGATCAATAATTGTATAATATATAACCCGTATATTTCTACCTTAATAGGTGACAATTGGTATTTCTTTATTTTTTGTAAATACACCAAATATAAATAAAATATTGAATTTAATAAATAGACGAAGACGCAATAAAAATTTTGCGTATGCTAAAAAGCCTAAATAGGTAAACAACCTTCTTCCACTATATTATTTGTAGTAATATTACAAGTTCTCAACTTAATAAGGTTCATATCTTTCACTATTAATATAAACTTTCTTTTCTAACAGAAAAAATTATATACCGCGTGCTGCGCACGCGGTACTCCAACTAGT
Source organism: Silene conica (assembly GCA_029255685.2). Classification (NCBI taxonomy): domain Eukaryota; kingdom Viridiplantae; phylum Streptophyta; class Magnoliopsida; order Caryophyllales; family Caryophyllaceae; genus Silene; species Silene conica. The sequence goes on along the minus strand of CM055318.2, from coordinate 73,089,977 downwards.
CTAATATATATCAACTACTACTCGTAACCGATACTTCGTTGACTGTACTAATCTTTTATTCACAAGACCATAGTCCATACTAGTTTTATACCCGTGCACAAAATGCACGTATATATAAATATATACATATATAATAAAATAAAATTCAAAAGTATATACTTTGAACTTATATACATATTATAATTTGAACTTAGTAGACGACTTTCACATATGATTAAATTAAAAGTGAAAACCAAAAAAGAGTAAATACGAAATAAAACATACTTGAAAACAAAAAGAGACCTATAAACATTTATTAATATTTATTAACTTAGACGATCTTAAACAAAAAATAAGGTTAAAAAACACATTTATAATTTTTTTCGCCATTTTTTTATATTTCCGACGTAATAGGTAACTATAAATATTTATTAATATTTTTCTGATTGTTCTATTTTAATCATTGAAAACTGATACTCTATTTAATCTACGAAATTAGACCCCGTTAATGAATGAGTGGTAAATATATTCGATACATCTTGCTTATAATCGTTGTAAATTAAAACGAAAGGGTGGTAATAATGAGCAAGTATATGTTCATCAAATTAGCAAAAAGGAAGGATGAAAATGACAAAAAAATTCAACTTTCCAACTGTTTAATTATTTGACAATTTTTTTGTTGTTGTAATTTTCTTTAATTTATTAATAATGTAATATTAGTAATTAAAATGTAAATTTTAAGACTATGGTTGATAGTTTGAAAATAAAATACTCAATATTAAGTGGTGAGACATAAAAGAAGTTTTTTGTTTTTCTAAAAATTAAGAGTCAAAAGCATGGCTCTAAATTCTATTGTTTTTATAGATGAGAGGTTGCACCGTTGTGTATCGTATTTTACCGTTTTTTTATCTTGTTTGATATCTTAATTTGTATTTGATTTGATTTGATTGGAAAATTGGAGAATATAACGTAATTATTTTTTGGACTGTAATTTTTTGTTTTTCGGATTTAATTTTTGGACTGTTATATATTGTATTTTATTGAAGCGTTATATATTGTTATATGTTTATATTTTCGATGAACAATAATTTGATCACATCGTATTTTATTATGACAATAACGAAATCTAATACTTCAATCGATTACGTAATTAGAAATGAGGAAAAATCACAAATAATTCAGAATTTTGGAGTGAGGGAAATTAAATCATTAAAGTTAGTGGGTCATTTTTTTTTTCCTTATTTCAAGGAACCAATGAGAATAGCCTAAATTTTATTCCTTTTATAGAGATAAATAGTATAACTGTTTCCATAATAAAAAAATGTTAAGTTAAGTGTTAAAGGCTCTTTTACTCCGATCGTAAAGTTAGATATTTGATTTTACCCCAAATATAATGCACCCATTTGAAAATAAAAATATTTTCATAATTTATTGCTTGATCATATCTCTTCCACGCGTGGAATATTCACAAGCAATATTCAATTAATGCGTGTAATAAAATCCCACGCCTAAATCAATTTCCAAACTTATATAAAGGAAAGTATAAATACGCTAATAATAATACAGCTATATAGAACATATTATTATATCAAGAAAACTAAGTGAAAATATATATAATCCAATAAACTTTTATGAAAATATTATTATAAGCGTGATCTTTGAAATGCAAAGTCATCCGCCAATCCGCGTCCTACGCCTACAAACTAGAATAAGTTGTAGTTCAGGTTGCCCAAAGCAAATCCTTAAGGCACTTAATAATGTTTCAGGTAATCTAGTACTAGTTCACTATAACTTTATCTATCAAGGCTTGTGTGCAACAATTTTTTTAAAAAAAATAGTATATCGGTTTAAATCAAAACAAAAGCCCGTCCATATGTGTAAAAGTAGTAATTACATAACATATATACAATATGCTTGTGTACGACCACTTATACCTTACGCAAGCATTTGTGTTCTTATATTAAAATTGGTTTAGAATATATGTTAACATTGACTTATATTTACGGATAATCAGATAAATAATTGTTATTCATTTAATTGCACGACCAGAAAATAAAAAAAAAATGATTGTCACGCAGTATATTAATATAATTCTTTCATCTGAAAGAACTAAATTTTAAGAATACACCATTTGAAAAAATCTGCTAAGTTGACAGGAGTGAGATCATCTGTCAACAAGTTTAATGAATAATATATAGTGTATCGTATATATTTTTATAAAAAATTTATATTATTGTTAGTAAGATCTTCTTTTAATAAATTTGATGATTAAAAGTGGTTTTCTTTATGTGAAAAGGAATATCATCAAAACCCGAGATCAACATGGAAAAGCAAGAAATTACCATTTCCGGGCATTTCCAAGATGTGGAAATTATAAAAGCCATTGAAAAAACTGGGAGAAAAGTGATAGTTAAAACCGTTTATGAAATTCCAGCAACTACATCAACACCTTTAACTAATCCACCTCCACAACCACGTGAGCTACCTTCAAATTTAGCCCCAATCCAATCTCTTCAAACCCCAACTATGACAATAGTTCAAGACCAAAATGTTTTAAATTCTTCTACAAATCAACCCAACGTAGTAACACCACATATTGGATCAAATAAAGCCCAACAACGGCTTGGCGGAGATAAGCTGCCTGGAGGGAAGAAGAAAAAAGAAAAGATTTTAATGCCTCAACGGGATGAACTCCCCCAACCCATCACGAAGGCCAATCATATCCAAGAGCATGAAGATACCCCAAATTCTTCTACGAGTCTACCTACACTAAGAAATGAAACTGGTTATACCCAACATCATGAACCTAATGACCTTGTTTCCATGGTAACTCCACATGAGAATGTATCTTCTTATTCAAACTCGGGTTCGTTAATGAGTCAACTTAACGTGTCCCCACAACTCGAACTTCATGGAGGTCAGCAACGCGAAATGACCCAAGATTTTTTTGAGGTTTATCGAGCACAACCATATGAATCCACACTACCAGTTAATGAGTCATCTTGTCTAAACCCAAATTCCTCTAGTGGTCAATCAAATATGGCTCGACAAATTAAACTTCATGGTCCCCGCCAAGTCGAACAATATAGGGATGATCCACAAAGTTCTAGTATGAATCAATCCAACATAGCCTCACAAAATGAACTTCATACAACTCAAGCACCTTATCAAGCCCAACAACATGAATCCACTCCACAGGTTAGTGTGTCTTATCCTTTAAACATGGGTTGCCCTATTACTCAGTCTAACAAGGCGCTAAAAAAAAAAGAGAAACTTAAGAAAGTTCAACAACCGGAAACCATCCAACCTCTACACCAAGACCAACAACATGTGACAACTTCGCGTTCTAATGTGCCTTCAAATTTAAGTTCAAATTCCTCTATGAATCAACCCAACATTGCCCAACAAAGTGAAATTCAAGTACGCCAAAAATGTGAAACCGTACAACCCGTTTATAGCTCCCATCAAGTCCAACAACATGTGACTACTTCACGTTCTAATGTGCCTTCTAATTTAAGTTCAAATTCCTCAATGAATCAACCCAACATTGCCCAACAAAGTGAAATTCAAGTACGCCAAAACTGTGAAACCGTACAACCCGTTTATAACTCCCATCACGTCCAACAACATGTGACTACTTCACGTTCTAATGTGCCTTCTAATTTAAGTTCAAATTCCTCAATGAATCAACCCAACATTACCCAGCAAAGTGAAAAATGTGAAACCGTACAACCTGTTTCTAGCTCCCACCACGTCCAACAACATGTGACCACTTCACGTTCTAATGTTCCATCCAATCTAAGTTTGAATTCCCCTGCGAATCAACCCCACTTCGCCCTGCAAAGTAAAATTCATGTAGGCCAAAATGATAAAATTGTGCAACCCGCTTCTACCACCCACCACATCCAAGGAAATGGGATCCCTCCACATTATACCCTACCTTCCAATTTAAATCATAATAATTCCTCTACGAGTCAATCCAACAATGCTCCACATAATGAACCGAAAACCACCCAACCTGTTTCTAAGCCCCACCAAGTTCAACGGTCTGAACCAATTTCATGTTCTAACGTGTCTTCGCGCTTAATCACGAGTTCTTCTGTAAGTCAACCAAACAAGACCCCACATAATGACAAACCTCAACGACATGAACTCAACCGTCCACCTTCCGAGATCTTTCAAGCTGAACCATGTGAGCCCATTTCACATTTTAATGGGCCTCATCAAGCCCAAAAAAATGCACCTTCTCTTCCGAAGCCAAATTCTTTAAAAAATCAGCCTAACAAGGCCCAGCAAAATGAAGAGAAGAGTACGTGTGGCCTTGAAAAAATTAACACAATGCGAAACGAGGTTAACATTGACATTGTGGGGCAAAATTCCAATACTACCCCTCGTGTAGAAAATGAGGGTCAAGTAAGAAATCAACAAGTTGAGAACACATTACCGAGGCACAATGAGTTATTTATTACAAAATTAGGTGCAACAATAATCACATGCACATTATTGATCGTACTCATCATTGCACTCTTTAGAATTTGTTTTATATTCACTCATCCTCGGGGTGTATGGGATTATTAGATTGTTTTAGATGTTATCTAAAAAAATTATTTGCCTGAACCATTTGTTTAATTTTTTATAGTATAAATCTCGTGTTACAGAACGGTATTTTTTAAATTTGATTTGTAAAGATTCAGTTTTAATAAAATTATTTACATAATCTGTATTTTTAATTTAGTGTTATAATGTACTAATATAATATTCCATTTGTTTCATTCTATACTATACATTTGCTTTATATAGTATATTAAGGCCCCTTTCTTTTCTTCATGACTTTATTTACATATTAATAAAAAATTATAGAAATTTGATATTCACAATGTACTTGATAAGACAATTTAAATAACATCTCAATAATCATCATTATTACTATAAAAGAAGAATGTAATTCCGCGGACGTGGCGCAATCAGGTTTCAGCGTTTAGTGTTTCGAGCTCTCACATTCACCCTCAGAAATTTCAGTTTTGTAGACCAATCAGAATTACTCATTTATGCCACATCATAATAATTTAATAATTTAATAATAATTTAATAATTAAATACAAAAAGTCTGATTGTTATCTATCCTAAAGATTCTATTCTATATTTACAAAGTGAAAATCCTTCTAAGTTGTCTGACCATATTTGACCAGATTCTATTCTATAATAATAATAATTTAAACGTAAAACAAAATTTTATGTTAAACGTAATTTATAATTTATAATCTCGAAAAAAACACATAATTTTCTTAAAAGTCTGGGGGTTATAATTATTAAATTTATAAATCCTTCTAAGTCGTATGACCTAAATTTTTTATATTAAACGTAATTCATAATTCATAATTTATAATCTCGAAAAAAATAGGAATATAGACCAATATTATTAAATTAATAAAGTTAATAAAATAATACTTAAAAAAGAGTGTGATTGTTATTTCAGCACTTATAATTTCAATACAAAGAGTCTGACCGTATTATAATACACCATATAAAACTCCATAAATAAACTCCAAAAATCACGGGATAGATAAACTCCAAAAACCGTATTATAATACACCATATAAAACTCCAAAAATAATTAACTCAAAAATTAGTTTGACTGCATATTACAAATCAAGTATATAAACTAAATTAAGAAAATATTTCCATAATTCAAATAAAAACCAAAATAATAAACTAAGAAACAAAATATTATATTCTTTAGGAGATATTCCATAAATAAGAACTTAAATAAGAAAATAAGAAATAAAATATTATATTCTATGCCATAAAAAAACGTGTGAAGATAAAAATCAAAGGATATGGCATTAATTTAGAAATGTGATCTATTCAGTCAAATATCTATGCACTTCATAAAAAAATCTGACTGCATATTACAAATCAACCATATTAACTAAATTAAGAATTAAATACAAAGAGTTTGACTGCATATTACAAATCAAGCATATAAACTAAATTAAGAAAATCTTTCCATAATTACATAAATAAGAACTAAAAAAAAAATTCACCTTTTCACCGAATATATCTTATATTCAAACATCCCGTTAAAAAAAAAATCGTTCGAATAAACAGAATTGCTATATATTGAAATAAATATACCGACGTCGTCTTTAAAAATAAGTGTACACAACCCCGTGAATTTTCACGGGTATTACACTAGTTATCTTTTATACTATGTATTATAAATTGTATTGGAGATTTTCAATACTTATGGATAGTACCCGAAAGTAAACATATAGTATTCAATGAAATACATAAAGTATAGTAGAGGTAGGAAATAAAGTTACTACCATCAAAACACACATTAAGTTAAGTAATTTTTGCCTTAAACAATTAATATTTTTAAAATTTACTATTAAATTTTTTTATGACATTAATAATACACTAATTTTATAATCGTACAACAAATGTAGGGATCTATGTTTAAATATTTGGTTAATTCATAAATATGTTAGACTAATTAATACAGATATAGTTCAACATAAAAATTAAGTGGAAACATATAAATTATTATAAACCGTCAATTACTAAAATAGACCATTTTTTCTGTCATAAAATCCGATCTATTTCATTACTAATGTAAAAGGGAAATGTTATTTGTTATGGTTTCAAAATCGATGGATTTTTTGTATTAGAAATACTGATCCTTGTATTTCTTTTTTATTATCTATATATTTGTGTATTTTTTTTAAGTATCAATTTTTTTAACCTAATTATTTTTTTAACTTGTACTTGTGTTTTCAATTTTTAATTTTTTAATGTTCACATTTTATTTGTAATAATTATTTAATAAAATTTATTCTCTTAAAACCACGGACCAATATAAATGCATGAAATGTTATAGCTTTTATAGTGTAGAGATTTAAGTTAGATGTAAAATCTAATTAAAACGCGTATTAGTCTTTTAAAGAAAACCAGTAGAAACGATATCTGTATGTATGTATTTATGGTAGAGATTGAGTAAGGTAACGAATTTGTCAGATAAATAAATAATCTAGGTAGAAATTGATGAATATTTTCTAAACCATTTTAGACTTTTAGTATATATGTATTTACGGTATATACTTGTCAATTTTTGTAACTAATTAGTGGATTCAATTAATAATATGTATATTTAGAAAAGATTTGACTAAAGTATATCTTGAGAATAAGAATCATTATTACTATAAAAGAAGAATGTTTTTCAGCTGACGTGGCGCAGTAAGATTTCAGCGTTTAGTGTTTCTGACTCTCACATTCACCCTCAGAAATTTCAGTTTCGTAGACCAATCAGCATTACCCATTTATGCCACATCATAATAATTTAATAATTATTTAATAATTAAATATTAAAATATTAATCTCCTTATTCTATGCCATCAAAAACGTCAAACCAAAATCAACTAATATTCTATTCTACATATTTTATTCTATATATTCTATTCTACACGGATATTAGGAGATTTTAGTTGCTACTATTGACTAATATTGAATATTGATGATTGATAGTAAAAGATTGTAACGATTTTGCAATTATATAATTAAGAAACAAAATATTCCATAAATCCATAAAAAAGGTGTTATGGAATATTCTATTTTATAATTATCTAAATATTCTATGATTTAGGAAGTAGTCGAAATACCCGATTATATGATTATCTAAATATAATTATCTAAATATCTATTATTTAGAAGACCAATTACACGGCTGAATGTTTCCCAAATCATCTAATACCAATTAATATATTAAATTAATTAATAATCATGTAGACCCATTTAGGAAGTCGTCGAAATTAAGTGAATAAGGCCAGAATCTCGGTCAAGTTAAATCATAAAAAATAATAGACGTAAATATTTGATTGAGAATATTTTCATCTTATACATATTCTCGGTCAACTTAAATCTTGCCAAAACACAACAACTTTCTCAACCATTCGTAAGTATTTTGTTAGCTATGGAATTCTAATTTAGGTACAATCACAGATATATGCAGTAATCTCGAGAATTCATAAATAAGACAGATTCCATAACTAAATTATCTAAATCTTTCCATAATTCCATAAATAAGAAACAAATCATATAAAAATAAACCAAATCATATAATATTTAGTCGAAATTTATAGTCACACGATAGGAAATTCGGGAGATCATAAAAATTATGGTCGGGTAAAAAATTCCATATTAAATATTAATATTAAAACATTAATACATATTATATAATACGCTATTCCATAATTTAATTACACGGTTGAATCGTAAATTCCATAAGCTAATTATTAAAATATAATTAAACGGCTGAATCGTAAATTCCATAATCTAATTCGGGAAATATAATTACATGCATGAATCGTTAATTCCATATTAAATATTAATATTAAAATATTAATACATATTTACCTCCTATTCCGTTCCAAGTGAGAAGAATTATCTCTGAATTATAAATAGAGAGTTTAAGCTACCACAAACTACGTACTTATCTCAACAATATTTATTCACGTGAAACTCAGTTTTTGCCTTAACAATTTATTATTCAGCCGTGTAATACACAGTACCTGCTATCATACCTCAACAATTATTCATATCAAATGGCTATGACAAGTTTTTTGACTATTAGCGACCTCAAGTACGGGGAGTGTTACACAAATGGGAGAGACCTGAATTAGCTTTCAAAAACAAAAATTTTGAAAAAAAAATCAGAATTGCTATATATTGAAATGAATATACATCTGTCGTCTTTAAAAATAAGTGTACACAACCCCGTGATTTTTCACGGGTGTTACACTATTAGTCATAATATTACATTGAGCGCAATTTTCAGTGTTCAACATACAATGGGGAATTTTGAGCGGATTTTTTTAAAATTGTTAATATTTTATTATATAAGGGATTATTTGTGAAGAGTATTTTAATAAGAGACTTGATATATCACGCCTTTTCTTTTACTTGTTACGCCCCTTATTTTTCAATTTATTCCAAATTTGCCCTTATATTTTGATTAACTTTAGTAAAATAACTGTTTTGTTTTATATATCGTTAAGTGTTTTTTAGAAGATTTTTATAATAATTGTTTTTTTGTGTGACGGTTTATATTATGCGGTATATCATTATTGTTTTGTTTGGTCCGGCGATTTGTATTATATCGTTTAAAGGGTCTTTAGCCCTACTTGTGAATTTTCCATGGCGCTCATACTTGACAATGTTAAACGAAGGATAGTGTTTCAGTTCATTTGACCGATCAAATCAAATGCGTCTTCAAATGAATTAAACACATTTTCGAAGACAAAATAATTGTTATAGTCTTCAACGCTTCCAACAAGGGCTTCAAGCGATTCCTAAAAATGACACTTATGGGAACTATGATTATTACTATTAATTTATTTTAAAAAACAAAAACAAAAAACACATGAAATGGTACCGGCGTGTGAATTAAACGGCACCACCATGGTACTGGCGTGTCAATTACACGGCACCACCAAGCACCACCATGGTACTGGCGTGTGAATTACACGGCACCACCAGGGCACCACCATGGTACTGGCGTGTGAATTACACGGCGCCACCAGGACACCACCATAGTACTGGCGTGTGAATTACACGGCACCACCATGACACTATAAGACAATAGGTTGATGAGATTGAAAGGATATTTTATTCACATTGTGTACATGTATTTATAGTAGAGCATTATAACCTAAGTAGGAAAGGGATTTTGTACATAAGGCATGATTGAGTGGAAGGCTAAGGTTAGCAACTTGAAAATTACCTGTGTTAACAATTTGCAATCCGGAGCCATCGCCAATTAGGAGTTCGTCGAGGCCGGAGTATGGTGAGTGAAGGCTAAGGTGTCAAGGTCATGGGTCACGTGGTGACTCGCACCATTGTCCAGGAGGTAGTTGTTATTGAGGGTCGAGTAGTCGGGGTTGATGGCGGCAGCGTGGGCTTGGTGCTGCTGGTTGTAGTGGTTTTGGGGTGGGGCCGGGAAGTTGATATTCGGGAAAAGTTTGCGAAATTGAGGACAATTCGCGATAACATGGCCCGTTTCACGGCACCATTGGCACCGTCCCTTGAACAGACGTGGGTTTGATTGGTTGGTGTTAGAGGCAGTGACTTGATTTTGAGAGTGGTAGCTATTATTGGAGCTATTATTGTGACGGTTATAGTTGTTTTTGAAAGAAGCATTGGCAGAGGGTTGGTAGTGGTTGTGTGAGGGGTGTTGTTGTAATATCAGTTCTTATTGTAAAAAAAATTCGTGTAGCGCTTCGAACGTAATAGGTGTGTCACGAGCGCGCACTTGGTTTATGACAGATTTATAAAGGTCATAATCGAGGTCGTTGGGGACTCTCGAAATTATGTCTTCTGGGTTAAGTATTTGGCCCATAAGGGCAAGTTGGTCGACACAAGCTTTGAGCGAGTGTATGTATTCGGTGATAGATTGGTTTGTGGTTTTAGTAATTGAGTCGAATCGGGTTTCGATTTGTTGTATATGGATTCGCGAAGGGTTGGCGTAAGTTTGGGCCAAGATGTCCCAAGCTTCTTTTGCCGATTTCGCTCGCACGATTAGGGCTTGAAGAGCGGATGTTATAGTGCCCATAAGGGCACCAAGGATTAGGCCGTCTTGCTTCAACCACGACATGTATGCCGGGTTGGGGGTTTCATGGTTGTCGGGTCCGGGAATGGTGGCGGCAGGGGTGGGTTGGTTCCATCGACAAAGCCTAGAAGGCTTAGGCCGAAAAGAATATTTGTGAGTTGGAATCTCCAACTCGTGTAGTTCATGGGTGTGAGCTTGATCACATTGTGGAGGTAAGAGGCGGTCAAAGGTTGTGCGGCCTCATGAGGGTTCGGGATGAGAGCATCGTTTTGTTGTTGGTTCATGGTGGAAGTCGGGGTGGGTAGGTGGTGTTTTGAGCGTTTGAATAGAGTTCGTTTTGGTTTGAGGAGGTTGGATTGATGTAGACTCGTTGATACCATATAAGACAATAGGTTGAATGAGATTGAAAGGATAGTTTATTCACATTGTGTACATATATTTATAGTAGAGCATTACAACCTAAGTAGGGAAGGGATTTTGTACATAAGGCATGATTGATGCTAAAGAGAAAATACTTTACAAATTTACAATGATTATTATCTTGTTGCTTATTTTGTTTTTATTTGATGCTTGAGAGATTTGATTGTGTAGATATGATCTTTTGTAGGTTGTTGGACTGTTGTGGGCTTGTAGCATTGTTAACAGACACCACCATGGTACTGGCGTGTGAATTACACGACATCACCATGGTATTGGCGCAGGAATTATACGTCTCTCCCTTACGTCATGTTTTTTACTCTATGATCGACGTCCTCTTTAAGAAACTTGTAAAAACCGCTTAACGACATTGTCATTATAAAAAAGCAAGAAATTTACCTCTTCCGTCGCTTTTGATTGTGAATGTTCATGGAGGCCATGGAAACCTATTTCTCCCGATGTAGCCCCGTTCCACAACCACCTTATGACCTCAACGATCCACATGGAAAGGGTGGTGGTAGTGGAGCCAGCCTGAGATTTGTAGCTTAGTTAGTTTGTCCTTAACTTGTAGTTGGATAATTTTTAGTTACTTTAGCTTGTAGTTGGATAATGTTCTCATTTTTAAATAAATGAGAAATTGGTGTTTTAAATGGTGCGGTTCGCGCAAATTGGTTGGAACACATCATTAGATGCGAGGGTAAAAAAGTACACATCTTTTGGAAATCATTACCTAATATTAGTAAATAGTAATCGTCTCAAAAACTCATTTACGATTAAACAATATTAAAATTTACAAAATATTAATTTGAGAGGTCTAGGGGCAAATTTGGAATAAATTGAAAAATAGAGGGCGTAAAAAGTAAATTAGGGAGCGTGATATAATAATTTTGTTTAATAAAGCTATATAAAAAAAACTTTGATTGAAAGTCTATGACTATGCGTAACTCGAGTATTATTATATAAGAGGAAATGTAAATTACCGAAAATTTAATGAAGATATCGTCTTCTCTATAGATTTGGCGTTCCGCTCCATGCCTCCATTAAAACAAAGGTCCAACACAAGCCGAATCCAAACAATTATTTTTAAAATCTTTCTTAGAGCACCTACAATGGACTCTTCATCCATTTTCATGAACTTGATAAAAAAGAGAAATGGGTAATGTGGACAAAATAGAGGAAAAAGTAGGTGGGAAAATGGTGAAAATTTTCACGTGGGTGAAAATGGGTGAGGATTGAGGATGAACAAAAACCGCAAAAAAGGAAACACCATCAATTCATTTGTGCAGCTTTTGTAATCTTTTAATAATAAATTAATGCTAGAATTGAAAATAACGCACCATCAATTCATTTGGAATCCAACGGTCGTTGGAGCAAGTGTCCTCCATAATATTGCATGTACAAAATAAATCTCATTAAGGGAATACATTTGGGATATTCACTAGCAATGTTAGTCAGCTGATCAACGTATATCGGTAACGGTTAAGTGTATGTTATATATTTATTAGTTATGATATCTATATAATCTATATAATAACATAAAAAGGCTAGATTGAGTAGCTACTAGAATGACACGTGGCGGAATAATACAATAACATGGTGGACTAAAAGTTAATACAATTACATGGTGTACTAAAAATTTGTAAAAACAACAAAATAAAATAGAACACGAAAAGACAAAGTAATGGTGAGTTAATAATCTTAAGATTCATCTTCTTTAAACAATCATGCATCTCCCTAGCTAACATTATTTCATCTCATAATCACGATATTTAAACCTCTTTAATGCAAAAATTTTCATATCTATATAATAATATAAATAGGCTAGGTTGAGTAGCTACTAGAATGACACGTGACGGAATAATACAATTACATGTTGGACGAAAAATTAATAAAATTACATGGTGTACTAAAAAATTATAAAATAAAAATAGAACACTAAAAGACAAAGTAGTGGTGAGTTAATCCCCATATTATTCAAACATTCATCTCCATAGTTAACATTATTTCATCCCATAATCACAATATTTATGCCGTTTTAATGCAAAACTTTTCATATTTTTAAATTATGAAAATTTTATTCTTATGTAAACATTCATCTCCTAACATTATTATTCCACCTCATAGTACAAAACTTTTCATATTTTGCAATTATGAAATTTCAACTAATTTTTTGTATAAAAGGAGATAAGTTGATTAGACATTTCTAATAAAAAAATCGTTGAGTTGCAGTCGCCAAATACCCCCTTTCAGTCACCAATTTGGCAACTCCCTTTGTTCAGTCGCCAAAATTAGTATCTTCAGTCGCCAAAAAAACGCAATATCAGATCAAAAACTCTCCTCCCTTCCCTATTCACGTATTAACACTAATACAAAAACACAAAAACTCGACAAAGCCAAACCCTTTTCCGTCACCACCCACTACTTGCACCTCCACCACCACCACCGACCACCAGCAGCAGCCACCACCACGGTCACCGGCCACCACCACCAACAACTTCCCTCTTCTTTTTCTCCTTTACTCAATTGAAGGTTTGTGTTTTTTTAGTTTAATTTCAATTGTTAGTTTGATTTTTGTTTTGTAGATTTAGTGATGTAGTAGCCAATTAGGATCGTCTTAGTTTATTAGGTTGTAGTTAATTAAGTTATAGTAGCCAATTAGGATGTTAATTAGATAAATTGGGGGTTAGGGTTTATAAGAAATTGGGGGTTAGGGTTGATATGATTAATGTTGCTGTTTGCCTTATTAATGTTGTTATGCTTGTAATTGTTAGTTAATTATGTTAAATTATGGGTTAGGGTTTATAAAAATTGGGGATTTTTGATAACTTAGTGTGTAAAATTTGGGATTTTTGATAAATTAGTGTGTAAAATTGAGAATTTTTGATAAGTTGTAGTTAATTAAGTTGTATTATGTTGATTAAGACGATGTTGTTTGTCTTATTAATGATGTTATGCTTGTAATTGTTAATTAATTATGGCAAATTAGGGGTTATGATTTATAAAATATGGGGATTTTTGTCAAGTTGTTATTATCCTATAATTGAGGTTGTTGAAAATTATTTTGTTTATAAATTTTTGTTTAGATTAGAATGAAGAGATTGGAACGTTCATTGATGTATGATGGAAGGGTTGGTATTAAAAAGAAACGTCCTAATGCTAGGTTTATAGAGGGTGTTGCCGAATTTATTGAATTTGCTAAGCAACAAGATGAATATAACTTGGTAGAAAATAAACTTAGGTGTCCTTGTAACAAATGTAAAAACATGAAATACATATCTGTCATTGAGGTACAAGAACATCTCTATACAACGGGTTTTGTCCAAATTATTATAATGGGATTTCTCATGAGGAAATATATTCTCTAATTCTCGAACAACCTCACATCCAACAACTTGATGAGAACCCATATACATAGAGATATGATTGTTGATGCCTTGGAGTATAATGTTCTCAATAATGACGACCGTCGAGCTATGAATGAAGAACAACCTCCAAATCCCCAAGCAAATGCTTTTTTTGACATGTTAAAAGCTGCGGAACAACCTTTATACGAATGCAGCAGAATGTCATTATTACAAGTCGCCTCTAGGATAGTAACCTTGAAGTGTGAGCATAATATGTCATTTAATGTCGTTGATGGTATTGCTTCTTTGCTTGAGGATGCTATTCCCGAAGATAATGTCATGACTCGAAGTTTCTACAACACCTAACAAGTAGTTAAAGGTCTTCAGTTACCGCATCAAAAGATTGATGCATGTCCCGAAGGATGTATGCTCTTTTGGAAAGATGATGCATTACTTGACAAGTGCAAAAAATGTGAAAGTGATAGATTTCAGACAAGTGATGGAGATGTTGTTTTGAAAGCGAAAAAAGGCAACAAGAGTAATCGAAGGGGTCAAAAGTGTAATAAGAAACCAATAGCAGAAAACCAATTAATTTACCTTCCTTTTTCCCCAAGACTTCAAAGAATTTATTCTACCAAAAAAAATGCCGAACAAATGACATGGCACAAAGAAAATCCACGTACTCCGGGTAAGATGTGTCATCCAAGTGACGAGGAAGAATGGAAACGATTTGATCAGATCTATCCTGAATTTGCCGAGGAACCCCGGAATGTGCGACTTGGCTTGTGTACGGATGGATTTAGCCCTTTTACCCAATTTGGTAAGAATTACTCTTGTTGGCCCGTAGTGGTCACACCATACAACTTACCGCCTTGGTTATGTATGAAAAGAGAATTTATTTTCTTGTCTCTCATTATTCCCGGGCCTAAAAATTCGAAAGGCCATTTGGATGTTTATTTACAACCATTAGTGGAAGAATTGAGACAATTGTGGGAAGTTGGGGTGGAAACATATGACGTTTCCAGAAAGCAAAATTTTGAACTTAGAGCTTCACTTTTATGGACAATAAAAGATTTTCCCGCATATGGTATGCTATCTGGTTGGTCTACTGCGGGACAAAAAGCATGTCCTCATTGCATGGGTGAAAGTAAAGCTTTTTGGCGGAATAATACAATAACATGGTGGACTAAAAGTTAATACAATTACATGGTGTACTAAAAATTTATAAAAACAACAAAATAAAATAGAACACGAAAAGACAAAGTAATGGTGAGTTAATAATCTTAAGATTCATCTTCTTTAAACAATCATGCATCTCCCTAGCTAACATTATTTCATCTCATAATCACGATATTTAAACCTCTTTAATGCAAAAATTTTCATATCTATATAATAATATAAATAGGCTAGGTTGAGTAGCTACTAGAATGACAGGTGACGGAATAATACAATTACATGTTGGACGAAAAATTAATAAAATTACATGGTGTACTAAAAAATTATAAAATAAAAATAGAACACTAAAAGACAAAGTAGTGGTGAGTTAATCTGTAATAAACCGAATATATATATATATATATTTTATTAATACTATAAAACTTTATTAATATTATAACGTATAATAATATACGACGAACATGTAGTATACCTTATACCAATAGGTCTTATTTCAGACGAGAAATAGTTAGTCTTAAATGAGACATTTCGTACTTTATACTCCATGTACCTCATTTACGAATTTATACAATTTAATATTTACCCTTATTATAAATGTAATGGATCAAGAGTACGTATTATGGTATAATAATAATGTGTTAAGATAAGTATAAAAAAAAACTTACCCATTAAGTAAACAAAAAGCAAATTCGTTTTGACTACTACAAATCTTACCTGATAAACCTTGTCCACCGACCTTAAAATGGCTATAAAAGCCATCTATGCGCTGACATTAGAAATCACAAAACAAAGAAAGAGAAAAGAAGAACAAAGGTTAAACGAACACTATATTAAATCATCCATATTTACCTACCTAATTAATAATAAGGTATGATTTCAGACCCTTCATCGATAAAAGTAATTATTTACCTTTAAATATAGTGAAATAAGGACTTAGAAATAAGCGGTTATTATTAATTTTATTGTTAATTTCGTCATGAGTTTGTTATACCGTCTCATGTTATATTTTCGTTCGTTATAATATAATATTAATCACGTCTTTCTTTTTATAATCATGATATATACATTACGTAAAGAAAGGATTTGAATGTGTGATTACATATTTTTCCTTATAATGTATAATTGGCCAATTGTAGCATTCGGGATACTATTACAGAAAGAGATGACATTACAAATTTTAACCTATGTACATGGAAGGGGGCACGGCCTCATAAGAACTAAGGTTCTGGTTATTACTGACGAAAGTGTCAGGGGTTTACACAGGTCTAAGATCTGGGATCCTGTGTACATAGATGAGGGCGCAGCCCAGGGGAGTTTTTACTCCGTAATGTGTCTCATTTCAGTAATGGTAAACCGGTATCCAATATCTTGCATGTTATGATAAAATGACAGGGTATCCCCATTGACAATGGACTGGTACGGGTAATAATTAAATAAGAATTATTTAATTAGGACCATTGAAGGTAACTGAGATCATATTCAGTCAGTGTTGACTGATTTTGTTTATTCAAATTATTTTCAGGTTTCTGTGCTGGGGAACCGAGGGAGTGAGTTCATTATAAATTTAAAACTCAGGATATAATTAGTATGTAATATAAGAGTTGCTGAGTAGATCTTGTAGCCTTGTATTTCCAGTACAGGAAATACGGCGGTGACGCCTTGTAATAAATTAATTTTCAAGTTATATTTCTTTTATATATAAATAAATCGTACTCGTTATTTCATCCAATTTGATTTCATTTTAATATATTAATATTTATTTTATTACGGGCGTTACAAATTGGTATCAGAGCCTCTATACTAAAATTGAATGAGAGAGGGGTAAATTAGTAAGAAGGGTAGGTTGTAGAGTTTTACTATTTTTGTCTTCTTCCATTCATTTTAAATTTATGTGTGTAAGATTACTAATATGGTTAATATCTTTGTTTAGATATAATGGCAGTACCCCACCCGTACGATCTCATAATGACACGAGGTGAAACGGTTGCAGAACATGTGGACAATCTGAGAAATGCGTTAAGGAATCACAATGCTTTGTTTCCAGCATTCCGGACGACTGAACCGTACTTAGCATTTGCCCTTATCAAAACCTTGTCTGACATAGTTCCGTGGAAAGCTTTTAAGGAACGGTACTCAGATTTGATAGTAAATGGAGTCCCAAATCATTCCAAATACCTTCACAGAGGTGCATTTTATGATCGTTGGATACCAACATTTGAAGATCTAGCATGGGAACTTATCACTTTTGAGAGGGACCATGTGGTATATATCTCTGATGATGAAGGAGATGGTGAAAACAATCAGGGAAACGACAACCTAAACAATAACCCACCTGAGGAAGATGTTGGGCCAAATGATGGGAATAATGGAGGGAATAGTGATGTTAGTACCATAACCGAATGGGATAGAGATGACACTCCAACCAAGTGGTAATCAAATTCCTATAGATAGAAGGGGGGATAAACAGTGGCTTTGATATCCCTTGTTATAAGTGCTGAAGCAGGCAATAACGTAATGTACTAGATTAAAACTGATATAAGATAAGTATAGTCGGTTGTAGATATTAAGATGGCTAGACACCCAATTTTGAGTCTTGTGTTCTATATAGGGTTGCTCTAGTATTTTGCGGATATAAGATAAGACGGTGTTATATGTTTGTATGTATTATATGAGGTTTGTAAATATTTTGCGCTTGTTAATAAATAAAATCGCACTAAGTACCTAATCCATATGTATTTTATATTTTATAGGATGTCTTTTCTTAATAATATCGACGTCAACCAATCCGCTCATAATAATCAATCAGATGCAAGAAACTTCACTGCAATGGTGGCAGAAGCACTTAGAAATAATCTTCCTAATAATCAGGAAGAAAGTGTTAAATATTTTAAGAAAATGGCAAGTTATAATCCAAAGACTTACGATGGAAAACCAGACCCTGTAGAATTTGAGAAATGGGTAAGAGGATTGGATAAACTTTTCGATGCTATACAGTGCCCTGAAAAATGGAGAGTAGGTTTTGCTATCTATTATTTGGAAGGACAAGCTGATTTATGGTGGGAAACGGTTAAGGACAAAAGAGAGGAACCGGGATTTGGCTGGACTCAGTTTAAGGAACTTCTGAGATCAAAATTTTACCCTCCCTCACTTAGGAGACAAAAAGAGGAAGAGTTTAACAACTTGGAACAAGGATCAATGTCTGTTACTCTGTATGCCTCAAAGTTTATGGAATTATCTCGATTTGCCTCACACATGGGAGTTACAGAAGAATTAAGGATGAACCGTTTTGAAAGAGGGCTTAACTGGAATCTTCGAGATCGATTATCTACACACACTTGTTTAAATTATCAAGAAATGTATGATAAAGCTACTAATGCTGAGAGAATAATGAAAGAGAGAAATGATACACCATCTGGAGGAAAAAGGAAGTTTGAAAGAAATAATGTTGGCGGTGGAAATTCTTATAAACAACCAAACCTAGGTTTTGTAAGAAACCCTTTTAACCAATCACATGAAAGGAACCAAACACTCCTGTGTGCAAAGTGTGGTCGTAATAATCATGTTACCTCTCAGTGTAGATTTAATAACACCCGATGTTTTAAGTGTGGAAGCACAAACCATATCAAATATAATTGTCCAATGAATCAGACGACTATCCCAGGGGGGATCCCTAGAAGGCTGGACTCCACTGCATCTACATCTGCCCCACAAGTATTGGCACCTCAGCCTAGAACACAAAAACCAACTCGGGGGCGAGTGTTTGTGATGAACTCCCAGGAGAAGGAGACTTCAGAAGATGTGGTTACGGGTAACATTTTTCTTAACTTTAATCCTGTTAATGTCTTATTTGATACGGGGGCATCTAATTCGTTTATATCTCGATCTTTGAGTGAAAAGTTGAAATTGACCCCACAAAGTCAAAAGTTAACACTTTCAGTTGGATTACCTAATGGGGAAAACATTTTATGCCCAATTTGGTTTAAGGATTGTCTTTTGACCATAGATACAAATTGTTTCCTAACCGATCTTGTCCAATTTGATTTACAAGATTTTGACCTAATATTAGGAATGGATTGGCTTAGTAAGAATCATGTGATGGTAAATTGTCATGAGAAATCATTAACGATTACAAAACCTAACGGGAATGAGATACTATTTCAGAACCACAAACCCTACGAAAATAGGATTATATCCTTTTTAAAAGCCCTGAAATTTGTACGACAAGGATGTAAGGCTTACTTATGTGATGTATGTAGCAGTTTAGAGACATACCCAAATATAACCAGTATCCCCGTAGTCAATGAATTTCCAGATGTTTTTCCTGAAGAAATCCCAGGAATGCCGCCATATAGGGAAGTAGATTTCACCATTGAACTGATACCAGGAAGTGCACCCGTCTCCAAATCCCCTTATCGTATGGCACCTGCTGAATTAAAGGAATTGAAAACCCAACTAGATGAACTGTTAGAGAAAGGGTACATAAAACCCAGTACTTCGCCTTGGGGAGCGCCAGTGCTTTTTGTTAAAAAGAAAGATGGAAGTTTGCGCTTGTGCATAGATTATCGAGAGCTTAATAAGGTCACTATAAAGAATAAGTATCCTATACCTCGAATAGATGACCTATTTGATCAATTGCAAGGATGTGCTATTTACTCGAAAATAGATCTTCGCTCTGGATATCATCAATTAAGGATAAAAACAGACGACATTCCTAAAACAGCTTTCAGAACCCGTTATGGACATTATGAGTTTGTGGTCATGCCTTTTGGACTTACTAATGCTCCTGCAGTTTTTATGGACCTTATGAATAGAATATTCAGGCCTTATTTGGATAGGTTCGTCATTATTTTCATTGATGACATTTTAATATATTCTAAGGATGAGAAGGAACATTTTCACCACTTACGGGTAGTGTTAGAAACCTTAAGGAAAAACCAGTTGTATGCTAAATTTAAGAAATGTGCGTTTTGGTTAAAAGAAATAAGTTTCTTAGGCCATGTTGTCTCAGAAAAAGGAGTACAGGTTGACCCTCAAAAGATTGAGGCGATCACCCAATGGCCAGCACTCAAGAATGTTGCTGAAGTACGTAGCTTTTTGGGATTAGCAGGATACTATCGTCGTTTTGTGAAAGATTTTTCTAAAATAACCCAACCACTTACAAATCTTATCAGAAAAAGTACCAAGTTTTTATGGGATAAAAAGTGTGAGGAAGCATTTTACGAACTGAAAAATAGGCTCACGTCTGCCCCTATTCTTACACAACCAAATGGCATCGATGGATTAGAAGTATACAGCGACGCCTCAAAACTAGGGTTAGGTTGTGTATTAATGCAGAATGGAAAGGTACTTGCCTATGCTTCTAGACAGTTGAAAGCACATGAGCAAAATTATCCCACTCATGATTTAGAGCTTGCTGCGGTGGTTTTTGCTTTGAAAATTTGGAGACATTATCTCTACGGAATTTCATGTCGGATATATACTGATCATAAGAGCTTGAAATACCTTTTTACCCAAAAAGAGATAAATATGAGACAACGTAGATGGCTTGAATTTATCAAAGATTATGATTTAGATATTCAATATCATCCAGGGAAAGCTAATGTGGTAGCTGATGCACTTAGTCGGAAACCTTTTTCCATCCTAAACATGCTTACGGTAAAAGAACCTCGTATCCAGCAAGACATGAAAATACTGGATATAGAAATGGTTGTTGGTGGTCTAAGTGGTTATATGGCAACCTTAGAAATAAGACCAACCTTGAAAGATGAAATAAAAACAGCCCAAGGAACAGATCCCCAAATTGAGAAAATTCGAAAAGACTTACAAAAAGGAAAAGCACCAGGTTTTGTAATTCAAGAAGATGGGTCGCTTTGGTTTCAAAATCGCATTTGTGTACCAAATTCAGAAAGTATTAAGGAAAAGATTTTGAATGAAGCACATAAGTCACGATACTCGATACATCCCGGGGGAAACAAGATGTACAAGGATGTTCGACATACATTTTGGTGGAGCAATATGAAGCAAGAAATAGCAGATTTTGTTTCAAAATGTGTGACATGTCAACAAGTAAAAATAGAGCATCAAAGACCCGGAGGACTTTTACAACCCCTAGATATTCCTACTTGGAAATGGGAATCAATTGCGATGGATTTTGTGACAGGATTACCCGTAACATTCCAAGGAATGAATGAAATATGGGTAGTAGTAGATAAACTAACTAAGTGTGCTCACTTTTTAGCCACGAAGACTTCTTGGAACTCAGAACAATTAGCTAAGAAATACATAAAAGAAATAGTGAGATTACATGGGGTTCCCACAACCATTGTATCAGACAGAGATACAAATTTCTTAGCTAGATTCTGGAAAAGTTTTCAAACCGCAATGGGATCTAAGCTTAACTTTAGTACTGCCTTCCACCCCCAGACAGATGGTCAGACTGAGCGAACCATCCAAACCTTGGAAGATTTATTAAGATCATGTGTTTTAGATTTTCAAGGATCATGGGAGCAACATTTACCCTTAATAGAATTTTCTTACAATAACAGTTATCATGCTAGTATTGGTATGGCTCCATATGAAGCTCTTTATGGACAAAGGTGTAGAACACCATTATGTTGGAGTGATATCGATGAATCCAAAATAATTGGACCAGATCTGATACAAG
The DNA here is from genome assembly GCA_029255685.2 of Silene conica. Lineage (NCBI taxonomy): Eukaryota > Viridiplantae > Streptophyta > Magnoliopsida > Caryophyllales > Caryophyllaceae > Silene > Silene conica. The sequence goes on along the minus strand of CM055318.2, from coordinate 73,067,794 downwards.
AAACAACAGATAAAGTAAGAATCATACAAGAGAATATGAGAGCCACACAAAGTCGTCAAAAGAGCTATGCTGACCTTAAAAGACGACCATTAGAATTTCAAAAGGGCGATTTTGTATTTCTCAAGGTATCACCTACTAAAGGAGTAGTACGTTTTGGGAAACAACGAAAATTAAGTCCTAGATACATAGGGCCTTTTGAAATAAATGAAAGAGTTGGGAATGTGGCATATCGACTTCATCTTCCGATAGAATTGTCAAGGATACATGACGTTTTCCATGTTTCACTATTAAGGAAGTATGTCTCTGATCCAAGTCATATTATTAACATACCACCTTTACAAGTTAGGGAAGATCTTACCTATGAGGAGTTACCAATTCGAATTTTAGATCGAAAGGCGAAAATTCTTCGTAATAAAACTATTCCATTGGTGAAAGTTTTATGGTCTCGCCATGATATGTCACAAGCAACATGGGAAACCGAGCTGGAAATGAAAAACAAGTACCCTCATTTGTTCTAAAACAAGGTAATTCAAGTTTCGGGACGAAACTTATTTTAAGGAGGGTAGGATGTAATAAACCGAATATATATATATATATTTTATTAATACTATAAAACTTTATTAATATTATAACGTATAATAATATACGACGAACATGTAGTATACCTTATACCAATAGGTCTTATTTCAGACGAGAAATAGTTAGTCTTAAATGAGACATTTCGTACTTTATACTCCATGTACCTCATTTACGAATTTATACAATTTAATATTTACCCTTATTATAAATGTAATGGATCAAGAGTACGTATTATGGTATAATAATAATGTGTTAAGATAAGTATAAAAAAAAAATTACCCATTAAGTAAACAAAAAGCAAATTCGTTTTGACTACTACAAATCTTACCTGATAAACCTTGTCCACCGACCTTAAAATGGCTATAAAAGCCATCTATGCGCTGACATTAGAAATCACAAAACAAAGAAAGAGAAAAGAAGAACAAAGGTTAAACGAACACTATATTAAATCATCCATATTTACCTACCTAATTAATAATAAGGTATGATTTCAGACCCTTCATCGATAAAAGTAATTATTTACCTTTAAATATAGTGAAATAAGGACTTAGAAATAAGCGGTTATTATTAATTTTATTGTTAATTTCGTCATGAGTTTGTTATACCGTCTCATGTTATATTTTCGTTCGTTATAATATAATATTAATCACGTCTTTCTTTTTATAATCATGATATATACATTACGTAAAGAAAGGATTTGAATGTGTGATTACATATTTTTCCTTATAATGTATAATTGGCCAATTGTAGCATTCGGGATACTATTACAGAAAGAGATGACATTACAAATTTTAACCTATGTACATGGAAGGGGGCACGGCCTCATAAGAACTAAGGTTCTGGTTATTACTGACGAAAGTGTCAGGGGTTTACACAGGTCTAAGATCTGGGATCCTGTGTACATAGATGAGGGCGCAGCCCAGGGGAGTTTTTACTCCGTAATGTGTCTCATTTCAGTAATGGTAAACCGGTATCCAATATCTTGCATGTTATGATAAAATGACAGGGTATCCCCATTGACAATGGACTGGTACGGGTAATAATTAAATAAGAATTATTTAATTAGGACCATTGAAGGTAACTGAGATCATATTCAGTCAGTGTTGACTGATTTTGTTTATTCAAATTATTTTCAGGTTTCTGTGCTGGGGAACCGAGGGAGTGAGTTCATTATAAATTTAAAACTCAGGATATAATTAGTATGTAATATAAGAGTTGCTGAGTAGATCTTGTAGCCTTGTATTTCCAGTACAGGAAATACGGCGGTGACGCCTTGTAATAAATTAATTTTCAAGTTATATTTCTTTTATATATAAATAAATCGTACTCGTTATTTCATCCAATTTGATTTCATTTTAATATATTAATATTTATTTTATTACGGGCGTTACATAATCCCCATATTATTCAAACATTCATCTCCATAGTTAACATTATTCCATCCCATAATCACAATATTTATGCCGTTTTAATGCAAAACTTTTCATATTTTTAAATTATGAAAATTTTATTCTTATGTAAACATTCATCTCCTAACATTATTATTCCACCTCATAGTACAAAACTTTTCATATTTTGCAATTATGAAATTTCAACTAATTTTTTGTATAAAAGGAGATAAGTTGATTAGACATTTCTAATAAAAAAATCGTTGAGTTGCAGTCGCCAAATACCCCCTTTCAGTCGCCAATTTGGCGACTCCCTTTGTTCAGTCGCCAAAATTAGTATCTTCAGTCGCCAAAAAAACGCAATATCAGATCAAAAACTCTCCTCCCTTCCCTATTCACGTATTAACACTAATACAAAAACACAAAAACTCGACAAAGCCAAACCCTTTTCCGTCACCACCCACTACTTGCACCTCCACCACCACCACCGACCACCAGCAGCAGCCACCACCACGGTCACCGGCCACCACCACCAACAACTTCCCTCTTCTTTTTCTCCTTTACTCAATTGAAGGTTTGTGTTTTTTTAGTTTAATTTCAATTGTTAGTTTGATTTTTGTTTTGTAGATTTAGTGATGTAGTAGCCAATTAGGATCGTCTTAGTTTATTAGGTTGTAGTTAATTAAGTTATAGTAGCCAATTAGGATGTTAATTAGATAAATTGGGGGTTAGGGTTTATAAGAAATTGGGGGTTAGGGTTGATATGATTAATGTTGCTGTTTGCCTTATTAATGTTGTTATGCTTGTAATTGTTAGTTAATTATGTTAAATTATGGGTTAGGGTTTATAAAAATTGGGGATTTTTGATAACTTAGTGTGTAAAATTTGGGATTTTTGATAAATTAGTGTGTAAAATTGAGAATTTTTGATAAGTTGTAGTTAATTAAGTTGTATTATGTTGATTAAGACGATGTTGTTTGTCTTATTAATGATGTTATGCTTGTAATTGTTAATTAATTATGGCAAATTAGGGGTTATGATTTATAAAATATGGGGATTTTTGTCAAGTTGTTATTATCCTATAATTGAGGTTGTTGAAAATTATTTTGTTTATAAATTTTTGTTTAGATTAGAATGAAGAGATTGGAACGTTCATTGATGTATGATGGAAGGGTTGGTATTAAAAAGAAACGTCCTAATGCTAGGTTTATAGAGGGTGTTGCCGAATTTATTGAATTTGCTAAGCAACAAGATGAATATAACTTGGTAGAAAATAAACTTAGGTGTCCTTGTAACAAATGTAAAAACATGAAATACATATCTGTCATTGAGGTACAAGAACATCTCTATACAACGGGTTTTGTCCAAATTATTATAATGGGATTTCTCATGAGGAAATATATTCTCTAATTCTCGAACAACCTCACATCCAACAACTTGATGAGAACCCATATACATAGAGATATGATTGTTGATGCCTTGGAGTATAATGTTCTCAATAATGACGACCGTCGAGCTATGAATGAAGAACAACCTCCAAATCCCCAAGCAAATGCTTTTTTTGACATGTTAAAAGCTGCGGAACAACCTTTATACGAATGCAGCAGAATGTCATTATTACAAGTCGCCTCTAGGATAGTAACCTTGAAGTGTGAGCATAATATGTCATTTAATGTCGTTGATGGTATTGCTTCTTTGCTTGAGGATGCTATTCCCGAAGATAATGTCATGACTCGAAGTTTCTACAACACCTAACAAGTAGTTAAAGGTCTTCAGTTACCGCATCAAAAGATTGATGCATGTCCCGAAGGATGTATGCTCTTTTGGAAAGATGATGCATTACTTGACAAGTGCAAAAAATGTGAAAGTGATAGATTTCAGACAAGTGATGGAGATGTTGTTTTGAAAGCGAAAAAAGGCAACAAGAGTAATCGAAGGGGTCAAAAGTGTAATAAGAAACCAATAGCAGAAAACCAATTAATTTACCTTCCTTTTTCCCCAAGACTTCAAAGAATTTATTCTACCAAAAAAAATGCCGAACAAATGACATGGCACAAAGAAAATCCACGTACTCCGGGTAAGATGTGTCATCCAAGTGACGAGGAAGAATGGAAACGATTTGATCAGATCTATCCTGAATTTGCCGAGGAACCCCGGAATGTGCGACTTGGCTTGTGTACGGATGGATTTAGCCCTTTTACCCAATTTGGTAAGAATTACTCTTGTTGGCCCGTAGTGGTCACACCATACAACTTACCGCCTTGGTTATGTATGAAAAGAGAATTTATTTTCTTGTCTCTCATTATTCCCGGGCCTAAAAATTCGAAAGGCCATTTGGATGTTTATTTACAACCATTAGTGGAAGAATTGAGACAATTGTGGGAAGTTGGGGTGGAAACATATGACGTTTCCAGAAAGCAAAATTTTGAACTTAGAGCTTCACTTTTATGGACAATAAAAGATTTTCCCGCATATGGTATGCTATCTGGTTGGTCTACTGCGGGACAAAAAGCATGTCCTCATTGCATGGGTGAAAGTAAAGCTTTTTGGCTTCCAAATTGCAAGAAAATGAGTTGGTTTGATTGTCACAAATGCTTCTTACCAGAAAATAATCTTCTTAGGAGCAATAAAAAAGCTTTAAAAAAAGGTAAACAAGTACTTGATGATGCTCCGGTTCATCTTCCGGGTGATGCGGTGTGGGAGTTGGTACGTGATTTGCCATCTTCTATTGATGGTACCGAAGAAGAGTTTAAAGAGCTGAAAAAGAAGAAGAAGAATGGTTGGTATAAAAGAAGCATTTTTTGGGACCTTTCATATTGGAAAACTATGTTAATCAGACACAATTTGGATGTAATGCACATAGAGAATAACTTTTTTGAGCAACTCATTGACATGATCATGGATGTTGAAGGCGAAACATGTGATACTGTTGCTTCTAGAAAAGACATGAAGACATTTTGTGATTGTCCCAAATTACACATTCGCAAAGATGGATCCAAGCCAAAAGCCATTTACACTCCTTGACAGAACTCAAAAGAAGGTATTATGTGAGTGGTTAAGGAATTTGAAGTTTCCTGATGGATATGCTTCAGATTTTCGTCGATGTGTTGATCTCAAGAAGCTCAAGTTACAAGGCTTGAAAAGTCATGATTGTCATGTATTCATGGAGCGACTATTACCCGTTGCTTTGAAACATCTCCTCCCAACTACTGTGTGGAATGCAATTGTTGAGATTAGTCCAAGATTTATGTTCCTCCTCAATATTTGTTGATGACATGATTCATCTCAAAGATCAAATACAATAAATACTATGTATGCTTGAGATGGTCTTTCCCCCTTCATTTTTCAACTCTATGGAGCATTTACCGGTCCATTTGCCCTACGAAGCCAAAGTTGGAGGACTCGTTCAATATAGATGGATGTATCCATTTGAAAGGTAATAATAGAAAGAGTCCTAACTATATTTAGAATATTAAATTACAAATCTATATTATTATTAAACATTGATCTAATAAATGTGTAGGTTTCTTAATCATGTGAAAACAAAGATTGGTAACAAAGCTAAGGTAGAAGGTTCTATATATAATGCCTATTTAACAGAAGAGATCGCAAATTTTTGTTCTCTCTACTTTGAAAAGCATATGGAGACCAAAGCAAGAAACTTGAATGTTGATAAAGCAGATGAAGTTGATTCAAGTTTACCCGAGTTTTTTCAAACTTAAGATGATGAAGGTTGTTCATCAAAAGGTGGAACGAGATATTTGGACGACAAGGAATACAATCGTTCTCACTTATACGTTCTTTCAAATTGTGAGATCTTAGAGTCATATGAAGCAAAATTCGTGACTGATTTCAGTAAGGAACATCCTAGTGTGAGTAAGGATGATGTTTGGGACAAACATGAAGATAAGTTTCCAAAATGGTTTCAGAACCACGTCATTGAGTTCAATATCCAAGATGATTTGATAAGGAGTTTGACCTTCGGTCCTTCACGCTTGGTTAAGACGTGGAACCGATATTCAGTTAATGGATTTACTTTCCACACATTCGACCACATTAAGGGTAAGGCTAGATGCAATTATGGTGTTACTATTTCTTCTATTGATAACCATGAGTATTATGGCATTGTAGAGGACATCTTTGAGATGTCTTATAATGGTCGTGATCGTGCTTATAAAACTACCTTATTCAAGATTGAATGGAAGGATAATTTCCCGGCTGGAATGAGAGTACATGAATGTTATAAGCTTGTGGAAGTGAATAGTACCCGAAAATACTCTAAGTATGATCCATTTATACTTGCTTGCACATCAGGCTCAACAAGTGTATTTCGATTCCTATCCAAGCACGACAAATGATAGAAATAGTAAGGCATGGTGAACAGTCATGAAGACAAAGGCACGATCACAAATTGATACCACCTTTTTTCAAGAAGAAATAGTATCAAATGGGACAATTTTGTCTCCAACAGACGAAATCATTGACCAAAATGAGAATGAACAGTTTGAAGAGTTGGAAGAGGAGGAGAATGTTAGACTAATAATGAGTTGGAAGAATGATAGGAGGAATTAGATGAAGTGAGAGTTGTTGATGAGGATGAGGATGAGGATGAGGATGAGGATAATGAGGATGATGTTGATCAAGAGGATGATGAAGATGATGATTAATTTGGTATAGTAGTGCAAATTTGTCACGTTATTGTTTATATTTGTATTAAACATGTATTTTATGTTTGATTTATACGTACTAATAACTTCATTTATGTGATTTATATTGTAGATGGCAGGAGGTCGAGGTGGTAGAGGAAGACAGCGAGGCGGTCACAGTTGTCAGCAGAGTCAGACCTCCGTGCATGAGGAGGAGGATTTGGTTCTGAGCGATTCTGAGGAGGACACGCGTGTACAGATTCAGTACACACAGGACCGCAAGAAGATACTTGATCCAGCGGGATTTTGGTAAGTGTTATTAAATTTTTTATTATATTGTAATTATTCATTTTATTAGTATAAATGCCTAGTTATAAGGAACAATTTATATATCTTTCAGGTTTACACATCAGACTGCTGTTCGAGGAGTAACTAATAGCACGAAGACATCTTTGTTAGGTCCTGTGCCACTTAATTGGTCTGAAGCTAGTGTAACTCAAAGAAAAGCATGGTTTAATAACTTTCGGGTAATCAAAATCTTTTTATTATTAATTACTTATTTTACTAACTGTTGTTTTTTAACTAATACTTAATGTTATTTTTTTTTAGCAAATTTTTTTGGGCGCCTGAATTAGAGCCTCTTGTCCGTCAGAGGTACCACGATGTTGGTTCCTTTAGATACAAAGACTTTATCTATAAGATAGCTAAAAGGGGAAAGGCCCCACATCTTCAAGGTATATATATACAATTAGCTTTATTTGTCACTGGTATTGATTAAAGGATGAACACCTTACTAATAACATAATTTATCATTGTAGGTGAGGCGTTTGAGGGTCTTATGAAGCGGCGTGAAACTCCTGAGTTTCAAGTCAAATCGGCGCAGAAGGCCAAGAACAAAAGGGGAGGGAAGAAGGATGGAATGCCCGAGCTTACCCATCATGCCGGTTCACGGTCATTTTTGGAAGTACTTTTTGGTGTAAGTTTTCATATTAATACTTATTTATTTAGTTTATTTGAATATTGGTAATAATGTCATTAATATTCATTGAATTTTGTTCGTGTAGATCAAGAAGAAGAAGAAGCAGCAAGCTGATCAGTCAGCTGACCAGCCAGTTGATCCTCTTGCGACGGCCCCAGAACTATTCATTGGCACACATTACAGGGTGAACGCTAAAAATGAAAGAATTCGGATTAAGCCAAAAGACAAAGCCTTATATGTAAGATGGTTTTTTCCACTTATGATAGTTTTGAATTGTTAACTAATGATAGTTTTGTTAATTAATGATGATAGTTTTTTTGTTAACTAATGAGAGTTTTATGTTAACTAACGTAGGAAGCATACGAGGCTGAAAAAGAGGCACATCCCAAAAAACCAGATAATGAGATTTGGTTTGATTTGGTCAAGGGATACAAGGAGGGAAATGTCTATGGCACCGGAAAGGCTCATGCTGTCTTCTTCAAACAACCGACAAGAAGATCTTCATATGAGCCCGCTCTTGTGAGTCAACTACAGACTCAACTTGCTGATGAAAGAAGGGTGAATTCAGAACGAGACGGAGAGTTTCGGTTAATGAAGGAGCGCATGAAGGCCATGGAAACCTATTTCTCCCAATGTAGCCCCGTTCCACAACCACCTTATGACCCCAACGATCCACATGGAAAGGGTGGTGGTAGTGGAGCCAGCATGGGATTTGTAACTTAGTTAGTTTGTCCTTAACTTGTAGTTGGATAATTTTTAGTTACTTTAGCTTATAGTTGGATAATGTTCTCATTTTTAAATAAATGAGAAATTGGTGTTTTAAATGGTGCGGTTTGCGCAAATTGGTTGTAATTTTCTGTTTGCAGGGTGTCATTGCGAATTGGCATGATTAAATTGGAGAATGGGCACGATCAAAATGAAATTGACCATGAAAAACCCAGCCAATTTGGCGACTGAAATGATGCAAATGGCGACTGAAGACAGTCGCCAAAACTGAAAAAGTTTCTGCAAAAGCAGCCAATTTGGCGACTGAATAAGCAGTTTGACGACTGCAAATCAGTCGCCAAATTGGCGATTACCACCATTCAGTCGCCAAATTGGCGATTACCTGTTCAGTCGCCAAATCCCATAATTGGCGACTGAATGTACAGTCGCCAAATTTGGTGACTGAAATTAGTCGCCCATTTTTTTTTTGGCGACTAAGGCTTGCGACTGAACTTTGGCGACTGCTTTCGGTCACCAAATTGGATTTGGCGACTGACTGCAGTCGCCAAATTCAGTCGCCTGTTTTCTGCATTCTTATTAGAGCTGATCAAATGGCCCAGGCCCCAAAAGCCCGATCCAGCCCGGCCCTCTTTTTTCCGGGTTTGGGCTAAACTGGCGGCTCAAAAAAAGCCCGAAGCCCGATCCAAGCAGCCCATGGGAAAAATTGGGCTGGATTTGGGCTTGAGTTTCAACCCGTTTTATGGCCCGGCCAGGCCCCAACCTATTACTAATTACTTTAAATATCCCAAAAAGTTTGTATAGTTAATTAATTAATAATAATGTGTATTCAGTGAATGTATTGAAAGTTGGAAAGACTTGAAACGTAACAAGTTTCACAATCCACAAGTAATATGTTCATTGTTCCACCGTTCCTATTCCCAATTCCTATAATCCTATTCGGCTATTCCCATCTTCAATACTTCCCAGAAGGCAGAATCCCAATTCCCATCTTCAATCCCTAACCCCCAAAATTCCTCCATCTTTTTATATGTCTATTTTAACTCGATTTGTACTTCAACAATCGCTAATTCGCCATCTACAATTCGACATCTTCATCTTCATCTTCATATTCTTTTATTATTGCTGGATGATACGGTTACTCAAACTATACAATCGAAAGGTAGGTAAATCACTAAATTGTAAACAGACTAGAAGTTAGAACACGTAATTTCTCTTTGTTTCGAGAATTCGAGTTTTAATTCGACATTTTTTAAGTTAATTGTGATGTTTTGATCATTTGATGCTGAATTGGTAAGTTAATTTGGGTAAGTTAATTAATTTTGAATGTAATTTAACTTGGGTAAGTTAATTTAATTTTGAATGTAATTTAACTTGGGTAAGTTAATTTAATCTGGGTAAGTTAATTTTGCAGCCCTTCAATGACAACTCAAAAAGATAGTCCGATGATGGTTGATGTTGATGAAAATGATGACGAGTATTTGGGTGACGATGTTGGAATCAATACTGAAGATGTTGAAGGGGTGACACCAACACAAATTCAGCGTGAAAAACATACAAGATCGAAGGTATGGGATCATATGACTAAACTGTCCTCTGCTAATAAGGAAAACTTAAGAGCTAGGTGTAACTATTGTCGTAAAACATTTTCTGCGAGATCTGGCGGTGGTACCTCTCATATGGCCAGACATATTAACAAATGTTTGGCTCGTCGTAATACTGATATTAGAAATTTTTGTATTGGCTCTAAAGTTAGAACTGATGGAACACAAACTATAACTTTAAGAAACCATGATATTAATCCAAATGAGATTAGGAAGGCCATTTCCATGTTTATTGTTGCGGGTGCTCATCCATTTTCAATTGTTGAAGAACCTGGTTTTAAGGCTTCTTGTTTTTGTCCAAGTTATACGGTTATGAGTAGGCACACTTATAGGAGAGATTCCCTAAAATTGTATGAAGAAGAAAAAAAGGTTGTTGAATGTGACTTTTCTAAGGCACCGGGTCGAATTGCATTTACAACTGATAATTGGAGAAATGATAGTACTCAAGATGAATATATTTGTATAACTGCTCATTGGATCGATAGTGACTGGAAGTTACAAAACAGGATCATTAGATTTGGAGCTTTAACCCCTCCTTTTGATGGAATTAATATTGGTGATGATGTTTCTAGTTGCTTGAGCAAATGGAATGTGGCTGATAAAGTAGCTTCTTTTACACTAGACAATGCTTCTTACAACAACGTTATGATTTTGGAAATTAAAAGACAATTGCTTAGAAGTGGAAAAGAGCTTTTATTTGATGGTAATTTTTTTCAGATTAGGTGTTGTTGTCATATCATTAATCTTATTGTGCAAGCTGGTTTGAAGGTCATTGATAGTGTTGTTAATAAGCTTAGAGCACTTGTTACTCATTTCAAACATTCAATACCAAAGAAAAAAAAGTTCTATGAAGTTGCACAACAAATTTATCATTTGGATGGGAAAAAAAGACTTCGGGGTGATTGTTGTGTGAGATGGAATTCAACTTATTTGATGCTTGATCGTGCTCTTTACTTCAAGAGGGTTATTGATCATGTTATTGAGAAGGACAATGATCTTAAGAAATATATTCTAAGTGCTGAAGAGTGGGCTAAAGTGTCTAATATTCATGAGTTTTTGAAAACATTTTATGATGTTACTAATGATTTTTCAGCTTCTAAGACGCCTACATCCAACTTATATTTTAAGGGTGTATGGGAGATACAATGCTTGTTATTAGATGTGGCTAAAAGTCCGCATAATTATTTGGTCGATATGGTGAAGTCAATGGATAACAAATTCGACAAGTATTGGGATGAGTACAATGTATTGTTGTCTTGTGCTTGTGTTTTGGATCCTCGTTATAAACTTGCATTTGTTGAGTATTGTTTCACAAGTCTTTATGGTGATGCGGTACGAGCTAAGGAGAAGAGGGCTGAAGTGAAAGCTAGTTTGTGTAACTTACTTAAGGAGTATGACCGGTTTAATCAACAAAATGTCAATAGTAATGTGAATCATGTGAGTGTGAATCATAACCTTCCTGTTGTTAGAAATGGGAGGCTGGAAAATTTTGGTTCTAGGATGAATCAGAGAACAAGTGTAGAAGTTAATAAATCTGAACTATACATGTACTTGGAGGAAAAGAATTATGATTTTAATGTTGAACTTGATATATTGGATTTTTGGAATGGTGCGTCTAGTAAATATCCACAACTAGCTGCCATGGCTCGTGATATACTTTGTATTCCTATTTCCTCTGTTCCTTCGGAATCTGCCTTTAGTATGGGTAAAAAATTGATCAACCCATGGCGAGCTTCTCTTACATCATTCACCATCGAATCACTTGCTTGTTATGAGGATTGGGGTTACGTGCAAAGGACTTCTCTCTTCGTAAGTAATTTAATTATTTGTTACTTCTTTGTATAGATTTTCACATAATCCTTCTAATAGAGTTTTTATACTCGTGTTTCTTTGAAGGGCCATCGGTCTTTGCTCATATCCAAGATGATGACGACGACGACGATGAAGACGCTGAAATAAAATAAAAGTTGCTAATTTCTATCTGCCAAAGTCTGGACCTGCATACTTGTGATTAGCAAAATAGCAACTTTTCGTAGATTTTCAGATTTTCAGTTTGTTCAGATTTTCAGTCTGGAGTTCTCAGTTCAGGTAAGATAATATGATAACTTGTGATTTCTAAGTTTCTGTATTGTCCCAAGTTTTAAGTTTAGGCTCCTGTACTTTTGTTTCTGAATTCTGATACATGAATGGTATATGTTAATTGTAGGCACCTTCAATGGAAAGAAGAACAGTTCCAGAATCCAGAGTAGAGCAACCATTGCTGTCTGATAATAGCTCATTCTGAACTCTTAGGCTACCTACTGCAAACTCTTGAGTTAATAAAGCTGAAGCCTGGAAGTTTGTTTCCAAAAATTCTGAACTCCTACAAGCTATACGTCACATTTTGTTTCCAAAAAATTAAAGTCATGGAAATAGAGCTGCTTGCTAGTTGCTACGTACTTGCAGCATTTGTTTCAACTTTTCATGTAGTTTTAACTTTTAAGATACATTTTTTCATTTTAATGGTGCCAAGTCTTTCTTAGTTTTGGACTTATTGTTATCTTTTTACCGTGAAGTACTTGTTTTTGTGGACGAGAATTACTAAAACGCTGTTTCAAATCATTTTTATATTTTAAAGGCGTCACGAATCGTAAAGGCTAAAAAAACTCGATCTAGCCCGAAGGCTCGTTTGAGCCCGCAAGGGCTGGATTTGGGCTTTTAAAAAAGGTCCATTGATTTGGGCCGATCCAGCCCAGCCCCAATGCATGGGCTGTTTTAAACACGTAAGCCCGGCCCAAGCCTTATGAAACCCGGCCCATGATCAGCTCTAATTCTTATAGTGGATAATGTTTATTAATATTAAATTCGTTGTTAAATTACGAACCTTGTCTGTTATCGTGAGTAATTAAATATTTATAGAACACATTGGCGTCGTCGAGATTCATTTTTAATTAAACGGTAAAAAAATTTGACTTGATGGTTAAGTGAAGTAATTTTAAGAGTAATATTAATAGTTGGAAAAAAATAGTTGGAAAAAAATCATTAGATGCGATGGTAAAAAAGTACACATCTTTTGGAAATCACTACCTAATATTAGTAAATAGTAATCTTCTCAAAAACTTATTTACAATTAAACAATATTAAAATTTACAAAATATTAATTTGAGAGGTTTAGGGGCAAATTTGGAATAAATTGAAAAATAGAGGGCGTAAAAAGTAAATTAGGGAGCGTGATATAATAATTTTGTTTAATAAAGCTATATAAAAAAACTCTGATTGAAAGTATATGACTATGCGTAAATCGAGTATTATTATATAAGAGGAAATGAAAATTACCGAAGATTTAATGAAGATATCGTCTTCTCTATAGATTTGGCGTTCCGCTCCATGCCTCCATTAAAACAAAGGTCCAACACAAGCCGAATCCAAACAATTATGTTTGAAATCTTTCTTAGAGCACCTACAATGGACTCTTCATCCATTTTCATGAATTTGATAAAAAGGAGAAATGGGTAATGTGGACAAAATAGAGGAAAAAGTAGGTGGGAAAATGGTGAAAATTTTCACGTGGGTGAAAATGGGTGAGGATTGAGGATGAACAAAAACCGCAAAAAGGACGCACCATCAATTCATTTGTGCAGCTTTTGTAATCTTTTAATAATAAATTAATGCTAGCATTGAAAATGACGCACCATCAATTCATTTGGAATTCAACGGTTGTTGGAGCAAGTGTCCTCCACAATAGTGCATGTACAAAATAAACCTCATTAAGGGAATACATTTGGGACATTCACTAGCAATGTTAGTCAGTTGATCAACGTATATCGGTAACGGTTAAGTGTATGTTATATATTTATTAGTTATGATATCTATATAATAACATATAAAGGCTAGATTGAGTAGCTACTAGAATGACACGTGGCGGAATAATACAATTACATGGTGGACTAAAAGTTAATACAATTACATGATGTACTAAAAAGTTTGTAAAAACAACAAAATAAAATAGAACACGAAAAGACAAAGTAACGGTGAGTTAATAATCTTAATATTCATGTTCTTTAAACATTCATCTCCCTAGCTAACATTATTTCGTTCCATAATCACGATATTTAAACCTCTTTAATACAAAACTTTTCATATCTATATAATAATATAAAAAGGCTAGATTGAGTAGCTACTAGAATGACACGTGACGGAATAATACAATTACATGTTGAACTAAAAATTAATACAATTACATGGTGTACTAAAAAATTATAAAATAAAAGTAGAACACGAAAAGACAAAGTAGTAGTGAGTTAATCCCCCATATTATTCAAACATTCATCTCCATAGCTAACATTATTCCATCCCATAATCACAATATTTATGCCTTTTTAATGCAAAACTTTTCATATTTTTAAATTATGAAAATTCTATTCTTATGTAAACATTCATCTTCCTAACATTATTATTCCACCTCATAGTACAAAACTTTTCATATTTTGCAATTATGAAATTTCAACTAATTTTTTTGTATAAAAGGAGATAAGTTGATTAGACATTTCTAGCAAAAAAAATCGTTGAGTTCTCCTTTTTTTATGATATTACTCCATTTTCATTTGTTTGATTTTTCAAGAGTCTCTTTTGAAGTGATATGAGGAAGAATAGAAGTCAATAACAAGCATTTGTATTGTATAGTTCGTTGATCATCGAATAGGCTTTTAAATTGTAATCTTTGTTTTTTAGTCTCACATCTTACATATTGATATAATGTTTGAGAGATTTTTTTCATATATATATATATATATATATATATATATATATATATATATATATATATATATATATATATATATATATATATATATATATATATATATATATTCATAATTGATATGGTGTATTGTATTTGTCAGGGATTGTATTAGTAACGTACAATAGATTATAGTATCATCTAAGACAACTTAAGTGAAAGTTCTAAGTAAAGTATTTTCTTATAATATTTCAAAAGAAGTTGTTTAAAAGGGTAGAATGTCTTATATAATTGAATTTTTAACGTGAGATTGTTTAATAAATATTTATGTAATCTTATCTATTATATATGCTCATCTCATTTAAATTTTCTTTCATTTGATTAAACGGTTAAGAGAAAACGAGTGAAAACTATTTGGATGATTAAACACCATTAGTTATCTCCAAGCTTACATGGTTAATACTTATTACTAAAAATTTCATTGTAAAATATCATTGTGAACTAAGAAAAATATCATATAAATGTCGAGCAAAATAATAGTAAGATTGTCAAATGAGAATAATAAAAACATGATTTCATTAAAAAGGAGTTAAAGAAGTCCCGTGAGTTTCACGGGAAATTGAACTAGTTTAAGTAGTTAAATGATCATATTAATCGTTAATAGCATAGGATAAATTGTCACGTGTCTTATAAGAATTTGTGGGACAAATGTCAAGAAACAAAATGGACTCAAAAGTCCATTGAGGGTGCCTTTTTTTATGGGTGTCTTACACACATTATTTTGTTTTTCAAGTGTAGCATGTGATGATAATAATCTTAATGCCAAGTGTAGCATTGGACACTTATACATACCAACAAACTCTACACTTTATCTATTTGACAAGAGACAAAAAAAAATATATAAAAACTCTTCTCTTGGTTGTAGAGGGAGCCAGCCACATGGTCTATATAAGGACCATGTGTGCCTTATTCATGTAGTTGATTTATTATTAATTTTTGCTTAATTTTCTCTCTTGTCTCAACCATGCAAAACTCAACATCCTTCACTCAATCTCACAAATACTAAATAGTAGTATTAGTGGATATTACTAAGTATAGTAGTTGTTAGATACTGATATATATGCACGGATTAGAGACTGACAATCTTTAAACCACACTGAATTGTCTTCACTTTCTTAATAGAATATTTCGACCCTTAATCAGTGCCTGGGTTACTTCGAAATTTCTATTGAGATAAGACGGTGTCACTCTGGGTTTTTGGTACAGAAACAGATACGTAAAATCATAAATATTTTATGAAGATTGTTAATGATTTTAGATGCAAAATTTGATGAAGTTTTTCTGTAATGAATTCTCATCAGATTTTGAGGGATATATATAGAAGTAGTGTAAGATCAGGGGAATGAATTCTGCGAAACAATGCAACTCTTGGAATTCCGTATAATTGCATTATTTAAATATTCCGTAATAAATTACCATCATTGCGTGACTAAGCATTGGACCCTTACTACCTGTTTTGAATGCATGAAGATAGCTCACACATAAACTAATTTACTTCTAAAATTACATAAACAGACACTTAATTACAAGCCTAGTGTCCCTTATCTATTTATGAACATTTGAGGAGCCAAACTCAATCTCCCTTGAAGTGGCTGAACTTCATGTTCACATAGGTTGATTCTTTTCGTCGTGTCCCTGCAAACACACTTTTTCAAAAGATCAATTAAGAAGATAAACTTCAACCTTTCAACATCCAAGTCTAAGCACACACCTCAGGATATTTTATTGTGTGCTTCAATCTCTTAACAATAGGCATTCCACATTTAATTCAGCCTCTAACATTGTATTAGAGGGGAATTGGGTATCCTATTGCAAAGGATCTATACGAGTTTTAAACTCATCCCGTCAACCGACTTAATAACCAAGTCCTTAGCTAATGCTTTGGTCAAATGATCAGCTAAATTTTGTTGAGATCTCACGAATATAACCGAAATGACTCCATCAGTTATCAACTCCCTTACCGAGCTATGCCTAACACCCAAGTGTCTTGGATTTGCCATTGTAGATTTGACTATAAGCCTTAGCCAATGTGGCAGCACTATCACAATGTATAGTTATGGGTGATATTGATTTCGGCCATAACGGAATTTCATAAATTAAATTCCTTAGCCATTCCGCCTCTTTTCCGACTACTGCCAAGGCAATGAATTCAGATTCCATAGTTGAACTAGAAATGCATGGTTTTGCTTTTTTGATGCCCAAGAAATAACACCTCCTCCAAGCAAAACTACCCAACTACTAGTCGAAGAATGATCTTCAACGTTGTTTATCCAGCTAGCATCTGAGTAGCCTTCTAGTACCGAAGGATAACCCCCATATGTTAGTCTATAGTTCTTAGTAGCATTAAGATACCTCAATACACGATTAATTGCTTGCCAATGAAGAGTGCTAGGATTTTTCGTGTATCGACTTAATTTTCCTACCGCAAGAGCTATATCAAGTCTAGTGCATGCCATGACATACATTAGACATCAAATCACTCGAGAATACTCAAGTTGTGAAACAGGTTCACTCGTATTGGATACAAGTTTCAAGCTAGAATCCATAGGAGTTGTAGCTGGATTACTATTTCCACAATTACATTTCTTCAATATTTTCTCAATATAATGAGATTGCATTAAAGAAATCCCTTTATCATTACGCTTGATTTTGATTCCAAGAATCACATCAACTTCTCCAATATCTTTCATTGCAAAGCTAGAAGATAGAAATTCTTTACAAAGATCAACCTGTTTTTGGTTAGTACCAAAAATCAGCATGTCATCTATATATAGACATATAATTACTCTGTTGTCAGCATCATCGAACTTGCAATATAAACACTTGTCAGATTGATTTAACTTGAAACCATTGGACAAAACCGTCTCATCAAATTTATGATGTCATTGCTTGAGAGCTTGTTTAAGTCCATACAATGATTTTACCAGCTAGCACACCTTATGTTCATTTCCATGTATAATAAAACCTTCTGGTTGTTTCATGTAGATTTCCGCTTCAAATTCTCCTTTCAAGAATGCAGTCTTGACATCCATTTGATGGATCACCAAATTTGTTAATGGCGTCTAAGGCTATTAATACCCTAATAGTGGAGATACGAGCTACAGGTGCATATGTATCAAAATAATCAATCCCTTCTTTTTGTCTAAATCCTTGAATGACTAATCGAGCTTTATATTTGTCGATTGTGTCATCCACTTTCATTTTCCTCTTGAAAATCCATGTACAACCCAAAGATTGCAACCACGAGGGAGATCAGTTAGAACCCAAGTGTTATTTCCCAAAATTGAATCCATTTTGTCATTTATGGCTTCTTTCCAAAAGGAAATATCATGTGACTTCATAGCCTCATTATAAGTTCTAGGATCCTCACCACGTTGCGTCCCCGAACCCCTAAAGTAGGGCGTTTCGCCCCTGGACCCAGACTCGCTGACCGGGCAGCGAGACCCCGTCATAGTTATTCGTCCGACAACTATTCCGTAATTCCGTAAATAATTTAATAAGTGTACACTCTGTACTTCCCGAACTTATTTTATATTATTTACAAAATCACCAATCTAAAACAATCTTAATTACGCAAAAACAAACCGATAATTACACTTAAATCACCAACAGTAGTAATAATGGTGATATTATTAATAGAGTTAGAAATAATACTACTACAATATCTAGTTAATATTTAGTAGTATAGTTGGGTTTTTCATCTTGGGTGCAATCTTAAGAGGTCTTCTACCCTTGAAAATTCAAGCTCTTGCTAGGTGAATCATCCAAGTTCATAGTACTTCATCATCAACACTTGTTGTTGATAGATTTTCCTATAACCCAATGTGAAGAAATTTTCTTCTTAAGTCGTTATTTAGCCTTTTTATTTACATGCATGTACATAAATCATTTACTCACTAAATATTTGATATTTAGTTTCATGCATTATGCCTAAAACTTGGCTTAGACAACCTTTCAACGGCAACATTTTACAATTTACCAACGGATACATTTTACAATAATTATCTATTTTGCACAGTTTTTTTTTTTGAAAAAACTACCATAATTCATACTTCCTCCATTTTTATATAATGTACCCATTTTATTAAAATACTACACTCATATATTCAACAAATGGGAACATTATATAAAAACGGAGGATAGTATTTTTTTCCTCCTCTATAAAAGGAGCTCAATATCAATACTCCCTCCGTCCCGATCAATTGTTATCTATTGCTTTTGACACAAAGATTAAGAAAAGAAGTGTAAATGAATTTGGACCACACAAATTATATGGCCCCACGTGTAATCAAATGTCATCCACAAAAAGTTTTCAAAAATGGAAATAGATAACAATTCAATGATACACCCAAAATGGAAATAGATAACAAATGACCGGGACGGAGGGAGTATATTTCATCACACTTCTTCTTAATTTAGAAGCAAAAGAATCGTTAAAGATAATCAAGACGGTCTGATATATAATAATATAAACCATAAAAACGTGTGAAAATTACAAATTTATCTTAATTTATGTGCAAAAGAATCGCAAAAAATAAATATATTCGAATTTACAATAATATCAATAAAAATAATAAATTACAAAACCCAAAAATTTATATGATTACTAATAATTATAATGAGATAAAAATAAATATAAGTATGAGATAGTGAAATGTTGATTTGAATATTGTGGGGTATGTTAAAGTATGAAATAGAAAGTTAAGTATTTGGTGATACGGGTGTTTTTTTAAATGTATTTTAGTGAATTTTGGTCGTGAGTGAAAATGTGAGGTGGATGATGAGTTGGAGAGAGAGAAAGTGAAAAATTGTTGGGTGAAAATCGTTGAAAATTCACTGATGCGAATGATTTAATAATAATAACGTTTTTTTAATAATAATAACGTTTGATTAATAAAAAAAGAATATGAGTCAATCAACCAAATGTCTTGTGTACTTTCTTATTTGTACTATATTGCCAATTTCATTAGCCTCTTTTTTATTTTTGTTTACATTGCTCAATTATTATTTGTGGGGCTGGTAAATCATAAGAAATTGTTAGGAAATTAAAGTCAATTTTCTACCACGTTAGAAGCAACACTTCACAAGTAAACCTTAAAGGTAAAAAAACAATCACAAATTTTCACTGAAAATGACATATATCTGTCACAATGGAGAGACGAGTCAAATAGTTATGTATTCGTTGAAATGGAGCAACTAGCAAGTGAGGTTAGTTTAATGGAGTAAACAATTCATTATTTTTTTAGCTGGACAATCTCTTCATTTTATTTTGACGTGAGTATATACTTTTATTATTTTAAGAATCTTTAACATGGTTACATTATAACTAAACTGGTGACATTATAACACATATTCATCAGCGACCATATTTATATAATTTGGTTTATCATTATAAGAGTTCAATTTGCAAAAATAATGATGGTTATTATGGTTACATTTCAGACTAAGATCCTATCATTTTTACACAATTCATCTTCTGTGCATTTTGACTATCTGAGTTCATATATGTTTCCATTTTAAGACTTTGTAGCATGGTTACATTTCCAACTAAGCTAGTAATACTATAACATATATACTCATACGTGACCATGTTTATACAATTTTGTTATTATTAGATCATCTTCAAGCAAGAGCACTAACTAGGTCACCAAAGGGGTGAGTCTCCTTAATCATGTATCTCCTTAATCATGTATTAAGAAAAAACTTAATCATGTATTAAGAAAAAAATTAAGAAAACCTTTTATGAAAGAAGGTCACCCATGACCTTGATGGGTTGCCTTGTGACCTTACACTTATCATTGTATTATTTGTTGGACACAAAAGTAGAGGACACAATTATGCTGGAAAGTTGAAAAATGATTGGGTTGGTGAGTTAGGTCGCGACTTTCTACTTGAGAGTGTAAAAGTGAGTCAAGATAAATAAGGTGATATTAGGAGATAAAACTCAACCAAGTGGTATTAGTCAAGTGGTAACTGAGTTAAACCTTGAAGTTTGCAGAAATGTAGGAGTTGAAAGGTTCCAGGTTCGAGTACCAGTTGGGGCGATGGCCACTTAGCCACTGCATCCCCCGGAGGGGGTGGTTTACATGGTCCATGTGGTAGTGCGGGAATGCATGGGCATGGGGGGATTCAACACCCTCGGCAAAAAAAAGATAAAATTAGGTCGTACTTAGTTAGCTAAACCTTGCTTGGGGGTGGTCTTATAAGAAGAACAAAGAGGAAGTGACCTTGAACAATCTTGTTTTGCATTGGGAAATTCTTATATCCATATTAACATAATATGGTACATATTTGTTCCATCTCCCTTGTGACGGATAGTGCATTTCACAACTCACAAGGGAGACTATTTTTTTTTGCCGGAGTAAAACAAGGTTCATACAAATGGCATTTGACTCATTTGGTCAAATGCTCTTTAATTCTTAAACGATAAGCAAAGACGTGAAAGTAGCTACATCGGATAGAAAACATGTGTATCGATTAACGACTGACTTAGTCTCGGAGCCACCACCTTTAACCTCAACTTTACTGAGGCAGTGAACAAAGCTTGACAAATGAAAAATGCAATCTTCACTCTTCAGAAACCACGAAAACCAATAAACTCCATGATCCAAGGAGCCGGCACAAAGTTTACTTACACCACAAGGACGAAGAAAGAAAAAGAGGGACAAAGACCATGAAGAACAAAGGTAGACGAAGAACAAAGGGAGACCTAACACCAAGACAACCCAATTGAACAGCCCATGACCATCCTAGGAAGCCACGTTAAGATGGACACAACATACACCCGATATATAGATACTAAAATTTTTTTTATTAGGCAAATAAGGAAAACCAAATTAATCATATAAACCTTAACCATTATCAACAGTTACCGCCGCATCTTAACCCACCAAAACAGTCGCTAGAAAACCCGACTCCTACCTTCCCTCCACGCCCAACCCAAAGGAAACCACTCCACACTAGACATGTCTTCCCCGACCAACCCGAACTCAGCCCACATCCTTAAAACCACACACGACCCCACCGACACAACCCAACAGACCATTAAGACTCCAAATTCCAGACGATCCCCTCTGGACCATTGATGTGCATGCAACCGACCACCACCAAAAGACGAAAAAAGACTGACGCAAACGTAACCAAGCAAAGGTCCAATTGGCAGGAACCACCGACCGTCCCGAGCACCCGACCGCAAAAGCAACAAAAGATGAGTTATACTCATCTAAACAGAACATCAAACCACACAAACAAGGGTCTTACTAGGGATTGGGGAAGGGGTGAGGGAGAGAGGAACATCCCTGGATTGCATGCACCACTTTCAATGACAGGACAGAGAAACGACGAAACGGAATGACCTCAGAACCATACCACAAGCCTCCTTCCCACCGCTCGCTAAGGATCGGGCCAAGAAAAATCAGAAAGAAGGTGTGGCCACCACCAGGAAGGGAGACTAATTGAAAAACAAAAAGGGGCCGTTTGGTTTAACAAGTCGGAATGGTATGAAATGAATTTTGATAGTATGGTGGTATGAGGTTCTAAATTCATACTTTCATAATCTCGTTTGGTTCACTACAAATTATATAAGGGGGAATGAAGTTTGAATCCAATGGGGGAGGGTGAGTATGGGATTTCAAGGGATGGAGATGGAGTTGGAATCAATTAGGTATCTAACTCTATTCCAAAACAAGTCAACCAAACATTTGATTTTCCCAAATTCATTCCATTCCAAACCCCCAACCAAACACCCCATAAGTAACAATAATATGTGAAGGTATTTAGGGAAAAATTCTCTAAATTGAGGTTAGACCCATTATAAAAATAGTGTCACTCCAACGTAACCGTCCCAAAATAAATATCAGTTCTAGACGCACAATAACTAAAACTAAAACACCCTTAAAACCTTCAACATAATTGGTAAACTCGGGCTTTGATAATGTTTTTATGAGATTCTTTGTTTACTTTCCTAAAAGATTACATTCCTTCGTATAGGGGTGTGAACTGTGAAGTAATAATGTTGGTTTTTATTAGGGACGACCAATGAAGGGTTCTTTTCGATTCTTAGAACCAGGTCCCAAAGATTGAAGGGCCTCATATCCTGAAAGTGGTATTCGAGAAGGAGAGGGGACCTTGGTGTAACACGTCATTTACCTATGAGCCTTTATCAAGACATTCTCGAGTAGAGGAAAGTGCTACCATCTCGGTTACCCGAGTTAGTTCATATGAAACAATATAAAACTTTATTGAACTTCAACCAAAACTTCAAGACTTGCATGTGTCAATGACTTCTTGGTATCTGACCCGTCGCAAACGACATTCAACGCACTTATGACAGTGTATGCGAGGCATAGAACATATTAGAATCCCAACACAAGATGGAAATTAATGTTTCCAAAGTATTACCTTGATCACATTATATTTGCAACGGAGTATATGGTGAAGAATATAGAAAACCTGTGTTTATTGCCCAAATCACCGAAGCTCGGTGCATCACGTTCAACTTGAAAGCAAACCAGATCCGATAGAGTTATACTCTATCGCGCACAACTCAGAAATCAGAACAATCCAGGATACAATCTTCATTAGTTCACTATGCAAGACCGTATGTTTCATACCTTCATAGTCTCATGGTACAGTCCTTACCATGTCGTTCGTCTAACATTAGGGGCACATTAAATGTTTCGACACCATGCGTATTTATTGGCCAATACGTTTACCATGTTGCTTCCGCTTTTAAAGCCGTTTCAAATGTGAAATAGTTATACTCATGCAACCAGTTGTAGTTACTAAAATATATCTATAATCTGTCACCTCTTTGCGAGCAAGTATGAAGAAATTCTGCGGTTCATGGCTACAAAATCAATGCAACAAATGTGGCTTCTAAGCCACGGTATCTATCATAAGACAGAGGTGTACAGTGATCTGAGTATAAAAATATCACCTGATCTAAATGTTCATCACAGAGCTGCGACTTCTTTGACAGGGTTGAAGATAGAGAAAGATGAGGTATTCAGAGCCATTGCTTGGAGGTTAGGGCATGGTTCTGGCAGAACATGGTCCGAGGTACCAAAGACGTCGCTGCAAACCCACAAGGATCGACCAGAGGGTTCCATTGGACGAATTTGAAAGGTTATGTTGGACAAAATAAACCGTGTAAATGGACTTTCATGAATCCCAGAGAATACTCCTGCCATCGTGATATTTTGACCTATCACATTGGTAAACTTGATGCCTTGGACGATAGGGAAAGCATTGGGATTATACCCACTATCAGGATGAATCCCAAAATCCCCGGTTACCTTGAAAGCCACCACCACATTTTGCATTTCAGCTTCGAGTATAAATATGTCATGCAGGAAACCTCCTCTACCTTTGGCAGTTTTGAGTTCAATGCCGATATGGGAATCGTGCACGTGAACTTGTTCCACTAGAACGGTCGCTATTCCACCGGACATTTCACTACCAAAAGCAACACCTGATCCCATAAAAGATTGTAGGTGTAACGAGTTCAGGTGGATATTTATTGTTGATTTAGCATAGGCAATACCATACTCGTCCCAACCACTCTTAAGAACAATGGCATCATAACTCGTGCTGACGTTGCAATAGCGAATGCACATGCTTACAGAAGAATCTGCATATCATAAAAGAGGGAATGCATTTAAGTTGCATGACATAAAAGAAGATTGATGACAAGAACGGACTTAAAGTTAGATCACGTAAAGACTCAGCTACAGCCTACAAGACTACAACCTAGTTCCCAAGGCTCCCACAAAATGGCGAGGTTAGAGGTAAGCTGGTAAGGAGGTCAATTGTGAGTGAGTTGTACGTGTTACTCCTGTTAACACATAGAAATGGATAATGAAAATTGCGTTGAAAGACGACTGCTTCACAATAAAAAGACATGGATCCATCTTGACTCTTGAGAGTCATTTGGATTCATTCCATCATAATCCACAACCAAAGAATATTAAGTCTTTGGCTACTTTCGAATTGAAAACCATATCAAGAGATGATGCAGAAAAAAAAAGTGAGGGTTAACTACTTAAGCATGTTTGATTTTCACAAATGATCAAAATCTGAGTAAGAAGACTACAAAAGGCTTAAGTAAAGAAGAAGGGCAAAAAGAAAGAGTTAAAAAGTAAGATTCTATTTCTAACGAAAGGATGTGTTAACAGAGATAGACGCCCTCCATTAGATCAACGTCAAAAGGTTACTCAAGTAGCTACAACTCTACACGAAAATACTACTCATTTCAGAAGGAAAAATCCGCACACATGCAATATGCTTTGATAGCTTCATCACTCAAATTCACTCTTTCTCTCTACTCCACATAGTCCATTATCTTGCCCTTGAGGAAAGGATAATTTTGGCAAGCAGCACCACTAGATTATTCACCAATGAACAAAGCTGTGTTAGCTTATCCATCTTTAAGGGTTGAGGTTGTTAGTCTATTTTATTATGATTCTCTAAATAATAAGTATCAACAATACATTACATGTTTACTTCTGAAACATGAGATTCACAACAACGGAGAAAACATAATGTCAACTGACAAAAACATTATAAACGATGGAATTTGTATGCTCGAGTTTTTAAGGAGAGCGTTTGTGGGGGAGCGTTTTTGCGCTGTGTTTCTTTCATTTCCTTTCTCAACGTCTTTACCTTTTCCCTTCCCCTTCCTTTTCTGCATCTCATTCTTTTTTATTTCACTCTGTTTTTGTTCTCTCATTTGTTTCCTTTTGTTGCCTCTCTGGTCCCATGCCTGATGTCTCCCCTCTTTTTTCTACCTTTTTACGTCTTAGTAACGAATCTAATGGTACCATGTGGAGTGGAGGATAAAGCCAAACAACCCAAATAATTTTGGGATTACCGGTTAGAAAGTTGCTATGCTCACTCCAGACATAATAAAAAAAATCACATGCTTGTGTCTCTTCCAAACCCGTCCTAAACATGGGGTTAGGATTTCATCATTACACAACATAACAGACCAAAAGGTCTTCTTTGGCAATTGGAGCCACCCTTTTGAAAATTGTACGGAGTTTTTTGTTTAAACGCAGTTATTGCAATAAAAATAGAAATCAGAAAGGCCACTGATATCACTATACCAACTCAAATCTTAGGCAAAACTATAGAAGGAAATATATGATATACGGAGTAAATACTTTTGCCATTCAAATATATAGTCACCTGGCACTATGCCGCTTGTATAAGGAGATTCCGGTGGAGTATACACAGTAATGTTTTCTATTAGAACTTCGCTGCATGATGTCAACAAAGAAACCGCTCAACAAACACTCCTCATTCATTGCAATAAGAATATCCATATTAAACTGTAGAAAAAATTGAACATGAAGGCACTTAGAAGTACATTCTGGATTGAAGTGAACCTACTTGCAGTATATAGGATGAATGCTCCAAGCTGGGGAATTTAGAAAGGTTAAATTTGCAATAACAATATTGCTGGAGTCAATGAATTCCAAAAGGTGTGGTCTGCTATCGTTCAAGTGATGCTTATTATATGCTTCCCACCAAAACGAGCCTTGGCCATCAATAATCCCGTTATTACCTGTTCGTAAAATAACAATACATTAAATATTTAAATGGTAGCTTGGATGCTAATCCGGAATCTATTTTATTGAACATTATTATGTCTGACCTGCAACAACAACATCCGTTAAATTATACCCAGTGAGTAAGCTGCTATATCTCCAGCCTGGTAAATCAATACCTCGGCCGTAAGATGGTAATGGTTGAACTATTTCCCAATGTTTGTAATCCTGCATGGAAAAAACGTAAAAGTATAAAACACTAAAGTTGAATCCACCAAGACGGAAAGAAAATAAATACTAGGTACAATGTATACCCACAAGGCCACAACTACAATCCGAAATTTGGAAAATAAAATAAGCACGTAAGCTTGGTATAAATCAAGGCCATGAGACCAAAACCGATCATTTTGTATAAGATTTGAAGAATCCCGGCCTGCATTATACCACATTTTTTTACGGCAGTATTGGCCATAATAAGTGAGGAGGGGAGCCTTGGCGCACCGGTGTTGCTTTGTGACCGTGAGGTCAAGGGGTTTAAGCCTGCGGTCTCTTGCCAAAAATGGCAAGGGAAGGCTTGCCCCCATTACACCCTTGTGGTGGGGACCTTCCGCGGACCCTCGCCTAGCGGGGACGCCAAGGGCTGCCCTTTATTGACCATATTAAGTGAGATGAGGCCACTAGCCCATACGACAATCATGACCGAAACTAATCTCTAAATCTATGAAATATGAACGCAAAATCAGTTCACCATACGATATGAAGATCATTTATTAAGAAATCCACACGTAAATAAATCACAATATGCAGATAAGGAAAATGACGGAATTACAGGGAAATATAGAGAAGTCTAAAGCTTGTGTTGTACACGAGATCACCAATAAGAAGTCTCTCCTAGACTCGCCGATTACCTAGTAAGCAGCTATTTAGGAAATTTTAAGGGTAAAATGCCAGAACTTTCAACAAATTCCTAAAAGTTCGCCATCCCTGTGTCTGCCTAACCATACTGATTCCTTTCTAAAGCCCTAGTATAAGTTGCAGCGTACCAAATATCAAGTCAGAATTTAATAAGTTATGCACATCTATGGAGCTATCAAGTCTATCAGCATGACAGTTGTGCGTCTGAGTTATGAAAATGACGAGGGTATATCTCCTATTTATGTTTCTTGAAGAATGTTGTGCTACTATGAGCATCATCAACTGGACGAAAAATATAATGTGGATGATTACATGGTGAACAAAGTCTCGGAAAAAATAACTCAAGCTTTCGGCATATCCAAGGTGTGAAAAGTGAAAACTAGGTCTAAACCAGCCACATTCACACTACGAGGACACAAGCTTCGGGAGTTCTGACCTATAAACGAGAAACTTTCTAAATAGTAGAAAATGTGGAGGATCGGAATAGTTCTTTAGACTGACAACAATCTCTATCTAAATTCTAAAGAGGGTAGATAGTTTGGCACTGCCCTAGGGCCTCAAAGGCTTCTATCTAGCGGGATCAGTGGGATCCGACGTACACGACCGTGCCATGTGCTTGGAACACATGGGAATTTCAAACAGCCTTCAGAATATACCTACATTATACTCTCCACATATAGTAAAGATATATACCTTGTATATAGGTTGTGTATTCCAGTATTATTGTGTCGGAAAACCTACAGAGCTTTAAGGGTTGTATGCAGGCATGCAGCCCCTAAACCATGTGTTCAAAAACACATGAGAGGCTTATTCCAAAGAACCTAAAAAGTAGCTCCCTCCAAGGCACCAAATGATACAAAGTAAATAGGTCACTATTCAAATAGTTTTAGGGCCGTGAAGGCTACAGATTCAATGGGCTGAATATCAGAGATCAATAGTTAACATTATCTGATTCACATGATTATATGATACGGAATCAAAACAGTGCCCATGAGCGGACGAATTGATTACACATGAATGATCTTTAAAGCCACCATGTAAGTGTTTCTAAGTTGGCTAATAAGCGTATCTCTAAACAAGATACTAACACTCTAACAGGTGGCATTACATTCTTGATAAAGAAAGCTCAAGAGAAAAACAAATACTCAGATTGTTTTACACTTCTACAAGAGTGCAGTAACTCTTTGTAACCTTTACACGTTACAAATAACTGGAAACGGAAAATATATTCTCCAAATATCCCTCATATAGAATAATAAAACTACTAATGTGAACAGTGAGCTTATCAAATATTAATCTGTTATCAAGTAGCTTGATTCTTTGGAAATTTAACTGAGCTACGTTCTATAACTCTAGCACCACACAAGAACAGAAAATGCATACCCTCAATAACCCAGTTGAGCAAAACTTTTCTAACTACGAGATATGTTCCTAAATACCCCTACCTTTGTACTTGTTACTTTCAAACGAATACAATATCTTTTATCCTGTAATGACTATAGATATTTGGATTACAGCAAGGGAAAAAAAACTGCAAAGGCATTTTCAATAAGGTCTTGGAATGAGATGTAGCTGATAATGGAGTATCAGCTTTAAAATTAAAAAAAAAAAAAAAAAAAAAAAAGAAAAAAAAATTGCAGTAAGCAAATATCTGCTATATGGAAGGATATCTATATGTACCATGCTGATTTTCTTATTAGAACAATAGCACAGTAAGGTTAAAAGTAAGACCTGAGCTCCTAAAATGATAGCATCTCTTTCAAGATAAAGTGTCATGTAACTAGTAAGATTGAGGCTTCCCGTAAGCCATCTACCAGGCGGTATATAAAGCTGGGCTCCACCCTTGTCAGAAAAAGATTGAAGATAGAAAATCGCATTTTGAAAAGCTAATGTATTCAGTGTCTTCCCATCTCCAACAGCTCCAAACTCCGTGATGGCCACAGTGTGTGGCCTGTGAATTATAGGTTTGTTCTTTTCACAGTGACGATCATTTTCTTCTTGGCAGTAACATAATGTCAAAAATAGCAGTAATAAAACCTGAAAACAATTAATGATAGCGTTAGTTAAGAATTACAAGTTGTCATGAAGTAGAACAAAATAGCAGACTAAATTAGTCATTTTACTGAACTTTTATTAGAAGTCATCCGGAAACGGCCTCAATGTGTGGTAACACATGGCAAGGGTTCATGCATGTGACCCATTTCAAGGCAATGTGAAATGTTATAGAGGTAATCTACGATTCAACGACATACTATGTGCAGATTGTACCCAACTGATTTGAGTCCGAAAAAAATTCAAGAATTATTCAAAGATCCGTAAGAAAGATGACTACTAATCAAGTCATAATAATTGAGTATTAGTTAACTATTACAAGAAAGACTATTGCTACTTGCTATTCTGTTTTATTTTAATAGAAAAAATGGTATTAGATCTTTAAAGGTTATTCCATTTTTTCTTGTCGCACCAGTAAACAGAAGTTTAGAACACGAACAAAAAAAAATCCCTTACCACTCCTTGACATAGGCAATGAGTAGGCTACCAAATGTTTACAAAGTTAGACTAGAATTGTTCTCCCAACAACCAGACTCCATCCTATTCTAAAGAACTCTGCCATTGTTCAAATTTTCCCTCACAAGTTTGGAAAGTGAGGCGACGCGTAAAGATAGATATTAACTCATACCTAGCAACAGATACTGCATCATGCATAGCCACACTTAACAAGTTTACGGATTCCCTCTTCTTTTTCTTTACAGAACATAACAGCAGAGGAATATATATCAGTAACAGCATTTCAGTCAAATATGGAACTAATCACATGAGATATTTCAAGATTTCCAATGTATCAACGAAATTCCTTCCAAAACTCAATTTTTTACATAGGGTACAATTAAACTAAAAGTTCATATCACAAACTGAAAGACAACAAACCAAACAAATCATCATCCTCAATGTACCATTCTAATCAAAGGACAGCAATAAACAATGGCAGAGCCAGGCGGGGGCTAGCAGGGGCGGTCGCTCCCCCTGAACAGTGAAAAATTTGACCTTTTATGTGAAATTTTACTTTTTTAGTTTACTCCATCACATTAGTAATTCACCTCCACTGTAATTCCCCTCCACCCACCCACCCATGACCCACCCACCAGCATCAAAGCATCAAATCCTGACTCTGCCATTGACAATAGAGCATCACAGTGTGGTACTGAGACCTCTCACATGCACTTATATAGGGTCCATCATCTCATTTTCCAACATCAAATAGATTAAAATTTAAAACACAAGCACCTACACACTAACAAATTGTAAAAGAGAGCAAGATAATGAAATAAAAAGTAAATTAATTTGCAGAAAACTTACTAAAATCTTCATGATGCTGATGTGCTCCAAAGAACCCACAATCCAGAAATATCAACTGTAAACAAAAATGCCAAAAAATGGAATGTGAGATGAGAGTATGTATATAAATCGACCTGGGTTTACTAAGATAAGAAAGAACAAAAATGGAAAACAATACAAATAAAAATAAAAAACACAGAAATTCCATAATTCATGCAAACCAAATTACGAATGAAATACATGCAGAATCACAATAACCAAACATGGGAAAACAAATAAGGGAAATCCAGCAGATGTTACCATGTATAATTCCTTCAAATCCATTCAGATTCAATTCCCAAATAAGAAATTTGATTTATTTCTTGAAGAAAAATAAATGTAGAGCGTACAAATTTAAAAAAAATTTTTCAGGAAAGTTGAGTGGTGCGCATACAAGGGGTTCACTATCAAAGAGTGAACAGAAAAACGGGGGTAAATCAGGTCACAGGTGTAAACTATGGAGAGATGTTTTTTACCCTCATGGGTTTTTCGCCACTAAAATGGTCAAATAATAATACGACATACACAAATTTTTATTTGAGAAAGATTAAAATTAAAACGAGTTAAATAATAACCAATTTGCATAGATAAAAGTATAGGACAAATATCCATTTTAACTTAGGTTGAATATATCCGTTTTAAAGGAGATTTATTGTACGAACGATATCACTAGTCTAGAGAAGGCCACTGTAGAGCTGGTCAAGAGTGCGGGTCGGAATTGGCAACCCGGACCCGACCCGCCATCGAACTCAGGTCTAACCTGCCCCGCCTCACCCGGTGTGTGAAATAACCGGGTCCGGGTCCAATTTCTGGAGTTCGGCCCGGAACGCTACTACCCGTATGTGTTCGGACCCGCTCCCAGACCCGCCACCAACCTGCCCCGGGCCTGGTCCGAGTTACACTTCTCACGAACCGGGCCCAACCCGTCCCGGACCCGCCTTGACTCTAGGCCATGTCCGGGTCCTCATACCTTGAACCTGCACCACTCCTCGACCTGTCCCGGAGTTAAGTTTTGGATTTCCAAGACTCAACTTAAAACTTTGTTAAGACTTTGATAGATTATTAGTAGTTTTGAGCGAGTCTTGTCTTAAAACTTACCAAGTCTTGTCTTAAGACCACCAATAATCTTACCCTAAGTTTTTTTTTGTTGATTAATCAGTAGTCCCTCCATCCAAATTTCAACTTCAACTTTACCCTACATATTTGTCAACGCGTATTTTATGTGGTATTATCTTTAACTACATATTTGCAAAAAGTATAAAAGTTAAATATTTCTAATCATTATATATAAAAGGAAAAATTTCAAACTACTACCTATTATAGTCAATTTTTTTCAGAATACTACATATTATCCTTATTTATTCAAAGTACTACCTCTAGAGTTACAACTCTTCCCAATTTGCTACCTAATAAGCTAAATTAGGTCTCAATTGAGGTAAACTCATCAAAAACTCAAAAATTAATGTTAAATACTCATTTTACCCCTCTTTAAAAATCATTTCCACACCATCTTTTTCACCTCTTCAACCACAACCATAAATCCGGCCACATCCTATCCACCACCATAGCGCCACCCAAATCCCGCCTAGCAAAAATCCTACACTATATTCACCCAAATCCCCAAATAACAAAAATCCTAGATTTGAGAACTAAGATTCCTGAAGATGTGACTAAATCCTAAGGTATTACCCTAGTGATGTGTGCGTTACTTGGTCGTGGTGGGTTTATGGTGGTTTTTGAAGGTGGTGGCGTTCGATGGTGGAGGTTGTGGTGGGTGGAGGAAAATCAGAGGATGCATAATAAAGGATTGATTAAAGAGGGGTACAATTAGTAAGGGTATAATGGGTAGTTCATTTGGGATTAAATTAAAAGAGGTAAAAAATCCGCACAAGTCGTCTTATAATGACAATTAAGTGCTAAATCTAGTTATTAGGTAGCAAATCAGTAAGACTTGTAGCTTTGTAGGTAGTAATGTGGATAAATAGATATAATATGTAGTATTTTGAAAAATCTCAACTATAATAGGTAGTATTTTGCAATTGAGCCTATATAAAAGAAAGATGTTAAAATGCTGACGTGGCGCAACAAATTTCCAGCATTACCTATTTCAAGTTTTCTCATTAACTTTGGGCATCTTATTGTCAATTCAACCTATTAGAATCAACTAAGTAAGCAAATAAGAGAGATGGGCTTAGTAACTCTAAAGTCTAAACCTAATAATTACAAAATATTAATTTGTTTAACTCTTAATTACGTATAGAAATAGTTGCTTTAAATTACATTGGAAATAACTCCTAATAATTACGTATAGAAATAGCTACTTTAAATTACATTGGAAATAACTCCTAATAATTACAAAAGAGTTAATCAGTTATTCTTATTATTAACTGTTGTAAAAAAAAGTTAATCTTATTGG
This sequence comes from Silene conica, assembly GCA_029255685.2. Classification (NCBI taxonomy): domain Eukaryota; kingdom Viridiplantae; phylum Streptophyta; class Magnoliopsida; order Caryophyllales; family Caryophyllaceae; genus Silene; species Silene conica. The sequence continues at coordinate 73,034,843 of CM055318.2, read as the reverse complement.
TATACTATATTAATTTACATTTCAACTAAACTCTCTACCATCAATTTATTTCACAATCTCAGTGTAACCTTCAATAGAATAACTTTATTTATAAAGTTTTTATTTGAGAAAGCCGAGGCAAAAAAACCACTATTGCACTTGCTCTTAATTTTTATATTTTAATTAATTTTCAACTCACAATTACTTTTCGTGTATGGAAAGCAAATATTTCTCTTTTTTTAATTATATTTAACGTTTTCTCAACTTACAAGTAAAACGTTAAATGTCAAACTGTTCTTATATATCCTAATTATATATAAATTTTTTGATTTATTTTTATTAAAGCATTTACATATATACACCGCATAAGTTATTAGTCTCTTAAATTGACCATTTCGTGTAAAAAAATTGAAATTGAACAACCCATTAATTTTCACGGGTGTTACCCTAGTGTGTTTCTAAAGATAAATCAAATAAGTTCTTACATAATATATTTTCACTTATATATTGAGAGAAATTTGAAATTAATCTATACAAATGTTATGGTATCTAACTCGTTTTAAATTTAAAAGTGTAAAGGATTACCTAAAATTTAATTAGTTGTTTGGTTACATCAAGAAATAGAACTAATGATTCACTCACACTCACTTCTACCACTAACAGACACCACCCCAAATAACCACCTATCTACTAAAAATTGGTTACAACGACTGTCTCCTTATACTATTGCTACCGTATCCCCCCCACTGAACACTATCATCCACTTCCCGTCGCCGCCTCAACCCACTCCAAAACCGCAACTGTCACTCTTCACCCCAAAAAAAACCTCTCCTACCCTCGAAATTCCGCGGGGACGGTGGGGTGAACAGTGGTATACTGGTACGTTGATAGTTAGGGGTATTTGAGGAAAAGATTGGTGGGTTCTGGTGTTTTGGTGCAAGTGGTTTAGGTGGAGTGGTTGTAGTGGCGGTGATGGTGGTGAGGAGATGACGGCGGTGTCATGGCGGTGGTTTGGTGATGGCTAGTGTAGTAGTAGTCGCAAGTGCGATGGTAGGTGAATAAGGTGGTTAAAAGGTAACAAGGGTAACGAAGTATCGATAACTAAGAGCTAAAAAACTTTCAACGACCATAATTTTGTGCTTTGGTGCCCCTTTTTGACGAGTTTTAGCTTTTTTTTTAAAAGAAATTGAAAAGTGGACTCTTTCAAGTGAAAAACAAGGATGGGTCTAGGCCGATTCATGTGATTTACACAAACTAGCTAGGGTCGGTTCATTTAAATCACACGAATAGGCTTAGCTATGTTCACGTGGATTATACGAACTAGCTAAGATTGATTCTTGTAAATGACTTAAATACCATCCTAGCTACGGTGATGACGTGAACCCATTTTCGGTAATAAATTTGAAAAGTTACCTATTTCGTTAATTAATTATTAAAAATCGCCTATTTCGGAAAATAACTCCGTTTTTGGGACTAATATAAGGGCGGTTTTTGTCATTTGTCATCCCCTATCTATAAAAGGAAGGACATTTCAAGCATTGTGATTGGCTGAAATTTTTCTTTTTTTTTTAATCAAAAAGCAACACCACGTTTGCTGATGTTGAATTATAGTAAGTTTTGCTTGTGACGGGTCACAATTTATGACAGATATTTTGTGAGATAAAATGGATACAAAATGAGTAGTGGAGAAAGGGGACCACAGGAATAGTGTTGGAGAGAGAGAAAAAGTGGGTATTTTGTTAGAGAAAACGGTATCCGTCACAAGCTTGCGACGGATAGTACCGTTGCAAATAAGAAGTTGTGGTTGAATTAATTACTCTTCCCTCCAAACAATTAATTACTCTCTCTCCACCTAGGTAGCATGGACACTTCTTCTAATGAGCCGTACCGTGTCCGACACCGACACTCCACGGACACACGTCGAAACGTGTCCAACACCTAAACAGCCGTGTCTAACTTTCTACATTTATTTGGGCACGTGTCCGACGCGTGTCCATGGTATTTGAGCCGTGTCCGTCGCGTGTCCACGATATTTGGTTATCATTTGCGGTGAATGATGTATTGAGATAAGAAATGCGTTATCGAAAGAGATCAATTAGAATATTAATTCGGATGAGGAATGAAAATAAATTTATTATCAAGGGCAAGTTTTACATTTACTTATTTAAAATTAATATCAAATACTTTTACTAAAATAAAATAAAAAAATTATAGCTATAAAATGTATATTTTATTAAATTTAAATGCCGTGTCCCGTGTCCTAAATTTCATGGCATGCCGTGTCCCGTGTCTGTGCCGTGTCCGTGTCCGTTTTGGTGCTACCTAGCTCTCCACTTACTCTCTCTCCAATTAATTAACTTCTCTCCTCATTTCTTATTATTTTTCATATACATATTGATATGTTAAAAAGCTTATGATAAAAAAATTAATCACATTCAACCTTACAATAAAAGAAAATTTTAAAAAAATCGGGAATCTATATAGGGGACAACAAATTTTAATAACAAAAAAAATTACAATTCCGGAAAATTAACCTCTTGGATACCATGACAAATAAAATTAAATTGGAATTTTTGTATGAACGGTCTCATACTCTCATACCATAAGACGATCAATATATATAAAAAGAAAAATCGTTTATTAGCACTGAAGGAACAACTTTTTATATGAGACCGTATTACTCTATAATTTGTGACAATTAAAATGTATAAAAACAAATTTATATACTATATAAACATATACATTAAATTTAACACTAAACCCAAATTTTAAGATTTTGATGAAAAATAAATCCTAAAAATATCTATATTTCCAAAAATATGAAAAAAAAAATGGTCACTATTTAATCAAAAGTGGTCACTACTTATCAAAATGTGATCACTTTCATGCGACCGTCGTAGAGTAGAATTTTGCGAAATGGTAAATTAAGGCTATATAAAATAATACGAGTAATAATTAGTATTAGGTGATATTATCGACTCATGCATGTATATCGATCCATGTTTTTATGGTTGTCTATTAACCCAAAATATATATCTTTACAAGCTCAGAAATAATTGGGGTCAACAAAAATATACAATGCGGTTTTATTATATACGGTTTTAGATTAAATATTATAGATTAAAGGGGTAATAAATGGAAAATAACTGATTTATTAAGCTGATTTCTCAAGTGCTACCTTAGGTAGCATTCATTTCAGGTTGTTTATTTGTTCAATACCAAACACTCGCAAAATATCAGGTAGCAGCTAATTTTGGTCAAATAACCCAATCTAATTTTGGTCAAATAACCCAATTTTGTCAAATAAACTACCTGAAGTCCTGAAGTGTCTTGCTAAATAGAGACTTTATCACGGACATTTCTATTTTCTATGTGCCAAAATACGAAAATTACAAATGAATCTTGGAATTTTAAATTCGTAACAATAAACAATGTAACAATTAAGTGAAACTGGTTTATTGTATCCCGTGCAATTGTTGCACGGGTATAAAACTAGTCTGCTTTAAAGAGATGTCGTTCCTGTTATTCTGTTAGTGATAGTTTTCTAGAAATGATCGTCTGTACTCACTTTTAAGAATAACAAGTCAAAATGAATCGCACCACACGAGTCTGCTCGTTAGAACAGAAAAACCTCAACTCAATTTCCATCCACCCAAGACAGATGAGAGATTTGGAAGTCTCCCTAATCCACTCCAAAACCAACCTTCATATATCCAAACGAGGTAATTTTGAACTTTAGGTCATACTAATCAGGGGCGGATCCAGGATTTAGAAGTACGGTGGGCTAGGTTCGGCTCATGTTTACGATGCTTAGTCAAATGAAACCATCAAAAAGTATAATTAAGGTCGCACATATCTGAAAGATGTTAGTCATTTGGGGTTGTTCCCTTTGTCACAACTTACCGTCATTTGGGCAAATTTTTATTATTTATAAATTTATTTTATTGATAAATGTATTTTATTGAAAGACAAACAAATAATAAAGACATAGGGATATCTTATAAAAATATAAACTATGATTGAATATTACAAAATGTATACTTGTATAAATCTATTTTACAATATTATTCAATGATACAAGTTTCGCTATATGCGGGTAAATTTAACAATTATCATTAATAAAACGTAAACGTCTTATAATCTAAAAATTTTGGGTATAAAATATTTTAGTTATAGGAAAAATAATAATAAAAATTTACGATTAATATTATTAGGATTTATGATAAAGGCTAAACAACTTATTAGAGCATGTGCATTGAAGAGGATGGTTTCATCCTCTTATTTTTTCTCTTTTCCACTAACTTTTTGACACCTCATATTCTCTTTCATCTAAATCATTTTTCACTAACTCCATCCTCTTACACATTCTCTTTTATTTTTTTTCTTCACATCAAAGAGGATCCTCTTTCATATTTTAATATATTTTTTCTCTTAATATAATTGATATGTTTTATTTCTTTTGAATCATTTGTTTACAAATTAAAAAGTTCTTACTAAAAAATTGATGCCGTTATCAAATAAAATATGTTACAAATAAATTACAAACGGATTAAAAAAATACATCAAATGAAATATTAGTAACGAAAATTCAAACATGCAATCTACGAAAAACGTAAAATTATTACCGTACAATATACGAAAAACGTAAAATTATTACCGTACAATATACGAAAAACTTAAAATCATTACCGTACAATATACGAAAAACGTAAAATCATTAACGTACAATATACGAAAAACGTAAAATTATTAGCGTACAATATAAGAAAAACGTAAAATGATTACCGTACAATATACGAAAAATTTAAAATTATTACCGTACAATATACGAAAAACGTAAAATTATTACAGTACAATATACAAAAAACGTAAAATTATTCCACTTGCAAATTTTATACATTTATTTTAATAAAAATTATGTAAAATAAAAATTACATGCATGAATCCTATTGGGGTTGGGCACAAGGGACAAGGTTGTACTTCCTCTAAAAATAGAGGAAGTCTTCCTCTTCCTCCTTCAAAGAGGATGATTAATATTGATTCCACATTGAAGAGGACATCCTCTTAGCATTCTCTCTCATCTAAGAGGATGGGTGATCCTCTTCAATGTGGATGCTCTTAGGGTAGTAAATAAAAAAATAAGAAAAATGCAACTAACTAGATTTGAACTCCTGACCAACGGGTAGGAATAAATTCTTTTAGTTTTCCTCTAACCAACTGAGCCATACAACAACACTGAAAACTTTTAGACGTATAATATGTTTATTCTTGAAAACCGGTTGGGCTTAAGCCCAATTAGCCTTGTGGGTAGATCCGCCCATGATACTAATGTAGAAATAACAGATTTGCGAACTACCAAGTGCTATAGAATAGATACCATCTAGTATAGAATAGATACCAAGTGTTCTATTTAAAAATATTGTTCGAGGGGCACATAAAAGTTCAGAGATACTTCCACGACAAGGCGACCAGAAAATGTAGGTAAACAGACTACAGAACTTCAACATAACATTCCAATCCTTCAAATAGCTCAAAATTAGCGTCTCTCTCATGCATTCACACTAGCATTTATAAAAGCTTGTCCAGGCTTGCGGTTTGATAGAGGTCCGTGACATCCAAGTAGCTGCAAAAACCACAATTTTACATCAATCACCCATAACAAATTAACAATACATTCTTACAATATAGACACCGCAGCAGTCAAATCTGAACATTTTGTACGGGTTGAATGTCTTCTTTACACAATCGTGAAAGAGGTTTAATACCCGTTCCTACTCTAATGATACATGCAGTAAAAGAAGAAGCCATTTCAAACGTTTCAAGGCTCAGCAAACAATGGTGTATAACACGGAGGAGATTTTCACAAACCTTTGCATTGACACCATCACGAACAATCCTGCCTTCCCTCTTGTATCTCTCATAATCAGCCCGATTGTACTTGGTAAAACCCCTGAGAAAGTTCAAAGTTGGTATGAATACACTAGCCATGTTCATTTAGTCGTGAAATACGACAACTATAAAACAAAACATATTCAGCTCATCAGAGCTGGAAACACAACGCAACTGACTATGATGAAAAAGATGAAATTTATTGCGTTGATATATATGGACAAACTAGCATAGAGTAAGTGTCTTCCATATCATGTGAACAAATATGAAGGTCGCACCAACTGTTCACTACTCCTATAATCCTACACTCCTAGGAGACCGTGGCGAATGGGAAAACAATACACTGAACCTAAACAGACACTGTTGTGAACTTTGTTTAGTGTGTGATGATCTCATGCATATAACCAAATCATAAACCCTATTATAAAAGTGCCTTGGTGTACCAAAAGAATCATCTCATACAAGTTCTTATATTAACTCTATGTACATGGAAGGGACATGCATAAAAATTTGGATTAACATGTACCGCTATCTCATATCAAACTCAATGAGGCCAACTACTAGTAATTTGCAACCATAACTCAAAGCAACAACAGTAGACAAAACACGTAAAAGTAGACATACCACTTCCTGGAAACAATGATCCTTTGGCGACCAGGGAACTTGAACTTAGCACGGCGAAGAGCCTCCTGGGCATTAGCGCCGTTGTTATCCTTGCATCGGACAGAAAGGAGAACCTGGCCAATAGAAACTCGAGCACAAGTACCAAGAGGCTTGCCAAAAGCACCCCTCATACCAGTCTGGAGCCTATCAGCTCCAGCACATGAAAGCATCTTGTTGATACGAAGCACATGGAAGGGGTGAACCCTAACCCTAAGATGGAAGGCATCCTTCCCAGCAAACTTAGTCATGTACTTATTGCAAGCAATACGTGCAGCTTCCAATGCTTCACTTGAGACATTCTCCTTCTCCCAACTGACAAGATGCACACAGAATGGGAATTCTTCAACACCCTTCTTCTTCATCCCAACATCGTAAATCCTGATCTTTGGGTCTGGCACACCACGACAAAACCTCGATTTTGGGTATGGCTTGTTCTTGATTTGGCGGTAACACCTAGCAGGTCCTACACAAATAAACTCGATTAAACTCATTTTATACCCACAAAATGTTAATCCCTCCATTCAAAAATCATTGTAACCATTTGAATATTAGGGAAGCGTTATATTATACTAACAATTTCATGTAATCATTTATCAAAAAGGACAGGTTTAGCCAAAGTCGAATCAGTAAAGTTGGGCTGAATTTAGTTTGTTCGGGCAAAATACCCAAAAAAGGCATACAGCAACTGAAGTGAAAACCATTCATAATACTTTTAATATTCACACTTTGCAGTAAAACCAGTATATAAATTTGACAATAAAAACCAGCAGCCAGTAAAAGCTGAAGAATATTTGGGTAAAATCGCTTTTTATATAAAAGGACACTCAATTATTGATAATAACCAATGAAATGAACGTCTCGCACACTAAAATAACGTAATTATAATATTTGTGATTAAAATTCTTACAAAGTATGTGAAGTTGGGTAATTTTGATTTAATCTAACTGCTAAATATGAGCTCTAAACCTCTTTCAAAACAGCAAATTTCAGTCATCTTCTCGTTCTAACACGGTGAATCCAATGATATCATCCATCCGACTCAATCATTTGTTTACCTTTAATTAAAATACAATTGCATAAAACATAAAACGTAAACAAAAGATTTGAACGGATGGAATAGTAGATAGAGAAAACTATAACATTAATTCAACCATACGAAGATCAAATCAACATATAACAACAAACAAAACACCACAAAAATTACAGTTTAAAGTTTTGATCTTTTCATAAAATCAAGCAGAATTCAGTGAAAAAAAATAAAGGTTGGGGAGTAAAATAGGAGTAATTAGAACAAGTACATGACGATAAAAAACAGGAGAGAATTGTGAAGAAAGATAGAATATGAACTTACTTCTCCCCATGGCTGATTGCTACGACAGAAACCCTAAATTCGGCTTTTGAAACCCTAATTATTTAGGGAAATGGAGATGTGTGAGAATTTATAGGATTTAGTCTGGTGTGATATTCTTGGGCCAGCTTACGTGTGTGCTTGCGTTACATATGTTTTACGGGCCCAATTGCTCCTACTTTGTAAATATGGTCGACCTGTTTAAATCGTGTATCGTGATTCAACGACTCTTCTAGGGGGTGTTTGGTTGGGTGGATTATAATGGAATGGAATGGATTTTAGACATCCTAGTGTTTGGTTGAGATATTTTGGAATGTATTTAGAATCCATCGGGATTCTCATTCCACCCCAATCCCCTAAAATCCCATACCCACCTCCTCCTCCTGGATTCAAACCCCATTCCTTTACGTTTATTTTTCTAATGAACCAAACATGTTTTGCAAGGTATGGAGTTGGAACCCCATACCACTATGGTTTCTTTCCAATCCATTCCATTCCTAAATAGCGAACCAAACGACCCCTTATTGCACCGTCTTATAGAATAAAGTTAACTTAAAACTGGGATAGGACAAAGTTAATAAATACTCAGATTACTTTTGTATTTTAGTTTTATCGTAATTTTCAATTACGTATTCGTTTTTTTATATATCGAATCATACCTTGGAAAAAAGCCGTCAATTAATATATCAAATAAAGTCCTTACATTAGATTAATCAGAGTTGTTAAAACAAATTATAACTGCTCAATCGAATATAGTCGTTGGATAACTTTCTTTGGGCCAACTAGTGGTTTTGGGCCAACTTTCACATGAATAACTTTCTTTCGAGTTATACGTTCGTCAAAGTCATCAACTAATATTTCAAACATGTTCGTTAATAGCAGTATAGCACCAATATATCGCTAAACTAATTATAGTCGTTTGATGCCTAGATATTTCATTTTAATTGTTAATGAAATTGTCTAATCACTTTTCAAAATTATAACCAAATTATTTAATATTTTTTTCCCGTAAATTACGTCATAAAATTAATATAACCGTAAAATAGTTATGAATTTTAATAAATGCCGGTTTTAATATATCATCTATACCAATTTGTCAAAAATCGTAAATTTTAAATTTTGCACAAACATGATAATTAAGTTAAATAGTAGCCTACTATAAATGGTGAGGGAGACTAAAACATAAAAGTTAAATAAAATAAATATGTAAGTTAATAACCAAATTTATGAAAGGAAAATAAATAGTTTGTATTAATTTATTTTTATGTTAGCAACTAACATTTTTTATTTTTATTTTGTATTTATAAGCATGTGACACGTGATTTTATATATGACTTTTTCAATAACAAATGACATAGTAAGATACTTAGTATTGCCTTTTTAACATTGATGCTCAAAAGTCATGAACTTTGATTCATTTTTACAGAGGCAAATTTTGTAAGCAATAATTTTTCATATCCATATCGTCAATAGAATTGTATGTGTCACTGATATGGCTTATCTATCTATTCACGTCAAGTTAGTTGTATCAAGGTTTTAAATTAATTAAATAATTTATTTATTTATTTGTAAGTTTCATTGCTTGGTTATGAAATATTCATCACATTTTCAAACTTCATCATACACGTTTGTTATATTCAAATCTAAGAGCTATCAAGACTTGGGGTATGATTAAGAAGTCTTGTCTTTTTATAATATTGTATAACTAAATAGATAACCAAGTTGATATTTTATAATATTGTATAAATAAAATACAGTAATCAGTATAGATTAATTATGTATTAACCAATATAAAACTGACATGTTGATTAAAATTAAATGCTTTAAGTAGCCTTTTAACTATATTGTAGGCAAAAATATTAATAATAATGTACACCTAGCCATTATTCATGTCAATAAGATTTGTTCATCCAACTTATTAATATGATTGATATCATTGCCAATTTCATTCGATGAGAGTTATTAAGGGAAAAAGATGAATAAAAAATAACACATACAAAAATAGAACATACATTATAAAGTTTATGAAAAACTATTTTTTTCATGAAACTAAAAATAATTAATCATTAACATTTATGTTGTCAATCTTGTAATTAGTTTATAATATAGTATTAAGGGAAATATGGGGAGTATTTGTTTAAGCAATTATTGTATTTCATTCTTCATATAGTTCTCTTTCTCCAATGAACCACTCATACAAAAAGGGCTTGTTTGGTTGACATAGGGGAATTAAAGTTCCCGGGAACTTCAAGATCACATGAATTTCCAATTCGTGTGAATTCGCAAAAAGTGTTTGGTTCGCATATGGGAAGTTAATTCATGCGGGAAGTTCTATTGACCAAGGGGGGACTTGGTGAGTAACTTCCCACATAATGGAGGAAGTAAATTCATGTGGGAAGTTCTATTTCCCATGATATTGGCAACCAAACAACAACATGATTTTACACTTCCCAGGAAGTTCAACATCCCATGATTTTAATGGGTAACCAAACAAGCCCAAAAATCCACTGAGCGATTAATAACAACAAAATGGTGGAATTTCATTTATTTAATATTAACCTTATGATTATATTAATTTAAATTTTTTCTTAAAGGATAAAATAAATAGAACACTGAATAATAAAAATGTAAGTATATTTACCTTTGAATATCACAACTCCACAAATCTTAACTGCCCCTAAATAACAACAAAACAACATATATGTGAAGTTAAAAAAATGTGATAGTACTTCATAACCGATAAAACTTAAAAATAAATAAATAAATTATAAATTTAACACCTTAATACACCTACCTTAACACACTTACAATATTAAGAATGATTATTTACGCATACAAATCTCTCGGTACTAGGGTAAACAAAATATTGACTTGAATTTTGACTCACAAATGTTGTCTTCCATCAAATATTTATAGTCAATTGATGATGCATTTTATGACTTTTTGACGGCTTATTATTTGTTATTAATATTATTATTAAATTTAATATATGCATAAATATGTAACAATATTTTATGACTTTTAATAATCTTTTTTCATTATTAGCAAATTTAATATAGACATAAATAATTAAATATAGAGTAGGGATCAATGAAATATAAAAGGTTTGCTTAATTATTTTTCCCTTTTTTCCCTTTTTTTTACAAAATCTAACTTTCATGAGAGTTGTTTAATCATTCTTGATGTCAGTCGTCGCAGTACCAAAAATAAAACTAAAAACTACTAGCAAAAGTTAGCGGTAAGTAGGGTCGATCTCCACAGCGAGGCTATTTGCAATCTAAATGACAATTTAAGTCTATCTAAGTCACAAATGGGGTTGTTTGAGTTTTGTTTTAAACTAAAAGCAAGTAGATAAAAGGATTAAAAGAGAGTGATAAAGATGAGAAAAGTATAAGAGAAAGCAGTTAAGACATTGTTTCACCGTGGATTATTACGAGTCAAAGGTAGGGCCACATGTTAGTCTCAATTACCGGTCTATAGGGTAGTGAAAAGGTCCTCAAGTCCTCTATTTATTCGTTACCCGTGCAAATCAAGTGTTTTTAGTGGCGTTGGAAAGCTATAGGATAAACTTTCACCTCCAATTTGAATCACTCGATTATCATTTCTACAACTCAAGTTATGGCTTTTCAAAGTAGGCACTAGCAATGAGAACCTCATAATATCACTCCGAACTATCACCAATAGCCAAGTAAGGGTTTTTTTTTTTGAAAGATCCCTAAAGGGATTACGCTTCATTAATGAGATCTGCTGAAATCAGATACAAAATGTTTGGAGGGACCGACCCCATCCATCCTCTACGACCCAAAAACCATGGTCGGACATGCGCTAGACCATGGGCTACACGGTTCAGATTACGACTAACAAAAGACCAACTAATAAAATCGAAATGATCACACAAGCACCTAATATCACTAATAATAAGGAAAAAATCGCTGCGACCTTGCGTATCCTTCTTCAACGTATCAATGACTGTAAGACAATCACTTTCAACCACAATACGTTTATGGCCTGCTTTCCACGCTTCTTTCAGCACAACGGACCTCCATCACCTCGCGTTTTTGAATGGTTGTTCCCCATAAAAGACGCCCCTGATCATCCCTACAACCAATTCCTATTCCCGTACCAACCTCATCAATAACTCCCGCATCCACGTTCACCTTCACCATCTCCTGCGGCGGTCGTGCCCACTTTTGCCCAATATCAACAGGCATGCACACACCACTGCTCTGTTCAGAACCGCCCCGCATTTCCTCAATAATAGCTATACTGCGTCGGTTAACCCGTGACTCCTCCCAGCGTTCCCCATCAAAGACCACTCTATTTCGTGCTTCCCATATTGCCCAACACCCGACTGCAAAATCCTCTCTCTCCCGCCTACACAGTCTGTCCAAAACCTCCTGCAACCATTCGCGCGCACTGCCAGTCCCATACTGAGTTACCGCCTCCAAACCCATCCCCTCCCAGACCCCATATACTCTCCCACAGTCCCTGAACTGATGTACAATTGACTCGTTACAAGTACCGCAAACAGAACATATCGAATCAGGAAGTTGCAGCCTAGATGCAAGATTTGATTTCGTCGGTAATGCTTTGCTACAGAGTTGCCAGAGGAAGACTTTTATTCTAGGCCATACCAGAAGTTGCCATATACCGTTCCATAGTTGCTTCTCCTGTGCAATATTGGACTGTTCTACTCCATGGACCTCATTATCTCGCACTAATAATTTATAGGCAGACCTCATAGTATAGACTCCATCTTTCTCACCATCCCAACACCAAGCATCATTTGGCCTAGTTTCACTAAGACGGATACTCAAAATTCGTTCTTGTTCAAAGGGTAAAAACATAGACCGTATCTTATGGCTATCCCAGTTCGAGCCATCAGCCAACCACAATTCAGCCACCACCATATCTACTGCGTGATTACCCCTTGGTGAGATTACTCGATGAGTTTGTGTATTCGGAATCCAAGGATCAGTCCACACTTTTGTGCTCAAGCCGTCCCCCACACGCCTCCTTAGGCCCATTTCAATAACTCTACGAGCTTCCCAGATTCCACGCCATGTGAAACTTGGGTTTCGTCCTAAATCTGCCCTCATAAAAGAACCTGATGGGAAGTATTTTCCTGCCAAAACCCGAGACATGAGACACTCACGCTGCGTCAAAATTCTCCACGCCTGTTTCCCAAGGAGGGCGAGGTTGAAAGCCTTGAAATCTCGAAACCCAAGCCCACCTCTACTCTTCGGTTCACAAAGTTTGTGCCAGGCAACCCACGAAATTTTACGCTTGCCACCATTCGATCCCCACCAGAATTGCGAAATCAGAGAACGGAGTTCGGCACAAAAGGTTGTAGAAAGTTTGAATACGCTCATAGCATACGTAGGGATTGATTGGGCAACGGCCTTTATCAATACCTCCCTACCCGCTTTCGAAAGTAATTTCCCACGCCATGATTGTAGCTTCTTACTAATTTTGTCCCGAACCTTATCAGATATCGCCTTCTTCGACCTTCCGACCGTTGTGGGCAGCCCCAAGTACATATCTTGTTGTTCTACCATGCGCACCCCTAACACTCCTGCCAAAAGATTGCGTCTCTCAACTTTCGTGCTCTTGCTAAATGAAACCGTCGTCTTATCGTAATTGATGCGTTGTCCCGACGCCATCTCATACCGCTGCAACATAAGCTTCACTGCATCCGCTTCCTGAATATTAGCTTTCACAAACAGTATACTATCGTCCGCAAAAAGTAAATGTGACACCATTGGAGAATTGTTTGCCACTTTTATGCCATGGATTGTTCTATCTTCAGTAGCCTTCCTGATTAAACTTGACATAACTTCTGCACATAAAATAAAGAGATAAGGAGATATAGGGTCCCCCTGTCTTAATCCTCGACTTGGCTTAAAACTTTCTGTCGGTTGCCCATTCACCAATACCGCAAACGATACTGTCGACACACAGTGCATTACCCGGTTCACCCATAAGTGGTCAAACCCCATACGAATTAGAACCCTTTCAAGAAAATTCCATTCAACCCGATCATACGCCTTCGACATATCAAGTTTCAGCGCCATGTGACCGTCGCCATTACGAGTATTCTTCATATGGCGGAAAAGCTCAAAAGCAATAAGAATGTTATCAGTGATTAGCCTCCCCGGGGTGAACGCACTTTGATTTTCTGACACGATTTTCCCAAGAAAGACCTTTAATCTGTTTGCTAAAACTTTAGAAACCAGTTTATACGCCAGATTACAAAGGCTTATGGGGCGAAAATCCACCATTCTGTCTGGCGCTTTCTTTTTCGGGATCAACACAATATGGGTCATGTTCGTTTTATCCGGTATAGCTTGTCCACGGAGAATACCAAGCACAGTTTCGATAACAAGTGGGCCTACAATATGCCAATATGTTTGGTAGAAAAGGCCGTTCATACCATCCGCTCCGGGAGCCTTTAACGGATGCATTTGTTCAAGGGCTAGTGTAATTTCTTCTGCTGTGTATTCCTGCGTTAGCACCATGTTCATATCAGGGGTTACACGGTCAGCAACATTGTCAAGAAGCTCTTCAAAATCCCGAGGCCTTTCCGTTGTAAACAACTGTTGAAAATATGTCACTGCCACTTTTGCAATATGCTCCTGATCTTCACGCAGTGTACCATCTATGTCCAAAATTCTCGCAATATGGTTATGTTGTTTCCGCTGAGTAGCTTTACGATGAAAAAAATTCGAGTTTCGATCTCCCTCGCTAAGCCATAGTGCCCTCGATCTCTGCTTCCAGAACATCTCCTCCTGGTCCAATAACCGAGCTATGTCTTTCACAATTTGCTTCCTCTCATTTACTAACTCAGGAGACCTTGCTCCCTTATTTAGGATTCTCAATCTGTTTCGTTTTTTTTGCAGAATTTTGAGAATTTTTCCGATCGAAATGCCCTTCCATTCTTTAATAGCCTCCGTACAATGCTCCAACGCATTCGTTAACTCCCCTACTCCCTTATTCCAGCCCCTCTTGATCACTTCTTCACAGTCTTTCTCGCCCACCCATACTTGCTCAAATCGAAAAGGCTTCGTTCTTCTATCCGTCAATTTTGGTCTGTGATCAAACATTACTTTTATGGGTGCATGATCCGACCACTCCCGCTGTAGATTAATCACCCTCGCATAAGGATACATCGTACTCCAATCCTCACTGACTAGTGCTCGGTCCAACCTACTCTGTCTATTAGCATCCCCAACTTGTCCATTATCCCAAGTGAAACTGTAGCCCTCAAACGGGAGGTCCCTTAATTCACAAGCATCCACCGCGTCACGAAAATGATTCATTTGCCATTGAGGTCTAGACCCACCCAGCATCTCCGTCGAATATAAGATTTCATTGAAATCGCCAATAAACATCCACGCTCCATCCCCTTGCCCGGCGAGGGTTTGCATCAGTTCCCAAGAAAGATGTCTATCACCTATTGAAGGCCATCCGTAGAAGCATGTGAGTCTCCAAAATTGCCCTTCTATAGCTATATCCACGTCTATATGATGAATAGAGGACGACTTAAAGGAACAAGTCACCTCCCTTCGCCACATGAGCGCCAAACCCCCAGAACGACCTGCACTATCCACTTCGATACCTTCGTACTCATTAAAACATGCTCTAAGTCTCCGCAACTCCACACTACTAAGTTTTGTTTCGCTTAGAAAAATCACATCCGGGGCCTCTCTCCGTATAAGGTTACGGAGTCCGCCTACTGCATCGGGATTGCCCAGTCCCCTGCAGTTAAGGCTCAAACAACTCATAATGCCCGGTGGGGTTGAGCTCCCTCAACCTCTGCCTCGGTTGAAAACACACCCATTAAACATTGCTTTTTCCTGTCACCTTCGCCACTCATACTCACAAACTGACTCCCCTCTGCCTCTTGCTTTCGTTTTTTTTCTATCACCTGCCTATTCCCCACCTCTGTGCCATCTAACACTCTAGCAGCCCTTTTCCACTTCATCGACCCCTTCTGCCCTTCATAAATTCTTTCATCCACTTGCATAACATCTCCAACACCTACCCTCACTGTTTTTTCCACCCCCCTTCTCTCTTCATTCTTCAATGTCCCCACATTCTTTTTCCACAGCCTCATATTCCCCACCACTCTCCCCCGGCCTTTCAGTCCCGAGACATTCCTTCCTCATAGTATGCACTAGGTTGTCATTCTCCCGTTGATTCTGTTCCCTGCTTTTAGGGCTAGCAGAGCTCGCCTCCTGCTCCCGTATCTCTGCCCTTCTGTCATTTTTGAATCTTAAAGCAATGTTCTTGAGTTTTTCAATCATATCTACCACAACATCCTCCTCTCGCCTCTTGTTTTCTTTTTCGAAATCAGCTATTAGCGACTTCGAGTGTTTGCTTTTGGCTTCAATAGTTGTCTTTACAACCTTCCATGGGGATGCCCTAAGATCTTCTCCGTAACTCAATTCACCCAACTCATACGGCCCGTCATCGCAATGTTTTTCACCATGTCCAAGGATGCCGCACCCATAACAATAAGTTGGTAACTTCTCATACTTTACCTTGAAACTAACCAACCTCCCGCTTGGCATATGGATATTCACACCTGATTTCAGCGGGTGTCTAACATCATGTATAACGCGAAGTCGTATGGCTCTTTCCATCTCTGGAAAAGGGGCTTCATCAACCATCACATATTGCCCTAGTTGCATCCCAAGCCTACGGATGTTCTCGACATTCGTACGTCCCTTCACTGGTAAACCATACACCCGGGCCCATAGTGGGACATGGAATAGGGGTGTATCGGTCAACTTCTCTGTGTCACCTGGTTCGTTAAAGCACCATATAGATTTGTCGAAGTGACAAGGTTGATTTTCGATCACTTTAATTTTATCCTTTTCCTCAGAGAATTTAAACAAGAAGATTTTATGTTTACTATCTAAAAGATTGCCAATCGCCGTACCTTTAGTATTCCAAAGTTTCGACATCGTCTCAATAGTGGCTTTGACATTAACTGCTTTCGACGTCCAGATTCTGCCTATTAGCAAGTGTGCACTCAGATTTTCGTTCGTTGATGACTCGCCAACATCCCAGACAAACGACGATTCCTCCTCCACATTCGCTACTTCTTTGCCTCGATGATTAGGGTTTAATTCAACCTCTAACCTCTTCAAATGTTCGGTAAGCTTCCTTAGTAGAAGGAAATCCGATCTATAGCTCTTCCAAGTCTTCATGTGCTCAAGAATCGACTCAAAATGCGCAAGAAACTGTCATTTCCTACAAAACAAATACGAATACACCAAAGTAGCAAACGCGGGATATATATCAATGAAATAACATGTAAAAGCACAAAAATGCGCGCTAAAATAGATGAATAATCACATATAAAAGACGCGCATCAATTCTTTGGGTTGTCTTTATTTATATATTATATTAATAGTATTATATATATATATATTCAATTTAATGAAATTATATCCAATTTAACGAAATTGAGCAAATAGATAGCAATAAGACTTGAGAAAAAAATTGCACATATAAACAGTTTAAAATTAGAGCGATTTAAATTTTTATTTATCGTTAAACCTATTCTAATTTTAAGAAATTAAAAGATCAATGCTTTAATGTTAAGTATGTTATTATCTTCCCTTTATATTTACAAATTATTTGTTACTTTATAAACGATGTAAAATTAGAACGTAATTTATTTTCGCAGTACGTTTTTTACTCATCATAGTACATTTCTCACCATACTTTCCATTATTTACCCTTAACTAAAAATTAAAACTTATCCCTCAACAAAATAACCTCCAAAATTTACCAAATTTCTTCAAAGTACATTTGAATTCAACCGTACAACAACATTTGATATTCTCATTGCAAATTTAATCATGAAATCAATATTGACTTTCACTTTCTTTCGTTTCTTTAACAAAGTTTGGGGTTTTATACTTTGATAAGGTTTGGTTTTGCGGTTCCGCAATAAAATTATTGACGACTGAATTGAGACATGTCCAGTCAAATTAGTGCAATTAAATATCACAATGACCATTTGTTTTGTCCATTTAACATTAATAGCAGCGTAAATCCATCTCCCAGATCATAAACCATGCAAATAAGGTAGTGTTATGCGCTCATTTGATTTTTGTCTATTGTTTATTGGATGGATGTCTTGTCGCTCTACTTGACAAAGAACGAGAGGTGGTAGAAACAGGGAGTGCGGTGGTTACAGTTTTGGTTGTCGGTTGAGGAAGGCTGGTGGCTAAGTGCCGAGGCGATTGCCAAATAGGGGCTGGGTGGAATGGAGTACCTTTTCATTTCTTTTGTTTGCGCAGTAACATGCATAAATGGGAAGGGTAATTTGGTCAAAAACGTACTACCTTGAGTAAAATGTGTACTGCGAAAATCAATACCCTATTTAGAATTATGTGGTATTTATTTGTTGTTTAAAAAATTTTAACAATAAATATAGATATTTTAAATTTGTTAAGAATTTTGATTAAATATTGTATAGATTTCATTTATCTATAAATTAGAAAAGCCAAAGGTTAATGTTTGTTATACTATCTACCTTTAATGTTTTAGAATTTTTTTTCTTTTTCTTTTTAAATAAGAAATAATAAGGTGGCCGCAAGGGTGGAGGCTAATGGTTCAAACTTGGGCCACATTTCCAAGGGTCTCAGGTTCAAGCCTCACCAAGAGCAATATTGGGCCTAAATTGGTTTTAGGCTATGCCTTCTAGATTTTGAGTCAGTCACCCCGTGGCTTGGAGGTTTACCCAGTGCGCACCAAAGTTAGCGGTTGCGGATTCTCACGTCATTCAAAAACGTAATTGTGAGTTTTACTCATTCATGAACTTTTTTTCATTACTTTTCTATTCTATACCCTTTGCCTAAAAAAACTCTCTAAATCTCTCTAATTCTTTCCCCCACAAAAGATCCTAAACCACACAACTATGGAGGTTAGTTCTCGTATCGATCAAGTAATAATTCTAATCTTTACCTTTATCAATTATATTATATGAAATTAAAAAATTGATTTAGACTAATTAAATTAGGGTTTCTTTAAATCGTTTACTGTTTTGTTCAATTTCTTCCTTATTCTTCATTTTTCAATTGTTATTTGGATTGAATCATGTCACAATAATATTAGATTTGTAGGATGTTCCATTAGAGAACAAATCGACATTAGAGAACAAATCGATCATGCTGTACTTTTTATCGGTACATGTCTTTCTCCCAAATATGCAGGCAAACTGGTTGAGTTTGCCGCCTTGTCCAATTCGATTGACAGTTGTTCAGAATTTTACTAAACGCTCACATTTTGCCAAGCTGTTTGGTCTATTTGGATGATCAGTGTGTTGCACTTTGTATTCTTGTTCTATTTGCAGCATAAATCAAACATGACGCTTTCTGCGTAGAAGGGGAGGCGACGCTGTTGCACGATGGCGGTGACGGTGACAACCGTGGTGTGAAAAGGTGAAATAAAATGTAGGGGTTGGTAGTTAGTGTGAGAATAAGAAGGTGAAATAAAATAGTAAATGTTGTGAAAAGATAAGGGTATAATGGTCAATCATGTCCATGATTGACATCAATCATGTCCATGATTGAGCAACACCCTTAAAAAAATAAATAATAAGGTGTCCACAAGGGTGAAGTCTAGGGATGGCAATGGGTAGGGTATGGGTAGGGTCCAGCAAGACCCGACCCGACCCGACCCGAAGTAAAAACCTTAGACCCATACCCGACCCATACCCTAAAGAGTCTGAAATTAGTGGACCCATACCCGACCCTAATGGTCTGGGTCCGGGTAGGGTCTACCCTAGGGTTCAATTTTTCTTAACGAGTCATTCAACAAAATGTCCCAAAGTTCGAATTAAATTACAAAGTTTTGATTAAAGTATTACAAAGTCTTGGTTATTTGGATCATTACCCGTACCCGACCCTAAATTATATCATTTACCGTACACAAACTCATCATTTTCATCAATTTTTTCTCGTTATTGTTAATGATTATTTGGATATGCGTATAGTATATTAATGATAACTAATAAGGGTAATCTGTTTGTGTGTATTATTTGGGTTATTGACGTTCATACGTGTGTTTTTTGTTTTTGTTTTTCTTTTTTTAATAAATATAAGGGTCTAAGGGTCGGGTAGGGTCCTAAGACCAAGACCCGGACCGACCCGAAGTTTTTATATAAGACCCATACCCGACCCATACCCGAGTGGGTCTCAAAAATTCAGACCCATTCCCGGCCCGTTAGGGTCTGACCCTAAGGGTCTGGGTTGGATATCCGACCCACTGCCATCCCCAGTGGAGTCTAGTGGTTCAAAATTGGGCCACATTCCCAAGGGTCTCAGGTTCAAGTCTCACCAAGAGTAATCTTGGGGGTAAATTGGCTTGCGCACCAAAGTTAGCGATTGCGGGTTCCCACGTCATTAAAAAAAGAAATAATAAGTTGCCCGCAAAGGTGAAGTTGAGTGGTTCAAAATTGAGCCACATTCCAAAGGGTCTCAGGTTCAAGCCTCACCAAAGGCAATCTTGGTGGTAAATTAGCTTGAGGCGCCAGTTAGATTTCGAGCCTCTCACCCCGTAAAAAATTAATAATAAGGTGACGTGTTTTTTGTTAATGCTAGGTGACATTGTCTATGTGACATTTCATGTTACCCTTTTAATAATATTTTATAGACATTTTGTAAAATTGCTATATTACGCCCCTACTTTGTTCATTACGCCCCTAATTTCATTTCAACCATTCCAATTTTACCCTTGTCTTTGAAAAAAATATGTAACACATTAATTAATCGATTAATCGTATAAGATAAGTATAATAGTTACGAATACGCGTAGGGTAGCAGTTTTATTTACGGTGAAAACAATACGGGTTAATATAATTCAATAAGTTTCCCTTAAATTGCTCTCACTTGTGTAGATAAGACCAGCTTAGGGAATCACAAAGTATTTGTCTTTCCTATTCACATGGATAATATTTGACCTCTCCGTCACAAAATGAGAATTTTTGAATATAGTTACCCCCAATAAGCTTAAGATGAAATTTAATCACTGCTTCATAACTTTGTCACAATTTTCTCTTTCTAAAAAAATATATAACACATTTATTTAGGTACGTGCTTTTTCACATACAGATTTTACTCTTTCACATACAATTTTTACCATCCTACCCTTGTCATTTTTTTTAACATTCATCCCATTAATTTTGATTTTCTCCCTTTCTTTATCCTCTTAAACCAACTACCCCGTTCACCGTTCCTCCGTCATCAACTCCGTTTATCGCCGTTTCCTCCGTCGCCGCCCTCTATCGTCGCCGTCTACTCCTTTAATTTTGATTTTCTCCCTTTCTTCATCCTCTAAAAAGATAACGAAAGAAAAAACTTAAAAAAAAGAAGCAAAAACTAAAAAAGAAAAAAAAGAAGATAAAACTAAACAAAAACTAAAGAAATACTCCGTAATGAACAAAAATCAAAGAAACAAATCAAACTTGAGTTGCAGAAAATCTAGGACGAAGTAAAAGTCGAAATTGGCTAAACACGCAAGAAGTTGCCGACGTAAGCATACAAAATTGCAAATTGGAATTGAATATTTATACGAAGAAATTGAAATTGGATATGAATATGCATATAAAGAAATTGAAATTGACGACGTTTAATTGATTTAATAAACAATATTACCTCAATACTTGAAGAATTGTAATCCATTGTTTAAGTTTTTTGAGTAATTGATTAAATTATAAAGGAAAAACTCGTTTTGTTTAGGTTTAGGAAGGAGAGTTTTGGTTTAGGGAGAAGAGTTCAGGTTTAGGAAAAAGGGTAGAAGATGAAAACTTGTATGTGAAAGAGCAAAGTACGTATGTGAAAAAGTAACTATTAAAAAGTAAGGGACAAATTGGTAATTATAAGGTGCGAAATGAGTAAACTAGAGGCGAAATATAGCAAACCCCATATTTTGTCATTAAATAGTTGCTTTTTATTAAAAAATGATAACATTTAAACGTCTGATTTCAGACCGTATGAAGCAAGACCTTTCCAGGCCGGCTATGAGCACGCTAAAGCTTTATTTCTTCTCTTTTCCTTGCTCTCTTTCAAGTCCTTCATTTTCGCTCCCGTTTCGTCGATTTCACATGAGTCCTGCAAGGTAAGATACACATTCATAGAATACGTAATCGGAAGAAATTGTACAACATAAGGGCTAAAATTGACTCAAAACCATTTGGAATACAAAGCAAAAGAGGGATAATTTCTCTGAGTTATAGTGTTGTTCTTTTACCTTTATGCACAAAAAGTAAGAAAATGATTTTAAATCATACAAAACACCCTACACCACCCTGAATAGATTTTAGACTGCAAAAAAGTTACTAAAAAGTGAAAGAGGAACCACTACTAAACTCGCATCAAAAGGAAAATAGGAACCAACACTATAACTCGGATGGAGTATAATTTAGACACTTGTAGCAAGACTTGTTACTTTAAAAAAAACTGATTGCAATGACGGGTTATAAATGGCAGATATTAATAGAAGGTTTGACTAATATATTATAATTAGCAGAATTAATTTGAGTGTTTGGTTATTGGCAGATTATGATTAGTAGATTGTTAATTTTCTTTATAAAATAAAGTAAGTTTTCCTTTTTTACAATATGCTAACCAGCGGCGGACCCAGGTGAGGTCCCGCGGGGGCACGTGCCCCCGTAACATTTGAAGAATAAATTTTTTATAAGTATTATATATGTATGTAAAGTTACCACGACATAGTTGATAAATGTAGAGAATTCTATCTAAGTGGTTTTGAGTTCAATCTTTGGTAGCAACATACAATTTTATAATTTTTTGGGCCTAAGCCCACTTTGTGCAATTATATATGTAAAATTGCTTCAATTGTGAGACCTTCAGATCAATTAACAAGATCTAAACCATGGAACCACTTACTTTTATTATTAAATTAAGTACTAATGTTAGTTATATTAACCAAAACAAATACTCTTTCCGATTTCTTGTGTTGTTCCCTTTTGATATTAACACAAGAAATAAGGAATTCAATTTGGACCACACAATATACATGACCCCACATGAAATTGATTTTTGACTACACACAGTTGTCCAAAAGAGGAAAGAGGGAATCAATGTTATTAGACCAAAACGGAAAGAGGAACGTCATAGGAAATCGGAGGTAGTATTGTTTTTACATATCAATATATATACTTAAAAGAGGAACTTTTCGAGCGATGTGATTGGTTCAAGTTTTGTGAATTATTTAAGTTATAATTATGAGAATTGGAAAACTATTTATTTAATTGACTATTATCTTAGATGATTAAAATTTGAGAATTGACCAACCATAAATTAATTAAGTAATTAAGTACTTAGATATACTTTACAACTAATAATAATAAAATAAGTAGCTAATAGATAGAATTTACAACTGGTTAGAATTATAAAATAAAAGAAGACAAGTGCGACTCAAACACGTCACCTATTATATTAGGGAGTATATATATTTGCATCAGTATTTATTCGTCTTTCCAATGTTTTTGCTTTGATTTTAATTTCTTTATATTGTTTCCATCTTATATATTTGTTTTCTTTATCATTTTTACACATATGTATACTAACTACTGTATGTTTTTGCTACGGAATTTTTTTTCAGGACAACGGTCGACAATTCGGCACGCTTGAAATGACTATAAGAAGCCTATCTACTAGAGATATAAGAGGTCATTAACTTATTATAGTCTTGAAAATTACCGTACCTTTGAATCTTTGATATGATCTAATCAATAGAAAATCATTACTCCCTCCATTCTTTTTATATCACCCCAATCCCCTTTTGGACACTATTCACAATCGAGTATTCAACGTCAGTTTTCTCTCAATCCGTTCACGGAAATATATTCATGTGAGATCTTTTTTAATTTGTCTTGATAAGAGGATTAAGAATATCAAAATTTTATAATTTATAGTAGTATGTAGTTAAAGATATAATCGAAACAAAATGAGTATTAACAAACGTGTATAAAGAAATGGGGTGATATAAAAAGAATGGAGGGAGTACATTGGTATTTAAGAAATTCTTATGCACGTGGGATTAATTCAAGAGCCAAACATAAAAGTTAATTTCTTGCAATATTATTGCAAGAATTTGATCAACAATAATATAATAAGTTATATAATTTTGAATGTATTAGAATTCTAGCTGCGCAATTACACAATATCTATTTGAGTGTGATACAAAGTCTAATTATATATGTAAAGACTCTTTTGTATTATGACCTCGACCTTACCACAATATTGTGTTTGTTATTATATTATTCCTATATATTTAAGCAAAAAGTATTTCTCCAATATTGATAAATACCAGAAAATATTACCTGGCCAGCGGCCGGGCGTGAACTTAAGTATATAAATAAAAATATAATTAAATATATAGTAATAAAAAAATCAGTTGGATAATTATTGTTTTTAGAGCGATTATCTTGGATATTACTTTGAAAAAATAAATTACTTATATAAATAAAGAGATAATTAAATTAAATAGTAATAAAATATCGGTTGGATAATAATTGAATTAGTTAACAAAATAATTGATTTCATTAGCAATTATTTTAGAGCAATTTCATTGGTTATTACTTTGGTTAAATAAATTAAGTATATAAATAAAAAGATAATTAAATATATAGTATTGTTTTTAGAGCGATTAAATTGGTTATTACTTTGTTTAAATAAATTAAGTATATAAATAAAAAGATAATAAAATAGTAATAAAATATCAGTTGGATAATAATTGAATTAATTAATAAAATAATTGATTTCATTAGCTATTGTTTTAGAACAATAATTTCATTGGCTATCACTTTAATTAAAGAAATTAAGTATATAAATAAAAAAATAATTAAATGGTAATAAAATATCAGTTGGATAATTATTGTTTTTAGAGCGATTACTTCGACTATTACTTTGCTAAAATAAATTAAGTATATAAATAAAAAAATAATTAAATAGTAATAAAATATCAGTTGGGTAATTATTGAATTAGTTAATATAAATTGACTGTAAACTATTGAATTAATTAATAAAATAATTGATTTTAAACTAAGAGTTTTGGCTACCGTAGAGTTATAGGGATTAAGGAGACTTTGAGATATGAGTTAGCCACTTTCGATATAATATAGTACCTTTTTTTAATAAAACAAAATTAATTTTATAACAACATTATCCATTTGGAGTAAAACATTAGCTTCGTATTTTTGTTAATGGAATTTTGTTTTGACAAATACGAGCTACGGAATGCAAACACAAGAGAATCAGAAACTAAGCTAGAAAGTACAAGCACAAACAATGCGAGTTATTAACATAAGAATACGAGTTAATATAAAAAGAATACGAACTATTAAACTAAGAATACGAGCTAATGTAAAAACAATACGATCTATTAAGATAAGACTGAGCTTTAAAATATGAGCACAAATGAATACGAGCTAATGAAAAAACAATACGAGCTATTAACATATTACGAGCTTTAAAATATGAGAACAAATGAATACGAATATGAGATTAAAAAGATCACGTGCTTAAATATACAAGCACATAAGAATACAGCCTAATAAGATGATAATACGAGCTAATATAAACAAAATACAAAAACACAAGCTAATTGAAACACTTCTCGAGCTAAAAATAAATTTGTTAAAATTTTATGAAGATAACGATAGTAAGCCAACATGAATACATGATTCTTGATCATATAAATACAATGTCTTAATAATAAATCTGGTAATACGGATAATATTTGACATGTTACAATCCGTCACAAAGAAGATAATGAAGAAGATAATGAAGGATAAAATATAGGAATATAGGAGAAAAGAAAAAAAATTTATTTTGGTTTGCTTTTAAATAGGGATGTAATTAAATACTTAAATGTTAAATTATCTACGAGCTACGGAATACAAACACATAAGAATATGAGCTAATGTAAAAAAGAATATGAGTTTAAGAGAATCACGAACTGAAAAATACGAGCACAAAACAATGCGAGTTATTAACCTAAGAATACGAGTTAATATAAAAAAGAATACGAACTATTAAGCCAAGAATAAGATCTAATGTAAAAACAATACGATCTATTAAGAAAAGACGGGCTTTAAAATACGAGCACAAATGAATACGAACTAATGAAAAAACAATACGAGCTATTAACATAAGACGAGCTTTAAAATATGAGCACAAATGAATATATACGAATATGAGATTAAAAGGATCACGGACTTAAATATTAAATATACAAGCACATAAGAATACAGCCTATTAATATGATAATACGAGCTAATATAAACAGAATACGAAAACACGAACTAATTGAAACACTTCTCGAGCTAAAAAAATAGAACCAGATTTGCAATACGTCAAATTTCATGATATAATAGGCACTTAAGATTATGAGGTATAATTAAAAGAATACGAGCTACAAAATACGAATATATAAGAAATATGAGCTAATGTAAAAAGTATACGGGCTAATAACATAAGAATACAAACTATTAAGATAAGAATATGAGCTAAAGTAAAAGAATATGATCTATGGTAAAAAAATACGATTTAATATTAAAAGAATACAAGCTTCAACTATCTTCATATATTAGAAATATTGGATAAAAAATTTCTTCAAGATGATGCTCAAATAAAAAGTATAGAAGTTATTATAAAAGTACATGTGCTTAAAATAATATTTTGACAGTGATGCGTAATATGTAAGTGTCTTTTCGAGACCATTGAATTGGAGGTACATGTTTCCGTTTCTATTGGAGTTTCGTGCACTTTTAACGTTCCATATTGTTCCGATGATGATACATATGATATTTAATTAGCCGTAAAAACAATCATACTTAAATTATTCTTTATATATGTTTATTATACTAAGCATTTTTAGAAGATTAACTATTACGATAATTATTTTGAAACCATGTCAAGATATTACCCGGGCAACGACCGGGTATGAAATCTAGTATTTAGAATTTAAAGTATTTTAGAGAAGAAATTATTTTTTGCTAATTATTATTATTATTATGTGTATAATAATAATAACTAATATAGAGGAAACAATGTAAAAATGTTGTCTTAGACGCGAATAAAAATGCGCATTAAAAAAATTAGTGTCCCTCAACTCTAATTTCTTAGGTCCGCAACTGATGCTAACCAATAGGTTGGGGTAAGCAACATATCGTAAAATAACATATTGACACCAAATATGTTGTTTACCAAACACGAAAATTAGTATATTAACGGGTGTAAGTATCAATAATTGTGAATATTTTTGTAATAAAAAATAAAAAATCCAGAAACGGTGATTGACTAAGAGTGTACAGATACAGACATAGAGTAGTACCCTTTTCCATAGTTAACTGTTGAATCAAATATTTCTTCATCCTGTCAACGCTTACTCACCACCGTATTCATATCATACTTCCCCTTTGGTAAAGCAATCTCTTTCTCTCTCTATATCTTTCTCTTTTTCACTTCTCTTTCAACAAGTCACGGCGCGCTTCCTACATACTATACAATCCCCAACTACCAAATCTTTCTCTTTCTTCATTACACTCTTCTAACCCCTTTAATTTTTGCAAAATGTGATCACCATTTTATAGCTTTTACTTTAATAATCCAATTATTTCAAGGTAAAATGATCATGTATTCAATTTTTTGTTACCCTTTTGTGTTGAATGCTTGTTGTTTGGATCAGATTCATGGGTTTGCATCAAAGTTCATATCTTTTTATGTTAATTGATGTTTTGTTGTCTTTGTAATCATGTTTGTGTTTGTGAGTTTTGATGATTTTTTAGAAGTTATGTTATTGATTGTGTAACTAGTGTCAATTGATGAGCTTATAGAAATTTTAAGGAAGGTTTTTGGTTAAGAAATGAACTTGGGAGTTGTGATTTATGTGAATTTGTGGATCCAGAGAAGGGGGTTTAATTTTTTCAGTTTATATGCTGCAGTTTCATCTTGGGTCATTCGGAGACAGTCACTTTGTGTTGATAACACAAGACAAGGGTAGGATTGCGTACATCCGACCCCTTACCTTGCAATTTACGGGAGCTATTGAGGCATTTGGGTAATGTTGTTGTTGTATATGTTACTAGGGTTTTGAGCCATGAAATGGATAGTGATTTCCAAAGTTAATCGGGGGTTATTTATGATTTATGAAGTTTTCTAAATCCATGTGTTGTATTTCACAAGGTCCAGTTGTAAATTTTGTAGCTCAGGATGAGATGAAATGATGAATGTATGAGTGCAAGGGTGTACAAGAAATCAAATGACTCCGTTGTATGCCTTTGTATGCATACAACAGACTCATTTCATGCTATGTTTAACTTTTAATAAATGAATTATTGATTTGGCTGCGAGTGTACGGCGGTCTAACACTAAACTAATTAGCGGGGATGTAAACATGTAGTCAATGTTGTATTTGCGATTATCGAGGCTGGATGCTTTAGACTCTGAATTGGATCATAGAGGTGTTGGACTTGTACGTGGTATATAAGTATATTAGTATATTATCTTCTGCAGAATGAGTGTTATATTAGTTCCTACTTGTTAGCTAGTTGTGTAAACTTCTCTAGGGGGCTTTGAATTCATACTTTTGTCGATGCTACTCCGCTGTGTTGGAAGTTTCTGAGTTGTTAAAGTGTCTATTTGGAGTTTCCCTGCTTTCTTCCATGTCTCTATTGTTGTCGATTCATATACCTAGGTCTCCATTCCTATTACAAGCGTGAAAAGGGTGGTTGCGACATCAGATAGATAGATGATAAAAGAAATAAAAACTTAGTCACCGAGCTTGAGTTTTTAATTTTTTCACCGAGGTTTAAGGGGTGAAGTCATATCCCTCTTATTTCATACCACATCACATTGCTTATTCAACTGTCTCCTTTCTGAGCACAGGTTTTGAGGCTTGGCTAAGTGCCATTGAAAGATACGTGTCAGTTAGTTAGTCCTTACTCTAGTAGAGGCATGTTAAGCTATAATTAGCATTGGTACTTTTTTCGTGTTTATATGATTCGCAGCTGGAGCAATGAGTTTAGTTGTCTGTGACATTCTTGTCTAATTGTTGAAGGTGTAACTTAGTTATGGCTCTCGCTATAATATACTTCCTCCGTCCTACTCATTTGTTTACGTATTCCATTTATGGGGGTCTCACTCACTTGTTTATCTTTCTAAACTTGGAATGTTTTTCACGAGTTATTTGATCATCCACTCATCTTAATCCACCTGTCATCCTAACAATTACATCTACAAATGGTCCCCACCTCTTTCCCTGTCTTTGTGACAAAACCAATGGTAAACATATGACTAGGGTAGGGGGAGTAGTAAGCTAGAGAAACCGTGACTTGTACTTCTTGTTACAATATTTGCAGTGTGATATCATAGCGTTTAGTTAAAAAGTACTAAAATCATATACTCGTATGTGTCGTGAAGCCCTGTCTAATTACCAAACTGTTCTGAAGTATAGTCAAATCAGGTCAAATACTTTCTGGAATAAGTGGAGTAGGAGAATGACAATTAGGTGACCCTCATAAGTCAGATGTAGAATTTCTTTGTTTCTATAAGGGCTTGTTCAGTTGAGCGTCAGTATATGTTTGGAAGCGAGCTGTCATTTTTCCAGTGTACTTGCTAATGTACTGAAGTTAATTTTTCAATACAAAAACATTGTGGCTGTTTCAGGTCAAAACTGGTTGAAGGATGGATTGCGATTGCATTGATACACAATGGCAAGATGAACTCCTAGTAAATTTTCAGTATATATCAGATTTCTTTATTGCCCTAGCATATTTCTCCATACCTTTGGAGCTAATTTATTTTGTAAAGAAGTCGGCATTCTTCCCGTACAAATGGGTACTTATGCAATTTGGCGCTTTCATTGTTTTATGTGGCGCCACTCATCTTATAAACCTATGGACATTCTCGGTGCATACAAAAACAGTTGCTATAGTAATGACCATTGCAAAAATGTCCACGGCTGCTGTTTCATGCTTGACAGCTTTAATGCTTGTTCACATAATCCCAGACCTGTTAAGTTTTAAAACAAGGGAAATTTTTCTAAGGCACAGAGCTGAGGAGCTTGACAAAGAGAAGGGTCTTATCCTTACACAAGAAGAAACTGGAAGGCATGTTAGAATGCTCACTCACGAGATTAGAAGCACACTTGACAGACACACCATACTGAAAACGACTCTAGTTGAGTTGGGTCGGACACTCAACTTGGAAGAATGTGCATTATGGATGCCATCACAAACCGGAATGACAATGCGACTCTCTCATACTTTGAATCACTCAATGGTTGTTGGATCAACTGTTTCGATGAATCTTTCTGTTATTGCTGAGATCTTCAATAATTCTAGTGTAGTTCGAATACCATTTACGTGTCCTTTGGTTAGGACTAGGCCTGTTGCCGGAAGATATGGAGCTCCTGATGTTGTTGCTGTCCGGGTCCCCCTTCTGCATCATTCAAATTTTCAAATTAATGATTGGCCGGATATTTCGGCGAAAAACTATGCAGTGATGGTTCTGATTTCTCCTTCTGACGGTGTCAGGAAATTTCAGGATCATGAATTGGAGCTAGTAGAAGTTGTTGCAGACCAGGTTGATATTCTCTCTTACTCAATCGATATAACATTTATAGGGAGTGTGTATACAGAAATCCAGGGTTTAGACATGTAGATTCCCTGCCTCAATATTTCTCTACATCTACCCATCTGCTCATCTAGTAGTTAATGTGTTGAGCGTTTTCTGTTCTTTCTACGGACTTTTGTGTGACTTGCATCTAAAGAGAAGTCTCTAGACTTGGAGCAGTTTTAGTTAACTCCTTGTTTTCATAAATCTGGAGCTGCTTTTATAATTGGGGTGTGTGTCTACGGATTTTTTTTATTTGAATTTTTTTTTGTTGAAGCATTGATAGAAGGTACTCTTCAGTCTTCGGAGATGTCATTTGAGTATTGACTCTTTTAACTAATTGATTTTGATGTACTTGTGTTGTAAACATTTAAGATTATTTTGCTCATCTAGTATTTACAGTGGACTTGTAGATCTTCTACATTGATCTTGTTGAGGCAATAAAAAATCGACTTCATTTCTGTCGAATCGTTTTCCGCAGGTAGCTGTTGCCCTTTCTCATGCTGCTATTCTGGAAGAATCTATGAGGGATAGGGATCAGCTAATGGAACAGAATGTTGCTTTGGACTTGGCTCGTCGCGAGGCTGAGATGGCAATTCGTGCTCGTAACGACTTTTTGGCAGTCATGAACCATGAGATGAGGACACCTATGCATGCTATTATTGCTTTGTCGTCTATTCTTTTGGGAACTGAATTAACACCTGAGCAAAGAGTGATGCTAGAGATTATACTCAAGAGTAGCAACTTGTTGTCAACATTGATCAACGACGTGCTCGATCTTTCTAGACTTGAAGATGGTAGCTTGGAGTTAGTTTCTGTTGCGTTCAATCTTCATGGGGTTTTCAGAGAGGTATATATGTAGCTTCTATTGTCCTCGTCTCTCTAGGGGAATACTACGACAAAGAACATTACCCCAATTTTTTTTAGGCTCCCACACACATTGGAGCAAAGGGGTTTATGTACGTGGCCTTTTTGTTACCCCTGTGTTAACAAAAATAAGAGGGTATATTGAGATGACCCGTAATGAAAATTGTTGAGAATTTTATCAAATGATTGCTACTTCGCAATAAACAGAAGTGCAACCATTGCATCAAATGGCTGTGAGGATTCAGTGTATAATGAATCTTTGTTTTCTAATAGTGTTTGTCTATCTTGTAATCTTGTACGCATGCTAAATTAATCTTTATCGTCTTTTTTTTGGGACTCTAACGAAATTATTCTAATAATTGCAGGTACTTCATTTGATAAAGCCAATCGCATCCGTGAAGAAGTTATCCTTGACATTAGTTTTAGCTCCAGAGGTGCCTGTCTGTGCCATCGGTGACGAAAAACGTCTGATGCAGACGATTCTGAACGTTGTTGGAAATGCTGTAAAATTTACGAAGGAGGGTTATGTTTCAATCAGTGCAACCGTTGCAAGGCCAGAATCTTTGACCGATTGGAGATCTCCTGAAGTTCACCCAGTCTTGAGTGATGGTCACTTCTACTTAAAAGTCCAGGTTATTGAGCTCTACTCATAACTTCAGTAGTAGCATAATGCTTCATACTTGCCAATGTACTAGTTTCTACATGTATCAAGTCTGTGCCGTGACATCTGTTTGAAGGTTATTGGGAGTGTAGTTGAGGCAGGATCACAATTTTTTAGCAACGACCAATAGACGGCTCTACGACTGATTCTGAAATCACGACTGAAACCTATTTTTGATAATGTCTTGTTCAATGCTGTGGAAGGTGTAGTTAACTACCTATGATTTTTGTCACTGATTGTTGTTAACCCCGTCAACTTTACATTTGCAGGTGAAAGATTCAGGCTGTGGTGTTAATCAGCAGGATATTCCTATGATTTTCAACAAATTCACTCAGTTTACACAAAACAACACTGGCATCGGACTTGGACTGGCTATTTGTAAAAGGTAATGTTTCCTTCGATTCAATGCTTTTTGTTTCAAATATGATCACTGACTCATTGTTCGCTTTATACAATAACAATTACCCCACTATAGAGAGATTGTTTCTAGATGACCCATATTGGATCAGTTGATTGTACTTGACATAAACGAAACATTTGATTTTTTGTGTTACATTCCACACCCAAAATAACAAATCTTAGCCTTAAATGGAAATCGAAATTTATGATTGATTATGTAACCAAATTTGTTTCCTCGGTTTTTGTTGACCATGTTAAATTGACGGGAACAAAACAGATATGTGCATCTGATGGGTGGCCAAATTAGGATAGAAAGCGAAGGGCATGGGAAGGGAAGTATAGCAACATTTATGGTGAAACTGGGGTCATGCAAAAGTTCAAGTGGCTCATTAACTCAACAGATCGCAGTGAGAGGGCATGTAAGGCAAGCAAGCACTGAGTTTATTAGCAACAACCCATTCTTCCGGACCGATGATTCCATCACTTCATCATATCAGTGTTACGAAAGAAACTTCTGAAGTATTATTCTCATTACTCTCATTCTCATTCTAGGGCGGAAATAGGTAAGTAAGCAAGATTCATTGCAACTGTAAGAGCTCTAACCAGTATTAGGGAAAAAGACCCCATTAATTAATCAATATTTTGAGGTGTCTTATATATCATATGAATCCCGACTTTTGTATATGTCGATATTTTCAAGTTTGAGACTCCTTAAAGAATAACGACATTGCATCTAAACCCCATTCATTCCTTGAATGAAATATGGAGTGATGGCGTTTGCGCCACCAAATGTGTCTAATTTTACCGTCTTAATTGGAATGACTTGCAGTTGTAAATCGTAATGCGTTCAAATTTTGAGATGAATCTCATAAAGGGTAGGCAAACTTAGATAAAGCAAGGTATCAGTTCCACTAGGGGTGTTCATTCGCGGTTCGGTTCACCGAACCTCATATTTAATACGGTTCACACACGGTTCGGTTTGGCAAAACACCGAACCTAAACCGCACCGTTCCTAACGGTTATTTGCGGTTCGGTTAACCACTTTAAACGGTTATTAGCGGTTCAGTTACCGGTTAACCTATAAACATGCTAAATAAATTTTTTCTTTAGTTTTCGAGATTTTTATCTAGTAGTTTAATTAAATTTTTAATATTTAATTATACTCAACAATAAAGTTAATAAGTGAAAATTTAATATTAATCATTTTAATAATTTTTGAATCTGGAAACATTTTTTAATTAAACAAAAGAACAATTTTTTTATATAATATTTTAATTTTTTGCTTACTTTTTTGTGAACGGTTCGGTTCGCGGTTAACCTCTTTTCTAAAATTGCGAACCTCAACCAAACCTTGTCCATGATAAATTTAACGGTTCGGTTAATCGAACCTTAAAAATGTACGATTTTTCGGCTTTTCGGTTCGGTTATTGCGGTTCGGTTTATTATGAACACCCCTAAGTTCCACATGTGCACATAAGTTAATAACTTTGTATATGACGCTTCATCTGTTGCACCGATAGAAACAATTTCAAGTAGACGGAATTACAATATGACCCGAGATGAGATAAACGATTCCCTCCATCACGCAAATAGTCGGTCTTGGCGTCCGTGATCTACTTCAACCATTGACCCAAAAAATGACATATTTGTTTGGATGTAGAGTGAATTTTGAAATCGTGACAAGTTCTAATTGGAAATTCTTCCTAGAGTCCTACTTAATTATATCGTCTTCAAGTAAATTTGTTCCACCGATGGTGATCGCCTGCAACAAATTTTTGACCTTTAAAAGACAATATACCCATCCTGCCCGGTTAAAGAGTACGGGTATATCCTGTCATGGAAGACCGGTTAACTAATCTAATTATTAATCCAAACTATCGAACTTAGCCATCGTGTAAGTTATTTCATGGATGACCGGTTAGTAGGATTAAGAGTAAATTTGACCTCACAATTTAAATCTCACATCGAGAATCATAGTGTCAATTCAGGATTTCTGATGTAAATTAGGTGATCAGGAACTCCCTACTTATTCTTATAAATACCAGTCTTACATTTGGGGACATGATTTTCTTCAATATCTCAAATAATGTGCAATCTACTAAAAGTGTCAGAAGCTAGCCTTGAGAAATAAAAGAAAGAAGTATTGGAACGAACTGCATACTCAAAGCAAGAGTAATACAAGATGGGAACAAGTATTTGACAGTAATACATATAATGCTCTGTTTCAAAACCACAACATAAAAGGTTCGACATTAAACGATAAACGTACTTAGTTGCTGCAAAAATGTAATACTATGTTTCAAGTAACAAGCTCTCTAAACCACCTATAGCCTAGCCAAGTCTCATGCACTGCCCTTCTTTGCTTTTTTGGTGGCCCTGTAATTGACAACAGTGAACCACAAATCAGATGTCAAATCAAACACCCAAAAATAACACAAATTTTCATTGAAGACGGACACTATCCACTTTCCCCCACTTGCTCTATTGTGAGAGAAGTGTATCCGTCACAAGCAAGACTCTTTGAAAAAGACGAAGCAAAAAATTTATGATACTAAAGTTGAGGCAAGACTGCAGTATGTTCTGCTAAAGTTTCACATGAAGGAATCATACAAAAACCCACTTTTATTTGGTTTGGAGTTTTGTAACATCCGGTTTTTCGCCTAGCTTTGAGCTCATAGTACCACAAGGCACAAGGGAATCACGGCTGTCATCATAAAAGTGATATGTTGCTATGTAATTAATCTTGAAACCTCTAGTTGACCTAAATCAGACACAACCTTCAAACTAGAATTCACTGCCCTACATGTTTAATGAGTTGTCAAAATAAACTTACTGTACAGGTGCTACAGGTGCTGCTGCTGCTGCTGGTACTGGTTCAGCGCCAGGTCCCTGCTCAAAATGGCAACCAAATATAAATTACTTTAACATACAATTGAGCGACTAGACATCTCATAACAGGGAGAATTAACTAGACTAGGAGAAATCCATTATATCTCAGAATATACCTGTGCAAAGCGCTCCTCTCTACGAGCCAACTTCCTCTCCCTACTGGCTTTGTTCTTAGCACGTTTGGCCTCAAACTGGTCAGACAAAGTCTTGTCTCTTGCCTTTTCAGCCTTAGTCTTGTGAATGCTCTCCATCAACACTCTCTTGTTCTTGAACACATTACCCTTCACCTTCATGTACATCTCATGGTACATATGCTTGTCGATTTTCTTTGACTCTCGGTACTTGCGGAGTAACCTCCTAAGAACTCTCATCCTTCTCATCCACAATACCTTAGTTGGCAGCCTTGCCTCTCTTGTACCCTTACGCTTACCTACATTGTTCAGCAGGTTTTAGGATAAAAGTTATAACTAAAACAGAGTAAAGAATCAACGCCTCACTTTTCTCCTTCACTATGTTACTTAGACTGTTAGACATGTCGATGCAGGGTTGCAAATATAGTCAAACAAGAGGAACTCATTTAGTCCTTTTGTAAAATATCAAATATGTAAACTACCCATGTTTCATCGACCAAGACTTCGACAGAGTATAATTCTACTTTCTATAACCACCTTTTGTTGTTATTCCTCTTTTGCTTTAACCCGACACTTGCCAAGTTTGATTATGACTTATCAAACTAGTGTCTTATATGTATCGAATATGCGAAATTGGGCAAAGTGAATTATCTAGTCAGCTTTTATTTACCACTAAAACCCTCGCCGCATTAAAAATTTCCAAGAAAACTTTGTTGATTAAGAAACACAGGCAGGCAATTCTCAATAAAAAGCATTTGCTTTGGCCCCATCCCCAGGAGTAAACGGAAGTTGAGGACAAGTTAACTATGATTGCCCAGAAAGGCTCCAAAGCATTATTTGATCACTAGAACAGTAAACCAATAACATACACTCACTCCATGCAAGCTAATATTTATATGCATACACATAAACCAATAAGATTGCCAAATTGCAGGAAAAATAGAGGACGAACAACTTTGAGTAAATACAGAAGTTCTTGCTCAGAAAATTTAATAAGCATAAATAATCAGTGTTCTAGAGAACTTCATAAGTCCAGACATAATTTTGCTCATCATCACTGCAAGACTTCACAAACCAAATCTCCCATCAACAAATTATTATCAATTAATACAAGATTAAAAACATAATTATCTCAGAGAAATCCCAATTAAGGAAATGCGCAGACATTCGACATGGCATCAATTCCGACCGCCCGTCTGTTAATATCTCATCATTGATATCATACTTCCAAACAGAACCTATTTAACCCCCCCCCCCAACAAATCTTATAATGAAATTTTCTATTAATAGAGTAACCAATAAATTAAACGGGTATCAGATAATAAGCGGAGATTGTGACCTACATGAAAAAAGAGTTAGTGTGTAGGATAAGTATTGCATTGTTTCACAGCCAAAAACCCATACTCATTTTCCACAACAAAAAACAAGCCTTAAGAGAGAATGCTAACAATTGCCTCAAGAGCCAAGGGGACCAAAATGGAAAGCCTAAGGCATTGGCTAAGACATGGGAAACACGAGTTTAACAAAAGAGAATACTAAAATAGCAGGAAAGCGAGTTTAAGCAATCAAAATTACCATATCCAGAGTGACGACCCTTTCTCTTGGCTTCCTTCATGCGGCGAGCACGAGACCTGGAGTGAATCTTGGTGGGCTTTCTGATGATGAAACCATCCTTGACAAGCTTCCTAATGTTTTGGCCTAAACAAAATAATCCACCATATATCAAAAACACATTTCTAACCAGCAACATCGTCACTAATCGTCACTAGACGAGTATACTAATTACCAAGGAGCGAAAGCACAAAGAGTTACATCAAGACTAATCATACGGCTAACATTTACTTCTTCCAATCCACACCAAAATTCCGGATCGTTTAAAACTCCTCTCATACTTTGGGACTAGAGGTAGCAAAATGAAACACAAAGAAGATGACATGATCCGATCCAGCGATCAATATCACACATGAGCACCCGACTCCAAATGAACATATAACAACTAATCCATCCGTCCCAATTATTTGTTTAATAATTTTATTCTTTCGAACGGGTACTTTAAATCAAATGTAACAAATGATTGGGACGGAAAGAGTATTCATTCTAAAGTCCCACAATACACCAAATTACTCAATCTAATAAAAATATTCGATCAAACAACATAAATCATGAGCCCAAGCACCAATCTAAACTACCCACCATCACAAATCATTCAGAAATTAATACACAACAATTTAACCTAATTTAGAACATCTCATACCCAAATTCGAAAACCATAAGAAACATAAAAAAGATGCAAACTTTATCATCATATACATTAATCGATCAATACCCACAACATAAAACATCATCTTTTGAACAAAAACAATAATTAAAAAGTGTAAGAAAAAGAGGGGGGCGAACGTGAGTTAGCCATGGAGATTTCGTTGGATTCATTAGGATCAAGCCAAACTTTGCCACGACCACACTTGAGGATGTCTGCCGCGAGACGTTTCTGGACCTTCAAGGACACCATTGTGATGGTTGATTGTTTTCTCTCGAGATGCAGGAAGATAAGAAATGGAGGAAGTTTTAGGTTTTATATCCACCGCTTTGTACCTAATTAGGGTTTGGGACTTCGTTGGGTTCGAAGGGTTTTGGAAACAAAATTGCTATATCACGCCCCCGTATTACTTGTTACGTCCCTATTTTTTAGAAATTTCCCGTTTTGCCCTTTAACTATTTTTGAAATTTTTTTGTTTTTTCGTTTTTTATTTATGGCATTGTTTTTTGAAATTGTATTTTTGTTGTGACGGTTTTTGAGATTGTATTTGAAACGGTTTTTGAAACGGTTATTGAGGTTTTATTTGGCGAATGTTTTCGAGTAGATTTTTTTTTATATGTTACACTTTTTTTTGTTGTTGATAATTTTGACTTTTTTTAGATTGTTTTGAGACGGTTATGTGACACGTTTTTTTAGACGGTTTGTAAGACGGGTTCGTTGACGGATAATATGGTTTTTTT
The DNA here is from genome assembly GCA_029255685.2 of Silene conica. Taxonomy (NCBI): domain Eukaryota; kingdom Viridiplantae; phylum Streptophyta; class Magnoliopsida; order Caryophyllales; family Caryophyllaceae; genus Silene; species Silene conica. The sequence continues at coordinate 72,996,359 of CM055318.2, read as the reverse complement.
TGACATAAATTTTTTTTGACGGTTTTTGTAATAATAAATTGACATCGATTTTTATTAATAATTAAAACTTTTTAAGACGGATTTTAAGACGGTTTTTTAGTCGGTTTATAAAGTTTTGTAAGATTCCCTTACTTGTGAGTACTACCTACTACCTCTTCCTATTAATTCTACTGCCTAAACTACTACCACTCTTCCTATTTACTCTTTCAAATTTAAAAACAAAAAAAAAGCTCTTCAAATTACACAAACAAAGTACTATATATCCATCACTCCTCCTCCAATTTCAATCATTCCTCTTCCATTTAAGGTATGTAATTTAATTAGTTTTGTTATTTTATTAGATTAGATTTATGTTAATTGATTTTTAATTAGTAATTTTAGGTGGAAATTATTTATGTTTGAAGCCAAATTAGGTGTGATAGTAATGCTTTGTTGTTGGATTAGGTAGTTGTGACGGTTTTAATTGCGATTTCGTATGAAATTATCGGAACGATTTTGCGTATATGTTGTAGAAAACAAGACACGACCTAGGCCATGTCGTGTAGAAAACACGACAGGACCAAGGCCATGTCGTGTGGACTACACGACATGGCCTTGGTCCTGTCGTGTTTTCTACACGACAATCCCTTTTTTTTTTTTTTTTTTTTTAAAATTGTTTTCCTTACGTATCCCTAAACCCTAATTCCTAAACCCTAAACCGTAACCCGAAACCCTAAACACGAGCCCGGAAACCCTAAACCCTAAACCCTATATCCTAAACGGAAACCGAAACCCTAAACCTTAAACCATAAACACGAAAGCCTAAACCGTAAACCCTAAACCCTAAAACCTAAACCCTAAACCGTAAAATACTGTTTATATGACAACCCATCTCCAGTTATTGTGTGTCTTATTTTTTGTAAGTCATTTTTAATTTTATTTAGAGAACATTGTATTTGTTTATTTTCGTTGTATAGTCAATTAAGACAATTGTTTTCAATTTTTGTATATGTCTAGCAATGACAATAACTCTCGTCGAACGAAACTTCATGCTTCCTATCGGCGTCAGAAGGTGAATATCAAAGTTGGAACTAGTAGTGTTGGTACTGTAGAGGTGTCTGTGCCTATTCAGGGGGACTTTTTTGCAGATGAGTTTGCTGAGTACGAGAGGCAGGTACTTGAACAGGAGGATTTGCAATCGGAGGAGGAGCCGGGTGAGGAGGATGAGCCGGAAGAGGAGGCAGTTAGGGAGGAGGAGGCTACTTCTGTTTTAAGAGTTACGAGGGGGAAGGGTGGCAGATTTGAGAGGTATAGCGAGGGTTCAAGCAGTTTTGGAGTTGACCCTAGGAAAAAGATTAGAGCCAGAGGGAAGGATATGAGTTGGTTGTTGACTGGGCCCGTTTCTGGAGGCCCTTTGGTTCATGATGTTATTCCGAGCTTTGGTGGACACATATCATATTTGTTGTGGAATAATCCTCAGGCGGAGCGTAAGATCTTAACCAAGTACACTAGGGATCGATCTTGTTTCAAACTCCGTAAGTGGAAGTTGGGTAACACTACTCGGAGTACAGTTGATGATTCGGGTCTTAGTCACTTGCCGGATGTTATGCACAAGAACTATAACATGCCCCTTTTGTGTGCTTTCATTGAGAGGTGGCAGCCGGATACGAATACTTTCCACATGCCATGGGGTGAGATGACTATCTTGTTGCACGACGTTAGAGAGATCCTCGGCATTCCCATTGATGGTCTTCCATGTAACATTGCACCGTCCGATTTGGCGCATCCCGTTATCGGCATGACCGAGATGTTAGGTATGACCGACATGGAGCTTCACGGGGAATATTCAGCAGATAAGGATCACAAAATTCTTAGGGGAAATTCGATACTGAACAAGGCTGTGAAGGAAATGGTGGAAAATGACGGGTTAGGCTCTAGGTCTGAGGCACAGGGTTTTTTGTTGATTCTACTGGGATCTACTTTATTCGTAGATAAGACAAGTGATAGGGTCAGGGCGAACACTTTCGGTATGCTTAGAGATGTGAGTACCATTGGTGGCTACGCTTGGGGTGCGGGTACTCTTGCTTATTTATATAGGCAGTTGGGTATTGCCACGAGGACTGATTGTAGGGGCATTAGTGGTTGTTTGACATTACTGCAGTCATGGATTTATGAGTACTTCCCCCCGTTCCGCCCGACGACCGTGAATGCTTAGGCATCTTTTCCTGGCACAGCTAGGGCAGCCTACTGGACTACTAGCCCAACTCCGAGGCAAGACCATGTTTCCGCTCTTAAGGCATATCGGCTTCAGCTTGATAGGATGCCGTTTGACCTAGTCACTTGGACACCATATCGCTTGTTCCCAGAGTTGAAGCATCCTCGTACACTATACAGTGGGTTGTTGCGCTTCATGGAAATATTGGAGCCTTATCAGCCAGATCGTTGTCTTCGGCAGTTTGGTTACATGCAGCTTGTGCCTTCTCCCATGGCCGTTCCGGATAAGGCATATCGTCCTGTGAAGTCCGCGACTTACGATCTGCAATTCAATGGTGCATTTTGTGACCACACTTGGTGTAATTGGCGGGACCACAAGATTGTACCAGATAGGATGTCACTACCGGCTCACCCACCTTGTGCTACAGTGGATGGGTACATGGACTGGTACCAATCTGTGTCACACCCTTTGGTGATGAATGATGTCCAGTATCACGACGCCGACTTGCCTGCTGCGAGGTCGTACTTCCCGATTACGGTGAGTGTAACTTCACAATTATTTGTTTTAATTTACTAAATGATTAATTTAATTCAATTTGTTTTTGTACGTTTTTTGTTGTTTCTTTTGTAGATTGGCCAATCCGTTATCACGAGGTTCTCACAGTATGAAGATGTAGACGATCCGGCGTGCTATGAAGAGTGGCGACAGTTTATGGGTAGTTGGGTACATTGCACCCCCAGCTTCGTGCATACTCATACACTGGTTCGGGCCAGCCCGGTGGTAGCGGAGGAGGAGGTACAAATGTTGACGGTGGCAGAGGCAGAGGAGGTAGAGATGGTGACGGTACTAGAGGCAGAGGAGGTGAAGATGGTGTCGGTGGTAGAGGCAGAGGTAGACGTTCGAAGAGGTCTCGTGACAGCGGGAGCTAGGGCGATGATTTGGACGATGTCGAACTTCTGTTAGTTGCGTTTGTGTTTGCTTTATGTTTGTTGGATTTCTGTTTTATTTGTAGGATGTTGAACTTGTACTAAGACTTTGGTTTCTGTTTGTTGAACTTCTGTTTCACTTGTAGGATTATGAACTTCTTTTAATTTGCTATGACATGGTTTGTTTTATTTAGGCATAGAGTAACTTTGGTTATACGTTGCACAATTGCAGGAAGAGTTAGTAAATAGTATAAAGCCGAGTTCAATACTTGAGATTACGTTCTACAATGTACAAGGTTTATCCAAATGCGTAAACATTAAATAAACTATAACATATACAAATGCAGAAGATTAAATAACAAATGGGTCATCCTGGGAGTTGTTATTTCCCCAGTTAAATGTTTGTGGGGTGAAATTGGCATTCACGTAATGCAACCAAAGCATCAACCGTTCAGTGTATATTTCCTCATAGTGTCCTACATTGGAATGACGGTGCCTTTCCCACATGCGGTGTACTGGAGGCATAGGACAATCATGTTGCATACGTAGCCGAAACCAGTGATTACCTGTAAAACCGATCCATAGAATACCGGAAGGCTCCCTAACACCGGGTCCGACATCTAAAGGAAGGTAAGTGAAACTATTCTCCCATGTAGCTGATCCTGGTGTCTCGAATTGGTCGTACTTTGTACACACTAAACATATTGTCCAGTTAAAAATAGTGGCGAAATTAAACAAATCCCAGTTTTCCATCTAGTATTCCTTCGGACAACCTGTATGTTGCGTCCACTTCAACCGTTTGCAAGTTTTGTTGACGTCACCAAAACAGAAAGGCTGAAATGACGTGTTCCGTACCCCGACAACGGCTTGATATCTCATTTTTACCCAATGTTTTTGTGTACCTGTTTTTGCATGCGACATCACCCGAAATCCGCAATGTCCATCTCCCTCCGGGTCGAAAACACCAATCAGAAAATCAAGGCTCACTAATGGTATGTACTTACCTAAATACGAATCCTGTATATCGGTAATATCGTCCCAGTTAACGTCAAGCGGTGCTCCATAACCTACATAGGAAACAAGGAACAAAATTATTAATTCATTGTTACAAATCTAGTCATGCATAATTTATTGTTCAATTACTGAAATTATTACTGTTTACCTGAACCATCGCTACTCGTTGTGTTACTTGAAGTCGGGTTCCTTCGCCGTGCATGTTCGACCCCTGATTTATTACGGGTATTGGACTTCTTAGGTCGACCACGTCGTGTGGCTGCAACTTCAGGTTCCTCAACAACTTCATCCTCGTGATGTAATTTACTGTACAAAGTCTCGATTATATTCCTCTGCACTTCAGGGCGGGCATTCCGAATTTCTTCAAATATACTCTCCAACACATCCTTCAGGCTTGTACGACACTGGCTTGAATTAGTGTAATTTAAACTAGACCAAAATTTGTGAAGAGTATCTATATGTATTTTGGCATTGGTATCCAAAACGTTCTGTATCATACAGGCACACATAAGCCCGTGACTGGATACTAGACTGTGTGAACATTCAGTCCACAAGTCGTTGCCCAACTTAGTGCCCTCTGTGTACTCCATTTGCATAATCCTAATAGCTTTCGCGGACACTTTACAACGTAACATTGAATAAATGCTCCCATGATAGATGTTCGCGACAAGTGTTTTGCTTAATGAATTTTCAAGTGCCTTTCTCATTTCAATATGTTGCCCCTGCATCATTAAATCGGCCCTTTTCCATATACTATCCAATGCAAGCGATGCAGAACCGAACCACATTTTCAGGACAGCATGTGCAGATTCAACACGAGAAGTTGACGTATTACCAAAATGCATTATCGTATCGGTAAAACATTTCCCAAACTTATCTATGTGCTTCCACCATGTACCTTCGAGGTAATTAACCAGACGAGGACGTTTCTTGTGTTTTTTTTTAACGAGCTCCCAGTTATGCTGACATTCGTCCCACGATTTAGCCTCGATAACGCTTTTCCAATCCCCGTGGGCTACCGATTTACCGAAAACACCATTGTTCAATAAATTTGTTGCATATGCCTCAACAGCGTTGTAAATGTGCCATAAACATAGCAAATGACGAGATTCATTGAACACAAGTGGAATTGCTTTCATTAAACCTCCCTCATGATCAGTGATAATAGCATTTGGTTCAACACCTGGTTCTAACAATGACTTCAAAGTCTCCAGAACCCATGTATACCCAGTATCATCTTCCTTCTTGATTAAGGCATAAGCAATAAGAAAACTGTTACCAACCGGTGTCACTCCGACGCACTCAACCAGTATCAGATCATACTTATTTGTCTTGTACGTAGAATCGATCAAGACAACATAAGGCCACGTTTTAAACATTTTAATGGCCTCGGGATGAGCCATAAATACGTTTGTCAGAGCTTTCGTGTTAGGATGCCTCGTAAATTCACAAAAATAGTTGGCTTGACCTGCGAGATGTAACATGTACTGTATACTGTTACGACCTTCCCTATCCTCAGCACTGAAATTTGCATTCTGGTTGTATATTTGTTTAATTACTGGAGCTGGTTGATCTGGATATTTGCGCGTGAATGCATTTCTAACCTTTCCGGGTTTCATTTTAGATTGCCATAAACCCTTCAGAAAACCTTTCTGCTCGTTATTCAGTTTAGCACGCCGTCTATGACCCTCTAAATAGCTTCCCAATTCGTGATTATGCAAACCACACTTCGGTCTTACTACCCAAGAACCCTCAGCAACATTAACCATTCTAAGATCAAATGGACATTAAACCTCTTTGTCGATGTTTCTCTTTGGGGATTGGCAGGATCCTTAGCCCTACTAGTATATTTTCCATGACGCTCACATTTGACGACATTATACGGGGGACAGTGCTTTGGTTGATATTTCACTTTTACCAAATGAAAACCCAATTTATATGCAACTTCATTTGAATGATCAAATGCTTCCTCAAATGAGCTAAACGTAGTATTGAATTCAAAGTGTTGACTATAATCTTCACCGTATCCGTCGTGACCTTTATTCGACGCCTAAAAATGAATAGTATCGTAAATTTAAACGAAAATTGAAAAAAAAAAAACGTTGTCATGTGGATCACACGACAGAGCCAAGGCCATGTCGTGTGATTTACACGACATAGCCTAGGCCATGTCGTGTGGTTCACACGACAGTGCCCTGGCCTTGTCGTGTGGTTCACACGACAGAGCCCTGGCCATGTCGTGTGGACCACACGACAAGGCCAAGGCACTGTCGTGTGAACCACACGACATGGCCTAGGCTATGTCGTGTAAACCACACAACATGGCCTTGGCTATGTCGTGTGATCCACATGACAACGTGTTCGTACGTGAAATTGCATGGCAAAGTTTACGGATTAAAAACAACTTGTACACAAAGTATAAGAAATTAAAGTACGTAAGACACACTTACTTCATCCGTTTCATTAGCTTCCGATTCTTTATACCCGTAATCACCCTCTCCGCGATTAACAAAATCACTATCGTGGTTAGTATTTTCGAAAAAACCGCTTTCGGTAGAACCGTAACAACGTTCTTCGTAATAACGATAATGTTGATTTGCATTGAAATCGTTGTTGAATTGAGGTCCTTGGCTGGAGTATTGCTCGTAAAATTGCGATCCTTGACCGTTATCGGAAGCAAACAATTCATTAAAGAAATCGCTACCGTTGTCGTTACCGGAATTCATAGTTTTAGGTTGTATATACGTATGTTTTTGTATTAGTAAACTGCAATATCTACTCAATAAAATGAAAGAATATATGTAATAGATATGATGGAGTGTACAAATGGGGTTGCAGTAGATAAGGGGGAGAAGATAACTTGGCATAGTAATGTTAGAAGATAACTTAACATTACACATTTCAAAGCTTGCAGAAGATATGATATGAATAGTCATATCAACATAGCCGTCTAAGAAACCGGGTCTTAAACCGTCTCAATTTTTTTTTTAACAAACCGTCTACAAAACAAGTTTCACAAAACCGTCTCAAAAACCGCCCCCAAAACTGTCTCAAAAACCGTCTCAAAATCCGACTCAAAAACCGTCTCAAAAACCGTCTCAAAAACCGTCTCAAATTTACAAAAAAAAAATCATCAACGAACAAAAAAGCGAACAACGAACGAAAAAACTAAACGCAAGACGCAGGGGCAAAACGGGAATAAATTAAAAAATAGGGGGCGTAACAAGTAAAACAGGGGGCGTGATATAGCAATATTTTTGGGTTTTCTTTTTTCGGTTCGTCTTGCTTAAAACCGTTTAACTGATTAACTAGGTTTGTGAGTCGTGAAATTCACGGGTTTATCTGTTCTAGTTTTATTATTTTATTTTAGGGACTTGCTAAATCCCGCACACTGTTTTACTTAATACTGCACATTTATTTCCATTATACAGAATACGCCCCTCTCATTTCCCAACCCATGTGAGAAACCAGAGAGAGAAGCAAAAAAGAAAGAAAAAATCCCAAAATCACCAGAAGCAAATTATCAACCCCCCGACAATTCCTCCACCACCCTCCCAGCGCCTCCGTCCACCCCTCCCCAACCCCATCCTCGCGCCGGCCATCCCTCCCTAGCCCCACCCCGCCGACAATCCATCCCAGCCCCACCCCGCCGACCATCACTCGTTGTAATCCTCGTATCGGTAACCTTATCCCGCGCCTCAGCAACCAACAAACTCGACGACACATGCCTGACACTACCACTCGACCCCGACCATCCTACTCCGGTTTTTACGACCCACAACCACCTCTGCAACAAACCAACTCAAACGAACCCTAATTTTTGATAAAAACGAGTTAAACGACGCGAGAAAGGATGGAGTGGTCACGACGCCGACTTGCCTGCTGCGAGGTCGTACTTCCCGATTACGGTGAGTGTAACTTCACAATTATTTGTTTTAATTTACTAAATGATTAATTTAATTCAATTTGTTTTTGTACGTTTTTTGTTGTTTCTTTTGTAGATTGGCCAATCCGTTATCACGAGGTTCTCACAGTATGAAGATGTAGACGATCCGGCGTGCTATGAAGAGTGGCGACAGTTTATGGGTAGTTGGGTACATTGCACCCCCAGCTTCGTGCATACTCATACACTGGTTCGGGCCAGCCCGGTGGTAGCGGAGGAGGAGGTACAAATGTTGACGGTGGCAGAGGCAGAGGAGGTAGAGATGGTGACAGTACTAGAGGCAGAGGAGGTGAAGATGGTGTCGGTGGTAGAGGCAGAGGTAGACGTTCGAAGAGGTCTCGTGACAGCGGGAGCTAGGGCGATGATTTGGACGATGTCGAACTTCTGTTAGTTGCGTTTGTGTTTGCTTTATGTTTGTTGGATTTCTGTTTTATTTGTAGGATGTTGAACTTGTACTAAGACTTTGGTTTCTGTTTGTTGAACTTCTGTTTCACTTGTAGGATTATGAACTTCTTTTAATTTGCTATGACATGGTTTGTTTTATTTAGGCATAGAGTAACTTTGGTTATACGTTGCACAATTGCAGGAAGAGTTAGTAAATAGTATAAAGCCGAGTTCAATACTTGAGATTACGTTCTACAATGTACAAGGTTTATCCAAATGCGTAAACATTAAATAAACTATAACATATACAAATGCAGAAGATTAAATAACAAATGGGTCATCCTGGGAGTTGTTATTTCCCCAGTTAAATGTTTGTGGGGTGAAATTGGCATTCACGTAATGCAACCAAAGCATCAACCGTTCAGTGTATATTTCCTCATAGTGTCCTACATTGGAATGACGGTGCCTTTCCCACATGCGGTGTACTGGAGGCATAGGACAATCATGTTGCATACGTAGCCGAAACCAGTGATTACCTGTAAAACCGATCCATAGAATACCGGAAGGCTCCCTAACACCGGGTCCGACATCTAAAGGAAGGTAAGTGAAACTATTCTCCCATGTAGCTGATCCTGGTGTCTCGAATTGGTCGTACTTTGTACACACTAAACATATTGTCCAGTTAAAAATAGTGGCGAAATTAAACAAATCCCAGTTTTCCATCTAGTATTCCTTCGGACAACCTGTATGTTGCGTCCACTTCAACCGTTTGCAAGTTTTGTTGACGTCACCAAAACAGAAAGGCTGAAATGACGTGTTCCGTACCCCGACAACGGCTTGATATCTCATTTTTACCCAATGTTTTTGTGTACCTGTTTTTGCATGCGACATCACCCGAAATCCGCAATGTCCATCTCCCTCCGGGTCGAAAACACCAATCAGAAAATCAAGGCTCACTAATGGTATGTACTTACCTAAATACGAATCCTGTATATCGGTAATATCGTCCCAGTTAACGTCAAGCGGTGCTCCATAACCTACATAGGAAACAAGGAACAAAATTATTAATTCATTGTTACAAATCTAGTCATGCATAATTTATTGTTCAATTACTGAAATTATTACTGTTTACCTGAACCATCGCTACTCGTTGTGTTACTTGAAGTCGGGTTCCTTCGCCGTGCATGTTCGACCCCTGATTTATTACGGGTATTGGACTTCTTAGGTCGACCACGTCGTGTGGCTGCAACTTCAGGTTCCTCAACAACTTCATCCTCGTGATGTAATTTACTGTACAAAGTCTCGATTATATTCCTCTGCACTTCAGGGCGGGCATTCCGAATTTCTTCAAATATACTCTCCAACACATCCTTCAGGCTTGTACGACACTGGCTTGAATTAGTGTAATTTAAACTAGACCAAAATTTGTGAAGAGTATCTATATGTATTTTGGCATTGGTATCCAAAACGTTCTGTATCATACAGGCACACATAAGCCCGTGACTGGATACTAGACTGTGTGAACATTCAGTCCACAAGTCGTTGCCCAACTTAGTGCCCTCTGTGTACTCCATTTGCATAATCCTAATAGCTTTCGCGGACACTTTACAACGTAACATTGAATAAATGCTCCCATGATAGATGTTCGCGACAAGTGTTTTGCTTAATGAATTTTCAAGTGCCTTTCTCATTTCAATATGTTGCCCCTGCATCATTAAATCGGCCCTTTTCCATATACTATCCAATGCAAGCGATGCAGAACCGAACCACATTTTCAGGACAGCATGTGCAGATTCAACACGAGAAGTTGACGTATTACCAAAATGCATTATCGTATCGGTAAAACATTTCCCAAACTTATCTATGTGCTTCCACCATGTACCTTCGAGGTAATTAACCAGACGAGGACGTTTCTTGTGTTTTTTTTTAACGAGCTCCCAGTTATGCTGACATTCGTCCCACGATTTAGCCTCGATAACGCTTTTCCAATCCCCGTGGGCTACCGATTTACCGAAAACACCATTGTTCAATAAATTTGTTGCATATGCCTCAACAGCGTTGTAAATGTGCCATAAACATAGCAAATGACGAGATTCATTGAACACAAGTGGAATTGCTTTCATTAAACCTCCCTCATGATCAGTGATAATAGCATTTGGTTCAACACCTGGTTCTAACAATGACTTCAAAGTCTCCAGAACCCATGTATACCCAGTATCATCTTCCTTCTTGATTAAGGCATAAGCAATAAGAAAACTGTTACCAACCGGTGTCACTCCGACGCACTCAACCAGTATCAGATCATACTTATTTGTCTTGTACGTAGAATCGATCAAGACAACATAAGGCCACGTTTTAAACATTTTAATGGCCTCGGGATGAGCCATAAATACGTTTGTCAGAGCTTTCGTGTTAGGATGCCTCGTAAATTCACAAAAATAGTTGGCTTGACCTGCGAGATGTAACATGTACTGTATACTGTTACGACCTTCCCTATCCTCAGCACTGAAATTTGCATTCTGGTTGTATATTTGTTTAATTACTGGAGCTGGTTGATCTGGATATTTGCGCGTGAATGCATTTCTAACCTTTCCGGGTTTCATTTTAGATTGCCATAAACCCTTCAGAAAACCTTTCTGCTCGTTATTCAGTTTAGCACGCCGTCTATGACCCTCTAAATAGCTTCCCAATTCGTGATTATGCAAACCACACTTCGGTCTTACTACCCAAGAACCCTCAGCAACATTAACCATTCTAAGATCAAATGGACATTAAACCTCTTTGTCGATGTTTCTCTTTGGGGATTGGCAGGATCCTTAGCCCTACTAGTATATTTTCCATGACGCTCACATTTGACGACATTATACGGGGGACAGTGCTTTGGTTGATATTTCACTTTTACCAAATGAAAACCCAATTTATATGCAACTTCATTTGAATGATCAAATGCTTCCTCAAATGAGCTAAACGTAGTATTGAATTCAAAGTGTTGACTATAATCTTCACCGTATCCGTCGTGACCTTTATTCGACGCCTAAAAATGAATAGTATCGTAAATTTAAACGAAAATTGAAAAAAAAACACGTTGTCATGTGGATCACACGACAAAGCCAAGGCCATGTCGTGTGATTTACACGACATAGCCTAGGCCATGTCGTGTGGTTCACACGACAGTGCCCTGGCCTTGTCGTGTGGTTCACACGACAGAGCCCTGGCCATGTCGTGTGGACCACACGACAAGGCCAAGGCACTGTCGTGTGAACCACACGACATGGCCTAGGCTATGTCGTGTAAACCACACAACATGGCCTTGGCTATGTCGTGTGATCCACATGACAACGTGTTCGTACGTGAAATTGCATGGCAAAGTTTACGGATTAAAAACAACTTGTACACAAAGTATAAGAAATTAAAGTACGTAAGACACACTTACTTCATCCGTTTCATTAGCTTCCGATTCTTTATACCCGTAATCACCCTCTCCGTGATTAACAAAATCACTATCGTGGTTAGTATTTTCGAAAAAACCGCTTTCGGTAGAACCGTAACAACGTTCTTCGTAATAACGATAATGTTGATTTGCATTGAAATCGTTGTTGAATTGAGGTCCTTGGCTGGAGTATTGCTCGTAAAATTGCGATCCTTGACCGTTATCGGAAGCAAACAATTCATTAAAGAAATCGCTACCGTTGTCGTTACCGGAATTCATAGTTTTAGGTTGTATATACGTATGTTTTTGTATTAGTAAACTGCAATATCTACTCAATAAAATGAAAGAATATATGTAATAGATATGATGGAGTGTACAAATGGGGTTGCAGTAGATAAGGGGGAGAAGATAACTTGGCATAGTAATGTTAGAAGATAACTTAACATTACACATTTCAAAGCTTGCAGAAGATATGATATGAATAGTCATATCAACATAGCCGTCTAAGAAACCGGGTCTTAAACCGTCTCAATTTTTTTTTTTAACAAACCGTCTACAAAACAAGTTTCACAAAACCGACTCAAAAACCGCCCCCAAAACTGTCTCAAAAACCGTCTCAAAATCCGACTCAAAAACCGTCTCAAAAACCGTCTCAAATTTACAAAAAAAAAATCATCAACGAACAAAAAAGCGAACAACGAACGAAAAAACTAAACGCAAGACGCAGGGGCAAAACGGGAATAAATTAAAAAATAGGGGGCGTAACAAGTAAAACAGGGGGCGTGATATAGCAATATTTTTGGGTTTTCTTTTTTCGGTTCGTCTTGCTTAAAACCGTTTAACTGATTAACTAGGTTTGTGAGTCGTGAAATTCACGGGTTTATCTGTTCTAGTTTTATTATTTTATTTTAGGGACTTGCTAAATCCCGCACACTGTTTTACTTAATACTGCACATTTATTTCCATTATACAGAATACGCCCCTCTCATTTCCCAACCCATGTGAGAAACCAGAGAGAGAAGCAAAAAAGAAAGAAAAAATCCCAAAATCACCAGAAGCAAATTATCAACCCCCCGACAATTCCTCCACCACCCTCCCAGCGCCTCCGTCCACCCCTCCCCAACCCCATCCTCGCGCCGGCCATCCCTCCCTAGCCCCACCCCGCCGACAATCCATCCCAGCCCCACCCCACCGACCATCACTCGTTGTAATCCTCGTATCGGTAACCTTATCCCGCGCCTCAGCAACCAACAAACTCGACGACACATGCCTGACACTACCACTCGACCCCGACCATCCTACTCCGGTTTTTACGACCCACAACCACCTCTGCAACAAACCAACTCAAACGAACCCTAATTTTTGATAAAAACGAGTTAAACGACGCGAGAAAGGATGGAGTGGTCAACGGTTTGTGGTTTCAATCTAACTCGAGATTGGTAATCGGCGGCGTAAGGTGGTCGTGGAGGTTAGGGATATGGGTGGTCGGGGCTAGGGAATGGGTAATCGGCGGATGGTTAGGTATTGGGTTTTGTTTATTTTTTATTTATTTTTTATTTTTTTTTAATAAAAGGGTAATAACGGAATAATAGGGGAAAACGTGTGGGAATATAGTAAAAGGGTGTGCGGGATTTAACAATTACGTTATTTTATTGTATTATTAAGATTTGTTCGAGCAGTTAGTTTATCCATTTAAAAAATATAGTCTTGAAATAAATACAGTAAAAGTTAGTTAGTTACTTAATGTTTTATTTCTTTGACATCTCTAATTTATTTTTCAAACTATATATTGTACTTTATTTTGATTAATATACTAATAGCATAATTTTTTAAAAAAATCCCTTCAATAAGTCCATTAATTCATGACACTCATGCATAAACTCATTCTAAATGCTATTTCTTTGACATCTCTAATTTATTTTTCAAACTATATATGGTACTTTAGACATCAATCTACCCCACATAAGAACACATTTGACCACCGTGTTGACAACCGTTGGAAAGCCTGTACTCCCACATTTCCAACGAGTTCAAGAACACTTCAAATCGACCTCGTTTGCTATCTCAACCATCGACTGATAGTCCCCCGATCACAATCACCGACACTTTGGCCAAAATGTGGTGTTTGACAATTTTTTTTATTGAAGGTGGTGTTTAACAGTTAATTTTTTAAAGACGGTGTTTGATTTTTTTTTTAAAGGTAGTGTTAGACTAAAAATCCTTTTATTAATACATCTAGGAATATTACACAAGTAAAGATAATGGAAATAACAAGCTATCCTAATGACGTCGTTAATATTACCCTAGTAGACATTTTTGTAAGACTTTTCCTAATATATGTGCAATAACTTGTAGACAATCTAAAAAAAGGCAAACATTATTTTCTTGAGCAGCCTAGTTGAGTCCCTGTTCTATTCGCTGAAATGAGTTGAATTGTATTAATTAGAGTAAAGTTTAATTGAACTAAATTGAGTGAAACTAAGATGAAGTGACTTTAGTTGAATTAAAAGTTAATTTTGTGAAAAGATTAATTAAACATAACTGATTGAACGTAAATAAAACTTAACGAAATACAACCAAACAAAATTAAAATGAGCTAAAATTAAGCGAAAAAGAACAGGGCCTTAATGCTTATAGAATCGCTAAAGCTACTGCCTATTCGGCAGATTGAGCAAAAGACTTCTTAAAAAGTCCATCCTTAATCAACCCCGAGCAATTACTATAAGCTCACCCCATCCCAGAATTGAGATTATCGCACCAGGCTGCATGTAAAGATTTTATCAACATAACAATACTTATTATCCCCGATGAAAGGAATGCAATTTTCGGGAAAAGTGTTATACAAAAATGTCGATAGGCATGAAGTGCATCTTACTTTTGGATCCACCCCAAATTGGTCAGAGCGCAAAAATCTAGGCCCTAGGAGCTTCCCATGGCAAGTTCAACGCCTCTAGGCTCTAGCAGTCTAGCCCTTTACTCGAGCGCTTACGCTATAGAGGTGTAGGTGAGAAGCAATTTCCCTGATTGTATAATTTTGTGGCAACGTCAAAGAGCGCTGTTTCAGGATGGGGCATCAGCTTTCGCTTTGGTTCTGAAACAGGTCTTTGATGCCACCTCAAAATGATTCTGCAGAAGCAAATTAACCATTCTGAAGGATGGTATTAGTAAGTAAGTAGTAACCCAGATTTAGATACATGTATAGCATAGTTTTATGCATGAATGTTTCTTCATCCAAATTCTAGTCCTTGCTGTTACACTAGATGCACATTCAAATTCATACTTTGTTGCCTAGAATTTGCAGAAACCAACATGGCGACATCAGTCTCATCGTCTGGCTTTGCTACAAAGGCGGCGGATTTCTGATTTCGGGTGGATTAAGTTCATAATCACAAACTCTAATTAGATACATCAATAACAATTTTGTACGAGAAAAGGACCAAATACGGGATACTAAAATGTTTAGACTTGAATCAAGAATAATCAACCAACTCTTTATATACTCTCTGTCGCAAATCTCAAACCACTCCACATCTCCGTCACAATCAATAAGTGTTTAAAATGCATCTACTCCTATAGACTTATAAGCAAATAATGGAACAGACGCCCAAATAATCGCAGAAAGTTCCAGCCTATCAAACAGACTCGCAAGAAGAACACCAAACTCAAGAATTAGATACCGAGAATCAGGAAAAGAAAACCGGGACTATAAAGCAAGTCATGAACAAGTGACTTACCAATCACAGTACTATAAACATAGTGCCACAAGAGGACCTACCAATCAAGCATGTAGCTTCTGTATGAATCGTTGGCCGGTATTATCGTCTTGGAGGCAGCTTCACGTCAATTATAAACAGAACTATAAACATAGTGCCGCAAGAAGATTACTCATCTATCATCTCATAATTTCTTAAGAACACATCTTTCATATAGTGTAAGGACTTGCTTTCGGCTGGGATTTGCCAACTTCAATACCTCCGCACCAAAATTGTGATTCACAAGCTCTTGTTTAAGCCTTTGAATTGTGAATTTAGTGTAATCTTCTAAATCCTTTTCGCTATCGCCTTCTGGTGATGCTCGCTTGAAAGGACTAATAATGCTTTTAAGCTTCTTCGTCACTCGAGTAAGTCTGCCACTAACATCACCATCATCACCAGAATAATCCGTTCTATCATTAATTTTAATATTTATATTTCCCCTCGGTTCTTCAGGGTCTTCCACCCTTGATCGTTTTCCATGTGAAGTAGACTTGAGCTTGGCTTCCAGAGCCGATTCATTCAGACGCACAGAAGTCAACTCTCGCTGCAATAAGTCAAGCTTATTCTGGGTGGATTGGAGCTTAACAGAGAGCGCTTTAGCCCTTTGATTAGCTTCAGCTTGAGAATTGCGCTCAGACTCGAGTAATCCCTCAAGGACTTGTACAGTATTAGATCGTTGTGCATTGTTTGATTTCATGAGTGATTCTATTTCCTTCTCTCTTTCCTCTACTCGAGCTTCTAGAAGCGCGACTTTAGATTTAGCACCTGCCTCTGATGCACGGATGGCTGACAGTTCATCAGTCAGGTCTATTTTCTGCCTCTCCAGCTTTTCAACCTGCCTCTCTAAATTCTCGATACGAGCCAATCTTTCCATGGATATTCGCTGGATGTCACTCTTTTCCCTTAGGGCATTTGCTTCCTCATCACGTGCTCTATCTGCAATCTCACTGGCTTTCCTAGCCTGGATTTCAGCAGAGGTACATCTATTTTGCAACTCATCAAACATCATGAACTCAGATCGATACTTCTCCTCCAGCTGAATTTTCTCCTGCTCTAGGGCTTTAGCGTCTCTCTCATGAGATTGTGCGGTTGCATTAGCAGTTTCCAACTTTTCTTTCAGCAGCTTAACCTCAGATTTTAAGTCAGCTAGTTCTGTTTCTTTGCCTTTGACCTTTGATTCAGAGGCCTGAGAATATTAGAAGCACTGTGAATCAAAACGTCACTCAGCACATGCCACTGTGAAGTATGCTAATAATGTTGAGCAGTGCAATCATAAAGACATAGGAGCATCAACTAGGGGGTGATGGAGTCCAGTTTGCATCAGTCAGTGTCCCACCAGCTATGGTAAGACTGTTTTAGACTGTAACGCAATCAATCACTCCCATATTATGAAGGCTACATACCATAGTCATAGACTGCCTACAGGCTACAGGTTCTGGACTCTGGTATACACGTGAATAATCACGACGATTTTATGATTGTATTTAGCAGTAATTCTTTCAAGTGTTTTTTCAAGTGTCACAATGAGATACTGAGATTCTAATAGACACTGGAGATATTTAGACCCATAGATATACTCACCTTCAACTGTAACATCAAAGTTGTTAGTTGTTGCTCAGTCCTTTCAATCTTTGCGACCTTGTTCTTCAGTTCCTCTTCCTACAATCAATGATAGTGAGTTCAAAACTAAATAAAATATGATTCCTTTTTTTGCTATCCATGGATATCATGAAACTGATGAAAAGGTTCCTAAGAAGATACAAATTAAGAAGGTAATTACAGACCATGTTAGCCAAATTCTTCGCAAATTCAGCTCTGAGCAGATCTTCTCGAGCTTGCATACTTTTATTCGTAGATTCTTGCACAAAAGCTGCTTTCTCAAGGGCAGATTTTGCTTGCCCTGCAGAAATTTCATACTTGCGTTTCCACTCCTCAGCTTCCTCTTTAGCAGAGTGGGCTTGTTCACGAACAGCTGCTAGACTTGCTTCAGCAACACTGGCCCGAGACTTGTAAACATTTATTTCAGCACAGGCCTCATCTTCTTCAGCTTTCTGGTTTGAAAAGAGCTGTTCATATTTTTGCTTCCATTCAAGAGATTCCTTTCTAGCTAAATCCAGTGTTTTAGACAAGGCAGAATTCTTTTCTTCTACTGAGCTAGATTTACTTTGCATATTAGTAATTCGATTCATATAGTCATTGGCTAGTTTCTTCTTGTCATTTATAGCCTCTTCATATCGCTTAAGATACTCAGACTTTTGCTTCTCACTTGCTTCTAACTGTTTGGTTAGTAGAGACATCTTATCCTCAACAGAGTGGCATTTCAGTACAAGAGCACTTCTGTTGGATTCCATCTGATTAATCTGCTTCTCAACAAGGTCAGAAATTGGGCCTTCAAAACTGGAAAATAGTCCACTGTGAGATGACATATTGAAACCAGACTAAATGGCACTAACTAAAATCATAGACTAACCTCTGCTGTAAGAAAATAGCCTTTTTGTGATCTTTCCCTGGCCCATGACATGATTCTTCATATTCCGATAAAAGATCATCAATAACCTACACGAACAAATGCGTTTCAACAGTGCTCAGAACATAAAAAATTACTCTAGGCTTACAAACAAACTATTGGGATAAGGCAGGATACATCCGACTTCGTTTTATCCAACACCATGCTCTTAAGAATGTTCCATATTTTCAGAGCTGATGTACTAATGCTGAAGTTGGTTGAGTTATATACTCCTACCGTCCCGGCCATTTGTTTGCCTATCCCATTTTGGGGTGTGTCAGACAATTGTTCGTCTTTCTATTTTAGGAATGCTTTTAATGGGAAATGGGATCCTCCACACTCAATTTGGTCCACTTGTCAAATAATTGGTCACTTCCTCTCTCCTTAGTCTTTGTGCCAAAACCATCCACACTCAATTTGGTCCACTTGTCAAGTAATTGGTCACTTCCTCTCTCCTTAGTCTTTGTGCCAAAACCAAAGGCAAACAAATGACCGGGACGGAGGAGTACCAACAAATAAAAGTCTAAATAAGAAACCAACCCGTTTATTTATTTTTATTGATTGATGACGGAAAAATTTGACAGACAGTTGCACAAATGTAACATAAGTCAGGTTTGAGTTCCTTAGCTATATACTCCATATAAGTTAAATCCTTTTTGATAGACACTAAAAAAAACATGTGAAAAATGAGACGCTGCTTTAGATGATTAAAGAGATGACATTAGGATGACAAACAGACAAAGATTAGGGACTTTAGGGTATAAACAGAAGTAAATAACATTATTATGGCATGTATACTCCCCAACAAAAATGTCAATTACGATTATGAAATTCTTGCTTTTCCAGCCAAATAAGCCAAAATCAAGCTAAAGAAAACATAATATGTAAGTATGTACTATATAGATATATGCTGATTTTTTTGCAAGGCATTCATTACAGTAGTAGCATAGTGCAGAATGTACGAGATAACAATTTGTAAGAGTATCACTAAGAACACCCAGAAACTTGATACGATGTTTTTATAAACCCTATTTATGTAGAGAAGGTCAACTAGGAGTATTTACTAGAACATACCTCGCTACAGTAGTAGGTCCCTGAATAATCGGCCAATAGTAAAACTATATTAAAATGGTATTTTTTTAATAGGAGGATGAAGCTCTTTATCCTCAAACTAGAGCCATATTAAAAAGCAAGATATTTTTTTTGGCAAGGGTAGTACAATGTAAGCTTTTCAAAATTTGATAGATCTGTTGACACCATGAAACCATATGACTGATACGAGAGCCAAAGCAGCTATGCCAAAAATGGAAAAGTTTCAGAGAAAGCCGAGATAACACACTAACATAGAGTTAGAAATATTGTAGGGACGGAGGGTAAAGAAGCATAGTCACCTTCAAAACTCGAGCCAGGTCAGCATCAGGAGCATGGCAAGCTGCTCTTAGTTTCTTTTCCATGTTCTGGATGGCAGCTGAACACTGTAAATCAGCTTGCATGTATGCATTTTTCTTATAACCCTGCATCCGAATTTAGGACTGTTAAGCATTTAGGTAACTTATGAACGTTAAACCACAGAGACCCTCAGACCTATCCATTAAGCACCAATGCGCCATCGTATGATTCACTTTAGTTCCGAGACTGATTAGATTAAACAACATAATATGTTCCACATTGTGTTCCGAGACTTCACAAATGAGACATATCACTAATGCGTTAGATTCTCTATTGTTATTCTGAAGAATTTCTGGCTAACTTGTTGACATAAGAAAGATTTCTTGAAATATTTGGTAAAATGTTACTTTTCTGGGGTTAGGAAATAAAATGGAAATTTTTCCTTTAGAGGTATTATTATCATATTTTTTCTGTGTACTCTTTTTGTTACAAATTTGATTTTCGAAACTTTTTATCATAGTTACTCTCCAGCAACTGCTATTTTTTTGTGATTCCTTATATTGAAGAATGTTCATTAACATATCTTGGATGGGTAGGTTAACTATTACTCGTAACATATTTCCCATATTTTAAAAATAACAGATTAAAAAATAAATACTCCGTATAATGGAAAAACGAAAAACAACAACGATAACATGTATTAAAAAATACTCTGTATAATGCACTGAAGTTAACCACCTCGAATTCTTTCCTGAAGAAATCGTGCAGGAGCCTTTCAAATTTTTGTTTTGCTGAACCGACTCCTACAGCATTCAAATTAAACACCTTTAACGCCTTTCGGACTGCTTCATCATGAGCCTCTCGGAGTGCTTCCTACAATGGAGTGGAATCAGGATTCATAAGTGGAAGAGAAAATATATACTAAAATTGATATTTGTCTAGATCCTTACTTCCTCAGGTGGTTTCAGCTTGTCGAAAGAGCAAATATACACTTCAGTAGCTAAGTCATATGCCCTTCTGCACTCTGTTTCTTCAACACTCTAGTCAAAAATAAAAACAAAAATCGCCCTGTCAAAGATTATCCACAGGACATCTCAAGAACTTTTCTATGACAGACAAGAATTAGCACAGAAAACTATGAAGAATGTTTCAAGATATTTTCTAAAAATTTGATCTTAATTTGATCTTTACATCCTGTTGCTTGGTCACCAAGAATGTTACTTTGACGCTACAATTTTGCTGCAAGGTGCATGTAGACACGGCATTCCCTCCGACACAACAGAATATAAATGGCCAATAGTTATAAGGAGTATAAATTTGAAATCATCCATATGCATTACCATCAACATAAGCATCAGCACCAGAAATACGTTACAAAATTAGAATAACTAGAAGGTATCCGGTGAAAGATTTACCTGCCAAGAGGAAGCTATTGTAGGCACAGCACCATTGTTGATTGCATCTAGGAAAGATTGAGTTATACCAACAAGTATAGGTCCATTCATAACTGTTGAGCCAATTTGCTTGGGCCTAGTTCTCTCAAACACAAACCTTGTTAATGCATCTAAGCCAGCTCTAAATTCTGGTCTGAAGTTCTGCAACTAAATATCATGCATACACAGTTTAATACAAGAATAAATGTGATAGTCTAAAGCAAACCAAATGAAAGGATTCAGATGCTTACAGGAGTTTGATCAAGCTGCTGGAGTTCAGTCTCACTGTTCAATGGCCTTACGAGAGTGAAGCATTCACGATCAGGGAAAAGAGCACGGATTGATTCACGAACCTAGTTGACACCATAAAACCTATCAGTGTGATCATAACGTAATTCAGTTCTATTTGTAGCTAGATCATGGTCACTAGTCAAGGTTCTTATTCTTGCCAGGTTATGCACCACAAAAAGGAGGTTGGTGGATTCTTCCTCTCACTGGTCACAACATAAAGGTGGTCAATAATCTGTATCACCTCAGTGACCTCACTCCAAATGGAGCTCAGGTCCTGCGTTGAAGTCACAAAACCTTCACTTGTAAATTATTTTGCACTTTGTATTTGATACAATTAGCCTTCACAAGAAGAAACATTTGAATAAGTATTGCAGGGTAGAATTTACAAGGACTATATTTTAGAGGGGACTAAAATCCATGGAAGTGCAGTACACATATATGGGATAAGGTGTTTTCCTCAAACAAACTTAAGACATATCGTCACATGCTCAATGCTTATAAATAAGCTCCTGCAAAAAGCAGGGCGAAAGAAGTTTCCAAGTAACCCACAACAAAATCTAAGATGTCCATCTACTACTTCCTGCAAAAAGCACGCAAGGATTTACGAGCCATCTTGATATAGTCCATCCTGGAAACAAAAGAGTAAAATCTCTTTGGCCTCATCCGAAATAGACGGAGATAGGGTAACTAAGTTGAATAAATAACTAAATTTAAGCGATCACTAGCAGGCAAATTCTAGACCATATATTGTTGTTTGGTATACCTCATTCTTTGCAGCTGTAGCTTTTCCACTAACTTGAATTGGTCTCAAAGCAAGCTCTAGATAATCACGAGGAGTTATTTTACTATTGTCTTCAACTAAATCCAGATAGAAGTCCTGCATCATAATGTGTGTCAATTCACGAAACAAGAAGATTACAATTAGGCATTGCTACAAATATTACCCTCAGCAGCCAAACAAATATCGGGGAAAACTGCCCCAGTTCAGAAACAGTAGTCTTTCCTCCTGATGCCCTGACGCGTATATGTTTAGTCATTTCCGTCACAAGTGAAAGACGATCTAGTGCAGCCTCATCGATTCCACCCATCTGTATATAAAGATAACTTTAGTCCACTTGCTTTGCAATTAAACTTATAAGATGATCCACAGTGTAGTTTGCATTTAAAAAAAATCTATTTTCTATGAATTTTCACTGAAGAGAAAAATCAGAATCCTCTTCTAATAAAGCCCTACCTGGTTGTAGATGAACAAGCTGGATAAGAGAACAGCCAATGAAAATATCTGGGTGCTGTAGGTTCCCTGTATGGAGGAAATCAGATGTAACACATTAACAAGACAAAAACATTCCCAAACAGAAGAATACAGATCAATATGACCGGTTTTTAGTGAACCAAGGAAACTAACTTCATCGATCCTAACATTCACATAAGAGAGTGATCTTAAAAAGAGAGAACCTCACCGTCTGATCATAAGCATCAATCCCTTCACTATCCAAAAGTATAAGATTGTAATCTGTACCATCAATTTCAGTTCTCTTTATTGGCGCACTCCACAACCAAAGCCCCTTGGTACATGGCCGATGAGTTGATGCAACTTGAAATCCGCTGCTCCTTCCAATAAGCTAAAACTCAGTTCATGAAGAATGTCAGATTTAAAATTCGTAGGGAATATCCTGGCTCAAAAAAGAATAAAAAAGTTGAGGTCATGCAGACCAATACAGTGTAAAAAAATTGCATCAGAGGGTGTGTTCATCATGAAGGAAAAGGTTTTCCTCCAACATTCAGACTATACAAGTTCCATGGTATTTTGCTCGAATTGAGAGAGAAGCCCCACTGAAGAGATACCTCTATGAAGTTTTCAACAGTATTGGCTAAGTAATGCATGAAAAGAGGAAATGCGCAAGTAGCTCCAATAAGATTATGCATGAAAAGAGGAAAGTTTCGTCAACGCTAAATGACTTAACAATAAGGTGGCAGATTGCCAGATCATTTACCTAGAACAAATATCTCCATCCTAATCATTACTCAACCAATATACACAAATTTAGAAGCTACTGAGATCATTTTCCATGGGCTTATAACATTTTATAAAGGTCACTTGTGTCCATGGGACAGACTAATACCCAACAGCTGGAATATGTTCTATCGGCCATATTTTTTTACTGCATCACTTAACTTCATGCAAGTCCTAAAGACCACTCGAAGCTTAGCTACATAATGTGAACATTAGCTGATGTAACAGCCTTGTACACAATGGACTATTAATACCTTAGCTTATAGAGCTTCAGAGATGATAAATTACTCTCATTGTCCCAATTGCCCTCATATACATTATTTATTTTTTTGAACAAACTTGACTTGGATGAAAAAACTAATGTAGCTGCATCATGATTTATGTGTAATAACAACTAAATGTTTAACAAATTACAAGTTCTGTCATTAACAAAATACTACTCTGTATCGTTCAGTCAACTTGTGACTAGAGTTTCACCAATCTATGCATCACTAACAGTTTCTTAAAACTTCTGTGATAAACCTTTCATGATTTTACTAACTTCACGGTAGACAGTGATACTGATTAACAGCCGATTCCAGTCAAAAGCACTACCGACTATTCTTATTATTTCTTATCATAATACCTATTTATACACTTTTCTTAGGAATGTTTCCACTTTAGTACCCTGATCTTTTGGCTAATTTCACTTTAATACCCTGCGAACTCTGGTTCAACTAATTTCCCTTTCATAGCTTGATACTTCATATTTGAGGATATTTCTACTTTATTGACCGAAAACGTAATATGACTAAGAAAACATATAGTAGTAAGTGTTTCTCAGACACGCCGACACGTGTCGGTGTCCGACACATGTCGAACACAGCTATTTTGGGTGAATTTTCCTATTTCGTGGTCTAAATTGAAGTGTCGAAGTGTCGTGTCGGACACCAACACGTGTCTGACACCAACACGTGTCTGACACGCGACACGGCAGTTAAGAGAAGTGTTGGAGTAACATAGGTACTAGTAATTATAAGCTAAGTAGGATTTTGCAAAAATATGTTCACACTTTTCCTAGACATATACTTCACTGTTTATTTCCACACTTCATTAAAAAGGCAGCCCGGTGCACGATGACGTCCCGCTAGGCAAGGTATGATGAAAAATTTCATCAAAAGATGAAATTGAACTATTTTATACCTTAGCCATTAATATATGAAAATATTCAGTTCAAATCTCAAGACATCATTAGTAACTTATTCAAAATTCAAAAACATAAAAGTGGGATTAACCAAAACTCGTATTACGGTCCTTTTATATATAAAAAAAACATTCACTCATTCTTAATACTAATAATAAATGAGTGTTTAACCAATAAAACAATGTCCAGTCCTAATTCTATAATTTGAGGAAGTTATTATAAACTTCAATGCTAAACTAATTCTATAATTTAAGGAAGTTATTATAAACTCCAATGCCAAAAAACCCATAACAAATTTTGATCAAATCATTACTTAATTAAAGTTTGACTTGAATGCCATCTGCAAACAATCAAATCAAATCTCCACTCACATTCCACCAGTATCTTCACGAACTCCAACATAATTTACCAAACTACACAATCACAAACTAAATGCCGCCAGTAATTATAGTGCAAGCGATCGTGAGACGGTTTATTTCGATAAAAAAAAGTACAAAATCACAAACTAAATGCAACCACGGTCTCACACTGTGAGACGGTTTATTTCACGGCATGAGACTGTCTTACACTATATTTGTGAAATGCAGCACATAGATAGATCCTACTAAAGCAAGCACAATTCACAATTCACAAATCCGCATGCTCATATTCCTCTCGAAAAACTTCAGCGTAATTCAACACCAAAAAGTCAAAATTCAGTCAAATAAGAGAGAGAGGAGCTACCTGGTTAAGAATAAAGCTCTTGCCTTGGCGAGCACGACCGCAAACAGCGACAACGCCAATAGGATCCTTAACGAGTTGAAGAACCGCCACGGCCTCGGGATCGATGCGGAATTTTCCGGCATCGTCGCAGTACACAAACCTAATCGGCCGCGGCGGTCCAGTGATTGATGTTGAGGTGACCGCGGGCGGTGACATTGGTGAATTTGTCGGCGGCAAAGAAGAATCGCCGTCTTTGGCGCGGAAGAATCTCATAGGTTGCTTTTTGAGAGTGGTAGTTTGATTATCTTTTGGGGGGAAAAGGGGAAAAGGGAGAACGGTAACAGGGTAAGAAGGAGGTGGATTACCACTTTTAGGTGGGTGGGTCCTTCTAGGCTGGAGGTTTATTTCTTTTACAAGTGTAAAGTTCGGTATTATTAGAGTTTGGGCTTCCATGTCTTGGCTTACCATTTTTCTTCAAACGGATATAACCGTTTCAAAACTAAAACGGGTTAAATATATCCCACTAAGATCCTGTTCTTTGGGATTTCAAGTCACTTAACTTAAGTTCACTTTAGATCCTATAAATTCAGTTCAGTTCAATTCTGTTCCTATAACTTCAGTTCAGTTCCTATAAGTTCAGTTCAATTCGGATCCTATAAGTTCAGTTCAGTTCAGTTCATATAAGTTCAGTTCAGTTCAGTTCAGTTCCTATAAGTTCAGTTCAGTTCTTATAAGTTCAGTTCAGTTCAGTTCAGTTCCTATAAGTTCAGTTCATATAAACTCAATTAAGAAAAGTTATATACGGAGTATTATTTTTAACAACCGATACAAACATTTTGCTTTAATTATTCGATACACGTCATCTATAAAAAAAAACAACTCATTAATAATTTACCCGTCTTTTACTCTCTAATTAATGTCAAACTATCATCCTCATTAATACCAAAAAACAACAACTCATCATACGACGCCCTCACCCTCACCAATTGACACTCTCCCATTAATCAATTTATTCATCACCATTGTTAGAGAAAATAAATGGCTAAAGAAAATTGTAATAGTGAATTATTTTTATCGTAATGTAATTGTAGTATAATGTATGAACTATGAACAAACCATTATATATAAAGTTGAAAATATTTTAAACTACCTTGTGTTTTAGACTAATTTTTTATCAATGTCATCTATTGGATAATAATAATAATAATTACAACAACAATAATAATAACAATAATAATAATAATAACAACAATAATAACAATAATAATAATAATAATAATAATAATAATAATAATAATAATTAACTTAAATTAAAATAAAGTTAATTAAGTTCGGATTTTATAAGTTCAGTTTAGATCCTATAAGTTAAGTTAAGTTCAGATCCTATAAGTTAAGTTAAGTTAAGTTCAGTTCCTATAAGTTCAGTTCAGTTCAGTTCCTATAAGTTCAGTTCAGTTCAGTTCAGTTCCTATAAGTTCAGTTCAGTTCCTATAAGTTCAGTTCAGTTCCTATAAGTTCAGTTTAGTTCAGTTCAGATCCTATAAGTTCAGTTCAGTTCAATTCAATTAAGTTTCAGTCCAAAAGAACAGGGTCTAATATAGATAAAACAAGTCTCCTTTTACTAATATTTAGGCATTTTATTTTTGTCTTATATATAAAGTGATAACTATTTAACCCGTTTTATTATTTCAAACGGATATGTTTAGTTTGAAATAAGAATTTTTGCTTGGCTTTCTAGCTCCATCTCGCTTATTTATTTATTTTTAATAAAAAGTTCATAAAAAGTAAATATGATAAACATAGTCCAACTTTGGATTTAATGCATAGAGATTACACTAAAACTTGAGAGAGGCGGTCTTTTAATAAATTATTGAGAGACCATTATTTTGTACCCTTTTATTTGTATTTCGTGACATTTTTGTCATTGATTGTACTATAGTAATTTCGTACCTATTTACATAACAAATGTACTCCTTTTATATTTAATCATGATTTGTACCTATTTTATTAACTTTAGTACCACTTTTTCTTAAATTTGTACAATAGTCTCTCAATAAGCTTAGGAAGAGGCGGTCTCTTCAGAGACCTACCGTAGAGATTAGAGGGTGTTCTCAAACTTTGGCTTTAGCTTGTGCTTTTGTGAAATGTATCTGACTATTTAAGTATTTCTCGTATTTATTGGTTACTATGGTCTAATTAGGGTTTGAACTCAAAAACCTCAGGCAGATTGCTATTAGAATATTTTGTGAAAATTAAATAATAAACTAGCAGATTCATAATTTTATATAGGCTTCATTTGACAGTGCAATTCAGGTACCTTAATAACCTTATTTGTCTGAAATAACTTTTTTGCCAAAAGAATCAGCTAGCTTATATTTTTGGGAGTGTTTAACAAATAGCTTTTTTGGTTAAATAAGCTACCTGAAATAAAATGCTGCATAAGGTAGCATTTTAGATTTCAGGTACCCTGATTCTAGGTAATAATAGTAGTAAATAATTATTATATCATTTCACCAAAATAAGTTACCTTTAGTTTGACAAACAATTTTTTATATAATGAGTTAGCCTATTAGTTCATAATTTTCAGCTACCTTATCGGCTACATTTTCTTTTCAAGGTTCAGGTAACTTTTTAGCTTGTTTTACCACACAGAACCATAGTATCATAGTAGGTAGCACCAAAACGGACACGGACACGGATACGGACACGGACACGACACGGACACGGGACACGGGACACGACATCCCATAAAATTTAGGACACGGGACACGACATTTAAATATAATAATATATACTCCCTCCGTCCCGATCAATTGTTATCTATTGCTTTTGACACAAAGATTAAGAAAAGAAGTGTAAATGAATTTGAACCACACAAATTATATGGCCCCACATGTAATCAAATGTCATCATAAAAAGTTGCCAAAAATGGAAATAGATAACAATTCAATGATACACCCCAAAATGGAAATAGATAACAAATGACCGGGACGGAGGGAGTATAGTTTATGGTTATAAATAACGTATAATTTTATTTTTTATCATGTATTTGAAGCTAAATCTAAACAAGTAAAGGTACAATCCGACCTTTACTCTAACTAATTCTCATTTTACACCCAAAATCATCTTCTAATCGATCTTTTTTAAAATTTTATTCCTCCTCTAAACTATAATATGTTTAGCTATGTGTCCAACGAGTCTCGGGTGTCCGAGTGTCGGACAGACGAACACGGTATCAAACACGGGACAACAAATTAAAAGAAGTGTCCGTGCTACCTAGGTATGGTTATTAGTTCAGTAGATTTTTAAAACTGAAGACCTTCCTCTTTTTGCAATTCCAACTTTTTTTTTTTTGGAGAGAGAACTGTTGTCCACTAATCAACCTTCTCTCTTTTACCATTTTTCTCTAATAATCAATTGAAAAATATATATATTTAACTTTCAGTTGGTCTTCCTTAAAACGGGTCGGTTTGAGAGACGGGTAATAACACTCACAAAACAAATAGGGGGACAAGGTGGGGCACCCCATGTGCTTCCCTCTCTCCTCTAAGTGGGTATTTTGTGAGGTAAAATGGTATCCGTCTCAAACTTAAGACGGATAGTGTCGGTTTGAAACAAGAATTTGTGTTTAACTTTATTCACTAGCTATCCGACCCCACTTAATATGTACTCCTTCCATTTTTTTTCCACTTAATACATTTGCTTTTTCACGTTTGTCAACGCACGTTTTACGTGCTTAATATCTTTAGCTACGTATTTGTAAAAAATTATAAAAAATATATATTTTCAATGTACTCGTAAAGACGAATTAAACAAAACCTCCCATGAATATATTTTTTCTTTTGTATTGGGAGAAAATTAAAATTAAAAGTTCATCTGTAAATAGTGTACAAAAAGCAAATGTATCAAGTGGAAAAAAATGGAGGGATTATTAGTTTAATCGATTGTAAGAGGGTAAAGGAAAAGGTACATAACATTTTTTTTTCTTTTTTTAATGCAGAGTACATACATGTGTCGCGGTTCACGTCTTCCTTTGTGTTGTACGGCTTGTACCTATGAACTCAGCCAGCTCAACAAGATGTCGTAGACAATTGTATAGAAGCGAGCAAGTGCAGTTTCAAGTCCAGCAATGGTTGACCAACCGGTTCAACCCTATAAACTAAAGCCGTAGAGCAATTTGGAAGTACTATGATTGAATCCTTCCATGAAGTTGTACCAGAAGTCCAGAATCGCTGAATGAGTAAACCAAGTCTAAAACCATTCCATTGTTTTTCTAGGAGAGGCAAAATGTCTACAAGAACCAAAGGAACTCAAATAACATTTCTTTTTTACCGTCTTTTAGGCAAGTATGGTATACACCGTTGTACCCTTGAAGTTTGTAAACAAAGGATAGATTAAACGAGTTTACAGCAACTCCAGAGACTCGTTATTTACAGTATAACCATCCCAAAGAATACAAGAGTACGACAGAAGCAATTTTCTGCAGTTATTCATGAAAAAATTACATCAACCGACTAAGCGAATTAAGTTTATTATTGTTTCGACTTCTCTTCCTTTAGAAACTCGTCCCTGGACGAAGTCATGTATACCTTCTTTTCCTCTTTATACCTAACTATTACTCTCTTCTCTATATACACAGCCTTGACGATTATATGACACTATACACTACTACAACAAATTGAGGACTCTACAACGGAATAAACAACAAAAGACCACGATCAGTCGATCAGTCGATCACCACCCAATCATGATTTCCTTCACCCTTCTGTTTTGAATGTCTTCTAAAATGTACATGTATCATAGTAGAGTTCACTATGGCTCACACGAGTTTAACCAACTGCAACCCACAGACCATGCCAGAACACCAAATATAAGATCAATCCTTGCACACGCGTCAACCTGGAAATAAAAAAGATTAGAAGCTTTTTCCTTGGCTTGGAAGCTAAACCGATATCCCAATGCCTAAACAGCTCTTGCCTTTGGAAAGATAAAGGGGTCGATGATAAGCAACCTGACAACTATGATCGATTCTAAAAGGAGAGGCTAAAATGGCCCTTGATGAAAATTGTATTGAGACTTGTTTTATTGATCAATACTTCACAACTATGTTACTAGGACGTGATGCAAACGTCTGCCTCTACATAGTAGTAAGGGTACGACCTGTCTTGTGAAAGAGTTGTATATTTTTTACTTAATGTATCACGCAGCTAGAGACCAGGCACGAGGTACATGAACAAAGTGAAGTGTTGAAGTAACATAGCTTCACAATATAGAAGCGCGCACACACTTAAGTGAACAAGTAGCATGCATGAAACCTCTAACTTCTATAAATAAGCTATAAACATACCATATTATCGGTGCTTCCTTCAATGTGAAACAGCATGACTCCCATACCCCTTCCACGGTCAATTTCAGCCTGCAGGTCAATTAGTACACACAGCAAGTTAAACTTGCAACTCCAAAATTTCAGACTTTCAGTAATGAGGAGCAAGCAGAGACTGCCTTACCACGCAAGAACACACTGAAAAGCCCAACGATGCCAAAACTGTCATTACTTCACCCATTATACCTGAAATTTATGTTTTCAAGAGAAGTTCAGAACCCACAGGCATAAAAGTGGCACTGAATCAGTCAAAGACATTAATGTAAACGGCTATACAATTTTCTTTTATTTATTTATAGAGACTGCTCATAGGGAGTTCGGATCACACATGCTATTTATTTGGTTTTCATAGGCCTTATATGTCTACACGCTTAAAGCATAGCTCACTCTGCACCAAACGCCTCATCTCATGTATTTCCCTCATTCTTCGCATTCCTTCCATCTCAATCTTCCTTACAGAACAAAGTCACGAACGCGTTTATCTGTGGGGACATCTATGGGTGAAATTCTGCAAACTACATCCCACAATGAGGTAAATAAATTTGTGCCTAAGTTAGATCTCCCATCAAAACATATTGTTGCTACTGCTCTAAGAAGCCAACTTCTATTATACTCAAAAGGAGTAATAAATGTCGTCAAAGATCGACGGAAAAAACTTATTTCTTTCCCAAATAAATATTCCCCATATTTCATCTGCCTACTTCAGTATGTTATGACAGGAGCTTTCCATGGTTATCGGCTTTTAAAGGTTAATCCTCGGCTTCTTGAAATTATTAAATATAAATTGACTCGAACAAGTAGGAGAGTGAAAGTACTATACTTTATTCGCCAAATTCAAAAGTATGAGGATCACCTCAGTGATGGACCTTTTATATAACTTGTTATCAACACACACATACGCAATGCTCGGCGATAGTGTGAGTAAACGGGAAGCTAAGAAACTTCAGAAAACATTTCAGAGAGAGCTAGCAACAATAACAAGAAATGAAAATTTACCTCTCCTATCAATACAAATAACAGAGAGCCATACAACAGAATTTCCTTCAATACTGTGCCAAACAGCAATTTTGCTACTCTGCCAACACTCGAGACCAGGCAAGACTTCCCTGGGCCTTGCCTTTTTAGCAAATCTCATCTTAGCAACATCATTATCTCGGGACAATAATTGCCCCCACTCCTTCAAGCCTGGTTTCTCCACATACTTATTGTGTTTCCCATTGACCTTTGGGGGCTGAATAGCCCCATTCTGTGGGTGAAGATCTTCCGAGCTTCTAGAAAGCAATGCTTCAAAGATCTCACTCATCTTGGAAAGATCAGGAGTCTCCCCAACTCGATCTTTCTTATCCGAATCAGCAATAAAGTTTCCAACTGAATCAGTCATAATTTCTTCAGCAGACAACGAGGCTTGCTCCCTCAAAAACTAAAAAAAAAAACAAATATCTAAAAATTAATACGACGCTCTAAAGAGAGTATACTACCTCCAACCGAAATTTATTGTCCTCATTTGACTTTGTTGGTCAACATCTGTCAACTTTAACCATTAATTTCCCAACATATAACGTCTATTTGGATGTTTGATTTATCACACCAACTATTTCCATATGTTAGTTTTTGAAAAGTTGTAAACTACAGTAAATTATGAAAAAATATCGATCAAAGTCAACATTGTTTGATTATTAAAGTCAATTAGGACAATATAAAATTTAAATGGGATGGAGGGAGTAACAGTTTCACATACAAGTTTACAGCGAGCTCACCCTCATAATCTTGTGCCTAGTACTGCGGGTTTTGGCATGTTGCAGCCACAGCTTGTGCTTCTGAAAAGCTGATTTACTTGAAAGTGACTGAGACATGCAGTTAGACACCATAGCACAGCAAGTTAGTTTGATGACTGGTTGTATGTACTAAACCAGAAGAGCTGAAGAAACATAAGCAGCCTACGCACATGAATCAGAACTAAACTGTGATAAATTTCTGATACTATGAGAGAGTTTGACATATAATATGTCAGTTGATAGAAATTCTACAATATCTAATTTATTTCCGCACAAAGAGAGTAAGCCTACTGGCTCATTTATGATTCTATGACATCAAATACCAGCCACGAGTCCACGACCCTGAATTATGACCGAGTTATCATGGTTTTCAAGTTACCACCCTACTTCGACCTCATTTTGAGGTCACCGCGCTACCAGGACCACATTTTGAGGAGGTATCGGATGCATTTATTGCTCAAAGACAGAGACCAAGCTGTGATAGTCGAAGCGAGCTCCATAATCAATTCCCAAAGCGAGACCTAATACAAACATTTCTAATCGATAATTGGAACATCGTAGAGTAAACCCTAATAGAGGCTTCCACTTATGTTATTTCAGACGTTCAGTAGAATATATCTTTGCTTCATCAAGCATTATTTTTCAAATAGTGGGGATAAAAATAATTCAAATATAACTCCCAGCTGAAATTTAGTTGGAAACAACATATTAACCCAAAATACTCCAATTTTCATATTTA
The DNA here is from genome assembly GCA_029255685.2 of Silene conica. Lineage (NCBI taxonomy): Eukaryota > Viridiplantae > Streptophyta > Magnoliopsida > Caryophyllales > Caryophyllaceae > Silene > Silene conica. The sequence continues at coordinate 72,963,298 of CM055318.2, read as the reverse complement.
TACTTAATCATCTTTGGTAATTTGTAAACAACCTCTTTATGTTGCTAACACAAGGGTAAGGTTGCGTACATCCGACATCTCCGACCCCACAATTTAAGGGAGCCATTGAGGCACTGGGACACAGGGGTAATGTTGTTGTATGCAGCATGCTTAACCATCTTCTGGTATTATGACTGGCTGTGATACAAGGTATACCCTACCGAGAAAGAGGATCCGTTTTTGCTTCAAAATATTCAAAATACAAATGCAGCTCACAGATATTATCTTAATTCATGTGAATTTTAACAAAACTAAATTAACTGCTGCAATCACAAAGTCAGCCTTTTCTATTATCCATAGACAGTATCTTAACCATTCACAGAATCTTTTATAGCCTTATAGGTCTGCTTCGGTGGTTTACTTCACTAAACCTTAATTTCCAGATAACTGGGACACTAGGGGTTCAAAAGCTTAAAAATAACCTTTCTTTTCATGGAGACATACTATTTATAAAGGGGGAAATGGGTGATGCCTATGTACAAAAAAAGAGGGCACCCAAGTACAAAAAGACACTATGAAGGGGACACACATATAAAAAAGTTTTGAACGGACTAAAAGACCTACAAGGCTACACAGGAAAACATGATAATGAAAGACCTCTCTGATACTGCCACAACGGGACAATGTCATTACCCCAGTATCTTATAGGCTCCTGACTGGTGTATAAGGGGGTCGGATGTATGTAGTCATGCCACAATACTTGACATTTCTAAATTAAGACTTGAAAGGGGACACACACACAGAGAGATGGAGAGGAGGGAGGGGGAGGGGGGCTTACATCGTATGTTATTATCTCCACAACTTCTGCATTGGCAAGTACATGTGTTGGAGAAACAAGATTCCCGTTTACCTAGCAAAAAATAGCCCACTGATGACACAATTTTAAATTTTTAACATTGGCGCTCAAGTTTAAATCATCTGCAAGGATACCTTCGCAGCCACCATTCTGTTTCCAATTTCTGTGTGTATCATATATGCATAATCAACAACAGTTGCTCCCTTTGGCAAATTTTTTATCTGCCAGCCCAACAAACAAATTAGGTATTGCAACAAAGAAACAAATAAAAACAATTTGTTTAAATATGGTTTAAATAATCTAATTAGCACTTTATACCTCTCCACGTGGTGTAAATACAAAGACACGGCTACCTAGAAGATCACGAGTGATGACATCCACAAACTCCCTAGAACTCATGTTGCCAACAAATTCTTCTTGCCATTCTCTGATTGCATTAAGCCAGCCAATCTAGAGCAATCAAGAAGACATCAATCATGCGATCAGTGGGGCGCTTATAATGGAAGTGTTCTACAAAAAAGGTACCGTAATAACAAATCAAAATGAAGAATATAATCAATACCCTGAGAGCAACATTGTTGTTTCTAAAACAGGCTGATTTCCCTATTGAATATCGGGGCATCAAATGCACAGCCCTACCATCAGTCAACACCCTCCCACAATAGTGTGCTGCTATGCCTCTTTGAGCTATCAAATCCATTTCTTCTGTTCTTATCTGAAAATATGAAAGAATGTACAAGAACAAAGGTAAAGAAGTGTATCGTGAGAACTGCAAGCATTATAACAGCTAAGACCTTGAATTCTCTACATAGATGTGAGAAACAAAGATCTTGCAAATGTAAGCTAGAATTACAGACGGCAATGTCAACTTTGAGACAGAGTTTACATGAGACAGATAAAGCAATAAGCACGCACACAGTCAACGTGATATTATGATGGATGTTATCTAAAGTGACGCGAAAGACATGTCTAGAAGAAAAGAGAAAGTTAGAGAGTAACCTGAACTTCTAAACGGAACATGCTCTCGTAAAGAAATGGAATGACAGTTGTGTGCAAACTTTGGTAGCCATTAGGCTTTGAGGTAGCGATGTAATCTTTCACCTGTTTTATATGAAAATTAAGGAAAATTAACGAATGTGAGGACAAGGGAACTTCCATTGAATTTGATAAAGAGGCCCTATCATATAGAGATAAAAAAAACTCACAGATCGAGGAATTGGAGTCCATATACTGTGGACAAGGCCAAGAGCATGATAGCATATCTGCATAATTCAGAGCAAGAAGATCTTTTAGTAGTAAATACTAAATAAGTCGATATGTCAGGCGAAGGCTTTTGTACAACTGAGAAAAATACAGATACTAACCTGTTCAGCACTGCATAGAGGGCCAATTCCAATGCAAGGTTTTGGCTTTACTATAACTCGGAGCTGAAAAAAGAAAGTAACCAGCAATCTATAGTTAGAAATAAACGGTTCCTTAAATTGATCTAGTGACCTGTATATAAGATAACATCCTAAAAACAATCCTACACACCTGAGCAATCTGGTTGACCTCACTGATTGAAACTTTTGCTTTAGTTACAGCTTTATAGATGCTACATAAACAAAATACACAAGCTCAATAAAATAATAGACACGAGGAAAACGCATTAAAGAAAATCAGAACAAAGAGAGTCATTTTCAATCGTGCTCTATCAGCATGCTGAATATAGCAACTATAACTATGCTACATCCTTCACGAGGTTGGTTTTTTTACGCTTAGCAAGTCTAGTCTGGAAACTTTGAAAAATGTAAAGAACCCATTGGAATCGAGCGAGTGCTAAATTGCTAATTACCCACATGAATACAAACAATTAGACATGAATAGTGATTCTACAATCTTAAAGCTACTCGGCTATAATGAGAAACCCCCGAGGATCTGCCATACAACAAAAATGATAGCTCTAGCACCATGAACACTGGCAATCCTATTGAAATGTTTAAATGTCAAATGGAGCACACAAAATCAGAACAGACGAGCACTTCCATGAAGCATGACCTCTCTCTCATCTACAGCGATATCATTTCCTCCACTTAACTAACATGCCTCAATTTTTTTATTGTGGGTTAAGAGAGAGTCGGATGTACGCAGCCCTACCTCTATGTTAGCAACACGACTTTAAAAAAACGCATCACTGAAATATTTATGTAGCACAAAAACACATCTGTCTAATTGAAAACGTGTTGAGGATTTGACGCAACAGCAATTTCAGTACAACAAATGAACAAAGACAAAGCTATTGGACCTGTATGGCTCCTTCGTTACAGCACGTACTTCAGTTCTAACAGTAACAAGTTCTAAGAATTGGTCCTCCTCAATTTTTTTCACCAAAATCTTGTTTGCCTGGAAAGAAGGAAAAGTGTACTATGAACAATAAGCATGAAACAAATCATAAATACAATGTATTCCTCAACTTCTCATGCAACCTTCAAAATAATCACAACTTTCCAAGAGTTCCAACTCTCAACAGAATTCTAGCATTAAAATAGATATTATGTATATTGCGTGAGTCGTCGAGAGCCTAAAGGAGGCTGAACTGGTTTACCAAGAACAGAGTTATAGATTACATTGGTTGTTTTGACAAGTTATAGAATAAGTTCTCATGTTCACAGTGAGCAGCAGTAGAAATAATCACCTCACTCAATTCTTTTTTGTGATCTTCATAAAGCTCAGCAACCTTTTTAGTGATCTTCTCATAGTCCTGAGTATTTGTGTACATGAACGATAGATTCTCAAGTTCAGACTGCAGCACCAGACAAGAAACAACCAAAATGCTCAGAACATATGATTCCATAGTAAAAGAGAATGACAGTTAGACGGATTTCAGAGGAAGTAAGAACAGAAAACTCAGGCAAGCGCCTATATCATGATAGAAATGGGAAAAACTAAGATCAATACAAGCAACATTAGCCCAGTGCTTCAAAGGCACCTGTTAATGGCATCCAAGAAGGCCCCTGAGTAAACACACGGAGTGTGTTACAAAATCATGCTCCGTTCAAAAAAGCAAGAAATCATGCATTTCATATTCCATCACAGTTATGAGTTATGTACATCCAGATAGTTGTGGATGTTACAGAAATATGATCTGTTTCCAATAAACTACCTATCAGAATCCTGTCAAGCGAGACTGATAAATAATATTTTTTAAACAATATTTACCAGTAGCCTATACAAATGGCCTTGTTGATAGCAAATTTCAACCGATGCTAGAAAAAACAAAGCTCACCATTCTTCTCATGACTTGTTTCCTAATTTCCCACTTCCTGGTACATTCCTTTCTAAAGACATCTATTATGCTTTTAGACTCAAATCAACAAAATGGACAGTGCTCCGTATTAGTTTAAATAGAGCCAGATATATATACATAAAAGTCACAGATAAGATAGAAAAATCAAGCTGAAAAACAACATTGAAAAAAAGAGACAAGCTTCAGCACTTCTTCAGTTCGATTAAATCCCAATATATCTATCATAAGACACCACTTTCACTCCACTCGTAAGTTTTGGACGCAGAAAGAACCGTCGCAGATAGCACGAGAATAGAACTTGAATGCATGAATATTTTACATATATTATCTGCAGAAAATGTCATTCCATGCAAAATAATCTCAAAACTGAAGGGTAGCAACTATTGTGATTAACAGAAAAGGAACCAAGTACAAAAAGATGGCTGAAATAAAATGACACATTTGGTATATAAGCACACGAATTGACCAGAGTTTGATAAGAATTTAACCTATAATTTCAAGCAGGTGGGAAACATACTAATCGAGGTTTTGCCAAATTTCAAGGATGAGAAACTTGTATGCACACTAGAGTCTTGCAAGGGATATATCCGTAATTAGTTAATTACGTAGCCTAGTAGCTAACACAGGATGGCCAAATGAGGCTATACTGTAACAGTGAGTTCAATAAGTAGAGGCAAGATGATGCACATTAAAGTTCTCCATATTAAACAAGTCAAATCGTGGCTAACAAAAAGCTACAAATGACAGATTTTGAATCAACACATACCTTAATCTGGTACATTCCTAGAAGCTTTGCCAGAGGGGCAAACACCTGCAACGTCTCCAGAGCTATACTTGCCTAGATGTAATAAAAATTTTAATGATTACAGAAAACACACGTAGAAAGTATCCAACCCAATAAACAAACTATCACATTACCTGCTTATGAGCAGGCATGTGTGAAAGTGTGCGCATGTTGTGCAATCTATCAGCTAATTTGACAATAATGACGCGAACCTGAAGCAGAAGATTCAACTATTAGCTAATGAAATACACTTTCAAAGTTAGAGCTACAAGTAAATGGGTCCATCACCTCTTCAGTCATTGCCAGGAACATCTGTCTTAAATCATCAGCTTTGACATCACAACTGGTTTTATTCTTGTATTTCAACTTCCCTAGCTTTGATACCTGAATATAAGATGATCGTACAAAAAAGGAAGTAAGAGACAAATACATATTAATACAGTAGCTTTGGACTTTATTATAAATCGCTGTGAACTTTATATGCACCTTGGTCTCCCCTTCTACAATACGACGAACAGTGCAACCAAAGTCCTTCTCAATTCTTTCAAAAGTGACAACATTTGTATCTTCAACTGTATCATGCAGTAATCCAGCCGCAATAGACTCCCAATCCAATTCCTAGGATCATAACCACAATCTATAAAACAGCCCCATAAAATTAAAGGAGAAAAAATAAAAGCTTGTGCCAGCTTACAAGTTCGCCTAGAATGCGTGCAACTTCAACTGGATGGATGATGAAGGGCTCTCCACTCCGCCTCTTTTGACCGCTATGAGCATCAAAAGCTAGCTGTAGAAACCAACCATAGGAGTTAAAACCAGCAATTCGAAAAAAATTATTCGTCGCTGATCAAGGGAAGTAACTCATAACTGATATGGAGTACCTTGAGAGCTTTCTGAACCAGATTGAGTTCACCAGCAGGCAGGTACGAAATGGTGGGTAAAAGATCCTGAGAGCGATTAGGAAGTATAACATAAAATATTTAGACCAAGGCTAATGACAGACATAATAAAAAGGACTGTTCCAAAAGGAAGAGAGAAGAAGTTACAATAAACATATAGTCTTCTACATGAAGAGAGATATCTCTATATGACGGACTACATTTGAAGTGTATCCATGGAGGAGAATCCAAGTATACCTGAAGTGGATTGGATTGTGAGCTCAGCATGGATAGGAGTCACTGAAGATAAATTTGGGTTGAGGTACCAGATTGTGAGCGCGAGGAACTGTTAGCGCGCATCCAGGACGGTTTTAGATGATAGATTCTTTTCTTAGTTTAATTATTAGTTTTCTAATTCTAAATAGGTAAAAATCTAGTTTCTTAAGCCTAGTAGGTTATTTCTAAGTTACCAAATTCTAGTAGGCTATCCCTTCAAGGAAGGTTTTATGCATTGTATAATATATACTAATCTCTTGTGCTATTAATTTTATAGACTTGAATAACTGAATTGAGAATTCCTTTGAGAATTTGATACTTGAACGGATTGTTCAACTTAATAACTCAGCGAGTTTGCGCAAGAACAGCTGTTCTTGGTTTTCCTTTGGTCATTATTAACGGTTGTTAATCAATTATCATACTTATCCTTTGTTATTTGATTTTTCGCTGCAAAATTCAAACCCTTCTCAGGGATTGGCATCAATGCCAAACATGAAATCATATTTCCTCTTTCATTTCATGATGATCACTTCTTTTGAGACAACACTTTTGGAAATTAATTAGGAATGCGAATATGTTATCGGGTCTCACCAGCAAAGTAGTGTAACTTTACTAACAAAAACAAACACAAAAAAGTGGAATATGGAGGAATTCGAGAGAATTAGGAGTACTAAAGCCCAATGTGATGAAAGTTTCAATTAAACCAATGTACAGGCATGAGGACAATGCACTCGTTCGGTCATCAAAACTGACAGTTAGCACACTGAGTAGTGATAAGTCTCTCAAAACAAGCGGATGACAAATACTTTTTTTCCTACTATGTTAGGTCATCTGCATCATCAGGTATTACTGAAAATGGGGAGTAAAGAGTACAGTTGTCTATGGATATACTTATCATTGGATTTCAGAAAAGCACACGAAAACCACATCTTTGTATCCAGATGACCAAAAAGAAACTGTTCTAAATACCCCTACAAAATTCAGAACCTTGCCCACTACTATGCTGCAGACTATCAGATTCTCCGTAAACAATGTTCCCTGTGTTAAAATATAGAGAGACTACTTGGACTTATTCTCGGAATCTCCTTAAAGGTGTCAAAGTCAAGTAGGGTCAGGTCTGACTAATAATATATCTTGTATATTACAAGTCCATGTTGGACATGTAAATGACACAATTGCATTCATACTTCAAATTTGGACCAGCCAAAAATTCTTAACGGATCAAATTAAATACTGACAAACAGCTCTACAAACCATAAACATAGCATGACATAGAAAAGGTGCGTTTATCGACTAACGAGTCACAATGTAATCATATCACATTTATCCCTTGACGAAGAAATGCTATCACCAATATAAATTTTGTTTGTGTTTTATGCATACCTCCCACAAATTTTCAGCCGAAATATCATCAAACGAGCCAGAATCAGAAGACGAAGAACACTCGCATTTCCATCTTCTAGAACTAAGACCTTGCAAACTAAAACTAAAGATCTGTCCCGAATCCTTGAAGCAGAAATTCCCGCTGCAATCACTACCTCCAGCCCTGTATCTCTGATTAAAGTAGCAAACACATAGTCAGGAGCAGTGTAATCTAACATTATATTGAATAATGAAGTTATTATAAGAGGCCGCAAGCAAAAACAGAAAAGGATGGGACTGAACAAAAACTAACAAAAATGCAGAACATTCATGATTCTGACGAGTACAGATAGGAAAAAGTAATGCCCTTTTTTAGGAATTTTCATATGATAGAACAATATCAAGTAAAAATAGCCCAGAGCAAATTTTTCGATGACAAGAAGTAAACAAATTATCTCATACTTTTGTAGACAGAACTCGGTAGACATAGCTCCATTCAGGGAAGAACGTTTGGTCTGTCGTCCGATGTCGTCTTCATATACTCCCTCCCATACACTCCAAACTCCAAGATAACAGTTAGTTACTTTATCACACTTGTCGAGACACTTTTGCAACGTGAATATCTTTACTTACATAGAAATTCTAAATATTTGATATTCTTATAGCATTCATGAGTCATGACGATAAATCAAACAAGATCTCACATGACAATATTTTTACTTATATATTACAAATAATACCAAAGATTCTCTACAACCATGAATAGTACCAAAAAGTAAATGTTACCTTTGGACGGGAGGGAGTACTACAATAAGCCACTGTCTAAATTTTCTAAAATATGGGTGAGGTAACGTTTTCCTTTCGATATTGGATATCGTTTAATTGACAATTAAGGAAGCTCGTACATCAGGTGTTTTTACTTTTAAATATTTAATGACATATCTCACTGGACCAATTTTATTAACTCTGGATTGGTTATGAAACGTATTAGGAAATCAAAACTTTCACCGAAAGTAATTGGCTTTTGCCGGATTATGATCCTAGTTAGAATAAACATTTACGACAATCTTTAGAGGAGCATGCATTGTGCCAAGCGTAGGAATAACTATCTTCAGACAAGGATGCATTTATTCCTCTTTGTGATGTTGCTCGTACTTTGTAATTGTCGATCGTATATGTGAAAAAACAGTGAGGGTGTCTTGTTTCCATAGTAGATTTCTTAGAATTAAATTTTATGGTCTGTTTAGTAGAAAATAGGGCAAGCTATTATAGAAACGTGTCCTGTTAAGTATCTTTTGTTGCATAAGTTTCGAGTATAATTCCTGTATCTCTTTAGGGATTGACTACACATTCTTTCGGTTATACTTTGGCAATAGTTGTTTTCTAGCTTCATTGTGAGCCTAAGCAATAGGTGCTTATGAGATTATTTGCCTTCACCAATAACGACAACACGTAACAAAAGAAGAAACAAATCATTGCATCGATTCTACTACATTTCTAGCTCATTTGATTTGTAGGCAAAAGTAATAAATATATCCAAGTCTCACAAAGCAATCATCTCAAACAACACACCGAATCCTTCATAATACTAGTCCATATAGTATTAAATAAAATGCTCATCAAATTTTTGTCTATCTACGGCATCTACGCTTTTGTATCCATTGACCTTCCCAATTCTAGTATAGCATTCCAGCTATCACTGCTAAAACATAAGTATATTTCAATATCAATTTCATTTCCGTCTTACTCAGAACTAAACAAATGTTCATCAACCTTCTAACTTACTACAGGCAACTAGGCTTATGTATCCACTCACCTTCCCAATTCCAGTATCACATTCCAACTATTACTCCTTCAATTTTTATTTCAATTATCAATTTCATTTTCATCAAACAACATTTTTCTCAATCAATTACTACAACGAAAATTCCGAATTAATCATTCAATTACTACAACAAAACTTGAACCAAAAGAATAACTAACATTATAAGTTTATAACCACGCCATTTCCTAGCATCAGAATCAATATCATCACCTCAAAATGTCATAAACACAAGTTCACTTACATGTCTATACCGATTAATCCTCTGACCACTCGACAACGATGAGGACGAAGACGACAACGAACACTGAGTAGTACTCGCCAGAGAACCAGTAAGAACCCTAGGCGCCTTCCACGCACAAGAAAACACGCTACAATCTCCTCCACCACCACCGCCGCCTCCTCGCCATGGCTTTAACTTACAAACGCTCACACATTCAACTGAAACTACACAAATTGAACAATTCAACACACATATCAATATATCATCATTCAATTACGAGAAATACGATAAAAATCGCATAATCGACCAAAAAAACCCTCAGAAAATCTAGTAAAAGAAGAAGATAACGGAAAATTGGAAGGAGATGATTGAAAAAGTACCTGAGAGAGTTGATGGAGAAGATGCCATAGAAATCTACAGCGAAGCATCGAGTAACAAATCGAGCATCGAAGGAAAGGAAATTGCGCGATGAAAATGGTGAAGAAATAAAGGAAGTTGATAAATAGTTGATGGAGTAGTGTATCTGTTGTTGGTTTAATGGATAATAAGGCGTGTTTATGCGTTTGTGTTGTGTATGTGAATAGGTGTGTGTTGGATTGATATTTGATAAGGTGAGTGTTTGGTTGGAGAAGGGAATGAGAGGAGAACATAAGAGTACGGTTTGGTGGATAAATTGTGGTTCATTCTTGCTTTCTTCCTTTTGATTCACTAATTTAGGTTTCGTGTTTAGTTTTGTGGTTAACATGTTTGTTTTCATGAATTGGGCACACAATTAGGCATATGCTTATTTGGAACAGTTAGTCGGTTACTCCTATAGCTTTAGCGTTGTTTGGTTGACACTCCAAAAACAATTGCAAAATCCATGATTTGCAAAAACATACTCCCTCCTATCCATTTTAAGTGTCCCATTGTCCATTTCGGTCTATTCAGGATAATGTCTCATTGTTCTTTTTTGGTAAGTTTTTTTCTTTTATTTTTACCATTCTACCCTTACTATTTATCACTTATTACTCACCCACCCACCCATTACCCAATTTATTAATCCTAACTACCCAGTCCAATTAGCCTAATTTATACCCACTAACTCATATAGTTATACTAACCCAGCCCATTTACTTATATTAACCCTAACCCCTCCCGCCACAAAAACCCCAACACACACTAATCATTCACGCAGCCTCCCCCTTCCTCTCTCTTCTTCACTTTTCTTCTTCGATTACCGATACTCTCTGACTTATCCTCTTCTTCTCCTCTGATAATCTTTCATCTTCTCCTCTGATAAGCTCTCTTCTCCTCTGATAATCTCTCTTCGCCATTTTTCACTTCAAATAAATCTCTTTTCTCTTCTAAAATCGTGATATTTGTTGATAGAAAATGGAAAATCGTAATTTATTTTTCTGAGCCTCTTGATGTCCGTGCTATGGAGAAGGCTTATGAAGATATGTATGATTGTGGTGAAGATGAGATTGATGATGAGAAAGAGGCGAAGCCGGAGGGATCTGATGTTGGGTCATCTGAAATACTTGCATGTGTCGAAAGTAGAAATAAGGAAGAGGATATGAAGAGGAAGGGGGAACTGTGGTTAGCCAATCGTAAGATTCCACAAAGTAGATTGAGTTTTATGCAAGAGCTGGTAAAATACTGGCTTGAATATGGGGTGTTAATGGAATACGAGGTTGATTTGAGTATACGGGAGATGAAATCTGAGGCTGCATATGTCTCTCAGAATGTTTGTTCATCGAAAACCCTAGATCCGGCAAGTATACGAAATAATCCTATTATTCGGTCTTGGTTTCTGAAGCAGTTGGCTAAGTATTGGCCCGGTATTGACAGGAACGAGTCTGATGAATCATTCTGCCTTTAATGTTGCTTGATCTACGAAGGTTGTTTCTAAATCCCTGCTTTTAATTTTTGTTTTTTAAATTTACGGACTAATGATGATAACGGTTTTTAAATGATTATTTCCATCGTTTTCTGAATAACCCAATGATATTTGTGAGGGGATTGATACCCTAAAACGTTCTTGGCCGTAGACAATGTCACCACCATTTGTAGTGATGAGGCTGTCTACGGTCAAAAATGTTGACGAGTGTGTTTACATTTGGTAGTTAGACTCGAACATATTAGCCTGAACAGATCATCATTGTGTGCCGCCACTGACTTTTACAAAAGAGATGCAAAGTTCGCGTGCTTAAATAGTCTACTGATTACATTGATTAACTTATGTGCTAATTACCATGATTTACCTTCAAAAACTTGTCTGCAAAACCTTCCTGTCTGCTGATGCTTATGTTGCTTATGTTGCTTTCAAAACCTTCCTGTCATCATTCTGCTTATGTTGCTTATGTTGCTTTCAAAACCTTCCTATCTACAAAACATACATTATCTGTCCTTATTATACCTGCAAAATGTTAACTCCTTAGTACGAGTACGTACGTGATTCATTCATCAGCACAGCAATCCTCTAACCAACGATATATCTGACCCACTAGTGGCATGTCTATCTCCATTGTTGAGTTGTCTGACCCAATGATCATTTCAGTAATGGTGCCAACAGGTTGAACCTCACCTGTTGGTTCATTATTGGTACCACTGGTGCTTGCTTCATTCTCTACATTCTGCGCATTCTCTATTAAATCTGATAGTGCATTAACCAAGTCACTTATAACTGATGCATCCCCAACATTCTGTATGTACCTTACGCATTCCTTCACTAAGTCAATGTCGACATTAAGGTATTCAAGAAGTAATCTTTGACCTGCTAGACTATGTTTGTGCATGTGTGGTACAACATAGTCAATACCTCCCTTTCTTTTCATTATTTCTACCATGCATGCTTGGAATGTTAACCATACATACTTCAATTTCAATGCATCTTCTTCTTGATATGCATCCAATGTGTTCTGTATCAATTCATCCAATTTGATTGCTTTTTTTTTGTTGAAGGGATTGAATTGACCTAAAAATCCCAAATCCAAGACGTTCAAGTCTGGTGAATTGGGTGTTTGATAGGTCATTTCAATCCTCCATCCATCTGCCGTAGCCATTTCTTTGAAATCAGGATCTTCATTTGTAAAATGTGGACGTGCATTATCTTGTTGAATAACCACATGCTTACTCCTACTGTTAGGCCACTTAGCCTTTATTGCAGGCAACACACAGTTCAAGACCATGTCTTTAGTCACTTGCTTGTTTATTGATTCTATACATTTTGTTTCCATTGTGCCTGCCACTCTATTTTTGGAATTTCTCTTAGCTGATACTTGTTGTACAAATGGCCAAATACCAATTTTACCATCAAATAAAGACCATTTCACCATCTGACCCATACTCGGGTTTAGCCACGACACACATAAACATTACTTTCTCTATGAAGTTCTTAGACTGTATGCATCTGTGAGGATTAGTTTCATGTTTACCCATATAAAACCGAGTTGAAGGTTTTGTTTTAGCAAACCATTTTTCATCCATGTGAACTATGTGCCTATTATCTTTGAATACCACTGTTTTTGTTAATTGATGATACTCTATATGTTTGAGACAAAACATTAATCTAGCAAGCGTGTTATTATCATTTAAACCCGGTTTTAAAGCATTTGTGTGTGCCCTTATTTTGTTAGTCGTTACCCATCTTGAAACAGTAGCTTGACTTACCCCTATGTTGTCTGCAAGGTCTTGTTGTGTTGTCCTCTTTAGTAAATCAATTGATGCGATTTTCTCCTCATCTAACATTGCCTTCCCAGAACGTTTGCAACCTTGTTTCTTGTTGCTGACATCTACCATAGTATCTGCTGCTCTCTGTGCTTCAGCCGTCTTCCATATTCTGCTAATAGTCTTTCTGTCCATCATGAACCTTGCTGCCAATTCGTTCATAATACCGTAGCTTGGCTTCCGATTTTTACTGTGTTCTAACAATGTCTCATTTATTTTAGATCTTTCTAAGTTGGTTAAATTTTTCCTCATTGATTGTTCTTTTGCTGAATTATGCTAAATGTTGGTAGAAAGAGGTACTTTGGCTGTTGTATTGCTGATTTATTCTGAATGTTGGTAGAAAGGGAAACTTTGGCTGTTTGCTCATGAATGAAGTCCATAAATAGGGACTTCTATTTATAGCATTGAGAACTTTGCAACTCTTTGTGAAATTTCATTTTGGCGCCAACTTTTCATCTCTTTCTAATTTGGCTCCAAATTTCATTTGTGGGTCTAATTTCAGAATTAGATGAGTTTCTGTATACTGTTTTGGGGCTGACACTGTTTCAGTTTACTTGCTTAATGGGACATCTCGTTTGGGCCTATCGAAAAAAACGATGGAAATCGAAGCTATTCTGAAGTCCGTCTTTTTGTTTACGTCTTTTAATTTAGTTATTTTAATTAACGTCATGTAATTTTTGTAATTTAATTTATGTTATGTAATTTATGTAATTCAATTTCTGAAATGTAATTTATGGAACGTAATTTAAGTTTTTAATCGTTATAGTGTAATTTTTATTTTACGCAAAACAAAGTGTACGAAAACGGTTTATTTCGAGTACAATAGTTTCCTGTTCAGCATTAATGACAAAGAATAAGGAGGGAAACAATATTGGGTTAAAAATGGGAGGGAAAGATTAGAAGCTCACAAATCATACTTACTTTACACAAAATAAAACACCCTCTCTCCAATCAACATACCCCTACACAACCAAAATAATAAACAACTAATAAACCATAAAATTTGTCCTTTTAAGACAATGGGACAATTAAAATGAATAGGAGGGAGTAGGTTGTTTGGTTGGCATAATTTTCGGAAAATGGGGAATTAGAAATTCCTAGGAATTTTTAATGCCTATATGATGTAGGTAGTGATTTACCTACTCCCTCTTGGTCATTCGAAGTTTCCAAGGAATTCAATTATATTCCTACATAAGCAATCAAACACATTTGTCAAATTCACCCGAATTGGATGCAGAAACTTAATTCCTATGAAATTGAAAATAGGAAAATTAAGTTCCTTGATGAACCAAACGACTCCTTAGTATGATTTGCCTTTCGAATCATTATTTTTTTAAATGTTCTTTTTTTTGTAAATAACTCTCTTTTATGTACGTTTTTTTTTTTTATAAATAACCCAATTTTAGGTCTACTTTTACAAATTATCACCTTAAATATCACTTAATCTTAAAAATCAACCCCTAATATCGATTACGCTAATGATATTTTTATAAAACACGAACTATATACGATATTATGATTTCAATTTATGTAATATACTTAAACTACCCTTATCCACCCATTCATTCACTCAGCTCATATCGTCAAACCTCAAAATAAAACAAGAACCCTAAATTAAAAACCCCTAAGTCAATTAATAAACGGAATTACTTTTTCACATACGGACTTTACTCTTTCACATACACTTTTTCACAAAATTTTCATCTTCTACCCTTTTTCCTAAACCTAAACTCTCCCTCCTAAACCAAAACTCTCCTTCCATGATTAAGTAATACCCTAATTTAATTGTGTTTCTTACTTAGTTGTTACTACTTTTTACAATAATAATAATAATAATAATAATTATTATTATTATTATTATTATTATTATTATTATTATAATCACCGTTCTACAATTTCGAATAAACGAAAAAATAAATTATCATAGTTAATTATGAAAAAGTAAAATAAAATTACTAATAAAAAAGAAAAAATCCAAAACTAAAAACAAAAAGAAACTAATCAAAAAAATAAGAAATTAATTAATTAAAAAAAATAACCAATTGAAAAATGTAGCAAAAACTAATTAAAAAACAAGAACATGGAAAACTAATTGGAGTTAATTAATTAAAAAAACAATTAATTAAAAAAAATTTTAAAACAAAAAAGCAGGGGGAGGGGAGGGTTGCACGGCAGGAGGAGGAGAAGGGCGGAGGGAGGGGAAGGGTTGCGCGGCATGAGGAGGGGGAAAGGGCGGCGACGAAGCAGTGATATGACGGTGGGGTGCGCGGCGGGGGAGGGTTACGCGGCAGGCGGAGGGGGAAGGGGCGGCGGGAGGGCCTTGGAGGAGGATTTCTCGCTTCGGAGCCGTATACGACGGTTGTTGAGGCGGATCCATTGGTTTTATTGTGGTGGTTGCGGAGATGAAATTAGGGAATGGGAAAAGAGACAAATAAGGAGTGAATGTTAAAAAAATGACAAAGGTAGGATTGTAAAAGTCGTATTTGAAAGAGTATAATCCGTATATAATCATTGTTTTTGTAAGTATGTTTATTAGTTTCCAATTAAATAAGTAATCGATTTCAAAGCTTAGTAGTTTACAGTTAATCGCTATCAAATTTAGTTGACTACCTTATATTGTTGAACCTAGTTTTGTTTAGTATATATATTGCAGTTTACATGACTTTTATAATGTTTATTAATTTGACAACTCATATAATGTTTTTTGTTGGATGTCTGATACTTTCACATTTGACATTAGATACCATCATAATGGTATATTTGAAACTAATAACAAGGGAAAGATTGTTTATGTTAATGGAACATTAACTTTGCAATTTGGATACCAATCGAGTAGATTGAGTGATGTAATGAATACTGGGAGTAGGCTTATGGGTGGAAAGATTTTTAACGTTTACTTTAAGCTTAAAGGTAAAAGCTTGTCGACGAGGATGCAAAGATTAAAATGTGAAAGCCAAATGGTAAGCTTGCTTAATTTTAGGGATAAAGATAATATATTGGACATTTATTTTATAGACGCTAGACCACTTAATGTGACCCCTATAACCAAGAGTTCTTTTTTCTTTGGAGGGTGAAGTTGGTAGTGTAACTAATGAGCCTAGTGTTAAAATGGTAGTCAATCATGTCACTTAGGACATTACCAAGACTTGCAACATCACCTATTTTGGAACCTGTTAGAAGGTTACATAAACTACCAACAAGAAGAGAACTCGGTGAAACATTTGAGAGGTAAAATGAGGGGGATAGTGGAGATGTTGGGTTAGTGCGGGCGTGATAAGCGAAAAGGAAAACAAGCAGCGTTTGAGTTTGAGCATGAAGTTGATAAAGAGTTTGAAGAGAAGTTTAATGAGGATTTTGTGATGGTGGTAATGGGTTTGATGAGGCTTATTGGATTGAAGATAAACAGCTAAGTGAACCTTATAATGGAAATAACGAAGTTGATGGTGATATTGTGGATGATGAAGAGTTGTTCACTAATGTAATTGATGACTCGCTCATTTATAGAGTCAATAAGAACTTTAATCAATCATGTGCAAAGACTAGGAAGACAAGAACCAGAGTTAGAAGTAATATTCTTAATGTTGATGATTTGAATGTTTAGGTAGGAGAGGATACTAATTTAGCTTCTGATGATCACAATCGTGTGAGTGGTTCAGATCAAGAGGCTGAGCCTTCTGATGATCCAAATACCCATTAACAATAATGAGGAAAATTATGATAATGATAGGTTTGGGTACTAGGTAAATGATATAATTTAGGGAAAAATTGTTTAGTCAAAGAAAAAGGCAAACCCTAGGGTATACCCTATCCGGACTCGGACCATCTAGGTCGGATATGGGTCCATTAATTTCAGACCTTTTAGGGTCTAGATACCCTAAAAGGTCTGAAATTAATGGACCCATATCCGACCTAGATGGTCCGAGTCCGGATAGGGTATACCCTAGGGTTTGCCTTTTTCTTTGACTAAACAATTTTTCCCTAAATTATATCATTTACCTAGTACCCAAACCTATCATTATCATAATTTTCCTCATTATTGTTAATGGGTATTTGGATATGCGTATAGATATTAGTGATCACTAATAAAGGTCGTTTGTATGTGTGTGTTATTTGGGTTATTGACGTTCGTATATGTGTTTTTTTTTCTTTTTTTTTTTAAATAAATATAAGGGTCTAAGGGTCGGGTAGGGTCCCAACACCAAGACCCGGACCAGGATCCGAAGTTTTTATATAAGACCCATACCCGACCCATACCTAAACGGGTCTCAAAAATTCAGACCTATACCCGACCCATTAGGGTCAGACCCTAAGGGTCTAGGTCGGGGACCCGACTCACTGCCATCCCTAGGTGTGACTGCCCTTAGAATGTTAAGAAGTCAAAGTTGCCTAAGTGTACATGTGGTTCTAAAAGAAAATGTCTCTTCAGGTTGCATGCCACCAAAATGGATGGTGATGTCATGACTTTTCAGATTAAGTCAATGTAGTTGGAGCACATATGTGTTTATACAATCAAAAATAGAATGGTCACTGCTGAATTATTGGTTGATAAATACCTGGAAGTTTGGAGGTCTGACCCACATTGGAGCTTGAAAGTTACCAAGATAGGGTGGGATTAGACCTAGGTGTTCATGTTGGGTATCATAAGTGATGGATAGCAAGAGCTAGGGCAAAAATGATTATATAGGGCTACTCCGATGAGCAGTACATCAGGATATGATATTATGTTGAAACCCTTATAGAATACAACCCAAGTTCAAGCTCATATGTGATGGTTGATAGGGTTGACAGACCAGCACCAGTGTTTCACAGGATGTATATTTGTCTTGCTACTTGTAAGGAAGAGTTTAAAAATGGGTGCAAGTCTCTTATTAGGGTGAATGGTTGTCATTTAAAAGGTGTGTACTGTTGGAAATCTAATTCCAGATTTTATACTCATATCTAATGTGAGTTTTGTTTCTTTAAGTTTAGGTTAAAAAACTTAATAAGATCTTATGCATGCATGATGATTACATAAGATGTGTGAATGTCCTTACATTGGTTTTAGAAGGTTTATACTCAATAATCACCTATTATATGAGTCTTCAAAAACCGAAATACCCTTATAACGATCTAACACAAAATCGTCTCCAAAAGATGCGTATCAAGGACCCGATCTCAAACCAACACAATTTTTGTTACTATAAAAATTGTATTAGTAAACTAGAATAAATAGTAATATTACCCTTAATATTATTAGTATTGGAAATAATTAAATTTTTTAGAAAACTATTTTACTAAGAAAATATGGAGAATGGAGTTGTAGTATAGTTTGCATGAGATGAACTAGCATCAAGTAACCACTACTAGTAGGTGAGTTTTTTTTTGGTGAACCCTACTAGTAGTGAGTTGTGAATGAATAAAGTGTGTCTTATATAAGCACATGAGCTTGCTTAAGCAAGCATCATGACCGGCCAACTCAAGCCAAGAGGAGCCTATGGATGGCCTCTATCCTCTTACATAAAGTATGTAATATTCCTTACATATATTTTTTATGTATGTAACACACAATCATATTGTTTGTATAAGCACACAACCTCCATGCATACTACACATCACACGGCTGAAATGAGGTTAATATAGACCCTATTTTATCTTTGTCAATTGTGTTAATTTGTAACATGTCACACATGTCTCATAACACATGAATTAATTTGTTAATTATGCAATTTTAACTCTTTAAAATTCATAATTCACAATTTTATTACATTTAAATAATTATTCTAATAATTCGAAATTATTATTGTATTAAATGTAGTATCATAATTTTGATTACAACTCTTTGCAATTTTATGATCAACCGTGTCCATTCTCAATTTAATCGTTTCCTAAACGAATAAATAAAAACCGAGTAATAAAAACGGCTGTATTACTTTGATCGTTATTATTATAATCCCATTATAAAATATTCGTCATGTAAAAATTATTTCCAAATTTCCAGTTATTAATTAATTCGTATCCAATACGATATTAATTAATTATTCCATTGAGACGGAATTCCCTAAAGATATGACCTTAAGGGATCAACTGATCACCACCATCATCTGACGATAATGTCAAACTCTAGACAGTCAATCATTATCGGTAAATGTTGATCAGTCGACTTTAAAAGATTAACACTCTCAGTTGTGTTTCATTCAAATGAGTTTTAATTATGTCAATACACTATTGTCGAGGACACTTCCTCCAACATGTACCCTGGGATGTGTTTGGTGGCAGTGTCTATGGATGGGAATAACAACCTTTTCCCTGTTGAATGGGTTGTTGTGGAGGTGGAGAATGATGACTCTTGGAAGTGGTTTGTTGAGTTATTGGGTGAAGGACATAGAATTTGTTGAGGGTGATGGTCTCACAATGATGTTTGATAGGCAAAAGGTAACATTATATTCTTTCTTGTCATAGAATTTAGGATTAATTGATAACAATACTCCAAATTGTGGTTGTAGTGCTCAAAATAAACCAAACTATGTTTTAACTACCACTATTACTAACAATGTAACACCTCCGCCTATATTCTAATAAATTAACTTGTGAACTGATATTAACATAAAACACAACAACACAAATTAAACACTAACATATTAAAAAAAATAACATAAAACACAATAAAGAATAACAAATAAATTATCTCCATCATCATTATCATTACTATCTTCTTCATCATCATTATCCTCATCAACATCAACATCATCATGATATCATCATCAACAACATCATTATCATCATCCTCATCGTTCTCGTCCTCTTCCTCCTCCTTCTTCTCCTCCATATCCTCATCCTCCTTCTGAGCCATCTCATTATCCTCTTCCTCCTCATCCATCTCCCTCATCTTCCGTTTGTTTCTTATTTGTATAAATAATTTCATCAATCGGAGATAAAACTGATTTTGATACAATTTCCTCTATGAAAAAATGTTGTATCAAAGTTTAATCGTGCTTTTGTCTTAAACAACGCCCATAATTACTTTTGATGTTTATCATTACTCGTGCTTGGATTGAAATAAACCTGATGAGCTTGATGTGTAAGTATAAATGGATAATACTTAAAGTATGTCCGAGTATGATTAACTTCAACAAGTTTGTAGTGACCATGGACTCTCATTCCGGATACTAAATTATCTTTCCATTCACATTTGAATAAGACGGTTTTACAAGCACAGTCATAACCATTATAACACAACTCAAGAGCATCCTCTAATATGCCATGATATTCATTGTCATCAGTAGAAGATATTGTAATTAACACCATAATTGCATCTAGCTTTCGTCTTCCCGTAATTGAATGTTTGGAAATTAAACCCATTAACTGAATATCGATTCCACGTTTTAAATTCCCGTGAAGGACCAAAAGCCAAACTTCTAACCAAATCATCTTGGATATTACACTCAACTACAAGATTCTGAAACCATAATGGAAATTGATCGTCATGTTTATCCCAAACATCATTCCTACTCACATTTGGATATTCTTTATGAAATCAGTCACAAATTGAGTTTTATATGGCTCCAAGATCTCACAGTTAGATAGAACGTAAAGATGAGCAGGATTATATTCGTTGTCATCCAAGTATCTTGTTTGTCCACTTGTTGAACAACCTTCATCATCATGAGATTGAAATAACTCAGGTAAACTTGTCTCTACTTCATCGGTTTTTTCAATGTTCAAGTTTCTCCCTTTGATTTCTATATGTTTTTCGAAGTAGCGAGAGCGGAAATTTGCACTCTCTTCCGATAAATACGCATTGCATATAAAACCTTCCACTCGAGCTTTATTTTAGTTTTTTCTTCAAATAATTAAGAAACCTAAACAATTATTGACAACGTGTAAAATTAATAAGTTTAATTATATAAATTAATAATAGTAATAATTGTAATACAACTTAAGTCTTACGTACCTTCCAAATGGATACATCCACCTATATTGGACGAGTCCATCAACTTTTGCTTTGTAAAGCAAATGGACAGGTAGATACTCCATGGAATTAAAAAAATGAAGGAGGAAAGATCATCTCAAGTTTGCATAATAAGTCTGGAATTTGGTCTTCAAGACAAATCATTGTTGGGGTATGTGCCCTCGACGATAGTGCGATCATACATTCAAATCTCATAATAAGAATACACAAGGGATGATTCTTGTATATAGTCAACTTATCAACATTAATCGGTAACGATTGGCTAGCTAGAGTTTGAAGTTACTGTCGTATGACGGTGGTGTTCAGTTGATCCCTTTAGGTCACACCTATATGAAGGATCCCAAACGAAAAAGTTAATTAGTCGTATATCAATACGGATTAATTAAATCTTTAATTTGAACTAAATGAGAAAATGAAATCTTATTTTAATATGAATAAATGAGATTCGAAATTAGTAAATAAAATGTTATGTTACTAATTATTAATCAATGTTTAGGAAACATACAAGATAAAAATAAAAGATTAAGTATAAATACAGATGTTGTGAATTATAATTAAAGTGACTTATTTTACGTATATGTAATTAAGGAATTGTGATATTTTTGTTAAATGCACATAATTACTCTAGCTAGTGACATGTTATGTGTCACATGCATGTCACACATTTACAATTGACAAATGACAAAAATAAAATGGAGTCCTTGAAAACATGAAATCGTGGTTTTTTAACCTTTGCAACGTAAGTTTCTTAAGTTCAACACAAAGTTTGAAATCAGATGCATATCGATCATGAAACTTCAACTTTCCCAACCACTGACACAATGTCTTCCTTTGAGCTTTGTCAGGAGCAAAGATAACTTTTGGCTTAGAGTTATCCTTACGAATGTGAAGTTTGAGACGATCACATAAGTTTTTCAACTAACTCTTTTCTTGAAGACATTGTATCACATGACTTTTCTTTCACATCCATAATTGTGTGAATGAGTTGCTCAAAGAAGTTCTTCTTTAATTTATGTGCATTACATCCAAATTGTGTCTCATTAATATTGTACTCCAATATTAGCGATTGTTTTTCGTCTCCCGAATTTATTTCTCGACTGTAAATTATGGTCGCTCATTTTAGTCGCCCAAAAACGTAATTCTTGCAGTGAGCCTTTTTGTTTAAATAAAAAATCAATTGATTTTGTAAAAGACGAGTGCATTGATAAATCGTTAATAAATGGTTTGTAAATTACTTCATTACTTGTGATATGTCGAGTTAAGATCTATAATTGTGAACTCTCAAATTAACCAATTAGGTTTTGAAAGATGATGTAGGAGAGACCTTTGTCATTTTAAAAAAAATAAACGGTAATATTGGAACAATAGGACAAAGTATGTGAGATTAAGTAAAATAATTTGCGAAATTTAGCAAATACGTAATATAAAAGGTACATCAATGAACGTGATAAATGGAGTACTATACTTAGAGAACAAAATTATGTTAATATGGGAAAAACAATTGTAAACCCTTATATATATATATATCTACTACCAAATAGATTATCAAAAAACATGATAACACCTTACAAAGTAAAACAAGCACTACTTGTTTTGGTCTTCTCTAAATTTTGTTTCCATTTTTGTTGGTTGTTTTTGTTTTCTAAATATTTAACAATGAATCCCATCATGTTTTCCACTAAAAGTAACCTTAGCATTTGAACAAGTAGCCAAAACTCCTAGAGTAGGAGCAAGCTTCCTATGTAATACTTGTTTCCCATCAAAAACAAGGTTAATATTTGAAATCTCAATTCCTTCACAAGGTATAGCTGGACTGCATGCTAAAGTAACCACTTCATTGGTGGTCGAAGTTCCTCTAATATTTCTAAAGTGAACATCACTAATCTTCACATGAGATGCCTACATTATCAATACACAACAATAATCGACTGAGTTAGTGTACGTTCTAATATACGGTTTTTCAATAAATTAATTCAAAGACTAGTTTATAATTTAAAGAGAAAATGAAATAACTATATAGATAATAGAACATGTATAAATCATGATTAATGATAATTTGAGTATGTTTACTTAGAAATTAACCAATTACTATGAGTTGCGATCAACAATAAAGAGTAGATATAAACCGTCTCTTCTAAGTTTCAGTAATAAAATCTTGGAAAAAGTTGCACAAATAGGACTATACATTCAGATGTATATGAGAATCGTAAATCCAATACATATCTAATTGAGCTTTTATACCATTTTTTTTGAACTTTTAACAATTTTGAGTTACATTTTAATTTTTTAGGTGTTAAATTCAAAATATTTGAGTTTTATATGTATTAATTTTTAGTTTCAATATAATAGGTTGAGTTACAATGTTTTTATAAAGACGCTCAAATTCTTTTCAACAAAGCTCGTAAAATATACATATAAGCTCAAATTCGTTGCTATAAAGCTTCAAATCTATACTACAAGATGTATACAACTGTTGTATACATCCTCTAATTGAAAATGTTGTCTCTTAATAAGTTATTAAGAGATCATTTCTACGAGTATTTTTCATATGCTTTTTATTGCTGTAATAGAAGGTAAAATATAATTAAAATGATAATAATAATTGTTCAAGTTTAGAATAATTTACCTCGGAGCTCTTTTTTTTGCCATATTGTTGATCAATAATAATAGGGTTCTTGACATGATCCATTACCAAATCTTCAAATATAATTCCCGAGGCTTTGTTTGGCTTATTCCCTGGCCATGATTTAATTCTTGCACCATTTGTTGTTCCAATAAGTGTGCAATTCTTCACCAACACTTTGCTCACTTCTAGCTCGTTGTTATATTTTCCAAGACTCCCAATACTATCAATCATCAATAAAATTTAAAAAGTCTCGATTAAGACGGGTATATACCTTTTAAGAAAATTACGGAAAGGATTTATTAACTTCAAATAAATCATGGATATGTGTACCTGATACCATGGCCAGGGCCGCAAGTTACACCGGTTACAGTAATGTCTCTTGAACCGTGTCCGATAGACACACAATCATCTCCGGTTCCAATAATAGTATTAGTGATATTAACAAGAGTAGAGCCACCAATGTGAATACCATCAGTATTAGGGCTGTTGAAGGGAGCAGTAATCTTAACATTGCGAATTGCCACATTTTGACAGTTGGTAATAAACACATGAAAGAACATTGCGTTATCTGATTTAATTCCATCAATCACTCCGTTCTTAACTCTGTGAAATTTAATTGACTGCATAACAATCCAAATAACAATCCATCAATTAGAATTAGATCCGAGCTGAGGGATATTAATGTCCTGTTCTTTTCGGTTGAAACGAGCTGAATTAAATTAATTGGAGGATAGTTTAATTGAACTAAATTGAGTGGAACTCGGGTGAAGTGATTCTTTTTTTTTGTTTTTTTGTTAACGAGCGACCCGCAGCCTCTACCTTTGGTGCGTAAACACCGGGTATATGTGATAGCTTTCAACCACATATACCAAGTAAGCCACTCGAGACTGACAGGCTCGAAAGCTATTTATGTATAGACTCGGGCCAAGAATGCTCTTCAAGATTTTGCTCTTGGGAGACTTGAACCCGGGTCTCCTGGAAATTTCACCCAAGCTTGAGGTGAAATGAATTTAGTTGAATTAAAGTTAATTTTATAAGGAGATTAATTGAACATAATTGATTGAACGTAAATAAAACTTAATGAAATACAGCCAAGCCAAGCAAAATTGAAAGGAGATAAAATTAAGCCAAAAAGAACAAGGCGAAGCTTAGCTTACAGTAGGGAGAGGTGCACAGTCGGAAGTCTTAGAGCAATCATTCAACCTCCAAGTCTTGGGACCATTACCATCGACAACACCAGTGCCGGTAAGGGTAACACCGTCAACATTCTCAAACAAAAGCCATTCAGGTTCAGAGTAGAGAGTGACATCAGGGTTAGCCAATACAATTCCTTGAATTTCAACAGTCACGATAGCTTTGCAGGGTCCTGCAAATAATACTGGTCCGAGCATAAATGTTCCTTTTGGGACTATTACTCTAGTTATCCCCGAGCTATCGCATGCTGCCCTCCATGCCTGGATAAATGCCTGCATATATATATATTTACACATACATTTCATCATTGTCACCAGGACGGAGGCAGGGATATGGATTCGGAAAAATACAAATTATTTTAACCATAATTTTAATATTATTTTGCGTTTATTTATGTACTAATAGGACTAATATCACACAAAAAAATACATGTCTGTGAATAGAATATTGAAAATAACATAAATATAAGAAGCAATAATGAAAGGGTCTACAAATCATCAATCTCCTTTATTTATCACTAAACTCAGTATCATATTTTAAGTTGCGTGATAGGCTGATATCACCTGCCCTCACTTTTCCTCCCTAAAAAAAATGTAGCAAGTTTTGTACATATTTCAAATGTTGGCGAATCAAATGCTCCCCCGGTTTGTATGGTAGCTGGCTTGTTATTAGTATGTAATCGAATACTTCCTCCATTTTTATCCAAATACCATATTTGCTTTTTGTACACTATTCACTAATTAACTTTCAATCTCAATTTTCTCTCAATACGTAAGAAAAAATAAATTCATGTGGGGTCTTGTTTAATTCGTCTTTACGAGTACTTTGAAAATATATAACTTTTATAAGTTTTACAAATACGTAGTTAAAAATATGAAGCAAACTTGCGTTGGCAAACGTGATAAAGCAAATAGGGTATTTGGATAAAAATGGAGGAAGTATGTTTTATATTTCTTTCTTTTTTATATTTTTTTATATTTCTTTCTTTTATATTGTTATTAACATGTTTAGTCCGATTATGAGCAACAACGATTCTAGGAATAAAAAAAAAACATACAATGGAAATCATTAAAGTTAGAAGTCGTGCATGTAAGTTTTGTATGCATGCAGTTCACGGAAAACTACACATTGAAGTATTGAACAACATATGGACAGATAATTTGATTGACCTAATTTATTTTAAAACTAGAAAGTAAAAACACTACACCATCCAACTCACTCCGTATTATTTATTAAACTTAAAAGGGCAATACAATTCTATTGCAATAAGGAATGATATAAAATAATAATAAAAAAAAATTGTTTAAGACGGAAGTAACTGTCTTAATTTAGAATTTGTCTTCAAATTAAGACCTCAATAAGAAAATAAAGATTTTTAATAATTCTATCATAGTATCACGATTAATATTTTAACGGCTCATACCTAAGTATGTATTCTGTTTGATTATAACGTTTTTTGATTAATTTTCATCTAATAAAAGCGTTAAACTAATAGAACAATAAAACAAAACCATATTTCATAAATTCATAATCAAATGAGACAAATCTACGTTGTGTATTGATGCCTGCATGGCTGCATGCATTCGCAACGATTTTATAATAGCTTATAAGTATATCATTACGGAAGGTATTATAAAACAGCCATACATGCATCATACAACAATCGTAGTATACAATATGAAACGAGGTTGTTGAAAATTACCAAGGAATTGGCAGAGTCTCCGTCATCAGTAGTAGCAGGGGAGCCATCTCCGACTGCACCAAACTTGGTAACATCAAAAACGGCAGGCAATGCAAAGGCAGTCGAAGCAAGGCCACTGTACATTGACGATATCAATAGGCCTAATACAATTATATTATTATTATTATTAATCGCCATTATTGTGACCTTGCAACTCTTTGCTCCAGGGTTGTTTAGGTCTATATTACAAGACCAACTTTTTTTTTTTTGTTTTTTCTTAAAAAATAGAGATCTAATTTTATTGTTGAATTTTTCGGAATTTATATTGTTTTTGTTTTTGTTTATCTAATGTCATAAGGATTAATTGTTAATTCGTTTATATTTAGTATTATCTATTGCTATTTTTTAGTTTAGCCTACCATTAATTTAGCAATTTTATTTCTCCAACAATTAGGGAATCAGAAATATAATAGCATCCTAACATTTAACAAATTATCATATTTTACTTCTTTTTTTCTCGTATTTCTTTGACCTACTTGGCCACTAATTAAAAACTATACTCGAGACAATAATATTGTTTTGAATTATGTAATTAACTAAAAGTTTCATTTTAATGAAAATAACGATATAATATTCGTATTGCGTTAGTACTGAATTACTGCTTTCGCACCCACTTTACGTAGCTTAAAAAAAATTCATAGGTAATGATGAATTATTGATGGCTTCTTCTGGGGCACATTTAGAAAAAGAGAAATCCTTGCTTCAGACCGTTTTATTTCAGATGGACTAAAATGTTACCATTTTTTAATAGAATGTAACCATTTAATAACAAAATGTTGGTATCGCAAATTAGTTACTCATTAACCTGAAAAATTATGTTAACATTTTATTGTAAAAATGACTACAATATAATAAGTCCGTCTGAATTTCAAACTAAAAGTGACGGTCTGAAATAATGATAATACTTGTTTTATCACACCTGGTGAGACACATTTTATAACAAAAAAATCTTTAGTTACACAATATTAAAAATTATAAAAATTTGATATTCTTATAGTATTCATGACTATAAATCAAATAAGATCTC
The DNA here is from genome assembly GCA_029255685.2 of Silene conica. NCBI lineage: Eukaryota > Viridiplantae > Streptophyta > Magnoliopsida > Caryophyllales > Caryophyllaceae > Silene > Silene conica. The sequence goes on along the minus strand of CM055318.2, from coordinate 72,935,585 downwards.
ACGTTATTATATTTTGTCTTAGAGATTAAGAGTAATACAGCGATGGTCACGGCGGTGGCGGTGGTGTCATGGTGGTAGTTTGGTGGTGGCTAGTGCGGTGACTGGTGGTGGTCACAAGTGTGGTGGTAGGTGAAGAAACTGGTTCAAGGGTAACAAGGGCAGTGAAATCTCATATCCTAAGAGGTGGGGGTAAGTAATTAATTAGATGGATTGAGGGTATATTAGAAATTGATATTGTGAGAATTTAATATACTTATTAATCAATTGTGTCTTACAATACAATATTAATTAACATGATATATATACTTGTAAGGAATTTAACTATTTTCGGAAACAAAGATATACAACCACTATAATATACATGAGTATGGAAGGGGATGAGATTGTGTGATTTCTTGCCATGATAATGGATGCTAGCCAACGGCTAGTTGCAATTCTTGAGCAACGACTATGAAGGTGTTTATTACCCACCTTAAGTTGGAGCGTGGTGATTCGAAACTCCCAACTTGGATAGGAGTTCATCGAAGGAAGTACGTCCCAAGGGCTTTCGTAAATATTTCAGCGATTTGAGCTTTTGTATGGACGACGTATTTGGTAGTGATGACTCCTTTTTGTATTTCATCCCGTATAAAGTGGCAATCAACTTCAATGTGTTTGGTCCGTTCATGAAAAACGGGGTTACGAGCAATGTGCATAGCTGATTGACTGTCACGATGAAGTTCAATGGGAGCGGCGTGTGGGATGCCTAGTGATGTGAGCAAACATTTGAGCCAAATTAGTTCACGTGTGGAGTAGGTCATGGCTCGATTTTCAGCTTCAGCGGAGGAGGTTGAGATCGTGGTTTGCTTTTTGGTTTTCAGGAGATGGGAGATGAACCAAGGAAGACAATATATGCTGATATAGATCTCCGACTTGTAGGATAACTAGCATAATCAGCATCACAGTATGCGTGAAGACAGAGATCGCAATTGGACTTTAGTAATATACCTTGGCCTGGAGAAGGTTTGAGATATTTGACAACTTGAAGGGCTGTATCCCAATGATCTTTGGTAGGAGCATGCATGAATTGGGCCAAGATATGAACTGAGTAGATAATCTTGGGGCGAGTAATGGATAGATGTAAAACCCCTCATCGCAGCGGAAAAATAATACATACAAACATGCCAAAATTTACGCGGAATTTAAACTTCAACATACATGATAAAACGAGGTGAATTAAAACAAACTATACAAACCGAAATGATCAAAACATAGATAAGTATATCAGTCTAAGTACGAAAAGTACAAGTACAAAAACAGCCTGGGATGGCACATCCCTACAGGCACTCAAATGTATATCAAAAATAGGTCTAGCTACACGATAAATGGGTGACTCATCGATGATAGGATCATCGCTCGCTAGCCTCATGTAACCCACCAGCAACCTGTCATGTACCTACATACATGAAAACATGTACGCCACAATCAGTGGGGAGTGACTAGAGTTCTCCTAGCCACCTATTGTTAACGACACGTCACACTGATGGCCGGAATATGCCGTCACTACCGGCCTTCAAACAAGATTTTTAAACCCGAAAGAGAGTAGTACTTTAGTTCGGGGTCGAACGCGAAGATGGTGGGGAAATTGAATAGTTACGTTCTAATTAGAGCTTAAGTCGGGGTAATAGGTTTGTGATTGATTAACAACTACAGAACAATTAAAACAAATAAGTTAAGATTAAATCGATGAATAAAAGATACTAAGGTGTCGGGGGTACTAAGGTAGGCTGGTAACGAATCACGCAAGAGAGTCTAAGGTCTCCACTATACTAGGCCTAGGTTTGTCTCGTCTATCGATTTGACTCACCTAAAGTCGAACCCTATCCTAGCTTTCGCTACAAACAAGGTTAACCTAACATACATACATGTTCATGAAAGCCCTAGACTATCATCAAAGGCCAACAACAATAAGAATAATGTCCAACCATCGTTGAGACATTTCATCAAACATATAACATGCACAAATGAAAACCTAGCAAAGAAGAGAACCAAATCCTAATCCTAAACAAGATTCATAGCTACCAACAAACCAAAGCACACCCCTAACCCTAGTAGGGGAACTACTCACACATGGCTAAAGTAAACATGTAAACAAATGATGAGGAAATGCTAAACATGTTGGATTAAGTAAGCGTAAACAACTGAACAAGCAAAACTTAAAGGAAATGCAAAGACAAAGTAAGGATGAAGAAGATTATACCATTAACTATGGAAAAGGAATGAACTTGGATAACAAGATGAAGAATTCTTTCAAATGTCTTCAAATTACAACCCAAATATCTTCTAACAATGTCTAAGAACAATATTAGGAAAGTGACTAAGTAAGGATTAAAAAGAACTAAAAGATTAAGATGAAAACTAAGGAAATATTACAATGTTTAAGAGAGTTTTTTATGGCTAAGTATGGATGAATGGAACAGTAAAAACCCTAAAAAAATATCTCCAAAGTTGCGTAAAAAGTGCGTAAAAATAAATGACACAAGTGCTGGTTTATATAGAGTGCGAATTTCTGAAATATGACTCTCAGCCGGTCAACCGGCTGCCGGTGGTGGACCGGCTGGGAGCCCAAATGTAGGCTTCTGAAACTTCTTCTTCTTTTCTTCACAATGTGACATGATCCTCAGCCGACCGGCCGGCTGCCGGTCGGGCAGCGGCTGGGAGGCTGATCTTCCAATTCTGACTTTTTCACTTCTTTTCTTTTTTTTGTACAAGTACGCGCAGCCGGCAGGCCGGCTACCGGTGGTGGACCGGCTGAGAGGCCATTTGCATGAATCTGTCCAAATGCATATTTTCTTCAATCTTCATATTTTGGCTTAAGTATGGAATGGGTCACCAGCCGGCTGGCCGGCTGCCGGTTGGCTACCGGCTGGGAGCCCTGAACCAAGAATCTGTAACTTTTACACATTTTTCCCAAAAGTCAAGTCAAGGTCCCCCAGCCGGCCTACCGGCCGCCGGCTGGGAGGGCCTGGAGGGTTTTCTTGCATAATTCTTTCACATTTCTTCACATTTCGCTCCAAATTCGTCTCGTTTGCTCCCGTTTCTTCGCTCCCGCCACAACACATACAAAATTTAAACCAAAAAGGAATAGTCGAGGTAACGGGCATAAAAACGAGCAAAGGCACGCAAAACGAGGTCGAATCGGGACCAAAAATGAAGAATAAACAATGAAAATAATGACCAAAATAGAGCTCATCAGAATTCCCCACACTTAAACCTTACTCGTCCTCGAGTAAGAGATCAAGTAACTACATAACCCTTATTCGAAAACAAAGAAACAAACTAACTAAGCTAACTAGAAGCCGAATCGGGTTTAGCTACACCCGTAGCCCTTTCAACTCACAATTTGACATTCATGAGGAAGAATGCCCTATTGCAAGGCAAGTAAGGTCTTGCTACAAAATTTTTGATGCAAACAAGTCAAAACAAAACACATATAAACAAGCAACATGCATCGGAAAAAGGAAAAGACAACCGCTTGCCTCATCCAAGCGGGGTTTTGAAAAACTAAACAAGGGAGGTCTATAGCGGAGGATGCCGACTCAAAATCTAACCACGGTGTCAAACCCCTAAATCAATCTCAAGCAACCAAAAATGACATCACCAAAGACCAAGGAACTAATTCAAGGCGGGCAAACGGAAGTACTAAGCTATACTTCCAAGAATGATACGATGCACACAAGATTCGACTCCATGCAAGACCCATAACCGATAAAAGAACCCTAAGTACCGACTCTCACGGGTGACACTCAACACACAAGGAAAGAAAGGGGGCGATTTTTGTGACAAAAAGTAACCAAAATCACTCACCTACCTCAACTTGCGAAGCATGCCCGCAATCTAGAATGGTACTCCATCCAAAAATCCAAGAAAAATGCAAATGTACACGATGAGAACAACAACAAGGATGCAACGGGGCTTGGGTTGGGTGAAAATGGTTTGGTGCAAGCACCGTTCTAGAATTTGAGGCTCAAAAACAAGAATGATTGCCATTATCAACACAACTCCTTATTACAACAACTAAGCAACGTCTATGCCCTAACTTTGATTTTAACAAAACCAAGCAAAAATTGCATAAACCCCAACTTACTTTGGAAAAAACGAACCCATTACAACCTTAAACAAAGTGGTCATTATTAAAAACACCGAAAAACGTCTACACCCTAACATACGACTTGAAAACCAAATCAAATGCAAAAATTGTGTAAACCCGGCACGCGTGCAAAAACATCAAAAGACCACATTATTGTAGCAACGGCTTTTTCTATGTCCCCTTGATGGAAGGGATTTGTTGCTAGCCTTTTTCTCTTTCAAAGCACATATATACACTTTCCTTTTTTTGGATTTTTCAAAACTTTTTCAACCTTTTTCTTTTCTTTGATTTTCTATTTTCTTTCTTTTTTTTCATTTTTTTCTTTTCTTTTCTTTTCTTTTCTTTTCTTCAAACCTCCATTCACCAAGAAAACAACAAGTAGTGACCACAACGGAAGAGTGCACCAACCAACATCAAAATCCCGACTCTACCACCGACAAGGTACCACAAAAGCAACCATTCTTGATCAAGGAAGGGTGTTTTTGGGGATGTAGTTCATTTAGAGGTTAAGGCCAAATGAATAAGCTAAGGCTCAAAGTGGTTAAACAAAAGAGGAAATAAGATGCAAGGGTCAAAACAAGGCTAATTTGGCAAATGTGAAGTTGATTTATTTGGAACGAGAGTTGTTTCACATGCACATGAACATTAACACGGAAATAAGGAACGAGCGTCATTCTTATGCGTATAGACATAACACACCACGTAAGGAGGACTACTCACAATCCTAAACTGAGTCGGTTTGATGGACCGACTAAAAAGGAGGCTCTATGCTCACATTTGAGTAGCTCGGTCAAGGTCTAACATGGTCTCACAAGGTGGTCGAAACTCGGTCATTAAGCCTAGACTTCCGGGTCCTTGCAAGCAAGAACCCTAACAAGGTGACATCAAACGGTGCAAGCTATTAGGAGGGGCAAGACACAAGCAAGACAAATATCATCATTGACGGCATATATCCTCCACTATTCAACCTCCCATGCATATTTACAAACAAAAGCAAAACGGAAAAACCGACTAACACATATTCACAAAACTATGAAAATGAAAAGGCATGTGAAACAAAAGCAAACTAATAACAAACATGCAACAACAAGAAGACTAAACTAATAGCACATCAACCACAACAACCACAAGTTCCCCAAAGGAATATCCAAGGCACAAAAATCCCGTTCTCCTTCATGCTATCAACATAAAAAGAAAATAGGAAAGGGAAGGAAGAAGTAGGAAAGAGTATACCAAACATCTTCATTCTCCTAATATCTCGGGTTGTCGCCGCATCTGCCACTTGTTAGTCCAGCAAACATATATATACAATGCAAGCAAAGAACAAAAACAAAAGAAATGAAGAACTTGTTTTTTGAAATTTTTCAAATTTTTCGATTTTTTTGGTATATTTGAAGTGTTTTCATATTTACAAAAGCAAATAAATATTCACAAAGTGGATATTTTCCCTCCCCACACTTAAGATTTACATTGTTCTCAATGGAACAAAGTGCAAGGGGGAAATGAAGAAAATGAACGAAAACAACATGTGTTTGGCTTTTTTGAAATTTTTGAGAAAATAAAAACTTGTTTTTGTATTTTTTTGAAATAAACGGTTGTTCCTCCCCACACTTATTTATGTGCATAATGTGAGGAGGAAAACCGGAAAATAAAGAACATGTTTTTGAAGGTTTTTGGTTTTTCAATTTTTTTTCAATTTTGGTTTTTATGAAAGCAATAAAAACAAAGGTAAACAAAAGAAATGAAAAACTAAAAACTAAACTAGATGCAAACTAAATGCTCTAATCTACATGTATGCAAACTACATGGTGACAATATGATACAAAATAAGTAAATCTAATGCATCTAGATAAATGCAACTATATGCAACTAAACTAATGATATGAAATGATGAAATGAAAACTAAAACAAGCTAACTAAACTAACTAACTACTCTAAATGCATGCTAGAAAGTAAAATGCAAACTAAAGTGAAATTTGGATTAAAGTTAGTTACTTGCTTTGGATTTTTCAAAGGGGAGCATAGCCATCACCTACCACCTCCAAGGGTGGTCACTCATCATCTTCTTCATCATCACCTCAATTACCGCTCACATCACCTTCTCCATTGCCATCCACCACCATGTAGTCATCCGGGTTGTTCACTAAATCACGAAAGGGAGAAGCATGCGAGCCGCTAGTCCCGGGGTCACCTACCATGCCATGGGGAGAAGGGTGCCCTTGAGGGCGAGAACCTGAGTTCCCGGCTCCACGGAAGTTCGGGGGAAAGATCGGGCTAGAGAAATAGCCCGGGGCACCATTGATCTCCCCGAAAAAACGCCCTTCAGGGGGCACATAACCCGCCTCGGGAGGCATGTAGTAAGACGGGCGACCACCGGCCGCATGATGGAGTCCCTGGCGAACCGACTGGTCATAGCTGGGAAATGTCCCATAGGCCTGATCGTGGTATATGTAATCAAGCCTATAAGTCAAATCCCTATGTCGCTCATCCGCCAATGCTTGGCGCTCGTCTGCAAGGTCTGTCGCCGTCTTCATACCCAAATCAACTCGGGCCATGAAATCTATAAGGTCCTGAGGCATAGTGTAAGACTGAGGCGGAACGGAACCGGAGGTGGATCCCTGGAAAAATGAAGGACCACTCTGAAAGGGAGGCATGGTAACTGGGGGCTGCTCAAACTAGAGGTCGGAGGAGGTGGTACCGGTCCTATCTCGGGAATAAACTCTGGGAGCACGCTGATCGGGAGGGAGCTCATCGGGGTCCACCTCAATATCAAGGAGGTAGGAGGTGTTCCCTGGCACAACTCTCATCCTCTCGGTGTTAGGCAAGGGCACCGAATTTCTGAATTTGTTATCGACGCGAATCTGCCGATACTCTTTACGATCGTTGGGGCTATACTTGATCCACCCCAAAGCCTCCTGCAAGTACCGGCGAGATAACACGTTCTTACCCTGTATATAGTATACCGTAAAATGCCTCTGACAAAGGTCTTCGGCTATCAAGGTGACCATCCCTCCAACACATATAGGGGTGGTAAGCTGAGGTTGGGTTGCCAACCTACTCAAATGAAGCGCCATGTGGTGAACAATATTAAGTTTCGGGCCACTAACCAAATAACACCCTACGATCTCGAGCTCCGTAGTAGTAAAATTATGAGGCTCATCCCGAGAAAAGACGATCCACCCCATGAACCGGTGCCAAATCCTAATCGGTGCCAACTGCACCCTATTAGCCGGTTTCTTCTTTGTCCTATCACTCACTAAACCGGTTATAGCTGTCCAAATAGCCTCCGTATCAAATCCCTCCGGAGGCTTAATCGGGAATTTTCCATTGAGACCAAAAATTAGAGCAAAGTTCTCCAAAGTAAGACGGTGTTCCTTGTTCATCAGACGAAATTCCAGCAAGACCACTTTCCCTAAACTCCGGTTTTTTGTAACCCTAAGAGAGCTCAAAAACTCCCAAGTCAATCGGGGAGAGGTGTGAACCGGTCTAGTTTCATACAAGGCTTACATCCCCAAACCATCAAAATGATTCTCAGTGATTTTCTCAATCCCTAACTCTCTCAAACCAGCCCTATCAATAAACCTAGTCGGATGAAGGGGGCGATGCTTGAAATAAGTAAAATTACCTTTTTGTTGGATATTAGCGAATTGGAGGTCAGGAAAGCTCGGATCCGGACCAATATAGCTGCTATCTAGAACATTTTTCACTTCTTGCTCCACAATCGGGTCATGCCTTGATTTTGACCTTCTTTCTGTTCTTCCTGACATGGTTAATGTGAAAGGGTTTGATGAGGGGATGAAAGGGGTTTTGATTTGGAGTGTTTGATGGGGTTTTTTAGGTAGGGGATTTAAGAGAGAAGGGGAAATAAGAAGGAAATAAGAAGAAATGAGGAGGAAAGGTGGGTGTCGTGCGATTTAAATCTGCGAAACAGGCGACTCTGAGCCGGTCTGGCACCGACTGCCGGTCGACCGGCTCAAAGTTAGGGTTAGGAATTTTTTTATTTTTCGCGAAAAATCTTATGTGATTTGATTCTGAGCCGGCCGGCCGACCGGCTTAGAATCCGCCTTCAACACTTCCGGCCTACTTCCTCTTCTTCTTCAAATTTGGCATCTTACAAAAACTCCCAGCCGGCGGACCGGCTGCCGTCCGACCGGCTGGGGATCCTTCTTACCTTCCTTTTTTCTTCAACATTGTTCACACCTCGTGATTCTCAGCCGGTGGACCGGCTGCCGGCCGACCGGTTGGGAATCAAGTCTCTTTGATTTTTTTGTCATTTTGAACAAGTAACATGTCTTTGAGCCGGCTGACCGGCTGCCGGTATGGTGCAGGCTGGGAGTGCAAAATCTGAAATCTGCCAAATAAACCATCAAAAACAGAAATGTGTCCAGATGCTCTCAGCCGGTATGGGACCGCCAGCCGGTAGGCCGGCTGGGAGTACCTGTACACAATTTCGAAAAATAATTTACTTGAACATAAAAAACGACTTTGCAAACAACATTTTTGCCTTACATCCTCCGACTCCACTCAAGAATTAACCACAAACAAGTAACCAACACTTCCAAAACTCACATGCAAGCTAGAAATCAAACTAAAAATCGAACTAAAAATTAAACTAATATGCAAACTACATGAAAGAAAGAAAACTAATACTTACAAACGGTGGTTATTAAGTGACTGCACCAAATCTTACACTAACAATCTTCTTTGAAATCAATCCTCCTCGGGGAGTGGGTCCCCGAGGTCAATCACTTCTACGGTACCTTTGGAATCTCCTTGGTAATAACGCTTTATCCGATGTCCATTGACTTTGAAGGTGCCACCGCCTTCACTCCAAAGTTCAAAGGCCCCATGAGGTGAATTGTCCATTACTTTGAAGGGCCCGGACCATCGTGATCTAAGCTTTCCCGGAAAATTCTTGACTCTTGAATTGAAAAGGAGAACAAGGTCTCCTATGCTCACATTCTTCTTCATTAACTTGACATCATGTCACTTCTTTGTTTGCTCTTTGTAGAGTTTTGAACTCTCATATGCCTCATATCTAAGCTCCTCAAGCTCACTCATTTGCAAGAATCTTTTCTCCCCGGCCATATCTAAGTCGAAATTCATCTCCTTCAAGGCCCACCAAGCCTTGTGCTCAAGCTCCACCGGTAGGTGGCATGCTTTCCCGTACACAAGCTTGTAGGGAGTCATTCCTATTGGCGTCTTGTAAGCCGTCCTCAAAGCCCATAGCACATCATTCAACTTTTGAGACCAATCTTTCCGGTTCTTGTGTACCACCTTCTCCAAGATAGCCTTGATTTGACAATTTGAAACCTCCACTTGCCCACTAGTTTGAGGGTGGCAGGCAAATGCTACCTTGTGGGTCACTCCATAAGAGGCTAGAAGGGCCTTGAATATGTGTTCACTAGTAGAAAAATATTTGTTTGCTGCTCCATATAAAGGCCTAATTGCTGCGTTTTTAGTGTAGCAGCAAATAAGGGGGCAGCAAATAGAACATTTTATTTGCGGCTGTAGAAAACGCAACAAATAAATGGCTATTTGCTGCTCCACCTTCAAAAAACGCAGCAAATAAATAGCCTTATTTGCTGCGTTTTTTTGAAGGTGGAGCAACAAATAAGTTCATTTATTTGCTGCGTTTTTTTGAAAGTGAGCAGCAAATAAATACATTTATTTGAGGCGTTTTTTTGCAAAGGAGCCGCAAATAGTATTTTATTTAAAAAAAAAATTAATGGGTTGTTTTCGCCCAAATACACCTATATACAGAAACTTCCAAAGTCAACCGGAATACCATTATATATATAACCATAACAAGTACATTCAATACACTTCTTACAAGTTACAACCACTACCATCAAGATTGTCTTCACCACTAACGTCAACAAAATCATCAAAAGTAGAAAATGATGTCTCGTAATCATCTAGAAAGCAAATTCTTACAATAATTCTCAGGTTTAAGGACTAAGTAATACATCGACTAGTGAAGTACGTAGCCCACTTATCCCGCACTTCAATGATTTGACAATCCGAGTACGGCTCCTTTCCTTCCGAGTTGAAAACCTAAATATAACATAACAAAAAGTATGAGCAAAAAAATCTATGTTCCGGTCTGAGTTGCTTTAGCTAGCTCATTTTTACCCGGCCAGCTACATAAATGGAAGAAAATGACACATAGCTCATTTCCACCCGATCAGCTACATAAATGGAAGATAATGACACATACCTTCTCCAAATCAGTTATAATTGCGCAAATCTGTCATACATGAAACGCATCACAAATAGCCAGACTTGAAGCGCTCGTTTTGTTGAGGGCACTAAAACATATAAAATTTAGATGAGTAAGTCGTAATTGAAGTACGAGCTAATAATAAATAATAATAAATGAGCTTAAAGTATTCTGAAATTTATCAATCGGTCACCTTTACAGATTTCCACAATGACTCATTCCTTTTCACCTTTATTTCACCACCCGACATTTTGTACCTTTTTAGGGAGCTACAATAAAAAAAATACAAGTGAAGTTATATAAGTGACGCTCATGCTGTAGGCTAGATAACATAAATAAGAAAAGCTTAAACTACAATTACTTGCCTGAGAACTACCATCTTCATATACAACTTATGACCTTCTTTAAGGGTTGCTGAGTCAAACTCGTATATGGTATACGTTTGTGGAGAAATAGCGAGTAGAAGCCAATGCTTACTGCATGTAAAACATATCAACAACCTTACTTCACAAGCCGGTCTAGTGGGACATTATATTAAATTTGATCAAGCAATTACATGTTGCACACACACACAAACTGCACACAAACGAACTGCAAATTACAACAAACTGCATGCACGTTTGGATTGGGTGGACCTTTATCCTCATCTATCACCCACTTAAAAGGTAAAGCCTTACCCAAGTTAATTAACTAGATATCTTCCTAAGGATGTCGTTGATGAATGGCCTGCTCAACTGTAACAGCCCGCATTTTCGTAAAATATATTTTTAAGCATTTAAATTATTTTATGTAATAAAATAATATTTCCGTAAGTTTTATTTTAAGAAGTGCCGTTAAGTCCGTCTTGAGTTGTTTAACATAAAGATGTCTCGTTTATTCGGTAAATTCCGTTTTAAGTTGTCCGCTCCTTACATTTTACAAACCCGACTCAAGTCCATAAAGGACACCCTCCTTCTTCTTTTTCACGTGGAAACCCCTTCACCAAATAATAAAAACAGTAACTTGTTTTCCTCCATTTCCACTCTTTTCATCTTCACTAAATCATCATCCATTTTCTCGTTTCAACTCGGTTTAACTCAAGGTTTTCACCATCGCATTCCTCTCTTCATTTCTGATCTTTCTATCACTTTCGTTTTCAATTTCGTGAAACTTCATTTCGGGGCTGTTTTGCCTTAATCACGAAATTATCACTTTAATCCGTGTTTTTGTGCTTGAAGGTGGAGCTAATAGCAACCCAGAGGAAGAGCTTGTGATCCTTAAAGAGTAAACCGGAGCATTCGCGGAGTAAAGGTGACTATTATGAGTAACTCGGCCTTTTTGTCTAAATTAGCACTGTATGTGGTTTTAATGTGTTTTGATGAAAGTTAGTATGATTATTGAGTTCTTGATGTTCTTCTTATGTTATACAAACTGATTTGGTGAAGATTTAATGATGAATTTGATGAGGAAATGAGTTTTAGGAGTATACATGTTAAGACCGGTTTAATCGGTGATTTTATTGCTAAGTTATGAGATGATTGTTTGTATACATGTTCATATGTTTATTTGATGTTGTGTACATGTGGGAAACGTTGTGTTGATGCGTAAAATCATGTCTAAGACGATTTAGCAAAGTTGAAAGGTTTGAAATTGGCGAAAATAGCGATTTGCGCGAGCAGAGGCTCTGAGCCGGCAGGTCGGCCGGCTCAGAGTCCCTCTTCTTGTTATTTTGGTTTTTGTGAAGAATGTGAGAATGGGTCCCCAGCCGGTGGACCGCCAGCCGGCCGGCCGGCTGGGAGCCCCTTTATGTTGTTTATTGTTGTTTTGCGAGGAGAGGAGGAAAAAGGGTCCCCAGCCGGTGGACCGGCGGCCGGCCGGCCGGCTGGGAGACCTTCTATGTTGTTTTTGCTGATTGTTGGCTTGAGGGTAAAGGACTCTCAGCCGGTTGACCGGCTGCCTGTGGCCAACCGGCTGAGAGCCCCTGTTCGTAGTATTTGCTTCGTAACTTATGAATTTCAAGTCGGATTGTATTGATTCTTTTTCCGTATGCTTCGTATGCTTGCTTGAAGTCCCCGAGGTTCGGGTGGCACTATATTGGGTTCGGGAATAGAGTGAGGATAGAGACCCCCCGGTCGGGCAACCGAAAGGGAAACCGGCTCTCCCTCGGCTTAATTCCCGGGGTCAATTAAGTGTTGGTTTAAGTATACGTCGTTGCATAGCTAGTTATAAATTGAGTATGCTCAGTATTGAAATTGTAGGACTATGATTTGGATTAGGTCATAGTTTTGATGTGAAATATTGTTAGGACTGTAATTTGGATTAGGTTACAGTTCTGTGTTGCCTTTGGATTATGGGGTATGTTGTGTTAGGACTATAATTTGGATTAGGTTACAGTTCTGTGTTGCCTTTGGATTATGGGGTATGTTGTGTTAGGACTGTAATTTGGATTAGGTTACAGTTCTGTGTTGCCTTTGGATTATGGGGTATGTTGTGGTAGGACTGTAATTTGGATTAGGTTACAGTCTTGCTTGCCTTTGGATTATGGGGTATGTATTGTGGTGGGACTGTAATTTGGATTAGGTTACAGTCTCGTTTGCCTTTGTATTTGAGGTGTATTGTTGTGAAACTGTGATTAGGATTAGGTCACAGCTTTTGGTTGTCTTTGTATTTATAAGGTGTATTTGTGCATATGGATACTAATTGCTGATATGGCATATACTTGCCTAGGATGGGGTACAGTGTTATATACTTGCTGTTGTTATCTGCTTGCCTAGAGTGGGTACGGTGTCGGATATGTATGCTGATATTGATGAGTTTAGTACTTTGATTATAGTGTTGTTCATCCAAGGCATTGGATGACTCTTTATTCAGTTTCGTAAATGGTTTGGATTGAAAGACCCCCCGGCCGGGCAACCGGAAGGGAAACCGGCTCTCCTTCCAAATAGTTTCCGAAGTTGGTTGAGAGCCTTGCATAGTATTGGCATGTTGATAAGAGTTCGAGATGTTGACATATAAATGCTTCACATGATTGTTTATGTTGGAGTATGATACTTGTTTACATGTTCTGTGTTGTATGACATTAGGTGGCTATGAGAACTCTAGTCACTCCCCACTGACTGTGGCGCACATGTTGTATGTGTGTAGGTACTTGATGCCGTTCTTCAGGGGGTTACGTTGAGGCTAGCGAGCGATGATCCTTCATCGATGATTTTACCCATTCGTTAGCTAGACCTTAGCTTTATATTTTCCGTACTTTGGTGCCTGTTGGGATATGCTATCCCGGGCTGCTTTTGTATAGTACTTATATACTTATTTATGTTTTATCTTTCGCATGTTTAGATTTCTAAAGCACCTCGCATGTTTAGTTTGTTAAAAAGTTTAAATTCCGCTGCATTTTTAGTACTTTGTGTGTTTTAAATTTCCGCTTTCGCGAGGGGTTTTACATCAACCCCAAGTCCATTCTTTTTGGATTGTTAAGTATCAGCCTTACGAAGATCCCGAGTTAAACGCAGAAATGGATCTTCTTGTTAGGGATATTCAGAAGAAGAGCGCACAAATATCCCAGTTATATGATGAAATCAATCCTAAAAAGGTTAGTTAAGAGCTCTTATGATTGCATTATTTTATGAATTTTATTTGGTGCATTAGCGTTTGCCCTTGTGTAATTTCCTATAGCACCCAACTCCCATGTCCACACATTATTTTAGCTCTTATTTAGACTGCATCAGGCTATATTTCAACCAAGTAAAACTACATATTAGCGGTCAGTTCTAAGTAATGTTAGTATTAACTGATTCTCATTTGTGACCGACATATCCGTCGCAAGCTTATGACGGGTCAAATATTACTCGTGTGGGGTAGATAAGACAAAAGAAGAATACGTAGGGAATATCAATTTATTTTGTCTTATCTATTCACAAGGGTAGTATTTGACCCGTCGCAAACTTGTAACGAATATACCCGTCACAAGATAAATTTATTGTTGATTTACGGACCTAGTACTATTTTTCCCTTCAATTATCCTTCATCGCTTTTCGTATTTGTGTATTTAAGGTATGTAGGATTTTCAAGGCGGTAAAACTCTCTCGTGAGTTTTAACATTGTTGCATTTTCAAATGATAAACCCAAATTTTTTGATTAAGCAAAAATGGTAAAGTTCTCTCTCGTGAGGTTTAACACTGCTAGCGCTGGGTTTTTGGGATCTTAAACCCAAAATCTTTGATTAAGCGAAAACAAGTTATTATAGGTTGATCTAGTTAAGTGCTTATGGTGGGATTATGATGGATCATTTTGTTAATCATTTTTAAAGTGAATCATTATTGCTTTGACCTTACTAAATGGGCTACTAACACATTTAAAATGTTGGAAAATTGGCAGGAACAGAGGGAGTACTAATTAAGAAAAGGATTAATAACAAGGGCGAAGTTAATGACGAGGATGATACTGAGACAGGAATGGTAAATATGGCAGAAGATGTACGTAATTCAAGCAGAAACGACAACACTACAACAACGACAATGACAACATTGCCATGTCCACACATTATTTTAGCTCTTATTTGGACTGCATCAGGCTATATTTCAACCAAGTAAAACTACATATTAGCGCATTTGAAAACAAATAATCATTCATTTGGATGATTCAAAAATGCAGATGGCTCAATTAAATGGACAATTTTAGAGCATTTGAAAACCTACCTTTACACTGATGTGCACCAGGCCACTTAGACCATATGAACGAGTAAATACTACTGTTACACCAGCTTCTGCAAATCCTATCCAGCTTTACCATCATTTCTTCGATTAACTGCACGGTAATGATACAATTCAAAAATGTGGTAAAATTAGGAACACAGTTACACTGACACAGAAAATGAATAATCTAACATTAAGACATGAATTTGAACACCTGAAACCAAGATCTGAGATCGTAAATAGGAGCACATAGAAAAGGTCACAGTAAAACTACAACAATCAAGCAATGACAGATCTGAGGTAACTGATTCTACACACAGTATACAACTAATACTAACATTACTTGCATCAGGCTATATTTCAAACGGTTCAAAATTACTCGCAATGTAAAACAAACGTATGAAAACGTCTTAAAATAAATCGGTGTATTCCTTTATCTCTTATTCCAAAAGAAGGAAATAAAACTGTAAACGCAAAAAAAATTTAATTTTGACAATTAATGCGCAATTTAGTGAATTTTCATTTTGACTCAACCCCTTGTGATTCTACAGCTCTAATAGAATACACAATGATACAACCTGTTACACTGTTTTTCCATAATCGACAGGGTGGTTGTCGAAGAATAGATAAGCGGCAATTTATAAAACATAAATATGGATATCATTTAAAACATCCTTAATTACTTACCTAACCAAACTTTTGTCAAATTATCTCTACAAGTTTTCCTCATTTACTCAATTTCCACCATTAGCAGATCTTGTGTGGACGAAGTTCAAAGAGTGTGTCATAAAAAGCATTACTCAATTTCATATAGTTAGTTGTTCAGTTATTGCATAAACATAGAGATAATCATAATCATTCTGCAAAACTAACTACAAATTACAACAAACAATGAAGTAAATCAATCACACTAAAACCCTAAAATTAATACTGGATTACATACCTAATATCCAAATAATCGAAGAGGATGATGGTTCCGGCGACTGGGATTGAAAGTGGTAAGGCACGCGGTGGATTGAAGGTCAAATTCCGGCGATCTGGCACGGTGGTGGTGGTGATAGATTTTGTGATTATAGTGACTGTGTTTTTGGGAATAGGGTTAATGTATGCGAGGTGATTGTATAGCGCGGTATATGCGAATGTATTTGCTGCGTTTGTTTTAATTTTTTAATTTTTTTTCCTTTTCCCCTTAATATTAAGGAGGGGTGGTATATCCGTACACTTATTTGCTGCTATTTGGTTAAAAAGCCGCAAATAGAGAGCAGCAAATGAAGATTTTTCTACTAGTGGTTTCCGGAAGTGAGAACCTCCATCACTAATCACAATTCGGGGTACACCGAAACGGGGAAAGATTATGGTTTTGAAGAGCTTTACCAATACCTTGGAGTCATTGGTGGGAGAGGCAACCGCTTCTATCCACTTCGAGACATAGTCCACGGCCACCAAGATGTACTCATTCCCGCATGAATTGGGGAAAGGTCCCATAAAGTCAATCCCCCAACAATCAAATAACTCAATCTCCAAGATAGTCTTGAGGGGCATCTCATTCCTTTTACCGATGTTGCCCAACCTTTGACAAGCGTCACAAGATCTAACCACAACGTGAAAGTCTTTAAACATAGAAGGCCAAAAGAACCCTCCTTGGAGAACCTTGGCTATAGTCCGAGAAGCCGCCAAGTGCCCTCCATAGGCGGAGTTGTGAAGCATATCCACAATTTCAAGCCCCTCTTCTTTGGACACGCATCTCCTCAAGAGTCCATCCCCACACTTCTTGAATAGGTAAGGATCATCCCAAAAATATCTTTTAGCATCCACCTTCAATTTTCTCTTATCTCTAGCCTCCAACTCCTCCGGGATAAAGCCATTAACAAGATAGTTGGCTAGATCCGCAAACCAAGGCAACTTATTGCCTATAGCCATCAAACTATCCTCACGCAACCATTCATTAATCGGCCCTTCCCTATCTTGCAAACCATGATCTTCAATAGTCAATCTAGACAAGTGGTCCGCAACAACATTTTCCGACCCCGACTTGTCCCTAATCTCTAGATCAAATTCTTAAAGCAAAATGACCTATCTCAATAGCCTAGGCTTGGCATCCTTCTTCAACATCAATTGCCTCAAAGCGGTATGGTCGGAGTAGATAATCACTTTGGAACCCACTAGGTAAGGACGGAATTTGTCTACGGCATGAACAATAGCCAACATTTCTTTCTCCGTGGTTGAATAGTGAGCTTGAGTCCGGTCTAGAGTCTTGCTCGAGTAGTAAATGACATGATGTCTCTTGTCAACTACTTGACCAAGAACCGCTCCAACCGCGAAATCCGAAGCATCACACATAATTTCGAAAGGGAGCCCCCAATCCGGTGCCCGGATGATTGGGGCCGTGATTAAGGCTTCCTTAATCCTTGAAAAAGCTTCAACACACTCATTAGTAAACACAAAAGGGGCGTCCTTAAGGAGAAGTGAAGTCAATGGCTTAGCAATTTTGGAAAAGTCTTTTATGAAACGCCGGTAAAAACCGGCGTGGCCTAGAAAACTTCTCACCCCCCTCAGATTTGTGGGAGGTGATAAGTTCTCTATCACGGCAATATTTGCGCCATCAACTTCAATTCCCCTCTTAGACATGACATGACCGAGCACAACTCCCTCCTCAACCATAAAGTGGCATTTTTCCCAATTAAGGACGAGGTTATGCTCTTCACATCTAGCAAGCACATTCTTCAAATTCTCTAAACCCAACTCAAACGAATCCCCATGCACACTAAAGTCGTCCATGAAGACTTCCGTGCTTGTCTCAAGGAAATCCGCGAAGATTACCATCATACACCTTTGAAAGGTGCCGGGTGCGTTACACAACCTGAATGACATTCTTCGGTAGGCATAGACTCCTTGAGGACAAGTGAAGGTAGTCTTCTCTTGGTCCTCCGGGTGAATGGGTATTTTAAAGAACCCGGACTACCCATCAAGGAAACAATAGTAAGCATGCCCCGCCAATCTTTCGAGCATTTGGTCTATGAAGGGGATGGGGAAATGGTCTTTGAGGGTCGCCGCATTTAACTTCCGGTAATCGATGCACATCCTTGGACGAATAATACTAAGATAAACAATACTCTATATGAACACAATCATTAAGCAACATCTGACACTGTACCCCAACTCAGGCAAGCAGATGCAATCAGCAGTATCTAGAACTAATCCCAACTCAAGCAAGAACTAAACACAATCAGCAGTGTCCAAGTCACACCCCAACTCAGGTAAACTTGGTACAAAAATCAGCAAGCATACATCCGTAGCCGCAACTCAGGCACGAATGGATACCAATCAACTAATAATGGTTCATAACGCAACTCAGTTAGAATCATTACCCTTCGTAGTGAATCAGGATCCCAACTCAGACCCAACCCACTACGGTCAAACAAACTCACGGAAGGATAGAGGTCCCAACTCAGACATCTCCTACCGCATCATCCATACACGAGATGGTCCAGCGGTCCTAACTTAGACATGGCCGTCACGCCACAAACACGCACATGTCAAACTAGAGGATCCCAACTCAGATCATACCTTGACACGCATCAAACATCAGTACATATCGTACTCTAGCGGTCCCAACTCAAACATATTCTGATATGTACTACAACCAATTCCTTAGTCCTAACTTTACTGACCTCTAAACAACACTTAATTGACCCCAGGAACTAAGTTAAGGGAGAACCGGTTTCCCATTCGGTTGCTCGACCGGGGGGTCTCTATCCCCACTCCATTCCCGAACCCAATATAGTGCCGCCCGAACTCCGGGGACCTCAAACACACATACAAAGCATACGGAACAAGTCTCAAGCAAATCGGACAACCCGATCAAAAGTTAAACATGTTTTATTGAGAACAGGGGCTCTCAGCCGGTGCCAGACCGTCCGCCGGTCAGCCGGCTGGGAGTCCCTTCCCCAACATGCAACCAACGAAAGAAAACCAAGGAATAGGGTCCTCAGCAGGTGGACCGGCTGCCGGCCACCCGGGTGGGAATCCCATTCCCTAAACACTTCTACAACTTTACCAAATGGAGGATGGATTCTTAGTCGGTCGCCGGCCTACCGCCTAGAATCCATTCCCTAGCTTCTTTTCCTCGAAAATATACAACCAATAGGGACTCTAAGCCGGTGGACCGGCGGCCGGCCACCCGGCTCAGAGCCCTATGCACATTTCCTAATTCCTCAGAAAAACAAGTAGACGACCTCTGAGCCGGCCGACCGGCTGCCGGTCAGCCTACCGGCTCAGAGTCCCTGATACGCATTTTCGCAAAATCGACAAATAATAATTGAATCCCAAATCCTTAGCAATCGATACAAGACTCGTAATTTGCAACAACAAATGTTTACCCAGCATATTAACAACCATATTCAACCACAAACACCACTTAAGAATCAAAGAGAACACATCTTAAGATCACAATTTGTATCCGTCGTAATTTCTCAAAAACTGAAAATAAACATGTTAGGCATATGAAACAATCATAAACACTAATTAAATCATATGTTGAACATGTAAAACGAAATCCTAACATGCTCTTATATTCATACTTCAATATAAACTCATAATTTCAGAAGAACATCACAAACAATCACAAAAATGTGTTAATTTAACAATATAGGTCGAGGTACTCATAATAGTCACCTTAAAGCGGTTTAAGCTCCAAAGTATTCCTCCACCACGTATGAGTCGACCTCGAGATCTTCTAATCCAACTCCTACAACCATAAAAACGGAGATTAAGTGCTTAAACACACGAATTAGGGCAAAACAGCCCAAAAACGGAAGTCGACAAAACGGAAATTGAAAGTGATAGAAAGATCACAAATCTCGAGAGGATTCTGAAAATATAAAATTTACCTTGATACGAGTTGAGTAAGGGTTCGAGATGATCTTTTGAAGTTCTTAAAGAGGAGAGAAAATGGAGTTTTGATGTTACTGTGAAATGAATTGTGAAGAAATGATATGTCGATGAAGGAGATAGGTTAAGTGTCCTTTTTATACTTGAGTCGGGTTTATTTTAGTTAGGTGATACGGAAACTCAAGTCGGGAAATGCCAAGCGGGACATCATCTTAAGATTACAAATAATCCTAAGACGGAACTTAACAGAAAACTTAAAATAAAACTTACGATTTATTACTAAAATATTATTATATTCCGAAATACTTTAAAAGTATTAAAATATTATTTACGAAAATACGGGATGTTACAATAGATATACCAAGCGACCCACAAGGCGGCGGTAAGGTTGAGGGTCACGAAGAAGATCAGCCGTGGAGAGCGCTAAGCGGTGGTTGGGCTCCATAGGAATAGTTGCAGGTTTGGAGCCGAGTAGACCAGTTTCAGTAAATATGTCGAGGGCATATTTTCGTTGAGACGGAAATATTCCAGTGGTATTGCGAGCAATTTCGAGCCCAAGAAAATATTTAAGTACGCCAAGATTCTTCATGTAGAAGCATGAGCTTAGGTAATTTTTAAACTTAGTAATCATGTCGTAATTGTTACCGCATATGACGAGATCATCGACGTAGACCAAGAGGTGTACTTCGGTTGTTGCAATAATAATGGAAAATAAAGAATTATCATAAGGACATTGCTTAAAACCATAGGCAAGGAGAGAGGAAGCAAGTTTAGTGTACCAACAACAAGGGGCTTGTTTAAGCCCATAAAGTGATTTGCGGAGACGACACACCCGACTATCGGTGATGGGTGAAAACCGGGAGGTGGTTTCATGTATATTTCTTCTTGTAAATCACATTGAGAAAGGCATTGTGAACATTCATTTGGTGGAGGCTCCAATTTTTGGCGGCGGTTATAGCGAGAAGAGTGCAAACGGTCACAAGTTTAACTGTTGGAGCAAAAGTTTCATTGTATTCAACCCCTTCAACTTGCCGATTCCCCATGACAACAAGACAGACTTTATAACGCTCGATAATACCATCGGCATTATATTTTATTTTGTATACCCATTTCGAGCCAATGACTTACTTTGACGGAGGTAAATCCTCAAGGGTCCAAGTTTTGTTCTTTTCAAGAGCCTCTATTTTAAGGCGCATAGTGTCCTTCCATTCGGGAACCTCCATTGCTTCTTTAAAACAACTAGGCTCGTGGTTGTTAGTCACAGCCGATAGAAAAAATTTATGGTTAGGGGAAAACTTAGCATAATTAATATAATGAGAAATAGGAAAAGGGGTACCTGAAGACGATGATTGGGGGGCATTAGGAAAGTGAGACGAGGGGTGAATAGACGGGCGAGCAAATCCTTCAAGTTGGAGTTGGGGAATTTTTGTCTATGGCCACGGCCCATTTCAGAAGAGCCAACGGATTGGGCCATGTCAATGCTGGTAGTGTGGGCAGGTCTGGCAGTGTGTGTTGGAGTGGTGTGGGCTGGTTGGGGTGAATTGGTGTCGAGTTGGGCAGTGGTGGAATTGTTGTTGAGTTGGGCTGTGGTGGTATTGTTCTTTAGCTGGGCCGTAATGGTATTGTTGTTGAGTTGGGTTGTGGTATTATTGTAGTCGAGCTGGGATGTGTCTGTTTGTGTAGCATTTGAAGGTGTAGTAGTTGGGCTTGGAAGTGGGTCATTGGAGGTGTGGGCTGTTGTCGATGCAGTAGATATTGTAGAGGAGGTTTTGGGCAAGTTAAGAAGAACAACTTGGTCTATAGGTGTAAAAGTGTCATTTAGAAAAGAGGAAGACTCATCCTCGGTTTGTAAATGGAGAGTTTCATACAATTCATGCTCAACAAAAACGACAGCGCGGGATTCAAAATAGGACCCAATATCTAAATCATAAACGCGCCATCCTTTTTTTCAAATGGATAACCAATAAAAATACATTTTCTACTGCGAGAGGCAAATTTGTCTCGAGTACGATTAAGATTTTTCGCGTAACAAAGACATCCAAAAATACGAAGATTCTCCATAGGAGGAGGTTTGTTGAAAAGCAATTCATAAGGGGTTTTTCCTTTGAGAAGAGATGTCGGAGTACGGTTTATTAAATGAACTGTGGCTAGGACACATTCACCCCAAAATAAAATAGGTAAATTGGCTTGAAATAAGAGAACACGGACAACATTTAAAATGTGTCGGTGTTTGCGTTCTACCCTGCCATTTTGTTGAGGGGTGTCAACATTAGAAGTTTGAAAAGTGACCCCATTTGTATTGAAAAATATTATAAGAGATGTAAATTCAGTATCATTAACACTTCTCAAAATTTTTATCTTTTTATTAAATTGTCTTTCAACCATAGCAAAAAAAATTAATAAAGTTTGATGGACGGCGCATGACGAAGCAAATATACTCAATTAGACCGTGAAAAATTGTCAACAATTATTAAAAAATATTGTGAACCACACGAGCCATTTTCAGAATAACGACCCCATAAGTCACAATGTATTAAATCGAAAATAGAGTTTGCTTTATTTGAACTTAAGGAAAAAGGTGTTTATTATGGTGAGAAATGGAGTTTCATTCTCTTTCCCTTTATTATAAACGGTAAACCCCCAACCAAACGTCCCCTAAGTGGTAAAGATTCACTAGCGGAAGAAAATCCATACTTTCTTTTGTGAAGGGAAAATAAAGCAATTGTAAATTATTAACCAAAACAGGGAGAGTAGGTTTTAGTAAAATATTTTGGCAACTAGGGATGGGTGGATGACAATGAGTAGGGTCAGATAAGGTTTATATCCATATCCATATTATATACGTTGGATCCATATCCGACTCATATCAGTAGGGTTCGAAATTTTCAGACCCATATCTATGGATTTGGATCTTAAATGGGTATGATCTTTTTCAAAGTTTTTCGCTAATTTCTCCATCTTCTAAATGTACTTTCACTATTAAAATTAGAGTTTTTTGTCAGAAATTACCTTATTATGCTCATTTATGAACAATTACCTTACTTTATTTTTTTGGTTTTCAACTACATTACATTTTTTTATTAAATTACTTCCTCAAAATGTTTTCAGGTTATAAATTGCACCCAAATTGACTTTCCGACGAAAAGTCTTATTTTTGACAAAAATGCACTTGCATGTTCTTTTTCTTTCTTTGCTCTTCTTCTAAAATGTTGTTGACTTGTTGCTACTTCTTCTTCATTCTGCTTCTTCTTCTAATTAATCTCTTTATTTCTCTAAAACAATTAAAAATCGAGTTCAATAAACAAAAAATTATCCCTCTTTTTTTTCCAGTTCAATTATTCAACTAATAACTCCATTATAATTTGACAAATCCTAAATTAATCTGACCAAATATTTTAATCTTTTCGATTTTTAGTTAATGAGTATACTAATCTTGTTAAAAGAAGATAAACACAGGGGAACAAAGGAGAAAAATTGAAGAGAGCAAGAAGAAAGAAGACGCAGGAAGAAGAAATGGAATTAGACGCACAAAGAAGAAAAAAACGAAGAAAAATTGAGGAGATGAAGAAGATGGAAGATGGAAGATGGAAGAGGAAGAGGAGAAGAAGAAGAAGAAAACGAAGAGAAGAAATAGAAGAAAAAGGAAGAGGAAAGAAGAAGAAAACGCAGAGAAGAAGGAAGAAAAGAAGGAAAAAGAAAAAAAAAATGGTATTTTGGTCATAAAATTAGAAATTTAAATGAAAATTTGAATTTTGACGGATTCCGTCATCGGAATGGGCATTTTGGGTAAGTTGTAAACAATTTATAAGAGTAATTTAATAAAAAGCTTTTAAAAGAGGGTTTTTTTAAAAAAAAATGGTATAGGTGTAATTATTAATTTATTCTTTTAAAAAATATTTACAAGTGCATCTGATTATTTTGAAGATAAAATCATAAATGAAATTTAATTATATGTGGATCATTATTAAACAAAGTCGTTATTAAATAGATGATCCATTAAATCATTCTCGAATAACAAGTCATCTCATATCAATTTAAACCAAAAATAATTATCGATTATCAATATATTAGATCGGCTCAAATCATTTTCATCCCATCATAATAAAGTTTTATCAAGTAAAATTTCAAGCTACTCGAATCAAATTCTCAAATCGAATATACTTTTACCAACTTTATTTAGAACATTACCTCCCCATCAACATCACCAAACCACGTCCTCAATAAATCCAACTCCTAGATTACCCCAATACCCAACATGATGATGATGATCATCATCTAATCTAATCCAA
Source organism: Silene conica (assembly GCA_029255685.2). Lineage (NCBI taxonomy): Eukaryota > Viridiplantae > Streptophyta > Magnoliopsida > Caryophyllales > Caryophyllaceae > Silene > Silene conica. Next base: position 72,911,381 of record CM055318.2, on the reverse strand, counting down.
ATGTACCGATTCAAACTAGATTGCACATTTAAAAAACTAATCCATTTACACATGTATTTAGCCCCACATATTTGTGCCAAAATCTTACACGACATTAAAACACCGATTATTATTTAAAACTAGTTAAATATACTATAATTACATATTACTTTCTTTATTTATTTGTTTTCCTTCCTTTTGCTTTATTTCGATCTCTAAGATGCATCTTTGGTCGTCGTTTTCGATGCCTATATATGAAGTATATTTTTAGCAATTTTGTTTTCCTCAAAACTTTTTAATAATAATTGTAAATGTTCTAATTTTATAACTTAAAGTTTATCATTCTCTAACTTATTTACGGTCAAAATTCGAAAACTTTGATATCCATAAAGCAAATGATAAGAAAATAAAAAAAATGAAGGAAATATTATTTTAGAACTTACTACGAATTAAATATATATCAAGTTACATGATAAATTGTCTAAATATCTAACTTTTAGTCTTTATTACTGCCATAGAATAATATTTTATTCGTTTTAAGATTTAACTGATAATCCAGATTTACAAATTTCCATTACAAACTGTTATTATCCGTCTTAATTATAGGACGAATTAAATACATATCAAATCACTCTGTTTACCACCCAGAAAATGACAATTATTTTGGCCTCAGTTATCCTTTGATAATATTTAACCCGTCTTAAACCAGACTTAGAAACATTAGTACTTTGAAGCACCTTGTTTTAATTGACACCCCTTGGAATTTGGTTATTCAAAATGCCAGATGTTCCTCTTATATAATGCCAGCATCTTGTACGTTCTTCTTAGTTTACTACACTCTTCTCTTCCCCCTCATTTGTCGTACTACAACTTTCTAAAGTAAGCAAAATTAACTAAAAATTAGGAGTTACTATTCTAAGATCATCAAGTATTGAAGAAGTAAGATCAAAGATGACACAAAAGCTTAGAAAATTACCCAGTATGAGGGAAAGAGTTGAAGACACACTTTCTGTTCATCGTAATGAGCTTGTCTCCCTTCTTTCCAGGTTTCATTTTCTCATTTATATGCCTTTTCTTTCTTTCTTCTCATTGTTTTATCCCAATTTATACATGTAACGTTCACATGCTTGTGACGACTCACTCCAATCTAAATAATGTTAAAAAGGAAAGTATGTAGAGATCATGTGTTTGTGACCGTCATCCAATTTAAATAATCTTAAAAGGGAAAGTAGTTGCTAAATGTCACATGTTTGTTACCGTTACGGCACAAGTAAGCCATGCTGGTTATTTCATCAGTTCTAGCAGGCAGTGGCAAATCTAGGCCGGCTAGCCATGACATTTTAGAATATAAAGTTAAGCGGCTTGCTACCGATCTTCTCTTTTCAACCCTAACCCTATCTTCAACCTCCAAAACCTTAAGGTTATGGTTATCCAACTATTATTAATATTTCTATTACGCTCCCTCCATCAAATGCCTTTCACTCAAATGCCTTCGGGCTCTCTCACTCAAACGCGCGTTGGACTTGAAGGGTGGTTAGTTTGCACAGGCTCCCGTGTGTTGTGGGCCGATTTCACTTCGTGAGTTTTCGAGGGGTTTTGAAGTTATGAAGATTTGAACCCGTGACCTTCGGTCACACTAGCTTTAATACCATAATAGACCAAAAGCTACCTTAATATTTTGGTTGAAGCTCAACTATTATTAATATTCCTATTACAATCTTCTATATTTGCCTTGTTAGAGCCGATTAAATTAATATAAAACGAGTGGGCCACAAAACAAGTAAATAAAGCAAAATGAAGGATGTTTTAATTGGTCATGAGATGAGAAGGAAGGAAAAAGAGAGAGTTGGAATGAGAAAGTTCCATCAACTTGAGCTTTTAATTAAGTTAGTTTCTTCATATGTATCAGAGTTACTGACCGAAAGATCACGAATTCAAATATGACAACCGTGTTAGGAGGCCTGTTGGAGTATAAAATTCATGGCCTCTAACCAGCGATAGTATTTAAATTTGTAGTTAAAATTTCCGACTTTTTCCTGCTTCACCTTATCATTACTAGTTCACCCGCCCAGATTTTTTGCACCCTTAGCTTTAAATCCTGGTTTTCTTACTGCTGTAGGGGCGGTCGCCCTGAACAATGAACATTTTAGTTTAAATTTCCGAATTTCAACGATTTTACCTTATCATATTACTCGTCGTTTGCCACAGCCCTAGGCCCCTACAGATCCTAGTTCCGTCACTGCGTGAGTTGAATTTGTATTATGAATTGTTAGAATGGTTTTATAAAATTGATCAATACGTATAATAGCCTATGCATCTCATTTAGTTACGCAAATAATTGTATTAGCTAATATGGGTTTGTACAAAGTTTTGATGTTGGGGTAATTGATTTAATGTTATTTTGAAATATGTATAGGTATGTGTCACAGGGGAAATGTTTGTTGCAACCGCATCATTTGATAGATGGATTAGAAAAGGTAATTGGGGAGGACAAAGGGAAGCATTTGCTCAGTGATGGTCCTTTCAGTGAAGTTCTTAGGTCTGCTCAGGTATTTCATTTCTGTTGATGCTTTTATCTATTCTTGTAATAACAAATTCACGTATTCTTGTATGAGGCGCTCTTTTACGAGACCCAATATTTTTGCTGTATATGACCGTCACTATTGTGTCGTAAGCATAGTAGATTCCTTGGGATTTTGAATCAAATTATCTTGTAACAGCTTAGAAGGGGTGGCAGCTGGTAGGGTGGTGGATGAATCATGTACGGGATAATTGTCGTTCTAGATTGTTACTATTGTATGCAGATGTTCTCTACTATGAGACGGTCTTTTATGTTAGAGAAGATCACCGTTTATTGGTCAATTGCAATGACCTGTTTCATCTTGATAAATTTTTGGAGTTTAGATCGATAAATGGCTGAAGTCATGAGAATATGAGAAGCGATTCAAATTTGAGAACATGCCAGATACCACGTTCATTTGCGTGTTTTTATTCGCGTTATATGTATGACGGAATATTTATTTACATGTGACTATTGCCTGATTGAGATTTGAGACTTGTATTTAGTTGGTGCATGTATATATTTTTTATAGTTTCAAACATGTGATTATGATAGCAAGCCGCTTCTTTTGCTTTCTTGGCGCAAACTAATTTCCTTTTTGTAAAATGGAACTTCGAAAAATAAGAGCAATTATTTTTCTGATATTATAGCCACAAATGTTTCAAGTCATAAATATCAAAATGTACCCATATTCTATATTTTACCTCAATTGTTTTTGTTTGCCTTTTTTCGCTGTAGGAAGCAATTGTTGTCCCTCCTTTTGTTGCTATCGCTGTCCGTCCGAGACCTGGTGTTTGGGAATATGTTCGTGTTAATGTTTACGAACTAAATGTGGAGCAATTAACTGAGTCGGAGTATCTTCACTTCAAGGAGGAGCTTGTGGATAGAGAGTGAGTATCACCGTGAAATATGTTGATTATCATTGTAGTTCTACAATAATGCTTGTTTCTTTATTGGTCTTATGTAATTACTCATTGTTTTGTGTCATAGGGACGATGATCACTTTGTGCTTGAGCTTGATTTCGAGCCTTTTAATGAATCAGTTCCTCGTCCAACTCGGTCTTCTTCAATTGGTAATGGTGTGCAGTTCCTCAACCGTCATCTATCTTCAATCATGTTCCGGAACAAAGATTGCTTGGAGCCATTACTTAATTTCCTTCGTATCCACCGACATAAAGGAGTGGTAAGTTAGTTTGTTAAGGCCCATTACTTTTGATCGGGAAAGAGTTGAAATGCTAATTTTATTAATGCGAATTGTTGGACTTGTGAACATTATGCAGGCAATGATGTTAAATGAACGAATACAGACAATATCTCGTCTTCAGTCTGCATTATCTAAAGCGGAGGATTACTTAACCAAGCTTTCTTCAGATACACCTTACTCCGAGTTTGAATTTGTGTATGGTTTCGTTATGTGCCTCTAATGCCTATAACTTGTTTCTTTCTGGTGTAAGTTTTGAGCAAGATCGTCCTAGGGTAAAAAATTAAGAGACATAGCGAGTTTTCTGGTTTTAAAAGTGAGTTTTCAACTTATTTATGAAGCTCACCCAAACCTAGTCACCAAATAAAAATAAAAATAAAGCTCACCTAAACCTGTGAATCTTCATCACATATTAGTAGGATGGCCTTACCAAATACTTTGCCTTTGTTTGAGATACCGTGAACTGTGATGGAAGTAATCTGAGAAGTTTAAAGCTGATTGCTTGAGTAATCTTACATGTTCTTAATATTTCATGTTCAGGCTCCAAGGTATGGGTTTTGAGAGAGGTTGGGGTGATACAGCAGAAAGGGTTCTGCAGATGATGCATTTGCTCCTTGACATCCTTCAGGCGCCAGATCCCTCGACATTAGAAACATTTCTTGGGATGATCCCTATGGTTTTTAATGTTGTTATTCTCTCTGTGCATGGATACTTTGGGCAGGCAAATGTGCTTGGATTGCCCGACACTGGAGGGCAGGTATAAGGGTCTTCCCTGTGAAGCTTAAATATGTGTATGCTTGTGCAAAATGACTTTCGAGTTGATGATGCTCCTTTAAATATGTTTCTTTGTTATCAAGATCTTTATAGTACATGAAACTGATTGTATAATATCTGGTTTTTACCCATGAATATAGATTGTCTATATACTGGACCAAGTCCGAGCTTTAGAGCATGAAATGCTTGAACGCATAAAGAAGCAAGGACTTGACGTGACTCCTAGAATTCTCATAGTAAGGCTCTTACTTCACCTTTTCATGATTTTGTTGATGTTACAGACCTACAGTTTATAGCATGATAACCTACTTGAACTAGGTGACTCGATTGATTCCCGATGCTAAAGGAACCACATGCAACCAGCGTTTGGAACGAGTCAGTGGGACAGAGTATACTCATATTCTGAGAGTTCCTTTTCGGTCAGAGAAAGGAATTCTTCATAAGTGGATATCGAGATTTGATGTGTGGCCATATCTTGAAACATTTACAGAGGTAACTCATGTTTAGCGATTTAACTAATTTGGTTCACATTCACTTAATTGTTCGTGGTTGGTAGATTAGCCAATCACCTGGATCCTGGCAACTTTTCTGCGCGAGTAGATTGTTTGGAACGCCCACCAACCACGACTTCCACGCTGTAATGACAGCGATGAAAAAGAAACCATGTTGAAACTCACCTAAATGCTCAAGTCCTGTTTCCGTGCCTCTTAAAAATTTACTTGACTTTTGAGCTGAATACTTGTATTTAAAGGTGGGGATATTTACTGCATGACATCCTTCCATAGGTTATATTCCTCTTATCAAGTAGATTAAGCTGAGAAAACGGGCACGTAAGCTGAAAGTGCGTGATTTGTAAATGATGGGAAGGTGAACTAATGTTTCAATAAAATACCTATGTAAACTGAAACTTTTCTTTGTGTTTGCTGTTTCCTATCTGAAGCACACAACAATACAATTTCAATAATTCTGTATATAAGTTATTGCCTGAATATTGTCCACACGAGCGATGCTTGAATTTTATGTTCACTATTTGTGTTTCCGACCAACTAATATAGAGCTATGTAAATGTTTTTGTACTAAAAGCCGATAGGTTCTCGTGATTTGTCTAAACCCCTGGCATATTACTGTAATTTCAGATTGAAGTTATGTTTGCAAAGTAGGAAACAAGTGTGCTTTTTATTAAGTTTATTTTCTTTCTAACTGGGTACTCCTGCAGTCCTGCTAATCTCAAGGAGTCGCTGAGGAATGTTTATTTATGTTAGGGGTGTCGGATGGTTATATAAAAGGAGTATTATATGCAACACCGAAAAACTTATTGAAAGTAACTTAACCTGCTTGTTTGGTGGAATTTGACGATCCACTGTAACCCTTCAGCTTTACCAAGTCTCCAAATTATGTGAGATGTGTTGCATTTTGTAGATGTATGACTGTATTTGCTGTCTTAGGTATGCGCTTGTATGTCACACACGAGAGTGCGACATTGTTTGTGGCAATTCAGTTACTTAAAATCAGTATAGATTCAAATATTACTTGCCAAAGCGCCAAACTAATTTCTGTGTAATCTGCCACCATTATCAGGATGCGGCCGGTGAAATAACTGCTGAGTTGCAGGGTCCTCCAGATCTGATAATTGGCAACTACAGTGATGGAAACCTTGTTTCTTCTTTATTGTCCCACAAAATGGGTGTCACTCAGGTTGAGTCTTGAATTTCTGTTATCCATCTTTTTGTTTTTTTTCCCATAGTAGAGGATTTCTCTGATTTTTCTAGTAACATAAAAATGAAACTCGGTGTGTCCGAAGGGTATGTGTTTTGCATGCATATTTACTGTGTCACTGTGTGACAAATTGTATCTGCAGTGCACTATAGCACACGCGTTGGAGAAAACGAAGTACCCTGATTCTGATATATATTGGAGAAAGTTTGAAGATAAATACCATTTCTCATGTCAATTTACAGCGGACTTGATTGCAATGAATCATGCTGATTTCATTGTTACCAGCACTTACCAAGAAATTGCTGGAACGTAAGTATAATTCGAGAGATTTCAAAGGTTTCTCCTTTTTTTATACCAATGTCTTTTCTCCCCTTCACAGTTATTCTTTTTGCCTATCTTCATTTCTTGTATTCACGTGAGATCTCGGAAGTTCCACAATTTTTGAAATTACTGCCATAAGGATGCGTTCTTCTTTCAGGAAAAACACGGTTGGTCAATATGAGAGCCACACGGCCTTCACTTTACCGGGGCTATACCGAGTGGTTCATGGGATTGATGTCTTTGATCCGAAGTTTAATATTGTCTCACCAGGAGCAGACATGGCTATCTATTTTCCCTATTCTGACAAGGAGAGGCGGCTCACTGCTCATCATAGCTCTATTGAGGAGCTTTTATTTGATCCTGCGCAGAATGACGATCACATGTAATTCTCTCCTTAGCTCATTTCCTTAACGGTATTTGCTTTCGCACAGAAACAAAAAAAATAGATTATTATCGCACAAATACTTATTCGAGGTGGTTTTACATTATTATTGCAAACCTGCAAGGCCGCATGTCATTTACTTAGATGGTGTTTCTATCAATGCAGCGGTATACTAGATGATACCTCAAAGCCCATAATTTTTTCCATGGCAAGGCTAGACCATGTGAAGAACATAACGGGGCTGGTTGAGTGCTATGGCAAAAATGACAAACTTAAGGACTTGACAAACCTAGTTGTTGTTGCTGGTTACAATGATGCAAAGAAGTCGAATGATAGGGAAGAGATAGTTGAAATCGAAAAGATGCACAGTCTCATCAAGGAATATAATTTGAAGGGACATTTCCGATGGATCTCCGCACAAACAAATCGAGCAAAGAATGGTGAACTTTACCGTTATATCGCTGACAAAAGAGGAATCTTTGTGCAGGTTTCTTATGTTCTCTCAGTCATTATCTTGCATTATTTTTTGAACATCTTTTAGGTGTTCTATAAGGCTGTTTCTCTGGTAAGTTTTTACCCAACATATCGTCGTCTATTTTTACTTGGACTTGTTTTTTCGCTGCAGCCTGCATTTTATGAAGCTTTTGGGCTTACGGTTGTTGAAGCGATGACATGTGGCCTTCCCACCTTTGCCACGTCACATGGTGGTCCCGCTGAAATCATAGAAGATGGCGTCTCAGGATTTCATATTGATCCATACCACCCTGATCAGGCATCAGCTAAAATGTCCGATTTTTTTGGAAAGTGTGTCGAAGATCCAAGCTACTGGTGTAAAATCTCAGAGGCAGGATTGCAGAGGATCAATGAAAGGTTTGCATTGATATAAAAGATTCGGGTTACAGTCTTACAGACCTCAGCATGCTCACTTTAAATTTATGTTTCAGGTATACATGGCAGAAATATTCTGAAAGGCTGATGACCTTGGCGGGCGTCTATGGTTTTTGGAAGTATGCCTCTAAACTAGAGAGAAGAGATACTCGACGCTATCTTGAGATGTTCTACATTTTGAAGTTCCGCGACCTGGTAAGCAGGTTTTATTTTCACAAAAAAACTTACGAGAGACGGTCTTATTAGTCACTAACCATATATGCTAATTGGAAAAAGCAATTGACTTCTTATATTACTCTGCATATATGGTTAGTGACTTATAAGACCGTCTCTTGCAAATTTTTGTGCGACTGTCATATCCTCTCTGCTTTCCTCCTCTCCTCAACTTGTGTCTATTAGCATTGTAAGACTACTTTGTTCAAATATTGCAATTCAAAACCTCATTTTTGCTATATGAATGTGACATCAGGCGAAATCGGTTCCCCTGGTGAGTGATGAGGAGCCGTCTGCAACAGAAGGAGTTGGAACATTTCGTGGGCCGTGAAGGGTGATACCGATGCCATGGTGGCCACATTATATGTATAGTTTGTGTACATGTTCAAATAAATGCAAAATGTTTGTATTTTCAGTATCGCAGACGCTCTAGTACTGAGATGTACGGCTCAGAGTGTCGCAGTCCAAGGGTTTGGCGGGATTTGTTACTATGTATAACAGATCCGAACCAGTGTATGTGTATTTAAACCCTTTGATGATTGCCCGGTTTCTTCATGTTGTATAAATACGATTGTAAGTAATGAGATTCAGATTCGAGCAATGGGGTTTGGACTCTTGCATCACTAGTTTTAAAGCCGCAAACTTGCAACTGATTCGAGCAATACAAACACTTTCTATTATGAAAATTGTGTCCGCCAACTACAATTACATCATACTATGCCGAAGAAAAACTCTCATCTGTCTTTATTTTACCCTATTACCGGTCCTTGCATAACAGGCGAACCGACTATATATTACTTTTCTATCACGATACTCGAAACAATATACGATTATGAATCTTATGACAATGTATAGATCACATCTTGGATCTAAGCAGTCAAATTGAGATAGAAAGGAAATCCTGTCTTTGGAAGCCATATACCGCCTTCAATAAAATTCGCGACGGTAAAATTGCTTGCTTCAGAAGAACTATTGATCACTCTGTACCCAGGCCATTTAACTCTGGCACTTGTATTCGAGCCTAACCCTCGATTCATGTACTCGCCGTAATACAATGTGTTGAGTGCAAAATCACCGTCCCACTCTAACCAACCCGCCGGGTCTACCACATCCTCGATATTTGAAAACATGTAGACTGTCCTCGAGTACAATTTCCAAGGTCGGCCTAGGTACGATTTGAAGGCAGTCTTATTCGCGGCCAAGTCTGAGGCCGCTGAGACCTTACAATTAAGGATTGATATACCGGTGTTTTGGTTAGGATCTTCTCGGCCCTGTGCCGTGAAAATATTCTTTTGATTGTCAAGAGGCTTACGAGCGTATAAGTTACAATTTTGAAAGACAACAGCCGCGTTACCAAAGATGAAATCAACCGTCCCATAAATGTCACATTCACGGTAGAACTGCCGAAGGGAGTGAGTGTAAAGGGTGTCCTGGTAGCCAATGAAACTACATTGGTAGAATGCAGAGAGATCAGACCCGCTTCGCAAAGCTACGGCCTGGTGTTTGCTTGGTCCGGCGTAATTCTCAACTGTGATGCCTTTGGCTATGAATCCGGTTCCAACCACAGCTGCATAAATGACAAGAAAAGGTGATATAATAACTTAGTGAAATACCGTCTCTCATGCTACTATTACGAATTACGACTATTAAAAAGCGAATGTGTCGGCATAATTGGTAAAGAGCAGTAAAATGCGGTAACGAAGAGACAAAATTAGGAAAGTAGGACCACAAAAAAGAGGGGTCCTCAATCCAAAGTGGTAAGTAATTGACTAGATATAAAAAAAAGCATGAATTATATTGCGTTATAGCGACTTTGATTCCATCATCCCTATTTATTATGTTCCTGCATGTGCACTTTCGTGCTCCTGCTCTACACATTTATAGCTTGGATAAGAGTACGACTATCTTTATAGTAGTCATGCATTCTCTTGTTTCAATTCATGCAAGACCTCTGTCGTCTGCCGACAAATATATTATCCTTAACTATCCTTGATGATATCCCAGATTATAGAATTAAACCGCCTGGTGATTAACATTCGTTTAGTACTATTAATAATCAATGAATGTGTTAACGTGTCTAAAGTGGAGTGTTAAATTCAACCACAGGTCTAGCAAAAAGAGCCCACAAATCCACAATATAAATCCAAGAGGGTTTCACCCTAAAATCAATTGGCGATAGAGAATAACCCCTTATCTTATAAAGTGATAATTCTTCCTCTTCCCTATCAATGTGGGAACCCTCACATAGTCACATGTGAGATTTTTCGGGTTTCTTCGCATGGAGAATGATGGCATTTCAAACTTGAATCATAAACATAACTATTGAATAAGGTTATTAATAAATTTGAACCTCAAATTTGTTGTCCACAAATCCCAACTTAATACTCCGTGTAAACTGTAAATAAGTCTTAACCGAGACAATAATAGATAACAGTAGTTTTATACAGGTCTCATCCCATGTTTTTTTTTCTTTTGGAAAAGGTAAACATTTTATGGTAAAAAGTGACCAGTTTTTGATACTTAGTGACCACTTTTAAAAAATAGATCATTTTTTAAACAAAAAAAGTAATCATTATTTGATTAAAAGTGGACACCAATCTAATGTGATCACTTTTCTACTGGTCGTATGTACTACCGTCGTAAAGTAGAGTTTGTGAAAATATTTAAGGAGTTTAACCTTACCATAAACTAATACAGGGTATCTTGAAGTGACATTTGTAGGACGTCGGTGATGTTGTTGTTTCATGGTAGCAGGATATGTAGACTAAATTATCCATTATAAAAAGACCATGTTGTAGCGTAGATCACAGATCTTGTGTCATTTTTCGGTCACGTGCTCCCGAATGTCTCATTGTATGTCTCTCACTCACCTTGTTAGTTGTTACATAACATTCCAAATTCTTGCTCAAACCTATGCTTTACCGTGTCAGGACGATGTTAGCGAGTCTTGGTTGTGATCGTAATAAACTTATCATTTTCAAACATAAATCGGGTGTGGTCGTAATAAGCTCGTAAATGGGAAATTATTGATTAAATGGGGTCGTATGGATAACTGGATAAGTCTTAATTAAATGGTAGACCCGTAATTTCCGTAGGGTTAGAAGTCTAAAATTCCTCCACCCCAGATAAAACAGTCGTCGATCCCAGAACATAACATCGCCGAGCAGTATCGATCCAGTGCAATTTATCAGTCGATAATACCCATAAAAATTCACAGACATAGAATGTTAAAATTAAGAGAAAAGAGTGGAAAGAAACATACCAAGGGTAGCAGACCTGAAAGTAGTCCAACCATCAATCACATTCCTATTTCCCTTAATATTAGTCTTCCCAATCCCATCTCCTAAAAACATTATATTCGTCTTCTTCTTATCAACTTCTACATTCTCAAAATACGCCCCTGCTTTTATATATATCACGTATCTGGTGTCGCTTTTATTCGGCGCTGCTGCCACCGCCTCCCCGATAGTGCTAAAGTTCCCTGAACCGTCTTTGGCTACCACTAGATCGAATTTAGTAGCATTCGCGGAACTTCCACTAACTTGTAATAGCCCGCGGTCCCTTCTCTTCATCCAACCGGGAAACCCGGAGTGGTCAACCCGGTTGGCCTCTGCCAGGTCATCATCGTCGCTGGGGTAAGGCGACGATGAATTGCAGTGGCGGGGGCCATGGACTTTTTTCAGCATTACTAGGCAGTTACTAACGTGGTGAGAAATTGTGTACAGACTAGGTTGAAAATGCTTACGTATAGTCCTGTTAGACCCAACACCGAACCCTTCAAGACACGTGTACTGGTTCGTCATGGCAGCACTTAAGAAAGTGGTCATGTCAGTGAAGCGACGAGCAAGTCCACACTTGCTCGACATTTCACTATAAACTGCCTTGAGCTCGTCGATAGTAGTGTCGAGGAGCTCAATGCAGTCCTTGAGCCCGTTTTTCTGTAGGGGACTGAGTGCGCTCCTGTTAGCGCACTCAATCCCTGATACATTACTCTCCGTGGCCTTCACCTCGTCCTCTGTCACATTCAGAGTGTGACAGACAACCTCTGCCATGGACTTCTTATGGAGGTTCGGGATTTTAGAGAGAGTTTGGACACAGAGTTGAGGGTAAAGGGTGCCATCACAGTGAGACGACGCGATTTCGACATTTTTATGGATGTGGAGATGAATGTGGGTGTTATGGGAGTGTTTGAAGGTGGGGATTAGGGTTAAGAAAGCTATTGTGAGGATTGATATAGGAAGAAGCACAAGCTTGGCTTTTGTTCTTGGTATGTTCATAGTGTTTTTGTATGGGATAATGTTATAATATGAAGTGTGTGACCTGCGGACACAGGACAGTGTATGTGTGTGTGAGTTGAGTTGGGTTGGGTTGGGAAGTGAGAAATATATAAAGAAGAAAAAAGGTGAATGAAAATTTGGGTGTAACAAGAAATGAATGAGGATTTATTGTGATTTATGATTTGCATATGCTGTCATATTTGTTGTTGGATGTCAGAACTCAGAAAAAACATATCCCTTCCAAGGTAATGTTTGGGGGTTACCTCAGGAATTCACTACAAAAGTTATCCTAGTATCCCAAGGCACGCCTCTCTAGCAAATTAGTAAATCGACTCGGGTTCGACTGACGTCACTTAGAGCATGTGTAATGGGAAGCTCTTTATAGAGTTTTTTAAATGGTCCCAAAAATGGAGAGCTCCTCATCTGTGTTTTTATACTACAATAAGAGCTTTTTAAGGAGAGAGATGCCAAAAATGGAGAGTAGCTCTCTTGGTGTTCTTGGGGAGAGCAAAGAAGAGCTAGCTCTCCATTTGAAGTGGGCCATAATCACCAATAATATATTGTCAAATGCAGGGCCGTTGAACAGGGTGTTTAACCGGTTCTAAGAACCGGGGCCCCAAAGTTTTGGGGGCCCAAAACTCAATATGGTTAGAGTACATTAACCTTTTGTTGTACTAAATTTGTATTACTATGCTTGGGTGTAGTGGTTTGAGCATCACTTTTCAATATGTTGTCCAAGGTTCGATTCCCCTTAGTAGCAAAATCTCAATAATTTTATATTTTTTTTATTTTTTTAAAAAAATATTATATGTTTACAAGCCCTATTAAGGGCCCCAAATTGGCACAAATTGACAATTTGAACCAGGCCTCCTAAAATCATTGGACGCCTCTGGTCAAATGAATACTTTGATAATTAATGAATGTTAATATATTTAGTTTTTGTATGATATAAACTAAAATATAACTTAAAATCACATAGTAGGACCCAATAAAATGAGGTGGAAAACATGTTGGAGAGCTCCTTATTGTGATGGACCTGATGGTAGAATTGAAGGTTCCTCTCCATTTTTCGAGACCATTTGAAGAGCTCCCCATCACACATGCTTTTAGGTTGCGTTATTTTCGGGTTATAATTATCGGGTCGCCGTTCAAAATCATGCCATATAAATGGACTTTCGAAATCGAAATTGTTTGTGAACGACGATATTAAGGGACGTTTTTTGCGCAAACCATGGTGCAAATAGCTCAAACAACCATCTGCAATAAGGGAAGTGAGGAGATGAGAATGGTGGTCGTATTTCATTATTTGGTGGTCGGAGTAAGGAGAACGGACATGAAGAAGGTAGCTCGTCAAATCTCGAAATATGCAAGTAACATGTCGCTGTCCGGGACACAAGTCCTAAATTTCAGAAGAAAAAAAATTAAAAATCGGAATTGATGACATGGGCCCATTTTCGGTAAATAGTTTGAAATCCGCGCTATTTTGTTAAATAGTTTGGTTTTCGACCCAATTTTAGCAAAAATTTCCACTATTTTCGGGTTAATAATCATCGGGTCACCTTTGACTCGAATAATTTTTGGATTGGGAGGGTTTGATCGGCTCCTTTTGGATTAGGATTTTGCCTTGCATAACTCATCAAGTCAACTTGAGTCGAGTTACTTTTGGTACAAGTTTACGAGGTTAAGTCCGGATAAGACTGTCATTTTTAAGTCTCGGGTCAGCCTTGCCGTGTCGGATCAACTTTGTCAGGTTTAACTGCTTCCCAGTCCACACTACAAAACGAGAATGATGATTGAATGTCAGCATATGGTAAGATACCAAATTACCACTCACTCATACTCCTTCCGCCTCAATGATATATTTACACTTGCTTTATTTGTCACTCACAAAATAAAATAAATGTAAACATATTAGTGGAACAAAGGAAATATATATTTACGTAACTACATCATTTTAAAGGTTCTTATATGGTAGATCAATGAATGTGAGCAGGTGGCATCATCTAATTTTTTAAAGGAGTACATATCACATTGGTAAATCTTCTAGCTTTAAAATTCCTAGAAGGGTAGTTCTTGGCGCACCGGTTAAGGTGTTGTGTAACCGAAAAGTCGCGGGTTTAAATCTTTAAAGTGGCCTCTTGCGAAATTAAATGGGAAGGAAAGACTTGCGCCTATTACACCCTTTTGTGGTGGAACCCCGGCTTACGGGAAGTCATCGCGCACGGAACTGTCCTTTTTAGTACATATCAAATACTTCGTAGGTATGAGCAATGAATGAGTCACCTTAAGACGTGCTAAGTATTATGAAGTGAATCCTAAGGGTGGATTTAGAGTTTGTTTGTAGATAATAAGTTTGTCATAAGCCAAAGAGGCTCCAGATCTCATGTCCAAAGGACACTGATAAGAGAAACAACCTGATATGGCCATACGCATGGCTCAAATGCTCAATGATATGGTGTATTTATTAAGGGCGTCGTGTTAACTATGGAAGTGTACATTGTACATTCAGAATATGAATGTACATTCAGAGCATTCTTAACTCTCCTTAACTATTCTTAATTATGCTTTGCTCTTCATTTTCCGTAATGTAATTATTTCCTTCCTTAATCTTAGGAGGACAGTTACATTACTATGTGTATATAAGTAATGGTTTTGTAATAGTTTTTTCTATCATCAATAATAAAAACATTTGAAGGCTCCTTCTATTTCCGCTGTTCACTGTTTATCATGGTATCATCGGAGCAGGCATAGATCCTGGCATCCGTCATCTTTTTTTAAGGTTTTTATTTCAATCTCACAATGACCAAAATCGGTAATCAAGCCGATGGACAGGCCTCTGTAACCAAAACAATTCCGTCTTCTTCCCCGTTATTTTTACACCCTTCCGAAAGCCCGAGTCTCAAACTTACCTCCATCATTTTTAATGGTGAGAATTACGATCTCTGGGCTGACGCGGTCAAGAACGGGCTTGAAGCAAAGAATAAATTGGGAATCGTTGATGGAACAGTGCCGAAACCCGAAGGAACAGAAGATGACGATTCTGAAATCGTGGCTTGGCGTCAATGCAACGCAATGATAAAAGCCTGGTTGCGCAGTGTCATAGACGAAAAATTGCACCCCAGTATTGCCTTTTCTGGGACCATTGTCGAAATCTGGAAGGAACTCAAGGAGCGGTACGCAGCCGGAAACGCAGCCCGTATTCATCAATTAAAGAGCGACCTTACAGCGTGCAGGCAAGGTAATCGTTCTGTTGTCGACTATTACACAAACCTAAAGTCTTTATGGGATGAACTTGCGACTTATAGTCGAATCCCGGCCTGCACCTGCGGTGCTGCCGCTGCCTTTCTTAAAGAGAAAGAAGAAGAAAAAATCCACCAGTTTATTATGGGGCTCAATAACACCTTGTATGATAATATCCGTTCAAATTTACTAATGGATGACGACCTCACTTCCCTTAACCGTGTATATGGAATTGTCTTACGAGAGGAGCGACACAAAGCGGTCGTTCGCATTCGGGATGAACCCGCTACTGAAGTCGCTATGAGTGCTAGAACAGACTCAAATCGTAGCACACCTCCTGCTGATTCCAAGGATTACGACCCACCGCGATGTACTCATTGCAACAAATGGTACCACACGGAGGCCAATTGTTGGGAAAAATTGGGAATTAGTGGCAGAGGTCGTGGCAGGGGACGGAGAGGCGGACGCGGCGGTCGCAATAATCGCAATTACAGTAGCCACACGCAGACAGCCAATGCTACGAGAACTACTGATGATGTTGTTCTTTCTAAACCGGACTTAACCGCAGATGAAATAGAGCAATTACGAACACTTCTCGGTGCAAAAGGTGAAAGTAGTGAGAAATTGCAAGGTAATCCTTCTATTAATTTACATGACTGGATGCTCGATAGTGGGTGTTCCCACCACATGACAGGTTGTCGCGAAGTACTTTCCGAATCATGGCGCGGTGCTCCTTCGACGGTCGGATTGCCTGATGGGTCAACAATTGTTGCCCATGAGCACGGCAAAGTCAGACTTACATCCAACTTTCATTTGAAGGATGTGTTATATGTTCCAAATTTGAAGTGCCATCTCATATCTATCCCACAACTCATTCGTGAAAACAATTGTTCCGTGGTTTTTAATTCTAATTTTTGTATAATGCAGGACCAATCTACGAAGACGGAGATTGGACGGGGTGAGTTGCGAGACGGAGTTTACTATGTGACACGAGTTGGGGCTGTTGTGGCACATGTTGGTGTTGCTGAAGCTCGGGTATGGCACCGAAGACTTGGCCATCCTTCAAATTCTGTTTTTTCATCTTTTAGCAATTTATTTTCGAAGCCCATGACTATTGATTCGGATTTTATTTGTGATCCTTGTTGCCGGTCTAAACAAACCCGTTTGAGTTTTAAGCCTAATAATAAGCGGCATGACACTTTGTTTCATTTAATCCACTGTGATATTTGGGGTCCATATCGTGTGAGTAGTCTATCTGGTGCAAATTATTTTTTAACCGTTGTTGACGATCATAGTCGAAGCGTTTGGGTTCATCTTATGAGAGATAAGAGTGAGGTGTATGTTTTACTAAAATATTTTTGCAAGATGGTACTCACTCAATTTGGCAAACAAATCAAAGTCATTCAAAGTGATAACGGCACGGAATTTCTATCCGGACCGTTAAAACAATTTTATAAAGAAAATGGCATGTTGTTTCAAACCAGTGTAGTTGACACCCCACAACAGAATGGTCGAGTGGAGAGGAAACATCGTCACATTTTAGAAAAGGCTCGAGCCCTTCGTTTTCAAGCCAACCTCCCTATCGAGTTTTGGGGGGAATGTGTTTTAACGGCAGTATACCTTATCAATAGAACTCCCACTAAAATATTAGGAGGCAAGACCCCATATGAGTTGTTACATGGACAAGCCCCGTCACTTGACAATTTACGAGTTCTAGGATGTCTTGCTTACGCCCACAATAAACAACGCCCTAAGGATAAATTTAATGAACGTGGGTCTCGCTGTATTTTTCTGGGATATCCAAACACACAAAAAGGGTGGTGCGTTTACGACTTGAAAACAAAACGTCAATTCGTCTCACGTGATGTCAAATTCTATGAACATGTTTTTCCTTTTGCCCTTGAGCCCAATCCTATACCAGCCCTCAGTGAGTCTGATGTCGATGTCGAAACAACGCCCTTCCTCGAAGATATACTATACCAGCCCAATACTATCCACCAGAACACCGAAACCGAGCCCGCAACGCAGTCTGACATAGAGGCTGAAACAGAGCAGCCCACTGCTCAACCAATGGAGGAAGTGTCAGGGGAGATACAGTCTGATATTGGAGGGGCTGATAGTGGTATGCGAGACAGTCACAATACATTGAGGAATGATGGAGTTGAGGGGGAGCATGGAGTTAATAATAGAACTGTAGAGGAGGAACCACGGTTAGGAAGAGGTGAAAGGCAAAAATTTACACCCGCGTGGAAAAACGACTATGTGTGCCAATCAACTCGTGTCATTCCGACTCACTCGTTCAAACCTCCGCCGTCCGTGAGAGGTACTCGTTATCCATTAATTAATTATGCCACAAATAGTTGTTTTTCATTGTCTCACAGAAAATTCATTGGAGCGGTTGATGCGATTCGGGAACCCAAACATTATCATGAGGCTGTCAAACATGCCGAATGGAGAGAGGCCATGGGAAAAGAAATCGCCGCGCTCGAACAGAATGGGACATGGAGGATTGTTGATCTCCCGGATGGCAAGAAACCCATAGGCTGTAAATGGGTTTACAAAACCAAACTCAAAGCGGATGGCACAATCGAAAGACATAAAGCTCGGTTGGTAGCTCAAGGTTTCACTCAAGTTGAGGGACTTGACTATCATGAAACGTTCGCACTCGTGGCAAAGATGACCAGTGTACGATTATTATTAGCAGTTGCAGTGGCCAAGCAATGGGATATCGCTCAATTAGACATCAACAACGCCTTCCTCCATGGCGATTTGGATGAAGAAGTGTACATGAGATTACCACAAGGCTTCCACGCTAGCACGAAAGGCAAGGTTTGTCGACTTATGAAATCTCTTTATGGATTAAAGCAAGCCTCGAGAAATTGGTTTGCCAAGTTGACGGATGCATTACGAGAATATGGCTTCACTCAATCACTTGCCGATTACTCTTTGTTTACAATGCACAAGTCGGGACATTTTCTCGGTCTATTGGTGTATGTTGATGACATGATCATCGTCAGCAATAATTCTGATGCAAGTGCCAATCTGAAGCATTTTCTCGATACAAAATTTGGAATAAAAGATCTTGGCCGTTTGAAGTTTTTCCTCGGGATCGAGGTCGCACATGGAGACACGGGTTTATTTCTTTGTCAACGGAAGTACGCTCTGGAAATTATTAAAGAGGCTAAATTAGAAGGTGCAAAACCGGTGCTTACACCCATCGTTCAGAACCATGAATTGCCTCTCTCATCCAGTGCTCTATTACACGACCCAGTTATGTATCGAAGATTGGTAGGTCGGTTGGTTTATCTCACAATCACGCGGCCCGATCTCTTATATGCTGTCCATACTTTATCCCAATTCGTCCAAGCCCCACGAAAAGAGCATTTGGAGGCAGCCCTACGAGTCGTTCGTTACCTCAAGGGTGATCCAGGAAAGGGGTTAGTCATGAGCAAAAATACAGTGATTGAACTCAACGGGTATTCCGACTCGGATTATGCTAGATGCCCTTTAACTAGACGCTCTCTCACTGGGTATTATGTTGCCTTGGGTTCGACTCCTATTTCATGGAAGGTTCGAAAGCAGCCTACCGTCGCAAAGTCCACTGCAGAGGCCGAATACCGAGCCATGGCAGCCGTCACAAGTGAACTGATTTGGCTCAAATCATTCCTGAGTTCACTCGGCATTGCGCATAACCATTCCATGCGAATTTGGTGTGACAACAAGTCCGCTTTACATATAGCAAAGAATCCCGTTTTTCACGACCGCACGAAACACATTGAAGTTGATTGTCATTTTATCCGACAACATTTAACGAGTAAGAATATTGCGGCCAGTCATGTTCAAAGCAAGGAGCAAATCGCGGATTTATTCACTAAAGCCCTTGGTACAGAAGCATTCGCCTATTTAAGTCGTAAGTTGGGCATTCGCTCACCTAATGCTCCAACTTAAGGGGGAGTATGGAAGTGTACATTGTACATTCAGAATATGAATGTACATTCAGAGCATTCTTAACTCTCCTTAACTATTCTTAATTATGCTTTGCTCTTCATTTTCCGTAATGTAATTATTTCCTTCCTTAATCTTAGGAGGACAGTTACATTACTATGTGTATATAAGTAATGGTTTTGTAATAGTTTTTTCTATCATCAATAATAAAAACATTTGAAGGCTCCTTCTATTTCCGCTGTTCACTGTTTATCATTAACTGTTAAGGTCCTCTATTATTGTGTTTACATGCCTGCTAGGCCAAATTGTGTTTCCCCGTCTAGCGGTTGAAAATTTCAAAAAATACCAGTTAAAAATTCTTTTGCTATAAGTTTTCTTTAAATTATTACACGGTTGATTTTAATGAGAGTTATCGCCCTCGTTAAGTTAATTTCTGACTCCGTCACCGGTGACATGTTTAATGAAGGACCATGATATTGTCATGACTCATGAAGGTCCAAAAATGAGTGAGTCAACTAAATGCCAAATCAAACCCCATATAGTAATTTGCCATATGCGGTATCAGGTATGCCATGCTAAGAAATCCAATCATGTACATGCGGGACTGTGGTTAATCACTAAACTGGGCCGGGTTGGAGTGGAGCCAAAATAAAAGCAATTTCGTGAATACACAGAATAAAGACGAACCGACACTTTGATGATTCAACAAAGGGGACTGATTGCTTCACCCATGTTCCATCATCAATTTTTGGTCCTCCTTCATAAGTGCCTCAATTACACTCTTTCCCAATTATTTCTTTTGGCTTTTCTCTTGTCATAACTAAATTATCTCAGTAATCTGAGATAATAAAGACTTGATTACAACCTGTGTTTTATGAGTCTTATTTATGGTGGATATATCCGTCAGTCACAAGCTGGAAATGGATACTTAACTTTTATAATAAAGCAAGTGGATATGTAACTAGAGGAAATGAAGGATTTCATGGATATTATCACTCACCTAATACATCATTTGCTTGAATGCATTTTATGCACGGATACATTAATAAAAGCAAATCGGAAATTAATAAGGATGTTTCATTTGTAAAGTACTTCATAGTCCGTACTAAAACTAAACGTTATGTATTTAATAAAGCAAAAAAAGACATAATAAAAAGAAGTTTTAAGAGAACTTAACTTAAAATGGTTTTAAGTGAGATCTATTATTTTCACACGTCACTCATAATCGATTTCAATAAAGTAAAAGAAAGAGTTATAAATATCTCTATTTAATGTACAATTTTAAGACTTCTTTTTTAATAAGTATGAGAAGACACATCCACAACTCACAACTGACAATAGTAAGGAATACAACGACGGAGCCAGGATTTTCCGTTAGGCAGATAAAAAAAATTCAGCATGGTGAAGTGATAATGATGTAAAGAAATCTTAAAACAAATAAAAAAATTTTTTAAAAAAACTAAAATTCGATATCCAATTAGACAATCTCTCCGAACAACCCTCCTAAATTAGCCTCTCCGAATAATTTGGGGTTATGGTCTTATGGAAATAGTGAAGGAGCATGTAGGCAGAGTTAATCAAAATGCCAGACTTCACGTGTGGGAACAAATGTCCAAAGTGCCTGACGAGTGACGACTGAGGCGTATCCATCTAGATCTATGTATTCAAAGACCAACGGTATCACAGATTCACTGTTACGACTACTTTACTTGGTGGCGGTCCTTCATCGTATATGTTTTAGGAGAAAGTGATCATTAATTATCAAGATTTTTAGTAGAGTGTTTTGTTGTGTTGTGATGAATAGTTGAATACAATCATTCATAAACTGAGAATGGATAAGATATCTTCTTATAATAAGACAAGTGAGGGGATAAGCGGAGTTAAATGGAACACCCCATAAATAGTGTCACTTGTATAGTGTGAGAATTATTCGTTTTCAACTTGTGATGGATAGTGAGATTAGTGACTACTTTTATGAGATTCTTGTGTTCTTTTTAAAGTGGTACATAGTTATTTACCAAAAAGTTGTCACGGTTAACCAAAAAGGGTTATTTTTTAAAAAAAAAAAAACCATGAAAAAGACCGATGTAAAAGAGAATTATTGTAATTATTTAACCAATAGTTCAAAGTTGACTCATACTCCGTGATAAAGTCAAATAAAGTCAGAATCAAACTTAAAAAGTGGTCACTATTAACCAGAAAAAAAAAATTCAACCTTGATTATTTGGAGAGATGGTAAGTTATGGGTGGAAAATAGAAAAATATATTGGGAGAGTGAGGTTAATCGAAGAGAATTGAGGATTGTTTGAAATAACACAGATTTTTCAATACAATATCACAGGTTAATGATGAAATAACACAAGAAAATAAAACTTATAATTTATTTTATTTTGTTTTTTCACAAGTCTAATTTTCCTTGTTATTTCATCGAATAACCTAGGTTATTATATTGCAGAACATGTGCTATTGTAAAGGAGTCCTCGATCCTAATAAAAAATAGTTTTAACAATTGTGCGGGTTTACAACTATAGTCAAACCTATTCAATTTTACTTTGTTTTATTTTTTTTCATCTGAAATTTTATTAATATAAATGTGGTTTGTTTGAAGCCGCACAAGTTATAATAAAACAAAGTAGAAACTAAAATTAGGTTAACCAGAAAACATATTGGACTACAACAAATACTCAACCAATTGATCCTAATACATCCATTTACGGAAATTGTAAAATAAATTTATATTTCTGAAAGCTTAAATGTGACTTTAGTTTTAAATTGTTAATAAAATTTAAAAAGATTTTACTACTTTATTATAGAACTTTATTTTCAAAAATAATTAAGTTTAAAACAGGATAAGTAATTTATAAAATTACCTAAAAAGTTAAGAGTATTAATTTTTTTTAGCAACAAATTTGAAATAGCATACCCGTGCAATTTGCACGGGTTCAAAACTAGGTATAGTTCTAATACACGACCCCGTATTTCAAATTCATTCATACACATATATTATGTGTAAATTTCATATTTCAAATTTCACAATGTGGGTGTTTACACGTGTTCAGATTACAAATTCTTGATCAATCAGCGTTTTACGCAATAAGTTTAATATATAGGTCCTAATTAATTAACAACCAACATGTGAAAACAATCATGTGCAATTTATAGGACACTATTAATACACGAGTGCTAATTAACATTCAATACATGTAAAACAATTACATGGGTTTATATTGTTTTATGTTGCCATTTTTGTAATTCACATAGAATAATGTCTTCCATTTTAATTTTCTTAATATCTTTCTAAGTCAGTGTTTATACACGGTCAGTTCTATGTAGCCATTTCAAGAGTCACAAGCAAAAATGGTCTAAAGATTCTTATTTGCGTTGATGAAAAGGCACGTCCAATTTTGAGAAATTATAGTACAATTGTAATTATGATCGTACACCATTATTGTTCAATGTGTTGTTTTTCTTTTTTTAAAAATTTTCTGTTTTTGTTTTATGCTATAATATATGACTAAAAGCAATTATTTTTTTGTTACCCTATTTTAAAAACCATCTCATAAATATTATGCCACACTAACTAGGTAAAATATGACCTTATTTAAAAAAATAATTTATATTAACAACATTTTTTACAATATTTTAAAGTGCAAGACTAGTACTCATTAAAACTAATCATGTCACAACTCACAATATACTTGCACTAATCATGTGAGACAAAATAACATCTACACTAAATGCAATGCATACAATATTGAAATCGAGTAGAATTAACCTACCTTTTAGCATATCAATAAGCAAGTCCGATTCCGACACGGATCTGTCTCGCAACATAGTCACTACACATCATACAATATAATACAACTCAAAACCCCTTATTAAGGTTCACTAATTACCCATATTAACTTCTCTAATCACCAATTAATCACTCACCACAAAATCTTCAAAATTAAGGGTTTACTCGAAAAGTAAGAACAAGGGTGGAAATCGACTTACCAGTTACCAAGATAGATCGGGCATAAGAGAAGGTTTTTTTATCATAAATCCAAGCTTGAATATATAGTTATGGAATGTGTTTGAGAGAGTTTTAGAGAGATGAGAGCAAAAGAGTTTAGAGAGAATAAGAATTGACATAACGAATGAGGTTTAGGGGAAAGAAAGTTTAAAACCCGTGTTCTATGAAATTCACTCGACCGAGTGGACATTTCACTCGACCGACTGGATCACAATCGGTCGAGTGAAATGTGCACTTGATCGAGTGTCACTCACTCGGTCGAGTAAATAGCTTACTCGACCGAGTATCTCCCACTCAATCATCCTAACTTTCATACTTGATCCATTGAAAGCCCACTTGTATATAGGTCCTTAGTTAATCTCGTAATTGATCAACTCTTGACTTCCTAGTATCTGTAGGCCCTCTCACGGTTCCCGAACTACTACGACGGATTCCACGAATACGAGGTATTACAAAGCGATTGCCCTCCACTATCCCTTAAAGTAGCAAAAGCTTTGACATGTCATTCTGCTCTCCAGTATTTGGATACGTTGTTATGGCTTTCTTCTCGCCCAAGAACAATCTATTTATCCTCGAAAGATCTGCAATCCGAACTATTAGTTCAGACTTCAGATAATACGAATTTCTTTTTCTTCATTTCTTTTGTGTATGACTCGGTGAGGGCTGTGGTGCCCTAATACGTCCAGACCGTGCAGGCCAGCTCGTTTTATTGGTGATTCGTATTCTCATTGCCCACTGTTGGGGGATCTTGTTGCATTTTCAGGTTCATTATGAAAACAGAACGAAAGAGGGTTCGTTGCAGCTGCGATTTAGCCCAACCAATCCACTGCCGGGGAAGATTTCGAGATTTGGCGTGAGATGGCGTGTTGATCAGATGAGAAAAATACTCGATCAAGCATTTAAGAAGACGAAGATCACTGTGTGTGGCTAACAAGTAACAACAGTGCCTTAGGACATTCCTGCCACATTAACCAAAGGCTCTGATAGAAGACGCCAATATTCCGAAACTGTATCAATGCTTATTAGTTATCTATTACGGAATAAATTTATCTTAATTTAACCAGTTTAGTTTACATTAAGCCTACTGACAGATAATCTCTTGTGTTTTCGAATAGCAGTTTACTCAATATGTTTACATGGCGAGAATGTAAAAGCTGGAGCGTACTGCACTACTGCATCTGAGTTTATCTGACTAGAATTTCAACTATGCAACTTACTGGCTTTTGCTTAACGACCGATGGAGTGGGAATGAGATATCATTTGTTTTTGCAAACGACTGATATCTGATCATCCAATCGCTAAGCTAAATCAGTGCGAGAACCCAGTTCTAATCCTTCAAGGAAGTTGATGAAAACTTCACAAACCCGGTGTTATTCATGACACCGAGACTGAGAGTTTCTGAAAGTTTGTTACATGCGCTTCTCCGAACTAAACAAAATAACAAATGGTCAACAAATTTCTTTCACAAACGATTGATAATCAGGATGGCCGTTGCCCGTTAGACTATCACGCTGTGACTCTGTAAGGCAAGTTAAGTTAGTTAACCATATACATTCCTCATTTACAAAAACTTTACTAGCTTTACCATAAAATAACTACCGGATTCTAAACCCGGAAACTGAGATGAAGAAATGTGAATCTTGACATGGACCTACTGTGATTGCAAAATTAACAGACCCTGTTAATAATAACCCCTCTCCTAAATTAATACAACAACTTTATAACCGAATAGAAATCCAACAATTACCAAGACAGACGTTGATTGGACCAGCTGAGGAGCTGACCAACAATACCAAATGACCAAGCGTTCGGCTCCTATTGCCTGCCAAGGATCATAGACTCAACATGACCATTCTAAGTACGTCGTTTGCAAGGCCTATTTGCAAGGACTAAGAGCATACGAGCATTTTGATCCAAGTAAGCCATTTGCAAGGCCTATTTGCAAGGATCAAGAGCATACGAGCATTTTGATGCAAGTACACTGTTTGCAAAGCCTATTTGCAAGGATTAAGAGCATACGAGCATTTTGAGCTAAGTACGCCATTTGCATGGCCTATTTGCAAGGATTAAGAACATATACGAGGATTTTGACCCAATTGAGAAGAAAGCCAGTAATTTGTGATGTAATTATGTATGATACCTGAATTAATCTCCTCTTCAACAATATGCCTTCAATTGATAAAGTACTAAAGGTTCCCTAACAAAACACTTGGTTGCAAATTTAGAAGACATGGAAAAATCCAACCACATTGATCCACAAGTCTTAGGACTACAAAAAGCATGCATTTCTGACTTAAAAAGGGTACCAACTTAGTTCTTGTAACCACGGCTGTTACGTCTACCACGGGCTTTCTCAAACTTGCGGCCTTTAGCTCGAACATATGGCTTGGTGTGGCTGTGGGGTACACCAGGAGCTGGGCCAAAGTGCTTCACTGCCTCTCTAGCGTTCTTCGGGCCTCTTAGTAATACCTGCATGGTCCCGATGCATGTCAGTTTCATTACATTTTACAATTCACAGAAGCAGCAGATTCCCAAAAACGCTCTTAACGACTACACATAAAGTACCGTTTCCAACCTATGATCTTAAGGGAAGTCAAATCTCATCACAGGATAGCATGATTTAAAATAAGAGGCACAACATAACTTTGACATTGCCAAATAATATTAATTATACTCTATTTGTTTAAAAAATATAGAAAACCAGCAGCACATACGGAAGATGAAGCAAGATTGAGTTACGGACTACCGGAAACTAATTACAAATCAAAAATATGTGACGGGAACATACTGTGGAGCTATAGTCTCAAACAAGAGATGTACAAACAATCCATAACAAAGTCGTTTTTAAAGACTCTAATCACAAAGAACTGTTGCCTTCATTTTCCAGTAACATTCTCATTTAACCCATTCACTATATTATATGCCAAATAACATTACACCTCATTCAGAAATATCTTCCTACTTCAATGAATAATTCTAGCAGTAGAGACACCAATACGTGTTTTTACAGGTTTTTTTACACCTGAAAGACAGGTACAAAGTACAATACAACAGAAACACAAATTATTATTATCTCTAATACAGCTGGAGCTTTTTTAATTACATGTTGAATATGTACAGTATTTAGCAAGCAAGGATCATAGTAAATGGTCAACCCCTGTGAAATCTAGAGCTACAATCTAACATAAAATATACTACCAAGGCATAACGTATAAACATTCAAAAGAATATTTCGACAATGCTTCAAACAACCAAACCACAAAAAAACAAGTACAAATACATGTAGAGACGTGAGCATCATTCAGCATAATGATGCTGTTAAGATAAGCATGCATACCGTGTTTTGGCCAAGAGGAGCTCTAAGAGCCAACTGGTCAAAAGTGAGGCATTCACCACCAGCCTTCTCAATGCGAGCACGAGCAGTTTCAGTGAACCTCAAAGCACAGACTTTGAGTGATGGAACTTCATACACTCTGACATCATCGGTCACTGCGGCAACCACTACGGCAATCTTACCATCCTAATATTGAATCAGCATACACCCAATCATGGTAAGTTTTTAAACTAAACTACTAAATTGAACTCAATTCGTAATCCAAAACAAAGTTAATTATCAGGAGAATAGTTGTACCTTGCCATCCATGTACCTAACAAGTCGGGAGAGCGAGAGTGGGGCCTTGTTAATCTTGCTCATAAAGAGCCTTTTCAGAATAACAGCATTGAAGCTGCTACCAGTTCTTCTAACAAGGAACCGATACAACTGAAAAATATACACACAAAATTCACCAATCATTCCCAAATCATAAACTAAAGCGACAAGAAAAATGAAGTTACAAAGTCAATCACTTAACAACCCATCATTGATCTACCACCAGGAAGTCTCCTGATAGACGTCTTACGTTAAGATAATGTGCAAACAACCCATTACAGGAGATGTCTTACGTAAACTTACTAATGGGAAATAATGATCTACCACATTTAACGGGTGAAAATGAAAACATTACACAGGATACAAAATTGGGTCAATAAGTTTACACTATCTTCAGAAAATTCACCATAATTTTCAAGATTATAACAAAAATGAAAAATGATTCCATAACAACCATTAAACCCCATATCGAAACATCATAGATCACGTTAAACTTATCGTAAGACCGTCTCTTAAGAATTAGTGATCTACTGACCCACCACATTGAAAAGGTAGGATCAAAACATTACACAGAATACGAAAATGGATCGATAAGTTCATCCATTTCATCAGCCAATTCAGCACTATTTTCAAAATCAGAACACAAATTACACTTAATTAGAAATTATACTAACCAAAACCCATGTCAAAACATAATCAATAAACAACATCAAAACATCAAAACCATAACATAACACAAAATACAAAAAGGTATCTAAGATTGATTGGCGAATACCTTGACAAGGAGCTTAAGATAGATATCATTAGATTTGGGCGCAGTGCGCTTGGTCTTCTTGCTCTTACCTCCTGCCTTCAAATCAATACCCTAAAACACAACACCACAAATTGACAAAAATTAGAGGGCAAAAAGGGGAAATAAATGGTAGAAGAATTAGTGTTAGTGAGAGAAGAAAGAGAGAGTATACCATGGTTGAGTGGAGATGGTGATCTGCAACGGCTTATGAAAAATGAAAGGAGTCGAGGAAATTAGGGTTTTGCTGGGGATTATGATTTTATATTGGCTGTTGATTCAACCTAACGAATTATCGGGTCAAATGTGTAATTTTTTGGGTCTTGGGCTTGAGTAGTCAAGTTGCTTCAGTGCTGGTTGTGTTTATTCGACTTTGGAACCAAACCCGTACCATGAACAGTGGTACCCGGGCCGGTTCAAGGTCGATTTTTCCCTAGCTTTCCCCGACTAAGCGTATCCAAAACCTTAGAAAGGAATAAAAAAACAAAACTACTTTTTCACATACGGATTTTATTCCGTCATATATATTTTTTTTCATAAAATTTTCATACGATGTCTTTTTTCTCAACTAAACCCTTTTTTTCCTACACTTAAACAAAACAACTCTTATACATTCATTTTTACCCTAAAATTGAATTTAATTACTCTAAAAAACCTATTACAGTTCTCCAATTGTTGTAGGAATGTTGTTTTATTAACGATTATTAATACATTTTATTGAAATTATTAAGTATATATTTTATTGAAATTATATATAGAGTCAGTGTTAATTACGGTTTGTGAGTGGTGGATGACACGGTGCACGACGGTTAGCTGTGGTGGTCGGCATCTGGGTTGTTGGTATCGAGTTTCTGAGGTAGTCGGCATCCATCGGATTTTTGGCTTGTCGCGTCAGTCGGATGTTTCGACTCCTATTGTTATTGTTGCGTGTTATTATTGTTCATTGTTAATTTTCTCTCCTTTTTTTTCCTTTTTTTTTCTTTTTTTATAACTACGATTTTTTTTGGACTTGTTTAGTTTTTGGTTTTTTAGTTTTTATTTCTTTTTTTTAATTCTTGTTTCTTTTATTTAATTTTTTGTTTCTTTTTTTTAGTTTTTATTTCTCTTTAGTTTTTGTTTTTTTTTTAAAGTTTTTTTATGTTATTCTTTTAATGCTTTTGATTTTATTTATTAATTAATTATTAATTGGTTCGGTGAACGGAGTAGGTGGTTGTCCCTTTGTGTTCAAAGAGATGAAGGGAGAGAGAGAGAAAAAAAATTGAGAAAATGGTAAAAGAATGACAAGGGTAATGTGGTAAAAATTGTATGTGAAAGAGTAAAATCCGTAAGTGAAAAAACATGTCCCTAAAAATAGGGTTAGCTCGTCGAATCAAAACCTTCCTAGTTTCCACAGTTCGTTTCAAGGTCAATCTAAGTCAAATTTGGCTTGAATCCGTTCTCCCCAGTCGATAATCGACTCAGGGCCAATGGACCCAAGTCATGCTTAAATACTACATGTGGTCACCTATAGTTATAGTTGTAAAGTCATACACTACAAATAACATTAGGTAGTGTTTGGAAACGGGGATTTCATTTTAAAACCCCACTTTCAAATTAGAAAAGTGAAATTAGGAATTGCAAATCTAAATTCTTTGTTTGGGAAGCAAAAGATTTGAAATTCTGGATTTTGAAATGCGAATTCAGTGTTTAGGAAGATATAGGATTTGTAAATCCAAATTTGTAAAGGTTCAATCCATATTTCAATGTTACAAAAAGTTTCAACATAAAATAAAATTCAGTGAACATAAATTTACTATTAAAGAATAAAAATAAAAATAAAATCATAAATCTAGAAATTAAGTAGATTTTATTAATTAAAATGGAGTAGTAAAAGTCCATCATCATAAGGCTTGCTCTAAATTTTGATTCCAATCACCATCACAGTTAAATAAAATAGCATCAACTTTTAGCCTTCCGCAGTTTAGGTCAAGGATTACTCCATCCTTGAATGAATCGACAACTCTATTTTCTAATTTCCCCGCCTTAACCAACAAATTAAAAATACAGTGTTCTTCCAAATATATTGCGTTTGAACTTCCAACTGAATTCTTCACCTTTGGTAAGAGAATGCTCACCAAGATCAGTATTTCATGCTTTGCAATGTACAATCAATTGCTTTGATCCGTCGTCTATGTCATTTATCACATGTATGCAGTGGTTAAAGAGAAAAAAATTGATCAACGTTACTATGATTATTAGCAACTATGGAGGATGTCAGGATGCAAAGCTTGAAACGATTATCACTGCACAAAACGACAACATAACTTTACAATTTAAGTAGTGAAAATCGACGGGATGCAAGAAGAAGTTACCTATTGAAAATTGATGCTAGAGGATTGAAGTTATGCTGATTTTCTAAAATATAGGGTTTGGGTGGTATTTGTCGAGAGAAATTGATTAATAGATGGGGAAGGGGGTTAGAGAGAGTTGTTTTGATTTCAAAATGACATGGGTTGGGATGGTATTTGGATTACACATGTGGGATGTTTTTCTAATCCTCAAACATTTGGCTCAAATCCAAATTCTAAATTTTTAGATTTTTCAAACAACAAGTCCAAATTTGTAAATGAAAAGTCCCTTGCCAAACAGACCATAATATTATGCCATTTATGAAACTATTAATTGCAATGATAATCAAGTATTGGAACATAAAATAGTTTTGAACAAGTTATTTTTGCAAATATTAGCATTTGACTTTGCGTTAAATCATTAATGTAGTTCGTTAGACTTAACAATCGTTTGGTTACCCATTGTATTACACATGAGCTTTAATTTATGTGACTTGCAACATGAGTAACTTGTTTTTTTTTTCTTTTTTTTTTATAGGTAAGGAAACTAGGTTGATCCTCTTAGATAGGACCAACCTATCTCATCTTTTCGAATGAGTAAGGTAAGTTGAAGCCACCGGCTTTCAACCCACCTCGAAAGAGTTGGACATGAATGTCCAACGGAAGCCATGAAGTCAGCAACCTTGTTGGCTTCACGGAAACAATGCTTAATTATCACTTCATCGAAAAGAATAAAGATGAAGATCAAGTTTCACATCCTTGACAATACTAGAGATTTCCCACGGGATTTGCCAAGTGCTGCAGAGGGAGTTGATAACACATAAATTATCACCCTCCACAATTAACTTAGAGATTCATAAGTGTTTAGCGGCTAAAATACCTTCTTTTAAGGCGAGTGCTTCTGCGACAATAATACTATTAGATCCGCACTTTTTTGCACCTAGAAACACGACTTCACCATTATGATCTCTTATACAATATCCTAAAAAGCAGCTTTATTGCCATCTATTCTCGATCCGTCAAAATTTAGCTTTAGAAAACCATTTTTAGGTTTCTCCCACCAAATTTCCTTCTTACTAGAAGTGTTTCTAACACACTTTACTTTCTCAGGATTATTGAGATCTTTATGTCTAGTTTCGTTTCAGACCTTAATTCTATTATTACATAACGTAATAAGTTTGTTTATATTGAAATTAACATTATTAAAGATAATATCATTTCTAACAAACCATGCATTCCACCAAATAAAAATGATCTTAACGGAATCATTTTGTGGAATTAAGTCTTTTAGATAATTAAGCTTCATTAGAAAACTTTGACTTGCAATATTATCATATACTTTGACAAAAAGTTTTTGTAGCTAGTAATGTTTATTTTTTGGATAATGGACCTAATCAAAGGACATTCGTAAAAGAAATGATCTTTATTTTCACTAGGATAGTTACACAAAATGCAATGAGGTGGGACATTAATATGACTTTTGAGAAGTCTATCTTTCGTTGGAAGGCCGTCAATACATGCTTTCCAAAGAAAAAATTTCAATTTTGGTGGAATATTCAATTTCCAAACCCTTTGAAAGTTACATTTGTCATGTGTGATCGAACAAACCTTGCGCTAACCAAATTGTTGTTTTTGTAGAACAAATTTCATCCACGGACAACTCCCATATGAGGGCATCTGGAATATCATTATGTGGCAGTGGAATGTTAGTAATCCGATTCACAATATCGTTATTTACCAAATTGGCTAATTTACAAACATCTCATTGTTTGTCAGAGGTTATGAAATCTTTAACCAAAAGATTAAGATCGCGGCTATTATCATCATCACTCGTAATGCTGGTAAGTGGGTGCGAGAAAACCCAATTATCAGACCAAAACTTAATATTGCTACCATTACCTACCTGCCATCTCAATCCTTTTCTAAAGAGAGTCCGAAGACTCATAAGCTTACGCCATTGCCAAGAAGAGACTGAGTTAGACTTATGATCAAATAGTGAACAATTTCTCAAGTATTTTTTAGTTATCAGTTTAACCCATATACTCTCCTTATCCATAAGGATTTTCCATAGAACTTTCATTTAAAGGGCTTGTTATTCCTAATCCACCAATCAATTTCGGTAAACAAACTTTATGCCAACCAATCAAACTAAGGGAGCGTTGTGAAGGATTCTTATTCCAAAGATCGAAAGTCTCTGTTAATCTTATCTAATCTCTTATGGATTGATGAGGGAAGAAGAAAGCTTTGCATTTGAAAAGTTCCCTTTGAGGCTAAATTAGCATTGATCAGAACTAGTCTACCAGCTTGTGATAAAGAATTTGCTTTCCATTTCGATAACTCGGTGCAAGAAGATTGAATAATACTTTCGAAAGTATTTTTAGTTACTCTGCTATCTATTATAGACATCCTAAATACTTTCCCAAATGAGCTTCCTCGTTCATACGGAGAATACCTCTAAAGGATTCCCGTTGAGATCGCTCAATATTTCTATTGCATTGAAAAATGGATTTGTCAAAATTAACAAACTGTCCTGGAATTGTGCAAAATTTATCTAAAATAGACTTAATGGTTTTACAACTTTGGTTAGAGGCTTTAGCGAAAATGATCGTATCATCCGCAAAAGTAAGAAAAGGGATTTTCTCAATCTCAGATCCAATTCTAATGCCAATATCACTAGAACTAAGATCACTATTCTTTTGTAGAGATCTTGCTAAAATCTCCGCATACATAATAAATATATACGGGGAGAGTGGGTCTCTCTGTCTAATACCTCGAGTGGGTCTAAAAACGTCTCCCGGTCTTCCATTTACTAGCACTGAGAACGAGACAGTTTATATACATTCCATAATCCAAGAAGTCCATTTGATACTGAACCCCATTTGCTTAAATGTTTCCTCAATAAAACTCCATTCTAGTCGGCCGTATGCTTTTTCCATATCAAGTTTAATTGCAATCTAATCCCCTTTACATTTTTTACGTTTAAACGAGTTAAAAATCTCATGGGCAAGAAGAATATTATCTTGAATAAAGCGATTAGGCTTAAAGGCCCCTTGAAACGGGTGGATTATCTTATGCAAGACACTCCGAAGACGAGTAGCTAAGATTTTCGAAATAATTTTATAGATAGCTAGTACATGCATGGTGCACAAATTGCATATTTGGATAAACATGAGTAACTTGTTTGGTTACTCCAATTCATTCACAAAAATTGAAACTTTCCAAACTTTAATTCCTACATAATGGAGGACGTTGTTTACATAAATCCTCTTATGTTTGCGGAATATCTACATTAATTACAATGTCTACATGCAACCAAACAATATTTTCTATTTCATATGAATTCTAAAATCATGTGTTATGACACGTCCTATGCATTGTATGTTTTGGTATTTAACCAAGCGACTCTTTAGATTAACAAGTTATGTTTTCATGTTTTATAAATTAAGGCTTTGCTTTTGCTTTTTTTTTTAATAGGGTCGTTTAATACAAGGTGATTGCACTCACAATTCGTTTTAGATCGAGTAAGGTGACTGGGGTTTATGTTAGGTTGGTAAATCGTAATTGCATTCTCCCCTTAAGTAAGATTATTTTGACTGCTTCGAATTTATGCGCAGTTTTGTCAAAGTTTAAGCTCATAATCTCATATGCACTATCTTTCCAATTGATAGCATCAATCATACCGACAAGAAAACTTGAACTTTTACCTTTCAAATTTTCATAATGTTAAAATGTAATGGTTAAATGTATTTGACAAGGAATAGCCCTAATATATATGACTTTTGAGAAGTAAATTGAGATGCTCACAACTCACAAAAAAGTTAGAGTAAGCTTGAAAGACTTATGTTGGATTGGGAGTAAGTGCGGAGGTCGGCGAGTTTTTCACATGTGACTACTTCAATCCCTCAAAGACCAAGGTGGTATGATTAGGTAGTACTTCGTACATGTCTATTACGAAATATTTTTTAATCCATTCAAGTAACTAGATAATATCAGTTTACAAGGTGACAATAAAGCTGAGATATTTCATATCGATTCAATTTTAGGTTTACCGTTTACCTTTGTTGAGCTAAGATACTAAATAATTTTTGATAGTCTTATAAACTCAAACGTGAGTTATTTATATTTAATGCTATGCTTTTTGAGCATTTACGTATGAAAAAGTATCGAAACGCTGTATAATTAAATTATGGTAGCCCATTGTCGTTGCGTTTGTACTGATATTTATTAGATTTATACCCGAGCGTGTGTCGATAATTTCTAATTTAAATTGGCTTTTGTACGCTTCACTATTGCATATGCGAATATAAAAAATTATGATTCAAATCCTTGACAACATCTAGCTTGTTTTTTGTCAATCCTATTCACTTTAAATAATGTTTCCTTATTTTTGTTTCTTTCGCAATACTCATCAAATTTGATGAAAAACAATCTAAATTCATCAAAAATACATTTACAGTTAATTTTCTTCCCAATCAAATATAACCTTCAGTTAAAAGATCAAGTACAATATAAAGTAGCTTTAAAACATCTCGTGTATTATCAACATTTTTGGTCAAAGGACAATTACCAGGTTTTTTAGCTGTGCAGACCGCTTTACAACTATACATCAAACCTATACCATAATTCACCCAAGCCTTAGCCTCTTGAAAGTTAGCTTCAGCCGTAATCATCGGGTTGACCCGGTTCAAAAGTTGGTCTTTCAATTCTGTAAATGCATCCAAACATACTGTAAGGACTTGTTGAACATATGGATCTGGCATATACGGGATTAGATCTGAATTTATACGTTGAATGGCATTCGTGGCATTGTTCTCCGCAAAATCTCTTGTGTAATATGCTAGAAATCTTGTATCCGCATTTTGGACGGATCCTGTGTTAAATAATGCAATGCAATTCTCATATTGTTTGTCACCACTTCGTCGACATATTTCCTTAACGAGTTTTGGTGGTTTTTTCGCGTCATGTGACATTGACGGGTGTATCAACAAGGATACGAGTAACAAGAATATGGGTCGATGGAATCGACCCGAGTAATTCATGTTCCTTATTAGATGAAATTCTTAGATTAATGCCACAAAGGAAAAAAGGGCTACCTCTTTATCTTTATGGTTATCTTTTTTTTCTTTTTTTTCAAAGTCATTTGAAGAAATGTCATGCTCTTTTCTCTTTGTTGTCCATGTTGTTGGAAGTTTACTATAAATAGATATGGTTATATAACTAAGTTGGTGTATAAATCTCTATTATTACACAATGACAAATTCAATTTGGGAACTGTTCTATTATAGGAAAACATATTATATAGTTATTATCCCTATCACACAATATGACGCAGCGTAAATCAATATATATATAACTAGTGTAACACCCGTGAAAAATCACGGGGTTGCGTACAATTACTTTTAAAGACGACATATATAAATTTTAGTTATTATGAAGTAGCATTCTATTTATTCGGACAATTGTACTTTTTAAAAATAAAATTGAAATAATATAATATCATTGTATATATATTAAAAAATATATACGGAAATTATAACATTCAAGTTTGAGAACTTTAAGCTATGTAAGTACACATAATGTTTATAATAGTAATCATTGTAAAATATGTTTAAAATGAAACAATTAAGACATACAATTAAGTAGTTTAAAATGGAAATTATAAAATACAAAATTTACGTAATTTAAGATATTTAAGCCTTTTGTGAGGGCTTAGCTTGTACGTGTTCTTATCATCATAAGATGAGAGTGTTTGCATATTCGCAAGACTAAGTAAATTCCACGAAGTATTATTAAGTGAATCATGGTGCATGTCCACTCTACGTACAACTTAATTGTATAGATTGCAAAAAGTTTTTTCTATAATGTACACTTGTGTTAATTTGCATTCTACGATATTAGATGTTTCTTCAAAACTGAGGATATATAATAAAATTGGAAAAAAACAATGGAGTACACCATATAAAATTCCTTAAAAAAACAACAAAATACACTTAACACCTTATTCTATTACAAAAATATTTTCGGATTAAGAAATCCAAGTTTTTACAGCCTTATTGCAATAACTTTAAAAGAGTTTTCAAAGTTGAATAGAGTCCATGTCGTATGCTCTAAGAATTCAGCAAAAGAAAAAAAATGAACGTATGGAGTAAGATGTTGCAGGACTATGTTAATTTAATTCTGCAAAGGAAACATATATAATTGTAATTTGTTGTTTGGCAGTAAAAAACGGCATATGAATATATGAGTAATTAAATATTTGTAAAGATACGGAACAATGTGAGTTATTGAACACTTATGTTTTTTATTAGAATTATTTGGAGATTTCTCTATGAATTAAACCACCATGTAATAAGCTCAACTTAATTATGTGTACCTGAAATTTTGAATCAAATTACACTATTAGTATTAGCTAAGAAACAATATGATATACCATAATGAACACATATTATTAGCATAATAACAATTACAGAGTAATATGCACATCAATATTATAAATAAAGAGTTCATCTAGAATGCCAAAAAAGGGGAAAAAAAGTTAAGAGAGAAATACGATAATACTCGGTAGAATTTCATCCCTTTTATATATGAGTTAAGAGAGAAATATGTGTTTGATGTGACCCAGGACTTTTATTTGATAATAATCTTTTCCTATTATATTATTCAACCAATCATATCGCTCGAAAAATTCCTCTTTTAAATATATATTAGTGTAACACCCGTGAAAAATCACGGGGTTGTGTACACTTATTTTTAAAGACGACGTCGGTATATATTTATTTCAATATATAGCAATTCTGTTTATTCGAACGAATTATTTTTTAACGGGATGTTTGAATATAAGATATATTCGGTGAAAAGGTGAATTTCCTGGTGCACTAATTTTCGAATAGCTATTAGTAATGATGATAATATTTGGATTACTTATGATAACATTAATGAATAAGGTATATAAGAAAAAACAATAGACGACTAAAAAAAGATTAAATAACTAATAATGAGTAGTTTGGAAAGTTATTGTCTTTTGATGAATTACTTACGGAACATAATTTGACGGACAAATACGATGAACAAAATAACTAATCAGGTACAAATATAAATTAAATGGGTGTATTAAAATTCGATATCCCAACACGAAAATTACAGTTTCTCGAAAACCTCCTTGTAAACAACATTTGTTGTTGTATTAGTCATCCCTCCTTCTTCATCAAGAAGTAGCACTTTTAGACCTTTCTTACTCGTGACCCTAGATATAGCAACGTACAATTGACCATGGGTAAAGACTGGTCTTGGAAGATAAAGTCCAACACGGGATAGAGATTGACCTTGACTTTTGTTGATAGTCATAGCGAAACAAACTGCTAAAGGAAACTGTCTTCTTTCAAACTTAATTGAGAACCTGGTTTGATCGGAAGGAGTCAAGGTGATGCGGGGAATATAGACATTGCTTCCGATATGACTGCTAGAAATAACTGTTGCACTAATAACGCGATTTCCTAGTTGCTTTACCTCCATTCGGGTGCCATTGCACAAACCATTTGCTTGGTCAATGTTTTTTAAAAGCATCACTATAGCTCCAACTTTTAGTCTTAAGCTGTGATTAGGTAAACCGGAACATCTGATTGAGTTAAGAAACTCTGTAGAGTAAAGTTCTCTGACCCCGCAATTAGTCTCTTCCTTGCTTATTTCATCAGAGCTTAAGTAAATTTTTTCTTCCTTTTGAATTTGATCCAAGACATAGTCGTTTACCTCCTCGACCACATCGTGAGTAGGTGCTAGTACAGCTCTTTCAGTGAAATACAGAGGGTCACCTAAGTGATCTTTTAAAGATGGATAAGTGCTATCTACAATAGTAGATATTGGATCTACACCAGGCTGAATAAGTATATCTTCTGGTAACTCGATGCTAGCTACTCCATCATTTGACCCACCTGCTAAGCCATCCCCAACTTCGAGAATCCACTTTGAAAATTCTCGGATTTCATCAACATTTGACTGTGCACTTCCTACCTGAAGTCTCATATTTTTCGTGAGCTTCAAAACCTGAAATTTAATATATATCTGAAACGGTCAGAAATGTACAACTATTTAAAAGTAAGTATTACATATGAAATTTAGATAATTCTCGGGAGAATTTTTAAAAATAGGCTCTAACCTTGCAATATCTCCATAAAGGTGAGGAACAAATAGCAGCACCTACAATATCTTGCCTGCTTCCTTTAGGTATAACAGGCAAGACTTGTCGAAAATCACCGCCAAACACCACAACCTTCCCACCGAATGGTTTTTCAGGGTCTCCTTCCGGTGAAGTTCTCATAATATCTCTCATGCTTCTATCAAGAGTTTCAAAACAATAATGATTGACCATAGGTGCCTCGTCCCATATGATCAGTTTTGCTCATGTTAACAGACCAGCCAAATCGGTTCCTGGTCGTATTCCATGACAGGTGGAATTTTCATCGATATTGATAGGTATGCTTAGTCGTGCGTGGGCTGTCCGCCCTCCTGGAAGAAGGATAGCTGCAATGCCACTTGAAGCAACCGCTATAACGATGACACCTTTGGACCTTAGTCCAGCACATAAGGTTTTCCATAGGAAGGTCTTACCGGTTCCACCATACCCATACACGAAGTAAACACCTCCTTGACCACAATTCACCGAGCTCATGATTTTTCTGTAAATTGATTTCTGTTCGTCGGTCATTGAAGAAGTGAAGACTTCATGTTGCCTATTCAAATCATCCCTATCGTAAGATAACTCATCTGCCAAGAGCCTATTCGAGCACGTAGCAAGAATGTCAACGTCTGGATATGGCATGTTGTCGAACTTACGCAATGAACTGCCATTTCTTTGCAACCATGATTCAATCTCGGATAGTGCGTACTGTTGCAGTTGCTCTTCTGTGAGTTGGAGATCTGTGTACACGAAAAGTGAAAAAATCTCAATATATAAATGAGAATGTTGTTACGATGAGTTAAATAAAAGTGTTTATAAAAAAAAATTGATAAATTACCTGGGTTACGGAGTTTATTTCGTCTTCTGTGTAAGATATCATCTGACAATAACTTCCACGTCTCCTCCCACACCAACTCAGGCTTCACTAAGCTATTTGTGGGCAAAAGAGTTGCGAAAAGGTTCCTAAGATAAAACCCAGTCCCCCAGAAACTTGCTTCTTTAATGGCACTTGAATATATGGAGTTGGTTGAAAAGGTTGCGAAAAATCAATCACTGCAACATAAAATCGTGTAGACTAAAAAAATATGTATATGAGGAAAATAATTAAGCTAATTAAATAAACTAAAGCCACCTACCAGATTGATGTTGATACAAAGGTGCTTTACCCTTATTTTGTTGACATGATGTTTGCCTTCGAATCTCATAAGGTGTTTGAAATACTTGCGTAAAATAGAACAATAAAACATCAATTAAGGTGTAGACAAATATAAGTAAGAATGTGACATGATTAAGCCTTTTACAATCTGTTTTTTTCACGTGTATACATCATTTTTTTATCATACCAAAAAATTAATTTGAGAGACATATCATTCTGAGATGGATACAATGTTGCTTTACCATTAGTAGGTGGAGATGATGCTGGCAGTTGAATGTCTGGACATGGTTGTAAAGGTTGCGAAAAGTCAATCACTGCAACATAAACTCGTGCAGAGTAAAACAGTATGTATGCGAGGAAAATACTTTACTGTGTTTATTTATTTTGTAAGAGGATAAGTAATTGCGATTTTTTTGCTGAACACATCAATTATTTTGCAAATGTTAATTTTCAAAGTTAAAAGACTAAACGAATATTTTAAATTAGGCGTACTCATAGTATGACCGATAATAATAGAATACATATTAAAATAATATTTGATGGTATTTTCATTAAAAGGTGTTTCAATGTATTAATAAGAAGTGTTTTAATTTTTGAAAGTGTTTTTAGTAAAGGGTTGATCACAAACTGAGCAAAAGATTATACGTCTCTCAACAAACAGACTCTCAGTTAGAGATGGCAACGGGCCGGATCTGGATAGGGTCCACTAAGATCCAGATCCAGATCCGTTTCTGACAATAGGATCCAGATCCGACGGGTCCAAAAAGGTAAGATCCAGATCCGGACCCTGCGGATCTGGGTAGGATCCGGGTTATTCACGGGTCCCATGTGAAAAACCCCACAATGTCCCTTGCTTCTAATATTTTAATTTAAAATTAAAATAGACTTATAACAAATACATTTCATAGTGTGGATGGAAGCCTCGAAGGTAGTTTATATGGGGTGAAGGACGCTACAATAACAACACCGCTAAAGACGAGTAGCAAAAGTCTTTAAGAATGGTTTATTACTGTATTTAGCTATGTAACTAGCTGATTAACCTTATCCTTCCTCTAATTTGGTTTCTTGATTGATGCGTAAATTGAACACTTTTTTTAAGAGTAATCAAGTATATATTATCAATCAAGGCTTTATTCCATCTTGGCAACACTATTCGTATGCCATCGATTGCGTGTATCACAATACCAACTGTTTCAGAGGAGAACAAGGAACTAAATGGGGTTAATTTTAATTGCTTTTCTGGGATTTTGCCAAATAATTTATTGAAAATATTGGGATTTTCTTCAAGTTTTTTTAGACAGCAAAGAAAAGACTTGAATTGGCTAGCAGCCACGCACAACCAATTTGAGAGGTAGTGAATTGAGTTTGAGGAATTGAGTCCCAATAGAACAGGGGAAATGCGGAATTCCAAGTTTTTTTTTTTTTTATTTAATATTGAAAACGGGTCTTCGGGTCGGATTCGGGTCTTGCCAACAAGATCCAGATCCAGATCCGTTTTTAAACTTGCGGATCCAGATCCGGTCCAGATCCGACGGGTCCAAATTATAAGGATCCAGATCCGGTCCAATAGGGTCGGGTCTTACGGATCTGGACCGGATCCAGGATCCGTTGCCATCCCTACTCTCAGTAGACAATTTTGAGTAAAAATGGTAATGATATTATGTAAAAATGTTGTAAATTATGATTAAGTTTACCTATAAATTAGTTAAATAAATATTATAATAAACACTGTATTAATACAACGAAAACCCGACTTTACTAAGAGTGGATAACGAAATGTTACGATTTCAAAAAAAAAAAAATTAAGAAAAAACTCAAAATATAAACCTATTCTAATGGGCTCCGTTGTAGCCCCCTGTTGTTTCTCATTTTGGTCATCTGGTAATGGCCTCATTGAAGAGGTATCATTCATATCAAAAAATTTGATCTTAGTCACTTCCTTTTTTAGTTGAATTTGATCTTCACACGTTTTTTTATGGCATAGAATTCTTAATTTAGTTATTGCCTCTGGTCAAAATATGCTTGATATTTTTCTGTTTTTTATCTTCACACGTTTTTTATGGCATAGATATTTTATATGGTGTATCTCACGTTTTTTATGGTGTATCTCACGTTTCTTAATTTAGTTATAGAATAGAATCTTTTTTTAATTATTATTTTATTAACTTTATTAATTTAATAATATTGGTCTATATTCCTATTTTTTTCGAGATTATAAATTATAAATTACGTTTAATATAAAAATTTTGTATTGAAATTATAAGTGCTGAAATAACAATCAGACTCTTTTTTAATTATTATTTTATTAACTTTATTAATTTAATAATATTGGTCTATATTCCTATTTTTTTCGAGATTATAAATTATAAATTACGTTTAATATAAAAAATTTGTGGGCGATATGAGAGCGGTGTATAAAGGTGGTTAATGATTAAAAAGATTTTTTATAAAAGAATAATAAAGAATTGGATTAAGATTAGCAATTGGATAGAGAATTGGTCAAATTTGGTCAGACGACTTAGAAGGATTTTATTCTGTGCACGGCTAGATATAGAATAGAATCTTTAGGATAGATAACAATCAGACTTTTTGTATTTAATTATTAAATTATTTTTAAATTATTATGATGTGGCATAAATGAGTAATTCTGATTGGTCTACAAAACTGAAATTTCTGAGGGTGAATGTGAGAGCTCGAAACACTAAACGCTGAAACCTGATTGCGCCACGTCAGCGGAATTACATTCTTCTTTTATAGTAACAATGATATATATATATATATATATATATTGATATATTGATTGATGTGAAACCACAATTAAAAATTCATCAAAATCAAAATTAAAAGTAGTTATAATAACGATTTTTTTTGTTGCAGAACTTGCATCAAATGATTGAGGGTCATCATCAATTGGAAATGCCCTTTATTTTCAAAGGAGTTATCTTTGTGCTATTGTCTTCGGTGTGGGATTGTTCCTCCTGCGAGAAATGGTAAGGTTTTAGATTTTAATTAAGTAAATTATCTCACAATACATGTTGAAATATTAGGTTGAAAGACATATTTACCTTGACGTCAATGCTATGGACAACCAAATCCTTCATGACCTGGTAAATTAAAGATAACACAAAGTTAGTCGTAGAATGTGTACATATCGTAATACTTTGAATTCGAAATGTGTGTGATGAAATAACCTTTGAACTTTCACCAGAAATGGAGAGTGTAGGCCTGAATTTAAAAGAGTGCATCTCTGCATATTAACTACTATTATAAAAGATCCCACGATACTAATCACTTCTTTAATTTTAACTTGTGATGTATCGCGACATGGTAAATTCACTGCTAATTTTTTATTAACTGATGCTAAATCATAGTAAATAGAAAGGGTCTAGATTATGGAGAGGCAAAATATGAAGAGGAGCAAGAGAAACAACTGGATAGTGTCAATGATAGAGGAGAGCGTTGATCGCGGGATAATAAAGAGCGTTGTATTTCAATTAGGGCTCTCGAATATATCTGAGTAATAATTAACGACTCTTAAAAAGACTAATTAAAAGAGGATACACTCTCTTACAATTAAAATCATGAGACTGTAAATGCAGAGTTTTAGCTACTGACGATGATCTGATACAACTATTCGCTCACAATTAAATCATCTCCTAGCCACATTATCAAGTATAAAAAGAGTCCATAATTACATATAACATCACATGGAAACTAATAAACAAAAATACATATCCCATTATATAAAGATTCATGATAAACGTTTGTTGGGCAAAAACAATGCCATAAGATTTGATCAGAATCAAAATCATTTAAGTCGGCTAATTAACTCACGTAAATAAGATAGTTGAAGTATTTTGTACAAATGGAGTAAATTAAAAACAAAAAATTGGTCTACTGTGGTTCATAATTAACACGAAATAAGAACAGATCATTTTTAATCAATTGATTCATATTACAAACACAAAAATAAGGAATGTCTCGTAACAAATGGTTTCAGATTACAAATTTGTCAATATATTTCTGAGCATCATCAATAAACACATTTATAAGCATACATCAAGTGAATGGGAAAGGATTGTATAACTGAGATAGAAAGCGTAAATTTTACCTTCAAGGGTAAGGGTTTAGGGATGTAAGGGACATTGCTGTTTCATAACCAATTCATGTAAACTTGCAAAATTGTTGACATCTGTTGACAAAAAACAACATAATCGCCAAACAGAAATACTCGTATAACTTCCACCAATTCATTGATGTTTAACACAAATAAGACATATAAGTAAAGTTGTAGATAAGAGTATAAGATAGCTTTTGTGTCAATTCATATTTCAATTAAATGAAATTAAAAGACCCTGAGACATAATCATTTAATGATATGCTTATAGTATTGAATCTGCAAAGGTAAAACAATAAAAAATTGCAAACCTTATACTGTACAAACTAAAATTGGATGAACCTTTTAGTATCAAATGCCCAAATCCACAAAAATATAGAAACACACTGTTATTTGGTGTAAAAGGGAAACAACAGAGTAATCTAACCTCGTAAATTAAAATTGCAAGCTTCAGAGAAGATCAATGGCGAAAATATGCAGACTCTTTTTTAGAACTTATTTAACATGAGCATGATAGAGAATGAAGGAGGAAGAGTTGTTGGGGGAGGAAGAGTTGTTTCCGCCTTCTATAACTCGACGGCGGAAGTAGTAAGATAACATTTAGGGTTTATGGATTATTAGATTTTGCATAGGCTGGAAAAGAATTGTTCTGTGCTTGAAACGTGTATAATAGAATTTTTAATGGTTTATGTTAGTATACTTTTATATAGATAAATATATTATAGAATATTTAGGTCAATTAGTATATATGGAAATAATTAGGGAATCAAATATTCAAGAGAATAATTGTGAGATAATTTAGGTAAAATGGTATTTGAATAAAATAATGTAAATGTCTGACTTGGCATAAATCAGACCCCCTGATTGGTCTACGAAACAGAATATTATATATTATATATTTATTATATTAATTCCTAAAATATCCGTGTAGAATATCCGTGTAGAATATTATATATTATATATTTATTATATTCATTCCTAATATAAAATAGAATATTAAAGAATATTAATATTTTAATATTAAATTATTAAATTATTATGA
Source organism: Silene conica (assembly GCA_029255685.2). Taxonomy (NCBI): domain Eukaryota; kingdom Viridiplantae; phylum Streptophyta; class Magnoliopsida; order Caryophyllales; family Caryophyllaceae; genus Silene; species Silene conica. Next base: position 72,866,616 of record CM055318.2, on the reverse strand, counting down.
TGTGGCATAAATGAGTAATTCTGATTGGTCTACAAAACTGAAATTTCTGAGGGTGAATGTGAGAGCTCGAAACACTAAACGCTGAATCCTGATTGTGCCACGTCAGCGGAATTACCTTCTTCTTTTATAGTAATAATGATTAAATGAGGCTTTTTTCTAAGCATGTGGTAGTCTCCAACTATTACAAAACACTATTATTGATAAATAACGGTTTATTAACTTATTTACAATTTTCCTACTAAAATTAGGAAATAATTTAATTATTTACAATTTTTCTATTAGAATTAGAAAATTAGAAAATAGATGATTAAATAATAATTTATTTATAATTTTCCTATTAGAATTAGAAATTAAGAAAATAATAAATTATTCACAATTTTTCTATTAAAATTAGAAAATTTAAAAATAGTTAATTATTTACAATTTTCCTATTAGATTTAGAACATTATCCTATTAGATTTAGAATATTATTAATCTTTAAGATTTTTACGCTTACTAATTTAAGGTTATTAATTTTATTCTAACGCTTTAATTAAAAATAAAAATGAGAAATGAATTAGAAAATAATTGATTATTTACAATTTTCCTATTTGACTTAGTATATTATTCTTTAATATTTATATACTTACTATTTAAGACTATTAACTTTATCCAATATTTCTATTAAAAATGTAAATGAGAAAGCGGAAGAAAGAATTAACTTATTTCATCTTCGTCTTAACATTAAAATGGGTTAAAAATAGTCCTATACATCGGGATATGGAGACAAATTTGTTATTTTTCCTTATGTATTATGTTCTTTTCAATTTTATATTACTTGACCCTTCAAACTTATAATGAATACCTACGCCTGGATTCAGAATGCGTGGAACTAAAATGAAAGTAGTTAAGTATTTAACTATATGCAAATCTCTACTTAAAAGGAACGTTTGCGATCAATCACGTACTCATTCAACCAAATTAAGAGCAACACTACTATTTTTTGGTACAATGGTAGCACTATTATTCAAGTGAATATTATACGCTTTCATACTTAATTATGCGAAAGAAATGAGATAATTTCTTTAACTAATTAAAAGGAAATAAAATAAATGTCAAATATATTATACTTTAGAGAAATCCAAAAAATGTCAATTTTCAATTTAAGGACTATAAATATAAATATTAAAGACCAGAATGATGTAGATAGGTCAAGTGAAATAATTTTGTGGATGACGTGTATTTTAAATAAGTATTGAGATGTATTTCATAAACAACAATATATTTGTTGTTCCGTCATATTTTCACCTTATTCTTTACCGATGGGACATTGTGTTATCGAGTGAAATCTTTTTTTACGGGAGACGGGGTAGATAGATTTTGAGAGAAGAGGTAAGTGACTTCAGAGGTAGGGTTACTATCCGCCGTTTAATAGTGTGATTACTGATTTGAGTAGTACAAGCAAATAGTAGGTCGGGATTGTTCAGAGATACAGTTGATGATTTTGATGATCAAGTTGGTTAGTTGGGTTATCAAATTACGATTTAAGGAGTATAAATATAAATATAAATAATAAAGAACGTAATGATGTAGGTGAGTTCAATAGAATAATTGTGGTGATGAGATTAAATGTAAGTGGGTATTAGAAGGTATTCATAAACAACAAAGTAATGACAAATAAATGGTGTTTCCGAGAGGGATGAAGTAAGCCGTAAAAATATCATATTTATTTTTAATTCGTATTATATTATAGTTTATTATAGTTCATATTCCTTTTTTTTCCTCCATATTTTCAACTTATTCTTTATAGCGGGACATTCTTATATGGTAGGGGTTGATTTTACATTGGATGTGTCACTTTTTGTAAGGATATCGAAGATAAGTCTCGAGGGAGTAGGTAAGTATCTTCGGGGATAGGGTTACTCTCCGACGTTTATAAGAGTCTGATTTGAATTGTACATGAAAATGTCTACAGGTAATTAGGGTTGTTCAGAGATACGGTTGATTCTGTTGGTCAAATTGGATAGTTAGTCGAGAAGGGTATGGTGAATACCTAAATGGTGTGGAAAATGGATACGTATGTACTAAGGGAATGATTAGAAGAATTAAGAAAGTAGGTACATAAATTTTATTTCAAAGTTCTATTTTGTGAAAATACCAAAGACATAGATGTTGCTGTGACAATAATAGGCTAAAAATCTATGAGGTAAGATGTATATATATTAAATTTTGATTGTTATAGGGTGAGGGTTGGCTTTAAATTGAATGTGTTTATTTTATTTATGAGTAAGGGTAGATATGTATTGAGGAAGAGGTTAATGTCTTGGGGGTATGGTTCTTGAGGGAGGAGGTAAGTGTCTTGAGAGTAGGGTTACTTTCTGATGTTGAAGAGTGTAATTGTAGTAATACAAGTAAATGTCGGCATGCTTGGTATTTCAGGAATACATTTTACACTTGATTTAATGGTTAAGTTGGTTAGGTGGGTGAGAATAGTACTCGACGTGTAGAATTACTCCTTGACATTTACGATGTGATTTAGGAGAAAAGGAAAATATATCCATATGTGGGGATGCGTTATTTAGGGATATGAATATGGTTAAGATTAATTCTGATGGGTATTCTCTGATACCTCACTTGCCAACTAAATAAGATATTCTCTACTTTTTTTTCAATAATGACATGACGTTAAATTAGTAAATGACTGAAGTATAAAAGAATATTATATCAAATATTAAATGCACAATTAATATTTTACAACTAAAATAAGTACTACAAAACACTTTAATTGCAACACATTTCAAAATCCGTGCAACGCACGGGCAAGAAAACTAGTTAGCATTAAACTTGGGTGTTATACACGATGTTCTTTGATTTTTTCTTCAATTAAATAATTTTGAAATATTTACCTGCTTAGTAAGTCTTGCTTGCGACGGGTCATTATTTGTGACGGATATTTTGTGAGATAAAATGGATAGGAAATGAGTTAGTGGAGAAAGGGGACCACATGAATAGTGTTGGAGAGAGAGAAAAATTGGATATTTTGTGAGAGGAAACGGTATCCGTCGCAAGCTTGCGACGGATAGTGCCGTTGCAAATAAGAATTTGTGTTACCTGCTAAGTATTTTATGAAATACTCTACTATAAAATAGAATGGAACGACCTATGATGTACATCAATGACCGTCATAATGTATAAACGTAATAAAAATAAGAAAACTCGTACAAAAAAAAATTGAATTTTCAAAATAACAACTAATTTTACCATCCACTTTCAAACTTTTTTGATTTTTTTTTAAGAAAATTGTCTGAGCATAATATATTACCCGTGACCACCCTTAGTATCAATTCAATACTTAAGAGAGGGAGAGGTAAATTAAGTACCTTTTTAAAAAAGAGTAAAACGAAAAGAGCTTTCACGATAAATGCTAAAGCATTACACAGACAATTTGAACAGTCCCGCCGGCCGTTCAAAGAATAGAAATTGTGCTATACTGTTCTGATTGTACTTGTATATGTGAGATGAAAAGCTTGTGAATGTAACAAAAATAATAAACAAATAAAGAGAAAGAAAGCACAAGACACAAGATTTTTAACGTGGTTCGACCTACTCTTTAAAGGTCTATATCCACGATCTCTCATATTAAAAATCTCCTTATAACCAAACGCGATTACAAAGGACTACCCTCACGATCAACCCGATCATGCAACTCGAGTACAACTCGTACCCCAATAAATATTTTCTTAAAAACAATAAATTACAACTTAGTCTCTTTAAATGGATCAATCAATTGGAACGATAAAGAACAATTAATTGTTAGTAGGAATATAATAGCTCGTATACTCAAAGACAATCTTAACAATCACGTCTTTAATATACGTTATGCAAAATAAATTGTCAAAATAAACTTGTTGACAGACCTTGCAAAACGCAGGAGTCTTTGGTTCACCATAGGTGGCATAGGAAGCTTAAACTCATATGAACTTGAAAATTACATGAATTGTGTAAATATTGTTTGGTTGAGTGTAAGAATTTTAATTTATGTGGGAACTCACCTACCTAGACCTAGGATGGGATTGATAAGTGACTTATAGGAACACAAATTCTCATTTGTGACGGGTAGTATCCGTCGCAAACTTGTGCCGGGTCGAATAAAATTCATTTGGGAAGATAAGGACAAACCTTTGCATTTGGTTGGGGGTCTGTAAGAAGGGGAAAGGGAAACAAAGTTACTCATTCCCTTTGTTAGTGTTTGTTTGACACAAACAAAGGGAATAGAACTCCTTCCCTTACCCCTCAATCCATCTAATTCCTTACCCCACCCCCCAAGGATATGAGATTTCATTACCCTTCTTACCCTTCAACCACTTTCTTCACCTACCACCACACTTACAACTATCACCACAATAGTCACCACCGAACCACCATCATGCCGCCACCGCCGCCACCACCACTACCACCGTCGCCACCACCATAACACCCCACCACCACCGTCGTGACACCTCTATCACCATCATTGCCATGACACCCCCCACCACCATCACCGTAGTGACCATTGCCACCGCCATGACATCTCTATCACCACCATCACCACCACCGACATAACACCCCACCACCACCATCGTCGTGATCATCACCGCCGCCACCACCATCGTCGCCGCCATTACACCCCACCACTGCCATGACACCTCCACCACCATCCCACCTCCACCACCATCACTGCCGCCAGTAGATAAGTGGTAGTTTGTGGTGGTGTGTGTTAGTGGTAGGAGTGAGTGTGAGTGTACCATTAGTTCTCTTTCTTAAAGTAACCAAACAACCAATTAAGTTTTAGGCAATCTCTTTCCTTTCCCCTTCTTACCCTTTCTTATTTCATTTACCTTTCCCTTTCTCTAACCAAACGCCCCCTTACTTTTGTCTTATCTACTCATATGGATGTTATTCGACCCGTCACAAGCTTGTGACGGATAACCCGTCACAATGGAGACTTATTGAGGTAGGAATTAGAAATCTATATGAAGTTTTACTTCTCATGAATTGGACAACCAAACAAGACTCCATTTACCCACGTCTTATGATGATTTTCAAACTAGTTTTGTGACTCGTGCAATGCACGGTATAATTCTATGTTTTCTTAGATTTTTGACGTATATTTTTGTTCATAAAATTGAATGCCAATGTTTAAAGATAAATATATAGCAAATTTTTACATTAATTAAAATCTATATTACAAGAGAATGACAATCTATAGTACAAGACAATTACGTATTTTTTCTAAAAACAATAAATAGTTTGAATTACGAAGACATATTTTTTCTGTTAAATGCGAAAACAAATATATATGAACAAAATAATTATCTAAAATTTGCACCGTAAACTTTCTAACTCATTAACTTAAAATATGTGTTCTTTTATTCGAGTATATGTTTTAATACATCCATAACTTATGATTTTTTACCTGCTTTTTTAAACTTTAATTATACCTCGGTTTCGTGCCTTATGTATTTTTTTCTCTCTTCAAATTACCCACGTGATGTTGTGCTCTATCTGCATTCATATACATTTTATGATACTTTGAAACTTTTATAAAAAATATTTTAACCAAAAGGTAAAACATTAACATGACAAAAACATGACAAACGAAACAAAACATTGTCACATGTAAATCATTTAAATTACACTAAATGGAACATTAATTCAAATATACAATAAACGATTATAAAACCAACAACGTAACAAACTAAAATATATTGAACATTATTACCATACCGTAGCAACAATGACATTCAACAATAATTCTCAATATTCTCACTATCATCAAATAATTAAATTAAATCATATAATATAATTCAGTACATAGAAAAACTCATGGGTAATAGATATTAAATAAAGTGAATAGAAACTATTATAGGTATTATAGTTTTTAGAGACATTACTAACTGATGAGCTATATTTTGGTCATAATTTTTATTGTCTTTTCCTCATTTTTGGTCCCGTTTCGACCTCGTTTTGCGTGCCTTTGCTCGATTTTATGCCCATTGCCTTGACTATTCCTATTTGGTTCCCATGTTGTAGGTATTGTGACGGGAGCGAAGAAACGGGAGCAAACGAGACTCCATCCCCCTTATCATATTCTTTATTCGAAATCCGCGATTCTATGCATCATTCGCTGACTCGCTGTATGTCTTCGTTTCTCTCTCTCCTTTAATGAAGGTCAGTTATTTTCTTATTTTAAATTTCTCGATGTTTGTTTTTTTTTTAAATTACTTGATGTTTGTTTTTTATAAATCCGCGATTCTATTAATCTATCGATTAAGGGTATAACGTTTAGCATTCATCTTCACCTTTGTCGATTTGGTTTTAAATCAAAGCGATTTTGAATTTGAAAATCGTAAAAATAACAGATCTGTAAAAACTTTTTTCTAATATTGATGAACACCGATTTACTATTTTTTCTCTGGAATTTTTATGGGCTGTAAAAATATAGATGGACATCGATATATTAAAGCGATTTTGAATTTGAAAATCGTAAAAATAACAGATCTATAAAAACTTTTTTCTAATATTGATGAACACCGATGTACTATTTTTTCTCTGGAATTTTTATGAGCTGTAAAAATATAGATGAACACGGATTTACAATTTTATCAGATCGAAAGTGAAAAAGATCTTTCTAATATTGATTTTTTATTGTAAATTATTTAAATTAAATCTCAAATACAATAATCCATCGTTATTTTGTATTGCATGTGGTTGAAAACGTGTTTCTCGATGTTTTTTTTTAAAAAAATTACTTGATGTTTGTTTTTTACAAATCCGCGATTCTATGCATCTATCAATTAAGGGTATAACGTTTAGCATTCATCTTCACCTTTGTCGATTTGGTTTTAAATCAAAGCGATTTTGAATTTGAAAATCGTAAAAATAACAGATCTGTAAAAACTTTTTTCTAATATTGATGAACACCGATTTACTATTTTTTCTCTGAAATTTTTATGGGCTGTCAAAATATAGATGAACATGGATATATTAAAGTGATTTTATGGAAACAGCAAAGGAGTTTATTTTATGCTGTGATCTTACACTGTGATCTTACGCTGTAGATGAGGGAGAACATGTTATTCATAATGGAGAACATGTTACGCTGTAGATGAGGGAGAACATGTTATTCATAATGAAAACAGCAAAGGAGTTTATTTTATTTTCGAAGGGGAGGTAAGCTGTTATTCTATGATTAACATTGTGGAGTGTTCGTTCACTTGTTGGTAATCCATGTCCCTGAAATGTGAATACACGTTCTTACTCGTAAATATTGTTTAGGCTGAAGTTTGTGGAAATTCAGAAGAGGACATTCGGCCAGAGTTCATATTGAAACGCTATGACTATTTTGGCGATGGTGAGATTATAGCTCTAAATATATTTATATTAAGGTTAGTTTATTTATCATTGCTCTCAAAAGTTTTAATGTACTAATTATTTGATTGAAAGAGTAATGATTTTGTTTACTCAAATAGGTTGTATTTGCGTATCTACAAATTAAGGTACAATAGAGAAAGTCATTCTTCAGAATAGTGCACAATAGAGATTCGTAAAAACTAAAATTAGTATAAAACATAGTGTATAAACTAACCTTTATTGCCTTCACTGGTTTTTTTCTTTTACTGTTCTTTGGTGTTTGTTGTTGAGATTTAGATCCTGCCATGGATATAATTGTTTTTGATTTGATGTTTGTTTTGAGAGAGCTTCTAATACGTGATATGGAATTGTGTTACACTATTTGTAGGACTTAACAATTGTAGAATTCTAATAATCTGGTTATAGAACATTTCAAATATAAACACAGTTATTTAAAAGACAAAGATTTGAATGAGTCTTTTATTTTATGGGAAATTGAAAAAAAAATCATTTGACACGGTTTTTTTATGTGAATTGCAATTAAAAGTTTATTTTGTGGGAAATTGGAGAAAAGAAAAATTTGAATCAGTCTTGACACGTTTTTTTTATGTGAAATTGAAATTAAAAGTTTATTTTATGGGAAATTGGAAAAAAGAAAATTTTGAATCAGTCTTGACATGTTTTTTTTATGTGAATTGCAATTAAAAGTTTATTTTATGGGAAATTGGAAAAAAGAAAAATTTGAATCAGTCTTGACACGTTTTTTTATGTGAATTGTAATTAAAAGTTTATTTTATGGGAAATTGGAAAAAAGAAAAATTTGAATCAGTCTTGACACGTTTTTTTTATGTGTATACCATTTGCCTTCGTTGCCTGATGGTATTCAACTCGAGAACTGAATGAATTGAGATTTTTGAATTGCCGTATATGCTTTGATTGACATAGCCTGTGTAATTTCTGATTGTTCTGTTTGATCTTGTATTGCACAAATTAGTTATCTCTTGTTGTTCGAATGCTTAAATATGTGTGAACTCGTCTCTGATTTTGTAGGCTCTCATGTGTTGGAACTTTACCTGAGACTGGTACAGCTTATCTTTAGTAAAATCTCCGTGGATATCATCGTGAACAGACATTTGACTTATCTGTCAACTATGGTACTCTTTCCTCTATCGAACAGTTGTTTATTTAATGTCATGCTCTCCATCTGATTTTATATAATTGAATAAAGTGAGACTAAGTCATAAAATATCCCATATTTCTTTCGACGGAGGTATCAATGATTTTTATTTAATGAGAAATTCATCTTCCTACGTAGTGTTAAAATTTAAAAATAAATGGTTGAAATTATGTTTGATTGGATTTGGATGAGATTGATAGTATTTTTGAAAAAATTAAACTTACAGATAATAGTTTTTGAATACAAATGATGTTTATAGTAGTTCTGACAGCATTATAGTAGAAAGGTAATAATTCTAAGAAAGACTTTGTATGTTTGTAATTTTATTAAAGAAATCATTTATAATTGGCATACATCTCTCCAAATAGGAATTTACGATTTTACCGTCTTTGGTGTTGGGTCAATAATTCAGTTATAATTTAATGACCTACATCTTCGCCTAACTTTTTTGAGGTGGTTTGAAAGTCGATAGTTTCAATTAACGTTCCTCATTCGAAAAAATTGAGGATGACTCTAATTTGCTTAACTTATAAAAAATAAATGTGTATTTTTTCTAGTAAGAACTATCCGTCAGTATTGTAAAAGTAGCACCTGAAAACTATCGTTTAATGTTTAAGGTAGCTAATAAGTCGATAGCTTGGATGATTTCATTCTGCGATAAATAAAAGGAAAAAAGGGTTAGAACTGTATGTGGGCTGATTTGAACTGTGTGTTACTTAATATTATTGTTTAATTAAGTTATTTATGTGATTAAATTAAGTGGGTAAATGTTACATGCAGAAAATGGAATTTGATCAGAAAGAGTATGAATTCTTTTACGTTCATTGCTTCATTATTACGTTCATTTTGATGAAATCCCATTTTCTGTTGCCTAAGAAGATCTGAGCTATCGTTGGGGCTATTTTGGTGAGCATATAATTCTTTTACACAATGACAAGGATTTTGATGAGCATATTTTGATCAAATCCCATTTTCTCCTCGTCAGTCTGTCTAGTTTTTTCTTATTCTAATATGCAAGCTTATCTTCTTTTACTTTCTACTACTATATTAATATTAGAAAAGGTATTTAAGAATCGCTTTCCTTCACAAAATTGTACAAAGGATCATCAAATGCCATTTGGTCTCGGACTGCTTTCACTCTAAGAATTAGTGGGTGGGGTGATCAAAATTTCCCAAATTCTACAATTAAGAGGTCGTTCCAGCGCGCTTTCTTTTGAAAAGATAAAGAATATAAGAAGACGTTAAAGGGGAAAGAGTATGAATTCTATTAAGAAAGGACCTTCATATTCTATAAATGATTCTATTTTCCTAATTTGTATAATTTATTTAAGAGAAGTTGTCATGTATTTTGGTGTATATAAGTTACTCAATTATTCCGTTTCCTAATTTGTAGGATTAATTATTCTATTTTCTTAATTTTTAGGATTAATTATTCTACGTTCCTAATTTGTAATTAGACGCTTGGTATGGAATAAGAAGTATACATATTTAACCAAAAAATATTTTGTAAACCAAGTAATCTTCCATTACCAAAAATTAATAAATAGTATGTACAACAATATTATATTGCAAGAGATTTAATTGACATACTTGAGCATCAAGGAGTAGAAGTTCAATTGCTTCATTCTTTGTCTTATCTTTGAATTCAGGTCTTGTCCATTTGTGTACAACCCTCACATTCATCTCAGTAAGCCTAATCCCGACATTGAGTTGCCTAATGGTGAGGACTGATGAAATGGCCATAGAAGAAGATGAGATAAATTGATATACTGAAATAGGTAAGTTGCGTTTGTTTGTAATTTTAGGAGTTTGATAATTGAAGGTAAATGAAAAGTGAAATTATTATAATGACTGGTGCAAATTTATAATAACCATAATAAGAGGGTAGTTGGGATTTCGGTATTTTCGAAATTTGTACTTAATTGGTATTATTGTAACTGTTGGTATTTTTCGATAATGTCATTAAAAGGGATTGATGATTCCAAAAATGTGTATTTGCAGGAAGAGAGGTTGGAACGTACACAATTAATGAGACTATGGAAAATCGTCAAATTGGAATATCATTGTATATTTAATATGAATTTGAATGGGATTTATGGAAAATTGTATGAACATTTAATAGGAATTTTCTGAACTATGGAAAATTGTATGAACTGTTTGATTTTATGGAAAATTGTCAAATTCAAATTCATATTTAATATGAATTTGAATTTGAATGGGATTTATGGAAAATTGTATGAACATTTAATATGAATTTTCTGAACTAAGGAAAATTGTATGAACCGTTAGATTTTATGGAAAATTGTGAAATTGAAATTCATATTAATATGAATTTGAATGGGATTTATGGAAAATTTTATGAACATTTAATATGAAATTTCTGAACTATTGAAAATTGTATGAAACGTTTGATTTTAGGGAAAATTGTCAAATTGGCAATTATGGTTTTATTTGATTGGCCGAAAAGCAATTATGGTTTGATTTGATTGGCTGAAAAAAACTGAAATGGTGAGGTTTAATGAGAGGCCTTGTAAAGCAATTTTCTGAAATATGGTTGCGCCACGTCAGCTACTATACAAGATTCTTTTAATGATATAACTAGTGTAACACCCGTGAAAAATCACGGGGTTGTGTACACTTATTTTTAAAGATGACTACAAATCATTATATAACCAATTTTATTTATTTGAACATGTGTACGTTTTAAAAATAAAAAATAAATAATATAATATCATTATATATATACACACGCATTTTATAACAAAATCATGGGTGACACTTCATAATAATTGCCTTCCTAAATATTTAAGATTGCTAAATACCATTAAATCAGCGTGTTCATTATAATAATTGCCTTAATATCATTATAATATTAAGATTCCAAAATATTTAAGAAATCCTAAATATTTCACGGGTGATAATTGATATAATTGCCTTATATCATTATTTTCATGCGTGATAATCATGGGTGATATATCATTATAATCATTAGCTATAATCATGGGTGACACTTCATAATAATTGCCTTCCTAAATATTTAAGATTGCTAAATACCATTAAAAATTGCCTTCCTAAATATTTAAGATTGCTAAATACCATTAAATCAGCGTGTGACAGTTCATTATAATAATTGCTTTAATATCATTATAATATTAAGATTCCAAAATATTTAAGATTCATGCGTGATAATCACGGGTGACAATTGATTACGTGGCATATTACGGTTGCTGACATGGCTACTTTTAATTAGCCGAGAAAAATTAAAACTGTGAGAGTGAATGAGAGGGCTTGAAAACTGGTTTTCTGAAACCACATTGTGCCACGTCAGCTCTTTAACGTAATTCTTTAATATATATAATAATAATAATGATGATTAATTAAATAAGAACAAATGTTAATAAAAATGGCATTCGTTAAAAAATATGAAAAACTTTAATTAATTATTAACATGTTTTATTACAAAAATTTCAATTAAAACTTTAATTTTAATTATAAATTATGAAATTTTTATTACTAAAATTTCAATTGAAATGTAAATATTAATTATAAATTTTAAAATTTTAAAGGGTTACATAAATTTGAGAAAATAATATATTTAATATAAAAAATATTTTAAAAATAATGATAATATACTTTAATATTATAAAGAAGTGAATTAAAATTAATTTACAAATAAATGAATTAAATTAATGTCATATAATAAATAAATTGATATTCTATCATTATTACTATAAAAGAAGATTGTAATTTCGCTGACGTGGCGCAATCAGGTTTCAGCGTTTAGTGTTTCGAGCTCTCACATTCACCCTCAAAAATTTCAGTTTTGTAGACCAATCAGAATTACTCATTTATGCCACATCATAATTTAATAATAATTTAATAATAATTAAATACAAAAGTCTGATTGTTATCTATCCTAGAGATTATATTCTATATTTACAAAGTGAAAATCCTTCTAAGTTGTCTGACCATATTTGACCAAATTCTATTCTATAATAATAATAATTTAAACATAAAAAAAATTATATTAAACGTAATTTATAATTTATAATCTCGAAAAAAACACATAATTTTCTTAAAAGTTTGGGGGTTATAATTATTAAATTTATAAATCCTTCTAAGTCGTCTGACCTAATTTTTTTATATTAAACGTAATTCATAATTCATAATTTATAATCTCGAAAAAAATAGGAATATAGACCAATATTATTAAATTAATAAAGTTAATAAAATAATACTTAAAAAAGAGTGTGATTGTTATTTCAGCACTTATAATTTCAATACAAAGAGTCTGACCGTATTATAATACACCATATAAAACTCCATAAATAAACTCCAAAAATCACGGGATCGATAAACTCCAAAAACCGTATTATAATACACCATATAAAACTCCAAAAATAATTAACTCAAAAATTAGTTTGACTGCATATTACAAATCAAGCATATAAACTAAATTAAGAAAATCTTTCCATTATTCCATAAATAAGAACCAAAATAATAAACTAATAAACAAAATATTATATTCTTTAGGAGATATTTCATAAATAAGAACTAAAATAAGAAAATAAGAAACAAAATATTATATTCTATGCCATAAAAAAACGTGTGAAGATAAAAATCAAAGGATATGGCATCAATTTAGAAACGTGATCTATTCAGTCAAATATCTATGCACTTCATAAGAAAATCTGACTGCATATTACAAATCAAGCATATTAACTAAATTAAGAATTAAATACAAATAGTTTGACTGCATATTACAAATCAAGCATATAAACTAAATTAAGAAAATCTTTCCATAATTCCATAAATAAGAACTAAAATAAGAAACTAAGAAACAAAATATTATATTCTATACCATAAAAAAATGTGTGAATAAAAAAATCAAAGGATATGCCATCAATTTAAAAACGTGTATTTAACTTATGTATCAGAATTGCACGGCATATAAACTAAATTATGTATCAAAACGTGTATTAACTAAATTAAGAATTAAATACAAAGAGTCTGACTGCATATTACAAATCAAGCATATAAACTAAATTAAGAAAATCTTTCCATAATTCCATAAATAAGAATAAGGAGAAAAGGCTGAACATAAATATCCAATAAGAATTAAATCACGGTTTTATTTCTAAACATGTGAAGATAAATATCCAATATTCTCTGTTACCAAACCATATTCCATATTAATATTACCTATATACAGAGTTTTACCTCCTACAGAGTTCCACTTGATAAAAACTATCCCCGAATTATAAATAAAGACTTATATTTCCGCGGTTTCCTAGATGGAGTTGATTTTCGTGTTGGGTTATCGAATTTTAATACACCCATTTAATTTATATTTGTACCTGATTAGCTATTTTGTTCATCGTATTTGTCCGTCAAATTATGTTCCGTAAGTAATTCATCAAAAGACAGTAACTTTTCAAACTACTCATTATTAGTTATTTAATCTTTTTTTAGTCGTCTATTGTTTTTTCTTATATACATTATTCATTAATGTTATCATAAGTAATCCGAATATTATCATCATTACTAATAGCTATTCGAAAATTAGTGCACCAGGAAATTCACCTTTTCACCGAATATATCTTATATTCAAACATCCCGTTAAAAAAAAATTCGTTCGAATAAACAGAATTGCTATATATTGAAATAAATATACCGACGTCGTCTTTAAAAATAAGTGTACACAACCCCGTGGTTTTTCACGGGTGTTACACTAGTTTTACATTAATTTGCCTTGTCACATTTAAATATGCCACACCACATTTAAATATTTCACGTCACATTAAAATTTGACATGTCACTTATTATTTTAGGTACCATTTTAATAAGATTTTATAGATTCTCATGATTTTAAAAGGTAACCAAATAACCTAAAAAAACTCTTAAATTGATCAGAAATTTTAGCGCAAAGATTCTTATTGTTTGCTTATTAAAAAACATTGGTGTATACTATCTATATACGTCTTCAAATAAGAGTAAGTTGACCAAAATATTTCTACACGAAAGATATCCACTCAACTTTGTTAACTAGATTTCCGTGTGAAATTTTTGGCAAAATTACGTCACTCAAATATTTTTTAATAAATCCAAACTAAGATAGAAAATAAGATTTTATATAAGCTAGCAAGATTTCAATTAAGATGCTTTGTTAGAAAATTTGTTTCAAAGATTTTTTCTAACAAAAATGATAAGCCGCGATTTATCAAATCGAATAATAGAGTGAGTACATGGAACGAAAATGGAGACTTGTCATCATCAATATAAGGGTGCAACAAATCCCTCCTTGATGAGGCATGTCGCTATAAAATTATATTTCCTCTCAACAAAGCATTCTCCTGGAGAAATATTCAAAACAAAATGTCCAAACAGAAAACTTTAATATTAACTAAGGTTGGGAGTTTTAACCATCAGCTAAGACATACAAATAGAAAAACGTCATAGACAGGTCTAATAAACTAGTAGCTACTAAGTGACGTTAGTGCTAGACATTTCGCTTTCTTGACATCATCAAAAGGAGAGAGACTCACAAAATATAGTACCACATTACATTAAAATAAAATATGTAGCGAATATTGTGAACTTTACAATTTATTTTCACAGTACGTTTTTTACTCAATACAGTACTTTTTACACCAAATTTTCCATTTGTTGCCCTTTCCTAGAAAAACATTAAACCTAATTCTCTCTTCATTCTCTCTAATACTGAAACTCTTACCATCTTCCACCCCATCAAAAATTTACAACTATGAACGATTA
This sequence comes from Silene conica, assembly GCA_029255685.2. Lineage (NCBI taxonomy): Eukaryota > Viridiplantae > Streptophyta > Magnoliopsida > Caryophyllales > Caryophyllaceae > Silene > Silene conica. The sequence goes on along the minus strand of CM055318.2, from coordinate 72,851,294 downwards.
TTCAAGTGACGAACAGATAATTAATTCATTAATCTTATATTACTTATTAATTTGATTGTTTATTTAATAATATAGTTTTTTTTTAAATAGGGTTTCATCAACATGAAAAGAATAATCATTGTTAATTATTTAGAAACGAATTGACATGCTTAATATACGTAGTACTTCAATTGATTTAAAAACCAAATCAAAATATGTTAGTTGCTTAAGACTTTAATACTACTTCTTGTTTAGAAACCAATTCCAAATGAACTACCTTGCTTAATATTACGTATTACTTCAATTGATTTAGAAATCAAATCAATAATGTAGGTAAATTGCTTAATACTACGTAGTCCTTCAATTGTTTAGATACGTAGTTCATCAATCTTTGTTAATTAGTACTAAACAAACGTATTTCATTAAATTGGGGTTTTTTCCGTTTTACTCAAAGTAGTACAATTATTTTTTGTTTCTTTTCCTTTTTTTTAATATAATGTTGTACGTACTACGTTGTATGTGTTTAATGTAGTACGTAAAAATAATAATTACAATTTCTCAAAAAAAATCATCAAGGTAGTACATTACTAAAATATAATTAATTTTTTTTCGCACAGGACGACATTAGTTTGGAAAATTTCTCAAACGAAAGCATAGATATTGGCCATCATTTCATTACGAGAAAAAAATATTGTTTTTATAAAATTACTCGTCATGAAAATAGAGTACATAAAAGTAATAAAATAATAAAAATAAAATAAAACTATTGATACTTACAGTATTGATTTTCGCAATACACATTTTACTATATTGAGTAAAAATGTACTGAGAAAATAAATTACTTTTCGCAGTACACATTTTGATATTGGAGAAAAAAACATTAGAGACTAGAGAGAAAAAATGAAATCTCTAACTCTTTTAGACTTAAGTCGAGAAATCGATCAATTCTCTCTCTAAACAAAAAACTAAACCCTAATTTCAACATATTAGGGGCTGCCGTCTACTTTTTTTGGTGGAGGTAAGCCCCAAATTTTCCGTTTTGTTTAATTTTTAGTTTTTCTACGCTAATAACTTCTTGCATCTCCTTTATTGGAGACTTGTTCTCACCTTTGTGTGAGTTTTGTTCTCACCTCTGTGTGAGTTTTGTTCTCACCTTTTGGTGAGTCGGTCCTCATCATGTGGTGAGATTTTCCCCTCTATTTGAGAGGTTCAAGATTCAAGTGGAAGATCGGTGCCTTCATTGTTGATCCTATAGAGATAAAACTGTTGTCAGATTGTTCGTTACAAACGTTTTGGTCAAAAGAACTGGATTCTTGTCAATGCTTTAGAAAATTTGGAGACCCTCTTGTGAAAAGCCGCAGAAGGCGATATGTTAGAGGATGTGCAGAAGCGTCTCATGAGCCCATCAAATTTAGAAATTTTTTGTTGATTGAGAAGGTAGTTTATTTGATTTTAATCGTTTTGTGTCCTGTCATTCTTGACATATGTTGTAACTACCATGAGACTTTTGATTAATGAAACGATTTTTCCTTTTAAAAAAAGAGAGAAAAAATAAAAAAGGTAAAATTGTCAACGATATACTGCATTGAGTAAAGTGTGTACTACGAAAATCAGGACGCATTATTATACGAGGAAGTATAAGTGTATAACCCGATGTTTGAGGTTTTTAAAAGGGAAGTGTTTTTTAAAGGGGAAAAAAAAGAAAAACCGGAGTCATAACTAACCCAAGCGGCCGAGTATTGCTAATTTGCGTTTGACATCTCTAATTCTCTACCCACAAAGGCAGAGGGTGTGACTACGTGACCAACTCCCTCGCTATACAACAAACAGACCCAAATCCCTGAAATCAACAAACCCTAATTTTGCAAACAACACAGTACAAATCGTCTTTTCAATCAAGGTAATATCTTCTCTCTCATTCGTATGATCCGTTTTCTTTTTTCTTTTGTGGTTGTTTGTCTTTCAATTAAAGTTGGATTTTGCTTTGTGAAATTGTAAATATGTATTTTGACGTTTGAATTAATGTGTTAGGTAAACAATAAAACTTGTTTAATTAAAATTATTCAAACTGAAATATCATTTTTATATTGTGATGTTATAATCTTAGTATTAAGAAAATTTAATTTAGATAATTTGTTATGAAACTGAATTACTGATAAATTGTATGGATAAGAAAATAAGGAGATGATTTCTCATGTATGTGTTGTTTAGATAATGGGTTGGGGAAAATTGAGGGGATTGTTGTTTCCTCCTGCTTTCGAATCGCAAGAATGATTTGGATCGACTCTGATATAGTGATATTGCTCAATTACCGTCCCCTTCCGTCGTATTCGTATTTTTGTATCCAAAGAATTGCTTGGCTTGGGTTCTATTTTACCTGATTATTCATTAGGGCATCTTTATTTCTCAGGCTATTTAGTTAACTATAATAAGAACAGTAGAAATAATGGCTGGAAGGAATCGTGGTCCGCCTTTGCCAATGAAAAACATGTCCCATGGTCGGCTACCTCCAATGGGTATGGAACCTCCATATGGCCGAAGCATGGGAGGTCCTAGGCCTCCTCACCCTGCACTTCTTGATGAAATGCGTGAAACACAATTCGGGATGGGTGGCCCTAGATCACTTCCTCCTCATCCAGCTATCCTAGAGGATCGTCTAGGGCTTCAACTTGAAGAAATTCAGGGTTTGCTGGTCGATAACCAACGAGTGGCTGCTACCCATGTTGCGCTGAAGCAGGAGTTGGAAGCTGCTCATCATGAGTTGCAACGGATGAACCATTTTGTAAACTCCTTCCACATGGAGAAGGATATGCAGATGAGAGAAATTTGTGATAAAGCTTCCAAGATGGAGATGGATCTTCGTTCTGTCGATGCAATGAAGGCTGATTTTATGCGGGTTCAAGCGGACATTAAGGAGCTTACGGTTGCTAAGCAAGAGCTCATGGCCCAACTCCAAGTAATGAATTCGGATGCTGCTCGGGCTTCTGCTGATGTCCAACAAGTCCCTGCTTTGAAAGCTGAAATCGAGCACATGAGACAAGAAGTTGAGCGAGCAAAGTATGGAAGTGTTTTGAAGGGCGTTTATGTGGTTTTTAGCACCCTAATGGCTGGTCTTTTATGCTAATGTTTCAATGTTTACTTTCGGTATGCAGGGCTGCAATTGAATATGAGAAGAAAGTCTATGCAGATAGCTACGAACAAGGGCAAAGTATGCAAAGCAATTTGGTCACCATGGCTAGAGAACTAGAAAAGCTTCGAGCAGAGATTGCTAATGCTGAGAAGAGAGCTCGTGCTGCAGCTGCAGTTGGCAATGCTGGTAAGTTGTGTGTTGGTTATTACCCGTAAGCTCTCCATTGTTTCTTCCTTAGTTTTTCGAAGGATGCTTCAAATGTTCTTAAGCTCATGCCTCACTACCTCACTAGGTGATACAAAAGCGGAAGCAACTTCAATTTTAAGGGTAGTTTTATGTGAATTTTTATTGTCAACAAACCAAGTAGCAGGGGGTCAGATTTATATGATTGAAATCAGTGAGACACGTGAGAAAAACGTGACCTTGTGGGTCACGATTTTATCACACGAACACATGACGGATATTTGCTCGTAGACAAATTCTCACCATAACTTATAGCCTGAAAGTATTGTGTCCTCAAATTTGAAAATATTGACTGTAATGTTAACACCTGCATGTATATCTTGACAATAGCCTATTGACCTATAACATTTCTGGCAAACTATTATATACAACAATATTATCGTCAACTCGTCGTGTAATATTACCAACATGGAGATACAGTTTCCAAGTGAAACAAAATGAGTTGGATTAAATTGCCTATAATCAGAAGAATATACCTTGAACTGAGTTCCAGGATTTTGAAACCAGAGCTTAACTTGCCAAGGATGGAGACCAAGTTGCTTACTAAGCTGTCTTTGCCTTTCATCTGGATGGAGGATTCTTTAAACAACTTTCATTGTAATATTTATTAGGAATATTAGCACATGCATCATTTTCTAAGAAATTGAAGAGGTCATTGTGTCAACTGAACGTAGTAGGCACTTACAGATTTGGTAAGTAGCAGTAGCACTAGTAGTAAATTATCATGCTATGGCGTTCATTATGGCCAAATTATCAAATTGCAACATAAACTTCTGGACAAGTTACAAATTGAAACCCTTCACAAAAAACTCTGGGTGATGGCGTGATGCTTTTCAAAAAATTACTATGGGCGACAAATTAGAATATAAGAATATGGTTGTATAAAGTTGGCTTCGGAGCCTCATATTACTTTCATACATATTAGCCCTCTTCAAAATCTGAAATGGGAACTGGTGTGCTATATATCATTTTGAAAATACAAAGCTTTTTCTCTCTTGCAAATATGGTGCACTCCCTGGCCATGAGTTGTGAACTTCCGTTTTGCGCCTTGTGCCTCGTAGCCTATAGCTCTCTTCACGTGAGTGTGCCTCGAAAAGCATGGCTTTCCTTTTGCTGCTTTGTGGTCTTTAAACCATTCTAGTTTTCTGCCCCTTCTCCTACCAAACCAGCGCCGAAGTCAAAGCTTGTTTTATAGGTGTTAGCATTTAGATAATAGTTTCAGTCCATAATACTAACATCCCTTTCTATACATTCTTATCAGCTGCTGCAGGTTATAATGCAAATTATGGAATCCCTGAAGCCGGATTTAATCCAAATGCATACCCTGCTGCTTATGGGACGAATCCAGTGAGTTGTCTGTCATTGCTCTCTGGAATTTTTTTGAAATGGCAATTTTGGTGTTCCGTTCTAATACATTAAAAGGTGTTTTAACTTGACATCTACCATTTGATTCTCAGCCGCAGGCTGGTGTTGAGAATTATCCTCAATATGTTCCTGGACCTAGTAACTGGGGTGCATATAACATGCACCATGGTCAAGGGCATAGATGAACTATTGACGTGGCAGGCAAGTACCTGATGATGAGGATTCTTGTGCATGCTTGACTTCTTGTGTCCTCATTTCACAACCTGGTATAGTATCTTCTGTGGCAATTTGATGTAATTTTTTTGACTAGAGCTTAGGTAACTTAGCTTAATATGCGCACCTTGGGGAGGCTTAATGCAAAGGCCTTGTCAGGCACTAGCCAGAAGGCCTCATGCGCCTTTAGTGTGTCTTGTAGACAAGGCATAACTGCTTAGCTAGTGAAATGCACTATTACGCAAGTTCCATAATTTTGTTTCCTTCGTAGTCCTTTATTCATGTGTTTAGCACGTTATTCCTAACTGTTAAAATTTGGCATGCTAGCCCTCTATATATAATCCTATAAAGGGTATTTTTAAAATATAATTTATTTGCAAAAATAGAACCCTATTTGTCCATCAGACGCGAGCCTTCGTCTCATCGCATTTTGAAACTAGGATTGGTAGCAATATGTAGAAAGTCTTTTGTAAAGCTGTGTACAATATTTTACACTAAGATATTGTTAAACCATGTATAAAAGACTCCTATATATTATAATGATCTATTTAACAAATCTATCTATCTTTTTATTGGGATATCTAGGTCAAATAACATTTTGCTTTACAAATATATTTGGGTAAACATTCTTCAGTCCCCGCCCTATCCCCACCCTACATGAGTATTTTGTGCATTTCGCGGATTGTAGCTGAATTGGGTTAGTCTCATACTCCCTCCATCCCATTTTTTATCGTCCCCCTTTCTATTTTAAGAGGATTTAAGGAAAAATATTGAATTGCGTGCTTTACCCCTCAAATAAAGGAATGTTGAAACAATATTATTGTGCTGGAGAAGATGTTAGTTGATTACTTAGGGGTAATATTAGATAATCAAACTTTTTAATTCGAGTACTAATCAGAAAATGGGACAATTATTTAGAGATAAATTTTGAAGTGAGAGGAGATAATAAAAATGGATGGAAGGAGTATTATATTAATCAAAGCCGTTTCATACTTAACCATTTGTTTTACCAATACTCACTTGTTTATGTGGGTTATGTCCTTGGAAGTTTATGTGCCCTTTGTCTTACTGACCGAAGACCATTATCTATTTCTCTACACTCTCTACACTGCAGTTATCAACTCGTGAAAAGCTATTATTGTCTTTCACTAGAAACTGGGCATTCTTGACCCTTTTAGTTGAGCACAAATTCTTGTTTAAGACGTGATTATCCGTCTTAAACTTAAAACGGGTCGAAGAGCATAGAGAAGAGAAAAGCAGAATGCCTAAATGTTAGCCAAAAAACTTGTCCTATCTATTCAAGTGATATGTCATTTGACCTATTTTAAGCGAAAGGTGGATATATTTGTTTGAAGAGAGACTAATTATTGGTTGAGTACGTCAAGTCTTGATACATGATCCTTGGTTTGTTTTCTGCAGACAAAGAGATCAATAGCTGTTGCTACGCCTATGGCTCACTAATCATCACTGAGGCTCCATATGATGCAAACGAATTAGCTAGTCAATTTGTTAAAGACCGGAAACATTGGGCACTAAACTAGATACAAGGCTGCGTTTTATATCTCTTGGTCTCCTGATTGTATTTATTTACATATATGTGTAAGTCAGCTGGCCATCATTTAAGTTTTTCCTACCAAGGATCATTTCTTTGGGAACTTTATTGGCCATGTTTGGTAAACTATCTATTGAAGTTAGTAGATTCCGGTTTAAATGGTAGATTGACCAATTAATCTACTTATTTCACGTGTTTGGTATCCCGTATGTTGCTGATAGCAATATTGTAATATATTCAAATTATGCATAAAAATAATATAATTGTCGTATAATCTTTCAATTACCAAGCAATTTTCTTAGTTATGTCAATTTAACTCGATAGTTAAACATGCTACCAAAATTTGGTAATCGTATCCTATTAGCGTTATTTGCTGTGTTAAATTGCTTGTAGTGTTTGCCAAACAGAGCCCTTGCCAACATACAATGAGTAAAGGAATTGCGCGTTAAACTTGCTTCTACCGGTTTGCCAAACTGAGCCATTGCCAAGGGCCATCATCTAACGTTGGATCAATGTATGACCAGAATGAGAATTTCGAGAATATCTATTAGTCGTAGTTGACAATTATTCTCACTTGAGAGTTGAGACTTGAGACCCATCTTTTTGTCTTACTTATGTGTTCTTTGATCTGCTAAAATTTAAAGCGAATAAGCAAATTATTTGTCAGACTAGCATATGTGGTAATTTTATGATTAAATGTCATCATAATGGTAGAATTAATGTTAGAACTTATGGTTATTTATTAATCATGGTCTTATCTACCGTCGCAAGTTTGCAACGGGTCAAATATTAATCATGGTCTTATCTACCTGCGTGAGTAGTATTTGACCCGTCGCAAACTTGTGACGGATATACTGTCGCAAATAAGACTTGCTGAAGTTAATTAAGTCTAATAATGTTTGGTAACCTTCTATTGCAGGTAAAACAGATATGAAATGACATTGAGGGAAGTAAAACAAATTTTAGAGGGGCACTAATAGAAAAAAAAATTCTATAATGGCGATAATAGAAAAAATGAAATTTTATAATGGCAATGGATGTATTTAACTCGAACATGTGATTATTTATTTTCAATCACATTTGTCTGTAAAATAGTGAATTTGTTTTGGCTAAATGAGGTTTTTGATCACCAAAATCTAATTTTTAGAGTCGGTTATCTTTTGTAAAATAATTTTTTTTTTACTATTGTCAAAAAATAGGATTTTGGCGTTGGTTTCAAATTATTTGGGCCCAAATGATTCACGTCATCGGTTATATTTTTTTTCGTAATGGTAAAGCCGCCACTTATACTAGCGACTTTACCTTGTTTCATTACATTTACAAAGTTGTAACTCATATAACGAGAAAAAGAGGAAAGCCACCAGTTAAACCAACGGCTTCACCCCTTCACTAGTTTTAATCTCGTGCACGAATATGCACGGATTAATTTTCAAATTATGACATACGAAACGTACATATAATTCATGCTATTTGTTTCGGTAATCAATCAACTAAATGTGGATGCGTAAATGAAGATTATTTCAAATACTCGTAATAGTGTTTTATACAATGAAATATTACCGTCAAAGTTATTCCTACCTTGTGTTTTATTTGACATATATCATAAAATTCCTCCATTTAAATAGAATAAAATAAAGAAAAGATAAAAAATAGCCAAGGGGAATAAAAATACACATATAAAAAATAAATAACGTCCATTGCTAAAAATAAAGCTTAATTAATAATTGGTCTCTATTTTGACGACGCCAAATATGACCACTTTATAATAAATATCCACTCATAAAATGTTACCCATCAAATAATGGTTACACATTTTCTCATAGAAATTGTCACCTAATTTATAACGAAAAGAACCCGCATAATATATTTAAATGTTTTATTGTTTTCGTTTGTTTATTTTTTTCCAAAATGATTTTAGAAATCTAACATTTTAATTTTATTTCACTTTCCTAAAAGAAATATAAAATAGTAATTTTAATAGCGAAAATATTTAAGTATACTCATTTTAACTTATTGCAGGTTTCTTAAAGAGAATTTAACTAATAAATCCAATAATACAGTGAGTTGTAACAATATAGTGCTCATTTTTTTCATTTTCTAAATTGTAATGAATTTTATAAATCTAGTAATTTTTAAAATTTTCAATATTTTAATTATGTTCGTTTATTAAATTTATAGATCTATTATTTTTACTATGTTAAAAATATTTATTTCATCTTGTAAACAAATATTTATTATATATAGAATATTATTTTTTGTTAAGAAAGTATGCGATATTTTTTAATGTTCTATTTTAAAAAAATGTTCATTGCCTATATTTTATTTGATCAGGTATGGGCGAAATTTATTATATCCATAATATTATTTATTAATTTGTACTTTAATTTTTTATTTTGTGAATAAGTATGCAAATTTTCCCTTTTTATGCATATAATATGTTTTTGTATATGATTAGATGTAAATTAAAACATGTTAACATAAAAAGATTGAAATTATAAACATGGGATGAAAGAGAAAATAAATAACAAAAAACGAACGTGGGGTTTATAACAAATAAAAAGATTTTTACTCCTAAATATTAGGGACTAATAGAAAAGCTTTAAAAGCTATTCCTTTTATAGTATAAGGATGCACATTGATAGGTACTTATTTTATTACACAAATCAACATGTTCTATATGTGAAGGAAGGAAGCCACTAGTTTTCCTAGCGGTTTCGTCGTTTTCTCAATTTTCGATAATATAGAAATGTTAGCTAATTTAAATGACAGGAAAATAGTAAAGCGGCTAGTTTAAGCGACAACTTTACCTAAAATAAAAAAAATGTTGCGTTTGATCGTCAATAATTTGAAAGAAACCCCAAAATGTCAAATAATTTACCAAATAATCTCAATTAACCAAAAAATTCTAAAATAATTACAAATCACGTCTTATTATTACATTCCAAAATAACAAAATTTTATCTCATTACTACAAATCAAAATAATGTGTGTGAAGCAAGACCAACTAAAATCGATCAATAACTCTCTCTTAAGTGGATATAACCGTTTTAAGACTAAAACGAGTTAAATATAACCACTTGCATAGATAAGACAAATCTTTTTGCTAACAGTGAGTCTCCTGAGAGCAATACCATACCAAAATAGAATATGATATATAGGAGAGAGGACAAAAATAATTTAATAACAATAACAGAAAAAAGGAAACAAAATAATGTTTACCCAAAAACCATTACTTGAGTGTGATTGTGTACATATCTTCACAAATCAATACTTTTCAAAATCTTTTGAAATCTTTCCCATAATAGGCCATAACCGCCACATTCTTCATCTGTTCCAAAATTTTTCCCAAAAACCTCCTAAAACCGCTAGATTATTCATCTTTTCCAAAATTTACAAAAAATATTCAACCATATATTTTCCAAATATTCTCGTCAAAAGCCTTCTTCATCATAAATTGAATGTTTCTCTTTCTTAATTATCAAAATCACCAGAATGAAGAAGAATACGGGTAGGAAAAGTCAATTGAAGCCGGCCCCGAGAAAATGAGTGAAATTCGTAATAGGTATGTTTATGATTTTCGTACCATTTTTTGAAATTTGGTATATATATTTTTGACGACCATATGAATTTCGTACATTGATTTTGTTATTTTGTATTATAGTACTAAAATCGGTATATTTAAGACTATAGATATGAAATTCGATGCATGCAAGTATTTAAGCAATAGATATTGAATAAAAAATGCGTACTTGTTTTGTTGAAATTAGTACTTGGTATTATTTAATAGTTTAGATATAAACTTCTGTTGTAGTACCTTGTATCTTATATTTGTTACATTATATACATGTTATATTAGATTTCGTATTAGTACAAATTTATAAGCTAAACGAATCAATTTTTTTATATTTTGTACATGTTATATTATATTTCGTATTAGTACAAATTGATAGGCTAAACGTATCAATTTTTTTTATTTTGTACATGTTATATTAGATTTCGTAGTAGTACAAATTTATAAAACGTATCAATTTTTTTTATTTTGTACATGTTATATTAGATTTCGTATTAGTACAAATTTATAGGCTAAACGTATTAAATTTTTTTATTTTGTATATGTTATATTTTATTTCGTATTAGTACAAATTTGTAGGTTAAACGTATCAATTTTTTTTTTATTTTGTACATGTTATATTATATTTCGTATTAGTACAAATTTGTAGGCTAATCGTATCAATTTTTTTTTATTTTTTTTACAAATTTCGTATTACAAATTTTTTGTTTTGTATTTTTTTATATTGATCTTTTTTTCTTATGATAGAAAAAAGGGGAATGTTCAAATGCTAAGGATCGAGATGTTAAAAAGCCGAAAGTACCTAGATGCGATGTTGATAATTAGAGATCAAGAAATTAACTAAAGGCTTACGATTGAGAGGGTGGGTCGAATAAAGATGAATGCCCAAAAGTTAAGCGATAGGGAGAAGGGAAAAATGGGAGATGAAGTTGCTGGTAATGATGTTGAAGTCACTTTTACACAATTGGTGGAGAACGAGGAAGTAGTGCGTACCTGTGATGAGCTAGTTGAGCGTGTCATTGAGATGACTAAAGCAGCAAAAGAAATGTCTTCTTTCCTTGTTGCACTAATGTTCTGGAATCGATTAAAACCTTCATTATTAATGCCGAGATCGAAAGACGACATTTCTTTTGCTACTTTAGCCACCTCAATGACACGCTCAACTAGCTCATCACAGGTACGCATTACTTCCCCGTTCTCCACCAATTGTGTAAAAGTGACTTCAACATCATTATCAAATACTTCATCTCCCATTTTTTCCTACTCCATATCGCTTAACTTCTGGGCATTCATCTTTATTCGACCCACCCTCTCAATCGTAAGCCTTGAGTGAATTTCTTGATCTCTAATTATCAACATCGCCTCTATCTCGCACTCCTAACACAAAACCTCAGTGGGTCTTTTGTTGGTCCCTCTTCAACTTCACTTTTCTGAACATTAACAGAATTCCTCTTTCTCCGAACACCCCATGTGTTACAAACTTCAGGTATATTCGGCTTTTCAACCTCTCGATCCTTACCATTTGAACATTCCCCTTTTTCTATCATAAGAAAAAAAAAAGATCAATATAAAAAATACAAAACAATAAATTTGTAATACGAAATTTGTAAAACAAAATAAAAAAAATTGATACGATTAGCTTACAAATTTGTACTAATACGAAATATAATATAACATGTACAAAATAAAAAAATTGATACGTTTAGCCTACAAATTTGTACTAATACGAAATAAAATATAACATGTACAAAATACAGAAAAATTGATACGTTTAGCCTATAAATTTGTACAAATATGATGAGCTCCATTTTGGTCATCATTTTCTTTACGTTTTCTTTATTTTCGGTCACGATTCGACCTCGATTTGCGTGTCTTGCGGTGTTTTTACGTCCGTTGCCTCGTATATTCCTATTCTGTCCAATTTTTGTAGGTATTACGGCGGGGGCGAAGAAACGGGAGAAATCGAGCCGGATTTAGAGCGAATTGTGAAGAAAATGTGAAGGATTTGGCAAAGGTCATTCCCAGGCCCTCCCAGCCGGTCCCCAACCGGCGGCCGGTTGGCCGGCTGGGAGCCTTGGCACGAGATTTTGACAAAAATGCGAGAAGTTTCCAGGCCCTAAAGAAAAGGCTCCCAGCCGGTGGCCAACCGGCAGCCGGTCAGCCGGCTGGGATGCACCTCCCATACTTAGCCAAATTTCAAAGTTCGAAGAAATGCTTGGATTTTACAGATTGATGCAAAAGGTGTCCCAGCCGGTGGACGACCGGCAGCCGGCCCACCGGCTGAGGGTACCTGTAGCCAAGTGAAGAAAAGAAGAAATCAGAATGAAGATTTTGGCCTCCCAGCCGGTGACCGACCGGCGGCCGGCCGGTCGGCTGAGGGTCAAAGGTTTTGAAGAAAAAAAAGAAGAAAAACTTCAGAAGTCAAAATTTGGGCTCCCAGCCGGTCCACCACCGGCAGCCGGTCGACCGGCTGAGAAGCCTTTCTCAGATTTTCGCGCACTATATAAACCCGCACTTAGTCTTTCATTTTACACATGACTTATTACGCATTCTTAAGCTTATTTTAGGGTTTTGCACTGTTCCATTGTTCTATACTTAGACTCAAAAAACTCTCTTAATATTTTAATCCTCTTTAGATCTTAGTTTAATCTTTCAATATTAGTTAATCCTTTCTTAGTAATTCTCTTAGCTTTGTTCTTGGGCAATTTTAGAAGATTCTTATTGGGTTGTAATTTGAGGGTTTGAGAGAATCCTCCAAGTTGTAATCCAAGTTCCTTGCTTTTTCCTTATTATTGGTATAATCTTCCTAATCTCTACTTTGTCTTTGCATTTTGTTTTAGTTTTGCTTGTTCAATTATTTACTCTCATTAATTTCCACCATGTTTAGCATTAATACTTTATTTGTTCAAGTTTATTCCTTAGCCATGTGTGAGTAGTCTTATTCTAGGGTTAGGGGGTTTGCTTGGGTAGTTAGTAGCCATGAAAAATGCCTAGAGTTAGTCTTGTTTGCTTCTTTGGTTAAGTTTTCGCATCTTGCATGTTATGTGTTTGATGAAATGCCTCAACGACGGTTGGGTGTTAGTCTTCACTTTGTTTGCTTTAGACGAAAGTCTTGGGGTTTCATGAGCATGCTTGTGTGTTAGGTTAGCTTGGTTTGTAGCGAAAGCTAGGACTAGACTCGACCTAAGGGTTTGTCAACTCGAGAGAAGAGACAACCCTAGACCTACCATAGAAGTGATACAAGACCGTTATCTTACGTTTGGCTACCGACTTACCTAGGTGACCCCCGACACCCTAGTCCTCTTTATCATCAACTTCATCTAGATTTACTTGCTTTAGTAGTTAATTAGTTTTTCCAAACCAAAACCTTTTACTCCGACTCATACTAAAATTAAAGCATAAATATACAACTTCCCCACCGTCTTTTGGGTTCGACCCTAAATTATACTACTTAATTTGGGTTCTTTATAAATGTGTTTGATGCCGGTATCGACGACAAAATCCGGCCATCAAAATACGAAATCTAATATAACATGTACAAAATAAAAAAATTTGATATGTTTAGCCTATAAATTTGTACTACTACGAAATCTAATATAACATGTACAAAATAAAAAAATTGATACGTTTAGCTTATTAATTTGTACTAATACGAAATATAATATAACATGTACAAAATAAAAAAAAATTGATATGTTTAGCATATAAATTTATACTAATACGAAATCTAATATAGCATGTACATAGTGTAACAAATATAAGATACAAGGTACTACAATAGAAATTTACATCTGAACTATTAAATAATAACAAATACTAATTTCAACAAAACAAGTACACATTTTTTATTCAATATCTACTGCTTAAATACTTACTTGCATCGAATTTCATAACTATGGTCTTAAATATACCGATTTTAGTACCATAATACAAAAGAACAAAATCAATGTACGAAATTCATATGGTCTTCAAAAATACATATATAACAAATTTCAAAAAAATGGTACGAAAATCATAAACATACCTATTACGAATTTCACTCATTTTCCCGGGACCGACTTCAATGGACTTTTCTTACCCGTATTCTTTTTCATTCTGGTGATTTTGATAATTAAGAAAGAGAAACCGTCAATTTATGATGAAGAAGGCGTTTGACGAGAATATTTGGAGAATATATGGTTGAATATTGTTTGTAAATTTTGGGAAAGATGAATAATCTAGCGGTTTTGGAAAGATTTTTGGAAAATGAAGAATATGGTGGTTATGGGAAAGATTTCAAAAGATTTTGAAAGGTATTGATTTGGGAAGATATGTACACAATCAAGTTATTGGTTTTGGTCAAACATTATTTTGTTTCATGTTATTGTTATTAATTTTTTTTTTTTTGCTTTCTTCTATATACCATATTCTATTTTGGTATCATATTTGATATGATGCAGTTTGTATATGGCTCTCTCGGAAAACCTACTCTTTCCGATTTCTTGTGTTGTTTCCTTTTGATATTAACAAAAGAAATAAGAAAATCATTTGGGACCATACAATACACATGACCCCACATGAAATTGATTTTGGACCACTCAAAGTTGTCCAAATGACCCACATGAAATTGATTTTGGACTACTCAAAGTTGTCCAAAAGAGGAAATAGGGAATATCAATGTTATTGGACTAAAACGAAAACAGAACATCATAGGAAATCAGAGGTAGTACTATTTATTTTTGCCTTGTTTTAAACGGATATGATCGGTTTGAAACAAGAATTTGATATGGCGTCAAATTAACTAATTAAGTAATGACGGCATCAAACGAGCAACCCAAACGTGCGTAGCACAGAACACCCACTTACTTACCTCTTTCTTCCTTCTCTTGCAAGCTTTTTTCTCTATTTTAAACCTTTTTAATTTAATTATTTCCCTCCCAAACCAACATTCTCTCTCTTCCACAAAAATGGCGACCACCAACACCATGAAAGTCGACGAAATTCGTACTGAGCTTTCCAAACGCGGCCTCAGCACTTCCGGCATTAAACCTACCTTGGTACCTTCCTTCTCCGCCCTCCATCGCTCTCTCTCTTCATTTCACTTATCATTCAACTCTTTTTATCCAGCGCTTGTCGTTTTATTTCAGGTGAAGCGCCTCGATTCCGCTCTTCGGAAGGAGGCCAAACAATCGGCGAATGACACCGCGGTGGAGGACACGGCACCGACCGCGAAGGCGGAGGACACGACGGTAGTGACGGCTACGCCAGCGGCAGTAGGGGTGAAGAGGGAGAGAGAAAGTGAAGAATGTGATGGAGGAATTGAGGAAAGAGAGAGGTATCAAAAGATGAGTGTTATACAGTTGCGGAAAGAAGCGTCCAATCGAGGCGTTTCGACTAGTGGCACTAAGAAGGAGCTTGTTGAGAGGCTTTGTACTGCTGTTGACGCTGTTGATGGTATGCATTTGTTTGCTATTAGTGTTAGGTTTGTGTTGTGATTTTTTGGTGCTTTTCTTATTGATTTTAGCTTAGTTTTGGAGTGAGATATAACAATGGTGAAATGTTGTGTTAAGTCGTTGATTGTAACAGTGTTGATTTCAACAAAAAGAATAAGTTAAGGGCGTGTTTGGACGGAGAAATTAGTAGGGAATGTAGTATGTTGGGGCAATTTGCAGTGTCTTGGTTGACACAAATTCTCATCTGCAACGGGAATATGCAAACTTGCATCGGGTCAAGTATTACCCATTTGAGTAGGAAAAGACAAGTCATTTGGGATTCCTCATGCTTTGTCTTATCTAATCAAGCGAGAGTATTTGACCAATTAAAACTATATCCATCACAAGGGAGACTTATTGCTTGGTTGATGCGTTGGGATGTTAATTGAGGGACTCATTTTTCATAATGTAGGCCCAAATTAAAATCCGCTTAATATAGCATGGTTTAGGGGGGAAAGTAGGATGTTGCGCCTCCTCCTCTCCTTATATTGTATCTAAATTCTGGCCAAGGGATTTTGAATTATGTAGTGAACAGGTCTTAGCAGAGGAAGTTACAATGATGATGTGTTATAGATTTCCACATGTATTGGATTCTTAGAATGGTGGTTAGTTGCTTATGGCAATGTGAGTTTCAAGTAAATGGACAAGTTAAGGCCGTGTTTGGATGGAGGAATTTGAAGGGAAAAGGAGACAATATACGGAGGGAAACTGTCATTTTGGTTATTAAGTTTGGTAGGACGCCAATTGAGGGATGTTTGGAAGGAAATGACGGTGTCTGCACTCCCCTTCCGTCCTTGAACTTCTATTTATACTAATGCTAAGGGAATTGTAACTTGTTAGTTAGTAATTTGTGATATAATATTTTGTTGTAGATGGTCATGGATTCTACCACCAAGTAGGCAAGGACTCCGTTAACTTTTTCAATATGAGCATTTCAACGTATATTTTTATCAATTGGGGAACTTACTCAGAAAAACTTATCATACTAGGAGCTTTTCGACAGAATTTTTGAAATATATTTGTTTATGGCCTCCTTTCCATGAGGCACCATCTGTTTGTTATCTATAGGGGAGTATAATTTCGCTAATTTTCTGTGTCTCATTTTGAATTTTATATGCTGGGCCAGTCCTCCTTTATATCAATGTGGTACTAATAAAGTGGCACTCTAATGGAGATATGACATTTCATTGCATTTGTACAATCAGATATTTCTTGGATGATAGTTGGTAGGAAAATATGTACATCAATTGTAACCTAGGGATACACAACAGATAATGTAAGATACATAATTTTGTCGTATTTGCCGTTTAATGAGTAATTACTTCCATGTTGGTGTGCTCTAAGATAATGGAGAAGCAGCAGATGAAAAGCAAGAGGGCAAGGTAGTGGAAGAGGTTAAGAAGGAGAAAGTGGTGACGGCCACAAAGAAAGGTTCAGCAGTGTTGGATCAATGGCTTCCTGACAAAATAAAACATCACTACCATGTTTTAGAAGTGGTATATCTATTGATCTATAGCCCTTTCTTAATTTCTTTTAATAATGTCATGCTCGTCATTTTTAAAAATCACTACCATGTTTTAGAAGTGGTGGTTCTAACAATTCTCTTTTGAGGATATAGGGAGATGAAATATATGATGCAATGTTGAACCAGACAAATGTAGGGGACAACAACAACAAGTTCTATGTGATTCAAGTTCTTGGTATGTGTATTCATTTATGTATTTTTATTATGAGATTGGTGGGATGTATTGCTATCTTGATTTAGTCACTTAAAACTCCTTTATTTTACATGAGCAAATTGGCACAAAAGGGAATATAGTAGAGGGTAATGGTTGGGGGAACTAAAAGGCAAAATGCATAGTCAATAATCATGCTTTGGCTGCCTCCAAATGAAGCAACTTAGCAACTGAATCAGGTGACACCGGAACAGTATGTGACGTGACGGATTTAGCTATGTCATTCTTGGTACTTTTAAGTTATCTAAATTTAATTCACAGATGAGAAATGTTTTAATTTAACGGGTTTAACCTATAAATACACTTTTTTCTTACCGCTGATGCTCAAAGTTCTTTTACTTACCCTTCACTTGCTTTCTCACAATGAGCAGAAGCTGATGGCGGTGGCTTATACATGGTATATACTAGATGGGGCAGAGTAGGCGTAAAGGGCCAAGATAGGTTATTTGGGCCTTATTCTTGTCAATCGTCTGCTACTGAAGAGTTTAAGCAGAAGTTTCTGGCCAAGACGAAAAATGATTGGTCCGATAGAAAAGATTTTGTTTCGTATCCTAAGGCTTACACTTGGTTGGAAATGGACTACAGTGAAAAGGATCAGGTATATTCAACAGCTAGATGCATAGGTATTAGTTTTTCGCAAGAGTGTCAGTTTTAGATACCTAGCTTTAGTTAAAATCTTGTTTTAAACTATAAACCTTGCTTCTGCAGGTGCACTAAAATGCTTTGATTTTGTTGATAAGTAATTGAAAAGAGCAGTTCTTTGTAGTCACAGACTCACAGCACTCCTTCGATGCATATTATCTCAAGACTAGTGATGATTAGTTTTAAAATGTTTTATGATTTTGCATTTTAAATTTTGTGATCACTTTTAGGACCAGGCAAAGCCTTCCGCTTCTTGCACAGACGTTCAGCCTACGGAAACCAAACTTGAGTCACGCATTGCAAAATTCATCTCCCTTATCTGCAACATTGGCATGATGAAGCAGCAAATGATGGAAATTGGTCAGTATCTTTTTTGGAGATCTTTCTTTTGTGCTATTTCTGCCGTAAGCTTTAAACAAAGTACTCTAACATCATTACACAACCACAAATTCTTATTTGTGACGGACATATCCGTCGCAAGCTGCGACGGGTCAAATACTACCCATGTGGGGTAGATAAGAGAGGAGGAGAGTGCCTAGGGAGACTTATTGGTTGACTGGCCCTTTCCATGCAGTATATTATTATTTGCTATTGTTTTGACAGACGTTGTAGGGATGTCAAATTTTATGACATATACATATATGAGACTTAGTTTTTTTTTTGTTAAACGGACCCCCTTTTAAATACTATCTGTTTTGCATTTTTTTATCCAGGTTACAATGCGGAAAAGTTACCTCTTGGAAAGTTAAGCAAGTCCACAATTTTGAAGGTATATATAATTGACTTGTTATTAGGGCGTTTTAACTTGTGATTGTGGCGCCTCAATTATTAGGAGCTGCTGTCTGACAACAAGGCTCTCCATATTGGCGGGGATTCAAATTCCTTTGTTGGCTAATTCATTGGACATGATCATAAATTAATGGAACACTCCTTATATATCTTAGGTGAATGCAGGATGAAGTTAGTTATTATCATCTTAAGGTTGCATGAAGTGAAGTCTATCCTTCATTATAGGAATGTATGACAGATAACCCTAAGCAGAAGACAAAGACATCCCTTTTGGCACTCCTTACTTACGTTTTAGTCTTAAGAGCTTGAGTTGGCAATTGATGTTGAATACTTGAATCGATGCTCTTCATGGGTTTAGCACGTTGCTAATCAATTGCCTTATTTTACGTGAAACACAATTCTATTAGAAAATATTTTCTGCATACTGTTTTCTGTCACGATTGGTTGGTTATCATTTTTCTCGTTATGTAGGGTTATGGCGTCTTAAAGCAAATTGCTGATGTCATGGGGAAATCCAACCGAAAACTACTTGAACAACTAAGTGGGTGCGTATTTACTGTTCTGTAGTATTTATCTCTGCTTCCTGTTATATTTGCTTTCTGTAGGTTTCTCATAATTCACTCTCTTTTTTTATGCATTTTTATACTCTCCGTCAAATCCATCCTTTCACGAACTTCTAATGATATTAAAAGCTTTCCATTGCAGGGAGTTCTATACAGTTATTCCTCATGATTTTGGGTTTAAAAAGATGCGTAAGTTGTTTTCTTATGGAGCACTATGACTCTAAATATTTAGCATCAATCATTATCTTTTTACATTTTCCAATGGAGCTAAAGACTCAATATTGTTCAAGCTTTGTAATTTGATGGAATAAGTCAGACGGGCACATTATAGTTCTCGCACTTCTTATATTGTGAAGTTACATTTTCTGGGCGCTGTTCTGAATGCAATTTCATTATGAGTCACACTGAAACAATCTCTATATATTTTGAGCATGCGGGCAAGGTTGTTTATATCCGACCCTTCTTAGTCCGCAGTAACCAGCTTACCATTTGGTTTTAACATTGCTAATGTCATTGTCTTGGTCTCCACTTTTTGATGTTTCATGGATTTTTTCAATTAGTGACCATGTCACCCGTAGAGTGTAGGTATGGATAGGTTCCCATCTAACATATGCAATTGGTTGCAGGTGAATTTGTCATTGACACGCCTCAGAAACTAAAAGCCAAGTTGGAAATGGTAACTTCTTAAAGTTCTGATTAACATATGTTTTACTTATTGCCTTGGAGATTTGGTTGCAGAAAACTTTATTATTGAAGTGATGAAATTACTAGTTTTTGAGAATAATAGTCTTTATTTTTTTTTTCCTGTCATTAAGTAACTCTGCTTCTTTTGTTTTAAAGGTCGAGGCTCTTGGTCAAATTGAACTTGCAACAAAATTATTGAATGAAGGTGTAGGAATGCAGGTATGTCCGTGTCCTATTATCTTTACACTAGTGGTATTTGATGCTTCTACTACACATAGACGTCCTTTGTCATTGCCATTTCTGATGCATTTTTTCTTTCTATAATATTACTCCTTATTTCTCTATTAAAGAAAGAAAGTGGTTCACTTACCTCTAAAATAAGAATATCATAATAATTTTTATCATAATAATTTTTATCATAATAATAATATGCTCTATTATATGTGGATGATTTCGAGCAACAATTTTTATCATAATAATAATATGCTCTATTATATTTGTAGGAGGATCCATTATATGCTCAATATGAAAGACTCAATTGTGAACTGGTACCAGTAGACAATGGCTCAGAAGAGTTTTCCATGGTAAGGCATCATCAATATTTCTTTGATGCTCATAAATATTCCCTGAACTTGATGACATTTCCTTTTAAATTTGGATGTATTGGCGGTTCTGAGACAACAATTAGAATTATATGTGGATGATTTCGAGCAACAATTTTTATCATCAGCTCAGCTGTTTATTTCTACCCATGCATCGGAAAAAGTGATTATTGATGTCTGACATTATGACTGGCGTTCTTCTCAAAACATGCATCTTGATTGTAAATGTGCAACAACCCTCGACCTCATAAAAAGTTTCTCATATTTCCGTATTGGTTTGTTCCAATGTAATCTACTCATTAGGTTAAAACATAACAGTTTTCATATTAACCTCAGTAAAAAAGAAACAAGTTGGGAGAGTTCAGTGAGAAGACAACATTTCTACCTAGTATAGGACACTTTGAATGTTCTCCATCGCCATCTTAAAATGAGCCATGATTAAAAGAACAATATTTCTTTTGGATGGAGGTAAGTATGTTTGTGCACCAGTGATCCTGCCTATATTGATGGCTGCTATAATGTTTCCAAGGTATTAGGCTACCAGCAACAATGTTTCTTAGCAGTTAAAAGATTGCGGGTTTGAAAAATAGCTGGCTAGTGAGTAATAAGTTTTTTTTTTTCAGATTGACATGTATATGAAGAATACACATGCTAAAACACATTCTGGCTATACAGTAGAAATTGTTCAAGCGTTTAAGGTGTCAAGAGAAGCCGAACACGAACGCTTTAAACCGGTAAGCTGTTTTAGTATTGGTGTCCTTGTGTGGTTTTATAATATATGACCCAAACACAGCACTTGTATGAGACGTCTTCATAGTGTCATCACTGTCATGTGATACTAACCCATGGACTCTATAAGTAAATGGGGAATGCATGAAGATTTGGTTTGTGTCTCACATATGACTGATGTGAGACCATCTTACACAAGACTCACTGAAGTTTTATTTTTGCCTTCACACTGATCTGTTTCTTTACTTTTTACCCCAGTTTGCTAGTACCAAAAATAGAATGCTCCTGTGGCATGGCTCTCGTTTGACCAACTGGACTGGGATTTTGTCTCAAGGTAAACAACTAGATAATTTACGAGGTGAAAAACTATGTACTGTTGTGTTTTTCAGAGTTGATTCAATAAATAATTCATGTATCTATATTCAGGGTTACGAATTGCGCCACCAGAAGCACCTGTAACAGGGTATATGTTTGGGAAAGGAGTTTATTTTGCGGACATGTTCTCGAAGAGTGCAAACTACTGCTGCTCAAGTTCCAGTTCTCCGTCTGGTGTGCTCTTGTTGTGTGAGGTAGATTTTGCTTATTATATTTAAACCCTTTTCTATGGTCTACAGATAGCAGCTTGGGTATATATGCCTATTACATTTTTTTTGAGCTAGATTAATCATGGAATTGCGTCCCGCCTGGAATAGTATAGAGTTCATTTCACTTGGAACAGTATTCATACCTTGCTGATACCCTAATCTTCCGAGTCTGGTTTGCCTGGTTAATTTTCTTAAACAGTTAAACTCAATATAAGTTCCTATACCCTTGGTGTTAAATCTTGGCTGCGACACAAGCACACATCATATATTCATATGACCAAAGATATGAACATTGATACGACTAGGGCTGTAAACGAGCCGATCTGAGCTCGAGCTCATATGGGCTAAGACTTGGCTCGGAATTTTCAGCTCGAGCTTGGTTTCTGCTCGAAGCTCGTACAACCTAAAAAATTAAAGTTCGTTTTGTTATTATATTCTTTTCTCCTTCTTACTTTTTGAATCTGACTAAATATAAATATTTTTCAAAACAAATAATATTATTATGAATTAGTATTATAAAAAATACTTCCTCTCTTTGTTTCTTTACGTAGCTTTAGTTCGAATCGAGCTCGTTTTGTCATTAAATTTCTTTCACTTTCTTACTTTTTGAATCTAACTAAATATAAATATTTTTCAAAATAATTAATATTATTATAAAACAATACTTCCTCCGTTCCATTTGTGTCTTTATGTATTCCTTTTTAGTCCGTTACATTTGGTTCTTTACCTTTCCTTATATGGACATCACTTAATCAATTATATCCTTCTAAAATTTACGAGGTCCACACACATGAGGACTTAATGATAACACAAAATCTCATTGAAGACAGGTGATATCCGTCACTTCGGAGTGACGGATACCATTTTGTCTCATAAAATGCCCATTTAAAGGAGAGAGAGAAACATATGAGGGGTGCCCCACCTTGTCCCCCTATTCGTTTTGTGAGTGTCATTATCCGTCTCTCCACCCGACCCGTCACAAGCAAGACCAACTGTGATGATAAACCAATAAATAAAAACATTACATACCCCACTTATTTCCGCTTTCTCAATCTTTGTGCAAAAAGCAAACGTAAAGAAACAAATGAAATGGAGGAAGTAATAGATAATTTATTATAATATAATTATAAATGCCAAATGACATAATTCGAGATAAATAATATATAAAAAACTATAAACGGGCTCAAACAAGTTTCCGAGAATACTTGGTGACTTGTTGTGCTTGGGATCGACTTACCCTTGCTCGGTTCAAGGTTGAGGTCGAGCCCAGTTTGACCGAGCACGAGTGAGCTTTGACCGGGCCGATTCTGAGGGCTCGACGAGCCGGCTATGTTGGTCGCATGTACGTCATAATGAATGAGATCAAGGCCAAAACTGAGATTTTGTACCATGCCTCTGCCTTAGGATTTTTTGAACTTTGAATGGAAGGAATTAGAGGGATATCTTGTTTGGTTAGCAAGTGTGGTTGGAGGTACATTGAGGGGAGAGACATATCCACTTCCCTCATATAGCCATATCCTTCACGCCTTTAATATCTATTTCTGCTGATATTTTACATGTTTTGGGAGGTTTGTGATAATTTTTCAATCTTTTCTACTATACAAAAACGTCTACCCGAGCACATGCAGTGGAGCCGGCTAGGCTTAATGAGTATCAGGGTCTCAAACCAAGAAAGCGGATAACATTCGATTCAGGCAATGGCCTCGACTATGGCTTTTTTAGCCAAAAGTATTTCTAATAAGTAAATACAGATTAAGATCATAAAAACATAACAAAGCCTTTTTTTAGGCTAATCAAAATTCTTCCAACATAGGAAAGATTTGGAAGGAAAGCGGCACTGGTCTATCAGCCCCACCCCTACCCCACCTCCCTTTCTCTTGTTTTTCTAAACCAAACCAAGGCTTAGCTTGCCAATTTGATTCACCTTAAAAGCATGCCCCCTAAACTTCCTTCAGTAGATTTAGTTTTCAGCTGACATATATCATTTTTGGCATATACTTCCACGTGTAGTCCTAATAAATCTCGAGGACTGATGAAACTGTTCTGCATGCTTTGTCAGGTTGCATTGGGCGAGATGGAAGAACTCCAATACGCAAAATATGATGCAGATAAGCTGCCGCCTGGAAAGTTAAGGTGCGACTGTTTCTACTCTCTGTAATAGTGTGCTGTAGTAGAGCCCGTGTATTTTAACTCTGCAGTGCCCTGTGCCCTTCTGGATATGTAAACAAAAAGAGAGCATACACCCATATGAATTATCTATCCTTAAGGTTCTATAATATACCTGTTTTCTGTGTTGAATTTTGTACCAAAATTTGGGAAGTGCTTATTAAGCACATCAAAACTCTAAAACTCAAACTTTGTTGCGAGTGTCAAGTTCGGACAAGTACTTTTTTTTCTTTTCAAAATTTTCATGTTTTGGTCCGAAGTGAAATGTTTGTGTCGTGAACCTTTGGTGTTGTTAGTATGTCCTTGTCCAGAATATTATCCAACCTAACCATTTTCAATTTTGTTAACAATTATATGCATCAGTACAAAGGGAGTTGGTGGCACTGCACCGGATCTCTCTAATTCAAAGGTCCTTGATGACGGTGTTGTCGTCCCTTTGGGGAAACCAGTGCAGTCCAGAGATGGCAAGGTTAGTGTGTCCCTGTAAGGCGGTTTACACTAAAATATTGCAAAACCAAATGTAATTTAGACAAAAGACCCCTATAAATTATTTTCCTGCAGTTGCAGAGTACCTTGATGACGATGTTTTTGGTAAATAACATCATTAACATGTGGTTTCACAATATAGAGTATATATATATTCAAGTATTCTTACATTATTCGTACCTACACTAAACTTCATTGCAGCCAACGGATTTTGTCGTCTTATACAACAATTTGCTGTCAAATGCTTGCCTCTTTACTTATAATGCTTATGTTCTGCATTCAGGGTGGTCTACTGTACAATGAGTACATAGTTTACAATGTGGATCAGATAAGGATGCGGTACGTTCTTCAAGTAGATTTCAAGTATAAGTGGTAGTTCATGATGTAGATCAGATACTGGAGCTCCATTCAAGGTATTGTTGATGGCAAAGGAGCTTTCATGAGATTTACTCTCATACTAAATTACTAACTGCTGTAAAAAGACGGGGAATTTTATTTTTACTGAATAACTTGGATGTCTAGCGAATGTAGTTTTTTTGTGTAGTAACTGCGTGGGGTATATAATTTTCACCATGTTCGTCCTAAAATGTCTCCAATTTTTCCAATTGTAGTGGAATACTGGAATGCACGAGATCATTCTAATACTATCGGGAAATTTGAACCTAAAAGTAACTGGTTAGTCATTGTGAAACTATGCAGCGGGTTGACCCGCACCTTTATTCAAACTCTAAAACTTCATTTGCAATTCCCCTTGTTTAAATTTCATTGAAATTTGTCGAGGCACCTGAGCTAACTCTTGTTTTCAAATACTCGTAATTGTTAATTAATATTACTATTATTAGATATTTTTGTCTATTTTTTATTTTATCACTTTTTTTTTATTATTATAATTTTAAGTGTAAATTTATGCAATTTCATTTAAAAATGATTAAATTAATTGGATTCTTTTATAATCATTATTATAGTCAATTACACAATATATTACTATGTTTTATAGCGGTTCACGGGTTGTCCCGTCTAGCCCGATTATTTCCTGGGCTTGGACAATTATTTTTTACCAGAAAATTAAGGACGGCCAAGCTCAACCCGTCAAGTTAAATGGGTGGTATGGACAACAAGAAAAGTCCACATACTGACCCATTAACTATTTAAATCATTTACTTTTACTCGTTAAAAAAATATTTAGTTTTTAAGAAAATAGTAAATATCAATTTTATATGGATATGAAACATTAAAATAATAATATGAAATATATAATAGGATTAATTACAAATAACCACCACGTATTTACGTATTTTTACAATTTACCACCACGTATTTGTTTTTTTACAAATAGGATAAATTACAAATAACCACCACGTATTTACGTGTTTTTACAAATTACCACCATGTATTTGTTTTTTTACAAATAACCCCAGACTTTTACGTATATTCCCCGATTACCACCGTATTTTATTCCGAACATTTTTTCTCTTATTTTCCGTCTTGTTAAGTAACTATTTATGTAAAATTCTCCTATTACCCTTCCTAATTAGAGAGGCCTATCCAAACTAATTACCCATATACAACACCCATGTTCATCATGTTTCCCCAATTTGCAATTTTCCAATCAGAATAGATTTCAAAACCAAAATCCCAAAATCCCCAAATTATTTTTTAGAATTCCATCCAAATTTTGCTTGTACTTACACCGATGTCGATACCGACATAGACAACAACTCAGACCCGTCTTAGTTCTCTTCCAAGAGTTGCACTTGAGCGAGTACAAATGGAATTCATAAATGGTACTTGCATCATCACCATTCACCACCATCAAAATGAATTTGTCCCAGAATTTTAAAATCGCTGGATTGTTGATAAACACGAAGCCATGAATCTCACCACCAAATTGTTCAACGACTTTAGTATCTAGGATATTTGGCCAATGAGCCACGTCCTTAATTTCTCTGGTTGCTGGATTCTGTAACGTTACCGATATTTAAGTACAAGCAACATATTTTGGATGATTTTAGGATGATTTTATGAGAAAATGATTTGGGGAATTTTGTAATTTAGGGTTTGAAATCATTTCTGATTTGGGAAATTGGGGATAGGTAATGATTAAATGAATAGGGATGTGTATGTATGTGTAATTAGTTTGGGTAAGTTTGGGTAATTAGTTTGGGTAAGTTTGTATAATTAGGGAGGGTAATATGGGTATTTTGCATAAATTATAATTTAACGTGACGGAAAATAAAAAAAAGGATGTTCGGGATTCAAATACGGTGGTGATCGGGGAGTATACATAAAAGTATGGGGTTATTTGTAAAAAAACAAATACATGGTGGTATTTTGTAAAAACACGCAAATACGTGGTGGTTATTTGTAATTTATCCTTACAAATAATCCCCAAACTCTTCCGTATACTCCCCATTTACCACCGTATTTAAATCACGAACATTTTTCTTCTTATTTTCCGTCTTGTTAAGTAACAATTTACGTAATATGCCCATATTACCCTCCTAATTACACCACCCCACCAAAACTAAACAAACACCAAGATTTCCCCAAGTACTCAATTAAAAATTGATTTCAAACCCTAATCCAAAAATCCCAAATCATTTTTGGAATTCAATCCAAAATTGGTACTTACACTTAGGGCTGTAAATGATCTGAGCCGGCTCGTAGAGCCCTCGGAATCAGCTCGGTCAAAGCTCGGCTCGAAATCGGTCAAATCTAATTCCGAGCCGATTTTGAGTCGGGGTGGACCAAATCCGAGCTGATTCCGAGCTTAGTAAAGCTCGAAATCGGAAGTTCGGTTAGGCTCGTTTTATCTATTATTTTTAGTTATTTTGTCATTTTGTCATTTTTTTTGTTCCTAATAAAATGTCATTTTAACATTTATAATCATATGTTTCTTATATACGATAAATATTTTATATTTGCATTTATATTAAAATATATTTATTTTTATTTTGAGTTACAAGTTCAAGAAAGTAAAGAAAAAAATTATTTAACCGAGCTCGAATAGAGCTCGAGTTGAGCTCGAGCCTAATCTGAGCTGATTCAGAGCTTTGATTTTTTAAGCTCGGATAATTCCGAGCCGATTCCGAGCTCAAGCTCAAGATTCTGAGCCGATTCCAAGCCCACCCATGCTCGAACTCAAATCGGCTCGGTTACACCCCTACGTTACTTACACTAGAATCCAAAATTGGTACTTACACTAGAGTAATCGACTTCATTGCTTCCTTGATTTGTATACGAACTTCTTAGAAGGGCAGTCAGTCACTTGGAAAAGGTTGATGGAAACCCGCCACAGACATGTGAAGAAAAGGCGGAAAGGGCATGAACCAGGTGCAGCACTGTGTAACGCAACGTACGTGGGCATAGTAGGTTGAGGGTAGCAAGCACGTTTGATGAGTCTTCTGGCCGATAGATACGAAAGAGGCTCTAATTTTGTACGGGTTTAATTAAGTAATGGTATGGGTTAGTCACAACAAACAATGATAGGGAAAAAGAGCAATGGTGAGTTTAATTAAGCAATGGTATGAGTTTAATTAATTAAGCAAAAGTTGCTGAACAAATCAAGGAAGCAATGAAGTCGATTACTCTAGTGTAAGTACCAATTTTGGATTGAATTCCGTAAATGATTTGGGGATTTTTGGATCAGGGTTTGAAATCAATTTTTAATTGAGTAATTGAGGAAATCTCGGTGTTTGTTTAGTTTTGGTGGGGTGGTGTAGTTAGGAGGGTAATATGGGTATATTACGTAAATTGTTACTTAACAAGACGGAAAATAAGAAAAAAAATGTTCGTGATTTAAATACGGTGGTAAACGGGGAGTATACGTAAGAGTTTGGGGGTTATTTGTAAAAAAACAAATATGTGGTGGTAAATTGTAAAAATACGTAACTACGTGGTGGTTATTTGTAATTAATCCTATATAATATGTAAACTAAAACAGTTAAAATATAATGAAAATGTTTATATATATATCAATTTATCCAACTACCTTCGAATCTGAATTACTTAATCAATTGGATTATCTCGTGTGATAATCAATCTTATCTATATAATTAGAGAAACATTTCAGAAACCCTGGTTGAGCCACGTCATCAACGCAGATTTTGATTTTTTTTTTAATTCTCTCAGGTGGGTCCCGCATTGTGTTTAATGAATTTTCTGAGTCATAACCGCCCGATATTCTAAATAAATGCCCGATATCGTAGTTTCAGAAATATTACGCAACATTTTTATATAAATTCATAGACATGAATTCTTACGAAAAACGGTCAATTTGTATAATATAAAATTAAATATTTTATAATCGAATATATATGTCCCGTCTAAAACGATTAGACAACAATTTATTATTATTATTTTTTTAATTCTCTCTTGTGGGTCCCGCAATGTGTTTGATGAATTTCCAGAGTCATAACCGCCCGATATTCTAAATAAATGTCTGATATCGTAGTTTCAGAAATATTACGTAACATTTTATATAAATTCGTAAACATGAATTCCTACGAATCAATTTGTATAACATAAAATTAAATATTATTTGTATGTTAATTAGTATTATTTTCATTTTCAATTTTTACAAATCAAGTTAATCAAATAAATAACATCCTAAAATTAGTTACTTTAAAGTATTTTTGGAACAATAATATGACCAAAAATGTTCGTTAAACTATGTCAAGTAAATCAAGAAAAGTTATATTCATTTTTAATTTTGTATATAAATAACAAACATACATTTATTTTTCATGATAATCATATCAATATCAGCATGCCAAAAATATTAAACACAAGAACTAATCTAAAAAGTTTATTTGAAACTACAAAAGAAGACAATGATAAATACGAAAAAAATACCACAAAGTTCTAGCATAAAAGTTCATGGATGAAAATTTTAATTACGGTAAATATTAAATTAATAATGACACGATTAAAAAAATGGGATATTGAAATTGCAAAAGAAAAGTACCATAATAGATACTTAACATTTCAAAAACACGAGTAATGACGGGTTTTGGGGACCGTCATATCTTTTTTCGCTGATAAGGTAAAAAAACTATATTGATCCTCTAGAGTAGGACCAACCTATTTAATTATTTTGAATGAGGTAAGTTGAAACTATCGGCTCTCAAACCATCCCTAAAGAATTCGACATGTTGACAACTCTGATTTATGAGTGAGTTGTGACGATGAAAAAATGCATATATAATGAAGAAAATTTTGAGATTTTTGTATTAACAATTACTTATGATTGTATATTGTAATTCTGTTATGATATTTCAAATTTATATAGATTGATTGCGTTTTGATATACTTTGAATATAAATTGTATGTTAATATTACAATAGTTTAGTATATCGGTCCTATAAAATTATATTAGAAATCGAAAATCGAAAATATGACTAATCATTATTTATAAATAACAATACTTGAACTTGCAATCCCATGCAATTTGCACGGGATTAAAACTAGTTATACAACTATATACAAGACACTGGAACTATAAATTAAGTAACATTGTGTGAACATCAATTTTTAATTTATTTGGAATGTCTATATTCTATTGTTAAGTGTCAACAACCGCAAATAACTCCTTATAAATATATTTTTTAAAACAGTGCTCGAAAATAAAATATTTATTGTTTTTGTTTGATTTTGAAAATATTTATTAAAATATTGTCATTAGAGTTTTCAAAACCTGAAACATGGAACAAACACGCCATTATTAGTGGTGTTTATACTTTATAGTAAGTAGGAAAAGCAACTTGCGTTAAATGGACTAAAACAAACACGCCATTGTCAATAACGGATTTTGGGAAGCACACGCGTCATTCTTATGGGTGTGTTGTGTGTATATGTATATTTTTTTTTAAAGTCCTGGGAGTCCATTATTAGAGAAAAAACTACCATAAAGATATACCAATGCTAATGGCGTGTTTCCTTCCTAAAACACGTTATTGATAATGACGTGTTTATTCCATATTTTAGGAGTTAAAGACCCGAACCTATATAAACACCATTTTATCGAATACTTTCTAACCAACCCAAAACAACTATTTTTAAAATTTTTGATAATTATTTAAAAAACCGTTGTCAATAACTCATTCACAATTTTTTTGTTTTTGAAAAACCTTAAAACTGAGATCAAATTTTTATTTTTTCCCGCACAATCCGTGGTCTAGTAGCAGTTCCCGCACACACTCAGGCAGTGTCACACTGACACTCCCTCCCCGGAGTATTTTTCTGCCGCCTAAAACTCCGACGCTTCCAAATCAAAATTACACACAAAAATGTTACAAGAAATATTACTCGCATTACTTGGCTTCACCGGCGATTTGATTATCGACGACGACCAACACCGCAATTCCCTCGGCCTTCCTTCTCCCTCCACCGCTTCCGGCCCTGCCTTCAAGCTCGCCGCCGACCTCTCCTTCATCCACCCTAGCGACCGGTAACTCTCTCATTTCTCAGTTCTTTTGTTTTCGAATTTTTGGAGGTTGTTTTATGGAATTGATGTAATTTAGGGTTAATTGTTAGGGATGTGATTGAGAGGATTGTCAAGTTAGGGTTTTATTACCGGGAGCTTGATCGGTTTGCTACAAAGTCGCGCAATTTGAGCTGGATTAGGTCGGGGAGTCGAGAGGATGTGAACAAGTTGCCGGAGAGTCGGAGTGTGTATAGACGGGCGATTGCCAATGGAATTGTTGAAGTTCTTTCCGTTTATCGGTCTGCGGTTTTGCAGATTGAGCAGAAGTTGTTGGCTGATCATTTGCCTATTTTGGGGAGTGTTACTCAGGGTCTTAATAAGGTTTTCCGTCTTCTCTTCGTAATTTAATTTGTAGCTCTCCTGATACTTGATAATAGTCTTAGGTGTTTATGATATTGATACATACCCCTTCTCGTTCAAATTGTTGTTTATGGTTTTATTAATCTGTGATGAGTATTGTATTGAAATGTAACAAGTAATTGAATGGGAGGTAGTAGCTTGAAGTAATTCCAGTTTATACTAAACTGCATTTCACATCGTTCTTCCCATTTTTCTAAATATATGCATGAATAAATTTGAAAAATGGGAAGAAGATGAAGGAAGGGCAAGGTTCGTTTACTCCCTCCATCACATTTCTACTGTACTGTTTTTCTTTTCGGGACTTAACAATTTTAACCCCCCTCTTCTAAATTGAAGAAAATAGGGACAATGTATCTGTGATAGAGGGGGTATTAGCTACAAGTTCTTAACTATAGGCGATCTCTGATGTATCATGTATACTCTTTTTTATTACTAAATTTAGAAAGAGGATAATTGAGTTGGAATGAGTTAACTAGTTAAGAAGGAAAAGGGACAATATAAATGGATGAAGGGAGTATTATATTTTTGTGCAAGTGGTGATAATGAAAAAATAGAATAATTGATGCAATGTTGAGAGACCCATATAGTTGGCAATTTTGTGGTATTTTCCCCCCTCGTTTTATCCTTTTTGAGTTCTTCAGTAGGTAGTTTGATGCTTGGTCACTGTTTGATTTTAAAAAAAGAACCATTGTGATGATTAGTGTTGGATGGCGAATTGGGCGTTCCATAGTCGTGATGGCTGATGAGTGATGAATGACTGTTTTCGGTAAATTAAGACTGGTAGTTGGATTAAAATAAAATTCTAGTGACAACTTTTTGTTCTTGTTTGATTAGCTTGAATCTACCGTGTCTGGGAGCAATTGTTGGATCTATGATGTCTTTTAACTTCCCCAGGGAAGTATCTAGTCAGCACTGTTTTTATTTTTCACTGCAGGATTGTGAATGGTCGGTCATCTTCCATTTTTTGTACTATGTTATTGCCACTTACTCTCAAGGCTGTGACTAAATGTTTTTTCTTCCCCAGTTTTTTGTTCTTTTGCCTCCTCTTCATGAACTTATTTTAGAGGTAGAGCGTGATGATATTCGGGGAGGAAAACTTCTTGACCTTTTACATAAAAGATGCCACTGTGGGGTGCCCGAACTACAAAACTGCTTGCAGAGGTAATTTTTTTTTAGTATTTGTGTGTGTGGGAGATGCATTTTAGTTACCTTTGTCACAGTAATGAATGGTAGTACTTCAATATATCATGTCAGTTAACAACAGCAAGAACAAATCAGAGCCTTAATCCCAAAATGATTTAGGGTCAGCAGACATGAATCATCATTTAAAACCGTTTCGCAACCTCAAAGAGATAGAAAGAGAAAAGTGAAAATTTTCATGTCAGTTAAACAAAATAATAATACTAATAAATTCATACTATTTTGTGGGTCAAGTTGGTGTTGTACTAATGCTTCTGTATTTAGAAAACTAAAAAGAGAACATGCGTCGAACTGTCAGAAGGTTCTGTATCCCTATTTTGAGGAATATTTATTATTTTATTATACAGAAGTTCATCATCCTAGAGGAAAATGCACTGATGATCTAGTGCCTGTTCTCCTGAACTTATTTTTCTTCCTATGTTGTAAAAGATGTCCACGAAGTTGCAAGAAGTTGGGATATCACCAAAATATAAGTTAAGAGTGTTAAACAACCTAAAATCTTCTATGTTCAAGAAAGTTTAAACGTAAAATGCAGATAGGAAACTGAATAATTTGATAATTTCTTATTCTAAAAGTAGACAATATACATCTAAGGCCTCCTTACCCCGCAATATGCATGAGCCCTTGACTAATGTTGTTCTTGTTGATGTTGATGGGTTGTGGGACTATTTTCTGTTGTCATAATATATCTGTATTGATGTATTTCTATCCCTTTAATTAGGCTACTTTGGCATGGGCATCAAGTGATGTATAATCAGCTTGCATCTTGGATGGTTTATGGAATCCTCCAAGATCCTCATGATGAGTTCTTTATTCGTAGGTAATCTAATGCTTAATATTCTCATAGGTCACTTCTTTTGTCATGAGGCTTGGTTATGTTTGTTAATGAAATCATCTAGTTTCTTACTAGTACACTCGTTCCTTATGGTATTTGCTGCTAATCTAGTGACACTTGGTGAGCCGTGTTTTATCATGCTTCTAATCAATCCATCAGTATTTTGTGACCACCTACAACTTTTCAAGGAATGCTAACTTTGAAATGCGGTGTTCTTTTATGACAATCTTTTTGCAGTATCCATGTAAAATTTTAGATTACAAGGATCCTCTTTTTGTTAAATTAACTTCACAGCAACCTCGAGTATTTCCTTCGGGGGCTGTGGGGGTGGGGGGTGGGGGTGGGGGTGGGGGTGGGGGTGGGTGTTGAAAGTAGGATTAGGTGTCCCAATTAGCTAAGATGGCAAATTGTGGCTTTAGGTTCCTTTGAATTGAAGTGATGGGAGCTTAGCGATCTGACGCTCTTCATTTATCGAGACCTATTCAGGATACGTGACCTGTTATATGGCTGGGGTCGTGAATTCTTAATGTTAGAACATTGGGACAACCTCACACGTGGGGTTTAGAACTTTATATATTCCTACACTTAATAACATCAGAAAAAACGCCACAGTTTTTCTCTCTAATATTATGATTTTTCGTGCTTTTTTTTGGTCCCCCCCCAATTCATTGTACTTTTAATGGTAGTCTTGTGTTACCTCTGTTGTTTGAACACCAGTTTCATTGTGTACAATGTGCTTATTTATCCGCTTGTCTCAGTCAGGACGATAGCAAAGCAGAGAAAGACTTGCCAGATTCAGATATGCATAGGAAAATGACACGCTTAAAACTAGGGGATTCATCGCTGGTTAACTGGCACTTGGGATTTCACATATCTTTGGTATTACACACCTCCTGCCCGTAGATGTTTTTTCAAGTATCTTTCAATATTCCGTATATGTTAATTATCATTTGTGTAACACTTGAAAATACCTTAACAAATCTGTTTTTTCTAGCTGCCTAGGAGCAATTGTTTGCGTTCTTTTTCCTGTATATTTAAAAAAGCCACAGTGCTTTATGAGTCCTCTATTCTCCTTCTTGACAGTTCTTGTTATGTTAAGTAAACTTTTCTATCATATGGAGCAAATCTTAAATATTTTTATTGGATTGTTTCATGTAACGTAGAGTATAGCCTTGTAAGTTGTAAATAACTGCCTTTATAGTTCTTGCTTGCTTTTTCGTTACTGCAGATGTACCATAACACTCCTTCAAATTTATTGAATAAGCCCTATTCGATTCTCTTAGTGAGGAGCCTGTTCGATGTGGCTTTTAGTTGTAATGAAGGGCGTATGATTTACCTTTTATTGTATCTTCTCTAGTTTGGCACCTAAGGGAGATGGCATTTTGTCCTCTCTATTTATTTTTTCTGCCACTGCAGTTACTAGTGTCCAAAATGTTTGGTGGGATCATTGTAGTATAGGCTACTATAGTTTGCATGAGATGAATAAATTTTGGTAGAGTTGTTCGAATGTATTAGGTTTAAGACTAGTGTCCCAAGGGTGCACTAAGATGAGAATTTTGTTGCAGGAAGTTAGTTTTTATGATATCAGATCTCCGATTTCTAACAGGAAGTTAGATCACCATAGATCTGATATCAATTATGAGTGATGGTCTTGTCATATGGTTTTGTATTTTGATATACAAGAACTTCTGCTCTTACTATATGTTTTTGCATCTCTGATAAGAGAACAGGCAGATCTTACCCCGTTATCATTCTATCTCCTGCCACTAAAAGACAAAAAGTTTGTAGCAGCAGTTTTGTGAGAAGTGGGTAGATATTTCATCATATTTCAATGAGACACCAATTCTCTCCATTTTAGCAATGTGAAGTCTTGTTCTTTAAGCAATTCTGACTTACCTACACATTTATAACGGGAATAACATGGCAATGCAGGACATGCTCCCTGAATATATCCATATGCGAGTTGCTGAATCTATTCTATTTGCTGGGAAAGCAATAAGGGTTCTTCGAAATCCGAGCCCTGGCTTTTTTATGAAGGATTCCTTGTATCATCACAAAATTCCCAGACAATCTCGCAAAAATCAGAGATTCAGTGGTCACTTCTCCTTCCAAAAGGACACAGAAGCTGTCAGTAACAAGCTCAGCGTTGATGACTCAGAATCTCCCGGAGAAGATTTACTTTCTCAATCTGAGGCAGACAAAATCGAAACAATGCTTCAGGACTTGAAGGTCTAGCACCCTTTTGTTTTTTGCTTATGTAGACTATACATTCTTTGGCTGTGTTTTTTGATATTTTCTTCTACTAATAAAGTAATAAGCTGATTCTTACTCTGATATGCAGGATTCAACTGAATTTCACAAGAGGTCATTTGAGTGTGCTGTTGACTCCATTCGTTCTATTGCGGCCAGTCATTTATGGCAGGTACATTAAGCAGTATTTTCTTTAGCCTCTATGTCATGCATCTAAGATTAATAATAATTGCAGCTTGTAGTTGTTCGCGCTGATCTCATGCATCTAAGATTAATAATAATTGCAGCTTGTAGTTGTTCGCGCTGATCTTAATGGACACTTAAAGGCTCTTAAAGACTATTTTCTGCTGGCCAAGGGAGATTTCTTCCAGGTTAGATATGGAAAATTTAAGATATCACATCTTGCTAGTTGCTACTATGGAAAATTAAGGCTTTAATTTTTGTGCCAGTGTTTTCTTGAGGAAAGCCGCCAGTTGATGCGTTTACCACCTCGCCAATCTACGGCAGAAGCTGATCTTCTGGTTCCATTCCAGCTGGTATAGTTTAACCCACTTTTCCTTCTGTTACCTGTTTGACCCTTAATTTGGTAGTGTCTATTTCATGTAGAACACTATGGACAGCACATTGTGAAATCAAGGATCATAATATTTTATCTTGTAGTTATATGCTGAAAGCTATTTGACTCAGACCAGGCTACAAGTGTAGGATGCTGATGTTTGACGCTTTTGTGGAAAAAATTGAAGTTCTTGATTGAAGTGTAGCGTTGAAGTAACATACTGTAAAAGTTAAATTTTATTTTTTTATTTTTTTATTGAAGCTGTCCTGATATAGTGAAAGTATCAATTTAAAGACTTCTTTTGTCAGTGTCATATCTTGCTGCAATCAGGAATTAAGGAATAGTTCTTTCACAGAAGATAAATGATGTATCAGAAAAGATGTAAGACTTGTAGGCTTTATATACAATGTTACTATGCTGTTTGTTTGGAACTGAATTGATTGCACGATCAGTTCTGCTTAATTCAAACTAAACAATGAGTCTGTCGTGATTACTTCTATTATGATCTCCAGTGATATAGGTTGAGTATTGAGTTTCTATGTAATGCAGGCCGCTTTAAAGACAATTAGTGATGATGACAAATACTTCTCTAGAGTATCATTAAGGTGAGGACCTGTACCATAATTCCATAATACATGCTGATGCTATGTAATAGTCTGTTTAAACTAAAATCTAACCCAGTACTTCTGTACTTCTGCCTACGCTATTATATGATTGTTCTTTGAGTTGCTATGCTTTATCATACGTGTCTTAATTTTGTGGGCAGGCAGTGGGGTCCCTGATCCCACCCCACCCACCCCTCACCCTCCAACTCCACCCCCTCGAGCCCCTGCTGTTATTAATTATACGTTACTTTCATATTTTTGTTCTGAGAAAACAAACGGAAAATAGGTAGAATTTTGTCACTGCCATGGCCATGGAGGGATTGGTTACAGTGGCTAGAATGGTCTATTAAACGGCATCATTGTTAAACTAGGTTTCTGGTTGTATTCCACTTATCACCAGATAACTGTAGATATTCATCTTCAATGATGTTATTTTCTATCAATGCCTTTTTGTGAGTTTTCTCAAAACTTTAATTTTTGTCCCTTTATTTCAGTAGCATTTCTTTCTTTCATGCCATTACAGCTATTTGTTTTAACTATATGCTAGCTAGTTGGGCTTCACTTTGCTGTATCTCTGTTTCACCCTATCCCCTTTTTCCTGATGTATACACTGTAGGATGCCTTCAGCTGTAAATCCATCCCAAGTTGATGCTACTAAATCAAAAGTTCTTGTTGCCTCATCAAGTACTGCAGCAGACCTGGATGGCTGGGATGGTATTACACTTGAATATTCTATTGATTGGCCCTTGCAGTTGTTCTTCTCACAGGAAGTGCTATCTAAGTAAGCCTTTATTTGTTTCTCGATACTTCGTTAGGAAAAGATGCTTACAGTTATGAAGAGGTTCTCTTTTCGTACTGGAGCTATTTGTTTATTTTCGTAAGGAAATAACTAGTGTTATGGGCTAATGGCTTGATTTTGGCCATTATGGCTGTTAGATAAGATTGCCCTTACTCTTCTTCCAGTTAAAGGTTACTGGTTTCTTTGCAGATATTGCCGTGTATTCCAGTATCTGTTGCGGCTTAAGCGGACACAAATGGAGTTAGAAAAGTCCTGGGCTTCAGTGATGCATCAGGATCATAGTGACTTTGCTGAGCGTCGGAACGATCCTGCAAAGTGCTCAACATTGCAGCAACGACGACAACGCTTTAGACCAATGTGGCGGGTTAGAGAGCATATGGCTTTCCTGATTAGGAATCTTCAATTTTATATCCAGGTATTGACTGCTAATGCTTGTTGTTTTAATAATAATGTTATATATAGCTTTTCTGAAAAGTATGTAAGAGAAATAGTTTACTAAATGCAAGGTAAAGTCCGTATACGTCTAGGTATTAGACGCCTAGGCAGGATTATCAGTTGAGGCACTTGGGTAATAATATGAGATGATATAGCTGTTGTAACCATGAGTGATTTGATGATGAATGTGGTCCAGTTCACTAGTGAGTCTAGTGCCACTTTCATAAAGAGATTTTTACAATATTTTTGCTCAACTTTTTTTCATGAATTTGGGTACTTTATTCATCCAAATAAATACAAAAGTCAAGACTGTAATATTCACTTCAATCACTTGCATAAAAGTCAAGACTCCTGACATAGACAAAAGTATTTAACAACAACAACAACAACATCAGAGCCTTAGTCCCAAAATGTTTTGGGGTCGGCTGACATGAATCATCCTTTGGAACCGTCATGAGTGAACTCTCATCTCAACAAGAGAAAAAAGAAAGAAAAGAAAAAGAAAAAGAAAAAAAAAAACGGAAGTGGAGTGAAAAAAGAAAGAAAGACAAAAGTATTTAACAAGTCTGAAAAAAATGCTACAAACAAATGGCTGGATGCTTTCAAACAAATAATGTAACTAGTCTATAAAACATGACTCCACTTATCATTTTCTTTCAACTGTTGGAAGTATTTGTTTTTGGATGATGAGTTGCCTTCACTGCAACTCATTGTGAAATTCAAGTGTGTAGGAGGCATTCGTGAGCTGTGTTGCTACTGTTTTGCCTGTGGTTTTGGGCTCTCAGTTTCACTTTGTTGTCTATGCACCATTTCTCCCGTGTGTGAATGTGTCGCATGTCGGTATGGCGCAAGACATGGCAAAAATACACCAGATAGAGATGACATCTGCACACGTGCGATTAAGAGGCTGAGTTTCTCATATTAAGTTTCAAGGACAAAACATACACGCGTGTAAAAAGGAATAAGAAGGCAGCCAAGTTAAACCTGATACATTGTTAATAAAATAAAGAAGAATAGGGAAGGGGCAGCGAGAATGTTTAATTCTGCCAAAATGGTTCCTGACTTTACCCGGTCGTGGCGGTACCCTGGTACTAGAAACTTACTTTCAACTATTTTGCATGGTTTGTCTTTTTTGTCCAAACTGAAATAATTATATTACTGATATACTTGCCTAACAGTCGGTGCTATATGTATATAATACGGTGTTTTAAGATATTTGTAGAGTAAAGGATTGGGATAGTTTTCGACCTATGCCTGTATCTGCAAGACACCTCTTTGTTCATATCTAAATATTCTAATGTAACCTAATTTTGGATGAAGTCTTGGAATTTCAATCATTTTAAGCCTTAAATTTAAAGTGTCATAGCTATGTAGACTCAAGGTTGGATTAAAATGGTAAAATTTGGGTGCATGGTAGAGAATCTAACTTGGATACTTAAATAGAATAAAAGGTGGGACTGTGGGAGTATTGTACCATCATACTTTTGTTTCTTTGTACTGTTATCTACTTATTTTGTTGTTTTTATTATGCTTTTCCCACTTAATTCTCTCGAGTCTCTTTCTGCAGGTGGACGTAATAGAATCTCAATGGAATTTGCTGCAAAACCATATCCAAGATTCACGTGATTTTACTGAACTCGTGAATTTTCATCAGGAGTAAGTAAATTATTTAAGTACCTCCAGATAAAGGAAATTATTTAGGTGATGGGCCTTTCTTACAAGTAAAGCTGCGCGCTGTTGCTGCGTGATAGTGGATTATTTATGTGCATTAGAGAACTGAACAATGTGTTTTTTTCTAACATCGCTTCTCAATGTTGTTAGCACCTGGCAGTGTGACCATCTCTTAAATTATGTGTAGATGATCATATCATAACTAGAAAACATTTCAGTAAATTTTACGCTTGCACAGTGTCATGGTGTGAGGTTTTTAGATGCTATAATTCCTGAAGTACTTCTACTATCTTTACAGGTATTTGTCAGCCTTGATTTCTCAGTCATTTTTGGACATTGGTTCTGTGTCTAGAATTTTGGACAGTATAATGAAACTCTGTCTGCAGTACTGTTGGAACCTTGAAAACCAAGAATGTCCGAATACAGCTCAACTGGATCATATAACTGAGGTAACTTTAAAAGCACATTAATAGCAATGTTACCCAGTATGCACCAAGAGGAATCCTTCTTAGTTGGTTGAAGTCGTGGCTTATGGACTACTATGACACTATGACGGCAGCAAACGCTTCATTTTAAGCTAAAAATATGTGAATTTGTCATAAATATAGCCGGAGTCTGACACGTGAGCACACGCCCATGTCAAATATCTCAAAATGTTTCAGAGCGACATAGATAGTGTAATCTAGTTTGTTTTTTTCCTTCTTGGGGGGAGGTTTAATCATGATCTTTAAAAATATGGAATTGATTGGAGCATAAGAAAACTTGCGGTGTCTTCTGCTGTTTGCTGAACCACTAAATTTTTGCATGCTTTTTCTTGCTATACTAAAAGTGTGTTTTGTGATGGTTGACACCGTGCTACAAATGAAGACACTTTAGTTTGTGCATTCTAATATTAACTTGAATTCACATTTCAGGAATTTAACAAAAAATCAAATTCCTTGTACACTATATTACGCAGCAGCCGGCTTGCTGGAAGTCAGCGAGCCCCCTTCTTAAGACGTTTCCTTTTACGTTTGAATTTCAACTCCTTTTTTGAGGTAAATCATCCTCTCCCAATGACTTGTTCGTACTTACATTTAACTTCTGCTCCTCACTACAACAGTCTTCTACATAAATGTAGGCATTACTATTTTCCTAGCCATATTCTTTATTGACCTAATGGATACGAAGTATTATCTTCAAGATTTACGTGTTTGCTTACATTTTTCTCTTTTCCTTTCCCTTATTTCTTTGGTACACAGGCAACTGCAAGAGGCGTATTGAATGTTGTCAGGCCGCGCCCCTCGCTTCCCATTTTACAGTAGTTAGTTTGTGAATGATCTAGTCATCTAGGTACTGCATTTCTTCCTGAAGGGGTTACCTGTTTCTGTTCCTCATTCGTTGGATGCATAAAAAGACCTGATCGGTTGTGCAGGTCTCGTCACTTTGTCCAACATTTTTCAAATATTCCCCTATATGGTGCATGTTGTGTGCTAGCTTTCAAAGTTAATGGTATGGTCTTACCTTCTTTTATCATCGAGAAGCAGATGGTTGAGGTTCATGGGATTATGGAGTTGCAAAAGTCTGTAGGCTTTCAATATTTATTTTTTTCGGTATTGATGAGCTTTCATATTGTAAGAGCTCAGAAAGTTGCAATCTGAGTTTTTCTCCGATTTCAGATTTGTTTAGTTCTGCTCCGAGCATTAGTTCAGTTCAGGGCTTGTATATTTTGTTTGTCAATATTGTTAATTGCTGAGTGAAGTGGTCTGGAAATTGGAAATTGGAAATTAGTAATCACGGAGGTCTGCTCTTTTTTATTGTTTCCACTGGATTTACTGGATCCATTCGTTTCTCTTTTACAAGTCGGATTATTTTTAAGGAAATATTCTAGTGAAAACTCTCTTCCAGTATTCCTTCACCTATTTCACTTGGACTGGTATTTGTCATTCATTTACTTTTCTACTTTGGAAATTGCATATAAGATTTTGGTCCGCCTGTCAGCAGTAGTGTGAACAGCAACTACACTAAGATCCGCTTTCCTATTTTCCTACAATTCTATTGAGCAATTTTCTTAAAATATGATCAAATTTTTGATCTCAAACTGATCAAAAGTAAAAAAAAAATGTACACAGATAGAAAAGTAGGTTGCGAGTAAAATTTAGAGGTCTTCAAATCCTTGTTCATCGCCCTCATCTTCAGCTCTCTGGAATTCCCAACGCCATGTCTCCATCTGCAATGATAGACAGGCTTTAGCTAATTACCAAAAAATAGTTTTGTAACACCTAGAAGTCGTAATGTCGTACAGTATTGTATAATACTTCCTCTCATTCATTGAATTTGACCCAATACTAACACACTCGAAGCCTACTTAAACCATAGATGACACGAACCCACTCAAAGGTAAACATATAAAAAATAACCCGACCCAACCCAACCCAAACGTATCATTTATTAAGCTGAAGGCAGAAAGTCGAAAGTGCCTGCAAACATAAGTGTCCAAGAAATATAGCACAGACCTGGTCATCTGAAAATCGCAGATGCTCCGCCACAAAGAGTATGCTGTTGGATGGTTCTTTCAATAGCTCAGCACCCAAATTTTCTGCAATTTGTTCATGGTCATATACTTTAACCTGAAATCCATGGCTCATGAAAATCCTGTGTATCCATTCTCCGACCTGCCGAGGAACAAAATTAAAGACGGTCATCTGACAAAAATAATGTCAAAGGTAAATGAAATGAAAACATCGCATGAAAGAGCTAATACCTCAACCTCATGGGAAGGTTCTATTAACTCTGCCGGGATTTCTCCTATTAGGAGACAACCCTTCATGGCTAAACTGCCAACAGTCAACAGAACATTCTCAAAACTAGCCAGTGTCGTCAAAGGCAATCCCTGTCAAGCAAATGCACACCTGATAAATGATATTCACACACGCACACACAACACTAACAACTAACTCCATTACACTAGCTCCTGTCTAAGCAAGGGTAGCAGGATCGGACGTATGTAGCCTCACCCTGTGTTGTGAAACACAACGAGGTTGTATTTGAATGAGCTATTAGTAAATACGTTGAAACTGCGTTGTTCTACTGTTGCTCCATAGCACAAGAAGCACAACCTGTTTAATTGAGCTATTCTACTTCATTTGATAATGTTTCAAAGTACACACAAAGGTCGTATTTTGAGAGCCTAAACCAACCTGTAGGATCCAGATGCTTGGCCGGTTGCCATTAAATCCTTTCTTACGTAAAGCTTCTTGAACATTTGGAGATTCCCTTGGAACATGAATCAATAAGCAGTTTTTGGTGATCTGAGCCCCCACATCTAATATTGGTGGAAGAGTCATATCACGAGAGCATGAAATTTTTGGTAAAATGCAGAGCAAAGGAGGAAATATAATTAAATAAAGAACTGATTATGCATGGTTTCTGGGAAGAGTGAGAATATCCGTGAAGTTAGTCACAGGGCCAATGTAAAAGCATATCCAGTGAAATCAGAAACAGCAACATTACCCCCACTAACTCAGCTACCCAAGGGCTCCCGCAAAACGGGGCGGGGTAATAGTGTCTCGAAAGAAGGCAACCTTTCAAATTGTTAACACAAAAGACTGTTTCAGGATTACCCACGATGGAAACTGCAAGGAATGACTACACCTTCACAATAAATGTAACTAATTTCGATTGCCATTTTTTGCTATTCCATCATCTCTAGAACCAAGTGAAATCAGCATAAGGAAACCATGTACTGTATGATTTTTTTTTTCGTTGATAAGAATAACAAACCAATATATGATGATGATAATGTAAG
Organism: Silene conica; assembly: GCA_029255685.2. Classification (NCBI taxonomy): domain Eukaryota; kingdom Viridiplantae; phylum Streptophyta; class Magnoliopsida; order Caryophyllales; family Caryophyllaceae; genus Silene; species Silene conica. Next base: position 72,807,807 of record CM055318.2, on the reverse strand, counting down.
CATCCATCAATCATCCTCTTTATACCAGGTAAAGGAAAACTGCGAGAATTTTAACACTCACGTATTTACTTTTAAAAAAACCTAAAAGAAAGATGCATTAAAATTATAGAAGGGGAAATATATATCTATTTTCCTATTTAATTGAAGTATATAACAGACGCCTTCAGCGTCACCATATTAACAAGTAAGGCATAGTACATACCTCTAAGCTTGGAAGATAATTCAGTGTAAATCTTTTCGGCTGATATGTCAAAAATCAATGTGGAGTTTGGCCAAGTTAGCCTATAAGCACGAGTATCAGCACCATCTGTCAACATTACAACCTACAAAATATTTTTAATGCTCCAAAATGCGGTAATTGTGGTTATCAAGAACTGAAAGTGTCTCAACTTCGTATTGGTCGTACCTGTCTCAGCTCATCTGTATGTCCCAAAATCTGGAGCATTTTTTCATCCAGGAACCTGGTAGCAAGGCAATAAGGGTGTGCACTCTGATTATCATTGATTGATGTACTTGGAGAAACAAAGCAGGCCACATAAGGATCATGAAAAAGAGGCTCTGAAAATATTATATCGGGCTTGCAGTGAGAATCCGTAGTGCATTGTATGATAGACTGATATGGCGTTTTTAACAGAAACGTAGCAAAGAGTAGACGCATATTGATCTACAGCTAATCAGGCTAGTCAAACGAATGCTTAGTGCAACATTTAGATAAACGAACTTTCCCAGACTTCAACACAAGAACGTTTTCAGGCTTGATATGCCTCCGATTCGATTTTCCTCCGTGCCTAGGTTGAAACAGGTGAAGCTAAATGAGAAAATAGTTGGCGAGTTAAATTCATTATATTGCTTTGTAAATGTTCATTAAAAGCTTTCTTCAGTATCTATTAGTAACATAATGCTCATCTCACCATGAATATCCAAACGTAGTTAAACATTTCCTATCGCATCTTATGCAACTTACGAACAGCCTTGCAGACCAACATCTGGTAGGCAGAAGTTTCATTTAGCTATTGAAACATTGGAAATCTATCAATCCTCAGTAACGAGGGCAACTTACATTAGAATGAGCAACATAAACTCAAATTTATTAGTAAATAAAGTTATGCAGAAACACTAGCTCAGATTTTCTTTCATCATTTTATCCTCACAAATTCTCATTTGTGACGGCGGTATCCGTCACAAGCTACTTTTCTCTCTCTGACACTATTCATGTGACGGATACCGTTTCCTCTCACAAAATATCCACTTTTTCTCTCTCTCTCTGACACTATTCATGTGGTCCCGTTTCTACACTAACTCATTTTGTATCCATTTTATCTCACAAAATATCCGTAACAATTGGTGACCCGTCACAAGCATAACTTATTATTTTATCATATATGTTTGCTCATTTGAGCATTCTTAACGTACAATAGGAAGAGCAGGCAGTGGTGGACGGGACTGCCCCTCTAATCAACAGAAAATATGAACATTTATTCTCCGCTATTTTATATTGCATAACCAATACAGTCTTCTCAAAACAGTGCACAAATCTTAGCTGACATTATGCTAAATTGCTAACAACTCTAAAGCAGCTAATATTTTGCAGGAAAAGTGGTTAATTATGATACCAGCAGAAACAAAAGTCGTAAATCTTCGGTATTCGCCATACAAACATACAACCACTTTACTAGCTACAAAAACCTCAAATTCCATGAACCCAATTAATTCAAACAAATAACCCTCACATTCACAAACTGTTGGATGAAATGCCTGAATGAAAATGCAATGAAAAAAGACAAAGAAAGAAGAATACTTGGGCGAAGAGTCTCATGAAAACGAAGTGTAGCAGCATTAATGGCAGCTTGGAGTGAAGGGTCATCACCATTGCTCAAATTTGCAGAAACCCTCAACTTCATTTTAGGGTTTTTGTAGAAATTACAGTGAAATTGAGGTAATGACATTGTAAAGCCGGAGACTTTGGTATAACCAAGAACACCTTCCATAGTTATGCTCAGAGAGAGAAGACAGATTATCTGGGTTTAAAATCAGGATTTGTAGCATGACCATTGACCAAGCTTTACCCATTTCGATTGTGGCTCAAACCTACAGTTTTATCATGTCTCCGTCGGGCTTGAAACTTGAGACTTGAGACTCGAGACTCGAGACTCGAGACTTGGGTAAAACCGAGTAAACGGATTATTTTGGTTGGGTTCGATCAATTAAATTTACTTACAAGTTATTTATTCTTTCACAAATTCTTATTTGCAACGGCACTATCCGTCGCAAGCTTGTGACGGATACCCGTTTTCTCTCACAAAATACACACTTTTTCTCTCTCACCAACACTATTTATGTGGTCCCCTTTCTCCACTAACTCATTTTGTATCCATTTTATCTCACAAAATATCCGTCCAAAATAATGACCCGTCGCAAGCAAGACTTACTATTATTCTTTTGAGTTAATTTTTATTTTAATTGGTTGCCTTGAAAATATACTCCCTATGTCAAATGTACCGTAAAGAAAAATGGGGTATTTAAAAAATATAGTTTATTTATGTATAACTTTTACTTATTTATGGATTTGTTATCATTTTTTTCCTTTTAACATCTTATCAAAAATTCAAAATCAATCAAAATCTTTATCAAATCAATTCATTATGAATTTAAACTCTCATATTGATCAAAGTAATTGTTCTAATACATTAATTTTGTTTGTTACAGGTTAAATATATGTTAATTAAATTAGTAATTGAGGAGATAGAGTTTTATTAAAATTAGGGTATGGGTGATAGGGTGGTGGGAGGGTAGCGAGGGGAGGGACTGGTAGGGGCGGTGGTGCTTCGGGGAGTGCGTGTTAGGGGACGGTATGAGCGTATTTGAGGTGGGTTTGGGTTGTCGTCTAAATCAAGTTGTGGTGGCGTGTCGAGCGATAGGTGATGCTTGAGTCTGGCTGTGGTGGATAAGACCGGGTAGATGATGGGTCACGTCGAATCTCGCCGATGGTGGTTAGGGGAGGGGCGATAAGGGTAGGAGGCATTGAAGCAGTGGGTAGTGTTATTTAGTGGTGGTTGTTGAGAATAAAATTGTAAGGAAGGGGGTTAAAATGAGAAGGGTATATTGTTCATTTATGTCAATGATTAAGTAAATCATGTTCATGAATGAGTATAACCCTTAAGAAAATGTGAACAAAATAAGGCTAAAGAGAGGGGGAAAAAAAGGTAAGTCGTGTAATTCTCAGATGGTACGTGGGCCATAGTGTATCTGAGGGAGCATTAGTTTGGCTTAATAAGCTTCTGTGTAAATATAAAGGGACTTGCTAAATCCAACACAACAAATTACTAAATCCAACACATTTTTCCCATTTTTTCCAATTTTAATCCTTTCATTTCCCCCACTCCAATGAGAGATTATGTGAAAGAAATCCTAAGAAATCACTAAAAAAACCACCATCTGCAAATCAGTTTCCAAAAAATTATGAACTTTCATCTAAGCCATCGCGGATAGTTCATCAAAGTGTGAATTACAATGGTAAAGAGCGACGGATTCGTTGGCGACGGAGGGAGAATGACAACGGTAGATAACGATGGAGTTGTTGGCAACGGATGGCGAACGACTATGGGTAAAGAGTGTTTGGGTCGTTAGTGACGGAGTATGAACGACGACTTCGGCGAGGGGACGAGGTGAATGATGATGGATAATAGTGGGGAATAGGCGATGGGTTAACAGTGATTGAGAATGGTAGTTAAAGACGATTGCGGATTTGGGAAAGGGGAATTAACATTTTGTTCATTTGTATGGTTCACGTTGGTTGTTGTCGATGAGGGGGATGGTTGATCGGTGATTTGGGAGGATGAGGGGGTGGAGAGAGAACTTTTTTTGTTTTTTTTAATGAGGGATAGTAATGACAATAAGGGGTTAAATGTGTGGGATAAGAGTAAAATGGTGTGCTGGATATAGCAAATACGAATATAAAATGGATATAAAGACAAGTTGGTAAGGTTTTGGGTCAAATAAGGTATCTTACCTTTGGTGTAGATCATCCCTTTAGGCAAGTGTTATCTTTAGTGTGTATCTGAGGGAGCATTAGTTTGGCTTAATAAGCTTCTGTTTTTTGTGACTTAATTTCAATTTATTTCAATTCAGTACAGTAAAATTTAGTTCAGCTTCATTAGTTCAATTTAGCTCATTTCAGTTTAGTACAATTTAGTTCAGTTTTATTCGATTCTGTTTAGCCTATCTCTTCACAACACAAATTACTCTTATTTTAGTTTAGTTTAGTTCAATTCAACTTCAAGTAGTTCATTTAAGTTCAATTTAGTTTAAATCTTTTTAGTCGAAATAAAACGAGCTTAAGTTTGGTTATTAGAACATGTCGGTATTAAATACCAATGTGTTATTTCGGTTGTTGTCTTGAGAACTTTGCTTGAGATCAATCATTTCGTAATCTTAGTTCAAGTTTGTCGGAATATTTCAAATTGGGGTTATTTATGAGATATTATACATGCTTGTTACGACCCTTACGGGTCATATACTATTTGGGTTTGATTGAGCAACACATCTTGTAATTTTTCCTTTTATTGTTTCCTTTTTTTGAAATTGAAAGTTAAGTCGCTAGCTAACTCGAATGTAAAGTATAAAAATCACAATCACATTAAATATGCTCTAATGCTCTCAACTTCAAGTAAAGTTGATAAATCGGGCTCACCTCAAATAACTTGAGCGTACCAAACTTGCATTTAACATAAAACCTAAGCCCGAGTCACAATCCTAATTAATCTGACCCCATCCGGTCTAACTTAAATATTTATTACCATCAGTGGTACTAGACATTGGATGATTATGTCTCAACGTGATCACATAAGGCTCGTCGTCCAATGAAAATATTAGTGGTACTAGACATTGTATGATTGTGTCTTAACGTGGTCACATAAGGCTCGTCGTCCAATAAGAACAAAAGTTAACCTGAGTGGTAAGAACTCTTCCACCCAACCCTAAAGTTGAGGGTTGATTCTCACCCACGACAAGTTTCCATTGGAAAAGAAAAATTAAGGCTCGTCTAAGCCAGGTGGTCTAAAATGAGAATTGGTGAAGACAAGACAAAGAGGGAATGAGACATGGACGATGATTTTGCAGAAGCCGACACACCCTGTTCCTCCATGGCCGTTGATTCCATTGCTCGTATTGCCACTGTAAAGCTTTTATCTTTCACTCATTACTTTAAACTACTTTGATTTTCATATTCACTCAATATATTTGATGCTAATTATCCATCATAATCTTATTAATTTCTCAGGCAGGTGCTCTCTGGGGCTCTTGTATAGGTCCTTATGATGCCAATAAATTAGGTATTGTTATGAATTATCACCCAGAAATTATAAATATCCTTTTTTACATTTTGAATTTGTGATTTTTGGTTCTCATGATTCGGTTTTTCAGTTTTATTGAGTTGTTTGGTGTGAAAGTTTGTTTCTTTGAATCGGGTTCGGATTTTTAATTTGTTTTAGGGGTTTGAATTGATGTAGGGTTGAGTGGATTTCCTCGGGTTTCGTTTGTGGTAAGCTCAAACACCCTGAAGAAAGAAGAAAATTACTCCCTTTGTCTCGATCATTTGTTTATCTTTTTTTATTCTGCAGGAGTCCAACAAATGAATGTGACGGAGGGAGTAGTGTTCTGCTTGTTTGTTTGTTTGTTTGTTTGTTTGGTCTGAGTTTGTGAATTGTGTTGCTTGACTTATGCAATGTGGAATGCAGGCAAAGTCGATTGGAAAGACGAGCCTTCAGTGTGGTACGAGACCTATATGCTCGTCTATTTCATTTTATTCGTTACGTATTCCAATTCGAGACGTTTCACTTGATTCTTTAGGATTCTTGTTCTGGTGGGTTTGAGAAATTAAAGTTACAACGACATTGCCCTAAACGTAATGCACACTATTTGGAAGAAGAAACTTGGGATATAAGTCTGCTTATCCTATTTTCTGCCTTTATTCTCTGGTTTGTGTGCAAAAAACAAATGTCAAGAACTAACGGAAATGGAGGAAGGTGTTTACTTTGGTTTTATTTTCTGCTGTCCATGACTCCATTCACAGTTTAACTAGCAAGAGCATGTTCCACGGATGTTTGGGTACTAAAGATGCTAAAGGGTAAACTAATTTTATATACGTGTGGCTTGTTCTTTGTAAATTTGATGCTGAAGCAACTCAGGAAGTTAGAGAGGGAGCTACTAAGGTAGAGATACGGAGATTTTTACCAGTCTCTTGCGAATGACCTTCCCCTTTGCTAGAGTAGGCTAAGCCAAAAGATGATTGTTTCAGAGTATGTCATATCTTGTTTTCTTGAGAGTAAGGCTAGATGGCTACCTTGTAAACGAGGACCTAACTTCCTGTCACATATGTGGATATAAATGAGGAATGTTTTCTGTTTTAATGTTGAGATTACACTATCCAATAGTTTTCCGTAGTAAGAGTGAGGCCATTATTTTAGGGGCCTTAACTCATTTGGGCCTCATCAGACAGGGGTGGGGCTTTCCTGAAGGACCAAGGTTGTGTCATCAGTTCATCAAAGGTTGGTGTGTCATAATATTAAGTACAATTAAAAAATTTCCTGCTTCATGGAAAAAAAATGAATGCAAAATGAAAAAGAAGATTGATTACTTGAATGGTAGTGTCCGTTTTCCCAGAACAGAAAGAGGAGATGTCGGTGAGCAGAATTTCTTAGGGGCAGGAGGTAGGGAAAATTAGGTATACTGCTGCTGACTGTAAAAAAACGTTTGTATGTTACCACCTTTCATATATATGCCCGTGACTCTGTGAGCATACGTTCACAATCGTGCAAATGTCTATTTTCTACATGTGCTTGCCTTATATGATTATAATTCTCTTTGAATAGGAGTTTTTGCTGGAGTTTTTACTATGACTCGGTGTGGAATTCGAAATTATCGAGGGCATTCAGATGTGGTTAGTTTGTACTCTTTATGCGTACATTATATATGTTATATGGAGACGCAAAGTACTGAGGACTTAAAACTGGACTAGATTAGTAATTTTCGTATTAAAATGTCTGTAGATTACCTTTAGTATAGTGTCATACTTTATTAAATAGTAATGTAGAATCGGACCATCGGGCCACCTTCTCATAACATAATTCCGAATAACCAGAACTTTTCCCAAGTGAAAGGTGATCAAATTTAAAACGGTCCACACATAAGAACGTGTCGTGCTCATGAAGGCAGAATCTTTGTTGATAACCATACCCTATAAGTGTCAAAAATGTGATGTCTTGTTTTCACTAGTGACGGCCATCTAGTTTATTCTTTGGAATTTTTTTGCAATGATCTTTGAAATGTTACTCCCAGATGCCGTCATTTTCGAGAAGAGATTCAATTGTAGTCCCTGGGCTTCTAGTTATCTATTACGTTCTGCTTGAGAAATACTTGTCCTTCATCTTTTCTATCGAGGATGTCTTTTTTGTTCTTAGACTGAGCAAGCATTGTGATTTGTCTTTTTTATTATTAGACTTTGATCGATACTTCCTCATAACGTAACAAATTACACTTTTTTAAAGATGATAATATTGAAGTATTTGATTTGACTAATGAACATGGCAACTTTTAAATTTTACAACATATTTCTTCATACATTGGGAGAATTGATGGTCATGTTGACATCAGTCATCCACCAAAGTCAAATACAAACAATAATTTTATGATGGAGTTAGAAATTTGTGCGACTTCTGAATATTCATAATCTTTAATTAACAACTGAGTAAGTCACACGATGCAGATTAATTCTGCAGCTGCAGGAGCTATAGTTGGAGGTCTTATTGCTGCAGGAACTCGTAGTAAAAAGCAAGTTGCTGTAATGGCTGCTCTTCTTTCCGTCCTAGGTGCTGCTTCTGATTACTCCCGGACATTCTGACATTGCCTTGTGTTTTGTGAGGCAAGGTTAGCTTTCTTGTGCATCTCTCTTTTCACTTATTGAATTGAGTTTTGCTGCAGCGTAAAATTTCTGTTTTGAAATGTATTAAGTTTTCACTTAGGCATTAAATAACATATGAAAAGTGACATGTGACTGAACTAAATATTATCACCCTAAGATTGGTTTGCCTATCTTTTAATTGCTTTCTCTCTCCCCCCTCCTCTTTTGGCCTGTGCATCTGAAGGGCTTTTGGATGAGTATATATTTGTAAACAAATTCATGTTTCCTTGAACTATATACATCTTCCAAACTCCAATTTAAGTGGAAAGGGTGTTCCATATTCTAATTTAGTGGAAAGGTGATTTAGAAGGTTTGAACTCAATGAATTAGACATTAAAATGTTCGTCCTTGATTTTTACGAAGTGAGGGGAATCAGACCCGCTTTTTTTTACTGGATTCTCTGCTTTCTTCGTGCATCTTTACCCCCAAATCAGAAATTAACACAAACACATCTCATACGTAATTCTAAGAACCCCCAAAATCTTCATCCCTACCACCCAAATTCATCATAAACAATCCCCCTACAACATCAAACAATCAAACTCACCATTTTCAAAGGTTTACTAAGTGAAAGCAACCACAAAATTCACATACAAAAGACAACACCACCCCAAATCGGATTTTACCCAATTTTAAGCAAAAACCCTAACCTTTAGACTTCCATTCTCAAGCTTCAAGGACGAGATTAAGGATTCTATCGGGTTTTACAGGATTTTAACAACATCTATCTCCTAATCTTTTTCGGAATCAAGAAGGTATAATCATCTTTAAACCTTCTCAAACTTTTTCATCAAATTAGACCGAAAATTGATCTTTAGGGATTAATTTTTCTGTTTTAGGTAGTTGTTATTGCTTAATATTGTTGTTGTGGCAAAAAAATATCTGAGTGAGGAAGTGTGAATCAACAAACTCAAGCTACAAATTTTGTTCCAAGTAGTGCACACCAAGTGTTTGTTGGTTTGCCTCAAAGAGTGAAAAAGTTTTTTAGTGATATTTTTGTGTTAAATGTGCTTTCACAAAGTGAAAGATGGCCCCAAAATTGTCCATATTGTTTAAAGGGAAGGGTAAGGCAAAGAGGCAAGCGCTTGATGATTCCGATCCCGTGATGTTCAGGCGGTGTGTATGGGTAGTGAGGGTTTGACTGCCGCCCAACTAAAAAACCACAAAACATCGTCACAACAAAATTCATTTGTCCTACTACCTTGAAAAAACTTTGCCTTTAGGACATTGCCTTCCAATTACTTGTGAAGGTAGGGTTAGAAGTCTACCTTCTTAAAGACACTTGCCTTTATGACTGGTCACGATGTAGTTTACCAAGGTTGCATACCAAGGCTCAATAGCTCTCAACCCATAAAGTAACTCATGGGGTAGACTTCCATCAACCACTCCCATTTTCTTTGCTAAGTCGTCATTTATGTGAAGCCTACTTAAATGATCGGCCACAACATTTGCACTCCCTTCCTTATCTTTGATTTCAACATCAAACTCGCTCAACAAGAGCACCCACCGCATTAGCCTTGCCTTCGTATCTTTCTTGTCCACAAGTTGTCTTATGGCGTTGTGATCGGTGTAGATGACGACTTTGGCTCCCAAAAGATAAGACCGGAACTTTTCAATGGCATACACCACCGCCATGAATTCCTTCTCCGTCGTAGTGTAATTCCGTTGAGCATCATTCAAGAGCGAAGAAGCGTTTTGAATTACATGGGTTACTTTTCCTTCCCTTTGGCCTAGAATTGCGCCAAGAGCATAATCGCTAGCATCCGTCATTATCTCAAAAGGGAGGTACCATCTCGGAGCTTGAATAATGGTGCCGTAAAGAATGAAAAGCCAACCTACAAGAATCATTAAAAACAAATTACACATCCTTGTGCAAGAGCTTGCACAAGGGGTAAGCAATCTTTGAAAAATCTTTAATAAACATTCGGTAAAAGCCCGCATATCCTAGGAACGACCTTATATCTCGAGTATTAGTGGGATATGGCAAGGTTTTTATTACTTCCACCTTCGCCACACCCACCTCAATCCCTCTTTTCGATACTATGTGTCCTAACTCGATGATAACCATGAAATGACATTTTTCATAGTTCAACACAAGGTGTGACTCCGTGCATCGTGATACCACCATAGTTAGGTGGTCCAAACATGCATCAAAGTTGTCTCCATGGACGGTGAAATAGTCCATGAAAACCTCTAAACTCTTTCCACAAGATCCGAAAAAAGACTCATCATACATCTTTGAAAAGTATCCGGAGTAACCATCCAAAAAGCAATAAAATTCTCTTCCCCCAACCTTTCTAGCATTTGATCTAGAAAGGGCAAGGAAAAGTGATCTTTGAATGTCTGACGGCGTTGAGGCTGCGATAATCGATGAAAATCTCCACCCGGTTTGAATCCGAGTAGGGATTAAGGCTCCTTCTTTGCCTTCGGTTACCGTTACCCCGTCCTTTTTAGGTATATATTGAGTAAGACTCACCCATTGAGAGTCGCGAATGGGATAGATGATCCCCATTTGGAGTAGTTTGATGATCTTTTCTTTCACAACTTCCATCATTGGAGGATTCAATCTCCTTTGCGGTCCGACTTTGCTTCTCCTTCCAACCGGATCTTGTGCATACAAATGCTTGGGCTTATTCCCTTGAGATCCGCAATACTCCACCCAAAAGCGCCCTTTGTACTTTTGCAAAACATCCACCAATCTCTTCTGTTGATCTCCCTCAAGTTTGTTTGAAATTACAAGAGGTAGGGTACTTTCTTCACCAAGAAAAACATTTTTCAAATGATCGGGAAGTGGTTTGAGATTGGGGGTGGGTGGTTTTGTAGTGGAGGGTAGTGGTATTTCAAGGGAGGCCTCTAAGGGAAGGAACCTGGCTTGGTATGCTTAAGGAGTAGTAGAAAAACAAGCCATCCGGACCTGCATTACGCAGCTGCGCCCTACTGCGCTGCTGGTCACAGTTTCTTCCTCCTTTTCTTTTAATTTTGTATTCCCAAATGAATACCCTACGCTTTGGCTCGCATTTTGGACCTCAATTCTTTTCATTTCCTCTCCTTCCTTAGCTTCTTCCAAGGGCTCTTCCTTCTCCAATGCTTCTATATTTTGCCGCACATCATGAGACAACAAAAACCGCAACCCTTCCTTCTCGACATCATTAGTAAGGGCCACTTCGAGAGGGTTTCTATGACAGTTTATACACTTGATTTGCCAATGGTTCAATGACATCCAAAAAGTAAAAAAAACTCCACTCATCGGTTTTTTTCATGGTTTCATACACATTGTATTTTATGATGTTTCCTTCAAATTCCATTGTTAAGTTGCCATCATACATGTCAAGCTTTGTTTTAGATGTTCTCATGAAAGGTCTTCCTAGCAAAAGAGGTGTAGCCTTGGAATCCGGTTCCATGTCTAGAACATAAAAGTCGTCCGGAAACATGAATTTGTCAACTTCTACTATAACATCCTCAACAAAACCTTTGGGGTGAATTATGGACCGGTCCGCTAATTGAATTACGACATTGGTCTTAGACAAAGGGGTAATTCCAAGGTCTCATAAACGGAGTAAGACATGACATTGATTGAGGACCCCGAGTCTAGCATAGCCCTAGCAAAAGCTTCACCTTTAATGGAGCACGGTATAGTTAGCATGCCCGAATCATCACATTTTTCGGGAAGATTTTTTTTGAAAATTGCCGAGACATGCCCACTAACAGTGACTCTTTCAACTCCTTTTCTTGGCTTCCGTTTAGGGGTGCAAAGTTCGTTCTAAGAACTTTGCATATCTAGGCACGGATTTAATGATATTAAAAAGAGGGATGTTGACCTCACATTTCCTAAAAGTTTCATAAAGATCGGTGTCTTTATCAATCCTATTAGGATTTGTGAGGGCACTTTGGAATGGTACTTCCGGTTCAATGTCCTTTGAGAAGTCCTCCAAAGTGTCATTTGCCTTCTTCCGGGACTCTTTACTCCCTTCCTTTGTTGGTGGAGTGTTGTTGTCCACCTCCTTTTCCTTTCCTTTTGAAGATGCTTCCACTCTTGGAGTGACCTTTAGCTCCTCCTCTACTTCTTCGATCTCTACAACTACCCTTTCCTTGGACTTAGTTTTTGTCTTCTTGGGAGGAGTGTCTAGAGTTCTTCCCTTCCGCAAGGTCATGGCACTAGCATTCTTCCGAGGAGGAGGGATAGTGGTGGAAGGTATTGAAGAGGAATTTGCCCCATTTGATGCTCAAGGTTTGTAAACCTTGCTTCATTCATGGTTTTCTCATTTGCGACCTCTTTTTGGACTGCACTTGTCCTTTCAAGAGGGTCTTGAGGATCTCCTTCATAGACATGTCTTCTTCATTTGGCTTTTGTGAAGTATTGTCTTGATTTCCACCATGGGGTGGTCTTTGGAAATTTGTATTTCGTTGGTAGCTTGTTCCTTGTTGATTTTGTTCTTGACCCCTCAAGTGGTTGAATTGACCATTTTGAAAGCTCCTTGATTTATCACCTACCCAACTAAGGTTTGGGTTATCTCGTGAGCCTATGTTGTAAGTGTTTCCACTTGGGTCATACTTGTAGTACCCAGCACCGGAGGGATTCCTTGAGTTGTAGTTTCCTTGCCCCATTGCACTTACATTTTCCACCCCGATATCCTCCTCTTGCATGATAGGACAAATCTGTACCGCGTGAGGGCCTTCACAAAAAGTACACTCAACTTGGTCACCTTGGCTTCCACCATCTCCTTGTGAGCCTACCAACATGTTGGCTACGAGATGCTTGAGTTCATCCACACTTTTCTCAAGCTTTGCATTTGATGAATAAGAAGCCCCCATGGAGGAAGTATTCCTTGAAGCTTGACGGGACCTTCAATGCATCCTTGTACTAGCGGCAAGCCTCTCAATGCGCTCATTAGCATCCACCACCGAATAATTCTCAAAGCCACCAGTAGTGGAGTTGACCATCCTTTGGTCTTGCTCATTTAGCCCATCATAGAAATGGACAAGCAAATCATCACCGCTTAGCCCATGGTACGGACATTGAGCTACAAGCTTCTTGAATCTTTCCCGATACTCGTACATGGTTTTCCCACTCCCTTGCTCAATAGATGTAATTGCCTTCTTGGCATGGTTGTGGCGAGAGTCCGGGTAGTACTTCTCAAGGAAGGCCGCCTTCATGTCCGTCCAAGTCCAAGTGTTGATAATGGCCGGAGGTAAGTAGTACAACCAATCCTTTGCGGCATCATGTAGATAAAAAGGGAAAGCCCATAACTTAAATTGATCCTCCGACACTCGGTCGGGATTGTGCCTTGACATATCATGTGGAATTCCGACAATTCAACAAACACCTTAGGTGCACTAGCAAGAAAACAAGTTTTTAAGAAATATTTGTTGAATTGTTCCTTCCCTAACAGAAAACTCACCAACAATCCTCAAAATGACAAGCAACAAGAACTTAATCTAAAACAAACTAACTTAATAGCTTAACTAGATTCTTTCACAAATGAAAGAAGGAAAGTTTATACCTTCCCGAAATTTCTCTATGCTTGTTGAATTGAAAAGAGAATCAATGGAAACCTCCTATGACCCTTTCAAACCTCTTGCAAAGCTCCGAAATTAACCCGGAAAATCTTAGGGTTCTTGGTTGAATTGGTTTTTTTTTTTTTTTCAGAATTTGGTTGTTGGAAGGGTGTTGTTTGATGGTGGGGAAGTGTTTAATGAAGGATTGAGTGAAGAAATTTTGAGTTTGATGATGATGTGTAGTGATTATTGAAGAGGGTTGAGTGTTTGAGAGGAGTTTTGGGGAGCTTGGGGTTTGTCGATGAAAATAATGAGGTTGAGAATTTTGTGATAAGATTGGGGATGAGAAAGAGGTATAGTCGAGATAATGGGCATGCGTAGGCTGCGCTGGAATTTGTATGTGCGTTGTGTATCGCGTAGGCTGCGCCTTATGTCGCAGTTTCACTTCAAAAAATTTTTTTCTCGAAATCCTGCGCAGCTGCGCCACAGACCAAGCAGCCTGCGCCTTGCCTCGCCATTCTTCTTTTCAATTCCTTTAATTCCCAACTCCACACTTAGCCAAAATTCCACCTCCACTCGTTCATCTTCCTTGGCTACCTCTCTTTACTTCGTAGCTTGACTCGGTCATCACTTCCGCTCGGGCACGCTTCCCAAGGTGATATGCAAATCACTGCACCATCAACAAACCTCAAGTGCCATTTGAATTCCAAAGCAATTTCGATTATTGAAAACTAAATTAGCAAAGAAAGAACTAAGGTACGGAATCGAAACTAATCTAAGAAAACAAGTAAATTGGGATAGAGTATTTACAAATTTTGTCGTTATTTAATGTCGATGGCTCGACGAAATGCTTCTTGCATGTCAATTTTCATAGACGAGGTCTTCCAATTGAACTTCTTTCCCTCCTAGGTCTTGTATTCCTTCATGGTAAGCTTTAATTCGTTGTCCATTTACCTTGATCAACCTTCCTGTGTTGGGATCTTTCACATCCACCGCCCCATGAGGATGCACTTTCTTCACAATGTACGGGCCAAACCACCAGGACCTCAACTTCCCCCCAAAAAGCTTAAACCTATTTTGAAAAACAAGAATCGTGTCATTTTCCTTGAAACTCCTTCGGGCAATCATCTTGTCGTGCCACACTCTCGCCTTTTCTTTGTAGAGGGCCGCGTTATCATAGGAATCCAACCGGAGCTCCTCCATCTCTTGAATTTGCAATTTACGGTTCAACCCTGCCACATCTATGCTTTGATTGAGTGATTTGATCGCCCAATAGGCTGTGTTCAACTTCCACCGCTAGGTAACATGTCTTTCCATATATGAGACGATACAAGACATGCCAATCGGAGTTTTGTAGGCCGTGCGGTATGCCCATAATGTATCATTTAGCCGCTTACTCCAATCCTTCTTGTCCGCCCGTTTTCTCAAGGATTCCTTTGATTTCACGATTTGAGACCTCCGCTTGTCCGTTGGTTTGAGGGTGGTAAGCGGTGGAGATCTTGTGGATGACTCTATACTTCTTTAGTATTCCTTGAATGATTCGATTGTAGAAATGTGTGCCCCAATCACTTATGATGACCCTAAGATATCCAAATCTTGAGAAGATAAAGCTTTGAATGAAGCTAGAAACAGTTTTGGCATCATCTACTCTTGTGGGAATTGCTTCCACCCAGTTGGTTACGTAGTCAACGCAAGTAAGATGTAGATGTACTCTCTTGAATTCGAAAATGGGCCCATAAAATCTATGCCCCACACATCAAAAGTTTCACAAAAGAGGATGGGTTGTTGGGGCATCTCATCCCGTCGAGAGATATTCCCGCACCTTTGGCAACGATCACACGACTTCACGTAAGCTTGGGCATCCCGAAAAATACGTGGCCAATAGAAGCCACATTCCAAGATCTTCTGGGCGGTCCTTTGAGGACGAAAGTGTCCCCCACAAGCATATTCATGGCAATGACATTGCCTTCCAATTACTTGCCAAGGTAGGCTTGCCTGTTCTTGAAGACACTCTTAGGAGACTACTTATGGGTCTTACACCTACGAGTTCCTAACTACTTTGACCGAGGTTGATATTGAGGCGGTTGAGGACCGTGTATATAGGTTCCATATCCACGGAACATGGCATGGGTGCTGCCTCTCACAAGTGAGGGAAATACAACCAAAGATGAAGAGATTTCCGCCATTACCGACCCACCCATCCGAATTATTACCCGCTTCATAACAAGCCTTTTCTTTGCGGCGGGGGAATCTACCAAAGTCAAAGTCAATGAAGCGGTTAAGCTTTATATTTTCCATCAAGTTTGTCACTAGATGAATGAGTTGATCCACACTTTTCTCAAGCCTGTGATGGGAGGGAGATGTCTAACATGAAGACATTTCTCGAACTTCGTTGACTTCTCCCATAACACCTTGTGCTTGAAGCAAGCCTTTCAATAATTTCATTGGTTTCCACTACGGAGTAGTTATCCAAACCCCCGCCGTTTGTGGAATTCACCTTGCGTTGATCTTGTTGGGTTTACCCCTCATCTCCACTCAAATCATAGTATGGGCATTGAGCCACTAGTCTTTTACATCGTTCCCAATACTCATACATGGTCTCCCCACTATCTTGTCCGGCGGTGGTGATTACTTTCTTGGCATGATTATGCCACGAATTGGGTAGAATTTCTCTTGAAAGGCCGCCTTCATGTGAAACTCTGAAAGGTGGCGGTTGAGCTCATTCCTCGTTTGTCCATGGAACTTGGAAAGGTTGTGGATGAAGAAACCTTTCATTTGTACCCGCGCCCAAAGAAGGATATGTGATGCACTGATGCACATGGTTGATCATCAT
This sequence comes from Silene conica, assembly GCA_029255685.2. Taxonomy (NCBI): domain Eukaryota; kingdom Viridiplantae; phylum Streptophyta; class Magnoliopsida; order Caryophyllales; family Caryophyllaceae; genus Silene; species Silene conica. The sequence continues at coordinate 72,791,521 of CM055318.2, read as the reverse complement.
AGTTCTTTGCCCTTATCTCACGAATTCTCCTAGTATCATTTGTCATTTGTGGATATTCTGCTTCAATTGGTTCAAAGTCAAAGTAGATTAAACCATTTCTTTAGAATTTGCTATAGTTCAGTAAATAAGATGCTAGGGTGATCAATCCATACAAACATTCACTCAACATAGATAAATAAAAGGGGTAAAACGAGTCTTACAATGTCAAAGTTGGAAACTTTGAGTAGATTACACCAAGAATGAAGAAGATTAGCTACTCATACTTGAATTACAACCCAAGAAATGAGGAAAGATTAACATAAAACGAAGAAAGATTACAACTTTTTCCACTTTTTTCTCTCAACATAAGCTTGATTATTCTCTCTTGAATGTGCTTGCATGAATCTCCACCGGTTCTCAAAACTGGGCTATATATAGCTGCACGCCCCTCTAGGTTAAACTCGTCATGGGCTTCAAGGAAAAACTCTGAGAAAACAAAATCAGTCAAGAGGAAAACGCAAGTTGCGTCCTCTGTCCCAGGCCAGCGTAATACACCGCAGGGCTGCGTTTGGTGCCTAGGCTGCGCCCCTGGACGCGGGCTGCATTTGCGGATTCAGCCACTTCCTTCGTTTTCCCTTATTTGCCTTGGATTAGAAAAGTGCAAATGAATTCCCAGCAGAAGATGTACAATAAATTCCTGAACTTACAACCAAAAAGTGCAACCGGCATACTACATAAAACTCTAACTAAAAACCTGGTATCAAGCATGTTTATTATGATAAAATTAACCTGTCGACTCATCACAATTTGACACTATCAGTGCTCCATAACGAGCCTCTTCGCAATTGTATTGTAAGGCTCCATACAATATGCAGTTATGAACAACCTTTCTTTCTTACCCAGGTTAGCACCTTATCAAGAATTCAAGGCGTTCTGATAGTGGCATAAGGCCATCTTCAATGGTAAAAGCTTCTCGTAGACTCTTATCATTGCCAAATCATCCTACATCGTCAACTGCATATTCAATCCTCGTAAAACCTTATACCCATCAGCACTGCAAACGTCTTTAAAGAGGAAGGAGTTTCTATTAGGAATGTTTATTTAGGGGAACCCATCACCTTTTGTTTTTTTTCTGAGCTTATTACCTGAACTTGATTTTTTTTAGCTTCTTAAAGTTTATAAGTTAGATTTTTAATTATTTGTTCTCCTTCAAAACATAAATTTTACTATAGTAAGTCTTGCTTGCGACGGGTCATCATTTGTGACGGATATTTTATGAGATAAAATGGATATAAAATGAGTTAGTGGAGAAAGGGGACCACATGAATAGTGTTGGAGAGAGAGAAAAAGTGGGTATTTTGTAAGAGAAAACGGTATCCGTCACAAACTTGCGACGGATAATGCCGTTGCAAATAAGAATTGTGATTTTACTAAGCTTATATGTAACTAAGCTCATTTAATCTGTGCAAGTCTTATAATGTGTGATTTTATTGTTTTCCTGGTTGTGTGATTATGTATATTTGTCAGATCAAAAATGCTGAAAATGATCTCTTTTTCCTGCTTGCCAGGAAAAGATGGAAATTTTTTTCAGCCGTGGTTACCGGCAACTTCATCGAAACTCTTCCTGTCTCGCTCTCGGCTGAAGTAGTAACTTCCAGAGGCAAGATATCAACTCTCTAGTTCAACATTTTGACCCGCTTCTTTCTAATGGTACCGTTTAGTTAGAATTTCATTTTTTAAAGGGACGAAAACCACCATTAGCTGTTGTGTTTTTGCCGATTGTTGTTTTGGGCTTCCAACTTTCAATTAGGCTTTTTGCATTTGATTTTTGAGAAATTGTCTTGCCTACTGTTTCCCTCGGTACGGGAATCATATAATCTGCTAAGATTGCCAGTCCTCATGGGCTGCCGTCCTAGGGAAAGAAGGTTTGCCTAATCTCCCTTTAAATAAAGATGCTATTTTTGCATAAAAATGGAATTTGATTCCAGAATTGTGTCGATAGAATGGATGTATTGAAATTTGAATGTCGACAGTTTGCAAGTTAATTTTATTCGATTGCACTATATTCCAGACCCAAATAATGGATAAAGTTGTCAAGACAAGACCGACATGGAGGATTGTGACTTGCGAGTCGTGTGAAAGTGAATGCTGCAAACAATATCTCTCGGAGATGGTCAAAATATCTGTGAGTTGGGGAATATGTTTCTAATGTATTATGTACGATTCTTGAGAGTCATGAAACTGTTAGATTACGTTTAATTCCTCCCGCGATAACAGTATACACAAATTCTCATTTGTAACGGCCGTATTCTCTCACAAAATACCATGAGAGGTGAGTGGGAAAGCACATGAAGAATGCCTCACCTTATCGTTCCCTTTTTTATGAGACGTCACAAGCTTCTGACGGAATTAGCTTTACAAGACCTGCTGTTATACATTATATATTTTCGTAGGAGACTAAATTCTCATACGATCTTTACAATTTTATCATTATATTATTTCATAACTCATAGGTCAATTTATGAGCAGTATCAATGCAATTGGTCTTGCTTAAGACGGGTCGGTTTGAGAGACGGGTAATCATACTCACAAAACGAATAGGGGGACAACGTGGGGCACCCCATGTGCTTCCCTCTCTCCTCTAAGTGGGTATTTTGTGAGGTAAAATGATATCCGTCTTAAGTTTAAGACGGATAGTGTCGGTCTGAAGTAAGAATTTGTGGTATCAATGAGACGGGAATATTTCAAAAAGTTAGATTATTTGATAGGAGTCAAATTGTCACCATTTTGATTTGGGTGGTGTTTTTATTTGTATACGAGTTTTACTTCATGGACGTAAATCACCATAATACCCTTGCATTTTAATAATCTTATTTCAGTTTTTATCTCTTTTTCATTTATTCTTTTTATTTCTTGCTCTAACTACCACCATCCAACATTATCTGTCATCCATCATTTACCACCCTTATCGCCGCTCACCTTACGCCACCGGCCGTACTGGCGATCTTCTCGGACCGGCCATCAAATGATCTCACAAACTACAGAATACTAAGTACTAATTAATTGAAAATGCTACTGCATTTTTATTCCTTGACAGAAAATTAAAAGCTGGTGATAGTATGTGGTGTGTGTTGGACTAATAAGGTGGGAAGAAGATGGCATCAAATGTCCTCTTCAAGTGGAAAAGCTTCTTCATATCAGTTGGCACATTGAAAGCGACCTCTAGTACTTCTGTTGACAGTGCCTTCTACACTGATGTCTTCCCTATGGGTGTTCATAACAAACCGAACCGCAATAACCGAACCGAAAAACCGTACATTTTAAAGGTTCGATTAACCGAACCGTTTTGGCAAAGCGGTTCGGTGAACCGAACCGTTAAATTTATCATGGACAAGGTTAGGTTGAGGTTCGCAATTTTAGAAAAGAGGTTAACCGCGAACCGAACCGTTCAAAAAAAGTAAGCAAAAAATTAAAATATTATATAAAAAATTGTTCTTTTGTTTAATTAAAAAGTGTTTCCAGATTCAAAAATGGTTAAAATGATTAATATTAAAGTTTCACTTATTAACTTTATTGTTGAGTATAATTAAATATTAAAAATTTAATTAAACTAATAGATAAAAATCCCGAAAACTAAAGAAAAAATATATTTAGCATGTTTATAGGTTAACCGGTAACCGAACCGCAAATAACCGTTTAAAGTGGTTAACCGAACCGCAAATAACCGTTAGGAACGGTGCGGTTTAGGTTCGGTGTTTTGCCAAACCGAACCGTGTGCGAACCGAATTAAATATGAGGTTCGGTGAACCGAACCGTGAATGAACACCCCTAGTCTTCCCTACTAAGTGTGTGAACATCGGGCCAAAATTCACAATTTACAGCATTCGTAAGGAAATCTTAATCTAATTAGTCTAAAGAAGAATAAGGGAGAAAAAAAATAAAATAAAAGACATAAACAAACCATAATTTAATTAGTGTAAGATCAATTTCTTAATTTTATATAATATAATTAATAAAGTTAAAAATTAGAATCTTATTTGACCAATATGAGAATTAGCCTCCATAGTTGTATAATTTTGACGGATTTGATAAATTAAATCAATTTTGAGGGTGAAATTAGAGAGTTTTTTTTTTCTGTATTTAGATAAAGGGTATAGAATGAAAAAATAATGAAAATAGTCCATAAATGAATAAAATTCGTATATGAATAGCGACTTCGCCTTCTGAAGCAAAAACTGAATGAGAGCTTGGGGCCGGATGACCATCTCGAGCAATAGACGTACGCCAGCAATTTAAGATGCTGTCAAGTGATGGCTCTAGACTTCTGACGTTATATGAACCCTAAGTGGGTCATCCGACCTCAGGAGTCGTATTAATCTGTCGAGAGAATCTTCCCGCAACCACAAATTTTCATTTATGACAGCAGTATCCGTATAAAGGGCGTCTTGTGAGAGGTCACAAGCCCGTCACAAGCAAGACCTGTTGGGCCCCAACAGACATCAGTTACAAAATAGTTGACGTTGGGATGGACAAAGTTGAGGTAACAGCAAATGCAGAGAGTTGATGTATAAGGAGGGACTGTAAATCTGTAATTATCATTTTAGCCAGTTTGTTGATGGGCAAAGAATTGGTGAAATCAATACTTGGCGATATGATATAATATAATATAATATTAATTAATTAATTAATTAATTAAGGCGTCTACATTAAAACAAATTAAAGGCGAACAAAAATAGCATAATACAGTATTACTCTAAATCTATACTCATTAAGGGCGCCATACGAGGCTGCCCCACTACTCGGAATCCCTCCCGTTGCTTTAAAAGGCATCTCCGCCCTTTTGGTCACCAAAAATACGCTGCCTGAAGTCTGAAACCATCATAGGTAGACCTTTGTGGAGCGCAATCTTCGGCTCCCATCCTAGCATATCTTTAGCCTTTGTGATGTCCGGTTTCCTCTTGTGAGGATCATCCTCCGTGTTTGGCCTAAACTCAATCTTTGCATTCGGGTCTATTGTTTCCTGAACCACCTGAAAATAGATATAATAAGAGCTTCGTAAGCAATGGCTTTTTTTCTGGCTGCTACAGATTCTACTAAACTTAAAAAGCTACCGAGTAGGCAGAGTACATGTCGAAAAGGAGTAAATACCATACCTTGGCAAGCTCAAGCATGGTGAATTCACCAGGATTTCCAAGGTTGAAAGGACCGACGTGTTCACCCTCCATCAATCGCATCAGCCCGTCGACCTGGTCAATAAAAGACGGATCTTAGTTTTTCCTTGACAGATAAGAGTAAAACTACACTAAGGTACACATCATGTTCAATAAAAGACGGATCGTAGTTTCTCCTTTACAGACAACTAAGGTACACATCTCGCAAACATACAAATAGTTCAAATCATCAACAAAAATCCAAAACATCCTAAACTTAAGAATTAACTAAGGCATCTACTTTATCTTAATTCTTAAACCACTATTGTACCACCATAGTTTGTCAAACATTTCAAATCTATTAAATAACCCAAGGAGACAAAGAAGGCCAACAAAGGTATCGTACTCTCGACGAGTTTATGACTCAGTAAATCCCATGTGTCATAACTCATAAAGAATTCCATAGATGACGGACTATTCTTGGTAGTACTCACCTTGCATAAGAGTTCAATGAGGAAGCCGCCTAAGCAAGCATATTAAATTCAATTTCCATGAAAATTGAAACTTTAAGTGTAGAAGGATTAAAGGAGTGCTCTGTGAAGCACACTTAAAGTAATGACTTAATAAATCGATCTTAATTAAGTGGTTAATATTATTGACTTTTTGAGTTAGCTTGCTTTAGAGATGAGCATATGATTGATCATTTCTGGTAATTAAAGTAGTCATTTTCCTAACAGGAGCATGAATGAGATTCAAGATTCTGACATTAGCCACCTAACTTTTGTCTTCATCAAACAACGTTAGGTCGGTAAATGTACTACGACGAAAATCAGGCCCCCCTCTATTTATCATAACATTACCAAACAATGCTCTTATTAGTCAATATTGTACAACATCATTGAAAATAATGACTTATTAACAAACTAATGTGACCAATCATAGATATTCCAGCTTATTTACCCGGGAACCCCTACCAAAATTGTCTTACATAACATCCCTGAGTTACTGTATCGATATAAACATCTTTTATATGTGGGGTCGTAAATAAACCATGCAAAATTTACAGAGAGGAACATTGACAGCAGCGGACGAAGGAACTTACCAAGTCAGAAACATACTGGAAGCTCCTGGTTTGCTTTCCATCACCATAAACAGTCATTGGCTCCTTTCTTAGGGCCTGCAATATTGTACAAAAAATGCAGTTACTAAGCTTGGACAGGGAGTCAGTTTAGGTTTGACTACCAAGATGGAAGACAATCACTGCTAAAAGGAAAGGCGTCACTACACGAAAGTACTAAGTACCTGAGCGACAAAGTTGCTAACAACACGGCCGTCATCAATGCACATCCGAGGCCCGTAAGTGTTAAAAATCCTAGCAATTCTCACCTGGAGAGTGCATAGCATGTCAGGGAAATACAATCCTAATATATACACCATACTGATATGTTTTTTAAAAATCTCTAACTAACCTCAACTCCGGCACCTCTGTGGTAGTCCATGGCCAGTGTTTCAGCTGTACGCTTTCCCTCATCATAACAACTTCGGACACCTGTCATACCAACCAATTTATGATTTGTCACGCACGTCTTTTCTAATTAAACCTGAATATCTAGTTCTCTTCCAAGAAACAAATACTAACAATTACTATGACTTCCCTTGCACTAAAAACTCGAAAATTAACTAGATAGACATACCCTTTTACTTTTAGTATTTTTTTAGTTAGAGGTGAATAGTAAAAACTACAGGTCAAAACATCTTTTTTAAGCATTAGTGTTCATTAGACTTGTACAAGTATGTCTTATTCAAAAGATTTTTCCAAGCGTAGGCCCGAACACGTTCAAAATGCACGTTTCCAAACCTACCCAAGCAGAAAAGAAGGAAATAAAAAATAAAAAAGGGTATGGTGGTCCTATAAAGGTCCAACTTTTTATTAATTTTACACTGTTAACATGTTTTCTGACTAAAGTTCTGACATTTAACCAACATAAGTCTATTTACCGACATTTTCATTAATGTCTCAATAATCCCTGAAATTGATATAAATATATTTTGAACTTTCATTAGAAGAAAATCCACTTGGGTCATTGGAAAAAAAAAGTCTTTGTGTTGCTAACACAAGGGTGAAATCGCGTACATTCGGCCTCCCCACACCGTAATTTGCGGGAGCCATCGAGACACTAGGTAATGTAGTTTATTAAAAGAAAATCAACCCATAATTCACACTTTAATAACCTAAAAATTATAAGAAACACTAGAGTTATACTGTACCCTTTTCCAAAACTAATATACCATTGGTATCCTAAGCAAGTAAACTAGCATATATATTAACCCATTTCAAGGGTTTCTTGAAACGGGTTAATATATACTCCCCCCAATTCATTGGAAAACTACCATTTGCTTTTGGCACAAATATTAAGGCAAGTGAGCCAAATGTCTCCAGTTTACCAAAATGCCCTCACAATTATTAAGACGAGTGGATAATCTGCGTGGGGTAGCAATAGAACAAGGGCATTTGGGTCTTTTAGAGATTTTTTTTTCCCATTTATGGAAATGGTAAATTTCCAGTGAATTAGCCTAAAAAGGAAAGTGATAACATTCCAGTGAATGAGAGGAAGTAGTCGGTAATATGTTCAAAACAAAAGGAGTATGTTTCCAAATACTCCTAATTAAGAAATGCCCTTAGCCTAACAACAAACAAATGCCCCAAAAAATGAGGAAAAAGAAAGGAACACTTTATTTGTAAAGTAGCAAGGCTCACGTGGCTTCTTTCATTGCTACTTTCTAACCCAGCAAAATGTGTACATTTATGGCATGTGAGGTTGCTATCACCATGTACTCAACAGTTTAGCTTAAACTTATTCCTACCGTCTCACCCCATGAAACGGTCTTTTTATTGATAGCAATCAATGAGCGTTTAACCAATAAAATAACCGTCTAACAATACAAAACAGTCTTATTCTGTAAGTTGTGTAACGAACAAAAGATAATAAGCGGAAGGAAGAAATTAAGAGATGAAGCGAGTAAAATACCGATGGGATTGACGTTGCCCCAATAAGTCTCCTTTTGAGGGTGTTCCAAGGGATCACCATAAACCTCACTTGTGCTTGTTAGTAGGAACCTTGCACCTACCCTCTTTGCTAATCCTAGCATGTTTAATGTTCCTACCACATTTGTCTTGTTAATTCTTCCCGTTAAGGCTTTCACATCATACTTTATTTTTCATTAATGACAATATCATACACAATCAACCAAAATTAAAAGCAATTAAAAGCAAATATCTTTTCTTCAAACAATTTGCCCGACTATCAATTCACATCCAACCTACTCCCACCGTCTCAGTCACGTGTCCAAAAATCGACACAATGAACCAAAAAAGTTAACCAAGCATACAAATTTTGAACATTCAACTTTAAATCAGAAGCAATAATTCGCATTCAAACTACTCCTTCCGTCCCAATCCAGATTCAGACTACTTCCTCCGTTTCCATCATTTGTTCAAAAAAGCAAACTTTTAGCAATTCGTTCAACTATCAATTCACATGCAAACACATAGTTGTGATAGTATATGTACACTAGTAAAATCATCAAGACGGACAACTTTAATCTCAAACCGTTTTATCTTATCATAAAACCGTCTCATAAAAAACTAGATCCGGACTCAAAAACAATCCACATTATACAGAAACGACATAAGGACATCAAATTTAACGCATTTATTAACAAAAAACACATAATTAATCAATCAATCAATCAATCAAATCAACAACAATAAATACGAAAAATTAATCAAAAAGAAAGGATATGATAGTTTTGACGGGATTGTGCTTGTAATGAACAGGAGAAGCAGGACAAGCAAGATGATAAATCTGATCAACCTCCAACAAAAGAGGTTCAACGACGTCGTGTCGTATCAATTCAAACCTAGGGTTACCAAAATGATGCATCACATTCTCTTTTCTCCCTGTGAAAAAATTATCAACAACAATTACGCTATCGCCACGAGCGATCAATCGGTCAACTAAATGCGACCCCACGAATCCCGCCCCGCCCGTTACAACGATCCGGAGCCCCTTCCTTTTCAATCCAAGGGGTGCCTTTCCGGATCGGAACGAGTCGGGGATGACTCGGCGGGGGGTGAAACGAGTAGTCAACTCGCCCGAGAGGAACGAGTCAGAGAGCGAGTCGGAGGACGAAGCGAATGAGGTGGAAGAGGAGGTGTGGGAGGTGGTGGTGGAGAAGAGGAGGAAAGCGATGGCGGCACCGAGGATGAGGAAAAGGAGACGTTGTTCACGGACAAGATAGTTTATGGTTCGGGTTAGGGTTAAAGTAGAGATGAGTTTGGCGGGTTTGGGTGAGTATGTGTCGGGTTGTGAGTGGGTTTCTTCGTCATGTCCTCGGAAAATGAGCTCCGACGCCATGGATTCTTACGAGTTAGAGGTGAGTAACTCGGCGAGTTGAGAGCGAGGGGAAAAGGTGTTGTGTTTGATGTAAGGAGGGAAGGAGGGTGTTATAAAGAGGGAGGAGGGGAGGGAGTTTGAATTGAATCTCAATCTAAGGAATTTATTTAATCGTTATAATGATTATAATATTATATTATGCAAGGTAGTATTTCTCCTCCTATCGAATTGTTATCTATTTCCGTTTTGTTTGTTTATTTCAAAACAGACATCGAATTATAACATGCTTTCTCTCTTCCTAGTGTAAAATAAAATACGAGTAGATAATAATTATAATTATAATAATAATAATAATACGGAGTAATAATTAAAAATCACTGTGGTAAAGTGGGAATCAATTGTTTTGAGCAATTTTTAAGACACATTTTTACTATATTTTACAAATATATGCTTATTATTTATCCGTTATTACTATCTCGTTCTTAAATCTGTTCTATCTATTTTTTATATAACGATTAAAATTACGGGTGTGGTGGTTAATCTCACCAACTTGCAACTGAAATTGGCAATTACTATAATTATTAGACAAAAAAAGAAATATTTATGAGAATTGTAGGAATTCGTCATTTTTTTTTTCTATATTTATTTTAGGCAGAGTCGTTTAAATATGAAATTAGTCATCAGCACATTACACATGTATGTTATTTCGTTTGTCAAAAAAATGTTTTGTTAAAGATACTTAATATTAATAAAAAAATAAATATTTATAGTTTTATGTAGGTATTTTGAGATACAGTATCTCAATAAATTTATTAGGAAACCAATTATATATTGACGATGTTACAAAAACATATACCAAATAAAAGAGATCATAATCAATAAATAGTATAGGGTTCGTGGAGATGCACGATATTTTAGATATAAATGTTAGAGAATTTGACAGTTAATCTAACTAATGTAGTTTCCCTTCATTTTAAAATAAAAATGTAGAAAATTTGCATTATTATTAGTCTTATTTATGTACAAGTTACACTGATTGATATTATAAAATTAATTAAGTAATAAATATTTTTTAACAATAGCAAATATGAACAATAAAATTTAAGATTTTTTTTAAAAATTTGCTAAACTTTTAGCAGTAGTAAAATAAGTAGAGCACGAAAAAATAAATTTGTGATAATAATAAAAGCTAGTACTATTTTTTAATAATTTAATAAGAAAGTGTTTGTCTACTTGTAATAAGAATGAGGTAATAAATTGAGTTGGATTTGGAATGAGGGTACTACACAAATTAGACATATATATCCTAGTAAATTTATAACGGATTAAATATTACCTATTTAGGTAGGAAAAGATAAGAGATTTGCAAGGGAGACTTACTAATTGTCCTATTGCGTGTAGGTGTTTCGTGGGAGACTGTATGCTTGACATTTGTAAGAATTCTAGTTGAATTAAAGTATTAAACTTGATCTAATGTGGGTCTTGGAGTTGAGAGACTATTGCCGTGGCTTGTGGTGTGAGTTGTGACAAAGGGAGGTGCTTTTTTAAAATATAATTTGATCTAATATTGGAATTGATTAATTTGGAAAGTATATTAATATAAAGACTAAAGTTGATCTAAAGGTGACTTACCTTTAAATGATCTGGTTGTATATGGTTTATTTTTACAGTTGAACGGTATAATCTATACAATATTATTAAAAAGTTAACATAATATGTCATGTAGGTATTACCAAATACTCACGTCACTTATTACACGCGACATGCATGGAACCACATCATTATTTCTTATTTAAAAAGAAAAAGAAAAAAAAATTAAAATATTAAAATGTAAATAGCATAACAAACATTAAACTTGAACCTATTTAATTTCTAGATAAATTAAGTAACAATTAAAAAACAAAATTTTTAATAAATTTAAAATATCGATATTTTTAGATAATAACATACTTAACATCAAAGCATTACTTTTTTAATTTCTCAAAATTAGTATAGGTTCAAAGATAAATAATTATTTAAATCACTCTAATTTTAAACTGTTTATACGTGCAATTTTCTCTCAAGTCTTATTGCTATAATTTCCTCAATTTCGTTAAATTGGATATAAATGGCGGTTGGTAAACGTAGTCGGTGTTTTATTAAACGTAGTCGGCGTTTTTCATAAAAAAATACAAAAATTCCCTTGGACAAATTATCACAACTTTCTCTCTCTAGAAAATTTCTCTGAAATTCATGCAAAAACCCCGACTCCGAGTAGCATGCGATATTACCCGATAACCACAATGACCATCGTCACCAACGTCTACCCAACCATCAAAGAATTCCCATAATTCTTCGGGGACCCCAAATTTTTTACTCCAACTAGACAAAAGTACCTTAGTGTAGCCGGTCTCCAATGGTGCACCAATCGGTCCTTGATCAAAATCACCCACCGAACATTGAACAAATGTCGTCACAGGGGTAAAAACTATCGCGACCTTCCTCTTTGCATGCTCAAATCCGGACTTGTTCCGACTAGTAGAACCCCTCGGTCTCCCTTTGGGGTTTTCTCTAACAGGAGGTGGACGAACTTCCTCGTCTTCCATATGAAGACCATCTTGCAATTTCTTAGTGATTACCCGTCCCTTAGCCGGGTAACTAGCTCTAGCTTCCGCTATAAGAGACTCAAACTCATCAACATCATTCTTGGGCATTGCTTGGGGATTGTCGTACTCCAATGTCTTCCAAAATGTGTGAACGTCGTCAAGATGGACCCTCTTACCCATTCTTTGCAATTGGATCAATATACAAGCACAAGGTAACTCATGAGTAACCCGTAGCGCACATCCACAATGTTCTTCCAACCCGTTCGCGAGCTCAATCTCTCTCTTAATCTCGGCTCCCATCATCTCAATTGCATTGATAGACACATGTCCTCACAATAAGGAAAATACACAGTCCGCATTTCACGGCCTACTCCTCGATACTTCTAACTCATATCTGATCTTCGAGTGTTGAGCTTCAAGCATGGAATGAATACGAGCTCACATAGTATCAAGGTTTATGTTATTACTCTTCAAAAGGGAATGAGAGGACTCTACACGGGAAGTGGTCGTGTTTCCAAGATGGAAGTATTGGTTTGTATATAATGAAACGAACTTCTTCCTGGATTTACACCATGTGTTGATCACATAAATCGCCAACAGTTCCCACTTTAAACTAAAAGATTCCCAAGAACTCCTAAGCTCATCAACGTCCACGCGGTCTCAACTGCTTTCTTTACTGTGCAGTATCATATCTTTGTACCATATAAATTCCTTCCAAGATAGTGCTTCTTTCTCCATAGCGCGGTTCACATTCCAACGACACAAAAGGTGATGAGTGCCCGGATAAAGGGACTCAATAACGACGATCAAACCCAACTCCCGATCAGTGACAAAGGCAGAAATAGATGAATCCGTACAACTGATTAGCTCCTCTAATCTCCCCAACATCCACTCATAATCGATTTCCGACTCTGATGGAAGGAACATATAAGCAATTAAGAAGGACGAACCACACGGTGTTACGCCAACAAGCTCAACAAGAGCAATTTTGTAAATATTGGTCTTGTACGTAAAGTCAATAAGGACCACATGTGAATAAGCACGAAAGAGTTTAACGGCTTCTTGATGAGACATAAAAACATGACTAAGCTTCTTTGACTCGGGATCTGATTTGTGTCATTCCACATATTGAGCAGCAACTGCTAGAGCCAACATTTGTTAAGCGGGATTCCGCGTTCCTATAATTTCACGCCGAACCTTGTTTGCCTCGCTATAAATTTGGGCGCTTGTAGGTTGGGGTTTATTAGGGATTCCTTGATGAAGAACTTTTTTAATATCTCTCGGCGGAATTGATGTCCGGACTTGTTGCCTCAGGAAATCATTCTCTCTGCCATCCAACCAGCAAAATGTCTATCCCCATTTTTGTACTTTGTTACTTCGTGGTTGTGATATACACCCTTCTCCGAGGTCAAAATGTTTCAAACAATCAAGTCCTTTCCAGTTATATCATTAGCGAAGCTCTGCACGACTCGAACCTGAAACAAACACTCGCACTTAGCTGTCCCTTTCTTCTTAGGCTTTCTGGTGCGGTCGTACCTTGAACAACGAAAGTGTGAGCCGAGCAACTCGGGTTGTTTACGATTTTTGTACCCATTTGATGCTTTTACTAAGGCAAACCCGTTATCAAAGGCTATTTTCTGAGCCCAGTCAAACGCCTCTTCCCGACTCACAAAACATGTTACCGTCTTAAATAGGTGGTTGTATTTAACACCATTTACACCAAACTCATCAAATGAATCTTGTTAACACGCAAAATTAATAATGATTAGATTCTAAAATATGTAAAAAACTTAAATTTATGTAAAAACTTAATAAAAAGACGGAAAACCAATTTAATAGTCTGATCCATGAAGGGACTTTGAACATTCACATCCAACACCATGATCGACGTAAATATATAGTGCACGTCCTGGTCCATATATAGTGGTCATGAAAAGTCCACGTCAAGGTCCATAATGGACGTGAATAGCGGACATTCATGTCCATAATGGACGTCGAATGTCAACGTCCTGTCCAAACAAACGTTGAATATCTATGTCTAAACCCAATATGGACGTGTAAATTCAATGTCTCTGTCCATGGTGGACGTTGAATTTCACGTCCCACTCCATATTGGACGTTGATTTTTTACGTCTCAGTCCGGACATCGAATTTGTGTGTTTCTGTTGGCGACAAGCAAAATTTCGATGGCTATGGGGGCGTGTGGTGTTCAATTCAATACTAATTTTATGAAGACTAATTAACATGTAATTCGATTCATATGAACTTAACATGTGATTCAATAAATACTAGTTCGATTCAAATGAAAATAGATTGTTAGTCACTTACTGATGAATCGTTGTTAGTGTTTGATGTTGATTGTTCGTTGCTTGACATTGAATCGTACGTTGTGACCAAATCGACTTTTTTTAAGTGTTGTTGTTTGTTTAGGAGAGTTTAGAAGAGAAATAGGCTAGAGAGAGGGAGGGGAAGGGTAAAGAATGTGATTTTTATGAAAAACGTTGACGATTTGTTATAAAACGTCGACGACTTGTTATTGACCCCAAAAATATTTCACCATATAATATAATAGACTACTTCCTTTACTCTCTTTATTGTCTATTAATTTTAAAGTGAAATCCTCGTATGTTTATATTATGAATTCTTTCTTCTCTATTGGGTGTTGTCCAAACTCGTTAAATTTAACTTCGAAAATTCACACCGAACTCTATTTTTTTTTTTTTTTTTTTTTTTTTGTCAATGGGGAAGAAAGGTTAATACAATTGGCATTCGTCTCATACGGTCAAATGCACTTTTTACTAATAAGATAAACTAAAATACAACAGTAACTATATCGGTTAAAACGTTCATGTTGATGGCGTATAGCTCGTTGAGCCCGAAAACCACCATCTTCATCCTCAACTATCATGACTGAACGCACCAAACTTTCCAAATGACAGCACGAATCTTCACTCTTTCCAACACTTGGAAGCCAACGAGCCCCTTGATCTATCGAGTGGAAGCAAAGTGCACTTACGCCACAAGGACGTAGAAATAAAAGGTGGAACTTAGACCATGAAAATCTTTGTCCGATGGAGAAACAACTCCTACACTTTGAGGCCCACTCACAACAGGCAAGTAAATCGTAGTCCAAAAAGGCGAGTAAAGAAAAGACTGACATTGAGGAAAACCGCTTGAGACACCCCATGACCAACACAAAGATGGGAGGCTGGATAAAGATGGACACAACATAACGCCGATATAAAATTACAATCGTCATTATTATACGGAATAATAAAACCCACGATACAGACAAAGAAGGCATTAAAAGAGACAACGACCACCACATCCGACCCTACCAACGACACTCCCATACCCCCAACTCTCGCTACCCACCACGCCTCAAACAACAAAGCCCCTCGTCCATGACCTCAACACAACCCAAAAAGACAGATTCGACAAGTCATCCAAAAGCAAGCGACGGACACGACAACAACCAAACCGACCAACACTGAGACTCCAAATTCCAAAACGAACCCCCCAGGACCATCGGCTTACATGCAACAGACCAAACAAGAAAAGAGCACACACCGACATAACAGACCGGTAATGAAACCCATCGGTGGGGGAAGGGGCGAGGGGGAGGGGAAACACCGAAACAGTCCCAAAAACCACGACCACATGTAGAAACCACACAACGACGAGCTATACTCGTCAAGAGGACCGTCAAACCACAAAACCAAGAGACCTTACCAGGGATGGGGGAAGGGGACATCCCTGGGTTGCATGCAAGACTTTCAATGACAGGACAGGGGATCGGAGGAACGGAACGACCTCAGACAAAAGACTTACTTCAGCAACGATCAGCCGCGCTAAAGACGTCACAAAAATCTGTCAAGAGATAAAGGTGAGGTCAGCCCATAAGGGAAAAAAATGAGGCGTGAACCATCGCCGGAGATAGGCCGTATGAGGACCCATCTCCGGCGAAAGGTAGGAGAAGAATGAGTGGGAGTGTGTGGTAAGGAGAGGCGGCGGCAACAAGAGGTAGGGTTTTTTAGTTTTTGTTTTTTTGGTTTAGAGAGAGGGGAGGGGATTTAGGAGAGAGAGAATTATAACTTACCGAACTCTAAATTTGACAAAATGATTAAATTATTTTTTTCACTCACTTGGAGACATTACTACAAATCATTAAACAAATGGTGCACAAGTCATTAAAAAAAATGGTGCACAAGTCATCACTAGGTAAAGAGACTAACACAATTTTTTATTTATAACGATAACTATTAAGACAAATCTCATTTGTGACGGCAGTATCCGTCACAAGCTTGTGACGGATACCGTTTCCTCTCACAAAATACCCATGAGAGGTGAGTAGGAAAGCACATGAAAGGTGCCCCACCTTGTCCCCTCTCCCTTTTTGTGAGAGGTCACAAGCTTGTGACGGGATTAGCACGTCACAAGCAAGACCTATTATAACTATTATTCATATGGTCAATATAAGACATATTTACAAGGAAAACTTACTGCAAGACTCGAGGGCCATCTCAAACCAAGGGAGCTTGCTACATTGCCTACATACTAGAAATAAGTAGAGCACTAGTTATCTAAAATCCTTAAATATCATAAATTCTTTCTGTAAAAGAAATGATTTATTTTTAATGTTAGTGAGAGATCTCTTTCATAATATGTAGTTATTTTTATTTTATTCAACCGCTTTTATTTTTAATTATGCGGTAAATTTTAGGGGTCGTTTGGTTACCCACTAAAAAACGTAGGAATTTTAAATTCACGTGAATTGCTAAATTGACCTCTTGTTTGGTTACCCCAATTCACGTGAATTTGTACTTCCCATGAATTTGCAATTCCTTCATAATGGAGGAAGTGGCTTACCTAGGTCCCCCTAGGTGAGTGGGAATGCCTACATGAATTGCATTTCCTACATAGCAACCAAACAACATTTTCTAATTCACGTGAATTTTAAAATGATGTGTTTTACGACTTCCTAGGCAATACAAATTCCTACATGTAACCAAACGACTCCTTAGTGTATTTATTGATGATTTGTCTAAAAATTTTGATTTCTACTACATAAAATTTGTATCATAATTCCTATAACACAAACTCTCATTGAAGACGGACACTTTTCGTTAAAAGCTGAAAACGGATAGTCCCCTTTCATATGATGCAAGTCTCAATTCTTCTCTCACTTGTATATTCACTTGCTTTATTGTAAAAACAAAATATCCGTTTTTATTTTGTGACGAATATTATCCATTATAAACAAAACTCTTTGATCTTACAAAGGTATTATATTACCCGATACAAATTTGTTAGTTTGTTACCCCTTAAAACTTTAATTTTAAAATTGGCTTTGTCTGTTGTCACTAGCATACCCCACTCCAAAATACTAAACAATTCCAAATTTATTCTCGTCGGTCAAATACTCAAATATCCACTTGAAGAACTCTAAATTCCACTAAAAATACTTCCTCATAGTTGAGTAATAATTTACTTTCTTTGAAACACCGAAATTAAAAAAATAAATTTGCATTATATGAAATATCTTATCCCACTTGAAATTAAATTTAAATTAAATAAAACTTACCAAAAAGAAAAGAAGAACCAACAATTAGCATCTTTTATATATAAATACAAGAACATTTCAAACATTCTTATTCATCCACGTCATCCTATACAATTCTTTTTTTACAAAAATATGGGACCCACA
The DNA here is from genome assembly GCA_029255685.2 of Silene conica. Classification (NCBI taxonomy): domain Eukaryota; kingdom Viridiplantae; phylum Streptophyta; class Magnoliopsida; order Caryophyllales; family Caryophyllaceae; genus Silene; species Silene conica. The sequence goes on along the minus strand of CM055318.2, from coordinate 72,773,703 downwards.
ACAAATAATACGGAATTAATTATTGAAAAATCTCTATATTTATGTTTTGTACGTAAATGATTACATCTATGTTTCGTACTAAATATTAATGAATAATAAATAACTTAAATCAAAAATAATTCAGACCAAATTCTAATTACGATAATAAATTATACCAATCTTATCTATATAAATACAAGAACATTCTAAAATAATTAAGGCCAAAATTTAACTATGATAATTAATTACAATAAATTACAACAGTTGATTGAAATTCTGTCTAAATTTCAAGCTACAATAATAAATTACGATAAAAATAATAATAAGATACAAAAAAATAAACGAGAGTGTGAAATAAAAATAAACAAGACGAAGTTGAAAATAAAATACAAAAAACTACAATGATTGATAAAAATCAATGTTGTTACAAAAATAACAGTATTTGACGAATGTTATTAGATAATAAACTATCAATTTAGCAAGAAATTTAAATATTAAATACTAAATGCAACTATAATTAACTGTAAATGCAAAATATTAGAATTTTTTTTTTAAAAAAAATAAGCTATTACGTACATCGTGAATATATTCAATCAATATAGTTTTTTGTACATTAAATCATTATTGATATTAAATATAACAACTAATGTAGTGTACCATGAAATTATCCTATGTTTGAAATGATATTTACGCTGTCTTAGTTAATTTTATAATTATGTTTTTTTGAATAATACTGCGAAATTTTTAAAGTTTGATAATTGTTTTTATTTTATACCGATATTTAAATTTTTAGCTATGCATTATTTTTCGTACATTGGATTTAATATACTATATATACCATGTGTTTAACACTGCATTTCTGCATTTTTCTCGCGAATTTAAAACATGTGTAAGTTTCAAAGCCATATAATTTTTGCACGTTTTTAACTTATTATCATTATAAAACAAATAGAATATAAAATATTCATGTATTTTGGTTAATATTTGTAAGTGTTATTCTTTATATCAATTAATACTCTTTAAACATATTCGTGCTGCATAGAGCTGTTCATGGGCGGTACCGTCCGAAAACCCGGACCATCCGGCCCAAATTTTTACCGGGCTTGGACATCATTTTTCTGAAAAAATGGGCCAGGGGCTAACCCGGCCCAACCCATTTTAATAAATGGGCCGGGCACGGACAAGAGTGTTGGGAAATGTGTCCTCAACAATAGTGCGATCACGTAATTAAATCTCATGGCAAGAATGCGCAAGGGATGATACGATTTATATTAGTCAACTGACCAACTTTAATCGGTAATGATTGGCTAGCTAGAGTTTGACATTACTGTCGTATGACGGTGGTGGTCAGTTGATCCCTTTAGGTCACACCTTTAGGACAATTCCCTTAATTGATAAAAATGATCAAAAGTATATTGATACGATTTGCTCATATTCCTTAAACTCGTATATCGAGAAATTAGAGGTTAAATCTTAATGTAAGATTTATGTTTAAAATTGAAATGTGTCAATTGTTAAACATTGAACGATATTTTATTATATCGTTGTTAGAATGAATTGGGATATAATTATTACAAAGGTTGTAAATCGTATTGACGATAAATTATGAATGACCATTTTATAGTAATTTCGAATTACTAGTCAACTTTATAAATATGATTTATTAATTTATGAATAATATTTACTTGCTAAATATGTATGATTAAATTAAAACAATTGTTACTACTTAACATTATGACATATTACATGTGACATAATATACAATTGTGAAGTTGACAAAAATCATAAAATGGACTACATATAATATGGTGGCCGGTTTTATGTAGGTTAGTTAAGGGGTTATAATTTGTGTTTATTAGTGAATAAAACACAATCATTAAACACCACATTGAGAACATTAACCTAGAGCCACCCTAGTGTCTTGAGAAGTCAAGATGTTCCCCCTTTGAGGCTCCCTAAAACCGGCTTCCCCTTCCCAATAAGCGTGCTTAAGTTTATTGATTATCTTATTGAAGAGCATGCTTAATATATATGTGAGACATCATATTCATTCTTTCTTCTTCTCTTCTTGGCCGAAAATTTGACTAAGTAAGAAGAAATTTTACAACCTCTAAATATATATTATAAGATAATAATATTATACTATTTTGTAGTATTGAAATAATATTCTAATTAGAGAGATTAGAATAAGTTTAAGGAGAAACCGGTTTTGGGCTAGCTTGTTCAAGATCTCGGTTGATTAAGGGATAGTTTTAGTGCATCCAAAGGAGGTATTCTTATTTGGGTACTTGGAGGATCATCCTTGCTATAATCTTGGACCGTGTGTAAGGATTCAATATCTCCTTATTTCCGCATATATTAGCATGCATAAGATCTTTATAATATGTTAATTAAAGGGTTAATTAAAAGATTATGTTAGTATGACTAAAAGATTAGTTTATGAGTAACTAATAAACCCAACAAAGAGAAATGTAAAGCGGGTAGGCCCATCCGGCCCGCTATAGTAATCTGAGCAATTAGTATATAATTAATTTTTGCTTATTTTTTACTCTTGCTTGGATTTTGGAACTTATATTCAGATGATCAAGTTAGTTGCCCTTCTAATTTGTGTATTGATGTTAAGAACTAAAAACTTAATTCAATACCGACTTTACAAGTTTATCGCGTTGTTAATTACTTAATTAATTAATTTCAAAAGTTAACAGAAAAATATGAGCCATCAGCCCACGGGTTGTAACATCCCGTATTTTCGTAAAACCCAATTTAAGCGTTTTAAACTATTTTACGTAGTAAAATAATATTTTAATAATTTATTTCGAAAGATTTTAATTTAATAAGTAAGATCCGTCTTAAGAACCTCAAGTCCTTAAGACGAATACAAACTTGGTAAGGCTTAAACTCGTAAAAACAAATACCCGTTCTATTTTCCTAACCCGTTTTATAATACGGAAAGGACAGCTACATAAACCCCTAAAAACCCTTAAGTTGTCATAATTCATCTTCCTCACAACTCCTTTCACTGTAAACAATATTTCTACAAAACCTCCATAAACATCTTCTTATTTTGATCCTTTCTTCATCATCCATCGATCAATTCAAGGTAAAAATATCATTTTCGGAATCCTCATTCAATTTCCAATCCATCTATCACTTCCGTTTCTCAATCCCTTCATTTCGAAATTTGGCCTGTTTTACACAAATTCCGTTTTTGTGTTCTTAAACCCGTTTTTCATGTTTGTAGGTGAAGGATTGGACAACCCGGACATCGATAGCTACATTGTTGAGGAAGATCTTTAGCCGGAAAGCTTGAAAGGTGACGATAATGAGTTAACTCGGCCTTTATGTGTATATTAGCACTTTTGTTGTGTTTCTTATGTTGGGTTCTGATTTTTACTCATGTTCATTGTTCAAGGGACTTAGTAACATGTTTAGGATGCTTGATATGTGAAGAATCCATGCTTAAAGATGTTGTTATGTGTGCTTGAGTGCATTTTCAGTTTTTCACATTTTGCGACGGATACTTATTAAATTCGTTTGAGGATTGTTATGGGAATTATTTGCTGGTAGATAAGTCGTATTTGATGATTAAGAATGTTGGGTATACATCATATGTAGCGATTTTGAAGTTTGTGTATCGAATTGTGATAAATTCTTATGGTCTGAAAATCCCGAATTTGCGAACAGGCTCTCTGAGCCGGTCGACCAACCGGCCACCGGTCGACCGGCTGAGAGCGCATCTATGTGTTTTTCGAATTTTTGAGAAAAAGGCTTTGAACTGCCAGCCGGCCGACCGGCTGCCTGCCGACCGGCTGGTAGTCCCTGGTGTTGTGTTTCATTGCGAAAAACCTAAGTAGAAAGGGGAGCCCAGCCGGCAGACCGACCGCCTGCCAGCCGGCTGGGAGTGCATGTGGGGATGGTTACGAAGTGTGAAGGCTAGGAATAGGGTTCTCAGCCGGCCGACCGGCTGCCTGCCGACCGGCTGGGAGTCCGTGTGTTGTTGGTTCAGAAAAAGAAATAAAGGCTGAGGAGGTCACCAGCCGGCCGACCGGCTGCCTGCCGACCGGCTGGGGACCCCTGTAGGCTATTTTGAGCTTTTGTAATTTAATCGTAACTTTCAAATGGTTAATCGGTTTTGATTGAAACTCGTTTTGTGTACCCTTGACATGTATTTGAGGTCCCCGGAGGATGGGCAACATTATATTGGGTTCGGGAATGGAGTAAGGATAGAGACCCCCCGGTCGGGCAACCGAAAGGGAAACCGGCTCTCCCTCATCTTAGTTCCCGGGGTCAATTAAGTGTTGATTAGGAGTTAAAGGTAGAACTATAGGGTAGTTCATAGACTTGGATGATATTGTTGTGATGCGTATTAAGTTATGCCTTAAGCTGGCCTCTGAACTTAATACGTGAGTTGTTTGTCGTGTATGGGAACATGCGTTGAGTTTTCGCCTCTGAGTTCCATACATGTCTGTTGTCGTGTCTGGGACATGCGTTGAGTTTTCGCCTCTGAGTCCAGACATGTATGTGTGATCGCGTCAGGACATGCCTTAAGCTGGCCTCTGAGTCTGACGAGTAGAGCAACTGCACGACGGGGCAGTCAGGTTGTCATACCTTACCCGGAGTGCAGGTGTTTGGTGCTAGAACATGCGTTGAGTTTTCGCCTCTGAGTCTAGTATCTTTTGATGTGGTAGGGGAACATGCGTTGAGTTTTCGCCTCTGAGTTCCTTACTTGTGATAGTGAATTGAATGCTAGTCCATGCGTTGAGTTTTCGCCTCTGAGTCTAGTGTTCTGTGATAGCCGGTCCATGCGTTGAGTTTTCGCCTCTGAGTCCTTGCTTGATATTGTGAACATGGTATTTAGGTTATGCGTTAAGATGTCGCCTCTGAACCTTTTTACTTGCTGAATGTTTGGTAATTAGGTTATGTCTTAAGTTGACCGCTGAACCTCTTTGCTCGATGTTATATCTGCTTGCCTTGATGATGGTACAGTGTCAGATATGCATAGTAGGTTATCGATGTTTATATGATTTGTGGTTAAATCATCCAAGGCATTGGATGACTCTTAGTTCGGTTTCATAAATAATTGGATTGAAAGACCCCCCGACTGAGTAACCAGTAGGGAAACCGGCTCTCCTTCCTATTTGTTTATGAAGTTGGTTGAGAGCCGTGCATTGTAATCGCATGTTAGTAAGAGATCAGATGATGAGATGTTTATGCTTCACATGTTGTTATATGTTGGAGTATTCTGTATTGTTTTATATGTTACGTGTTGTCACAAAAGGTGGCTGGGAGAACTCTAGTCACTCCCCACTGATTGTGGCGTACATGTTTTCATGTATGTAGGTACATGCTGGTTGGAGATGGGTTCACGAGAGGGCTAGCGAGTGATGATCCTGCTGTCATCATATGACTTACCTTATATCGCATAGCTAGACTCTTAGACTTTTGTTACTTCGTTTTGGAGCCTGTAGGGATGTTCCATCCCAGGCTGATGTACATATTGGTTTTGATACTTAGAACTGTTACTTATCTATTTTGGTTTTACTTCAGTTTCAGTTTCTGTTTCAGTTTAAGACTTCTCGCATGTTGTTGTCTTTAAAAAGTTTTAATTCCGCTGCATTTTTGGTATTTTTGTATGTTTATATTTCCGCTTTCGCGAGGGGTTTTACACGGGTTGCCTGAATTTAGCAGTTGGGCGGGTAGGGGTTAGGAGAAGTGGCCCGCAATTTTGGCCCAACCCGCCCGCTATAGTATTAGACGGCATATTTTTCCCTTTCAGCCCAGCCCATGTCCGGCCCAAACCCGCATTTGGACAGCTCTAGGCCTGCACGAGTTGAAAACTGGTATAAATGAAAAGGAGAATCACTACTCAGATCAGAAGAGAGTGTATATTCTCCTTGAAATGAAAGTTAAAGACCAATAAGATATGTATTTGTTAAATCCCGAACATGATATTACTTAAATCACGCCCACTTTGTTATCTTATTCCGAATTTTCCCTTTGTTAATTTTGTTTTTCTCTCTTCCCTCCTTTTCACAACCAACCAAATTGCTAATAATTTAACAAATTGTGGATTATAATTTGCACATTCACAAGTAATTTCGTTATTCTATCAAAAAATTTATTAATACACGTCTTTTAATTGATTGAATGAATGTTTCTTTTTTTATCTTAAACAGATAAAAAAAATTACAATTAGGGTTTGAAATTTTTGTGATTTTAAATTTTAGATTTTCGATTGTTGAAAGTGGATCAATTTACGACGGTTGTCGGCGGGCCAGTTTATGGCAGCAGGTGGTGGTGCGTTCTGTTTGTGAGCTGCTAGTGGCGGGGCGTCTGGTGGTGGAGCGAGGGGTGGTGGAGTAGCTAAGCATATATGTTTTTCTTTTATTTTTTTTGCTTTTGAATTGTCCTCTATAATTGCGTGTGAAAAATGAGAGAGACAAAGTCGGAATAAGGCGACAAGGTGTGCGGGATTAAACAAAATCTTGTGCGAGATTTAGCAACACCCATAAAATACTCTATAACACAGAGTAGTGAGGCAAATCCTCATTTAAGATTGGTATTCATTTTTAAATTTAAAACGAGTCAAATATATTTACGTGATTTGAATAAAACAAAAATACATCTATTGAGTACCACTATAAATCTATCCTATTACTCTATTAGTCTATTGAAAATACTATATGTAACTCATTTTATTATTAAAACAGTATCTCCCACTCTAAAAAAATCAACAAGTCTCTTGTGATGGATATATCCGTCACAAATTTGCGACTGGTTAAATATTGTTCATATTGATAAATAAGACAAAATAGAATGCTAGTTCTTACTTAACTTTTGTCTTATATGAATATTATTTGACTTATCGTAAATTTGCGACGAATATATCCGTCATTGATGAGAATTATGTCGGAGAGGTGATACCTTTAAAATAATGCAAAGAGAAACCTTAATGGTGGGGCAAAGGGGTAATAACTAACATTAAGCCTCCTTTGCGACCGATATATATGATGTAAGCTTATAAGTTATAAAGGGTAAAATTCTACCACTTGTGTATATAAGACAAAACCTTAAAAATTACAAATGCCTTGTTTTTCCTACTCAAGTGGGTAATATTTAACTCATCACAAATTTGCGACAGATATATTCGTCACAAATAAGAATTTGGGAATAACTAATTATGTATTGCCCAAATTGCACTTAAAGCCAAATTGTGTGGTTGAAAGCAAGTAAATACTTTGACTTAGCCACACCTTTTTCTTGTTCTACCTCACTAATCTAATACGGAGTACTAATTACACAAATCCCACTAATCAATAAAGTTAATTTTATTTTTATTTTGTTAATTGTTTTTCAAGAATTGTCATTAGTCCAAGGCATTCATCTGCCACTTCGTATTTTAATATTTGTTCCATCCCATATTCCTTCTAAGTGCGATCGTAAGATTTATAACTAGTGATTAGTCAGGATTTTTTGTTTTATTTTTATATCCCGTGCTATTTTTTATTCTATAAACATTCACATCACTTGTTAGAAATAATAAATACTACGAAATAAATGTGATAATGTTTTAACATATATATATATAAAGTAGAACATGAAATGAGATATCAAATGAGACAGATGATCCTCACCAAATGGGTGCAGTTTTTTTTACTAATGATAATAAAATCCATGAAATAATGTTTTCTACTTCTGTAACGGACCTATGATTCGACATTAAGAAGAGGGAGAAATACATTTTTTAAGGAGATGAAGTAGTAGAGTAAATTCAATAAATTTCAACAAAATTTCAATTTTCCAAGTTCATAAGGGTGACATCGAGACCTCGTTCTTACTACTTATTAGCTCCCATGTGGTTTCGACAACCAATGGGGAGTTTGGTTTATCAGAATGTAAAGGGGGTTGCGAAAGGTCGTCGACGTTTTGCGAAAAATCCTCGACGTTTTTTAGAAAAAAGACAACTCTTGCCCTTTTTTCTCTCTCTCTCTAGCTTTTATTCTCTGAAACAAAAACAACAAAAACAACGTAAATTCCTAAGAAACGGTTTCAACTTCGAACATCAACATCAAATAACGACAACGATTTAATGTCAAACGACGACAAGGATTCATCGATAACTAACTTAAATCTTAGATTTTTTTTTCAATTAATTTTTGTTGAATTACATGTTTAAGCCTTGAAATTAGGTTGAATTAATCGTACAAGGCATAGAATAGACAAATTGAACTCAATCGAAATTTTGAATTAGACTTGAAAACTAACCGTCCTAGCGTGGAATGGACTTGAAAACTGGCCGTCCATACATGGTATGGACGTGAATAATACACGTCCAAACCATGCATGGACATGTACTATTCACGTCCATACATGGAGTGGACGTGTACTATTCACGTCCATACCATGTATGGACGTTAATCCTGGACGTCCATACATGGTATGGACGTGAACAGTACACGTCCACTCCATGTATGGACGTGAATAGTATACGTCCATGCATGGTTTGGACGTGTACTATTCACGTTCATACCATGTATGGACGGCCAGTTTTCAAGTCTTTATATTTCCGTCATTTTAACCAATTTTGTTTAGGTTGTAATATTGAAATGTAACCGTTGTGATTTCAAATTTCAAAATGTTACCGTTACAATTTGAAAATGTTACCGTTATACTATGGCTTCTTATAAATACTGGTTTTCATGTTGATTGTAATCGCAACAACCACAACATCATTCACTACTAAAATCATTTCTTTTAATATGGCTCTCACAAATGTTCAAAAAAACAGAGCCTATCAGCTAAGGATCGATCTTATAACTACGCAGTTCCCAGTACTAGTTTCTCGCCTTGAACTAGTCATTCCGAGTGACACTGTCTGGGACCTGGTAGAACATCCTCCAATTGCCAACCTTTTTGGCATCCTACACGGTAACCCCCTCTGCAGTCCGGTTGTTCCAGACGATGAAGTTACTGATGATATTGTAACTGGGAAGATGTGGGAGTTCCGCAAGCTAAGAAGCGATTTCCTTAAATATATCGAGCTTATACTAAACTTGATAGACTACGCAACACTATCTGATTTGTGTGCCGGTAGAGTGTTCAATCTAGGTAATGTCCGTCTGCGCATTTTAATGTTTTATGATCATTACGTGGCTAGTCAACCTGAAATAATCGAAGCTGGAGATTACGAAGGAGATCTGGATTCTTCATCTTCGTCATCTGAAGATAATTAAGTATTGTAAACTTGTATTTGATGTTTGAAGTGTTTTCGTTAATGTCTAATGTATTCTATGTTTTCATCAAATTTTAGTTACGATTTATGTTTTATGTGCTTTTGATCATGTCCATGTAAGCTATGAGTTCTAATATCTATTAAAATATGCATAAAATAACTAATAAACTAACAAAGAAGTCACGAGAAAAATAAAATAGTCCGTACAAAAGACAACAAATAAAGTCCAAGCATAAAAAAACTAACTAGTAAACTACATCATCATCATCAGCATCGTCCTCCTCCTCCTCATCATCATCAGCAGGATCATCCTCAACGTCATCCTTCGATATGTAGAACCGCTCCATATCATCGACCAAGCGTCGCACGTACGGTCATTTCTGGTCGGGGTCTTGAGTATAAATCTGCGAGAAATGACGGCTAAGAGCCCGGCCAACCTCCGGCTCCTCGGTGAAAGGGGGTGCTTCCATCTCAACACGGCGTGTAGGGGGTAGAAGTATGGGTGAGAAATCTTCTTGTACCAACTCATGTAACGTGGATCACACTGAAACGGCATCAAAGCCCGGTCATGATGCTGTCTCAACGGAATCTCAGCCTCTCTCAAACCCCAATCCAAATCAGCAGCATCACCGTACGACAGCTTGTAACCCTGAGCCGGCTTCGCCGGACGACTCTCGGCAGCTGGGACCCGCATAGGGTTCGGGTGATCCTGAACATAGCCAAACTGACGGAGACACCTATCAGGCTGGTACGGCTCCACTATATCCATAAACCTGATCACCCCCGAGTAGAGCGTACTCCGACAACCCCTGTGTGGGCTAACACCGTAAGGGAGCCACCTCACCTGCTCCGCCCTCAGCCCGTCCAACCTCTGCCTGTGCTGCTCCAACAACTCCTCATCTCCCCTAAACCTAGGAACCCGTGACCAAGCCTCGACAAGTGGTCGTCCCTTAACATAATATCCCGAGTGAGGCCTGAACGTCGGAAAGTACTCGTATATCCAAGCCTGAAGCAACGGCAGACAACCGCTAACCCCAGCTGCCTCCCTACGCGAAGCCATCCCCAACTGTCGGTACAGGTACGCCAATGTCGCGGCCCCCCAAGCATAACCGCCTAAATCATCTAAATCATCAAACAGCGGCAACATACGAGCGACAACCCGATCGCTGGACTTGTCGGTGAACAGAGTCTGTCCAACCAACAACATCATGTACGCCCGTAGGGAGTCCTGCTGGCTCCCCTTCTCCACAACATCCATCAGCTTCCTCACCAAAATCCCCCCACCCCTGTAAAGGGGTGCAGTCACGGCCGCCACGTCAAGGCCAAACAAGGCCGCGAACTTCCCCTTCAGACCACTCTCCCCCCTCGTACCCTCGTCCATAACCCTAGCGCCATCCACCCGTATGCTGAGGATCCTGTGAACGTCGTGCAACAGTATCGTAATCTCACCAAACGGCATGTGGAAAGTGTTGGTGTCCGGCTGCCACCTCTCAACGAACGCACTAATAAGGTTCTCATCCAACCCAATGGTCAAACAGGTCCTAAGATGATCAAGCCCGCTCTCGGCAACTCTATCAATAACCGCAGAGCGGACCCTCAACTTACTCATCTTCTCCATAGCGCCCGACCTCTCGTAACACGTGATCCACTGTCTCACGCTCCCCTCATCCGTCCAACTACTGCGAGCTACGTGGCCACCGAAGCTACGTAAGACAGTAGGTAGAGACGGCCCCTCTACAACCGGACCCTGTAGACGCCAGGAAAGATCCGGAGTCTTCTTCCTCCCGCCCGTGCTACTAGAGGCCCCACTCTCCACAAATGGCCTATATCGGCCGCTACCATCACGTACGATCACCTTAGCTGGTCGATCGGCTGCCTCCTCGTCCAAAAACTGGGAGTCGTGCTCCTCCTCCTCCACCACCTCCTCCTCCTCCTCCTCCTCCTCAACCTCCTCGTACTCCGAACTAAGTCGGTCCCTAAAAAAAGCCTTCGGTAGCTGTAGCTCGTCCTCGGGAGTAGGGTAGGGAGTCCTTATTAGGAGACCCTTTCCCCTACCCCTACCCCTACCCCTACCCCTACCAGCTCGTGGTGCTGCTGCTGGTTGTGATGCTATCGGGACACGACGCTTAGATCCCGTCACACTTCGGCCTGCGGTACGGCCAATCGCAGGCATGATATCATCCTCATTGTAAGACATCTGCATTTACGAGATTACAATAACGTTAAACTAATATAATTAAACAAATTGTCATAAAAAACTAAAATAATAAAAACTAACGAGACTACAATAACGTTAAATTAATATAATTAAACAAATTGTCATAAAAAACTAAAATAATAAAAACTAAAATAAGAAATTTTAACTATTAAAATTGAAAATATACGGCCTAAACGTAAAAATAAAGCCGAGGAAACCCCCTAAACCCTAAAAACCCTAAACCCTAAACCCACCCTAGCCACCCCAACCCTAAACCCTAAACCCTAAACCCTAAACCCTAAACCCTATACCATATACCCTATACCCTATACCCTATACCCTATACCCTAAACCCTAAACCCTAAACCCTAAACCCTAAACCCTATACCCTATACCCTATACCCTAAACCCTAAACCCTAAACCCACGTCCCAACCCACCCTAGCCACCCCAATCCCACGTCCATACCCCCACCCAACGCCCCAAGCCCACGTCCAAACCCTCCCTAGCCACCCAAACCCCACGTCCCACCCCCCACCAACGTCCCTGTCCCACGTCCCATCCCCCACCCAACGTCCCAAGCCCACGTCCCATCCCCCCACCAACGTGCCTAACCCACGTCCCTCCCAACCTCAGCCGTGAGACACCCACGTCCCACCCTTCCTTGGACGTTCAAAACACACGTCCAAGATCTACCATTCGCGAATCGATTTTACCTAACCCCACATTCGTTTTTGATTCAAAATTGAACTTAATACAAATCTAATTTTAACAACAATCTAACTAATATCAACAACAACAAACAACAATAACACAAAAATTGAATCAAAATCCTTAAAATTAAAATTGAAAAATCAGAAATTGAATTACAAATTGAAAATGAAATTGAAAAATCAACCTAATGAACAACATCAATAACGAATTAATCTAATTAACATAATCAACCTAATTAACAACAACAACTATTACTAGTCTAATTAACATCACATTATACAAATAAAACTAAATTAATTTAAAAAAAACACTTACCTTTTGAAATTGGTCCGGCGGTTGTAGTGGTGGTGTCGTCCGGTGATGTGTTGCGGCGGTTGAAGGCGGCAGTAGTGTGGGTCGGCGGTGGTGTGGGTCGACGGTGGTGTGGGATTTAGGAGGGAGAAGGGTTTTTTGAATTAATGAATGAAGGAAGAAGGGAAGTAAGGGCAAGTTGGTAATTATTATGAATTACGTCGACGATTTTTCGCAAAACGTCGACGTCCTTTCGCGATTCGGAATGTAAAACTATATCTATAGGTTGGGCTGAGTAGGTCTAAATCTTGAATAAAGACAAAAAATAACAAATGAAAAAAGAAAAAAGAAATTAAATGGTTGGAACACCTTTGAAGAAACTAGGTCCATGCGGTCCAATTTGGACCTCGTAGAACACTTTCAAGACCTTGTTTAGCAAAAAAAGTATAAGTTAAAGGTAGGTTAAGGTAGGTCTCGATAAAAGATAGAAATGAAGAGACAGAGCTTGAAAGTAGGTTAAGAAAAAAAGTTAATATTTTAATATAGAAATTAGAGCTAAGTAGGGCTGCAAGACCTACAGATAAACATGGTCAAAGGGAATGAAAATAAGAAAGCCTGATAAAACTTAATAAATTTTGCATGTGAATGTTGTACTTCATTGATAAAAGAGGAGAGAGTTTATCAATTGGTTTTAAAGTCGAACTTCCACCGACTTATAAAGCAGACTCTCTCTTCTGTATCTGAGTGTGGTTCATACTCGTTTGTAGTATGATTTAACATGGTATTAACGTCAATGGTTAAAAACATGAGTATCATACCAGCCTTGATAGCACCAAAATGAAGGACACAACAGACATCCCGTGAAATTTAAAATACGAGACGCGTTATTTAAATTTAATAAAAATCCATTTTATAGTTATAGAAAAAAACGTACAATTTTGTTTTTGTAAATGTAATTGATACTAAATTTACATAATTAATGGTGAAATTTGACCTTTATTAAAACTCATTCTCATTTCTCACTTAAATTCACCTTCTAATCATTCTCTTTCAATCTTTCAACCTCTCATTCCTCGTTTATAGGTATCCGAGACGTTTAGGCGTGTGTCCGACGAATATCAGTAATATCGGATACAAGACGACTGGTTATGAGGAGTGTATGTGCAAGTTTGCGACGGGTCAAATATTAACCATGTTGGGTAGATAAGACAAAATCATAGTGCATTGAGAATAGCAAATTACTTTGTTTTATCTACCTATACGGTTAGTATTTGACCCGTCGCGTACTTATAACAAATATGTCCGTCGCAAATAAAACTTGCTGAAAATTGAAAGTGTGAAAAGTGGCATGAAAAACGATAAGCTCGTAAAAACAAAACAAAACAAACAAATTATAAAACATCCCCGGCATACAAGCAATAGTTTTAACACAAATTCTCATTGAAAACGCACCTATCCGTTATAAGTTGTTAAAGATGGATAGTTCACCTCTTACATAATGTAAGTGGCAATATCTACAAGATACTCCATTTCCTCCAACTTGCATTTTCAATTGTAACTTATGACGGATATTATCCGTCACAGGCAAAACTCGTTATACTAATTTGTAATTTTAATCTGTGGTTTGGTGCTTTAATTTACCCTGACAGGAAAGACAGGGTGCTTAAACTTGTGAAGCATGTTAATACGTTGTTGTTCAACCTCAAATATCACGTGACTTCATTCAATATCATACCTCATTCAATCCATGCACACTTTTATTATAAAATCCAACTTTTTCTATTTCTTAATAACACACACACTTTTTCTCTCTAATAATGAAAGACATCAACTTCTTCTTCCTTAAGAACTTGATGGGTGAAAAAATAAAGACCAGTTTTTCGAGCTTTTGCAGCAATGGCGACATATCCACCTCAACTCTCCACCAAATCGAAAAAATCTTGGAACCGTCTCAACTACCTAGCTCATTGTCTAACAATGAATCCGATGTTAACAATACACCCTCAGATGTTGTGAAAAAGAGTGTTACTTTAAAAGAATTCATGCTACAACTCGAGCCAGAGGAGGACAAGTCCAGGGAAAAGGAAGTGTCAAGTTGTACAGACGTGGTCGAGATTGATTTTCCTCGTAGGATGTCGTGTGTGAACCACTCAGACATCCTACGTTCAACAACGAAAGCATTGAATGACCACCCTCGACTCTCACTCGATGGCCGTGGTGCAATGCAAAGACTATCTTCTTGTTCAGCAAGGAATGCATTGAATGAGCAGCCTCGACTCTCACTTGATGGCCCTGCTGCAATGCATAGACTATCTTCTTGTTCAACAAGGAATGCATTGCCTGAACACCCTCGTCTCTCACTCGATGGTCGTGGTATAATGCATAGACCATCTTCTTTGCGCAACGACAACAGAAGCCGCCAACAAGACGGGCTAAAACTAGGGAGAATGTTGCAGTTGCCTAATAGTGTGGGTGGAGAAAATGTTATATGGTGCAGGCCAGGAGTGGTGCTAAAATTGATGGGCTTAGAGACTATGCCACTGCCTATCAGTAGGCTAAACAATTGTATACACAAGAAAAATAAGCCCGGAAAAGAAAATTTGTCCGACGCTATTAGGAGTCGAAATCTGAGGCGAAAAGTTGGAAAACTCGAAATGGAAAGAACGAAAATCACTCCAAATTCTACTAATAGCTGTCGACACAGAAAGAGAACAGAGCACGGTGGTGGCGCTAATTGTAGCATCTAATCTTGCTTGTAGCGGGCATTATGCCAGAAGACCTATAAATCGTAGTCTAAACTCGTTCTACGCGTTAAATTCATATTTTTCACTACTAAAAAGAGAATTTGACTGTTTCTCAAGTCGAGTGGTGATGCGTTTTAACAAGTTGCTGGAACAGCAAAAAACCTTCAAAAAATCTAGCTATAATTGGCCATATTTGTCGGTGCATAGGATATGGGGTATGCAAAACGGAAGCAAAGGAACTCCTAACACGACATCGGATACATAACTTATCAAAGAAGCGACCAAGTCTACGCTTACAATCACGTTGTCTTATAGTATTCACAAACATGGCATTCCAATTCCGATTATGATAATTAACAAAGGACTGATAGACCTGTTTAATTTAAGTTCGCTTTCAACCCATGGCGTACTTCTGAGTCCAGCTGCGAGCACTCTGCTCATACTTGGACCTGTCGGTCTTGTACATGTGGGCAATTTCTGGTACCAGTGGATCATCTGGATTTGGATCCGTCAAGAGTGAACATATGGACAGAAGAACCTGTTGCATTTGCAATTACATGGTTATAATAACTATTACGGCTAGTAGACAGAGTGACAAGTACTCCGTACAAACGAGCATGTAAAAACAGGACGTGGAGTCGTGGACTATGAAACGGAAAGAACTTGTGAAAACCATGCTATTGGAAAAATGCAATCGGATACACTGATTGCTTTAATTCTCAATATAAGAAACACTAATCAGTCAAAATCCCAAACTCCAATCACAAGAGTTAATATTGGGTTTTCAAAAGGTAGAGTATATCGTAATGTTTTGGAGCGGCAAGTGGGAATGTAGTTTTCAATGCCAAGGCAAAAGTAGCAAACCAGTTTAAAAGACCACCATATGTAAAATACATTCACTACAAACCTTGTATAAGTATCCCATGAATTTCATTAAGCCAAAAACGACATTTATATTTCTAGTGTATTAAAATAAGGTCATTATAGCTTATGTGAAGTCATTAAAAAGAGTTTTCTTGGGCTCTCAGTTCACCAATTTTCTCGACACATTGCACCTAATTCTATTTTCGGTAAGGCATAAGTCACATCAGAGTGTCAGACTAAACTAACCTTGGAAATTGTTAAAGCAGGGCTCCATTGTTCTTTGAGAATATCGAGACATATGCTCCCGTTACTGTTGATATTAGGATGATATACTTTGGTCTTGAAGGATACCTGCGTAAGGAAACACAACAATTGTAAAATTAAAGAACATCAACCTTAACAAAAGAAACTTACAATAGCCAGCTTGTCACTTTTAGAGACTCTTGAACTATAACAGACTTTAAAGTAGACGGGTTGGACAGTAGCTAACAAATATGTAGTGTCGGACACAAATGGGTAACTGTCAGTGATGGATGTTGTGAATGTAACAGGACAACATATTGAAGCCATGCAAAAGAAATTTCGAGAGTAAAAAGGGAGATTGAGCTACAATTTATTTGACCCGAGAGTAATTATTATTATTACTATTATTCGACTAAGTTCTAACAATAACATAATAAGTTATGTATTTTTTGTACATATTTAAAAGTAACCCGTGCATTTTTTTGCACGGGATTAAAACTAATTTTAAACAAATAGAAACAGAATTTGCACTTCACCTATTAAATTACAAGTATTTTAAGTGAGTGAGCTAGATTTAAATCGAGTAAAGTATTAATGATATTTTGAAATATGGGTTGTTGCGATCAAAATAATAATAATAATATTGGTTTTACTATGGGCTTATGGGATTTTATTCAACAGAATAGAATGTAATTGGTAATATCCAGAAACCATAATGATGGAAATTCCCACATCACCATTTAAAAGTTAAAATACCAAAACTTGAGGACAGCCCAGATAACTTCCCCATACCAGGCCACTGATAACCAAATTAACTAGTAGATAAATCTATATCGCTCAAATGACATCAAACAAAGAACAAAATGAAAAGGAATGGGGAAATCTACTTAACCACTGCAAACTATCACACATTCTTTAAATAATAAATCCCACAAACGAACACCCTTTTGTCCAACAGTATCAAAATTTTATCTACCACAACATTAACTTATGCCTTATGAGTGCTAAATCAGATACATGATGACAAGTCTTTCCCCAATACATGGAAACTTCACAAATAATTATGTTCTGAACAGTTGCAACAAAACCCTGACAAGTAACTGGGCTGCCAGAAAATTTCAGGGATCACAAGTCACAACGGAAGTTGAAAACAAAACTTACCTTGGGAGGCTTGAATGGATAATCCGGAGGGAAATGGATAGACACAAGAAATACACCTCCCGTGTATGGACTTTCGTTAGGCCCCATAATTGTTGCTTGCCAATGGAACATGTCTTCACCAACCGGCCCTGTTGCAAAGAATTAACAAGCATTATAGAACAGAACTATGAACTGAGTCCCTAAGCACTGCCAAACCTACAGCAAAACCATACAGGTATATAATGATTAATCATTAACCAAGATCGAATTTTCAAAAAAATATCCACAGCCGAAGGCAAAACCATACAGGTATATAGTGATTTCTCATTAACCAAGCTCGAATTTTCAAAAAAATATCCAGAGCCAAAATAGAAAACAAACATAGAAGCATTCCCTAAAAGGCACATATTACAAAGATGTCATCTGAAGATGTGATCCTTCAGTTCCTACGTCCAATTAAAATTAAGGACTACTGAGATATATAACAACTCCCAACTCTGCATTGACAAAAAGTCCGATAACACATGACAAACGAATAGATCTGGCCTATCAAAGAGCAACCCCACAGAGGTACATACCAGAAAACAAGAAGACGGGGCATACATAATGTGTTTTATATAGAAGTTAGGGCACCAATAAATTTGCTCTGCTGAATAGTAATTTTTCTAGCACAAAAAACACAACAGCGTTCCAAAACTGATCCCATCCTAGAAGCTAGGTGTCTATAATGCAGCCCAACTATAAGCACGTACCTCAACATCAAGGAGAAAATCTAGAGAAGCATTAAACTAAGCAACCACACACAAAAAAAGGCAATGCAGTAGAATCTTATAAATTTAAATATGAAAACAGTGTGTTTTTATTTTCTGAAATACCCTTTAATGAAAATCTTGATCGTCCATCCTCTTGAAGTACAATGAGAAAAAGGAGACACCAGCAAGACACTAATGTAAAATTTGAACTTCGAACAACTTAATAACAGTCATAAAAGACAAACTCTCGAGCTGGAAGTAATGTGGTCAATTCACACTAGGGCTGACATGTTATGAGTCGTGGTTGTTTACAATTTTTTAGGATGAGCTGAATCATTAGCATATTTTCGGTACGGTGAATTAATAACCCTAAAGATATGGAGGACACGAGTTCGCTATTGGTTAAATAGCAGACAACGCAAAAACCAAGTTCTGAACTTCAAATCGTTCAAAGAAAAGGCACTCAGCTACCACTGTCATAGCCAAACGTTCATAAATCGATACGTATAACAAACAGATTCAATTAATTTAACTTAAAAAACATCATCCACACACCATTAAGCAAATGAAAAAGGTACAACAAAGAAAATCCAGTATAAAATCAATATAAGCGGTTCATAGGTTACTATTAATACCTGCACTACATGAAGTAGGTGGGTCCTTCTGCAGATCCTTCAATTCCTTCAAAATTCTTTTGGACGCCATGGCACTGCATACACAATCACCAATGCGTATTCAAATAATTGATCAAATAGCATAAATTCAACAATAATTCAGTCCATCAAATTGCAACAAACCAACGGTATCGACAACATCACCCTAATACCTCAAATATGCCTAAGCCCCCCCGAAAGAAGTCGAAAACAATCACTACTATTCCACTCATGCAAACAAAATTTATCAATCAATAATTTACAACCCGGATAAGGCCGTAAGGGTATGAGAAACTCAATACACAGATCACAAAGCTCCAAACTTTCATCCAAAATACAACCTAAAAACCCTAAGAAATTAATACAAATCAGTAATAGAATCAATTGCAAGACATAAGATCCAAACTTTAACCTACAAAATCAAATATAGCAACAAAGTTGAGGGATTTCAGGATATATGAAACTTAAATTGCATGAAAAAAAGAGAATTTAATGACTTGAAATAATAAATAAATAAGAACGATGATCAATTAAAAAAAGGAAAACGGAAATTTGAATTACATTAATAAATAATAGAAGTGTTGATTGATAATTAAAGTAAAATTACCAGAAGGATGAATTCTTTTGAATATGAATGTAGCTGATAGTACAATTCTTTTGGATGAAGAGATCTGAGAAAATCGGAAGAATTAGGGTTGTGAATTATTTAATTAGGGTTGGGTAATTGGGTGACTCGCGTATAAATAGAGTCAAATATGAAATTGTCATTCGAGAATAGGTAAGCGTCAAACGCCTAGATTTTAATTTTAATTTTTTAGAATATTGTTTGTAAAAGAAAATAATTAATTATTGTATTCCATCAAAACAAATTATTTATTCAATTCGTCTCGAGGAAATTTAGGATTTGTTTGGTTGAATATGGACAGATGAATTTTCCATAAAAATTCAATTCATTTCAAATTACAATTTATTGTTTTGAGTATAATTTATATATCTATACTAGCTTTTGAATTCAGGTCCCTACGAGCAAT
The DNA here is from genome assembly GCA_029255685.2 of Silene conica. Lineage (NCBI taxonomy): Eukaryota > Viridiplantae > Streptophyta > Magnoliopsida > Caryophyllales > Caryophyllaceae > Silene > Silene conica. The sequence goes on along the minus strand of CM055318.2, from coordinate 72,753,864 downwards.
CTTCAAAATTGTATTATACATAATATTCATATTATAATTGTAACTGTCATTATAATGTATACACACCGGTAATAGAGTATGATCAAATAACTATTTGTATATCTTACATCATATTATAAAAAATTATTTATATCATAACTGAACTAAGTCAACCCAAATTGAACTGAAATTAACGTAACTTCTAATAAATAATACTTCCTCCGATTTCTTGTATTGTTCCCTTTTGATTTTAATACAAGAAATAAGAAAATCAATTTGAACCACACAATACACATAACTTCACAGGAAATTAATTTTGGACCCTATAAAGTTGTCCACAAGAGGAAAGAGTCCAAGGAGGAACATCACGTGATTAGACTAAAACGGAAAGAAGAACATCATAGAATATCGGAGGTAGTTTGATGAGCTCGTATTTCTACTATCTTTTTAGCATTTTTTAAGTACAATAAAGCGACATTGGGATGCGGTTTTACATGATTTACGTCATTATTGCCAATTTCCAAGTGTCGGGGTTAGTAATGGAATTTTGTGCAATTATCGGAAGCAAGGGCATGTCTTGAAGTTAGCATGGTGCAAAACATCTACAAGCATGAAAGAAGACTACCTAAGACATGAAGAATTGGAAATATGAAGCAATTGAAGAATTGAAGTTGCGGTTGCATAAGGATCAACTTCAAATGGGTATATCTTGAGTTCTAGAGCTTCAATTGATGCAAGGCCAAGTGGAGGTGAAAGCTTATGTTCTTAGCTTTCCAACGATAGGTCACACGCCTCATTTGGCCAAGTATCGAGGGAGATATGGCTTTTGGAAAATTGCTGTCCAGTAGCAAATCCGCACCGTGCGGTTTTCTCATTTCCAGAAATGGCACCGTGCCGATTCACTGCTGCCCTGTTTCGCCAAAATGCTTTAACCTTGTGTTTGGAGGCCCATTATCCCCAATTAGGTTTAGGCTATAAGGAGGTGATTACATTAGGTTTTGAGATCATCTCATTACATCCCTTATCATCTCATTACATCCCTTATCATCTCATTACATCCCTTACCATCTTATATTATCTTTTTAATTGGGCTTTAGATCTGGAATGGAGAGTTAATCTCTTCTCTTAATCCAACTCAAAGGTGTAATCTTTGGTTGTAAGATACTCTAATCTTTCCTTAGTTTTTGTTATTGTTATTAATCTCTTGGATTTATTGTTATGATTTTGGAATTTTGCTTGATTAAGACAACTAAGTGTGATTTCCTTGTTGTTTAAATCTCACCGATTTCCTTAATTTATTGTTGTTGGGTTTATTAAGTGTGTTTCCTTGTAATCCCATTTTGCAACAACTTGTCATTGAATTAATGAATGTGATTTCTTCTTGATTTAATTGACATTAGAGAGATTAATTTGTGATTACTCATTAAGTGTGATTTCCTTGTGAGCAATTGCACCTATTAGATTCCTATTGCTTTATCTTCTTGTTATCTATCCTATGTGTGTGATTTCCACTAGGAGAAATTAATGAGTTGGGTCAATTGCTAAGTGTGATTTCCTTGTTGTTGGCCATTATTAAGAGAATTTGGAGATTCTATCTCACTAATAGGACAATAATTCTAATTTAAGGATTGATTAAGAGGTTTTATTAACTAAAGTGTCTCACTTTATTGAGTTGGGTTAAGTCTTTCTTAAACTTGATAATCTTTCATCATAATACTTGTTTGTTTGATTACTTGTGCTTATTTGAATGTTGTTTGCTTTCTCAACCAACCCCAAAACCCCCCATTTTTACATTCTTGTCATTAGTTAGTGTTTAATTATTCTATTTACATCTTTAGAAACCATTAACAAAACCCTCCTTCTCTTGGGTTCGACCCCTTTACTTGTTGCTATACTCGTTTTATAATTAGTATAATTAACATGTTTTGTGGTATATAAATTGATAATTTGCGCGTCTTTAATTGCGACGTTTTGGGCGTGTCAAATTTTGGCGCCGTTGCCGGGGAAGGTAACGGTTTTGTTAGTGTTTTTAGTTGTGTTTTTAGAGTAGTTGTGTGTTTTTGGGTGCTTTGTTGTGTAAGTAGTGTTTGTAAATATTAGAATTAGTTTTTGTAGTTTAAATTGCTCTTTTGTTTGATTTAATGGCCCATCTTTTTAATTTTCCTCAACGTGAGGATGAACCATTTTACAAGTATTTTGATAGGTTGGGTGATTTTGTCTCTAGATGTCGATACGCTTATCAAACTTGGGAGCTTTGTCATGTGGTCTTTAATGGTTTGAATGATGAAACGGTGTTACATGTTTATCATTTAAGTGAGGGGAAGTTTAGATATACATTTGGTTATGAAGAGAAGTGGGAGTTTTTTCTATACTTGGCTAATGAGACTTATCAATGGGAGCTTCAAAACTCTTATCAAACCCCATCAAACTCTTCATTTCAAAAGCCACCTCAAAATGAACCACAAAATTCCTTGGAAGACAACATGAAAACTCTTGCAATGAACCTAATAACAATACAAAAAGACCAAATGACAATGCAAGTCAACACCAAAAAGTTTCAAACCACCTTGTTCCAACAAAATCAACTCAGAATGTCTAATCTTGAAACTCAAATGAATCAAATTCTTAATTATTTTGATACAACTAACGATGGTGAAGAGTCCGTCCATGTTGTAAATGAGTCTCAATTTGAGGATGACGATTTCTTTGATGATGAAGATGATAGGTGTGACTTAGAACTTTCTTTGGCACCACTCATTGGACTTCCGATTGACATTCCTTGTACCAAAGTTGATGTTTCACACCTTGAGGACGATTGCTTTATTCATAGTGACTCTTGTTCGAAATTAACCTTTGAGGAGTCGTTGGTTGGGGTGTTTGAGAAAGATGGTCAAGGAGGAATGATTTATGAGGTGGTTGAGGTTGAAAATGAGAAAGTTTTGGTTCTTGAGAATGTTGGTTGTGACCCTCCTTTGGCTAAAAAGTTAGTAATTGTGAACTTTGAGGAGAATGTAAATGAGGGAGCTAAAAATGTTTTTGATGAGGTTTGGCCACACAAAGAAGCATCATCCTTAGGTTGTATGAAAGAGTCACTCATTCAAGCTCCTAAAGAACCTCTTGTGCCTCCTTGTTCCTACTTGGTTTTTATCAACTCTAACCCTTCTTTCAAAGAGCCTTATCGTGACATTGAATATTTTTCCGAACATAAAGGCACCATGAATCACTTGTCATATGCACATGTTTTCATTGCGTATGCTTGGTTTTTATTGACTTTCTACTATTGTCACTTCTCTTGTTTATGGGCTAATGCATTTGATAAGTTGTTAAGGGCGTTGAGTTGTTCCGCTCTTGACCATCGATGGAACAAGGAAGTTGTTGGATGTTCACCATCACTTTGAGGACAAAGTGAAGAACAAGTGTGGGGTGGTGGACATGAGTTTTTAACTCTTGTAATTAATATATTGTATATATTTCATTTCATGTTGAAAAAAAAAAGAAAAAAAAAGAAAAAAAAAGAAGAAAAAAAAAAGAAAGAGAAAACCCGGCTAGGATGAAAACCCAAAAGGGCATCCTAGGCAAAAATGGGAAAGTGGCCGAGGTCGGAGTGAAAACCCGAAAGGGCGCTCCGGGCAAAATGAAAAAATGAGTGCGAGCCACGAGAGTAGAGGCGAGGAAAATAGCTAAACCGAAAACCCGAAAGGGCGGTTTAGGCAAAATGAGAGAATTAGGAAAAAAAAAATGAAAAATCTTGTTTACTCTTTGAAACCTTGAAATCATGTCACATACGTGAATACTTTCTTTCGGCGGTGGTGACATAAGTGGTGGAGCTCTAGAAGGCCGGAAGGGTAGGTTAGAAGTATGTCAAGGCTAGGAGGGGGACTTGGAGGATTATTTTGTAACTAGTGCTTGATATACTTGGTGAATGGAGTGAATTGGTTGTTTTGTTGTTGTCATTTGAAATTGTGTGTGGAATTGGGAGGATGTTGTGGTTACCAACTTGTATGTTAGGAGATGCCTTGAAGATCATGGTAACCTTGTTTTTGAAATGAATGGTGTGATAAGGAGTGTTGTTGTGATGAATTGTGATGAGCTAATGGAGAATGAGTGGTGGACTAGGATCATTTTAGATGAGGGAAGGCATAAGGAGGACGTGTGAGAGAAGAGTGTTCGTCATGGAGGCTTTGGGTCACTTACTTTTGTGATGATGTTGTAACGGCATGGTGACCATGTTTATACTTTGATGAGGGTGATATAAGTAGGATGGCGCGTGAGAGAGGAGAGTTGGAACGCTAGAGCTCGCCCATGCTAAAGTTGTGAGCTTCTTATTCGTTGATTGGATCTACAATAGTTTGCTCGGGACGAGCAAAGGCTTAAGTGTGGGGTGTTTGATGAGCTCGTATTTCTACTATCTTTTTAGCATTTTTTAAGTACAATAAAGCGACATTGGGATGCGGTTTTACATGATTTACGTCATTATTGCCAATTTCCAAGTGTCGGGGTTAGTAATGGAATTTTGTGCAATTATCGGAAGCAAGGGCATGTCTTGAAGTTAGCATGGTGCAAAACATCTACAAGCATGAAAGAAGACTACCTAAGACATGAAGAATTGGAAATATGAAGCAATTGAAGAATTGAAGTTGCGGTTGCATAAGGATCAACTTCAAATGGGTATATCTTGAGTTCTAGAGCTTCAATTGATGCAAGGCCAAGTGGAGGTGAAAGCTTATGTTCTTAGCTTTCCAACGATAGGTCACACGCCTCATTTGGCCAAGTATCGAGGGAGATATGGCTTTTGGAAAATTGCTGTCCAGTAGCAAATCCGCACCGTGCGGTTTTCTCATTTCCAGAAATGGCACCGTGCCGATTCACTGCTGCCCTGTTTCGCCAAAATGCTTTAACCTTGTGTTTGGAGGCCCATTATCCCCAATTAGGTTTAGGCTATAAGGAGGTGATTACATTAGGTTTTGAGATCATCTCATTACATCCCTTATCATCTCATTACATCCCTTATCATCTCATTACATCCCTTACCATCTTATATTATCTTTTTAATTGGGCTTTAGATCTGGAATGGAGAGTTAATCTCTTCTCTTAATCCAACTCAAAGGTGTAATCTTTGGTTGTAAGATACTCTAATCTTTCCTTAGTTTTTGTTATTGTTATTAATCTCTTGGATTTATTGTTATGATTTTGGAATTTTGCTTGATTAAGACAACTAAGTGTGATTTCCTTGTTGTTTAAATCTCACCGATTTCCTTAATTTATTGTTGTTGGGTTTATTAAGTGTGTTTCCTTGTAATCCCATTTTGCAACAACTTGTCATTGAATTAATGAATGTGATTTCTTCTTGATTTAATTGACATTAGAGAGATTAATTTGTGATTACTCATTAAGTGTGATTTCCTTGTGAGCAATTGCACCTATTAGATTCCTATTGCTTTATCTTCTTGTTATCTATCCTATGTGTGTGATTTCCACTAGGAGAAATTAATGAGTTGGGTCAATTGCTAAGTGTGATTTCCTTGTTGTTGGCCATTATTAAGAGAATTTGGAGATTCTATCTCACTAATAGGACAATAATTCTAATTTAAGGATTGATTAAGAGGTTTTATTAACTAAAGTGTCTCACTTTATTGAGTTGGGTTAAGTCTTTCTTAAACTTGATAATCTTTCATCATAATACTTGTTTGTTTGATTACTTGTGCTTATTTGAATGTTGTTTGCTTTCTCAACCAACCCCAAAACCCCCCATTTTTACATTCTTGTCATTAGTTAGTGTTTAATTATTCTATTTACATCTTTAGAAACCATTAACAAAACCCTCCTTCTCTTGGGTTCGACCCCTTTACTTGTTGCTATACTCGTTTTATAATTAGTATAATTAACATGTTTTGTGGTATATAAATTGATAATTTGCGCGTCTTTAATTGCGACGTTTTGGGCGTGTCATAGTACTAAGTTCAAAAGAACAAAACCTAAGTGACCATTACACCCTCTTCTAATTTCTTAAACCTACGTATTCTATTGTACACTTAAAACTTGGGAGAGACGGTCTTTCAATAATTTATTGAGAGGCCATTATTTTGTACCATTTTATTTGTATTACGTGACGCTTTTGTCATTGATTGAACCATAGTAATTTCGTACTTATACATAATAAATATACTCATTTAATCTCATGGGCGGATCCATAGGGGTGATGGGGGTGACCCCTCACCCCCATTAATCAGTGTAAAAAGTTATACATATGTATCTTTATACTAATATTGCATTAAAGTTTAGTGGCTCAATGGTTGAAGCATTCACACACCACCATGACAATGTGAATATGATGATATTTTACAAATAAATACTTTATATTTTGATAAGTCTTACTAGAATTATCGATTATCAAATTATTTTAGTATTTATCAAGAATTTGTATATTAGAATAAGTTTTTGTTAGGGGGATTATCATTTAAATATCGTATAGGACCTCAAAATTGTTAGGGACGAGATTAATTAAGTGATTATATTTCGACGGGAGGTCCGTTGCTAACATTGATTGACCTTGACCAGGGCTTGAGTCAAAGACAGTCAATATTTGCGACGGATTTATCATCGCCAACGTTAACGGAACTTGACCTTGACCAGGGTCAATTTTTGCGACGAAAAATCCGGCGCAAAGGTTGACTGACTTTTATCTTGGTAGTCTTAAAAAAATTCCGCCAATTTCAGATGCAATGGATATTCCGTCGCAAATTTGCGACGGAAATCCCGCCATTTGACTTTTTGTTCGCGGGATTGGGAAATTACCCTCTGTCCCAAATTTCATCGCAAAAAACAATTTCGTTGCAAATTCTGTCGCAAACAATAATTTGCAATGCGGCCAACGCCATTTGTGTATCTCGCAACAATACTATTTTTCGTAATGTAATCACCCCCATTTCATACATCCTAGATTCGTCACTGTTTAATCTTTAGTCATGATTTGTTCTATTATATTACTTTTCATACCATTTTTTCTTAAATTTGTACAATAGTCTCTCAATAAACTTATTGAGAGACGGTCTCTCAGGAGACCTACTGTCTATTCTAATAGTCGAGTTCTCAGGGATCCAATCCGACTCTCTTTTCTTCCAACTTTCTCAAATTCTCACCATACCTCATAATTACCTAACAGTGACCGACCAACTTCCAAAACCAACGTGGTTGTGATCCACCAATGACCATGCAATCATAACCCGATGTCCACCCACCACTCACCTCACTCACCTGTCACGACTCACGACCTACAATTCAATACTCATCACGTATAACATCCACAAGTCCGCAACTCGACGCTCTAAAGTTGACTCAATTTGAGAGATAACCTCGCATTAACTCAAAATATCCCGACATATACGAAAAGTCAAGCCGATAAAGATCAAACAAATATAAAATAAAATTAACTAACCTAGTAACTTCCCTAAATAATGACCGTAAGTCCGTAACTCAAATCAAACTGGTAAAATACTCAGAAAAAATCAATTGGATAATGAATTGATGAGCCACACCAAGCAAACCCGACCCAAATCCGAGAAATTATCATAATGATGCAGCCAAGAAATGAGTTTGATAATGACCCTTCCCGACAATGATCCGTCCCAACTAATATTCGACCCGACAAATATATAAATGAGTTAACCTGTCATAAACCCGATCTAAGTATTAACCTAACTAACCCAACCTCGGACATAGTCACGACTTAGGATCGATATGATTCGAAGTGACGTCATCCGATTATACCCTGACACCTATATCTACATTATCGCCAATGTGACGTCGTAACATGGTAGATTGTTACGGCGTAGACGCGTAGTTGTTTGCTTGCTTAGGGGCAAATTGAACACTGTTAATTAGTCTGTTATGTTGGAGTATGTGTCGTCAACAATATTGCGATCACATATTTAAATTTCATAATAACAATGCGTAAGGGATGATCCATTACATAGTCAACTGATCAACATTTTTCGGTAACGATTGGCTGACAAGAGTTTGATGTTATTGTCGTTTGACGGTGGTGACCAGTTGATCCTTTTAAGTCACACCTAAAGGACAATTCCCTTAATAGCAAAGTTAATTAATTGTATATCTATACAGATTAATTAGATCCTTAAATTGAACAAATTTCTTTATAAATGAGAACTTTATATTTTATTGTAATATGATTAAATGAGATTTATTTTAGTAATTAAAATGTTATATCACTACAAAAATACGCGCTGTTTACTGACGGCAAAAATCCGTCAGAAACAGCCCAAATCCGTCGGGAGAATGGTTTCCTGACGAATTAACCGTCACAAAATTCCGCCACTAAAATTTGCCATGAAAAACCGATTACTGACGGTTTAAACCGTCAGTTTTTTTATTACTGACGGCCAGTGAGGGATCATCCGTCTGCAAAAGACAAACATAATATTGACCATACTGACGGATGATCCGTCAGTAAAGTCAAACATAATATTGATTATACTGACGGGTGTTTTTTTCGTAACGGATCCGTCAGTATGTTGGACATCAGTGACTTGAAACAACAGTCTGCTGTCCAGCCATAATCTTTTCGAAACATTGTTTTTATTTCATAATTCAATACGAAAACCTGCATCAAACAAACACAATCGTAGACCGCAAAGCGGTAATCCATTTTTCACATCAACCGTGAAGCGGGAATTCAATTTTCTCAAATAAAATAAATTAAACACAACCGAATGTACTTTTACATAAGAAATAAAGATCAATATCATATATCTCCCCATTTGCAAATTAACATTCAATTACATAACATAAACCACCACAAACTAGTCCGCAAACTAACCTAAACTACCACAAACTAATAACAACTGGTTTCAAGTACCCCAAAGGCACAAACTAACACAAACTAGCATGAAATCTACAAACTAGCATAAAATCTACATACTAACATAAACTAATACCTCCAAAACCGAATCTATCGTATGGAAAGTCATTTCTGGGGCCGGGAGGGGAAAACCTGAACACGAGCTCGGGGGCATATTAGCCTGCATTTGCGCCCACATTTCAGCCATGCGCTCTTCCATTCTCTTTTCATTGTTGTAAACTCGTTGCTCAAGAGTCTCTCGTGGGGCGCACTCTCTACTCAGCTCCGCCTGGAGGCGACAACCTATCCTTATACTCGGATCCACCATTGTTCAATCACTGATGAAAAAATAGGATCAGATCGTGGTACACAAGTTTTACCTCACCAAGGTAAGAACGCCAAGTAACAAAGGGTCTAGGGTTAGTGATAAAAATTACCCAATAGCACACTCCACAGTATATAGTTGTGTTGAAATCTTAATCATGATTATCACAAGTAATTGAATATGTTATGATTGATATTATAAATGAAAGTATAAATCTATCTACGAAATAATATTCTCGTGGCTAAAAGGCAAACTAAAGTTATAAATTTTGGTGGCAAAAGTTATATATTATCGTGGCTTACATGTGTCATGATTAAATATTTCACAAATATCATGGAAGACAGCTTCCAAATCGTGATCAAGTGATAATTTGCCAAACTGTTAGATTTTTCAATGGCATAATCGTTATATAGAAGTTTAGGATTTAGAGAAGCGATTCTTGGAATTTTTTTTGATAAATGCAAAGACGTGGTTTGTTTATTTTTGAGAGATAAATATATTTTGGCTATTGGATCCAATAATAATGATGTTTAAAAAAATAATGCTTGATAATGATGTCACATCAATATTCCACACCACATATCCACATTTGCAGTCTTTTATGTGAGAAATATTCATGGAGAAAAATTCTACCGAATCGATGATTATAGTGCTCTTTCATTTACGAGTTTTACTCTTTTATGAACGTAAATGACCATAATGTCCTTCATTTTAATAATCCTATTTCAGTTTTTCTCCCTCTTCTTTCTTTATTCCGTTCATTTTAATAATCCTATTTAAGTTTTTATCCTTTTTCCTTCTTTATTCTTTTTCATTCCTCACTCTAACAACCTAATTTAAAGCGAGTTGTATTTTAAATTCAAATTAAACACAAACTCATCTAAACAGTTTCAAAGTTCAACCCACACAAATGTCAAGCAGACTCCGACACTTTGAGCTCATAGTTCTATTAAATGTGAATAATGTATATTACGCATGATTAGCTTGATGTATACGATGTAGACATGAGTTTTAATATTCTTTTTCGGAGTTCTATTTCCTCTGCTTCATCATGGCTATGTCAATGTCCACAATTAATGTCTCTGCATAAGCCAACCACAACACTACCCTCACTTTAGTATTCCCACAATCCCATCTTTTCCCCAAAGCTACCTTGCTCCCACTGTGCGCTAACCCTTTTCCAATCATGCCAAAAGCCACCCACTGCACGCGGGCACTCAAATTCCGTCTTTATCGACTGAATTTCCTATTGCCCTATTTTCGACACTCGACAATGTTGGCATGATTAGCAATAAAGAAGAATAAGGAAGAAAAAACAAAACAGAAGATGTAAACAAACCTTAATTTAATTAACAGGAAAGTGTCAAATAAACCTCATACGTTTGCCTCTACGTACAAATTAGCCCCATAACTTTCTACTAGTACAAATTAGCTCCATTAGTTATACCCAATGTGCAATTGAGTCCAAATAGATATAACCGGGTAAATTTCTTGTCGGAAAGAATTAACGTGGAACCGAAAAGATGACTAAGATGGATTAGTTACGTTAAAATAATAAAAAGAATTAAACACGATTTTATTCTTCAGAATAAAAATTTAGGTTTTCCACTATTCTTCCATCTCATATAAGGTGTCTATTTATCATCTTCATTACCATCTTTATCCCAGAATCGTTTTTTAAATTTCAATTGTTGTTAAGTTTCAATTCTTGTTCACGTAATACAGTGAATGGACCTCCAAAATCGTCAAACACTATCGCCATTGTTACGATGCTTCGTTTAATTTTCGAGCTCAAACACTATCGCCATTGTTGTGATGCTTCGTTTAATTTTCGAGCTCAACTAGTTTAAAAATGGCAATATATAGTTGAAGTGTTCATAAATTCAATTTTTTCTGTTTTGAGCGGTACTTGGGTAAGTTTTCAATTACAAAATGGTGAATGATATGTGGAAATGAGCATCGTAGAATCTAACAAAAAATAGATGAAATATAAAAAATCTATCTATAAAAGGAATAGACTTTAAAGCTTTCTCATTGGCTCTTTAAAGTTAGGAAGGTATGGACCCACAACTTTTACACAAATTTTATTTATCTATCTCCTAAATTTAGAAGGGTTATTTAATAAAAATACTCTATACTATTAGTGGCCTGCTTAAATTACTTTATACTTCCGTTTAACTCACAATATACCGTACAATTGATCCCTCTTCCCAAAATATACTCGTATGACCGGCTACCTGTTTAGTAAGTCACTTCCACTTCTCCTTGCAAACCTTTATCCATAGTCAATCACCTATTCATATCATCATCCCTCACCATCATCGTCATCTCCATGATTCCTTAAACCTCATTAATATTTTCCCTTTTTCTCATTCACAAATTTAAACTCCATATTAAACATTCTAATTCAACACAACCCCCACATCCGATTTTTTTTCCAACATACCTTCTTTAATTCACAAATTTAAACAAATACCACACAATTTCCACTTTTTAAGTAATCAATATTCCCACCATCATCATTTACCTTCAATCTAACACAAATCAAATAAAAAAATGTAATTTTCTGGGTTGAAACTTTGATAAGATTTTAACAAAAAAATAGCAAGATTGTTGCTGGTTCTTTCCAAAGGAATTTGACAAATTTTTAAACCAGAAGTGGCGATATACGAGCGAGCTTGAAGTAAGGAACTGGGTGTGGTGGTCATGTTTGTGAATGCAGAAGCGGAAAGTGGTGGTGTTGCTGATAGGTGATGGATGTAACAGTGGTGATGAGAGTTAGTGCAACAAATGTGTAATTTGCTCAGATTTGGGTATTTTCGTCTTAACTGTGGTGGTGATGAGAGTCAATTGTTTTCGTTTTAATTGTGGTGCCCAGATTTTGATTATTCTTAAATCATTTCTGGGTATTTTAATTTTAATTGTGGAGATGAAAGTTATTCAAAAATGGAATTTGCCCGGATTTGGGTGGTTTGAATTTTAATCCGGAGTTTTGTTTTAAGACTCTACTTTGCGAAAAAGAATTGTAGTGTTTTAATGGCAGATTACGGAGAGAAGATGAAGCGTGAACGTCGTTTTAAAAAATTCAGAGATGGATGTGGGAGGAAGAAGAGTGATGGTGATGTAAAACTTAATAAGGGAAAGAAGAAGAAAAATAAAGGACGCTTTTACCTGTTACTACAGGTTAATAAAGGGGTAATTTTATTAAAAGATAAAGGGTGAAATAGTTGGGTATAATGTTGGTTAAAACATGGTTTGAAGTATTTTGAGAAGCATTCAAATAGTTTGTGGTATTCTCGTTAAATAACCCAATTTAGAATTAATTCCGATCTTTACTCATCCCTAATTACGTATTCCGATCTTTCCTCATTTCTAATTAAGAAATCGATTGCAGTATTACATTTCGTCATTATCATAATAAAATACGATATAATCAAATTACTGTGAATCGAAAATTTAAATAACAATATACAACGGTCAAATTAAATACAATATTTAACGGTCCAAAATTAAATCCGAAAAATAAAAAATTACAAACAGCAAAAATAATTACAATCCAAGATTTAACTTATATTATATTTTCCAATCAAATCAAATAAATTAAGAAACGAAACAAGATAAAATACGGTAAAATATGATATACAACGGTCTGATATATATAAAATGATCATATTTCGCCAAAGTCGTTATAAAAATCCCTTATTGAAAAAAACAAAAATCACGTATATCAGCACAATCAGAATCACCCTGATTCTTTTCGTCTTCAAGCCTTTCAATCCAACCCAACGATACAAATCTCTATACCTATAAAAGGAATATAATTTAAACAGATTTGATTGGTTCTTAATTTATTAAAATGTCTTTTTTTTTTCCTTTTGTGGTAGGGACCTCCATCTCCCTTATTGAACTTTTTCTTACATTAAATAAGTAAGTCTAAATTTAATAAAAACTATACAACAAATTACTTTCTAACTCAAATGTAAGTTGCATAGTTTAAATATAATTATTTTTATAAGCACGTAATTAACCCACTTCTACCAAAACATTTTAATTTTACAGAACACTAGATCTAATCACGGTGATTATTTTATAAAATTCAATATTATATTAATGTAGGTTATATATGGTGTCATGTATATCAAGAGAAGAACCTAAATTTTAAAAAAAATGATATAATTGAGAAAAATCATCATAAGTTTTTATTAAATCCTATTAACAATAATTTGTTTTTTCTCACGTTGAGGCTACCCATGATCTGAGCAATAATTAATGAATTTTTTTAAGATTATTACATTTTAATTTAATTCAAATTCGGTGTATTTATCCAATTTAATTTTAGTTCATATATATATTTTTAATTTAATTGCCGATAAAATGAATATTATGGTATAAGCTTAGTACTCCGTATATCATAGTTGTAAAATCGACCCGTACATTTTTTTTGCACGGGAGTAAAACTAGTTAGATGAAATATTGAAGGAAATTAATAGATGCGAGGAAGGAGGTCATATTGAGGGAGAGATAAGGGGAAGCAACGAGCAACAACATTGGTATTAATAAGTTCAAGTGTTTTTTTAATTTTTTTTATTATTTAACATAATTCATCTTAGTCAACTTTTTGGTGCCATGTTAATTTTTTCCTGCGGGAAATTTACCCAATTATCTCAATTTGAGCTAATGAATTTGGGAGTGGAGCAGGCGGAAATCGAAAGTGATGCACTCAGACTTGTGCAACTCATAAAGAAGAAAACAAATGTTTTGTCACCCTTTGGTACTGTTTTGGATGATGTATGTAGTCTAATAGCAAACTTCATATCTTGTAATGTTTATCATGTTAGTAGAGGGGGAACTCACTGGCTCACCTACCTCCTAGATTGTCGCCGCCGGAAGGATGAATGTATGTATGGACTCACAATTTCCCGCAAGGCCTCCTGTCCTTCGCGGATCTTGATTTAATATAATTAACAATCTTTCCCCGCAAAAAAAGCTTAATTGCACATCGGATATAACTATTGGGGATAATTTTACACTAGTAAAAAGTTATGGGGCTAATTTGCATGTAGTAGCAAACCTATGGGGTTTATTTGCCACTTCTCTGATTTAATTAGTCTAAATAAATTTTTTAATTTCATATAATATAAATAATAAAGTTCAAATTTTGATCGATACGAGAATTAACATCCATAGTTGTGTAATTAGGACGGATCTGATAAATTTGATTGATTTTGTAAGGGGGAATTAGAGAGAATTTTTTTCTTATGTTTCTAGACAAAAGGGTATATAATGAAAAAATATTTAAAAATAGTTCATAAATGAGTAAAACTTGTATATGAATGAACAACTACCATTAGTATTTCATTGCGTAAAAGCCCATAACAACCTTGCGATGAGACATTGACAAAATGCAGAAAGATTATACAAGCATAGTTGTGATCGAAGCCAAGGTCGTCTCCGGATTTACCAAGATCGCTTATCCAAAAATCAATATTTTTTTATAATTCCTTTTATTTAGCACCAATTATTTTGTCCCTAAAGCATCCCCTATATACTTAAAAAATAACACCCTCCAAATATCTCGTTCAGTTTTTCGATATTTCACATACTAAAAACAATCCCATTTTTTACACAAATGCAATCTCCTGTCTAATACGAGAAAAAATTTCTCAAAAATTATAAAAATGAAATCACTAGATTTTTGGTAATTTGTGATTAAAATATTCTCATAAAAAAACATATTTTATAGAATTATTTAATTATTTTGATTAATTTTTAGATTAACTTTTCTTCTTAAATCAAAATATAATTCAAAAATTTCAAATATAAAAATGAATGAGATATTAACTTAAAATGCACAAGTAATAAAACGAAAAAAAATATATACATACTGCGAATACGCGGGCACTATACTATTTCTATAAAATTGATTTTAATGCGTTCAAAAAACTTACTTAACTGTGCGCCAAATTCATATTTCATTATTAGCTAACTAATGTAACACCCGTGAAAATCCATGGGGTTGTGTATATTTATTTCTAAAGATGACTATAAATTTTACTTATTATATAACCAACTAGCTTAGAACCCGTGCAATTTTGCACGGAAATGCATAGTTAAAAAGTTCTTAGTTTTATTAAAAAAAACCGGAATAACATTCTTATCAATATGTTAGAATTAGTCTGGGCGACAATTTATCTTTTGGAATTGATACTTAGAGTAATATTTAGTCTCGCCTTTTATCTTTATTTATAAGTTCCAATTTTACGTTGTCCCACTATTACGGTTTTTGCCTTACTATGGATTATTTTTGTCATATTTCAATTTGAGAACAATAATTGTTACATATCCAAAAATAGCATGACCTGAGACCCGAAATTGATCCAAACGACATCACCCAAATATGACCCAAAATTCGAATTCATCTTACTCGTCCCAAAAAAAATCTTAACTAATTTGACCTGTAATTGATCCAACCCGAAGTGGTATAATCTGAAACCACCCAACTCGAAAATAACTTGAAAAAACAAAAACTCTAATGAACAAAATGACTTGAAATGAGATTTCTCTCTTAATGATTGGCCCGACCCGACACCTCACGACTCGTAATGATCCAATCCGATCCGACCCTAATTATCTCGAAAAAACGGTGAACCAAACTAACATGACCCGAATTGGCCGATAAAACCTAAATTAAATTACATTAAAAAAATACTTGTTTACGAATAAGAAATTACCGACCAAGTAATACTTCGTAGACGTCGAACTACTCAAGTAAATTCAAACTGATAAAAATTCTACACAATACAATCAAAAGAGAAAAATAAATTATAAATAGGTATAGCTAGATAATGTGATTACATAAAATCATAAAAAGAGAGTATAATAATATTGTAATATAATAATTACAATCAATATTAATAAGAAATTAAGTAATGATTTTTTTATCATATATAACGAAATAATTACTGAGCGAAAAATATTTAACTAATGACCGTCATGTGTCTAATGGTTTTCTCTATTATAATTATATATAGATAGATATATAGATTGTATAATTTAATATCTCCTATATAAGTCTCTATTTGATTAAACAATAAGTCTTTCTTAAGACAGATCAGTTACATACCACTTATGTAAATGACCTCATAGCTAATTATTAAAAACAGTTCTTAGTTTTATATTTAGCCGTGACATAATAGTCCTATTATAGAATTGAAAATATATGTTATATAGTTACGCTTAAAATGGTAGTTTGGATCTCATTGAATTAATTGAATCTTTGAATAATATTCCACGGGTAATTAATTATATGTGAGAATATTTTTTCCAACAATTGTATGTGAGAATATTTTTTGGAGGTTTTAATATTGCACGGATAAATTTAATATTGCATGGATAATATCTTTGAATAATATTGCTCGCTGTCTATTGGCACCAAGAAGGTATATAAAATATTTTTTATAGAATATTTATATAAAATATTTTTGCCCGGTATTATATAGAATATTTTTATAGTCTAAGCACTTATAAATTTATATAGAATATTTTTGCACCGATATGCATAGGAATATTTTAGATTTTGAATAGCGGTCTAAATTTACTAAATATTGCACGGACCAGCCAGATATTCCCAATTTTGTATACTTAATCAGCGAGAATATTTTTTCCAAGATTTTCCAAAATCGATATTACATCATGGGAACTTGGGCGGGAAATTTTTTAATGTGAGAGTGACACGTGTCCAATTCATGTGTAGTGGTTCTTCTTATATACTTTTATATAAATTCTATTTATTCGAACATGTGTACTTTTTAAAAATAAAAAAGAAATAATATAATATCATTATATATATTAAAATATATATACGGAAATTATAACATTCGAATTTGAGAACTTTAAGTTATGTAAGTTAATAAACTAACACATGATAATGTTAATGGGAGTAACAATTGTAAGACAACATTAAAATGAAACAATTAAGACATAGTTAAAAAAGAAAATTATAACATACAAATTTAAGTAATTTAAGTTATATAAATTAAAAAAAATAAAATTAAGATAATTAAGTTTTATATATTACAGAAAATGAAAATAATTAAGATAATTTAAGTAAGAGTAAGAACGTTTGTCATGGCCATTTTAGAAATCGTTGATATTTGAGAATATTGAACAAAATTTTGTTGAGAAATAATCGAAGGAAATTGAACAAAAATTTTTTAGGAGTTGTTTTACAGGTTCAAAGATAAAAGATGAAAATAAACGTATTGAAGTGAAGAGGGTTTAAGAGGAAAATAAAGAGGATTATGGCAACTGTGATTTCGGAGAAGATTGTGGAGAAAAAAAGATTTATTATCACGCCAATTTTACAGTTTTGAAGGAAATAATTGTACGGTTTAGAAGGAAATAATTGTACACGTTATTTTTGTGTGTATTGTAATCACTCGTTTTTTATGTGAATTTTAAAGGAAAATAATTTAAAATGTTTTTTAGGTGTATTGTTATCACACCAATTTTCTGGAAAATTGTGTTTAGAAGGCAATAAGTTATCAGATTTTTTTAAGGAACAATTGACGTCGAGGAAAATAAAGAGATTTCGATAAATCGAAAATTTGAAAATTGGGTCTTAAAGAGGTTTATGCCAACCAAGAAGATTATGGAGAATACAAAGATTTATTATCACACCAATTTTCTGGAAAATTGGGTTTAGAAGGCAATAAGTTGTCAGATTTTTTCAAGGTTTAGAAGAAAATAATTGTACGGTTTAGAAGAAATTAATTGTACGGTTTAGAAGGAAATAATTCTGAAAAATTGGGCATCTGGAAAATTGGAATCTGGAAGTTTAGGTTCAAAAGACTAAAATTTTACACGGCTGAAATTGCTGACATGGCAATGGTGTTAGTTTTAATTGACTGAAAAAAACTGAAACTGTGAGACTAAAGGAGAGACCTTGAAAATAGGTTTCTTGAAATCTTGTTGTGCCACCTAGACAATTTTACATTATTCTTTTATATATAACTAGGTTTGAATCCCTGAAATTCACGGGTCTGCTTTCAAAAATTTACACAAATACCATTCATCATAGTAAAGATATAACAATTTAATCATGGTGAAGATATAATTATAACTCATAGTTTTCTTATTCAATTTGATCGTTTTACCGAGTAAGACCGTCTCACACTATAACTTTTGTACATCAAAATATACAAAACATCAAAGTATATACTATTTTGAGTTAATAACAAATATAACAATAACTATAACTCATAGTTTTCTTATCAAATTGGACCGTCTTAACGTGTAAATCCGTCTTGCACTATAACTTATATACAACTCGTACTAGGGCTGAGTAAAAAATCCGATTATCCGAATTATCCGATATCCGATCTGTATCTGATCCGAAATAATGGATATCTGATCCGAAAAGTGGTTCGGTTTGGATACCCGTATCCGAAATATTTGGATATCGGATCAAATACGGATATCAGGTTTAAAAATTTGGATATCCGATATCCGAAAGTTATTGGATCAGATATCAAATATCGGATCGGATACCCGATATCCGTTAATATACGATCCGAATCCGAGATTTAATCCATAAATAGAGCTAGCTAATTTCACAAAATCGTAAATAAACCTATCCACAATTTTAAGTACTAGCTAATTTCAGTTATCCGATACCCAATATCCGATATCCACAATATTACGCTAGTTTTCCTTGATAGCTAGCGGGTTTATGTTTTGTAATATATACCGAATGAAATTAGTATTACGCTAGTTTTCTTTTTTTATTACGGTTTGACAATATATAAAATACACAGAGCGAATATCGGATATCGGATAACTGATCCGAATTTTTCGGATATTTTCGGATACTAAATTTCGGATATCCGATCATTTCGGATCAGATCACGGATACTAAAAATTTGGATTTTCGGATCGGATATCCGATCCGAAGTAGGGTTTCGGATCGGATATCCGATCCATACTCTGCCCTAACTCGTACACATCAAATTATAAAATGAAATGCATAACATTTTAAGTTAATAACTAATAATTTCGTAATAATTCTTTCAATATGAGAAAACATTAAAGTAGGAAAATAAATTAAGATAAAACTCGAATGCGAATGACATAAAATAAGAAAACCCATGAAAACACTTTTATCTAACTACAAAACCCAATTTCACAAACATAAATATTGAAACTCATAAGCTTAACACATGATTGTTTGCCTACTGCCATTTATATTTCTCTAGTTTTAACTTTACAAAAGTTGGATGTGGTATATTAGATAGAACGTTGATCGTCGCCAACACTGATTTTTGTACCTTGATCTACTGGTAATTAATTTTAAAAAACCCGAGATCTTTCAATTATTATGGAGATCTTTCAGTTAGTATGGATTGCAATTCGTTAAAAAAAATTCAAATAACCGTGAAAAATAATTTCAAAACCGTCAAGAATAATTTTTATTCCATAATATCTGCAATAGGCGAAATTATGGAATAATTTCCTAAACTAAATGTTAACTCTAAACAATTATTTTAAAAAAAGAAATATTATGGAATAATATTTTAAAAGGAGTAAGCAGGCTAAATCCCAGCAACACTGATCTTTCAGTTATCATGGATTGAAATTCATTCCAAAAAGAAAATTAAAAAACCGTGAAAAATAATTTTAAAACCGTCATGAATAATTTTCATTCCAAAATATCTGCAAAAGGCGAAAATATTGGAATAATTTCCTAAACTAAATACTAACTATAAGCAAAACTTTTAAAAATAGAAATATCATGGAATAAAATTTTAAAAACTAAAACTGTACAAGTATCCTATTCCATATATGATTCTATAATTGCAAATCATATTATGGGATATTATGGAAGGAAGGATTTATTTCCTAATTCAAATTTAAAACACCGTGAAGAATATTGTTTTAAAAATATAAATATTGTGGAATGAAAATTTAAAAACTGGAAGTATGCTAAATCCCAACAACATATAATTTGATTTCATTCCATAAAAACTGGAAGATTTCGTAAATCAGCTTTCCCGTACCCATTCCATATATTATTCTATAATTCCAATTTGTCAACCATCCACAAAAATCCATAATAACTGAACAACTACAACCCTACAAGTATCCTATTGCAGCTACATAAAAAAACCCTATTATATCTTTTTTATTCAGGAAAATATATGATCCTATTACAGCTACATAAAAAAACCCTACACGTAAGCAATTAAAATTCTATTTATATATTATATGCAATTCCACATTCAACCATCCATCTCCCATCATTTACCATTAACAAATACCTTGACCAACCAGGATTGTGTTATGGTTTTGAATTGCACCCCCGGTGTCATACGTTACTCGACCTTGGAGATCCTCACTGCAGAAATTGTCGTACGCGTGGTACACCTTTGGGAGAAAAAAAATTTTACAACAAAGAAGAAACTTTAACATTAGAGATGCTTTTATTTGATTCAGAGGTACTACATGTTTCATCTTTAATTGACTTTTTTTCACGACTATGTACAGTTAATAACATAATTACCATTTTCAGGAAAATTTAATTCAGGCTACTATCCGCAAGAGTATCATTAACAAATTCAAGAACAAGATCAACGAGGGACATTTATATAAATTATCAAGATTCATCGTGGAAGCAAATAAGGGGGCTGAAATTGCAACTTATGGTGAATTACGCTTCTATTTTTCATATCTAACAATTGTAAAAGAGGTTCCGAATCTACCCATCCCCAAATATGGATTCAAGTTTGTTGACTTTCGTAACATTCTATCAGAAACAATATATGATGAACATTACATAGGTACATCCATGAAACCCATATAAATCAAGCACTATAAAATGTTTATTTATAATATAACTTTTTAATCAAACCTGAAACTTACACAGATGTCATTGGAAAATTTTCCGGAGTCGTAGAAGTCAGATCAACAAAGAATGAAAATAATTGGATGACAACATACATAGAGAATATTCAGTAACAGTTTTGTTACTTGTAATATTCAACGTTACCTATACATAAATAGTTGTGTATAAGCATTTATGATAATCTGATGTATCAACATATACACAGGCGGGAGAAAATCGCATGCTCGGTATGGAACAACTACGTTAGTTTAGTTCAGGCTTTTGTTGATGCATGTAAAGATCCACTGAACCTGTTATCATTGTCATCTGTTGTGTTCAACGATGTAAATGGGAAGGTATACTACTATGACTGTATATATACGAAATTGCGTAGTATCAATCATTGACAAATTCGTCATATTTTTTATGAACTATCGTTTAGGTGAACCTAGAGTGACAATTACAAGACACGCGACCCACTTTTACTTTAACCATGCAATTCCAGAGGTGGAAGCGTTCTTGGAAGAGTAAGTTTACACAATTACTATTTTATAAATTCTTAATGAGTTTTAGATTATCAATCAACTAACTGATTTTCATTTACCTTCCGCGACAAAGACTACATTCTGACGGTGAACCAAGTAGCTCGAATGTTATATCATATTTCTCGACTGAGTCGGAAGATATGCTATCGGGAGATAATTTGAGTACAATATCTGAGATTAAGAAATGTCAAAAGGTAATAATGTATTTTTATTTTTCGTACTTAATAATTGAACCTAACACCCCTGTTATTTATGAGGCTATGCTATACTGCTATAGTTACTAAATATTCTTTTTTTGGTTTCATTGGTGCAATCACTCAGTCTTTTAATCCTTAGTCGTTATGTTTATGATTCTGTCTGCCTTTAATCCTTAATAATTCTGTCTGTGAGTCTGTCTGTATTCTCTGCATTATGCCCTATGATTCTGTCTATGATACTTAATCCTTAATCATTCTGTCTATGATTCTGTCTATGAGATTAAGAAATGTCAAAAGTTACTAACTTAGCCCTTTATTTTTGAGGAATCAGTGCCTATTGCTAAAAATGTATACCACTTTGAATCCAATCTTAGCAACCTTATAGATATTTAAGACTTTCAGTTTCACATTATTTTTGAATATATTGTGAATATTGCTAAAAATGTATTAATTCTGTCTATTATAGGTTGGGAGATATGTCACAGTTGCATCTATATATGATGTTGATTTGAATGTCAAGTGGTACAACGATAGCTGCAAGCATTGTACCAGTAAAGTGCTGAAAAATGATGCGGGTAGGTGGGTTTGTAAGAGGGAAAAATGTATTGGCAGTACGGAAGGGTCTGAAACTAGCATACCAAGGTATTATACTGACCCCTAAATGAATATTAAATAAGTGATATTTCCATAATACCATACCTCATTTTCATTCAGGGTATCAGGTGAAGTTTCGTGTCATTGGTACGGATAATAAACTATCCGAGTTTGTCATCTTTGAGACTCAAATTACAAGCTTCGTCAACGTCTCTGCAGCAGACATGCTATCTTCCCTCGAACAGGTGACCCATATCCCATCCATCCGTGATTGAAGATTATAGAAGTTATATGACATTAAATAATGACATGAATATAGGTCAAATATATATAACTAATTTCTCATCACAACATAATCCATAATAATAACAAAAAGGCCGAAATGATGATATGTAAATGAATGCGATTAATTTTCTAAGGGAAGATGATTGATTTTCTTTGCTGCAAATAAAATACTCAATAAGACAACAAATGATGATGGATTGTATTTGGTGGGGATGAAGGCGTCGACAGTTTAGGATTTAGAATATTATTCTTTTTTTTTCTCTCTTTTTTGCTTTTAACTTATAAAATGTATGTCGGATTAATATAATCCAACTCGGTTTATATATTAATTTGTGCGTCTTAATTTACTATAGTGCATTTTAGTTATAGTCTAACACGATTTTTCACATAACGCCAATTAAGGATTACACGAATAATATTTATTTAATATATTAAATGGGTGGTCGTTTAATATAACTATATTGTCTTAATGTAAGACAGTTGCACACAACAAATGATGTTTTAATATAGAACATCATTACTAAATTTAAGCAAATTTTTGATTTCAACCCAACTATATATTTAATACTTAAGTTTCAACAATTATTGACGTTTTTGTTCTATATATATGAAGATTGGCAACTACAATAGAGAAATAAATGACATATAATTGTGTAATTCCCGAATATTATGAAATTAAAGAATCATATATTTATCTAATGCAGAAGCCAAACTGCTGACGTGGCATCACATAAAACATGCTCCGTCTTACGTGGCGCGATTTAAAGCCTCCTAACATATTACTAAACTGATTGTCCAATAAAAATTTTAAAATCCGTCAAATTCGACATGGTCAATATCCGTGAATCATGCACAAAATTTGATAAAATCAGTAAATCATGTTCAATAAATTTCCTAAACTGAAAAGAATAATAATAATAACCTAAAGATTTGATTGAAATTAATTTTCAAAACAAAATTTTTAAAATCCATGAATCATGTTGAATAATTTCCTAAACTGAAAAAAATAATAATAATAACCTAAAGATTTGATTGAAATTAATTTCCAAAACAAAATTTTTAAAATCCGTGAATCATGGTCAATAAACTAAACTGAAAAGAATAATAATAATTTTGTGAATCACGGTAAATTCCGTGAATCATGGTAAATTCCGTGAATCACGTTAATTTTGTTTAAATTTCCTAAATTGAAAAGAATCATAATCATAATAAATTAATAATAACTGAAAGATATGATGCACAATTAATTTCCTAAACAAAATTTCAAGTTTCCGTGAATCCATGAATTATGCACAATTAATTGACCTAATCTGAAAAGAATAATAACTAAATAATTTTAAATATGGATAGATTATGATTTGAAATTAATTTACTAAACTAAATCTTAATGTGAAACAATAACTAAATTTACTTATACAATTATACAATTAATTAATAATTAATAATTAATTTCCTAATTATACAAATGATTTCTAAACATATTGAATAATAACTCCCGTGCAAAATTTCCAAAACTGAAGTCGTGCAGATCTTTCAAACCTGCAGATTTTATAATCAGATTTTATAAACTGAAGTCGTGCAGCCCTTGCCCTAGCATAGCCCGGAAGTCACACAAATATTTAGAAACAGCCAATATCATATATTTAGAAAATATATCATTAAAAATCCTCAAAAATGTAAATTAAAGAAGAGAAATTAACCTTCACATCGTCATCATCTTCATCTCCAATAACATTCTCAAACACTCTCATTGATAGCAGACATTCTCAGACACTCTCATCCCCCAATTTAACTATCAAAAATTACTTCATAAAATTAAAAAAGATAGTCGGTTAAATTAAATTCCAATTAAACGCATTTTTCCCCAATTTCAAATCTAAAATACTTCATAAAATAAAAAAATTGTGGGGAAAATCAAATTAAATACAAATACAACCATCGATAACATTTGATTATCAAAATTATCTAAGTTCAAGGTAATAGGTGAATGAAAACTCACCAAGTTTGAGTGATTAAATGAACATGCAAACTAATCCAATATATGATTCTGGTAACACTGAATTGTTGGGTTCAAGCATACACCGAAAACTTAATTCAATTACCAATCTTGAATCAGAATTAAGTAGGAAATGAGATTCACAATACAAATTAAACTAATTAAAGTGATGCAAAGATGAAACTTTAATCTCCTCATCTACAAGCTCAGAAATACAACATCTTTGAATATGGATGACGGCGTACCGAACGCCGACGTTGATGTCGGTGTTTCGAACATTTTTACCGTAACAGGATGTGTGATGTTTTAGGGATTAGTGAGTGAGTGTGAGATTGTATAATTAGGGGTTTTGAAAGGGGGCGGGAAAGGTGAGTGACGAGATGAACATAGAATAGTAATTCAATTGAGTTTATGTGATGAAAATGAAAATCTCTGATAAACAACAAATGATGATGATGATGGTTTCTATTTGGTGGGCAATGATGCGCCGACAATGAATAGTTAGATGATTAATATTGTTTTTTCATTGTTTTTGTCTTTTAACTTATAAATATATAGGTCGGATTAATTTAATCCGACTCGGTTTATATATTAATGTATACGTCTTAATTTATGCGAGCGCATTTAGTTTTAATCTAACAAGATTTTTCATATAACGCTATGTAATTTTTAAACTAAAAGTATTTATATTTATTTAATATTATTAACAATATTACTTTCATATTATTAAAGTACTAAAATAATCAATTTTTTTATCTTTATACTCCCTCCATTTTTTTTATATCACCCCATTTCTTTATACACGTTTGCCAATACTCATTTTGTTTCGATTATATCTTTAGCTACATACTACTAAAAATTATAAAATTTTAATATTCTTAATCCTCTTATCAAGACAAATTAAAAAAGATCTCACATGAATATATTTCCGTGAACGGATTGAGAGAAAACCGGCGTTAAATACTCGATTGTGAATAGTGTACAAAAGGGGAATGGGGTGATATAAAAAAAATGGAGGGAGTATTAATTTCATATTTTAAAATTCTAAAATAATTAATTTCTTTATCTTTTAATTATTATCAATATTAATTTCATATTATTAAAGTTCTAAAATAATTGATTTCTTTACCTTTATATTATTAACAATATTAATTTAAATTACTAAAAACAGACCCGTGAAGTTCACGGGTTAAAACCTAGTATTCCATAATTCCATAATATTTGGCTATTACAAATCTGATTTGATTTCATTCCATAATATTTCTGTTTTTAAAATTTAATTTGAATCTATTCCATAGTTAGGTTGTTATATTTAAATTATTTTAGAATTTTGTAGTAGCTCTAATTTCGTGTCACAT
The DNA here is from genome assembly GCA_029255685.2 of Silene conica. Lineage (NCBI taxonomy): Eukaryota > Viridiplantae > Streptophyta > Magnoliopsida > Caryophyllales > Caryophyllaceae > Silene > Silene conica. The sequence goes on along the minus strand of CM055318.2, from coordinate 72,727,850 downwards.
CAGATTTTGAATTTTTTTTGTAATGTCAAGTGAACGATGTGGATATTGCATTAGTAATATATATGATGATATAATGATAACGTGATATATTAAATTTATCTCGTAATTTTGTCTTAAATGACGAGGAAAACACTACTAAATGCATTATTGCCATTCGAAATTCTGCAACCGAACATAGATAAGGAGCAATGAAGCAATCAGTTTCACCCTTATTAGCAGAAACCCAGTTACATGTCTCATCACTCAAGACTGATGCCCAGGAAGACGGGTATTCAGGCGTACAACATTAGGAAAAACACAACTTATATTCACAAGCAAGGTTGCACAAATCTCGACTTCAAAGCTGCTCGGGAATAATCAAACGGGGCACACAAGAGTTCATTTTCGTCATCATCTAGTAACCTCCTTGAATATAGGCGTTTAAGCGGTCCAGTTCATCTCGGTGCTCGCTGACTACTGCACGGACTACATCTCCAATCGACACCATGCCCGTCATTCCTTTGTCATCAATAACCGGGATGTGTCTGATACGGTTATCTACAAACAATTTGGGTCAACATTCGATGCCTATCAGACCAGCCTACTAACCATACAAGTAAATGAGGAATACACAACTACGGCGTATTTGGTTGGTGTCACATGTGAGATTGTCTTAAATCTCTTGCAAGACTCGCTTTGATAAATAGAAAAGAGTAATCGGAAATTATAAGCAGCAAACCTGTCATGAGCTGCATTGCCTTTAGAGCTTTGGTTTCTGGAGTAACTGTAATAAGCTTGTTCTGCAAAAAAAAAAAAGATTTAGTATTAAACCAGCAACAATGTGTAATGAGATACCGACAAGTAGTTGACTCATAGTCTCATACCTCTTCAGTCATAATGTCACCAACCTTGGTGGACTTCGACGACCTACCTTGAACTATAATCTTCCTGAGATAATCTGAGACACGAAAATATACATCAGTGACCAACCTGTCCATTTTTGCCCCTAGTTAAATACCAGTATTGACAACACCGGCGCTATGTTAAATCTGGACAGCTTTGCGCCTTTGCTTAAGCATTGAAGCTTACCAGTGACAATTGCTATCTAAAATCATACTTATGCGGTTATGCCAGTAATTATCAGGATGACAACCAATGCAATTGCTAGTAAGTCCTGACTAATTGCTTTACCTATGATTTCAGTTTTGGGTCCTGGCTAAAAACTTCCTCTCATAGTAAACCTTTGACGAGTACCAAAAGCAAAGTTTACAGAACTTTTAACACAAGCAAATAATGTAAACACAAGCAAAGTTTACAAAACTTTATGCATGAGAGTGAGCCGCAGAGAAACGCCAAGAGAAGAGATAGATTAGGGGGATCGAGAAAGAGGGATATGAAGAAGTGAGAGAATGGAGTGGAGGATTAGACAGTATTTTTTTCAGAAACTGAGGAAAAGATACCTAGCAAACCTCGTTACATCCGATTCATAACACACAGTGTGTATCTCAATCCCTTTTCAAAATGTAAATCAATTTAAGTTACTTTCTTTGCATATAGATTCTAGCCTTAATGATATGTTTTGCATCTAGTAAAATGTTAGGAATAGCCACTAAGAATGTGGAAATATACACACCTTTAGTGCTTGTTTGTTTAACCATGGGAAGATGAAATTCCCCTGAAAATTCATATGGGAACTCACTTATCTAAGTTAGGTAAGTTACTTCCTACATTATGTAAGAATCAGAGTTTCATAGGAAGTTGCACTTCCCGATTTTTGCAGCCAAACAACCCCTATTTTATTCAATACCTAGGATTTTCTAATCCACGTGACTAGAAAGGCAACAAAAATTCAAAAATTCAAAAATCGGGTTCCTATCTCATAAGTCATAATACTCCATCCCAGGGCAACGGACAACCCTCCATTAGTTTTTCCTTCCCATCTCGCTTTATGCATCAAACATTCAAAAATTCGACCATAAATATATGACAATTATTCATTATTCAAACTCTTTTCACAAAATAATATTTTTTACCAATAAAAGTGACATATATGAAAAGAAAAAAAACAGAGTCAAATAAACGTCTTGGAGACTGCACAAAATGAAAAGGAGCGAATGCTGCACAGCGGGGATTACCATCAAGCCAAATGACATTGGCAACACATGTGCTCGAAGTTCAACTTAGGAATCACTTCTCAGTTCTCACACAACTACACAAGTGATGCATAAAGTTTCACACTGGGCACCACGCCTAAATCGCAAGAGAAGGGATGCCTAGTGTGAAACTCACTTTTCATAAGTACTCCGTAATACTTAGTGAAGTCTTTCGGCAATCCTTTTTTTAACAAAGTGATGCCTAAAGTTCGCCTTTAGAAATCACTAAAAGTGATACTTCAAGTTAGTCTTTAGGCATCACCGCCTTTACAATTGGCACCTAAAATCCAACTAGGACATCATTTATTCACAAATGACACCTACAGTAATATTATTTTCGATTTTCAGGTCATACACTGATGCTAAATGGCACACAAGTTTCATTTGCATCACCTAAGTTTTCTCATAAAATTTCTAATTTTCTACATCTCTTCCCACTTCGAATTCTTAAAAAGTTGACAAAAAGTAACATTAGCTCAGCTACTTAGTTTTTAGTGTGGTATAGCATAATGTCACCCGAGTAAACTGACCCATAAAAAATGATATTTTAATCAAACTAAAGAGAAAACACAAAAATTTTAGAAAGAGCTTCCGCGTTGACAACAGGAATAATTATGCAATTTGATACCATGACTCTTAGTCACCCCCATTGACAATGCTCGAACAGGAACTACTACCAACACGAAACTTTAAATTAAGAAAAAGAGAAATTTCTTCAATCGAAGTACCATAGTTTTAAAATAAGGCGTGCAGTACGCCAAAACTGCACAAGCAATTGATTGCAAAAATATGTTGAATGAACTCTAAAACACGATTGCTATGTGTACCTCTCTCTGTGATAATACCAGCAATTGATTTCTCTTGCCCGGGCTTCACAACGACCAAGGCCCCCACATTGTGCTGGGTCATCTACAAGGTTAATAATACACAGCCATTAAACATTAAGGTTGAATACTCAATACTCTAATAATATAAATAATCAAACAAGGAGAAGAACTAAAAATGCACACCGATTTGACAGCGTCATAAACAGAGTCATCAGTTGTGCACCAAAGCCAAGAGCCATCGGCACTTTTACCCTTGCCTTTCAAGATATCCGAGATTGTTGTTTTCTCAAAACCATGCTCATCAATGCGAGCAGCCACAGTTGTCTCAAAACGTGCCAATGCGACAGGTCTCATCCATTGATTCCCTAAGCGGCATTGTTGCAACACTGCGTTTTTTCCATTTAGCAGAAGTCCCCTTACCACTCCTTGCATTTTCTACATGTCACAAGTTATGTTATCACAGTTAATCAACATGAAAAGTCGTATCCAATAATAATTATTAAAGAGGTTTGCCGCAAAGAATTTTGTGTTCACCAGCAGAAAGCCAATAACACATCTTATCAGTAAAGCACAAATCTAATAAACCATGTACCAAAAGCACCAGAAAAGAATAAAAAAGAACAGCATATGATTCCATTTCATAGCATAAATATATGATAGGGAGCACAGTGATAACTTCCGAACATAACTCATTACCAGACCCATTGCGAATACTGTTTATCTGGGCATCTTTGTATGCACACGCTACAAAGGAAGTAAAGCTCGTTTGAGTTGGACATTATTACCTAGGAGTAGAAACGATCACACTAAATTATTTCGAACTAAGGCTCGATTGTCATTGTTGCCTATATCCTCAATGAAAGGACCCAAGTTGGAAATGAATCCAAAGGTGGAACTTAAACCACGAACGTATTACATACGTTATAAGTAGTTCACATCAAAACTACACTAAGCCGACACAAAGCCACGGAATGAGATAGGTATTAAACAAAATGAGGTGTCATAGTAAACCAATTGATAATAGGCGGAGAAATGCAGGAGCCTTACAACTCTTTTACCCCTTTTAGATACTTCAACAGTTCAATGTGATATAATGAAATAAATAAAAAATGACCGACTCAATTGTCTACACTTATGATATTGTTATTTGTGAAGTAGGAACATGTTCATACAATTCTCGACTTACTTTTATTTTCATTATGGTTATCCCACATCAGGAACACAAATTCTCATTTGAAGACGGATAGTGCAAGTGGCGGTATTCATGAAATGCTCCATTTCCTCCCACTTACCCTTCCACGTGCTTTATTGTGGGAGGAGTATATCCGTCTTCAACTTGTGACGGGTATTTATCCGTCACAAACGAGACTCTTTGCATCAGGAATATGCTTGAGCCTATAGTAGGCGGGAACCTTTAAGGCACATGACAATAGTATTGTACTCTTTCAAAGATTCAATATTAGATAAGTTATACTCCATCACAACTGAATCCAGTAAGTTGATTATCAATTCCAAGAATCCCAAACTACTGTTCAACACTTTAATCCCAGATTGAAATGGTCTAATGTTCTCCTGCTACAGTTTAACTCTTCTTTCAACAACAATCATTCAAGACCTTTTCACTCAAAAATATAGTTTCAACAATTCAACTATATGTATACAAAAAAAATACAAAAACATTGAGTAAACAGATCCATGTATACAAATAACCCAAATAAGTAAAAATTTAGTACCAAATAAACCCGTTTTACAAAATTCTTATATAAAACCGTCTTACACCATATTTCGTAAATGCAAGTATTACAATCATATAAAGCAAAACCATGCCAGGTAAAAAATAAATAAAATAAAACCCCTCACTAAAATAGAACAAAATAAGTCAACAAGTCATCAATAATCTTACATATCATCACACAAATTCACAAAATACTTGAAACATCCCTTTAACACAAATACTAGCCTAATACGGTTTTACGCAAATTTATCGTAATATGTGAGTTTTAAGTAAACATTTTTAACCACTAAAGGGATTATATTTAGATCGGTTATTATAAAACCGTCTTACACAAAACTAACTATTTGTGTTCTAAAGAAACAAAGAAAAAAAAGAAAATACCTGAAAGTTGGAATGAAGATTATGAAGTGTAGAAAGAAGATGAAAGGGAAAGTAGTAGAGTCAGTTTTGCAAGTGAGGCACTGCAATAAAGGTTGATATTAATTATATGGGGACTGAAATGCAACTCTTTTAAGGAAACAAATGAAGGGACTATTATACTATTATGTCCTTTGACAGGGACTGAAATACAATTATTATTATTATTATGTAAGGATATAAAATATTACTGTGACCATGTCATTTGGATAAGACCTAAAATAGTACAAAGTGGGTCCCACTTAAATGAACGTGCTCAGATATTCCAAATTAGTACTCCTGTTTAATGCCATTTTTTATTTGTTATACTAAATTATTGTTTCCTTTTCTATTTAAATAATGTACTTGTACTCGATTTTAAGAGTTATTTTCCGTAATAGACGATTTTCAACAATTAATTAACGAAATGGGTGACTTTTGAAATTTATTATCAAAAATGGGTCCACGTAGGATCGGACTGCCCGAATCTGACCAATAAATCAAGTCGCTGTGGGGCTAAGCGACTTGATTTCCCCTGTTTTTTCCCTGTTTCCCCAAATTGATTTCTTTCAATGGTGTTTCATTATCCTCACTATCCTTAACCCTAATTTCCTCCATTCAAGTTCCCATTTTCAATTCCTCCATCATCATCTATAATCTGAAGTATATCATCATTTCAATTTGAATTCTAATTCCAATGTACCCCAGATCCGCTTATATGAGTTACCAAATCCACATGCGTCGGATTCGAATCCTCCATTCTTTCTCCGTCGTCTTCCTCTACTGGTTCTACATTTTCTCATGAACTAATCAACCAATTCCAATGCCCCTCCTGTTTTCGAATTTCCTAGATTTTAGTTATCAATTCATAATTTTTTTGCATTAATCAAACAATGCAATAGCAAACAGAAAGTTCCGAGAGATACACAAACATGGACGAGCGAAAGCGGAAGTAAATGATATCCAACAGTGAAACCGCGCGTCGATCTAGTTGTGGAAGCAACAGCACCTAGACGCGTTGATTGGTCAAGTTAACAACATCAAGATTGAAAAGGCTGAATTGTTTCGACGAATCAAATTGATGGGAAATCAATTGCAGCAACAACATGGTTCAAAAATAGCCTTCTGTTAGTTTCGTAGCACCAGTAAGTGATTGAGCATCTCGACCGTGTAAGTGATTGAGCATCAATTGCAGCAACAACAGTGGAAATCAATTTGGGAAAACAGGGGAAAAAACAGGGGACATCAAGTCGCTCACCCCCACAGCGACTTGATTTATTGGCTAGATTCGGGAAGTCCGATCCTACGTGGACCCATTTTTGGTAATAAATTTCAAAAGTTACCTATTTCGTTAATTAATTAGTGAGAATAGCCCATTTCAGAAAATTACTCCGATTTTAAGCCGTGCAATACGGAATAGTTTTAAAAATATCGATATAATAATTGATATTTTAAAATGTTAAATCAAAATATATGTATATTTTATACTCTATCTATTTTATAATGATAATAGTTTAAACACGTGCAAAAATTACATTAGTTTGAAGTTATACATGTTTTAAATCCGCGAAAAATGCACGAATTCAGTGTTAAAACATGATAACAATTTTTAAAAATCTACGCATCTTAGTGAATAAGCTCAATATCAATAACGAATTGTATTATTTTAACGAAAACTCTAAAATCTAGCTACTTAACAGAGTTTTTTTATATTGGGAAACTATGTGGACTATTGAAAAAATTATGCATTTTCATATTCTATTATTAATGCAACATAAATGAAATTGAGAATGGTGATTCATTGAAGTTTTGTATTGATTATTGGAAGAAATTCTATTAACAAAGTTGTTCTTTCATAAATTAATTACATACTTTTGTGGTGGTATCTACATTTATTTAAAAATAAAAAATAAAATAAAATGGATGTGATGACGTTGACGCGCGAAATTGCACGAAATATTTTGGGGCATGTTAAATATCGTCGACACATTACTAATTATCGTCGACACATTAACATGAAATATCCATTTTGCCCCCCGCAATCCTCTATATCTACAACTTCATTTTCGGACTTAAAAACGATATCGGGTTTTTAAGAAATTCAAAAACTCGGTTTTCTTTGAAAATACAAAAATCGGTTTTCCTAGAAAATACAAAATCCACGTTTTGAAGAACGGTTTTCAACGATGAGCGACAATGACGAGGTTAGTTTACAATTTTAATTTGTTTGAAATTTACGATTTTAATTTGTTTGAAATTTAGGATTTGTAATATTGTAGAACGGATTAGCGTAGATTCCCGAAGCCGGTTTGGAAAAAAAAAAAAAAAAAGGGCGGACGAAAAACAGTCACGTCTGGAGTGGGTATGGGACGAAGGGATTTTTCGTCCAGGGTGGGTATGGGACGAAAATCCCTTTCGTCTGGGCTGGTTGTGGGACGAACGGGGGTTTCGTCTGGGCTGGTTGTGGGACGAAGTAGTTCTACGTCTGGGGCAGGTTCTGGACAAAAAATATTTTCGTCCCAGACTTGTTCTGGACGAAAATCATGTATGTCCCATATATATTTTTTTTTAAAGTAACCGTAACCCTAACCTAACCCTAACCCCTAAACCGTAATCATGAACGTAATTATCAAACCGTGTGCAGGTTTATGACGATGGAGACGGTGTTGACTACTCTAGTCATTTTACCACCGATAGAGTTTTTCGTTCGAGTGGAGAAGGGTTTAGTTGGGCATTTGAGTTAGCACTTAGTCTCGGGTTGGAATAAAAAGAGCGAGCGACAAAAAAGTTGGTCGTCACACGAGTTTGAGGCAAGATTATTTTGTTTGTCGGATGGGTGGACGACCTCCCTTAAATAGTGATGCTGATACTTTGAGAAGGAGTAACACGGGTAGCTCGTGGTGCAATTGTAAATTCAGAATGAAAGTTGTTGAAATAGTAGAAGGTACTTGGAGGATTGTCATGCTTTTCGGGTTTCATAATCACGGGTTAGGGACGTATAGTGATGGCGATAGATATCACGCACGGTTTGATGAAGATGAGTTAGCTTTCATCGATGCCCAAGTTAGAGCTCACGTTACACCGGCGATTATTAGTGCGGGTTTGCATCAGAGAAATCCTGGGAAGGCTAGACCTAATCGGCGACAAATCTACAAACGTTCTCAGAAAGTAAGGGTCGAGGAAAGAGATGGGAGAAACTGTTGGAGTAGTGTCTTCCACAATAGTGCGTCTACATAATAAATCTCGTACAAGGAATATGTCAGGGATTTATTTTACATATATGTCAGATGGTCAACGTTAATCGGTAATGATTGGCTGACTAGAGTTTGACATTACTGTCGTGTGACGGCGGTGACCAGCTGATCCCTTTAGGTCACACCTATAGGATGATGCCCAAATGGAAAAACTAATTATTTGTATTTGATACAACTATATTAAATCCTTGTATTACAGGACTTTTAAATAAGTCATGTGAATATATATTTGATGACAAGTTACGAACTTGGGCCAAGGGGATTTATTATTTAATTATTTGAGAATTAATTAATAAATATAAATGAGATTTTATAATTATAGTTAATTATATAAATTTCTACGACATGTGTATATATTTGAGGCGAAGATAAATAGCTATTTAAATTTACAAGAGATTGTAAAATTAGCTAATAAGGGTTCATAAGTTATATTTTATACGGATAAAATAGTCTAATAAGAACTTAATTGTTAAGTGGTTATTAATTGTTGATTTGTATTATTTAATTGTTAAATAATCAATTTAATAATTAATTAAGATAATTAAATATAAGACTTATAAGCATTTGTGGGACAAATGTCGGAAATCGAAATGGACCAAAATGGGTCCATTTGAACCATAATATATATAAGGTCTTATTGAACATATTTGTCAAAGTTTGGTGGTGTAAACACATGGCATGTTCCCATGAATTGTTTACATTTCAAACCCCTATATATACCCCTCATTATACACATAAATCCTCTTAATTTTTAAGAGAGAAAAATCTTCATAATAATAAATATATCATAATGTTATTAGTGTAATAATATTATCACATAATACAAGGTCTACTACTAAATTTACCTAGTTAGTAACTTAGTAGTTTTTGGGATAATCTTGGGTGTATCCTTAGGAGACCATCTATTTGGTGGTTAGTAGTCTTAGAGGATCTTTCTTATTCCATAGCTCAAGAACAACAATAAGGAAGGAGTTCTTGTGTTGTGCCCATTATCTTGCTTATACAATGTAAGGTTTTTTTATCTTATGATGGTTTAATACCATCTTTTATACTTTTGTTTGCATGCATGTAGATTTAGACCATTTTAGATTATATATTGTAATTTTAAGATCACAATATGAGTATTAATATGGTCTAAATAACTAACAAGTGGTATCAGAGCATTGTTACATACATGCATGTTGTCTTAAGACGATTTTAGTAATCTATGAGATAAATTAGTAAAATTGATATTATGTCATTAAAAATAGCTTTTATCACATAATATGGTCTTGCATGTATATAATATGGTCTTAGAATTATATGGGACGAAAATTTGTTTTTTTTGTTATTTGATTTTTTTTTATGACTTTAAATGGCATAAAATTATGTTAAAATGCATTAAAACTAAGTAAAAGTTAATTATTTTTGGTTGCATGTTAATTTTATGTATGTTTATTTAGAAATAACCACATGCATGTTCTATTTATGAGAAAAATAGAAATTTTAAATTAATGTGATTAATTTATTTAGTTTAATGATTTTTATTTGATAAAAATGGGCAAATAATGGTTATTTTGTAAATAATTATTGATTTAATTTTTGGGCTCGAAATTTTTGAATTTTTAGCTCCTGGAAATTTTTCCAAAATATGTAATATTTTATTTTAAAGTTATTTCAATTTTTATGGTTTGATTTAGAATTAAATCGTAAAAATTGTCTGTTTTACCGATTAATTTATAAAATCATTTTAAATAAATTTCAAAACTAAAATTTTCACTTGCATGACATTTTTAGTGTAAGACCAGAATGTTCATAGCTTTGAAATTTAATTTTCCATTAGTTTTTAAATTAAATGGAATTTTTATAAGATAATTGTGAATTATTGTATCTTTTTATCATGATTATGTTTTAATTCCCATATAATTTCAAGATAATTGTTGAGAATAATTATTTTGATAATAGACCAGATTATTAAGATGAGTAAGTCTTAAAATTGTTTTAAGAATTAATTGTGAATTTTTATTGGTAAAAATTCCGTCATTACGAGCTCAAATGATCGTTGTTGGTAAGTAAGACGATTTGGCATGTCATTTTTACATAATGCATTTATATTATTCATTTAGATGGATGTTTCTTAGCATTATAATTATGTAATTTTCCTAATATGGCCATAGGTAGAAATTGGTATTTCCCGTAATGTAAGGGAATATCGATTTGTTTTGTAATTAATTGCGATTTCGTATCGCCTAATTTGTAATTTATTAATAGTTTTATTTTAATTTTATTACAAACTGTATAATAGGTTATTGCAATGTAATTTAATTAATAGTAGTTAGATGAAGCATCTAAAGATGGATTTTTCATAAAGACGGTGTTTTCGGAAAGGAGATCCGAAATCCCAAAGAAGGAGGGCAATTTGTGAAGACTCAAGGGACCAAGGAGTTGGTTTCCGATGTGTAATAATTTTAGTTAATTATATTAACTAGGTGGCCATATTAGGACTTGCTAATTTACATTTATGCATTCATGCCAAATCGTCATCACTACATATTTATTTATTTATTTTTCGTTGTTATCGATTCAATTGTCTACCATTCACCATTTTTGTTCACTTAAAAGTGATAGACAATTAAATTGATAAGATCTCTCACTTTTAAAATTGAGATAAAGTCTTACCAAGTATTAGCACCTATGAATCCCTTCTTCATTAGAGGTAGGCTCGGCTCACCGGGGTACTCTCTTTTTACGTTGGGTAAGTAGGGTAATAAAAGTTATCACACGTGAAAATTGGTTGGACTCAACGGGATTAATGTGGGATGAATCGGCCTCACCGTGCCCATAGTTGATTCCGGGGCTAAAATGATAAATTTTAAGAAAATTCATCAACCAAGAGTTCTATTCAGTAGAGAATCAGTCAAAATGTTGACTCACCAAATTTATATAAATATGGGATGAAACGGCCTCACCGTGCCCGTGTTTATATTATAAAGATGGGTCTTGGAATCGTTTATATAATTCAGTGGGAGATCATTATATAAATGCTAACTTGTTAAAATTGTTTTACAAGTATTTTATGATAAATGTTGATTTTCTTTCCATTCCCGTTTTGTAGTAAATCACAATGGCTTTTTCTAGTCAAACCGCTACGATTTCTAAAGAATCATGGCTCCGCCAGTTCATGGACAAATATGTTTTAAATGCTAATGGTAGTAATTTTAAAGATTGGGAAGAACAACTTCGATTAACTGCTGCAGGTGATGGTAAATTACGCTACCTTGTCGATCCTTCTCCCCCTCTACCAAGTACTAGGGCTACTCCTGATGTAAGGGACGCATATAATGATTATCAAAGACAATCCGCCGCCATTAAAAATGTTTTAATATTTGCGATGGAAGCGTCCCTACAAAGGCAATGTGTCCGCTTCAAAGATGCATATGAGGTATACTCGAGGCTCTCTACCATGTTTTCTCAAGCCCCGAGGATACTTCAATATGATGCTGTTGTTCACTTCTTTGAGGCTAATCTTAAGGAAGGGCAATCTGTTAGTGCCCATATACTCAAAATGATTGAGTATGTGGAAACTCTAGAAGGGCTGGGATGCAAGATCCCCGAAGAGCTTATTGTGGACCGAGTGCTTCACTCCCTCTCTATGGTCAAAGGATTCACACAATTTCGAGTAAATTATAATATGGCCAACATGAAGAAAAGTCTACATGAACTCCATTCTTTGCTTGTTCAAGCAGAGAAAGACATGGGGTTAAGTGGGAACACTAGGAAAGATGTCCTAGCTATTAATGTAAAGGGGAAGAAGAAGTTTAAAAGGAGTGGTGGTAAGAAACCCTTGCAGGTTGAAGGTAAAGGGAAGGCTATTGCGAATGGCCCTTCCAAACCAAAATCTAAGAAGGGAAATCATCTCAATGATACTTGTAATTATTGTAATATCAAGGGACATTGGAAGCGTAATTGCCCCAAATATCTGGATGACATCAAAGCTGGTATTATGAAGCCAACATGTAAATTCCCAATCAAATCTTTTATGATAGACATAAATTACGCTACTACTACAACTTGGGTATTAGATACTGGCTGTGGTTCTCACCTGTGTAATCATTTACAGGGCCTAAAAAGTGTAAGGAAGCTAAACAAGGGTGACGTGGATCTACGGATGGGAAACGGATCTAAAGTAGCCGCCGTATCTGTTGGAACCTATGTACTTAGTTTAGCGTCGGGTTTGCAGTTGTATCTAAATAATTGTTATTTTGTGCCCACGTTGTCTAGGAATATAATATCAATATCTGTATTAGACACGGAAGGGTTTCGTTTTGTAATTAAGGACAAGTGTTGTACTTTTTCCCTTAATGGGATTGTATATAGTCAAGCTATTTCTATTAATGGTATTTATATTCTAGACACTTGCAACGATGTTTATCATTTGGATAATAAAAGACTCAAAACCGGTGATACCGATCTATCTTATTTATGGCATTGTCGATTAGGACATATTAACGAGAAACGCATTAAAAGACTAGTGTCGACTGGTGTTATTAAACCTTTTGATTTCGAATCATTTGGTACATGTGAATCTTGTTTACTTGGCAAGATGACTCGTTCACCTTTTCAAGGAAGAGGATCTCGAGCTAGTGATTTATTGGGTTTAATACATACCGATGTATGTGGTCCAATGACAGTCACTGCTAGAGGTAATTATGACTATTTCATTACTTTTACCGATGACATGAGTAGATATGGGTATATCTACTTAATAAAGTGTAAAAGTGAAGCTTTTGATAAGTTCAAGGAGTTTCAGAATGAAGTAGAAAACCAATTAAATAAGAAGATTAAAACATTACGATCAGATCGTGGTGGTGAATATTTAAGCAATGATTTTATAGATCACCTTAAAAACTGCGGTATTGTATCTCAGTTAACTCCTCCCGGCACACCACAATTAAATGGGGTGGCTGAGAGGAGGAATCGAACTTTATTAGATATGGTTCGATCAATGATGAGTCAAACTGAATTACCTGAGTCATTCTGGGGATTTGCTATCTTATCTGCAATATGTTCTTTGAACAAGAGTCCCACTAAAGCTATCGACAAAACACCATATGAGATATGGAAATGGAGGGTCCCTAATCTACAATACTTGAAAGTATGGGGCTGTGACGCTTATGTCAGAAACAAGTGTGACGATAAACTTGCACCTCGTTCTGATAAATGTACTTTTGTAGGTTACCCTAAGGAAACCCGAGGTTATTACTTCTACAATAGTCACGAGAACAAAGTGTTTGTGGCTCGTGAGGCTGTCTTTCTAGAAAAAGAGTTTATTTCTAGGAGACAGAGTGGGAGAAAATTTGAACTTGATGAAGTTCAAGAGCCACAAACTGAGGTGACTGCACAGGAAAATGTCCCTTCTTCGTCAGATTCGGTTATTATTCCTTCTGAACCTAGGAGGTCAGGAAGGGTAAGTCACCAACCTGATAGATACCTTGGTATCATTGAGGAAGATGGTGACTATGAGGTATTACTTTTAGAAAGTGACGAACCTAAAACCTACAAAGCAGCTATTGTTAGTTCTGACTCTAAGTTATGGCTTGAAGCCATGCAATCCGAAATGGCTTCCATGTATGACAATCAGGTATGGGATCTGGTTGAATTACCTAAAGATGTCCGACCTCTTCAGTGTAAGTGGATTTTTAAGATTAAAATCGGCATGGATGGACATAAAGATGTCTACAAAGCTAGACTGGTGGCGAAAGGGTTCACTCAGGTTCATGGTTTACACTATGACGAGACCTTTGCACCAGTTGCTATGCTGAGATCTGTTCGGATAATGTTAGCGATTGCTGCATTTCATGATTATGAGATATGGCAAATGGATGTCAAGACCGTTTTCCTGAATGGGTTTCTGGAAGAGGAAGTGTACATGACACAACCTGAAGGTTTTGTGGATCCTAAAAATCCTAACAAAGTATGCAAGCTTAAGAGATCCATTTATGGTCTTAAGCAAGCATGAAGGAGTTGGAATCATCGTTTTGATCATGTGATTAAACAAAATGGTTTTTCTCGAAGTGTTGAGGAACCGTGTTTATACATGAAGTTTAGTGGGAGTAAAGTTGTTTTCTTACTTTTATATGTGGACGACATATTACTCATTGGGAATGATATAGATATGCTTACTTCTGTTAAGAAGTGGTTAGGAAACCACTTCCAAATGAAAGATTTGGGAGAAGCACAGCGCATCTTGGGTATCCGGATCTATAGAGATAGAACCAATAGGATATTAGCATTGAGTCAAGAAGTTTATATTGATAAAATTCTTGATCGATTCAATATGAAAAACTCTAAGAAAGGTTTTCTGCCAATAGGTAGTGGGATTACCTTGAGTAAATCTCAGTGTCCCACGAAACCTAAGGATATTGAACGCATGAAGTCGATTCCCTATGCTTCCGCTGTTGGATCGATCATGTATGTTATGATGTGCACTCGTCCTGACGTCTCGTATGCTTTGAGCATGACAAGTCGTTATCAATATAATCCAGGTGAGAGTCACTGGATAGCCGTCAAGAATATTCTTAAATACTTGAGAAGGACTAGAGATTCATTCTTAGTGTTTGGAGGAGAATCTGAGTTACGTGTAAGAGGTTATACGGATGCCAGTTTCCAAACCGATAGGGATGATTTAAAATCCCAGGCTGGTTTTGTCTATATTATGAACGGAGGGGCGGTTTGTTGGAGAAGTTTTAAGGAGTCTGTGACTGCTGATTCTACAACGGAAGCTGAGTACATTGCAGCATCTGAGGCTGCTAAGGAAGCTGTTTGGATTAGGCAATTTTTGGAGGGACTGAGAGTAGTTCCGACCGCCGAGGATCCTATCACTTTATACTGTGATAACAGTGGGGCAATTTTTCAAGCTAAAGAGCCCAAGTCTAGTAACAAGTCTAGACATGTACTTAGGAAATTTCATGTAATTAGAGATCTAATTGAAAGGAAGGAAATTATAGTCTGTAAGGTTGGGACAGCTAAAAACATCGCTGATCCTTTAACCAAGCCATTGTCTCAAGCAAAACATGATAGTCATGTAGTTTCTATGGGGTTGAGACGAATGACAGAACTACTGTAAATTATACGATATGTAATAATTTTAAATATTGTACCAATTATTTCATATATGATAATTACATTTATCGTATTTAGTTGTTGTCTAAATTCATATACTTTGTTTTATCCACATAGGTTGTAATGACAACGTCGAACCCTATTAAGTGAACTGGATTAACATTGTATTTTGTCCCTAGTTACTTAATGAGGTGACGTCTCGGAATGACTAGATTGTAAGGCGATAGATGACATGTTCGACTGTTATATGGTCATAGTGATGATTGGTCGATTACATAGGCAGATTGTGAGACAATTTGTCGGACAGTGACCGTTTATAGAGTTTTTTTGTTGCTAGGTCGTGGCGAGGATTTCTATTTATTCCTTCGAGTCGATTCTTTTGACTGGAGACTATTTATCTGAGTCAGTACAGTTTCCGATTGACTTTAGTTTTTGCTTAAGGTCGTGCCGTAACAGGAGGCTGATGGGCATCTTCTGGATCATAGTGATCTGTGATTGAACAAAGAAAATAGGTCAACAGGATTGTCCACTTATGTCAAATTTTTATCTCAAGGCCACTCGAGGAGAGTTGACTGAAAATGCGTGGCCACGCTCGGATAAGGTCTATAGTAGATAATCCGGTCAGACGGTCATTCTCCTGATCGAGGAAACCACTTTATGATGAGATCACGTGCAGGAACGACCTGGAAGACATCTTGCATTGAGTGGGAGATAACTTTGGACAAGAGAATCGGTGGCGCACACTTGTGTCAGACAAGTGGGAGATTGTTGGAGTAGTGTCCTCCACAATAGTGCGTCTACATAATAAATCTCGTACAAGGAATATGTCAGGGATTTATTTTACATATATGTCAGCTGGTCAACGTTAATCGGTAATGATTGACTGACTAGAGTTTGACATTACTGTCGTGTGACGGCGGTGACCAGCTGATCCCTTTAGGTCACACCTATAGGATGATGCCCAAATGGAAAAACTAATTATTTGTATTTGATACAATTATATTAAATCCTTGTATTACAGGACTTTTAAATAAGTCATGTGAATATATATTTGATGACAAGTTACGAACTTGGGCCAAGGGGATTTATTATTTAATTATTTGAGAATTAATTAATAAATATAAATGAGATTTTATAATTAATAGTTAATTATATAAATTTCTATGACATGTGTATATATTTGAGGCGAAGATAAATAGCTATTTAAATTTACAAGAGATTGTAAAATTAGCTAATAAGGGTTCATAAGTTATATTTTATACTGATAAAATAGTCTAATAAGAACTTAATTGTTAAGTGGTTATTAATTGTTGATTTGTATTATTTAATTGTTAAATAATCAATTTAATAATTAATTAAGATAATTAAATATAAGACTTATAAGCATTTGTGGGACAAATGTCGGAAATTGAAATGGACCAAAATTGGTCCATTTGAACCATAATATATATAAGGTCTTATTGAACATATTTGTCAAAGTTTGGTGGTGTAAACACATGGCATGTTCCCATGAATTGTTTACATTTCAAACCCCTATATATACCCCTCATTATACACATAAATCCTCTTAATTTTTAAGAGAGAAAAATCCTCATAATAATAAATATATCATAATGTTATTAGTGTAATAATATTATCACATAATACAAGGTCTACTACTAAATTTACCTAGTTAGTAACTTAGTAGTTTTTGGGATAATCTTGGGTGTATCCTTAGGAGACCATCTATTTGGTGGTTAGTAGTCTTGGAGGATCTTTCTTATTCCATAGCTCAAGAACAACAATAAGGAAGGAGTTCTTGTGTTGTGCCCATTATCTTGCTTATACAATGTAAGGTTTTTTTATCTTATGATGGTTTAGTACCATCTTTTATACTTTTGTTTGCATGCATGTAGATTTAGACCATTTTAGATTATATATTGTAATTTTAAGATCACAATATGAGTATTAATATGGTCTAAATAACTAACAGAAACCCGGCACAACAGATGTTGGCACTCGCGGTTCAGCATAAGTATGTCCATTTTTGGGTTACCGATCCGGAGGAGGACGAGCTTACCCACGTGTTCATGGCTCATCCAGAATCAGTTAAGATGTTTCGATCATACTATTATGTTGCGTTGATCGATTCCACCTACAAGACAAACTTGTACGGTCTTCAGCTTATTGAGATGGTGGGTGTTACACCGGTTGGGAAGAGCTTTGTGATCGCTTATGCGATTGTTACTCATGAGTCCGAGGCGGGGTATGTTTGGGTTTTAGAGCGATTGAAGTCCCTTCTCAATGACGACGTTCAACCTAATGTAATTGTCACAGATTTCGAACGGGGTTTGTTGAATGCGATTCCGACTGTTTTTCCTGATTCGGATTACTTGTTATGTCTCTAGCATATATATTCGAACGTGGAGACCAAAGCACTCAATATCACAGGCAAGGACACTTGGGCTAAGTATATAACTAGCAATTTGTTTAAGGCGGTTGTTGAGGCGGAGACCTGAGATTTGTTCGATGTGGCGTGGAGCGAGTTTGTTAGGCAATTTGCGGGTGTGGCGGCTTATGTTGAGGATCAGTGGATCCCGCACGTGGAAAAATGGACCAAGTACAGAACGAACAAGATTACTCATTTCGGTAACACTACTACTTTTCGTGTTGAGTCGGCTCATGCAAATCTGAAGAAGTGGCTGAATAGTCATTCCAAGCGACACTGTATGGGATCTAGTAGAACATCCTCCAATTGGCAACCTTTTTGGCATCCTACACGGACACCCCCACCGCAGTCCGGTTGTTGCCGACGATGATGTTACTGATGAAGTTGTAACTCAGAAGATGCACGAGTTTCGTAAGTTAAGGAGCGACTTCCTTGTCTATATCGAGCGTATACTGAACTTGATAGACTACGCAACGTTATCGGATTTATGTGCCGGTAGAGTCTTCAACCTAGGTAATGTTCGTCTGCGCGTTATAATGTTGTATGATCAATACGTTGCTAGCCAACCTGAAGTAATTGAAGCTGGAGATTACGAGGGAGATCTGGCTTCTTCATCTTCATCATCCGAAGATAATTAAGATCTGTAACCTTATGTTTTATGTCGTTTAATTTATTTCGTATTATGTTTTATGTTTTATGTTGTTTAGTTTATTTCGTACTATGTTTTATGTTTTATGTCGTTTAATTTATTTCATACTATGTTTTATGTTTTATGTAGTTTAATTTATTTCGTACTATTTATAAAAAAAATGTATTCGTCTTTCTTATGTTTTATATGCACTACGGGCTACTAATAAATTACTATAAAAAAAGAAACAACGAGTTACTAAATAATTTATAAAATCCGAACATAGGAAAATTCGCAACAAATAAAATAAAATTCATAAACACGCGAAAAATCTATGATCCGTCATCATCACTATCTGAACTAGTGTAGACAGCATCATATCTACGCTGAATGCGATCACTCACAGTTTGTCGGGGGCCTTTGTTCTTCTCAATGCGGCTCCTAGTAGTGTCTAGCAGTGGTTTGACGGACTCCACAATTTTAAGGAAGTAGGCCAACTTCTCCTTGTCATCCGTTATCTTCTCCGAATCGACCAGCTAAACCGCCAAAGCCTGTGCACTCTGCAATTTCACAAATTACAGTCAGAATATGTAAACAAAATAAAAAATAAAATAAAATATTTATACAATTTTTACCTCAAGAGTGAAAGGGGCATCGTCACGTGGACCGGGAGCCATGCTGTTGTAAGAATCAATGATCAACGGGTGAGAAGCGAGGTCATACCATCCCATATAATCTTTAGCCACCTCGCCAAAATAAGTAACGGGTGTCGACTTATGGGCAAGCTGAATAACGTGATCGTCCCAACAATCCCATAAACCTTCGCCCACGCCCCCTACCCTAACATCGTACTCTCGTCCCGATGCAGGCCGGTACGCATCCAACGGCATAATAGGGTTGGGTACAACTTGCACATACCCAAACTGCCGTAAACACCGATCGGGCAGGTACATCTCAGCTATGTCCATGAACTGAATGCAACCAGAGTACAAAGTACGAGGATGGACCACATCCTGACGCAGCCCAAATGGGTCCCACCTAACTGAAGCATGGTTAAGACCATCCAAAATCCTACGATACTCAATCAACCTCTCTGCAGTCTGGGGGAAAGAACCAAGATGTCTCCAGCAACATGCCCGACACTGGGTAGCCTGAATGTCCAATGGTGGATCTGGCACAAACATAGGGAAGTACTCATAGATCCAAGACTGTAACAGAGTCATGCAACCACCAATAGTCTTCACACCAGCCCGTGAAGCTATACCCAACTGCCGGTACATAAAGGCTAGCGTACCGGCACCCCAAGCAAATTCAGCAACCGAACTAGGATCATGCAATAAGGGTAACAGCTGGGGACGTAACCTATCGCCTGATTTGTCGACGAAAAGTGTCGACCCCAAAACCACATTGAAGAACCCCTGAGCGGCAACAAAGTCACAACTCCTCCTCACCATCTCCAAAGTCGAGTCCACCAACAGACCCCCACTCTTGTAAATAGGGACCCTCTTATTAGGATTCAAGGGCTCCCTAAGGCCTTCCACTGTCCTCGAAAAGAAGCCACAAGCATGCATAATAGGATCCGCCACCATCCCATCATCATTATTAACCCGACAAATTCGACCATCTACCCGAACACCTAAGATGTGCGCAACATCATGAAGGAGTATGCTGATCTCCCCAAAAGGCATGTGGAAGCTGTTGGTGTCGGGTTGCCACCTCTCAACGAAAGCAGAAATAAGCGGCATGTTAAAATGCTCGGTCATGGAACTTACAAGATGAGCAAGACCACCCTCGTCATACATAGACTAAACGACCGGAGATAGTCGCCAGTTACTCAACACCTTCGCCTTACCAAATCGGTGGTAACCCGTCAACACTGGTCGACCTACATCGTTAGGCGTCGTCCATAACTGGTTGGCGATGTGACCCCCAAAGCTCGGAATCACGCTACCAACAGTTGGGCCTCCAGGAACGGGACCGGTAACCACTCAAGAATTATCCTTAGCGGACCTCTTCTTCTTCGGAGCCGCTACACTGCTAGAACCCTCCTCACCCGCAAAACACCCGTCACCCCGTCTACGGGGACCCCTCCTCACCCGCTCCTCAGCCCCAACCCTCTCCTCAGCCCGGTCCTCAACCCGCTCCTCAGAACCATGAGCTACCGACTCGTCGGCTAAAATCTCAGCAGCAGCAGCTAAATCCTCCGGCTCAAACCGTAACTGTTTCCCAGCCCGTGTTGATGCTGTCACCTTTCGACCTCACACATTTCTGTCATTTTCTCCTCCGGCCATCTATTCACAAAAATAATTAAACATTTTAGAATAAAAATTATTCGTTATTACGTTAACAAAGCAAGACGGAACTAATAAAATTATTTTAAAAAAATAATAACCGGGTAAGTAATTTTAAAAAATAAAAAAAATATAAAAAAATATATATAATACTAAACCCTAAACCCTAAACCCTAAAAAATAAAAAACCCTAAACCCTAAACCCTAATTTTTTTTTAAAAAAAAAAAAAAAAACCAGACGAACGGTTTTTTCGTCCAACCCACCCCCAAGCCGAACAAACTTTTCGTCCCACACCCCCCATGGACGAAAATCCCAGCCGTCCCAAACCCCCCACAGACGAGCTCTGGCTTCGTCCCCAACCGACCCCAGACGACCCATCTCTTCGTCCGTCCCCCTACCCAGACGGGTATGTTCTTCGTCCCAGTTTTTTAGCGTTTTTTTTTTTTTTTTTTTTAAATTTTATTTTTTCCGAGCTAATTCAAAGCAATAATTCGACACAAAACCGGGTGAAATATTACTACAAATCCAACAATCAAACTACAATTCAATCCTAATTCCGTATAAAACTAAGGCATCTATCCTAATTCCGTTTCTAATCTATCAAATTAACAAGAACATACTAACATATAAACAAAACTACGAAGTAAAGAATACATACCGTGTTCAAGTTTCGAAATTGAGACGGAAAAATTGTTGTTGAAAAAATACGGTTTTTGAATTTGAATTTGAATTTTGTTAGATGAAGAATGAAAATTGAGTTAGTTTTATTTGAATATAAAGGAAAAAGGAAAGTGGATGGGAGGGGTAGTTTAGGTAGTTCATTAATTTGTGTCGACGATAATTAGTAATGTGTCGACGAGTATAGTAGGTTGGAATATTTTTGTATTATTATAGATAAGATTTATTGATTAATTTGATTTTTAACAAGAATTTTGTCCACTCATAACTTTTCGTTTAATAATACATAAATTCTCATATGTGATAGATATATCGTCACAAATTCATAACAGGTCAAATAAATAGGTAGAGATAAATACTTGTGATTTTGTTTTTTTCTTTTCTTTTTGTGACGAGGGAACCCGAGCCTGCAAACCACGTACACCAGCCACCAGGTAAACCACCGAGGTGACAGACTCGAAGTCTATTTAGACATGTACTCGAGCCAAGAATGCTCCACAAGATTTTGTTCTCGGGGAGGCTTGAAATCGGATCTCCTGAAAATTTCACTCAAGTTTTAACCACTAGACTCCACCCTTGCGGGCTACTTGTGATTCTTTAGATTTGTCTTATCTATACAAATGTAAGACATTTAATCGGTCAAAAGCTTCTGACAAGGAAGACTTATTATTAATAACTAGTTTTATGACCCGTGCAATACACGAGATGATTCTATTTTTTCTTAGAATTTTGATGTATATTTTTATTTACAATTTGTTTAATGCCATATTTAATTGTATTAATTATTAGTCCATCATGTCATTTTATAATTTCGCCATGTGTCATTCTAATAGACAATAACTACTCAATCTGGCCTTTTTATGTTATTATATAGATAAATTTTTTTTTATTTATGTCAAAATTAAAACAGAATAATTGACCGGAACCTAAAAAAATACTCCCTCCGAGTCATAGTAATGGTTTCTTTACCTTTATGCACAAAAAATAAGGAAATGATTCTAAACCACACAAAACACCTTACCCCACACTGAATTGATTTTGGACCACAAAAAAGTTACTAAAAATGGAAAGAGGAATCATCACTAAACTCGCACCAAAAAGGAAGTAAGAACCATTACTCCGACTCGGAGGGAGTAGAATATTAGTATTTGTTTGGTAGTGGTGCAATGTAATTAGTACATCTGTTGGGGGTTTAAGATTTGTTAATGACGACCGACCAAGGACAAGGCTCTTGAATCATCATAGATGTTACTGATTAATGTCTCTATACTTTGAGTAGTTAAATACAATGTATACAGTTACGCACCAGGGATTTCAGCGGAACGTAATATTTTAACATAGACCAATAAATAATAGTATAAGGTATCTTTGAATAAATATTCAGAAATTTGGGCTTAAACTTTGAAATATTGATACGGAATCTCATCTCTGAATAGATGATGAATATATTTGTCTTAAATTTAAATCACGACAAATAAAATAGATAAGATCAAAATTTAGGCTAGGTTATTTTTTACTTAATTTTAGTTCATTTTAGTTTAGACCAACCCTATTTAGTTCAGTTTAATTTAATTTAGTTAAATTAAATTTAGTTCAGTTCAAACAATTTCAACCCAAAAAATACAGATGACATATATGAATTGAGATTAGCAAAATGTTTTTTTCCATGTACTTAAATAAAGTGTTATTTAACTCGTTTTAATCTTAAAATAGATAAAACTTTTTAGAGTTACTCGAATATTGTAAAAGGCACCGTGATAGATTTATGAGGATGCTAATGTTGTTAATTTTAGACATGGCAAAATAAAGTCAAACTCAAACCCGAAAATTAAACTGAAACCAAAATTAAGGTTAACCAGATTTAAATCGAACGATTTAACCAGATCCAAAACTGAATCGAATGACCCGTTTACAAGGTCTGATGTTAGGTATTTTTTCATTGATTCTTTATTTATAAATGATATCAAAAAATATTATATTTAAATTTGAAAGCATAAGACACACTTAGGAGGTGTTTGGTTTAGTATATTGGAATGGAATGGAATGGATTTAGTCCATTCCATTGTTTGGTTGGGGTGATTTGGAATGGAGTTAGATACCCAATGGATTCTAACTCCACCCCAACCCCTTGGAATCCCATATCCACCTTCCTCCCTTGGATTCTAACTCCATTCCACCCTTCAATAAATTATTATGAACCAAACAAGACTATACAAGTATGGATTTAGAACCCCATACCACCCTACTATCAAACTCCATTCCATTCCATTCCAACTTGTTGAACCAAACAACCCCTTAAGCTAATTTTATTACCGTTAACTTAAGAAAATTATGACCCGAAATAGAAATGAATAAAAAATTTATCTTCACTCAACTCATGTCACAAAATAACACAATCCGGTTAAAGTCGTTAAAGTGAAATGAAATCAAACGAAATGGTCCATTCGACAGGCCTAATTAATCTGAATAATTGAATGATATATTGAATTTAGAATCGATATTTGTCACAAGCCTGTGACGGATACCGTTTTCTCTCACAAAATATTCATGAGAAATGAGTGAAAAAACACATCCTTTTTGTGAGAGGTTACAAGCTTGTGACGGAATTAAATTCCGTCGTAAGCTGATTTGGAATAGTAAGGACCTAGGACTCTAGGAGTACTTGTCCTGACAAAAAATAAAAGCACTTCACATAATCACATGACTCTTATGGAGGATACAGTCATACAGTACCTCATTCACGAAGAATGGCGTTCATTAGCCGACGACTACTTCGTATTTTACAAGAAATTATTATCATTTGGTTCAAAATAAAATAACTAAACAGTAAGTCTTGCTTAAACGAGTGTCATCCGTTTCAAATTGAAGACTGGTTAAATACTACTCCCTCCATTTTTTTTATATCACCCCATTCCCCTTTTTGGCACTATTCACAGTCGAGTATTCAACGTCGGTTTTCTCTCAATCCGTTTACGGAAATATATTCATGTGAGATCTTTTTTAATTTGTCTTGATAAGAGGATTAAGAATATCAAAATTTTATAATTTTTAGTAGTATGTAGCTAAAGATATAATCGAAACAAAATGAGTATTGACAAACGTGTATAAAGAAATGGGGTGATATAAAAAAAATGGAGGGAGTAACAAGTAATGATAATAAAGACAAAAAAAATGTCATTTTCTAGACGACCGACAAGTGGGGTAATTTTGTACGTATTTAACCCGTTTTACGCTTAAGACGGATAATGGTACATTCACACTCACTCATACCACTATCACACACTACCGCAAACAACCACGTATATACTAGCGGTGGTGATGGTAGTGGAGGGGTCATGACCGTGGTGGTGGTGGGGGTGTCATGTCGGTGGTGGCAGTAGTGGGGTGTCATGGCGACGACGGTGGTGGTGGCAGCGGTGGTGGTTGCGACGCTGATGATGGTGGAGGTGTCATGGCGGTGGTGGTTGTGGTGGTGATAGAGGTGTCTTGGTGGTGGCGACGATGGTGGTGATAGAGGTGTCTAGGTGGTGGCGACGATGGTGGTGTCGGTGGTCACGACGGTGATGGTGGTGGAGGTGTCAAAGCAGTGATGGTGGTGAGGGTGTCATGGCGGCAGCGGTGGTGAGGGTGTCATGACGGTAGTGGCAGTGGTAGTGGTGGCGGCGGTGGCGTCATAGGGTGGTTTGATGGTGGCTATTGTGGTGGTAGTTGCAAGTGTGGTGGTAAGAAAAAATTGGTTGAAGGATATCAAAGGTAATTAAATCTCATACCTTCATGGAGGTGGGGTAATGAATTAGATGAATTGAGAGATAAAGAAGGGAGTTGCATTCCCTTTGTTTGTATCAAACTAACAGCAACAAAGGAAATGTGTATCTCTATTTCCCTTTTCCCTTTCTTTTAGACCCTTAAGGCCCCAACCAAACACCCCCTAAACCTTAATCAACTCTCCCATATCCTAATTATTTGTAACTGTTCATCAAAGTATTGTTCACAAATAATAAAAACGGAAATTTTTAATAGTACTCATAAATTTTCAGGTTTATCATAGTATCCTACTTTTTAAAATCCTCCCATGGTGTCCTAGAGGTTCTATTTTGGTGGCCGTGGTCCCTTGATGTAACGATTGTCAAAGGAACATTAGATGTCAAGGGGGCGTTTGTTTTGCGCATGGGTATGAGTTTGGAACCAAGAATCATACTTGGGTGATATATATGGGGTTGGAATCCAATACTTGATACCTTATGTTTGTTTCAATTATAAGTGGTATGAGTTTGAAACTAAGTTGGAATTGAAATATGTAAAATCCAATATTTTAAAAAATAATTTTAACATATAAAATCATAAAAATAAAGATTTTATCAAGTAATTATATAAAATGATTCGTTTACGATATGTTCTAATATTTATTTTTCACATTTTTGTTTATTGTAGTTTGATACGATGGTATCAATCTCATACCCACCCCCTCCTAGGGTATGGGAAACCCATATCTCATGGGTTTATGGGTATGAAGCCCTCAAATTTGATAAACAAACACATGGTATGGGTTTGACTCATTCAAAATCCATACCTTGAAGTATATTTTATGATTGAACCAAACACCCCCTAAATGTTGATAGCGTGACAATAATTAGTAAATTAAAAATTACTAATAAATATAGTAATGTATGTAATAAAAAAAGTAAATAGATAAGTTTAAGTACAATGTTGAATTTGGGATTATATAAAAGCACTATTCCGCAAAATTAGCCTTCTGTAATCCGTAATTGAAACATTAAACTCTTGTTCGATTGAGATGCTTGCTTCATAAACAAAGATACCAGCAGATGAAAGGGGGCTAATTCTAAGGGCTACTTCTCTAGTTAAGTTGATGCGGGTTGGTCAATGTAATGTAATAAAAGTAGGAAATTTGGTCACCTAAACAAAAGTAAAGAACCCTAGCATTCTCAAATCTTACTTCTTTTCCGGACCAGCGATGGGTTTTCCGCTAT
Organism: Silene conica; assembly: GCA_029255685.2. Taxonomy (NCBI): domain Eukaryota; kingdom Viridiplantae; phylum Streptophyta; class Magnoliopsida; order Caryophyllales; family Caryophyllaceae; genus Silene; species Silene conica. Next base: position 72,701,388 of record CM055318.2, on the reverse strand, counting down.
AAGATTGGGTCTCCATCAACAGATCACGATAAGAAACAAGAGCAGAATGTATCCTCACTAATAGCAAATTCTAATTGGTTTCGCAACCAGAGCAGGTTAGGAGCCTCTCAGGAAAGCGAACCAAACAAAAAGAAAACAAAATGGGAACTTTGATATCAATCTTGCTAATCTAGATCTGCAACAGTACCCCAATAGAGCTTGGTTTTCGCAGATGACAGGGTAGAATGGACCCTCTGCTTTAAGGGAAATGAAACAACAATCGTCCCGTCAACCAACAACATCAAAGCCTTAACTCCAAAATTATTTAGAATCGGCGGACATGAATCATCCTCTACTTTCCATGGGTGATCGCACACCTCAAAATACAAAAATACAGAAAAGGTAAAGTGAAAAACAAAAGGGAAATGAAACATATATAATACAAAAGTCAAGGTAACCTTATAGGTTTTAAAATCAAAGTCAGAATTTATTTTATTAAAACTTACGGAGTAAAATCTAAATCTTAATCTTCCCGATCAAGCATAAGAAAATTTACGGAAGTCGACGAAACAATCATCATCACAAAAGGGGGGACCAAATGAAAATACTTGATACGAACTTGCTTCAACATCACAGCTTAATGCCCTTTTCAATATCTTAGTTACTTAACCTATAAAAAGAAACAGGTGGCTATCTGAATTTGTAAAATGTAATTCTTTTTCCATATTTGAATGGATCTTTTCATGCTTGGCTAATCAAAGAAGAATCAATTAGAAGAGTTCAATTCCTTATGATATAATGTTAGGACGAATGAATAGTGAACAGAAAGCACATTTCCCCCAAATGTCAGCAAAAATCACTACATCAATAGCTTTGAAGATAATGACCTGCAAATGTGTAAGGCCCTACAACTTGAAAAGCCTTCGGAACCCGGGTTATCTCCCATAACCAGATTCAGTACCAGACCCATCGAACCCAAGTCCAATCCCAATCCCAAACCCTAATACCCAGATCCCGAAGCTGTCAACATAGAGAGAATATCCGACAAGCATGGACATTAGTGTGATTAATTAGTAGGCTTAGAATGAAACGAAATACAATAATGCAGAAAACAAATCACAATCATAATCCAGAGAACAATGTCAAACTTGCATAATTATGTAACTCCCCAGAGACGTTATATACAGTACTTGTTCTGTTAAAAGCGACACAAAAATTACCATTAAAACTTTCAGCCTGGTGTTTGTGTCACCAAGGCCAAAAACATGAAGAGCCCGATACATAGCAAGCTTGGATATATGATATATCACACAGCTAGGTTGACGTTTCAAAAACATATGTACCACACAAGGGATTAAGCTAAGTCTACTTACTGGTTGCTGGTTAATAGTTGCTGTGTAGATGATCCTGAAAGTGCCTGAGCAGATTCCCCAGCGAACTGATTAATAGGAATATGCAGACTGAAAACATATGAAATTGGAGTCGATAATACTGCAGGCTTCTTTGTATTGACAAAATCAGGTGCTGCTCCGAAGGTTGACTCGTCGAATGGGAATGACTTCATAAGAAAAAAGAGGCAATCTTGTGCCAACTTCTCTACCTGAAGACACCATGAATAATATGTCAAGGACCTCTTTGTCAAAATGAGTACTCGATTTAACAGTAAGAAGCTTTTAAATACCGTGTACATCAATCAATTGCCAACCATTAATGCCTACGAGGTCTACGACACATTACCCTAGTGCAGTAGAGCCTAAAAGGTTCCGGCAAATAGTGAAGCAAGATCAAGTCGGATGTGAGCAACCTTTCCCCTTATTGACAAGTAAAGGTAAAATCCTGAGGGTGCAAATGAATAACGGGTGTAATATTGCAGTGAATGACTACTACTTCACAGTAAAAAAAAAAAAAAAAAAAAAAAAACGCAACCATTCTGGGTCATTTTGCTCTACTTCTGAATCGTTGTCATTGTAGTCTCCAATCACAAAGGAATACTCCATATAAGTTAGACTACAGAACGTGATAGATATGATGGAGAGACATGCATCAACAATAATATGGTAAGCCACTATGCAATATATAAGAGATCGGCTAGCTGTCACAAAACACTTAAGAAGCATCTTGGAAACTGGAATGAAACATTATTGGAAAAGTCATAACGGATGAGAAAACATCAAATAATAGATTTCAGCGGGAAACAATCATACCTGAAGATGTGAGAACCTGATGTTGTTCATTACAAGAATCAAATGCACACCGATCAATCGATCAGCCAATATACGTGCAGCGAAATTCTCAAAGAAGTTTTGCACCAAACGCTTTTGCTTTTCTAAAGTTTCATCTCCGTCAAATCTTGGAAACCAAAAGACACACTTTACTTCACTCCAAGGGATAGGATTCTCAACAGATTTATAATTGACAAGCTCCAATGGATGACAAATGTCCCAGAGAACTTTAACACCAGACAGAGATGTGTCATATATACAGCTTTCAGAAATAGAAGTTGTGCATATAATCTTTGATGGATCATAATGTTGAGAAAAAGTCATTGAAAAATGTAAATCCACATCATCCAACAGCAGCAGAGATCCCCTAGAAGATACGGGGAATAGTTTAGTGAGCGCTTTGCCATCAAAGTCTTCATCTTCAGGAACACATAAACTTGGTTGAGAGGACACAACTTGTGAAGTAAGATCATGAGCAAAAACACACGAGTCACCATTCCGACAGCCCTAATAACAGATCATCATCTATTAGTCTACCAACAAGAGAAATAAAACACAATACAAATGTCTCTAGAGTGAGAATCGTGAACAAAGGAAGGACAACAAGTCTACTCTCTGACTCTTGAGCACATGTGCAAATATTCATTTTCTTAGTTCGGAAGATAACATTGGACATGGTAGTGTACATCGCAACAGTTCCCAAAAGGGAGAGAATCAATCAATAGTTTCATCTACTGATCCACTAGTTTGATTTATTTTACAGTTCACTGAATCATAGATGTAGGAGTTGATAAGAGTTCAAAAATCAGAGTTACTTGTGATGGAGGATGATAAGAGACAATGCAAAATTAGGCTTCTTTAATGCAAAATTTTTATAATACACAAAATACAATATCAAAAACAATACTGCAAACACATAAAATAGCCAAATCCGACACTTGGACACGCTCCCGTGTCGGATACTTCTAACCGTGTCCGAATAACATAACTTATCACCCAAAAAAGAGCAATACACAATCAAAAGTATACGCAGATGAATACCTGAAAAGTGGCAAAGAATTTGCAGACAGGCCTGCTGGTTTGCAGTGAATGAGAATATAGGCAATCATCACCCCTTCTACAGTACCCTTGAAGATAGTACACACATGTAGGGACTTCCCCATAGGAGTGCTGATTAGTGTCCTCAATCAAGCCTTCTGCATTCTCAACTCGGATCTGGAATGCAAAAACTCCAACAAAGTGAGATTGTATAGATCAAGCAAGAGAAGAATCAAGCATTGATTATACTTCATACCTCTTTGATAACAGTTGTAAATTTCTCTGCCATCTTCTGAATCCTAAAGTGATGAGAAGACACATATGGCACAGCAAGGCATTTTTTTGATTCATTTTGGTCATCTTCTTCAAGGAGAGCAGCCGTTTCATTACTTGGCTGACATTCTACCACACATATATGTTTAAATTCGCAAGGATCATAGTAGGATGGCAATCCAGAAGATGCACCAAGAAATTTAGGGCGATAGCGATGCACCGAACATAAAATGTCATTATCTGAAAAAGAAAAATCACATGTCAAACCCTTACTAACAGGAGGCACAACAATCTGAATAATCATAGCAACTTACAGATTTCAGAGATCTGATGCATGGAAGACTGCAGTAAATTATGGATAGTGCACCATTCTTCTTCAATTTCAAGAAGTAAACCTTGTGGGACCTTCACATCCTCAACACTCAGAAGCTGTTTCAAACATTGAAGACGAACCTTGTCCTTCACAGTTCACAGAGAAATAATGTTAGTGAGCATGACTAACGTTCTACAAATACAAATAGATAGCTCCGTGCAACGAGCTTTGCAAGAGAAACGTAACACCACACCTTAAAAACACGTTGCCAAAACTGATAAGCACATAGATTTGCCAAGAAAACCACTTCCTTTTTACCCATCTGGGGAGTATTTGCCCCTTCTGTAGTGTAGTATGAGTCTGTATATTCCATGAACTGCAGATCGTAACAACCATTTACCAAGAGAGACACAAGCAGTATTACATCAATTTAAATTAGTGACTTAGAAGTGCTGCATAAGACGTACCAGATTTTCCTCACCAAAGGGACGAATAATAGGTTGCGGCTGTATATCCATCAAGATGCCAAGTAAAATGCCCTCACGTAACATTCCAGAGTCAGCAAATTTGAGTATCAGCAAGGATGCATCGAAGGACAAGGAGAAACTGGCAAGTAGTCGTCCATAAAAGGTAGGCTCATATCGACCCCTGGGAGGTGTTTTCTCAACAGCCTTTATGTGCTCAAGTACGTTTAATGCATCCTCTACCGTTTCGACATCTGGTGGGTCCAAGGCCTTTTGTGACAAAACTGACACAAAACAAAAACATATGGAGTTAATCTTACTCAAGCAGTCAAGCTGTAGGTAACTGAGTATTTGCTATTTTGTCATGTGAGTGGGTAAAATTTGAGTCAACCAACACAAAAAACTATATAAAAAAAGTTCTAGCTTCCACGAAAATCGTCTTTATCAACACATGTTAATACCATAATTACAATATGCCGGAAGGGGGGAAAAATCAAAAGCATAGAAACAAGAAAAACGGAGGTAAGCATGATAGCACCAAAATATATGATACTCTCCCCGTCCCGATCAATAGTTATCTAATGCTTTTGGCACAAAGACCATGGGAAGAAAAACAGGTAATTCTGGACTACACAAAACACAATGACTTCCCTTGCACAGTTGCACATGGAAGATGGCCCACAAAAACCTACGAAAAATAGACATATATAACTTCTCACTGGGACGAGAAGTATTAATTACTCCATATCAGAAAGACCACGACATGCACGCTACTGGATAGAGAGGCAAGCAATCCTTCAAAAACAATCCACAATTATATCATAAATCAACCAGCAGTTAAAAGACTCCAACATGTCAATGTCATCCAATAACGATCCTAACTAACAATTAAGAAGACTAGCTCTGATAGGCATCAATTACAATATGCAAAGGAGAAGCCATAGAAGAGAAGTAAAACTTTGGTATGATACCTTTTGGGTCATTAATCAACTTTGACTCAGCACAGCAGATAAGAAGCACCTGTAGTCTGAGTGATAACTTAAGTATTGCAGGAGACTCGAAAGGAGGCAGCTTATCGAAAAACGACCGTGTAACCAACCTATAAACCTGGCCATCACATGTTCGGCCAGTTCTACCTCTACGCTGGTCAGCCTACAACACAATTTTCTCCAGAACTTAGAATTTAAACGCCAAAAAAAACGCTGTCGCAGATTCCATAAATTTCAGCCAAATACCTGTGATCTAGAAACCCAGACAAGGTCAGCAGTATCCCTTTTCCGATTCCCGTCCCAATATACTTGTAAAGATCGACAGGTATCAATAACATAGGCAACTTCTGGGATTGTTACTGATGATTCTGCAATATTAGTTGCTAATATAACCTGCAGAAATTATTTGAAGTGTAAGCAAACAAGCAAAGATCAAGAGCAGCTAACTTTCACAACAAGCACACTTAACATACACAGAACAGTCACTCTGGTTTATACTCCCCATTACATGAACGGAAAATTGGAAACAGCCTCTCTACTTGCTAGGTGTCAGGCTTATATCAAGACTTTGCCAATCCTGCTCTCATGGAAGAGAGAAGAGTGATCCCCTTTGAAAAACTATGCAGAGGCATAGAGCTGAACTTTTCAATCTTGTCAGACACACTAATACTCAAAAAACTTGGTTGCGAGCCAAAAGAGCACGAGGACATAGCACAACAAACTTTTTAGAAAACGTTACTCTGATTGCTCCTCAGCATTCTCCAAATAATTTGAATTGAATGCAAATATACCATGTATGGAACACTTGGCATTACAAAAGGCTGAGTGCATCTCCCCTACCACACCGTAAATGGATGCTTCTGAAGCATTGTGGTGATATTGTTGTAAGACATCTTTTCCCTAGAATGGTTGGAGATCAAAGTAATATTCAGATCTATGTGATTCATCTTCTTTACAGCCCCAGTCCTTGCAAATACAGAGCTCAGGGCGACGTTGATGCACACTAAAGACGATTTTACGAGTTTTGACACATTTATCAATTTGTTTTAAGCACTGCAACTAAAAATGAGATCCAGTTGCACCTTAAAAAGACTCTGTACACTTTACTCTGTACCTATCAGTTATCACAGCACACAGCCATTCAAATCGCCTCAAATATACACTTTGTGTTAGCTGATCTTGAGTTAGCAACAATTACTGCAAACTTCAAAAAAATTGAAAAAACATAGAAAAAGTAAAACTAGCATGCACCTTACGGTGAGACTTGGATATCTTCATAGCCATCAGAGCTTGCTCTGTGTCCACACTGCTGTGCAAAATATGGACCTTGAAACATGAGCTGAACGGCTTTAGTAAGAACCATTGTTGCTCTAGTGAATAGTATGTTGGAAGAAAAACCAAAATGCTTTTTTCAATATCCGCCTCATTCTTATGCAAGTACAAGACAAGTTCGTGTATTAGCTTGTGCACATCAAGCTTGATATCAGCCTTGGCCATGGTTGGGACTGTGCCACAACAGTATTTCAAGGACAGTGAATCTGAAGTATCTGATTGCTCACCGAGAAGTTCAACAACCTGTCGAAACAGAGTCAAAAACGAATTTCTTAAGGGAAATGATAGCTAGGACCTATCTTTTCTAGGTATTAGCAGCTGACAAGGACAATCAGCAAATTCAGAAATATTTTGTTTTGGCTACAAAAAAAAATAGATTCAACAGGGAGAATAAGTAAAAACTACATCAAATATATTATGCAATGCACATCTCCAAAACCTCTTCAGGATAAAACTACTACCATGCGGCCATGTACCAACCAATAACCAGACTAAAACAAAGTATTTGTCCCCTCCCCTGTGACACTGGAAAATCTGCGAGCAGGAGAACCTCATATCCAGGACAGATTTAATTCCATCCCTGCCCTCTTACATAAAAAAGACAGCGAGTGAATTGGCTAAACAAGATCATGCAAACCAACCCATTTGTATGCAGAAAAGACTCGTTTTCAGCCTAGGTTTCCTTGTTATCTGATATCAGGTATAACCTACCTTAGGCATACCAATTTAATTTGATTGGAATCATTGGATAGTGCAGTCAATCTCCCACCTAATTTTGTCTTCAGTTTCCTCTAAATGGAGGTGGCGTAATTTTATATTGCTGGTTTCCACATTACTTTATATCGTAGTCCAAATTTTCTTTCACTTCTTGCATCTACTTATCACTCCGCTCCTTCCATCAAGGAGTCAGGTAACATAACACTAGACACCTTAAAGTGGAAGATATCTATTCTAAGGGACCGCTGCTGGCCTGCTCACTAAAGTACTAACTTCAAGCACCTTCAAACACGTTTTTGTTCACCCTCAGCAAGATTATCAAAAGAGAGGGAGCTTAGTTAACAAACTTCTGCATATTTCCTGAACAACTTAGAAGGCTATGTGCACAATAGGACAATTCCATGATAATAGAAACCACACCGTGCAGAACGTAAACGAACAAATTTGGCTCGGCTGATAAGCAATAAAACATTGAAGAACACGTTGAAAACTTAACCTGGTCAAGGTAGAGGACTCTCCGCTGAAAATTTGTAAGCTGGTTGGAAGTTGGGATCGCAAGGACTTCCACTCTTTCATCCCTGCCAAGATCCTTAAAGTAATCCCGATATCTAGAAATATCTGCTGTTGCAGACATCAATACCAGCCTGCCAAGTCATAAATCCATCAGACAAGCATCACAAAGCCAATCCTATATAAGCAGACTAAGGCGTGAAAAGACCCATGAAGGCATTAGGGAAGCCACAAAGCAATCATAAAATATAAAGAATCAGTGCAGCTGTTTAGTTTCTAGTTTTAGTTCCTTCAAAAGCTCTGTTTCACTTTGAAATAACGCTAATAGTAGTCAATAGGAATATAAGCAGAAATGAAATCAATAGCAAGCACACTGGACAGAAACAATGCACTCCTCTACGCTGATTAGCATTGATTGTAATTTGCAACATCAAGCTCCTACAAAAGCTCAAACAATGCTAAACATAGCAATGGGTAAAAGATTGGAAGAAAGATCAAAAATTGACAACACAGTGATCCAGGGACAAGCGAAAGTCGCAATTAGATTCAAGAGCTAGGTATACTAAAAAGAGAATAGCAAAGCTGGAACAATATAGGTTTTAAAAATTTAAAAAGAACCTGATGTCCTTGTTTTTCAGCAGAAACTGTTTAATGCAGACAAGAACAAGATCAGATTCTACAGATCTCTCGTGAACTTCATCCAAAATGATAGCCTTGTACTTGAGGGCATTCATCCCTTTCTCTCGCATTTCTTCAAGCAGAACGCCGGCAGTTTTAAAAGCAATCTTTGAGCTGCAATGAAATAGAGATATATCATGAAATGGTGTCCTTCCAGAATGAACCGTGTTACTAGAGAAAACAACCTTGTTAAGTATACCAGTGATACATGATTTCAGCTTGTAGCCGACATAACATGCACAACCTCCTTACAGATGTGGACTCAAGTTACACACTTATACGACATACAACGTCCAAAGGACCCAAACCAAACAATTTGCATAAAGATTGCGCATGATAGTTTGAGAGCGTATTATGTGTGTGGGTGTCGCATTTAGAGTGTCTTTTTGTAAAAGGCCGTCTCCCCCATCGTGTCTTTTTGTAGAGGGGCACACCTCTTTGTACGTGGTGTCACCTCCTTGGTGTCCCTTAATTAATTTATTAATACGTAGTATTATCTTATATCAAAAAAACGGATCAGGTCAACTTTGAGCATCTTACGGAGATATTTCTCCTATAACCATTAATGATAAATTCCGATGATAATTGGAAATTATTAGCGGCAGTTTTGACATACAAAACTAAATTGGTAGGTGAGACACTTCATTCTTAAGAAATACCAAGGATTCAAAAAGCACAAGTCACACATCATGTGTGAAAATAACACCTGGGTGATAGGACCTTAGAGTGGCCAATGTGGTATCCAACCTCCTCCCCAACTTCACATTGAAGTGCTTTTGCAACCATCCTAGCAACTGCTACAACCGCAAATCTTCGAGGTTGAGTGCAGACAACAGGGACCATATTCGCCTCGCGCAAGAAAATCGGAACTTGTGAGCTTTTCCCTTCAAAATCCCGAAAATAACACATCAGAGCTGGTATACAAATATGTTACTTTCAAAATATAATAAAAGGAATGGTAACTCTGGTAAGCATAAGAAAAATTAGTCAGCCGCAATAGTATAAACCTCCACATGTTGCGTAGACTCTAATGCCTTGCAAATTACTTCCACGAACGAAGATGACAAATCTATTCGACTATACTTACCAATTCTGTCATTTTTTTCCCTCGAGTGTCAACTCATTAAGCAATTTTCTCTTTAAAATAAGAAGCTACGTATTTGAAGGAAAAATCAACAAGAAGCATTTGCAATATATGAGGTGATGACACCGATAAGAGAGTGGAAGCCTTCAAAGCTTCAAGCATTGCCACATTCAAAATAATTTTTGAAATATGTGTTCCTTAGTCATCATCCAAACAAACTACAGTCTCATAGCATGACAATTAGAACAAAAATTTCCTATGAAAGGACAAGAATAGAAAAAAATATATAAATTAAAAAGAAAAATATCATAATTATGTCGCCTGCCTCAAGCCACCAGAGACAATGCAACTTCTCAATCAACCACAATGCAATTCTCACGGAAGCTCACCACACACTCCCAAAGGAAATTTATACAGCCTTTAATGTTTAATAATAAAATTCATAATTACACATCAATTACAAAAGGCAAACGCAGAAAATATTCTTGAAGCAACACAACATTTACTAGAAATACCAATCGCAATCAGTAATTCAGTACTTGTACTTTCATAATTGCCGAATCCAGTAGTTGATTATTAACAAAAACATCATCAAATTTGTTAGGTTTCTAAAACTAAAAAAAGCAACACGGCATGAACATGTGAATTAAACAAAACAGCACGGGTTATAACTCAAAATAGCAAAATCACATTCCCTACACCTTCAAAAACAGCAATAATTCAGTTTATCATTCAAGTAACACTAAAGAAACTGAAGTTATCAAACAACAACAAACTAACAATTATAATGCCATCAACAAACATCTTTAAATTAAAACAGCAAACTCAAATTCCCGGCGCCTTAAAACCAGCAATGATTCGATTTATCATTCAGATAACGCAAAAGAGACTCAATTATCAGAACAGCAACGATTAACAATTATATCACCATAACATCAACATTTTCAATAAAATCACATTCTCGAAGCCTTTACAGCCGGGAATGATTCGGTTTATCACTCAAAAAATCGTCAAACGGCAAAAAACTAACAACTGTATCGCATTAAAATCATCGCTTTCAAATTAAAATAGCAAAATCACATTCCCGACGCCTTCAAAACCATCAATAATTCGGTTTATCGTTCGAAAGACACAAATAAACCTTTAATTACTCAAAAAAAAATCAACAAATTAACAATTCCACCGCCGTAAATTCAACATTAAGAACTTAACATGAAATCGTTGCTTAAATTCCTCAAGTAAGCAGTACACGGTACCGTACAGTACACACAAAAGCGAGCAACGCAAAGAATAAACTGCATTTAAAATCACTAAAAGACAAAAGTAGAGAGAGAAACAGTAAAAATTTTAGATAGAATTATACCGCAACCAGTTTCGCCGACGATAAGAGTAACGCGATTCTCCATAATCTTTTCGACGATTTTCTCTCTCATCGCCATTATCGGCAGAGAAGCGAAATTCAACGCCGTGAACGGCGAGGAAGCGGAGGAAGAAGAAGGTGGCGATGACGAAGACTGCGGCGGCGCCATTGAAGGTCCGGCGAAGTGCTGACTGCTGAGAGCGAAAACAGTACGAAGAGGGTGGAAATGGTGGAAACCGCTGTTTGGGACAGTTTGGGTAGTTTTTTTTAAGACTTTTGTTGGACTTGCTCCTCAAGTTTTCAGTGACACTACACTCTTTTGCTTTTCCTTTTTATTCTCGCGCCTATACAAAATTAGTTTTTGGATCGGTCTCTTGGACTGAAATTATTTGAACCAAAACTCGAAATTATTACTAACTAGTATTTTTGCCCGTGCGATGCACGAATACTAAATTAATTTACGATATTCATAAAATTTTCACCATGTAAATCAAAAATTAATCATAAGACTTTTGTTATATAAAAATAGTATTAGTTCATTCTATAATCATTTCTGTCATTAATGTTACCACCAACTCGCCACAATCATCTACAGTACCATACGAAAGAACCCTTCAAACCACTATTTTTAGTCTTCAAACAACACATGAAACTATCCACAATCCAAAGTCACACCTACTAACCTAGCTATCATGAAATTAATCATCAAAAGCGATTTAGTCATATTTATTGCTACCTCAAACAACCCTCCAACTCATCATCGACACTCTTTCCTAGCTTCCAATACACACCTAAAATATTCAAGTCACCCCTCCTTCACGAAACACCCGAACTAATCCCTCAATGTTAGCTCTCCCTTTGAAAAGTTCATCCATCTATCAGAAACCTAGCTGACTTATGCTTTCAAAGTCGATCTTGTTTGAATGAAAAATCTTTGACGGGGAAAACAAAAACATGCAATTTTTTTGTTTGGTTAACAAAAGAGGTATAGGAGAAGTGTTAAGGAATGAACGGTGGATACAACACTCGAGATGTTACATTGAAATTGGGTGTAACAAACCACAATGTTTTTTTAATCACCAAGACAAAAAAAAAGTAACCTAGTTAAACGTTAACAATCCTATATTGACATGATATTTATTAACAATTGATTACTTATTTTTGTGTTTCATAAGAAAAGAAAAAAATAAAATTGAGTTTTCATACACAATATTTTTGAGATTTATAACTTATTTTTTATAGCATCTATGCCTAAGTCATTTACACATAATACAACCTTGAAATGAATTCATCTACTTCATCAGATTTCTTGCTACACACCCCTCTCCCCATTTTCCACACAATTGAGGCATCGTTCGTACCCTTTCCACTCAACTAACCAACTTGACCATCAGAATTAACCGTATGCGTATCCCTAAACAACCCCATCGTATCTATATTTACTTGTACTACTCAAATCGCATTCTTAAATGTCGGGAAACAACTCTATCCTCAAGACATTTACCTCCTACCTCCCGACCTATCTATCGCGATATAATACTAACATGACATATACTTCCTTAATTCTTATCTAATGTCCCACATTCTATTTTTGTACAATTTAATCCAATGTTTTCCTTTCATACTTGGTAAAATAATTGACATAAATATCTTCTTCTATTTCTTGTATTTACAATGTTATCATTGCTAATTTGCAACTCCACATTACGACATTTTTTTGTATGTACTTGCTCAACTATTCTAATCATTTTGTAGTACGTACGCAACTTTTTTCGACAACGCTTAGGTATTCGTCATACCCGTCTCACATAACTACGCAGCTTGACTAATATAATCAATTATATCCCTAAACAACCCTAACCTATAGACATTTTCTTGTGCAACTTACATCACACTTTTAAACGTCGAAGAGTAACTCTATCCCCCAAGATACTTACCTCTTCCCTCGAGATCTATTTATCTCCATGCCTAAACAAATGGACACATACAATTTAAAATCAACTCCTACCCTATAAAACAATGTCACACCGTATAGAATAAGTTGAAAATATGGAGAAATAAAAAAATACGAACTATAATAAACTATAATCTAATACTAATTAAAAATATTTTTGATCTTTTTTACGGCTTATTCTATCCGTCTCGAAAACACCTTTTATTTGTCATTACTTTGTTGTATGAATACCTTCTAATACCCACTTGCATTTCATCTCATCAACACAATTATTCCGCTTAACTTAGATCACCTAAATCATTATGTTCTTTAATAACTATGTATTTATATTTATACTCCTTAAATCGTAACTTGACAACCTAACTAACCAACTTGATCCTCAAAATCATAAACTGTATTCTTGAACATCTCTGACCAATTTGCTTGTACTACTCACCTCCTCCCTCAAAACCTATCTACCTCCGCCCCCATAAAAAAATATATGTCATCTTATAACACAATGTCTCATCATTAACTAATAAGGTGAAAATATGTAGGAATAAATATTGGTATTTATAAAATACCTTTCAATACCCATTTAAACACATGTCATCTACACAACTATTCCACTTCAAGCACCTATCTACATCATCATTGTGTCTTTAATATTTATATTTATACTAATTAAATCAAAATTTGACATTTTTGAGGTTTCTCTAAAGTATAACATATTTCGCATTTATCTTATTTTCTTTTTACTTAATTAAAGAAATGATCTCATTTCTTTCGCATAATTAAGTACGAAAGTGCATAATATTCACTTGAACAGTAGTGCTACTCTTGTACCAAAAAATAGTAGTGTTGCTCTTAATTTGATCGAATATGATTGATCGCAAATGTTTCTTTTAGGTAGGAATTTGTTTAGACTTAAATATTTAACTAATTTCATTTATTAGTTTCACACATTTTTAATTAAGATAGAGGTATTCATTTAAGTTTGAATGGTCTAGTAATATGGAAAAGATAAGAACATAATGTATAAGAAAAAGTAAAAGATTTCTCTTATTACTCTTACATCCCCGTGAGACTATTTTTGACTCATTTTAATGTTAAGGTGATGACAAACTAAATTAGTTCTTTTTTACGCTTTCCCATTTTCATTTTTAATAGAAATGCTGAACAATATTAATAACCTTAAATAGTAAGTATATAAATATTAAAAAATAATGTTATAACATAGAAAAATTGTAAATAATCAATTATTTTAATTCATTTTCGATTTTCATTTTCAATAAAAACGTTGAATAAAGTTAATAAACTTAAATAGTAAGTATATAAATATTAAAGAATAATAATGTTCTAAATTTAACAGGAAAATTGTAAATAATCGACTATTTTTTATTTTTCTAAATCTAATAGGAAAATTATAAATAAATTATTATCTAAACAACTATTTACTAATTTTCTAATTCTAATAGAAAAACTTGTAAATAATTAATTATCTCCTAATTCTAGTAGAAAAATGGTAAATAAATCATTATTTATAAATAAGTGTTTTGTAAAAGGTGGAGACTACCACGTGCTTAGAAAAAAGCTTCCTTTAATTATATATATATTGATTATCTTTGACGCGAAATTTGATTGAGAGATTAATTAATATTAAGTGATTAATATGCAAGAGTTATGAGTAATTTGATATTTGTTTGCCTTGATGTTTTCTGATTTTGTGTGTAAAAAAGTTGGTAGATGTTTCGTGTTATAGTTCGTTAGAATATTTTATGTCGTAAGAGGAAAGCATATTAATTTTTAGATGTAATTCAACTAAGTACTCTACTAACTTTTTTCTTTACGTTGAATATTTTGCTTGATTTTACAAGAGCTTAAAAGAATAAATTAATTGTATAATACTATTATCCTAATATGGATTATATGGTGTAATCCGTGAGATATCGTTCATTTGTTACTAACCAATACTCCTTTTTTCAATCATTTGCTTACCTCTAATTGAATAACTTATCATTTGTGCAAAAACAATATAAAAAGAAGTAAATGACATACCAAAGGAAGTACAAGGATCCTTCTTAATGTTCTTTTTATCTTTATTCTTATTGCATACTTACTCTCTTCATCTTAGTTATCTGTTTACCTATTACATTGTTTAGGCGTCATAGCCAATTACTTATATTTCCGTTTTAGAAATATTTTTGATGAACAATTTGATCATTCCCACTCAATCTTATCTACTTGTCATTGAATAATTGGTCCTATCTTTTTCCTTAGTATTTTTGCTAAAACCAAAGGCAAAGAATTGACCGAGATAGAGAAAGTATATTTGTTGTTACATATTTCTGTTATACTATATATATCTATATATATATATATATATGTATATATATATATATGTATATATATATATATATGTATATATATATATATATATATATATATATATATATACATATATATATAGAATTGGGATCCTATGAGAACCACCAATATAATGAGAACCGTGAGAACTCTACCTTACGGACTTTTTTAAAAAAAATTAATGACATATTTGGATTCGGCATGGAATTTTAAGGCTAGAGAACATATTTCTTGGTCTAAAAAATATATACTAGTGACGGAAATCAAGGTGAGATATGTTTTATTAATTTTCATGCACCTACTACCGATTTTTACGCATCTATCATTTTTCATGCACCTAGAACTCGTTTTAATGCACGTACATCCTCTTATTTCATGCACTTAGTAATCATTTTCATGCATGTAAAAAATTTCATGCACGTAGTGGTTGTTTTCGTGCATTTATAGCCATTTTAGTACGCCTAATTGTATTTTCGTACACTAAGTATATATTTTGTTAATTAAATCAAATTTTTTTGTTTATTGATACTAAAGTGTGTATTTGAATAAGTTAAACTAATGGTAAATGATCCATCAAAACTTTCGAAGCGAGATTTGGTGGAGATTTAGTGAGGGTTCTCACGGTTCTCATTATAAGGGTCATTAAATCTCCACCATATCTCGCTTCGAATGTTTCGTTGGATCATTTACCATTAGTTTAACTTATTCAAATACACACTTTAGTATCAATAAACCAAAAAATTTGATTTAATTAACAAAATATATACTTAGTGTACGAAAATACAATTAGGCGTACTAAAATGGCTATAAATGCACGAAAACAACCACTACGTGCATGAAATTTTTTACATGCATGAAAATGATTACTAGGTGCATGAAATAAGAGGTTGTACGTGCATTAAAACGAGTTCTAGGTGCATGAAAAATGATAGATGCGTAAAAATCGGTAGTAGGAGCATGAAAATTAATAAAACGTATCTCACCTTGATTTCCGTCACTAGTATATATTTTCTAGACCAAGAAATATGTTCTCTAACCTTAAAATTCCATGCCGAATCCAAATATGTTATTAATTTTTTTTTAAAAAGTCCGTAAGGTAGAGTTCTCATGGTTCTCATTATATTGGTGGTTCTCATAGGATCCCAATTCTATATATATATATATATATATATATATATATATATATATATATATATATATATATATATATATATATATATATATATATATATATATATATATATATATATATATAGACTTGAGATCCGGTGAGAACCACCTTACAATGAGAACTTTGTGAGAACTCTACCTTACGGATTTTTTTAGAAAAAATTAATGACATATTTGGATTCGGCATGACATTTTATAGCTAGAGAACATATTTCTTGGTCTAGAAAATAAATACTAGTGACGGAAATCAATGTGAGATACGTTTTATTTATTTGCACGCACATACTATCTATTTTTTCGTACCTATCATTTTTCCGCCACTAGTATTTATTTTCTAGACCAAGAAATATGTTCTCTGGCCATAAAATTCCATGCCGAATCCAATTATGTCATTAATTTTTTAAAAAAAACTCCGTAAGGAAGAGTTCTCACCGGTTTTCATTGTAAGGTGGTTCTCACCGGATCCCAACCCTACTATATATATATATATATATATATATATATATATATATATATATATATATATATATATATATATATATATATATATATATATATATATATATATATATTGTGTATAAACCTATGAATTATCCTTTATAATGTAACACCCGCATAATTTAAGGCCTTTAGGAGGACCATCAGACTATGAAAGTATTACCATCTCGGTTACCCGAGGTATAATATCAAAGAAAGGCACGAGAAACTTTTATTAAATTACAATTACAAACTTTACAAGTGTCTCAAACTCAAAATATGATTAAATAACAGCGGAAACTACGAGACTAAAAAAAGTAAAGACTATTATGCTAAGAATCTGCTCAGCATACCAATGGATTGTCACAGCGTATAAACCACAAGCGTCAGGTACTATATACGCAATATCGTCGCTACCAAAATCAAGAATAGTATAACAATCTCTAGGCACCGCATGCTGATATCACCAATAACCAATAATCTCACAGTGGCGACCTGTAGTCCGACAATCAACCCCCACTTGCTCGCGGCAAGGGGTACCTAGATCATTAATGTGCACATCCCCTCCGTGGCGGGTCCCACGAAGAGCGATCGTAGGAGTGAGAGTCGTTTCCCGCAACGGTCTCACACATATGTTCCTAAATCTCATCTCGTAGTAGTAACATCATACTAGTATAGAAAACGTACCTTTTATACTGTCGATATATCCATGGTCACCGGGTTTTGATGTGGAAATCCATCTCCAGTCCATATCTACGTACACATACACAGCTCACACAATTTACCATACACGAAAAAAATCAAACTAAGATACAAGGATGCAACTAGTACACCCGAAATTTATACTGTCGATCAGTCGCTAGTATATGAATTTTTCCTTTTGCTTGTGAAACTCAATCTCAAAAAATTCAATAATAGCTACCAAACTCAATTCTGCATATTTGATAAACAATTAAATTTTGATCAAACACTAACAAAAAATCAACTTTAAAATAATTATATAACATCATATACGAAACCCAATTCATTGAAAGCAATTATGGAAAACAGAGGCGATTAATTATGAGATTCGAGCAGGAACACAAACCTAGAGCAAGTAGAGGCGATTAGTTGCGATTCTTATTGAATTGAAAGCAATCAGGAATACAATTGTGGCCTTGAAGAATGGAAAGCAGTTAAACGAGTAGTCGTAAAGTGTTTCGCGCGAAAAAGTTGTTGCACGACGTACGCAATTAAGGTTGAAGATGGTAGATAGTTATAATTTGATGAAAACAGAGGTATGTATGTATTAGGCGAGATATATTAATTAAGTAGTATAATATGTTAAGCGGCGGTGGAAATCTATGGGTATTAATTAACGAATAGATTATTTAACATTAATTTATTATTATTAGTTATTAAATAAATTGGGAAATTAGAATATAGGATACGAGATTTGATGAGTCATATTTACATACACTTTTATGCTTCCCCTTAGATGTTTTTGAGACGGTTTGTGATTTTATATGACATTTTATATGTCGTTTCAGTGAGATTGTCGATACTTCCGCCTTTTTATGTTTTAATGCAGGATGAGTGCATTTGCGGAACAAGTTGGTGTACTAAGGCATCGCGAGAGTCGACAAGGCGGAGTACAAGAGGATCCCAAGAGATTCTAGGAAGTTTGGAGAAAAATCGAGGAAGAAAAGAGCTGAATAAGGCCATTTGACGAAGACCCTCGATCGAGGGAGTGATGTCCTCGATCGAGGGGGGGTCCTCGATCGAGGGAGTGACGTCCTCGAGTGATGTCCTCGATCGAGGGGGGGGGGGGGTCCTCGATCGAGGGAGTGACGTCCTCGATCGAGGAACCCGTCGCAGGATTTTATTTCCGCTTTTTCCCTATTTCGACTTTCTTTATTTTTTATAAATAGGAGTTCGATAACCTAGTTTTATTTACCTATTAATTTTACACACTACTTTAGATCTAGCTTTTCTCATCATCATTTTCCGGATTAATTCATACTTCGTTCTTAATCTTTCCTTGCTAATTATTACGGTATTCATCTTTCTTGTTCAATTTAATTCATTCAAGTTTTTATGCTTTTTATTCCTTGTTGTTATTTATCATCTTCAATCATGTTTTCAATCCTCTTTATTGTTATTGTTATTAGATTCAATATGTGTAGCTAATTTCTTAATCTAGGATGAAGGGGATCCAAGTATATTAAGAAGGGAATGTTAATTGATTGTTAGTAAAATCACAAGGATTGTTGTTTGATTATTGTTCTTATTCTAATTAATTGATTTAGGCCTGAATTGATAATTAGTGTAGCAAATTAGTTCTTTCACCGATCGGGTTAGAATTGATATAGGCTGCGATAATCAAATAGGTTGATTCTAATAATAGCGATCGCATGTTAGTTTTTGACCTAAAGAACACAATAGTATTGACCAATCTTGTGACCTTGAATAATCCGATTGAACTAGTGATTAATTAAGAATCCCAATAAAATATACTTGGTGACCCGGAATTCCTAGACTTTTAATATCTCTGTTACACATCCTTTATTTCAATTGTTTTTAGTTTTTAGTCAAAACAAACAAACCAAAACCCCCATAAAACTGTTACTTTTAGACTTAATTACCATTAGCAAACCGTTTATTACCGCCTCCCTGTGGATTCGATACCTGTCTTACCACTAGCTATTCTGTTAGTATTGAGATAGTTTTACTTTGATTAAGGTGATACGACTTTAGCCTTATCAAGATTCTCGAGCACAGGTTTCTTAGTTATTAAATTAATTGGAAATTAAAATATAGGAAACCGGATTTTGAAGGACATGTTTCTTAAGTAACATTACAAACTAGTTATATTAAATAACCGGTGTCTTACATTAAGAAATCGGTCATAAAAAAACCAGGTGTCTTTTCTTTGATATCTTAGGCGTTTTTTTGTAGTAGTGCTTCAAATTAACTTCTAAAAACTGGCTTAAGTGTTGTCTTGTTTGGGTTGTGGCCCATGTACGTATATTAAATTGTAATTTGTTAACGGTTATGTTAGCTTAAAGTGTGATTTGATAACAGTTATGCTATCTTAAGTTGAGTCGGGTAACGGTTATGTTGCCTTGCTTGTGATTTGATAACGGTTATGTTATCTTGAGTTTAGTTGGGTAGCGGTTATGTTATCTTGCTTGTTTGGATGACGGTTATGTCATTCTAAATTGTGTCGGTAACGGTTATGTTGCCTTGTTTGTGAATAGATACCGGTGATACGATTTTTGTATCATTGTAATGAACTAATGTCACACAAATTATGGGAAATTTATCTATGTTCGGGATTGGTCGGTGTCCGTGGTTATGCGGTCCGGTTCCCGTGTGTCGTTCGGTGTAGGTTATTACATGAGAGGTCTGGACAGGTCTTAGGCATATAGTTTGCGGTTATGCTCTATACATAGAAATCGGATGTCGTGGTTATGCGCTCCGGTAGCCAGTGTCGTGGTTATGCGATCTAAGGGTCAGTGGTAACGGTTATGTTCCCTGGCGGCGTTCATTCTATTCTTGGTTGTTGTTTGTGTAATTGGACATGCCACCTAGTTGTTGGCCGCTGAGTCGATCACTTGGTTGTTTACCTGTTTTGATATTATTTTATATATTGGTTTCAATTATGTTTCACATGTGAAAACATGTTCATTCGTGCCGTTTTCACATGTTTTGACTTATCATTCATGCTTTGATCATGATAGTTATGTTTGGGAATGCATGTATGATTGCTTCTTAAAGTATATTCATGTTCATATGTATATGATGTGTTGTATTACCGTTTACATGTTTTCTGACAAAAAATGTCTGGGAGAACCTCGAGTTACTTTCCACTAACTGTGGCGTACATGTTTCATGTATGTAGGCTGGTGATGTTTGGGGAAGACATGTGGCTAGCGAACATTGTTGTTTATTCGACAGTTATCCCTTTACGGCTAGATTAGATTTAAATTATACTGCTATCGAGGGATACCTTATCCCTCGTTTATTTAAATTACCTTGTGTAAGTTTTACTTTCTTAACAGTTTTAGACTTCCGCATGTTGTTTTGATATTTCGCGATTAAGTTTTAATAGATATGTCGATTTTTTTTTAAAAGTATCGTATTTTTCGCTGCAAATTACTTGTTTATCCTTATGTTTTATCGCGGGGTGTCACATCACCGTTCTATTCGGTTACTTTGTTAGTCACGAAAATAACGCAAGTTTACATATATCTCACGACATTAATACAATCAGCATACATACCATACAATACAATCACAATCAAACAATACAACGTACAATCAGCCTACATACCATAAAAATAAAAATTGGGGTTATCTTATGGATACTCTTGTATTTTTTTCGATTTTTACGTGACACCCTCATCTTTTGAAAACATCGTTGGTGTTTTAAACTTAATGAAAACTTTTTAAATGGACAAAAAAGTTTCAATCCATCATTTTGAAATGTTTAGTTTGCATTTTTTATTTATTAATTTTTTGGGGAGCTGTTCATGGGCGTTACTGTCCGAAAACCTGGCCCATCCGGCCCAAATTCTTACAGGTTTGGACATCATTTTTTGGGAAAAATTGGCCAGGCGCTAACCCGGTCCAGCCCATTTTAGTAAATGGGTCGGGCACGGACAAGAGAAATGCAAAACGGCTGGCCCATCCGGCCCGCTAAAGTAATATGAGCAACTAGTTTTAATCCCGTGCAAATTGCACGGGATTGCATTTTCAAATATTATTATTTATGAATAATGTTTAAAATAATGATTAGCCGTATTTAAGATTTTCGATTTGTAATATAATTTCATATGACCGACATACTAAAAATATTGTAATATTATCAAAACTCAATGATCTATATAAATTTGTAATATCATAATGGAATTACAATATACAATCATTTAATATATTAAAGCAACAGCCGGTATACTACAAAAAAATACTGCCCTTGCGACGGAAAATTTGCGACGGACAGAAATTCCGTCGCAAAATTAGTTTTGTGACGGACTTTGCGACGGATTTGTTTTTTGCGACGGAATTTGCGACGGACCTGAATTTCCCAGACCCGCGAAGTGAAAGTCAAATGGCGGGAAAGTTTGCGACGGAATTTCCGTCGCAAATATTGACTTTTGCGACGGACTTTCCGTCGCAAACCTATTGACCAGACTTGACCAAAAGTGGGTCAAGGTCAAATCTTGACCAGATTTGCGACGGAAATTCCGTCGCAGGAGTCAATATTTGCGACGGAATTTCCGTCGCAAATCTGGTCAAGATTTGACCTTGACCAGATTTGCGACGGAAATTCCGTCGCAAAAGTCCGTCGCAATGCTTTTTTATACAGACCCCGCGGGTCTCCTTCTTTTCCTCAAATCGATTTCAAAATTAAAAAAAAAGAAAACCCTAAGGCGATCGGCGATTTGATTCACCACCACACCACCACCCTACCACCCTACCCTACCCCCTACCATCCCCCGCCGCCGGAGCCACGCACCACTCCTCCTTCCTCCTTCCTCCTTCTCCTTCCTTCTCCTTCCTCCTCCTTCTCCTTTCTTCTCCCTTCCACCTGCCACCTCACCGCCGTCAACACCTCACCGCCGCCACCTTCCCGCCGCCACTTCTTTCTTTCTTATGTATGTTTACTAACTTTATTAATATACCGTCTTAATTTTTTATGTTTAATCCGTCGCAAAATTCCGTCGCAAATTCCGTATTATTGTTTTTTTATTGTTATTAGGAATAGTTAGTTTAGTTTAATTGTTATTTGATTAGTTTAGTTAGTATTGTTAGGTGGTTAGTGATATTAGGTTAGTAGCTAATTCCGTCCCAAATCCGTCGCATATTGTTGTTAAGTTGTTTAGGACGATTGTTTTTAATATATTAGGTTTAGGACGATTGTTAGGTGGTTAGTGATATTAGGTTAGTAGCTAATTCCGTAACCGTTATTAGGTGACGTGTCGCGCTCATATCGATCGACCGTATAAAATACAGATTATGTACACAATCTCATCTATATAAATAGAGAAACATTTCATGCATCCTGGTTTATCCACATCATACATCCAATTTTATTATTTTATTATTTTTTTTTAAAATGGGTCCCACAACAAAGTTGAATGAATTAATTAATGAATAACCGCCTATGTTTATTTTCTAAACGTAAATAATTACGTTTTTAATTCGTTCATAAACGATAATTTCTAGGTAAACGATTACGTTTATAATTTCAATGTACATATTAAAATATAATGATGATATGTACGTTATTATCAATTAATCCTTTACGACTAATAATCTAAATTACAATCTTATCTTATATCTATATTAATACAGAAACATTTAATGAATTCTGGTGAAGCCACCTCATTAATCCATCATTTTATCTTTTTTTTTTTAAAATTCAATTATGGTGGGACCCGTATTGTTGTTTACTGAATTAATTATCGAACGAATAAATATTCGCATTTCATTAGTTGTGTTATTATTACGTAGTAATTCTGATTTATTTCGTAAACAGTAATTTAAATTTATACGTAAACGATTATACTTATTACGTCGAACTTATATATTATATATTAAAATATATTGATGACGTTGATTTATACATAATTATTAAATAATTAGTTATGACTAACAATCAATATTACAATAAATAATACATAATTATAATAAATACTAACCAAAATGACAGTAATTGATAGAAAAACGTAACAAAATACAGAAAATGATTAAAACACGATCGAAATTTCAAGTATGATTTTCATGACAGTACTAAATTAAAATAGCAATAAGAATAAATTAAAATAACAATAACGTAAAAAAAAAATACTTACAATATCAATGATATTACAAAAATCTTAATCAATTATAGCATATAGCCAAAAATTTCATCATAAAAACTATATTTGAATTATTAATAAAACTATTTAAAATAACAATCTCATCTATATAAATAGAGAAACATTTCATGCATCCTGGTTTATCCACATCATACATCCAATTTTATTATTTTATTATTATTTTTTTAAAATGGGTCCTACAACAAAGTTGAATGAATTAATTAACGAATAACCGCCTATGTTTAATTTCTAAACGTAAATAATTACGTTTTTAATTTGTTCCGATAATTTCTAGGTAAACGATTACGTTTATAATTTCAACGTACATATTAAAATATAATGATGATATGTACGTTATTATCAATTAATCCTTTACGACTAATAATCCAAATTACAATCTTATCTTATATCAATACAGAAACATTTAATGAATTCTGGTGAAACCACCTCATTAATCCATCATTTTATCTTTTTTTTTTTTTTAAATTCAATTATGGTGGGACCCGTATTGTTGTTTACTGAATTAATTATCGAACGAATAAATGTTCGCATTTCATTAGTTGTGTTATTATTACGTACTAATTCTGATTTAATTCGTAAACAGTAATTTAAATTTATACGTAAACGATTATACTTTTACGTCTAACTTATATATTATATATTAAAATATATTGATGACGTTGATTTATACATAATTATTAAATAATGAGTTATGACTAACAATCAATATTACAATAAATAATACATAATTATAATAAATACTAACCAAAATGACAGTAATTGATAGAAAAATGTAACAAAATACAGAAAATGATAAAAACACGATCGAAATTTCAAGTATGATTTTCATGACAGTACTAAATTAAAATAGCAATAAGAATAAATTAAAATAACAATAACGTAAAAAAAAATACTTACAATATCAATGATATTACAAAAATCTTAATCAATTATAGCATATAGCCAAAAATTTCATCATAAAAAATATATTCGGATTATTAATAAAACTATTTAAAATAACAATATTATTAAAACGACCCTGTGCATTTTTGCACGGGGCTAAAACTAGTAAATACGT
Organism: Silene conica; assembly: GCA_029255685.2. Lineage (NCBI taxonomy): Eukaryota > Viridiplantae > Streptophyta > Magnoliopsida > Caryophyllales > Caryophyllaceae > Silene > Silene conica. Next base: position 72,676,559 of record CM055318.2, on the reverse strand, counting down.
AAAACAAAAACTACCCACTCATCGGGGGATTCGATCCTGCGACCTATTGTTGACAAAAGTTATTCCGTCCACACTATTTGTAAAAGTTATTCCGTCCACACTATTTTCCATTTGTCTCGATCTTTTCGCCATCTTAATTTCTTGAATTTTTCCTAAACTGTAAAAATAGTACTCTATACTTTTTATCAACTTATACTTTTAATTTTCTCATAAATACCAGATTTTTGCAAAACATGTAATATCCAACCATATTTTTTAGTAATTATCATATAATAGTTTTTTTAACAATTATTAATCACGGCATGTTTTTAGACATAATCGATTTTATGAAACTATTTTTTGGGTCACGGGCACGAAGGGTTCGGAAATTTAAGGTGAAGAAATTAAAACAATTTGATGAATGTAATATAACTATTAATGTAGTGGAAGAAAATATTCAATATTTGTAATGTTTTTTAGCATATGTGAGATATTATAAATTGCTTCAACACTATAGTACACAAAACAAAGGTCAATATAATAGAAATGTCCGTCGAAAACGTCATTTGCTTTTGTTGCAAAAGTAACGTTGGCCTTAAACATCCGTCGCAAGAGGTAAATTGAGACGAAATATTTCCTCCCAGAACAAAGATGACTCTGTCCCAACTCTCAATTGTCATATAATTAAGAGTCAACATTATTAGGTGTTGTCGACTTTATGTTACTATTGAAACATGACCGACTTTATATTACTACTCCGTATTTTTTAGGTTACCCGTAATAAGGGTTTGAAAATTTTATATTGGAGAAATATAAACTAATAAATGTAATATATTAACAAATGTAGTTTCTAAAGACATTTTTCTATATTTGTAATGTTGTTGGCTATTGGCAAAACATTATAAATATTTTACACAAATTATATGTGGCCTGTCACAATTTTGTATTATTTACAAACAATTTAATTACTTTTGAACATCATTTATTAAAAGAGGATTTTTGAAAATAATTAATTTTTGTTATATTTAGCCATCTCTACGAAATATCGAATAATTTGTGATAATTTTCATATTATTTCTACTATAGTCTTTTAATTACCCGGTAATTCCTTTTTTTCTGTCATTTTTCTTCGTCGGAGTCGTTTTAGGTTATACGTTGTTTTTGTAGATGTCATCTAATTTGGGGGATTAACTTAACTTACTTAGTTTGACGATGGCAGATTCGATTAATGGTAAACGACTTAATTTGCGAAAATGATTTGGGTGTTTAGCGTGAAAAAAGGCTCAATTATTTTTTGTTGGCTCAACGAAGCACGCACTTGGTCGCATTACAATAGAGGGGAGGGGGAATCGAACCTCGAACCTATTGTCCAGGATAGCTCCGTCTTCACCACGGAACAAAGACATCAAAAAGACTCAATCAATTATTAGACTATGTAATTCTCCAAATTAACGAATTAAGAAATAAACTTGATTAATGGTGACAGGTCTATCTCCAAAAAAATCAAGATGACAGCATTATTTGGTATTATTTCTTATTTCGGTTGTGTTTGCTTATGATTTAAGGTGAAATCTAAGATGTTTAACTTAGTTGATTATGAAATGACTGAATATCGAAAATTAGGGGTCGTTGTTTGATTTTCAATCCAAAAATTATAGTCGGAGTGATTCGAGATTAATGGTTGCAGAGGAGTTAAAAGATTCTATTCACAAGTTCGATTAGTGCAATACCATCTCTTTTTGATGTCTTAACATTTTTTTTATCTTCTTTGACATTTAGTTTTTTAGTTGTTGAATTTGTAGTGTTCAATTGTTCATATTCAGTTATACCAACATTTGACCCTCTTATAAGGTCATTATTACAGTTAGTTTCACCTTGCATAAATAACTCATCTAATAGACCCTACAACTCTACCAACATCTTCTAATAAGTTATCTCCAAACTACTAAGCTTTAGAGGAGAGAGTTGAGAGTTTTCACAATTTTTAGTTTGCTTAGTAGTAGCCGCTAACAGCTTTAACAGAATAAAGCCTTAACAGAATAAATAAAGTTGGCTATTGAAGTCTTGAAGAGGACGATAATGAAAATTTTAGGTAGGTAACTAGGGTTAGACCGTTCTTATAGATGAATACGAAGTAAGTGATTTGTGTATCCTACACGAATACGTGTCTGGGTGTCAGATTTGACTATTATATGAAAAAATATCATGTTTTTGGTATAAAATTCAGTATCCAAGTGTCATACCTATGTCCGAGTGTCCAGTGTGCGATTGTCTGCCCAATATAGCTATAAGTATTGGTTGTAAAATTATGGTTATGTTACTATCAATTATACGACTACCAAATTAGGAAATGATCATTTTTAATTTGATTTAATCATTGTGAGACTACTATTTTAAGGCATACACCCTCCGACTCTAAATCATTCCATTTTTCAAAATTCCTGATGTGGATTTTGAACAAATAGGTCAATTCAAAGAAATTAGACGGAATAATATGTACTAAATTTTATGACTCCGTATATTTTAATTTGTTTCACCTTACCAAATTAGCTAATACATATTGGAGGGCTCGAATTTTGTATACTCCGTCTTAGTTTGTAAAGGCGCGCCTCGAGTGCGCCTAAGATGCTCCATGGATGAGACACTAACCAAATCTCGCCTTGGTGCAACTTAGATTTCCTAGGACACATTAAATGAGACTTAACAGATTATTTGAAATCTAATAAACCCTAGAACTTTCCAGAATATGTTACTGCATAAGCACTGCTGAAAATGCAAATTATCTCACAATTAGAAAGTATGAGTGTTACACTATATTAACATTTGGTGTTTGCATTCCAGGGAAAAAACGAAGGGTGTCAAATTTCAATTTCAATTTGAAGGCACAAATGCAAGGAGATTGGATATGGCGTGATTAAAATGAGCTCTTTAATTCTTTGATTTTAGTACTCGGTGTGAGCCTGTATCATACAACCTTTACAACATTCCGTTGGTATTTATATTTCGAATTGCACTAATATGTTTGATATTGTTGTACTTGATGGAGTCAGTCTCATTAATTCTTTGATTTTGTACGGAATATAGAAAAATGACTATTTTAAACGAGATTTTTCTTACGATGAAGGAATAATGATTTGAATCATCTCTATTTTTATTTCCGGATTATCATTCGGAAACAATCTTTATTTTTGTTAATGCAACTGTAAAATTGAGTATCTCCGACCTCTTACATCATGGTTTATGGGAGTTATTCAGGTATAACGTAATATTGTACTTTTTCACATTAACGATGAGATTACCCGTGTCGTCTTCCTCCTTTGATTTCCCTAAGGACTTTTATTATCTTTATGTTTGTTTTGTCTTCAATCAATATTTAAGGTGTAAGAATGGATATCTATTTTTAAACTATTTATTGATTTTATACATATATATTCACTTATTTAAACATTTCCATATTTATACAAAATATTTATATTTTTGAGTTAAAACTGTCACCAACATAATTTTTTTTACTTAGATTCATATTATATACCCGTGCATTTATGCACGGGTTACACACTAGTGATAAGTAAATGTTAATACAAAAATCTCAATTTTTTTCATTATATATGCATTTTTCATCGTCACAACTCACTCATAAATCATAGTTGTCAACATGTCTAATTCTTTGGAAATGGTTTGAAAGCCGGTGGTTTCAACTTACCTCATTCAAAATAATGAAATAGGTTGGTCCTACTCTAGAGAATCAATATAGTTTTTTACCTTAATTATCAGAAAAAAAAGATATGATTAAGCACAAAACCTGTCACTACTCGTATTTTTGTGAATGTTAAGTATATGTATTATGGTACTTTCCGTTTGCAATTTCAACATCCCATTTTTTATCGTGTCATTATTATTCAATTTTTTTTCGATTGCAAAACTCCACGGGTCTTAATTATTATATTGTTTATTGTAATTATTTATTGAGTATAAATTGTTATGTAATAGTTTTAGAAGGACGTTATTCGAAATTATTTTATTTTATTTTTTGAGTATATAATATTAAAGTTAATGTAATACAAATGACCTAAAGTTGTATTATTTTATACATTATTATAAAATATTTAATTTCATATTATATAATCTGTATTTGTGTCTCCATTATTTAATGTTTACGAAAGTATATCACAATTGTTACGTAATATTTCTAAAGCTATGGTCAGACATGCAATATCGAATATCAGACAGTTATCGCGTATGAAATTCATCCAAGAAATTGTGGGTCCCACTTGATAGATTAAAAAAAATTGTGTTGATGACGTGGCTTAACCAGAGTTTCCTAAATGTTTCTGTAATTATATAGATAAGATTAATATATAATTAATTTTTGTTTAGTTTTTACTCTTATTTGGATGTTGGAACTTAATATTTGGACTGAAACTTTTCGAAAATGACACAGGTTTGGAAGCTTTTAAACAACTTGCTATGACTGTTTATGACACGATTTTTTGCTATTTGGGACTCGAAATATAACACTTAAACAGGCTGTTTGGTTTGTGAAAACAAAATAAAACTCAAGGATATGACTTGAACCAAAGGCTCAAGACTAGAATATGACTTAAACCAGATCACGAAGCAAGTTTAAGCCTTAGAGATCATCCAAGATCACGAAGCAAAGACTCACTCCTCTTCATGTACTCGTCCAGATCACGAAGCGAGACGGGAACATGGCTCCAAACACGAAGTAATGAAGTTGTTCAAGCACAAAGCAATGAACTAAAAAGGGTTTTCAAAACCTTATGATTTTTCTTTTACTCAATTCTCAAAATCTGATTTGTACATGAGGTTAGCTTGCTTTATATAGGCCAAACCATTACATCCTAACCATACATCTATTGTTTAATCTAATGGCTTACAAGAGTTCACAAAAGCCTTACATAGAGCAAAAGTAACGGTTGAAAAGTACACAAAAAATAAGCAAAAACAGGCTTCCCCTTACACATTATGTTTTGAAAGCGACTTGTCCTTTGCTTTTTGGGAGACCAAAACAGAAAATGACAGAAATTGCAGCCCTTTTTCTGATTCCATGCTTTAGCAAATGATTCCTTGTGCTTTTGGGGATGCTTGAACAAAAGAGGAATTAAGATAAGGACTATAGACAACCAGGCCCTTACCCTAATCCCAAGGACACCTTGGCACAATGCAGCCCCTTTACTTCTGAAATTTGCAGCCACCTTTAGGGTTTATGAGTGTAGGACCAAAAGATAGCAAAAGATAGCTTGGTATTACTTGACTTGGACGAAGCAACATCATATGGTACACGGGTCACCTTGACTTGTTTGAAGATACCAATTTGGAGTAAAAGATATAGTTTAGACACTTGTGTAATTTTACTCGAAAGCAGGCTGTTTGTAATGACCGAAACACTTGTGTATGTTTTGGGACGAGAAAACAAGGGGATATGACCGTAGCTAAGCACACAACCACTAACTAAGGACTAAGGACCTTCTCAAGCACTAAGCAAAGAGAAAATCAGACCAAAAGCACAAAGCAAAAGGGTTTTGCTACAAGCACAAAGCAAAGCAGAAAGTTAATCAAACTTGAACAATTTTGTATTGAATCAATCTTAAAATCTGATTTGTACATGAGGTTAGCTTGTTTTATATAGGCCAAGCAATTACATCCTAACCATACATCTATTGTTTAATCTAATGGCTTACAAGAGTTCACAAAAGCCTTACATAAAGCAAAAGTAACGGTTGAAAAGTACACAAAAAACAAGCAAAAACAGGCTGCCCCTTACACATTCTGTTTTGAAAGCGACTTGTCTTTTGCTTTTGGGGGAGACCAAAACAGAAAATGACAGAAATTGTAGCCCCCTTTTCTTATCCCATGCTTTGGCAAATGATTCCTTGTGCTTTTGAGGATGCTTGAACAAAAGAGGAATTAAGATAAGGACTATAGACAACCAGCCCCTTACCCTAATCCCAAGGACACCTCGGCACAATGCATCCCCTTTACTTCTGAAATTTGCAGCCACCTTTAGGGTTTATGAGTGTAGGACCAAAAGATAGCAAAAGATAGCTTGATATTACTTGACTTGGACGAAGTAACATCATATGGTAGACGAGTCACCTTGACTTATTTCAATATTCATATGACCGAGTTCGTCGGTTTTCTATTTTGTGTATTGATGTTAAGAACTAGTAACTTAATTCAATATCGGATTTGCAAGTTTATCGCATTATTAATTACTTAATTAATTATTTCTTAGAAGTTAACAAAAAAATATAAGCCCAACAGCCCATGAGTTCACCGAATTTAGCAGTTGGGCGGGTAATGGCAAGGAGAAGTGACCCTCTATTTTGGCCCAACCCGTCCGCTGTAGTCTTATAGGGCATATTTTTCCCTTTCAGCCCAGGCCATGCCCGGCCCGAACCCGCATTTGGACAACTCTAAATTTTTTCGGAATTACTTTTTTACATACGATATTTACTTTTTCACATACATTTTTTTTTCATTAGTTTTCCATAACATATCGTTTTTGTTAAACCTAAAGAGTACAAATCAACTTTCACACCTACCTTTTCCCCTAGCACAAAAATCGATCTAATTGCTCTAAAAACTTGAACAATCAATCATAATTCTTCAATTAGTGAAATAATTTAATTGTTTATCATTAATATATTTTTTTAAAATTATCAAGGTTTAGCAATTAGTAAGATTGATATATCTATTTTTCTTATCAATTAATCCGAAAAGGTGTGTAAAGAACAACACAAATATTGAAAAAAATCAGAATTGCAAATATGTCAATTACTCCTGGATTGGGTGTGGGTGGAAGAAAATCAAATTGTAGATTTGTAGTGCTTGCATCAACGAATCAACTGATATTCATGTACACAAGAATGACAAAAATAAGTAGTAACTCACATGAAGATAAATGCACTGTATAATTCGCATAATTAGTTAATCAGTCAAAATTTCTTTCGCAGTTCTTTGTTCCCTCCCTCATATTTAATACTCCGATGGACAAAATGGAAGATTAATGTACTCTATTGATTTATTTTCGGACTCCTTAATTGAAATTTGGTACTCCTGAAAGCAATAGGAGATGAAAGAGAGTCAATTGGTTGTAGGAGGCGGAAAAAATACCGGAGAAAAATAGTACGGAGTAGATGTCATATGTGAAAGACTAAAAGTAAAATACACAACCCAATTTTTTTGGCAATAATTTGTCAAACTTCTATCACAAAATCCGTTTTCTCAATCTTAAATATATTTTCTTTAATTTAAATATTACAATTCTCAAATTTTATTAAATTTTATTAATTTGAATATTTTATAGACAATTCATATAATTTATAGATATCTATAATATTTTTAGGGTGTTGATTTTCGTTATACGTTTTTACTCATTCCGGTACATATTTGGCAATTTTGCACCTTTCATTTCTCAAACATGAACAAAAAATAACCCCCACCCAACCCACCCCTAACTCTAACCACCCACTATCGACTGCTAGCTTATCAATATGCGTGTCCCGTACGACAACCGTCGAAAAAACTTACAACCTACGCACAATGTCCCCCTCGAGCGCACACGTACCCCACCACATGCGCACACCACTGAACTTTGCCACCTTCATATAGACGACGAACACCCACTCTCTCCACCCCCTCTGTCTAAGGCCGTGTATGTTATCGGTTGTGACGCCGGACATTTGCAACTTAACCACCCAAACCAATTGCAAAATTAAAATCCCTAAATAAGTACACAAATTTACTAATGGTGATTATTAAATACATACTCCCTCTTATTCATAATAACCTTGCCTATTTCCTTTTTTGTCCCATCACAATACCTTTCATATTTTCTTTTCAAAATTGCTATATCACGCCCCCGTATTACTTGTTACGCCCCCTACTTTTTAGAAATTTCCCGTTTTGCCCTTTAACTATTTTTGAAATCTTTTTTTTTTTTTTTCGTTTTTTATTTATGGCATTGTTTTTTGAAATTGTATTTTTGTTGTGACGGTTTTTGAGACGGTTTTTGAGATTGTTTTTGTAACAGTATTTGAAACGGTTTTTGAAACGGTTATTGAGGTTTTATTTGGCGAATGTTTTCGAGTAGAATTTTTTGTTTATATGTTACACTTTTTTTTGTTGTTGATAATTTTGACTTTTTTTTAGATTGTTTAGAGACGGTTATGTGACACGTTTTTTTAGACGGTTTGTAAGACGGGTTCGTTGACGGATAATATGGTTTTTTTTTACATAAATTTTTTTTGACGGTTTTTGTAATAATAAATTGACATCGATTTTTATTAATAATTAAAACTTTTTAAGACGGATTTTAAGACGGTTTTTGAGACGGTTTTTGAGTCGGTTTATAAAGTTTTGTAAGATTCCTTTACTTGTGAGTACTACCTACTACCTCTTCCTATTAATTCTACTGCCTAACCACTCTTCCTATTTACTCTTTCAAATTTAAAAACAAAAAAAAAGCTCTTCAAATTACACAAACAAAGTACTATCCATCACTCCTCCTCCAATTTCAATCATTCCTCTTCCATTTAAGGTATGTAATTTAATTAGTTTTGTTATTTTATTAGATTAGATTTATGTTAATTTATTTTTAATTAGTAATTTTAGGTGGAAATTATTTATGTTTGAAGCCAAATTAGGTGTGATAGTAATGCTTTGTTGTTGGATTAGGTAGTTGTGACGGTTTTAATTGTGTTTTCGTATGAAATTATCGGAACGATTTTGCGTATATGTTGTAGAAAACAAGACACGACCTAGGCCATGTCGTGTAGAAAACACGACACGACCAAGGCCATGTCGTGTGGACTACACAACACAGCCAAGGCCATGTCGTGTGGTCTACACGACACAGCCTAGGCCATGTCGTGTAGACTACACGACATGGCCTAGGCTGTGTCGTGTAGACCACACGACATGGCCTTGGCTGTGTCGTGTAGTCCACACGACATGGCCTTGGTCCTGTCGTGTTTTCTACACGACAATCCCTTTTTTTTTTTTTTTAAATTGTTTTCCTTACGTATCCCTAAACAAACCCTAATTACTAAACCCTAAACCGTAACCCGAAACCCTAAACACGAGCCCGGAAACTCTAAACCCTAAACCCTATACCCTAAACGGAAACCGAAACCGAAACCCTAAACCCTAAACCATAAACCCGAAAGCCTAAACCGTAAACCGTAAACCCTAAACCTTAAAACCTAAACCTTAAAACCTAAACCCTAAACCGTAAAATACTGTTTATATGACAACCCATCTCCAGTTATTGTGTGTCTTATTTTTTGTAAGTCATTTTTAATTTTATTTAGAGAACAATGTATTTGTTTATTTTCGTTGTATAGTCAATTAAGACAATTGTTTTCAATTTTTGTAGATGTCTAGCAATGACAACTCTCGTCGAACGAAACTTCATGCTTCCTATCGGCGTCAGAAGGTGAATATCAAAGTTGGAACTAGTAGTGTTGGTACTGTGGAGGTGTCTGTGCCTATTCAGGGGGACTTTTTTGCAGATGAGTTTGCTGAGTACGAGAGGCAGGTACTTGAACATGAGGATTTGCAATCGGAGAAGGAGCCGGGTGAGGAGGATGAGCCGGAAGAGGAGGCAGTTAGGGAGGAGGAGGCTACTTCTGTTTTAAGAGTTACGAGGGGGAAGGGTAGCAGATTTGAGAGGTATAGCGAGGGTTCAAGCAATTCTGGAGTTGACCCTAGGAAAAAGATTAGAGCCAGAGGGAACTAGGGCGGTGATTTGGATGATGTCGAACTTTTGTTAGTTGCGTTTGTGTTTGCTTTATGTTTGTTGGATTTCTGTTTTATTTCTAGGATGTTGAACTTGTACTAAGACTTTGGTTTCTGTTTGTTGAACTTCTGTTTCACTTGTAGGATTATGAACTTCTTTTAATTTGATATGACATGGTGTGTTTTATTTAGGCATAGAGTAACTTTGGTTATACGTTGCACAATTGCAGGAAGAGTTAGTAAATAGTATAAAGCCGAGTTCAATACTTGAGATTACGTTCTACAATGTACAAGGTTTATCCAAATGCGTAAACATTAAATAAACTATAACATATACAAATGCAGAAGATTAAATAACCAATGGGTCATCCTGGGAGTTGTTATTTCCCCAGTTAAATGTTTGTGGGGTGAAATTGGCATTCACGTAATGCAACCAAAGCATCAACCGTTCAGTGTATATTTCCTCATAGTGTCCTACATTGGAATGACGGTGCCTTTCCCACATGCGGTGTACTGGAGGCATAGGACAATCATGTTGCATACGTAGCCGAAACCAGTGATTACCTGTAAAACCGATCCATAGAATACCGGAAGGCTCCCTAACACCGGGTCCGACATCTAAAGGAAGATAAGTGCAACTATTCTCCCATGTAGCTGATCCTGGTGTCTCGAATTGGTCGTACGTTGTACACACTAAACATATTGTCCAGTTAAAAATAGTGGCGAAATTAAACAAATCCCAGTTTTCCATCCAGTATTCCTTCGGACAACTTGTATGTTGCGTCCACTTCAACCGTTTGCAAGTTTTGTTGACGTCACCAAAACAGAAAGGCTGAAATGACGGGTTCCGTACCCCGACAACGGCTTGATATCTCATTTTTACCCAATGTTTTTGTGTACCTGTTTTTGCATGCGACATCACCCGAAATCCGCAATGGCCATCTCCCTCCGGGTCGAAAACACCAATCAGAAAATCAAGGCTCACTAATGGTATGTACTTACCTAAATACGAATCCTGTATATCGGTAATATCGTCCCAGTTAACGTCAAGCGGTGCTCAATAACCTACATAGGAAACAAGGAACAAAATTATTAATTCATTGTTACAAATCTAGTCATGCATAATTTACTGTTCAATTACTGAAATTGTTACTGTTTACCTGAACCATCGCTACTCGTTGTGTTACTTGAAGTCGGGTTCCTTCGCTGTGCATGTTCGACCCCTGATTTATTACGGGTATTAGACTTCTTAGGTCGACCACGTCGTGTGGCTGCAACTTCAGGTTCCTCAACAACTTCATCCTCGGGATGTAATTTACTGTACAAAGCCTCGATTATATTCCTCTGCACTTCATCCTCGGGATGTAAACCACACGACATGGCCTTGGCTATGTTGTGTGATCCACATGACAACGTGTTCGTACGTGAAATTGCATGGCAAAGTTTACGGATTAAAAACAACTAGTACACAAATTATAAGAAATTAAAGTACGTAAGACACACTTACTTCATCCGTTTCATTAGCTTCCGATTCTTCATACCCGTAATCACCCTCTCCGCGATTAACAAAATCACTATCGTGGTTAGTATTTTCGAAAAAACCGCTTTCGGTAGAACCGTAACAACGTTCTTCGTAATAACGATAATGTTGATTTGCATAGAAATCGTTGTTGAATTGAGGTCCTTGGCTGGAGTATTGCTCGTAAAATTGCGATCCTTGACCGTTATCGGAAGCAAAAAATTCATTAAAGAAATCGCTACCGTTGTCGTTACCGGAATTCATAGTTTTAGGTTGTATATACGTATGTTTTTGTATTAGTAAACTGCAATATCTACTCAATAAAATGAAAGAATATATGTAATAGATAGGATGTCATAGTAATGTCATAGTAATGTTTTAGGTTGTATAGGTTGCAGTAGATAAGGGGTAGAAGCATAGTAATGTCAGAAGATAACTTGACATTACACATTTCAAAGCTTGCAGAAGATATGATATGAGTAGTCATATCAACATAGCCGTCTAAGAAACCGGGTCGTAAACCGTCTCAAATTTTTTTTTAACAAACCGTCTACAAAACAAGTTTCACAAAACCGTCTCAAAAACCGCACCCAAAACCGTCTCAAAAACCGTCTCAAAAAACGTCTCAAATTTACAAAAAAAAAATCATCAACGAACAAAAAAGCGAACAACGAACGAAAAAACTAAACGCAAGACGCAAGGGCAAAACGGGAATAAATTAAAAAATAGGGGGCGTAACAAGTAAAACAGGGGGCGTGATATAGCAAATCCCTTCTTTTTTGGTAAAGTACTTATTTTAATCACCTTACTCAGGACAATACCCCAACATACTCATCATCTTTCCAATCATCTCACCCCACACCGATACTTTATGCTTATTTTAATCAAACCCTTAAATTTTTTGACAATATTGAATATGGAAGGTTATCCCGAATAGAAGGTAGTATTAAATTACCTCACTTGTCACCTAGAAAATGACAATTTTTTTGGCTTTATTACCTACACTTGGTGGTATTTGACCTGTTTTAAACTTAAGACGAATAATACCCGTCTTATACTGAAATAGTATCATCCAATTTGAGTTGTTTGTTGATACTGCCGATTATACAACATAGGATATAGATTTGGAATTGAAATATGAACAAATATGGTCAATTTCAAGGAGGGTATCAAATGAAAATTGTTGAGGAAAAAATACTACTATGAAAAATTTGTACTACGACGATAAATTTTATATTTTTAAAATATGATGAGAAATAACACAAAAATTGAGAAAACAATTCTCTCAAATCTTGACCCTAGACCACTGAAAAAAAAGGTTCCAACGTGAGAGCTAAGAAGCTAGGTAGTACGAACATTTCTCCTAATTAGCCGTCCTGTGTCCGACACCGTGTTTGACACTTGGACACCCGACACTTGATGGACACATGGCTAAACATATTATAGTTTAGACGAACAATAAAATATTAAAAAAGATCGATTAGAAGATGAGTTTGAGTAGAAAAATGAGAATTAGTTAGGTAAGGGTCAAATTGTACCTTTACTTATTTAGATTTAATTTTAAATACATGATAAAAAATAAAATTATGCGTTATTTATAACCATAAAATATATATTTTATTATATTTAAATGCATGTCTCGTATCCTATATTTTATGGGATGCCATGTACATATCCTTGTTATGTTTATATCCGTGTTTGTATCCGTTTTGGTGCTAGCTAACCGAGGAGGAGAGTTGGAGATAATTTTAGTCTCGTGTATTGTAATCTAATCCGTCACTTAAAAAGTCTCATTTATCTACAACGCCGCTGTCGTCCTCCTAAATCACGCACTCTCCCTTCACTCTGTAATTTCTCTCTCTTTCCCCTTTTCTCATTTATTTATTATTTATTATTTATTATTTATTATTTATTTATGCATTTTCTTCAATTTAGGGTTCCTCACCTTTTTCTTCAATTCAGATTGATTATCGAGTTTCTTTTCCCCGTCATATCTATCTCTTCACCGAAACCCTAAAAATTCAATTCACCCTCTTTTATATCCGTTTCCGACGATCGCGATTGTAATTCTTTCGATTTTTTGTGTTAAAGTTTACATCTTTTTGTTCTTTTACGTTGATTTGAATTGCTATTAAAATTGTAGATTTTGAATGTTGCATGTTGTTCTTCAGGAAAAAAAATGAGCAGCAGATCTAAGCGAACGCTTTATGTTGGCAATCTTCCTGGTGATATTAGGGAGAGAGAAGTCGAAGATCTATTCTACAAGGTTGGTTTTTGTTGGTTTATCATTTTTAATTCGGTACTCCATATGTTTACCTTTGATTTGATGAACATACCTCTCACGAAGAATCGAAAAGGTAAACTAATGATCGGGACAGAGGGATTATGCGATATTGTTTTGGTTTTTATTTATGATATTTACTTAGTACGTAGTTTGAAGTGTTAATGAATGTGTTGTTTTTTGGGGAATAGAATGTCATTTGTTGGGATTAGAATCATCTTGTCTACTGGAAATGCAGCATTGGGATTCGTAGTGTTTGAATACTTGAATTGTAGGTTTTTCGAGCTGGTTCATCATTTTATAGGGTTGATTACTAAATAGGATGACGTTGCACAACTAGGCTATGTTGCCCGGACTCTTCAATATGACCTCTCGTACCCGTGTCGGACACTGGACACTCGGACATGGGTAGGACACTCGGACACTTCATTTTAGACAAAAAACATGATTTTTTCACAAAAATAGAAGAATCCGACACCTGGACACGTACTGGTCCAGTACGGATACTTCTAACCGTATCCGAGCAACATAGCAACTAGGATGTTTCAAAAAAACACTCATCATTGGTAGGTTTTATGATGTGATTCAATAACATCGTCGTTCTTGGTGTAGATAGTGAACATGTCATTAAGATTGCCGTGCTCAGTGATGATCAACTAGTATAGTCTTATTTTGTTTTTCTTGTTTTTTCTAATCAAATTGGTCTTATATTTTTCTTTTTAATCTGTTTTGTAGTATGGACCAATTGCTCACATTGAGTTGAAGATTCCACCAAGGCCTCCGGGTTATGCATTTGTTGAGGTAGGTTTTATTGTGTAGTTAAAATGTCTAAAATTTTCTGTTGTAAATGTTTATTAAATGAACATTTGCATTGTGCTTTACGGCAGTGTTTTGAACTTCTGATGTCCTCAAGGTGGGCTGAGGTTTTGAGATGATAACGAGTATTGGGTTAGAAGAACAAAGAGGATAGGCTGAATGAAAGGATAAAGTATTACCAATTTCAGTTTTGAAAAACAGTTCATTTGATTCGTTTATTGAAAGTTGAAACATCTGGCCAGGCCGTTCAGCGTTGATACAAATGGATTATCAGTGTTATTGTGGGAAATATTTGTGTCAGAAGCAGAAGCCTTTTTTATAAATAATAATGTTTGAAAAATAAATAGTTAGTAAGTGTATTCCAAAAATATTTATTAAAATAGGGTCCATGTTGATCGGAAAATCAAGAAGTTGGATAACAGAAAAAACATCTTGTATGGTGTTTTCACTCTAGGCACGCCATGGTGGGTTGCGTGGTTGATTTTACTAATTTTAGTTCTTATATTTAATTGAAATTATTGAACTCTTTAGAGACACAAGTTGCTTATTTATTTTTTGGTGAAAAGACACAAGTTACTTTTTTGGTGAAAAGACACAAGTTGCTTTGTGTTACAGTGGTTACTGGGATGATATACTAGTCTGGAGACGTAGGTTTGAATCTTTGGCCAACCATTTGTTAATGTTTTACGTAGCATAAATATGCTGTATTTGGAATAAAGTTAGAAAAACAATTTGCTTCCTGTAGGGTTTGAACACTTGACCTGTAGGCTCATAAGAAACTTAACACCAATCAAATGAGCAATTGAGTTCTTTACCCTTGCTTCATAAACTATTTTAATTTTTTAGCACACGCATTATGGCATATGCCATGTTCTCGATGGGCACGTCACCTGACTTGTCGTGTTTGTTGCGGACCAAAATTTTGAAAACCCAAGCCTACATGAACCCTATTTTGCTACTTGTTAAAAAAAGTCGGAACATTGTTTTAAATAAAGATTCCCAAAAGCATGCCTCATGAAGCTTTCACTGATACACATTTTGTCCCTTTGCCATACTCAGTTTGCTCTAGGCAATACAAAATACGTATTATGCTAACTTGTAATAATACTATAATATGCTAACTTTTATGTGCCACTACACTTGATTTTTTTAATATTAAAAATTAAAATACTCCGTAAGAGTTATTATTTGGAAAAATAGTTTGGTGTTATAATAATATTTTATAATTCCTTCCCCTTATTCTTGGAACCAAGACACATCAAAATTTGCTAGTTTCTTATCTAAAACAAGTATTTTGTGAACTGAAGACTCTTAAGCATAGCATTTGCTGTTGGCTCCAGTTAAATTTGCAAGTTTCATGATTTCTCATTATGAGCAATGTGCACAAATCATTTCGCGTTTCATAAGCTACTTGAGCGAATCTGTTAAGTGTTAACCATGTTTTGTGTGTCGGCCGATACATTTATATTAAGGCACGTTCTTGAAGCATGTTTGGATGAAAATAGATAAATTCCTGAATCACCTCGTTCATTGTTTGACAATTGTATCTTGCAGTTTGAGGAGGCTCGTGATGCCCTAGATGCTATTGATGGTCGTGATGGCTATGACTTTGATGGGCACCGTCTTCGGGTATGTCAAATGTCAATTACACATATGTGTTGATGGTTACAGTGGAGACTGCACAATTTGTGTCATTGAAGTGTGAAATTCATATTTGGCTCATCATTTCACAGGTTGAGTTGGCTCATGGTGGACGTGGTCACTCAGCATCAACCGACCGCCATAGCAGTTTCAGTGGCGGGCGCCGTGGTGTCTCAAAACACACTGAATATCGAGGTATTCTTGCTGTTTAAGTATAGTTGTCCTTTTAACTTAAATCCTGATAGAGTAATAGGAGTGGATCTTTGGTCTAACTCTGATTTGTGCAGTGCTGATTACGGGGCTGCCAAACTCTGCTTCTTGGCAAGATTTGAAGGTATTGATGCTGTTTAACATTTTGAAGTTGGTTTGGTTCATTCATTCTTCTCATCCTCGTGATTTCATAAATGTTTTGTATTTTTGCTTTAATGCTACAACTTGTGATGGTTTTTTTTATACTTTTCTTCTTAGGATCACATGCGTAAAGCTGGAGATGTTTGCTTCTCTCAAGTTTTCCGCGAGGGTGGCGGTAATATACTGTTTAATACTCCAATCTTCAGGAATATTAGAATGGGCACAAGTCATGAGCAACAATTACAATTTTGTGACTTGAGTTACATTTTGTTTTGTTAATGACGTTTGATTTCAATTTTTTGAAGGAACAACTGGAATTGTGGATTATACAAATTATGAAGACATGAAAAATGCTGTATACTACCTGCCTTTCTTCTCCCCTTTCCCTCTTTCTTTTATTTTTACTCCTATTGTAGTGGATGACACAATCATCGGAATGATGAATTTGGTGCTGCAGATTAGAAAGCTTGATGACACAGAGTTCCGCAATGCATTCTCTCGAGCATATGTCAGGGTATGGTGTCAAGTCATCCTCTTTATATCTATTTTGAAAAGTTTTTCAGTGGATATAACCTCATCCCTGACTCCTTTCAGTAGCTATTCATCTGCAAGGCGTCAAGGCATAATATTTTAATTTTTAATGCCTGGAACTGAGTTGGACCTTTTCTCACATTCATTGTCATCTATTTTCAGGTGAAGGAATATAAAGGTAGCCCTAGTCCCTCAAGAGGAAGGAGCAGAAGCCGCAGCCGTAGCCGCAGCCGTGGCCGTGGTCGTAGTTATAGCAGGAGCAGAAGTCCAAGGTTTGTTTCTTTAATATTTTTCTGGAGTGCAGATTTGATTTTTTTTTTGTTTCTTATTTGATGTACCTGTATATTGTGCAGCAAATCACCAAAGAAAACTTCTCGCAGGTTGCCTGCTAGGTCTCGATCTCGTTCAGCCTCTTCCCGCTCTCGCTCGAGGTCTCCAGTTTCAAGGTATGAATTATCTTTTTTGATTGATGTTCTATAGGAAAGTGCTTCCTATGACTTCTTGAACATGCACAGAGACGCAGAGTTACTGTTTGTGTCAACAGTTATTAATGGTTTATGTTCATAAGTTTAATCATGCATGTTACTACATATATATTGATTTGATTCCTCCCTTTATATAATATTTTTTGACGAATTGCTTTTACATTTCTCTCTTCGTATACTGTATTTATTTTCCGAGAATTTTGGAGGTGGAGGTGGAGGTTGAGCTGAGTATGTTTTGTCGTCTAAGTGTCTGGGGGCAGGGAACCACTCCACTAGCTGATTCTCTGATAGTCCCTTCAAACTTCACAACAATCTTACCTAATGACATGAGGGAAAGAAGGACGTTTCTGTAAATTTGTCTGTTGGGTTGTTTATTTGCTTGGAAACTGTCCTCATCCTTGTTTCACACATCTTATTTCTTTGTGTGATTTATGCATGTATGGTTGCATAGATATGTGCGGCAATATGGGGATGACAGTTTAGGATCTGGATTGGATATGCTTCAAATGTCTCAACTCATAGTCTATTGAGTCGCAGCGTTGGGTACCTTCATGGTCTATTTGTTCTAATGCATTTAGCATCACATATCCATGGGTGCTAGATTGGACACAGAAGATCATGGACTGGCATTTTAAAGCTGGAATACTGGGAAGTGGGAACTAATTGCTAGTGGAATTTTGGAGCTTACTGGATTCTATGGATTTGGTCATACAATCTGGAAAAGGATGCTGTATGCATTAAATTATAGTATGGCGCTGTTCTAAAAGGTTCACATCTAGTTTGTTGGGTTTCAAATGCAGTAGAGTATATACTATTTTGTTTCCGGTCTTGCTAAAGATACTTGTTTTCTGTTGTTTGTCCCAATTGATGTTTATTCTTGAGTATGAAATTGGTAACACTGACGTGCACGAGGCATCAAGGCTTTTGGGTCAGGGTCTGAAAGGTTGTTGGGCAGGACAAGTTGATATTAAATTGCATTGTTTCTGGAACTTTTGCAGATCTCCTTCCAAATCCAGATCACCGGTGCCATCTGTAAGTGTGCTTTGACATATTCTAGTACTAACATAATGTCTTCAAGTTCGTAATGGTTGACTGCTGATGTTTAAAGGTGACCATAAATGTGAAATGAGTACTACCATCTCAAAACCATAGCGGAACTTAAGCTGATCTTTTGCTATTTTCTTTTGGTAACCAAGTTGGGTCTGGCTAGTCAGCTAAAAATATGGTTCCTTATGGGGATAGAACTCGGAAGGGTTGTTTCATGTAAAACTGGTGTTATTATACTAAAATTATATCTGCAGCGTAAGAAAAATGTGAGTAAAAGCCCGAAGAAGCGTAGCCCCAGCCCACTGCGTAGTAGGAGCAGGAGCAGGAGCAGGAGTAAGAGCAAGAGCCCAGTGAGGGAACGAAGCAGGAGCGTGAGCAAGAGCAAGAGCAAGAGCAAGAGCCCAGTTAGGGGACGAAGCATGAGCAGGAGTCTTTCGCGGTATTAGTTTTAAGACCCTTGATTGTATGATTTTGTTGCCTTTTGAGTTTTGACTACCTCACTTTCTAAAAAGTTGATGCTCTGGAATTCTGAAATTTCTCTTAACAGGTAAAACTGTACTGGCAATTTACAAAGTTTCTGAGTGAGGGAAAGTCGGCCAATGGAGCAGCAACAGGAAGGCGGCCTTGCAAGAGTTGCAACTATGATTTCAGTTTAATTGTCTATTTTACTGTTTCGGAACTTGATATTGGCAAACACATTGTTTTGTGATGCCTGAAAACTTCGGTATTCTCATCCTTAAGAGTACATTACTGCTTAAAACATAGTAGCAATTTCACCGAATTTAATTCCTTGTCACTGAGATGAGTGAGATCAATCTGACAGCTTCAGTTTAATCACATGCGGATCCTATCTTTTCCAGTAGCTTTGATTCATATCTGATCAAGATCGCAGAGACTATACTTGTAGAGTTGTAGGAAGCGTCTCGATCTTTAAATTCACAAATTCTCATTAAAGACGGACCAATTCCGTCTCCTCAAGAAGACGGGCCAAAATATCACCAATTTAAGGACAAATGTGACCATGTGAGAAAACAATCTGTTAACTTAGAAGTTTATACTGGTTACATTTGGCGTTAAAATGGTAACATTTATCCCGTCTTCTGGAGGAGACGGATTGTCACCGTCTTCAGCAAGACTTGCTGCTTTAAATTATGGTCACGATCGCTGTACGCCAGTTTTGGATTGAATTCTTGGAGACTATGGTCCGCTAAAATAGGATACATCTCTTAATGTTCTTTAATGGAGAACGTTGAACAGCTGTTTGCTCGCCGAGGCCCTATTTTTATCTTAGAGTTGACATATCAACTCTTTGTTTGGCACTTCGGGTCATACCTGGATTATTTTATCACTTGGCTAAACGGTCTTCTGATTCTCTAATAAAGCTCGAAATTTATACTACCAAATATATACATATATTTGTATAATCCTCTAACTACTCTAATACTCTGGACTCAAAATTTGAATGGAATTTGTTCTTAAAAATAATATGCCAAAAGGGATTTATAGTTAACACAAGTGACACGGGTCACATGACATACCGTAGTAACGTTAAACGGGTTCTTTAATAAATTTGGGTCATAATCTCCTTACGATTTTGATCCGTCAGTGTCACGGGCCTTCGAGAGCAAAAAACAGGCCAATTGTACTCGGCAAAGGCTATGTCGAAATGATGTATGAGTTTCTCACAAAACTTGGCTTATGAGCATTTCTAGTTCACATACAATTGTCCCATATTCCGGGCTTCTCTTCTTTACATTAGTTACGGAAACATTAAGTTTCAGCTTAAATGTACAAAACCATGGGGAAAAGTCGTCGTTTTTGGTCGTACACCTCTGAAACCAAAGATAAATGCCACACCAAAGTCCACATTTTCATGGCCAAGGAATACTATTAACATCATAGCCGGAGCAAAATGCACCCAAGACCATGAGACTAACCAAAGTATGTGCTAAGTTTGGGGTCACTTCCAATATATACAACCCATCATTGTAAAGGAAAATGGGGATTGTTATCGCTTACCCACGAATGGGAGTAATTCACAGGACTTTCGCCATAGGGAGAGAAACCTCCATTTGGATCGTAAACTCGTCCGGGTGATACAAATCTTGGCAAGCTTCTTTGAGTGTCGAATCTCCCAGCGGCATTCCCAAAAGGCATAGGTAAGCTTGATGCTAGTGGATGGTGCGGAAATGGAGTATGATGAAACTGGAGCCATCCATGTGGGGGTGGGTTGCTTCCACCGGGATGTTGATGGTTCACCATGGGGCTCATTGTGTTCATCATTCCGAGGCTTGACCTACCAACATAAGATCAACATAAATAAGCTACTCTCCATTCGTTTCGTTGATAATGGCTTAAGATTTAAGAAAACATGAATCCATTCAGGTATAATAATAATAATAATAATAATAATAATAATAATAATAATAAAAAAAATATATCCTATTTGTGTAGTGGATGAGTAGTTGTAGTTTGATAAGTTACATTCTGCATCAGAAACTTTCCCACTGTGGCGGCGCGAGTTTTAAACTCTTTCCCACTTTCATGTTTGTAATGTAAAGGGTAATTTGAACAACATTGCAACCTAATGACATATTTTCTCCGTCCCAATCATTTCTTTACATTTGCTTTTGGCAAAAGACCAAGAGAAGGAGAGTAGTATGCTTTAAGAAATACAAAAACTGAAAAGCAACATGCACATGAGCAGAAAAAACAACTTTTAAAACCAAAAACGGACACGTAAAGAAATGACCAAGACACCCCATCCATAAAGGAAAAAAGACCGGGACAGAGGAAGTATTGTTGAGCTTGTCTATGCTCAATTCAATGAAATTTCGCCGAATTGAAATTTAGTGAATTCTTGCGGCACCAAAGGGAACATTCCAAAGTGGAAAATATCTATTACATTAAAATTGGTCTCCCAAAATCCAACCGAAAGATATCAAAGAAACATACTAAAAAGAAAATAAGGAAGAAACATAGCAAGGAGTGATGGACAAATTAAGCAGACAGCAGCGAATTGAGTTTCCTATCAAAACCTTCAAAATTGCTTACCCATGCCTAACACTAAAGCGATTTTTTGTTTCCATGAAAAACAAAAAAAGAGTTTTAACAAACCAGATAAACCACATTCTAAGTAATTCTTCATCTGAAAATGCCTAGAAACGAAGAACAGACTTAATTCTTTGAAAAAGACATGGGAACGGACAAAGAAAACTACGAAAGAAATAAGCAGAGAGCAGCTAAAGCAGAGCAAGAAAATCGAATTCCTTGGCGAGTGGGGAAGTAATTGCAACCAAAAACCACAGCTAGAAGAAATTACACAGATTAGTTTACTGATAAAAAAAATTCTGTATGACTACGACATCAACTAATAGTTGCCCCACCCTTCAGCTTTATATTACGCACTTTGAAAGATCAAGCATCATTAGTATGCCCTATGATGTTGAACATTTTTGGCTTAATTGAACTCATGAACACCCATCTACATTACCCCTTAATCTGACTTGGGTATGAGTGTCGGACACGAGTACATATCCACGTGTCCGACTCAGTCTGATTACAGTTTTTAGCACATGGACCTGTCCTAAAATGAGGATAGGAGAGTGTCGGGAGTTATCTCTTCCTTTTCTACCTTTTCTTTTTTCTCTCATTGTGTTGTTAGGTGCGCAACTGGTCAGTGACAATGTCAAAGGATGATTTACATCATCGAACCCCAAATCATTTTGGGATTAAGGCATTGCTGTTGTAGTTGTAGTTGTTGTTGTTGTAACATATCGAAATAGAAGTAGAAACGGATAATCAGAATTTAAAGCCAATAGAGTAATAGACAATACTCACAATACCAGACAATACCATAGGCATATTGTATAATTAGTTTCTTTTATTTTGTATTCTAATTTTCTCACCGGATGACAAGAGGCAGACAAGGCATGCAGAAGGAAAAGCTGCTAAAAGTAACTAACAAGGCAATGTATACTTGTGTTATACTTACTCTGGCGATGGATGAACCTGTGAAAATCCCCGAAATGGACAAATATGAACTCTATAGGGCTGCACAAACCGGAAAGAGTTAAATTAGAGGGACACCATCATTTCGGAACTAATTTTAACAGAGTGCATAAATTTCTGTAAGTTGCTTCATCCAGAACACGAAGCATGCTCCACCTCAAAGCAGGCAAACTTGCAGGAACCAAGAAGTTTTAAAAAATAGATTTTATTCAATTAAATTCATGAAAAATTGAACATTTGAACATAATACTACAATTAGACGACCTCAAAACTCAAAAGCATTAAGAAAACACTAATTTGCATATGACAAGGTCTCATGATCCGTGGCTCTAGGGCCTCTTTCCGGGGTCCGGGGACACCGCAAACAAATTTTTTGTGGTGTATCTTAGATAAATTTTTTGGTAAAAAAAGAGTAAATTTATATTTTAATGCAAAAATGGGTATTATGTTTCCCATAGGAATCCACAAAGAAAATTTTCTGAAACCACTTACTGCTCACAATAAGCTAATTGTGAGATCTCTCACATAATGGGTAGTTAAATTTCATTTTTCGCTCTCTTTTCTATTACTTCCAGTGTGTTATAGTAGGAAATGTCTCATATTATCTTAGCGTGAGACTGTCGCTTAGAAGACTTACTCTTAGAAAAAGTCCAAGAAACCTACTAGCAAAATACATAGAAAATTAGGAAGCCTTACCTGAAAGCTACTTGACAAACACGAAAGAAAATGATAAATTATGTTAAAAATTACTAGGCTCCTACCCATAAATTAAGATCTTAGACTAATCAAACACCCTCTGCAAAAAACATAATGAAGAGATATTCCCAATATTACAAATTTATTAATTATCACAGTAGGAGTCTTTCTCTATATCCGATTTTTGGGTTCACAGCTAATCATACTAATGTGCCCAAAAGGCTCCCGCTTATGCCTAGATAAAAAAAGGGGCAACCTTACCCTAGTGTTTAAAATGACAGGCAGTTTAAAAATTCTCCATGCATGAAAATTGCTTTAAAATGAATAAATGGACTATTACAGTATTACCTCAAAAAGTACAAAGAGTAGTCAGTTCAGAAGGTCATTTTGTTTTATTCCATCATATTCGAAAGTTAAAAAATACTGAGTTTATGGCTCCATTGGAAATGGGAATATGATGTTTTATCCTCAAAAAGTAAAATATGTCCTTATATCAGCTGATAAAAGAGCAAGAGATTAGACAGTCCGCTTGCCTGCTCTCAACACTTCATCTCATTGTCTCGACAATCACATGAGCCGCCTAGACTGGATTAAATTGTTATAATGAAGAAGAAAAGTTGATATCCTGTATTAACATATTATCTCATCCACAGTCGTCAACTTCACATAAGTCGCTACACAGTCTTCTGCTAACAAGAAGACTGTGAAGTCCCATAGTAGTCGAGGGCCCCCAAATAGAATGTTCAGATAATACCAAGCAATTTTCATCAAAAAATTTGCTGTGTACTCCTTTGGTAGATAGTCATGCAGAAAAGTTCGACTTACAAATAGCTTAAAACAAACGAGACAATCTTCTGTTGTGGGTTCCAATCTTCCACATTCTATTAGGAATATTAATAATAGTTGGGCCTCAACCATTACCTTAAGGTTTTGGTTGAGACGGTTATCTATCATGGTATCAGAGCCGGAGCCGGTGTGACCGAAGGTCACGGGTTTGAATCATGGCAACCTCAAAACCCCTCAAAAACATAAAGTGGAAACCCAGCACACGTTATGGCGGTATGGGGGAGCCTGTGCAAACTAACCACTCTCCAAGCCCAACGGGCATTTGAGTGAGGGAGCGTATTAGGAATATTAATAATAGTTGGGCCTCAACCATTACCTTAAGGTTTTGGTTGAGACGGTTCATCAAAACTATTGGAGCACTGATTTGTCACGATGTTCTCATTCCGTGTCCTCAACAAAACAAAGTGTAGAAACATGACACAGCCGTTTTACTAATATTGTCCAATTTTTTTATCTTGGTTTGTCCAAAAAGTATCCTTATTTGTTACTCCATCCTTCCCAGTGAATTCTAAGTACCTTTTATAGAGTAAATGACAAAACAAATAAGGGGTGTTTGGTAAACGGCGGATTGGTAAGTGTAGCATATTAAGGGATTTTGGCATGTTTAACTAACCAATATGCTAATATAGGTGTTTGGTAAACAACATATTGAACAATAGTAGATTGGACTTCTACTATTTTCCAATATGCTGCTTCCCGGCATATAGAATAAGTCGATTAGTTTTTTATTTTTTAAACCTTTGTACCCTTGAAAAAGTTAACAATATTTAATCAATAATTTGTTCCTGTCCTTATCTGTCATTTGACAAAGGACAGAAACAATCTGTTAATCTTAATGGCTGATTACCAAACACCTTTAACAAATTCAGCTAATTGTATATGCTAATCAGATCTGTCAATAATTATGCTAATTATAATCTGCTTTCATAACCCGCTTCTGCCAAAATTAATCCAATGTTTACCAAACAAGGCCACTATACTATGTCTATTTTTATTTCCTATCACAACAACTCACAACAGAACTAAAGGCAAGTATGTGTATCACCTATCAACTACCATCAACAACAACTAAACCAGTAATCACATCTGTACTTGATTGCAAAAGCTGTCAGAGCTCATAAAAATAACTTGGGAGTATAGGGTTCTTGTGGCAATTTTACCCGCTGTCCTAAAGGATATGGTTTCCCGATATATTACTGCTTTCAACAAAATCTTCACTGAAGATGGAAACTAATAGGTAAAGCAAATAGAATACCTCAGCAAAACACGTACGGAGAGAAGAATCAATAGTTACCATTTCAGTAAAACCGAAGTAAAAGGGATAATTATCAACGCCTGCATCGTCCATGCTCAACTCCAGGGATGAATTAGTAGAACCATTTGCATATAACCATTGACCTTTCTCAATTTTCCGGCAATTTGGGCATTGCATTGTTCCCTTCATGTTGAAGGCAGAACCAATGCAGTCTGCACAGATATTGACAGAGAACATGAATGAGTTATAACAGGACTCACAGATTATGCAATTCAATAAAGA
Source organism: Silene conica (assembly GCA_029255685.2). NCBI lineage: Eukaryota > Viridiplantae > Streptophyta > Magnoliopsida > Caryophyllales > Caryophyllaceae > Silene > Silene conica. The sequence goes on along the minus strand of CM055318.2, from coordinate 72,651,057 downwards.
TTGTTGAATCATGCAATTGTTTGAAATAGTAGGCATACGAACTCTTAAGCAAACAAATACTCCCTCCTATTCAGCCTATTCATCCCCTTTCTTTTTATCCAAGAATTAAGAAAATGAATTTGGACCACACAAATTAACCTACCCCACATAAAATTGAATTTGTGCAAAAAAAAGCTTACCAAATAAGGAAAGAGGGAAGAAAACGTGATTATCACGAATAATGAAAGAGGGAAGATTAGGCTGAATAGAAGGGAGTATTACTTTACAGTTGAAACGTGAATAATGTTCGAAGTTTATGCAATTTCAAACTATTTTCTGCATGATTTAGCTATGCATGCAGCCGGGAACTGAAAACATAAAAGTAACACACAAACCTGGCATAACTACATTCCTAAGATCAAACATTCGTTTCAAATTTATGATAACTTAACAGCCCGACTAGTTTCTCAAGTACATATCACAATTCACAACCCAATGGTCATTTCTTCAAGGCTTAGCAAAGCTGGTTCAAGTCAAGAATAAAACTATGACATGGCAACATTTATGCTATGTGATATTCGATACTTTTAAGTTGTAACTCATCAGACAGAAATCCTAAGCTCTAAAAGCCTCTCATTATAATGTAACACAGAACATCAGCACACCTGAAACAAGTCCTTGCTTCAGTGTGGAAGATGATCCTTACACATGCAACACATTATTACAAACCAACTTTCTACAGCATTTGAAATAGAACATTCAATTAAGCAATGCTATACAGAAACTAGTCTCTTGTAGGACGGTTTTACATCAATATTGTGTACAACGGATCCAACCACTAAGAACTTAGAACTATGATCCATACTAGTCGAAAAGCAATTATCAAACTAACTCGTTCTACAAACTACTTCTGTAAGACAGCCATACACAAGTATTTGAGATAAATAAAGGTATAAAGTTATTGACCCAAACCACCACCAAAATCGAACACAACAAAACAATCAATGATCATCAATCCATCATCCTCACCACCTACAAAAATTCAATCATTGCATCACCAAAAAACAATCAATCATACACCAAAACAACAAGCATAAAAACTGCAAAATCAAGAACATTAAACATTAAAAATTACCCAAATGAAATTCATGTCCACATTGCAATTTAGCCCTTGATCTTTCCCCATCATATACCACCAAATCAAGACATATAGAACATGGTACACCTGATTCTGGTTCAACATTCAAATCAATCTCTTTATTATCACTTTCTTCAATCATCCTCTCCATTATTCCAACAACTTTTTTTGTTCCTGAATTTCTCAATTTCACCCAAAAAAGCAACCAACTTTCTTCTTCCACACTCAAAAAACAGCAAATTTAACACAAACCCAGAAAAACCCAACTCTTAAAAACCATAAAAAAAACTTGTGGATCAAAAATCTGGGTTAAATACCCAGAAATATGATCACACAGCAATCAAACCTATACCCTCTTTTTATTATCTTAATTTTGATTGTTTTCTCTCTTTATTGTAATTATTATTAGCTCTTTGAAATTGGGAATTATGTATGTGAATATAGAAATTATTGCATTAATTTGAAAGCGTTATTTGTGGGCAATGTATGTAATTTGTATGAATCACACCTGTAATGTTACGTGGTGCGTACATTCCGTGGTGTTGTCTCCCCAAATTGTTGATGGTATTGTAAAGTATAGACGACAGAGAGACTATAGAGAGACTAGAGTGGATGTATGTAATTTGTAAAGAGGATCACATGTTTAGACAGATAAGTTGGAAAGCTAACTAATGTTTGATGTTTTATGTGTTTTTGGTTGCAATTTGGTGTAACTAACTATGTCTTGCCTTTAGGTTGGATTTTTTATTTTAAACTTTTGTTAATCACCAATCGATTGTCTTCGATTCGGCGAGATATTTTTATGCTTATAATTTCGACATATAAATATGACAAATTTATTTGGTTTAGAACGGTAGAACCTATTTTTTTTAGTTCAAAAGAGTTGAATATAACTAAGGCGAACTTAATAAAAATGAATTGAATTGAATTGAATGAAGCTAACTTAGCTTAAGTAAGAGTAATTTCTTTGTTGTGAATTGTAATGTTCAGTTAATCAATGTAACTCTCAAGTCTCAATGTCATTTTTTTTGATTTTTTTCGAAATGGGCGATTCTCACTAATTAATTAACGAAAGATGTAACTTTTGAAATTTATTACCAAAATAGATAGGTTCACGTCATCGCCGAAACTAGGCTCGTACTCAAGTCGCTTACCCGAATAACGACCATACCCAAATTGTAAATTTATGCCAATCTCTCCCAGAGTCCAGTCGCTCTGGGAGCCACCAACTATCATCATCATCACCATCATGAACGTCTTGAACCGAAGGAACATCAGAAGACGGTAGAACTTCCTGCACACCATCACCATACTCATCATCATTTTCATCATCATCATCATCACCTTCGTCGTCGTCATCATCATCATCATCATCATCATCATCATCATCATCATCATCATCATCATCGTCATCCTCATCTTCATCAATATCTATCACCTTGATCAACAACTTTTTCGGCGTCATCGTTATCAGCAACATCAACAACCGCGTGTTCTTCCTTATGGTCGTTCATGGATGACTTCTTCTTCAATTCGATTTCTCTCTCGTCGACTTCAGTTTTCATTGTGAAATTGATTTAATTTAAATTTCTAGGGTTTTTGTTTTGGGGGAAATTGGGGAAACAAGAGAAGAGAGAGAAAAGAGGAAGGGGAGTTTGGCCAAGTCGCTCACCGCCAGAGCGACTAAGGCTCAAGCCGCTCACTCCCAGAGCGACTTTGTAACACCAACATAACCCGAGGCCTTTACCAAGGACCCTCAGCCTATGAAGATGTTACCATCTTGGTTGCCCGGGCTAGAATGAATATCAAAGAAAGACGGAACATTTATTAGAGTTTATAAGCGTCAAAATAACATGTTTCACAATAAACTGAACAAACTAAAATGTGATAAGCGAAAGCTAAACTAAGTTATCTTCTAAGTGATGATGACCCGCCTCCATTTCCAGCCTCATGCAATCAATCAACAACGGGACATCTGTTAATAATCTGCTCACTATTACCAATAGATCATCACAGTAGCACAAATACACTAAAGTCAGTTACTATAACCAAGCTCAACATCATAAAACTCATAATTAAATACATAAACAATAACGATAATCCGACAGTATCTCAAACATCTCATAACCATCTCTAGTGAAGACCGTAGTTACACCACTCAACCCCACTTGCTTGCAACAATCGGTACCCATACCCTTAATGTGCACATCCCCTCCGTGGCGGGAACGACCACGTAGGACGATCGTAGGATTAAGAACCATTTCCCGATAATGGTCCCAAACATAACTTCCTCATATATCAATGGTAATCATGAACAATAACATAATATTTGTCTCAAAATAACATAAAAGCATACACCGTTGCATATAATAGATAACTGAGTAAGGAAACCCTACCTCAAGGCAATCACGTCAAGACTAGATTCACAAGTGCTCTTCTACGAATTCTCCTCCTAAAACATCATACAAGTGTATTAATTACTAACCGTCTAAGGCACTACAAAACCCTAACAATCAATCAAAAGTGCTACAAGGGGAAACTTACTTGCAATTATAGTAAACGCGCGAACAACGATGACGACGACAAGAACACGACCTTGCGATAGGTTAATTAGACGGATTTAGGGTTTTATGCTTGAGAGAACTGCTTATGAGAAGAATTAAGTGATGCAGGAGCATTAGGGTACATGAAAATAAAGTCGAAATGTGTCCCAAATATTTTTAAAGATTCGAAATGAGCTCAATTCAAGTAAAAATGATAACATGGAAGAGCGAATAAAGTAGGGCAACCTAGGAAGACTTATAAGGTTAAACCTAAAGTGGTGGCAACCATGGAGGATGGACCTACAGTGGGGGATCAAGGTAGGGTCTGTACCTGCTGTGAATGCTACTGCAGCAGTACTAGTTCCTGTTGAGGCTCTTATACCTGTTGGTACTACTAAAACTGTTGTTGAGACTCTGGTTTTTAATACCCCACCACCACAACATCTAGATGGGCGGAATGTCAGAACTAAATCTCAACAAAAGGAAGTGCTATGACTACTCTCAAGAACAAATTCCAGTCACTTGAGAGTTTGATGGACGCAACTGGTGAAGTGGTGAATATTGAGTTTGATCCCGATGGGACCAATCTCTAAGATTTTATCTTCTTGGAATATAAGAGGGTTAAATGACCCTCTTAAGCAACATGAAGTTTTGAGCTTCTTGTTGTCAAATAAAGTGGATTGTTGTGCTATTTTGGAGACTCATGTTAAAGCACATGCTGCTTTAAAAGTGTTTAGATCATTCTCTTCTCGGTTTGATTTTCATAATAACTATCTTCATCACTACAATGGTAGAATATGGGTGGTTTGGAATCCCATAACTGTGGTTGTAGAGATTTTAGGTGCTAGTTCTCAGCATATGCACTGTGTTATCACCTATTTGGCTACTAAAACCAAATTTTTTTTTTTTTTTTTTTTTTTTTTTTTTTTTTTTTGTGCAAGAAGGTTAGTCTCATTTTTATGCTAAAACCAAAGTTCTTTGTACTTTTGTTTACGCTTTTAATAATGCAAATTCTAGGAGAGAATTGTGGCAGTATCTCCGGGGTATTGCAGCTCATGTCTGTGGTCCATGGGCTTGTCTGGGGGACTTCAACGTGGTTCTTAATGCTTGACTTGGGGGTGCTCCTTATCCCAATTATGTCATGGATGAATCTGCTGATTGTCTTACTAGTTGTCAGCTAACTGATCATGTTGCTACTGGTTCTCACCATACTTGGTCCAATCACCAAGTTAGTGCTATAAAGTGGGCTAAATTAGATAGAGTTTTGGTAAACTCTCCTTGGGTTCAACAATTCTCTTCTTCTGCTTGGTACCCTGCAGCAGGCATATCCGACCATTCCCCTGCTCTTTTGAACTTGAATTTTACTCTTTATCAAGTCAATAAACCATTTAAGTTTCTCAATTGTTGGGTTTGTTCTCCGGATTACATTGATTATGTCAAGATAGGTTGGAGAACTCATGTTACTGGAGATAAAATTAGCAATCACTTATCCCGATTAAAGACTCTAAAAAAGGGGTTTAAAGAGCTGCATAGCTCTGCTTTTCTGAACCTTCGTGGTCAGGTTGCTGAGTTTAAAGCCAATCTGATGAACTGTCAGACTCAGTTAGCTTTGGATCCTGCCAATCCTGTCCTTCTTTCTCATCAACATGATCTTAAGCAAACTTATATTATGTTGAAGAAGTCTGAGGCTTCCTACCTTACTCAAAAGCTAAGTTGCACCACCTTATGCTTGATGATTTTAATTCGAATTATTTTTATTCTCGTATTGCTGAAAGAAAATCTGGAAGCACCATTGGCTCTATAGTTGACATGATGACTGGCCAACAATGCACGGGGTTGCAGGAGGTTGTTGCTGCCTTCATTGGGTATTATAGGAACTTATTGGGAACTTCTGTCCATGTGTCTGCCATTCCTACTTATCTCTTTGATGCAAACCAGTTTGACAGTTCTGTTTGTTCTCACCTTATTGCTGCTATAACTACTACTGAAATTAAGGATGCTTTGTTTTCAATCAATCATAATAGTAGTCTGGGAATAGATGGTTATAATTCTGGGTTTTTTAAGAGTGCTTGGGTTGTTATTGGATCTGACTTTTGCAATGCTGTTTATGAATTTTTCCATAGAAGTAGGATGCCTAAGGCTGCTAATAGCACCCTTATTACTCTCATTCCTAAGATCACTACGCCTCAGAATGTTACTGACTTTCGGCCTATTTCTTGTTGCACTGTTTTTTACAAAACTATCACCAAGATTTTGGCTAATTGACTTAGAGCTCACATGAGTGATGTGGTTGGAATGGAGCAGGCTGCTTTTGTGAAAGTATTGAAGAGTCTATTGACCTAGATATACTCAAGAAGGGGGGGGGGGGGTTGAATTGAGTATGCCAACTTTTCTTGATTCTTCTTCGATGGTGGTTGTTGTGACGAAGTAATAGCAAGTAACGAGTAAGAACGATAAAGTAAAGGAGACACGATCTTTTGAAGTGGTTCAGTTTCACAAATCGAAACCTACGTCCACTATTCTCGATTAATAAAATTAGTACCTTCTCCGGATTACAATTTTATCAACCCAACTCGTACAACTTTGATGTTAGTTGTAACTCAATCTAGATACCGTAAAATATCTAGTTACGACAAGTACCGTGAAATACTTGCTTACAATGAGTACCGCTAAATACTCGAATCTATCTTAAGTAAGTAAGATAAACTTTCAACAACTTCTTGTATTTGATGATCTTGAATGTATGAAAATATTCTTCAAAGTTTGTAGTCTTGATTACGAGATTTGACAATGATTAGCACGAATGTCGAGACGTGTGAGAGACTACGTCCGTTTGAATTTCTTGATTTGCGTGAGGCTCGTGTGTTGTCCTTAGGCGTGTGATATTGGAAGCATATATATACTAATTTAGATCTAGGTTAAACCCTAGATAGTTTAGGAATATCACTTTATCTAGAATACTAATTCTAGGTAATATTTAAAACTTAATCTTATATGAATTAGGCAAGGACTCTAATAGAATAATATTAAATTAAGATATAAGATAATATTTCCATAATCCTATTTGATTTAGGAAACATCCTTATACCATAAAATATAGAATCCTACTATGAATCAAATCCTAATTCTTGTCAATAATATAATAAATTATATTCTTATTCAAATCCTAGTCAAACTTTAAACAAGTTAAATAAATATCATTATTTATTTAATTAACCATAAAGATAATATGAAACGTATTAGGACTCGTACACAAAACGTGAAGCACGCCTCTCTATGCACGATTCCCAATACACATAACACGTTCTTCGAGACATATTTCTCGAAGCACGTTTCTCTAGGAATTTGAACTTTGACAATAACGGTTAAAATAAAATCCTTAGTATTTTAGAATTAATATTTACCTCATAAGATAAATATTTTAATTCTTGTTAACTAAAGAATATTTCTATTTTAAAACCGTTTATAAGATTACCAAATTAATATATAATAATATATTAATAGCACGCATAAATCTTCACGCTTTGTCTTATATTACGCAAATCTCATTTCTTCGATAGTTATAGGAATGATCCATAACTTAAAAACTCTTGATATTGTAATAACACTTGTGTCTTGTAAATCTTCAAAAAGACTCGACACTTAACATGCGTGATCTTTCTTTAATTCTTCGATTGAATTATACTTTGTTAAACTACGATCTTCGCTCTATAATTAACTGTACACTTAAACGCACGATTACACGCATATGCATATAAAACATAATTATTTAGACTTGTCATTATTAAAACATAAAACAATATATTACTTATATAGAATATATTACTCAACAAAGGAATATATTTGATAACTCTTTTCTTGCTCATGAGCTTGCTCACAATTATACTAGGAAATACATTACCCCGAGATGCATTGTTAAAGTTGATATCAAGAAGGCTTTTGATTCCGTGAGTTGGGAATTCTTACATAAGTGTCTTCTTCTTTTTGGATTACCTGAAATTTTTGTCAACTGGATTATAGCTTGTGTTGCTTCTCCTTGGTATTCTATTAACATTAATGACTATGTGGAAGATTTCTTCCACGGAAAGAGGGGTCTTAGACAGGGGGATCCTCTTTCGCCCTATCTTTTTGTCTTATGTATGGAGGTCCTTTCCAGGCAACTTAGACTTCTCCCTACTTATGATGACTTATCTTATCATCCTAAGTGTGTGAGAATTAAGTTGACCCATTTGATCTTTGCTGATGATTTACTGGTTTTTGTTAGAGGTGATGTTCCTTCTGTGCTTACTGTGGCTAATTGTTTGAATAGTTTTGCAAACTACTCAGGTTTAGTTACAAATCCTATGAAAAACTCTATCTATTTTGGAGGTGTTGTGCCATCTGTTAGAAATCAAATTCTGGAGCAAACAGGTTTTACTGAAGGGGATTTTCCTTTTAAATACCTTGGGTTACCTTTGTTCACCTCCCGATTAACTCATTCTATGTTCTCTTCTCTTTTGGACAAAATTAAAGGCAGAATTAACAATTGGTCTATTCACAAGATTTCTTATGCAGGCAGGGTTCAACTCATTAACTCTATCCTTTTTGGCATGAGAAATTTTTTGGGGGGCTTGTGTCCTTCTCCCTAAGGGTGTGATAAAGAAGATTGCTGAACTCTGTAGGAACTTCCTTTGGGGGGCTGATGATAATGGCCGCAGATTAGTTTATCAAAGCTGGGCTGATTTGAGCTCTCCTAGAGAGGAATGAGGGATATATATCAAGGAGGTCTTAAGTTGGAACAAAGCACAAGCAGTGAAATGGTTATGGAAGCTTGAAACTCAATCATATATTTGGGTGCAATGGGTTAATGTTTATATCTTGAAGGGTCAGAGTCATTGGTCAATCCAACCTAACTCTACTGCTTCTTGGTTTTGGAGGAATGTTATGTTAGTCAAGAATGATCTAGTGGACAGAATGGGTTTAGCTGCTGCTCAAATGTGTATCACTGAAATGATGACTCATGACACAACTGTTCTTTATGATATTTTTAGGACTCGGCATGACATTGTCTTTTGGCATAAGACCATACATGCTGCTGAAGGCCTCCCTAAGCATAGATTTGTTGCTTACCTTGCTACTCAAGGTGGTCTCCCTACTATGGATTTGATGATTAGTAGAGGGCTGTACATGGCTAAGAGGTGCAGTTTGTGTATGAATGATGCTGAAAGCCACGCTCATGTTTTTTTTGCCTGTGTCATTTCTGCCCGGGTCTGGGACAGGATACAGACTGCTTATGGATTCAACACCAACTCTACTATGCTGATGGATATCTTGCTATGGTACCGCCATCATGACAGGGGTAATAGCTGGATAAAACGTAGAAGGAGGTGTAGTTTGGTTAGTGTCATTTACTTCCTATGGCAGGAACGAAATGCTCGAATTTTTAAGAATCAACACAAGACTGAACACAAGATTGTTCAAGAGATTACTGCTCATGTTAACATTCGCATGACTCACTGCTCTACTGGCTTAGATGAAGCTTCTATTAAGAAGCAGCTGTTCTGATGGATATGCTTGTTGGTTACTATACTCCGCAGTGCCGACTACCAGTTATTTTTACATTGTTCTCAATGTTTTTCTGGTTATGATAGTACCTATAATGGTCCGTCATTTTATTTCCCATTTGGTTTTTTAGGGAGCTACTCTGGCTTCCTTGTAGTTTTGTATAGGGTCTTGGCTTACTCTTTTTATATGAAATATATAAGATCCTTGCTTTTCTGCAAAAAAAATATTCTCGTGGCTAAAAGGCAAATTAAAGTTATAAATTTTGGTGGCAAAAGTTATATATTATCGTGGCTTACATTTGTCATGATTAAATATTTCACAAATATTGTTGAAGACAGCTTCCAAATCGTGATCAAGTGATAATTTGCCAAACTGTTAGATTTTTCAACGGCATAATTTTACATGGCAATATTTTCTTATGGTTTTTTTTCTCTTGTTGAGACAAAAATTTGATTATATTATCATCTTCTATTCTTATATAGGAGTTTTGGATTTAGAGAAGCGATTCTTGGAAATTTTTTTGATAAATGGAAAGGGTGGTTTGTTTATTTTTGAGAAATAGATATATTTTGGTTATGGGATCCAATAATATTAATGATTAAAGAAATAATGTTTGATAATGATGTCATAATGATGATTCAAATAGTACTTTTCGTTATGGTATAACCGTGAAGATTAGCACATCAATATTCTCCACTCCACATATCCACATTTAGAGTCTTTTCTGTGATAAATACTCATGGAGAAAAATTGTACCGAATCGATGATTATAGTGTTCATTCATGTACGAGTTTTACTCATTCATGGACGTAAAGGACCATAATGCCCTTCATTTTAATAACCTTATTTCTGTTTTTGTCGCTCTCCTTCCTTTATTCTTTTTCATTTCTTACTCTAACTACCTAATTTAAAACTGGTTGTATTTTGGAATAGACTTCTAAGAATTAATCGAAGAAATCCAAGAAACTAGTGCATGATTGTTTAAGAATTCAGAAAACAATCGAGCTTAAAGTTTTATTGTTGAATGATTGATAATTACAAGATTGATGAACATAAGGGAATGAAGATATTTTGTAATGAATGTAAAAACAGATATCCAACTGAATGAATGACTTGTATCATTATTACTGTAAAAGAAAAATGTAAATTTGCCTACGTGGCGCAATATCGTTTCAGCGATCACTCTTTCAAGACCTCACATTCACCCTCACAAATTAATTTTTCGTCAACCAATCAAAAGTTTTCAAACTTGCCAAGTCAGATTTTCCATAATTTTTTAACCGACTTAATCAAATAAAAAAGAAAACCGTGAATATTCTACAATTAATATTTGATTCTATTCTATATTTAATCAAAACTGTGAATATTCTACAATTAGTTTATATACTAATATTCTATAATTGAATCACGGTTAAGATATACAAAAACCGTATACAAAAAGATATGATTTTTATTCTAAATTTTATGATATTCTAACAGAAAGATTAGTTTTTGGAAAAATCAATTTATTGTTATAGGAAACCGTATACAAAAATATATGATTGAATGACGTTTATATAATTAAGAATATTTGATTCTATATTTAATCAAAACCGTGAATATTCTACAATTAATTTATATACTAATATTCTACAATTGAATCACGGTTAAGATATACAAAAACCGTGAATATTGCAAATCATGCAATATTATGTCCAAACACACTTAAAATATAATATCATTTGATGACAGATATAAAAAAAATAATGGGTTGGGCTGCCTATTTTATAAAAAAATCAATTTGTTAGGACGTTATCATTTTCTCGGACCTCTAAGGACTGTCAAGAATCTATTATTTTGTTTTATTGTTTTATTTACATATTCATTATGAAAAGATTTGTTAGAATCGAGTTTTATATTATTTTCATTTTTTGTAATATATAAAACTTAATTATCTTAGTTTTTTTTTTTTTTTATAATTTAAATATCTTAAATTACTTAAATCTGTATATTATAATTTCCTTTTTTAACTATGTCTTAATTGTTTCATTTTAAACATGTTTTACTCTTATAAACATTATGTGTACTTACATAGCTTAAAGTTATCAAACTTGAATGTTATAATTTCCGTATATATATTTTAATATATACAATGATATTATTATTTCTTTTTTATTTTTAAAAAGTACAATTATTCGAATAAATAGAATTGCTATATAATAAGTAAAATTTATATATGTCATCTTTAAAAGTAAGTGTACGCAACCCCGTGATTTTTCACCACTAGTATTTATACTAAATGATTCTAGCTAACTAACTCCAGCTGTATCTAACTAACTTCAATAGGTTTCCAGAAACCTGTTAGGAATCTGTTATAGTGTCAACTCAGCCCGTATGTTACTCAACTGGTTGTGCATATGACATATTTCCAATTCAAATTAAACCCAACTCATCTTCTAATTCTCTCCAACAGTTTCAAAGTTCAACCCATACAAATACCAAACAATGGCCTCTCGCAGTTTGAGCTCGTAGTTCTATTAAATGTGAAGAATGTATATTACGCATGATTAGCTTGATGTATACGATGTAGACATGAATTTTAATATATTTTTTTCGGAGTTCTATTTCCTCCGCTTCATCATGGCTATGTCAATATCCACCATCGACGTCTCTGCATAAGCCAACCACAACACTACCCCACTTCAGTATTCTCACAATCACATCGGTTCCCCAAAGCTACCTTACTCCCACTGTGCGCTATCCCTTTTCCAATCATGCCCAAAGCCGCCCTGCACCCACTGCTCGTAGGCATTCAAATCCCGTCTTTACCGACTGAATTTTATGTTGCCCTATTTTTGACACTCGTCAATATTGGCATGATTAGTAATAAAGAAGAATTAGGAAGAAAAAAAACAAAACAGAAGATGTAAACAAACCTTAATTTAATTAACGGGGAATTGTCAAATAAACCTCATATGTTTGCCACTATACGTACAAATTAGCCCCATAACTTTCTACTAGTGCAAATTAGCCCAACTAGTTATACCAAATGTGCAATTAAGCCCAAATAGAGATAATCGGGTAAATTTCTTGCCGGAAAAAATTAACGTGACACCGAAAAGATGACTAGGATGGATTAATTGCGTTAAAATAATAAAAAGAAATAAACACGATTTTATTCTTCGGAATAAAAATTTAGGTTTTTCCATTATTCTTCCATCTCGATCATATCGGGTGTCTATTTATCATCTTCATGACCATTATTTTTTTAATTTTAATTGTTGTTAAGTTTCGATTCCGCGAACTCTACTCTTCTATTCTTGTTCACGTAATGCAGTGAATGGACCTCCAAACACTATCGCCATTGTTGCGATGCTTCGTTTTATTTTCGAGCTCAAATCGTTTAAAAATGGCGATATACAGTTGAAGTGTGCATAAATTCAATTTTTTCGGTTTTGAGTGGTACTTGGGTAAGCTTTCAATTATAAAATGGTGAATGATATGTGAAATAAGCAAGGTAGAATCTAGCAAAAATTAGATGAAATATCAAAAATTAGATGAAATATTGGAGAAAATTAATAGATGCAAGGAAGGAGGTCATATTGAGGGAGAGATAAGGGGAAGCAACGAGCGGCAGCACTAGTAGTAATAATTTCATGTGTTTTTTAATTTTTTATTATTAATTTAACATAATTCATTCTTGTCATCTTTCCGGTGGCATGTTAATTTTTTCCGGCAAGAAATTTACCCAATTATCTCAATTTGAGCTTAATTGCACATCGGGTATAAGTGTATAACTAATGAGGCCAATTTGCACTAGTAAAAAGTTATGGGCTTATTTGCACGTAGTGGCAAATGTATGAAATTTATTTGCCACTTCCCCGATTAAATTAGTCTAAATCAATTTCTTAATTTCATATAATATAATAAATAAAGTTAGAAATTAGAATTATTACTTGATCGATACGAAAATTAGCATCCATAGTTGTGTAATTTAGACGGATTTGATAAATTTGATTGATTTTATAAGGGGGGAATTAGAGAGAAACTTTTTTGTTTTGTTTTTAAGCAAATGATATAGAATGAAAAAAGTCTATAAATGACTAAAACTCATATATAAATGAACAACTACGATTAGATTTAATTTATGATATTTCATTGCGATTCGTAACAGCTAGAAACAACCTTGCGATGAGACATGGACAAAGTGCATAAATATTATACAAGCATGGTTGTGATTGAAGCCAAGGCCGTCTCCGGATTTTCCAGAAAATTTCCTATGTTACCTAAACACCACATCATTCTAATGATGTGGTGTTACCCACCAATAATAATTTATGAATTTGCCATGTATAATAAAAGAATTGTTGGAGCTAGTGTCCTCAACAGTTAGTGCGACAACACGGATAAATCTCTTAAAGGAACACAGAGTATACTTTGTATTTTAGCCAGTTGATTCACGTTTATCAATAACGGTTGGCTTGCTAGAAAGTTTGACGTTATTGTCATACAGATGGCGGTAATCAACTGGTTCCTAAGAGTCACACCTAAAAGATGGAATCTGAGAGATATGATTAGATGAAAATGTAATCATATTGATACCCTATATGACTAAACGGTTAGTCAAAGTAATGATGATATAATTATTTAATACTGATTAAATAACTTTAGCTAAGACGAATTAAAATGTTAATTCGTGACTAAATGTAAAATGTTATATTTAATTAGTGTGTAATGAAATCAGTTAAATATAAAAGATTATATTTAATTGTTTAGATTATAAATATACGATATTTATAAGATAAAACAATACGCAAAAGAGAGCTTAATAACCGAATTTAAGTAAATATAAAAACGGTTACTAAGGCCGAAACTGATAAAAATTTCGGCCAGATGGTGGATTTTCGGTCAGTAGTTGGAGATGCTATAAGATAGAGTTTGTTATTTGTTTAAGCAGTAGTTTAGGTAGAATCAAATGCGGATTTGATTATCCTATCTAAACTAGGTAAGGTGGTTAAGAGATATACGGACTATCAAACAACACCCCTATAAATAGCACATGGCACGCCCCCCTATACTACACGAGTTCCCACGCAAAAATCCCTCGTCTCTCTCTAGCTTACACAAAATTAAAGGTAATTTTGTAGTTTCTAGCTCAGGAAATGGTATTTCTCAGGACATCTTGGGTGCAACGATTAGTAGGATATCTGTTTTGATATCTGATCTTAGTCCTTTGCAAGGACAAAAGGTTAATGTTTGATCCCTATCTTTGTATCTTGTTCTTCGTTTATGAACATAAATCGTACATTATAAATTTGTTATAATCCCGCATATAAAATATTGGGAATATATACGGATATTTTCCCACAAGTGGTATCAGAGCCTAAGGCTTACAAATTTTATTTTTGTATGATTTTCATAAACGTTTTAAGAAAATTGAGACAATTTTTAGCCGTGTATTATTTTTTTTAGCCGAGACAAGTGTTTTCGTTCGTCGTTTTCCTTTTGATTTATTGTTGTTGTTGTCTTAAACAGTTAAAATAACAATATAATAAATTTGTAGATGTTTTAATTTAATAAGGATTGAATTAAAACGTAAAAGATATCGTCTCACATGTTCTTGAATGATATAATTTGCTAAATAAATCGATCCCACTATAATCTTGATATTCGTCTTAAAAGGTTAATTTGAATGATTAAGATTACAATTATACCTAATAAAGATTAGAATTTTGAAGGTTATCGATCCCGTATTTAGCAACCCGACATTAGTTATTCAAGTTCATGAGTTTTAAAAAGAAAAAAAAAGAAAAAAATTCCGAAAATCAGGCTGTTAGGCGTGTTTTTACAACTTTCTGATTGCGACGGTTTCTTCTCGACGCTTTTCTGGGTTTCAGCGCTTATGTATTCAATTTTTGGATACATCGTTTTTTAAAAACGTCGCAAATAGATTAGCAGCGTTTTATAGCCGCGCTTTCCCTTTTAAGACGCTTTTTCTTTCTTTTTCAGCCCTTTTTATAAGCGCCGGAAATAAGTTTCCTGCCGTCTTTCTTGTATGCGACGTTTTGTTGCTTTTTGAGGTCTTTTTGCGACGCTTTTGCGTTTCAGCATTTTAAAGCGCTGGAACTTTGATTTTTTTTTCCCCTTCATTTCCTTCTTTTCTCTCTTTTTGTCTCGGCTATCCTTTTAATTCACGGGCTGGTTTTTTTTTTTATACATTATAAAGATAATGTGTAATTTTTTGGGTGAAAAAAGTTCACTAAGTTTTGATACCTAAATTATTTTAAAACGGTTTAAAATAATGTTGGATTAATCATATTACTAGTGTGACACCCGTGAAAAATCACGGGTTGTTCAATTTCATTTTTTTTATACTCAGGATCAATTAGGTTGTTAAATATGCTAATAACGGATGTCGTGTATAGGAAATTACTTTAATAAAAGTAAATAAAAAGGTCTACATATAATAAGATAAAAGTTTGTATTTTCAAATACAAAGTACTAATCAGTACTAATCAGGGTCTACATATAATAATAGCCTATTAGTTGTCTCCTAATCGTAGCTTGGATGACTTCATTCTGCAAAAAAACACAAAAAAAAAAGACTTTTAAATTATTGAGTCGAATTTTTTTAAAAAAAGGCAATGAAGTTATAATGCTCTACTCACTAAAAGTGGTAATTCATTTATTTTATTTTATTTTAATTTTTGTGTGTTGGCCGAGAGTATTTCTACTGAATATACGATACATATCTTTGATAATTCATTTTTGGCTAAATTATAAAAATTCTAGTAAAATCTTAATATAAAATTATATTGTGAATAGAAAATACAATATATTGTGAGTAGAAAGTACGATAAATATAAAGTGTGTTGACAGAGAATAGTCCACGTATTAGTCGAATTCAATACAAACGACATGCCATATACTTCGTATTATAACACAAATGGTACGTAATATGTTCTTCAAATAACGAATTCAGAAAATAATATATACGTACCTCTGAATCAACTAATAGAAGTTCAATAGCATCGATCCTCTTCTTATCTTTAAATTCCGGTCTAGTTCATTTGTGAACTACTCTTACATTCATTTGTGTAAGCCTAATTCCGAAATTTAGTTGGTTAATAGTAAGTAACGGTGTAATAGCCATAATGGTAATTCGATTTTGTGATTTTTTAGAAGAGAAATTGTATTGTGTAAAGACTTAAAATTTTAGAATAGGAAAAATTATGTTAGAATAGCTGATTTAACTATTTATATATTGTAGAAGACAAAGGTGGAGAAGAAAAGAGAAGGCTGGTCGTTGCACTTTTCGAGCACCACAGAGAAACCAAAAGTGTAACCATTATATTTCCAATTACATTTTGTAATTAATAGTAACGGTTCGTTATTTGACTGCGTGGGAAACCAAAACAGCCAGTATAATCATTTAATTGTTTTATATCAAAATTGTATTAATTATACCGAAAGAGTGACGGCATTTTGAAAGGTGCCAACAATAAAGAGTCAAATTATCGGCAGTCATTCCCGAAATGATTTTTCGGTTTCCCCCCATGGACTTTCCAGCTTATCATTATTTATTATTTATTTATTTATTTATTATTATTATATTTTGTTGGCAATTACATTATGTAATTAGTAGTAACGGTTTTATTATTTGACTGCGTGGGAAACCAAAAGAGTATTATTTAACTGCGTAGGAAACCAAAAGAGTATAATCATTTAATGGTTTACATCAAAATTGTATTAATTATACCAAAAGAGTAAAGGCATTTTGAAAGGTGCTAACTATTGTATTATTAATTAACGGCAGTCATTCCCGAAATGAGTTTCGGTTTCCCCCATGGACTTTCCAGCTTATCGTAATTTATTATTTATTAATTCCTCCGTTAGACATTCCCCAAATAAATTTATTAGGAATATTCTACGGTGTACCCATGTATTTTTCGATTTTCTATATTGTACCCCTATATTTTTATAGTTTCTATGTAATAACCTTAAACTTCTTACTTATTGTCCGTAATGTCCTAATTCAAATCTCCATTAACTTTATCACTATAAAAAGTCGTAATTTGACTTTTATGTTGACTTATTATTTGATTAATATGGTATCACCATTCTATATAGTAAGTATCACAAATAACTTTAAATAAGCATAAACTTCTATTAAAAACATATGTTATGAAGCATGGAATAATAATAGCAATTTCATGAAATTGAGTTATATTTGTATATTATTTGGTTGGTTAATGATAATTCGACGAACTAAAAAGTAAATAAGTAGGTTGTCAGTAATTGAAATGTCAAATAGACGATTTAATAGATAAATTAAGAAATTAAGCTAGCAAAGCCAATAAATAAGGTCAATGTATAGAGTATAATGTATAGAGTTTAAGGGCATACCATAGAATTTAAAAAATGCAGGGGTACAAAATAGAAATTTGAAATATTTGAGGATACACCGTAGAATATCCCAATTTATTATAAGTTGGAAAGTCCAACCTATTGTACTATTGTAGTATTAATTATACCAAGGCTAGTTAATCGAACGTTGTGGGACATTCCCGAAATGAATTTATTATATTATTATATTATTATATAAAAAAATATTATTAATATTGTACTACTGTAGTATTAATTCCTCCGTTGGACATTCCCCAAATAAGCCAACAATGATAGTTGGCTTATTTATTATATTATTATTATTATATTATATTATAGTTGGCTTATTTTTATTGGTCTATTTGGATGTATCATTCTAAGATTGAATGAGATGGCTCTATTATGAAATGCTGAAATATTATGCTGCCACATCAACATTTTAACATTCCTCTTTTATATATATAATGATACGATAATATGAATATGTTTGTTTGATTAAATTATGAGAATAAGTACGGAATTATCACATAATTTAAATCAATAAATGGTGGTTTGGGTAAATTACTCTACATAATTACGAAATTATGTTTTGAAAGATTAATTTAATTAGTATGATGCATTATATATATTATATTGTTGAATGAATGAATGGTTTTATTTACAATTTCGCAATCAGTTGTATTTTTTAATACTTAGTGTGGCCTTAGTAAATTATGTTTTCGTAATGAAGGAAGCATAATTTGTGATGTATTTATGAGATCTCGAATCTCCCTTGTGTAATATTTTTTTTTACGTTTTTGGGAATTAGAATGTAATAATAGGATTTTATTATGTAATTTTTCAAATGTAAATAAGAAGACCAAGACGGAGATCGGATTGCTTACTCCCACTACATCACCAAGAAGGAACATTAAGTCAAGACAAGCTTCGATGGTCCATTGCTGAATGGATTCCAAGTTGTATTTTTGTTCTTTTGGTAGGATAGGTCACACTAGGACTTGCTTTAATTCCGTTTTGTTTTTCATTCACATGTTTGTTTTGCATCATTTTTCCGCCTAAACCAAACCACCTGAATTGCATGAAAATTGACTCATATAGTATGTATGCTAGTCCGTGTCGACATAAAGATGTCACACGTTTTTCCCTTAAAGCCATCACCTTAGTTTATTCATTCTCGCATGCTAGATATTTGTTCACTTAAATGAATTAAAATTAAAGATGATGGGATCTTCCTCTTTAACCTAAAATTGAGATTAGTCTTTTATTAGTCAAATTCCTATGAATCCCTTCTTCGTCGCCAGGCATATAGGACATTACTCTCCATATGACCCCTTCTACGTTGGGTAAGTAGTAGCTGTTGACTTATTTTACCTCAACATCACGACCCTCGTACGATCATGTGGTATGGTGGACTAAAACTAGAATTTACAGAAATTTATCGACCAAGAATTCTAAATGTAGAATTAGCCAAGAGGTTGGCTTATCAATTTACTGAAATTGAGTCTTGGGATCGTTTATATAGTTCTTGAGGAAGATCAATTATATAAATGCTAAAGTCATCGCATTAAACTGTTTTTGCTAGACTATTTACACGATGGTATGCTTATTGTGTTTTAATTTCTTCTTTACAGTGTAGAATTCACCTAAACAAAACAATAATACTGCAAATACTATGGCTGGTCATAATGATGCCCATATGCCTTGTGCCACACTAAGAAAAGAATCCTAGCTTAAGGCTTTCATGGACCACATGAATCGATCAGTCCAAGCGACTGAAAAATGATGGGTCCAACTTTGTGGACTGGGAGGCTGCATTACGGAATGCAGCTGTAGCTGATGGTAAGCTCAAGTATTTAACTGAGCCGTTACCACCTAACCCAGGCCCCAGTGCTAGAGCTAACGTATCACAAGCTTATAGTGATTTCGTTATGGAAGCGGGTGCGATAAAGAACGTACTCATTTTTGCAATGGAACCCAATTTGCAAAGACACTTCATTTCCCATGGTGCAAATAATATTTTCACCACGCTCACAAACGAGTTCACAAAAGCACCGAGAATCGTTTCATATGAGCACACCTGTCGCTTCTTCGATGCGAAACTCCAAAAAGGCCAACCAGTTAGCCCACACATTCTCAATATGATTGAGAATGTCGAGAAATTGGAGTCCCTGAACTGCAAGATCAATGAGAACGTAATCATTGATCGAATGCTTCATTCACTTCATTATGGTTTTTCCTTATTCAGGGCAAATTATTACATGAATGACATGAAGAAAAATCCTCATGAACTACACTCCCTTCTCGTACAGACCGAGAAGGATCTTAATTTGAGTGGGAGCATGAAGCAAGACGTTCTCATGATTGCAAAGAAGGGAAAGGGTAAGGGAAAAGCGCAAGCAGAGCTAATAGTAGCTAAGCCTCCTAAATTCAAAAGGGCCGGATTTAAGAGTGGGCATGGTGAGACAAGTAGCTCACAAGACAAAGAGCAAAGACGGTGACATTGAGTGCGTGCCACCATTGCCACAAGACTGGGCATTGGAGGCGGAATTGTCCAGTGTACCGTGAGGACATAAAAGCAGGCCGTGTCACTCCTGTTGGTATGTCATCTTATATTCATATGATTGAGATTAACCATGCAAGTTTCGGAACTTGGGTACTTGATACCGGTTGTAGTTCTCATCTGTGTAATCATTTGCAGGGCCAAAAAAACATCACACCTCTCGCAAAGGGTGATGTGGACCTGCGAGTCGGGAATAGAGCAAAAGTTACTGCTGCTTCCATGGGAACATATGTGATCCAGCTACCAAACGGATTCGAGTTATATCTGTATAACTGTTATTATGTACCCAGTTTATCTAAGAACATTATTTCAGTTTCCGTACTCGATAAAGACGGATTTTCATTCTTAATAAAGGATAATAGCTGTATTTTCTCTTTAAATGGAATGGTTTATGGTAAAGCAGTTTCCATGAATGGTATATATGTCTTAGATCAATCGACTGAAATATTACACATGAATAATAAGAAACTAAAGGTTGGTGACAAAGATCAAACATATCTATGGCACTGTCGTATGGGACACATAAATGAGAAACGTGTAAAGCAGCTAATACATAATGGCGCTATATCTCTATTTGATTATGAATCATTTGGCACATGTGAATCATGTCTCATAGGAAAAATGACTCGTATTTCCTTCAAAGGTGTTGGAATGCGCGCTGCTGACCTATTAGGCCTCGTACATACAGATGTATGTGGACCTACGTCAATCACCGCACTAAGGCCATCCGGGTTCTTATTGTAACCGTTTTGATAAACTTGAAGTTTATACGAGAGAGTTTCAGGCTTTCAGCACTTATATTTTCCTTAGGATAAACTCCGGGTTTAGGGATTGACACTATATTAAGTGGCTTGTTGCAACATAATCATTTTTTTAAGTGTTATTGTGTGGAAATCGCGGTTTGATTATATGAAATCGTTAGTCTTCGAATTAGGCATTGTGATTCAGCACATTTAAAATCCAATTGCATTATAAAGTATATTACTCTCTGAAATATTATGTTGTTTTACAAAAATGACCATATAATATAGATGATATGAGAAATAGAGGTCTAAGGTGATTATGATAAATTTTGAACTATACACTGATTATAGTTTTTACCACCTTAAGGAGAGAATGATAAGGAAAAGACGGTAAAAACAAACAAGTATATATGTTATCCCTAACTGGATCTGATGTTCAACTATTTGTTTTTAATATGAAATACATCAAATAGAGGTTCATGGAATTAAAAAAAATGATGGTATTCATTTTGATTATGAAGATGTATTAATAATATCAGTTTGATCATCTTATGAAAATGTGACATGTTACATTAAAATCTATGATTTAATTATAAACAAATTAGCCTTATATGTGGTATAGCGAGCTATAAGTTAGTCACATAAAGTATATAAATTGAGATTTTTGCCAAATTGAACAAAAATCACACATAAAAGGTAGTGTGAAAGTCATATCGCTTAACATATTTCAAGTAATAAGAACATGACAAGCATGAGCAGTTGATACTCTTTTAGAGTAAAGAAATTTGGATGTCCCGGAAATGACATAGATATCTGAATGATAATAACTTTATCGAGTGTGGAAATCGCGGGTGATACTCTTTTTGAGTAAAGAAATTTTGTTTTAAAGAAAGTTATGAATATTGAAAAACAAAATTGTACAGTTTGCATTATCGAGTCATCATCATGTGCATTTTGAGATTAAGTTCATCATTGCATTTAGTTTTAATATTTACATTATTATTTATTTTAGGATGTTGTTTAGAATTAGTTATATATCATACTCATGCACATGATTAGTTATATTGTTATATTTTGATAGATGTTTAAAAATGAGAAATGTTATTTTATGAAATACTCCACCGAGGATAACTTCTTATATGAGCCTCTTATAAACGATTGTCAGATGATTACGTTTCATTAATTGAGTTTTGGGAACTCTATTATATATGAACCTCTACGACATGATTAAAAGGTTATCGTGATTATTTCCAAAAATGGAAAATTCTAATTCCCTTAGAGTTACTTGAAGGAAATTATTGTTGTCTCAACCTGAAATTTGAGAATATGAGAATAAACCTGAAATTTGAGCATTTGAGAATAATGATTTAAATGAACATTATGTTAAATATGTGAAATTAGTTTATGGTTCAGAAATACCATAACGATTCGAAAATAATGTAGTCAAAATCTACAACTGATGAGAATGTCAATCCATACATATGTTGTTTAGCAAAGAAAATAACTTAAATGTATTGGATGATTTATTCAATAATTATTGGATTGATTCTCCTTAGTACGAGGAATTAAGGAATGATGACTACACTATTTTTCCGTTCGACTAGGTTTTTTTGTCCCAACGAGTTTTTCCTAGTAATGTTTTTAATGAGGTAGCAGTATAAGCGCATTATTATGCTATAGTCACGATCTTCATTATTGTTGAGTTGACAATTATTTTCGACATATAATGTTATGTCGTTTATTGTGAAGGAATCATATCATTGTTGCGGAAGTATTAATTGAAATGAAAATTCAAGAGTTGATATGAAATGATTATATCCAGAGTGTTAATTCTCAAAGAAATGAGATATCGAAGTTGTTATGGATTTTTATTAACCACAATTGGTACTATTTCAATGACCGAGAAGTTATATATGTCAAATCATGGATCATTTCAAGATTTATTAAGTTATGTAATAATCAACGGGAGTAGCACATGCGATACTCTTTTTCACGAGTCATGATTTTGTCCTGCTGGGTTATCTATGGAAAGGTTTTAACAAGGCAACAATTTGTTATGCGTGTTTGAAGATTAGTGTACTATTTGTTGTTGATTTTGATCAACAATCATTTAAGTGTATTCGGATTTTCAGACCAAAATCGATTTGAGCTCGAAAACGATATAATGTGAGTTAGGAGGTGCAGAGTGCACACCCATATAATCGGGTTATCGAGTTCATGGTTTTATGGATAAGGTTGTGATAAATGTTATTTATCATGTTTTAAAACCGTTTAATAAGTGTTTACATTGTATATTGTGTATCCTTTCGAGGTTAAGACTTAAGACCCTTTGGGTTCGGGAATTGAAACACTTGACAATTCTTGTGATTGGCGGTTACATGTGTGGGTGTTTGTTTGAAACATAATAATCAAACATGTTTATCCCTATGAACAATCTTGTATTACATATATACTATGTATATAAGAAAGAGTAATAATTTTTTTCATTCTAACATATGAAAAATTCAGATTTGGTAAATACAAAGCAAAATAAAAATTCCATTAAGTAATCTCCTTATCTTTGCCTAGATGAGGAGGGCCTCAACCGTCTTATCCTACAAGGGATTTCGTGTAACCCAAGGTATGAAATAGGATCGAAATACTCTTAAGGAAAGCGTGATCTTCGTGATTCGGTTATTATTCAAGTTTACGATCATAATCACAGTTACCCTATACCAATTCAAGAGTATTTTTATTTTGATAATGATTGTACCAATGTCCGTGAAGGCGTTAAAATTTGGAATTTGTTGCAATAACTGCAAGTTTGTGAATTGCTTACCTTTGCGGTGAATCCGAAGAATATAAGGAAGGCCAATTTTTCAATTTATAAGTTGGTACTCGGTTAAAAATACAGAATGCTTTTGTTGTTCAATATGCTATGGCTTTCGAAAGAGTTTCCGTTTCGATCGAACCAAGTTCTAATTGGGTATCAAGCGTAAAAGATTGCGCAGAGATAAGTAAATTTTTCAATCTATATATCTATGATATAAAATTATATAATTATGTCTGTCATGTGTGTTCAGTGGTGCATATCTTTATTCTATGATGCTATATCATATAACATAAAGCACGATGTTTATCTCAATCATGTTTTACTAATTTTTCTACATGTTGGTTGATGTTTGGCGTATCTATTCTCATAAAAATGTGTGCGGTTGTTTACCAAAAAAAAATAAAAATGTGTGCGGTTATCAATCTGTTTGAGGATGCTATGATTCTATGAATATGGATGAATAGCAAAATATTTATTTGAAATATTATTTGATGCAAGAATGTTAGCTTGACCCGATGTTTGATGCCATATATATTATGGTTGACATGAATGGTTTATGGTTATGTCATGTTTGGTCTTATCAAAATAGAATTTTGCAGAGACATTGTTTTTCCTATATATTTTCCTGGGTTTATGTTGTTATTATACAAGAAAGATGTTCATTGTATTGTTATACATAATGTTGTGGGTGTTGGGTTTGATGCATCTATTATATTTTCATATTGATGGTGTATAACAAGATTTGGTTATTGACTCTATGGAGTGAGTATAAATGTCAGTAATTAATACTCCTTGATTTTATACACGATAATGCGGGATAAAGTGGTAAAATACAGGAACTCGTATAGCTCAATTGCATAGCGTATTATTATTTCTGTGGTGTATAGTCACGGTTTATAGTGACTTGGGACATATAAGGATGTTTAAGGAGGGATTTGGAGTATCATCCAAGAAATGTGACAATTTTGGTCGAGTTTTGTCTCATAGATGGTTATCACATTTTTTATGTAAAAGTTTAATGAGATGGGTATTCGTGTCAAATAATTTGATCAAGAGTTGTAATTGATCTTGTATGCCTTTATCATGGTGAATATGTTAGTTTGATCAATTGGTTTAAAATCTTCATTTTTTTGTTTGCCGGTTAATTAATATGCAATAACTTTATACTCGTATGGATATTAGTGTGATCATGTTTTGTTTATAATGTTTGATCATCAAATGTTATCGTAAACATTTTATTGTGATGATCGGTAATATATTCATATGGATGTTTGTAGTGCTCACACTATGCTTGTTTGATAGTAATTTTACTAGTACATTTTCATATGTCTTTATTATTATATGGTATTATATAATGTATGAAATGAGTCATGTGGAATGTGATGAGTATTCTATATAAGCTCTCTTGAATATATGTAATACAAGGAATGTGGATATTGTGCGGTAACATATGAGTATGCATATATATATGGCATGATAGCATTGTGTATTGATATAGGGCGGTAATAAGGGACCGTCAAATAGTAGCTTAGGTAGCCTAATTTTAAATGAGGAAATGGAACTCAACCATGTAGGACATAAATATTGAAGTTGTGTTAATCTCACATTAATTATTTATGTGATATGAGCATGTAAAGAAATATCTATAAGTATATGACGTTTTGATCAATAGATTTTGGTCGGTTATATAGTATTGTAGTTAGTGTTCTAACTGTGTTATAATGATTGTTTCACATATTATGTCTTGTGTAAAGCCTTTTTAAAATATGATTGTGTAATTGATTTTACCATATAATCTCGGGAATTATGGTTTATGATAATCATAGTGAGATTATGGAGTCATGGTGGTTTAGCCATGTAAGGGGTAAATTGGCAGCATTGAAAGTACAACTATTGACAATCCATCTATGGAGTTGTCAATTGTTGTAGGATTAATGACAAGTTGATGTTTGACATAGATCAAAGATGACACTACTACAGAAACCCTTAAGGACATCGGCTAATGGACATCAGATTTTGGAAAAATCTGATGTAATTAATTTGCACATCAGTTTATTACAAAAATCTGATGTCCTTATAAAGTAAAGGACATCGGTTTCTAATTAAAACCTATGTCCATAAGTATTGATTTAAATGCACATCAGACTAAATGACAACCCATGTACATTAATTGATGAAGGACATCAGTTATTTATTTAAGCCGATGTGAAAGAGTGACTGAGTGTTGATTAGGTTAATACGGGGTATATATTTTCCCTCTTCATTCTTTACTCACTCTCTCATCGCCCTTAACCCATTTTTCGCCATTTTTTCGATTTTCTTCTAAATCTCGCCATTTTCATCTTCATAGTCTACAAATTACAAACTAAATCACTTTCATTATAATCCATCTAATACTCAACAATGGTGCTCGAGGTATGTTCTTAATTCATACTCATTTAATTTACAAATCAGGTTTTTCGTAATTGCGCTGTTTTTCTAACAAATACCTAATTTTTGAATAGGATTATTATAGGTGACGATGATTTGCATTGATAATTCGGAGTGGATGCGCAATGGTGATTATTCTCCTAATATATTTCAATCTTTATCCGATGTTGTTAATCTAATCTATGGTGCTAAAACTCAGGTAATTTTTTTTATGTTTGGATTAATTGAATTGTTAATTACGTTTTATTTGATTCAATTAGGTTAATTAGGGCTTTGAATTGTTAATTTGCTTTGGATTTGGGATTTAGGGTTTCGTTAGCTTGACATATGCTGTCTCATTCATGGTGCTCGATTCTCAACTGTGCATTACACACCAGTTACAAAATAAAAAAAAAAATTAAAATCCATATATCTGAGTTAATACAGTTATAAATTTAATGAAATTTACATTTACCAAGGGGTCATAAAAGGATGGAAGGAGGACTTATGTACAAGATGAGTGATAGTAGTATAAGTATGTGACCTCAACTTCCTTCCTGCTCTTAACTTATGCCAAGCACCTCAAGACTTCTCGCATGACTGTTTTGTGCGACGGTACCATCGTAACTCTCAGGACTCTCAGGAAAATTGCAAAGAAACGGGTTTCATTCACACCCTTGTCACATGTTTTATGCCTCTCTATTTATTAAGCATAGATCACATGATGATGAGGATTAATTTCTAGGATTGTAACCTGCTATTCTTTAAGTCAATTTTTGTTTTAAAGTGGTTAATACTGTGTCACAATGCAATTTTATTGTCTTCCAAGGTAGCTCGTTAATACCATTTTTATGTGTGTTTCTCACGCTGAATTCCAACATCTTTATTGTATTAGCCTACTGACTGTATGGAGTGATTCCGCTGTCCACACTGGTAGGCAGAGGAGCTCGATGAGATACAAAGAATGAGAAATACTCCTTGACTTTTTCAATAAACTGGTTGATAGCATTGCTCCAACTGTGTTTGGTCCCCAAGATATCAAGTGGGCAATCCTTCTTATGCTGCTAAGTGGTATTCATAAGAGCACCCAAGAATGAATCAACTTAAGAGGAGATATTAATGTTTGCATTGTGGGAGATCCTAGTTGTGCAAAGTCGTAATTCTTTGTTTTGCTTTTCTATTACCCTTCTCTTTCTCCAACTGGTAAATTGTTTATTTGATTCAGAGCAGGCCTAGTTCCTATATCTGTCTACACTTCAGGGAAATCATCATCCGCTGCCGGTTTGACTGCAACTGTAGCTAAAGAACCTGAAAGTGGTGAATTCTGTATTGAGGTAAAACTCTCATGGATTTGTCACTGTATAATTCGAAATTTTGCTAGGGTTTTAAATAGTCTTCTCTGCTTTATCCAGACTTGCATCTCCTATTTAATACTACTACTTTGATGATTTGATCTTATTCAAAAGGATTTCGTCTTTTTTTAACGCCTTTGTTTTCTTCGGTTCTCACGTGTTTTGTTGTTGATCAGTTGGTGGATTAGCATATAACATTTGTTCATGGTAATAAGCTTATCCATTTTTTATGAACAATTTTAGGCTAGAGCACTAATGCAAGCAGATAATGGCATTTGTATTGATGAGTTTGGATTAACATATAGCATTTGTCTAGTTTCTTGGTGATAACCCCAAAAAATGGTGGGGGATTTTTCCGAGTTTGACACTTGAGCTCTTGTTCATGGTAGTTTAAGCATTACTTTTGGTCATACCTTTCTTCCTGCCAGTTGGTGAAGGATTTATCTTTGAATTTTTCCCTAGTTGGGATTGAAACTGATTTGGTTATATGAGGCTTTTCCATTTACAACTGAGTCAAAGATTCACTACTCTTTGTTGTTCATATTTTTACTTTATATAGAAATTCTAGCTAATTTATACTCTTATTTTTCCAGTGCTTTATCGAAGTTCGTGAATAAGCCAGCTGATGGTGGTATCACTGCACTTCATATGGCTGCATTAAATGGATATTTTGACTGTGTGCAGCTTCTTCTTGATGTTCGGGCAAATGTCTCGGCTGTGACATTCCACTATGGCACATCGATGGATTTAATACATTCCACAAAGATCTTGTATTCTAGGGGATACATCTTATCTGGGCTTCTATTCACTAGGCTACCTCTCATATTCTCTTCGCTGCGCATTCAGATTCTAGCCTCTCTGAGCACTGACTAGCCTGTATTCTCTTGTAGTTATCCTTACTATCTCCTATAGATTCTTGTCTTGTCTTCTATATTAAAGTTAGCATTCTTGACTCTATCTTGCTGCTTATTGATGTTATGATGCAACTGATGCCTGCTTTTTTTCCAGCTAAATCAGAAGCGTTGGCGAGTAATGTTGATAGTATGATGAAACCACAGGCTGTTGTTGTTACAGCTATAAGACTCATCTTACCTTATGCTATCATAAGACAATACTCCGTATAAGTTTTCCAGGTTTGCCATCTCTTATTGTAACTTACCAATAAGACGGTCTTACCTTAGTTTTATCCCAAATTAAGATTACTAACAGGTCTTACCTTATTCCATGACCTTTTATCTAGCAAACCTGAGTATGATCCCAGTATTATGCTTGTTCGAAATTGTGTTTGATAATATCAGGTATTCTCGGGATATGAAGCTTAGCATAGCAGTGGTTTTGATGGGTGTTGGAGTCTATACTATTACAGATGTCAGCCTAAATACTAGAGGATTCATTGCGGCATCTATAACAGTGTGGAGTACTGCTCTACAGCAATATGTAAGCTCATCAATTTCTGTATTTATAGGTAAAAGATGGACATAGAACTATAGAAGGCCTATTTTCTAACGTAGTGTAACTGACAATGTATGTTGCTTGGCGTTTCTGAATGAAGTTCTAGTTTGCATTGAAATGGTCTTGGAAATTATGAAATGACATGGTATGTAAATTCGATAGCTTGTTACATTCTTTGGTATTTCCTATGTTTTGGTGTTAATAGATAGCTTATTGCAGGTCTGCTGACAGCGATACATCAGAGCCATTTCAGGCTGTTAAATTACAGAGAACTGTTATTCAACGACATTGGTGATCGCGTAGCTCAAGTTTTGCATGTCGAAGTTTGTGGGAATATTTCTCAGAATGGCAGCATCAACAAAATGAAGGAAGCACTTATTGTAAATACTCACTTGATCTTTCCACATGATTCCAGATACTGTTTCCTTCGCTTTCAACATCTGCTAATAAAGTGACATCTTTTTGTACAGAATATTTTGGTTTAATTTTTCGTTATCTTTTTGATGAATTTGGATAATGTATATGAAAGACGACCGGCCTTTGTCGTGATTTGCTTTGAATTTGTTTAATGAAAGATGAACGACTTTGTCGTGCTTCGCTTTGAATTTGTGTTTGTTTGGTTGATGGTATGTCAGTCTGGCTGGCATCTGAATAATGTATACTGGTGGTACAAATTACCATCAGTACCAGCTTTTTTTTTAAAAAAAAAGAACATAAATGGACATCAGATTACAGCAAAAAAATGATGTGCATACATATGAAGGACATCAGACATATTAAACCTCCGATGTACAAAACATAAATGGACATCAGATTACAGCAAAAAAATGATGTGCATACATATGAAGGACATCAGACATATTAAACCTCCGATGTGCATACATATTAAGGACATCAGACAAATTACACCTCCGATGTGCATACATATGAAGGACATCAGATGTGAGCTACAGAATGATATGCATAAGAATGAAGGACATCAGATTTATTAAACCCCCGATGTGCATTACCAAATGGACATCAGATGTTAGCTAAAGTCTGATGTGCATAAGGATGATGGACATCAGACTTTTGAAAAATCCGATGTGCATTACCAAATGGACATCGGTTGCACAACCGATGTCCTTTACACCTATAATGGACATCAGCGAACTCTACATCGGTTGCTAATCCGATGTCCTTGTCCATAAAAGTCCGATGTCCTTAAGGCTTTCTGTAGTAGTGTGATTTAACTTGTTAAGGTGATTTTGTTATCGTGGTTTTATACGAGGGACATGGGGGAGGTAATGTGATCCTTGAGATTAGGATCAAGGGTGAGATTATTATTCTCCGGTCAGTACTCCCAATGGTTGAATATGACGCCTTTATCCAATAATAAAAGTGTAGTTATGACTCAGGTTTTCACAAGGGCTTAATTATTGTGGTTTGACAAGTTGAGTAAGTATACTTGTTTAACTAGTACTCATTTTTGGCAGACTATTAGGCAAGTTGAGTAAGTAAATAATGAATTATGGTTTGTCCAATGTTGGTTTTCCTTCAGTCTTAGAGAGATAATTTTATGCAAATTGTTGAAATACCAATGTAAAAAGGGTATTGACTAGCTACTAATTGTAGTGTATTTACTTGGGGAAATGCCATGTGTATATATATGGATTTCCAAGAAGGGAATTTGCATTATAAGTTTGCCATTGGAGTTGGTATGCGTAGTGTTAGCATAGCCAGTTAAAAGGCTAAGTAGCTAAGAAATTAATCTACGGTATTACTTAAAGTATTAGACCAATTTCATCCATAAATTTTTATAGTGAATAACAGTGCGCACCGGGGCGTTTCCTATAACACATTATATCATTATATGGACTATCATAAATGGGGATTGATCTTGGTTGTTGTTTTAATGAGATCTCAATGTATCTAGTGGATCACTTTGCATAAAGTATCAACTAGGGACTTGGTTAACAAGTCGGATATCAGGATGATAAAGTCTAAATTGATCTTTTGTGGTAGGACACCCAACTCCCCTCTAACTAATTTTAGAGGCTGAGTTCAATGTGGAAAGCCTATTATGTAAGATTGAAGCACACAATTTATAATGTCCCGGAAGGATGTGCTTGAACCTGCAAGAATGGTAGGGTCTTTGAAAAAATGTTATTGTAGGGCATGATTAAAAGAATCCACCTATATGAGTGTGAAGTGTAGCCACTTCTTAAAGCTTGGGCTTGGCTTTGTATGCGCTCATGAATGAATATGGACACATGGTTGGTAAAAGTGTCAAGAATAAACTTTTTGGAGTTATTTGAATTTATGTGTATGTTATCTTTATGTATTTAAAATGGGTTGAAAGGTTCAATCCGTGGGACACCCTGATTCTCGAATATTTGAAATGTGTAATGTACTAATGTGGAAGTTCAATCCTTTGGACACTTTCATTTATGCATAAATTTGTTTGCTTTGTTGCTTAATTGAAAATAAGGGATACACTTAAATGGGGGAGGAATGTTGTTGATTTTGATCAATAGTCATTTAAGTGTATTTGGATTTTCAGACCAAAGTCGGTTTGAGCTCGAAAACGATATAATGTGAGTTAGGGGTGCGGAGTGCACACTCATATAATCGGGTTATCGAGTTCATGGGTTTATGGATAAGGTTGTGATAAATATTATTTATCATGTTTTAAGACCGTTTAATAGTATTTCCATTGTATATTGCGTATCCTTTCGGGGTTAAGACCCTTTGGGTTCGAGAATTGAAACACTTGACATATTCTTGTGAATTGTGATTGGCGGTTACATGTGTGGGTGTTTGTTTGAAACATAACAATCAAACATGCTTATCCCTATGAACAATCTTGTATTACATATATACTATGTATATATGGAAGAGTAAAAAAAAATTTCATTCTAACATATGAAAATTTCAGATTTGGTAAATACAAAGTAAAATCAAAATTTTATTAAGTAATCTCCTTATCTTTGCCTAGATGAAGGGATTTCGTGTAACCCAAGGCATGAAATAGGGTCGAAATACTCTTAAGGAAAACGTGCTCTTCGTGATTCGGTTGTTATCCAAGTTTACGATCATTATCACAGTTACCCTATACCAATTTATCTAACACTATTTTCCTTCATTACTGTTTTTCCCACAATGTTTTTTAACGAGACATATTTTTCAGTGATTGACATCCAACGAGAGTGTTATGAAATATTATAATATAATATTATACTTAATATTATATGAATGTCCATATCTTGAAATATTTTACAGTGTATTATCTTACGAATTCTTCACTTATATGTGTGCATATATACCCCTTATAAAGTTATAATATAATAAGAATACATGTCTCCTTTACTTTCTATCTATAATTTTCTCTTCTTTATTTCGCAAGAGATATTATTAAACTATTAAACAGCTTGTAAAAATAATAAGTAGCCAAAACAGTAGGCATTATAATCAGAAACTATGTAATCAATTTGATATCTTTCAAAAAATATTTGACTCGAATCCTTAGGAAGAGTTGAGGCCAAGGACAGGAGGGTTTCTTCTCGAGGTAGCGGAGGTATTTTGTGGAGCAATGCTCACTTTTCTGGCCTTCAAAAACATGGAGTACCACCTTTGGGAGAGCCTGGGATGTCTGGTCAATTTCGGGTCATTGAAATCAATATAGTATAGGCCGAAGGTAAATTTGGTCCCCAACATCAACTCGTACATGTCTAAGAATGACCAAACGAAGTAGCCTTGTGTATTTGACCCGTTTCTGCAAATAATTTTAGAACATGGTTTCGATCAAACTAATATACATGCCTGTAAAAAGTAACTACATGATGAAAGCAGCTCTGAAAGAAACAGTAGTATTCTCATAGTTAATTCAGAACAGAAGGGTTCATCAGAGTATTCATGAACCCTTCTGTTCTGTGCCTCAACAACTCTCTTCTATGGCAAGGTAAAGGATCGGACTCATCAGAGTTACTTAGCCTTACTCATGAGTTGAATTCGCTGTAGACAGTTCCTTTAAATGATTCATAATGAAAATTAGGCTGAGCATAGTATCGACAGACTCTGACTTTAGAATACAAGAAGCAAGGGATTGCAGGAAAGACAGTTTAACGAATCAGAGTTTTTCATTCCACCACACTCCGAAAGCTAGTGATGAGACTTTAACTTCGAAATTTAGCAAATATACCTTACTGCATCAAGCACAGATCCAATGTGACCTTGCAAATATTCCACACGCGGTTGGTCGTTTAGTAATGTATTGTAATCAGTACTGTGATCACTGAGTTGGCCTGACACAAAATTCCGTTCACAACATCAATTATTCAGTAGGTACAACAACATTACCCCGTTGACTCAATGGCTTCCGCACATTATAGGGTAAGGGGGTCGGATATACACAACCTTACCCTTGTGTTAGCAACACAGAGAGGCTGTTCCCGACTGACCCAAGATAAAAAGCAACAATCCGGTAGATGCTAGTCAGTAAATTCATATTTGATTAGAGTAAAGAGACACCAAGAGACGAACCGTTTTCATGGATATAGACAGGAGGATTTCCATATGCTTGCTTGAAATGCTCCAGTACTCCTTGGAGTCCCCATGGTGTATTCATAAATGGATTCTAGACGGAACAAGTCAACGAAACGTAATTTAGCAAAAAGAACTTAATTAAGAACAAAACCATTTAATAATTGAGAAACTGAAACTAAGTCCTCACCCCACTAAATGGATCCTTGCCTCCTAAATCTGTGACAAGTTCAAATGTATGTAAGCAGTTTTACACTAATCAATTATGAGTAACAAATATTACCCTATCCTGTCTAAAGCGGGAGTCATTGATGCATTAGGGTAATGTTCTTGTCATTATCTCCGAACAGTCTGTGTTAGATTACAGGGGAGTAAGGTCGCCTACAACAGATCCCCTCACCCCACCACGGGTGAGAATCACTGAGGCATTAAAGTAATTTGATGTTATTGTTTTCGCCATCGTCTCAGAAAATATGAGATGTAAAAAATCGGAGAGACATACATGACCATGATGTTGCCTGGTCAGCCAGATAATCCCTGGTTTCCTTGGTGAGACTTGCAGAATGGTCTTTAACCATGACGACGGTGTAGTAATTTAGACCAATAAAATCGAATGATTCTTTTACCAACTTTGTTTCCTTTTGAGTGAACACTGGAAGTTTGGAGCCAGCATTTTTCTTCATTATTGCAGGGTAGTCTCCATACATCAGGGGTTCCATGAACCTGAAACAAATGAAATGCATTTACTACCTTCAGGTCGGTCTAGTGGTAAGGAATAAACTCGTGATTTGAAGGTCGCAAATTTAAATCCCACCATGACACTCGGGAAAAGGGATTTCCTCTATGTTACTTGGACTCTAGTATTTTGCGATTATGTTACGTGTTTTAGATCACAATCGAAGGTCATATGGTTGTGTCTTATTGCAAGAGTATCGTGTCTACATCCAACATCCAATCATGGTATTACATAATGTGACTGAAGACTAACTATAGTTGACAAAACTAATTTCGAGACTCACCATCCTATAAAGAAATCATAGGAG
This sequence comes from Silene conica, assembly GCA_029255685.2. NCBI lineage: Eukaryota > Viridiplantae > Streptophyta > Magnoliopsida > Caryophyllales > Caryophyllaceae > Silene > Silene conica. The sequence continues at coordinate 72,616,597 of CM055318.2, read as the reverse complement.
CGTTGCGCAGCAGTAACATCTTCGGTTGTACTCGAGAAAGGAATAAAACCGAACGCATATAAATTGATTCCTATGAATCCATGCTGCCTTCCCTGAATAGAAATATCACAAATGTGTTACTACAGAAATCTAAAGCTTCATGATACTTATCATGAGGCGGCCTCATATGAGAATTTGTGCTTTAGGAAAACCGTATTTGACAGAGTGTTCATAATCTTACATACCTTATAGTTATCCCTGTACAGCCTTGCAACTGATGCATGAGCAAGCAACAAATGGTGAGCTGCAAGGTATGGCTCTAACATTGAGTTTCCTTTGGTACAATTAGTTCCAAATGGGAATGAGCATCTCGAAGGAGGTGAATTTCCGATATCATAACCGCCAGAAATGAATATATTTGCCTCATTGATCGTTGTCCAATGCAAAACCCGATCTCCAAATTCTCTAAAGCAAACATCAGCATATGCCACAAAATCTTCTCTGCATTTACAAAAAAAAAAACAAAATCTGTCAGCAACTTTTCACTTACGGCATGAAATATGTTACTAGCTGCGGTAAAGTCAAACAAAATCCTTAAAAAAGCCTCTAATAAGCACAAATGGTTTAAAATCGAGTAAACAGGGCAACAAGAGGAACGTACATAATCCTTGGACTAAGGAAACCCCCGTATTCATCTTCAAGTACCTGAGGTGTATCTGAATGAAACAATGTAACATGTGGCTGGATTCCTGTCGATAAAATTACCAAAAAAAAAGAAAATGTCATTCAGAACCAGAAACTGTAGAAATATATGCAAGAAAGCAACAGTGAAGTATTATTACCTTTGCTTATGAGTGCATTGATGAGATTATTGTAATATTCCAAACCCTTTGGATTAACAGGTCCTCTGCCATCTGTTGAACAATAGAAAACGATTACATGACATGGTACTCCGTAGTACTCCATATAATTTACATTAGTATTCTAAAAACGATTATAAAATGTTCATACTCGGTATCAGTCTTGACCAGGAGATGGAGAATCGGTAAGCATCCAATCCTGTTTCGGTCATCAGTTCTACATCTTCCTACAAGATGACGGACAATTACAAAGGTAAAAACCAATAGTAAACCAAAGTATGACTTGTAACTATGAGCATTGATGAGATAGTCTCGAATGTGAAACAAACCTAAATCATTACATGATATTGCTAATATAGTTACAAGGTTAAAGTTATGAGTTATGATCCACGAGTAATAAACACACGGATGAGGGTGATAGCTAAGACGAAAAAGAGTCACCTTGTATTTGTGATACTGGTCAGATGTAACGTCTCCATTGCCTGGCTTTGAACCTGAAAACCGACAAAGAGTGTCAAAAGGAGAAAATGACCCGTTTCCTCTACTCGTTAATGTGTTCTTTAGTTTTCCATCACTCTTTCAAGTTTCAGCAGAAAACATAAGCAATCAGTACAACAAAGCACTAGTTCAATCAACATGTTGGATAACTAAAATATTAAGGGCTTTCAAATAACTGAAGAAAGCTCAGAATGAGGTTTGGTAGAAACAGAACCAGTATGGCACTAGATAGGATCCACAAAGGAAATGAAACTAACTCGCATGAGCTGAAATATCAAAAATACTAGGTGTCCTTCCTTCCTCAAAAGCAGCTCCCTCCACCTTCATCACACAAAAAACGACTTCAGAAAGTAGAACAAATTATCTAAGTATCGTCATCAACAGTACACTACTGACTACACCCCGAGGCCTCAAAGTCTCCCGAGTATGGAAAATAAGGGGGTCAAAATGTACAGTCAATTTGCCATATTTTGAGCGTGTTCACCAACTATAGTAGTACGAGACCTTTCATGAATTTACCGATAAACAACATCACGTATGTGTTGGAAGTAATGCAAAGGTTAGTAATGTCGTCTAGATACACATTACATTATAGAGAAACCTTTTCATTGCCTCGTAAGAGAATCTTCACACTTTCTCCACTAATTGCATCTTTATTCCCATGAAGTGCATGTTTATAACCATCAACATCATGGTTGACCCATGTTTATGGTAGTGGAGTAGTGGTTATGCCATTAACTTCGTACTTATGGTGCTAATTAACCACTGTAAATATGAGAATTATAGTCATTAGAGAAATACATCTTCCATACATCTATACTACATTCTCTATGATGATTTTGAGCATACCAGTGATACCATACGAGTTTCAACTCCTAATTGTTAAGTACACAATTTTTAGGAGTGTTGTGTGACCTTGGGGACGACGCTCATTCTCTCAATATATTTTCGCCCCTATAGTGACCTTAATTTTACACCAGTATGTTCCAACCCAAAGCGGACTAATACCTTATTAATGTTGAAGTTATGGGGGCGGTAGCCATTTGCTTTTATTACTCCCTCCATTCTTTTTATATCACCTCATTCCCCTTTTGGACACTATTCACAATCGAGTATTCAACGTCAGTTTTCTCTCAATCCGTTCACGGAAATATATTCATGTGAGATCTTTTTTAATTTGTCTTGATAAGAGGATTAAGAATATCAAAATTTTATAATTTTTAGTAGTATGTAGCTAAAGATATAATCGAAACAAAATGAGTATTGACAAACGTGTATAAAGAATTGGGGTGATATAAAAAGAATACAAATTCTTATTTGCAACGGCACTATCCGTCACAAGCTTGTGACGGATACTGTTTACTCTCACAAAATACTTACTTTTCCCCTTCTCCAACATTATTCATGTGGTCCCATTTCTCCACTAACTTATTTTCTATCCATTTTATCTCACAAAATATCCGTCACAAATGGTGACCCGTCGCAAGTAAGACTTACTATAAAAAGAATAGAGGGAGTACTTCTTATACCAAATAATGGTCAGTATTCAATAATTTAGTATAGATTGTACTGTGTACTGCCAATTTGCTCAGAGAGGAAACCTTTATCCTCCCATTATAAGAAACTATTCAATTACATTTCCCTTTTGCAAAAATGAGACCAATTGAGAAATTTAATAACACTCGTTAAGAACCTAAATGTGAAAATATGACATTAATCAGGTAATCAATCGTGAGAAATTGAGATTAGTTCCACGTTTAGTAAATCCGTACCAATAACAATCATAAAATCTGTGTCAATAACATAGATACATCTTGTAGACTCATACAATATAGTCATTATAGCTAACATGTCTAAACCACCTAACATGTAACAAAACGTCATGAGCTTAAAATGGTCTCAAATGAATAAGCGATACAAAAAAAAGGTCAAACAGAAGGAGAAGAGAGACCTGATAAGCAGAGGAAGAAGCGCCAAAAATGAAATTAGATGGAAATTCGTGTGGTTCAAACGTATTATTATTGCCGCCATTAACGTTATTTGATAACAAAGCTACCTCGCCAAATAACAACAACAACAATACTTTGAGCACTTCCATGGCTTCCCTTCCCGTAATTACTATTTTCTTCTTCTTCACTCTCCCTCCCTCTCTTCCTTAATATGTGGATAGACACAAAACACAAACACCAATATATGTACCCAACACGTTCCACTCGTTCAATGAACAAATTAAATAATTGAGGCCGAAAGAATACTTTATATTACTACACGGTTGGAATACACACAGAGAGAAAATAAAGTTGAAACGGGTCAAATAATATCCTTATATCAGTTGTATAGGTAAGCAGAAATGAAAAAGCATGTTTGTTCTATTTATGTAATTTTGTTACGGAGTATTATTTCATCTTAAACTTAAGACGAATATTTTGTCTTAAATGAGAACTAGAATTCAAGCTCGGGCAATGCCCGGGTCATATTACAACAGTATCTTTAAAATATTTATCACGACTTTTACATTGAGAAAATGCTTCTTTTTTTTACTGACTATTTACCTCCACTTAATAATCATTTATTACTCGTGAAATTGGAAAAAAAAAACGTCGTATTATTTTACCAACTTCTATTAATTTGATTTAGAGTGGTATATATATTGTTCGAAAATCCAACTCTCACTAAAAGATCTTGTTATGCCCTAAAAATAATATTTTATGAGCTAACACGTGGCATTACGTAATTGGAAAGAACGGGTATACATGGCATCCAAAGTCAAGGAAAAGAAGGAAGGAAGTCCACTACAGAAGAAGATTGTAGAAGAAGGAAGCGGGCAGCAAAGACGAGGAAGGAGGAAAAGGCTAAAGGAACGAGGCTCGAGATTGCCTCAAATGGCCACACACCAGGTCTCCGTCAGAAAAAGCAAGCAGGAAGAAGGCACCCAAAATGGATAAAAGAGAAAGAAGAGATCCGTTGGATTAGAGCCCTATCCAACGGTCCATAGAATTAAGCTTCTATATATATGTAAACATTCTACACGTGAAAGACATTCATTATCATACTTAGCATACATAGCACTAAGAAAACCCAAGAAATACTTGTAATCCCCCACACATTCTGAAGGAGAAGGAGAATTCTAGTGGAACTTGGAGGATACCTTCCTCCCGCAGTTTTTCCCTAAGGGGTTTAATTTCCTGCGTCATCAATTGTTGCGTCTTTCATATCTCTCCTCTCTACTCTTCTAAATACTTAACTCATCCAAATATATCGCAAACTAGGCTTGAAATCACTATAACCTCCTAAAAACGACATTAGGTAAATTTTGACCTAAACATTTTGGCGCCCACCGTGGGGCTGTACTGATTATTCAACCCAAAAGTGCAAAATCCTAAAACTCTTCGAAAAACCTCTCAAAATGACAAACCCAACCTCTCAAACAACCTCACAACCCATCTCTACAGTGACAGGAGCCACTTCCACCTCTGTGGGGGCTCAGGAAACTCCAGCTCCAGCAGTGACGGCTCCCCTCAGCGTCAGCACCCCCCAGATGCAGTCAGGCATCACTAGCGGCGGCACGGTGACCAGCTCAGATGATACCACTGGAGACACTCCCACCCCAGCCATGTGGAAGACCATGATGGAAGGAATCTTTGCCCTCCACCAAGCGGTCGACGGCTTGAAGAAGGACAACCAGGAGCTGAGAAAGTTGGCCACCGCGCAGAATCAGCCTCCACGTGTCAGCGGAGGGCCAGGCACGGAAGCCGGAATCCCAAGGCCTCCCGGAAGCAGAAGTGAGGCTAGAACCATCCCCAACGAAATAGTCACCAGACTAGACCTCGCGGGAATTACTCCATCAGAAAGAATCGCTCCTACAGGACTGGGCTACCTTTCCGTCGACCTAGACTCACCCCCACCGCGAACAGGGGCTCCAGGTAACGGATCTGTAAGATTACCCCTTAGTACTAACCGTCATGGTAATGCAGGACCTTTTTCCACCCCAACCTCGGGCTGGACGCAAGGAGAAGGATCGTCGGTCAGGCAACCACTTATGCTGGGAGCTGGACCGCCAGGATACTCTGCCCAACAGGCGCCGTCGATAGTCCACGCCGTACCGATGAGTCAACAGGAACTCAGCCAACCCACGGTCGGTCAAACCCCAGCACCGCCAGGGTATGCACCCCTCATTCACAATACCCCTTGGAATTTCGCTAACCCTCTTGCATGACCAAATCCTTGGGAGCACCAATACAAGGAGCTGTGGGACTTAGTCAGCCGCATACCAGGAATGCCCAGACCCCTGGAGAAAGCGGCCCCAGACAGCTACGCAGATTCCCCGTTCACCCACAACATAGTCTCGGTAGACGTGCCAAAAGGGTTCACCCCCCCCCCCCCCCAAACATGACGAGCTATGACGGAACAGCCGACCCGATAGACCACATCAACCAGTACAAGCAAAAGATGATGGTGATAACAGCCTCTGGTTCCCTGAAAGAGGCATGTATGTGTAAAGGGTTCGGGTCCACTCTCTCAGGAGCCGCCCTCCAATGGTTCGTCAACCTGCCCAACTCCAGCATCTCCAGCTTTGCAGGCCTGGTGAACGCGTTCAACCAACAGTTCGCCAGCAGTAGGCGGCCAGAAAAGCAGAGCAGCGATCTCTACCAGATCCAACAAGGTGATGAGGAGTGCACCAGAGACTACCTGGCCAGATTCAACAAGGAGATGGTTTCCATACCCCATTGCGAAGAGAAGGCGGCCATCCACGCCTTTCGCTGGGGGCTACCGCAGACCTCCGACCTATACAAAGAGCTAACCAAATGGCCGTGCACGGCATATGCTCAGGTTCAACAAAAGGCGTTGGACGCCATCCGACTGGAAGAGGACGCAGGACCTAGGAGGATTAGCTGCAGCTCCGCCTCCACCAGTAGGAAGGCACCAGCAGCAGACAGGCAGGAGAGATCAAAACCCTACAACAGGCCAGTGCATAAGATCTCTGGGGAAAAAAGCTGGAAGAATGATCCAAACCTGCCGCCAAAGGTACAAGAGTATGGTTTTACTGTCAATCTTGCAGAACTAATCAAAACCCTGAAAGAGCTGGGAGAAAAAGTCAAGTGGCCCAAGAAAAGGGCAGAAGAAAGGAGCAAAGATGGAAGGGACACCAACCTGAGGTGTGACTTCCATAACGAAGACATCGGGCACACAACCGAGGACTGTATCACCCTCAGAAAGGAGGTCCGGTATCAGTACGAGCAGGGTAACCTGAACCACATCCTGCCAAAAGGGACCAAGGTGAACGAGACTCGTCAGGTAGCACCCTCTAGCCCTCCTGTCTGCACTAGAACTATTAACGTGATAACAGGGGGCTCGGAACTGTGCGGACTCACCTACTCCGCAGCCAAGAGGCACGCTACCAGAGTCAAATGAGACAAGCGAGAATCCTCATGCAGGATCAGCGCCCAGGATCTGCCAGTCGTCAGCTTTGATGAAACGGACGTGGAGGAAGGCGCTGAGTACCATGATGACGCCCTGATCATCACCTTATCCATAGGAAACTGCAGGGTGAAAAAGATCCTGGTGGACACGGGAAGCTCAGTCAATATCATCATGTTGGAAACATTGAAGAGCATGGGATTTGGAGAGGCAGACCTGACCAAAAAGGCGGTTCCGCTGGTGGGATTCAGCGGAGAAACCAAGCACTCACTTGGAGAAATCCTGATCCCGACCTACGCCGGAGGAATCAACAAGCAGGTGAGGTACCTGGTAATTGACGGTCCCTCCACCTACAACGTCATCCTTGGCAGGCCGTGGATACATGACATGAAGGCCATTCCATTTTCATACCACCAGTGCCTCAAGTTCCCTACACCGTGGGGAGTCCAGACTATAAGAGGAAATCAGGAAGAAGCAAGAAGCTGCTACAAAGTGGCACTCAAGCCCACAGCCACCCCTCCTCCAGCATAGAAATCACAGGCGAGGCAGGTCAGGGGAGCCTATGAGGAACCTCCCCAAGTGGAGGTAGAAGAAATTCCCCTAGACCCGCTGCATCCGGAGAGGAAGGTGCTGGTGGGAGCAGAATGCACAGGTATCGTTCGTTCAGAGCTGTTAAATTTGTTAAAAACTAACATCGATTGCTTTGCGTGGTCCCACGAAGACATGGTGGGAATAGACCCAAACATAATCTCGCACAGGTTGAGCGTAAGCCCCGACTACAAGTCGGTCCAACAAAAAAGGAGGAAATTTGCCGCAGAAAGGAACCAGGTGATAAACCAGGAGGTGGACGACCTCCTGGCCGTAGGGAAAATCAGAGAAGTAACATATCCAGAATGGATATCAAACGTGGTGGTGGTCCCCAAGAAAAACGGGAAGTGGAGAGTATGCGTAGACTTCACCGATCTGAACAAGGCGTGTCCTAAAGATCCGTTCCCTCTGCCGCACATAGACGCAATGGTGGATGCGACAGCAGGTCACGAGATGCTCACGTTCCTGGACGCTTGGAGCGGATACAACCAGATCAAAATGCACCCAGAAGACCAGGAAAAGACGGCATTCAGGTCTGAAAGAGGTATCTACTGCTATAACGTTATGCCGTTCGGGTTAAAAAATGCAGGGTCCACCTACCAAAGGCTGGTGAACATGATGTTCAAAGATCAGATAGGTAAAACCATGGAAGTCTACATAGACGATATGGTTGTCAAATCCAAAGCAGCCAGCCAACACACCCAGCACCTGGAAGAAACCTTCAGCATCCTGAGGAAATACCAAATGAAGCTGAATCCCTCCAAATGCACATTCGGGGTCTCCAGTGGGAAGTTCCTGGGGTACATGGTCACACAGAGAGGGATTGAGGCAAGCAGCGAGCAGATCAAGGCACTCCTCCAACTGGAATCTCCCCAAAAGCCGAAAGACGTGCAGAAACTGACTGGAAGGGTGGCAGCCCTCAACAGGTTTATCTCCAGATCCTCCGACAGATGCCGGCTATTTTATGACATACTACGAAAGAGCAAAAGATTCGAGTGGACGGAAGAGCACGAGAAGGCGTTCACAGAATTGAAGAAGTACCTCAGCACCCCTCCGCTCCTGTCCAAACCGGAGCAGGGAGAGCCGTTATACCTATACCTGTCGGTAACAGAGGTAGCGGTAAATGCAGTCCTGGTGCGGGAACATGAGGGAACCCAGCATCCAGTCTACTACATCAGGAAGTCTCTGCTTCCTGCAGAGACCAGGTACACAGCTCCTGAAAAACTCGTTCTTGCTTTAGTTACAGCCTCATACAAGTTGAGACCTTACTTTGAGTCTCACTCCATATCAGTCTTAACTAGCTACCCCTTAAGACCCATATTGAGCAAGCCAGAACTTTCTGGGAGAATGTCCAAATGGTCAGTCCACCTGAGTGGCTACGACCTAAAATTTGAAACAAGAACTGCGATAAAATCACAAGCCCTTGCAGATTTTGTCTCTGATTTTAGCCCAGGAATGGAAAAAGAAGCAGCCAAAGAAATCCTACCCCCAGAAATGGACTCTGAAGGAAGTTGCTGGACGCTGCACGTAGATGGAGCCTCCAACAGCCGCGGAGCAGGGGTAGTAATGGTGCTCAGGTCCCCTCAAGGGGACATGATCGTACAGGAGGTACGGTGCGAGTTCCAAGCAACAAACAATGTAGCAGAGTATGAGGCCTTGATCCAAGGGCTCCAACTAGCCCTAGACCTCAGGGTCAGATACCTCCAGGCATTCAGCGACTCGCAGCTCATAGTAAATCACATCAATGGCGAGTATGAAGCCAAAGACCCCAGGATGACAGCCTACCTGGAGGTGGTCAAAGACAAGAAGGCAGGGTTCATCACCTTCAAAATAGAGCAAATCCCCAGGGAGCAGAACGTAGAAGCAGACGCACTGGCTAACCTAGGGGCAACATTCAAGCCAGGAGACATTTCCTCAATCCCCATTACCCACGTGCTGGAACCATCAACTTCCCAGGAAGACCGGGAAGTTGAAAACTCCAGCACCCAGTGGGAAGCCGGATTAGGCGTCCTCAGCAACACCACGGAGCAACCAGAGCGAGAGGATTGGAGGTCACCTTACCAAAAATGGCTGAAAGATGGAAATCTACCAGCAGACAAGAAAGAGGTAAGGGGATTCAAAATGAAAGCTTCCAGATTCGTACTAATAGACGGTGTGTTGTTCAGGAAATCGCTCGCAGGACCCTACCTGAGATGTCTGGGCGACGAAGAGGCACAAACAGTCTTGCACGATCTCCACAGCGGAGATTGCGGAAATCATGCAGGGGGCAAGAGCCTATCCAACAAGGCAATCAGAATGGGATACTTCTGGCCAACAATACGGAGAGATGCAGTAGAGCTGGCCAAGAAATGCGAAGCCTGCCAGAAGCACGCCCCTGTCACGCACCAGTCCGCGGAACCCCTGCACCCAATCATATCGCCCTGGCCCTTCATGAAATGGGGAATGGACATTGTAGGACCGCTACCCAGAGCACCCGGAAACAGAACCTACATGCTCGCACTAACGGACTACTTCTCCAAGTGGATAGAAGCAGAAGCTTTCCCCCAGGTCACAGAAAATAAGGTGATATCCTTCCTTAAACGAAACATAATCTGCAGATTCGGTATACCTTCTGAAATAGTGTGCGACAATGGCTCACAATTCATATCTAGTAAAACCGAAGCATTTTGTGCTAGTTAGAATATCACCCTACTAAAAGTTGCTCCCAGGTACCCACAAACAAACGGTCAGGCAGAGTCCAACAACAGAATCGTCATGGACAACATGAAGAGGAGACTGGAAGAAGCTGGGGACAAGTGGGCGGACGAGCTGCCTTTGGTCCTGTGGTCTGACAGAACCACACCAAAAACAGCAACAGGCCAAATCCCCTTCAGCCTAGTGTTTGGAGCAGAAGCCGTCATTCCAGCAGAAGTAAAGGTGCCGACCCAGAGATATGGTTGCCTAACGGAAGAACGCAATCAAACAGAAATGGCCAGCAGCCTGGACACGATCGACGAGCTCCGAACCAGCGCCGCCATCAGAATGGCCGCTTACAAGCAAATGGTGGCCCGGAGTTACAACAAAAACGTAAAGGTCAGAACCCTCCAGGTGGGAGACCTAGTCCTCAGAAAAGTGTTCCAGAATACGAAGAATACAAGCGCTGGGAAATTCGCCTACAATTGGGAGGGACCCTATCAGGTGGAGAGCACCACGGGAAGCGGATCCTACAGATTAATGGACATGAAGGGAAACATGGTACCCAGACCCTGGAATATCCTCCGTCTAAAAAAATATCACATATAAGGAGACATCCCAGGATACCCCCAGAACCTGCGCCAAGAACCTGCGCCCAAGACCTGCGCCCAAATTCTAGGGTACTTACTCATTTACTTTGTGTTTAACATTTCGTATCTTAGCTACTTACAAATGTATCACCCCCAGGATCCAGCTATCCTGAGGGAGTTATCTGAAAAACTGATTTGCTTATAAATGAAAATCTACTTGAAGTATTTCCTATCATGAGTACTTGCAATACGTCGTCTCTATCAAAAACAAACACGAGTTAAATCACACTCAATTTTCTACACTGCTTGAGTATGGCGAGGTACAAGCAACTGGGACACCGTCGCCCACGATACCTAGCACTCACGAAAGCCTTGCAGCCTCTGACTGAGATGGGTATACCCTGAAGCCAGCACCCACACATGGCCAAATACACACACAAGTGACACGGCTGTCGCAACCCTATCAAAGATAACCAACTAGCCTAACTAATGTAGTAAGGAAGTCGGGATCGTATCCACAGGGAGACAGATATGAATTCTAAAAGCTAAACTAGAGTCCGTCAAGGTAACCAGATTCTGGGGGTTATGATTGTTTGTTTTAACTAAACTAAAAGTAGTGAAGGATGAGAGAAAAGAAAAGCGTAAACAAAGAGTATAGAAATATAAAGGAAAGAAAACTAGGATAGTCGGTTCACCAACGAAAGTGTAACGATTGGGGTTTAGGTCGCAGATCAGTCGCAATTATCGGTCTAAGGGGTAGTGAAAAGGTCCTCTCGGATCGCTATTCGCCCTAAAATGCTTCTAGCGGGCTCTCGCAACTTAATAGGGCACTCTAATGTTTGTAGCAGGTCTAACCCTCACCAGGCTTTCGATCTTAGGTCGGGGTTTTACCAAATCAACTAATCAATCATGCGCATTAATTGACTAATCGCTATTAAATGCTACAATTAACAACAGAGACATACAATTACGAACTAGTCTAAACCTAAACGAACATCGTCACATCAACATCGGATCACCTATATCCTAGTCGAGAGGATTAGCTGTGCATAAAGGGATTAACAATTGAAATGAAAGAAATGACTAAAGAGAAAATCATGATCGCGAAATAAGTAGAGATGAATAAAGACAAAAGAAAGTAAGAGCAAAGAAATGAAAGTACCAATAATCCAAAAAGTGTTGAGTACTGAATTCCGGAAGATTAGATCTTACAAGCTTGAAGGTGAAATAAAATGAAAACAACTGACTAAAAGTTTATCTGAGAAAAAGTAAGGTAAAAGATAAAAGATTAAAGTAAAAGTCGTCTAAAAAGAACTCAAAAGCTGCTTAAAAAACGAAATAGTCTGATTCCCATCCGACGACCTAATGGGCTTAGGTTAAACTTGGGCTTTCGGAAAAGAAACTGGTCGATCGACTTGGGAACTGGTCGATCGACTTTCCTATCGACCAAAAGTGGTCGATCGACTATAGCAGCGGTCGATCGACTTAGATATCGACCAAAAGTGGTCGATCGACTGAATCTGTCGAACAGATTTCCTGCAATGCGCACTGAACTTCAAACGGCTGCCATTTCTTCGTTACTCAGTCAAATCAAGCGTTTTTGGTGGCGTTGGAAAGCTAAGAGGATAAGCTTTCATCTCCAATTTGAATCACTCGATTATCATTTCTATAACTCGAGTTATGTCTCTTCAAAGTAGGCACTAGCGGTGTGAAGCTCTTCTTTCGCTCGATAGACTTCCATTACTTCTACGCGCATCTCAAGATGGTAGTACTAAGCTCCGACTCAACTCTTCTCCTAAATGCGTGCATGGGGACATGTTTTAGGCTTGATTATGATCTTCTCCGGTTCATATCTGCAAATAACACAAGACAAACCAAAGTAGACTATTCGGGGGACATTTGTAGTAAAACGCTACGAAATAAGCATAGAAATGCGTCCTAATATGGTCTAAAAGGTCTATATAAAATGCACGCATCAAACTTCCCCAAACCGAACCTTTGCTTGTCCCCAAGCAAAAAGTGTAACAAAGAAAGACTAAAAAGATAGGAGTTAAACACGAACAAGTAATCCGTCGACAAAAACATCTAAAGCAAGTGAATCATCACTAATTGTCAAATCTTAAGGCAAACGAATCTAAACATGCTTCATAAAGCGGTTGGACTTTGGACTTTGCAAGATTATCTAATCTGGACTCTCACGGGTCGCTCAAACGCTCAAACAAACACAAGGCAATATATAGTGCAAGATAGGAAGAATCGAGATCACTTACCTAACTGCGACCTATAAGAACATGCATGCAATCTAATATGAATAGAGTCTCTACAACCGTACGTATGCATTCCCACACTTTAATGACCATGACACATGCCGAGGATAGTTATGGGATATGTGAGGCTATGGGTAAGAAGGTGATGAAAATGAATTTGGCAAAAACTGGAGTTAAAAGCCAAGCTAGTAACCATGAGAACCAAATTATATATATCTCTCAACTTCATACTCAATACATCAATACACAACAATGTAGATTGGGTGCATCCAACTCTCACTACCTCAAAACCTTATCAACCCCCCATAAGATACGATATAAAAAAAACATGGGAGTAGAAAAATTGTCAATCGGCTTCTTCAACTTTTCACACATGACTTTTTTTTTCTTTTTTTTTTTCTTTTTCATGCCACTTTTCTGAATTTCTCTTTTTCTCCCTTTTTTTCCTCTTTTTTTTTCACCCATTCTTCTTATGACAAGATAAAGCAACCAAAATGCAAAACAACACATTCCCAAAATGCTACCATTACTAGCTCGGCTAGGGTGGGCAAAATCATGGATTGTAGCTATATGGGACAATAAATAGGCAAATTTGGCTTTGTGAAACTTACGGGTAAGAAGAAAAAAGGGAAACATCTACCACATGTGTCAACAAACCGCAAACCCGAATGCATACAGGTATAAAGAAGACTGAACTCATGTTTATGCAAATTGATGTTACATGTATCATAAGGAGTAACTACTCACTTTCCTAGATGAACCGGTCATGAATGTCACCGGTTGTAGGCTCTAATTCCTTAGAAAGTTATTGTAGGTTGCCAGAATATCAAATCCAGTCTACTTGTCCAACATGCTTTGAAACGAGATTCGAGAAAATTGCCAAAAAACTTGCTAAAAGATTTGAAACAATTACCTAGTTTGAGTTTTCTGACGGTTTAACAGCACTGAGAAACTCAAAACTGACTCTATCTAGTATGCAAAAGTAAACGTGAGTTTTTTTTTTGGGTAATTTTAGGATGCAAGGGAAATGATAAAACAATGCATATGTAAATGAAACATGAAAACAGAAATGTAATAAAAACAATATGCAGACCAAATATGGATGCAAAACCTCCCCAAACCAAACCGTACAATGTCCTCATTGTACAAAGTAAAGGAAAAGAAATGCAAACTAAAGAGAATGAGTCAGAAACTTACAAGAATGCGCGCACCACGGACCTCCCCAAACCGAACCAGATATGGGAGGTAATCAGAGACTCGATCGAGTCATTTGTCGCATCAGCAAGCGACGAAGTTGCGGCTGATACTTTTCAGCTGACCAAGTGGTTACCCACGAATGTACATAATCAAAACAGCTCAGAGCCCTTAGAAGTCGGTCAAAAATCTGCGCATGTGCTACACAAAAGCATAAGTAGCACCAGCAATTAATAGGAGCAAATAAAAACAAAGTGAAATACCGTATCACCTTGCTAAACTTTCTTTGACAGCTCCTATAAAAATCAACCGAATAATTCCACCCTTTAGCCGAGGGTGGAACACCAAAGCTCAAATCACAGGAAAACAGAGAGTTGGAGACCACGGAAACATTTAAAAATGAAAACACATGAGTAAAAATAATCTGCTTAGACGGGTATTCTACGTGAGGTGGAGGAGTCCAGTGTGTAATAAGAGAAAGTGGGTGGTCATCCCAAACGCAAGGGGCAGTAAAGTCAAATGTGTTAACGGGGTCACCCATAATATGCTCATCTACCATATCGTCATATTTGTCCCATTCGACCTCAAGACCTTCCAATCACCAATCCTCACTATCGTTATTGAAAGACTCGTCACAAAAGGGGTTCTCTATAAGGTTCGTCAAGTCTTCCTCACATGGTTCGATGTCTGTAAAATTGTCATAGAGAGGTTCTAGACTATCCTCAAAGAAGGGATTATCAACTGAGCCTATGGTATCCTTCTGTATGGTTCCATCAACGTCATTTTCATTCTGTAAAACGGTTTCTACGGTCTCACCCATCCCCTCATCCATGTCTGATAGAAGTGAGAAAGTGGGTTTGATACTCTAAATGGCAAACCAGTCAAAGAATTCCAAAAGCTCATTGACAGGTTTCCCACTAAAATCTCCCTTACCTATTGAGCAGAGGTAAGACCGTGTAGGGTCATTCATACCCCATATGATAGACAAGCAAATCT
This sequence comes from Silene conica, assembly GCA_029255685.2. Taxonomy (NCBI): domain Eukaryota; kingdom Viridiplantae; phylum Streptophyta; class Magnoliopsida; order Caryophyllales; family Caryophyllaceae; genus Silene; species Silene conica. The sequence goes on along the minus strand of CM055318.2, from coordinate 72,601,534 downwards.
GGAGGGCAGTCAAAGTTCCATAATTCAACGTATCTAGCCACTCCTCGAACCTGTCTATGTAAGCACCAAATGATTCGTCTTCACCCTGTGGAAACTGGATGGAAGACATTAAAATGGCCTCAAGGAACCGAAGTTCCTTGAGACATAAGACAAACTAAAATAAAGCAAATAAAATATCACCGTTTCCCCGGCAACGGCGCCAAAATTTGACACGGCTGTCGCAACCCTATCAAAGATAACCAACTAGCCTAACTAATGTAGTAAGGAAGTCGGGATCGTATCCACAGGGAGACAGATATGAATTCTAAAAGCTAAACTAGAGTCCGTCAAGGTAACCAGATTCTGGGGGTTATGATTGTTTGTTTTAACTAAACTAAAAGTAGTGAAGGATGAGAGAAAAGAAAAGCGTAAACAAAGAGTATAGAAATATAAAGGAAAGAAAACTAGGATAGTCGGTTCACCAACGAAAGTGTAACGATTGGGGTTTAGGTCGCAGATCAGTCGCAATTATCGGTCTAAGGGGTAGTGAAAAGGTCCTCTCGGATCGCTATTCGCCCTAAAATGCTTCTAGCGGGCTCTCGCAACTTAATAGGGCACTCTAATGTTTGTAGCAGGTCTAACCCTCACCAGGCTTTCGATCTTAGGTCGGGGTTTTACCAAATCAACTAATCAATCATGCGCATTAATTGACTAATCGCTATTAAATGCTACAATTAACAACAGAGACATACAATTACGAACTAGTCTAAACCTAAACGAACATCGTCACATCAACATCGGATCACCTATATCCTAGTCGAGAGGATTAACTGTGCATAAAGGGATTAACAATTGAAATGAAAGAAATGACTAAAGAGAAAATCATGATCGCGAAATAAGTAGAGATGAATAAAGACAAAAGAAAGTAAGAGCAAAGAAATGAAAGTACCAATAATCCAAAAAGTGTTGAGTACTGAATTCCGGAAGATTAGATCTTACAAGCTTGAAGGTGAAATAAAATGAAAACAATTGACTAAAAGTTTATCTGAGAAAAAGTAAGGTAAAAGATAAAAGATTAAAGTAAAAGTCGTCTAAAAAGAACTCAAAAGCTGCTTAAAAAACGAAATAGTCTGATTCCCATCCGACGACCTAATGGGCTTAGGTTAAACTTGGGCTTTCGGAAAAGAAACTGGTCGATCGACTTGGGAACTGGTCGATCGACTTTCCTATCGACCAAAAGTGGTCGATCGACTATAGCAGCGGTCGATCGACTTAGATATCGACCAAAAGTGGTCGATCGACTGAATCTGTCGAACAGATTTCCTGCAATGCGCACTGAACTTCAAACGGCTGCCATTTCTTCGTTACTCAGTCAAATCAAGCGTTTTTGGTGGCGTTGGAAAGCTAAGAGGATAAGCTTTCATCTCCAATTTGAATCACTCGATTATCATTTCTAGAACTCGAGTTATGGCTCTTCAAAGTAGGCACTAGCGGTGTGAAGCTCTTCTTTCGCTCGATAGACTTCCATTACTTCTACGTGCATCTCAAGATGGTAGTACTAAGCTTCGACTCAACTCTTCTCCTAAATGCGTGCATGGGGACATGTTTTAGGCTTGATTATGATCTTCTCCGGTTCATATCTGCAAATAACACAAGACAAACCAAAGTAGACTATTCGGGGGACATTTGTAGTAAAACGCTACGAAATAAGCATAGAAATGCGTCCTAATATGGCCTAAAAGGTCTATATAAAATGCACGCATCAACAAGCATGCGCAAACAGAAACAGAAAACATAAGATATAAAAAGACGTCCGCAGACGCATAATTAAGGCAGCACAATGGCTGCTAGAAGTTTCTGGGCAACGCCCAGCATGAGTTCAAGAAAAACAAAGAAACAAGATAAAAAGCCCGCCACGTAGGGCCCAGGGCACGGAAAATGTCACGGGCACTAGCCCAGCCAACAACGACGGAAAAGAAAACAACAACGTTTTGATGCCACCAAGGGCGCAGAAATTAATCAACAACGGCTTCCTCCACCACCTGCTCACCACCTGAATGCCGGGTAGAGGAGGAGCCTTCCTCAACAGGAGTCTCAATAACCTGGTCTTGAAAGATGTCAGCTGGAGCAGGAGAACCTGGAGGAGCACTCTGGATCTCCGGAGAACTTGGAAGCGGTGAACGAAGGGATCCATCAGGGTTAAGGTCGGAAAGGTCAGGGAGCACGGGATGGACAGGGAACAGGTCCCTCATAAGCTTCTCCTCATCCTCCAGATCCCACTTTTCATGCTCTCTCGCCTTAAACTCCTTCATGCAGGCTATCCTCGCCTCCAGGGAGGAAAAAGGAGCCATGTCGTACAGCACCTTCTCCAAAGTCTTCTTTTTAGCCACCACGACCTTCAGTCATGCATCCTGCTCTCCCTTTTCCCTGCGCAACTCAGCAAGGGCCTCATCCTTCTCCCTGCACTGCTTAACAAGGGCATCCTCCAGCTCCTTTACTCTAGCCTGGCAGCGTATCAGCTCCTCTGACTTCCTTGCCCGAAGCCCCCTCTCAGCATCCAACCCGGTCTGCAAGGACTGCGCCTCCTGAAATATGGCCTCGGCCTTGCTGCACCCCATCAGCATCTTCTGAAGGCCCTGAAGGAAAAGGTCGGGGGCAATATCAGTCAGCCAAAGCAAAAACACAGGTACTACAAGGAAAAAAGGATGAAGGAAAGCTCACCGAGAAAACGTCCTCCGTAGCCTGACGCCACAGCGGCACAGCAGGCTGACCCTTCAACAGCGCCTCAGAGCCAGGAGTCAGCAGACGGCCCATGGCAGGCCAAGGGTCCTCATCCAGGGCACAACTGAAGCCCTCCGGCAGGCGGATGATGTCCTCACTAAGATCCTCAACGACAGGAGCAGCAGGCCTCTTAACCAGAGCAGTCGAAGTGGAAGCTTTGTTACGAGTCCTGGAAGAGATAGCAGGAGGAGGAGGACAAAAAGGGGTTACAGAGGGGGTTGACTCAGAGGGAGCAGGCAGGGCCGCCTTCTTGGAAGAGGGCAGTGGTTCACCCGACTCCAGCTTTCTCTTCGATAAGGGTTTTAATGCCGAAATCATGGCCATCTTCCTACGCTCGGCCAGCATCTCCGCAGGGGTCTTTTTCGTCTGGGTAGAGCTAGTGGACATCTCCTCTGGTTCCTCTAGGGGCAAACAGGTTGTTGAAGCGACGAGCGTCGGCGTCCAGTCCGAATAACTTATTGTAAGTCTTGTTAATATCAGGTGAGAGAACCAAATCCTTCACACCTGCGCAGAAGAAAATGTAAGAGCGTGAGCAATAACAAGAACAAAGGACAAAAGGGGGGGACTGCCAATACCTTTACTCTCAGTAATAGGGTCCAGGTAGATGTAGTCAGCAGGCGCAGGAAGTGAATCCACTCGCACGTAGACAAAATGTGTGGACCACCCAGCGTCCTTGGCCTTTTTTGGAAGAATGACGGGGAGGTCTACCTTGGAGTTAGCCCGGAGGGTATACTGGCCATCACCAAGGCCCCTGACTGTATAAAAATGGGCCAAATCCCCTAAAGAGATATCGAGAGAATAGCGGTTACTCAGCAAAGAAAGGGAGAGGAGAATCCTCCATGCATGAGGGTTTATCTGCCACAGGGGGAGTTTGGAGTGATGAAGGAATTGTTGCACGAGTGTAGGGAATGGGAAGGATAACCCCAGCGAGAACGGATACAGGTAAAAGGTGGTCCACCCCGGGCAGTGCGCATCAGACGCTTGTCCGGGGCGAGGGACGACCATTTCAACATTTTCGTCAAAAGGGAAGAAGTCCCTGACCACTGACGGGTCCATCAGAGAAAAGCATGAATCAACGCGATACTTATTGTGCAATAAGGGGCGTGGAGAAAACATGATTGACGCCATCGGAAGTATAATAAAGGGAATCGCAAAGGAATCGTACCTCGGCCGGAAAAGAGAGAGAAAGAGCGGTTGAGGGAGGCGAAAGTTTGGGGGAATTGGAGAGAGAAGATGAAAAAACAAAGTTGGAAGGTAAAGATGAAAAGGGGTAAAAGGGAATAAATAGGGGAGTGAAAAATTTGAAATTAAAGGTAATGGTAGACAGTTGGCAGCGGTTGGGGGGAATTAAAGGAGTTTCTGACAAAGTTGTCACGTGTCACATCAGTGTCCCCTCAACTGGTGATCCTATCCGGTATTTCTGCGAAGAAAATTGCACCCCAATTCTGAGTCTATAAGCTGCAGGAGTTCTCGCATGAACACATTCATACAAGAACTGGGGGCTAATGTTATGCCCTAAAAATAATATTTTATGAGTTAACACGTGGCATTACGTAATTGGAAAGAACGGGTATACATGGCATCCAAAGTCAAGGAAAAGAAGGAAGGAAGTCCACTACAGAAGAAGATTGTAGAAGAAGGAAGCGGGCAGCAAAGACGAGGAAGGAGGAAAAGGCTAAAGGAACGAGGCTCGAGATTGCCTCAAATGGCCACACACCAGGTCTCCATCAGAAAAAGCAAGCAGGAAGAAGGCACCCAAAATGGATAAAAGAGAAAGAAGAGATCCGTTGGATTAGAGCCCTATCCAACGGTCCATAGAATTAAGCTTCTATATATATGTAAACATTGTACACGTGAAAGGCATTCATTATCATATTTAGCATACATAGCACTAAGAAAACTCAAGAAATACTTGTAATCCCACACACATTCTGAAGGAGAATTCTAGTGAAACTTGGAGGATACCTTCCTCCCGCAGTTTTTCCCTAAGGGGTTTCCTGCGTCATCAACTGTTGTGTCTTTCATATCTCTCCTCTCTACTCTTCTAAATACTTAACTCATCCAAATATATCGCAAACTAGGCTTGAAATCACTATAACCTCCTAAAAACGACATTAGGTAAATTTTGACCTAAACAGATCTCCTATTAGAACCTAATATTATCTTAATATCTTCTTTATATTCAAATTTCATTTTTCTTTGTGTTTTATAATGACGATTTTGTTGGATACTAACAAAGCACGAGATGAGTTATTGTAAAACAAAGAGGACATTGGTTGCAAATGAAAGACTATAAGGCCGTAATCTTCGGTTTTGTACTGTATAAAAAGTTGCTCAAACTCTTAGAAATATGGAATACCATGTATTGAGGAGGTTCATTATACTTACTAAATCTACTTAATCTCTAATTTGAAGATATAGTAATTCGTAGTATTTTTGTATATGGATTACAATGTGAATATATATATTGAACTCTACACAAGTGTACAATTTATCATACATATATGTGTGTTAGGACCTCTTAACAAATAAACATCTTTCTTACAAAAATAAAATTGTTCCTCACAAGTAAAAATAATCAAAACTACGATGATTAACAATAATAAATTAAAAGAAAAAATTTGTCTATTTACAAAAATATGTATCATATATAGAAGATTATGATGCAATAATGGATCAACAAAATAAAATTAAAAAAAGGAGAAAACGAAATATTTCACATAAATCTCACAAAAAATTATCTACCTTAATTTTTGATAAATATGTTTAAATTAATGAAGATGTATAGTATATCACTAACAAAATATATATAGAGTACGTAGTTAGTGATATTATGCGATATAGTGACCAAGCTCATAAAACAAACAAATACTGTATGGGACTAAATTTTCCATCAGTAGGTAATTTTCGAAGGTGAGATTAAATTCCGTATAGTATTACTGAGAGATTTAGAATTTTCGAAGTATTTAACTCCTACTAATTAATAAAAAATTAAGTTATTTAGAAAAGATACTTGTGTTTTTATATTTTGTTTACCGATTTAAGTAGATCACTTTTCAATAGTTTATAATTAAGAACTAATATATTTATCTTATTATTTCAATATTATATCGCATAAATAAGTCACAAAACTTGAACCAATGAAATCGCTCGAAAATTATCTCTTTCTATTTTGTTTACCGATCTAAGTCGATAACTTTTCAACAGTTTATAATTAAGAAGTAATATATTTATCTTATTTCAATATTATATAGCATAAATAATTCTCAAAACTTGAACCAATGAAATCGCTCGAAATTTTTTATATACCGATTACAACGTGCATATATATATATTGAACTCATACATAAGTATACCTCTTAACAAATTCAAATGTTCACGTAGTTAAAAATCTTTGTTTGTTGGATGTGTTTTTGGTTTCTGCAAATTAAAATTGTGCTTTGTACGGTAACTAAATAATGTTCTATTTTAACTGAATTTTTTTTTTTAAATCGTCATCATACCGAACGATTAGTATATTATTCGCAATATTCGGGTTAGGAATGAAATACATATACTGACTTCCTTGAAGATCTAGAAAGTTATTAGTTGGCTTGACATATTGACTCACCAAGGTTCAAAATAATTAAATTGATATTGTATAATTTGTATCAGTGATTTCATTGGAAGACGGACAATATTATTATAGCCTACAAATATGACACAATTGGTTGTATGAAAATCAGTAATGTCCAACTCAATTTATGTGACCTTTTTCGAGTTAGAAGTTGAATTTGCGGAGGAGGCTGAACCAGTAAACCTCTAACCAATTTACTTGTTTGTAAAAAAGACTTTAGTTCACGTGCTTGTAATAAAGATCATAGTTTACGTTCTTGCAGGCACCTTATTTGTTAGGTTGGGAGGCCCGGGGTCCAATGGACTCCAATCTTCCTAATAATTTAAGTTCAAGTATATTTCATTGTATAAATTAAATTAGTAGTCAGCCCTTCTTGACTTGGTAATTATCATTTTCGACAATTTCAATAGTTATCTCAAAATCATGCCATGTTAAAAATGTAGATATACCCATTTACACAAAATCTTATTTAAGATAATATCTGATTTAAATTTATAACTGGTCAACCTTCAATTCCCGCATCCAACCCTCTAATCTAATCAACCTTCAAGCTTCCAAAAACTACTCGCTTTCTATACTTTACTTTCAAAATGTCATCGTATATAATAGACTTTAAGATTCGGGCTGATATATCTAATCTAAAACTTAATACTCCATAGAAAGGAAAGGCGGCAGGATTAGACAAAGTAGGAGTTAGATTCTCAGCTTGAATCTCTTAGAGGAATATGTAATCTTTATACCTTACATGTATGTATACACTTTACAAATATCGAAACTAACTATATATCCTATTATTAGAAATTCTAGGCTAAAAAGTTAATCGGAAGAAATCACATGCCAAAAACAAATCAAACTCGGAATCTAATATTACTATCAATATTAAGAATTCTACTAATCAATCATCACAAACTCCCTTTCAAACTTTCAACCAGAAAAATTTCATGTCACGTCTCCTAAGCCATGAATCTAACTAAAAATAATCAAAACTGTTAGGTTTTTATACCTTCTTAGTCATACTAATTTATATTATCTTATAATAAGGAACTTATGCATGCTTAACTATGTGAATATGTCGAGATTAAGGAGGAAGAATGAGCTCCCTTACATTGTGATTCTCGGCAAGTTTAGGGCACAAGTGAAGTCACCTACTTCACTTGTTCTTGAGCTTATCACACGGATGATCCTCCTTGAACCCTCAAAGAGATGGCGTCCAAAAGATGAACACCAAGACACACTACACTCAATATTTTGTATGTTATTTTGCTAGAAACTTGATACAAAATGCTAGATTGTAGAAGGAGGCACACGGTTTAGGGTTAGAAGAAAATGAGAATTATTTTTCTTTCTTTTATTTTGTTCTCTCTCAACAAAAACCCTAAAACATGAGTGAATGAATTCTATGAACAAAATGAGGGAACAAAACCTCTTTTGTTCTCTCCTTGGGTTCGGCCGAAATGGCATGGGTAGAGTGCCCAATGGTTGACACCTCTATCACATACAATGTTTCCCATGCTCATATTGCACATTAAATAACATGTCTCACACATGTTCCTAACAAATGTATGTAATGTTGTATGTTTGTATGTGTGTGACATATCACACGGTCCACACAAACAAAACGGACCCAATACAAATTTGTTAGGACAACTTAGCTTACGTAATCCATAGTTTAACTTTTAAACTCTTTATCGTAAATTATAAGTAATTCAAATAACTACTTATATTTATTTAATTGCAATTTTTATTACTACAACAATTGTAGTTAAATAACTCATTCAAGTGATATCATGTTTCATAAACATATAAATAATAGTGACGACATTTCGATCACTAATACAATTTACAATCCCATTATAAATTTTCTCCTTATATTATTCATAATCTAGAAATGATCTAACTCGTATCAATATACAGTTATTTCATTTAATATTGAGAGAGTTGTCCTAAAGGTGTGACCTAAAGGGATCAACTGGTCACCACCGTCATTACGACAGTAATGTCAAACTCTAGCAAGTCAATCATTACTGATTAATGTTGACCAGTTGACTTATGATAAAGAATCATCCCATGAATATTCTTTTGTAGAGATTTGCCAATTAATTATATTATTGACGTGATCACATTATTGTCGAGGACACTTACTCCAACAAAAACTACAATTATTAGCAACAATAGATTATAAGAAAACAAACTGTCTATTTGCAAAAGTATGTATCATATAAGATTGTGATGCAATAAAAGGCCAAAAGTCAGAAAACGAAAACATCACAAAAAAATCAATTACCTTATTTTTGATAAATATATTTCAATTGGTCTAGAAATATACACTCATGTGCCAAGGGAAAAAATTGGTCAATTAAAGTAAACAATAACAATACAATTCATAAAATAACATCGTTACTCATCGCCACGTAAAAAATTGCAAAACAAAGTTTATATGGAGTAGTTAGTAAAATTATATAACATAACGATCAAGCTCATGATAAAGACAAAAATGAGATTAAACTGTCTGTCGGTCGGTAATTGTCTTCGAAAGTGAGATTAATTCCGAATTTATAGTATTAATGAGAGATTTAGAGATTCCAAAGTATTTCACTCCTAATAAAATACTCTTTACAAATTAAATTAACATTTTTTATTAAGTTGTTTAGAATATTTATCTTGTTATATATTTCTTTTAGTTATGTACTAATATATTTATCTTATTTCAATATTTTATAACTTAAATAATACACAAAACTTAAACCAATGAAATCGCTCTAAAAGTTCCTCTTTTAAGTATATATATTGATCAGTGTAATTTAATTTACTAATACAAGTAACTATCAATCTATCATTGGTATGCTATAAATACTCGAAAAATCCTTTAACTACGTTAGTTGTGGTATTTGATGTACACTTGTTACTGTCACAAATCAATTTTCTAATTATTCGTAGTTATATGTTTCTTAACAAAATTGTGTTAAAATTATAGTTATAATTTATTTTAACAAATACCGTATAACTTTTATTTTTCTTCAACTCTTCAATGTTATTAGGAATCGCTTATTATAGATAGGAGGTAATATGTGACATATACAAAATTCATTTTCCCCAAATTTTAATTATCCATGTTAAAAAAATCCTTTTACAAAATCAGGTTAAATAAATATGCAGTAAATCTCCCTTGTGTCGATATATCCGTCGTAAACTTATAAGGGGTTAAGTTTTCCCATTGTGTATATAAGACAACACTTTGAAAATCTCAAATGTCTTGTCTTTTCCTATCCAAGTAGGTAATATGTGACCCGTCGTAAGTTTGCGACATATATGTCCGTCACAAATAAGAATTTGTAATAAATATGAGGCAAGTTAGTCACAAAAAGAATTATACAACCAGATGTATAATAGCATCGTACAACCATGATGTATTTTATTGAGCTTATGTGTATATTTGTTGAGTTTTTAAACTATTTTGAGTTATATTTTAGTTTTTTTATATTAAAATTAAAATATAGTTTAACTTATATGTATTGTGTTTTAATTGTATAATAATTTTCGATTTTCAATATTTTCTCAAGGAGTTCATAAATTTTACCATATAACTCATATTCTTTCTAATAAAGCTCGAATTTTCTATTAAAAAGCTCAAAATATGTACAGAAAATTGTATACCTCTGGTGGTGTAATCCGCTTACTGCAAGTTAGTGGTGGATCAATTTTAAAATATTAGTTTTAAACCCGTGCAAATTGCACAAATTAGTTATTTATTAGAATCTTCTCGCAAAGTGTGTTAAATAGTGGTAATTGATCTTTAATTAATGTCATATTTCAGGACAGAGAAAATCCAAAAACCTCAAAACCCAATAAATCATCGTATTCTATCTCTCGCCGGCGACTGCTTTGGTCGTCTTGCTTGGTCACCGGCGAGACTTCTCTTCTGCGCGTTACTTCCTTCGTTTCTGCTCCCCTTCTCTGACTCGTACCTTCCTCTACCCAGTACTCGTTTTTGGTCGGTCGTGATGTTTCTTCTCCTTTGTTCAGGTTTCATTTTCTGATCCTTTGTAGTCGTGTTTTATCGTTTTTTGGCTGGTTATGGTTGATCTTTTGTATTCCACCGATCTCCGTTTGTGGGGGATGGTGCTTGTTGTATTCCGTCGATCTCCGTTAGTGTTTTTTGGTTGCTAGATTTTGTTTATTGTTGTGTTGAGTTTTTGGTATTTTTCTCAATTCTTAAGGGAATCTGGTTTTTCTAGAAGGAATTTCTCTTCTTATTTTGGTTTTAATCTTTTCTCTGTAATATTTTTAGTATAAGCATCTTTATGGTAGTTTCTTTCGCTCGCAGTGTCCCTAATCTTGTTGCTCGTGTTCCTTTGGAATTGGGGATTTTTAATTTTTACTATGTCTTCTTCTACCGATCATCGTAAATTTCTCGAAGCTTTTGCTTGTGCCCATGTTAGTGATGGGTTTATGGAGGATGATGGGGAAAGGATGTTTGGTTATTTGATGAAAATGCAGGGGTCATCTTTGTCGGCTGTCTCTGAGGTGAGACAACTTAAAGAAAAAGGTAACATTTTTTTAGGCAAAATTATTTTGATAAGGCGGCAGCGTGTTACGATGAAGCATGTAAACTTTTTGGGTTAAGCATGGATTCTTTTGGAGGGGAGGATATTCAATGTTTATCCAACCTTGCTGTTTCCCTTAACTTTAATCTAGCTGCTTATGCCCTGAAACTTGAGGAATATAGAGCTGCTTCGGATTTGTGTTCAATGATTTTGGACACATATCCTCATAATGTTAAAGCTTTATTTCGTCGGGCGGTTGGTTTTATGAGATTGAAAAGATTTAAGGAAGCTGAAGTGGATTTGATTGAGGCCTTGGTGGTGGAACCAAACAATAAGGATGTGTTGAGGGAATTGAATGTGGTCAAAGGAAATCTTCTCATGAAGGAGAATGGAAAAAGAATGTTAGAGGTTGTTGTTGAAGGCCCTGTTGATGTGACCAATAAGAAGCTTAGCCATGTCTCGGATGCTGAGGTGGCCTGGGTATAACGGATAATGAAAGTGTGATCACAGAGGTGATGGAAAGTCGGGATGATGTGAGTATAAAGGATGATGAGAGTGTGAATATGGAGATGAATGTGGGGAAAAGTAATGATGAAATAGATTTGATGACTGACGTGAATATGGAGGTGAAGGTGAAGATGGGTCAAAGTAATGATGAATTAGATCTGATGACTGACCTAAAGGAAAATGAACTTTTTCTCGTGAGTCAGTTCTTGAGTTGTCCAAAAAAGGAGAAGTTATTGAGTTTGCCAAAAAGAGAGGAGGTGGTTCCCGTCTAAGGATTTCTGCACAATCTTATAAAATGTTGTTGGAGGACAAAAATGTGAATTTTTACCATAAACGTGATTTATCCACTTTGTCAATTAAGATTCTTAATGTTGAGACTACTAAAGAGGGAGAAATTATGAGAGAACCTTCTAAGGATAAGAACAAGAAGAGGAGAAGATGTCCTAAAAAGCGAAAATCTAAAGTAATGGAGGTCATGAACAATGACATGATTCACTTAGATATCATCAATGTGCAGCCGGTTATTCCTAGAGTAAGTCTGTGTGAGCCCTCTTCCTGTGCTAGCGCAAGTGTGTCGTCAATTTGTGACAACTTCTCTCCTCCTGGTACTCATATACATCATGTTGATACTAGGATTGTTACTAACGACTCAAGTAATCATTCTTCGTTGGTGAATGAAAAAGCCACCTCTATGTGTTCTCCGACTGAGAATGACCCTAAGGTCCACCAGCTTTTCATATTTTCGGTCCGCCACAAAAAGTATAAGGGTGACTCGTGTAGGAAACCGTCCTGCGCCTCTTTGAATCCGAAGCTTGGCAGGTACTCCTTTACTCATTATGTGCAAAGAAATAGGAGGATTGTCAATTCCAAGAAGAAGCATTGCCAAGGGAATGAATTTCCAAGACGCTTTTTCTCTACTTTTGCTAAAAGTAGATATTTTTCTCGAAAATTTCTACGTCCTTGTGGCATAAGTGTGTCTTGTCGCAGATACTCTCCCGAAGCTCCGTTGAGAAAAAAGAGAAAAGAAGTGCCCGGTCATTTGGCCAGATCTGATCGCCCTTGTAAGAAGCCAATGTTTGTTGTCAACCCCATATGTAATTTAATCGCTTATCCTAACAATGTATTAATAAAATCCGACTCGGACAATGTCGGATATGTAGGGTAGCCACGTAGGCACTTTACTTTCGAGTTCCAAAAAAAAACGAACTTTTTTTAAGATGGATTTAAGACGAAGTCATCTATCATAATGATAAAAAAGGTAAAATGTCAATCCACACGGGTGTTATAGGTGATCATCAGTGACCTTGGTTCAGACATAGACATACTTGAAAAAAATTGTCCATCGAGCTTAATTTTATTACCCGTGTGTTGTCCATTGTATGCCTAGTTTGATTGTCCAAGTCCTTCTATAAAAAAAGACGGGTTTACCCGCGGAATAGTGGGAACCAAAATTCAAAATAAATCGGTTGTAAGCCTAATTAAAATTACCGATTACCAAGAATAAAGTAGGTTTATGAATTTTTTTGGGGTTGACTTTATTTTGGTGAAGTTTACGTAAAAAGCTAGTTAATTTATTGTTATATACATTTTTTTCATGTTATTGAAGTTGTCATATAGATAAAAATAGGAAAATGTTTTGTTTTAGCAGGGTTAACTTACCGGCCCATGGAAATTTCTCTTAGTTTATACTCGCTCATTAATTTTAGCGGGTCTATCTTTGTTGTCCGTTACGTTACCTGGTGTTAAATTATTTTGTTTTTGACCAATCATTCAATCATGTCCGCTTAAATAACGGTCCAAGTGGGATGGCCAAACGGGCCGACCCGCACTTGATGAACTTTAATGGGTATATAGGACGTACTACTCTTTTTTCAACGTATTATACTTTTGTTTTATTCGTCTCATACAGTGGTGATAACGCGCGATTAAGTCGTCGGTTCTCAAGCATCAAACAAGATTTGTAAACCCAATATAAAAGTAGTATGAAAGGGATATCGTTCGTAAGGATGGTGGGGTATCAACAGCCTGTGGTTCGACCCTAACTTTCACTATCTATAGTTAAAGCTAGGAAATTATAAATCTTATCTTTGATACCCACAACGACGGGTATCAACAGCCTGTTCAATCAAGCGTTACTTGGTAAGCAAGTGTGGCGTCTTATGACGGATGAAATCTCCCTTATGGCTCGAGTGTTGAAAGGCAAATACTTCGTGGATCGATCGATTTTAGAGGAAGAATTGGGTCCTAACCCAAGCTATACGTGGAAGAGTATATGGGAGGCGAGGACGGTGGTGTTGGGAGGTGTGAGGGAACGTGTGGGTAACGGATGGAGCACTTATGTGTGGCAGGATCCTTGGATCCCCGGAACTCAAACAAAGCGTATCCTTTCTCCCCGGTGTGAGGCTCTTAGTAGTATGCGTGTGGCCGAGCTTTTTAATGAGGATGGAACGGGATGGTGTGAGGAAAAATTGAGTACGCTATTTCTCCCTTTTGAGTAGGAAAGGATACGAGCTATTCGTATTTGTGAGACTAAGCCTGATGATGAATGGTATTGGGAACTGGACAGACGCGGCGAGTATACGGTAAAGTCGGCTTATAAGCTTTTGGCTGGGGTTGATAGGGACGAAAATCATGCTCATTGGGATCGGGATAAATGGCTATGGAGCAAGGTGTGGAAAACACCGGTCATTCCTTGCATTAAGGTATTTTTTTTGGCAGTTGTGTCATGACGCGCTAGCTACCAAACGCAATATTGCGAAACGGCTGAGCACGAATGATATGGGTTGTCCGCTTTGTCATAGCAATGTGGAGACTTGTCTTCATATTGTTCGGGACTGTGGGTGGGTTGGGGGGATTTGGGAGGGGGTGGGCTAGAGGTACAAGAAGGGCGCGAGACTGAGTGGGTGAGGGAGTGGGTGGAGAGCGTGATGAGGGACTTGAATGAGGATGAGTGTGGGATGTTCATGAAGGCGTGTTGGGCGATTTGGGAGCGGGGGAATAAAATTGTGTTTGAACGTCAGGGGGAGAGGAGCGGGCTGTGATAAGGGGTATTATGGACCTTCGAGCTGAGATGCGTTAGCCGAGGAGGGAGAGTGGGGTGAGGGAGGGGGCTGGAGCAGATAGTCGTGGGGTGTGGTTGAGAGGAGACGCGGCTGAGAACAAGGTAGGGGCGGAAACAGGGGCAACAAAAGGGGCTGGGAACTTCCTGTAAGGGGGGCGGTCAAAATAAATGTCGACGCAGGGGTGATTGATGGGGTGGGGGTGAGCGCTGGGGCGGTTTGCAGGGACGACGAAGGTCGCGTTCTTTGGGGGTTGACATACCAGCGGCATGGGTTTGGGGAGGCAAAGGTAGCGGAGGCAGAAGCGATCCTTATCGGGCTCAAAGAAGCGAAGCGGAAGGGGCATAGGAAGGTGATCATGGAGGGCGACTGTCAAGCGGTGATTATGGAGCTGCAACAACAAGTTCGGTCTAGGAGCGACATTAGTCTTATTTATGAGGATATTTTTTCTTTAAGTACTTTTTTTTGCGTATGTCTCTTTTTCGTTTAATCGTCGGCAGTGTAATAGGGTTGCACACGCACTTGCCCATATCCGGCCTTGGTCCTATGAGAGGTGTGAGTGGGGAAGTGAGCTTCCTTTGAACATTGGCGAAATTGTGTTTCGAGATCTAATGGAAGTAGTATAAACCTTTTTAGGTTTATTTTCAAAAAAAAAAGAATGACTAAATTTCTTGTTCACTCGACCCAATGAACTGTTGTCTGACAATAGAACCGCCAATAATGATCATCTATTTTTAGTACAAAGTCACAAAGACTATGGATATGGATCCAGGGAATGAGAGGGTCCATAGTTTGTCCCGGTCACTATATTATATCACAAATTTACCCTTTTTTATAGAGTTTTTTGTCAGACATTACCTTTAAAAAACTTTTTTTTTCAAACACCACCTTTAAAAAAAAAATTGTCAAACACCATCTTTAATAAAAAAATTTCTGTCAAACACCACATTTTGGCTAAAGTTTCGGCGGTTGTGATGGGGTGACTTTCAATCGAAATTTGCGATAGCAAACGAGGTCGGTTTGAAGTGTTCTTGAACTCGTTGGAAAGGTGGGAGTACAGGCTTTCCAACGGTTGTCAACACAATGGTCAAAAGTGTACTTATGTTGGGTAGATTGATGTGTAAAGTAAGGCTAGTCACATGGGGTTAATGTAAGTTGAAGTAGGATTTTTCGTGGTTCAATTCACTCCCGTTGAACCACCACTTGCAACCAACGAGCACCATAGAGAACACAACTGCGACATACCTTGCCCTCCCCCTCAAAATACATACCAAATTTCAAACGAAACCAAACATCATAACCCCATTTAATGATCATTGAAAACCCCTCTAACAACTCGTTGTAAGCCAATACTTCTAGCTCTTTCTCTAATCAACCTTACTTTAGACATCAATCTACCCCATATAAGGACACATTTGACCACCGTGTTGACAACCGTTGGAAAACCTGTACTCCCACATTTACAACGCGTTCAAGAACACTTCAAATCGACCTCGTTTGCTATCTCAACCACGACTGAAAGTCACCCGATCACAACCGCTGAAACTTTGGCCAAAATGTGGTGTTTGACAAAAAAAAATTATTAAAGGTGGTGTTTGACAATTTATTTTTTTAAAGGTGGTGTTTGGAAAAAAAAAGAAATTAGAAGCTGGTGTTAGACAAAAAACTCTTTCTTATAACCAATTTGCCAATTACAATAACGTAATTGCTTATTTAGGTGCGAATTTTACTCTTTCATGACTTTTTTTTCATTGTTTTTCCATTATATGTCATTTGCTTAGAAACAGGGAAAAAAACTCTCTTTTTCATTCTACCCTCACAGAATTAATCAAATTAATCAAAGCCGTCAAAATTACACCACTACGGATGTTAATTCCGTATCGATTGTCTAATTTGTAACTTTATCAATTATATTATATGAAATTAAGGAATTAATTTAGACTAATTAAATTAAGGTTTGTTTATGGCGTTGCCATTAAGATTGGGAAATAGCGGCGCCGTCGGCGAATTGAGGGCAAATTGTATGATGTGGGAATTTTGACGTAACGTATTTTGTCTTTTGTTTTGTTGAACAAGCAGTCATTTCGAAGACTTTACTCGCTCTCCTAGCTAATCCATTTACTATAAAAGGAATAGAATTCAAAGGATTCTTATTGGTTGATTAAAAGTAGGAAGTTTATTTTTATAATTAGAGTAGGGTCCACCATATTCTTTATACTTAATTAATTAACTTTTCTCAAGTTTTCGTCGATTTAATCTCTTTCCGCGTTTCTCAAGCTTTCCTCGATTTAATTTCTTCCTTACTTTTGTTAATTAAAGAAGTTACCATCTATAATCACACAATGAAATATAAAGTCCCATAGAGTACTAACTCAATTTCAACCGCAAAAATCAGACCTTTTATGATCGTTGATAATAAGTTAACTAATTTTACATAAATTAAAGGCATAAATTAGATATAATAAATTAATAATATGATTGCAACACCGAAACTTTACAGATGGAGCATTCCAATATTAAAAAACTTTTCAATATTACTTTAGCATGGAGCAATGAAAAATTAATTAGTGGTAATAAGTATAAAACACAAATAAAAATTAAATACCAAATATAATCGTTGAGAGTTGAAACATTTCAATACTGTAAATTAACAAATTAAAATAGTTGTGAGCTCTAAATCAACGAAAATATGTATCTTCGTCTTAAATATACATAAAATTATATAAAAAAGCATGGTTTATATTATATTATATGGTCGGAGTTTTTTTGTAGTTAGAGGGCCGACCTAATAATAATTTGGGTTCAGTACGATGGTTAGGAACTTATGATTTAAACCGTAAGTATAATTTTCAAATTTATATCTTTTTAACGGTTACTATTCATCTTAAGTTTAAAATGGGTCAGTATCTTTATTTTCGCTATACATAATGTTTTTGTGTTGTCTTATTCATCCTACATATGTATATTTGAACCGTCGTAAACTTAAACCGACATTGTTGTTCTAAATAAGAATTTGTATACTTTTATAATGTCAAGCAAATGCGTTGTTTTTACTTACGTCTAAGTTAAGTGTATAAATTTTTCTTACTTTTTACATTGATATATATAACTGCGATACTAAAATCAAATGTTTATAAAATATATTCACACTCTTATTAATTTTTTCAATTTAATAAAATTAAACCCGTGCATTTTTTACACGGGCGTAAAACTAGTTACATTTACAAAAGAAAGCGTTTTGCTTATAATGAGTATCCTTATACTATAAAAGCTAAAGCTTTTAAAAGGCTGTGATTGGCTTCTTAAATTTAGGAAATTAAAATACATTTCTTACCCCACACGCACCACTAACAATTTCCTATCATTTTATTTTCATTTATGGCTAAGTTAGACGTTCAAATTTTTTTATTTCTTTTATATAGTTTGATAATTAAATTTATTTTATAAAGTTTGATCATCTACGGTAAATAACATTAACATTAATTTTCAGTTGTAGTAAGTCTCGTGAGAGACATAACATAAAAAATAAAATTTAAATAATTCTCTCCGTTTATCATGTTAAAGCTCTTTCGGTAATCCTATATATTTAGAGTCTTAGAGACCGTCTCTCTAAAGTTTTTGTATTTTGGTTTTAATAATCTTTAAAAAAAATTAATAATTCAATACCAGTAAAACAACTTGGATGAGTCAAACTCATCTTCACCAAATTAATAATTTATATATTTCACGTTTAATTTCATTTTAAATTATATTTGTATTAATTAATCGAACATATTTACGAATATATAACCAAGTTTTCAACACAAACCCGTGCATTTTTTGTACGGGTATAAAACTTGTTTTAAATATTGTGATATCGTGAGAGTGGTGGATGGTGGTTGGATGATGGTGAATGAAGAAGAGGGGGAATAACACAATGATATTGAAAGGAAAATTATTAAAATAAAAGGGGTGTTAGGGGCGTTTGGTTAGAGAAAGGGAAAGGGAAAGGATATAAGAAATGGTAAGAGGGGGAAAGGAAAAGGATTACCTAAAACTTAATAGGTTGTTTGGTTACTCTAAGAAAGATAACTAATTGTCCACTCACACCCACTCTTACCACTAACACACACCACCACAAACAACCACTTCTCTACTGGCGGACAATGATGGTGGTGGAGGTGCTATGGCGGTGGTGGCGGTGGTGGGGTGTTATGGCGGTGGCGGTGGTGGTGACGACGGTGATGGGGTGTCATGGCGGTGGCGGCGATGGTGGTGGTAGAGATGTCATGACGGTGACGGTGACGGTGGTGACGGTGGTCACGACGGTGATGGTGGTGGAGTGTCATGGTAGTGATGGTGGTGGGGGTGTCACGACGGTGGTGGTGGTGGTGTTAGGGGTGTTATGGCGGTGGCGGTGGGGGTAGTGGTGGGGGTGGGGATGGCGACGGCGGTGGCGGCATAATGGTGATTTGGTGATGGCTATTGTGGTGGTAGTTGTAAGTGTGGTGGTAGGTGAAGAAAGTGGTTGAAGGGTAACAAGGGTAATGAAATCTCAAACCCTTGGGGGGTGGGGGGGTAACGAATTAGAAGGATTGAGGGGTAAGGGAGGGAGTTCAATTCCCTTTGATTGTGCCAAACAAACATCAACAAAGGGAATGAATAACTTTGTTTCCCTTTCCCTTTCTTATAGACCCCCAACCAAACGTCCCCTTAGTGTTTACTAATCACCATTTATCAATAAGGCCTCGTTTGGCTGTCATATTAAAAACGAGAGAATTGTAAAATCCTATAAATTAGGAAAATGAAAGCGGTTTGTTTAGCCAAAATCACGTGAATTCTGTTTTCTTAGTCATTCTGAACCCTCCATTATGAAGGAGTTTAATTACCATGTCTCCTTGGTAATTGAAAATTTCAGTGTTAATTTAACTCCTGAATGTTAACCAAACATTGAAAATTAATTGTTACTGCCTCCTATTCTACATAATTGTCCCACTTGCCGTTTTCGTCTAGTCACGTAAATGTCCCATTTTCCATTTTTAGTAAACTTTTATACGTATTTTAATCACTTTAACTCACAACAATACCTCACCTTACCCCACAACACTACTTATTTTAATCACCTCTACTCACAATAATAATGAATAATATCTCCCCTCTCTCCAATCTTCTTATTATCACATACAATACTTTACATTACTTTATTCATTTCCCTAAATATTGTGCCAAGTCTCAAATGTAACAACTAACTAGACTAGGAGGGAGTATATGACAACCAAACAATGTCTACGTTAAAAGAGAAAACAAAGTAAAATGGTAGGGAGGAGCTTTGCCCAACTGCGCTACATCGTACAGGCCACAGTCATGTTAGAGGATCTTACACAATCACATCACAATTCAAAAAAATGGCATTACTTTGAGCAGAAACAGCAACCATGACTCCAGGGACGAAGCTCGAAAGAAATGTGTGAGAGGGCAGAAAACTTATAGTATTAATCATACAATTAAATCATGTTATAATACTATAATATTGACTTTTGTATGAGGAAGAAATATAAAGAATAAAAATATTAAGAAATAAAGAACAAAATATTTTATTGGAAAATGATGATAAATGAAGAAGAATAAGTATGATTGGGAAAATAAACATAACAAATATGTCAAAATTTGACCATAGAGGGGATCGAACCCACGATCTCATGACTAGTCATAATTAGTACTTACCAACTAAGCCATATAATTAAGTTGAGTGTAATACTATACATAAATTAAGGGGCGTGTTAAATATCGTCGACACATTACTAATTATCGTCGACACATTAACATGAAATGCCCATTTTGCCCCCCGCTATCCTCTATATCTACAACTTCATTTTCGGACTGAAATTGTTATCGGGTTATTACGAAATTCAAAAACTCGGTTTTCTTTGAAAATACAAAAAACGGTTTTATTTGGAAATACAAAAATCGGTGTGAAGAACGGTTTGAAGAACGGTTTTCAACGATGAGCGACAATGAAGAGGTAAGTTTACGATTTTAATTTGTTTGAAATTTACGACTTTTAGTTGTTTGAAATCTAGGATTTGTAATATTGTAGAACGGATTAGCGTAGAATCCCGAAGCCGGTTTGTTTTTAGAAAAAAAAAAAAAAAAAAAAAAAACGAAAAATTGTCGGATGAAGAAATTTTTCGTCCAGGGTGGGTTGGGGACGAGTGGGATTTTCGTCCAGGGTGGGTGTGGGACGAAAATCCCACACGTCTGGACACGGTTTGGGACGGCCCATTTACACGTCTGGGACGAACCAGTTCTTTGTCCCAGACCTGTTCTGGACGAACCAGTTCTTTGTCCCAGACCTGTTCTGGACGTGAATGTGCTTTGTCCTCTTTTTTTTTTTTTTTTTTTTTTTTTTTTTAATAACCCTAACCCTAACCCTAACCCTAACCCTAACCCCAACCCCTAAACCGTAATCTTGAACGTAATTATCGAAACGTGTGCAGGTTTTTGATGATGGAGACGGTGTTGACTATTCTAGTCATTTTACGAGCGATAATATTTTTCTTTCGAGTCGAGATGGGTTTACTTGGGCATATGCGATAGCATTGGGACTCGGGTTTGGAATTAAAAGAGCGAGCAACAAAAAAGTCGGTCGTCACACGAGTTTGAGACAGGACTATTTTCTTTGTCGGAATGGTGGACGACCTCCCTTAAATGGTGATGCTGATACTTTGAGAAGGAGTAACACGGGTAGCACCTGGTGCAATTGCAAATTCAGAATGAAAGCTGTTGAGATAACAGAAGGTAGTTGGAGGGTGGTCATGATTTGCGGGTATCATAATCACGGGTTTTTGACGTATAGGGATGGCGATAGATATCACGCACGGTTTGATGTAGAAGAGTTGGCTTTCATCGATGCCCAAGTTAGAGCTCATGTTACACCGGCTGTTATTAGTGCGGGTTTGCATCAGAGAAATCCAGAGAAGGCTAGGCCAAATCGGCGACAAATATACAATCGTTCTCAGAAAATAAGGGCCGAGGAAAGAGATGGGAGGAACCCGGCACAACAGATGTTGGCACTCGCGGTTCAGCATAAGTATGTCCATTTCTGGGTTACCGATCCGGAGGAAGACGAGCTTACCCACGTGTTCATTTCTGATATACGCTACGGATTACTACCAAATTACTATAAAACATAAAAATAACCAAGTTACTAAATAAATTTAAAAAATCCAAAGATAGGAAAATTCGCTACAAACAAAATAAAATTCATAAACACGCAACAAAACTACACCCCCTCGTCATCATCTGAACTAGTGTAAATACCATCTTCTCTACGTTGAATGCGATCACTCACACTTCGCCGGGGGGCTTTGTTCTTCTCAATGCGGCGCCGAGTAGTGTCTAGCATTGGTTTGTATGACTTCACAACTTTATTGTAGTAGGCTAACTTCTCCGCGTCATCCGTTATCTTCTCCGCATCGACGAGCTGAGCCAGCATATCTTGTGCACACTGCAATTACTAATTACTATCAGAATATGTAAAAAAAAAATTAAGAAATAAAATATAATATTTAAACATATTTTACCTCAAGAGTGAAAGGGGCATCGGCACGTGGTTCGGGAGCCGAACTGTGGTAAGAATCAATGATCTCCGGGTGAGAAACGAGGTTGTACCATCCCATATAATCTGAAGCGACCTCGCCAAAATAAGTAACGGGTGTCGACTTACGGGAAAGTTGAGTAACGTGATCGTCCCAACAATCCCATAAACCTTCGCCAACCCCGCCTACCCTAACATCGTAATCTCGTCCCGACGCAGGCCGGTACGCCTCCAACGGCATAATAGGATTGGGTATAACTTGCACATATCCAAACTGCCGTAAACACCGATCGGGCTGGTACATCTCAGCTATGTCCATGAACTGGATGCATCCGCAGTACAGAGTACGAGGATGGAGCACATCCTGACGCGGCCCATACGGCTCCCACCTGACTGAAGCATGATTAAGACAATCTAAAATCCTACGATATTCCATCAACCTCTCTGCAGTCTGGGGGAAAGCACCAACTTGTCTCCAACAACAAGCCCGACACTGGGTATCATCAATGACTAGTGGTTGATCTGGTCTAAACATAGGGAAGTACTCATAGATCCAAGACTGTAACAGAGTCATGCAACCACCAATAGTCTTCACACCAGCCCGTGAAGCTATACCCAACTGCCGGTACATAAAGGCAAGCGTACCGGCACCCCAAGCAAATTCTTTAACCTCGCTAGGATCATGCAATAGGGGTAACAGCTGGGGTCGTATCCTATCGCCTGATTTGTCGACGAAAAGTGTCGACCCCAAAACCACAGCGAAGAACCCCTGAGCGGCAACAAAGTCACAACTTCTCCTCGCCATCTCCAGAGTCGAGTCAACCAACAGACCCCCACTCTTGTAAATAGGGACCCTCTTATTAGGATCCAAGGGCAACCTAAGGCCTTCCTCTGACCTCGAAAAAAAGCAACAAGCATGGATAATAGGATCCGCCATCCTCCCATCATCACTATTAACCCGACAACTTCGACCATCTACCCGAACACCTAAGATTTGCGCGACATCATGAAGGAGTATGCTGATCTCCCCAAAAGGCATGTGGAAGCTGTTGGTGTCGGGTTGCCACCTCTCAACGAAAGCAGAAATAAGCGGCATGTTAAAATACTCGGTCATGGAACCAACAAGGTGAGCAAGACCACTATCGTCATACATAGTCTGAACGGTCGGAGATAGTGGCCAGTTAGTCAACATCTTCCCCTTACCGAATCTGTGGTAACCCGTCAACACTGGTCGACCTACATCGCTAGGCGTCGTCCATAACTGGTTGGCGATGTGCCCCAAAAAACTCGGAATCACGGAACAAACAGTTGGGCCTCCAGGAACAGGACGGGTAGCCACCCAAGAAGTATCCTTAGCGGACCTCTTCTTCTTCGGAGCCGCTACACTGCTAGAACCCTCCTCAGCCACAAAACAACCGTCACCCCGTCTACGGGGACCCCTCCTAACCGGCTCCTCAGCCCCAACCCTCTCCGAACCCCTCTCCTCAACCCGGTCTTCAACCCGCTCCTCAGAACCGTGCACTTCCGACTCGTCGGCTAAAATCTCTGCAGCAGCAGCTAAATCCTCCGGCTCAAACCGTAACTGTTTCCCAGCCCGTGCTGATGCTGTCACCTTTCGAACTCTCACATTTCTGTCATTTCCTCGTCCGGCCATCTATTCACATAATAATTAAACATTTTAGAATAAAAATTATTCGTTATTACGTTAAAAAAGCAAAACGGAACTAATAAAATTATTTTAAAAAAATTAAAATTTTAAAAAATAAATAAAATTATTTTTTTAAAAAAAAATTATTCACTAAACCCTAAACCTTATTTTTTTAAAAAAAAAAAATTAAAAAAAAAAAAAAAAATACCCGGACGAAGAACCTACACGACCCAACCCACCCCCAGACGAAACCCGTGTCCGTCCGATCCCATACCCGGACGTGACTTCCCTACGTCCCGACCCACCCCCAGTCGTGACCCCCGTTCGTCCCAACCCACCCCCAGCCGTGTCCCCTCTTCGTCCCCACCGACCCCTAGCCGAGATTCCTCTTCGTCCCACTTTTTTCCTTGTTTTTTTTTTTTTTTTTTCGCGCGGTATATCTAGCAATAATCCGACACCAAAACCGAAACAAAAATAACTACAAATCCAACAATCAAAGTACAATTCAATCCTAATTCCGTAAAAAACTAAGGCATCTATCCTAATTCCGTTTCTAATCTATCAAAATAACAAGAAAAAAGAAGTAAAGATAACATACCGTGTTCAAGTTTCGAATTTGTGACGGAAAAATTGTTGTTGACAAAATACGGTTTTTGAATTTAAATTAAAATTTGAATGTGAATTTTGTTAGGTTTATTTTGAATATAAAGGAAAAAGGAAGGGGGAAGGGAGGGTAGTTTAGGTAGTTCATTAATTTGTGTCGACGATATTTAGTAATGTGTCGACGACGTATAGTAGGTTGGTAAATTAATTTAGTTTAAGCCCGGGCAGTGGCCCGGTCGGCCCTGCCTGTGCTTCGCCTTAGCATGACTCCATGAAAGAAAAGCAACACAGAAATCATTTATCTCAATTGTTGTTATAACTTGATCGAATTGCGATTAGGGGTGGGCCCTGGTGGGCAAGTGCCCCATGAAATGCTCGACATAAATGTTTATAAGTCCTTAAGGAATGTCAATTTCCTTCTAGGGGATGGAGGATCAATTCCTGGTAGCTATATATTATACAACTTTTTTGGGCTCTTTCAAATATATATTAAAAAATTGCTTAATATAAGATTTGTACCCATTACCTTTAGACTATGTGATAAGTTCTAAGCCATTGAACTACTTTAAGTCATTATTTTTATATATATACTTAAAATATATATATATACTTCGTAATATTTTAGAGAAAACGTTATTTTTGAAAAGATATATGTATGAGTCCAATTTTTTTACTTAAATATTAATTATTATAAAGAAAAAATTCAAAATATAAAAATATTTCCTTATAAAAGCGTAGATAACGCGCCAAAAAAATTTTTGTGCCCCCTTGCACAAAATTCCTGGGTCCGCCACTGATTGCGATATTTCACAATTGGTTTAAATGATGATAAAAAAAAAAGAGAAAATTGTTGATTATAGCTTTTAAAAACCACTTTTTGAAAATTACCTCCATAATATCACTTTTCTTTGAAAATTGCACCACGATGTCGTTTCCGGTCAATTTTATCAAAAAATGACCAATATACCCTTACCTATTTCTTTACTTACCCATATATTTTCATTTACCTCCTTCATCTTCCTCTAATATTTCCCCAAATTATTCCCAAATTTTACCGAAATCGTACATTTGTTTTTCTCTTAAATTTATGTTTAATTTGTGTAGGTAGTGTTAATGCAAATCTGATATTGTCCACAATTTTTGTTTTTCAATTAATTTAATTGAATTTTAGGGTTTTAATTTGGGAAATTGAAGAACCCTAATTATTTTCAATTTGGGGAAAATTGAATAACCCTAATTATTTTCAATTGTGGAAAGTTAATGATGAAGAACATTAATTATTTTGAGATACAATGGAAATCAATTTGTTGTTTTTCAATTGGTTAAACCGAATTTTAGGGTTTCAATTTGAGAAAAAAAATGAAGAATCCTAATTATTTTAAGTTGGGGAAAATTGTTATTTTCAAGTTTGGGAAAATTGATGATGAAGAACACTAATTAATTTTAAGATACAATGGAAATAATAGAATTACAATTCAATTAAATTCAATAAGGTAAAATTAAATTATGTGAAATTGTTGAATAAATGAAGATTTAGTGAGAAATAGAGTTATAAAATCTGATTTTGGATAAACAATTAAATATAAGAGAATAGACAAGATGAAAGTAAGGGTATTTTTGTCATAAAAAATGAACATAAGTCCTAAAAATTCAAATTGGTATTAATTTTATGTCGTAGTTAATATTTTAATTGTAATTTATGATCAAAAGTAATATTATGGGTGTAATTTACGGGAAAAAAAAAATTATAAGGCTGTAATTTTCAAAAAGTGGTTTCTAAAAGGCTGTAATTAACAATCTCCTATCTATAAAAGGAAGGTTATTTCTAGGCTTTTGATTGGCTGAAATTTTACTTTTTAATTTTTTTTTTACACATTAACCAACCCCACTCTCTCCACTTACTCTCTCCCTAATTAATTACCCTCTCTCCTCATTTCTTATTTTTCATATACATATTCATATGTTAAAAAGCTTATGATAAAAAAATTAATCACATTCAACCTTACAATCAATATATATACTTAAAAGAGGAACTTTTGGAGCGATTTCATTGGCTATTACTTTGAAGCGATTTTATTGGGTATTGTTTTAATTGAATAAATTATATATATAAATAAAAAATAATTAGAATAGAGATATTATTGACTCTTACCTCTTTTTATTAGTTGTATTTAATATTTAATTAAAAGTTGTTATTTAAATAAGATAAAAAAAATTTAATGTAAGTTGCACTATAAGTAAAAGCCATTGGGAGAGTTTCACTCAAAAACAACTCCATTAGCTCCAAATTACGAAATACTCCGCACATACTACGATAATATTCAAGGAAGAGAATTTGAAGGACTAGAGGATGCTGCTCTTTGCTAGCATTGGTTTTATTCACAATAGACATCAGTTGTGGAGACACTACTCTTTAGTTAAACTCCAACTCTTCGAGGTCTGCTAATGGTCTCATGCATATAAATTATGCAAAAAGTGATAAAAAAAATATTAGGATTAATTGATAGGAATACCCCGAACAATTAGTAAGCTGCTCAATATACTCCAAACATTATTTCAACTACTAATATAACCAACAAAAACCCTTTTTCGTCATAATATAAGACTGATTATTCGTCTTAACCTTTAGACGTCTTAAGTATCACACATAAAACAAAAATAAAATGTATTGATATTATAAAAAGATTGCCCACTTAATACAAGTGAATAGTTTTTGAGCCATTTTAGTCTTAAGAAACAATTTTTTTCTAAAATGAAAATATTCAACGTATACAACATTGCTTAGTTGGATTTTTTAAAATTGATAGCTACTCAACCCGTTTCGATTATTTGTTTACCTTTGGTTTGACATACAAAAAAAAAGGAAGGGTCAATTAAGATAAACATAACCCCCAAAATAAAATAGTATAAACAAATGATCGAGACTGAGAAAGTAGATACAACCTATGTTGCGAGCAATTTCTTTTCAATTTACGTTGAAGTTCCGTAGTTCAATACTAAGACTCTCACGATGTATTTTTGAAGGATTAATACAAAGAGAATTACATATTTTTATCCATAATAATGAAAAAAATGAAACGACACATGCAAAGCCTACAATTTTTTACATAGAAGTGGAGATTAAGTAGCTATGATTGTTTTTTATTATTATAATTACTAAATTTTTATATTACTCATCAAAGAATTCGGTTAAGAATTTGTTTATTTATTATATATTTAAAAGATGAACTTTTTAAACAAAGAGTTCAAGATTTGTAAACTATTTAGAAAAATAAAAATAAAAAATATTAGACAGATTACAATTATGTTAAAAGTTAAATGTAGAGTAAACTTAATCGTTTAACAAAATGTAAATTTGTCATGATTACCTAATAAACGTAGAATTTCTGTAGAAGTCTTAAGACCAAGACTTAAAATTTCATATAATCCCTAAATAAATAAAAAAAAACAAGCTGACCAAACTCTGCGACTCCAAATCACATGAAATCCAACTCAAAGCGTGAATGACTATTGAAAATTGGAGTAGCTAAACCTATCTATGTTGCAAATTACTAAATGACATGTGTGCAACACGTGACATTTCTCAAAAATCAAAACACTACTTATTTCGTGTAAGATGGACTTACACAAGTTAATTGTAAAATAAATTACTCTTATAACTATGTCTGCCCATTATTAATATCGTTATATTTTAGTCCGTTTTTCAATATTTTTAAGTAAAATTACACCGTTTTACAATCTTACACAAAATAAATCTAACCTAAAATAAAAATTACGCCACCTTTTATCGAGTTTTCTATACCACTACCCATTTACTCCCGTTGATTTCAAATATTGGCTGCGGCCCTAATTGCAATACTACAACTCTAACTCACAAACTTCTATGATTGGAGAAATTAACCAAAATCTAAACAAAATTGAAATTTTAATACTTTATAACGTTAACACAAGAAAAATTAATTGGAAATATAATATTAGCAGTTGGCTACACTACCCAGTTCAAATATGGAAAATATTGGATATACAATAGTCCTACGCTGTATAAAAGTCATGATAAATCAAATTCGTTTATTATATTTGTTAAAAAATGTTTCTGATCAATGCAACAATTTCAAAATAAATATTTAGAAATTATTTTGAATATTACCCGGCCAACGGCCGGGCATGAACTCTAGTAAAAGAAAATTTTAAAAAAAATCGGAAATCTATATAAGGGACAACAAATTTTAATTAAAAAAAAAAATTACAATTCCGGAAAATTAACCTCTTGGATACCTTGACAATTAAAATTAAATTAGAATTTTTGTATGAACGGTCTCATACTCTCATACCATAAGACGATCAACATATATAAAAAGAAAAATCGTTCATTAGCACTGAAGGAACAACTTTTTATATGAGACCGTATTACTCTATAATTTGTGACAATTAAAATGTATAAAAGCAAATTTATATACTATATAAACATATACATTAAATTTAACACGAGGTCCAAATTTTAAGACTTTGATGAAAAATAAATCCTAAAAATATCTATATTTCCAAAAATATGAAAAAAAAGGTCACTATTTAATTAAAAGTGGTCACTACGTATCAAAATGTGATCACTTTCCTACTGGTCGCATGTGCGACCGTCGTAAAGTAGAATTTTGCGAAATGGTAAATTAAGGCTACATAAAATAATACGAGTAATAATTATTATTAGGTGATATTGTCGACTCATGCATCTATATCGATCCATGTTTTTATGGTTGTCTATTAGCCCAAAATATATATTTTTACAAGCTCAGAAATAGTTGGGGTCAACAAAAATATACAATGCCGTTTTATTATATACGGTTTTAGATTAAATCCCTTATCTATAAAAAGAACAATTTTTCCTGCTTTTTCATTGGTTGCTTAATTTTAGGAAATTAAAAACCTTCTATCTCACCATGTCCCACCATTCACACAAGAAGCTTTAATTTTTCTTGATTTTACTTTTCTCCATTTAACATTCTAAAGTTACAAATAATTTTTATCTCCACAATAAAAAAAAACAACTTTACTCCAAATTCGAAAATAAAAAAATCACTACAATTCTACCCAGAAACAAAAAATTCAACAATATTAAAAAAGTTGGACAATTAGAAGTAATTAACAAATATTTAGAGGTATGAAAAACGAAAAAAACGAAAAAAAATTATACAAAGAGTTAAAAATTAACAAACATGCGTATATTTAAAAAAATGAAAAAAATACACGAGGAGATAAAAATTAACAAAAAAACGTAAATTAAAAAATGAAAGAAACGTAGATCAAAGATTTTTGAATAAGATCAAATAAACCCAACCCATAAAATTAAAAAAATGAAAAAATACACGAGGAGATAAAAATTAACAAAAAAAATGTAGATTAAAAAAATGAAAGAAACGTAGATCAATTATTTTTGAATAAGATCAAATAAACCCAACCCATTAAATTAACAAAAAAAAAAATATAAATTTACGATTTTTAAGAAAATATAACAACCTTCGAGAATTAGTCAATTAAAACTACGTTAACATCGAGTAAAAAGATGGTCTTAATAACAATACATTATTATTTTCTTTATAAAATCATCCACAAATTTTAAGAGACTCCTATTAAAAATATTTCTATCATTTTACTTTCATTTAGAGAGTAAGTTATTTAAAGGGTAAGATATAGATAGAAATACAATACAATTTCTTTATCTATTTTATATAGTTCAAATTTATTTCATAATGTCATGATTATTTATTTCAATTTATATAATCATTAAAAAAAATTAATTATACCAGTAAATCAATTATTTGGAGTCAAAATCATCCTCGAATTCATAATTTATATTTTTCTCATTTAAGTTCATATTAAATTATATTTATACTACTTTTTTTAATATATTTACGAAATTTTTAGAAATAGACCCGTACATTTTTTGTACGGGCATAAAACTAGTTTTCTCTAAAAAAAAAAAAAAAGGACGGTTGTAAAATGTCACGGGTGCTTTTTCATTACAAGTAAGAATAGCGGTTCATATTATAATAACGAATACTTTTTGGTTACAAGCAAGAATAGCCGGATTACACAATACGGCCAAACGTTTTGGCTTCTTACTGCCTGACTATTATCAAAGCACTAAACAGCTTGTAAAGATCATAAGTAACTATGCAATCAATTTGATCTTCCAAAAAATATGAGACTCAAATCCTTAGGAAGAGTTGAGGCCTAGGACACGAGGGTTTCTTCTCGAGGTAGCGGAGGTATTTTGCCGAGCAATGCTCACTTTTCTGGCCTTCAAAAACCTGGAGTACCACCTTTGGGAAAGCCTGGGATGTCTGCTCAATTTCGGGTCATTGAAATCAATATAGTATAGGCCGAAGGTGAATTTGGTTCCGAACATCAACTCGTACATGTCTAAGAATGACCAGACGAAGTATCCTTGCGTATTTGACCCGTTTCTGCAAACAATTTTTGATCAGAACAGAACAGAACAGAAAGGTTCATGATGTGTAGGATTATATTTCAAGGATGCACATCAGCAACTAAGTATGCTTAGCTCAAATCATAATACTAATGCACCTAACATGGTATATAAAAATTGAAGTGCAGGACTAGGAACTTTACCTTACAGCATCAAGCACAGCTCCAATGTGACCTTGCAAATATTCTACACGCGATTGGTCGTTTAGTAATGTATCGTAGTCAGTACTGTGATCACTGAGTTGGCCTGACGAAAAGTTCCATTCACATCAGCAATTGTTCAGTAGGTACAACAACATTACCCCATTGCCTCAATGACTCCCGTAAATTAAAGGGTAGGGGGTCGGATATACGCAACCTTACCCTTTTGTTAGGTCATATTTGATTAGAGTAAAGACACCAAGAGACAAACCGTTTTCATGGATATAGACAGGAGGATTGCCATATGCTTGCTTGAAATGCTCCAGTACTCCTTGGAGCCCCCATGGTGTATTCATAAATGGATTCTAGACGGAACAAGTCAACGAAACGTAATTTAGAAAAAAAGAAGTTAATTAAGAACAAAACCACTTAATAATTGAGAAACTGAAACTAAGTCCTCACCCCACTAAATGGATCCTTGCCTTCTAAATCTGTGACAAATTCAAATGTAAGCTGTTTTACACAAATCAATTATGAGTAACAAATATTACCCTATCCCGTCTAAAGCGGGAGTCATTGATGCATTAGGGTAATGTTCATGTCATTATCTCCGAACAGTCTGTGTTAGATTACATGGGAGTAAGGTCGCCTACAACAGATCCCCTCACCCCACCACGGGTGAGAATCACTGAGGCATTAAAGTAATTTGATGTAATTGTTTTCGCCATCGTCTCAGAAAATATGAGATGTAAAAAATCAGAGAGACATACATGACCATGATGTTGCCTGGTCAGCCAGATAATCCCTGGTTTCCTTGGTGAGACTTGCAGAATGGTCTTTAACCATGACGACGGTGTAGTAATTTAGACCAATAAAATCGAATGATTCTTTTACCAACTTCGTTTCCTTTTGAGTGAACACTGGAAGTTTGGAGCCAGCATTTTTCTTCATTATTTCAGGGTAGTCTCCATACATCAGCGGTTCCATGAACCTGAAACAAATGAAATGCATTTACTACCTTTTAGTATCGTGTCTACATACAACATCCGATCATGGTATTACACAATGTGACTGAAGACTAGACACAGTTGACAATACTAATTTTGAGACTCACCAGCCAATAAAGAAATCATAGGAGCGTTGCGTAGCAGTAACATCCTCGGTTGTGCTTGAGAAAGGAATAAAACCGAACGCATATAAACTGAATCCAATAAATCCATGTTGCCTTCCCTGAATAGTTAATATCACAAATGTGTTACTACAGAAATTTAAAGCTTCATGATATTTATCATGAGGCGACCTCATATGAGAATTTGTGCGTTCATAATCTTACATACCTTATAGTTATCCCTGTACAGCCTTGCAACTGATGCATGAGCAAGCAACAAATGGTGAGCTGCAAGGTATGGCTCTAACATTGAGTTTCCTTTGCTACAACTACTTCCAAATGGGAAAGAGCATCTCGAGGGAGGTGAATTTCCGACATCATAACCACCAAAAACGAATATGTTTGCCTCATTGATCGTTGTCCAATGCAAAACCCGGTCTCCAAATTCTCTAAAGCAAACATCAGCATATGCCACAAAATCTTCTCTGCATTTACAAAACAAAAACAAAAAACTGTCAGCAACTTTTCACTTATGGCATGAAATAAGCAGAAAACGGTTTAAAATCATCGAGTAAACGAGGCAACAAGAGGAACATACATAATCCTTGGACTAACGAAACCCCCATATTCATCTTCAAGTACCTGAGGTGTATCTGAATGAAACAATGTAACATGTGGCTGGATTCCTGTCGATAAAATTACCAAAAAAAAAGAAAATGTCATTCAGAACCAGAAACTGTAGAAATATATGCAAGAAAGCAACAGTGAAGTATTATTACCTTTGCTTATGAGTGCATTGATGAGATTATTGTAATATTCCAAACCCTTTGGATTAACAGGTCCTCTGCCATCTGTTGAACAATAGAAAACGATTACATGACATGGTACTCCGTAGTACTCCATATAATTTACATTAGTATTCTAAAAACGATTATAAAATGTTCATACTCGGTATCAGTCTTGACCAGGAGATGGAGAACCGGTAAGCATCCAACCCTGTTTCGGCCATCAGTTCTACATCTTCCTAAAAGACGACGGACAATTAGAATGTTAAAAACCAATACGAAACCAATGTATGACTTTTAACTATGAAAAAAACAATTCGAACCATACACAAATTTTTTTTTCTCTCTCTAAAAATTAGAGAGCTTTTCTCCCCTTTAGGGAGCCGCAACTTTTCGTTTTTCTTCATCAATTTCTAATCAATTTTAATCTTAATCTCAGATCTTTCCGTCTTGTCTTTTCAAATCCTTTATTACAATCTTTTAATTTTCCAAAGCCTTTTACAATCTAAGGGTAATCATTACATCAATATGTTTTTGTATGAGGTTTCGTTTTTCTGGGAAATCCTTTTTGGGAATTAATCATTATTAATTTTCAAGGTCCTTGGTTGGCTGTGTCTGGCATACACGTTTTTTAAGAGACGCTTCTGTTCTTGTTTTGGCAAAAAGTTGGAGCATGCGTGTGGAGTTCATTTTGGGGATGAACTAGGGTTAGGGTTTAGTGTTAATTATTAAATTTCAAGGTATCTTATTGGTTGTTTTTTTAGTTGTGAGTTTCCAAAGTTTTCATCAGGTGAAGTCTAATCAAGGGGAAGTGAAGAGCTAGGGTTGGGTTGTGGGGATTCCAGTAGTATTTAAGCTTTGAAGATGAAGCGATACAAACCACCAAAACCACAAACGTTCTATAAAAATACTTATTCTCCGCCAAAATACAAAAATAATTCCAAATTTCCCTGTAAGAATATTCCAGTTACTTTCTCTGAAGACATGGAGTTTGAACATCAATTTGGACGATTTGCTTTTGGAGAAGAAGGAAATGCCGATCGTTCTCCAGTACGGGGGTATGGATATGAGCAAGTGCATGAAAATGAGGATGGGATTGAGTTTGATGTGAGGAATCAATGGCATGCAAATGTGTGGAGGTTTCCAAGGACGGGTCCGGTGATTAATGTGGATCCTGGACAGCTAGGGAGATCAAGGGAGTATTGGGGTAATTGTTTATTGGGTTTTCTGGTAGATTATAGACTCTTCGAGGCAGAATTGGTGAATGATGTTATTGATAGGAAATGGAACACGAGGGGTAGAGTGACTGCTCATCGAATGGGAGAAATTTATGTTCTCCATTGTGAGGAGGTGCAAGATATTGAGGATCTTTTGATGAGAAGTACAGCTACTATTGAGGGTGCGTTGATGGTTTTTGCTAAGTGGTACCCGGATACGGTTCCACGGACTGTTCGTTTTCCTTTTGCAGAATTATGGGTTAGAGTTTGTGGATTACCATTTGAGTACTTGTCTGAAGACACGGCAGTGGTGGCTGGGAGACTCATAAGCCCACGGTTTTTCGTTCAACCTTTTGATGGCATCCCTGATAATGATTATCTCCGGTTGAAGGTATGTATCAAGCTTAATCAGCCACTAGTGCCTGGGTTTTTCTTAACTCTTAACAATGGGCAGTTATTGTGGGTTCAGTTTAAATATGAGGAAATTTTTAAATATTGTATCAAATGTGGCAAGATTGGGCACACGGGGGGGGGGGGGGGCAATGTAGGGAGACTATTATGACGATAGTGTCGGAGATTAACGGGATGATGGATAGGTCGGTTGAAAGGGGGTTTGCTGTTTACCAGGCAAGGACAAATCACACGATGTTTAATTTAGACCTTAGGGCAACCCCCTCGACAACGAGATATGTTAACTCTAGGGTTCACTTGGGCTTGAGGAGAAGGAGTAATGGTGCAGAATCCCCTGAGAGGGTGGTGGACTTTAATTTGGGAATCACACCAGGGGGGAGGGTCTATCCAGGAATGAGGTTTGCAGTCACTTCGCAACCCTTTGCTGGCCCTGTTATTTTCAATTTAAGACAGCATATTGGGGAAGGTGGGGAGAATCAAGGAGAAGGACATAGTGGAGTAGGGGTTCAAGGTAGGGGGCCTCAGGATAATGGGCATGAGTTGGGGAGAGAAGGTGGTAATCCCCAGAACCAGAATCAATATAGGGGAGTACCAAATCAGAGGGATGAGCATCAGCATATGGATGTGGATGATCAACCTATTCAACAGAATTTGACGGAAGCTGAGATGAGTGGGGTTGGTGTTGGTGGTTCTGGACAAGGGAGGGGTAGGGTGGATAATGTAGGGGAAGAAGGAAGACAGGAAGAAGATCAGGAGATTTATCACAGTGCTGAAGAGGAGATGGGGGTGTATCCAGGAGGGCAGGAGGAACAGGATGAGGAGATGCGTGAACTTCTTGCTAATGACCCATATTTAATTTACGCTGCCCAGAATAGTTTGAGTGGGGTATTGGATAGAGGACAGCGTATTCAAGAGGAAATTTTAACTAGAACTGAAGGGGATAGGGAATGGGCAATGCTTGATGATGATTACAGGGGGCTTAACCAGACTTTTGAGCCTCCTCAAGGAGACATTCCTGTGTTTGATCAGTTCCCAGAAGGGTATTATGATTTGGACTTTGGGAGGATGAACAACATTCAACAGGAAAGAAGGGCTGAGATGGGGGATGATTTAATAGTCATATCAAGTGGGGATGACTCTTCCCAGAGTACTGACAGTTATCCTTATGACATGTATGATCCAGCAGCGGGTACTCCTGAGGATGTGTCAGAGTTTCACCATAGTTCAGCTATTGATCTGGTTTCTGAGGAGGAACAGGGAGAGGTTATGAGTGGGGTTAATACTGATCTAAATCTGGGGATGCGTGAGGAAGAAATGCTTGGTGGGGGTTTTATGGAGGCAGGAGAGGGAAGTCAGGCGCTTGGGGTTAATATTATTACTGCTCCTGATTCTCTAATCAAGAAGGGGCTGGAATTAGATGCGGGTCTATCTAGGCTGGAGAGAATAGTGGCACAGGTTAGGAGGGAGGCTGATTTAGCCATTGAGAGGGGTAAGGATACAGTGAAAGAGGAGGGCTTAAAGATAAGTGAGGAAGTGGGGCAGGAGCCTGAAATGAAAGACCCTGCTGAAAGTTCGCAGACTAAGCTCTTTGATATACCTCATGTTGGAGCCTTCTCGTCTTTAATGGCTGCCATTGATCACCCATCTAATTCAGATGGGACTTTGGGCATGATAGAGGTTTATCATAAGGATGAGATGGGCAGGGAATTCAAGGATGAAATTGCAAATGCTAAGAAAAGGAAGTGTGCTACTCAGACGGACTATGTTCTTATACCTGAGGAAGAACTGATCTCGGTGACGAGTGCTAAGTCATACTTGCAACGTATCTCGAAGAAGGCTAGGATGATGGCTGAGGGACAAGGTACGAAGGTTTTTGAGGTGGGACAGAGTAGTGCTTGGGCTGGAAATGAGGAAGATGCAAAGGAGGATGACAACAAGATTAAGGGGGTAGGTTTTGCTATGACCATTAATGATTCTGATATGGAAGAATGTTCGGACTCTTCTGAGGAGGAGGCATTGAAGGGCTTTGCGGAGGTTGAGCCAATTCAACCTCCACCATCACCATGAACGGGCTAATGTGGAATTGTAGGGGCCTCAATAATACGCTCTCCCCTATAATTCCGAAAGTAAGAGCGATTCTTAGTAAGCGTTATTTTGATTTCGTTTTCATATTAGAAACAAAATGTACTAGTAAGCATGTAAGTAAGTTGTTTAGGCCTCTTGGTTTTGAGCTCGATGTGGGGGTTGATGCATGTGGGGCCTCGGGGGGGTTATGGGTGGGTTGGAAGAGAGGGGTTAATATGACCCTCCATTTTGCATGTAAGCATTTTATCATCGTTTTAGTGGAGTATGTTCGGGGTTGCTTTTGGTACTATGTTTTTTTCTACGGTGAGCCACAAACCACAAATCGACAACAAGTACTACTTGATCTTGAACTACAACTACAACTCCTAAAATATCCTTTCTTAATTGTGGGGGATTTTAATCAAGTTGAATTTGCATGGGAAAAACATAGTGCAAGTTATGGACCAATTCAAGGAGCAATTCCTTTTTCAGAGTGGAAAATTCGTAATGAACTCATTGATATACCTTTTAAAGGCCCAACGTTTACGTGGTGTAATAATCGAAAAGGTAGGGCTAGGGTTTATGAACGATTAGATAAGGCGTTGGGGTCGAAGGATTGGTTTAGTTTTTTTCCGGATACGGGATTACATCATTATCCGATTCAATTATCTGATCATGCGCCGGTAGAAATAAGTCTTCAGTTAACGGAAAATAATGGTAAGAAACCATATAAGGTGGATGCATGGGCCTTAAGACTATCAAGAATGTGTAGATTCTATGAAACATAGATGGTCGTTAGAGATTAGCGGCTCTCCGCAATATGTTTTAATGAAAAAATTGAATCTTATGAGACAGACGGTTAGAAAATGGAGTCTAGACAAAAAAGAGGAATGGGAAGGTAAATGGGATGAGTTTGATAGGAAACTGGAGGAGGAACAGGAGAAAGCGGTTATATTTGGAGATACAGAGGATTATGATGCCACTCATCGACAATTGGATGAGTTTGCCAGGGCAACTGCGATATACTGGAAACAAAGAGCTAAGGTCAAATGGGCTATGGAAGGTGATATCTGTTCGAAATATTTTTTCAACTGGGCTAAAGGAAGAGCGGGTCGAAATTATATTTTGGGCATTCGTAAAGGGAATGGTGAATGGACTTATGATTCTGATGAAGTAGGTCTGGAATTTCAGTGTTTTTTCAAGGGGCTTTTTGAAGCAGAAAATGTGTCCGGGGTTGAAGGGGATGATTTGGATTTAGGGGTTTTCTTATCGAATTTAGGGGAGGGAGTAAAAGCTGACGACAGAGATGATCTGGCAAAAAAATTTATCGCTAAAGAAGTTAGAAAAGCAGTTTTTCAGATGGGGGCTTTGAAATCTCCTGGTCCGGATGGCATTCCGGCAGTTCTTTTTCAAAAATGTTGGTTCTTTATTAAGAAGGACTTTACGAAAGCAGCTTTGACCATTTTAAATTCTGGTCGGGTCTTAAGAGAATGTAACAGGACTTATATTGTCTTAATTCCGAAGGGCGAAAAACCAGAAGAGGTGAAGGATTATCGACCCATCAGTCTAAGTAATGTTTTTATGAGGATTATTTCAAAGTGCATCACGAATCGGTTGGCTAAGGTTATGAAATACTTAGTGGGGGACTTTCAAAATGCTTTCATTCCAGGGAGAAATATTAGTGATAATATTCTGTTAGCAAATGAGGCCATTTTTAGGGTGAATAATTGTAAAACGGGAACGAAAGGAAAGATTGCGCTGAAAATTGACATGAGCAAGGCATACGATAGAATGCGATGGGATTTTATTGAGGGAGTTTTAAGGCGGCTGGGTTTCCCGGAAAATTTGGTTGATTTGATTATGAATTGTGTAAGGTCAGTTTCGTATGAAATCTTGCTTAATGGGGTGCCTCTATCTAAGTTTCAACCGAAATGTGGACTCCGTCAAGGGGATCCGTTATCCCCTTATCTTTTTGTTCTTTGCATGGAGGCTTTATCAAGCAATATTTGTCAGGCTCAGGAAAGAAGAGATATAAATGGGATTCGAATGGCGACTGGGGTAGAAAGATTGACGCATCTTTTCTTTGCGGATGATGCCATTTTTTTCATGGAAGATAAGCAAGGAAGTGTTAGTTGCTTAG
This sequence comes from Silene conica, assembly GCA_029255685.2. Lineage (NCBI taxonomy): Eukaryota > Viridiplantae > Streptophyta > Magnoliopsida > Caryophyllales > Caryophyllaceae > Silene > Silene conica. Next base: position 72,562,872 of record CM055318.2, on the reverse strand, counting down.
CATCTATATCCTTGCTAAATTCTGCAGGTTATCAGGACAAAGACTGAACGGAGATAAATCAGGATTAATCTTTAGTCCAAATACGACTTTGAGAAGGGTGCAGAATATTTTGCAGATCCTGAATGTTCGGCATAATAAAGGTTTTGGGACCTATCTGGGTATCCCTACGGAACTTCAAGGTCCGAAAAGTAATCTCTTTAAAGGTTTGGTGGAAAATGTTCAAAGAAGGGTAACATCATGGCATGGTATTTTTCTTTCACCAGCTGGTAGACTTACCTTGATTAATTCTATCCTATCCACTATTTCTAATTACTTTCTATCGGTATTTAAAGTGCCGGTAAGTGTGACACGTAAGATAAATTCTTTGTTGTCACATTTTTGGTGGGCGGGATCTAAATCGGGTAAGTCCATTCATTGGTGTAGTAGGAATTTCTTGGGATTGCCAAAATCTAAGGGAGGGGTTGGAATTAGGAACATTGAGTGCCTTAATAAAGCTTTGTTGGCTAAACAAGCCTGGAGGATCGTTAAGGGAGAGAAGTCGTATTTTGGGAGGGTTTTCAAAACTCTGATGAGGGTTGAGTGGAATAATTCGGAGGGTTTTAGGATGAATGAAAAAGGGGCTATGTCATGGGGAAGAAGAAGTATTCTCCATGGTTTTAGGGCCATCAAGGAGAGGTTAGCTTGGGTCCCGGGAACTCAATCTTCGTTAAATATCTGGATGGCTAAATGGGTTTACGGAAACAATCCTGAGCCGAATTTGGATATCCTTAATCGAGATCCTTTCTTTATTAAAAATCTGGAAATCAGGGATCTGACTTTTGATAATGGGGATTGGGATGGGGCGCGGCTTGAGTTTCTGTTTGATGAGTACACGGTGAATAAAATTAAAACAATTGATTTGGGTGCACAGGGACGGGTTGATAGGGTGATCTGGCCATTCACTTCCAATGGTCTTTTCACAGTTAAAAGTTGTTATGGTTTAATGTTTGAAGATTTTATGGAAAAACATGGGACAGCAAGGGATTGTAGTCGACTTTCAGGAAAAGCTAGTGTGTTCTGTAAAACCAAACTGTGGTCTCTTCCTGTTCCACAAAATTGGAGGGTTTTTGTTTGGAAAATTGTTTCTTGCTCTCTTCCGGTGGGTTCGGAGTTTAAGTCAAGAGGCATTTTGGGGGAGGAGGATTGGCTTTGTCATCTTTGTAGGGAGTCGGGAGAGGGAGAGGTGGAAACAAGTGTGCACCTGCTGAGAGAATGTCCAATTACACAACGGCTTTGGAATGCCTCTTTTTTGGGTTTACGATCAGGGCAATTTATGGATCTTAATTTAGCTGATTGGCTTGTTAACTGGATTAATTTCTTCGCGTTATTACCGGACAGTGAAAATCTAATTGTCAGGTTCATCGCTATGCTCAGGAGTGTTTGGTTATTGAGAAATCATATTCTTTTTAATAAGGGTACCTTAGTACCTGAGGTGTTCTTTAAGGGATATGAGGAGATGGTGGGAGTTGTGTTAAGGGCTAATGAGTTTAAGAGGCGAGGAGTGGAAGGTCTGAAGGGTGTTTTTCAGGAAGGGGAACAAGGGGAAGATCGGTTACTTATTAGGGAATCTTACCCATGGAAGTTAATTGGTGATAGTGCCTCTTGTTTGTGTTTTAGAATTAAGGTGGATGCGAGTTGGCGCAATTCGATGGAGGCAGGTCTGGGGTGGGTCGTGTTTGATGATAAAGGGATGGTGGTACACAAAGAGGGAATGAGATGTATGGCAGTCTCGGCTTTCCAAGCGGAAGTTCTTGCCATCAGGGGAGCTCTTCAATGGGCATTGGAGCAAGGAATGGGACACGTTGAGATCTTATCGGACTGTATGAACGCGGTGATGCAAATTGCAGGAGTTGATCAACGGCACCTACATGTTAGCGATTTGATTGAAGACATAGGATGTCTCCTGAGTTCTTTTCATTGTGTTAGTATTAGTTATATTCCAAGATCTTTGAATAAGCTTGCACATGCTCAGGCTGCCCTGAGTATGCATGAGTAGGTCTGTTGTGTGCGGGTTCCAAAAAAAAAAAAAAAAAAAAAAAAAAAAAAAGACCTTTAATTATGAGCGAGCATTGTATGAGATAGTCTCGAATGTGAAACAAACCTAAATCATTACATAATATTGCTAATAAACATAAGGAGTATAATGCAAGCCTAAGCATGAGGGTGATAGCTAAGGCGAAAAAGAGTTACCTTGTATTTGTGATACTGGTCAGATGTAACGTCTCCATTGCCTGGCTTAGGACCTGAAAACCAACAAAGAGTGTCAAAAGGAGAAAATGACCTGTTTCCTCTAAGCGTTAATGTGTTCTTTAGTTTTCATAGTCACTCTTTCAAATTTGAATTTCGCAGTAACTGGTAAAGATCATTAAGAGGTGATACTTATGAGTGGAGTTTGATCGATCAGTATTGTCGTTGTCTTCCTTTACAACACGAAAACAGAACGAGTATGGCACTAGATAGGATGCACAGAGGAAATGAGACTAACTCGAATGAGCGAAAGTATCAAAAATACTAGGTGTCCTTCCATCCTCAAAAGCAGCTCCTTCCACCTTCATCACACAAAAAAACTTGTTCAAAAAGTAGAACAAATTATCTAAGTATCGTCATCAACAATACACTATACCCGATGCCTCAATGTCTCCCGAGTATGGAAAATAAGGGGGTCAGTATGTACGCAATCGATTTGCCATATTTTGAGCGTGTCCACCAACTACACTAGTATAATCGGATTTTCTAATGTGAATCTAATAAGTAATAACACGCATTAAGAACCTAAATGTGAAAATATGATGTTAATCAGGTAATCAATTGTGAGAAATTGAGATTATTTTCACATTTAGTTTCTTAATGTGTACGTTAATAAATCCGTATCAATAACAATTATGAAATCTGTATCAATAACATACATACATCTTGTAACATGCCTAATGTAACAAAACGTCATAAGCTTAAAACGGTCTCAAATGAATACGCGATGCAAAAACAAATGCGGAAGAGAAGAAGGAGAAGAGAGACCTGATAAGCAGAGGAAGATGCACCAAAAATAAAATTAGAAGGAAAATCGTGTGGTTCAGTCGTATTAATATTGCCGCCATTAACGTTGTTAGATAACAAAGCTACTACAGCAAACAAGAAGAAGAAGAAGAAGAAGAAGAATACTTTGAGCACTTCCATGGCTTCCCTTAATTACTAGGAGTACTTTCTTCTTCACTCTCCCTCCCTCTCTTCCTTAAATAAAATGGATAAACAAAATATAAAGACCGATATTATTATATATACCCTATATACTACACGTCCCAATCATTCACTGTAAACAAATTAAACAATTGAGACGGAAAGAATACTTTTTATTACGAGTTTACGACCATCTGTTGGAATACATATATAGTGTAGGTATTATCTCCTGACGACTAATAAGTATGAGCGCTTGAATCAACTAATAAGTGTTAGTTTTGATCTAGCTTTAGACTTTAATTTTCCTGAGTCATTATTACAATAATCATATGACAATAATGATAGTCTAAGTGCAAGGCAGGCAATTTGGTTTATTATTATACTAGTTTAGAACCCGTGCAAAGTTGCACGGGAATGTATAGTTGAAATTTTACAATTTTATATTATTATAGTAATAAAAGTATATATTTTATATAACTGAACTACGTTAGATTAAAATTAAAATGTTGTCTAATTGCATTAACCATACACTGCTTCAATAATGCCATAATCGATTGACCAAAAGAATTTGTGTTTATATATAGTCTCTACCAATTATTTATTTACTTTTTTTTAAAGTTTTGAGATGTATTTTAGTCAAATGTATATACATATAATTGAGACAGAAGGGTAAAATAAATTGATGAATCAATAAAATGCTTACCCATAAACAGTTTTAACCAATGAATTCAGGATCGCTCATAAGAACCGGTGAGTATATACACCCGCTTCCAAAACCAAATTAAACCCAATATCATAAATGTAGGATTGAAAAAAATATTTGAATGGTGTATTATTAAATTTGATGCTTTTGGGGAAATAAAAGAAGGATTAAGAAGACCAATAAAAAAGGTTATGTGTGCTTTACACCTGTCAAAACATGACTCGACCCGTAAACCTGGCCCTACCCGACTTGATCTGATCCGATTTTTCAGGGTAAAGAACCCGAAAATATTGACCCGCAACCCGCAAGAATAAAAGTTTCACGTCATTTGTTGATCCAATTTAATACAAAATATTTAAAAAGAAAAACACAAAAGTTGCCAGAAATATGTAATAGTTAAGAAAAAGTAGGGTACGTAATTGACCTGCATTATAGTCAATGAGTTCAAACATCGAAAAAAAATTATACAGTAAACTATGTGAAGTTATATTACAAATTACAAAATTTATTAAAAGCTCGACATGAAGTAGATTATGTATCTGATGTACTACCATCGGTTGTAGTTGTAAAGTTTCTGAATTTTATAATAAAATTTTCGAGAGTTGTTTTAAAGATTATTAATTTTATTATAAAATATCTAAATTTGTTATTTAAACATTATGCTCAAAAATTACAATATATTTCAAAAACATTACATATAAACTCATCAAAAATTTGCGGAAAAAAATTAAAATATAACTTATAAACTTCAAAAAAGTTAGAAAAAATTCACATAAGCTCAACTAAAAATTAAAAGTTAAAAATTAAAAGTTAGGCCTAAAATAGTACATCTGAATTCTGATGTATGTTCTTTTTTTCGAAATAGAGTGATAAAATCATTTTAAAACCTATAATTCACATTTATCTTTTTTATATCTTGAAATTTATTGATAAAAGTAAAAATATTAATTAAATTTGTTGATAAAAGATCTAATGAACAAATACCTTGAAATTTTTTACACTGTTCTAATAAGATATAACATTATATATGGATGATATTTGTATAAATCAACTTAGCGAAGCATAAAACTTATATCAAAACTCAACTATAATAATAAATAATTGCAAAAATTAATGTATGACTAACCGGATACTATGACACTAAAAGCTAAAAAAAATTGTATTTAGGGAAATATATTCTTGAAGAATAATATGATAGTTTTTTAAGGAAGGTAATAATCTAGAAAGGTCTTGTAATAATTATTTGTATGCATCTTTAGGGGGTTGGATTAGGCGGAAAAAAAATTAACGGTAGCGTGACACGTGTCAAGTTTAATGAGTAGCGGTTCTTCTTTTATACTTATATATAGATATAGATATTATCTCTGATTTCATGTTTATTTAATAATGTATTTTTCGCCTTTAATCAGCTCATTATATACTTATTTATTTTTTACGAAGTCATGGAGTAGTTCATACACATGCACTCATGTTTGTCATGTTAGTAAATAAGCAACATTAGATATAGTACTTCAAACCTAATATATAATCACAAATTCTCCTCATAACCGCATATCCGTCGCAAGCTTGTGACTCATATACTCGTTACAAGGGAGACTTATTGATATATAATAGAGTTTATGTGTATTTAGTCTGACCTTAATTTATTGAATTTATAATCTTTTTAGTAAAATTCAATCTTAAAAAAAAATCGAAAATATTATTATAAATGCTCAAAAAATATGTCACCAATTATAATACATACCAGATGTATAATCTCATTTAGCTAAAAATATCTTCATCAAATCATGTTATAAAATACAATTCTTATACGCACCTAATTTTACTTTTCTTCCTAATAATCTTTACTATTGATTACACCTTATTTGATGCAATGTCCACTCTAGAAAAGGCAGTTAGAAAAATGTTCTTATTTTCTTCATGAGGGGTCATATTCTCAACAATAAAAATATGAATTGTATACTATCACTATTAGATCGATGAAAAAGTGATCACTTTATAATAAACAGTGACTATCTTAAAATAGTACTAGTACATGAAAATTTTCACCTTTTAAAAAAAAAACTTTGAACCATACATTTGGTAGAGGATTCCGAAAAGATATGACTATGTGAGATTTATGTTGTAATAAATTACGGGTCTAAGATTATTTTATTAGAAATTAAAATTACCATGCACTATTTTCACAATAAATTTGCAATGTTTCTTTTCGTTCAAGTTAATATTTAGTATAGAAAATTTGTAAAACCATCCTACCCAAAAACTTTTATTTACAATAAGAAGTACCTACTATCTATAACACCGCTAATAATAGAGAAAACGGAGTAGAAAAACACCAATTTCCATTTCAGATGGACTATTCCTTTTGAGGCACCTTAAGTAACCATTTTTATGGTAAAATGTGAACAATTTAAAATGGTTCACATCTAGCGGTAAACGGGTTACATACGTCCTATCTCAACTCTCAAGACTTTAAGAAGAAAATTATGATCTGAAAAAGACGTTTTAGCAGAAGAAATGGATAAGCAATGTTGTTGATAGAGACTGCCACTGTCATGGGCTCATGGCAGAGGATTCTATACAACACAAACACATCATTTTGGTACACAAATTTGCAATTACTTTTATCAGATCAGATCGAACAAAAACAGCAACCCTCAGATAAATGTCACACACAGATAATTTATCGTTTCCGTACTGCTGTGCGGTGACAGGCATGCAAAATTTTGTTCCCATGTCCTTGTTAATATTTTAAACTGTTGTTATCGGTTGCTTTTAAATTATTCGGTGAAAATACTGATTAGAATGATTTTTCAAAAATCAAAACTTTCACAAGATTTGAACTCTTGTAAAGTAATCGTATCATTCCATCAAACATGTTATGTCGATAACATGGGACCTTTCAACTTCTGAGTTTCTGCAAGGTTCAAGGTAACCCAGATCAGCTACCACCGGTAACACCAATTGGTTTATAATAATAATTTTTAAATAGCCATAACTTCAGTAAAAAGTTAAAAATCACGCTAGCCCTTCAATACTGTCTTAAACTACACAAATTATTTTCATTGAAGACGCCCTATATCCGTTACAAGGGAAAACGGGCCAAATAGTTGTGTATTCGGAAAAAATGGAGCAAGTTGGGCGTGTTTGAACTAAATAAACAATTAATAAAAATTTGTGTTGTTTCCCATGATAAACATAAGGCACGACTTTTGTAGTAAATTTCAATTTTCAATTTTCATTGTCAGTAGTGCATCTCTCGCCGCATCTCTCATCCTCTCTCTAAACCAGCACCATCATCATCATCATCATCCTAATTATCTCCATCTTCATCCTCACTATCTTCATCTTTATCTTCATCGTCGATCTTCAAATCCTATAATTGTTTAATCCCTGTAATTTTTAGTCATTTGGTGCTTTTTATTTTTAAAATTCTTGAGTAGTTTGTATTATTGTTTGTTTTGGTTTGAAGTATTATTTTTTACTCAAGTTTTTAATATATTGAAAACAATATCAAGTTTCAGATTTGTACGCTCACATTTCAGTTTCAGATTAAGTTCCCCGGTGTCCCGGAACCTATACATGAATCAGTCAGTGGTCATTAATCATTATAACTGACAATGACTAAATTTCCCGTTCACTTGAACCAGTGAACCAATGTTTAACAATTGCACCTATGTAAAACCGCCAACGATCGTCAGTATTTTGTACGAAGTCGCAAAGACTATGGATCCAAGGACTCAGGGTCCATAGTTTGTCCCGGTCATTATAGTACGCCATGTTCGTATGACAAATTTACCGTTCTTATGACCAGTTCACCAGTTACAATAGCACCTATGACGATTTACCAATAAGTTAAGAGAAAACGAAGAACAAGGAAACAAACAACCGATGATCGAATGCATGCCCTATATAAAGCTGGCGTTGACAATAATTCGCTTGCCTATAAACTTACATAATGAAAGTAGTAGTATATAAAAGCATACAAAAATCTCTCCAACGAATATCGGAGTAAGATAGGAACTAACAGATGGAGTTGCAATCTACTTGCTGATAAGCCGACTAGCCTTCACTTGCCCTGAATCAAAGGATTTTTGTCCTTACAATGGTGGTATCTTTGGCACAAGTTCTTCAATGTGGCAATCGAATGCTGCATGGCATTCCGTTTTGTGTCCCTAAACATGCTCTGCATAAAACAAGAAAGTTGTGTGAGGTCATGTGATAATTATTCAAAAACCCAGCAAGGTACTAACCATAAGTCTTGTATTACATGCTCACAAATTCTATTATGAATACCTCAATTAATTATTGGGTTAATTGGCTGGTCTTGTAGACAAGACTGAACCATATACGTCTTTTGAGTTAATAAAGTTGTTCACATCATACCTCGTAGTCATCTCCATATTTTTCAATCAAGGGTTGCATATGGACACGCTGCATAGCTGTCAGTGGCTGTAGTGGTGCTCGTTTGCCGTCCCTGCGCTTCTTCCCCAGGGCTGTTTTGAGGTCTAAAAAAACGCCAAGAATGTGTATTAGTCATTACAGTATTATAAGACTATATTTTGTTGATGGGTGAAAAGATAGAAGTCTTTACCTAAATAGGCTTTAAACCCAAACTATTTAAAAAAATGGTGTTACTTTGAAACTATTTACCAAAAATGGGTCCATATCATCATTAATTCTTTATGATGTTTTCCCTTTTTTTATTTAATACTGAGATAAGTTCTCGCTGTCCAAGACAGCGACAACCCTCGAGTTCCCCTGCTCTGAAACTACCGCAACATCTACGCACAACCAACAACAACCGGCTACCAAAGCCCACCACCAACATAACAATGATACAATGGGTAAGCCATGCATAACGACAAATCACTATTTACGTCACGATTAAGCATACCGTAAGCCGTACAATCATGATACATCCACGAAAAAAGAGCAAGCATATACTGCATTGCCGTCGCGATGGTAACAGCCCAAAATCGGTACCATTGTGCCATGCTTCATCAACTTAACGAGTGTTACAAGTATGGGAACCTATCTCGTTTCATAAGACACACACGGCGATTGTGAAAACTTGAGGAAATGGAGAAAAACAGAGCATATACGATGCTCCCCTGACCGTACATTGACAGGTTGATTTTATGGTATATGACCATATTTTGCAGGTTGGGTTGTCTCCTTTTGTAAAAAGCAGCCAAGATTGCTAGTCTCTCAGTTCCTTCCTAAGCGCCTCAGCCTATCTCACTAACTAAGCTTTAATAAATGGGCTAAGATGAGATTTTAAGTGGAAGACCTTGGCTAATCTAGCCCTTCTGATAAGGATCATAAACTCCGTCCTGATTAGAAAGTAACAACACCAACGGCTTGCGCTATGTCCAGCCGTGTACACATCATGGCATACAATACATAAGGCTCTCCATAGCGGAGGAGCAAGGAATGACGGATGAAGTTGCAGAGGAAAAGTAGAGAAATAAGAGACGGAATGAAAAGGTAAGTCGCTGCCACCTAAGTGTTAAAAAAAACACCTAATGACGATGTGGACCCATTTTTTTGTAAATAGTTTCAACGCAACACCATTTTAGTTAATAGTTTGGGCTTAAAGCCCATTTAAGCAAAAAACTTCGAAAAGATATGCCTATCAATGGTTAATGCAAAAGAACCCAGAAATACGAATAGCCCTTATCCAACAACATCTAAGTGTTTGTTTAATTGACTATCGGAAGATGAAATTCACACAAACTTTCAAATATACATGACCCGTGAATTGGACAAAAGTTGCTTAGTCGCTATAAGAGAATGCAATTCATGTAAAAAGTCAAAAGGTGTTCTACTTCCCAAAAATATTGGCTGCCAAAGAAGAACTCATTTACTTAATTCCTAGGATTCCAAAATCATGTGGATTAGATAGGCCACCAAACAATATATCAAATGGTTAAGCCATTTGATCCATATCCAGCCGTACAGAAAAGAAATGCAGAGTAAGACTCATATTGACAAGATACACATCACCATTTGACCACGAGTTCCGTCCTAAGCAATGCCCAAGATCAGAGCATCAAGTATACTAAAAGGGAGTACAGAATTTACAACACATACGATTTTAGAAATTTAACCGCTTTTTGCTGGAATCACACAACTTTTGACAAAACAAGGGCTCGATCCTGGATAAGAAATATGTGCACGAGTACACATTTGTAAAACAAAAGCTTTTTTATAAGTTTGAAATTTTAGAGCATTTAAAAGTGAGAGAGATGCTAAACAGTACAGCTTAAAATTTGAAAGGAGTACAATAAAAATACTTTATACTAAAATTTCTTCATTTACTTCTGCCATGTGGTTTTTCTCTTGTAACGAAAAAGGAGTCGGACTGGTTAAGGAAGTCACCAATCCATGTTCCTCAATAAGCAATAACATAAACCAGTAATCAATTTATCAGCTACCCAGCAAATATACAAAAACCAAATCACTAAACTGTATACACTTCTCACTTAGCTAGTTCAATCGCCAAAGTCGGTTACATGAATCTAGATCGCGACAGCCCATCTCCACTTCCATACAGCAAAACAAAACCAAGACAAAGAATCATGTAAGCTAAACATGCTATAAGATTACAGTCCTTCTGTCCTCCATGGTTAATGTTATGCCCACATTAACAATCACACGGCAATCGCTTTACTAACAATAATTTCTGCTCCTAAGCCACCAAATATCAACAGGAAATTACTACTCTAAGCTTCCCAAATTTAGCATTCATAGGTATACACTAATTTTGGTTGTCTCGTGCAATAAGACAACATCACCCAACAATCCTCCTCTTAACAGACCCAGAAAAAAATTATTTTCGGTGTCCCAATAATTTTTTTAAGCTAGCATTAAATACCATTTTGTACTAGTCATTTGTTTACCTTTTAATGCTTGGAAGAAATATTTAATCCGAGGTAAACAAATGATTAGGACAAAGCGTAAAAATAAATACTTTAAAATATTCCTAGCATGAAAACTAGACAAAATGCACATTAAACAAATTAAATAAAACATATTAACTATATGTTGGGGGCACAAAGAGACTGTTTCCAGATAACCAACCCATCATCATAAAATAAGAGACGGTCTCACAGTAAATTATCGAAACTAACCATCTTCTTCGAGATCACTGCCGGAATCGATAGGCTCAAATTCGTCAATCTTAATATCAGCAGGATCCTCAGGACGAGGAGGTGGGACCTGAAGCGAATCACTCTCAATCATGTGCGAAGTGCGGCATCTAACACCGAGCAAATTAGGGTTCGAAACAATGCCGAACTGCTTGTAATTGGAAATAACGCTGCCTTGTGCGTCCCATTTAACGCCTAAAGGATCGATAAGTGCGCGCAACTTTGGGGGTAAATTGAATGCTGGTTTCACGATTTTAGGGTTCTTCTTTGGAAGACCTACTTGTACTTTAGCTCTTGAGGCTTTGTACTTTCTTCTTGATCTACCCATTTGTGATTTTGATTGATTTTTCTGGGTTTGTCGTAGACTAGGGTTTTGTTTTGGGGAAAAAATTAGGGTTTTTTTTTGGGGAGGAAAGCTATTAGGGTTTTAGAAGGGGTTTAAGTACTAGGTAGTAGGTACTCTGTAGATGATAGTTTACAGATGTGAAATTCCCCATGTACCCTCACAATTTCTTTTGTCTAAACAAGGGGAAAAAATTCACAAATTCTTATTTACAACGGCACTATCCGTCGCAAATTTGTGACGGATATCGTTTACTCTTACAAAATAACCACTTTTTCTCTCTCTCCAACACTATTCATGTGGTCTCCTTTCTCCACTAACTCATTTTCTATCCATTTTACCTCACAAAATATCCGTCACAAATTATGATCCGTCGCAAGCAAGATTTACTGAAAAAAATTAAAGGAAAAAAATAAAACAATAAGTTTTTCTTATGATGGTCACCTGGTAACTTATTACAAATTCTCTCTCACTTGATTTTTCACTCATACTAATATCATGTACTAAGATGGTAAGAGGTTATAAACTTGTGACGAAAATTGTTCATCACAAATGAGAGTTTGTGAGGAAAAATAATATTATCTTTGTCTATTTTACTTTGTTAAAATAAGATGGTCATCTTCCATCAAAAATTTTAAGTGAAGTTTAAAATTAATAAAAACCATTAACGATGGATAGGGTTTAAAAAAATTTGATAATCATGTCATGGAATTTTGATACTCTCGCATCTATTATTTTTTATTGCCCAACACGATGAAAATAGAAGAGGTTATTGACTTATTGTGCATATGGGGTGATTATGGATTTATATTTCTCCGGACTGCTCCGACTTACCTTTTGCCTAAAAGAGGGGACGACTAGGTTGTGATCATCACACAGGCGTAACCTTTAATTCAGCTTAAGTTTCGATTGGAATGAGCTTAACCTTTTTTAAATTTAAATCTGTCATGTCAAGGAGAGATAGCCAGCTTGTTGATTTCATTGTTGTTAAACTCCCGATCCGGATCGTAGGATCTTACGATTCTACGATTCAAAAAGTGGTGACCGATCCCGATCCTAGGTAGGATCTTAATTTTGTAGTATCTTACGATTCAACTTGCATCAATTTTTTCTGGAGTAGAATTTTAACCTGATCCTACGATTATACAACCCGATCCTACATTATTAACATTTAATTTTTTTCAGTTCCTAAAATTTTAGATATGAATTTGAAGATAGAAATCTAATAAAAACGAGAATAATTAGTAGGCACATGTTAAGATAAAAGTGTTTTGCTATTTAAGAATAACCTGAAAAGGTAGCTGAAAATTATGAGCTAATAAGCTGACTGATTATATAAAAAACTGTTTGGCAAACTAACTGAAAAAGTAGCTTATTTTGGTGAAATGACATAAAAGGATATAAAATTAATTACCATATTATAGATTGAAGGGTAAAAAGGTAATATAACCTCGAATCAGGTAGCTGAAATTTAAAATGCTACCCTATGCAGCATTTCATTTCAGGTAGCTTATTTGACCAAATAAGCTACTTACCAAACACTCAAAAAAAATAAGCTACCTGATTCTTTTGGCGAAAAAATTACTTCAGGCGAATCATGTACTTGAAGTGCGCTGCCAAACGGAGCCTTAGTGATCGTTAATGTAGTCTGACTCAATTTAAGTATATTAAATTATTTTTTATAAGTATATATTAAAAGAACTAAAATCTTCAAAATTTCATATATATTGAAGTTTGAGTAAAGCTCTAGAAAACTCTAATTCCTACGAAAAATACTCTTTCAGATTTATATGATTTCGATTTCATTCAAAATTTTAGCTTTCCTTGGAAGAGTCAATCATATGAGTTGAATCAACATCGTTTGTATTTCAACATTGCTTTACCATTATGAAATTAACACGTCATAAAATGTTGAATGCAATATCAACAATGGTCGGGGCTAAGGTCTTTGAATTGGCCATACGCTCATGTTCAAACGATATTGAATGAATGAGTTGATCGACTTTCTCCTCATGTTTATTCCATAGACATACAGATTGCAATAGCACAGTTACACCAATAATAACACATTTTGACATATTGGTTAGAAGAAAAGACGCGTGAACATCAAACTTAAAAAACGATGGTACTTATTTGTGATTGATTCTTATATTCACCCTCTAAAACGAGTAATTGACTTGGTATACATGATTTTCAGACTATCAAGAATACTCGGTTTTCGTCCATTACATGAAAAAATTGTTGTTTAATGCTCATTGTTTATAAATATTTCGCAAATTTCATAACAGAGGGTCATTTTTCGTCTAAAACTTTAGACGGATGGATATCAATAATAAATTAATAATCACAATTGATCATAAAATAGTTATAAAATTCAGTTTTATTATTTCAAACGAGAATAACCCGTCAAAGCAATAAGGAATATCCTTTGCGGGTTGGTTATAAATATGGACCATCATATCTGAAGTAAACAAAAAATCAATTTCTCCCATTTCTACTTTCTTCTAGGTTTTTCTTCTCTTCTCTCTTACATCAACCATGAGGTAATCCATCTCTCTCTCTTTCTCTCTTTCTCTCTCTCTCCAATCTTTAATCTTGTTTTACGGACTTTTCTTGTATCATTGTTGATTGAATTCCTCGAGCCTCAAAGTTAGGGTTTATGGTTTAGGGGTTTTCAGTTGTTGCTTCGTATCGTAATTATTCTTTAGAAATGCTGCTTTAGTTTTCATTTGATTCGGCAATCTGTTTCTTGAATGTTATATATTTCTAGAATTCGAATTGTATAAATGTGTGCTGATAATTTCGTATAGTTTGACTGGGTAAAGCTAGAACAATTGCGATTGGTTGTATCTTTATTATGCGGAATGACCGATATCATAGGTTTTAGCTTTTTAGGTTTAGATTCTGTTTCTTTTTTTTTTGTTTTGGTTTGGTGGAAATTTGGACAGTCATGTTACTTTCAGCTATCGATTGCTGTTGATCAAGAGGATTGAGAAATTTCGTGTAGTTGAGCACTTGAGCGGGGATCATAACGCATATAAATAATTTTAAGAAGCTAAGTTATAGATGTTTAGTGGTGGTGTTGTGATGTTAATTGCATCAAGTTTCATTGCTCGTATCTGGGTCTGCTGCCTTTTGCATATAAATCTGTCTGTTAAAATACTTTCTTGGTAGTAATTTATGTTCTTCAGAGACCATGTTTGTTTTCATTTAAAGATATACTTTCTTGGTAGTAATTTGTGGAAGGGTGGACTTCATTTATGTGATTTAGGCATTAGGGTTAGCCGGCATTGTGAATAACGAGCATCTTGATGCTGATTTTTTAATGCTTTTCTAATGTCCATTGGAGCTAACTATGGCGTGTCTCAATGTGCGTCTTGTTCGATGTTGTACTTTCTTAATATTTTCAATACTTGGTGCCAGTCGTCATCCTGAAGTGAAATGGGCTGAAAGAGAGGACAAAGTATTTCTGACTGTGATGCTTCCTGATGCTAAAAATCCAAAAGTTAATTTGGGCCCTGAAGGAACCTTTACTTTTTCCGCTACTGGAGGAGCAGGGGATCTTGAATATGAACTAAAACTAGATCTGTGTGACAAAGTCAATGTAGAGGTGAGTTTCGTTCATCCTTGATGATGCTCTGTAATACAAGTATTATGTTATGAACTTTTTGTGTCTATTTATTTTTCCTATTTAATTCTCTGCTTAAAACGCCGTGAATCAGTTAATTGGCCAGAGTGTATTTGGTAGTTAGGTACTGTTTAAGTCAATGTAGATGTGAGTTTAGTTGTTCACCGTCTTGGTGGGATCCCTAGTATTATCTTACCAAGTATTTCTGTTGGTTTTTCTAATGTTATGTTCTGCTCAGAATATCTTTGTAGATTATGTGTTGGAGAGTATTTGGTGGGTAGTTAGATACTCATAAAGCTACCTGCAGATTTGTTAACTGCTAGCTGAGGTTGATTGGTGTAACTTATTATGATGGAATGTTTTGTAGAAAACATTCAAAGTTTGCTGAATATTTTGGAGATGAATGTATAGATTCACTGTTATTTCAAACTATTTTCAAGCTTCATATTTCAGAGTTAATTGATTTAAACAGTACAGGACATGGACTGAAAACAGGCAAATGTATCTGATATTGTACATGCTTCTGTAGCTGTCATCCTTCTAATTGTAATCGTGTTTCTGGTTTGAGTTGTTATTTTGCTGTCTCACTTTTTGTGTTCTCCATTACCCTAGGAAAGCAAAATCAACTATGGACTTAGGAGCATCTTTTGTGTTCTAGTGAAGGAAGAGAATAAATGGTGGAGTAAGCTTCTGAAAGAAGGAAAACCTCCACACTATGTGAAGGTTGATTGGGACAAATGGGTAGATGAAGATGATGATACTAGTAAGCAAGCTATTTCTTTCTTTTCATTTATGTGAATGTCTTGGAGGTTTTTTCTACTAAGCCTCATAGAATGCGTGTTAATTTACTGAATCTATTATTATCTCTACTCTCTTAGGCGCGGCAGAACCTGATCTTGGGGGAATGGATTTCTCGGTATGGTTGCAACATACTCTAATATTTAAAACTTATAATCTGTTTTGCTTCACCCACATAATCTATTTGAAAATTTGCAGAAATTCGGAGACATGGGTGGAATGGGAGGAATGGGTGGAATGGGTGGAATGGGAGGAATGGGTGGAATGGGTGGAATGGAAGGTTTGATGGGTGGAATGGGAGGAATGGGTGGAATGGAAGGATTGATGGGAGGAATGGGTGGAATGGGAGGTCCTGAGGAGTTCGAAGATGATAGTGATGATGATGGTAACTAATTTTTTTACTCTTTTGAATCTTTTGTACCTTGCATGCCATTTGCTTAAATGCTTATCACATTTTTCTTCGAAGTTTCCTGTTATCATCTCCTTTTTCTAGGGAATAATATTCTCTTGTTTCTATGCTGCTTTGTTTCATTGAGTTGCTCTCCAGGTTTTCCTCTCATACACAGTTTATGAACTTTGATTTAAACCTAAAAGAGTGTCCCTATGCTTTCATGTTGTGCCTAAACTTTGTAGATTTGAATTCGGCATAACCAGGGACTTGATAGGCCTACTGGAGCATTTGAATCATAAAACGATTTGGTATCTATCATAATTTTAACTTTGCATCATCCTACCTCTCAAAGTAACACTATGTATATTCAAAGTCTAGGGTCGTCGTATAAGCATAAGTGGATTGTAGACTACAGGGCGTGGATGTGTCTATCAGCGCCTGTTGTAGGAGCTAGTGCAGACTTGCTCTTCATTATATGTTGCCTATCTTCTAGTGATCACCTTCTCGTTCTTTCTTCTTGAATTGTCTCTGTTTCTGTGTAGTCATTTATATATCCTTTCCGGGGGTATATTTGTAATGAATATAGGATATTCATTGATTCATTCATAGGCTCGTTGCAATGCATTATTGTTAAGATCTAGTCTATTTAATATGAATGTGTGGGAGGCAGTTTCCAGTGTTCCCCTTCCACTATATACTTGCTATCTATGCAAAGTTTTCAAGTCATGCTGAAACAGTGTATATGTTGGCAATACAGAGGTAAAGTTTAGTACCTCAGTACATGCGACCTCCTACCTGGCTATTTGCTTGAATCATTGAGACACTTTGTGCTGGCAATAGTTTTTCTATTAGGAGATAGTGGCCTTCCAAGAAAGATATAAATAGGTGACAATAGTCCTAGTCCGATTTTGCTCCGACTGCTGTTGCCATTTATTGGCAAATCTATGCTGGCCTGTTCTTGTATGAACTCGAACTTTTGTCTGTTTTCTGTTGTAAATGTCAGTTTTTTGTCCTAAACTTGCATGAACATAACTTTTCTGGCTAAATAGGTGTTTATTTATTAATAAAAAATGAAACTTCGAAACTGCAGAACTAGAAGCCTCGTTGCCGGAGCCAGCCAAAACTGATGATAAGCCAGCCAAAACTGATGATAAGCCAGCGGCAGCTGAGAAAACGGAAGCAGCTTGAGATGATCGGTCATACCAGGCTATCTAGTCCCATAAACATAGTTGAGCTAGTAATGCTGGACAGTGGACACCCAACAATCTATTCACCTTCGAAAATATTTGCTTCTGTGTTTAGGGTGCCTGAGTTTTAGAATCTGGGTGGTCCGTTTTTATCGATGGCTGTCTAGGTCTTTGATTTTTAATTTCTGGTTAGTAGAGTAATATGGTACCTCATGGATTTAATGGTTCTAGAACGTGTGTGATATATCCTGAGTTGAAGAAATGTTTGTGTGCGATACTCACGAGTCTAGACCTGGTTTTATGATATTTTTACCAGAAATTGATCCATATAATAGGTAAACACTTCTTTTTGCTGTGGATGAATTATCTAGCTAGATCGGATCGTTTCTTAGTTGGTTCTTATTCTAGGTAGATCGGATCGTTTTTTAGTTGATTTATCGGTTTGAGTTGGTCTTGAAGAGGTTAGTTGCAATTATGGTCTGCAACTCATCCATTTTTAAACCTCAACTAATGCTGGATAGACTAACCAAATTCTAGTGGTTTTGTTTCTCCGGCAAAAAGAACTTGTTTTAACGATCATAGTAAAAAAAATTCCGTGCATTATGATAACATAATTGCTCTTGTAACAATCATGAATCATGTACTCATTTATAATATTTCCATATTTTACCCCTTTCCTAATAAAGGAAGCATAATTTTCTCACTTCTACAATTCCACCCCATAATTAAATTCCTCCCAAAATTTTCAATTTTGAATCTCAATCTCTTTTATAATAAAAATTAGTTAATTTGTTTATAAGTAAATAATTTTGTTTGGATTAAATTAATTTTATTGCTATATGGTTTTAATTTTGGGATTACTTCATAAGAATAATCTGAACTATAAGTCCTACTCCGTATAATATTACAAATTTCAAATTTAATCCTTCATATGAGTCATATGACTCATATCCCCCTCTCAAAGACAACCAATTAATTAAGAGTTAAATAAAAAGGTATTACTCATTTATGGACATAAGTTATTTAATCATGTACGATATTACCAGTTTTACCTTTTTTATTCTACTCAATCACATACTCACCTTCCTTTTGATTTTCCCCAATTTTCTTCAATGACCCCTCTTTGCGACCTGGAAATAATAATAATAATATGGACTGCCTGCAAGAATGAGTTGCGGACATTTTTTTTTGCAAATACATAAAATCGAATTGTACCATGTTAACCACAGAAAAATGAGGTTTGACGATAATTGAATTTTGATGGAATGTTGATGTTGCCGCCAATAAGTGTAAAAGATGATACAAAACTTAAGCGATTGTAATTAATTTGATTTATTATTAACCCTAATTTCATAAATCTAATTAGACCTAATTATATAAAATTGTAATTAATTTGATGCAAAAAATATATAACTAAGATTTAAATTAATGTAAATAAAATTATACGTGATCATGTAAGTTATCCCTTCTCTCTTTTCAAGCTCCCCCTTCTTTCTAAGAAAAAAACAACAAAACTAAACCCTAGTTGAAGCTGCCGTTACCAACCTCCAAACTCACCCACCGTTGATCTGCCTCCCCTTCGCCGGAGATGGGTCATGACTGACCTATCTCCGACGATCTTTTCATGCTCCAAGGTTTCTGATGCTTTCGTTAGGCTGGATTCGTCTTCCTCTTTTGTCAGTTTTCCCCCTTTTTTGGGTTGCGCGGCAAGGTCGTGGTAGTGTTTGGTTCTGAGGTCGATCCGTTTCTCCATTCCTTTGTCCCGTCATTGAAAGTTGTGCATGCATCTCAGGATGCTCTCCTCTCCCTCGCCCTTTTCCCGATCTCTGATAAGACTCTTTTTGAGGATGATGGTCGGTTTGTGTTGATGAGCATAGCTCATCTGGGTGGTTTGGTTCTTGTGTTTATGGGGTCGGGTCCTTTGGACTTTTCAATCGGGTGGTTACCCTTCCCCTTGCCCCTTCCCCCACCGATTGGGTTTGTCGGTCCCCTACCGTTGGTCATGTAATGCATTTCTGGGTGGTTTGTTTCTTGTGTTTTTTTTATCGTCGGGTAGCTAGGACTTTTCAATCCGGTGGTTCCCCTTCCCCCTCCCCCCACCGATTGGTCTTTAGGCCCCCTTCTGTCGGACTTTGTCATTCTCTTTTGGGGTCTGTTGCATGCACACCAATGGTCTTTCGGGGGGGGGGGGGGGGGGGTTGTTTGGAATTTGGAGTCTCAGTAGGTTGTAGGTTGTGTTGGAGGTGTCGTTGGTCTTTCATATTGGTGGGCATGGATTGTTTTGCAGGAGGTTGAATAGTCTAGCGAGGGTTGTTATCGTCTGTCTTGGGCGTGGTGGGGAGACAGTTATCGGGTCTTGGGTGTTGGTATTGGTAGGTTTGAAGGCGGTGGTGGTTTTCTAATCGTGTTTATGGTTAATATGTTTAAATTAGCTTTTTTATTTCGCAATATAATAAGAACAACAATAATTTTACATTTGGTATGTGTTGTGTTCATCTTTTCGTGGCCACATGGAGTGGCTATGGGGCTTGTCAAATGACTTACTTGCTTGACAGGATTTTCCTCGCTCAACTGGGTCGGACTGCGGTTTTCTTGCTCTTTCTCATTTGATCCCTAGGTGTAGGAGTCTTTACTCCGTTTGTCAAAGACTTATATGGTCTTTGTCTCTTTGTTTCTTTTTACGTCCTTGTGGCGTAAGTACACTTGGTGCTCGTTTGGTGGATTAAGGGTTTCGTTGCTTTCCGAGGTTCAGGAAGAGTCAAGACAATTCTGTTAGGATGTCAAGTTCTACTCGCTCCCTCAAGAATTTCGAGGGAGGTGGTTTCCGTGTTCATCTAGCCTTATGCCATCAACACATTTTGTTAACCATGTAGTTACTGTTTTTATCTTAGCTTAGTAGTAGTAAGACTAGTAACTAGCGCATTTGACCAAATGAGTCCAAAGCCAGATGTATCCAACGGTCAAAAAAAAATTTATACTTGATCAATTAGGACTTCAAATGCATAAAAATTAGGATAATTTGTGAGAAACTACCTTACTTTTATGTCCATTTGTGAACAACTACCTTACTTTTTTCTTTTGGTTAAAAACTACATTTCATTTTAATTGTTTGTTAAAAATACCTAAAAAAAGTTTTGAGGCCAATTTCTATTTATTATTGGTTTCACACGTGTGAGTTATCTAACTTTTTTTAGGTAGTTTTTAACAAAAAATTAAAATGAAAGTAGTTTTTAACCAAAAGAAAAAAAAAAGGTAGTTCACAAACGAGGATAAATGTAAGGTAGTTTCTCACAAATTATTCTAAAAATTATGATCAAAAGTTCATGAATGAGTAAAACATGTACTTAAAAGAGCAATAACGAATAAAAAAGTATGTCACCGGATATATCGATTAGTAAAGTTGAAATTTGGAATAATATAGGAAGGATAAGGTTGGATTATTGTACCCCCAAAATTCATGGTTGGATTAATGGAGCTCATAGCGCTCAAGCTAACTCTTGTCTCACGCGTAAGAGAGAGTTCAGTGAGATTGGGTGAAAATAATAAGACGGGTAAATTTGGAAAACATGTGTAATTTAAGTAAATTATGTATAGATGTAAGAGCATACATAACCCTACAAGGCTACAACAGTAATCCAAGAAACTTAAATCTCATTCGGAGACAGTGGAATGCCAAACACAGGAACAATGGGAAGCACAATTCATGTACCATCACTCGTTCTTCAATATAATTAGGAAACAAGATCAATGAAACAGTTTCGACTACTAATAGTGCCGACCTCACGATTTGGATTAGCTTAATCAACATTAGCAGCTAACACAATAAAATCCAGTAGCTACTAAATATAAAGGAGCCATTGTTATAAACCCGCACCAAATACATCTTAGAAAACAGCTAATATCCCATAACCATCGTCACACCACAGATATCATTTCCTCCCATTCACGCTGACTAACATCTCCAGTTTTCACAAAATAAGTCGAATCCACAGGCAGCAAAAGCAGCAAAATAACTGCCAACAATTAGCACTTCAGCCACTTCCAACTCAACGCCCTCGTCCACCAGCTGTCAAAAACATATGAATAAGCATGACACACGAATATGCAATACTAAACTAGGTACGGTGCAAATTTCAGTAGCTAAAATCGTGTCATATCTAGTCACTTGCGAGTTTTAAACTTCAACACATGTTAAAGGGGCCACGGTTAGCCTTGGCAATCAAGCGCTCAGAATGGGTTTGGGCCAGGACATTCCAGCGATGATGTATAGGATATTTTTTCAAATTAGTTATCGGAAGTGTTTTCGAGTCCATTTAAGTTTATGGATAGCGTCAACCCAGGTGCGGGTGATCTAGATGTTACTTTTCAAATTTACAGTGGGTCTGAGCAAGGTCTACCAATGCAAAATCACATTATGGAAAGCAAAATCATACCTTTTCCACTAGGCTTCCCAATAGAAGCACCACGGCCTCGGCCTCCAGCACCTTTACCACCATCATCCATACCACGTCCAATGCCTTTCTGCTGCCGTCCAGGACCTTCTTCCCTACCTCTTCCTCTTCCACGTCCTACCCCAGGTGGCCTCCTGTCTGAAATAAACAAAAACATTGATTAAATATGTAATTGAACCGCAAAGTTCAAAATATGGCCCTTAAACTTATGTTGATTATTCAGTTATCGGAGTCTGTCAAAATCGAAAATTATAAGAATTGCTTCCGTGAAAGACTGAACACAGATGATCACAGACAACAAAAGTGTTTTCAGCAAGAAGGTGGCGTATGATACAAGACCCAAGCATAACGCAGAAGAAGCTATATTGCTTTCAATCAGTATTGAATAGATATCATGGTTGGATTTTTTTTTTTCTGTTATTAAAAGGGTCTTTACAGTAAAAAGGAGAACATGGAAACAAAACTGTACGCCCAGCAACATGCATCAAAGATTCAAAATCAAACTAAGAAAATGTTTTCCCCAAGGTATTACGAAGAATCACAAGTAACACTCAATGATAATAAACAAGTACCTGAACGGATCTTCTCCTCTTGCACTTTATCAATGACCTAAAAAGCAAAACCAACACAACACATGCCATTAGGCAAACATATACTAATTGAAGTATCCTGGCGACAATAATAAAGAAAACACCAATGTTTTCAATGGTAGTAGCCCAATGTCCCTTAGGCATCTAAATTAAAGCAATGTTAGTAATCTGGGGACTACCTAATCATGTAAACAGGTGTAATGGGAGCCAGAATCCATAAATACTGGTCGCATATCTGGGTCAGGGCCCAGGGGTCACTAGAATTGTAGAGAATTTACTCATTTATCATATAATCAATTCAAACTGAAGAGACATTCAAGTGAACCAGCTCGTAATGTAATAACATGGCAGTTTAGATTCTTTAGAAATATTACCAAAAGGCTAATCTATAATAGACGTTAAAAGGCCAAGGTACCAGAGAATGAACCGAAACATCAAAAACAGAATACTTAAAGTTAGCAGCTTTTGTCACAATCACAGCCCATCAAGAGACGGTATGCATAAAAGATCATGCAAATGCTACTAAATAAAGAACCTGATCATCAGCACTTAAAAGAAAATATTAGAGATAGTGTGCAGTAAAAAGACATGACTACATATCGTGAGGACAAAAGATTGGATCACTGCCCCATCCCATCTCCAATTCAGCAGCACTGGGTTGGAATCCTCATCCACCACGGAAATATTTACCCCTTAAACTCCACAACTTCCATGGGTTTTTACTCATAAGGAACAAAATCACATTGTTTTAGACTATCATCACCATCTTATGTTCTTTTATCCTTTATATTTTCAATGCTTTACAAAATTCATTCGCAAGTGAAGCAACCCAACATTTTACAGGAACCCCGTGGTAGAATGAACCCCAAATCCCTTGATACAATCTGAAAGTGACTTTAGAAGCACCCCATGACCCCATACAGGATTCATCAAAAGATCAAG
Organism: Silene conica; assembly: GCA_029255685.2. NCBI lineage: Eukaryota > Viridiplantae > Streptophyta > Magnoliopsida > Caryophyllales > Caryophyllaceae > Silene > Silene conica. The sequence continues at coordinate 72,539,472 of CM055318.2, read as the reverse complement.
TAATAAGAAAACATGAAAAGTTGTGGTTTCTATCTGCATCACCTTTCAAGAGTAACACTAACATCTCTTTCGGAAACAGATGGGAGCCTGTCACTATTTCGGATAGCCTCAATTTCGAGCAAACTGGCATTCTGAGCGGGGAGATACGCCTCAAGAAACTCTTCAAATAATGTGACTAGATTCAGATTATTTTCACACAACAATCAAGGCAATACCATCTTCTTCTACGGTTGTAGCAGCTCCCACTTTTTTGGTTTCATGAAGGCGTGTCAAACTTTTATGCAAGAAAGAAGGCGGAGCTGCTATAACCGTAGAAAAAGATTAAATTACTTTGATTGCCAAGAGAACATAATCAGAATTCCAGTCACATTTTGATGAAGAGTTTCTTGAGGCGCATCTCCCCGAGCAGGATATCAGTTTGCTCGAAAGAGAGTGAAATTACCTTACAGATAACAGATTTAGAAGTTGGCCAAGGATAGAAAATATATCAATTGAAGTTCAACAAGAGGGTTGATGCAAATGGTAATACTTAGTACCAGGTGGGAAATTCTGCGCTGCGCAGTATTGACAGCAAAAAAAAAACTGATCCCGGTGACCCATTGGACATAGGAATTGCGTACTGACCGAACACCTCCCAGAACAAAGATCACAAAAACATCAACAAGACTAGAAGCTCATGAATTACCACATCAACCAGCTAAATAAATAAAAGAAAGGAAACTATTGTCACTCCATTATAATCTAGAGAGTCTTGAACAAAGGTTTCATTGGCGTGACTAAGCCGGGTCCTTGTGCGTTCCTCAATTAATTGTTAGAATAATAGGCTGGCTTACACACAAGACAGACTCATATAAGGCATTGTGATTACACACTAACCATCATATAAAACCCTTTTGCAGATACAGCAGGACCAATTCCCTTCCCTACCCCCAACACACTTAAAAATTGACACGAAAAAACACCCCTAAAAATCCTGTTGTAAAGCATATACATAATCAGTTTACAACACAAGCAAGAAAGAGTAACGAAGATTATAAGAATACTTGAAATTATACCTCATCGGGAACTCGAAGATACTTGATAGTGTTCCCCCTGATATAACATTCAGGCATTCTCCAAAACCGGTCTCCGTCCTTCATTCAAACATCAACTATATTAATTTCGATGCTCAGCAAAACATTCATAAGATAAAACATCAAAAAAGAAAAAGAACTCTAGAGAAGAAAACTTGAAATTACCTTAGAAGTACAGATTACTTCACGAAGATGAATGTTCATCCAAGTATCACAATTTACCAAATGCCCATTATATGTCTCCCCATTCTTCAATTCTACCAACTATTAATTTCAAAAAATTCACATAAAAATCCCACATTATTAATCGGCAAAAACACAAACATGAGCAACAAAAAGATCAAAACTTAGAGAAAATTCGATAAATTTAACAGTAAAACAGTAATTATAAGAAAAAGGGTAATTGATTTCTTACCATAGGGTGACCTTGAGCGGTCTTCAACAGCGAGAGAGGAAGCTAACAAAGAACAAAATGAAAAAAAAATATAAATATAAATATAAAATTAAAGCATGATTTAGGAAAATACATACTCCGTAGTGTAAATCAAAGTAAATATAATTAGTACAAAAAGCGATAGATATAGTGTAGAAAAAGTAAATTACCATAGTGAATTAGAGTAGAATTAGAGATCTGGAAAGGCGACGAAACCCTAATTTCGGCGATCGAGTTGAATTGATTGAAGACCGGCGACGGAAAATTGGGGAAGAACAGGAGAGAGAATGGGGTTAGTACAAAAAGCAAAGCCATATTAATGCGGAGGGTATATATATAAGCAAATTTGAAATAATTTTAATTTCCTCGTGGCTCCGTTTGACAAACCATTTCAGCTACCTGATTTGCCTGAAATGACTTTTTTGCAAAAACAATCGGGTAGCTTATTATTTTGGGTGTGTTTGGCAACTACCTGTTTTGACCGAAAAATGGTGAAAAAGCTACCTGAAATAAAAAGCTACCTGAAATAAAAAGCTACCTCAGGTAGCATTTGACAAATCAGGTATCTCATTCAGTTTTATTTACTTATTCTACCCTCGAATTTTATGACGTTTATTAACAAAATTAAACACAATACAAAATCCTTACGTAAACTTAATTAATTTTTTTGTGTGTATGACTTTAATAAAAAACTAATTTTATATCAATAGTACATATTTTTGAGGATATATTGTTTGAATTTTGTTTTTACCTAATAGTTTTATAAATTTGTGAAATTCTTTGGGCATGAATTATGTATATATAAAAGCTGGTAGTTGAAGCTATTCCTATAACTTGATTTTAATAGTCAATTCATTCGAAACAGTGTGCATGAAAAAATCATGGAAGTAGCAATGCAGGCATTTTCCAGTACCATTTTAAGTGCACGGTTCTATTCAGGAGTTACTACTCAATTTGTTTCGATCATTTGTTTACAATAACACAAGAATAATAGTAAAAACGTAAAGATATCAATAATAAACCATGTCCTTTTACGTCATTTTGTTAAATATCAGCTACCTTTTCAGCTAGTTTCCAAACAGTTTTAACAAAAATCAGCTACCTGATCAGGTCTTAATTTCCAGGTACCTTTTCAGCTACATTTTCAGGTTTCAGGTGCCTTTTCAGGTTTCAGATACCTTTTCAGGTTTCAGCTACATTTTCAGCTAGTTTTGCCAAACAGACCCTTACAGTGTCCTCAACTTTTCTTTTCTTAAAAAAATATGATTTAATGAATTTGGGTGAAATAATTTTAGGGATAAATTACAAATAATCATCACGTATTTGCGTATTTTTACAAATTATTTCCACGTATTTGTTTTTTTACAAATAATCCCCAGACTTTTACGTATACTCCCCCCGATCACCACCGTATTTTAATCCCGATTCTTCTTTTTCTTATTTTCCGTCTTATTAAATAACAATTTACGTAAAATACCCATATTACCCTCCCTAATTAAATAAACTCTCCCAAACTAATTACACATATAGTACATAAACTAGAGTAACGTTCATCCAATTTCCCAATAAACTTCAAGCCCTAAATTCAAAAATCCCCAAATCAATTTCCTGAATTCCATCCAAAATATGTTTTTTGTACTTACACTATAGTAATCGGTCATCCAAGACAAATTCGTTGACAAGTAAGTTCTAGATTCCAACTTAATATTAGTTTGTATTAGCATATGTCGTTGAACTGATCGTTGTCGACATCGGTAAAGGTACCGGCATCGGTGTAGTCGTCAGAGTTCCGACTGCAATAATGTTTACATTGTTCCGAATTTTATGAACTTGAACATTCATGCAAATAATTTTACAGTGCATGACCAAGACGCGTAATACAACTTCAGTATCATTTGATAATTAATTGAACATCAACTTTATGAACTTCAACATCAGTGCAAATGATTTCCTCTATTCCCTATTTTAGTCGATTAACAAACTATTCAATAATTAATTGATTAATTTGAATTTCATTAATCGTAGATGTTATTACCTTTTGAATTTGATGTTAGAAAGTTGTCAAGACTTCTCAGAAACTATGCTGAAATTCCAACCTCCTCCTTGAGAAGGATTGAAAAGTTGCATCGTAGAAGAAAGTTGGTGTTGAATGACATAGATGGAATTGGTGGTGATGTAAGTAACAGTAAACAAAAGGACAAAGAAAAAGGCAAGGGGAAAAAGAGGGTTGTCTTTGAGAGAAGAACTGAAAAGGTGAAGAAGACAGTGAACGAGCTGAGGATGTGCCCTATGATGATGATTTGGAGGGGTATTGGAGTGAGGATAGTGCATTTAGTGACATTATTGTCGGTGAAACTGAGATACAGGGAGATTTAGTAGAGGGAGATGAATTGTTTTCTAATTATATTGATGAATCTTTAATCAATGTTGTTAATAAAACATTGAATCAGTCTTGTGTACAAACTAAAGTTTTAGAAAACGGTGTTGAATGTTGATAATGTGAATGTAGAGATTGGTAGTGAGGATGGGTTAGTATCAGATGATGATAATAGAAGTGTGGTTGGTTCAGATAATGAGTTAGGCAGTTATGATGTATTTGATCCAACAATGGACTTTGAGAAACCTTTAAACTTGAAAGTAGGTCTTCTATTTCCTTCAGTTGAAATTCTAAGGAAAGTTGTGAGGCAACATGCCATTGAAAATGGCTATGAGCCTTATTTTCTTCATAATGAAAGTAAAAGGGTAACTATCCAATGTCGACATAGGTGTGAATGTGCTTGGAATTCGAAAAAATCTATGATGCCTAAGTGTACTTGTGGAACGAAAAGTCCTTGTGCTTACAAGTTGTATGCTACAAAGGTGAATGGGGAAGAATTGACCTTTGAGATAATAAGTTTAATCCTCGAGCATATTTGTGTTTACACAAAAAAGAATAGAATGGTTACTTCTGAGTTCATTGCTGAGAAATACTTAGAGACGTGGAGGTCAGATCCATGTTGGTCTTTGATTAGCACACAATCTAGGGTAAAGTTGGACTATGGTGTGGATGTTAACTACCACAAGTGATGGTTAGCTAGAGCTCGAGCTAAGTTATTGATTTATGGTAATTCTGATGAGCAATATACCAGAGTTTGGGATTATGCACATACCATTAAGAAGTTTAACCCTGAGTCATCTGCCTTTGTGTTGCTTGGTCGTATTGAGAGATCTCCCCATGTTTTTCAGAGAATGTATATATGTCTAAAGGCGTGCATAGATGGGTTTGTGAACGGATGTATGCGTTTCGTTGGAGTAGATGGTTGTCACCTAAAAGGGATGTACCCGGTATGATCCTTGTAGCTGTGGCCATGGACGGGAACAATAACCACTAGCCTGGGCGGTTGTAGAGGTAGAAAATAGGGATAATTGGCAATGGTTCCTTGAGCTTCTAGTTAGTGACATTGGTGCGGAGGAAGGAGCTGACATCACTTTCATATCTGATAGGCAGAAGGTATATTATTGTTTACCTTTTACGTCTTATTAATTTATTTGTTATTTTTCATTTACTATTCTGAAAATAATTTTTTAATTGATAGGGACTTCTAGATGCCTTGAAAGTGGTTGTTCCAAAGGCTGATATAAGGTCTTGTGTTCGATACATTTGACCAATTTCAAGCTTCAATTTCCTGGTCAAGCTTACAAAGATAGTTTTTGGAAGGCAGCTTGGGCAACAACACATGTTAGTTTTCCTTTTCATGAAATTAGTAGGTTAATTAAGTACTAGTAATTGCTTCTGTTGGCTTTTAATTTTTTTTTTGTGATTGACTGTTTAGCTCTACTTTTTGTGAGTGGCTGAAATAGTGGTGAGACCTGAAATTTGATATTGTACTTGCATATAAATTTACACTGGCCATCAGGGATTTCACTGAGTTCTGTCATCGGGTATTTAGCGAATGCTCGAGTTATAAAATTGCTTGACGGGTGAAATAAATGTGCATTCAGAGTATTACGAAACTTCGGAAGTCTGGTTTGTATCGATTCTAATTTGACAGACTTCTTATCGATTCTAATTTGATATTACTACTGCTCTGATATTCATTTATAGCAAAATAAGGAGATAATAGTGAACCTTAGGCAGAAGAGTGCTCTTTTCTGATTAAAATTGTTTTCTTTCGAATGAGAAAAACGAAAAGCTACTGATGATGTCATTTTGTATCAGCTGAAAGTAAATCACCAACTGATGCTAGCAAAGATCGGCCATTGAGAACACAAAAATAAATGAACATGTTTGTTTTCTAGTTTATGAGAACCTACAGTAGAATCCTACCCGCCATTAAAACTGAAAGCCACCTCTTAGTCCCTGTAATAGATAATAGAATTTGGTAAATATAAATGTAATATAGTAATTAGAAGCACCAGAATATTGCAGAGAGACAAATACTGCGATCAACTTCTAACGCTATAAAAACCCCTTTGTAATTGCAGCCAATGGGAGAGGACTGGCCATATACAACCATTGCCTCCCATCATGAGGAAAATGTCTGGGAGACCATCGAATAAGAAGAGAAGGAAGGAAACTGAGGAGACATCTAACAGAAAAAAGGCAAAGAGGACAGTGAAGTGTAGCGAATGTGGATCACTTGGCCACAATATGAAGAGCTGCTATAATCCCCCATCTGCGCCTCAATCAAAAAACAAAGGTGGCAGACCTCCGACTAATTCAACTTGGGTAAACGCGGCAAAAAAGAAAAGTGATGCTAAGAAGGCAAAAACAAGACATGATCAAACCATTTTAAGCCAAATTGGGAGCCAACCATCTTTCGAATAATAAACCTAGGATAGGATAGGTGATAATTTACTGAAACTCTATGAAATTTATTGTTTGGTACATTGTTAACTTGCTACGAAAAGGTGCACTGTGTTTTGGATTCCAATAGGTTGGAATTAAGACAAGTAATTTGGTATTGAAAGTAATGATATTCAATATAGTTGGCATTGCGTGGAGTATCTATTGACTACGCTTTTGTTTTGCACCGAATCTTCTCAGTTTTATTCTGTCTTTAATATGAATGTAGGTAAAAGTACCGTATCGACATATTATTGTGCCCTATAGTTCAACAATACTTGAATGTTTGTAGCAGTCTGTTAGTTCATTTTGTACTCTGTACATCTATGCATTTGTCAATGATTGGCGGGTTCTGTGTTCATAAGCTCAATGTATTCCATTCTTTGTTGTAAGTAAACTCAATGCGCATCTCGTCATTGTTTGTAAATGAGGTTGGTCAAACTATTTAGTTACTCTATCGTTGAAGACGGGTGCATCTTCTTAGCTAGTACTCCGTTCTCTGTAACATGTAAAAGCCGCACTCAACAGACAATCAAAAACCAAACTAATAGGTCCATACTATATAGCAAATTCATATTCCAACAAAAGTCACAAACTTTTATTTTTATACAACATTGACTTAGAACATAACAAACTTAACAACATCGTCTTTGAACATAAGAAACTTAACAACTCGTCTTTCTAAAAAGAAATATAGGCTTCACTACCAACAAATATTTCCAAACAAAACTAGTCTACATGCCCCAAGCCATCTCTGGAACCATTCTATAACCGGATCTTTTTCCCTACGAAGTTTGATGTGTATTCTCGACTTCACTGCTTCCTTGATCTGTTCAACAAATTTTTCAGGTCGAAGAACAGTGAGCTTGACTCTGGCCGAGTTCCTTTGGTACCAAATGTTGTAATAACAGGCCACCAGCAACATTGAGTTCAACTATAATTTCATCCTTTTAAATGCTCCTGCTGCAATCATGTTTGTTGTGACTTTAAACCCATACCCTTGCTCAATTAAACTCATCACTTGCTTACTATACTGACAGTGGAAAAACAAATGAACCTCTATCTCTATAGTAGATTTACAAATTCAACAATTCTCCTCTTGATAGTGTACCCATGCTAAGACATTATGTTTCTCGTATTTAGTTCATTCATGCTCATCGAAATTGCATCTAAACGAAATTAAAGAGACATTCATACCATAAACTGCATAAGTAATCAATAGCAACAATATTTGGGAAGATGAGAGAGATAGATCTCCAATAATTTGAGGATTTAGGTTTGGCAAGTCTATTTTCACAAAACACGTATGATTTGGAGAAGTTTTGGGAGTAATTGGGTTTGTGTAATTAGGGAGGGTAATATGGGTATTTTATATAAATTATTACTTAACAAGATGGAAAATAAGAAAAATAATGTTCGGGATTAAAATACGGCGGTGGTCCGGGAGTATACGTAAAAGGCTGGGGGTTATTTGTAAAAAGACAAATTGATAAAACACAATTGAACACCAAAACCTTCTGCCTTTCTTATTACCATAATGGAGTTTATATATTACAGTACATGACAAATAGGGTTTTGTGGATTGGCTAGAGCCACACGGCCCAATATACTATATGGACTTCTATTACCCCCCTTCAACTTGGAGCATAGAGATTAACAAGGCCCAACTTGCGAACCAACAACTGAAACTGCGACACCCCAAGTGCTTTGGTAAGGACATCGGCCAATTGGACGGTGGTGGAGACATAGGATGGAGCGATGAGGCCGGATTGGATAGCATCGCGCACAAAGTGACAGTCGATTTCAATGTGTTTGGTACGTTCATGGAAGACCAGATTATTAGCAATATGAAGCGCGGACTGACTATCACTGAAAATCTCAATAGGGCCGGGATGTGACACGCCGAGGTCCGCCAACAAGCCCTTGAGCCATTTAACCTCCCCAGTAATAGCACGGAGAGCACGATATTCGGCCTCAGCTGATGAAAGGGACACAGTAGGTTGCTTCTTTGTTTTCCAGGCGATGGGAGAAGATCCAAAATAGACAAGCCATCCAGAAAGGGAACGACGAGAATCGGGACATTGGGCCCAATCGGAGTCACACCAGCCAGACAGTTGCAAAGTCGTCCGAGCCGATAACATAATACCCTGACCCGCAGTGCTTTTCAAATAGCGAACTGTACGAAGGGCAGCATTCCAGTGATCCTCACGCGGAGCACTCATAAATTGAGATAAAATATGCACCGTATAAGACAGGTCTGGCCAAGTGACAGCCAGATAAACCAACCGACCTACGAGACGGCGATAGGATTCGGGGTTGGAAAGGAAGGTGCTGGTGCTACGGCCAAGTTGATGATGTTGCTCAATGGGGGTGGACGCGGGTTTACACCCGAGGAGACCAACCTCACTGATGATATCCAAAGTATATTTTCGTTGGCACAGAAAGATGCCATCTGAGTTGCGCACCACTTCAAGACCGAGGAAATGTTTCAAATCCTCTAAATCTTTCATGTGAAAGCACTGATGAAGATAGGTCTTAAATTGGATAAGAGCAGGTAGGTTATTCCCGGAGACGATCAAGTCATCCACATAAATCAAGACATTAAGCCGGACCGAATCTTTTACAAAAGTAAATAAGGAATAATCATAGTAACTTTGAGTGAACCCATAACCCTTCAAGGCCGTACCTAGCTTTGCAAACCAGCATCGCGGGGCTTGTTTGAGCCCGTATAAGGATTTTTTCAAGCGACACACAAGACCCGGTGTGGGAGCATTGAACCCGGGAGGGAGGCGCATAAACACTTCTTCGGTCAAATCACCGTGGAGGAAAGCATTATGGACATCCATCTGATGTAAGTGCCACCCATTAGCTGCCGCGACAGATAGAAAAGTACGAACAATGGTCATTTTTGCAACAGGAGCAAATGTTTCATCGTAATCGACCCCCTCAGTTTGGTGATTGCCAAAGACCACCAAACGGGCCTTAAACCGTTCAATAGTGGAGTCGGACTTGTATTTGATTTTGTATAGCCATTTACTCCCGAGGGCTTTCTTCCCCGGTGGAAGAGGTGTGAGAACCCAAGTGCCATTGTTTGTGAGAGCATTCATTTCATCGGCCATGGCTTGTCGCCATTCACTATGTTGAACGGCTTCTTTAAAATTCCGGGGCTCAATATGGGTGGAGAGAGCTGCTAAATACGAACGATGCGGAACAGTAAACTTATGACATGACAAGTAGTTAGCTAAAGGATACGGGGTACCTGACGAGGAGGAGACATGGAGGCGAGAGGCATGCGACGGACTTCTATTACAAATACATGGTGGTAATTTGTAAAAATACGCAAATACGTGGTGGTTATTTGTAATTTATCCTAATTTTAATTTCCTCATTTATAGTTACGTTGAACTGAACTGAACTGAACTAAATGAAGTTGAACTAAATTGAATAGACCTGAACTAAACAAAATTTAAGTACAAACAACCGTGTTTAATAGTCTTTAGTAACGTGCTGTTAATTTACGTGTTTTACCTCTTGGTTTGCATGTGGATTTTTCATGCCTTTTCATGAGTTTTCTTGTTTTAGCATCTAGCTAATATAAATTTTAATAAGAAATGGTGTTTTGAAGCATATCATCTTCTTGTATATATAGAGGAAAGCAAGGATGACGAAAGCTTTAAGCAAGATTTAGATTTTTTTTCTAAAGTAGGCGATTTGTAGTATTTAATGAACGAAATAGGTAACATTTGAAATTTATCATCGAAAATTGGTCCACGCGTCATCGCCGAAGCTAGGCTGGTATCCAAGTCGCTTACCCGGAGGGCGACCATATCCAAACTGTAAACTTTGATGCAAAACGCCATGGGGGAGAGCGATTTAGCCAGGCGGACCAACATTAACCAAGCATGATTTGTGAGCAACGTCAACCAAGCAACATCCTCCCAGAAGCAAGTCCTCATCTTCCTCATCACCATCATCATCGTCATGGTCTTGAACCGAAGGAAGATCAGAAGACGATTGATCTTTCTGCACACCATCAGTCCATCACCATCCTCATCATCTTCATCATCATCCCCACTTTCATCATCATCGCCATCTTCATCACCATCATCACCATGATCAAAAGTTTCTTCGGCGGCCTCGTCATCGTCATCTTTATCGGCAACATCAACCATTGTTAAAACTGATTTAAATTGAATTTGTGAGTTTTGTTTTGGGTTAGGGAAATTGGGCAAATTTGTTTTCGGGTTTAAATTGAATTTGTGAGTTTTATTTTGGGGTTGGGGAAATTGGGGAGATTTGTTAGCTTTGTTTTTAGGTTGGGGCAATAGGGGAACGAAACAGGGGAAGAGAAAGAAAAGTAATTAAAAGGGGAATAAGTCTCACCCCTTGAGCGACTTGATTTCTTGCTCAGATTCGGAAAATCCGATCCTACGTAGACCCATTTTTGGTAATAAATTTCAATAGTTACCCATTTCGTTAATTAATTAGTGAGATCGTCCATTTCGGGAAAAAATCCAAGATTTAAGCATGCTCAAATGTCGTGGACTTTGTGGAGCCTCGGCGATCTAAGCCAAACTATCCCGACTTAAGATTGTGAAGGATCGATAAGAGGTTAGACGAAGATGGCAACGTCAGCTTGATAAGGAATGTGGCTAGACTTGATAAGCATGATTTGTCGATTTAATGTGCAAAAGTTAAGTAATCAAATGGGGACTTTGATATGTTTATATCTAAATCTACTAAAGCAATACTATGATGCAATGAAATATAGAAATGATATAAAAAATTGATTTGATATGTAAACAAAAGTGAGAATAATTTTTGGACCAAATAATTTCCACCAACGAGTTATAAATTGATCATTAACTCTTCTAATCTATTTCATTATTGAATACTTTATTATGAAGTTGTGACTTCTAATTTCACATAAGATTAGTTATTAGTTACAACAAGCGTACAAGTTAACTTCCAAACATTTTTTTTATGCAAAGTTGGATGATATTCTTATTGATAAACCAAGGCTTAAATAGCCACATGAAGAGCCTCATACAATTCCAGAGTTAACTAGCTAATTAAGATAATTAACTAATCAATCTAGAACACTAATGACAGCAACCTTCTAATACTCCGAAATAAATAAAACATTAACTAAGGTGTTATCCGCATTACACCCTTTTATTAGTTAAGTAAAGCATAGCTAAACAAAGTGTTGGACCAACACTAACCAACGTAACCATGCAATCATGCATACGAACCGAACAATCATACAATAACACAATAAACTTGAGATACACCAATCTTGAGCCTTTTAACCTAAGCAAGAAAGGTTGATGTATACCATTTGTCCAAGTGTTATATCTTCTGGACTTAAGCTAAAACCGTCTTAAGGAAGACCCATTGTAATAAGTTTCAAGATTTACATAATGTCAACACACTTAATTCAGCAACACTACCAACAAGTGTAACGCCTTTAAATCCAACAATTGTACCTAAATCAACAAATTCTTTGAAACTTCTCACCCTTCCTCCTGGATTCTTGATCATAAAATAAACATCTACTTCACTATTAACTTGTGCAACATTTGTACCTTCAGCTTCATCTCTCAATATTTCTTCGATTATGATTACCTTCCCATTATTTGGAATCGATTTGTAGCAATTTTCCAACACTTTTATGCAATCTTCATCATTCCATACTTGGAGGACCCACTGAAATAGTTTAAATTACGTGTTTAATTCATAAATTATATATCGTGGATGGAGTTAGAAATGGATAGGTGCCCTGCAAATATCACTCAATCTCATCAATAATTCCAATTAAATCCATCATATTCATCATTCTTCCCATAAGATGAATTTAATTCATGTTTTAGTAATCTATGATATTATTACTAGGCACTACGATTAGTTATTATTTCATTTAATTTATTAATGAAAATTATTGTAGGAAATGAAAATAGAAGCTGGCAATTAAATCGACCTTTAACAAAATGGCATCTCCTTGAGGAACACTCGCAAACATATCTCCAGCGATGTGATGGACTCCTGCATTACGGTTTAATCAATAATAAATCGCTCTACTCATAAACAACAACTACTTTTATTTCAATTTTAATTTTGTTAGGTTACCCTTCATTCCAATTGATTTGTCCGGTAAGATTATTGGTAGTCTTGAGACAAGACTTTAGCAAGTCTTGAGACAAGACCACTCAAAACTACCAATACTCAAAGTCTTAACAAAGTTTTAAGTTGAGTCTCAGAAATTCAAGACTCAATTTAAGACTTTGGTTGGGTTTTGACCCCACTAATTATCTAATGAGTGATTGATAGGTGTCATAAAAGTTAGTGAAAAACTGATGTAGCACAATCTTAATACTTTGGAAAGTTTTAGGGATAATCTTACCCTTACACTCATGGTGGGGAGATTTAGCCCATCTAGGTAGGGGCCCGGGTGGGCTATGAAAAAATTGCTTCATGTAAGTATCAACAATAAGTAAGACCGGTTAAATACTACCACATTGTGGTAATAAAGATAAAAAGTTTTGGCATTTCCTAGATAATAAGTGGCGTGATTTGGAATGTATTTGATCTGTGTTAAGTTTAAGACGGATAATGCACGTCTTAAATGAGAATTTGTGAAGATTCAAACCCCTAACTTGACTTGCCCATTTTTAACCATTGAACCAATTACATTTGACATTACACTATCCGTTTTTAGCTTGTGACGGATAATATCCGTCTCCAATGAGAATTTGTGATATCTGGAATAATTACCAGGATAAGGCTGGGCCTCGCGTATAACATGAGGCAAGTCGAAATTGAAGCATTGGATGGATGGATATTTGGCGACGACAATCCGAAGTATATGGCCAAGACCACCACCCACATCGACCAATTTGGCAATGCCATCAAAAATATTGTATTTTTCAAGTAACTTGAGGATTGTAAAACTAGGCTGCTTAAACATTGCCTCGTTGAAAACGTGGTTGTATTTTAGGTCAAATGTTGGATATTCATATGCATGCATCCCATGCACCTTGTTGAACGGGACCCCTCCTTCTAACACTGCTTCTTTTAGTTTGCTCCTGATCATAATCATGCAACAACAAGAACTAGCAAGTTAAAAATATCGGAAATGGACTAATTCGTCTCTTTTAAATGTTTATTTTATATGTCTTTTAATTTTGTTTATTTTTTGGCAATAACTTGTCATACTATAAACCTAAATTAATGAGTAAACTAGAAGTAACTCTCTTAATTCTTAAGGTGTATTTTTATCAAAAATTGTTTTAAAACTCTAATTCAAATGCCTTAGGAGAATAAATTCAAAAACATACGGAATAGATAACCTAAATTTGAGTTTTAAATTGTTAATAAAAGTATATCTATTGTAATTTTAGAAAAGAATTATAAAAGGTAGTAATTTAAAAAAATCCATTTTTAATTTATGAGATTTTCTTATGTATTTTAAGGGACACATATTAGTACATGAAATAATAACATGTTCGAGAATATTTCATTACAAATGATAGCAATACTTTTAATCTTTCCCTTTCTCCTTAAGAGACATATAAAAACGGTCTTTTTAACGTGTGTGCCCTAAGGACACATGTTAATAAATCGAGTATTGAAAGATTCATAAGATATTCTCAGTAATTATGGTAAAATTAAGTTTATACTTGAATTTATCATGAAAATATCTTACGAATATTTCCATATTCGGTTTATTAATGTGTGTTCTTAGCCTCTTAGGACAGACGTAAGAAAAAACGAAAAAATATGTCAATTTGAGTTATTATTGTGTATTTAAACAAATATAGTTAATTTTTTCAAAAAAATTTGATTAATTAAACGTGACATTTAATAAATTAATGATTAAACATCATCATCATCATATATATTTAGAAAAATTATTAATGATAATTGACATGAATTAAATGGTTAAGTTATGTAATTAAGTGTGAAAAGTGAAACCCTAGTCCCTCCCTAGCTTCTTAGTTCTTAGACCATCTCCATCCATGAGGATAAGACTAATTGAAAAATTGAGGAAGAGAAAAAAATGTTCTCCAACAATGAGTATGCATATGCTGAAAGTTGAGGAAGAAAGCACACAGCGAGAAATAGCGGAACAAAACGCTGTGCGTGAGAGGAAAGGGATGTTTTAAATTTGATTTTTTTAATTATGATGATGTCATTTCACATCATCAAATTTTGGAGCATGGATTTTTTTAGTATTATTTTGTTTGTATAAATTTTATTTTCATTAATAATTGAAATATAATTTTTTTTTTTTTGAAAAATAATTACACCATAGTTTTTATTTTTTTTTCTCTATAAATAGGTAGTAATACTTGACATATTTTGACATATTTTTTCTTTTCTTTTTCAGATTTTATTTACTCTATTAGATATCGTTTTCTAACGGACGTTTAAGATTCGTAATTGAATAAAATTAAAATTAATTACATGTTTTAAATATTGTAAAGTGAACACGTAAATTAAGCTTACGAAAATAAATATAACACATAAATGAAGCTAACAATTCATTACGTCATTGGATAAGCTCAATAATTTTCACAGTTATAATTACATAACATTGGATAAGATTGGATAAGTGATATCTCAACTGCTTGTTTGTGGTTGGTCTATTCAGATTACGGATAAGATTGGATAAGATTTTTTTTCTCTATAAATAAGTAATAATACTAACATATTTCAACACACCATTCATTTTCTTTCTAACTTGTTTTACTTCTTTTAGCCTAAAAAAATCTTTTAATCTTAACAAGTTATTTTTCATGGATCCTTATGAGATGCAAATGTTAGAAATTTTAGCGAAATTGAAAAATAAAAATTTGAATCCTCAAAATCCTCAAAATGTCTATAATCCTGAAGATTATGGGCAAAACATCTCAGTTACTCCACAATATAACCCTAATCAGAGTTATAATCCTTCTCCTCAAACTGACCACAATTATTCAAATTATGAACAAAGTTATCCGCAAATTTCATCTCAAACACCCTCAATTAACTTATCTCAAGCTTCTATGAGCGATTGGGATAATGTGGTTGAGCAAAATCAAATACCTGAAAGGGTAACTCAAAAAACAAGACAATCATCAAGATGGACTATTCAAGAAGATGAAGCACTCATTTCATCTTTTATGAGGCATTCAACTGATAACGTGATTGGCACAAATCAAAAGAAAAATGCACTCTGGGTTAAAGTCAAAAAGTTATTTGATGAGGCACGTGAAGCAAACCCAGTTCTCATGCCTAAAGATAGAAATCCAGGCATGTTGGGTGGTCGCTTTCGTAGAATATCTGCCGGTGTTATGAAATGGGTTGCATGTTACGAAGAAGCTTTAAGGAGAAAGTCTAGTGGAAAGAATATGGAAGATGTACTTGAAGAAGCTCACGCACTTCATATTGAAACGGAGGGTGGTAAGTTTCAATTTGAACGTGCATGGGTTTTGTTAAAAAAATACAATAAATGGAATGAAATTGTCGGGCGATATGTTGAAGAAAATATTGGTTCGAGTGCCATCAATAATAAGTCTCAAAAGACTATGTCTGTTGATGTTGATGAATATCCTGATCCAAATACCCCTACATTTGTTAGTGACCCAGACTCGGCCGGTAGTGGTAAAAGATTTAGGCTTAATGAAGGCGGATTTTCTACACCAACTAGTGGAGGAGACGGAGAAGGTATGGGTAGCCAACGGCCTGAAGGTATAAAGGCGGCTAAAAAAAATAAAGGAAAAATGAAAGTAGGCGAGGTTGCCTACTTGGCTGAAAGCATTGACCGTTTTGGTGACCGTTTTGGTGAAAAAAAGTCTAGGGATGCGGAATTACAATGGGAGAAAGTAAATTATCAAAAGAAGAAAATAGAGATGAAGGCTGAGCAATTAGCGCTCGCCAATAAGAAGCTCCAACAAGATGATAGGATGTTCAAATGGAATGCATATCAAAATTTACAATCAAGGAATGATTTAACTCCGGGAGAAGAACAGTGGAAATTATCACTGTTGCACGACTTGCAGAACAACTAGATAGTCTTTTCTTTTTTCAGAGTGTTGTCTTTTCTTTTTTCAGAGTGTTGTCTTTTCGTTATCAGTGTTGTCTTTTCTTTTTTCAGAGTGTTGTCTTATCGTGATCAGAGTGCTGTCTTTTCTTCTTTTTTTTCAGAGTGTTGTGTTTTCCTTTTCAGAGTCTACCTTGTAAAATAATGTTTTAATGAAAATCCTAGTTGTTTGATCATGGTTGGTTCTATCCAGATTACAGATAAGATAAGATGATATCGATTGGATAAGTGAAATCCTAGTTGTTTGATCATGGTTGGTTCTATCCAGATTACAGATAAGATAAGATGATATCGATTGGATAAGTGAAATCCTAGTTGTTTGATCATGGTTGGTTCTATCCAGATTACAGATAAGATAAGATGATATCGATTGGATAAGTGAAATCCTAGTTGTTTGATCATGGTTGGTTCTATCCAGATTACAGATAAGATAAGATGATATCGATTGGATAAGTGAAATCCTAGTTGTTTGATCATGGTTGGTTCTATCCAGATTACAGATAAGATAAGATGATATCGATTGGATAAGTGAAATCCTAGTTGTTTGATCATGGTTGGTTCTATCCAGATTACAGATAAGATAAGATGATATCGATTGGATAAGTGAAATCCTAGTTGTTTGATCATGGTTGGTTCTATCCAGATTACAGATAAGATAAGATGATATCGATTGGATAAGTGAAATCCTAGTTGTTTGATCATGGTTGGTTCTATCCAGATTACAGATAAGATAAGATGATATCGATTGGATAAGTGAAATCCTAGTTGTTTGATCATGGTTGGTTCTATCCAGATTACAGATAAGATAAGATGATATCGATTGGATAAGTGAAATCCTAGTTGTTTGATCATGGTTGGTTCTATCCAGATTACAGATAAGATAAGATGATATCGATTGGATAAGTGAAATCCTAGTTGTTTGATCATGGTTGGTTCTATCCAGATTACAGATAAGATAAGATGATATCGATTGGATAAGTGAAATCCTAGTTGTTTGATCATGGTTGGTTCTATCCAGATTACAGATAAGATAAGATGATATCGATTGGATAAGTGAAATCCTAGTTGTTTGATCATGGTTGGTTCTATCCAGATTACAGATAAGATAAGATGATATCGATTGGATAAGTGAAATCCTAGTTGTTTGATCATGGTTGGTTCTATCCAGATTACAGATAAGATAAGATAAAATCCATTACATAAATATATACTCATTTTCTTAGTTGTATTATTCATCACACTCATATTCCTTCTTCAACTAAAATGGATTTTTTATTTGAATTCTCATCATCTTCATCCTCTAGTGATAGCAATAATGAAAATGAAAACGAAATAATAGAAGAAGCTATTACTTCTGTTATATCTCAAGTACCTCGAATTGTCAATAGTAACCGTCGAAGACGCCCTTATCAAAGAAGGTACATTGAGAGGAATCGTGAAACTGGTCACGAGAACCTCTACAATGACTACTTCTCGCCTAATCCTGTCTATCCTCCAAATTTGTTTCGGCGTAGATTCCGAATGCATAGACATGTATTCCTTCGCTTAGTTCAAGCAGCGGAAGCCTATGATACATTTTTTAATCCAGGGCCTGATGGAAGTGGTAGGGTGCCAATATCATCTTTACAGAAGTGCACTGCAGCCTTACGCATGTTAGCATATGGAGAAGGAGCAGATAGAACGGATGAGTATTGCCGTATTGGTGAATCGACAACATTTGTTGCATTAGAGAAATTTACTGAAGCTGTTATCAATGCATTTGGAGATGAGTACTTACGATCACCTAATGCAAATGATCTCCAAAGGCTCCTACAAATCGGTGCTCGGCGAGGGTTTCCTGGAATGATGGGAAGTATTGATTGCATGCATTGGCAATGGAAGAATTGCCCGGTTGGTTGGAGGGGGATGTACCAGGGGCGGAGTGGTAGAGCAACTGTCATTCTTGAAGCTGTTGCCTCACAAGACCTGTGGATATGGCATTCTTTTTTTGGGATTCCAGGGTCTTGTAATGACTTGACTGTACTTCATCGTTCTCCTATTTTTGATGATATGATGAATGGGCGAGCACCTCGTGTTAACTATACGGTTAATGGTCATCTTTATAACACAGGGTATTATCTAACCGATGGGATCTATCCACAATGGTCGACTTTCATACAATCAATTCCACTCCCACAAACACCCAAAGATAGATTATTTGCAGAGCGCCAAGAAGCGGCTCGTAAAGATGTTGAGCGGGCATTCGGCGTACTACAAGCTAGGTTTGCAGTCGTTCGTAAACCAGCACTTACTTGGAGCGAGCAACTGATGCACAAAATTTTAAAATGTTGCATAATAATACATAACATGATTGTGGAAGATGAAAGAGATACATATGCTAACTACTCCGACCCTACTGAGTTCGACAATAACGGGAATGAAGAAGGCCATCTTAATGTTGATGATCCCGAGTATGAAGTAGGATATACAGCTCCTATAACAGCGTATATTCAAAATAGAAATCGTATAAGAAATGCAAGGGCACATCAAGTGTTAAGAGCTGATTTAATTGAAAACATTTGGCAAAAATTTGGCGACCTCAATTAACGTTGTATTATTATGTTTTTCAACGGTTTTTTAATTTATTGTATTTCCTTTATCGTTTTATGTATTATTGTCTTTAATTAAATTAATGTAATATTCGAATGTAGCCGTTTGATTAAATTTACCGAGTCATTATTTTGTTGTATTTGTATGTCCATATGTTTTTTTAACTTATTTCTTGTTTTTGCCAAAACTTTTACAATAAAATAATTATACTATAGGCCATCTTAAAGTGAATACGTAAATTAAGCTTACGAAAATAAATATAACACATAAATGAAGCTAACAATTCATTACGTCATTGGATAAGCTCAATAATTTTAACAGTTATAATTACATAACATTGGATAAGATTGGATAAGTGATATCTCAACTGCTTGATTGTGGTTGGTCTATTCAGATTACGGATAAGATTGGATAAGATTTTTTTTCTCTATAAATAAGTAATAATGCTAACATATTTCAACACACCATTCATTTTCTTTCTAACTTGTTTTACTTCTTTTAGCCTTTTTTAATCTTAAGAAGTTAAATTACCAACGGCTATATTGTCACTATTACCAACGACTTTATTGTCACTATTACCAACGGTTATATAGTGCTCAGCTCTCTATTTAAATTGATATTTTCAGTTCACAATTTCTCACATCCAACAATTTCCGACATTCTCACTCTTTTATTCATCTCGGTTGTATCAAATTCAAATTAACCGAAAATGACTTACTGGGATGATAAAGTTAGGGAGTTTCAAAGAGACATGGACATGATAAAAAATCATGCTCCTAACTTTGTTACTCGTTTGAATCTAGTCATGCCAGAAACGGTATACATGAATATGTTACATTGTTCACCACCATTAGCAATGTTGATCTCAATCATATCCGGAAACGCCGATACTGTGCTGAGTCCACCTGTTTTGAACAATGCAACAATAGGTAATGTTATTGCTATTTTAATTAATTATACCGAGAAAGTTAAATTGTATTTTACATAAAATCCAACATATTTTATATTGCGTTTTTTCAGATACTTATCTTTCGAAAGGCGAAGAACATCGCAAATTAAGGAAAGAAGTCGTCGAAATTATTCGACGTTTGTTCAACGTCATGAATCCGGAAACTCTATTGGATCTACTATCTGGAGATGGAAGATTTTTCATTCCACGTGAGCGTCTCCATTATTATCACGTATACAATGAGGTTACCATGGAGGAAGAGCTCGAATATTTACGCGACGAAAACTTACCGGCTGACCGCCTTAATTACTCTTCTAACGATAATTATTCATCTGGTGATGATTCTGATTATGACATCTGATGACGATGATTCTCACCGACAATAATATGTTCAAGTACCATGTCGTTGTTGTGTACTAATGTTTCCTATTATTGTAACGGTCGTACTTCGTGTTTGTTTAGGTCATTATTTAATAATTTGCTTATTAAAAGTACTGCTAGAACGTTTTAATTTTCGTAATTGTGGTTTGTCCCGTAAAATTAATTACATGTTTTTAATGTTATCTTTTTTATTTTTGAAATTGTCTTGGAAAAAAATCGAAATCGAATAATTATCGAGTTGAAAACCCGAACAAATTACAAAATTAATTGTATGATGTAAATAATGTGTGGGGTAGGTTAAAGTAAGAGAGATAAATGATGAAAGAGAGTAATGAGGAATAAGTGTAAATTATTGTTGGAGGAATATTTTTGTTGTAAATTGAAAAATTGAGGAATAATGAGGTGGAGGAGTAAGAAGTGATTAGAGAGAGTGAGATGAGGAGGAGTATTGAGTATGGTTGGAGATGGTCTTAGTTCTTACCAACTTGCTTGAATAACCGGGTGAATATGCAAGGCAAGAACAGGCTCAAGACTCCTCCCATTTTCATCACCAACAAAGAATTTGGTAATCGGGCTCAACCCGTATCGTCTTTCGGACCCTCCGTCATTGGTAGGCCAGGTTGTGCAACTAACCAAAGAATGAGAAGCAAGTAGCCTAAGCATACGTTCCAAAAACATTGGTGCATCAGGGTTACGACAACCCGAAAGCTTATCCGCTATTTCTTTAGCGGTTAGCCCGTTTCCATGACCCGTTTTCACTAAGATCTCGAAAACATTAAGCTCCACGGCTGCATGGAGCACCATGGGCAAGAAACTTGCTTGTATTGCATGAACTGCTGAAAGATAGTGATTAACATCTACATCACTATTATTATTATTATTACTATTAATAATATAATTATTATTATTAATATTATTATTATTATTATTATTATTATTATTATTAATATTATTATCGCTTTCTTTCACACGGTAATTATTATTATTACCGTTAATTAGCCTTTCGGAATCCATTAATTGTTTAATATATAATGTATTTGATTAAGAAGTTGATTAATTATATTTGGGTTGGTTTCAATTTGTACGTATATATAGATACAAGTAGAAGCTTGCATGGCATGCATGTGTTGAATTATAAGTTTATAACAATGACAATAGCAAGGCACGTACTCCGTGCCTCCGGAATCTAGGTAGCACGGATACTTCTCGTAATGAGCCGTATCGTGCGTGTCTGATATCGACACTCCACGAACACACGTCGAAACGTGTTAGACACCTATATAACAGTGTCTAACTTTCTATATTTATTTGGGTACGTGTCCGACGCTTGTCCATGGTATTTGAGCCGCGTCCATCGCGCGTCCACGGTATTTGGTCATCATTTGGGGTGAATGATGTTCTTAAGACGAAAAATACGCTATCGAAAGAGATTAATTAGAATATTGGTTCGAGTAAGAAATGAAAATGAGTTATTATCAAAGGCAAGTTTTAAATTAATATCAAATAGTTTTCCAAAAATAAAATCAAACATTTATAACCATAAAATATATATTTTATTAAATTTAAATAACGTGTTTGGTGTCCTAAATTTCATGACATGCCGTATCACGTGTTCGTGTCGTGTCCGTATCCATTTCGTGGATCGGTCCTAGTTTTCTCCTAGGTAGCACCAAACGGATACGGACACGACACGAACACCTGACACGTTATTTAATAAATTTAATAAAATATACATTTTCTAGTTATAAATGTTTGATTTTATTTTTGTAAAACTATTTGATATTAATTTTAAATAAGTGAAGGTAAAATTTGTTTTTGATGATAACTCATATTTTCATATTTTCATTTAGGTAATAATTCTGAATTTGTGACGCTAGGAAATTAGAAATTACGAGTTTCTTATTTCTAATTTAGAATGACCAAAATTACGAGTTTATTGATGTAGAAAGAGTAAAAGACTCATTCTTTGGCCTTAAATTAAGAGTAAACCTCCGAGTAATAATAAAAACATTGTAAGACGACCTTAAAGCCTATATTATGGAAAATTGATGCTCGTTCAAAGTTATTTTAATTTTAATAGGGTTACTTGGCTGAAATATAATGTTATGCTTTTGGTTTTATAAAAACTAGTTTTTAAACCATGCAATTGCACGAGTATAGATTTAAGAACATCGATATAATGATTAATAATTTAAATGTTAACCAAAATATATGTATATTATATATTCTATTTCTTTCTTGATAATAAAATTTTTAGATCTATTTATTTTAGTGGATAAGCTCAATATCTACAACAAATTCCTTTAGATTATTATTTTAACTAACGATCATCTACTTAACCGAGTTTTATAGTTCATTTATTTTCTTAACTTTCTGTAGATCTCATTTTTAAAATTGATAAGTAAAACAAACTATTTATTAACATTTTTTTGTTGAAAACTATTTCTTACTCAAAAAAATTACTCAAATTTAGTAATATCTCAAAATTTGCTATTACGATGATCAAAATGTTAGAGTCAAAAGTTTGTTAAATAATATAATAGCATTATTTGTTTTATCATTTTTATCAATTATATTTTCATTATATAATAATGTTTATTTTTATTTTTATTTTTTATATTATAGATTAGACTATGTCGACTATTGGGAAAATTTTGAATTTTCATATTATATTATTTATGCAACATAAATGAAATTGAGGATGGTGGTTCATTAAAGTTTTATATTAGTTATTCTATAAAATTCTATTAACAAGGTTGGTTTTTCCTTTCATAATTTTTATGGCGAATCCTACATTTATTTAAAAATAAAAAATAATAAAAAATAAAAAAAATGGTTGAAATGACGTGAACGCACAAAATGTTCTTGTTTACCTAAAATAAGATTCGGGCTACTTAATGTTAATTTAAATCAAAATTATTAAAATGGCTTATCAAAGTGGTTCCACCCCTATTTAATGTGTTTGTTGCGAAATACTTCATAGCAGTCATTTGTATAATGTTTGAGGTGCGTGGTACACCTATGTGGCCAGAACCCGAGACTCCAAGAGCCCTTGACGCATTCGGAATTCGGATAATGTTGTAATTTCTCCATAAACTCAGTCTCATTTTATTTATTAATTCCCTTGCCTTTCAGTTATATATTTACTTTAGCTTCTTATTCAAATAATGTAATAATAAAATCCGACTTGGGTTACTTTGTAATCAATTTCTTTACAGCTGCCAACCAAAAAAAAAGTGATATATTTACATTCGTAAATTGGTAATCCCGTGTACAGGTTTCTCTTTTTATATTTGTGTTCTGTAAAACATACTCGGTAGTCTGTAGTCTGTAGTCTGTACTAATATTTTTTTCCAACTAAATGATTACTCTTCCATTCTAACTCATGATGGGCTATAAAAACAAGATGCAACACATCAAACAACGGAGAATATTTATTTTTATGATTAGAATTGAATTTATCTTTTGACTATACAAACAACAGAATGCAATATTTGTTTATTTCATAATTGTTCAGAATAAAATAAATAGACAGTAAATTAACTGCGGTTTTGTGACCAAAAAGAAAGAAAAAAAACATGGGATCTATAAATTTGTAACTTCTATACAATTGGGGCTACAGATTGGGTAGGGGAAGGGAAGGGACTAGGGAGAGATTCGGAGCTAGTTGCCCATGACACGACGACAGGGGCTCTAGCGAATGGGCCTTCGGAATGGGAGATACCGCGACCCAGGCACCACATCCATATAATTTAGGCAGGAGCTATATGGTGGGAAAAATTGAAAGGTAACTCGATTTGGGAAAGGACCTTACTATACAAAGCAGATAAGAGGGGATTATGCAAGTTGTTCTACATGAAATAGCTGAGGGAGCTCTTCTTCCTTGACCCGCCTTCACCATATAGATCATTCCACTGCACCAGCTCATTCATATTTGTAGACTCCGATGAAAAGCTTGCGCACACCTGCAAATAACGAACACTGTTAGTGTGACATTCCAAAATCGGTACCCACCAAGATCACACAAGAAGGCATTAAGATTGAAAATCCTATTTTTGACCCATTTGGTCCAGTTTGCTAACAGGTACTCATGACGGTTCGAAACATGTCAGTATTAAAATGATACTTTCATTGTGACTCCCTTTCATTTGAAAAAGTACACTATTTTGTCAGTATCAAAATGATACTTGCATTGGCTTAGAGAAAATTGAACTATAGTGTATATTAGTAGTTCAGACCTGTTCTTGGGCATATTTGAAGTCGCTCATGTTCAAAGAACGCACATCATCACTATTGTATAGTACGGCTGATCTACTTTCAGCCACTGCCGAAGCTTTCTCCTGCACAGCACCAAAAAAAAAGTTTACATGTTCAGACATTACTAGAAGCACAACTTTTACATAGTACCAGATACAAATAACATGTTTTACAGCAACTTGGCATATCATGATATTGTTAAGGTATAACTTGTACCTTTTCTTCACCCATTTCCAAGAATCCTACCTCTAACAAAAGAAATTCAAAACTCCCACCTTCTGTGAATATCTTCTACAAGCCAAATAATGGTTTTGGCCAACATGAAAGACAACCTCCGAAAGAATTTTCATCCATCATGGATGTTCGTTTCCACCAACCAAATGGCCATCGGAAAATATCTACAATTATATTCATGTTTGATATTTGCTGGAAAATATATTTTTTCCCCAACTTTTGTAGGAGTTTTGGGTGAAATGTTCATAAAATGTAAGTATTCATTTTTTTTTCACAAAATAAGTGTCCAAAAAAGTGTATATAAAAGACGTATTAACAAACAACAAACTCTATTGTCAAACGATAACTCTATTCCAATTTCCAACCACTGTAATTAACAAACAACAAACTCTATTTGTGAGGTTTGATTTATCATTGCAACTAATTTCACAATGTCGTTGCAATTTAGGAAAACATGAAAGGAATAAAAGCAGAAATATGAAGGGCACTAGATATATAAAATTCAACAATTCTTACTACAATAAAACCCATATACAAAAGGTATTACCTTCTTCTCCCTTTCTAATATTTCCCGAATGGGACAATAGGCTGCAGTGACACAAAGATTCTGCACCAAACAGATTAAACATGGTTATATCATTCCACTAGAAGTTTGAAGAGATCAAAGGAAAGGACTCACAACCTTCAAATCACTTCCAGAGTATCCATCAGTCATATTAGCCACTAGAGCAAGATCAACATCTGGTGCCATCTCCTCTTTTGCCAAAATTACTCGCAAAATTTTCTCCCTGTTGGGTGCATCTGGCAAGCCAACCATCAACCTGCAACAATTAATCAATTTAAAATAGGAACACCGGCTTAGCTATAAAAAAACACCATTCTCAGCCCAAATTACATTTTACAAATCCACATTTCCACATTTAAAATAGTTTATTTTTAGTTCCTTGGGTTTGGATTCTGATGGAATAAAGCGAGATGGATCACTAAACTGGTTATACATCTAGTGAGTAACACGATTTCGTTACAAATGGAACTCTCAATACATTGGGGTAATGTTGTTGCATGTACACTGAAAAGTTGCAACTGAATTTATCTTTATGGTGATATTGGCAAGTGACTTGTGATAAGATCTATAGCACAAATGTCACTGGAAGTTGCATTCAAATTGTAACAAGATAAATAAATACTTTGGATATAAATAAAAAAGACCAACGGCATTAAAGGGAAGGGGACACCAGAGATTTGCATAAGAGATTGACCTCCGAGGCAGCCTCCTGATAACCGCTTCATCAAGATCAAAAGGCCTATTTGTTGCAGCAAGCACGAGGACACGTTCTCGATCCTTTGTACGTAGACCATCCCAGTTAACCATAAACTCATTCTTCATTTTTCTCATAGCTTCATGTTCCCCTGGATTTTCCCGTCTTCCTAACATGCTGTCAACCTATTATTGATGGAGAAATATTACGGTCAGAAACAGTGTCTGTGTGCATGTGTGGTGTGTGTGTGTGTGTGTGTGAGAGAGAGAGAGAGAGGGATTGCCGATAGCACAACCAAACCAACCTCATCGACAAAAATGACACTAGGAGCAATCTTACTGGCCAAAGAGAACACTGCTTTCACGTACTTTTCCCCTTCACCAAACCACTATTAGAAAAAAGGATCAATAAGGTCAGCAATCAAGAACAGGAAAATAGAACTCAATCATAGAGGAGAATTGAAAACAAAAGAGCACCTTTGAGGTGATGCTGGACATTGATATGTTGATGAAATTTGCGCCAGCCTCAGTTGCAACAGCTTTCGCAAGCATGGTTTTCCCCGTACCAGGGGGGCCAAATAGAAGAATTCCTTTGCAAGGCTAAGGGGAATTTATTTTTATTAGGCTTATAAACGAGGAAAATAGAAAAGGGAACATCAAGAGGAATATAAAGCAAAAACCTTCGTCAATTGGCCTTTTGTAAACAGCTCAGGCCTCTGAAGCGGTAGCATTACCAATTCCTTCAACGTGTCTTTAACATTTTCCAGGGCACCAATGTCCTCAAAAGTTACTCCAATTTCATCAGAGGGAATAACATCTAGGAGAAGCTTCTTCTCAAATTCATTTTCAGTAACAACATCCTGAAAAAACAAGCACATAAAATATGAGGTTTGGGACCTGCTTCAAGTAATTTGAAAGACAATATACCACGCTCCCTACAAATCCCAAAAAATAAATAAATTGATGCTTTCACGACTTATAATTTCATTTTTCCCCTCAGTTCATCTTTCGTAAATAATGGGGAAGCACAGCCAGTAAATCACCTTCAACGACTTCTTCGTACTCTTGTTTTCATTTTGTATTCCCTGCAAAATATCCAGCCCATGCCTAATACTGAAAAATAAGATTTTACAACAGCATGCACAATTTATTAGAATAATAATAATAATAATATAAAGCCTAACGAAGGACGTTGAGATGGATATCGACCTTTCACTAGATATCAAGATCTTAGAATCATTTATGGGTGCTTCAGCACAGTGCATAAAGTGATGAGTTAATGCCCAGCCAATTACTTTTTCCACATCTACAATATCAAAAGATACAATTAGCCCCAGAAAATGCATGTATCTAAATGGGGTGTACTCTAAGTAGAAAGATCCACAGACTGACTTTCAGTTGTAAGTGTCTGATCCTTGATACATAGTGTCTCGACATCCGAACATTCAATGCCAGTACGGCTCAAAACCTTCAAAAGAGCAAAATAAATATCATAAGGTCAGTGCTTTAGTTTACCCACTTTCATCGACGTAGATTTGTGAATTTGAATATAATAATATTTTCCTTAAAAATTGTGCAAAAACCAATGTATACAAATAAATGGAGAGGGAGTATTACTTTTGTCTAGATTTTTCTTTATACTCCCTCTATTCATTTCACTTTTCATGTTTGAGTAAAATACCCCCCACTTATATCAAACAAAGGTATGGAAATGAAACGAATGGAAGTAGTATTTATTTCTCATTAAATCTCTACTTAACTCTCCCAAAAAGTTTTCTGCACTTCTTTTTTTTGAGGAAAAGTATCCCGGAGGCACTTCTGCACTTATTTAGATAAGTACCATAAAAGAGATTTAAAAAATATACAAGGGATGAGAATAAGAGAGCAAGTAACATAAGGAACAGAGTGTTTGTCTCTTCGTCACATGGATTCCCTTCAAAGCCTGGGATGCTTTGCCCATAAACATTTAATTCCCCCAGACAGATTTTACCCATGACATGGTATATTATTGGTATCACTAAAAGTCTAAAAGCCTTTGATGCTTTTGCCCAATGAACATATAATTCACCAGAATGATTTTTATCCCATCACATACCAGCATCACAAAAAGCCTCTTCTAGGAGGACAAGAACTTAGTCTAGATATATCATACTCACAGTTCCGATGGCTGAAAAGAGCAAAAAACCTAACTAGTATCCTAAAAAATGGAACTGCAATGCAGAAGCCTTACAGAGTGAATACTAATGATGTTTGACTGAGCCTTCAGAGTTTCCATATCACGTTCTAACTTTTGCTTCCAATCCAACAGAAGATCTTCGTCCTGTCGTTGATAATGAAAATATAATTTCACAAAGATAGCTTGAGCCAAAACCAACAAAGACCTTTCATTACCTGAGGCGTCTGTATGGTGATTTTGTTAGTAAAGAGGCGATTCAGCTGTTTCATTGTCTTTGAGGCATCTTTGTTAGTTCTGTCACTCAATTTACCAAGACTATCCTGTATAAATATAACTCAATAATTACAATACTTCATCAGTCCATTACACACTATTCATCAGAACAATCACAAATGATAGACACATGCCAATTAGAATACCACTTTTCTAGAGTTTGTCCAACACGATAAAGAAATCTGGTAAATAATAGCACAAATGTCTAGAACAGGCTACGCACCGGAAAACCAAGGTCAAGGAAAGCTGTGCTGCTGCCAAACTTGGTAAATAATAGACCTCCTGGATGAGACTGCCAAAATTTGAATAAACCAGAAGCTTGTGAGGTTATCTTTCCAAGATTTGGCCATGATAGAAGATTAGAAATACAAAGACTCAACCAAATACCTTTTCTTTCCTGCTGTCAGCCTGGGTGTGAGAGGCAATGACCACCAAATTATCGGGTAAATTGTCAAACTTACTTTTCAGCTCATAATATGCCTCCGGATTGCTCCCCATGCACTTCTCCATGTCTTTTAGAAGCAATATTACAGGACCATTTCTACATTCACCTTTAGCAACCTAATAACAGAAAACAGCGAGAAAAAAAATGAGGAAATAGAGACTACAAAAAAAAAGATATATACCCATCACGAAAAATTAACCTCAAAAATTTCATTTGTGGCAAACTTTTGAAAATCTTCACTGCCTGAATTTTCCAAGCATAACCCCTCCGCTACAAGGAAAAGAAAGGAAAAAAAAACAGGTGTAAATACAGAGAACAATCACAATACAATAGATGAGTGAGTTCACAAAAGTATCATAAGAAACAAGTATTAGCAGACATTGGAAATTACCTGTACAAAAGAACCCATGTCCATTTTCACAACCGCCTCCAAGATTGCATCCATCAGGAACTGGCTCGTCAAATCTGACACCAATCTTTGATGCCTTATTCCCTTTAAAGACAAGGACAACCTTTCCTCGAGTGCCATATGTTGGCCCTTTGCTACTTTAAATAAAAAAAAAGAAATATGGAAGGAAATTTTAGCAGCTTAACTTTTAGATTTAAAACTAAATAGTTCCTTTTCCTACTAAAAGAATCTTTCTTACATTCTTGAACTATGTTTTCTCAAAGATGCTTTCATAACAGATCTTGACCAATTCCTATCAGGAACACCACTACAACAGGCATGTTAGCGCTCAATGAAAATATTACTTCGCTTCAATAAAGTACAATTATAATTACATTAGTAATAATAATAATAACAATAAATATACCAGAGGCTTTAAAAAAAATAACAAATACGAGTAAAATTTATGGCGCCGTGAGTCCGTGACATAACAGCCAACACTTTGGATTAACGAATTGAAGTTAGCAGAACTTATGTGCTGAACAAGGTTTTCTTGACAAAGCAGATGCTTATTGACAAACATGCTAGGCACATAAATCTCTAGGTGTAATCAACTAGAGTCAGACGAAAATGATAGGCACTCTGTCTGTGTAATCAACTATATTCGGAAAACATTTTTTTAAAATTATGGCTTATGGCAATTACATAACCTACTGTGTTCATTTAACCACATTAAAAGGTCAATGTTTCGGCCTTGGGTCCTATGAAATTTCTCCTGCCTACAAACTTCCACAGCCCACTTACCAGAATAAAGGTTGTAATTACTAACTGCGTTTGCTTTCCAAACAAACTTGTTACGTATCAGCATGGCTTGTCTAGGTAACAAGATTAACACTCACTTCACAGCATAGACTCCATTTTATTCACAACATAAAAACCATCTAGATTCTAGGTAATCAGTACACAAGTACCAGCTGTACCTAGTAGATCATATGTGCTTCATCATAGCGACGAACAATGAACCTGCTTTACAAAGGTCGGCCCAAGCCCAAATCATAGGTTCCTTTAGCACCATAATTCTTAAGAAGTTGTACTAAATATCCTAGTAAGAATCTCCAATTCACAAAAGCCTAACGTTGTGTTAACACACACTGCTACGAGAGACGAGAGAGCAGGGAAGAAGAGAGGTGGAGGATAGGGGGCAAGTTATGTTGTTTGAATAGCTAAAATAAGAGAAGAAAAGAAAGGAAGAGGTGGGACTAGACAAAAATATGAGCACAAGGACAAGCGTAAACGAAAGGCTTGCCATCAACTGATCAAGTGATTGGCTTGTTTCCTTCAGAACCTTTTACCATACAGAAATTAATTTGGCTCTAGAAGACAAAACAGATCCCTCCATTTCCCTCCTATTCTTTTTTTTCTATCAAATCAGAGATTGTCTCTCTCCCTTTCCCTCAGCGTCCTTTTTCCCACAATTATGTCCACCCAAAAAAAAGGATAAATGTAAACCACAAACAGACATACACTGGCAAAGATATATAAACTTGTTCCGAGGCCTGTAAAACAATCCACCTAGTTTTCTGGTAATCTGGTTCAATATAAAGTTGTCAGAAAAACAACCATAAATGTAGACAGATGCGGAAATGCCAAAACGGGACGAGGCAAAGCGGGGATGTTTCATTCGATGATAACACTACTAAAATTAGAAAAAAAATATTCGAAACCCCATCTTTCTCCAAAGCATATCCTTCAACAGTATCAACACTCTCCCCATCCACAATTTAGTAACAGTTGAGCAACAGCAACAAAGCACCATCGCTGTTTTATGAATTTTTGGATAACAGCCTTGATTATTATTTCTGGATCTATTGATTTCATTCAAATCACTGTTTCGCAGTTTCTTCTCTTTAGTCTGCAATATCGCCTTTGTACAAAAAGAGAACTGGATAATTAAGCTCTCAAACTATCGTGAGTAATCATATCCATGAAAAGAAGATAAACCGAAACTTCAACTTTGTAAAGCGCATAGCTTAATTAGCTCCAACGCCTTTTAAATGGATGGCCATTATCTTGTCCATTACTCATCAGTTTGGCAATTGACACTTTGACCCAATTTTTGACTGATCAAATTGACACAATATGCAAGTATATCAAAATTTCAGCTGCACCCTAACCATTGTAGCACCTTTATCCAATTTTTTTCTCATCAAAAAACCAAATTCATTGCTAAGCACCTTATGTCATCCAATTTTTGTATGATCAAATTGAGACAAAGCACAAGAATATCAAATTTCAGCAGCTTTCTAATCATTGTAGCACCTTTATCCAATTTTTGTCTAAACAAATTGATACCATGCGGAAGTAAATTACATTTCAGATGCGTTGTAACTCGTAATTATTGTAGCATAAGATTCAACTTGATCCTCCGGTGAATAAGACAAGTGTACTTGAACTTTAGACACTATACATTACTAATATCAATCTCATCAAAGAGGTACCCAACGCAAGTAGCCATACTTCTTTCACAAACTTAGAGCTAGAATGTAACCTAACATGTATTATCGACTCACCGGGCACTATACAGTAGGGCTTGACAGATATTCTCAGACCACACTACCATAAATACAATATTTATTCTCTTAAAGCCGATCTTATGAAAATCCCCATATAACGAATGCTTGCTGTGCTATGAGAAGTTTAGTGTTCTTTACATAGATTAATTTGTCTGGCATCATACCAATGAAAACAGTCATAAAAATCAGATTGAAGGCAGAGATGGTTTTGATCACACCCAACATGCAAAAACACCTATTTCAGCGGTCATTCAGTTGCCTTTACAAAAAGAAGAAAATTGAAAATCGGAAGTTGTTTGGTTGTCACAAATTTGTACATGGGAATTGTCAATTCACAAGAATTCTAGATTCCTGGAAATGAAATAATTGACCTACCCCCTTGGTCACGGAAAATTCAAATGAATAAATTCCTACATTGTAAACTGTAACAAGTTTGTCCAATTCACATGAAACTGGATGAAGTTATTTCTTTTGAAGTAAAATTTCATACTTAGATCTCATTCCTATATCAACCAGATGATCACTAAATGATATGGTACCCGACAAAAAGTAAGAGGCGTCTAGCGACAACTATCACCAAGGGCCTTGAGTGAGGTACAGTTAGATTTTATAATACCCTGTATGGCTCTGGATTACATCCCTTGACAGTGAACATCCATTTGTTAATAAGTGAGATGAGTAAAATGTTCAAAGATTCTACATAGCACAAAAACATTAAGACAGGCACCTAGCTAAAAAGAGTTCTGCTGATAAAAATCCATTTAATGTTATACAAACTGACACTTCTCAGTTCCAAAACATCAAGATATTAATAATCTTAAAAAGTTGGATGCTATAAAAGAACTACACCCATCAGAGCTCAGAACAATCCAATAATGAACAGACGTAAGAGTTCAAGCATACACAGGCTGACATATGCATATGAAGATAGTATGGCTGTCAAAAACATACCTTTGTGGTATTAAAGACACTGCAGAAGGCGCCAATGAATTTGAACCTATAAATTTCACTCTATCACCTGAAAAAAAAAAAGCTTTCAATGCCATAAAAAAATTGAGTGCTCAACCAATAGACCATACATCGAACAAAGTTGAGACCATTTGTCAGACTGGAATTCACACAGGAATGTGACAATGATTTAATTTTGACATGTAAAAGAAATGATCGCAAAAAGACACCCTGGGGGAGACACACATACATAAGGACACTATTTTAGTGGATTGATCGGAAACCAACATCAAACAGAGCTATAATTGAAGGCAGGCAACAGAAATAACATCCCCACAGTACAGAGAGGGAGGGGGAGGGGGAGAGGGAGAGGACAGACAGGGTGACTGAGAAAGTCAAACTAGCTAGGTAAGGACAATTGCAGACATACACAGTAGGCTGAAAAATCAGATCGGGCAAAAAAATGCATTTAACTCAAAGGAGGGGGAAAGGATCAAACAGATACACACACCCTCTTTAAAGTCGTACTGCTTAGAAGATGCGGTAGATGCTTCATTTTTTGGTAAACGCTGAGCTGTCCCTGCAGATCCAATGGTGATATCTGCCTCAACACTTGAGGCTGGTTTTTTCTGCCGTAAGGCAGCCACACCAGTGGCCCGTTTTGCAATAGCACTAGCATTCTGAAGTCTGAAATCTTCTTTGGAAGAATCAGCTTCCTTTACAACTGATACCTGCAATATTAAATGTGTTCATCACTTCATCCATCAATATTATTGTCCAGAACAATAAAATATATCATACATTATTGAACTAGGTTCATTTTGAATGATTATCAGCCACTTTTACTTCAGTCCAGGAGAGGGCAGAACAGCAAGAATAGCAGTGATACACAGAGCCTCACGAACTCCCCCAAATTACGCTGGTTAAGGGCGATCATATGTAACACACTTAAATTTGTGTTAAAAGAGGATGTTTCCAATTGACCGATAATGGAAATTACATGGAGATTTGCATTGAATGGCTATATCACAATGAAAAGGAGCATATCAAGTTTCACGGACCATTTTGCTAAATGCAAGTGAAAAAACAAAAAAAATCACTCACCCCAGGCAAAAGAAGACTTTCAACTATAAGAAGTTTAGCACCAAAATGCTTAGCCAGTGCCTTGACAAGAGTTTCTTGGTAAATCTCCGAGCCTGAAACATAAAACTCGGATATGAATGAAACAGCAAGATATTAGATTCAAATACAGGATGTATGAATGGACTAGTAGGACAAACATGTTATACCTGCTGGTCCTGATAAGAGTATTTTTGGGCAGACAGTAGGAAGGTCTGACGTGTAGTTCAATTTTTTGCCATGCTTCAAAGGTATGTATGTAGCAGCAATCAGGATAGTCTTGGTGGTTTCGCTGTTGTAAGAAAATAAAAAATAAAAATGATAAGACAAGTGGTGGTCGATGGAACAGAACGAGGAAAAAAACATGACGAGTTATAGTGATAAATAAACATGGCAACTACTAAGAAGTAAGCAGCCCAAACATGACGTGGAAATGCAGGGACTAAAGGAGGTGAGATTATTCAGTGTTACCCTGCAAGGCTGCAACTCTTTCAATAGTATATGTTGGCAATCAAGTCCTAGATAAGGAAGGGCATAAGATGGAAACTTTCCCCAATAACACATGGAACTAGAATCAAGGACAGTGCCTCGTGCAGAATCAACCAATGTCGCATTGCTAGCTTGGGAAAAAAACAACAAAATTACCTAAGTGCCATAAGGGATCCTGCAGGGTAAGAGGGTGGGTGTAACTGAGCTCGAGCTCAGCTGAGTTTGGAATCGGATCAGAAATTTGAGCTCATCGGAATTCTTCAAGGTTAAAAATTCAAAGCTCGGAATCGACTACAAAATAGGGTCTAGCTCAATTCGACTCGAGCTCTATTAAAGCACCATTTTCGATATTCTTTCCCTTTTAAAATCAAATTACAAAACATTGTTTCAAGATAAATAACAAATACAAAAAAATTATCAATTATAATAAAAATAAAATCATAAATGCAAAATAAACATTTCAATAAGACCAAAAATAGTGGCACTATACTAAAACTGAAGAATAAAAAGAATAAAACGAGCCTAAACGACCTTTCCGATCCGAGCTCAATTAAGATTGGAAACGGATTCAATTAGG
The DNA here is from genome assembly GCA_029255685.2 of Silene conica. NCBI lineage: Eukaryota > Viridiplantae > Streptophyta > Magnoliopsida > Caryophyllales > Caryophyllaceae > Silene > Silene conica. The sequence goes on along the minus strand of CM055318.2, from coordinate 72,504,401 downwards.
TCATGCACAGCTCAAAATTGGTTTGGAAACAGTGTTGACTGATTTCGAGCCGAGCTTTAGCCGGGTTGATTTTGAGGGCTCTACGAGCCAGCTCAGAACATTTACTGCCCTCGGTGCCTTTACTGATTATTAGCAACACAAAAAGTTTGTTTTTCTAGATACCTGAAATAAAAGTTGCTCCAAGAATCGCAATGAATGACGGCTACTTAACAGTAAAGGAAGCGCAATATGATTACTCTATGTAGTTAGAATTCAGAATTTAAATATAATGAGTCGTTGGCTCCATCGAAATGGAAATATGTTTTGGAAAGCAACATTGGTTAAAAAAACATCACAATTACGCAAGGGACACACCACATTGAGAACACAGACGCAAAATTTTTGGAGCAGCCTTCTCAACAACTACAAACAGTATACCGTAACTCAACAGAAGAAAGTTAAGTCACAAACCTCAAATAGTAGGGAAAAGTCTCCAAGGATACATCAATTTCATGAGAGGATAGCATCGTCTTTGATAAGGTGTCCTTGAATGCTTGTCGGCGGGTTGACACAACATTTGGATTTTCAAGATCCTTGAGCATTTCCTTCAGTCGCCTTTGCTCTTCCAGCAATTTAAGGACACGGCTGTCCTCGAGCAAATTCCTACTAAAATCAATATCAGCAGGCGGAGACCCTCCAAGCAGCTGCAAGAATGGCCTCAATTCGTTGTTGGATCCATCGACAGCACCTTCATCGTTATCCAAACCAGTATCCCTTTCTAAATCATCAATATTCATGTTTTCATCAGATAAAGGAACGTCTTTATGAGTCAGGGCTGGACTGCTATAGTCCTCCATATCACTCATGTCAATGTTACAGATACCATTATCTGAAGCCCCGGAAAGTGAACCTGGAGGAGAACCCTCATCATTCCCTCTTGACGGAGGGTGATGTGGAAGATGTTTGCCAAGGGTGGGTAAAGAAGTCATTGCTCCAGCTACAGCAGATGCATCTCTTCCCCTTGCAACAGAATCTCTGCTTGTAGCTGGTGCACTTTGGGCCTCTAGAATGGCAATTTGAGGCTGTACACCGGAAGCAGCCAAAGTATCCTCAGAGAGTTGCTGGAAGATCTGCCAACTTGTCAAGGAAATTGACCGCTATACTTATCGTAATCATGCAGCCTAATCTCTAGGTTTATATACTGTGAAAGACTCCACTTACAGCTACAGTCCATGTTACAAACACTCTGTTAGAAGTATATAACATGGGTTTGTTCCCCACTGCTGGACTCAGCTACTTAATGAAATATCCTCGTGTTTTGGCATAAGGTGGATTGATATGTCATAGCATGTCCGAGAACTGAATGTTCGACATGGGTGCACGAGGATATATCAAGAGTAAGAGTACCATGAAGGATAGTAAATAGCAGATAAGAAAATGTGACAAAAAGCACATTGACATGCAAGATAAGTAGAACAGAGACAAAGGATACATAAGCATATCGCCCATCGAAAATCAACTCATCACCACCAGTTAACGTCAAAGGAGAGGAACTTTTCTGATAGGGATAGTTGTTTACAGTAACTGTAGCTTTCGTGCCTGTTACATCTAGACTGATGACAGATGAACCTCCTAGCTGAAGACATAAAAAGGAGCTAGTGAGTCAAGACCAAAATAAAGAGTAAAGTATTAATCAACAATATCTACTTCACGTATTCCAAAAGATAAATTACACGTATGCTATTAGAGTTCCCACCTCCGTGCGCTGAAGCTTGCATAGCATTTTACTAACTGATGTCTCTCTTAAGCAGAGGTCATACTGACGGCCATAACCTATAGTGAATTCAGAACCATAGATGGGAAGAGTAGGATTCTGCAAAAGATGGAAAACCATCAATTCATAGAAATTGGCACATGAAACTGGAACTCTAGAAGTATAAAAACGCCGTTATGGGAAACAAAGCAGCAGTTTAGAGTCGACCGATATTATACAATCAACTGCATGTAGCCACAAACCAAGTGTGCAAAACCCAAGCACTAAAAAGGTTAAAACAGAACTGCAGCAAGGAGTTGAAAGCAAACAAATTTGTCTTCAGATGAATCAACAGTACATTCTTCTGGTTACTTTTGGCAACATGCAACTGCTACACAGAAAAATTATAGCCACATTTTATAAAAGGGTTGGACCCACGGCAGAAAAGGACATCAATTGCAACACGCGACAGAGCACGTGCAAAAAGAGAATGAGCAGAGTGCTTACAACACACAATCAAAGGCGTAAGATTTTGGATTTTTTTATGACATCAGAAAAATTCATCAGTTCCCCTCAGCCTTAAAAGATCAAACCATTATTGAGAGTTGATCGGCCAACAAAATATTGCCCTAGAGTCCTAATAAGATTACTGGTTGGACGAATTCCGACCACTAATAAGGAAGTGGAACTGACCAGCATTGAAATCTTGCTGATCTAAGAACCACAAGTGTTCAAGTTAAGCATTCTCCAATAGCATAAATCCCATGGAAATATACATGTTGAACCTCCTACGATACATATATGACCATGAAGAGACTTTTATTGGACAAGTACGCGGAATAACATAGACGTCAACAGATTTGCTAATATCATTCACAGAAATCACAACATATTAGAGTGATGGTTGTGCACAAGCATATTCTATGTGCAGATATGCATGACATGTTTGGGAGACATCATAAATAATATACTTATTCAATTATCAAAGATAGGCGTGCAATGTATCTAATACACTTGAAATTTACATGAATCAATCAGGACGTTTACTTTGGGTAAGAATTAAGAGCCCCTTTGAAAAAAAAAATTATAGGTAAACAGGAAATACAATACGCCTTTCACTAGCAGAACTGACAATGGCGATGTTAGCAGACTGGAAAAGTGTAACATCATCTGGAGTTCTGGAGCCTCTTTCAATTTCTCCGACAATTCATCAAACGAGTTTTAGCGAACTCAAAATGATTCATGCAAAAAATACAAAAAAAACTATGTTCTAGCCTCTGCGCTTAATAAGGCATCAAGTCCCAACATTTTAGGTAGAGGCACAGAGCTATCAAAGAAAGCACGCACACGACACGATAAACCACACACCATAACTAAATAAAATGCTTGCCTATCACTTTTTGTACCTCCAAAAACAACCGTGCGACTGCTTAACATAATTCAAGCAGAAAAAATTTTTGCCTACTATTTTTGTTAATTTTCTAAGCACTGCATTTTGGCTCTGTAATATGATAGGAATAAAGCTAAACGACTCGCTAAAGTCTTTATCTCTGAAGTAGTTGTTAGCCAACGCAGCTAGAACCGCTTGCGGGTGATCAAATGACATCATTTGTGTTAACTCAACAGTCAGGAAATGAAGATTCGTCCCCAATCTTAAATGCAATGACATAGCATTGCTTGGCTGGGCTCTTGCACATCCCCTGATTTATAACTATAGAAACCATTGGAATACTAGCTTTGTCTTCATTATAATTAGTACTTGTATTATTCTAATTAGTTATGCTATGGACATCATCTGATATAGCTAACATGCATCAAAGTTAAAGGACTGCTGCTGCAACCAGTGGTGGAGCTAGGGGGCTAGCAGAGGCAGTCCCCCCCCCCCTGGCAGCTTTTTCCGAAATTTTTAGCTAAAATTTTTTCACTTTTTTAGTGTACCTTATATCATTACCACTTTGCCCCTCCTAAAAAAACTTCGCCCACCCCAAATTTGAGTCCTGGCTCCGCCACCGGCTGCAACCCATGGAACACAAACCTTACAATAAGCCCACCTCAATGCGTTCTATTTAGCAATTAGCATCACCAAAATCAACCTACAAAGAACCTAAATTTTTCTCCACACCATAGTTATATGTGAATAAGATGAGTGTACATCAATTTAATTACTCAGTTCGTTTGGCAAGGGCCACGAAACACCACAACAACACTCATCAGAATGTCACAAACATCCCCTCTAATGACAAAACAAACTCAATCGATGTTATCATTTAGCTCATTAGCTACATTCAATCCTGATAAGTGATATCTAAGTAACTTGCTGAGCTTGATATCCTCAAGCAACAATAGCAACAACATTACTTCAATGCCCCAATGGTTCCCAAAAATTGCAGGGTAAGGGGAGTCGGAAGTACGCAACCTTACCCTCTTACCCCTTTGTTCTAGATCTTCTCATATAATCCAAGATTAACATTGCAAACTACATCAAATGACAGTTACTCCACAATAAAAAGTAGTGGGGCCAGTTTAGCGAGTCATTTTGCGTTACTCATACCCCAATAAAAAGCACTACAAGTTCTCCTAAGTAACAGATCAAACCCTAATCAGGCCAATCACAAAGAACTGTCTTGTTAAACCCTTGACACAAATAAGATCAATGTTGCATACCAAAATGGCAAAATAACTTAAAAATCAATTTTTTTAGTGCCTCTCAGCACATACCTACTATTAAACTAATTTACAATATATTTAAACAAACCCACCTCAGCACACTCCGAAATGAGCCGGCCCCAAGGAACAGGCTGTGTTCTCATGCTCCTCTTAACCCGCTGCCGCTTCCCGGCCGCTTTTCCTTCTTTCTCCCCCATAACCACAGCTGCCGAATCCGCTACTCCTACCATTAAAAAAACACAAACGATGCTCAATTTTCCATTCTCAGTCAACTATAAAACATGACAAGGAAATAACACATGCAAATGACCAAAATTCTTGAGCAAATTGGGGTTTACTTAACACTTCATGCAAATGACACAAACGCTTGCATAAAGTGAGGTTTATTTTAAACCATTTTCCCGATTCAATAATTCTTTTCAAACAGTGGACATGATTTCCTTGTAAAAAATAAATTTTGTACGCAATTTTAGAGTAAACCAATACAATTGAGCTCCAACTTTCCATTACTAATCAACTATAATACTCGACATCATAAGAACACATGCAAATAGCAAAATTCGTGTATTATATGGCTTTCCTTTTTCTATCATTTTTACTCTGTGACACTTGATTGCCATACAAAATGAAACCTTTCACATGATATTAGCGTAAAACCGACTTACTAAACCCTAATCACCTACTTATGACGAATAAAACACACAAAATTGTTAATCGACTCAATACCGTTCACAGCAGATTTCCCTAAATCCAATAACTTAGGATCACTAGTGGGCTCCAGATCACCGGATCCAACCTCCGCGTCATCACGGTCACGTGACTCACCACCACCATCACCTCCCTCAGCCACTGCCGCAGATTCCACCACCGGTTTCTTCTCCTTTTCGTCTGTCGACGACGATGCCGCTTCCGATTCCTACAAAATTCCACCCCAATCAAAAATGAAACAAAAACCCTAATCCCAAAATTCAAACCAAAATGAATAAAAATAATAAAAATCAAACCTTGGAGCGTTTCGATGGAGGAAGAGGTGAATCAAGAGGGCGTTTGGATGACGAAGAACTTCTTCGAGTTTCGACCATTGTTAATTGTTAATAAGTTAACCCTAATTTCTCCCCCCTTTTGATAAATCTCTCGATTTATATGAATCGATTGAGATCTTGGGGTTGAGGAGAGAGAGAGAAGAAAGGGGAAATGAGAAGAAATAGTTGCGGAAGATCAGTTGAAAGAGGTAGAGAGATGGATGTGCGTTTTTTTTAGGTGAAACTTTTTATTCTCATAATAATAATAATTAAATAATAGATTATAATATGAGTATAGACTATAGAGTGTGTTTATATATAGAGAGAGGGGATTATTATATTATTACTATATTATGATTATGATTAATTAATTGATTGATTATTATATAATATGTCTTCTTCCATAAAACTGAAATTTTTGCTTAGACCAACTAAAATAAGACGAATTAAATATCATCATTTTTCTAATAGAATGTAATCGTTTAATAACAAAATATTATATGCAAATTCGTCACTCGTTATTCTAAAAATGATGGTAACATTTTATCAAAAAATGGTAACATTTTATTGTAAAACTAGTTACAATTAGTCCGTCTGGTGTCAGACGAAAAGTGACGGTCTGAAACAATAATTTGTCTCCATAAAATAGTTTACGTTTAGTTTATAAATTTATACACTAGTTTTGTGACCCGTGACATTCACGGGTTTATATGTTTTAGTATTGTTATTTTATCGTATTGGTAAGATTTGTCCGAGCAATTAGTTTATCCATTTAAAAATATACAGTTTTGATTTTTGAAATACTTAAAAGTTATTTAATTAAGGCATAATGTTTGATTATTATTCTCTTTTTTAGAATGATAAATTATCTAGTATAAAATGCTTAAAACATACTTTTTAATTAAATTAGAGGGCTTTTATCTCAATATTTTATTTCTTATAAATCATATCTAAATTTTTTTAGTAATAGCATAGTTATGAAGTTTAATAAATGGTAGTCTTAATATATCATCAATATCAATTTGTCAAAAATCTTAAATTTTAATTGTTGCAAAAATGATAAATTAAGTTAAATAGTAACCTAATACAAATGGTGAGGGAAACTAAAAAGTCATCCTATTAAATAAAAAAAATAAAACTTAAATTAATATGTAGTTAATAACCAGATTTAGGGGAGGAAAATAAATAGTTTGTATTAATTTATTTTTGTGTTCACAACTAACATTTTTTAATTTTTATTTATAAGCATGTGACACATGATTTTAGACATGACTTTAATTTTAATAACACATGACATAGTAAAATACTTAGTATTGTCTTTTTAACATCGATGCTCAAAAATGATGAACCTTGATTGATATTTATGTCTATCTTAAATTTGATAATAATAATAATAGAAAAAATGCTCAAAAGTCATAAAACGTATCCTCGATTGTTTATAGTTTTTTTTATAGAGGCAAAATTTCTAAGCAATAATTTTTCTTATCAATATCGTCAATAGAATTGTATGTGCCATTAATATGTCTTATTTATCTATTCACATCAAGTTAAGTGGGTTAAGATTTTAAATTAACTATATAATTTTTTTTTATTTTTTTTATGTAATATTCATCATATTTTCAAACTTCATCATATTCATCATATTTTCAAACTTCATCGACCGCATTTGTTTTGTTCAAATTTAAGGGCTATCGAGATTTGTGACATTAATAAGATACTTAATCTTGTAAAATGACATGTGAATTTAAATTAAATGCCTTAAGTAACCTTTTAACTGTATTGTAAGCATATAAGAAATATTGATAATAATGTACATTTTGCCGTTATTCATATCAATAAGAATTATTTTGTTCAACTTGTTTATACGATTGAGATCTTTGTAACTCCAATTTCATTCTATGAGAGCTATTTTTCAAATGGAAAATGATGAATAAAAAGATAACACGTACAAAAATAAAACATACATTTTAAATTTTATGAAATACTATTTTTTTTTCATGAAACATAAAATAATTAATCATTAACATTCATGTTGTCAATCTTGTAGTTAATTTATAATATAAAATTGAGGAAAATATATGGGAGTATTTGTTTAAGCAATTATAGTATTCACTTCTTCATATAGTTCTCTTTCTCCAATGAAGCATCCTACAAAAAAAATCCACAACAATTAATAACAAACAAAACGGTTGAATTTGATTTATTTAATATTACATTATAATTATATTAATTTAAATTTTTCCTTAAATAAGTATATAAATATGACATTGAATAATAAAAATGTAATTATATTTACCTTTAAAAAGCACAACTCCACAAATGTTGATAGCCCCTAAATAACAACAAAACAACATATATGTGAAGTTCAAAAATGTCGTAATACTTCATAACCAGTAGAACTTAAAAAAAACAATGATAAAAATGATTATTTACACATACAATTCTCTCGGTAATGAGGTAAACAAAATATTGGCTCTAATTTTGGCTCACAAATGTTGTCTTCCATCAAATATTTATAGCCAATTGACGATTCATTTTATGACTTTTGGACGACTTATATTTATTATTATTATTATTATTAATTATTACTAGTTATTATTATTATTATTTTTATTATCAAATTTAATATATACATAAATATGAAGCAATGTTTTGTGACTTTTAATCATCCTTTTTCATTATTAGCAAATTTAATAGACATAAATATGGAGTAGAGAGAAATTAAATGTAAAAGGTTTGCTTTAATTATTTTTTCCCTTTTTTATAATTTTTTTTTTTTACAAAATCGAGCTTGCGTGAAAATTGTTGACTCATTCTTTGCCTTGCCTTTTATTTATATTATATATATAGATTTATATATGTATTTAATTTAATGAAATTATATCCAATTAAACGAAATTGAGCAAGTATATAATAATACGACTTAAGAGAAAATTGCATAGTGATTTAAAATATATCGCAAATTAAAATATATTTTATTGAACATCACAACTGCAGCAGCAACAACAACAACGCCAACACCACTCAACAATAATTCTCAATATACTCATTATCGTCAAATAAATAAATTAAACCATGAAATATAATCCACAAGTAGAAACTCATTGGCAATATATTTTAAATAAATAGAGTGAATAGAAATTATTATAGCTATTATGGTTTTTTATAGACATCAGACAACCATATATTTTCATATTTTAATTTTAATCTTAAATTATTTTGTGATATTATTAGATTAGATAATTGATTGCAGAAAAATAAAATATTAGTGCAAATTACGGTTGTTAATTAATATAAAGAGTTTTGATCAATTTAATAACATATTATATTACAAAAATTAATTAAATAAGAAAAACTTTTAATTAATTTGGTGGAGACTAAGTATTATGAGGAGTTTTAATGAATTTATTACCTTGTTTAAATATAAAAATGAAATTAATAGGAAAAAAAGTTAATAAAAATGGTGGGTGTTAAGTAATATGAGTAGTTTTTATTAATTATTAACATGTTTTATTAAAACAAAATTGTAATTATAATTATAAAATTTATTAACATATTTTATTACATAAATTTCAATTAAAATGTCAATATTAATTATAAATTACGAAATCTTGATTTAAATTTTGAAGGACATAAATTTGGGAAAACAATATATTTAATATACAAAATTAATTTAAGAATATTGATAATATCCTTTAATATTGTAGATAAGTGAATTAAATTAATTTATAGATAAGTGAAACAAACTAATGTCATGTAATAATAAATTGTTAATTCATCACATAAATACGCCATGTCACATTTAAAATATGCTATGTCACATTTAAATATGCCAAGTCACATTAAAATTTTGCCACGTCACATTAAAATTTGCCATGTCACATTTTTTTAGTTATCCTTTTAATAAGATTTTATAGATGTTTATAATGTTGTTATTTTAGTTAAAACAGAGGTTGTGTGTTTGAATGCAACAATACTAGTCTTATGCCCGTGCAAATTGCACGGACTTGCACTTTAAAATATTGTAAAAAAATGTCGTTAATATAAGTTGTTTTTTAAATAAGGTCATATTTCACCTAGTTAGTGTGGTCGATATATGGAGATGGTTTTTAAAATAGGGTAACAAAAAAACAATTGTTTTTAGTCATATATTATAGAATAACAAAAGCAGAAAAGTTTAAAAAGAAGAATAACAATACAATGAGCAGTAACGGTGTACAATCATAATTACAATTGTACTATAACTTCTCGAAATTGGACGCACGTTTTTCATCATCGCAAATAATAATCTTTAGTCGCTTTTTGCTTGACTCTCGAAATGGCTACATAGAGTTGACCGTGTGTAAACATTGATTTAGGAGGATATTAAGAAAATTCAAATGGGAGACACTATAGTATGTGAATTACAAAAATGCAAACATAAGACAAAATAAATCTGTGTGATTGTTTTACATGTATTGAATGTTAATTAGCGTCCGTGTATTAATAGTGTCTTATAAATTACACATGATTGTTTTCACATGTTGTCTGTTAATTATGACCTATATGTATTAATTAAACTTATTGCGTACAGCGCGTGATTGATCAAGAATTTGTAATCTGAACGCGTGTAAACACCCACATTGTAAAATTTGAAATATGGAATTTACACATACTATACGTGTATGATTAAATTTGAAATACGGTCCCGTGTATTAGAACTATAATACGTAAGCATGTGTAAAACAAAGCATTGCAAGCTGCACCAGAATGCTTAAATTACCGTGTGTGTTTTTTTCGGTTATTTCAATGGGAGACAATCCCGTGCAAATTTTTTAAATGATTGTTCCAATTTACACAGACTCGCGAATTTGGAAGAACATACTTTTATTTTTTAATAAATATAGTCTTATTTATCGCATATCTTTAAATTATTTTCTTAACATATTTAATTGAAATAAATAAATGAATGAGATAAGAAAATATATAAACCATAACCTATAAAACCATTTGAAATTATGGTAATTTTTTGTGAAACAAAGGGTCAAAACTTAGACTTATTTTGAGCGAGTTTACCCAAAACAGATCAAGTCCAAAGACATGTTATTAATGACCCATATACCAACCAACCATAATCGCACGTACAACTTTGTGCTCTCTCATCTCTCACCCTAAATCTAACTATCTTTTCATAACATACTACTCCGTATTTTATACCTTCTATCTTGCCGCATTCTCATTTAATTTCCGTCTCACTTAATCTGTTACACTCGCAAATTCAAGATCATTTAAACTCGCAATGTCCCAATTCCTCTATCTCGTTGGAATCCTTTATACGGAGTAATTTTTTGCCGTATTTTTCAAATTTCAATAAAAAAATTAAAATGATGCATATGAATATTTTTTTGTCCATATTTTCGGGTTTCAATATTATTACGTTTTTTACTTTTTATGAGAGTGTTTCTGATTTTTTTCGATTTAATTAAATTTATCCATCGATCTTTGTTATTTCCATATTTCATACGGAGTACATCTTATGTGAATAGTTTATGTGAATCATACATTCATACCCATGAGCAATTGGACACCATAGATATAGTGACTTATTTAATTTTAATATCATATGTGAACATTTTTCATGTTAATGCTCACCCTATCTAATTTTTTTATAACAATTTCCGTTTTCTCTTTATTTGACTTATTTTTCTGTATATTTTTTTCCTATAATAATAGGTGTTTTAAAAAGATTGTTGAATAATTTTTCCTATTCATACCATAATTAATTTACCCTATAAAAGTTATTAATGATTTTTTTAATATAGTTATTTAATATGCAATCCACATATATATGAGTAATTTGTCAGATTTATTGTTGTAGATGGAAATAAAAGTGCTTGCGTAAGAAATAAAAGTGTTTGCGTAGGAAATAAAAGAGAGTGGAGCATGGTGGACCACATTTTAAAAATAAAATAAAAAATGAACTTTCAACCACAGTGCGACACCTAAGTACTGTGGTTGTTGCTTTTATAGATAGAATTATTATTATAACCCATGAGGGAGAATTTTGCCACCCTAACGGTCTTACTCGGCTCGAATCCAAACTAAATCGGATGAATATACCCAAAAAAATGCTTTTATTCTTATATTTGTATCTTTAGTCACATAGTAATAGAAATTATCAAAGTTTCATATTCATAATACACTCATGAGGATAAATTAAACAATATCTCACGTATCTTTTATTTATGTTATATATTATAAATTGTATTGAAAATTCTCTTCAATTACGAATATTGTTCAAAAAACAAATGATGATATTATTTAGATAAGAGAAGAAGTAATAGGAAGGTGGAAGCCGGATTTTAATAAATGTTTAAGGGTGGATTTTTTCCGTTTTTGTTACTAACGTATTTTGAGGATTTGAATTATTTATAAATATAGTTAAATCTTTTTCTAAGTACGAAAAGTTGCTATTATTTGGCATTTATGGGGGAAATGGAAAGGATCTTGAGTTCTTGACCCATGAAGTATATCACAAAAAGGATTATACAACCAGATGTATAATAGCATCGTACAACTATGGTATATATTTTATTGAGCTTATGTGTATATTTGTTGAGCTTTTAAACTATTTCGAGTTATATTTTAGTTTTTTATATTAAAATTAGAATATAATTCAACTTATATGCATTGTGTTTTACTTGTATAATAATTTTCGATTCTCAATATTTTCTCAAGGAGTTCATAAATTTTACCATATAGCTCATATTCTTTCTAATAAAGCTCGAATTTTCTATTAAAAAACTCAAAATATGTACAAAAATTTGTATACCTCTGGTGGTATAATCCGCTTATTGGAAGTATATTATTATTATTATTAGGCTATTTAGCATATTACTACCTAATAAGTTTACAATTTTGCATCTTACTACCTAATATGATCAATTATTCAAATAACAACCTAATAAGTGTAAAAACTTACACGATTACTACCAAAATGACGAAAATTGCTAAAAAATGACGGAAATCATTTTATTTCATCCCTTTTTAATTTTAAACCTAAATTAATACCTATATTACCCTTCCCCTCTCCTTCTTCCATTAAAACACCTCCATTTACATCTGCCACCGAGAATATCAAAATTACATGCTCAACAGAATCAAATGCTTCATTAAGTTTAGCTTCATTGCTCCTTTGAGTAGCCCATACACCTTGTTGAACAGATAACTCTAGATTTTCACGATTGCTGCTCTTCACAATAAAATACATGCGTTTACAAAGCACCAAATGAATAAGAACATTAGATAATATACATCTGCAAATCACAGGTTCACAGCACCATATGTAGGTTTTGGAGGAATGTGCAGCTAGAGAGAAGAAGCAGAAAAAAAGCCCAACGTGATGAAAGAGGTCTTTAGTCTTACTGAGATTTTGAGTCAATCATAGAAACCCACTTTTTCGGAATTAATTCGGAATGTTATGTTGCCTGGTCTGTAGTACAGACGCAGTTACGGAAGTTTGGAATCAGTCTACCAGTGGAAACAGTAAAGCCATGGTTGTGACTGATTATCAACCACAGACCATGCAACATAACATGGGATCAACCCCTTAATTTTGAGTCTTACATATTCAAAATTGATTCGTATAAATTCTATACCCTAAGTCCTTGCCTGCAAAAGCTCACAGATTGTAATTGAAAAAAATGCTTATTTGATCAATTTGAGAAGAAAACAGAAGACTACCTCCCTTTAGTGATGCAAATTAGGCATATTCATGGAGGTTTTGATAATGGATAAAAATGGGGCATGAATAATTAATTTACCATGAGCTTTTACGGGGGAGGGAGAGGGATGAGTATGATTTTAACAAGAATAGTTTTATTAAGAGAAGGGTGAGATGGTCATTTAACTTAACCCGAACACTTAAAACTAACTTAAGTTCGGTTTCCGTCAAAAAAGTAACAAACTGAATAATGTTGTCTGATTTTAGGTAGTTAGTTGCAAAATTAACTATATTAGGTAGTAAGATGTAAAATTTTAGACTTATTAGGTAGTTATTTGTCATATTTCCTTATTATTATTATTATTATTATTATAAATATTATTAATTAATTGATTATTATTATATGATACGTCCTATATATGTTCCATAAAATAGTCTGCAATTTGTTTATATACACGTATATCATGTTGGTTTCTCAAACTCTTATTATCAATTTAGTCATACTAATTATATCTCATAGATCTTATTGCATGCATAACTAAGTGATAGCCAAAACATTTGAAGAATGAACATTTCTTACATTGCTTGAATTTTCGGCTAAATGGGCACAATCAAAGACTCCTTCTTTGATTGTTCTTGAGCTTATTTCAAAGGATGATCCTCCTAGTCCCCAAAGTAGAAGACCTCCAATGAGTTAACACCAAGACACACTCTAATAATCTTTATGTTTTGATTTTACTAGAATCTCACATAAACAACCTAGTTATTATTATTATTATCTTATAATAATCTTGATGATTGAACAATATAAATTGTTCTATATATGTTTGGTGATACACGGCTGAAAACAAGAGGAAGGAGAGCAAATTTTTCTCTAAAATTCTCTCTAGAACTTCTTGTTGTGTCTTGTAAGAATGAACTTGAGGTTGAGTACACAACACCTCATTTGAGGGTGTGTTTGGACGGTTAGGTTGAGGTGCCCTATGCATGGGCACCAAAACACCACATGTCACATTAATCCTACATCTAGATTAAAATAATTTTATCTTATAAAATTACAATGTAAGATCATAATAATGCATAATGTAGTCCAAGTGTGATAGACCATCACACGGTCCAAACATACTACTATGTTCATTTTATCACATATAAAATGCACATTATAAGTTTAACTAATTTAAACTTAATTACCATGAAATAATAATCCCATTATTATTATTAAATTTTATATTAAAACATTTTTAATATAAAATTAATTCATTCTTAAATAATGTTTCATAAACATATTAATTTTAGTAATGACATATCATTCACTAAAATTTACAATTTATAATCATATTATAAATATCTACCAAACTCGATATATTAAACTAGGATTGATACGACTCGTATCTTATACGACCATATCTTTTCTTAATCAAGAGAGTTGTCCTAAAGGTGTGACCTAAAGGGATCGACTGACCACCACCGTCATACGACAGTAATGTTAAACTCTAGTAAGCCAATCATTACCGATTAATGTTGATCAGTCGACTATATGATAAGGATCATCCCATGAGTATTCTTATTGTAGATTTATCAGTATTATGAATTTACTGACGTGATCGCACTATTGTTGAGGACACTTTTCCCAACAATCTCCCACTTGTCCTCGACAAGTGTGCGTCACCAATTCTCTTGTCCTATTACGTCATCTCCCACTCAATGCAAGGTGTCTCGCAGGTCGTACTTGCATTTGATCATATCATGAGTAGTTTTTCTCGATCCGGAGATTTAACTGTTTTGACCGGAACTATCTACCATAGATACTTTCCGAGCGTGGCCACGCATTTCCAGTTAAACTTCTCCTCGAGTGGCCTTGAGATTTAAGACAACCCTGACAAGGGGTTGGACAATTCCTATCCTACTGTTCCCTTTGACTGGCATAGTCCATTATGACCCAAAAGAAGCCCATTTGACCCCTTTTACGGATGATCGTAGAGCTAAAATCAAAGTCACTCTGAAAACTATGTCACCTTGGGCGAACAGTCTCAAGTCAAAGAATTGACTAGCAAGAATACATATAGTAGCTCTCGCCACGACCAGGCTAATTATAAAATTTCCAGAACTCTATAAGCGGTCACAATATGTCCGACAAAGTGCCTCATGCAGTCTGCCTATGTGATCGACTAGTCATACCTTATGACTCTATGACATTTGAACTTGCCATCAATCGCCTCACATTCTAGTTGCTTCGAGACGTCACCTCATGTAAGCAACTAGGGACTATACTAAGTCTATCTGATTCACTTAATGGGGTTCAAATTGTCTCCACAACCCATCTAGATGTGACAAAGTATATATAAATATAAGTTTTAATGTAAAACATAAAACTTTTAAATAATAAACGCGGTTATCATATATGAACAATAAAACTTGTATTTCATATCACATAACCTAATACATGTTCGGCATGCGCCTTACACCCATAGATACTACATGAGCATCATGCTTTGCTTGCGACAATGCTTTGGTTAAAGGATCAGCAACATTTTCTTCTGTCCCAACCTTACACATCACAATCTCCTTTCTATCTAGAAAATCTCTAATCACATGATATTTTCTTTGTACATGCTTTGATCTATTGCTAGACTTCGGTTCTTTAGCTTGAAAAACCGCACTACTATTATCACAATAGAGAGTGATAGGATCTTCGGCCTTGGGAACTACTCTTAGTCCCTCAAGAAATTGCCTAATCCACACTGCTTCTTTTGCAGCTTCACTTGCTGCAATGTACTCTGCTTCCGTTGTAGAATCCGCAACCACTGGCTCTTTATAGCTCTTCCAACTAACAGCACCACCATTAAGGATAAAGACATATCCAGCTTGGGATTTCATGTCGTCTCTATCCGTTTGGAAGCTAGCATCTGTGTAACCCCTTACACTCAGCTCATCCTCCCCACCAAACACCAAAAATGAATCCATGGTCCTTCTTAAGTACTTAAGGATATTCTTAACAGCAATCCAGTGACCTTCACCTGGATTTGCTTGATATCTACTAGTCATGCTTAAAGCATGTGAGATATCTGGACGAGTGCATACCATGGCATACATGATGGATCCAACTGCAGAAGCATAAGGAATCTCTTTCATGCGTTCAACATGCTCGGGTTTAGTGGGACATTGAGCTTTACTCAAAATTATCCCACTTCCCATAGGAATGAATCCTCTCTTAGAGTTCTTCATGCTGAATCGTCGAAGTATCTTATCAATATAAGATTCTTGACTTAGTGCCAATATCCTTTTAGGTCTATCTCTATAGATCCGGATACCTAGTATACGTTGTGCATTTCCTAAATCCTTCATTTGGAAATGACTTCCCAACCATCCTTTCACAGAGGATAACATTGGAATATCATTTCCAATAAGTAGTATGTCATCTACATACAGTATTAGAAACACAACTTTGCTCCCACTAAATTTGGTATATAAACATGGTTCCTCGACACTTCGAGCGAAACCATTTTCTTTTATAACCTCATTAAAACGATGATTCCAACTCCTGGATGCTTGCTTAAGACCATAGATGGATTTCTTAAGTTTGCAAATTTTGTCACGATTTTTAGGATCCTCAAAACCTTCAGGTTGTATCATATACACATCCTCCTTTAAATACCCATTCAAGAAGGCGGTTTTGACGTCCATTTGCCATATTTCATAATCATGAAATGCGGCGATCGCTAACATAATCCTAATGGATCTAAGCATAGCAACTGGAGCAAAGGTCTCATCATAATGGAGACCTTGCACTTGGGTAAACCCTTTAGCTACTAGCCTAGCTTTGTAGACATCATCATGTCCTTCTATGCCATTCTTCACTTTGAAGATCCACTTGCACTGAAGAGGTCGCACGCCTTCAGTCAAGTCAACCAAGTCCCATACTTGATTCTGATACATAGAATCCATTTCGGATTTCATGGCCTCTTGCCATTTTGCGGAGTCGGGACTAGAGATTGCAGCTTTATAAGTGGTAGGTTCGTCACTTTCCAAAAGTAAAACATCAAGACTACCATCTCCCTCAATTAATCCAACATACCTGTCAGGTTGATGTGGAATTCTACTCGACCTCCTAGGTTGAATAGGTACCGATGTAGATGAAGAAGGAACATTTTCATTAATCTCTATATCAGTGTGTGGATTTTGAACTTCATTGATCTCTCGAAGTTCAAAGTTTCTCCCACTTTGTCTTTTAGAAACAAATTCCTTTTCTAGAAAGACGGCCTCAATAGATACAAACACTTTGTTATCTCGAGGCTTATAGAAGTAATATCCACGTGAGGTGGTTGGATAACCAATAAAGGTGCATTTTTCGGATCTCGGAGCTAATTTGTCATCGGTCTTTACCTTGACATAAGCCTCACAACCCCATATCTTCATATAGGATAATGAAGGAACCTTTCCTCTCCACATCTCATATGGAGTCTTATCGGTCACTTTTGTTGGACTAACGTTCAACGATTTGATGGCGGTGAGAATTGCAAATCCCCAAAATGAATCTGGTAAATCAGTTTGGCTCATCATGGATCGAACCATATCTAGTAAAGTTCGATTTCTCCTTTCGGCCACACCATTAAGTTGTGGTGTTCCAGGAGGTGAGAGTTCTAATAATATACCATTATCTTTTAAGTGTGAATCAAATTCCCCACTAAGATACTCACCACCTCGATCTGATCGAAGTGCTTTAATCTTCTTGTCAAGTTGGTTTTCTACCTCATTTTGAAATTCCTTGAATTTCATGAAGGCTTCACTTTTAAATTTCATTAAGTAGACATGCCCATATCTACTTAAATCATCTGTGAAGGTAATGAAGTAGTCATAGTTTCCCCTAGCGGTGATTGTTAATGGACCACATACATCGGTATGAATGAGTCCTAATAAATCACTTGCTCTTGTTCTTTTACCATTAAAAGGACTTCGAGTCATTTTGCCTAGGAGGCAAGCTTCGCATGTGCCATATGATTCATAATCAAATGGTTTGATAATGTTAGTCTTTACTAATCTTTTAATGCGATTTTCGTTTATATGACCAAGTCGACAATGCCAATAAAATGATTCATTTGGTTCACTTGTTTTTGCTCTTTTAGATTCTATGTTATAAACATCACGGAATGAGGTTGCAGTTTCTAAAACATATATTCCATTAATAGAAGTGGCATGACCAAAAATCATGTCATTCTTAGAAATAATACAACGATTGTTCTTAATGGAAAAACAATAACCTTCAATGTCTAACATTGCTACGGAAATAATGTTTTTAGAAAGCGATGGTACATAATAACAATTATTCAAATGTAGCTCAAATCCGCTTGGTAAGGCAAGAGTGTAAGTCCCCTTTGAAGTGGCGGCTACCCGAGCTCCATTTCCAAGTCGGAGATCCATCTCTCCCTTGTCAATCTTCTCGGCTCCTCTTAAACCCTGTAAACGATTACAAAGGTGAGAACCACAACCGGTATCCAATACCCAAGTTGAATTAGAAGCATAATTAATGTCAATAACATAAATTTCGGATAAAGAATTACCTAACGGAATTACAAGACCCTCTTGAATGTGCCGTAAATAAATTGGACAATTCCTCCTCCAATGGCCTATATCACAACAATAGTGACATCGACCCTTTTGTGATTTATTTCGCTTCCTTCTCTTCTTTGCAAGACTTTTCTTGCTAGAGCTCCCACTAGCTTCATCATAAGCTTTTTCTTTCAGATACAAGGCATCCAACTCTTGATTTAGCTCATCAATATAAGCCGTGTCAAGTAAAGGTCCCTTGGGATATGGGAGAGAAGTGACAAAATTCACATTGCCATCCGGACCCGTTCCGATATGAATTTCTCTAGTCGTATCAAAGTTGTTTCGGGTGCAAATTTCGTCAAATACTTTATGACAAGAGTCAATGGTGATGGGTGTAGTAGGGTTCGATGGATCCATTGCGGTCTTAATTACTACAAAACGGAAATTAAAGGAAAATATTAACGTTTATCATTTTGATTTATTCACTTGTGTAAACAAGTGAAACATTTACTCAATGATCTCTTACCCAATCAAGTAAATGATTCCGAGACCCAAATACATACTAACTTGGGCACGGTTTAGCCGATACATCCCTCATTAATATGACTCGGTGGATTAACTCCTTAATCGATTCTACTTTTAGAATTCCCGGTCGATAAAATTACTTTAATTCTTATCTTAGCCCGAACTTATTACCACTACGGTGGCTCGAATACTTTCGTTGAGATCGACCAAATTTCTAGAACGTAATCATATTACCCCACTTCACCAACGTAATAAGGTTTGTACCCCGGTTTAGCCGAGCCTACTCCCTTATGAAGAAGATCCTTCGCGGGTTCTTTACTTTTTGGTATGGCTATGTCTCAATTTTAAAATGTCGTAAGAGATCTTGTCAATTTATTATCTATCTCCTTAAAGTGAACTAATTCGGTGAATTATGGATAAATTGATTGACACGGAGTGGGACTCGAAACTCGATATGCATGTTAAGTTGATGGCGATTTGGCAATGCATGCAACATATAAAATAAATGCAAAACATATTTAAACTCCTAGTATGGCCTTTCCTAAGATAGAAAATAAAAGTAAATTACAAATTCGGAAACCAACTCCTTTGGTCCCTTGAACTTCACACGCGGTACGCATCCCAAGGCAAACTCCGTCTTGGTCGGAACTCCTTCCCGAAATGGCACCAATTCCAAGAATTTCCGAAATTACAAGTAATTACAATTTTCTATCTATTTTATACATTATAAAAATAACAATAAAATAAAGTGATACGAAATCACATTAAATTACAACCGAATCGATAAACCCTTACATTACGGGAAATATCGATTAAAACTAAGGCCATACTAAGAAAATTACATAATTCAAAATTATATAATCAAAAGACATTCATACGAAATAAAATGCATCAAAAATAAATATGTTCATATTAATGCCAAATCGCCCTAATACATTTTATTAGCCTTAACTTATCCGGTTTTATGGAATTTATAGTTTAACTCTTAAACATGCCAAAAACTTCAATATAAATCATATTTACATCAAAATTAATTTTCCTAACACATTTTAGGATCAAAATTAGTCTACACTAATTATAGGCAAATTAATTCAAAATTAATTTATGTGTTCATATTTGGCCTTAATAACTCATAATCAACATGCAAAAATTCAAATTAAATTACTTTAATTAAAATTTGAATTTCGAAATTTTAACATTCTGAAAATTACTTTAATAATCTTAATGTCAAAATTTCATGGTTAAAACTTTCGAACTAGTTTCGACAATTAATTAATTTTTTTTTTTTATTAACCAACATGTCAATATTACTCCATTTATCACATAAATCGTAATGCATGCAATACAACTCTATATTGTACAAAATTTTACACACCATTTGTAAAATATGCATGTGACATTATACATGAAGATCTCGGCCAGAAAATTTTTCATCTATTTTAGTTCAATTTTCCGATTTAAACAATTAAATCATCTAAAAAATACTAAAATGATACAAATGAACAACTTTAAATTCCACAAATTATCAATATAACCTAAAACAATTTTTAGGACCGGATTTATACACATGCAAAACATTTCGAGTGATTTATCATATATAAAACGAAATAGGTAGTTTTATTTAAGTTACTATAACTCGGAAAAACAAAACCGATTATGCATGCAAACAACCATTTGCTCTGATACCAATTGTTGGTTTCTCAAACTCTTATTATCAATTTAGTCATACTAATTATATCTCATAGATCTTATTGCATGCATAACTAAGTGATAGCCAAAACATTTGAAGAATGAACATTTCTTACATTGCTTGAATTTTCGGCTAAATGGGCACAATCAAAGACTCCTTCTTTGATTGTTCTTGAGCTTATTTCAAAGGATGATCCTCCTAGTCCCCAAAGTAGAAGACCTCCAATGAGTTAACACCAAGACACACTCTAATAATCTTTATGTTTTGATTTTACTAGAATCTCACATAAACAACCTAGTTATTATTATTATTATCTTATAATAATCTTGATGATTGAACAATATAAATTGTTCTATATATGTTTGGTGATACACGGCTGAAAACAAGAGGAAGGAGAGCAAATTTTTCTCTAAAATTCTCTCTAGAACTTCTTGTTGTGTCTTGTAAGAATGAACTTGAGGTTGAGTACACAACACCTCATTTGAGGGTGTGTTTGGACGGTTAGGTTGAGGTGCCCTATGCATGGGCACCAAAACACCACATGTCACATTAATCCTACATCTAGATTAAAATAATTTTATCTTATAAAATTACAATGTAAGATCATAATAATGCATAATGTAGTCCAAGTGTGATAGACCATCACACGGTCCAAACATACTACTATGTTCATTTTATCACATATAAAATGCACATTATAAGTTTAACTAATTTAAACTTAATTACCATGAAATAATAATCCCATTATTATTATTAAATTTTATATTAAAACATTTTTAATATAAAATTAATTCATTCTTAAATAATGTTTCATAAACATATTAATTTTAGTAATGACATATCATTCACTAAAATTTACAATTTATAATCATATTATAAATATCTACCAAACTCGATATATTAAACTAGGATTGATACGACTCGTATCTTATACGACCATATCTTTTCTTAATCAAGAGAGTTGTCCTAAAGGTGTGACCTAAAGGGATCGACTGACCACCACCGTCATACGACAGTAATGTTAAACTCTAGTAAGCCAATCATTACCGATTAATGTTGATCAGTCGACTATATGATAAGGATCATCCCATGAGTATTCTTATTGTAGATTTATCAGTATTATGAATTTACTGACGTGATCGCACTATTGTTGAGGACACTTTTCCCAACATATCAATGCTTGTATTCTTTTATTTATATTTTAGTTATATATTACTATTAATTATAAAAGTGTTATATTCATAATATACACTCGGGAAGACAATTTAAACAATATGTTACACGAATATCTTTTTTTGTGTTATATACTCCGTATTATAAGTTGTATTGAAAAATGTTATCACTTGTGAATAGTACGAAAAAAACAAATGTAATTAAAGAAATCTGTGGAACGGGGGAAATATATGGTATAAATGAAATGAATTATTAGAGGAAGAGATGAATACAGATATTGTTTAGATAAGAGAAGAAGAAAGTATGAAGTTGGAAAGTCGGAATTTTGTGAATGTTTATAGGTGGATATTTTACGTTTTTATTACTTACTTATTTTGAGGATTTAAATTGTTTATAAATACATGTGAAAGTCAATCTTTTTTAAGTATGAAAAGTTTACTACTTAGGCATTTATGAGAAGGAAATAAAGAGTATCTTAACTCCGTGAAATATCATGCATAAAATTTTAGGATTGCAACGTAACCGTCATCAGTAAGGCAATATCATGAATATTGAAAGGAGGATTATAATTAATGTATTTGGGTGGATTTTTTTACGTTTTGTTTTAATTACGCATTTTGAGGGTTTGAATTGTATATGTGTAACATCCCGATTATCCGGCCAAAATAATCGAAGCGTTGCCACCTTGGTTTCCCGAGGTAGTGAAGTTAGAAATACAATCAATAACACTTTTATAATTGGTTCAATGTCATACAACTCGGTAAATAAATAAAATACAACTCGTATCTAGCTACGACTCTAGCTATCATACTACGACTCGGTGATCATCGATGTTCATCCAATACCCACGTGCTAACGAAGCTAACCTGACAAAACATGCACCCCATATAATCGAAATATCATATGGAACAACACATGTCACCCTGGAAATGGGTGAAACACAAACAACATCAAACACGTTAGTTTCAATACACTTAAACATAAACATGCAACGAGAATGAAAAACAATAAGATATGACATGGCACGCAAAACGAGGAATCACCAGCCAACTTACCGTCTGGTAAGGGTAGACACCCAGCCGTACCTATCACCTAAACACACTCCCGAGTACCGGGACACACCAAATCGTACTCACAACACAAGATGTCAGGGACGCACCCACGATACCGGGCCCGAGAGCTACTCGTGGTCCTCTGCCATACATTGTGTCTCACCACACGTGTCCCTCCAAACTCCAGTCATTAATGTGCATATCCCTCTTGGAGTGGGAAGCTCCAAGAGGCAACCCAAGCGGAAAACGGTCTCCAAACCGTCTTTCGTCTCCACAACAACATCCATGATGACGGGTTTTTGGTCGTCATTTCCCGCTTTCAAAAACAACTTGTAAACCCAAGTAAAAGTTATATTTAATCGGGTGTCAAACACAAGGATGAAGTGGATGTAATTACGCTAAGTCTAAGTTTAATTTATGTAAAAAACAAGTTGATTGTGAATATTAAACTAAAACAAGCAATGATTTAATTTATGTAATATTTAACCTGAGATCAACTTAAGGGAGTACCTTTAAAAAAAAAAAACATATAAGGGAGTAATTTTAGAAAACTGAAACATATAAGGGAGTAATTATTAATTTACTCATAAAAATATGATAAGATGATATTTTAAGAAGCTAGGGCTTCGGGGTGACTAAGGCGGGTTGATAATGGGTAGTGTAAAAGGTTCGACATATTAGTTGTTCTAGGTAAGGTCTCGGTTATGTGGGAGAATATCTTTATACTTCCCAATACATAATTGCAGGATTATAACGAAATTATTATTAATGATTTATAATCATAAACGAAATACAGGATACAAGGATTAAGATCAAGAATCAACCTTATGTCCCCGCAAAAGGCCTACGAACAGATATCAAAATAGATATCCTCCTAATTGTTGCACCCAAGACGCTCCGAGAAATACCTTTTCTTGAGCTAAAAACTGCAAAATTACCGTTAATTTTGTGAATGATGAAAATAGAGAGGGGGAGAAAGTCACATTATTTTTGTCTTTGGAACTCGTACGCTAGCTTGAGTGTGCCGTGAGGTTTGTTTATATAGTAGTAGGTGGTGTTTGATCATTAGAATAACTCTTATTCTATAAGCCTAACCACCTTGCAGAGTTTAGATAAGATATCTCAAATCCGTATTTGACTGTACCTAAACTGCTACTAAACCGTGTAACAAACTCAACTGACCGTGCACTCCCCTATACTGACCGAATTCTATCATTATAGGATCGGTTTTTATCCTCTCTTATGTATAATGTTTATCTTATAAATATCGTATATTTATAATATACTAATTAAATATAACTGTTTATATTTAACTAAATTAATTAATCTTTATTAAATAGTTACATTACACACTAATTAAATATAACATTTTATATTTAATTACGAATTAACATTTTAATTCGTCCCAGCTAATATTATTTAATCAGTATTAAATAATCGTATCATCATTACATTGACTAACCGTTTAGTCATATAAGGTATCAATATGATTACATTTTCATTTAATCATATCTCTTAGATTACATCCTTTAGGTGTGACTTTTAGGGACCAGTTGATTACCGCCACCTGTATGACAATAACGTCAAACTTCTAGCAAGTCAATCGTTATTGATAAACGTGAATCAACTAATTAAAATACAAAGTATACCCTGTGAACCTTTAAGAGATTTATTCATGTTGTCGTACTAACTGTGGAGGACACTAGCTCCAATAGGTTAGTCTCGTCTATCGAGTCGACTCAACCTAGCTCAAGTTTATCCGAGCTCTCACTATAAACAAACTCAACCAACAAAGAAACATGCAAATACAAGCCTCAAATCGTTGCTAAAGACAAGTAAAGTGGAAATCAAGCGCAACTTTCGTTGTGGCATTTCTTCAAACACCTAGCATGCATACTACGAAGGACCAAAACTTTGAACAACAAAGCCTAAATTCAAACACAAATCATCATCAAGACCACACCAAAGATCACCCTAACCCTAGATGAAGTCTACTCACTCGTGGCTAAGGAAGAAATGTAACCAACTGAATAAAACCTAGCAAACATGTTGAATGACTTGGAAATGTAAACTAACAAAACAAAGATAAATAGAAATGTAAACAATTGAAATAACTAAACAAATGATAAGATAATTATTCCAACACTAAAATGAAAGGAAGGAACTTGGATTTAAATAAAAAGATATTTCAATGTCTTCAAATACAACCCAACTAGCGAAATGTAAACTATTGAACTAAGAAGAAAGATTACAACTTATAAACCAAGATAAGCTAATTAACTAACTAAGATTTGTAAGATTTGAAAGGAGATGTAATAGAATAGTAGACTAGAAAAGCGTAAAATCTGCCTAGGGTTTCGTGAAAGTGAGAGTACTAAAGCGTATAAAAGAGCTTAAGTAATAATAAAAACTAGGGATTTTATATAGTTTCTCGAGAAAGGAAGAAAATCTCGCCAGGTACCCTCAGCCAGTCGGCCGGCTGCCGGTGCACCACAGGTTGGGAGCCCCAAAGCCAAGTTCTACCCAATTTCTGAGTTTCTTCAAAGCCTTATATATGTCTTTCTGGCCAGTGTACCGTTCGAAGGTCCATGACCGGCTGGGAACGACATCTTCAACTTCTGAACTTTGATTGTTTTTCAAACATTATCAGGTATCTCTGGCCGGTAGGCCGGCCGACGGTCAATCACTGGCTGGGGACTACACTTGAAGGTTTTGAATTGTTGACTTCTTTGAAGTATGGGATTGCATCCTCGGCCGGTACGCCGGCTGCCGATGCCTGACCGGCTGGGAGGTACATCTTGAATTTCTACCCCCAAATTGGTTGTTATAACTTTGAAAAGTGTGTAAGTGTTAAGAGGTTTCTTCCCAGCCGGGTAGCCGATTGTCGGGCTACCGACTAAGGGGTCCTGCTTGTCAATTCTTCACATTTTCTTCCTTTTTAGCTTTAAAGCCGCTTCAATTTCTCCCGTTTCTTCATGCTCGCCTCAGATCCTACAAGATGAACAAGAAACGCGTAGAATAGGGGTATTGGGAGATAAATGCAAGTAATGGCACACAAAACGGTATCGAAACAGGATCAAAAATATAAGAAAATGAGAGAAAAACGTGACAAAATTAAGGCTCATCACGCCGTCACCAATCACAATATACACAATAGCGCAATAATCACGATAATGTGCAACGACCAATACCATTCCAATTACGATTCCTCATACAATATGACAACCACATACACGAATCATGCTTATTCACCAATTTCGTATTCCGCATCATTCATACTTGTTAACTCAATTAACATTATCACTAATTACTTTCTTTAAGTACTTAACCATCTTTATCGGTTACTTACTCATGCTCATTATTTAACGCTAATCATGCCATAATAACTTATACTAACCATGCGAGATGATTAACCAAAAACACATCAACACAATGCATACAATATTGAAACTTGAAGAGTTAAGAACGAATTAACACCTAAGAGGGGGAGGGGGTGAATTAGGTGTGACCTTTTTAAAATTTTAACGACAACTACACTTGAGAGACTTAATGACGAGTAAGTTCACAAGATGAGCAAAGTGTTTTATGCAACAGTATGATTGACTGTTACACAGAAACTTGGAATCGTTCAAGTAAGCGAGAAGAAAACGAAGAGTATGTAAGTAAATAAACAAACAACCAAAGTTAAAAAATTGGTTCAGTCTTTACTCCGAGACCTACGTCCAACCGTTATTTTATTGATTGTTTAGAAATTTACTCCAACAACTAAACGAATACAAGTAAAATAACTCGCCAACCTACTCCGGTTGCATTTGCTCAAAGCTACTCCGCTTCAAGACTTGACTCAAACTTAAAGCTACTCCGCTTCAAGAGTTTTAAGATGTTCTATCTCTGGTTTACAGGATCAGAATCTCAGATGTTCACTTAAGAACGTGGAGATTTACATTTAAGATCTAAACACGAGAATCATGGAACAAACTCATTATGTCACAGTGTAGCTTACTGATGCATGGAGATTTTCAGACCGTGTTTGAAAAACGTTTGAAGACTTAAAACTTAAAATGATTTTGCAAAACTTAAAGAAGAATCTTTGAAAGCATGAGAGTTTTGCAGAAATACTTCAATAAATATTGTAAAAGCCTTAGCATTGAATGAGGCTAAGGGGTTTCTTTTATAGTACTCCAAACTTGGGTATTACCCAATGTGTACTTTCTTTGTACTTTTACCCATTGGATAATAGCTAGGCCACTTGACAAACAAAAATGGTTGTTTAGTTTTCATTGGCTCTTGATAAAGCAAATCAGATTTTTGTTGTAAAATATCTTCTAATAAGATGCTTAGTACTATTTACATTTCAAATGTAAACAATTCATAAGTTCTTATTATTTTACGAAATGCGGTACACTACGAATAAGACGGGTTTTACGCTTCAATTCGTGCGTGCCAAAAGAGAAGACGATTTTACAAGAAAATAGATTTTGACAATTATTTTCAGAAAACTAAAATGACTGTTTTGCACATTACTTGAAAACATTTTTCTCGTACTAAAAAGCTCCATGCGGTACAGACGCAACAGTCTGATGGACTGTTGCATGACAAAGCTAACACTTGATTTTAACGAGGATGTTCCACTTACTCTTACATTTGTGACTTAGGTTACAGGGGGATGTTCTTGACTTGTGTTGTTCTTCTTGATCATGTTTGAAACATAATGGATGATCTCTTTGTTGCCTTTGTTCTTCAATCCATTTGCTTAGCCTTGAATACTCAATTCATGCTACTTAAGAACAAACAATTAATATAAACAAGGACTTGTCATCATCAACTTAAAATGTTCCAACAAAACTGAGTAGGATTAACCTACCTCGCTCAAAGCATAACGTGAGCTCACACCGTTCCGACAAGAATTCGTCTCGTAATACCGTCACATCCTTGTTGGGGCTGGTGTCCTTGACAATTAAGTACAATGACTTATTAAATCTCTTTAAGGATCACAAGGGCATACTTCTGTATTATTACCAGTTGATCCACGTTTATCAATAACGGTTGGCTTGCTAGATAAGTTTGACGTTATTGTCATACGGATGGCGGTGATCAACTGGTCCCTATACGTCACACCTATAGGACACGTTTGAGAGATGTGAAGGTATGAAAATACAGTCACATTTTGCCGGATATGACTAAACGGTTAGTCAGAGGTATTGACTATTAAATTAGTCAATAAGATGTTGAGAATTACTATTTAATACGGATTAAATAATTTTAGCTAATACGGATTACAAGAATAATTCGTAAATTAAATATAAACGGTTATATTTAATTAAATATAGTATTCGCAAATTAATATAAACAGTTATATTAATTTAGGTAATTATACAATATCGTATTTTATCAGACCGTTATTAATATATCGACTGTATTAATATCTGATAACATGTTACGATTTATAAATAAAACCCGCGAACAACTTAAAGCTAAATGGGTCGAATCACGCATTGGGATAAGGTAAGAGTGGAAAGCCCACTCCTACCCAAACCCTATTTCGGCCGGCCATGTAGTCTATATAAGGAGGAGGACTCTCCTTATGTAGACTACTCTTGGTGCACTATTAAATATTCTCAAGGTAAAATTAGGGTTTTGTGACATTCTTTTCCCAAAACCTCAGATCTCACATCTAAAAAAACCTCAAGGGCTCTCCCTATATTGCAAGGCAATTGGAGAGGATTTCTAGCACACGCGGCCTCGTCTCAGACAAAGTCTTGGGTGCAAGTTATAGGAGGGAATTTGCATTAATTCCTGTTCTTAGGCCTTTTGTGCGAGGACTAAAGGTTGTACTTCTTTTCTCATGTTTTTAATCTTATGACGATATTCACAATTGCATATTTCATTATAATCCTGCAAATTTAGGGTGAATACGCGTTTTATTCCCCACAAGTGGTATCAGAGCCTTAGGCCATGAAAATTTTACAATTGTGTCTTTCATAAGTTTTAAAATTTTGAAAACCGTACCTTCTGTCGAAGGCACTCGATCGAGTCCCTGTGACACTCGATCGAGTGCCATCGTACCAGGCTGCCGTGCGTGAGTTTTTAGTGAGAAATCGATCTTGTTTTCGATTATAATTTGCATATTGTTAATTAATCGATATTTTTAGCAATATGTGAATCTTTTGTTGTTGTTTATATATGATTTACAAGTTTTAAATCCATGATTAAAACCCCTTTTGATTTAAAAGTGCAGCGATTGCGTTTTAAAGAGTCACTCGATCGAGCCCCTGCTGCACTCGATCGAGTGACACTGGCACTCGATCGAGTGCCTCTGCTGCTCGGTCGAGTGCTCCTGTTTCGGGCTCCCTTTTCGAAAATAACTTGTTTTCTTATTTTCACATGGCTTAAAATAATATACTATATACGGAAATAGTATATTATTTAGTGAAACGGTTCACCCTCGTTTGATACATATTGTTTTTAAAACAGTTTAAAACAATGGATTATATGTTTATTAAAATTGGTGATTAAAGCGGTATAGTCACATAATTTTAATCTTAAAAGGTGGTTTGGTATAAATTTATTAATCATAATAACAGTATTATGTCATGTATAAATTGTTTTTAGTTGATGCATTTTATTTATCGTCTTGTGAATGCCTTGAATGCTTTCAATAACGTATTTATTTTTGCAAACGGTTGTAACTTAGTGTGGCCTTAGAAGATTGTGTCACCGTAATGATGGGACACGATCTTGCTTGTAATTTTGAGATCTTGAATCTCCGTTTTGGGTTTTTGCCATGTAATTACTTTTGTATTTAAATTAGAATGTATCTAGGTTTACTCTTGTAATTTAAATTAGTAATTTTGTGAAGACCAAAGACAAGACGGAGACCGGATGCTCACTCCCGCTGCAAGGACCAAGATGGAACATCAAGACAAGCTTCTAGGGTCCAACAGTGGATTCCAAGTTGTTTTATGTTTATTTTGGTAGGATAGGCCACACTAGGACTTTTATTTACGTTTATTGCATTTATCTTTATGCTTTCATCGATAATAGCTTGCATCATATTCCGCCTAAAAACCAAACCACCTATATCATGCCTGAAAACTGACTCATGTAGAGGTTACGCGTTAGTTTTCTGTGACAATACAGATGTCACATGTCATTTAAAAGCCATCACTTTATTTAATTCATTCACGCAATGCTAGTTTTTAGTTCACTTAAATATGGATAAATAAAAGTTGATGGGGTCTTCCTCGTATAACCAAAAATTGAGATTAGTCTTTATAAATCAGCCTCCCATGAATCCCTTCTTCGTCGGTAGGCATAATATGACCCCTTCTACGTCGGGTAAGTGGGAACAGATGATTTATTTTATCTCAACATCATAGTCACTCGATAATATTCCAGTGACTGAGATGGACTAATAGATAGGATATACGGAAATCTATCGACCAAGAGTTCCAACGATTGGAATTAGCCAAACTGTGGGCTTATCAATATACGGAAATTGAGTCTTGGGATCGTTTATATAATTCTTGAGGGAGATCAATTATATAAATGCTTGAGTCTACGAGTTTAAATTCAATTTAATATAGACTTAAATCACAACAATAAGTTGCTTATATGGTTTTGTTTTATCTTCTTTTTCAGTGTAGAACACGTTCATTAAAACTGCTGTAAAACTAAAATGGCTGGTGAAGACCCAATGCCAAGTGCCAAGCTAGCACGTGAATCCTGGCTAAAAGCCTTCATGGACTCCATGAATCAGTCAACTAGACTGAGGAATGATGGGTCAAACTTCTCTGACTGGGAGGCAGCACTACGGAATGCTGCCATTGCTGACGGAAAGCTTAAGTTCTTAACTGAACCCATTCCGCCACACCCAGGAACTGGAGCTAGAGCCAACGAAATTCGCGCTCATAGCGATTTCGTTATGGAAGCGGGTGCGATAAAGAACGTACTCATCTATGCAATGGAATCCAATTTGCAAAGACGCTTCATAACCCATGGTGCAAACAAGATTTTCACCACGCTCACTAACGAATTCTCCAAGGCTCCGAGAATCGTTTCTTATGAGCATACCTGTCGCTTCTTTGAGGCGAAACTCTAGAAGGGCCAAGCTGTTAGCCCACATATTCTCAACATGATTGAGAATATCGAGAAACTGGAGTCCCTAAACTGCAAGATCAGTGAGAACATCATCGTTGATCGCATGCTTCATTCGCTTCATGATGGGTTCGCCCTCTTTAGGGCCAACTACTACATGAACGACATGAAGAAGACTCCCCATGAGCTCCACTCCCTTCTCGTACAGACTGAGAAGGATCTTAAGTTGAGTGGGAGTCTTAAGCAGGATGTTCTCATGATCTCCAGTAAGGGGAAAGGTAAAGGGAAGGCTAAAGCTCAGGGCGACCTAGCAGTAGGTAAGCCCAGGTTCAAGAAACCAGGATTTACAAAGAGTGGGCCTGGTGAGTCGAGTAACTCACAAGGCAAGACAAAGAGCAAGGATACAAGCATGGAATGTCACCATTGCCACAAGACTGGGCATTGGAGGCGCTCATGCCCCGTGTATCGCGAGGACATTAAAGCAGGCCGTGTTACTCCTGTTGGTATGTCTTCTTCTTCTTTTATTCACATGATTGAGATTAACCATGCAAGTTGCGGAACTTGGGTACTTGATACTGGTTGTGGTTCTCATCTATGTAATCATGTGCAGGGCCTCCGAAACCAAGAACCCCTAATCAAGGGTGAGGTGGACCTGCGTGTCGGGAATGGAGCACGTGTGGCTGCAGTCTCGAAGGGAACATACGTAATCCAACTTCCAAGTGGATTCGAGTTATTTTTGTATAACTGTTATTATGTTCCTAGTTTGTCCAAAAACATTATTTCAGTTTCTGCACTTGACAAACTCGGATTTTCATTTGTAATAGAGAATAATAGCTGTATTTTCTCTTTGCACAATATGATTTATGGCAAGGCAGTTTCCATGAATGGAATTTATGTTTTAGATCAAACTACCGAGATATTACATGTGAATAATAAAAGAATAAAGGTAGGTGACAAAGATCAAACTTACCTATGGCATTGTCGTATGGGACACATAAATGAGAAACGCGTTAAACAGCTCATACAGAATGGAGCTATTTCGCCCTTTGATTTCGAATCATATGGCACGTGTGAATCATGTCTCATCGGCAAAATGACTCGTATTTCCTTCAAAGGTGTTGGAATGCGCGCTGCCGACCTATTAGGACTCATACATACGGACGTATGTGGCCCTATGTCGATCAACGCACGAGATGGCTATAGGTATTTCATCACTTTCACGGATGATTTGAGTAGATATGGCTATGTCTACTTAATGAAGCACAAAAGTGAATCCTTTGACAAGTTCAAAGAATACCAGAATCGGGTACAGAACCAGCTGGGTAGAAAGATTAAAGCACTACGCTCGGATCGTGGTGGTGAGTATCTTTCACGCGAGTTTGATCAACACCTAAAAGACTGTGGGATCGTACTACAGTTGACTCCACCTGGAACACCACAATTAAATGGTGTGTCCGAACGGAGAAATCGAACTCTACTTGATATGGTTCGATCCATGATGAGTCACACCGTTGTGCCTGATTCATTGTGGGGCTATGCTCTTTTGTCAGCCGCTCTAATACTTAACCGAAGTCCGTCTAAAGCTGTTGACAAGACTCCATTCGAGCTATGGAAGGGAACGGTCCCTAACTTGTCCTTTATTCGGGTTTGGGGCTGCGAGGCTTATGTCAAGTGGAGACACGAGGATAAGCTCGGCCCGCGATCGGTCAAGACATACTTTATAGGCTACCCAAAGGGAACGTTTGGTCATTACTTCTACTCGCCTACCGAACAACGTGTTTTTGTTGCGGCTAGTGCGACGTTCTTAGAGAAAGAATTTCTCGAGAACAAGTCGAGTAATAGAACCTTCGAGTTATCGGAGGTTCAAGAACCAACTACCGAGCAACCATTGGAGGAAACAGTACCTCCAACCGAGGCTGCGGTAGATATCCCTGAGGAACCTAGGAGGTCGGGAAGAGTCTCTATTCCACCGGACAGATACATTGGTATGGTCGAGGAACACGATACAGATGACGTCTTACTCCTAGAGGGTAACGAACCCACAACCTATAAAGGTGCCATGACCAGTTCTGACTCAAAGCTATGGCTAGAAGCCATGCAATCCGAGATGGACTCCATGTATGAGAACAACGTGTGGGATCTTGTGGACCTACCTGCAAAGGTACGTCCCCTTCAATGCAAATGGCTTTACAAAATAAAGCATGCCGTGGAAGGTAAACAAGATATCCATAAGGCAAGACTAGTTGCTAAAGGTTTCACCCAAGTGCCAGGCTTGCACTACGATGAGATCTTTGCACCCGTAGTCATGCTACGTTCCATTCGGATTATCTTAGCGATCGCCGCATTTCACGATTATGAAATATGGCAAATGGACGTTAAAACCGCCTTCTTAAACGGTTATTTGGAGGAAGAGTTGTACATGGTACAACCCGAGGGTTTTATCGATCCAGCACATCCTAAGAAAGTATGCAAGCTTAAGCGTTCCATCTATGGACTTAAGCAAGCATCGCGGAGTTGGAATCATCGCTTCGACCAAGTGATAAAAGAGAATGGGTTCATTCGATCAGTCGAGGAACCATGTCTCTATATCAAGTCGAGTGGGAGTAAGATTGTATTCCTAGTACTGTATGTCGACGACATACTCTTGATTGGGAATGACATACCTCTCTTATCTTCGGTTAAAGCATGGTTGAAAAACCATTTCCAGATGAAAGATCTGGGAGAGGCACAAAGAATTTTGGGCATCCGTATCTACAGGGATAGATCACGACGGATGTTGTCTCTCAGTCAGGAGTCTTATATAGATAAGATTCTGGAGAGATTCAGCATGACGAACTCCAAGAAGGGGTTCCTTCCTATGACTCCTGGGCTTCACTTGAGCAAAACTCAAGAAGCTAAGTCATTGGAAGAGAAAGAGCGCATGAGTCGGATTCCTTATGCTTCGGCAATAGGATCGATCATGTATGCCATGATATGCCACGTCCAGACGTTGCATATGCATTGAGTATGACTAGTCGATTCCAAGCTCATCCAGGTGAACAACACTGGATGGCCGTGAAAAACATTCTTAAGTACCTACGGAGGACTAAAGATTGGGGATTGACTTTTGGAGGCAACTCGACGCTCTGCGCCACGGGTTACGCAGATGCTAGCTTCCAAACAGATCGAGGATGTTCCAAACATTCTTAAGTACCTACGGAGGACTGTTGCATGACAAAGCTAACACTTGATTTTAACGAGGATGTTCCACTTACTCTTACATTTGTGACTTAGGTTACAGGGGGATGTTCTTGACTTGTGTTGTTCTTCTTGATCATGTTTGAAACATAATGGATGATCTCTTTGTTGCCTTTGTTCTTCAATCCATTTGCTTAGCCTTGAATACTCAATTCATGCTACTTAAGAACAAACAATTAATATAAACAAGGACTTGTCATCATCAACTTAAAATGTTCCAACAAAACTGAGTAGGATTAACCTACCTCGCTCAAAGCATAACGTGAGCTCACACCGTTCCGACAAGAATTCGTCTCGTAATACCGTCACATCCTTGTTGGGGCTGGTGTCCTTGACAATTAAGTACAATGACTTATTAAATCTCTTTAAGGATCACAAGGGCATACTTCTGTATTATTACCAGTTGATCCACGTTTATCAATAACGGTTGGCTTGCTAGATAAGTTTGACGTTATTGTCATACGGATGGCGGTGATCAACTGGTCCCTATACGTCACACCTATAGGACACGTTTGAGAGATGTGAAGGTATGAAAATACAGTCACATTTTGCCGGATATGACTAAACGGTTAGTCAGAGGTATTGACTATTAAATTAGTCAATAAGATGTTGAGAATTACTATTTAATACGGATTAAATAATTTTAGCTAATACGGATTACAAGAATAATTCGTAAATTAAATATAAACGGTTATATTTAATTAAATATAGTATTCGCAAATTAATATAAACAGTTATATTAATTTAGGTAATTATACAATATCGTATTTTATCAGACCGTTATTAATATATCGACTGTATTAATATCTGATAACATGTTACGATTTATAAATAAAACCCGCGAACAACTTAAAGCTAAATGGGTCGAATCACGCATTGGGATAAGGTAAGAGTGGAAAGCCCACTCCTACCCAAACCCTATTTCGGCCGGCCATGTAGTCTATATAAGGAGGAGGACTCTCCTTATGTAGACTACTCTTGGTGCACGCACTATTAAATATTCTCAAGGTAAAATTAGGGTTTTGTGACATTCTTTTCCCAAAACCTCAGATCTCACATCTAAAAAAACCTCAAGGGCTCTCCCTATATTGCAAGGCAATTGGAGAGGATTTCTAGCACACGCGGCCTCGTCTCAGACAAAGTCTTGGGTGCAAGTTATAGGAGGGAATTTGCATTAATTCCTGTTCTTAGGCCTTTTGTGCGAGGACTAAAGGTTGTACTTCTTTTCTCATGTTTTTAATCTTATGACGATATTCACAATTGCATATTTCATTATAATCCTGCAAATTTAGGGTGAATACGCGTTTTATTCCCCACAATCCTAACATATACACATAAATACATACCTTTACTACACATTCTATACACTAATATAACCCATAATCCCTTATTAAGACTTACTAATTACTATGCAAAAAGCACTCGTTCTCTCATTGTGTGATGAGTGAAACCCGTGAGAGTCGGTACTTAGGCTTTTCTTTTCGGTTGAGGGCTTAGCATGGAGTTGAATCTTGTGTATGTCGTGTCAATCTCGGAAATATAGCTAAGTACTTCCCCTTTCCCGCCTTGAATTCGTTTCTTGGCATTTGGTGATACCTTTGTTTGTTGCTTGAGCTTGATTTAGGGACTTGACACCTCGGTTAGACTTTGAGTCGGCATCCTCCGCTATAGACCTCTTTTGTTTATTTTTCAAAACCTCGCTCAGATGAGGCAAGCAGTTGGATTTTAATAATGCAACTTGTTTGTTCATATGTGTTTCGTTGTTGTATGCATCAAAAGTTTTATAGCAAGACCAAACTTGCCGTGCAATAGGATATTTTACCTCATGGATGTCAAATTGTGAGTTAAAAGGGCTACGGGTGTTAAACCCGATTCGGCTTTCATTTAGCTTAGTTAGTTTTGTTTTTTGTTTTAAATAAGGGTCTTAGTTTTCGATTGCTTACTCGAGGACGGGTAAGATTTAAGTGTGGGGAATTTCAATGAGCCTTAATTTCATCATTATTTTCCCTTTTTTTCCTTCGTTTTGATCCCGTTTCGATATTATTTTGTGTGCCATTGCTTGCTTTTATCGCCTTTTGCCTCTATTATACGTATTTGGTTTTCATCTTGTAGGACTTGAGGCGGGAATGAAGGAACGAGAGAAATCGAAGCGACTTTGAAGCAAAATAGGAAGAAATGGAGAAGAAGTAAAGAAAAGGGGTCCTCAGTCGGTAGCCTGGCAGCCGGCTACCTGTAGGATTGTTTCATAAATTTCCATTAAAGCATTAATCTAATTAATACTGCCAAGGATTATATCAAAAGACGATTTGATACAAAAACTATAAATTGAATTAAAAGGACATGAATGTAGAAATAACTTTTAGATCTATGGAGAATCGGCCTAAGAACAACCTAGTAAACCCAAATTTCAATGTAGAAATTCTCCTTAGATTGCACCCAAGATGACCGAGAAAATTGCCCTTCAAGTTACCCCATTGATTACTATTAATTTTGGAGGCTTTTTGTTTTTAGGGTTTTTAGATGATGAACTTGTATGTTCCAAAATAAGAGAAAATTGTTCTCTTATATTTGTGATTTCACACGGCCCAATACTACTACCCACCGTGTGATTTGGTGTTTTTGTTTCACCTATCCGAACTTCTATTAAAATATCTACATATATTTTAATGCACGCATGTTCTCGGAACTAAATATCCCATATTAATTTCTTGAGAACATTTTCGGAAATGTAACATAAATACAATTTTAGGGGAATGTTAATTAATTATCTTATAATTAATTAACCTAATTGATGAGTCATATTTATATATACTTTAATGCCTCCTCTTAGCATCTTTTGTTACGGTTCTGTGATTAGAATTAGTATTTATATGTCACTTTTAGTAGAATATCGATACTTCTGTATTTCCGTGTTTAAATGCAGAATGGATGCATTTGTGGAACACAAGAGTGATATATAGCACCATGGAATCAACAAGACAAAGCACAAGAAGATATCCAAGAACTAAGGAAGAATAAAGGATAAGAATTGAAGTTAGGCGAGCGAAAGAACAACTCCATATAACTAGTACCTAGTTATAAGGGCCATATCTCAGGCTATGAAAATGGTAATCAAGTTATTCCAATTGAAGGTGAAAGCTTATTCTTTTAGCTTTCCAACGCCACGAAAATCGCGTGATTCTGACAAGTAACGAAGAAATGGCGGGCATTTGAAGTTCAGTGCGCAAAGCAGGAATTACGCGTTGAGAGGTCCCTCGATCGAGGACAACTAATCCTCGATCGAGGAACCTTTTCTCAGGAACCCGGAGCTACGGCAATAAGTCCCTCGATCGAGTACATCTTGTCCTCGATCGAGGAACCCTTCAACGACGGGATTCTTTCCGGAAACCTTCCAAAGTCGCTCCTTATGTTTTATTATATAACGAATCGTGCCCTTTAAGTCTTTTATGCTTTCTTCCTACCCTAATTTCAGTCCTCTTTCTTTCTTTTACCCTAGTTTTGTTACTTTTCTTTCTTCTACATACAATTCGCTCAATAAAATCTAGTTTTAGTTTAGATCTAGCTTTTAATTTATGCATTGCAATTCCGGATCTCACTTTCTTTATGGTATTCTTCAATCTTTCTTTTAATTAAATTTCAATTATTGTTTTGTATTCCTTAAACATGTTATTAATCGTTTTCCATCTTGATTTCGTTATTGTTGTTAGAGTCAATATGTGTAACTAAATTCTTAATCTAGGATGAAGGGGATCCAAGTATACTAGAAAGGGAATGTTAATTGATTGTTAGTAAAATCACAAGGATTGTTGTTTGATTATTGTTCTTAGTCTAATTAATTGATTTAGGCCTGAATTGATAATTAGTGTAGCGAATTAGTTCTTTCACCGATCGGGTTAGAATTGATATCGGCTGCGATAATCAAATAGGTTGATTCTAATAATAGCGACCGCATGTTAGCTTTTAACCTAAAGAACACAATAGTATTGACCAATCTTGTGACCTTGAATAATCCGATTGAACTAGTGATTAATTAAGAATCCCAATAAAATATACTTGGTGACCCGGAATTCCTAGACTTTTAATATCTCTGTTACACATCCTTTATTTCAATTGTTTTTAGTTATTAGTCAAAACAAACAAACCAAAACCCCCATAAAACTGTTACTTTTAGACTTAATTACCTTTAGCAAACTGTTTATTACCGCCTCCCTGTGGATTCGATACCTGTCTTACCACTAGCTATTCTGTTAGTATTGAGATAGTTTTACTTTGATTAAGGTGATACGACTTTAGCCTTATCACTAATTATATTATTATAAAATATCATATATTAAAATATATTACGTATATAATTAATAAATATAACATTTATATATATTTGTTAGAATTAACATTTAATTCATTTTTCCTAATTATTATTTAATCGTATTAAATATTTATCATCTATTTAACTACATTTAGCTAAGTTTGGCAATTACGTAATTATATCAATATATAATCACATTTCTCAGTACTATCATATAGGTGTGATCTTTAGGGATCAGCTGATTACCGCCATCATATGACAGTAACGTCAAACTTCTAGTAAGTCAATCGTTACCGATAAACGTTAACCAACTGATTAATATACTAAGTATTCTTGTGTGATCGTGTAAAAGATTTATTCAAATAATCACACATTGTGGAAGACATTTACTCCAACAATCTCCCACTTGTCCTACAAGTGTGTGTGCGATTACGATTCTCATATCCATAAATTCCTCCCACTCAATGGAAGATAAATTGCAAAGTCCCACCTTACAAGGTCGTATCTGCCAAGTAATCATATTAAGAGCGGTTTTCTCGACTAGAGAGTAACATAACTGATATACGAATCATATTCGAGCATGGCCATGCATTTAAGTTACTACTCCTCGAGTGGCCCTGAGAATATATATAAAACCTGATAAAGGCTGGATATTTTCCTTGACTTATAACCTGCCGATGGAAGCACAACATGAAATGGCCCAGTAAAAATCCGATTGCCCTCCTGTTACGGTGCGACCTAGGACAGAAACCTAAACCACCCAAAAAACTGTCTATATCGCAGGAAATAATCAATGGTCAAAAGAACCGACTTTAGGAATCACAATAGACGTCCTATCCACGACTAGACACCTAATGTATCTTAACATTTAGGACTCTATGTAGTGGTCACCATGTCCTATGCGGTATCAGTTACCCATATTTGTTATTGATCAGTCAAACGTTTGACTTATGGCATATTGAACCTGTTGGGAAATGTGTCCTCAACAATATTGCGATCACATCAGTGATAATTATCATTGTTAAATCTCATAAAGAGAATATGCACGGAATGATCTGATATTATATAGTCAACTGACCAACATTAATCGGTAATGATTAGCTGACTAGAGTTTGACATTACTGTCGTATGACGGCGGTGGTCAGTTGATCCCTTTAGGTCACACCTATAGGACAATCCCCTTAATTAATATATTGACCAATTGTATACGATACGAATTGATCAAATTCCTTAAAATCAAATATCGAGAAATCAGAGGTTGAATCTTAATGTAAGATTTGTATTTGAAATTGAAATGTGTCGATTGTCAAATATTAATCGATATGAAATATCGAAATTAGAATGTGAAAGGTTCGTGGTTATAACAAACGTTGTATATCGTGTCGACGATTATTATAATAACCATATATTGGGACGGTAATTACGAATTACTAAAATAATTTGTTAAATATGATTTGATTAATTTAGAAATAGTATTTATATGATAAATATATTTTAAATTAATGCAATTGAATTATGTCACATAAGATGTTACATATTACACAATTGTACAAATTACATTTGTAAAAGGAAGGTCCATTTTACATAATGTTAACCGTGTAAGTGTATGTTGTAAGATAATATTATGATATTTTATCTTATAAACATAATCATTTTATTAGGGTTTGATGTGACATAACCCTAAGTATATGGGTAAGACAAAAGGGAATAAAACCCTTCCCCATGCATGCCTTGTACACGACACACCCCCACTCCCTCTATATATGTGAGTTGCTCACATAACGTAACATTCCCACCCTATTTCTAATTTTGCTAGTATAAGAAAATTATCAAAACCTCTCAAAATATTACTACTCAATATTTTCATACTATAATAGTTATAGTATTCATAGAGTATTCTAATAAGATTAGTTTACGATTTTAAGGTAAACCGATTTCCGTCACCTAGTCCGTGTACGTCTTCGGTAATTGGTAATGAGTGTTGGTAATGAACTCAAGATGAAACCAGAAGTGTTCCGTTGTTATTTTCTTTTTCTGAGTGTTGTTTGTTTGGAGCTTATCTCATCTGCTAATAATTAAGTTACTTTGAACAAGTGTTTCGTTGTTTGTTTATTACGGAGTGTTGTTTGATTGAAATTGCCCTTTTAAATCGATGTATAATTACCCCTTAACGCATTAGAGCGTGCCTTGAATAAACTTCCTTTGTTATTTGTGTATCTTTTAACTCTTTTAGCATTGCCATTTGCGAGAGCTCTTAAGACAGTAGGTAAATCATTACCCACTTGGCAACGCAACGTGATGTTTAAGATTCGTAGGCATTTGTCAAGAGAAGATTCTGCTGCGCACAAAACTGAGTCGATCAGACTGGTAAAATTTAGATTTCTCCAAGAATGAAATGACTCCACAAGTAAAGCAGATGTACATATTTTCACATAACCTGTCAGAGTTCTATCTGATAAAAAATATGGAGCCTTTTCCTGCAATTTCAGTGAGATTTCCATGCACAGGCGGTGTTGCTGATCTAGAGTCTTGCAGAATTAAGAGCAAGAATGTCGGAAATAGACAGAGATTTGGAAACAGACACTGCATATCCATCATTCATATAGTCTGGTCCATCAGGGGCTTCCTGCAGCACTCCCTCCTTCTTTGCAGACTCGACGATACTTCTATATTAGTCAAACCAGTAATGTCAAGCATGATTTTTCTCCTGTTAAAATTACTAGGTCCTTATTTGCACAGTTGGTTAAGGTTCATGGTAAGTTGGTAATGAACTCAAGATGAAATGGCAGTCTTTTGGTTTCGAATGCAATGTCGAAATGGATCGAAACTTTTCTACTTCTTGAGTTCAGGATTCAGTAACAATGTATTTCCATCATTGGTTTGGAGAGGATGATTGAATTGCGAATTGTGAATTGATTGAATTGTGAATGTTAGAAAAATAGGAGGGGGCGAGACGATAAACTTAACATGAATGGACGAACAATAACAATAGTCTGAAATCCGGAATTAAATTCAATTTACAAATCCAATTATCATTAATCATAAACTTAATACAAGACGATAAATCAACATTTAGAGTTCGGCGTTAGAGTTCTTGACAACTAATTACAAAACCAATTAAATCATATATTACTTTCCTAAATATCAAATCAAATGCATCAATTTTAAAGCGAAACGTAAACAAAAAACTAGAAACTAGTCTTTCCGTTGCGATGAATTATTATGAAGCAGCATATGGAACCCCAACAGATTTGCAGAGAGGACATGTATTCTTAATTACCAACCAATTCTTAATACACTCGCAGTG
This sequence comes from Silene conica, assembly GCA_029255685.2. Classification (NCBI taxonomy): domain Eukaryota; kingdom Viridiplantae; phylum Streptophyta; class Magnoliopsida; order Caryophyllales; family Caryophyllaceae; genus Silene; species Silene conica. Next base: position 72,462,344 of record CM055318.2, on the reverse strand, counting down.
AAACCTATGTCGACAATCAAGAAACCCGATGCAGTCGCCCTCTTCGTAATCATCATGGCAAATACTACAAATATCAGTCTCTTCTTCGCTGTGAACGACATGGGTTTCGGTCTGAATTTGGAATCCTATCAAATCTTTCCTGGAATCAGCAATCCACTTGGATTTGTAACTTAAAAACTCGATTTCCTGTTGAATGTATGCCTCCATCGAAACAGTCGACATCGACACCCGACTTTCCAAATCTTGCAAGACTGTATGTTGGCGGTTGATGTAATCTTGTTCTTCGTGAGTGTAGTTCGCCAATGAACTTCTGAAAAACTCGTTATCGGATTGTTCCGTGATGTCAGGAGTTGTGTTTATGTGATCGTCGATCAAGGACTCCATTGAAATCAATTTCGCAGAGGATTAACAGAGATTGAATGTGATTGTTGAGAAATTAGGGGATTTTGATTTTGGAAATTGAATTGAAAGAATTGAATAATTGAATGTTTGAGAGAGAATTGAATAATTGACTGATTGAATTTGTGAAGAATTTAGAGGGAAATTTAGATAGCGCCAAGATTATACCTCCGTATGTGTGTATATCTATAGGAGAGTTGAACAACGAAACTTTCCTAAACATGGATTAACGGTAACTTTTACAAAAATAAAACGCGTTGACAGTTTAGGGACTAGTGACGGTTTATACTTGTAGCCAACTAACAACTAATATTGGGTTAAGAATTTTTCATTTTGAAATAATAATCATAATATTGAAAAATAAAATACGAATATTAATTAAGTTATACGAAATATGATTAGCGAAATGGTGTTTATAAAAACGGGTTAAACGGGGAGTGTTATACAAGTTGAGTAAGATATGGGTCAAGTTAAGTACATACATATTAATATTAACATTTTAATTATATTCAATACTTACGTCAATTATATTGAAAGAATTGTACAAAATAATTATATTCAATTAATGTAAAATATATTTTTAATTATTTTCTCAAATATAATCTTTAAATATAAATAATTTAATAAAAGTCTTGATTTATTTTTTAACTACGTGAATCGGTCGATTTAGACCCTAGATATTTCAAATTTGAGTTCAACGGATCAAATTCGAGATTTTCGACGCTTAACCCTAAGAAAAATGGGTCTAGGTGGCCGAAATTTTACAACCCTAAGAAAAATTGTTTTGTCAAAGAAAAAAGTAGTCCCTAGGGCGGACCCTAGCTAGATCCGGACCCTCTGGATCGGGTATGGGTCCATTAATTTCAAACCCTTTCGGGTATGGGTTCAAGGTATGTGACTCAAGGCCGGATCCGGATCTTGCTGGACCCTACCCAGACCCTACCCATTGTCAACCCTACCAAAAACAACTTGACCTTGATCCATACCCAAAATGCGTTAAATCCATATTACATAATCAGACACAAAAATAACTGACTCAATCATCTCAATATTCCATCTACCACAAGTAAACCTATCAAACGGGTGGGTTGATTGGGTTCGATCAATTCAAACTCGGGTAAAATACGGGTCGGCTCTCTGTCGAATTTGGAAAATATGAATTTATAAAGATTATAGGTAAAAAAATAAATATGAGTAACGGCTTTTTATTTAACTAATAACTAGCCACAAGTTAAAACAATAAAGAAAACCTAATTACTAATTCATTCTAAGTTGTTATTCCAATTATTTAGTTTTATGTTATTTTGTTCATTTTCAACACCCATTCAAAAATCGTATCTAATCATTTTCTCACCCGGTAGACAAAGGTAGGGGTTCAATTTTCACTTTGGCGTAGGTTTGTGCACCGTTCAAAATCGGACGAGCCGAAATTAACAAACTTTCGGAACCGGAATTTTTGTGTCATGAGTCATGACAAAAATCACAAAATGATCATCTCTGGGTGTTAATAATTTTTTCGTCTCCTTATGATTAGCTGAACAAAGAACTGCATAGAAGTCTTATAAATTGCCTGTCCTGCAATTTCTTGCCTTCTCTTAGCTTTCAACATTTTCAAATTAAAATTGTTGTTAAATAAAGTATAACAACAACAACAACATCAGAGCCTTAGTCCCAAAATGTTTTGGGGTCGGCTGACATGAATCATCCCTTGTAACCGTCATGAGTGAACTCTCATCTCAACCAGAGAAAAAAAAAGGAAAAGAAAAAAAACGGAAGTAGAGTGAAACAAAAAATGGAAGGCAAAGGGGTTTTATAAATTTTAAATCGAACTTATCACATGTATAAAACCCCAAAAAAATAAATCAAGAATAAAGTTTAAAGTGATTTTGAGAAACGAAGTAAAAATTAAAATAAGAGTTTTGGAGGAAAAAGTGTAAAATCCAAACATAAATGTTTTTTAGAAAACTTAATAAAAACATCAAAGGCTAGAAGTCCACATGCATCATATCCCTCCATAGTGCCCTCTCCATCACCATCCCCTCCTGAAGCCCGAGAAATCTCATATCGTGCTCACTCACTCTTCTCCAAGTTTGTTTAGGTCTCCCTCTACCCCTAGCAACCGTTTCGGCACCCCAGGTCTCCAACCTCCTAACCGGTGTGTCCATAGGTCTCCTTCTCATATGGCCAAACTATCTTAGTCGGTTTTGCATCATCTTGTCCTCTATTGGGGCCACTTTTACCTTCTCTCTAATCACCTCATTCCTTAACCGGTCTTTCCTTGTATGGCCGCACATCCACCTCAACATACGCATCTCTGCCACACTCATCTTATGAATGTGACACTGCCCAACACTTCGAGCCGTACAGTAAGACAGGTCTAATTGTCGTACGATAAAATTTGCCCACATCATCATTATATAAAGAAGAAAAAAAACTAATGAATTTACAAACATTAAATGTATATCAAGTTTTTAAATAGCATAACATCAGTATTTAAAAAAAAAAAAAAAAAAAAACTAATAAATTTACAAGCATTAAATGTATACTAAGTTTTTAAATAGCATAATAACGAATAAAATTTAGACTCTTAATTTTTAATAAATTTAACAGCAATTAATAAATCAAAATGCATGCTAAATTTTAAATCTATGGAGTCGTTTGGTTGATCAAGGAACTTAATTTGCCTAGGAACTTCAATTTTATAGGAATTAAGTTCCAGCATCCAATTCGGGTGAATTCGACAAAGGTGTTTGGTTGCCCATGTAGGAATTAAATTCCATGGGAATTTCCAATGACCAAGGGAGGGGTAGGTAAGCCAATTCCTACATCATGTAGGCATTGGAAGTTTCTAAGAACTTCTAATTCCTCCATTTTTAAAAAAATATGTCAACCAAACAAGACATATTTTTGTAAATCATGTGATTTTGCAATTCATGTGTTTTTAAGGTGTCAACCAAACAACCCCTATGTGTTCATTGTTAGAATAAGTTAATGCCCAAATTAAAAAAAACACATCCCTGTAAATTTACATCATGCAACTATTTTGTTTTGTTATAAAAATTAAATTATAGTCATCTAGATGCACAATATAATTCAAAGACTAATTATTACAATAACTTTTTTAGCGTTGCGTACTTGCGTGTAAAGATAAGTTATTTACAAAGTATTTATCTAAAAACTAAAACATTTTAATTATCATTATATTTCACACTCTAAAAAAATATTAAAAGGTAAAATTATTAGATAAAGTTAATAGCTTCTAATACACTTTTGACCTTTTTTTTGTCTATAATAATTTTTAGAATTTATTAAACGTCTTTTCTAAAATATTAAAGTTTTTTTGGAATATAAAAAGTAACAAATTTACTCTGTATTCATAAGTGAAAAATATATTGTATAAATAGTATACTTATACAATATAATTAAAACGCTAAATTAAGTAGTTTTTTATCGCCATGTGTCAAGATAAGCTATTATAAAGTGTGTATCTAAAAAATATAAAATCTAATAAAAAGGTAGCCTAAGAAATGTGCAACATGGTAAAATTAAATGTGACATGACAACTTTAAATGTGACATGGCGAAAAAAATGACATGGATTATCAATTTAAGAAAAAAAATATAAATTAAAAAATTAAAAAATATAAGCTTTAAACACACAAAAAAAATTAATCATTGATCTCCTCTCATAATTTTTGTTATTTATTTAACTTTATTAATTGACCATTATTTTCTTTATTTAATGAAATGACTTTTTAACTTTCTTTTCATTTACTATATATACCCAGTTTGTATATTCCATAATTTTTTTTATCTTCATTCTATTCATAAAATTTTGAGAGAATTAGTTGCAGAAAATTTTATATGTAACTATTATAACAACCCTAATTTTAACTTTATTCAAAAAATTAGCACTAAAATATACATAAAAAAGTAAATTAGTTATTTCGGTTTTTATTTTTATTATGTTTTGAATTAATTAGAATCTTATTAGTTATTATTTTTTGTGTTTGTTTTAATATTGCATGAGAATGAATTTTCATCTTTAGTCAAAAATTGGTAGGTGAGGTATACCTAGAGAACTAAATTAATTGTTCGCTTCTTATTTTTATTATATTTTGAATCAATTAGAATCTTATTAGTTTTTTTTTGTGTGTTTATATTAATATTGCAGGAGGTTGAATTTTCAACTTTAGTAAAACAATTCTAGGTAAAGTATACGCAGAGAACTAAGTTAATTATTCTCTTTTTATTTTTATTATGTTTTGAATCACAAAAAGGATTATACAACCAGATGTATAATAGCATCGTACAACCATGGTGTATTTAATTGAGCTTATGTGTATATTTGTTGAGCTTTTAAACTATTTTGAGTTATATTTTAGTTTTTTATATTAAAATTAAAATATAGTTCAACTTATATGCATTGTGTTTTAGTTGTATAATAATTTTCGATTCTCAATATTTTGTCAAGGAGTACATAAATTTTACCATATAGCTCATATTCTTTCTAATAAAGCTCGAAACTTCTATTAAAAAGCTCAAAATATGTACAGTGAATTATATACCTCTGGTGGTATAATCCACTCATTCGTTTTGAATCAATTAATATATAATCAGTTATTATTTTTGTGTTTACATTAATATTACAGGGGGGTGACATACCCACATATAAATAACAATGCACGAGATTGAAAATAATAACTATGGATCTTCTTTACATATTTTTTCTTAATTTGAATGACTCTTTTATTTTTGCCGATTTCTTTCTTTCTGTAATGGTGTATTTGAAATATCGAAAGGTAACAAAAATCTTTAATAAGTTATTGACATGTTACATTATTGTCTCCCGCTCTTTCCTACACGCACGTTGGTCTCCATTATAACCAGGGCCGTCTCCGAGAATTCGGAGGCCCTGTGCGAGATTTTATGACGAGGCCCTAATAAATTTCATTTAATTTTTTTCTTCCCACTTTGTTAATATAAAATATATGTAAAACTTATTTTATTGAAATGAGAGAAAAAAAATAGAATGAAGCGAGTATATAGTAACCCTCATATTTACAAATTTACAAAATATTTTATTATGGGTTAATATTTTCTTCCTAAACTTTCCACTTTATTATAAACAAAATAAATATCTCGTTTTTCTAATTACACACCAAATTAATACTTCCTCCATTCATATTCATACTACACATATTCCATTTTAATCCATTCATATCCAAACTACACCTTTCCTAATAAAGCCAACAAAATTACTAAAGTATCCTTATGAATATCAATTATTTACCCAAAATGTCATCAAATGACCCACCATTACTCCACCACGAACAATAAAAAAATAACATACACACTTACCATTGTACTTTCAATCATATATTTAATAAATTCTTAAAATTTGTGCATAAAACATAAATACAATTTGGATTTGAATGGAGGAAGTATAACATATTTTGTACATGTTTTATAATCAATATACTCTCCGTCCTAATTATTTGTTTAACTTTGATTAAAATGACCTTTATGAAAAATAACAAAAAGTAAATAAATAAATGAGACGGATAAAATAAGTGATATAAAAGTTGTCTATGAAAAATTTCTAAATATGAAAAGATGATATCACATGCTAATTTAGGAAAAAATGAAAAATATAAGATAGGGGCACAATTAATAACTGAGTGGGCCCCACGAGCAAAAAGAAAGCAAAATGTCTCTTGCTGGAGTCGAAAACGGGTCGTTCCTAAAATAAACCAAGGCTTCTACCAGCTGTGCCATCAAATTATAGTAATATCTAATTGTGTCAATTTATTTATATTACTTAACGCATGTAGCAGAATTGGGCCCTAGAAATTTGGGGGCCCTGTGCGCTCGCACGGGCTGAACACCCAAAAGGCCGGCCCTGATTATAACACTTATGTTCTATTTTTATTTTGTCAAACAGTTTAGAAATCAAATTACTTAGGCAAAGTGTTAAAGTATGATGCACATATGACAATTTTATCATATCATAGTGTTATAAATATATTCATAATAGAAATATGCACGATTAGTAATTAGTTAGAAATCGATTCTTATTCTCCAATTTGTTGTTCCAATTCCAATGCGTTTAAGCCTTTAAATCATTTTTTTTTTTGCTTTCCCTCAAATTATTAATCTATAACTCACAATGTTTTTTGAATAAATGTTCTTTTCTAAATGATTTGTTTATATTTTATTTCTCTTGAATTAGGAAATGTTAATATTTCGTATGAAGTATATAATAATATTGTTTTGATTATATGTTTAGATGAATGATCGAATTTGAATAATCTATGTTTGGAATTGTATATAAATCTATATTTGTTGCGTGATTTTGATAGATGTGTAATTACTTTTGCCCATCTTATACTACTAATAATGATTATTAGAGTTCATCTATGAAGTTTTGATATTTACTTTACTCTCTTACTTTGTCCCAAAATAATCTATAAATTCGCATTAAAACGCTAACCTAAAAAATGTGACATGCCAAGTTTAATAGTGACGTGACAACTTTTATGTGACATGGCAAAATAAGTGACATAAATTACCAATTTAAGAAAATTAAAAAATATAAGTTAAAAAAAAATAGAAGGTATAAACAAAAAAAAATTGTAATTAATTGATCTCTCATAATTTACCTTATTTATTTAACCATTTTTTCCTTTATTAATGAAATAACCTTTTAACTTTTCTTTCATTCATAAGATTTTGAGAGAATTAGTAAATAGAATTTTTCATATATATTTCAAAATTGAAGTAGAAAATAAATTTCAATGCAATTTTTAGATGGTCGCTTCAAAACAACAAAGTTATTCACATTTTGGTTTGGCTATCCTCCTAAACAAAAATTGGATTGTATTAAACATTTGTTTTAAAATACCACTACCTCAGTCGTGTTCGTTTTAAACAAATGATTAAGAGATAAGGACTATTCCGTATAAGTTATTTACAAATTAAGCACTTAAATACAATAAATTATTAATGATCCCGTAATTTTCACGGGATCCAAAACTAGTTATAATTAAAAATCCAATTAATATTGTCTTTCCCTTGCTCTACTAAAGCTTTTGTATTTTTTTTTTTGAGATTATGGTTGTTTGTTAACAACGGGGTGGTGGCGTTGGTGAAGGATGACAGGAGAAAGGCAGTGCATAGGTTGGACGACGACAGGTGTCGGATTGTGATAGTTGTGTACTTGTGTGGTCATGGAGAGCCAAAGTAGAAGTAGGGGTAATGGTAGATTCACTGAGCGAGTGAAGATGGTGCGCCATCGGTTCTATAAGGAGACGGTCGGTGCTCGGGTGAGAGATGATGGTGGGTCGCCAGAGGGCGTCGAGGTGGTTGCCTTAGGAGGCAATTGGGTGGTTTGGGATGATGTGGAGAATGCCTGATTTTTTTCCTTCTCTTTTTTCTTTGCACAGTACCCACATAATCAGTTGAGTTGGGAATGGAGGGGTAATTCCGTCAAAAGTGTACTGTGTTGACTGTTGAGTAAATTTTGTACTGCGAAAATCAAATCAAATTTTGATAAAAAATATATAGATGTTAGATATAAAACAAAAATTATGAACATTTATAATTTAGTTTCGATGATACATATTTAAAATAATACGATTGAAAAAAACAACCCATGTAATTTTTCAAACAGCGACACAAAAAAAACCCAAACCATACCCGATCCGACCGGCTCGCATTTTGAGGACTACCATCCAGTCATCAAGAAGACAAAAGTGATAGAGTGATCTCAATCTCCCAGCCATAAACCCTCAGAAAATCACTCAAACTTGTTCTATTCTTGCAATGGCACTCACTTCATTTGCATATCCACACCAAATTGTCTTCTCCTTGTTAAAATATCCCCAAGATTCAATTTTTATACCTACAACTAAATCATGGATTCTTACCAACATACCTAGAAGTACAGCTGCACTAAAAAGGCTTCAACTTTCTTGCATTGCTTGTTCTTCTTCCTCGCCATCATCATCACAAGAGACTACCTCTGAAACTGCTGAATCATGTGTTAATTTGGGTCTTTCTCTCTTTTCCAAAGGAAGGGTTTGTTTCTCTTGTTTCTCTCTTTCTTTTTTGTATTTTCAAAGTTATGTGGTTTTGTTATATGGGTTACTTGATTTTTGACGATTCTTTGCTGTATTGATGATCATTTTGAAATGGGTAGGTTGAGTTTATGATTTTTGTGCTGAAAATTTGATGGAAGTTTTGTGTAATTCATGAAATTAGATACCCTTTGCCTGTTCAACACGTCTCCCTTAAGACACAGCTTTTCCGTCTGAAGTGAAGACGAAGAAAATGTGAAATTTTTACAATAAAATGTGGCCATTTTTGATAAAAAAGTTCAGAGAACAATTTTGTAACAAAATGTGAACAATTTTAGCTATAAAACGGTACTAAAATGGTGAGGACATTTTCTCCGTTTTAATTTCAGCCGGAAATTGCGGTCTAAAATGAGAATTTGCCTTGTTTGAAACCTTAGATACTGCTAAACTATGCCAGAATAATCTACAAATTTTTATGGTGAAGTTTTCGAAGCAAGGAAAGGTAATCAGTGAATTAGTACTGCTGATATTGAATTGGGTGAGTGTGGAGACGAGAGCTGATTTAGGATGTGGTTTTGAGAGGCAATCTTTTTATAAGATTGAGGATGATTCTTCGAAAGGAGAGGTAGTGGTATGGGACATGAATGTGGGACAAATGATTCGCACGTTGTGGGGATGTAGGATGTGGTTTTGATGGGCAACGAAAGGTCAAGGGTATGTGTTATTTTCTACATCATATATCTTTAGGTTCGGTTCTTTTCGGCTGAAATGGGCTGAATTGAATTGATTGGAGTAGAGCTTAATTGAACTTAATTGAGTGGAACTGGGGTGAAGCAAATTAGTTGAATTAAAAGTTAATTTTGTGAAGAGATTAATTGAACCTAATTAATTGAACGTAAATAAAACCTAACGGAATACAGCCAAGCAAAATTGAAAGGAGCTGAAATTAAGCCAGAAAGAACAGGGCCAATTGTTATTCGATGAGAAGCCGATCAAATTGTAAGATGGATGGATCAATTTACAGGGTAACAGTATTGTCAAAATAGACAGAGACATCTCATAATGAAACCGGTTAACAAATGGCCTGGGTAAAGGAAATATTGTTAGAACAGGCAATCCTGAACAATCGATTGATTTGCACCCATTTGCAAATTTCTGTAAGGCCTTATCTAGATAGGAAAAGAGGAGAGAAAGGGACGGGAGGGGGAGGGGTAACGGACAAAGGAGGGATGGGAAGAGGAGGGGGGAAAGTTCTCCCTCCAAATCTCTCCTTTGTAGGAGAGTTTTTAATTTGAGAGAAATGGTGGGACACTTGGACCGATTTTCCTCCCCTCTAAATCCCTCCACCTTCATCTTGCTTACCAAACAAAATAAATCACATCGCTCCATTTTCATATTCCCCCTATCCAAGCACACCCTAAGACTTTTCATACGTTTTCCTTTGTTTTCCTCGCACATCTTTTTCTCGGTTGCATCTCCTCTAAGCTTTCCCCAACATTATTGTATAAGTATTCACACTTTTGCTCTCGTTTTTTTCTCTCCCACTTCCATCTCTTTCACTTTTCTTTATATTTTTTGTTTAGGTAATTTCCACCTCACATTGACTGTACTATAAGACGGTTCATGTTTACTGACTGCAAATCATTTTGGTACCAAGGCTTTATTGTTGTTAGTGTACTTGGTTTTAGAAAGCTCTTGTATCTTATTGATGACGTTGATCTTGAACTGAATTTACTAGGATTCTGTGTCTGACCTATTTGTTGCTACTATTTGCAGGTTAGAGAGGCTCTAGAACAGTTCGATGCAGCCCTTACCTTGAATCCGAATGTCCTGGAATCTCAAGCAGCACTCTACAATAAAGCATGTTGTCATGCTTACAGGTAGATCGCTATGTTTCCTCTGGACAAATCCGTAATCTACTCAAAGGTTTGCATTGACTTGATCAATGACCAGGCTCTATACGATACCCACCATATTTAAAAGGGGTTTGGCTATCAGTTATGTTTTGGGACTTATATTGACTGCTTACTGAGTGATATTGATAATTTACAATGTACTTCGAAATTCCAATGATATACCTCATATAATTGGTCTTTGTACTGGGGTGTCCATTTTGTAGTATATGAAATAGGAAACAATGATCAAAACTTGAAACTCAAACTTTCTTAATATTTCTAGCCACATTTATGTGTCGTATCTACATCTTTCTGAAACACGGAGTTCAATGTACCTAGTCTATTGCTTCCTACACCAATTTATCTTCATAAGTCAACGCTCTTATTTTTTGTTTTCTTTTTACAAGTATTTACCGATGCATCAGCTAGCTGACATTTTTAGTCTCCTCTCCCCTTGAGGTAGGGGTGAAGGAAAGCAAGCTGCTGAGTGTTTGCGCACTGCTCTTAAAGAATATGATCTCAAATTTGGTACCATCCTCAATGATCCAGACTTGGCTTCATTCAGAGCAACACCAGAATTCAAGGAGTTGCAAGAAGAGGTCAATGGCAAGCTTTTGTGATTCTTTTTAGATTTTGAGTATTGTTTGTGTGGACAATGGACCTCACATATTTTCGGTCCATTCACTTTTTGTTTTCGTACACTGTCCTGTAACTTGACACATTTACCCCTCCTATGTACCATACCAAATGTAGTACGAGTGAATGGAGAGAATACTAGTTTCAGACTTTCAGGATATGTTTCATTAATTTCTTGGTTTCTCAATTTGTGACGCGCTCACATATTCTTACCTTTTTATCGAAAATGCAGGCAAGACTTGGTGGTGAGGATATAGGCTATAGTTTCAGGAGAGACCTCAAGCTCATTAGTGAAGTCCAAGCTCCATTTCGTGGAGTTAGGAGATTCTTTTATGTGGCTTTTGCCGCAGCTGCAGGAATTTCAACTTTTTTCACAATACCACGGTTAATCCTTGCCATTCAAGGAGGAGATAATGCTCCTGATCTCGTAAACACCGCTACAAATGCAGGCATTAATATTGGAGGTTAGACGTCTTTTTTTCTCTAATAGGCAGTGTATTTTGTTTGCACTTGGTACCTCAGGAGAGAACTTATATGCTGTCTGGTAGTGGTTTTGGTTTACTGCTAAAGCAAATGTCTGTGGATGATTTCCATAAATCTTTTTTTGATGTGAAGTTTCGACATATTTCTTGAGTATGATTTAGCTGTGAAATCAGCAATGTGCAGGTTTTGTAGTTCTGGTGGCACTATTTTTGTGGGAGAATAAGAAAGAGGAGGAGCAGCTAGCGCAAATTTCTCGAAATGAAACTCTGTCAAGGTTACCATTACGGCTTTCTACAAACCGTGTGGTGGAACTTGTGCAGCTGCGAGATACCGCAAGACCGGTTAGTGCTGAATGTATTATCATATATTCTGACTCACATTCAATAATTTCATGAACAAAACTGTTTTTGCAAATTAAACTACGTGCACGCGAAAGATAAATGTAACCCACTATTCATTTTGAGATATTTCAGCCCTGAGCTTAAAAAGCGATTGTTTTTAAGAACACCATCAGATACTTGCGTTATAGTGTTCTTATTGCAGCCCAAGCATACTGGAGTTTGTATTTTATTACTCCTCCGGTCTTGTCAAGTAGTTTACATTTTCTTCTGGATCGATTTTTTTATTTTTATGGATGCACATGCATTTGAAGTAGGAACTCAATAGTCCAGCATTCACTCTCCACCACACGACACATGGCTAAAACAAAATGCAAACTATTGGATCTGTCTTCTGAGACGGAGAGCATCTCATAACAAGTTTCAAAACTGATAAATTTTCTTATAATATGATTTTTGCTTAAAGTCTTCATTTTGAGCGAATCATTTTTCTTGTTATACATCCTTACGTGTGTTCTAATATTCCTTTTATTAGCGGAACATTTAGGTAATTCTGGCTGGGAGAAAGGAGAGTGTTTCATTGGCAATGCGAAAAGCCGAAAAGTTTAGAGCTGAGCTTCTTAGAAGAGGTGTTCTTTTAGTTCCTGTCATTTGGGGTGACGGCAAGGCAGCTCCAGTAGTGAAGAAAGGCTTTGGGAGTTCTGAGAAGACTGCTACTGCTCTTCCTTCTATAGGGGTGAGGTTTCTTCCAAATCTTACTTTGAGCTACTACTCCCTTCAATTACTTCATCTCTTACCACTTCCCTTTCAGTCGTTACTTTGGATTTTGCAATATCCATTTTGGGAAAATTTTGAAACAGTGAGGCAATGAGAGTACTCTTAAAAACAACAATGGTTACGTGAGAAAGGAGATGTGTCAGATTTCTAAATTTGAACTTAAAAAGCAAGAAGACTGCTTCAGTTTCTTCTGCAAAAGCTAATGATACGAATTCAAAAAGTCGAATTAAGTAGCTTTTAATGGAAAAATATATTAACTTGATTCTGCCTTTGTAGCGATACTGTAAACGTTAAGTTGTTAGCTATGTCCTGACCATGAGATCCAGGAATTACAAAAATGAGTCCCATTCTGTTCTTGACAATCCGAAACACCAGTTTATTTTATGTTCTTATATTTGTGGCAGGATGAATTTGAGAAACGAGCTCAGTCTGTAACTGCAAAATCAAAGCTGCAAGCTGAAGTTCGGTTCAAGGCTGAGGTGGTGTCTCCAGGAGAATGGGAAAGGTGACTTTTCTGGTTTTCCATGACAGTTGCGTCACACTCTCATATGCCCGTCAAGCTTAGTTAGGCGATATAATTCCAATTACCCACACGCTGGTTAATGAAACCTTGATTTAAATGATGGTGATAGAAGATGTGTCTTTGTGCGATCATCTGGTTATAGTAGACCGCCATAGTCAACATCAGCAGGGCCCCTACACAAATGACACCACCTCCTTCCATGGAAATTGAATCGAAGATTAAGAAAATTGATCATGATTTAGGAGACTTAAATTATTACGGATGGCTTTCATCATGATTTAGGAGACTAGTATTGCTTAGATGGAGAGATTTAGGGAATGAATTGTTATTTCCTTTTGTTCAGATAGCAAGTGGGATTGGCGGGAAATGAAAAGACAAATTTTCTTTCATACAAGCCTAATCAAAAATATTTTTCAAATAAACGATATTTAGCATGTTTGCATTGAGATGCGCGTGCATGTTTGTTCATGGGTATATCTCTTTATTTCAGGTGGATAAAGGACCAACAGAAATCTGAAGGAGTTACACCTGGTGAGGACGTGTACATATTACTGCGCTTAGATGGTCGTATCCGCAGATCTGGCAAGGTGAGTTGTGATGGACGTGTACATGATTCTGTTTTGATAACTCTAGCTATGAAGAAGTCACTTGGAATATAATACTCTTTGCTCTGGAATTCGTCGATTCTGCATAGACGAGATATATAGTGGGCAGCTACCAAAAAAAGAGAGATTGAGTATTAGCTATCCAAAACCGTCTTCCAGCACTCCTGCTATCTTACTTTTACCTGAGATATGTGGATACTGTGATGTCGGTGGGAATGTGAGATCACTGACATCCTTTCTTAGAGTGTCGATAATATTTATGGTAAACCTCGAACACAATGTCAGGGGAAATTAATTTTAGGTTGTCTTTAATTTTATCATCTTCAAAATACTTTCGTCTGTGGTTCTTGAAAGCCTTGTTTCCTACATATTTTCAGTTTTTTGTTACGTCACAGACTACTAAAAGATGTTTCCTCGTCCGTGTTCATTAATTCATTTGCAGGGAATGCCCGACTGGCAACAAATCCTATCAGAGCTTCCTGCGATGGAGGACTTGCTGAGCCAGCTTGAAAAATGAGGCTGTTACTCTTATCTTGCCGCATTCTTTTGGGTTAACCTTTTGGCATTTGGATAGTTTTTAAAATTATACGGAGTATTAACTGTGTGTATTGACTGATATTGGATGCTATAAAGATTGATTCTTTTTTAACATTTTGTTATCGTTCAAGGCTTATGCCAAGTTTCAAACAAAAGATAAGGTTTCTCATCTTCTCTTCCTTGTATCATGTTTACATTCAACCTTACTATCGTGCTATCACATTCAAACTGTTTGGTGGCGTTCAGGAAATTGAGAATCTACTGCACAAGGTTAATGAAAGACTACATGGAAAATCAACGGCTAAACTCACAACTCCGCTAAACTGAGTCAGAACATTGGACATTACTATTATCAATGAGACACATCGATAATATACTTGAAACTCCATTCACTGATAAACTTGTCATTAACATAAGGCCATAGAAAGTAGAAACACGGCTGACAGCACCCAAACCGTGCATTGTCTAAATACAACTACCCCTAGTGATCAGAATTCAGAAATCATATTTTCAGTTAAAATCTCCAACTTAAGTACCAGGTAGAAAAACAGGTACACGTATGGAACTTGACCGAACTTCACTTAGATTTCTTCAGAAGCTTCCTGTGATGGTTTGGATTTTGATGGTGTCATTGGTGATGGAGATCCTTCGGCTCCCATCTCAGCCTTCAGTTCATTAATGCTCTGCTCAAGCTCATTGATACGATTACCCATTTCATCAAGTGCAAAGGAAGTTAAGGATTAACACATAAATATATGATTGTTTAGGAATGTTTACTGCGTGATTCAAGAGCTCCGACATATGGCAGTGTTAAGGGGTCAGATGTTCACAAGCACAACCTTACCTGTGCTTAGCTCGAAGACTATTGTCAATTGACCCATGATGGAAGTTGAAATGTGGAGTGCAGAAGTCACTGTTACTCCACATTAAAAAAAAAAATGTAGCCAATTTAGTAAATCAATAGCTGAAAGTTTTATGCACACATTAATTGACTTTGTGTGATATACTTCCTCCATTCATATCCAAACTACCAGTTTACTTTTTCACATTTGTCAACACGTGTTTCACGCGATTCGTTAGCTATCTATTCGTGAAAATTATAAAAAAATAGATATTTTTAATGCTCTTGTAAAGACGAATCAAACAAGATCCCACATGAATATATTTTAACTTATGCATTAAGCGGAAATCGTAATTGAATGCTTACTTGTGGATAGTGTGTAAAATTGAAAGCGGTAGTTTTGATATGAATGAAGGAAGTAGCAACCAAAATCAGAAGTATTTGTCATGCCAAGTTTATCACCAAAGATGAGAACATTAAGGTTCATGAATTGAGATAATCAAGTATTTCGTATAAATAAACGGAAAGGATATTCTTAGTAACAATTGTGTCAGACATAGCCTGAAATCTGGTTTGCTGCACGAGAAAAATCAAGTCAATAAGCCCTACCATATTGGACTATCGTCTATCAGAATTTGGAAATAATAGGGTATAAGCAGGACTCACCATCTGTGCAAGAAGGTTTTGCACCTGAATAGCAGATTAAACAAATTAGTAAACAGAGGGGGGTAAAGCTCTACAGGTATCAAAATCACAATGACTGAAGCATTATAGATGACGGCTGAATCTATAAGTACCTTAAAAAAAATGCACTCATCTTTATTCGATGGTTAAATGTTTAAAGTGTCTTTATGAGATAGAATAAAGTGTCCTCTGTCAGAAGAGTAGTAAATATGTTTGTTCAAAACTAACGTCATGAAGATACTTTGAAAATTTTCAGAAAAAAAATCATAGGCCCAGCCAGTTATAAAATAACACTATGGAGAAAACAGAGGACAACTGTATTGCCAAAACTTGATGCATAGGATGAGCGACGTTCAAAAATAAAAATAAAATTGAAGTTGTAAGAAACTTACAAAAGTTGTCATGTCTGCAGAATTTTGCTTACCATCTGAATCATGTCCATCCTACAAGCCAAAAATGCAAAGAATACACAAAGACCAACTTAGAATGATTAAAAGGGAGATATCTTACTAATAGAGCATCAACAAGCCATAAACTCTCCCTACAATGTAGCCTAAGAGGACTTCAAGCTATCCAACTTCAAAACATTTACTCCATTCAATCCTCATTGAAATAAAAAAAACTTACAATACCTAACTAAAGCATAATCCTGGCATGACAGTTTTCATGTAACGATTTACTCCGTATTACTCATTTTCTTTTTTTGGTAGCCAAGGATGCCCATATCTAGCCATCTCGTAGTGTGAAATACAAGATCTGCCAAGCAAGGTTTATGCCTTTCTTCAAAGGTGGAAGTCAACCACAATATATTGTGTGATGCGATTTTTTATACCATATACTCCCGCCCATTCACTGGAATCATACCATGGATTGAATATATGTAAGGAGTATTTTATGCAAATGGTGTGATTCCAGTGAATGGAAGAGAGTAATGATTATATATAGTTCAAAAACAACCAGTGATTAGCTCGGCCAGTATGAATTAACAAAAGGTTAAACCCTTTATCATATTCAAAGCACATTGAGAGAGGTCAGAAATCTAAATACTACATGCTAGAAAGCACATGTCTTCACTAGACTAAGCCGTGCCTAGGCCAATCGTGGTTGGAAAGTATTGATAAACATATCCTTAAACTCATTAGCAGAAATCATAGGTAATGTTTTATAACTTTCCCTATTTACAAAAGATACACAACAAGCAAAACAACTATATCTGTAGCGTTATTATAAAGTAAACACTTGGAAGGAATATAACAACTTAACAAGCATTCAACAAGTATAACCTCGATAAAGCAGAGCACTATCTCTGTCCAACATAAAAGTGTTAAAACGGGGATACAAAAGACAGTATAGCACTATAAGCAAACAACTGTCTTGGCCATCAAAAGTTCAAAAAAAAAAAAAAGGAATGTCATCGGGAAGCAATGAGCAGAAATTGGTTGTTTATCATGAGACAGTCCATACATACAAACATAACAGCACTAATATTAATTTTCTTAAACCTCACCCCCATTCGCACACCTCGATGTTACATACAAGATTTATCGGATGAATAACTCCTTTTTTAAAAATCATTTTTGCAGATCAATTAGATCTCAAAAAAAAATCAAATCCTCGTGCTTAGTTTAGACTATAGATTCTCTCATCAAACGCGTCAACATGTTCATACACCAAAGAGCAACTGGGTTGCTGTCCGAAATGCAAATAAGAACTGAGAGATATGCTCATACAAAGCATTGCTGCACACATTTAACACTTATCAACGAATAATCTAGGTACATTGGCGTGCATTAAAAAGCCACAATATACACACAATGAGCTATAATCCCACAACAAATTAAAAGAGGGCCGGAGGATACCACAGCACATTTTAACACAAAAAAACTCATAACACTGTGTAACTAATTGACTACTTGGATCAAAAAATTTGTATACCGACACAAAACACCATATCCAACACAATTGAGAAACAACTTAAGACCTCAAGGTAATATCTAAACTATGTACTCAAAAACAAGCTAATTGTGACTCGCCTAAAATTAATTCATCAATTCTCACGTAACTCTTTGATACAAAATACACGGCAATACGAATACAAGATACGCAGTGTTACGCATTTTATACACTGTAAAACAGATAATTATTCACCAAAGATCACAATAGACAGAATACAAGTACTAAATACGTGCGAAACAGGGAATCCGGTGGCGTTTGGTACAACTAGATAGATATCAACAAAAATCTATCACATTTGCTACAACTACGCAAATCTTCAATAGATCATTGCAAATTCTTTGACATTCATCATAATCATCAACCAACAAGATCACATACAATTACGATTACAATTATATTCAATGTAGCTCGATTATAATGCGTATAAAGAAACGAGAAGATGATATCAATTAAAATTAGAAATCTGGAAATGATAAATCAAATTGTTTGAATCGAAATGCGCGAGAACGTAGCAAGGAATCAACTGAAAAAAAATGTAAATGAAAATAAATTTGAAAGGGAAATCTTGCTTACCATAGTTAGGGAAGGGATAAATTAGGGTTTGAAATATGAATCGATGGTGAAAAAGTTTTAAATTGGGGAGAATGCAGTTTTGGTGGGAGTGGGTCGTTTTATTGGAACTTTGGAAGTGGGGGAGGCGTTTTGAGTTTTGAATATTTTGTGTACCCAAAATTACCCACCATTACATTTTCAAATTTAACCCCTTAATTCAAATACGCTTAGGCCATATCTGGTAAACGGTAAATTGATCAATTTTTAACATATTCATGGGTTTTAACATATTTGACCGGTTAATAGGCTAATTTAGCTGTTTTATAAATAGCATATATTTTCTTTTAAGAAACGAACAATTTATTAATAGAACGTCACATGGCAATTATAAAAAATCCTGATTAGTAAACGTAGTCGGCGTTTTTCAAAAAAATGACGAAAATGCCCCGGACACATTGTGAACATTTTCTCTCTCTAAGGATTTTCTCTAAAATTCACGAAAAACCCGATAAATTCATCAAAAACCCGAAAAAATAAAAAAAAACCACCAAAATCATCTTAAACTCGCTAATTCTCATGTCGGAGTCAAATTCAACACAATCTTCGGTTAGTCATCAACTTCTTAACATCATTAGTTATTTAATTTATGTTTAATTTATAGTTACGGGTTAGTTTAGAGGTAAATTTCGAAAATTTTAATCCGTTCCAGAAAGACCACGACATTCATCATCCAACCATGGATGGATGATGAATCTAATCATCCTAACCATGGAATGGATGAAGACATTCATAGTCCATCCATGGTGGGATGACGAATATGGTTGGATGATGAATGTCTTCATCCCCACCATGGACTGGACGAAGACTGACGGATTTTTTTTACAAAAAAATCGTTTATTTTACACCGATTTTACGTAATTTAGTTTTTTGTCTTCCGTTGAACGTAATTTATTATATTTAATCTTAAAATTTATGCTAACAAATTTAAAATTTGCAATGAATAGGAATCGTTCGAGAAATTTGGCGAGAACTTCGTTGATTACAACACTTTGTTCGTGACGGATCATGGATTTGAAAAGCGCGATGAAGCATTTGTTTGGGCAAAATCGATCGCGTTTGAGAACGGGTTTGCTCCGGTAAAATCAAGTCAAGGGCCTAAAAGTCGAAAGCGAACGGGTTGTTAGCATGTTATTTTCGATGTTCAAGGCAAGGGTTACCGCTTCTGTAACAACCCGACCCACCACTGTCGTAATACAAACTCAATAAGATGAGTGCACACTTTTGGGCCCATTATTTGTCCTCACTTAAGCCCAAAAGCACAAGGCCTTATTATTAAATGGAGGGTGGAAGCTATTATAAACATATCACAATTCACAAGCCTCACATTCTACCGAGGTGGGACAACTTTTCTCTCATATTCTTGGAGTGTTACAGCTTCCAACCGATGATCCCGAGAAGCGTACGAGGTCAAGTAGATGTCGTTGTCCATTTAGAATTTGAGTCGTCCAAAACTACGTTATCGAAAATGGAAAAGCAACGGTAGTTTGGAACATAATGATCACCTTCGAGGGTGGCGGTCAACACAACCATAATGTGTTGTAATTTACAAGGACGAAGATCGTCATTTTGCGGGGCTGGACACTGAGGAAAAAGCGTACGTAAGGCAACAAGTTAAGGTTGGAGTTCTCCCGGGGATATAAAAAATGGTCTTCATCAGAAAACTCCTGAGAAACCTCAACCGTCAAGCACCCAAATCGTGTTAGGACGATGATGACGGAGTTGGATCCGCATTTCGGCCGTGATGATGATTAGGACGGATTTTTCATTAGTTTGTTTTTTCAAAGTATTGTTTTAGTTGTTTTAGTACGGATTTCTGTTACTTTGTTTGTTTTTTCATTTTAGTTGTTTTTGTTGTTAAGTTCAGTGTTATGATGGTAAAACAACATAATACAACTTAATTAAAACTATAGAAAAGTTACAAAATAAATAAAAACGATACAAAACGACTTAATTAAAACAAAGAAAAGTTAGATAACATTAATAAAAACGACACAAAACGACTTAATTAAAACAAAGAAAAGTTAGATAACATTAATAAAAACGACACAATACTACTAAGTTCAACGGAACTTAATTACGTACGCTTTTTCCTCGGTGTCCAACCCCGCAAAATGACGATCTCCGTCCTTGTAAATTACAACATTATGGTTGTGTTGACCGCCACCCTCTAAGGTGATTATATTCCAAAATACTGTTGCTTTTCCATTTTCGATAACGTAGTTTTGGACAGCTCAAATTCTAAATGGACAACGACATCTACTTGACCTCGTACGCTTCTCGGGATCATCGGTTGGAAGCGGTAACCCTGGCCTTGAACATTGAAAATAACATGCTAACAACCCGTTCGCTTTTCGACTTTTAGGCCCTTGACTTAATTTTACCAGAGCAAACCCGTTCTCAAATGCGATCGATTTTGCCCAAGCAATTGCTTCATCACGCGTTTCAAATCCATGATCCGTCACGAACAAAGTATTGTAATTAACGAAGTTCTCGCGCAAATTTCTCGAACGAATCCTATTCATTGCAAAATTTAAATTTGTTAGCATAAATTTTAAGAATAAAAATAATAAATTACGTTCAACGGAAGACAAAAAATAACCTACGTAAAACCGGTAAAAAATAAACGAATTTTTAAAAAAAAATCCGTCATCCAAC
This sequence comes from Silene conica, assembly GCA_029255685.2. Lineage (NCBI taxonomy): Eukaryota > Viridiplantae > Streptophyta > Magnoliopsida > Caryophyllales > Caryophyllaceae > Silene > Silene conica. The sequence goes on along the minus strand of CM055318.2, from coordinate 72,441,326 downwards.
CATGGTGGAGATGATGAATGTCTTTATCCTCACCATGGATAGACTATGAATGTCTTCGTCCAGCCCATGGTGGGAAGGATGGATGATGAATGTCTTCCTCCCCACCATGGGCTGGACGACGACATTTATAGTCTATCCATGGTGGGATGATGAATATCTTCATCTCCACCATGGACTGAACAATGAATGTCTTCATCCATTCCATGGTTAGGATGAGAGATTCATCATCCATCCGTGGTTGGATGATGAATGTCGTGGTCCTTCCGCAACGTATTAAAATTTTCGAAATCTACCTCTAAATTAACCCGTGACTATAAATTAAACACAAATTAATTAACTAATGATGTTAAGAAGTTGATAACTAACCGAAAATTGTGTTGAATTTGATTCCGTCATGAAAATTAGCGAGTTTAGATGATTTTGGTGTTTTTTTTTCTTTTTTTTTTTTTTCGGGTTTTTGACGAATTTATCGGGTTTTTCATGAATTTCAGAGAAAATGCTTAGAGAGAGAATATGATCACAATGTGTCTAGGGGCATTTTCGTCATTTTTTTGAAAAACGCCGACTACGTTTACTAACCCTGTATAATTTAAAACAAACCTAATGGAAAACAAAGAAAAACAATTTTCTTATGAACTAAGGATCTCAAAACAGTATCTGACAATTTGGTTCGTCCTATTATCTTAATGTAACTTTTTAGAGGATCCTTCATTTGATTTATGAGTTAAAACATAAATCTGACCGGTTCCAGAGATCGTTGACAAATTACTTGTACCCTTTGAAAGAACACGCTACGAACCATCAACGAACTACTCTTGACGATATTATTGATAAAACCAAACCACGAATAAATGGACAAAACCTTGAAATAAGGGACGAAAACCCTGAAATAAGGGAGGAAAAAACGATTCTCACCAAAAGAGAGACTTTTATTGAATAGATTATAGATAACCATACTATTAAATGCACTTTAATGTAATTTTGGGGCTTACCATCGATCGATTGATAATCGAAGGGAGCCCCAATTGGTGGAGGCTGAGGTTTTTAGAGAGTTTTGGGATATGCTTTTTAAGGAGATATTTAGAGAGATTTTATGACCATTTTGGTAAATAGCATATTGAAACAACATATTTGTGGTCAATATGTTGTTTTACATGTTACTTACCCCAGTATATTGGTTAGCATATTATAAATTAAGAAGTTTTACTACAATTTACAAAAAAAACTAACAATCTACTAATTGTAACCTTCTAGTTACCAAACACTCAAATTAATTCTGCTAATTATAATATGCTAGTCAAACCTTCTGTTTAAGTCTGTCATTACAATCCGTTGTTATAATCTGTTGTTACAATCTACTTATGCTGAAACTAATCCGCTGTTTGTCAAACAGAGCCTTAGACTTTCACAAATATTCGAAGACGAACATATCCGCTATCCGTCTTAAGTTTGTAACGGATAGTCTCCGTCTTCCATGAGATAAACTCTTAACCGTATTGAACAAGATTGCAACCCGTGCAAAATTGCACGGGATTGAATATACAATAATCTAACAAATGAGTGAATTAAACAATAATATACTATATGACAATGCGCTATAATTAATCAAACAGGCCAAATTTACATGGTCAATTACTGAGTTCATTTTACATCTTTATTTTAGTATTTAACGCGTGTTTGATATCTATTTTAGTATTCTCAACAGTCTCGATTTAATATTTTTTACTTATATTTTTATCATCGAATTTACCTTATAAATTTCTTTTTTAACAATTTCTTTTTACAAAAGTTATATTTTTAAATCATATGCAAAAAGGGCAATAGTTCACATTCCTTTTTTATTTAAGAAAAACGAGTATTATGTGATATTTGAATACTATTGTACTTTATTATTTCTAGTTTGGATCTAATATGATGTTTATGTGTTTTTTACTCGATTAATACAATTTACATACATTATGATAAAAATTAATATGAGTGTAATATAATATATTCACATTTTTAAATGGTATAAATTTGTAGTCATTAATACATCACTCCAAAGGTATTTTTTGGTCACTCGAGTAAGATACTATTCAGATCAAGGACTTTTTAATCGTGCAAAAAAAATTAAATAAGTAAAATAATCAAAGATGTTGACAGAAAGTACCGTAAAAAATTAAATATCTATAGTGTTTTTTTTCAAATACTGCGATCGAATTATTTTTTTATAATTATTCATAAATCATTACTTATTAGTAATTACGTACAAAACATAACTATGGACGATTTTGTAGTTAATTAATTTCATATTCTAACCCGTGGGTTTAAAGGTCATGTTTACATGCAATTTAAAAAAAACTGGCGGTAGTGATGTGGCTTCACAGATTTGCATGAAATGTTATTGTATTAATATAAACTAGTGTTAAACCCGTGTAAAGTTGCACGGGTATATTTTTAGAAAAAAATATGGTGGATAATTAATATTACCGAATAGTGTCAATAATACGCGAATATTGTGCATTCAATTTCTATTATATTGATAATACGTTAAAATGCACATGATAATAATAATGGTATTTATATATCCATTCTTTTATTGTTTTTTTTTAAATCGATATAGATATTATTTCAAGGTTTATTTTGTACCGTTATGTTTATGATTTGATTTCGCAAAATATATAAATTTGTACACTATTATTGGTTGTTATATTAATATTATGTTATTTTTATTGTTTTTTAATTTAGTATTGTCGCTTTTTTTTCGATTGCAAAAATGCACGGGTATATATTTAACCGGTATATTTTAAGAACATCGATATAATATATCGATATATTGTGTATTGTAATTATTTATTGAAATTTTTTAACTTTACTCAATTTTGTTTTTAAATTTAGTATTGTCGCTTTTTTTCGATTGCAAAAATGTACCGGTATATTTAACGGGTATACACTTGCCAGAAATTAAAATTTCATGTTTATGAATTTATATAAAAAATGTTACGTAATATTTCTTAAACTACGTTATCAGATATTTATTTAGAATTTCAGACGGTTATTTCTCAGGAAATTCATAAATGAAATTGCGGTTTATTCTAAAATTTTAATACCATAAACCGTTTTAATGTTAAAACAGTTGTGCAAATTATTAATTATGGACATGTATATTCAATCCCGCTATTAATCATTACGTAAAATTTACGGTTTATTTTTGTAAAATCAAAATAGTTGTACAAATGAATTACGCAATTTTACACGAGTTTTTCGTAAAATTTCATGTTTACGAATTTATATAAAAAATATTACGTAATATTTCTTAAACTACGATATGAGCTATATGTTTAGATTTTCAGGCGGTTATTTGCTAGGAAATTCGTAAAAGAAATTGCGGGACCCACCTGAGAGAATTTAAAAAAAAAAAAAAAAATCACAATTGCATTGATGATGTGGCGCGTCGAGATCTTCTTAAATGATTCAGTAATTATATAGATAAGATAAGATTGAGTTATTTTTTATCTTGTATATAGTGTACAAATAGAAAAGTGCAAAATTTAAATTAGAGTATTATTTAAATTAAAAACGATTTTAACATATTTGGTTAATTTTGGCGAATATCATATAGTTTATTTCACAAATTTTCATTTTTAGACAGGTCAAATAATTAGGATAATACAACAGAAAAATTTATAGACATTATCAGAATAATTGTCTTATATAAGCAAGCGACGTAGTATTTAACTTATTTTATTCTAGAAAAACGAAAATATATTCGTCTCGAGAAAGATCAATTAAGTATATTTTAAATGTAATTTGGGTACGACCGAGAAAGTATAAATACTCATAGGCCTTAAAAATGTTGTTTTCGAACAATGGCGACTCAAGACTCAAGCCCTTTCTTAGTTAATACAAATTTCCACAAGTCTAAATTAGACTAAAACGGTGATGTAGCTTATAACGATTACGATGCTTTACCTATCAAACGACGAATTAATGGTCCATGCTTTATATTGAAAAATAAAGTGAAAATGCAATAGAACGAGATTGTGTGCAATGAAGATTCTCTATTCCAGTTTTATTTAATACACATTTTGACGCATTATCACATTAACATATTTATTGCACATTTTTTATGTTTAAATGTGACTCATTTACCGCGTTGATATGTCATAGCTTTTGTGAAGTAATCTAAAAAATAAATAATCAAGAGGCGAAAAAAAGGATTTGAGAGTATAATTGCGATGCTCTTTTCTACGTGACTTTCTTAAAGTCATGGAAACTGTTTTTCCTTTTAAAATTGAAGTTTCATAAATTCAAAATTGACCTCTCAAAAGTGATAGAGTTGAAACATTTAAATATGAAAGGATGTAATATATTGTTTATTCAGTGTTACGTTAACTGATCAAATTCCTGATCTTGACATTTAGACGTTTGAGAAAAAGCTTATTATTCTTTTAAGATACAATAATAATATATTGAAATTAACTTATTTTATTGAAATGGTTATTTTACACGGTATTGAAATTTGATAATTGGTTATCTTATCAATCTCTGATTTTCAGCTGCCTTATAATCTTATACGTTACTGTGAAGAGTTACCTTTTCAAATTTTAGTTCACCTACATTTCAATTTTCAATTTGAGATGCGGCTATGCGAGTACTTACTTTTTACTTTTTACCCACTATATCAACCATCATTAATAAAATAATTATATTCATAAAATGATAGTCTCTCATAATACAAATTGTCATCTGTAACGGGTAAAGTTACAACAGTATTCTATCACAAATACGGAGTATGTAACTTGCGATCGTTAGAGACAAAATTTCCTGGTCCCGCAATTACCAAAGTGATGACATTGGAGGTTGTGTGACGGACATAAATTGTGAGAAATGAGTAGTTCCAAAACTTACAACCAATTTGAGTTCAACGTAAGGCCAAAACTGTACGCTCATTAATCTATCACAAATTGTCATCGAAAACGGTCACTATTTATCATAAGTTGAAAGTGGATAGTGACTATCACACAATGTGCGAGTGACAATATCAATCGATGCTCCATTTTCTACCCATTTGCCCTCCTACTTGCCTTTTTGTACGAGAGAAATATTCGTCCTCAACTTATAACGAATATTATCCGTAACAAGCAAGACCGTTAGTTAATCTATTACCTTATCCCTTTTCATTTTCACATTTCTCTATTTATTTATACTTTTTCCGCCATAACTTATAACTCTCCACATATCCTTAAACTCTTAAACGGTTAAAACCCCTCGCCATTTAAATCCTTAAACCCTAATTTTACGCACAAATTAAGCTATGGACCCGGAAACGTCGTCGCTTCTTTCCCGCCAACCTTCAGGTATACGTGCTTTACCTTCTAATGATGACGATGACGACGACGATGATGAAACCGATGATGATTACGAAACCAATTATGATTACAATTATTATAGGGTTAATTCGTTTAGTAAATTTAATAAGTTTAATGAAAGCAACACAAATTTGTACGATAATAATGCTACAATTGGTAGTAATAATGATAGTAATATTAGCAGTAATACTAGTTTAAGTAGTGGAAATAATGATGGGTTAGTGGAAGTTGAGGAAATGGTGGGTAATCCTCAAAATGATGTTTTTGAAACCAGGTCGGGTTTGGGTTCGGGTTCGGGTTCGGGTGGTAAAGTTGGTGTACCGGTCGCGAAGGTGTCGGGTGAGTGGGATGATGATGTTGGTAGTGGAGAGAGTAGTGAGATTGAGGAGTTGTATGGTGTTCAAAGGGTTGTTCCGAGGGTTAGGGTTTTAGATGAGGAGGACGACGAGGAGGAAGAGGAAGGGGAAGAGTGGGGTGAGTCTTTGGAGGGGCGGGATTTGGAGGGACCTATTGGCGATGAGGTTGTTGATGATGGGGATGGTGACACGGTTGTGGATAACATAAATGTGGATGTGGTTGAAGCTGTGAGGTCAGGGGTTGCTGTTGCTGGAGTTGATGATAGCAAGGGGAGTGAAGCTGAATCTGTTGAGGTGGATTCTAGGACTGTTGATGATATTATGGTCCCACCGGCTAATGAGGATGATTCCGTTATGGACTCTACTAGTGTTGGTGCTTTAGAGGAAAGGAAGGATTTGGATGTTGTAGCGAAGGAAGGCGCTGTTGGAGTAGAATCTGCTCCAGTGGATTCTGTACTGCCTGAAGCTGTTGGTGTGAAGTACACTGATGAGGGTGGTGCTGTTGTGGACTCCATTAATGTTGATGCTGCTGAAGCTGCTAGGTCAAGTGTCGCTGTCGTTGGGGAAGTGAAAGGATCAGGTCCGGTAGTTGGAAACTCAGTGGTTGAAGATGTCACCCCTGAGGTCGAGGATTCTGTTGCTGAAAAATATGCCTCAGAGGATCCGACGGCCATTAGAACTGATGAAGCAAAATTTGTGGGTGAAGGCGACTCCGTTGTTGATGCGATAGAAGTCAATGCTGTTGAGGCAATTATACCAGGGGTAGCTGTCGCTGGGGAATCTGAGTCTGAGGTCACGGAACTTGAAACAAAGGATGTAGTTGCCCCTGTTGTTGAAAATGTGTCATCGGCTAACGAGTTCTCACCGTTGGCAGACCCAATTTCATCTGAGGTTAGGCTTCCTGACTATTATAATTTTGCTAAATTTCTTGTCACTGACTATTTTGAACTTTCTGACCCTTTCTTGTCTGTGTAGGTTGTTGAGAGGCCAGTTGGTGAGCTGGAAGAGGCTCAAACCAATGCTGCTGAAGCGCCCCGGTCTATAGAGATCCCCGAGCTACTTAACCTGGAAAAAACTAAGTTGGAGACTGATTTCGTTTCCAAAGAACGCGGGCCTTCAGATGAATTACAGTATTCTGGTGGAGAGAATGAGAAGGTTGAGCTAGATAATATTATGAATGATGAGCCTACTGTTGGTCCTGTTCCAGTAGGTGGGGAGAAAGCAATTCCCCGTTCATATGCCAGTGTCTTGGTTGACGGGCTTGATTCAACCACCTCTGATAAGAACCAGCTTGAGCAATCAAGTGCGGATTCTGAGGATGGAATTTATGTAGCGCAAGAGAAAGGTGATGATGATCTAGGCCCGGGTACAGATGAGGAAGATGGTCTAATGTACTATGGAAGTGGAAGTTCTTCTAAAATGGTTGGAGAAGAGTTGAAAACTCATGATAATTCCGGAATGATTGATGGTCAGGTAGTCACAGATTCTGAGGATGCTGATTCTGATGACGGAAATGAGCTTTTTGATTCAGCTGCGTTAACTGCTTTGTTGAAAGCTGCAACTAGAGGAGGAACGGATTCCGGCTCCATCACTGTAAGATCGCAAGACGGATCTGGCCTTTTTTCTTTGGAGCGGCCTGCTGGCTTGGAACCATCACTTCGGTCTGCCAGGCCTGCCACTGGTCCCACCAATTCAGGTTTCTTTCATCCCACAAATTTTGCTCCTCCTTCAGAAGAGAACCTTAGTGAAGAAGACAAAAAGAAGCTGCAGAATTTACAGCATCTAAAGGTGAAATTCTTAAGACTGGCTCAAAAACTCGGTGTTACCGCCGAACATTCCTTGGTGGCACAAGTTCTATATAAACTAACAGTTTTTGCTGGGAGAACGGTGAGTCCAGCCTTTAATCTTGATAATGCTAAGCACACAGCTATGCAGCTTGAAGCTGAGGGAAAAGATTTAGACTTCTCCTTGAACATCTTGGTTCTTGGAAAATCAGGTGTTGGGAAAAGCGCCATTATCAACTCTATATTTGGCGAAGAGAAGGTCAAAATTAATGCATTTGATTCTGAATCTACTTCTGTAAACAAGGTCTGTGGAAATGTGGGCGGAGTCAAGTTCAGGTTCATTGATGCACCTGGTCTCAGATCAGCGGCAATGGAGCAGGATTACAACTGTAAAGTCCTGGCATCTGTCAAGAAACTGACAAACAAGTATCCTCCAGATGTGATGTTTTACGTTGATCGCCTGGACTCACAGACAAGAGATCTTAATGATCTACCCTTGTTAAAAACGATCTCTAATTCACTTGGTACCTCAATCTGGCGGAATGCAATTGTCACTCTTACTCATGCGTCCTCTGCACCTCCAGATGGGCCATCTGGCAGTCCATTAAGTTATGAGGTGTTTGTGGCACAACGTAGCCATATTGTTCAGCAATCAATAGGTCAAGCTGTTGGTGAAATGCGTTTGATGAATCTAAATATGATGAACCCTGTTTCTCTTGTTGAGAATCACTCTGCCTGTCGAAAGAACCGGGAAGGCCAGAAGATACTTCCCAATGGCCAAGCCTGGAGGCCACAATTACTGTTGTTGTGCTACTCAGTCAAAATCTTGTCAGAAGCTAATGCTAGCTCAAAAACTCAAGATGCTTTTGACCCTAGAAAGCTCTTTGGTTACCGTTCCCGGTCTCCGCCACTCCCTTATTTGCTGTCTTCATTGTTGCAACCTCGGGCCCACCCAAAACTTTCAGCTAATCAAGGGGGTGATAATGTTGACTCGGATATTGACTTGGACGATGTGTCAGATTCTGATCAAGAAGAAGAGGAGGAGTATGATCAGCTTCCACCATTTAAGCCTCTGAAGAAATCTCAGCTGGCTAAACTTAGCAGTGATCAAACGACGGCATACTTTGAAGAGTATGATTACCGAGTAAAACTTCTACAGAGGAAGCAGTGGAGAGAGGAGCTTAAAAGAATGAGAGAGGCGAAGAAGGGCGGGAAGGATGGTGCAAGTGAGAATCCAGAAGAATATGATGGTGAAAATGGAGCTCCAGCAACTGTTCCAGTTCCCTTGCCTGACATGACTTTGCCTCCATCTTTCGATAGTGACAATCCTGCTTATCGTTACCGATTCTTGGAGCCAACTTCACAATTCTTAGCTAGGCCAGTTTTGGACCCGCATGGGTGGGACCATGACTGTGGCTATGAAGGTGTCAACGTAGAGCACACAATGGGTATAGCAGAACGTTACCCAGCATCATTGACAGTACAGGTGAATAAAGACAAAAAGGACTTCAACATCCATCTGGATTCTGCAGTTTCAGCTAAGCATGGTGAAAATGGGTCTAGTTTATTGGGTTTTGATGTTCAAACTATTGGCAAGCAGTATGCGTACATTGTGAGAGGGGAAAGCAAGTTTAAAAACATGAAGAAAAACAAAACAGCTGCTGGAGTTACAGTCACATTTTTAGGTGAAAATGTAGCAGCAGGGGTAAAAGTGGAAGATCAAATAATGTTGCGCAAGAGGTTGGTTTTGGTGGGCAGCACAGGAACTGTCCGATCTCAGAAAGACGCTGCATATGGTGCTAATCTTGAAGTACGTCTCAGAGAAGCAGATTATCCAATAGGGCAGGAACAATCATCATTTACGCTTTCTTTAATGAAATGGAGAGGTGATCTGGCAGTGGGGGGCAATCTCCAGTCTCAGATTTCAGTTGGGCGGAATTCAAAAATGGTCGTTCGAGCTTCTTTGAATAACAAGATGAGTGGTCAGGTTACAGTGCGAACAAGCAGCTCCGATCATCTCTCGATTGCCCTTGCTGGTCTCATGCCAATTGTTGTCGCCATCTATCAGAAGCTGAGATCTGGGGATGATAGTGAGAACTACTCTATCTATTAGATTTGTTATTTATATCTGTTTTGCATATGTCGTTTTCTCATCCTTGTACCAGTAATCAGTCATAATGGACTATTTTTGTGAGCCAGTTTTGTTGTATTTTCCAGTAAGGTTCAATATATTTCTTATTAGTTGCTACTTTTTCCTTGGGAGTACTTGTCTTGCGGGTTTTCACCGTGTTCTAAATGAGCGTGCTCCGTGGAAATTCCTTGAAGATCAATGTCAATGTTTTTCAAAAAATAATAATTTCATGCTCGATAATGTTTATCTACATAATACACAGGACAAGATTCTTGTTGAATTGCTCATGGAAGTGGCATGGATGAATGTCACAAATCTATGCTTACTGGAGAATCTGTTCTTGTTTTCAAGAAGGAAGGGCATTTAGTCTCGGCTGGAACAGTGAACTGGGTAAAGATTATTTGTTGTTATTAAATTTGTCATTTTTGGAACTTATTTTTCTGCTTTGTTTTGATAACGACGACTGACATAAAAATGTCAACACCCCTTTCGCTCTTCTAAAGCTATAAATCAGGTGAACATTATTTGAGGATAGATTGAATCATTTTAGGCAGTGAATGTTTGATAAACGTTAAATTGTTATAGAGGTTCATCCCTGAAGTGTGTATACATGCTTCAGCCTGTTATTTCAATGTGAGATTTTACTGAGATTTACTGTATAAAGGTATTACTACTCTTGACGGAGCTCATTCTGAAATATTGCTGCAAGTTCCTACCGAATGTCAAATCTCTTGTATCAGTGAGTCACTGACTAGTCCATTTTTTGTATGATTAACATCAGGTGGTCTGTTGGCTTTGCGATCGATATTTGTTGCCATCAACTCTCTTCTACAACAACTCTTTGATTCCAAGAAACAGAGAACACATGAGGTACGAGTCGAGTTTAAACTTTAAAATTATAGCTTTGGCTGTTTCTCTGCAGAAGTTTTGCCTCTTCTGGACCTGCTAATTGCACTTTAAGGCCTCAAATGACTTTCCTGTAGAATTCTAAATTGCTGTTTAGGGAAAACTGAAAACTATTTCCTTTTAACATACTCCATTTGAGATCCGTTTTTCAACTTTACTACCTTTTATTATGCGACGTCTAATAAAACATTGCTACCTTAATTAGAGTCTGGCCAAACAAAAACGAATGTATCCGCAATTATGTGAGGTCTTCCTTTTCAGCTTTCATTTGTCATGTTACGTGTTATGCAACATGTGTTATCTATTGATTTGAGCCCTCCATTAAATTATTACGAGTGCAACATTTACTCATTAGTTACGTTTGTAAGAACTTGCATACAAGGCATAATTCTGTGTTTTTAGTACAAGGTTGAACTTCTAATTACTTTATAATTACGATTTACTATGTTTTATCTTTTTCCTTTGTCATTCAAGGCTATGAAGAAAGGCCTCCTGCCACGTTTTTATAAGTTATACAACATCTACGTGCATGTTGCCGCGTTCGCGTTGTAGCATTTACATCTTTACAAGTGTGTTCGCTGCTGGCGACCTAAATGTCGAAGCGGTCTGTCGTTTGCCCCATCTTTCAACATTTTTCTAAACCTTATAAGTTATACTGTATGTATATTGCCTTTGAATTCCTATTTGAAGCACTTACCTTTTTGGCTTTTTGCCTTTTCTATGTCATACAACAAAAAATCCGCAAACTTGTGACTGTAGTACTTATTTTCACTTCTTTACTAGAAATCGTATCTTTGGCTTCGGACATTTCTGGAGACCAGGGTTTAAGGAGACCAGAGTTTAAGTCTCCCCAAGAGCAAAATCTTGTGAAGCATTCTTGGTCCGAGTCTATGTCTTATAGATTTCGAGTCTGTCAGCCTCGAGTGGTTTACCTGTATACGTGGTTTACCTGTATATGTGGTTTGCAACCTATCACATATACGCGAGGGTTTATCCAGTGCGCACCAAAAGTAGCGGTTGCGGGTTCCCTCGTCACAAAAAAACACAACACAAATTCTTATTTTGACGGCAATATCTGTCACAAGTTTGTGACAGGTCAAATAAAATTCGTTTGGAGAGATAAAGACAATATATTTATGATTCTCTATGCACTTTTTATTTTATTTTATCTGAACAAGTGAGTCATCGAGACTTGAATATCTGGAGCTGACTTTTAGATCAATCTTGGCGTGCTTTGTTAAATACCGTCTTTTTTATACGAAGAACAGCTTGATCCAACATACACAGTAGAAGATTAGAAGTTACTTTCTATCATAGACTATATTCCTCCGAATCAACATATACGCAACATGTTTTCCCGCTTAAACTGGGTCAGATACTTGACATTTGAATAGATCGATTAAAATTATCCAAATCGACACCTGATTGTACATCTAAAAGGTATAAATTCGATTTCACCCGAAACTTGAATAAACCTGAATTGATTCGAAACTCAACCAAACTTATAATACCCGAATTAGACCTAAAATCGTATGAACCTGAACTGTTTCAATCTGAACTGTTTTGACCCGACTCAAAACACACCTGAACCGTTTTCAACTTGTATAATGATGACCGAAACTCAACTGAAACCCGAAATGACCCGAATGGAGTAATTGACTAATTGTCATTTGTGAAATAAGAGAAAAAATTAATCATTTATTTATAGACATAATTTTATATTGGTAGGAAATATGGTCTAAGTTATGATGTCAAAACCCAAGAGCACAATCTCATCCAATTTCTTATTAGTTACTACTACAAATTTCCAATGCTGCAATGCACTGCTAATATATATAGCTCTCGAATTGATTGTATTCCGTATCGGAATGACTCGTTTCAAGTATACATGTTAATATGTCGAGATTGCTATTGTATGATTTGCAACATTTGATCCTGGATTTCTTGGGTCACTAAACTAGGTGAGGAATAACTGCAAAAGTGTTGGTGGAACTTGTGAAATCCAATAACAATCATGAATCATCCCAACTAAATAAACTAACAGCTCGGCAACCGTGAAGCATCAGCTATGCTCAATGTCTTCAGAGTGCATGCTCCCTCACAGATGCAGCAGTTGCTGTCTGACTGTGGCTATGTTCAACTCAAAAAGTTTCGGTTTTGTATACAAATAGCATTTGTATGCGAGGGCAAGCGAGAGATGATCAGAACTGCTTGTACGCACGGTAACCTGTCCGCTCATCTTGTTATTCAATGCACCTCGAACCACCATCTTAGAATTGCGTCCAACTAAGATCTGAGACTGGAGGTTGGCCCCCACTGCAAGGTCACCTCTCCATTTCATTAAAGATAGAGTAAATGAGGACTGTTCCTGCCCTATTGGGTAATCTGCTTCTCTGAGACGTACTTCCAGATTTGCCCCATATGCAGCGTCTTTCTGAGATCTGACAGTTCCAGTGCTACCCACCAAAACCAGTCTCTTGCCCACCGCTACCTGATCTTCCACTTTTACACCTGTCGCCACATTTTCTCCTAAAAATGTGACTGTAACTCCAGCAGCTGTCTTGTTCTTCTACAAGTTTTTGTCTGCAAAAACTGCTAGTTTATATAGAACTTGTGCTGCTAAGGCATCAGCGGTAGAACCAACTCTCTGAACCAGCCTTAAGAACTTCACCTTTAATTGCTGTAAAATCTGCAGCTTCTTTTTGTCTTCTTCACTAAGGTTCTCTTCTGATGCAGGATCAAAATTTGTGGGATTAAAGACACCTGTATTGGTGGGACCAGTTGTAGGCCTGGCAGACCGAAGTGATGGTTCCAAGCCTACAGGGCGCTCCAACGAAAAAAGGCGATATCCGGCTTACGTCAGAGGATATTTATCACCAGTCAGAAGTCGGGACTTACGTCAGAGGAAATTGTGTCAGCTGACAATGTAAACTCATTGGCTACTGTCACGTCTTCAACAACAGACTGGGGTGCTTCAGCATCACTGGTTTGAGCCCCTTCCTGCTCATCTCCCGACCTAGCCACAACCTGCACACGGAAAAATGGGTCAGAAGATATAGACACTGGTGATAAATTTAATAAAAACTGTGACAGGTCAGGAGGACTCACCTCGGATGCAATTGGGTCAGCCAGTGGTGCAAAGTCGTTGGCCAATGTCGCATTTTTCACAATCATATTCTTCTGTAGAAGTTTTACTCGGTAATCATACTCTTCAAGGTACGCCTTCTTCTGATCAACACCGTGAAACTAGATGGATGCCTAGTCCAGAAAAAAATATTTAAAAGCTAAGATGCAAAAGCTAAAATTGAAGATATAATCTCTAATATTAGTGCAGCTGAAACTCAGACCTATAATTGAGCAGCACATCAAGGGACTGCGAAAGCTAAGATGCAAATATTGAAGATTAAAATGCAAAATCTAAAATTTAAAATTGAAGATATAATCTGTAATATTATCACTGACAAAGTCACAGACCACAATCCTGAATTACTGATGCACAAATTCATGCAATTCTTATAAACTACTCCCACCGTCTCAGTTATTATAACCGGTAAAGCAGTAAAGCACCAACAGCAATACTGAATTACTGATGCACATATTCTGTAAAAAAAAAACTATGAAGACGAGTAGACGACAAGAAGCTTGACTTCAATATGATGATTGAATTGTGGATCATTCTACGTCTAAACCTTGGAATTCGTCTTCTACAGGTTCAGAGGACCGAAACTCTCAATGAGATTATCAGCTTTAGGCTGATACACAATCTTCTTGAACATCTTCTTCAACTCTTTATGATCAAGCATTGCTTCTAGAACCGGATCCCTGAAAATGTGAGACCCTGAACTCGCTTTCTTAACACCCTCTCCTTCTGAGGTAGAAAAAACAAGCTCTGACATTCTTTCCTTGCTTGCCTGACGCTGGTACTTTCGTTCTTCCAGTGTCCCTGACGTGATCAGATGGTACACAAAAACGTCTTTTTTCTGGCCGAGCCTGTAAGCCCGGCTTATTGCTTGCCTTTCTACAGAAGGGTTCCAAACCACATCCAGTAAGACCACCCTTGACGCACCCACAAGGTGGATTCCTTCACAACATGCTTTGGTCGAAGCCAAAAGAACTCTGGCATCAGTTTTCATGTCATTGAAGTACTTTATAGTATTTTGCCTCTCCTTAGTGTCTTGCTGTCCATCCATGTAGAGCAATTCCCTCCTCATTTCCCAGTTGAAGAGGGATTTTAGTAATCCCGCAAGGAAGTTCAAGGGTTGGAGGAATTGTCCAAATACCAAAACCCGCTCACCTGGACATAGTTTTATAAGCTCAAATAGGAACCTTGTTTTTACACCAGCCTCAAGATCATTCTTGTGCTGCTCTAGTAAAGCCTTCAATTCTTTGTCAACAGAGTCCGGTTTCAGCTCACAAAAGATGGAGGGGTGCACAGAAGCAACCGAGACTTGATTATCTTGAGCGAAATTAGTCTGCCCAGCAACAGCGTCGAAGCACTGAAGTTGTAGCTTTGAAGGGTGTAATACAATCAAGGAAGCATATAGCCCTTGAAGTGTCTGCCTCAAGATCTCCCCTTTATGAACATGGACAAAGGGTCTTATCTTATTGCTGAGTTCCTCGATGTTTCGCTCATTTTGGACATAACTCCCGGACTTGATTGAAACCTGAAACTCCTCTCTTACTAATGACAGAGTATTACTAAGCTCTTCAAAGTTGTTCTGAAATGGAGTTCCTGAGAGAATTACCTTCCTCTTAGTCAGTACATCAGAAAGAGCCTTCCAAATGTTGCTTTTGTCGTTTCTCGGGGTGTGCCCTTCATCAAGGACCATTAAACCTGGTTTATGGAGAAGAAACTCCCTGACTTTCTTATCAGTATTGTTAGCATTATTCCTCTGATTAGCCAGCTTTTCATACAATCCATAGCTAATCCCCAAAATTCCCTTCCCATTCACCCAACTAACCAATTTGGCTAACCTAATTGTCTTCCTGTCCCGGTACGCAGCAGTCGTGTTCAATAACTCAAACTCCTCCTTCCCTGTCAGATCATCCTCGTTTAGGTTAAAGAAGGTAACATCAACCTTCCATCTAACAAATTCCTCTTGCCATGTTCGAAGCATTGTTCGTGGGGCCACTATCACAGGCCTTGACTTTGGGTATTTTTTCAAGAAGGATTGGACGAACACTATGGCCAGCCGCGTTTTACCTGTTCCTGGTGCATGGCATATGATACACCCACCTATACCGTACTTGCTTGGTCGTTCCAGCCCTTGGAGATTAATTCCTCCGGCCACATTTTTCCAAATGAACTCAAAACCTTCTCTTTGGTGAGGGTACAGTGTGCTCCATGTCCCAGGGATTAGCTCCCACACCGTCCCCTGAGTGTTTTTTAAAGTGCCAGACGCCTCTCTGTCATAATGGTTTCCAGACAATTTATCCAAAATATCACCAGTCTTGTCGTCATCAGACTGTAACTCGTTAGGCTCTCTTCGACCACCCCTTCTAAATATTTCGCCATTGCTCGCCTACAAAAATACAAGTTTCAATCAAATTCGTAAGTGACATTGACCAAATTATCGGTTAAAAAAAGTATCGAACAACTGCTGAATGTCCAGGACTTTATCAAATTTGATTACTGCTCTATGTGATTAATGGTAACTCTTCAAGCTCTTCAATAAGAGACATGTGCTTGCAAGCTACAAAAAAGCCCTACAGTGACTCATGTAATGAAAGCATTTTTTTTTTTTTTTTTGGTAAAGATGAAAGCATTTTTTTCCGGAACAAGTTAACTTGAAGTTGCAGCGATTATTGAAAAAAGTACTCACAAAATCCGGGGTGACATGTTTACTCTCAAGCCCCACGTATGAGCAGAATCTGCAATAGATTCCGATCTCTTCATCATGAATGAGATGATGGTTTCCTCCGGCACACAGCCTATTTTCTGAAGCCACGCTAGAACCTCGGCCAACATCCATTTTATCACTCTGGAGTACAAAAGATGCAGTTAGGAACTTCAATTTCTCACGAATTGATTTCAGAATTAACACGAGTGGAAATGAACGTTTGCATCTGACTCATTCTACACAGTTTTTTGTACAGCTTCTTTTCATGATTAACCTACACTGGCTGCATATATATTAGACGAGAATGCACTTTCCATCTGCAATATATGTCGCAAAAGACTCCGAGTTCATTGATTTGCGGATATTAGAGAATGAAGATAAATGACTGAACTAGATGAGCTGCATACATGTAATGCAATGCAATGCAATTACTGGCACACTTCTCGTAACTGGTCGTCTTCTCTATAATATATATATATATATATATATATTTTGAGTGTTGTAATTGTCATATGTAATACGAAAAACTGTAGCATTCTATAAAAGTAGAAATAATGATGGAAATGAAGAAGAGTGAAAATTACCGGAACAGAAGTCTCAGAACCCAGATGGCAAGCTTGAAGAGCAAACTCAAGCTCTTTAAATAAGTTATCAAACTCATACTCCTCTTCCGATTTTTCAGGATCGGCCTCTTTGGCAGGAAAATGGAACTTCAAAGGGAGATAATTATGCTGTCTTAGAACAGGATTAGGCATAGTCTCCTCTATCTCCGCTTCCTCCATGATTATATCAAGGAGTGCGTTTTGAACCTCAGTCGCCTTTTCTTTCCTCTTTCGCTTACTCAAAGACCGGGCTTCCTTTTCCCTCACTGACTCTTTTCTCTCTTCTTCGTCAATAACGGTCTTTTCTCCCACCCGCACTGTCATCTTCATCGTGACTTGAAGCCGCGACTTTCCTAAACACCCCATCACTCCCTTTGTTGATCTTCACTGAAGATCTCGACTCCAAATCAGACTTGTTTTTGACATCCATATTAGCAGCAGCCTGTAGAGCTTCATTTTCATTTTGGAGGTTGATAGACGAAATTAGCCACTCTAACATCTCTTCTCTAGTCATATTTCCCTTTTTCTTCCTCGATTTACTGTTGCTTTTATCCCCCACATTACCAGGAACATCCTCGCAAGCCCTCTCTTTCCTCGTCCTCCTCTCATTACTCCTCTCTCTAGCCCCCAATTGATCACCTCTACGCTTCTTATGCTCCCTAACTCGTACTGCTCCATAATCCTCATCATCAGAACTAGTTTTATGGCTCGAAGTTGAATAGTCTGAAGTAGTGTAATTTCCAGCCCCATCCACCTTAAAGTCCTTATCTTTGTCGTCACTGTTACCATCCTCTGAAGATGACAAGTCTACATCACTCCAAGTTTGGGCGACTTCTCCATCCTTACTGTTACTAACACAAACTTGAGCAGTAGACGTAACACATCCATCAAAAACATCATCACTATCATCATCATAAACAGCAAACATTGAAGGGTTATATTTCACCCCTAAAATCTGCAAAGAATCATCATCACTATCCTCAAGAATCACCACATTAGTTGAACACGGCCTACTATCGCGCTTATCAACATTACCATTATTGTTAATCCCAAACTGATTAAACTGATGATCACCCATCACATTAACATTAACATCCACATTAGCAATATTTATTGTGTCTAACTCTTCTTCACCCACAATTTGAACTGCCTCTTCTTCATCATCATCATCATCGCATATCACTTTTCTATACTTGATTCTAGCCTCGACTCTAGCCCGTCTACTTCTGTCTCTAAGCTCCCTCTCTTGTAAAGCCGTTTGAGACCTTGTTCGCTTCCCAACTGGCATTGACATTGCTGGTTCCATCTCTTACTCCCAAATAATCAACAACCTATAATTAAAAATATAAATTAAAATGCTCAAAATTCACCCGGCCCCACTTTGTTCATCATTACTTACGTATTTCTGAAATATCTAAACAAAAACAGAGGAAACCAACCAAGATGGTGATGGTGTAAAACATAATTAGCAAAGTTTTACGTGTTAAGAGATAAAACGATACGACTTATTTGTCGAATCTCAGTACTTCATTTTCACCATTAAGCTAAGCAGGCTGAAGCAGCATAAATAAAAACAAAATTCAAAAGGAAAATGACCTGAAAACAACAATGTTGTGAAGCTTTTTGAGAGGACGGTATGGTAAAACAGTAAATGGAAGACAGAAAGATTAGAGTTATGGTTTCAAAGAGAAATGTAAAATGGTGCGTAGAAGAATGCAAAAAGTACTTCATGCAGGAAAAAAAATGTTGTGTTTATGGTAACGAATATTGAGCTACTTTTGTCCTCGAGGATTTTTCTTTGCTAATTTTGTACAACTTCTCTTATATAGTACGTATATGAACTTTTCATTTTTCTTTTCTAAAAAAAAAAAAAAAAATATAAAACTATCCCAAGCAAGGTGGATTGGGGGTCAATAACTAATTGAGTCAAGTTAATTAAGTATTAGTAACTTAATTAACATGACTCATTACAAAATAGGGTCAATTGGTGGCCTTTTTTAGCCAAATTGACCTTTTTTTATGACCTTTTTCATGACCTAGTGGAAATAAATTGTCCTATTTTTATTGGGTGAGACCAAAAGTAATAGGCTAAAAGAAAGTCTATTTAGGGAGAATAAATGAAAAGTGATTGGAAAAATGGAAAATTCTAGGGAAATGAAAAATAATTAAGAATAAAGTATAATATTGACCTAATTAACATGATCTTTACTTGGGGATGGTGTAAGTATTTCATTTCACTTTTGAGTTTTTGACCATTTTCCAACACTTTCATGGTGGTTGGGACATGGGTGGATCATAATTTTGTTATTATTACTACTAGTTTTACGCCCGTGCAAAAAATGCACACGAAAAAATAAAAATGAAAAGGCGAATATATTTAATAAAAAATATAATTTTAGTATTGCAGATATCGATGTAAAAAAATAAAAAGAATTTATACGCTTAACTTAGATGTAAGTAAAAACAACGCACCTGCTGACATTATAAAATTATACAAATTCTTATATAGGACGACATTATCGGTTTAAGTTTAAGACGGATCAAATATACATATGTAGCATGACTCAAACAAAAAAAACCATTATGCATAGCGAAAATAAAATAGTTGTCCTATAAGTCTATAACCCATGGGGAGTGATACTCACCAGTTTTAAATTTAAGACGGATAATAGCCGGTAAAAATATATATAGATTTTAAAATTATACTTAAGGTTTAAATTTTAAGTTCATAACCATTGTAATAAACCCAAATTATTATTAGTCTGATTCTCTAACTACCCAAAAAATTCCGACCATATACTATACGAAGTAAATCTTATCTATTTTTATGTACATTTAAGACGGAGTTACATAATTTCGTTGATTCCCAATTCTCAACAATTTTAATTTGTTAATTTCTAGTATTTGAATGTATTATTTTTTGCCAATTTATATATTATTATATTTGATATTCACTTTTTGTTTCTGTTTTATACTCATTGTCACTCACTTTAATCCTTTTATTAGTGCATGTTAAATGGAGTATTAACAATTTCTTTAATCTTTGAATATACTATATCTGTAAAGTGTAGGCGTCTCAATCATATTATTATATTTAATCTATACCTTTAATTTATGTAAAATTAGTTTAACTTATTATCAATGATCATTAAAGATTTTATTTATACTGTTGAAATTGAATAGTTAGAATTTCGGAAGATTTCATATTCGATGTGTAATTATAGATTGTAACTTATTTAATTAACGAAAGTAGTGAGAAAATTAAATTGAAGTAATTAATTATGTAAATGAACATGGCGGACCTCACATTGATTAATTTTTTTTCTTTTCTTAATTTACATCGACCAATCAGAGCTCTTTAAATTCTATCCCTTTTATAGTAAAGGGATGATACCTTTTTTTGCTTTTTTAAAGGACTAACAATATTAATTTGCTTGGAGAATTTTAAAAAAGTATGAAAATAAACAATTTTTTCTAGGGAGTCATTTTGATTTGAAATAATAAGGCGAGATTTGATGACTATTTTATGATCGAATAATATAACTACAATGATTCATCCAGTATTACAACCTAGGTAACATGAACACTTCTCGTAATGAGTCGTACCGTGTCCGACACCGATACTCCACGGACACACGCTGAAACGTGTCGGACACCTATAAAGCTGTGTCTAACTTCTACATTTATTTGGGCACGTGTCCGACGCGTGTCCATGATATTTGAGCAGTGTCCACGATATTTGGTCATCATTTGGAGTGAATGATATTTTTCAGACGAGAAATGTGTTATCAAAAGAGATTAATTAGAATATTGGTTCAGATGAGAAATGAAATGGGTTATTATCAAGGTCAAGTTTTACCTTCAATTATTTAAAATTAATATCAAATACTTTTACAAAAATAAAATCAAACATTATAACTATTTTATTAAATTTAAATAACGTGTCCTGTGTCCTAATTTTCATGACATGCTGTGTCACATGTCCGTGTCCATATTACTACCTCCTGTTCTAAATAAATGTATAATACTACCTCCTATTCTAAATAAATGTCTTAAATTTCTATTTCCGTCTAGTCACAATAATGTCCCATTGTCCATTTTTGGTGAATTTTTATAATTATTTTAATCACCTTATCCCACAATAATATAGTACCACACATTATCCCACAACACTAAGGGATGTTTGGTGGACTACTTTGGAATGGAATGGAATAGATTGAGCTGATTCAAGTGTTTGGTTGGGTGATTTTGGAATGGAGTTAGATATCCAATGGATTCCAACTCCACCCCGAATCACATACCTACCTCTCCCCCTTGGATTCAAAGTCTATTCCTTCATGTTTATTATTAAAATGAACCAAACAAGTTTTTAATGGAATGGAATTAAAACCCCATACCATTATGGTTTCTCATTCAATTCCATTACATACCTACGCACTGAACCAAACGATCCCTAATATTCCCTCAACTTTAATGACTATTATGTTCTTTAAAATTCTCTGCATATTTTAAGAATATGTAGAATGCTTTTCAAGTCTGTAACATAAAGTAAATTAAAATCAAATATTTTTTTAACCAAAGTTATAAATAAATAAACATGGTTATAGTTTGTAAAAATATCATAAGAATTTGAAGATGTGTTTATTGCAGTTTTGCAGATGTCAAATTTGAACTCGGTGGGGAAAAACCTCAGTGACGCCCTATCGGGTTAAAAACTCATTACTTCAATATAGTCATCTCTAATTTATTTTCAATCATATTCGCCAACTTTCTTATGGAAATATGCATTCTTCAAATATTATTTGTATTGTAAAAACATATATTATATGGATAAAAAATATTAGAAATAATACAAACGGTATCAACTCCATAAAGTATGAATTGACCATTCATTTCAAGCACTCAGTTTGTAAAATAATTCTACGAACGTGTTCTCACAATCGAAATCCAAAACGTTCATAAACTTCCTTAAATTTGTTAGTTTTAGTACCAAATTTTGGTCCATATCTTAATAAAGTTGAGTCAGTCGTCCTTTTGTACAAAACAAATTAGTAATAAAGACTTTAAAATACTTATTTCAAAAAACAAATAAACTTATTAACATGTATTGTATAATTTAGAAATCATACTATATAGTATTTACTTGAAAGTGCACGGTCGCTTCCTTTTGGTACATGCCTTGGATAATGTTACATATCAAATGAAAAGGAAAAAATATAGGTTAGAGATGATTAAAGGCATGAATAAAAAATACCAATATAAGTAGGTTGATCAAGAAAATATAATAATACAATTACACGACAATATAAATTCGTAATTGCTCATTCATGGACACATTTTACTCTTTTATGAACTTTTTTCATAATTTTTCCATTGCATATCCTTATTTAGAAAGCAAGAAAGAAGTTTTTCTCTTATTTTTTCTCCCTTCCTCTAACCAATTAATCAAAACATAAACAAACATCATCAATTATGCATTTCTTCATAAATTAAACAAGTAATTAATATATATTCATCAATAATACATAAACTTTTTATACCAAAATTAACTAATTACATATTCAATTAAGCAAAATTTACAATTAGAGAGTTACTTAGGAAGTGAGGTTGGAGTGATGGGTTGGGACGTAGCTAGTTGCCGAAAGGGAGGGGCTATGGTGGTCGTGGCCCTCGTGGGGCTGAAGTAGGGGATAAACGGTGGTCGACTTGGTCGTGCGTATGGGGTAGAGTATAAAGGGAGGGTGGTGGTTGGTCTATGGTGGACGAAGGGGATCGACGACGGTGGTGGTAGAGAAGGGATCGGCGGCGCTGGTGGCGCAGATAGTGCAAGGTGGTAGATTTATTAATTTGAAATAAGATGGAAATTAAGCGTGTAAACATTATAACATTATAAGTGTGTATAATGGTCACTCATATCCATGATTGAGTAAATCATATCCATGAATGAGCATAACCCTATAAAATTGATAACAAATCTATAAAACTATATTAAAAGGTTACTTACAAAATGCCACCTAAATGCCAGCATGCGTTAAATCCACATCGGCTTTCAAAAAACCACGTAAATGCCACTCGAGACAAATAATTCCACGTCAATTCCACATGTGAATAATTAGACCAAGTCAATAACACATATGACTAATAAAAATAATAATAATAATTAATAATAATAATAATTATTATCAATAATACTAATTACAATAATAATTACAATTATAATGCCACATACAATTTATTTTATTATGACTTTTCCTCTTCCCCATTCATTCTAAGTTTTCCTTAAATTTTTTTATTTTATATATTTCATTTCTCCAAATGAAATTACATATGTTATATGTAAATTGATATATTGTTGGCGACTTTTTTTTGAATGGATTTTCACATCTATCTATAAATACTATTAAAAGGGTAAACCTTAAATGTCATATAGATGGTGCCACTTCAATGACACCTTACATACTATTAATGTGGCATGGCAAATTAGTATGACATGGATTATAGATTATTTAATATAATTATTTAAAAAAAAATATTTAATGATTGCTAAAAGTCCTTATAAAAATGTTATTACACATTTTGTAATAACATAAAAATAAAGAAAATTAAAAGACATAAATAATCTTAAATTAAATATTTATATACTCCTACATTAAATATTTGATGAGTTAAAAAATTCCAAAAAAATGTAACTTACAAAAAATCACATCAATATTTAATAATTTAGAAAAAAAATAATCAAAAATAAAAGTGAAAATAAAAATGAAAACAAAGTACTACTTAATATATTAATTATTCATATTATTATAATATCTATCTATTAAATTAAATATTATTAAAAAGTTAGCTTGAGCATCTTTCATATGTCATATGTCTATAAGAAAAATATTCACAAATGCACAACATATTGCATATTATTAATATATTATCGTAAATTTCCAGCAATTGAAAATATGAAAGGTATTACTCAATAAATCTCTAAAAAAAATTTCATTTATTCTTAACTTAATTAACCTGAGTAGTAATTAAGTAACTAAATTAAATTATTTACTTAATTTCATACTACTTACTTTAGGAGTTATTTGCCCTTTTTATCTTTTCTCATATCAATGCTATCATTTAATTGCTCATCTAATCTCATATATATGAGAAATAAAATTTCATTAGATTTGTTAATTTTTTCACTGAAATCTATTTTTTTTTGTTATTTTTCAGGTTATCCGCGCCCAAAATTTGAAGATTGGAAAGAAGAATCTAATTTGTTATATGTTCATCATCCTTTATTGTTTAATTTTAATTTATTTTCCATATGTTTTTCTACCTTTGTTTTTTATTTGGTTAATTTACTATTTTGATTTTACTTTTAATTTTTATTTGTAACAATATCTTCTTCTTAAATTATGTTTCGCTATTTTAATTCTTTGTCTTTTAGGTTTAGATCAATCGACGTCCATAGAGCAAAGCTAAATACAAGCTTAAGGTATTAATCTGATAATAATTTTTTTTTTTATATTTTTATATAGTCGTTTTTGTCATTTTCTATATTAAGCTAGACATTTACTCTTACCTTGAATCTTTCAAATTGCGTTTACTTTAATTGTTCTTTTGATCTTCATTGTATCAGAAGGAAAATATTTATTAGTTTTCAAGAGAATGAGATCTCATCATCCTTATCAATAAATCAATTTAGAAAAATGTCATATATTAAATATAATTTTAGTTTTTAATTTGAATTCAGAGGATCTTAGTAAATTGTTTATTTTTTATTATTCTGTTTTATAAAAAAAGCATCTAATTTTATTCCACATGTCATTTTTATATTGGTTAATATTAAGGGTACATCAAACTTATTTTTTAAAATTCTCCTTAAGATTTACTAATATTTTTTTGATGGCATGGAAACCATAATACCGATCATGATTTACATTATAAAAATAATTAAGCTTTTACTCTCATTATTTAAATCGTACATTTTGTCCATCTAACTCTTCATTAACCGTAGAGATAGTAGTTAAAACTTAGAAGATCCAACATAGAGTTAATAAAAACTCTAATAATTTGAATTATAAAGCTACTAAAAATATTTTTAAATTGAAATCATATGATCATGTACTAAATTATAAGAATAAATTAAGAATTTACTTTCATTATTTAAATTGTAAAATCTATCAACATAATTTCCATTGGCAATAAAGATAGTAGCTAAAAGGTCTTATACGTGATAAATGAAAAAATCCAATAATTTGGATTAAAAACCTTCACAATTTCACATATTGGCACTTTCGATTTTTTTTCAAAGCCATCTTAAACTATTGTAATTAGCACACTTGCGAAAAAATGAAAAACAAGGTGTATATGTGCATGTGATTAAAACGTTCATAATCTTTTTAAAAAGATACTCTATATTTCTATCTTTTAAGATTTTAGAATTTTTAACCTTTAATAAATTGTATAGTTAGTTTTGTAATTAAGATGATGCTTATTTTATTTTATTTAAATTTAAACTTTAACTATCTCAATTTGCATGTTATTGATTCTGAGGAGGTTATTAAAAAGAGAAAATTACACATTTGGATTTAAATGTGAAAAACAAAAACATATTTTTACTCTTTTAGTCGGCTTACAAAGTATCTATTTAACTTTCTTTAAAAAGCCTATCAGATATGTCACCGCGATCTTGGAGTGCTTTGTTTATCGATTTAATGACGTAGCCGTTTTTAGCTTAATTTTTGATGTGCATCATAAATATAGCAAAATAACAAATTTGTAAAAAAACATAAACAGTCATTATAGTTCTAAAATTAGCCACATTAAATTGTTGATTACAAAATATTCAAGAATAATATTAACATTTATTAAAATATATGTAAATTAAAAAATGAAAGAAACGTAGATCAAGGATTTTTGAATACGATCAAATAAACCAAACCCATAAAATTAAAAAAATGAAAAAAATACACGAGGAGATAAAAATTAACAAAAAAACGTAGATTAAAAAATGAAAAAATGAAAGAAACGTAGATCATTTTTTTTTGAATAAGATCAAATAAACCCAACCCATTAAATTAACAAAGAAAAATATAAATTTACGATTTTTAAGAAAATATAACAACCTTCGAGAATTAGTCAATTAAAACTACGTTAACATCGAGTAAAAAAATTATCTTAATAACAATACATTATTATTTTCTTTATATAATCATCCACAAATTTTAAGAGACTGCTATTAAAAACATTTCTATTATTTTACTTTCATTTAGAGAGTAAGATTTAAAGGGTAAGATATAAAAATACAATACAATTTCTTTATCTATTTTATATGGTTCAAATTTATTTCATAATGTCATGATTATTTATTTCAATTTATAATAATCATTAAAACAAATTTAAGTATCGTATATTTTTTGTTGTTTTCGTTTTTTTAAGTTAGTAGAGGATCATTAACATACTAATTCATTTATTATTTATATTTTAGGGTCTCACAGAATACGCTCAACCTAAATACATAAACAAGGATGTTTTGAAGATGGTTATGGCAATGTTTTCGGAAAATATCTTCATTTTCTTTGAGTCATTGGACGATGATAAGTGGGATGTTGAACTTAATGAGGTTAGTATGAACTCACACTGAGTATAAAATATCTATAATATTTAATATAACCGGACTAATAAGAAGTTTCGAATTGATTTTGTAGCCCGGAAGATTTCTTTTGAATACGTTGAGTAGAAGACAAGTAAAAAATTAGAAAATTTTTCATTTTTAGGTTACTCCCAACATCCTCCAACCTCATTCACCCCTAAGCATTTCCTTACCTTGCTTACTAGTTTTATACTCGTGCATAATTGCACGGGTTTACTCATTAATAATTTGTTAGTGAAAATTTTAAACGATTTTTCATGTTGTTTTTATTGGATAATTATCGTTTCTTATTAACAAAAATTTTAAACGATACCTCCCATGTTGGTGTAAATTTATTTACCGTTCGAGTGCTAATTAGCCTCTTAAGTTTGAAATTTGGTCACATTAACAGAAGAATCATTCTCAAACGACGACTCTCCAGTTGTATTATAATGTATACATGTAGTTGATGTGAATTTATAATTTTTTTTAAAGATTTCTTTAGTTAATTGATGATATTATTATATTTTGATTTCTTAGTTTAATAATGGTTTTATCTACGATTTTTTTAAATACATACATCTTGTTTTGAATGAAAGTTGATTTAATTGTACTTGACAACTTAGCATAAATCTTAGAAAAGAAAAGTCTCTTGTGTTTTTTTTTCTGAATTTAAATTTAGGAGAGATTAATTAAATTGAAATGAATGAAGCAAGTAATTAATTCCACAAAGAACATGGTGGGTCCTACTAAAATGAAAACATTTTCTCTCTCCAAAAGTCATGGACTAATAAAATTGCAAGAAATTCTTTACCTTTTATAGTATAAGGATTTTGGGTATGTAACTTCTTTTCACCTTTCTTTATTATTTTTAATTTATAAAAACACAACTTTTATTGAGTTCTGTTTGCTGAAGAAAATTCACTCTACTCTTTCCTGCCAATGTAATATTGTTTTTGCCAACCTAGGTTATCTCGTTATGATTATGAGTTATGACCTGCCAATGAAGCAATAATCTTATATTTTAATTTAATCGTTGCTCGTTATATGTGTTCATTTGACGATTGTTGTTTGATCAGGTAGAAATCGAGTTTGTTACTTTTCATTTTTGGCAGTGATATCCCATAATAATTTAGAAGTTAGAACTCATGCATCTGACTGAAACAATAGTTTAAACATTAGCTAAACTAGTTGATATTGCTCATTTGCGATGTCTTTAATTTGTACGCTTGTAAGTATGTATGTGAAATTAAAGGGTTTTGATTTCCTTTGGTTTGGGGTAGAAATCATAGGAGTTTATTTCCTTTGGTTTTGATTGTCGTTGATACTTGATACTGATAGGGTTGTTAATTGAATGGACTCAACAAAATACATTTGGGAAAATGAGAGATTTGTCGAGTTTGATTAGGTCGGTCTGGCTTATGAGTGACAGAAACTGAAGAAGTCGTCGAGAGTGGCTTATGCGCAAATTTGGGGACTGAGTAGCCGGCTACACCGGTTGTGATCGCAGTGGGGTTGCTTGGCCTTGTAGAGTACCGCAGATGAACTCTTAGGATGCTAGTTTAATTTTGATGGGGCTGTGTTTTTTGGGTTGGTGTTGTACCTTTTTTTTTTTTTTTTTTTTTTTTTTTTTTTTTTTTTTTTTTTTTTTTTTTTTTGGTAACGAGGGAACCCGCAGCCGCTACCTTCGGTGCGTGTACCTTTATTTATTATTTTCTATACTTGCAATTGTAGGTTAATTCACCAAAAATCAAAACATTAAGTTATGGACTTTGTATGCTGATAGTTCCGCCGCCTATTAGCAATCATATATTTGTGTCTATAATAATAACAGTACGTAGGTT
Source organism: Silene conica (assembly GCA_029255685.2). NCBI lineage: Eukaryota > Viridiplantae > Streptophyta > Magnoliopsida > Caryophyllales > Caryophyllaceae > Silene > Silene conica. The sequence continues at coordinate 72,412,896 of CM055318.2, read as the reverse complement.
AATTATGGGCTGATTTCTTGGAACAAATAAATAAGGTGATGGTTCACTATTTCATTTTATAGACTACGTTATTGCTTGAATTACTTTCCGAGCATGTTACTTTCTGTTTTCATCCCATGATTTATATTTAGGTGTTTCACTATGAGGCGGGGTTTACTTGCAAGAGAAAATATACAACTTTATGCACGCACACGAGCACACAAAATTTGGTATGACTTTTCACATTTCTTTTTTTATTTCATCGTCATATCTGATTTTTATTACTAATAAATTTCCGTGTTTTAAGGCTGAAAATGAACCGTCCTCAAAAATTCACATCATGGGTAGTCAATTTTGAAGAAAATTTTCTCCATTGTCACCATTCATAACTTATAAAAGGGTTGCTGCCTCATATTTTGTTTCGGAGCATATTTTGTTTCGGAGCATGTCAGAAAACATATAAGGTATATTTCACTTTTATCATAAATTATAAAGATCTGGGTAACAATGTCTATTGATTGATACTAAAAACTTTTTTTTCATTACAAAGGTCTCTCATATTGTTAATCCTCCGTCACCAAAAGAAAGGTATTTGTTTGAGAAAGAAGGCTTTGCGTCCTAACAACTTGTGGGTCTTAGACGGATCGATTAAATTGAGATTCCTATATACCAAGAGGTATAGCGTGACTCGGGTAGAAATGATTTTCAAAACCTAAGAAAACTAATATTGAAGACTTTTTTTGTTCATGAGGATCCTTCCTTACTTCCTCCTGACATGAACAATTTGATGGGACATTTGGAGAATTATAAGATGTATATTTAAGTTTTTTTGACAAATTTCCTACAAAATTTATTCTTTCAATGTAACTAATACACTGATTATTTATGAGTGGTAAGGAATATCTCGTAAGAAATCATTTTGCCCTAATGTCCAATCAAGCAAAAGAAGGTATGATAACTAAATGGGACACTATCAGAAAACATTTCACCAAACCTCAGAAGAAAACCTTTAAAGCTGCTTGTTGTAACTTACCCGGGATTATAAACGAGATACAAATGCTGGATGAAGATGATCCGTTTCGAATTGTGCTTGATGAGGGGTCGAAGAAAAACAGGGTTGATGTCAGTGATCAACCAAGATACTTTAGGAATCTTGTACAACATCTGATCCTTCATTGTAGAAGGGTAAGTATCCTCTATATTTTTGTTGTTTTCGTTTTTCTAGGTGAGTAGAGGACTAACATACTAATTCATTTATTATATATTGTAGGATCTCACAGCAGACGATCAAGGATGTTTTGAAGATGATTATGGCAATGTTTGCGGAAAATATCATCCTTTTCTTTGAGTTATTGGATGATCATGGGATGTTGCAGTTAATGAGGTGAGTATCAACTCACACAGAGTATAGATTATATATAATATTTAATAAAACATGACTAATAAGAAGTTCCGAATTGATTTTGTAGCCCGGAAGATTTCTTTTGAAGACGTTGAGTAGAAGACAAGTAAAAAATTAGAAAATTTTTCATTTTTAGTTAATTAACCTGCTCAAATTAAGTTTTGTTATATTTTTTCTTCATGTATTTATGTTTTCTAGGTTTGTTATTAATTCGAGGGTATTCATTTAGCCTAATGACTATCAAAATTGCTGATTTTCTTGTACATTTGACCACATGGTAGATGCTACCGTGTATTTGCAAAATACACTTAACCGCTTTTGTTATATTTGCATTGACTACGATACTAGAAAAATATTTTTATTAATCAATATCCCCATTATCATAATATATAGACAAAATTTATTTCCCACAATTTACTAAATATTTACAACAGACTATTAATAATTTGCCACGAATATTGTTATGTTTATTAGTGTTTTGCCACGATTGTTGTTTTCAATTATTTTTGCTATGCAATTAACTAGTTTTATATCCGTGCAAATTGCAAGGGTATGTTTTTTAAATTTTGTTATTATAAAAATTATATAAATACTTAAAAGAATTTGTTATACTAGTATTAAAAATAAATGTAGTATTTTTACACTAAAAATAAAAATAAAAATAAATGTAGTTTTTAGTTGGTCTTATTATAAATAAAACTTCTTGTAAAGCTACTTCAAATTTTGTTCTTATACATTTAAATTTCGTTTGCAATGCAAAATGTTTTTTTTGTCTCGTTGAGTATTTTGTTTGCAACAACAAATACAAAGTTTCATTTGCAATTAGTGTGAATGATTCATTAATGTCATTTGGTTGAATAGTTATAGTACGATATATACTTCTATTAGCTAAACTAGTGTGTAACCCGTGCATAAATGCACGGGTATAATATGAATCTAAGTATAAAAAAATTATGTAGGTGACAGTTTTAATTCAAAAATATAAATATTTTGTATAAATATGGAAATGTTTAAATAAGTGAATATATATGTATAAAATCAATAAATATTTTAAAAATAGATATTCATTCTTACACCTTAAATATTGACTGAAGACAAAACAAACGTAAAGATAATAAAAGTCCTTAGGGAAATCAAAGGAGGAAGACGACACGGGTAATCTCATCGTTAATGTGAAAAAGTACAATATTACGTTATACCTGAATGACTCCCATAAACCATGATGTAAGAGGTCGGAGATACTCAATTTTACAGTTGCATTAACAAAACATAGAGATTGTTTCCGAATGATAATCCGGAAATAAAAACAGAGATGATTCAAATCATTATTCCTTCATCGTAAGAAAAATCTCGTTTAAAATAGTCATTTTTCTATGTTTCGTACAAAATCAAAGAATTAATGAGACTGACTCCATCAAATACAACAATATCAAACATAACCAAGTGGTGTTAGTCCAGTGGTAACTGAGTTAAACCTTAAAGCTTGCAGAAATGCAGGAGTCGAGAGGTCTCAGGTTCGATTACCAGCTGGGGCGATGATCACTTAGCCACTGCAGCTCCGAAAGGGGTGGCTTACATGGTCCATGTGGTGGTGCGGGAATGCATGGGCCCGGGGGGATTAAACCCCTCGTCACCAAAAAAAAAAAAAACAATATCAAACATATTAGTGCAATTCTAAATATTAATACCAACGGAATGTTGTAAAGGTTGTATGATATAGGCCCACACCGGGTACTAAAATCAAAGAATTGGAGAGTCATTTTAATCACGCCATAACCAATCTCTTTGCATTTATGCCTTCAAATTGAAATTGAACTTTGACACCCTTCGTTGTTTCCCTGGAATGCAAACACCAAATGTTAATATAGTGTAACATTCATACTTTCTAATTGTGAGATAATTTGCATTTTCAACAGTGCTTATGCAGTAGCATATTCTGGAAAGTTTTAGGGTTTATTAGATTTAAAATAATCTGTTAAGTCTCATTTAATGTGTCCTAGGAAATCTAAGTTGCACCAATGCGAGATTTGGTTAGTGTCTCATCCATGGAGCATCTTAGGCGCAATTGAGGCGCGCCTTTACAAACTAAGACGGAGTATACAAAATTCGAGCCCTCAAATATGTATTAGCTAATTTGGCAAGGTGAAACAAATTAAAATATACGGAGTAATAAAATTTAGTACATATTATTCCGTCTAATCCTTTGAATTGACCTATTTGTTCAAAATCCACATCAGGAATTTTGAAAATGGAATGATTTAGAGTCGGAGGGTGTATGCCTTAAAATAGTAGTCTCACAATGATTAAATCAAATTAAAAATGAGCATTTCCTAATTTGGTAGTCGTATAATTGATAGTAACATAACCATAATTTTACAACCAATACTTATAGCTATATTGCGCAGACAATCGCACACTGGACACTCGGACATAGGTATGACACTTGGATACTGAATTTTATACCAAAAACATGATATTTTTTCATATAATAGTCAAATCCGACACCTGGACACGTATTCGTGTAGGATACACAAATCACTTACTTCGTATTCATCTATAAGAACAGTCTAACCTTAGTTACCTACCTAAAATTTTCATTATCGTCCTCTTCAAGACTTAAATAGCCAACTTTATTTATTCTGTTAAGGCTTTATTCTGTTAAAGCTGTTAGCGGCTACTACTAAGCAAACTAAAAATTGTGAAAACACTCAACTCCTTCCTCTAAAACTTAGTAGTTTGGAGCTAACTTATTATAAGATGTTGGTAGAGTTGTAGAGTCTATTAGATGAGCTATTTATGCAAGGTGAAACTACCTGTAATAATGACCTTATAAGAGGGTCAAATGTTGGTATAACTGAATATGAGCAATTGAACACTACAAATTCAACAACTAAAAAACTAAATGTCAAAGAAGATAAAAAAAATTGTTAAGACATAAAAAAGAGATGGTATTGCACTAATCGAACTTGTGCATAGAATCTTTAAACTCCTCTGCAACCATTAATCTCGGATCACTCCGACTATAATTTTTGGATTAAAAATCAAACAACGACCCCTAACTTTCGATATTCGGTCATTTCATAATCAACTAAGTTAAACATATTTAGATTTCACCTTAAATCATAAGCAGACACAACCGAAATAAGAAACAATACCAAATAATGCTGTCATCTTGATTTTCTTTGGAGATAGATCTGCCACCATTAATCAAGTTTATTTCTTAATTAGTTAATCTGGAGAATTGCATAGTCTAATAATTGATTGAGTCTTTTTGATGTCTTTGTTCAGTGGTGAAGACGGAGATATCCTGGACAATAGGTCCTAGGTTCGATTCCCCCTCCCCTCTATTGTAATGCGACAAAGTGCGTGCTTCGTTGAGCCACCTAAAACGACTCCGACGAAGAAAAATGACAGAAAAAAAAAGGAATTATCGGGTAATTAAAAGACTATAGTAGAAATAATATGAAAATTATCGCAAATTATTCGATATTTCGTAAAGATGGCTAAATATAACAAAAATTCATTATTTTCAAAAATCCTCTTTTAATAAATGATGTTCAAAAGTAATTAAATTGTTTGTAAATAATACAAAATTGTGACGGGCCACATATAATTTTTGTTTAAAATTTTTATAATGTTTTGCCAATAGCCAACAACATTACAAATATAGAAAAATGTCTTTAGAAACTACATTTGTTAATATATTACATTTATTAGTTTGTATTTTCTCCAATATAAAATTTTCAATCCCTTATTACGGGTAACCTAAAAAATACGGAGTAGTAATATAAAGTCGGTCATGTTTCAATAGTAACATAAAGTCGACAACACCTAATAATATTGACTCTTGTATGGCAATTGAGAGTTGAGACGGAGTCATCTTTGTTCTGGGAGGAAATATTTCGTCTCAATTTACCTCTTGCGACGGATGTTTAAGGCCAACGTTACTTTTGCAACAAAACCAAATGACGTTTTCGACGGACATTTATATCCTGTTGACCTTTGTTTTGTGTACTATAGTGTTGAAGCAATTTATAATATCTCACATATGCTAAAAAACATTACAAATATTGAATATTTTCTTCCACTACATTAATAGTTATATTACACTCATCAAATTGTTTTCTTTCACCTTAAATTTCCAGACCCTTCTTACCCGTGACCCAAAAAATAGTTTCATAAAATCGATCATGTCTAAAAACATGCCGTGATTAATAATTGTTAAAAAAACTTTTATATGGTAATTACTAAAAAATATGGTTGGATATTAAATGTTTTGCAAAAATCTGGTATTTATGATGAAATTAAAAGTATAAGTTGATAAAAAGTACAGAGTACTATTTTTACAGTTTAGGAAAAATTCAAGAAATTAAGATGGCGAAAAAATCGAGACAAATGGAAAATCTCTAAATAAGTTGATAAAAAGTACAGAGTATATATATTCCATATTACATGTAAAATCTCTAAATAAGTGCATAGTAATAATATTTTATCATTTTTCATATTGTCTTTAGTCTATTAAAGACGATATGAATAATACATAGAATGAAAGCGCTATATTAAGATACAATTTATTTTCATCTTACTAATCAGGCTAAAAATTAGTGTTTAATTTCTTAAATACAATGTAGTTTGATAAACCTTTTCAGTAAATACGTGTACAAAATCATCATAACATCCTCCTTGTCATTTCAATGGATTTTCAATGTATAGGCAAAAAGATTGGTGAAGTGAAATGATTTTATATATCATTTACTTGGATGAAAGTATTGATATAGCTTATCAATTTAATGCTTACTCATATAATATATTTATAGTCTAATTTGTACCCACTAATTGTCGCTTTAATTTCAACAATTTAATTAGGGAAATAATAAAAGTTTTCTGGATAAAAGGGAAGACAAAAAATTAAGATAAACAAATTACAAATTATAATAATGGTGACTAACAAATATACCATTAAATAAAAGATATATATTTTAAATACATATGATAGATTAATAACCAAAGTTGTGAATGGAAAATAAGAGGTCGGTATTAATTTATTTTTTGTGTTTGCAATTAATATTTTTTTTATATATTTTTTTGTACTTATCATGCGACTCATAACATTTCAAAAGAATTTTAAATGACACGTGACTTAGTGAGATACTTAGTATTATTTTTTTATATAATATTATAGAGGATTTACCCTTTAAAGGGATTTTATAGTTGAAAATTATGATTTTTGTGATAGTTACATAAAAAACAAATGTGTAATTAGTTTTTGCTTATATAAATTTCAACAATATATTCGAGAGAAGAATTTTTTTGTGAATGTAGACAAAAAATTATGATAATATGTAAATATAATAATAGTGAGAGAAAAAGGTAAGGAGTAAAACTTTAGAAGTGGAGTTGTCAATTTAGTAGTGAAAAATTAGCAAAACTAACGACACATTTTCTCAAATGGCATAATTATTAGATTATAAAACATACATAATATGATTCAAAAATATTTTGTACAATTTAAGCATAGTTGTTTTATTTTCATTCATCCAATATTACAATCATAACAATACTATTATAATTCTTCAGAACTATTAATTTTCTTGATTCATGAGGAAAAAAATATACACAAATTAAAAATAAAAATAAATCTCGAAGACAAATATACATTGCAAGTGCTAAACGAATATATTAGGTGGGGAAAAACTGACTTAAAAGTATGAAAGTATTCAAAGTTCAAATAACGAATTGGAGAATGAGCATTGCATTACAACCGACAACTATAATATTTACTCACTATATGACGCTATTAAAAGGTTATATTGACATATTTGTAGCATACTTCCCCACTCCAACCAAAATATTTGATTTATAACCTGTTTGACAAAATACAGAATAGAATTAGAAATTTTACATGGAAAACTAAACTGCGTGAAAGAGTGAAAAACAGTGCAATACAATTTACAAAATTTGTCTATTAATAAATTAAGGGTTAAAAAAAGTACAAACACAAAATGATAATTAAATTAAATTTCAACTCTAACTATTTATTCAAAACATAAAAAGATAAAAAAACGAAGCAATTTATTTATATTTATTTATACTTTACCTATCAATTTTCTAAATAAAAATAAAAATTAGGATAGTATCATAGTTATATAAGATCATTTTGGTAATTAATTTTTGCATTAATTTCAAAATTTTATTTAGGAGAAGAAGAAAAGTTGTGAATGAAAAGTTATAAAAAATAAAATAACATAACTATAAAGTATAATAATGGTCCTTAAAAACATACCAATAAATAAAAGAAATACATGTTAAATAGAATATCATAGAGTAAGAACCAAATTTGTGAGGGAAACTAAAATGTTTGTATTAATTTATCTTTTGAGTTTGTAACTAATATTTTTAAATTTTGTGTACTTGTAAACATATGACTCATAATATTTGGAGATGATTTTTAAATGACACGTGAATTAGTAAAGTTCTTACTCTTTTTTTAATATAGTGTTGTAGCGGAGTTTATTATCGTCGTGCCATTTTTGTAGAGGTACCATCACTTTTAAAATTTGTTATCTTGTCAAATATTTAATATAAATAATTAAATTTCAACTCTAACTATTTATTCAAAACATAAAAAAGATAAAAAGCGAAGCAGTTTATTTATTTATACTTTACCTACCAACTTTCTAAATAAAAATAAAAATCAGGATTAGTGTCATAGTTATATAAGATTATTTTGGTAATTAATTCTTGCATTAATTATTTAATTTCAACAATTTATTTAGCGGAAGAAGAAAAGTTGTGAATGAAAAGTTATAAAAATTAAGATAACATAACTATAAAGTATAATAATGGTCCTTAAAAACATACCATTAAATAAAAGAAGTATATGTTAAATAGAATATCATAAATTAAGAACCAAAGTTGTGAGGGAAACTAAAAGGTTTGTATTAATTTAATTTTTGAGTTTGTAACTAATATTTTTAAATTTTTTGTACTTGTAAACATGTGACTCATAATATTTGGAGATGATTTTTAAATGACACGTGAGTTAGTAAAGTTCTTAGTCTTTTTTTAATATAGTGTTGTGGCGGAGTTTATTATCGTCGTGCCATTTTGTAGAGGTACCATCACTTTTAAAATTTGTTATCTCGTCAAATGTTTAATATGAATAATTAATTTATGTGTATATGAAAGGGGTTAGTTTAATATTATATAGATAAGTGTCACGTAACAATAATTTTTGTCATGTCACAATAAAATTTTGTCATGTCACAATTAATTTTTGCACGTCACATTAATTTAATATTTTAGTTTATCCTTATAATAGGATTTTATAGATATTAATTTTATAAATTTAAATGTCAATCTTAATTATAAATCATGACACTTAATTGGATGTGAATTTATAGAAGACTTTATATTTTTTTAGCTTAATGAATATTTAATCACATATTTAATTTGAACAATAACGATGTCCTTTGATTTGCTTCATCTTGTATGTTACAAAATATGACATTTTTGTAGAAAAATTGAATTTTGTTGAAGGTTATTTTGGTAATTTTAGAAGGGTGTGACGTGGCATTACCATAAGTTAGAAAATACAAATACTTATCAATGAGACACTCAACATGCCGTTTTATGTTATAGTTATATAAGATCATTTTGGTAATTAATTCTTGCATTAATTATTTAATTTCAACAATTTATTTAGCGGAAGAAGAAAAGTTGTGAATGAAAAGTTATAAAAATTAAGATAACATAACTATAAAGTATAATAATGGTCCTTAAAAACATACCATTAAATAAAAGAAGTATATGTTAAATAGAATATCATAAATTAAGAACCAAAGTTGTGAGGGAAACTAAAAGGTTTGTATTAATTTAATTTTTGAGTTTGTAACTAATATTTTTAAATTTTTTGTACTTGTAAACATGTGACTCATAATATTTGGAGATGATTTTTAAATGACACGTGAGTTAGTAAAGTTCTTAGTCTTTTTTTAATATAGTGTTGTGGCGGAGTTTATTATCGTCGTGCCATTTTGTAGAGGTACCATCACTTTTAAAATTTGTTATCTCGTCAAATGTTTAATATGAATAATTAATTTATGTGTATATGAAAGGGGTTAGTTTAATATTATATAGATAAGTGTCACGTAACAATAATTTTTGTCATGTCACAATAAAATTTTGTCATGTCACAATTAATTTTTTGCACGTCACATTAATTTAATATTTTAGTTTATCCTTATAATAGGATTTTATAGATATTAATTTTATAAATTCAAATGTCAATTTTAATTATAAATCATGACACTTAATTGGATGTGAATTTATAGAAGACTTTATATTTTTTTAGCTTAATGAATATTTAATCACATATTTAATTTGAACAATAACGATGTCCTTTGATTTGCTTCATCTTGTATGTTACAAAATATGACATTTTTGTAGAAAATTTGAATTTTGTTGAAGGTTATTTTGGTAATTTTAGAAGGGTGTGACGTGACATTACCATAAGTTAGAAAATACAAATACTTATCAATGAGACACTCAACATGCCTTTTTATGTTATAGTTATATAAGATCATTTTGGTAATTAATTCTTGCATTAATTATTTAATTTCAACAATTTATTTAGCGGAAGAAGAAAAGTTGTGAATGAAAAGTTATAAAAATTAAGATAACATAACTATAAAGTATAATAATGGTCCTTAAAAACATACCATTAAATAAAAGAAGTATATGTTAAATAGAATATCATAAATTAAGAACCAAAGTTGTGAGGGAAACTAAAAGGTTTGTATTAATTTAATTTTTGAGTTTGTAACTAATATTTTTAAATTTTTTGTACTTGTAAACATGTGACTCATAATATTTGGAGATGATTTTTAAATGACACGTGAGTTAGTAAAGTTCTTAGTCTTTTTTTAATATAGTGTTGTGGCGGAGTTTATTATCGTCGTGCCATTTTGTAGAGGTACCATCACTTTTAAAATTTGTTATCTCGTCAAATGTTTAATATGAATAATTAATTTATGTGTATATGAAAGGGGTTAGTTTAATATTATATAGATAAGTGTCACGTAACAATAATTTTTGTCATGTCACAATAAAATTTTGTCATGTCACAATTAATTTTTGCACGTCACATTAATTTAATATTTTAGTTTATCCTTATAATAGGATTTTATAGATATTAATTTTATAAATTCAAATGTCAATTTTAATTATAAATCATGACACTTAATTGGATGTGAATTTATAGAAGACTTTATACTCTCTCCTATTCCCAATAACTGTCACATTTCGGGTTTGGTACGGGAATTAAGGAATTCATTTGTTTAATGTAATGTAATGTGTGGGGTGGGAAGATTGGAGAGAGGGAATGTATTATTGATTATTATTGTGAGTAGAAATGATTAAAATAAGTAGTGTTGTGGGGTAAGGTGGGGTATTATTGTGGGTTAGAGTGAATAAAATAAGTATAAACAATGTCCCAAAATGGAATATGTGACAATTAGGTGAATAGACGAAAATGACAAATGTGACATTTATTCGGAATAGGAGGGAGTATTTTTTTAGCTTAATGAATATTTAATCACATATTTAATTTGAACAATAATGATGTCCTTTGATTTGCTTCATCTTGTATGTTACAAAATATGACATTTTTGTAGAAAATTTGAATTTTGTTGAAGGTTATTTTGATAATTTTAGAAGGGTGTGACGTGGCATTACCATAAGTTAGAAAATACAAATACTTATCAATGAGACACTCAACATGCCTTTTTATGTTATAGTTATATAAGATCATTTTGGTAATTAATTCTTACATTAATTATTTAATTTCAACAATTTATTTAGCGGAAGAAGAAAAGTTGTGAATGAAAAGTTATAAAAATTAAGATAACATAACTATAAAGTATAATAATGGTCCTTAAAAACATACCATTAAATAAAAGAAGTACATGTTAAATAGAATATCATAAATTAAGAACCAAAGTTGTGAGGGAAACTAAAAGGTTTGTATTAATTTATTTTTTGAGTTTGTAACTAATATTTTTAAATTTTTTTGTACTTGTAAACATGTGACTCATAATATTTGGAGATGATTTTTAAATGACACGTGAGTTAGTAAAGTTCTTAGTCTTTTTTTAATATAGTGTTGTGGCGGAGTTTATTATCGTCGTGTCATTTTGTAGAGGTACCATCACTTTTAAAAATTTGTTATCTCGTCAAATATTTAATATGAATAATTAATTTATGTGTATATGAAAGGGGTTAGTTTAATATTATATAGATAAGTGTCACGTAACAATAATTTTTGTCATGTCACAATAAAATTTTGTCATGTCACAATTAATTTTTGCACGTCACATTAATTTAATATTTTAGTTTATCCTTATAATAGGATTTTATAGATATTAATTTTATAAATTCAAATGTCAATTTTAATTATAAATCATGACACTTAATTGGATGTGAATTTATAGAAGACTTTATATTTTTTTTTAGCTTAATGAATATTTAATCACATATTTAATTTGAACAATAATGATGTCCTTTCATTTGATTCATCTTGTATGTTACAAAATATGATATTTTTGTAGAAAATTTGAATTTTGTTGAAGGTTGTTTTGGTAATTTTAGAAGGGTGTGACGTGGCATTACCATAAGTTAGAAAATACAAATATTTATCAATGAGACACTCAACATGCTTTTTTATGTTATTATATAGATATAGATATTTGAATGACATTTATCTATCAAAACAATTAATTAACAAATGTATATACAACAAGGTAATTAATCCATTCAAAAAATCATGGGTAGAGAAAGTGGGTCCCGCCAAAATTTTTTTTTGAAAAGTTGACTTTTAACCATAGAGCGACCCCTAAGATTTGTGGTTGTTGTTTTTATATATAAGATTCAATCTCAAAGAACTTTGTCAAAATAAAAATTTCTAAATTTTTATTTGTTAATTATAATTTAAGGCAGATTAAATGGTTAACATTGTTATGAAAAATTATAATTTAATATTAAATATACTAGTTTCAACCCCGTGCAAATTAGACGAGAATATATACACGATAACATGGTAATGTATCCAAGTGTCTGACTAAAAGACGAGAATATATACACGATATCATTGCTTGATTGCTTGATTGGGTCACCCTAACGTGGGTCAGTCTTTTGGCTCTTCTTAAACAAATGTTTGTGAACTCGTACGGGTACAAATTACGAGATACGTATCAACGAGTATTGGGTCAACCACGGGTATGACGTAAAATGAAGGGTTTAATTTACATGAAAGACACCATCTTGAAGGAAAATAGCGACATGGATATTGTTATGGGTCCAGCCCGTTTATGGTTTTGTGTTAAGTTTTTAGGCCCACATAATATGGGTTTGTGGAAGTTTCTTTGAGAAGTTTTCTTTGTTGCTTCTTTGAGAAGCCTTCTCTTGGTTGCTTTTGTATAAGAGAAGTAACCCACATTGTGTGGCTGATACAACTCACAACATAACACACAACACACAAAATAAGAAAAGAAAAAGAAGAAAGAGAGAAGGAAGAGAGAAAACAAAAGTTCAGCTCGTTTTTGGCAGGACAGCCTGTAGTAAACTTCCGATTGCCGGAGTTTCAACCGTTGGATCGTCCTAAAAATTTACCAGATTGTTCCTGACATCCATGGCCACATTCTGACCGTTGGGATCGTCGTTTTGAGCTCTGGTTTGCCTGTAATCACTGCTGGACAGAAACTGTTTTCTGGTGATATTTTTCACTTTTGCTCTCTTATTCATAAGCTCTTATGTATGATGTTGTTGGTGGGTCTTGAAGCCTTTGTAGACTGATATTGGGTTTCTTTTACCCTCAATTTATTATAATAAGAGAAGAAGGGGTGGACTCCGTACAAGTCCCGTGGTTTTTATCCTTCACACCGAAGGGGTTTTCCACGTATAAATCGTGTGTGTTATTTACGTCTTTTGTTCTTTCGTTATTGTTCATTATTTTCTGTCCATTACTGCTGGTTTTAGCTTTGGTAATTATTTGGGTAAATTGGATTTGTTGTTCTCCTTTGGGTTGGTTGTGTTGAAGTCGATCCTTGTGGGTGGTGGTGTTGTTGATTACAACCCTTGGTCCCTTCAACTGGTATCAAGAGCTTTAGGTTAATTTTGGGTAGAGACCATGGATGGTAGTAGTGGGAGTTCCATGGTTAAACTTACATCAACCAATTATTCCATTTGGAGACCTATGATGGAAGACTTGTTATATTGCAAGGATTTATTTGATCCAATTGAAACAATTACCGATTCGGATGGTAATGTTGCCAAACTTAATAAACCGGAAAACATGGAAAGTAGAGAATGGGAAAAGTTGAAAAGAAAGACTTTGGGGACGATTAGACAATGGATTGATATTAGTGTTTCCAACCATGTGTCTCAAGAGACCGATCCATATGAATTGTGGATAAAACTAGAAGGTCTTTATGAAAGAAAGACAGCTCATAATAAAGCTTCATTAATCAAGCGACTTGTTAATTTGAAACTGAAAGGTGGGAAGTCGGTTTCAAACCATCTTAGCGACTTCCAGGATATTATTAACAAGCTGACTACTATGAAGATTATTCTTGATGATGAATTGCAAGCTTTATTTTTGTTGAGTTCCTTACCAGATAGTTGGGAAACCTTGGTTGTGACTATCAGTAACTCCGCTCCGGATGGTGTGCTCTCTTTAGAAGTGATTAAAGAAAGGATGTTTAATGAAGAGATTAGAAGGAAGGAGATGGGAGTTGATAATTCACATGCTCTTGTTATTGAGAATAGAGGAAGAAGCAAGAGTAGGGGTCCTAAAGGCCGTGGTAACTCAAAATCAAGGTCTAAGTCTAGAGAAGGTAAAGAGATTAAGACCTGTCATTATTGTAGCAAGCCTGGTCATATACAAAAATATTGTTACCGATGGAAGAAAGACCAAGCTAAGAAGAGAGATTCAAATAAGGAGGAAGATGATAAAAATACTGCAGCAACGACGTCCAAAAATGATGATGATGTCACTTTGATTTGTGCAACCAGTGAGTGTCATCATGTTGACGGTTCAGATTCAGAATGGTTAGTAGATTCGGGTGCTTCGTATCATTGTGTTCCAAAAAGGGAATATTTTTTGAACTACCAAGCGGGTGATTTTGGTAGTATCAAGATGGGAAATCAAAGCTCAGCTAGCATTGTTGGTTTGGGCGATATTCGTGTGAAGACAAATGTTGGGTGCACTCTTACGTTGAAGAATGTGCGCCATATCCCCGATCTACGTCTGAATTTGTTATCTGCAAATGTCCTTGATCAAGAAGGCTTTAGACACACTTTTGGAGATGGAAAGTGGAAATTATCCAAAGGTTCATTGACGGTTGCTAGAGGTGAGTTGTGTTGCTCTCTATACAAGACATATTTTTGCATATGTTCTGGTGAGTTGAATGCAGTTCAAGGGAATAATTCTCCTAACTTATGGCATAGAAGATTGGGACATATGAGTGACAGGGGGATAAAAATCTTGGCTGGAAAATCATTTATTCCCGTTGATAAAGCTGTTACTCTTGATCCTTGTGATTATTGTCTAGCTGGAAAGCAACATCGTGCTTCTTTTTCTAGAAAATCTACTAGAAAGAAATACAAGCTAGAGTTAGTTCACTCGGATGTTTGTGGTCCTATTGAAGTGGAGTCTCTTGGTGGCAATAGATATTTTGTCACTTTCATTGATGATGCTACTCGAAAAACTTGGGTGTATATTTTGAAGACAAAAAGCCAAGTATTCGAAGTCTTTAAAAAGTTTCATGCCATGGTAGAAAGGGAGACGGAAAGAAAGTTGAAGCGTCTCAGATCCGACAATGGTGGTGAGTATACTTCTCATGAATTCAAGAATTATTGCTCACAACATGGCATTAGACATGAGAGGACGGAGCCGGGCACACCTCAACACAATGGAGTTGCAGAAAGAATGAATAGAACCATTGTGGAGAAGGTGAGATGTATGCTTAGAATGTCCAATCTTTCGAAGACATTCTGGGGTGAAGCTGTCCAGTGTGCGGTATACTTGATCAACCGTGCTCCATCAGTTCCTCTTGGTCTTGACATTCCTGAGAGAGCTTGGAAGGGGCGTGATCCGACCTATTCACATCTTAAAGTCTTTGGATGTAAGGCATTTATGCATGTGCCTAAAGAACAAAGATCAAAACTTGATTCCAAGACTAATCCATGCATATTTGTTGGGTATGGTAACGAAGAGTATGGTTATAGACTCTATGATCTGGAAAAGAAAAAGGTGGTGAGAAGTAGAGATGTAGTATTTTTTGAGCATGAGAAGGGTGGAGATCTTATGAGTTCAAGGTACACTTCTACCTCAGATTTGACTACTAATACTACTTATGATATTTCTTTTCCCACTTGTATTCCTATTGACCAATCAACAAATGAGAATGTTGAGGTGACACCCGATGATGTTGGTGAGCTACAACGTAATGTTGTCGGCAATGATGTTGGTGAGGTACAACCTGATGGCAATGTACCACAAGATGACAATGATGATGTTTTTCACGAGTCATCATCCGATGAAGAAGAAAACCATGAAAATGAGCATAATGAAGAAGGAAATCATGGTGAAGAAGCTCATGAGCAGGGGGGAGCATCCTACCCCTCAAGAAGAGGATACACATGTTAGAAGGGGGACTAGAGAGCGTAAACCTTCAACAAGGTATCCAAGTTCAGAGTACATTCTTATGACCGATGAAGGGGAGCCTGAAAACTATCAAGAAGCATTGTCTCTTGATGAGAAAAATGTGTGGCTCGATGCTATGAAAGAGGAAATGGATTCATTGAAAAAGAATGAAACTTATGAACTTGTGGAGCCTCCCAAGGGCAAGAAAGTCTTGAAAAATCGCTGGATTTTCAAGAATAAGAAAGATGGCGAGAAGATTGTGAAGCGGAAAGCCAGACTGGTGGTAAAGGGATGCAACCAGAAAAAGGGCATTGACTTTGATGAGATCTTCTCTCCTGTTGTCAAAATGACTTCTATCAGAACCGTGTTAGGTTTAGTTGCAAGCCTCAATCTTGAGTTGGAGCAGCTTGATGTAAAAACTGCTTTTTTACATGGTGACCTACACGAAGAGATCTACATGGATCAACCTGAAGGATTTAAAGAGAAAGGGAAAGAAAAATGTGTTTGTAAGCTAAAGAAGAGTCTTTATGGGCTTAAACAAGCACCAAGGCAGTGGTACCGGAAATTTGATTCGTTTATGACCAGCAATTGTTATAAACGAACTTCAGCCGATCCTTGTGCTTATTACAGAAAGTTTCCCCAAGGTAAGTTCATCATCCTTCTTTTGTATGTGGACGATATGCTGATAGTTGGACAAGATTTAAAGATGATTCAAGGTTTGAAGAAAGACTTGTCCAAGTCATTTGACATGAAAGACTTGGGTCCAGCAAGGCAAATCTTAGGCATGGAGATTTCTCGTGATCGAAAAGCTGGAAAATTGTGGTTATCACAAGAAAAATATATTGAACGAGTGCTTGAAAGGTTCAATATGAAGCATGCCAAACCTGTTTGTACACCATTAGCTACTCATTTCAAGCTCACGAAGGAAGCTTGTCCTAGAACGGAGAAAGAGAAAGAATGTATGTCATCTATTCCTTACTCTTCTGCCGTTGGGTCTTTGATGTACGCTATGGTTTGTACGAGGCCAGATATTGCACATGCTGTCGGTTTAGTGAGTAGATTCTTATCCAATCCGGGTAAGGTTCATTGGGAAGCTGTGAAGTGGATCTTCAGATATTTGCGGGGCACCTCTAAACTAGGCTTGTGTTATGGAGGTGGCAAACCTATTCTCGAAGGCTATACTGATGCGGACATGGCGGGTGATCTCGATAATAGAAAGTCTACCTCAGGTTATATGTTTACTTTTTCAGGGGGAGCCATTTCATGGCAATCCAAGCTACAAAAATGTGTAGCATTGTCCACTACTGAGGCGGAGTATATTGTAGCCGTGGAAGCAAGTAAGGAGATGTTATGACTTAAAAGATTTCTTCGAGAGTTGGGTTTGAAGCAAAGTGAGTTTGTGGTATTTTGTGATAGTCAAAGTGTCATGGACTTGAGCAAAAACACCATGTATCATGCTTGGACCAAGCATATTGATGTTAGATATCATTGGCTACGAGATGTTATAGAGGATGAGCAATTGAAGCTGAAGAAAGTTCATACCGACAAGAATGGTGCCGATATGTTGACAAAGGGTGTTCCTGGAAGCAAGCTTATGGTTTGTAGTAAGCTTGCGGGTTTGAGATTCAACTGATTGTGGTTGGCGTGAATCTTCCCTGTAATGGGCTGGAGGGGGAGATTGTTATGGGTCCAGCCCGTTTATGGTTTTGTGTTAAGTTTTTAGGCCCACATAATATGGGTTTGTGGAAGTTTCTTTGAGAAGCTTTCTTTGTTGCTTCTTTGAGAAGCCTTCTCTTGGTTGCTTTTGTATAAGAGAAGTAACCCACATTGTGTGGCTGATACAACTCACAACATAACACACAACACACAAAATAAGAAAAGAAAAAGAAGAAAGAGAGAAGGAAGAGAGAAAACAAAAGTTCAGCTCGTTTTTGGCAGGACAGCCTGTAGTAAACTTCCGATTGCCGGAGTTTCAACCGTTGGATCGTCCTAAAAATTTACCAGATTGTTCCTGACATCCATGGCCACATTCTGACCGTTGGGATCGTCGTTTTGAGCTCTGGTTTGCCTGTAATCACTGCTGGACAGAAACTGTTTTCTGGTGATATTTTTCACTTTTGCTCTCTTATTCATAAGCTCTTATGTATGATGTTGTTGGTGGGTTTTGAAGCCTTTGTAGACTGATATTGGGTTTCTTTTACCCTCAATTTATTATAATAAGAGAAGAAGGGGTGGACTCCGTACAAGTCCCGTGGTTTTTATCCTTCACACCGAAGGGGTTTTCCACGTATAAATCGTGTGTGTTATTTACGTCTTTTGTTCTTTCGTTATTGTTCATTATTTTCTGTCCATTACTGCTGGTTTTAGCTTTGGTAATTATTTGGGTAAATTGGATTTGTTGTTCTCCTTTGGGTTGGTTGTGTTGAAGTCGATCCTTGTGGGTGGTGTTGTTGTTGATTACAACCCTTGGTCCCTTCAGATAAAACATACATAATAAAGGTAAAGAGCAACCCATTATTAATTCGAGAACCCAAAAACATGAATTGTGACATCTCAAAAAGGTTGCCTAAACGAACAGGTAACAAAACTAATTCGAAGTAAAAAAGAATGAAGAAACAAACCTACAAAGCAAAAGCGGCAACTACAGGTCGGAGTATATCGACTATCGGACCACTAAACAAGCTCCTCCTCCATATGTGGTTCAACTTAAGCTCTATTGTCTCGTCCTCTACTTGATCATTCCTCATCTTGTCAAGCGTGACAGTCGTTTCCTTTTCTTCCTCATTCCCCGTCTGCATCTTCTTTTTCTTGCATATCTTCAGCACTTGTTGTTTGTCTTTGTCTGAGTCAAGTTTTTTCTCACGTAACCTTAGCACCTGTTCTTCGTTTGAGTCAAGCTTTTTCTTGCATTTCTTTAGCACTTGTTCTTTGTTTGAGTCAAGCTTTTTATTGCATATCTTCAACACATGTTCTTTGTTTGAGCCAGACATAACTGTCCTGTTTACTTCTCCGCGGCCATGGTCCATCTCCTTCCTTTTCTTCTTCTTCTTCTTCTTCTTCTTCTTCTGTCCTTCCTTAAGCTTGATTTTACAAACTTGAAGCGCACTAACCTTAAAATAAACGTTACCACGACCAGTAGTCCATGTTGTAGCATCATCGACACCACACATAAGAAAATAAATACGACCATTTGGGCCGAAAACAATCGACAAACGCTGATAATATAGGAATGGTGGTTGGGGTGCAGACATAAGAGGAGAGTTATGGATCTCAATTTCATCAATTCGAAACTCCTGGGCATGATAATGAAAGCGAAAAGCAGCGTATCTCCCGGATCTTAAAGAAGAGGCACAACAAAGTGAAGGAGCATAAGGAAGATTTGGCGATGGTGGCAGTGGGGTGGCACGCCCAGGGAAAGGTAAAACTTGATCACTAACGTGATTCCACAGTTTGTTATCGACATCAAAAGCGTAAGTACCACCAGCATCTTTCAGACTAATAAAAATAGCGGTGGCAGTTCCGCCAACATAAGCAGCCGTCCAAGCATCAACAGAACAATGTTTCATTCGGTTGGAACTGTAAAGAGCTGGAAGCGGCAGCGCGGACCACCCTTGTTCAATATGTTCAGTATCCAATACCTCAAACTGAGGTAAAGGGTCCATGCCAGAATCTTGACAGGAATTACAATTGAGGGAGAAAGATAAGGCAAATATCTTGGTTCCAATGGTAAGCAAGTTAGGCTCACATTTGGGGGAAACCAAAGGCGGTCCAGGAACAACAGAGTTGGACAAGGTATCAAATATGAATGTCTTAGATTGACGCGGTGGATTATTTCCATCACGTAAATAGCCACCAACCATATAGATTTTAGTCCCGACATTCGCAAAAGACATGTCGCTTGGATAGATTGATTTTTCCATCGCCAGTATGGGATGTCCGAGTTTAAGAAAACTGCATTCATCTTCAGGGTTTTCGGGAGCCATTTCGGGTTCACTAACACGGTATATGCAATACTGAAACTCTCTGTCTCCCGTAATTAAGAACAATGACCTATCCTCGTCCATGGCCATGCCACACAAAATAACTCTGTAAGAAAAATAAAAAAAGATATAGGTGATCTGGAGTATCCAAAAGTGTGTAAACTCGCTTTCTAATTGTTACTCCCTCCCTTCCGTCTCATAAGCATTGCTTAAGCTTGTGACGTGAAACAAGGGGCAAGTGTTTAGGGTTTAGGGTTTACAAACTTTAGATCAACAAGCAAAATTTCCCAATTACAATTCATTCAACTCAAACTATTAATAAAATTCCCAATTAAAAAAATGATATAATAGCTCAAAAAACAACAAGATATCAAATACTATATATATATATAGCAGAATATATCACATAATCAAAACAATAGCACATCATATGAATTGAAAAATAGCATGACGCATATCCTTGCCTTGAGCTCGTGTTGTTTGGTCGACCAACGACCTCGCGGGAAAGGAGAGAGAAATTGATAAATAGAGTGGTAGAGATTGTAGAAGGTGCGACGAGAGAATTCAAGGGTGATGATTTTCTTTTTGTTATTTTAACTCATATAGGTCTACACAGGGTAAGCAGGTTAATCAGGTCAATTTTGGATCAAATCAGTTTGAATTTGGTTACTTTTGGGTTTGCTAGCTTCGGAATGGGGTTGGGTCGGTTTATTTTCGGGTTAACTATTATCGAGTTATTGTTTGGATAATAATCTGTTTGCAACAATAAACATTTGGATCGGGTCAAGCTCGAGTCTTGCGTCCGGGTATCAAGTCGGGTCAATTTTGTCATATCTACTTAGGTCCAATTTTTTTGGACTCCAAGTCACCTCATAAGTTCAGTTAAAAAAAAATTAGATCAAATAAATTCATTTACTTCAGATTTTATGAGTTTAGTTCAAAAATATTCATAATTTATATGTTTAGTTCAGAAAACTTCAGATCATATAAGTTCGGTCAAAACTTATAAATTCAGAAGTTTTTTAAGAAACTTTAAGATAACTTGTACTATCACATTTTAAATAGCATTAGGGTAAACTTGTTAACAACTTGGCATTTTAAATAATTTTACGATAACTTTATGTTAAACTTGTTAACAACTTGATACTAGTTTTAAAGCCGTGTAAAAAAAAATACACGGGTCGCAATAAACGGCACTACAATTGGATATTTAGCTTAATAAACGTGATTATTGTCAAATATTGTGACAACATAAGTGAAAGTAATTGTTTGACTTGAGAATCTTATTCATTCTGATGGAAATATATATACATTGAGGATATACATGATTGGCTCCTCAATCCCATGATTCATGGGGAGTCAAAGTCTAATAGCTAATTTAGGGGAAACAATCCCATATAATTAGCAGGACCTAAACTATACTAGGAAAACAGAATATATACAAAATAATACAAAAATATATTTATGGATATTCTAATACGCCCACTCAGTCGAAACGGGAGGTGGACCGATGTTGAGACTGGACCGGAAATCATCGAATAATATTTTGGGTAGTCCCTTTGTGAACACATCGGCAAATTGATAGCGGGATGGTACGTGACGGACTTGCACTTCATTAATAGCAACTTTCTCTCGAACAAAGTGGATGTCGAGCTCAATGTGCTTAGTCCGCTGATGATTGACCGGGTTCCCTAATAAATAGATGGCGGACACATTATCACAAAAAACGACAGTGGCTTTTTGAATTGGGCATTTGAGCTCGATAAGTAAGTTTCGTAACCAGCAAGATTCGGCCACCGCATTAGCAACACCACGGTACTCGGCCTCCGCACTAGACCGCGAGACGGTAGGCTGTCGTTTGGATGACCAAGAGAGCAAATTCTTACCGAGATATATACAGTATCCCGAAGTGGAGCGGCGAGAGTCGGGACACCCGCCCCAGTCGGCATCCGAGTATGCCGTTAGAGTGGTAGAGGCTGTTTTAGTAATATGTAAACCGTAATGAGACGTACCTTGTAGGTAGCGAATAATGCGCTTAAGTGCCCCGAAATGGGCCTCACGTGGGTCATGCATAAATAAACAGATTTGTTGTACCGCATAGGAAATATCGGGTCGGGTGAAAGTCAGATATTGTAAGGCCCCCGCAAGGCTTCGGTAAAGGGCTGGGTCACTCACTAGCGGCCCATCATTAGCAGTTAATTTTGCTTTCGTGTCGGCCGGAGTGATAGCAGGTTTACACGAGGACATTTTGGCCCTAGCAATGATCTCAAGGGCATATTTATGTTGATGTAAAAATAAGCCTTGAGAGTGGCGTAAGGCAGCAACACCCAAGAAAAAATTTAGTGCTCCTAAGTCTGTCATGGCGAACTCGGAACGTAGCAAAGCCATGATATTAATGCGGAGAGCATCCGTCGAGGTAGCAAGTATAATATCGTCGACATATAGAAGGAGATAGGCAAGTTCATTACCGTTACTGTATATGAAGAGCGAGTTATCGGACTTGCTATGAGTGAACCCAATAGTAGAGACATAATTCGCAAACCGTTGGTACCAGGCCCGTGGGGCTTGTTTGAGACCGTAGAGCGATTTTTTTAAGAGACACACGTGGTCAGGGTGAGTCCGTTCCCGAAATCCCGGGGGCTGATGCATGTATACGGTCTCAGCAAGATTACCATGTAAGAAAGCATTTTTTACGTCAAGTTGGTGCAAGGACCAATTTTTTGAAACGGCAAGGCTGAGTACCGTACGGATGGTAGCGGGCTTGACCACGGGACTGAAAGTTTCGTCACAATCAACGCCAACCTGTTGTGACCTGCCATTAACCACAAGACGAGCTTTGTATCGCTCTAAATCACCGTTAGCCTTAAACTTATGCTTAAACAACCAAATGCAACGGGTTATATTGACGTCCGAGGGACGAGGCACTAGAACCCATGTATCATTCTTAATAAGGGCATCGTACTCATCGGTCATGGCACGATTCCAATTCGGGTCTTGGAGGGCGATGAGTGGGTTGGTTGGGACAGGGGATAGAGTAGTGGCGCATAAGTCAAAGACGGGTTTTGGTTTATATATTCCATGACGTGCTCGGGTTGTCATTTGAGGTGATTGAATTTGAGGTGATGGTGGGGAAGGTGGTGGTGACATGGCAGGGGAGGCCGGAGGGGAGACCGGAGGGGAGGCCACGGCTGTGGGGCTGGGTGGCTGTTGGGTTTCTGGACGTTGTACAGGGGATTGGACAGGGGTTGGAGGGGTCTCGTTTTGGGTCACGGGTGGGGCGTTTGGTTGCTGGATAGGCTCATGAATGGGCCTGTTTTCGTTTGGGCTTGGGTGGGTTGAGTTTTGTATGTAATTTTGGAGGTAAGGAGAAGTGTCATTTGTCAGAAAATTATAGGAATTGGAGGGCAGGGGTTTGTGACTAGCAAACGGAAATATTGTTTCGTCAAATGTTACATGCCGGGAAATGATAATTTTCTTTGTGACAAGATCAAGACACTTATAGCCGCGATGAGAAGACGGGTAGCCTAAGAAGACACACGGGGTTGCTCTTGGGGCAAGTTTGTGGATGGTTGTGGGAGGGGTGTGTGGGTAACACAAACAACCAAAAATGCGGAGATGGCTATATGTCGGGACGCGGAGATACAGGCTGGACAAAGGAGACTGATAATGGTTGGCTTTACTTGGTAATATGTTGTGTAAGTAGGTGGCCATAGAGAGAGCATGAGGCCAAAGGTAGGGTGGTAAGTGAGCGTGGAGGAGTAGTGTTCGAACAATGTTGTTTAGTGTTCGAATTTTGCGCTCGGCCTTACCGTTTTGGGGGGAGGTATGGGGGCACGAAAAACGGAAAAACATGCCTTGTGTGTCGAAAAATTTGTGAAAAAGGTTATTGTCAAATTCTTTGCCATTGTCACATTGTAAAGTCTTAATGTTGATGTTGAATTGGGTCTTTATCATGTTGTGGAATTTGGATATTCTAATAATAAGTAAGTCATAATTGGAGAATTGACGTACGAAAATTTAAGTCGCTAATCTCATAAAAAGTATGATACAAAGTATACTTTAACCTGCGAAATACAAAATTATAATGAAATTAAGTTAATGCGTTAAATGCAAATAATGACAACAAACATAATTATAATGAAAATGCCGAATTTTCAATTATAGACTTATTTTTATTTACATTGTCACGACTCACACATTCATATTTAGTAATGCTCGTTTATATACGATGTGTCTACCAATAATGTCTATTATTTTGCCCATGTTTAAAATTAATTTTAAGTAAAAGACCATTTATCCAACTCACTTAGTTACTCCCTACCTCCTCCAACCTCATTCATCGCTAAGCATTTCCTTACCTTGTTTATTTTGGGTTGTAACTTTTTTTCACCTTTCTTTATTCTTTGATGTTAACATTATTAAATTAGGATGTTAACATTATTTTATCGTAATTTATTTTCGCAATACGTATTTTACTCGTAACAGTACATTTTCTTCCAAATATTCCATTTGTTACCCTTGTCTTGAAAAAAAGCCAAAAAATTCTCTCTTTGGCGATTTCAATACACATCTCAAGTTGATTTAACTTCATCAATTATGGATCACAATTTAATAATAAAACACGATTTTGATCATTATTACGGAGTAATTTTTATCAAAAAATTCTATTTTAATTTTTCTGGGATTTTGAATATTTTTTTAGGGTTTTCAATCTCAAAATTAGTTTGGGCATTTAGCGTGGTTAAGTAGTCGGCAACGAGGTCATGGACGACGGTATACACAACGTAGTTCGGATGTATTGGGGATTGGATTTCGCCGGCGAAGTTCGGTTGGGAACGTGGGAGAGAGTGCATAGCAAAGGATGGATTGATAAAGTGTCGCCTATCTTTGCGGCAGTCGCCGGCCTGAAAATAGCTAGTTGGTCAATTTATCGATGGTTGATGGTGCCATAGGAGATGTGGTCTCGGTGACGGTAAAGAAGAAGGCAAGCTGGGTGGTAGAAAGAACGGTTGTTTGAGGGCAGTGGTACTTAAGGTTGAAGGAAGTCACGTTTATTGTTTTTTTTCTAGGCAGTAAACCACTATGCAACATGGAGAAGTGTAAAGGGTAATTTGGGAAAAAATGTACTGTACCGAGTAAAAGTTGTACTACGAAAATCAACACCCTATTTTATTTGTGTTTTATTAAGTCTTGTTTAAGACGGGTAATATCCGTCTTAAGCTTAAAACGGGTCAAATACTAGCAAGTAGGGGCAATAAAGACAAAAAAATTGTCATTTTCTAGGTGACAGTGACAAATGGGGTGATTTGGTATGTATTTGACTCGTCTTAAGCTTAAGACATATAAAGACGGTCTGAAATGAGAATTTGTGAAAAGACTGAGCCATTAAGAATCGTCATGAATTCTCAAGTAGAATCGATGGACTATTCAAGAGTCTTGGAAGGAAAACTTAGTTATGTGTGAAGGGTTTACACGAGAACTAGAGTTTCCGAACTCAAGGATTTGTAATAATCCAAGGCCAACCTTAGTTTAATGCACGGTCTGTATGACTTGTAAGTGAAGGAATAAGAACTAAACTGATCAGAAATAACCTTAATTGATGAGACGTCGTGTAGGACACTGCCCTAAATCAGTTAGACCCCCACACAGGTGCTCCTTGGGTTCCTTGGTCACCGATTCCAGGGTTAACGCCTCCTTCCAATCTTCGTAGCACAACAAAGATAGAAGTTGAAACTGTTCTCAAAGTATATGATAAAAGAGAAGAATCTTGTATAAAGTATTGTTGTAAGTATTTTTGTGTGTTTTTCTGAAAAGGACAAGGGTTGTTTTTATAGTATGATGAAGAATCCAAAGGTCTCCTTGATGAGCTCCATTTTGGTCATCATTTCCTTTGCATTTTCTTTGTTTTCGGTCACGATTCGGCCTCAATTTGCGTGTCTTGAGGTGTTTTTACGTCCGTTGCCTCGTATATTCCTATTCTGTCCAATTTTTGTAGGCATTACGGCGGGAGCGAAGAAACGAGACAAATCGACCCGAATTTGGAGTGATTTATGAAGAATTGTGAACGATTTGTGACTGTTGCCTCCCAGGCCATCCCAGCCGGTCCCCAACCGGCGGCCGGTCGGCCGGCTGGGAGCTTTGACTTAGCAATTTTGGCGAAAAAGAAGAGAAGTTTTCAGAACCAAAAAAAAGGGCCCCCAGCCGGTGGCCAACCGGCAGCCGGTCAGCCGGCTGGGATGACTGTTCCATACTTAGCCAAAATTTGAAGAACGAAGAAGTTGCATGTTGGGCAGATTCCTGAGAAAGGGCTCCCAGCCGGTGGACCACCGGCAGCCGGTCCACCGGCTGAGGGTACCTGTAGCCAAGAAAAAAGAAGGAAAAAGTCAGAACTGAAAGATAGGCTTCCCAGCCGGTGCCAGACCGGCAGCCGGCCGGTCGGCTGGGAATGCATGCTCATTGAAGATAATCGAAGAAAAACTCAGAACTCAGATTTTGGGCTCTCAGCCGGTCCACCACCGGCGGCCGGTCGACCGGCTGGGAAGCATTTTTCAGAAATTCGCGCACTATATAAACCCGCACTTAGTCTTTCATTTACACACTTCTTATCACGCATTCTTAAGCTTATTTTAGGGTTTTTTACTGTTTCATTACTCTAGACTTAGACTCAAAAAACTCTCTTAATATTTTAATCTTCTTTGCTTAGAGAAAAAGGGTATAATATGGTAACTTAATGAAAAAGTGTATATGAAAAAGTAAAGTTCGTATGTCAAAAAGTAATTCCGTTTATATATTGAAAACATAAGTTTCTCATTGAGATTTTTTCATGTATGTTAGTCTGTTAGATGTGTGATTTGAACAAGGGTATGACTCGTATGAGTTATGACACTGGGCAATTCTCCTGGTCCGACACACCAAATTTGGACACGACAACATCACCCAACTAATATTCATAAATTGAGAACGGCGTCAAATAAGAGCGAGAAGAGATAAAAAAAAAAAAAAAAAAAAAAAAAAAAAAAAAAAAAGGGGAAGAAGATGATATCGTGTTGTGTCCGACACTCCGACACCTTGTCGACAAGTCTAAATCACACAAGCTTAACGAAAAAAACATGAACATTTTTTATTCAGTAATGAGCCTGTATACTTTTAAACCTGTCCTGTCTGTGAAAGCATAGATCAGTCCTGTAAGCATGAATTCAGCACATACTGGAAAACTATGGCACCAGAAAAATTCTCAAAAAAAATATGAACACTATACTATAACTATATTATAGGGGAAATAACAAAAGATAAGTTGCATGCTCATTGATCAGTCCAATACAATCATAACCCGCAGGAAAAAAGATAAGTTCTCGAATACAAAATGCGTAAAAATAAGAAAGAACTAAGAGCCTTATTGGAAAAACTAACAAAGGAGAGGCTCATTGTAACAAAATTATCATCCATCACAATCTGATCGGCTCCTATAAGCAAATGTAAAGACCAACTTGAGACAAAAGGCAATTCTAGTAAATAGAGTAGTTCTCACTGACATCCGCAGGCCTCAGCTTCCGGTAGATGGCTACAGCAATCGGCATGAGACCAGCGAGGGCAAGCGAGAGATGATCAGAACTGCTTGTACGCACGCTAACCTGTCCGCTCATCTTGTTATTCAATGCACCTCGAACCACCATCTTAGAATTGCGTCCAACTGAGATCTGAGACTGGAGGTTGGCCCCCACTGCAAGGTCACCTCTCCATTTCATTAAAGATAGAGTAAATGAGGACTGTTCCTGCCCTATTGGATAATCTGCTTCTCTGAGACGTACTTCCAGATTTGCCCCATACGCAGCGTCTTTCTGAGATCTGACAGTTCCAGTGCTACCCACCAAAACCAGTCTCTTGCCCACCACTATTTGATCTTCGACTTTTACCCCTGTCGCCACGTTTTCTCCTAAGAATGTGACTGTAACTCCAGCAGCTGTCTTGTTCTTCTTCAAGTTTTTGAACTTGCTTTCCCCTCTCACAATGTATGCATATTGCTTGCCGATAGTTTGAACATCAAAACCCACTAAGCTAGAACCATTTTCGCCATGTTTGGCTGAAACTGCAGAATCCAGATGGACGTTGAAGTCTTTTTTGTCTTTATTCACCTGCACTGTAAATGATGCAGGGAAACGTTCGGCAATACCCATCGTATGCTCAACATTGACTCCCTCATAGCCACAGTCATGGTCCCACCCATGGGGATCCAAAACCGGCCTAGCCAAGAACTGTGAGGTTGGCTCCAAGAATCTATAACGATAAGCGGGATTATCACTATCAAAAGATGGAGGTAGAGTCATATCAGGCAAGGGAACTGGAACAGCTGCTGGAGCTCCGTTTTCACCATCATATTCTTCTGGATTCTCACTTACATCAACCTTCCCGCCCTTCTTCGCCTCCCTCATTCTTTTAAGCTCCTCTCTCCACTGCTTCCTCTGTAGAAGTTTTACTCGGTAATCATACTCTTCAAAGTACGCCTTCTTCTGATCACTGTTAAGTTTTGCCAGCTGGGATTTCTTCAGAGGCTTAAACGGCGGAAGCTGATCATAGTCCTCCTCCTCTTCTTGATCAGAGTCTGACACATCATCCAAGTCAATATCAGAGTCAACACTGTCGCCACCTTGATCAGCCGAAAGTTTTGGGTGGGCCCGAGGTTGCAACAATGAAGACAGCAAATAAGGGAGTGGCGGAGATCGGGAACGGAAACCAAAGAGCTTTCTAGGGTCAAGAGCATCTTGAGCTTTTGAGCTAGCATTAGCTTTCGACAAAATTTTGACCGAGTAGCACAACAACAATAATTGTGGCCTCCAGGCTAAGCCATTAGGAAGTATCTTCTGACCTTCCCGGTTCTTTCGGCAGGCAGAGTGATTCTCAACAAGGGAAACAGGGTTCATCATGTTTAGATTCATCAAACGCATTTCACCAACAGCTTGACCTATCGACTGCTGAACAATATGGCTACGTTGTGCCACAAACACGTCATAACTCAACGGAGTGCCAGATGGCCCATCTGGAGGTGCAGAAGAAGCATGAGTAAGGGTGATAATGGCATTCCGCCAAATTGAAGAACCAAGTGAATTAGATATTGTCTTTAACAAGGGTAGATCATTAAGATCTCTTGTCTGTGAGTCCAGGCGATCCACGTAGAACATGACATCTGGAGGATATTTGTTTGTGAGCTTCTTGACCGATGCCAAGACCTTACGATTATAACCCTGCTCCATTGCCGATGATTTGAGACCAGGTGCATCAATGAACCGAATTTTGACACCATCGACATCCCCATAAACCTCGTTTACAGAAGTTGTTTCAGTCTCAAATGCATTAATTTTGACCTTCTCTTCACCTAATATAGAGTTGATAATGGCGCTCTTCCCAACACCTGACTTTCCAAGAACAAGGATGTTCAAGGAGAAGTCCAACTCTTTCCCCTCAGCTTCAAGCTGCGCAACTGTCTGCTTTGCGTTATCAAGACTATAGGCTGGACTTACAGGTCTCCCACCAAAAACTGCTAGTTTATATAGAACTTGTGCTGCTAAGGAATGTTCAGCGGTAAAACCAACTCTCTGAACCAGTCTTAAGAACTTCACCTTTAATTGCTGTAAATTCTGCAGCTTCTTTTTGTCTTCTTCACTAAGGTTCTCTTCTGATGCGGGAGCAAAATTTGTGGGATTAAAGAAACCTGAGTTGGCGGGACCAGTGGTAGGCCTGGCAGACCGAAGTGATGGTTCCAAGCCAACAGGACGCTCCAACGAAAAAAGGCGAGATCCGTCTTGCGATCTTACGGTGATGGTGCCAGGATCTGTTCCTGCACCAGTTGCAGCTTTCAACAAAGCAGCTAACGCAGCTGAATCAAAAAGCTCATTTCCCTCTCCTTCCATATCAGAATCGCCTTCATCGGTATCTGTGACAACCTGACCATCAAACATCTCAGAACTATCGTGAGTTTCCAATTCCTCGATACCCTTTCTAGAGGTACTTCCATTTCCAAAGTACACGAGACCATCCTCCTCATCTGTAGCTGAGCCTTCATCATCATCTTTCTCTTGGGCATTATGAATTTCCTTCTCAGCTTCCATTCTGGTTTGGTCAAGCAGGTTCTCATCAGAGGCAGTTGAATCAAGCCCGTCAACTAGAACACTGGCATATGAACGCTGACTTGGTTTCTCCCCTTCCGCCTTAACAGAACTAGCCTTCTCATCATCAGAAGGTTCCTGTTCTTTGGAAACAATATCAGTCTCTGACTTCGTTTTTTCTGTGTTAAGTAACTCAGCAATCTCTACGTCCCGGGATGCTTCAACATCATTGGTTTGAGCTTCTTCGAGATCAACAGCTGGCTTTTCAATAACCTGATCAAACATAAGTGTGTCTGATGATTGAATATTCATTGGCAAGAAATTTAACGAAAATACCAGTCAGCAGTCAGGACTTACTTCAGAGGAAATTGTGTCAGCCGACGATGTAAACTCATTGGCTACTGTCACGTCTTCAACAAGAGACTGGGGTGCTTCAGCATCATTGGTTTGAGCCCCTTCCAGCTCATCTCCCGACCTAGCAACAACCTGCACATAGAAAAATGGGTCAGAAGATATAGACAGTTAAACACAGGTAATAAATTTAATAAAAATTGTAACTGGTCAGGAGGATTCACCTCAGATGTAATTGGGTCAGCCAGTGGTGCAAAGTCGTTGGCCAATGTCGCATTTTTCACAACCGGAGCTTCTACTTCCTCCGTGTCATGTTCTGTGCTGTCAACTTCAGATTCCCCAACGACAGCTACCCCTGACCTAACGGCCTCAACAACATTCACTTCTATCGCTTCCACGACAGAGTCGCTCTCATCCACAGATTTTGCTTCGCCATTTTCAATGGCTGTGGAGTTTTCCGTAGCTGATTTTTCCGTAACAGAATCTTCAGCCGCAGGAGTGACATTTTCAACAACAGAGCTTTTCCCTTCCTCTACCTCCCCAACAACAGCAATCCTTGACCTAACAGCTTCTGCAGCATCGACACTAATGGAGTCCACTACAGCATCCCCCTCATCAGTGTAATTCACATTAGTGGCTTCCGTAACTCCAGAATCCACTGGAGCAGATTCTTCTACAACAGAAGCCTTCTCTACTTCAACCTTTGAATCCTTAACGGAATCATCCTCATTAGTTGAAGCCACCAAAATATCCTCAACGGAATTATCCTTCTCTACTTCAACCTTTGAATCCTTAACGGAATCATCCTCATTAGTAGAAGCCGCCACAACATCCTCAACGGAATCATCCTTCTCTACTTCAATCTTTGAATCCTTAACGGAATCATCCTCATTAGTTGAAGCCACTACAACATCCCCAACGGAATCATCCTTCTCTACTTCAACCTTTGAACCCTTAACGGAATCATCCTCGTTAGTTGAAGCCACCACAACATCCTCAACAGTACCAGACTCCACAGGTTCAACCTCAAAAGACTTTTCACCAATAGAACCCTCACCCACAGGTTCAACTTCACTCTCCTTCTTATTGTCAACACCAACAACAGCAACCCCTGACCTCACAGCTTCAACCGGATCCACATTTATGCTATCAACAACAGCATCCTCATCCCACTCATCAACAAGCTCAACATTATTATCCACATCCTCAAACGACTCCACACCCGTATCCTCCTCCACACCCTCTTCCCCCTTAGGCGTATCCGCCTCCAACCGTTCCAAAGGATCCCCCCACTCCTCTCCCCCTTCCTCTTCATCCTCCTCCTCCTTCTCTCCTCCTGAAACTCTAACCCTAGGAATATCCTTCTCAACACCATCTAACCCCTTCACCTCCCCACTAACTACCTCATTTTCATCATCATCAACATCCTTCTCATCGGTTTTTGACTCCGAACCCATCACAGACCCACTACCCAAAACATCATTTTGAGCAATACCCGCCATTTTTTCACCCTTTTCCTCATCTGGGTCAATAACAGAATTCTTAAACTCCCCACCATTACTCAATTTACTGCTACCACTATCAATACCATTACTACCACTATCTAAATTCAATTCCACAGTTTTATCCTCTTTATTGATTTCATCAGTTTTATTCAATTTTTCAGCAGAATTATTGGTATTATCATCTGAAAGCATATCAAAATTATCAAAAACTGCAGCATCATGAGAAGGTAAAGTTTGAATACCTGAGGATTGCTGGGAAATAGGAGAATTGGTTTCTGGGTCCATTAGCTTATCAAAATTGGGAAATCCCTCAATCAAATTGATTGGGGAAATTAGGGTTTAAGAGGGTTTTGAATCTTTTGATTGAGATAAGAGGAGTAGAGGAGTAATGGAGGAAGAAAGGATAATAAAAATGAATGAAGTTTTTATGAAAGAGTGAAGATTGAAAGAGGGATAAAGAAATGATAAGGTAAGGGATTAAGTAACTTCAACTTTGGGCCTTCCGTCTAATTTTATTATTTTATTATTATTTATATTATTATTAATTTTGGAAGAGTTTGTCTAATTAAAAATTATCATTATGTAAGTATATAATAATTCTAAAATAAATTTAGGGTCATGTATGATATATTAAGAGAATTTCCTTTTGCCTTCTTACTTCTTGTTTAAATTTCTAGTTTTAGTAGTGATTTGTGATAATTTAAATTGACTAAATAAAGTGTTGGGTTGATGAGTCGATATCACTGATAATAGTATACAATTACAAGTATAAATATAGAATTTATGCTTGATTATAAAGTACCTTCGGCGGAAGATTAATGTGGCGTGATTAGTTTAGTTGATTTTTATGAGTTTCGGGATTGTCTAATGTCTAGTGTATTCAAGTTGGTCGAAATTTAAGGTATCGTTTGATTGGCATATGAGAGTTAGATTTCCATTAATTAAAAAAAACACATGGATTAAACCATTCACGTGATTTGCTTAAAAATTGTTTTGTTAGTACATGGGAATCAGAATTGATATTAGAGTTTGCAAATATTTAGGGGGCTAGATAATTAAACTTTATTATAAGGGGGTCTCCAATTCATGAAAAGTTGCAATTCACCCGTTTTTAAAGGATAAGCAAACGACACTTTAATGTGTTCAAAGTGACATATGATACCTAATCACATTGCCATATCATACCTACCTAATCACATTGTAAAACGGGTGGAGCAATAGGTCAATACCTTATACCCAAGGACTAACATGAGTCAGTTTGAGCGATATATTATTCAACTTCCTACTAACAAATAAACAAGTCATGCACTCAGGAATTAAGATGTTCAAAATGTGATTCATATGTAACGATATGTCTTTCACCAAAGTACTTTTTAATGCAGGAGCATTAGAATTAAATGAAAATGAAGTTTTGATTTCCCGAAATGTAAATCAAATTTCCGAAGGTTTCAAAATGGACTCAAATATGGTGACTAGTATAACATGGAGTGACGATGGCCAAGTCGATCAAATCACTTAATTTCCTTATTTTAATTTCCTTATTCTAGTTTAATTACTTTAAGATATTTGTTGTTTATTTCTTTATTGTTTTTTTTTTCCTAATTCTAATAAGTCGAAACAAGACAATTGTGCCATACTTCATAATTAGTTTAGGACAATTTTAGGGCAGTCTATTTAGTATAAATATAGGTCATTGTATTCAGTTTTATTCATTCAAGTTTGAGAGTTTAATACAAGAGTTTTTTTTAATATATATATATATATATATATATATATATATATATATATATATATATATATATATATATATATATATATATATATAGGGTCAGGATCCGGTGAGAACCACCCTTATAATGAGAACCATGAGAACCTTCACTAAATCTCCATCAAATCTCGCTTCGAAAGTTTCGATGAATCATTTACCATTAGTTTAACTTATTCAAATACACACTTTAGTATCATTAAACAAAATTTATTGATTTTATTAACAAAATATATACTTAGTGTACCGAAATACAATTAGGTATACTAAAACGGCTATACATGCACGAAAACGACCACTATGTGCATGAAATTTTTTACATGCATGAAAATAGTAGGCTCTACGTGCATTAAAACGAGTTCTAGGTGCATGAAAAATGATAGATACGTAAAAATCGGTAGTATGTGCATGAAAATTCATAAAATGTATCTCGCCTCGATTTCCGTCACTAGTATATATTTTCTAGACCAAGAAATATGTTCACTAGCCATAAAATTCCATGCCGAATCCAAATATGTCATTATTTTTTTTTAAAAAAGTCCGTAAGGTAGAGTTCTCATGGTTCTCATTATATTGGTGGTTCTCATAGGATCCCAATTATATATATATATATATATATATATATATATATATATATATATATAGAGGCGAGTTCCGGTGAGTTTGCCATATTCCGTGAGTTACCCCCGCGTATAAATACAATTGACCTAAACTAACTTTCTAACACGCGCGCCTAACATTCACAAATTCCAGCTGACTAATTTTTTTTCCCCAATTTTCTCTCTCCTTCAAAATTCCAAAAAAATCATCAAAAAATCCCAGAAAATCATCAAATTCTTCATCAATTCTTCATCAATTCATCAATTCTTCATCAAATTCATCAATTCTTCATCAATTCTTCATCAATTCTTGATCAATTCTTCATCAATTCCGAAAAATCAGACGAAAAATTTGCAGGAACCCTAATTTTTCGGTACCAATTCTTACTATTTTGTTATTTTAATACTTGAATAGCTGAATTATTTGATTCAAATAACAAATTGTACGACAATTTATGTATTGTTTTCGTAATCTTCAGGATTTGCGATGATGAATTCAGACGAACTTAATGACGATCATCTTAATCAGCTTAATGACGATCAAACATTGACGATTGCAGGTATCAATTTGTCTAGTTTATAATGATTTCATGATTTCATGATACAATAACTATATGAGAGCTTAAAATAACTCACTATTGAGCTTATATTGACTGCTATTATGAATTACGTATTGAGCTTAAAATAACTCATGATTTCATGTATTATGCAAATACAATAACATCTATTATGAATACAATAACAGCTATTATGTATTACAATAACAGTTATAATGAATACAATAACAGCTATTATGAATACAATAACAGCTATTATGTATTACAATAACAGTTATAATGTATTACAATAACAGTTATAATGAATACAATAACAGCTATTATGAATACAATAACATCTATTATGAATACAATAACAGCTATTATGAATACAATAACAGCTATAATAATGAATACAATAACAGCTATTATGAATACAATAACAGCTATTATGTATTACAATAACAGTTATAATGAATTACAATAACAGTTATAATGAATACAATAACAGCTATTATGAATACAATAACAGTTATAATGCATTACAATAACAGGTATTATCATGGAAAACAAAGGAAGTGGCAAGAGAATGAAATCAAACAAGGAAAAGGCAATTGAAAAAGCAATAACACAAAACTGAATACAATAACAGCTATTATGAATTACAATAACAGCTATTATGAATTACAATAACAACTATTATGAATACAATAACAACTAATATGAATACAATAACAACTATTATGAATACAATAACAACTATTATGAATACAATAACAGGTATTACAAAACACAAAACTGAATACAATAACAGCTACTATGAATTACAATAACAGCTATTATGAATTACAATAACAGCTATTATGAATATAATAACAACTATTATGAATACAATAACAGCTATTATTGTATTACTTTAACCGTGTTATTCTATTATTAAAACTCAATTATTGTATCCTTTATTTACTTCTGGTAACTTATATTTTGTTTTTTGGTGATTTGCAGGTTGAATTAAGATAGACGTGAATAATTGACGTTCAATGGAGAAATTGATGTATATACTTGGTCATTGTTTGTTAGTTTTCAGCTTGTTTAATTGAGTAACTCAGTTATTTTAATTTAGAAACTCGGTTATTGTAATGTAGAAACTCAAAACTTAATTATTGTAATGTAGAAACTCAATTATTGTAATGCAAAACTATGATATTTGTAGTTATTGTAATGTAGTAATTTAGTTATTGTAATGAGTAAATCGTATTATTGTATTGAAGTGGAACTCAAATATATTCAAATTTCTAACTTGTGCTTGTTTTTATCTTATTTAATTGAATAACTAGTCATTTTCATTGAATAATAAATGAGTTTGGTTAATGCAGTGACAAAATCTGAAAAACTGAATAATAATATATAACAAGGTTAAAAAACAACCTACTTTCATTATATAACTATTTTGACTTCATCATATTGATACACTTAAACATCTCCAACAATTTATGCATCTTTATCATTACATCTAAGAATTTTAAACAATGCATTTAACAACAGTAACAATCCGTAACGTTACATATATATATATATATCTCCAATGCTACATCTAAAAGTATTTTTTCTCGACGAGAACCATGTGTTGTCGGTGTTTTCACCATTCTTCCGCCGATATTTATTCCCGCCGAAAACGATGACTTGTTTATTGATGAGGGCTGAACCAGTAGAAAGCGAACGGTCACTAAAAGAAATAAAAACAAAAAAGCGTAAATTTAAAATAACTATGCAACCAAAATACAATAATCTCATATAAGTATTGAAATAACCATAATAACATTATAAAATAATTAGATATTCTAGAGAAATACACAATATATACAACAACTATGACTCTAGGAGTAAACAATACAATAACAGATTTTATACAATACAATAACAGATTTTATACAATACAATAACAGGGTATAAACAATACAATAACAGCTATTATGAATTACAATAACAGCTATTATGAATACAATAACAGCTATTATGAATACAATAACAGGTATTATGAATTACAATAACAGCTATTATGAATACAATAACAGCTACTATGAATACAATAACAGCTACTATGAATACAATAACAGCTACTATGAATACAATAACAGCTACTATGAATACAATAACAGCTACTATGAATACAATAACAGCTACTATGAATACAATAACAGTTATTATGAATACAATAACAGCTATTATGAATACAATAACAGCTACTATGAATACAATAACAGGTATTATGAATTACAATAACAGCTACTATGAATACAATAACAGCTACTATGAATACAATAACAGCTATTATGAATACAATAACAGCTACTATGAATACAATAACAGTTACTATGAATACAATAACAGCTACTATGAATACAATAACAGCTACTATGAATACAATAACAGTTATTATGAATACAATAACAGCTATTATGAATACAATAACAGCTATTATTGTAATATGTTGTTGAATTGTAAAATCTGGAAAATACAATTAAGAAACCCTAATTTTAACTGGAAACAAAATGCAAAGTGACTAATTGAACTAAACACCAATTTTAAGTAAAACACAACTACATAAACGAAGATTTTTAACGAATTGACGAAAATCAAAGAAGAATATGAAAAAAACCCCTAAAATTATGCTAAAACGAGAAAAAAGTACACAAATACTCTAATTGAACTACATAATGAAACACACTGCTCAAAATTGAAGAATAACAACAGAAAACAAAACAAAAATCAACTTAAAAAACCTACAAAAGTAACGAAAATAGAAGAAAAACGAAGTCAAAAGTTTTACTGGAGATTACCTGAATATGAACAGATTAGAGACGAAAATGAGCGAAATAATCGACGAAGAAAAGATGAGCAAGATGATGGAGGTTTTACTGGAGAAGATGAAGGTTTTACAGTAGAATTATGGAGGTTTTGCGGTTGATTTTCGAATTATGGAGGTTTTGGGGTTGATTTTCAATTGGAAGTTGAAAAGAGGGAAAAAAGAAGACAGGTGTAAAATTTGGGTTTTTATATGAATTGTGAGATTTAATCTCAGCCACTAATCTCAACTCAAAATGGATGGCTCAGATTCAAAGGTGTAACTCACCAAATATACCCCAACTCATATGATCCTATTTCTATATATATATATATATATATATATATTTAAAGTGCTTTTTTATAATAGAAAATAATAGTTTAGTTAAAAAGTTGGTAAAAAATTTGATTTGTGCTTAATTACACATTTTTGGAAACTTATGAGGCTAATTTGCTACAAGTCATACTTATGTTAAGTTTTAGAGATTGATATTGTTGCTAATTGCATAGAATTGCTTTGTTGATTACATTCAATCAAACTCGAGGTATTTATACAAGGTTGATTCATAATCTTTGACATACGAAGAGTCATTATTTAATACAATTATTTATCATACTAATTACTAGGAATTATGTACATTGTACCATAAACCCCGTAATAACTCTTAATACGCTTCTGCAATCGTAAAGGTAGTATATACTAATATACTATATAGTACGAACCTTACGATTCGATAAATACGTGATAAAAAAGTCTTCATCTCTTCATCCTGTTTTTCCTTCAAAAAAAACTTTCATCTTCACAAGGTGGTAAGATAAACGAGTATAAGACTCGCCATAGAAAATTTACTCGAACAAGAACGTTAAACTTTTCGGACTTATCGAATATCAAATAAATTTGTTAGGAACATTAATTGGACCTAATCGAATTTCAGCAAAACGGAAAATTATCCGTCAATTTCAATATTTGGAGAACGCTAAGTTTTTCGAACTCCAAGCAAATTTGGACCACCATCATGGTGATTATGGTTGATTAACTCGCCAGTTATTTTGTACCACCTTGTTCGGAATTGGAAAAAAAATCTTTTGAAGATCTATGAGTAAAGAGAAAGGAGGATATCATCTATTTTATTTTCTTCTACTTTTGAGAGTTGGAACATTGTTCCTTGACATGAAAGATGATACTCCAAGGAGTAATCCAATGACAAAATGCTCCACTGCCAAATATGCTACATAAACGAGTTTCGGAGGGTTGCATTTTTTTTTGTGTTTTATTTGATTATTGGC
This sequence comes from Silene conica, assembly GCA_029255685.2. Classification (NCBI taxonomy): domain Eukaryota; kingdom Viridiplantae; phylum Streptophyta; class Magnoliopsida; order Caryophyllales; family Caryophyllaceae; genus Silene; species Silene conica. The sequence continues at coordinate 72,373,847 of CM055318.2, read as the reverse complement.
GTAAATCATTTTACTTTTATTGATTGAATGTCCTACTGGTGGGTATAAATTTCCGACCACCAACCGATAAGAATGCAGAAACGTTTTTTTAGAGACCTCAAAAAAGAGGCTTTGATACCATGTTGAGTTTTAGAGATTAAGATTATCTTGTAATGGCATAAAATTGCTTCGCTGATTACATTCATCTAAATCCAAGTATTTAACCAAAACCGATTCGTAATCTAGGACATACCCAGAGTCGTTATTTAATACAATTTTTTTATCATACTAATTACCAAGATTTAGGGGTGTGCAAATTCCGGTCCGGACAGAAAAAATGGACCGGACCGGACCAGAATCTACTAGACCGGAACCGGAATTAAAAAATCCGGTCTCCGGTCCACCATTTTTTAAGATTCCGGTCCGGTCCGACGGGATCGGTTTTTTCCGGTCCGAACGGTTTGGACCGGAATTTATATTTTTTTAAAAAAATTTCCGCGAAATATATTAAAACCTGACCTAAACAGGTCCAAGCCGGTCCAATCGGTCTATAATATTTAAATTCCGGTCCATAATTTTATTGATCCATAATTTACCGGTCGATAATATTCAAATTTTTATATTCCGGTCCAACCGGTCCAGTCCGAAATTTTTATATTCCGGTCCGGCATCAATCCATAAATTTTGCCAAATTCGGTTCCGGTCCGGTTTTGGACCGACGTCCACCCTACCAGGAATAGTAGTTTTCCTGTGCGACGATCTCATCCCATGTATTATTGCAAAATGTGACACTTTTTCGTAAAAAGTAACCATTTTCTGATAAATAGTGACCACTTTGAAAAAATAAGTCTTCTTAACAAAAACAAGTCACTATTTAATAAAAAATGATAACTATTTATAAAAAGTAGTCAATTTTTTTGTTGGTCGCATGTGCGACCGTCGTAGAGTGTAATTTGTGTATTAGAAACAATAGTTTTCCCGTGCGACGGTCTCATCATGTATTTTTTGCAAAATCTGACCATTTTTTTTTTGTAAAAAATAACCACCTTGAAAAAATAAGTCATTTTTTAATTAAAATGTGGTATTGAGAAAAGTGACCACTTTTAATTAAATAGTGAACATTTTAAGTTAAAATGACCTATTTTTCAAAATGACCACTATCTAAAATAAATAGTCACTTTTCTTAAAAAAAACACCACTTTTTGTAAAAAAAATAAAAATGAGTACTCGCACGGATATCGACTCCATAAATTTCACATAGCATAGAATTAGTTACAAACTAAAAAAATGCAGTAACTCTTGTGTGAGACCGTCTCACGCATACAACGGGTTCATTTATTTGTATAATTGAGAAACTTATAATAAAAATAGACAGTCTCATGGTGTGAGACCGTCTTATTGTAGAATTTGTGAAAAAAATGTGCCTTGACACGATGTCTAAAATCGGTCTGGATTCTCTTCATTAGTTGAAAAGAAATGAATTTTAAGTATTATTTTTGAACGGTCCGGATTAAATCTTGAGAGATACAATAATTGTAATTATTTCATAAAGTAATATTTTATTGAATGAGGAGAAAAAATATATTAAAATAAGTTTATATTTAAGAAGTAATGGAGAAAAAATAATGCAAGTATCCAAACACTCCCTCCATTTTTTTTTCACATGATACATATCTATTTTGTACACTATTCACAAGCGAGTAGCGACCTTCAATTTCAATACATTGAAAATATAACTTTTATAACTTTTATAAATACGAAGGAGTTAGCTAAAGATATTAAGGGCAAGTGCAATGGAAGAACTTTACCATGTCATATGTTGACAATCTCAAGAATTACAAATTTTTTGACACAATGGAAAAACTTATAGTAACAATTTTCAATAAAAAACTACTCCCTCCTATTCTACATAACTGTCCCAATTTCTATTTTCGTCTATTCACAATAATGCCCCATTGTTCATTTTTGGTGATGTTTTTTCTTATGAAATGACTACACTATCCTTGTTACTTTTCACTTAGGCCCTGTTCTTTTGGACTGAAACTGAACTGAACTGAACTGAACTGAACTTATAGGATCTGAACTGAACTGAACTGAACTTATAGGATCTGAACTGAACTTATAGGAACTGAACTGAACTGAACTTATAGGAACTGAACTGAACTTATAGGAACTGAACTGAACTGAACTGAACTTATAGGATCTGAACTGAACTTATAGGAACTGAACTGAACTGAACTTATAGGATTTGAACTGAACTTAACTTATAGGATCTGAACTAAACTAAACTTATAAAACCCGAACTTAATTAACTTTATTTTAATTTAAGTTAACTATTATTATTATTGTTATTATTGTTGTTATTGTTGTTGTTGTTTTTATTGTTATTATTATTATTATTATTATTGTTGTTGTTGTTGTTGTTGTTGTTGTTGTTATTGTTGTTGTTGTTGTTATTGTTGTTATTATTATTATTATTATTATATGACATTGATAAAAAATAGTCTAAAATAGAAGGTAATTTAAAATATTTTCAACTTTATATATAATGGTTTGTTCATAGGCATACATTATACTACGATTACATTACGATAAAAAATATTCACTATTACAATTTTTTCTAACCATTTATTTTCTCTAACAATGGTAATGCAGAAGTTGATTAATTGGAGAGTGACAATTGGTGAGGGTGAGTGTGTCGTATAATGAGTAGTTGTTTTTTTGGCATTAACGAGGATGATAGTTTGGCTTTAATTAAAGAGTAAAAAACGGGTAAATTATTAATGAGTTGTTTTTTTTATAGATGACGTGTATCGAATAATTAAAGCAAAATGTTTGTATCGGTTGTTAAAAATAATACTCCGTATACAACTTTTCTTAATTGAGTTTATATGAACTGAACTTATAGAAACTGAACTGAACTGAATTTATAGGAACAGAACTGAACTTATAGGAACTGAACTGAACTGAACTGAACTTATAGGAACTAAACTGAACTGAACTTATAGGATCTGAACTGAACTGAACTTATAGGAACTGAACTGAACTGAACTTATAGGATCTGAACTGAACTGAACTTATAGGAACTGAACTGAACTGAACTGAACTGAACTGAACTTATAAGATCTGAAGTGAACTTCAATTAAGTGACTTGAAGTCCAAAAGAACAGGGCCTTATTACCATTCAACCCACCATTACCAATCTAATTCTTAAACCCTCTCTCCAATCTTCTTACCCCTAACAATATTTTACTCTTTTTTATTAAATATTGTGCCAACAATTATCTAGAATAAGAGAGAGTATTACTTATTTAATGTAATTAATTGGTTAATTACTCAAAAGTTTCTTGGGTTTTGAAAGAACTCCGTTCTTAATATCAAACCAAGTTTGTTTTTTAAGATCAAACTTTCTAATGTAATGGGACAAACCTTTTAAGGATTCTTATTTACAAACTCAATGCAAATAACCTCTCGTTACAATAAGTAAAATTGCGTTGAGAAACGTGAAAAGATAGTACTCCGTATCATTAAGTGTAAAAAACATGGGGAGTCCATGACATTTTGTTACAAATTTAGTCCAGAAAGTTTCCGTTCCGTCTTCAGGTACTGTAGCTTTCAACTAACTCCATATTTTTCTGCATTTTTTTGGAAATAAATGATAATGTCGTCGTTGTAAAGTTAACGTTATTTTTATATTTGTGTATCGATAGAGGTTGTTGCAACATATTGTTTGTTTAACGGGATTTAATCTAATTTTGTTCCAATTGTCGAGTATTTGTAATTTTGAAAGTGAGATTTTAGCTAATAGTGATTATTAGTTGATGCATGTTGACAATTTTGATTCAGTTTTATGTTAAATTGAATAATTGATTACTGCAATTGTGTGTTCTAGGGTTATTTGTGGATTAATTTGATGTTGATGGGGAATTTGTATTAGTTTACTATGAAGTAGCAATCATTTGACGCAATTAATCACGCAATCATCATAATAAGTCATTCGGATACCGTCTCTCTGTGTTATATACACCGGATTAAGGTTTCATACATCCGACCCCCTTACCATTCCGTTTGTGAGTATTTTGTAATTTAACTCTCGGAAAACTCACGAGAATGACGTGATCGGATATTACATTGCTTCACCAAAAGTTGTATGCTCCTGTGTTTGAGTCTATAGACGCCTAGGCAGTTCCAAATGATGCCTTCATAGCGTGAGTGGTAGAATCAATAAGTTGGTTGTGGACTTGTGGTGTCTTCTGTATTTGAGCTGTTGGCAATTCTTTGATGTGTCAGGCTTCGCGATTTTTCTGTGAGCTTTGGGTTAGCAAAACAAGACGGGATAGAATGATAATTGAGTCATGAATCTGTACATTCCCAGGAAGTGGCTTGTGAAACAAGATGGAATGGACTGGTAATCGTGGTAGGGATCTTACATCCCCGGGAAGTGGTTTATAGAACAAGATGGAAAGCATGGTAATCGAGTCACAGATCTTTACATTCCTGGGAAGTAGCTTGTTAAACGAGATGGAGCTGACTGGTAATTGAGTCGCGGGTATTTTCTTTACATACCCGGGAAGGGGTTCGTAGAACAAGATAGAAAGAGTGGTAATGGATTTTTGCATTCCCCGAAAGTGGTTTGTAGATTCTATAGAGTTCTACAGGGTATACAGTTTTCTCTTCACTGGAACAGTAAGTTTTCTTTACGAAGTCTGTGATGATTGAGTCCTTTTCCCCTCAGAATGTCTGTGATTAATCAGCTGATTATAGCTAAGGATAACGCTTTAATGCAGATCAATACTAGAAATAGATGCCATTAGAGAGATATCGGAGGAAAACCGTTTCCAGGACTGCATGTTCTCTTTGTTTGTATGTTCTTTATATTGTTTGATGTTACAACTTCACTCCCAAAGCTCGTTTCGTAGCATGCAAAATTGCCAATATCTGGTGCAGTAAATGTTCTGAGTAAGTTTTATGGTGGATTGCAGGGAGATGCAGACATGATTGTGAATTGTGATTGGTGTTTTGACATAAAATATATGAGATGGGTGTACAAGCTTCTTTAAGTTGATTTGGAATCTTGGAGACTGGCATGATGGTTGAACTTGAACTACGAGCGTACAAACTTCTGTTAATGTATCCTAAAATTTATTGGTCAACTTTTATGATATAGATTTACAAGTGACGTAAACCCAATGATCATACTGTTAAATGACGAGGTCTGACTAATGAAATTGTTTCATAGAAGAGACTCATTGGATTTGTAGAGCATATATATATATATATAATTTTTTTTTCTCTGTAACTAGTACTAAGTTTAACTGGAGATTTCAAAACTGACTGAAAGCAGCTTTGCTGGTGATTGTTATCTTATACTGTTTCCTTGATAATTTCTTAGATGAACATTTGCATTCTCAAATCTCAAGTGTACATTTCCTCCTGACAGCCCAGATTCGATGGCGCTTACACTGAAGGTATTTGAATGTATCTTTTTTTGTCAAGTAACATTGATTGTTGTGTATAATTCCCTCTTTTAGCCAAATTTAAGTCGATCTAACGATCCTTTTATCTGAAATTTCAAATTACTAACCAAACCTCTGTTCGTAGAACTGTTACGTGTTCATTTGAAGGTTATTTCATAAAACTTATTTGAGGTGTTTTTACTAGCCAAAGTTGCATTTATACCCTTTGTTAAGGACTTCATACCCTCACCCACGTCATCCCGTTGACCCACCACTGCAACCCTCCAGCAACGGCCCATATGACAATACCGTCACTTCATCCCTAGACCATAAGTTTGAAAGGTGAAAGGTTCATAGAGACGACAAGGGATCATGGCGATGACATGTAAGGGTTGAGGCAAAGAAGCATGTCTAATGCACAATAGGCACCCAGTTTTCTTTGTCAGACAAACTTATGTTCTTCAAAATAAAAAACATTTTGAGTCACAAAGAAATAAAAGCTATGGATAATAGCGGTGATGGGACTTGGGAGGCATAATAAGCAAACCAGAAGAAAACGTATGGAGCACACGCAGCAGTCCACTTCACCTTATGTACGCAACACACATCACACCGACAATGTATTTTGTGCAAGTCTTCACTCAGGTTAGATGCTCCCAATTCAGAGGTGTTTCTAAAGTAAGCCATAGACATCACAATTTCAACTAACTCGGTCTACCTAGCTAGTTTTCACTAACTCTCCAGCACCACCACAACCACACACTGCCATTAGTAACTCATCCCAGCCGCCACCATCCTTCCTGAATCACTCTTAACCAATTCCGATCCATTTCACTCCGTCTCATCCTCCCCAGCCGGTCAGACCTACGGTGAGCAAGTTGTACCAAAACTTCACTTGAAGTACACGAGCACCCGCACACCTCAAAGTTAGCTTCTTACAACTCAAATTATGAGTGCATTAGCAGACAACTTAACCGTTAAATGCGCAATTGAAATCTTAAAATCTATTGCGTACTGTTTTAATTGAAGATACGAGAATAGTTTAAAAATCTGTTTAATTTGGTAAAAGAAAATTAAGAGGAAGTTATCAAGAGATTAATCTTCAAAGAACTTAAAAAACGGCTGGATCCTCCAAGAAGATGCTAGTTTAATCCCATGTTATTACACCACTACATGGTTTCTGCCTTTATGTCAATAGCATACTGAAGTACTTGATTGCATCTCATATATGCTTTGACGTCATGAATTGAATGAATGTGCGCTTGTTACTTGTTATTGATGCCTCTTGAAAAGGCTGTTGCGCGTAATGTACGTGTGCTTTCAATGGTGGGTTGGCGAAGCCAGAAACCTAATGGTAACTAGCTTAAACCCCATGCAAAATTGCACGGGTATATTTCGGACTCATTGTCATTCGTCTCTTCTTAATCGGAGGTGTTGATATAAAAAGGTTTCATGTAATGATTTTTCGGCATACAAAGCACGATAATAGTGCTCTTTTTTCTCGGAATATGATACTAGAAGATCATGTAGACATGGTGAGTGAAATTCCATTTTTGAGTCTCCTAGGGTACATGGTCGAGTTATGGTGTAAGACGAGACATGCCGGTTTTTTTTGGAGCAACACAATACTAGAAGTCTATGTAGACGAGGTGAGTGAAATTCCATCGTTTGGTCTCATAGTGAGTTATGTTGTAAGCATTATAAGGTGAGACACAGTTTCGAACGGTATTTTAAGGTAGTATCAGCTACAGTGTCTCCATGGCTGGCTAAATAACAGAAATAATGGACATGAAACCACCATTAAGTCCTTGCAACTTTCTTGAAATTCACAAGCCATAGACAGAGCAGTTGAATCAATAATATATGGCTATATGAGTCTTAAAGCGAGTAACAAAATATGAAAAGAACTTCCTAAAGTTTCGGACGCTGCACTAAAATAGGTCCGATATTGCCTCATAATACACTGGCGGTAACTTTCAAACTGTTACAAGGTCGTTTTAGTGCGTTATTTGTGAAGGCTCAAATTTAATACAACGAAGGTCGCTACTAATTGATTACTAAGCAAAACCTTTACATGGTATTAACTATTAAGGTTTTGTTAGAGGGAGTAAGAACACATGAAATGACCCCCACCACACACTTCCCAAACTAAAGAAGCAACCACTTTTATCAACTTTAAGCCTGAAAAGTATGTTTGAATTCAACTTAAGGCACATTTGCAATCCATGCTTGTTCCTCTGCCTTTCTCTTGTCAAAAGCGTGCCTTCATTATGTAAATGACTATGCTCCCACTCACCATTTTCTTGTCATAGCCTTTCATTTCCTACTTTTGTCTTTGCATTTGGCCTCATAGCCTTAGCTGAGTGGTGGTCCACAACAAGAAAAATTTCATGCATTGTACTGAATTTGTACTTATTTGTATACTTGTTTCTGAATAATGAAATCCATTTTCTAGATAAGCTAAGAAAACTAATTGAAGTGGCAACAGTTTGCTTGAACTTCTATTGCTGTTAGCTGTTACCTTAATTTCACGTTTATGTTACATTGATTTATGTTCGACATTTTGACATGGATATGAATACTTGGCACTTCATTTTCGGAAAATACTTGGTAATAAAATCTACTACATATGTTATCTTTTTTGTAATGTCAGGCTGGTTATGAGTCCTTTTTACTGTGCTGAATTTCGGGTTGCCTTGAATTTTGGAGCGCGATACTTAGCGGCGTTAGCGCCTTGCATGGTTATTGTGCTTAATCTAGATCTTCAGGGCGAATTAGTTTTGGTTATGATTTTCAAGTTCCCCAGAGTCGTGGTTGGGTCCGGTTAAGTCAACTCCTAGGAGTGAACACGACATTTGTTGATGTAATATCTTAATTTTTTTCTTGAGAATCTCCAGTGCATGATTTCCTTATGAAGCCATGCACGTAAATTAGCCATACTTAAGAAACACTCGAATATGGGTATAATATTGATAAAGATGTGTCGAACACTTATATTCCTAGAACAAAAATTAATGGTGATGTATAGTACGGAGAATACGTACTCCAGAGGGTTGATAATTGTAGGACACCATGATGTGATTGGTGGCACACTTATGTATTCCACCTAGAGCGTGAAAAGGATGGTTCAACCTCGTAAATACTCGCTTTCCTTCGGCACTATCACAAGCTTTGCAGATACAGGGCAACAGTTTGAGATGCTTTCACATTCGTGTTTTGCCAAGATAGGCTAAAAGTAGGCAGTAGGACAGAGACCTCTACCTATGGGGGATAGGTCTTAGTTCATTAATGGAAATAAAAAAACAAAGCCGATGCGGCGAGCACCAACCTTGTTGAAGAGTACATGTGCTAAAGAAGTGGTACCTTTTGAACAGAGTAAAGATGTATGATATCTAAGGACGACTTGGATAAGGATGTTTTTCTGACCTCAGCCACTTTTTCTTTGGTGTAGTGGGGTTTTGTGGTTCTTATTTTTCCTTGTTTCTTATCAAGGTCCTGATAAAATGGAGTGAGTGCGAAAAGATCTTAGTAAAATTGTTTGCACTTCTCGATGCAGTTTTCATTTACCTCGTTGTGTTTCCAGCATAAGTGAAGGCACACTGTACACTCGACCACATCCGATGATCCGACCACTGTGCTTTGCTATAGGTAGAGCCTTGCTAGAGCCTAGAGTTTGTTGTTTTCTTCATTTAGTGGTACATAAATTTGGTAGCTAGGAATGGCTATTTATGTTATATGAGTATAACACTGGAATACCTTTGATGCTTTAAACTTTTCAAGTTGGCTAAATTGATGGAGGCAGCTACACTATTTGCATGTTTATTGTTATCAATCCGACCAGAAATGCCTATATATGTGATACAAGCCTACAATACTTGATTGCTTTGTGATGCTTTCATACATATTAAGGCAGATTTGCAAGTTGTTTGTACGTTCTAATCTGATTAGATCCTCACATTTCACATAAATTTGGTATTCTTTACTTGCCACTTGAGAAAGAAACGGACAGATGCTGTCAAGTATAACAGGATTTGATGTTATATGCCTTCAAGAAATAAGAGATGGTTTTTATTGCTTTCTGTTGTCTATCGGAGCCAGAATCGTTTAAGTGTGGAGTCAATTCTAATGCAATTGTTATTCATTTCTTTTATTACTGGCTCTTAAAGATAAAATTTTCAAATCCGACAAATTTTGATGACGAAAAATGTCAATTGTCAAAAAGCTGTGGGGATTCAAGTCCCACTACCTTATATGTGGCTACGCCACTGCTTTCCTAACAACTACATTAACCATGTACCCCAAAAGCTCTCGTCTATGGTAGAGTAAGGTGGTCGTATGTACATAGCCTTATCATGCCTTGGAAACACGATTCTATTATTTGATTCCTGAGTTTATAGGATGCGGTCTCAAACAATATGAACCCATTAATCTTAGAATTAAATGAGAAATGCATAATGATTTTGGTTGGTCTCATATATGATTATATAACTGTCTCATACAGGACTCATTGTGTCCAATACTCCAATGACCCATAATCAATTACTGTTGCGTGAATGGCATTAACCTGAAGCTGATATATTGCGATTTGCTCCATGCATTAGGAAGAATAAATGCCCAACTTGTGTTGCTGAAGGAACCAGATACTGCCATGTCTATCTTGTCACAGTACTAATTAAAATCTGCAACATGATACTGATCAATTCTACATGTTTGCTGCAGCAATAGTGTACCAACTCTTTTTAGTAATCACGACACTACAATATTGAATATCCTAGCACTTTAAACATGAACGAAACGGGACGAGGATCTGATCACCATATTATTACTTGTTCAGTTGGTGGTGGTGTTGGAAACATGAGTTTATTATCGTATGCACTTCAACTTATATGAGATGGTTTTGCACGTGGGACCAACCCATTAACCATCTAATAAATGAGAAACAGATAATGATTTGATTGGTCTCACATATCGGACCATAATGATCCATAATCAAATACTGAGTCGGGAGTCACATTTTGGTTTGTTCTAGTATAATTTCAAGTTTGTAGGCACTGGCAAAGTCCATTGCATTAATTCTTGAAATTATTGTAGATGTATTGATGCTATTATTCTTGTTTCTTTTTTTTTTGTTTAGGAGCCAACTGCCAAGCTCTTTGCATCTTTAAGGACCTTTACTTTGCACATTTGGGGAGTCACCTCGTGGTCGCTGGCAACCTTAATGTGTTTGAAAATGCAAAATAATCTTGAAAGGTATGTTGGGACAGTGAGAGTAGTAGTGCATTTTTATATGATTGCTATGGTCTTGTAACAAGTCTCCTGACGGTGATGTTCTGGCAATAACTCACTGCTAGACCACATTGTAATCACAGTTATAATGGGTTTGTAGAGCGAACCACTCTAAAAACTGTTAAATTTTTTTTTATCATCCTAAAGGGAGTGACCCCTTCAAATACCCTAGGGCCTAGGTAGTTTGACCAAAAACTAAAAGGGTCACCTGTAATGTTAAAGATGACCATTGACGATGTAAGTTGGGTCACTTGAAATCTCAGACAAGGTGGATGCATACTTGAAATCTTAAACAAGGTGTACGGTTTAATTAATAACTGTGGACAGAAATCTAAAATGATGACAATATCAAAGAGGATTAGGAATAATTGATTACTCTCTTAGACGGAAAACTATACTAACAACATAGTTCTATATGGATAATTGATAAAGAGAATGCTACAAGTTTTCCTTGATTAGCTAATGACATCCTTGATTGCGCACCACAGTTAACGTCTAGTGCTTGTCGAGAAATGGAAGCCACAGTTTTGGCATCTGACGTCTGATATTTAATATGAAAAGTTAAAAATTGAAAAGTGCTCTAAATAATAAGTAGAAAAGACCCTATCCATATTCTCATAAAAGATTATTACACTGTTGTAAGTCAGGAAAAGTGTTGATCTTACATTATTTTTTTTCTCTTTTCTCTTTTGAAAACAAAGGAGCTTTAGTGGATTATGTTTGCTCTGTCATTCATTATATATAGGTGCATTGCCTACAAGCATAGAGCATTGCATGAGAAATACTTCTCAGCGACTTTTTTCTTTAGACCTGCAAATAACTCCCATGGATGGTAAGAAGTTGGAGTACAAAGGCGAGGAGGCGCTAATGGAGTTACAAAAGCTTACAGTTAATACTGATGAGGTTCAGGAAAAACTGTTGGAAGATATAATTACTCGGAATAAAGATACCGAGTATCTGAATAAATATATGAAGGGCTCAAAGGATACTTCTACTTTCAAACAACGAGTCCCAGTCATTGGATACGATGGCATTCAGCCATACATCCAGAGGATCGCCAATGGGGAGGACTCCTCGCTTATTACAAGCCACAATATAACAGAGATGTTATGCAGGTCTTACTCTTTATAATTTTTCTTAAGCAGAAAGTCTTATATGAGACAGTTTAACATGGATTTTTTTTGAATCCTTATGCTTTCCTGTTTTAATATTACTCATATTACTTATTTGTATGTTAAGTTCATAAGAGTGAGAAGTCTCATGTCTTTATTCTTGTCAATTTGTTTTCAGCTCGGGAACTTCAAATGGGGAACCTAAGTTAATGCCGTCAATTGCCGAAGATCTTGACAGGAGAACTTTTGTGTATAACCTTATCATGCCAATAGTGAACCAGTAAGATTTCCGTCGAATTTCTACTTTAAATGATTGTTGCCTTTTTTTCTTCTCTCTTCATAGATAAAAATAAGATGAATTTGAATCATTTAATACTAATCATAACCTTTCAGGAAACTAAAAAGAAAAGGAAAAATAAATGAACATAGTTTCAAGGGATCATTGTTGAGACAAGATAAAGGGCAGTTGTGCTTTTTGGTTGACATTTTTATTTTATTTTTCGCTACCAATGAAGATTCTTGTCCTTAATTGCACTCTGAGTTGTGTGGAGGTCACTAACCTTTCAAGGATGTTAAATCAAGAAACAAACATTATCATGAGCATTTTGGGTAGCCAATGACTAGGATGCTTTACATAGTAATCATCTCGTTCCTGTTGTATTTTTTAGCTAAGATTGTTCCATGTTTGGTTGCATTTTTGTTTTTGAAGAAACCCTTATCCGGTACTAATTCATTAATAAGAGATCGTTCGTTACAGCCACAACGACACTAATCGGATAATCAACTGACCACCAACGACAACCACCAACTTAATTACAAAAACATTTTAATTTTTCCTTGTGCACTTCATTTATACCATACTTACACTGAAGCAATTTTATTTCTATAAAATGTTTTCTATCTGGTTTTGACAGTTGACACTGAAATAAATCGGTTTTTCTAACTTAAATTTGATAAGATTCACAATATATTCTCACTAATTATGGTAAAAATGAGTTTATGCTTGAATATCTTTTGAGAATATCTTATAAATATTTCCACATTTGAGTTATTAACGTGTGCCCTAATGAAAAACCGGAAATATAAAGTTAAAAAGACTCAATGCCATGATAAAAGTGCCTTGTTTATAAATTGCTAGTGCAAAATTCCTATGTCACTATAGAATCTAGATTATGTTACTATGATAACTACCAGTCTACCATTCTCTTACCTATTTTACCCCCTTTTTAGTTTTTTTCCCTTTTAAAAAGCAAGTCCATGGCTGGGAGCGATAAAGCATGATATGAGATTTCTCGGGATTGATGAGGGAATGGTGATGGAGAGGGCACAATGGAGGGACATGATTAGGGATGGTAGTCTCACCCTGACCCTGGGGATATCCATCCACCCAAACTTAAATGGGTGGGATATGGATGATGATTTTTTTTTTTAAATTTAGGGTGGGATATGGATATGGATATGGATATGTGTGAATTTAGGGTGGGATATGGATGTCTATCACTCGCTTAACATCCCGGTGGATATCCTAAACAGGATTAAGAATTATGTTCCATTTTCTTAAAAAACTAAGTAACCCGGATTTGGTAACGTACGCTTTTAATTTTATCGTCTTAGATGTATATTTGTGAGCGTGAAAATATCCAACGGTCCACCCACTTCACCCGGTGGATAAGGATATGGATGGATTAAAAGATATTAAACGGATAAGGGTAGGATATGGATGACATAAATTAAATGGAGATGGATATGGATGTGGCTCCACCCCATCCGTATCTCACCCATTGCCATCCCTACATGTTACATGTGAATTTTTAGTATTTGATATTATTTGAAATATTTATATTTAATTTTTAATTTTGTTTGGATTTATTACACGCTATTACCAACTACTTTCTTATATATTAATACCTGGTTCGCTTTTAAGGTATTCCGTACCCTTAAGTTTTACTTCGTTTTTCAAAATCGTTTTAATCTTTATTCTCGATTTAAATTCTGAGTTTTTATGAAAGAAATCCGGACTTCAATTTTAAAACCTATTAAAAAGCACGAAAGCGTTTAAATGAATATGAAATCTTATTTCCATTTTCTAGAATCAAAATAAAACGGGTGGTCAGATATTGTGTGCACCATCCATAATCCTACATAGCCATAACATATTTCGGTAAAGGATGGCATAACAAGACAAATAGGGCGGTTTGAGTATGCTTATATTTGAGTTGCGTCCATTTATTTTGGGTTTGGGTGCGTTATTGTCGATCTTTAGGGGTAAAAGTCTGCTCAATATTAGTGAAATTCCGGTTGAGTTGGGTCAGGTCGATTTGGATTGGTCTCTTCAACATGGGTTGGGTCAAATCAATTTGGATTTGATGAGATGTGATCAATTGGGTTGTTAGTCATTTTCAAGTTCGCCAATTTGGGTAACGTCGGTCAGGTTAATATAGGATTAATCATTTGGATCAGGTCAGTTTTGTAAGATTAGTAACACGGGAACATCTTCAAAAGAGGTTAAAAGAATGATCAGCCTCTTGAACCTTGCTTGCCCCTTAACAGCTAATAAATATGCATCGTTCCCACTGCATCTTATGTTTTTGTCCTCCCCGGTACTGTGGCACACATAGTGACATAGGAGTAATGCCAGTTGCCAAACCATGGTTCACATTTTTCCAATATCATCGATGTATCAATTTTAGATTTTTCTATAGTTGTTTTTCTTTAGGGAACCAGCCTAGTAAGTGAAAGATTATCTAATGATCATTAAATAACTCAATTACATTATTGGAAGGTATGGAAATTCACAAATTATGTTTGGACAGTGGCATTTTTAGAGAAAAAAATGTTTAAGAATGGCAGTAAGTATAGTTGTCTCCTGAAATACACTGGACTCCTGGAGATTAGATATTCTGTTTATTGTTAATATGTTAGTTGTATGATGAGATAATTAATGCCGCATGCAAACACATGGACAGGTATCCCTGGATATCAGAATTTTTCTTTCATGGAGTTTGACCATTTTATTCCTAAAAAATACTTCATATACATGTAGATTTCGCATGATAATATACTTTAAGAACATTTCTAGATCTGCTACTGATTAATGATTACTACACCCGCTAGGTATGTCCCAGGATTGAATGAAGGAAAAGCCATGTATCTCTATTTTGTGAAAGCAGAAATGTCAACTCCCTGCGGCTTACCGGCAAGGACAGTTCTAACGAGCTACTATAAAAGCAAGCATTTTAAGGGAAGATCCCGAAACATACCCTTCAATGACTTTACCAGTCCTGACCAAGCCATACTATGTGAGGACAGCAACCAAAGCATGTATTGTCAGTTACTCTCGGGCCTAGTCCTTCGTCATCAAGTCCTCCGCCTTGGAGCTGTCTTTGCCTCTGCATTTCTACGTGCTATTACTTTCCTTGAGAAAAACTGGATGAAACTCTGCAATGATATCAGAAAGGGCAAACTTGATCTTTCGATTACTAATCCTGAGTGTCAATTGGCTATGACCAATATACTTTTGTCACCTAACCCTTGTCTAGCAAATGAAATTGAGGAAATATGTGATTGTTCGTCATGGAGAGGGATTCTGTGTAAGCTTTGGCCTAAGGCTAAGTACATTGAGGCGGTGGTGACGGGGTCTATGGCCCAATATATTCCCTCATTAGAGTACTACAGTGATAAGAAGTTGCCCCTGGTTTGCCCTATGTATGCTTCCTCTGAGTGTTATTTTGGTGTGAATTTGAAACCCTTGTGCAGTCCATCTGAGGTCTCTTTTACCCTTCTTCCTAACATGGGATACTTCGAGTTTATTCCATTGGGTGAAAATGCGTGGTCGCTTGACGGAGATGAAGACGAGGTTCCACCAAACAATGTTGTCGGTTTGGTGGAAGTAAGGGTTGGCTGCTACTATGAACTTGTTGTGACCACCTATGCTGGTATGTTACCTAGATAAATCTTTGCTTTTGGTTGCATATTGCTCTTCTTGTTTTTCTTGCATTTCCCTTAATTCAAGAATCAAGAGTATGAATAGGTGTCAAACATTGTTTTAGAATGGGATTAAATTTCATGGTTCACATTTTTTACATTTGAAATCACGACCTGGGATGCCAATGAATCGTGTACAGATACTTACAAATCAGATATAGATCTTAAAATTCTGGACAAGATGGTTTAGAGTTCCTCGCAGTAAAATGGGTCTGAATCTCCAGTTGATCTGTTGCACCTTGTGGATTCGGATAGGATTTAAAACTAAAAAACTGAATCTGTCGACTCTGGATTGGGGTCATGGTCAAATATCCATATCTATAGAGCATGGATCCGACCTGTTGTCGTCCCTAATAATTTATAACTTAAAACGCTCAAGTTCCAAACACTACCTTAATGATTCTTGTGAGCTTCATTGTAGGTTTGTATAGATATCGTATTGGTGATGTACTCCAAGTTACCGGATTTCTCAACAAGGCTCCACAATTCCGATTCATTTGCCGGAAGAACGTTGTTTTAAGCCTCGACAACGACAAGACCAGTGAAGAAGACCTTCACAAAAGCATTACAGAGGCAAAGAAGCTGTTAGAACCTCACAATGCTATGTTATTAGAGTACACCAGCTATGCTGATGCATCAACTGTGCCTGGCCACTACATCCTGTACTGGGAAATCAGGCAGGAAATCCCAGAACCCGGGCACTTGAGCCTGCATGATGTTCTTGAAGAATGCTGCATCACAATTGAAGAGGAACTCGATTACATATACCGAAGGTGTAGGACCCACGACAAGTGCATTGGTCCCTTGGAAATAAGGATTGTGAAGTCTGGCACGTTTGAGGCATTGATGGACCTGTTTATAAGTCGTGGAGGGTCAATGAACCAGTACAAGACACCAAGGTGCATTAAGTCTAAGACGGCGTTGAAGCTGCTTGATACTAATGTGGAAGAAATCTTCTTTAGCCCCCGGGATCCAATCTGGGTTCCTTGAGAGCTCTGCAAACGACCTTATCTAATCTAATCTAATACTCCGTATTATCTAATCTGTTAGAAGAAGAAGCTTTCATGCACCTAACCGAGGTTGACTGCAACCTTGTATTGTATTAGTTCTTGTTTATGCCATGGGTTAACTATTTATCCATGGTTAATGGGATTATTATGTAGTTAATTATTGTACTGTCAGAAACTACTGACCAAATCTACTACTGTGGAATAAAATTGTTCAGGTCTTTTGTTTTTTTTATGATGATGAGGGGTTGAATCTCCTGGCTTTTGCATTCCCGTAGCATCACATGAACCATATAAGTCACCCCTGCATTCCCGTAGCATTACATGGACCATATAAGTCACCCCTTCTAACTGGTAGTTGAACCTGAGACCTCTCAACTTCTGCATTTCTGCAAGCTTTAAGGTTTAACTCAGCTATCACTAGACTAACACCGTTTGCATTTCTGCAAGCTTTAAGGTTTAACTCAGCTATCACTAGACTAACACCGTTTGAGAGGAGGAGATTTTTGTAAATTTGTTGATGCCAGAACTCTTAACCACAACTCCACAAGTAATGTGAAGATGCCTTCCAATAGGTAGTTATATTGTCTTTTCTTATGAGGGAGATTCCAAACGTAGATAACGACTCCCTCTATTTCATACTCCGTATGATTTATCCCCATGGACCAACTTCTCTTATCACAAAAAGCGAGTTAATCGGGCTAATTTGACAAAATAAAGGGAGTATTAACTAAAACGTAATAGATGCTTAACGAGAAAACAATGCACTTGATTTCAAAAAAAAGAAAACAATGCACTTGACTGCATACTTGATCGAGCTTAAGAAGTGTAACTACTATATGACTTTTCGTCCGAAGCTTCAGCAGAGAATACTAGAATAGGTTATGCGATTATTTTATAGTTAAATATAACCATAAAGGTCTAGATATAGCCATTGTTACCGCATATGGTAACTTATTATTCAATAATGGTCAGATACTCACATTTGGCTGAAAAATGATTATAAAATTTCGTCGTATTGATTCAAACGAATATAGGTTGTGTTGGGCCCCAAAATTAGCACCTTTTGGCCCATGACACGTGGCAGCAAGGCAGTGGAGCATCTCAAGTCACACGGATTGAGAGCAAGGAGCAATCTCGGCCACAAACTTACTATCATAAGGAAGCACAAATGGGAATTGTGTTGGAGAAGCTATTTGGCCCAAATGCAAGTTGATCACCAAACTAGCCCAATTACTTAGAGTATGCAAATGTTTGGAATGGACTAATGCTAATGTAACGACTGGGCCCTGCCCAACAGTCTTTAACCAATGGTCATTGTATGCTCTTATGTACTATAAATAAGGAGTTTCATTCATTATGCAACCTCACCCAATATCCGACCTAGCAAGACCACTTAGGAAAACCCCTTGCATTTCAGCAAGAACACCCTCTCAACATTGTAATACTTAGGCAATTCAGCAGGAATAATAACACCTTTTCCTTTATTTCTTTTACTCTATAAATTGTCATCCATAATCAACCAACAACCTTGTCATAAGATCACTATAACCTTGCATAAACAAACTTGGTAATTTTTTACCAAAACAGGTTGTCTAAAGCACAACCACTTATTTTTCTTCTGCATACATAAGTTGAAAATCGTATCTTCAAATTTTATCCATGTAGAATTTTTTAAACTTTTAAAGAATCTCAATTAGACTTTTTTAAACTTTTAAAGAATCTCAATTTGACATGATTCAGTATGAATAATACTCCACCCTCCATAATCTATATTACCCCGTAATTTTGGATATAAGCTAGAATTAAAAAAAAATGATACTACGTATGTAATACTACATATTTTGGAGTCTGGTGCCACTCAGCTCAATAAAGTGTACTCGGTCGAGTACCACTTCTGCTCGACCGAGTGAGTTGCACTCGACCGAGTGTGTCAAATCGAGTAGTCGTGTTGAGTTGGTCATGCTTTTGACATGGGGTCACCTGACTGAATAGGTGCTTCATTCAGTCGAGTAATATGTACCCGGCCGAGTTGGTTGTGACACTCGGTCGCGTGTCCGGTTTGGGATCGTGTTTTGCGTGGTTTGATTAGGATGATCCCATTAATTACTATTTTGTAAACTTGTTTGGTTGCCCAAAATGGAGGAATTAAGTTTCTCCATGAGTTACACTTCCCACATGATGGGGGAAGTTGCTTACTCACTCCCCTTTGGTAAGTTCTACTTCCCACATCTTTATTAGACAACCAAACATATTTTTGTTATTTTCCATAAATTTCAATTAGGAATTAAATTCATGTGAATTCTATCTTCCCACATAAATTTACTTCGCACATGAACCAAATAACCCCTTAATTATGTTAAAATCATTTTTAACCCTAAAACTTTTCTCTAAACTCCTCCTAATCACCTAATCATCAACCAAGCAAGGATCTAGCTCTTTGATCGCTGGATTTTATAGTTCTTGTATCAAGCGGTCACTACAACAGATCCTGATATTAGCGACTGAAATTGGCGACCAATTTCAGTCGCCCGTCCCATTTTAGCGACCAATTTCAGTCGCCCGCACTTAGTCGCTAGGTTTGGTCGCTTTTAGCGACCGATGTTGGTCGCTAAAATTAGCGACTGAAAAAATAAAGACGGGCGACCAATGTTGGTTGCTAATTTAGCGACCGCCTGTGGTAGCTAAATTAGCGACCGAAATCGGTAGCTAAATTTAGCGACAAATCGGTAGCTAAATTTAGCGACCGAAATCGGTAGCTAAATTTAGCGACCGAAATCGGTAGCTAAATTTAGCGACCGAAATCGGTAGCTAAATTTAGCGTCCGAAATCGGTAGCTAGATTTACATGTTCGGTCGCTAATTTTACATGTTCTTGGCCGTAAAAATCTGTTTTGTTCTAGCCAAATCTCTAGCTATTACTTATAAACCTGCAAGCAAGCAAAACCAACAACAGCAGCGCACAACCCAAATGATACCAAACATCTGAAACTTAGATAAATAAAACTGATTCGGATTACAAAGTACCAAATTCGAGTTCTTGTCCAATGAAAAAAATTATCCGACGCGTTCAACACTAACAAACTAGAAGATACACTAGCTAAGACACTGGGAAATACGCTCCCGCCCCACTGCCATCTCCCGGATCTCTTGGATCCCTATCCCGTGGGCGCCAGCCACTGTTGCAATTTGCAAAATAAGAGGACATCTTGTCCATTTCTTCCTCCATTGTTCTCATTTCTTCATCTCTTTCGGCGTCCTTTCTGTCCTTCTCAGCTAGTTGAAGTTGTAGGTGACTTACCAACCCATAAACATATGTCTGGTGCTGGGAGGAGGACTAGAGTTGGCAGTGGGCCGTGCTGGGCCGGCCCACCGTGCCGGACCCTATAAAATGGCCCGTTCGTGCCGTGCTTTTTGGCCCACCGTGCCGTGCCGTGCCTGGCCCGGTGACTGAAAACCGAGTCGCGGCCCGCCCATGGCCCGGTGGATTTTCGTGCCGTGCCGTGCCTGGCCCATGGGCCGGTCGTGCCATGTTCATGGGCCGGCCCGCGTGCTACTTTTTTTTAAAAAACACATTTTTTTTTATTTGTTCACTTATTTTATTGTATTTTTAATGTATACGATTTATTAAAGAGGGACTAACTGACTTAATATTTGTGGTATTATATTTGTCCTATTAAGAAACGATGAAAAAAAAAATATTGTGAATCCGACAATTAAACGCGTAGTAATATCAAATACTTCTAAATTCCAACCAAGTCGGAGCAACATGGTTTTTAATAGATGTAGAATTCTTGCTTTTTCCCTTTTCTCAAACTCATGGATCCATATAATTTATAATAATTTAAAACTTGTAATAGTTTACAATCTTCTACTACTTGACTTTAAATAAATGGAATTAACAATAATTTATAATAATTTAAAACATGTAATAATTTTTAATACTTCCAAACTTTCTGTTTTTTTTACTTGTTCACTTGTTTTATTGTATTTTTAATGTATACGCTGCAATCAAATAATTAAGAAACGATGATAAAAAAGAAATTGTTATTAAACGATTAAGAAACGATGTTAAAAAAATACCTCAATCTTTTATTAAAAAAGTATGAAACGATACAAGTTTACAAGTTTATTTAATTAAAATACAATAAAACGATTAAGAAACGATAATATTAATTATTCGGACGAGGTGCTTGTTTCGTCGGAATCATCTTCTTTTTCATGATCGACCTTGTCTTGTTCTCGATTTTCGGCATCTATCCAATCCGTATAGCACACTAACATTCTAAGTGTATCGGGTCTTAGACGAGTTCGTTTTTCATCCAATACCCTATTTGCCGCACTAAAGCAACTTTTGGATGCAACAGAAGACACTTGAATGCTTAAGAAGTCCCTTGCCATTGCCGACATCACCGGAAGCGACTTTGTTTGATTTCGCCACCATTGCAAAAGTAGATTGAGAAGAACCACGAGTGGAATTGTTAATAATAGACTCGTAATGACTATATACAATAAAAAATTGTGAACTAATTCTTTCTCTATATTGAACTTCGTCAAAAGGTAAAAGTAATAGACTCCTATAAACACCAACCATTTGTATAATTTCCTCTAATTTCCACCTAGGGTCTAAAATCATACAAAACACGTAAATAATGGGAATATAAGCCCAATACTTGAGCCACTTTGACTCCATGTTCGGAAGAAACCCGCTAAACAAAGCATTATGACGATAAGTGTTAAAAAGTTCCGCAACAGGAATAACATTACCAATGAAATATGGAGCGGTAGGTTTATAAACATGTGAAAAAGAGAGAGTTGCAAAGTTAAAAGCACCTAATAAATCAATAAACAAAGAAATTTTCGTCCAATCCTCCTCCGATAACGAGTTATCGGGAAAGGATCGGTTCCAAAAAGTGGTAAGAGGTTCTTTATAGGGAAGCATAGCACTCAGCATAGTGTACATAGAATTCCACCGAGTGTTATTTTCGTCGGGAAATTTTATGCATTTAATTCCCGCGGCCTCACAAAAATCTTTCCATTGTTTTTGTCTCCACTTTGCCGAGTTAAAATGCAAAACAATTTTTTTAAACTTCGCATGATAATCTTTAATGCCTTCGAGACCATCTTTAACACATAAGTTTAAAACATGACATGCACATCTAACATGCAGTATATCACCATCTAAAAAAAGATCATTTAAAGTAGTTTTTAACTTGCGAGCAACGGAAGTCATGGTAGATGCATTATCAAAAGTACAAGTTAAAATTTTAGATGAAAGTCCATAATCATTAATACCGTTCATGATAATTGCATGTGTATTATCGGTATTATGAGGGTATTCTAATTTAGCAAACTCAATGATTCGTTTTTGCATAGTCCAAGTTTTATCCAACCAATGAGCGGTAATGCATATATAAGAATACTCGGTCCCCGAATCCCACCCATCGGCGGTTATACTAAATTTACAATTAGTCTTTTCAAACTCGGAAATAAGGTTTTGTCGTGCCGTCAAAAATAATACCATGCTTTTATTTCTAACGGCCCGCCTACTTGTTTCTTTGTGGCAAGGTTGATTAGTCTTAACATATTCATTAAAAGCTCGGTGTTCAACAAGTGTAAACGGTTTTTCCGTTTGAATAATCATTCTAGCCAACTTTGTGCTACATTCATCATAATTATAATTATAATTGGACGATTGGCTATCGGGGGTAGTCATGAATTGGTCCATGGTAGGTTGACTACTTTCGGGTCGGCTTTTACAAGCTTTCCAATGTCGGTTTAAATGACCGGTCCCACCCGAAGTAACACAACTAAATATTTTATGACAATATAAACATTTGCAAACCAAATTATTTTTACATTTAGTAAAATGATTCCAAGCTTCACTAGAACGACCCTTTTTACGTATTTCGTCCATCTCTTCTTTGGTTAACCATACATATGTTTCGGGTTGTTCGGATTGTATTTGGGGTGGCAAAGTCTCGGTAGATGATTCATGTTCGGACGGTGGTCTTACCCCTCCCCCCGTCATAAAAGGCGGTAAAATGGGCATTGTACTAGGTCCGTCATAAGGTTGATTTTCGAAAATTGTATTGTCAAAATGCATGTTTTGAAGTTGTGACGGAGTCAAATTAATATATTGGTTCATGTTAAATTGTGGTTCGGGGTTTGGTTCCGACTCACTAACATAACGTGACCTCTTTGACGAGTTTTGCGAGTCCATAATTATAATCTTTGTTTTAAAACATAAATTAATATCTAAATGGAATTAATTAATTAAATTAAAACAATAAAATAAAAGGTAGAGTTAGAAAATGCAAACAAAGCTATCGGAAATCGGACTATCGGAATGAAGAATTGAACTTTGAACCCTTGCTTGAACCCGAATACCCGATTCAACAATCCGATGTTATAAAACCCGATTGACTAATTACTCTTGCTTGAACTTCCGAATTTCCGATTCAACAAACCCGATTAACTAATTACTTTATATAATTTATTATTTTATATTACTAATTATTCTATATAATATTTTTATATGTTTATAAGATAAGATAAGTAGAAGAAATAGATTAAATTGTGAAGAAATGGATTGAATTGTGAAGAAATTATAAGAATTAAGATAAGTAGAAGAGAATAAGAGATGAATTGAATTGTGAAGAAATGAATTGAATTAAGTTGGTATTTATAGAAGTTGGAAATAGGATTTATTTAAAAAAAAAAAAAAGGAAATTATACACTAACAGCAACAGCCATAAACGGCTGGAAAAACAGAACAAAAAGGAAACAGAGCAAAACAGAGGCCAACGGTAACTCCCAAGTCCCAACAGCCATAAACGGTAACTCCACCGTGCCCCCACCGTGCCGCCCACCGTGCCCCCACCGTGTCGTGGCCCACCGTGCTCGGGCCGGGCCGTGCCTAAGCACGGTAATGTTCAGAAATTCGCGCCGGAGCCCGCAAAAAGCACGACCGTGCCTGGGCCGTGCTGCCTTGGGAATGCCGCCGTGCCGGGCCGACCGTGCCGGGCCGTGCCGGCCGCCGTGCCTGGCACGAAATGCCAACTCTAAGGAGGACCCTCTTCTTGCCGGTGGGTCATAAAAAAGCTCTTTTGTTGAACCGGACCCGTAGACTTCCCCTTTCCGGAAACCATCTACAAGCTCAAACCAAAGCTGGTTGTCGGAGATTTCAGGGTTCTTCTTCTTTCGGTCATGAAATTGGCCCTACAAAAAATGAAACATTATTAATAATATATACAATAACACTTACATATAAATATATATGTTAAACAATACTATAAACACATTAAAAAATTAAATATACAAGAATACTTACATATAATTCACGATCTTTTGGGTTTGCGAAGACGAACCCTTTCTTTCCCTTCTTGGCATGTGTCTCAAGGAAGAGATTAACAACAGATTGTAACTGGCCCTTATTTTTCTTTGCCTATAAAAAAAAATAATAAATTCATGAAGTGTTAGTCGGTTAATTAAAATTTAAAGCTAAATAATATAAGAAGACAAAAGTAATAAACTACTAGAGTAAATACTTACACCTATCGTCGCCCGATCGTGGAATGACTAAGACCCTCCATAATGAGTAGGCCCAACTTCCGCGTCGGGATCATCTCCACCCCTCTTGTTCGCCTTGTTCCGGGCCGACGCTTGCTTGAACTCTGGACTTTCTCTGTACTTAGTGAATTCTTCATATGATTGACCTATAATCAAATAAAATAGAAACTATTAATATATAAATTAAAAAAATGTTAAATTTTTTATCTTAATACGGTTATTAATAAATTATTACCTTTCATGAACGATGGCGCATTCTTTCTCCTCGACACCTTATACATAATGTCCTTTAGCCCCCTCTTACCAACATCATTAAATCTATCCCAAACTACTCGCTCAAGGTCATTTGACCAATAGAAGGCACGCTACAAAAAAAAAAAAGGGTTAGAGAAACAAATCAACCATGAAATTATTAAAATAAATAATTAAAGTAAATAATTAAATAAGTACCCTAAAGGCATTGAACCACATCTCCTTGTCCTCGGGACTAGCTTTCGTCCAACAAGTAACACCGTGAATTATGTTCTCTTGAATGTTATTGGTGACGCCACGAATCGTTGTTTGATGTCTAAACCTGAAACCAAACATGAATGTTAATTAGACTAAGTCGAATAAAAAAAAATAAACAAATTTATAAGATGTTAACCTCCTACTACTTTTACTCATCATCATCATCATCATCGTCATCCTCTTCTTCTTCTACCTCCTCCTCCTCGTCATCATCTTCTTCCTCCTCTTCTAACTCTTCATCATTATTACCTTGTAACTGATCTTGTCCCTCCCTTTCATCCTCTTCTAACTCCTCTTCCGCTTCTATCTCATTTCCATAAATGACTTCATGATCAACTGGGGACAGAATTGACTCTGATACAACTTCTTCTTGGAAAAAGGATGTGTCAACTTCTGATCGTGCCTTTGTTTTAATTACCGCACACCAATTCTTTTGTTGTCTATCTTTACTTGTACTAGGTCAATAATCATTCTTCCACGGAAAATATTCACAATAACTTACAATATATAATGTACTAATCTGAATAATAACATTCAACAATTTTTTTTCCAATTTCTAACAATACTAACACTCATTAACAATAACACCCAATTTTTTCCCAATTTTTGTCAATTTCTAACTCTAACATCAACTTATTTCCGAAAATACTAATTAAATTACACATACAAACATAATAAACATCTAAAAACTTCTTAAAATCATCCTAAAAATCTAATTACTAACTAAAATCATCATCCAATTTTCCCCAATTTCTAACCCTAATCACAACTTATACATAAGAAACCTAATTAACTTATACATAAAAACTTAATAAACATCCAAATGTTATTCAAAGCATCCTAATAATCTAATTACTAACAACAATTGTGAATTACAATAATACTATAAAGGGATTCAATACATAGATAAAATTATTAAATCGACACAAACCTGAAAAACGAGTATAAGGTAGGTGAACGGCGGTGGTGGGTGGTCCGGTGGCGTTGCGATGTCCGGTAGAGGCACGGTGGTCAAGGGTGACGAGGGGGTTTGGGGTTTTTTTTTAAGGCTTAAGAGAATTGGGGGAATGACGGGAGGAAGAAGAGACGAAAAAATATAACAGAGGGTTAGCGACCGAAATCGGTAGCTAAATTAGCGACCGAAGTCGGTAGCTAAATTAGCGACCGAAATCGGTAGCTAAATTTAGCGACTGATTTCGGTCGCTAAATTAGCGACCACTTTCGGTCGCTAAAATGGCGCTATGGTCGCCCTCTGATACGCGCGAATTTTTTTTAGGATAAGTTGGGGATAAGCTTTTAGTCGCTAATTTTGGCGACCGATATCGGTCGCCCGCTTTTTTTTGCGGTCGCTAATTTAGCGACTACCTGTGCGGTCGCCTGTTTAGTCGCTATTTTAGGTAATTCTTGTAGTGGGTTTATAAGTACGAGTCCTTATCTTTATTGCATTTTCTTTTGTATATGTCTCTCTAGTTTGGGTCAAGTGGGGGATTTTGTTAGTATTGTTGGGGTAACAGTAGTATATTGATGATTGTATAGGTGAAGATTTTGTAGGGGAGCCTTTCAAGACCATTGTTGTGCTGCTTTCCATGGATTTGATAATAAGTTAGGATTTCCCTATCCAATATGATTATACATTTAATTGCTATGGGTGTAAGGTGATTTTGTGATTGTTTGATTATAACATTTTGTTATTGTAATTGTTGTTGATGGAGATTTTGGGTTAGAAATTGTGAGCCACGTCGGGAGATGGTTTTACCCTCTTATTCCGCCTTTTGTGACTCCCGTTACACATACTTGGGTTGCTCGTTGATGAGTGGGGATTTGTTGTCCAGTGTTGCGGTTTGGCATCGACAAGGGTGATTTATATGTTGCGTTGAAAACCATTTGTGGATTATGGAGTTTGGGATTGAGTTGAATGTCCCTGTGTTTGTAGGTGCTTAATTGTGTAATTGTACTAACCCCGTTTAATGTTTTCAAAATTGTGGTGAACTATTTGGATTTCCGACAAATGGGAGCAGTGAGTCTGGCATATGTTGATATTTGAACTTGCTTGCGGGTTTGGATGAGACACTGTTGAGACTATGATCTTTTAGCTTCCTGTTGTTGTTTAGACATTTGGACATTTGGTTATCTAGTTGAGTTGTACACTTGTACTTATGAGTCATTTGGTTACATACGGGAACTTTCACTGCCTAGGAAGTTTCATATTACATGATTTTGTAATTCATGTGAATTAGAAAATGTTGTTTGGTTACATGTAAGCTTGTAATTCATTTAGGCATTCCCACTACCTAGGGAATTCATTGGAAGTTTCAATTCATGTGAAATGGAGTAACTAAACAACCTAACCATTTTTCAATTCACATGAATTAAAGTTCTTGTGTAAATTAGTGGGTAGCCAAACGACCCCTTATTTTACGAGTTTTAAATTTTGTAATCTTGATGACTTTGATACATAGTACGAGTTAGTGGAGAAAGGGGACCACATGAATAGTGTTGGAGAGAGAGAAAAAGTGGGTATTTTGTAAGAGGAAACGGTATCCGTCACAAGCTTGTGACGGATACCGCCGTCACAAATGAGAATTTGTGTTTATTTTTAGTACATGTTTCATTATGATGACTTTGATATATACTACCTCAGGGAACTAAGACCATCCACAACCATTGATAAAAAAATTCTCTATTTATGGGACCCAAATTATCCACCTCAACTCTCCATCACATTAATTCTCCATAAGAAAATCACCCACAACCATGGATAAAAAAAATTTTCCATTCATGGGACTCATAGATTACACTTCACATTTATTTCTCATATTTGATATTTTACACATATGTTTTTTTTTTTAATTTTAGATATCAATTGTTGATATTAATTATTAGGATAATATGAAAAATTAATTTTAATGAACAAAACTAAAATACATTATTAAAGTTGAACAAAAAATAATATTCAAATACAAAAATTAAACAAAATGAAAATATTATTAAAATAATTAACAAATACATTAATATTAAAACGTTAAATCAAGCGATATTAAAATAAAAAACATTATAACATTGAAATGAAACATATCAAATAAAGTACTTAAATGAAATACCACTTAACTAATAAATATTACACGAAATTTATTTAATCTTCGTCCACTGAAACTTGATGCTCATACTTTTCCCAATTATGTTCCATTAAATCCTCCCTAAGAGACCTATTAATACCAGCATCCTCCAAATTTGTCCGATTTGTGATAAACTCTTCAACGGTGTTGGTATACTCCATGGCATGTTCAGATCTTTGTACGGTGATTTCGCCTTCTTCAGTTTCATCATTGTATTGATTGAGAACAGCATATGATGTATATAAATGTCTTTCATCCTCAACAAGCATATTATGCAATATGATACAAGTCATCATAATTTTTTGCAACATATTTTCATCCCACGACAGAGCAGGGTATCGAAGGACAACAAACCTGGCTTGTAATACCCCAAAAGCACGCTCCACGTCTTTCCTTACACTCTCTTGTCTCTTTGCAAACAACATTTCCTTAAGGGTTTGTGGAGGAGAGATTGATTTCACAAATGTAGACCAATCTGGATAAATATCATCGGTGAGATAATATGGTGTGTTGTATTCATGCCCATTCACTGTGTATTTTACTGGTGGAGCTCTTCCGTTCAACAAATCATCAAAAACAGGAGAGCGTTAAAGAACGGTAAGATCGTTGCAGGTACCTGGTAGCCCGAAAAAACAATGTCATATCCATAAAACTTGAGAAACAACAGCTTCTAAAATAGTGGATGCTTCGCCATTTCTCCCTTGGTATTGTCCTTTCCAACCAGTAGGATAATTTTTCCAACTCCAATGCATACAATCAATTTACCCGATCATACCTGGAAATCCTCGACGACTGTTGATGAGTAATATTTTTTCTAAATCTTCTTTTGTGGGAGTTCTCATATACTCCTTACCAAATTTGGCAATCACTGCTTCAGTGAAGTGTTTAAGCGATTCCCGTGCGGTTGACTCACTTAGCCTTAAGTACTCGTCAACCCTATCCGTCGCCTCTCCGTATGACAACATGCGAATTGCTTCTGTACATTTTTGCAAAGCAGATATATTAAGACGTCCAGCCCCATCACGACATTGTTGAAAGTATTGATCTTGTGCTTTTACACCTTCAACCAATCGGAGAAACACTTCTTTGCGCAATTGGAATCTACGACGAAAAATGTTGTCAGGATATGTTGGGTTATTAGCAAAATAATCTTGGTAGATTTGTTTGAAACCATCCTCTCGGTTTCTTTCATAATATTTTTTCTTATAACCCCGTCTTCTCTTAGACTTACGTTTTACTTAAAACATGAGATACCATACACTTGAGTGCAAGACATCTCATTTTAGTATTTTCATTATCAGATGAATCAGAGGAAGCAAAAAATAGCTCACGTGCTTGTTTCATTTGTTCTTCCTCCATGTGTTCATCCATTATTTGAGAATAAATTGTTTGTTAAATATGAAAAAGTATTAATATTTGTTGAATTAAATAAAGTTTATGAGTAAAAGGTAACAAAGAAGAAAAGTGAGTTGAAATTAAATATGAAAAAATGTTAGTATTTATATGTAACATCCCGTATTTTCGTAAAATCTAAATTAAGCGTTTTAAATTATTTTACGTAATAAAATCATATTTTAATAATTTATTGTGAAAGGTTTTAACTTAATTAGTAAGATCCGTCTTAAGAACCTTAAGTCCTTAAGACGAATACAAACTTGGTAAACTTAAACTCGTATCTTAAATATCCGCTCAAGTGTCCGACCCATTTTATTTACTCGGAAAAGACAGTCCATAAAACCCCATAAATCCCCTTTCCATCGACATATTCCTCCATCCTCAAATATTTCCACTGTTAAACACTTTCTCATAAAACCTCCATTGATAAACATTTCTTTTGAGCTTTTCTTCATCATCCGGTAATCAAATCGAGGTAACAATAGCATTTTCGGAATCCTTGTTCGATTAAAAAGCCATCTATCACTTTAGATTTTCATTTCCTTCACTCCGAAAAATCTGTCCGTTTTGTAGAAATCGGTTTTCTATCCTAAATTTCGGGTTCTTTGTTTGTAGGAGTGGGCTTAGACGATCCAGAGGTCGATAGCTACTTGGTTGAGGAGGATCTTTAGCCGGAATTGTGGGTAATAAAGCATGTATTCGCCCCAAACTTGCAGGATTATAATGAAACATACAATTGTGATTATAGTCATAAGTTAATAAAAAGCATGAAAAAGAAATCAACCTTTGGTCCTTGTGCGAAAGGCCTAAGAACAGGAATTAACACAAATTCCCTCCTATAACTTGCACCCAAGACTTAGAATGAGACGTGGCCGCGTGTGCTAGAAATCCTCTCCAACTGCCTTGCAATATTGGGAGAGCTATTTAGGTTTTAGATGTGAGATCTGAGGTTTTGGGAGAAGAAAGCTCTCAAAACCCTAATTTTTCCTTGAGATTTGTTTAAACAGTGAAAACAAGAGTCACTGACATAAGGAGAGTCCTCCTCCTTATGTAGCTCTTTTGGCCGAAATTTCCAATAGGGTAGGAGTGGGCTTTCCACTCTTACCTTATTCTAATTTGTGATTCGACCCATTTAGCTAAACTTTATTCGCGGGTTTTGTTTATAAATCGTATGCATGTTATCAGATATTAATGCAGTCGATGTATTAATAATGGTCTGATAAAATTACGATATTGTATAATTACCCAAATTAATATAACTGTTTATATTAATACGCGAATACAATATTTAATTAAATATAACCGTTTATATTTAATTTTACGAATTAATCATGCAATCCGTATTAGCTAAAATTATTTAATCCGTATTAAATAATAATCTCAACATCTTATTGACTAATTTAATAGTCAATACCTCTGACTAACTGTTTAGTCATATCCGGCATAAATGTGATTGTATTTTCATACCTTCACATCTCTCAAACGTGTCATATAGGTGTGACGTATAGGGACCAGTTGATCACCGCCATCCGTATGACAATAACGTCAAACTTATCTAGCAAGCCAACCGTTATTGATAAACGTGGATCAACTGGTAATAATACAAAAGTATGCCCTTGTGATCCTTAAAGAGATTTAATAAGTCATTGTACTTAATTGTCAAGGACACCAGCCCCAACAATCTCCCACTTGTCCGTACAAGGGTATGTGCAATGACGTTATCACACTACATGTGGAGGACACAAGCTCCAACAAACTCCCACTTGTCCGTACAAGTGTAGGTGCGATAACCGAATCTCATATCCTTTTAAAATTTCTCCCACTCAATGTAAGACAATTTGCAAATCCGCATTCGCAAAGGTCGTATCTCACAAGCGATCTGTATCAAGAGTGGTTTCCCCGACTAGAGAGTAACTTAACTGATAAAACGAATCTGTATTCGAGCATGGCCATGCATTTCAGTTACTACTCCTCGAGTGGCCCTGAGAAATGATAAAATCCTGATAAGGGTTTGGATATTTCCCTCAACTCGAATCCTGCCGATATCGCCCAGCATGAAATAACCCAGAAAAAATCCTCTTGGCCCCTGTTACGGTGACCGTGGGAAAGAAACCAAAGTTACCCAAAATCTGTCTTAATCTCAAGAGACAGTTGAAGGACAAAAGACTCGACTCTAAGGAACACTATGGAGGTCCTATCCACGACCAGGCACCCAATGTCATAAAACATTTAGGACTCCATAACGTTGTCACGGGGTGTCCTACGAGATATCCGTATAACTCGCCTTTGTGATTGGTCAGTCATCCACGTGACTTATGGCTCGTTGAACCCACCATCAACCAACGTCACAAAATGATTACCTGAGTTATCAGCTCAAGTGGGTAATCAAGGACCAAAACGATGTAATGTTAATCAGTTCACTTTGTGGTGTTCAAAATTGGCGTACAATTCCACATGAAAAACAAAACATTTTATATCATAACAATAAGGTTGAATAGAGTACACGAGAAAATGAATTATTACATGAATTCATAAAAGAGTACTACAACTTAGGAACACATCCAATTCCCATGGAATGAATGTGCCCTTCATGCTTATCACGTGATAATGCTTTTGTGAGAGGATCAGCTATGTTGTCATCCGTAGCGATCTTATCAATGAAAATCTCCTTTTCCTCCACGTAATCTCTGATTAGATGAGTTTTCCGTTGTACATGCCTAGCCTTGTTGCTAGACTTATGCTCCTTAGCTTGGAAGATGACACCTTTATTATCACAATAAACGGTGACTGGGTCATTCGAACTAGGCACTACTGATAGTCCTTGTAAGAATTGACGCATCCATATTGCTTCCTTAGCTGCTTCTGAGGCGGCATAGTACTCGGACTCAGTCGTAGAATCTGCTGTAACACTCTGTTTAGAACTTTTCCAGCTAACAGCAGCGTCATTAAGAGTAAAAACGAATCCAGACTGAGATTTCGAGTCATCTCGATCCGTTTGGAAGCTAGCATCTGCGTAACCCGTGGCGTAGAGCGTCGAGTCGCCTCCGTAAGTCAATCCCCAATCTTTAGTCCTCCGTAGGTACTTAAGAATGTTTTTCACGGCCATCCAGTGTTGTTCACCTGGATGAGCTTGGAATCGACTAGTCATACTCAATGCATATGCAACGTCTGGACGTGGCATATCATGGCATACATGATCGATCCTATTGCCGAAGCATAAGGAATCCGACTCATGCGCTCTTTCTCTTCCAATGACTTAGCTTCTTGAGTTTTGCTCAAGTGAAGCCCAGGAGTCATAGGAAGGAACCCCTTCTTGGAGTTCGTCATGCTGAATCTCTCCAGAATCTTATCTATATAAGACTCCTGACTGAGAGACAACATCCGTCGTGATCTATCCCTGTAGATACGGATGCCCAAAATTCTTTGTGCCTCTCCCAGATCTTTCATCTGGAAATGGTTTTTCAACCATGCTTTAACCGAAGATAAGAGAGGTATGTCATTCCCAATCAAGAGTATGTCATCGACATACAATACTAGGAATACAATCTTGCTCCCACTCGACTTGATATAGAGACATGGTTCCTCGACTGATCGAATGAACCCATTCTCTTTTATCACTTGGTCGAAGCGATGATTCCAACTCCGCGATGCTTGCTTAAGTCCATAGATGGACTGCTTAAGCTTGCAAACTTTCTTAGGATGTGCTGGATCGATAAAACCCTCGGGTTGTACCATGTACAACTCTTCCTCCAAATAACCGTTTAAGAAGGCGGTTTTAACGTCCATTTGCCATATTTCATAATCATGAAATGCGGCGATCGCTAAGATAATCCGAATGGAACGTAGCATGACTACGGGTGCAAAGATCTCATCATAGTGCAAGCCTGGCACTTGAGTGAAACCTTTAGCAACTAGTCTAGCCTTGTGGATATCTTGTTGTCCTTCCACGGCATGCTTTATCTTGTAAAGCCATTTGCATTGAAGGGGACGTACCTTTGCAGGTAGGTCCACAAGATCCCACACGTTGTTCTCATACATGGAGTCCATCTCGGATTGCATGGCTTCTAGCCATAGCTTTGAGTCAGAACTGGTCATGGCACCTTTATAGGTTGTGGGTTCATTACCCTCTAGGAGTAAGACGTCATCTGTATCGTGTTCCTCGACCATACCAATGTATCTGTCCGGTGGAATAGAGACTCTTCCCGACCTCCTAGGTTCCTCAGGAATATCTACCGCAGCCTCGGTTGAAGGAACTGTTTCCTCCAATGGTTGCTCGGCAGTTGGTTCTTGAACCTCCGATAACTCGAAGGTTCTATTACTCGACTTGTTCTCGAGAAATTCTTTCTCTAAGAACGTCGCACTAGCCGCAACAAAAACACGTTGTTCGGTTGGCGAGTAGAAGTAATGACCAAAAGTTCCCTTTGGATAACCTATAAAGTATGTCTTGACCGATCGCGGGCCGAGCTTATCCTCGTGTCTCCACTTGACATAAGCCTCGCAGCCCCAAACCCGTATAAAGGACAAGTTAGGGACCGTTCCCTTCCATAATTCGTATGGAGTCTTGTCAACAGTTTTAGACGGACTTCGGTTAAGTAATAGAGCGGCCGACAAAAGAGCATAGCCCCATAATGAATCAGGCACAACGGTGTGACTCATCATGGATCGAACCATATCAAGTAAAGTTTGATTTCTCCGTTCGGACATACCATTTAATTGTGGTGTTCCAGGTGAAGTCAACTGTAGCACGATCCCACAGTCTTTAAGGTGTTGATCAAACTCGTGTGAAAGATACTCACCACCACGATCCGAACGTAGTGTTTTAATCTTTCTACCCAGCTGGTTCTGTACCCGATTCTGGTATTCTTTGAACTTGTCAAAGGATTCACTTTTATGTTTCATCAAGTAGACATAGCCATATCTACTCAAATCATCCGTGAAAGTGATGAAATACCTATAGCCTTCTCGTGCGTTGATCGACATAGGGCCACATACGTCCGTATGTATGAGTCCTAATAGGTCGGCAGCGCGCATTCCAACACCTTTGAAGGAAATACGAGTCATCTTGCCGATGAGACATGATTCACACGTGCCATATGATTCGAAATCAAAGGGCGAGATAGCTCCGTTCTGTATGAGCTGTTTTACGCGTTTCTCATTTATGTGTCCCATACGACAATGCCATAAGTAAGTTTGATCTTTGTCACCTACCTTTAACCTTTTATTATTCACATGTAATATCTCGGTGGTTTGATCTAAAACATAAATTCCATTCATGGAAACTGCCTTGCCATAAATCATATTGTGTAAGGAGAAAATACAGCTATTATTCTCTATTACAAATGAAAAACCGAGTTTGTCAAGCGCAGAAACTGAAATAATGTTTTTGGACAAACAAGGAACATAATAACAGTTATATAAAGATAACTCGAATCCACTTGGAAGCTGGATTACGTATGTTCCCCTCGAGATTGCAGCAACACGTGCTCCATTCCCGACACGCAGGTCAACCTCACCCTTGATTAGGGGTTCTTGGTTTCGGAGGCCCTGCACATGATTACATAGATGAGAACCACAACCAGTATCTAGTACCCAAGTTCCGTAACTTGCATGGTTAATCTCAATCATGTGAATAAAAGAAGAAGAAGACATACCAACAGGAGTAACGCGGCCTGCCTTAATGTCCTCACGATACACGGGGCATGAGCGCCTCCAATGCCCAGTCTTGTGGCAATGGTGACATTCCATGCTAGTATCCTTGCTCTTTGTTTGCCCTGTGAGTTGCTTGACTCACCTGGCCCACTCTTAGTAAATCCTGACTTCTTAAACTTGGGCTTGCCTACTGTTAGGTCGCCCTGAGCTTTAGCTTTACCCTTACCCTTACCCTTACTGGAGATTATGAGAACATCTTGCTTCACGCTCCACTTAATTTCAGATCCTTCTCGGTCTGTACGAGAAGGGAGTGGAGCTCATGAGGAGTCTTCTTCATGTCGTTCATGTAATAGTTGGCCCTGAAGAGGGCGAACCCATCATGAAGCGAATGAAGCATTCGATCAACGATTATGTTCTCACTGATCTTGCAGTTTAGGGCCTCCAGTTTTTCGATATTCTCAATCATGTGAAGAATATGTGGGCTAACAGCTTGGCCCTTCTGGAGTTTCGCCTCAAAGAAGCGACATGTATGCTCATAAGAAACGATCCTCGGAGCCTTTGAGAATTCGTTAGTGAGCGTGGTGAAAATCTTGTTTGCACCATGGGCTATGAAGCGTCTTTGCAAATTGGATTCCATTGCATAGATGAGTACGTTCTTTATCGCACCCGCTTCCATGACGAAGTCGCTATGAGCGCGAACTTCGTTAGCTCTAGCTCCAGTTCCTGGGTGTGCCGGAATGGGCTCAGTTAAGTACTTAAGCTTTCCGTCAGCAATGGCAGCATTCCGTAGTGCTGCCTCCCAGTCAGAGAAGTTTGACCCATCATTCCTCAGTCTTGTGGACTGATTCATGGAGTCCATGAAGGCTTTTAACCAGGATTCACGTGCTAGCTTGGCACTTGGCATTGGGGCTTCACCAGCCATTTAGTTATACAGCAGTTTAATTGAACGTGTTCTAGACTGAAAAGAAGATAAAACAAAACCATATAAGCAACTCATTGTTGTGATTTAAGTCTATATTAAATTGAATTTAAACTCGTAGACTCATGCATTTATACAATTGATCTCCCTCAAGAATTATATAAATGATCCCAAGACTCAATTTCCGTATATTGATAAGCCCACAGTTTGGCTAATTCCAATCGTTGGAACTCTTGGTCGATAGATTTTCGTATATCCTATCTATTAGTCCATCTCAGTCACTAGATATTATCGAGTGACCATGATGTTGAGATAAAATAAATCATCTGTTCCCACTTACCCGACGTAGAAGGGGTCATATTATGCCTACCGACGAAGAAGGGATTCATGGGAGGCTGATTTATAAAGACTATTCTCAATTTTTGGTTATACGAGGAAGACCCCATCAACTTTTATTTATCCATATATAAGTGAACTAAAAACTAGCATTTGCGTGAATGAATTAAATAAAGTGATGGCTTTGCAATTGACATGTGACATCTGTATTGTCACAGAAAACTAACGCGTGACCTCTACATGAGTCAGTTTTCAGGCATGATATAGGTGGTTTGGTTTTTAGGCGGAATATGATGCAAGCTATTATCGATGAAAGCATAAAGATAAATGCAATAAACGTAAATAAAAGTCCTAGTGTGGCCTATCCTACCAAAATAAACATAAAACAACTTGGAATCCACCGTTGGACCCTAGAAGCTTGTCTTGATGTTCCATCTTGGTCCTTGCAGCGAGAGTGAGCATCCGGTCTCCGTCTTGTCTTTGGTCTTCACAAAATTACTAATTTAAATTACAAAAGTAGTACAGGAATCGCTTGAAAGGTGACGATAATGAGATAACTCGGCCTTTCACTAGTAGAAAAAGTCTCATTGACATCGTTTATTTTGCCTCATTTACATCGCTTTTTGGCGATGTATCTGGGGGCGACATTTAGAGTATTTTTTCCGTTACATCGTTTCTAAAACCGATGTAAATAGCAGACCATTAACATCGCTTATAAGTGAAAACCGATGTTAATAGTATCTCAATTAAATCGTTTTTAGTTAAAAACCGATGTTATAATGTCTGAAGTACATCATTTCTGGTCTGAAACCGATGTAAATAGCATACAATTAACATCGGTTATAGTTGAAAACCGATGCTCACGACATTTAATAATATCGGTTTTGGTGCGGAAGCGATGTAAATATCAACCTCATTTACATCATTTATGGACTAAAAGCGATGTAAATAGGTATTTTCTTAATTAAAAAAATTTTACATTTGAGGTGGAAAACACCGCAAATGAGAGCGGCAATCATTTAAAAAGAATTATATTCTCAAAACCCATAATTTATAAATATACTCTAAAATTATAATAAACGTGTTTTGAACATAAATATTCTTAGATCGACACAAAAATATACTACAATACTTCCGACTAATAATGCTAGTAAGATATAAAATGTAATTAAAAAACTAATATAATACAAGTACTGTAGTACACCTAGTTTGTTCCATATATTTGAGCTCCATCTAACTAGCGTCGATTTTTCAGCTTGGAAAGGCTCGAGTTTTCAGCTTGGGAAGGCTCGAGTTCATCGTCATCATCATTACTTCATTGGTATCTATTTGTCTGTGCACAATAACACCTTACACTCTCAGGTTAGGCTTCCCATGTCTAAAGAAGTCGAGTAATGTCAAGTTCAGCACCTAGAACGAAATTGCAAGAAATTAATATATGATTAAGAAAATGGTGCAGATTACCTAATTACTTAGCAATTGCTGAAAGAAAGGAAAATACAAACAAAGAACGAACCTAGAGTATATTCAAATTCTTTTCCTGGTTAAAAATAGAATAAACTGTCCTAGTCACCGACAGTGCTTGCTACTAGATAGAGAGACTAGACAGTGCATGCTATATTAGATCGAGAGACTAGACTACAATTAATTACCAAGGTTTTCTACCATGACACTACAGAAGGTAGTATGGCAGAAACTTATAAAGGCAAAAGCTCTCTCGATTAATTATATATCTCTGGTTCCTTGTGAAAAGAATTCATGACTGACTGGCCGACCCATATTCATCGGCTTTGTAGTATGATGGGATAAGCGTAAAGCAACTCACTCATTGATTCTTGTATTGTGAAGTAGCTGACCAACCTCATTGTGTTTTTAACAGCGTAAAAGTGTACCCTCACCCGCCAAGCAGGAGCCTTTGAGGCCTGGGCCCTGGGCTATTAAACTTGTTGTGGTTGAGCCAAGTCGTATGACAACCTTGGGTAATAATGTGAGAAAGTGAGACACAATAACGTTCAATGTATCAATCTGCTCTTTCCACATTTAATTAAGATGATTATTTCATAGGTTTAAGAAGAATATAGATAGATCTCTCCTTTGTAACATTGTTCACCTTCCATTGAAGGTTTCATTACTATTCATTTCACCAATCTGAGCACGTTATTTATCACTGATTAGGGTAAATAAATACACTAGTAAAAACACATCCTCAAATTGTGCAGCACTTGTAAATAGCACAAACAAGATTTCGACTTGTCTGAGTGATATAGAATCAAAAAGAAAGGGTGTGACTTTGAATTACCTCACTTTTAACGGGTAGTAAACTTTTCACATCAGGTTGCTCAAATCGAGAAGCTAACACTTGACCTCCAGCCGCTAGCCATGGAGTTAAGGCCATAAAAAGTCCCACCACCAGGAAAACTAAAGATGGGAGTTGACAAAACATGATTCCCTACAGATAAATCGAATACAAGAATACAGATAAGCAGACTAACTAGGCATTCTAACAGATGACCAATGTTAAAGTTAAGACAAATCTAGAACTGAATTAATATATGACAGATCCACAATTCCACAACTGAAATTTGAGAAACTTGAAACTGATTCACATCTTCACTAAATGCCAGAAATGCATTCCTACCTACAAGTACAAATCGAGATTACCTTGATGTCTAAATCACAATCTAAACAGCATATACAATGAACCAGTCAGTCCGCACAAGAGATGTGTGGTCCCTGATAACTATATTACTTGCAGCCTTAAGGGTGAAAAGGGGTATTAGGGGGAGGGCAGAATCACATACGAGTCACCTAACTTGCTCAAACTAACAAACCAAGATCAAAGTTATACATAAACTGGAGATAGACATACCTAACTAAGAATTGAATTTTCAATAAGACATGATATACAAACGGCTGACAAGGAGGATGTATCTCAAAAAGGTCTACCCGCAATCAGGATAGCTAAAGACCTAAATGACTGAGAAGTTACATATTGTCAGCAAAAAATATATACCATCAATACTAACTAGAAAGGTATTACAATACCTACCGTCATGAAAAAAAAGTCCCAACAGAAGCCCACGATATGGTGCAATATCAGATTCAACCTGCAGCAAAAACTCAGTTTCTGCAAGAAGCAAACCAGCCAAGAATGCTCCTAGTGCCATAGATAAACCAGCCTGCAGGAACCACGACAAATGATAGCTTTAAATATTGCCTCGCAAGTGCACGATAAATCGTAGCAAATAATCGAGGGTCGGTCCACAGGGAGTAGTTGTTTAGTACCTATTGTTCTACCTTTATGCTTAGCTAAGTCGAGTAAATATTGAGTTTGATTGAGATTAAGGAACTAAAACTAATGACTAAAAGTAAACAAAAGTAAGGAAAACAAACTAGGTTAAGATTAAAACGAATTACTCAAATTAAGAAGGGACTAGGAGGTGATTCGACCATTTCACATGTGAAATCCCTTAATAGATACTTGTTCGGTTGTTTTAGGTAACGGGGTTGAGAGGTGACTCCTCTAATTCGTACCAAGACTCCCTCTCGGGTTCACTAGGTATCACTAGGTTTGCCTCCCCATACCCCTCTCGGGTTCATGATTTGGACTACTCCGGGTTCTAGGATTAAGACGACTAAGGTGTTGGAGTAAGTGTCCTCGACAATAATGTGATCACGTCAATTATATTAATTATATTGACAAATCTCTATAAAAGAATATTCATGGGATGATTCTTATCATAAGTCAACTGGTCAACATTAATCGGTAATGATTGGCTTGCTAGAGTTTGACATTACTGTCGTAATGACGGTGGTGACCAGTTGATCCCTTTAGGTCACACCTTTAGGACAGCTATCTCAATATTAAATGTAACAACTGTATATTGATACGAGTTGATACATTTCTAGATTGTGATTAAAAGAGGAGAGAATTTGTAATAAGATTATAAATTATTTTAGTGATCGAAATGTCATCACTATTAATTATTTGTTTTATGAAACATAATAATAAAATGAATGAATCGAATGAACTACAATTGTTGTAGTTATAGAATGCGATTAAATAATTATATGAAATTATTTAATTACTAATTTACGATAAAAGGTTTAAAATGTTAAACTACGTAAATTATATTATCCTAATAATGTCACGGATTGGATCCGTTTTAGTGGTGTGGACCGTGTGATATGTCACACACACACACACTCATTTTACATATTACATTATGTAATAGGAACATTAGGAAGACATTGCATTAAATTTGTTGAGGCATGCTTGAGACATTTGTGAGGATTGAGAGCCAACCCATTGGGCACTCTTACCTCCCTCTCGGCCGAACCAAAGAGGCAACAAAAGAGAGTTTTTGTTCCTCACAACATTCATTCCATCCATCACTAGGGTTTTTGTCTTTGAGAGAGAAAGAAAAGAAAGAAAAATAAGGTTCATTTTTCTCAAACCCTAGCCGTGCACCTCCTTCAATCTAGCAAGTTTGTTTGTTGATTCTAGCACAATTACATACAAACATTGAGAGTTAGTGTGTCTTGGTGTTCATCTTTGGAGGCCATCATCTCTTTGAGGGTTCAAGGAGGATCATCCGTGTGAATTAGCTCAAGAACAAGTGAAGTAGGTGACTTCACTTGTGCCCTAATTTTGCCGAGAGCATCATTGTAAGGGAGCTCATTCTTACTCCTTTATCTCGCAATAATCACTAGTTAAGCATGCTAAAGATCTATAATTTATAAGATAAAACAATACTAGTATGACTTTAAAGGTATATGAACCTAACAATTGGTATCAGAGCACTTGTTGATGCATGCTTAATCGGTTTATAGTTTTTCCGAGTTTTTGAGACTTAAAACAAAACTAATATTTCAAGACCCTTATATATATCACTCGACTTTTTGGCATGTGTATTAAATCTGGTCCTAAAATGTTTTTAGGTTATATGATAATTTATGAGATTTAAATATATTGTTCATAATAAGAATTTTAATCGTTTAAATGCATTTTTATGACAAAATCGAGTTAAATGATTAAAATAGAAAGAAAATGTTTCTAGCCTTGTAATTTTCACACGACCTCACATGCTAATTTTACTTAATGTATGTAAAATTTTGGTACAATATGACTTTGTATAGCATGTTTTACGATTTAATTGTTAAAACCGTAAAAAGAGGTAATTTTGGCCATTAATATGTGATATTTCGAGTTAATTTCGATTAATATGACCAAAAATTTTACATTATAAATATTAAAGTAATATTTTCAGAATGTTAGTGAAAATGAAAATCCAAAATTTCGAATTTTATAATTGTTTGGATTTAATTCGTAAATGTTATACTTTTTAAAGGCATTATGAACAATGTTAATATAATTAAAGTGTTAATTATTATCAAAATTATTTATGACTAATTTTGAATCCTAAAATGTGTTAGGATATTATTTAGAACATAAGTTGTGTATGTTTTAATTTATGCATTTTAAAAGAGTTAAAAATGCTAAAATCTCATAAAACCGGGTTAATTTCGACATAATGAGTTATTAGGGCGATTTGGCATTAAAATGAACATATTTATAACATATTATATTGCTGCGTTTTTCTTATGAATGTCATTTTATATTGCATAATTTTGAATCATGTAATTATTCTAGTATGGCCTTAGTTTTAAATTGGTATTTCCCGTAATGTAAGGGGTTACCAATTCGGTTGTAATTTTGTGATCTCGTATCACCCAATTGTATTTTTCTATTTTATAATGTATAAAGTAGACTAGAAAAGTTGTAATATTTGTATTTTCGGGAGAACCTTGAAGACGGTGCCATTCGGAAAGGAGTTCCGATGAAGACGGTGTTTGCCTCGATTTGCGTGTCTCGTCAAGATCAAGGGACCAAAGGAGTTGGTTTCCGAATTTGTACTCTTGTTATTTCTTTTCTAGGATAAGGCCATACTAGGAATTTATCGTTTGCTTTATTTTGTTTTAATATGTTGCATGCATAGCCAAATCGCCATTAACATGTCATGCATATCGAGTATCGGGTCTTCAACGTATCAATTTTATTATCGATAATTCACCTAAATTAGTTCACTTAAAAGGAGATAGATAATAATTGATAAGATCTCTTACGTTTAAAATATTGAGACTTAGCCTTACCAAAGAGTATGGACCCATGAATCCCTTCTTACAAATATGTAGGCTCGGCTAAACCGGGGTACTAAAATTGTCACGTTGGGTAAGTGGGGTAATGACGATTACACCTTGAAATTTGGTCGATCTCAACGAAAGTATTCGTAACCGTAGTTGCAATAAGTTCGGGCTATAGATAATTTTAAGAAAATTGTCGACCGAGAGTTCTAAGAGTAGAACCGATTAAAGGGTTAATCCACCAAATTATACCAATACGGGTTGAATCGGCTACACCGTGCCCGGATTAGTATGGGTTTGGGTCTCGGGTTTATTTACTCAATTGTGTAAGAGATCGTTGAGTAAATACTTAACTTGTTTAAAATGTTTAACAAGTTCTAAAATGATGAACGTTAATTTTTCCTTCGTTTCCGTTTTTGTAGTTATTTTATCGCAATGGATTCATTCAACCCTATCACTATTGATTCTTGTCATAATGTTTTCGACGATATTTGCAACCAAAACAACATTGATACTACTAGAGAAGTTCATTTCGGAACGGGTCCGGATGGCAGTATTAACTTCATTTCTTCTCTCCCACCTCCCAAAGGTTCATTTCTTGACACGGCTTATATAGATGAGCTAAATGAAGAAATGGACGCCTTATACTTGAAGGAAAGAGCTTATGATGAAGCTAGTGGGAGTTCTAGCAAGAAAGGTCTTGCAAAGAATAAAAGGAAGAAGAGAAAGTTAGAGAAAGGGCGATGCCACTATTGTAGTGTCATGGGCCATTGGAGGAGGAATTGCCCCAAGTACTTACGTCATATCCAAGAAGGTTTTGTGATTCCGTCAGGTAATTCCAAATCCGAAATTTTTGTTATTGACATAAATTTTACATCCAACACATCATGGGTATTGGATACCGGATGTGGTTCTCACCTTTGTAATCGTTTGCAGGGTTTAAGAGAAGTGGAGAAGGTGGACAAGGGTGATATGGATCTCCGACTTGGAAATGGAGCTCGGGTAGCGGCCACTTCAAAAGGAACTTGCACTCTTGCCTTGACGAGTGGATATGAGCTAAAACTCAATAATTGTTATTTTGTACCGTCTCTTTCCAAAAACATTATTTCTGTCGCAATGTTAGACATTGAAGGATATGATTTTTCCATTAAAAACAATTGTTGTGTATTTTCAAAGAATGACATGGTAGTTGGCCGTGCCAATTCTATTAATGGAATCTATGTTTTGGAAACTTCCGACTCGTCTAATAATGTGTACAACGTCAATAACAAAAGAATTAAAACAAGTGATCCAAATGAATCATATGTTTGGCATTGTCGACTTGGTCACATAAATGAAAATCGCGTTAAAAGATTGGTAAAGACCAACATAATTAAGCCATTCGAATATGAATCTTATGGTACATGCGAAGCTTGCCTTCTA
Source organism: Silene conica (assembly GCA_029255685.2). Lineage (NCBI taxonomy): Eukaryota > Viridiplantae > Streptophyta > Magnoliopsida > Caryophyllales > Caryophyllaceae > Silene > Silene conica. The sequence goes on along the minus strand of CM055318.2, from coordinate 72,329,961 downwards.
GGGAAGATGACTCGTAACCCCTTTAGTGGTAAAGGGACACGAGCAAGTGAGTTATTGGGACTTATACATACGGATGTATGCGGACCATTATCTATCACCGCTAGAGGCAATTATGACTATTTCATCACCTTCACCGATGATTTAAGTAGGTATGGGTATATCTACTTAATGAAGCATAAGAGTGAAGCTTTTACGAAATTTAAAGAATTTCAGAATGAAGTAGAGAACCAACTCGATAAGAAGATTAAAACATTACGATCCGATCGTGGTGGAGAATATCTTAGTAATGAATTTGATTCACATCTAAAGGAATGTGGCATTGTGTCACAACTTTCGCCTCCAGGAACACCACAACTTAATGGTGTGGCTGAAAGGAGGAATCGAACCTTATTGGATATGGTCCGATCAATGATGAGCCAAACTAATTTACCCAATTCATTTTGGGGATTTGCGATCCTCACCGCCATCAAATCGTTGAACAATAGTCCAACGAAAGCGACCGATAAGACTCCATATGAGATGTGGAAAGGAAAGGTTCCTAACTTATCCTATATGAAGATATGGGGGTGCGATGCTTATGTCAAGTCTAAAAACGATGACAAACTCGCACCAAGATCCGAAAAATGCATATTTGTTGGTTATCCAACCACCTCTCGTGGCTACCACTTTTACAAACCTCAAGAAAACAAAGTGTTTGTGTCTTCTGAGGCTGTCTTCTTAGAAAAGGAGTTTATTTCTAAGAGACAGAGTGGGAGAAATTTTGAACTTAATGAAGTTCGAGAAGTTCAAGAGCCACAAACTGAAGCTGAGACTGAAGAAGATGTTCCTTTTTCATCCACTTCGGTACCTATTCCACCTAGGAGGTCGAGTAGGGTCCCACATCAACCTGATAGGTATGTTGGACTTATTGAGGAAGATGGTAGCCTGGACGTTTTACTTTTGGAAAGTGACGAGCCTACCACTTACAAAGCTGCAATCTCTAGTCCCGACTCCATAAAATGGCATGAGGCCATGGTATCTGAGATGGATTCTATGCATCAAAACCAAGTATGGGACTTGGTAGACTTGACTAAGGAGATGAGACCTCTCCAATGCAAGTGGATCTTCAAGGTGAAGAATGGCATAGAAGGACATGATGATGTCTATAAAGCTAGGCTAGTAGCTAAGGGTTTTTCCCAAGTCCAAGGTCTTCATTATGATGAAACCTTTGCTCCGGTAGCCATGCTAAGATCCATTAGGATAATGTTAGCGATTGCCGCATTTCATGATTATGAAGTGTGGCAAATGGACGTCAAAACCGCCTTCTTAAATGGGCATTTAAAGGAGGATGTGTATATGATACAACCCGAAGGTTTTGAAGATCCTAAAAATCCTAACAAGGTATGCAAGCTTAAGAGGTCCATCTATGGTCTCAAGCAAGCATCAAGGAGTTGGAATCATCGCTTCAATGAAGTCATAAAAGAAAATGGTTTCACTCGAAGCGTCGAGGAACCTTGTCTATATATGAAATTCAGTGGGAGCAATGTTGTATTCCTGATCTTGTATGTGGATGACATACTACTCATTGGAAATGATGTTCCAATGCTTTCATCAGTGAAAGGATGGTTAGGTAACCATTTTCAGATGAAAGATCTAGGAAATGCACAATGCATATTAGGTATCCGGATCTATAGAGATAGATCCAAGAGGATATTGGCACTAAGTCAAGAACCTTATATCGATAAGATTCTTCGACGGTTCAGCATGGGAAATTCCAAGAGAGGGTTTATCCCCATGGGAAGTGGCATCATATTGAGAAAGTCTCAATCACCCACAGAGCCCAAGGATGTTGAACGCATGAAAATGATCCCTTATGCTTCCGCCGTGGGATCTATCATGTACGCCATGATATGCACTCGTCCTGATGTCTCGTATGCTTTGAGCATGACTAGTAGATATCAAGCAAATCCAGGTGAAGGTCACTGGATTGCAGTCAAGAACATCCTTAAGTACTTAAGAAGAACTAAGGATTCATACTTAGTGTTTGGAGGGGAAGAAGATTTGTGTGTAAAGGGTTACACAGATGCAAGCTTCCAAACAGATAAAGACGATTTTAAATCCCAGGCTGGATTTGTCTTTATCTTGAATGGTGGTGCCATTAGTTGGAAGAGCTTCAAAGAACCAGTCGTTGCGGATTCTACAACGGAAGCAGAGTACATTGCAGCATCAGAAGCTGCTAAAGAGGCAGTATGGATAAGGCAATTTATCGAGGGACTAAGGGTAGTTCCAAATGCTGAAGATCCTATCACCCTGTACTGTGATAACAGTGGTGCTGTTTTTCAGGCTAAGGAGCCGAAGTCTAGTAACAAGTCTAGACATGTACCAAGAAAATATCATGTAATTCGAGATTTCATTGATAGGAAGGAAATAGCGATTTGTAAGGTTGGGACAGACGATAATGTGGCTGATCCTTTAACCAAACCCTTGTCGCAAGCTAAGCATGATTCTCATGCTCGTTCTATGGGTCTTAAAAGTTTACCCAATGTGTAACCGATTATGCGATATGAAATGAAAAATGTTGTTTTTATGTTCATATAAGATAATCTCGTTCATCATTTAAAGTTTTATATAACTTGTTTATTAAATATACTTTGTTAAATCCAAACAGGATTGTAGGACAATTGTTGAACCCTGTAAAAGTGAACTGGATTAACTTAGTATTGCCCCTAGTCACTTATATGAGGTGACGTCTCGAAGTGACTAGATTATGATGCGATTGATGGTGAGTTCTTACACCATAGAGTCATAAGAGATGACTAGTCGATCATATAGACAACTGTAAAGTACACTTGTGTCGGGCAGTGACCGCTTATAGAGTTCTTTAGAATTCAATGGAGCCTGGTCGTGGCAAGAGCTGCTATATATATATTCTTATGAGTCGATTCTTAGACTAGAGACTGGTTGCTCTAGAGGTGACATTATTCAGAATGACTTTGATTTATATTCTACGACCTTCCGTAAAAGGGGTCAAATGGATATATTTTGGGTCACAATGGATGATGTTGACCAAGGAGAACAGTTGGAAAGAAATTGTTCTGCCCCTTGTCAGGGTTATCTTAAATCTCAAGGCCACTCGAGGAGTAGTGAACTGAAAATGCGTGGCCACGCTCGGACACTGTCTATGGTAGATAATTCTGGTCAAACAGTTACACTCCATATCGAGAAAAACCACTATTGATTTGATCACGTGCAAGTACGACCTGAAAGACACCTTGCATTGAGTGGGAGATGATGTAATAGAACAAGAGAATCGGTGATCCACACTTGTGAGGACAAGTGGGAGATTGTTGGAGTAAGTGTCCTCGACAATAATGTGATCACGTCAATTATATTAATTATATTGACAAATCTCTATAAAAGAATATTCATGGGATGATTCTTATCATAAGTCAACTGGTCAACATTAATCGGTAATGATTGGCTTGCTAGAGTTTGACATTACTGTCGTAATGACGGTGGTGACCAGTTGATCCCTTTAGGTCACACCTTTAGGACAACTATCTCAATATTAAATGTAACAACTGTATATTGATACGAGTTGATACATTTCTAGATTGTGATTAAAAGAGGAGAGAATTTGTAATAAGATTATAAATTATTTTAGTGATCGAAATGTCATCACTATTAATTATTTGTTTTATGAAACATAATAATAAAATGAATGAATCGAATGAACTACAATTATTGTAGTTATAGAATGCGATTAAATAATTATATGAAATTATTTAATTACTAATTTACGATAAAAGGTTTAAAATGTTAAACTACGTAAATTATATTATCCTAATAATGTCACGGATTGGATCTGTTTTAGTGGTGTGGACCGTGTGATATGTCACACGCACACACACTCATTTTACATATTACATTATGTAATAGGAACATTAGGAAGACATTGCATTAAATTTGTTGAGGCATGCTTGAGACATTTGTGAGGATTGAGAGCCAACCCATTGGGCACTCTCACCTCCCTCTCGGCCGAACCAAAGAGGCAACAAAAGAGAGTTTTTGTTCCTCACAACATTCATTCCATCCATCACTAGGGTTTTTTGTCTTTGAGAGAGAAAGAAAAGAAAGAAAAATAAGGTTCATTTTTCTCAAACCCTAGCCGTGCACCTCCTTCAATCTAGCAAGTTTGTTTGTTGATTCTAGCACAATTACATACAAACATTGAGAGTTAGTGTGTCTTGGTGTTCATCTTTGGAGGCCATCATCTCTTTGAAGGTTCAAGGAGGATCATCCGTGTGAATTAGCTCAAGAACAAGTGAAGTAGGTGACTTCACTTGTGCCCTAATTTTGCCGAGAGCATCATTGTAAGGGAGCTCATTCTTACTCCTTTATCTCGCAATAATCACTAGTTAAGCATGCTAAAGATCTATAATTTATAAGATAAAACAATACTAGTATGACTTTAAAGGTATATGAACCTAACATAAGGTTGGCCAAACCCCAACCCCCTCTTTCCTAGGCCGAAGGATCAAAACAAGTCAAATCCCGGTCTTCCCACTTCCTCTCTCAAGGACCGCTTTCTAACCGAATATCAAGGGTACCCAACCCAAATTCCCCCTCTCGGGTTCAATCTAGGTCGATAACTAGCCTAACTAGGTGGTCAACTTCTAACCTAATCAATTCTCATTGATGGTCAAGGGTTAAAGGTCTCCCGATTCAAAAACCCAAGTCAAACATTAAACAAGTCAAACCCCTTGATAAACCTCAACTCCTTCACCTTTTACAACCCAACACAACACCCATCTTAAGAAGTCAACATGCCTTAAGGTCAAATCACCCCCTAGAAGAGGGTCTACTCACTAATCATGTTTAGGGATTCGAGACTAAATAATAAAGGCGATCTAATGATGACAAACATGTTTTTGACAATTATAGATGCTAATAACATATGATCAAACAATTAAAACTAAATTATAAGAACAACTAGCATGTAGAAGATGAGATATGAAAAGGGCAAAAGAAAAGAATTAAAAACAACTAAGTAGATTGAAAGAAAGATTAAGGTAAAGATTATAATACCGAAAGATCAAGAACAAGGATAATCTGAAAATGGATGAACAATTTCTTCAAGATACCAAACCCTAGAAACTTGCTTCTACTTAAAAATACTAAGGTAAAAATGAAGGAATATTCTAAGCTTGTATTGTGGAGTGTATGATTCCTCCCCCAAAATATCTGAAAAAAAGAGTATATATACAAAGGGCTTAAGTGGGGGTGAAAGCCCACTTAAGAAAGGTGAAATAAACCAAAAATAGGGCCCATCCTGTGTAGCGAACACGGGCCGCCCCTTAGTTACACCGGATAGGGGGGAGTTACGCCTGACTTCTCTTTTTTGACTTTTTCTTCATTCCTCTTGGGTGTAGCTTGGACAAGTTAGGTGTAGGAACACCCCACTGCCCGAGTTACGCCTGACTTTGATTTCTTGGTGGGTGTAGGAACACCCCATTGCCCGAGTTACACCCGACTTTGGGCTAGAAACACCCAGAAAGGTTTAAAACTCGGTTTCTCGACTTGTAGGCTTCCCGACACTTCCGTAAAGACCCCGAAACACCTATAACAACGCAACAATGCTACAAAAACATAGAATTCGCATGAAAATAGCATGTAACGTTAATTAAGGATAAAAAAGGGATAAATACGGGAGAAACGATATGAAAACTAGACAAAGTAGAGGGAAATAGCTATGAGAAATAGGTCGATAACGTAGTTATCAACAAATCTATTTATACCATTTTCCAAATTCTCAGTGCCTCGTAATTTTTTGGTATGGAAATATGGTGGAATAAATAAAAATCACTCACTAAAATGTTTGTGCTTTTTATATGGCAAGATTGGGGTCGTTTGATGATTCTCGAACAACGTTTAAGCTGAAACAGCCTCTAAGAACACAAAAATACGTACATCCGACCCTCCTTACCCTGCCATAGGCAGGTACTTTCAAAGCCAAAGAGGTAAGGTTGTACAAGCACTGAAATGCATGACTGGACCTCGAGATATCCCAAGAAACATTCCCCAAAGGTTTCATTTCAACACAAAACTATTAACAAGCCCTTTACAAACATAATAATATACGAGTAGTTAAGAAAGTATGCACTCACTCTAGCAGTAAGTAGACTAGTGCCTAGGATAACAAGAAGTGTGTTGGCATAAAATATCTCTACATTTTGATTTTCTGTTATTTGCTTGTAAATTGGTCGAAGCAGCTGCATAATAACACATTATTAACGTAAATGTAAATAGTCCAAGCCAATTGAACATTGTGCAGTGGAATGTGAAGAAAAAAATGAATAAAGAAAAAGCAAAAGCAAAAAATTAATAGTACACCATTTCTGCGGTCTATCTGATACAAGAAAGCAGAATGTAAAAGACCACAAGAATAAGTTTTGGACCAAATAGTTGTTTCAATCCAAATGAACTGTAACCCCAAACATTTAATAACACGTTAATACTACTTAATGACATTTAACTTTTTGAACTTTGAATTAAGTTGTGGAGCATCCCTTGGGTGGATTGGTAAATAGTAAAAGTACAACTTCACCAAATGCAAGAAATGTGCAAACTCCCCACCAGGGGCAAGAAAAAGCCCCGTTATGTGTATATTAGCACTTGTGTTGTGACTCTCCTTATTGTTTCTGATTTTGTTCAAAGGTTTATGTTTATTGAACTTAGAAGCATGCCTAAGATTGTTCCTATGTGAGAAAACCATGTCTGGTGATGTTGTTACTTGTTCATATGCTATTTTCAGTTTTTCACATTTTGCGACGGATACTCGATATAATCATTTGAGGATTGTTATGGGATTTGTATGCTGTTAGGATAGTGGTATTAGATGTTTATAATGTTGGGCAAATCATACTTGTTGTAATTTTCGAAGATTGTATGTCGATTTATGAGATTTAGCAATTGTTGGAAATTGGCGAAAATCGTTACAGGCTCTCTGAGCCGGTCGACCGACCGGCCGCCGGTCGACCGGCTGGGAGCGCATCTTGAGTGTTTTACGGATCTTGAGTTTTGGCCTTAGGACTGCCAGCCGGCCGACCGGCCGCCTGCCGACCGGCTGGTAGTCTCTTTTGATGTGTTTTGTTTGCGAAAAACCTAGGTAGAAAGGGAGCCCAGCCGGCAGACCGGCCGCCTGCCAGCCGGCTGGGAGTGCATTTGGGTATGGTTGTTATTTGCGAAGGCTAGGGAATGGGGTTCCCAGCCGGCCGACCGGCTGCCTGCCGACCGGCTGGGAGTCCGTGTGTTGTTTGTTTTGGAAAAAGGAAAGGAAGGCTGAGGAGGTCACCAGCCGGCCGACCGGCTGCCGGCCGACCGGCTGGGGACCCCTGTAAGCTAATTTTGGATTTTTAAATCGTAATTCTTTCGTAACTTTCAAACGGTTAATCGGTTTTGATTGAAATTCGTTTTGTATACCCGTGATATGTATTTGAGGTCCTCGGAGGATGGGCAACATTATATTGGGTTCGGGAATGGAGTAAGGATAGAGACCCCCCGGTCGGGTAACCGAAAGGGAAACCGGCTCTCCCTCATCTTAGTTCCCGGGGTCAATTAAATGTTGATTAGAAGTTGAAAGGTAGAATTATAGAGTAGTTCATAGACTTGGATGATATTGTTTTGATGCGTATTAAGTTATGCCTTAAGCTGGCCTCTGAACTTAATACGTGGGTTGTTTGTCGTGTATGGGAACATGCGTTGAGTTTTCGCCTCTGAGTTCCATACATGTCTGTTTGTCGTGTCTGGGACATGCGTTGAGTTTTCGCCTCTGAGTCCAGACATGTATGTGTGATCGCGTCAGGACATGCCTTAAGCTGGCCTCTGAGTCTGACGAGTAGAGCAACTGCACGACGGGGCAGTCAGGTTGTCATACCTTACCCGGAGTGCAGGTGTTTGGTGCTAGAACATGCGTTGAGTTTTCGCCTCTGAGTTTAGTACCTTGTGATGTGGTAGGGGAACATGCGTTGAGTTTTCCCCTCTGAGTTCCTTACTTGTGATAGTGAATTGAATGCTAGTCCATGCGTTAAGTTTTCGCCTATGAGTCTAGTGTTCTGTGATAGCCGGTCCATGCGTTGAGTTTTCGCCTCTGAGTCCTTGCTTGATATTGTGAACTTGGTATCTAGGTTATGCGTTAAGATGTCGCCTCTGAACCTTTATACTTGCTGAATGTTTGGTAACTAGGTTATGTCTTAAGTTGACCGCTGAACCTCTTTACTTGATGTTATATCTGCTTGCCTTAGAGTTTGGTACAATGTCAGATCGATATGCATGTTGAAGTTTATGATTATATTGCTTGAGTTGTAATCTGTTCATCCAAGGCATTGGATGACTCTTTTATCGGTTTCATAAATAGTTGGATTGAAAGACCCCCCGACTGGGTAACCAGTAGGGAAACCGGCTCTCCTTCCTAACGGTTTATGAAGTTGGTTGAGAGCCGTGCACTAGAGTCTGCATGTTATTAAGAGATCAGGTGATGAGATATTTATGCTTCACATGTTGATATATGTTGGAGTGTTCTGTATTGTTTTATGTGTTACGTGTTGTCACAAAAGGTGGCTAGGAGAACTCTAGTCACTCCCCACTGATTGTGGCGTACATGTTTTCATGTATGTAGGTACATGCAGGTTGGAAATGGGATCACAGGAGGGCTAGCGAGTGATGATCCTTCATTATATGACTTATACCCTATCGTTAGCTAGACTGTTAGACTTTGTCACTTTACGTTTTGGTGCCTGTAGGGATGTTCCTGATGGCCGGATTTTGTCGTCAATTCCGGCACCAAAAACAATTTATAAACTCCCAAATTAAGTAGTATAATTTAGGGTCGAACCCAAAGGATGGTGGGGAAGTTGTATAGTTACGTTCTAATTCAAGCTCGAGTCGGGGTAATAGGTTTGTGATTGATTAACAACTACTAAAGATAAATTAAAGCAAATGTGTCAAGATGAAATCGATGAATAAAAGATACTAAGGTGTCGGGGGTACTAAGGTAGGTTGGTAACGAATCATGCAAGGGAATCTAAGGTCTCCACTATACTAGGCCTAGGTTTGTCTCGTCTATCGATTTGACTTTGTCTTCATCTTTACTCCGGCTGACAAAGTCATGTTTAACTAAGGAAAAGGAAGTAGCTTGGATGACAAGTTGAAAGACTCTTTCAAATCTCCCAAAATACAACCCAAAATATCCTCTTACAATTGCTTAATAACAAGCCTAAGTAGAATCCTAAAGAGAGATTAACTAATAATGAAAGATTAAGTAAGGATCTAAAGAAGATTAAAATAAATTAGAGTGTTTTTGAGTCTAAGTGTTGAGTAATGGAACAGTAAAAACCCTAAAATAAGCTTAAGAATGCGTAATAATTAAAGTGATACAAGTGCGGGTTTATATAGAGCTCGAAAATCTGAGAAAGGCTTCTCAGCCGGTCGACCGGCTGCCGGTGGTGGACCGGCTGGGAGGCAAATTACGGACTTCTGAAAGAATCTTCAAATGACCCTTGATTCCCAGCCGACCGGCCGGCTGTCGGTATGGCACCGGCTGGGAGGCCAAATCCTTCAATCTGACTTTCTTCTTTTCTTTTCTTAGCTACAGGTCCCCTCAGCCGGTGGACCGGCTGCCGGTCTACCACCGGCTGGGAGCCCTTTTGTAGCAATCTGCCCAACTTTGCATAATTCTTCAATTCTTCGAAAAAAACTAAGTATGGAATTGATCCCCAGCCGGCCTACCGGCTGCCGGCTGGGAACCGGCTGGTACGCTTTTCTTAAGAATCTGTAAACTTCTTCCAATTTTCTCGAAAGTCAAGTCAAAGCTCCCCAGCCGGCCGACCGGCCGCCGGTTGGGGACCGGCTGGGAAGGCCTGGGAAGGGAGTTTGCCAATTTCTTCATAATTCTTCATAAATCGCTCTAAATCCGCCTCAATTTGTCCCGTTTCTTCGCCCCCCGCCGTAATACCTACAAAAAGTGGATAGAATAGGAATATACGAGGCAACGGACGTAAAAACACCTAAAGACACGCAAATCGAGGTCGAATCGTGACCGAAAACAAAGAAAATGTAAAGGAAATGACGACCAAAATGGAGCTCATCAGTTCCATCCCAGGCTGTGTATATATTTCATTTCCGTACTTAGAACTGTTACTTATCTATTTCAGTTTCTGTTTCTGTTTTAGTTTAAGACTTCTCGCATGTTGTTTATCTTTTAAAAAGTTTTAATTCCGCTGCAATTTTAGTACTTTTGTATGTTTATATTTCCGCTTTCGCGAGGGGTTTTACATTATAGACATAAAAGATTTGTAGCCGTTGAAATATTCCAATTTATAGCCGTTGGAAAATATAACCGTTGGAATATTTGAATTTATAAATGTAACCGTTGTTGTCATTTCAATTTATGAATATAGCCGTTGAAAATGTAGCCGTTGGACATAAATATTATATTAAACTTAAAAACCACACTTGAAAATAATACATTAAACAACTTATTCTTCGACTCCTCTTCGGCAGGAGTTAAGTTCGATCTATGAGTTAAATTTTCCCACATTTGCATCATCAGCTTCCTCTCTTCTAACTCGTGTCTTTTTAAATTTAATTCATACGCTAAATCTTGTTGCTCTATAAACTTCGCTCTTAAAGCTTCAGTTTTGTTACTTTTGGTTCTCATTATCTTATTATTCAACTCTAATTGCCTAGCAACATTAGAAATATCAAATTCGGGAACTTGAGTTTTCCCTTTATTTCTCTTAGCAACTTTAATACCCATAGGACGCACCCTAGATGGACCGTCATCAGGTGGCGTAGAGTTGTTATCTTTTTCATTAACCCTCGTCCTTTTACCACTACTGTCAGATTCAGTGTACGGTGTTGGTAGGTCTTCAACCGGATCTCTTACAGAAGAATGACATACTTCACGCCATTTAGATAAATTTCGTAGCTTCCGCCATTGACTTTCAAAAGTGGCCACACCTATACCATGTAGCCTCTTTGCCTCATCAATCACATCTTCTTCTCTCATTCCGCTCACACTCCTTCGACTAGCTTGTTCATAGTGACCGTCCCATTTCATAACGCTGGCGGCTATTCTAGACCAGCGATTTATTAGCATACAAATCGTGCGTTCCCTTGTTGGGGTTGAGCTTGATCTTGTTGCTCGTGATTCGTCAAATTTAGCCTTTACTCTCTTCCAAAATTTATCTTTATTTGGTTGGTGCCAATACGAGCATCAGTTGAGATACTCATATATGCTGCTATAAGAAATTCATCTTCCAAATCTGACCAGGCGGTCTTTTTTCTCCCAACATTATCGAGTGCTACATTAGGAGTTAATTGGCCCTCCATAAATTCATTCTGTTGAAATATATTATCATCGGAAGATAACTCTACAACCGATGGTCGTGGGTGGTTTGGGCGCTCTTCTTCGAATAAATGAGGATTACTTTCTCCAAAATATCCCGTTATTGGTGTAGAATAATTTGAGTTTGATAGACTTTGCATTTTTTGCATAGGTGAACCTTGATTATTTAATAAAGTTTGATTTTTCATTGCTTGTTGAAATTGAAGAAATTGTATAAAATTAGGATCATCGTAAGGATTAATGTTGTTATTATCATTATTGTTATTCATAGTAAAAAGTTGTAATATTAGTAAATATTGTGATAAAATAAATAATTTCTGAAAACATATACAAATTTAACTCTATTTATAGACCAATTTTTTTTTCAAATAACAAAAATTTTAACGTTACAAAATATTAACGTTGCACATTTAAACGTTGGAAAAAATAGTGTCTGCACATTTAATTGTCTGTGTGTATGCAAGAGCCGTTGAAATCATTAGAAGGCAAATTGAAAGCAATTTGTTGTAGAAATTTTTGCAGCCTTTTTTTGCCTCACTTTCCAACTGTCCTTTTTTCTTTACTTTATTACTTCCTTTTTCTCCTATGAAGAGCTCCATTCAAATGGAGAAAACAAAACTCTCCTTCTCCATTCCTTTTTTTCTCAATGGTTGTGTAAACTATGAAGAGTTTTTTTTCTCCATTCACTCTATGGAGAGTTTTCTCTCCATGGATGTGGATGCTCAATATGATAATGCTCACATTTGTCATGGTAGTAGACCTTGATAAGACACTTCAATAGATGAAGACATTACAACATATTTGTATATTTTAATATTCTTATATCTAATAGGGAAATAACATCATTTCCATTTCTTCCTTGCACCATTTTCTTTTAACGATTCCGATTCAATTTTTAAATGATTAAGCGGTTATAATTTTAAATTAGTGTAACACCCGTGGAAAATCACAGGGTTGTGTACATTGTTTTAAAAGAAGACGACAAATTATGGTTATTATATAATCAAAATTTTTATTTATTGAACATGTCTACTTTTTAAAAATAAAAAAGAAAAAAACATAATATAAATCTCTCTCTCTCTCTCTCTCTCTCTCTCTCTCTATATATATATATATATATATATATATATATATTAAATTATATAAAAGGACATTTCAGAAAAATATTGATAATCTATATATAATATAAAAAGGCTAGACAAAGCACCACACTTCACCATTTCACTTTTGTGGAATTCTAGCAAGCCACATCATCATTATTTAAAAAAGAAAAAAAAAAAAAAAAAAACTAATGAATTTACAAGCATTAAATGCATATCATTTTTTTTTCCATAACATTATGATTTAAAAAATAAAAAATAGAAAAAGCTAATGAATTTACAAGCATTTAATGCATACGAAGTTTTTTAAATAGCATAATAACGAATAAAGTTTAGACTCTTAATTTTTGATAAATTTAACAGCAATTAATAAATCAAAATGCATGCTAAATTTAATATTTATGTGTTTATTGTTAGAATAAGTTAATCCCCAAATAAAAAAACACATCACTTTAAATTTACATCATGCAACTATTTTGTTTTGCTATAATGATTAAATTATATACATTTATCTATACAATATAATTTAAAGTTTATTATTACAGTAACTTTTTTAACGTTGCGTACTTGCGTGTAAAGATAAGCTATTTACAAAGTATTTATCTAAAAACTAAAACATTTTAATTATTATTATATTTCACACTCTAAAAAAATATTAAAAGGTAAAATTATTAAGTGAAGTTAATAGCTTCTAATACACTTTTAACCTTTCTTTTGGGTATAATAATTTATAGAATTTTTTCAACGTCTTATCTAAAATATTACAGTTATTTTGGAATATAAAAATTAACAAATTTACTCCGTAATCAGTGAAAAATATATTGTATAAATAGTATACATATACAATATAATTAAAACGCTAAATTAAGTATTTTTTTTATCGTCATGTGCCAAAATAAGCTATTTATAAAGTGTTTATCTTGAAAAAATTATCTATAAAATATAATTAAAAGGGTAGCCTAAAAAGTGTGGCATGTCAAAATTAAATGTGACATGGCAAAAACAAGTGACATGGATTATCAACTTAAGAAAAAAAAATATAAGTTAAAGAAATTAAAAAATATAAGTTTTAAACAAAAAAAAAACCATTGATCCCCTCTCATAATTTTTGTTATTTATTTACCTTTATTAATTAACCACTATTTCTTTTATTTAATGAAATGATCTTTTAACTTTCTTTTCATTTACTATATATACCCAGTTTGTATATTCCATATTTTTTTTATCTTCGTTCTATTCATAAAATTTTGAGAGAATTAGTTGCAAAAAATTTCATATGAAACTATTATAACAACCCTAATTTCAGCTTTATTCAAAAATTTATCACTAAAGTATACATAGAAAAGTAACTTAGTTATTTCGTTTTTTTACTATGTTTTGACTTAATTAGAATCTTATTAGTTATTATTTTTTTTGTGTTTGTTTTAATATTACAGGAAAATGAATTTTCATCTTTAGTCAAAATATTGGTAGGTGGAGTATACCTAGAGAACTACATTAATTATTCGCTTCTTATTTTTATTATGTTTTGAATCACTTAGAATCTTATTAATATTTTTTGTGTGTGTTTATATTAATATTGCAGGAGGTTGAATTTTCAACTTTATTTAGTCAAAAATTTCTAGGTAAAGTATGCGCGGAGAACTAAGTTAATTATTCTCCTTTTATTTTTATTATGTTTTGAATCAATTAGAATCTTATCAATTATTTTTTTTGTGTTTACATTAATATTATAGGGGGATGACATACTCACATATAAATAACAATGCACGAGATTGAAAATAATAGTTATGGATTTCTTTACAGATATTTTCTTGATTTGAATGACTCTTTTATTTTTGCCGATTTTTTTCTTTCTGCAATGGTGTATTTGAAACATCGAAAGGTAACAAAAATCTTTAATAAGTTATTGACATGTTACATTATTGTCTTTCAATCTTTCATACACGTTGGTCTTCTTTGTAAAAGTTATGTTCTATTTTAAATTCCTTAGTCAAAGTGTTAAAGTACGATGCACATATGTCAATTTTATTATATCATAGTGTTATAAATATATTCATAATAAAAATATGCACGATTAGTAATTAGTTAGAAACCGATTCTTATTCTCCAATTTTTTGTTCCAATTCCAATGCTTTCAAGCCTTTAAATCAATTTTTTGCTTTCCATCAAATATGTTATTCTATAACTCACAATGTGTTTTTGGATAAATGTTATCTACTAAATGATGTGTTTATATTTTCTGTCTCATGAATTAGGAAATGTTAATACTCCGTATGAAGTATAATAATATTGTTTTGATTATACTTTTGGATGAATGATCGAATTTTAATAACCTATATTTGGAATTGGATATAAATCTCTATTTGTTGCGTGATTCCGATAGATGTTTACTACTAATAATTATTATTAGAGTTTACCTATAAAGTTTTGATATTTACTTTACTCTCTTACTTTGTCCCAAATCTATAAAATCGTATTAAAAGTCCCTTAAAAATGTGACATGACAAGTTTAATTATGGCGTGACAACTTTTATGTGACATGGTAAAAAAAAGTGACATGGATTACCATTTTAAGAAAATTTTAAAATATAGTATAAGTTAAAAAAAAATAGAAGGTATAAACAAAAGAAATTGTAATTGATCTTCTCTCATAATTTACCTTATTTATTTATCCATTATTTTCTTTATTAATGAAATGACCTTTTAACTTTTCTTTCATCAGTTTTTAACTGCATATGGAGTAGAAAATAAATTTCAATGCAATTTGTTCATATATATGTTAGGGTGACTTCTTTAATAGAGTAGAAAATAAATTTCAATGCAATTTTAGATGGTCGTTTCAAAACAACCAAGTTATTTACATTTTGTTTTGTCTGTCCTCCTGAATCAAAAATTGAATTGTATTAAACATTTATTTTAAAATATCGTTGCCTCGGTCGTGTTCGTTTTAAACAAATGATTGAGAGAGAGTGAATATATTCCGAATAAGTTATTCACAAATTAAACACTTAAATACAGTAAATTATTAATGATCCCGTGATTTTCATGGGTTCCAAAACTAGTGTAGAATAAGATAACATATAATAATGTTAATATGAGTAATACTTGTAAGACGGAATAGAAATGCAACTATTAAGACAAATTACCAACCCATTACATATCTTAGGACATATTTGGTGTATAATTCCGTACGTTAGTGATCGTTTTATGTTTTTCACCGGCCCTTGTACTTTTAGTTCTACACATGATCTTATGGTCTAACTCTAGTGTGTCATAAAACAATTAGAAGTCTATAACGTAGAATGATTTTTTAAAAGCCGAAACAAAAAAAGTATAGACAAACCTTTGAATCAACAAATAGCAGTTCAACTGCATCGAGTTTCTTCTTATCGTGTATGTTGTTTGATTCCGATTTTTTATCAAATTTGTTGTTTTTGATGTTTAACTCTGTCCTGTCCCATTTGTGCGCAACCCTAATATTCATCTGAGTAACCCGAACTTCATACTTGAGGTCACTAATACTAAGAACATTTGTCATGGTCATTTGATTCGATAAATTGAAAATAGGTTTTCTTGTGAAAATTGTGAAAAATAAATTCATAAATGTTTTACAGGTATGTAGAATGGAGGATGAATGAAAAGAAAAAGGTAGCAATTTTTAGAGAATATAAAAGAGGTGGAAGTCGAGCAGTTTATGGAAAATATAAAATTTAATAAGGTATGAATGGAAAATATGTACCAATTCGAAAATTTGTCATATTTTTATCCCGTCATAAAATTTTGTACCCGTCATTAAAGCTGTCATATTTTGTACCTGTCATAAAATTTAATAAGGTATTATTATATTCTTAAATTAACCTGTCATATTTTGTACGAATTTGAAAATATGTGGTAAAATAAGTTAATGGTGAAAAATAGAGGATTCGATAAAGCATACTTTATATTTTCAGACCATTAAAGGCAACTTTATTATGTTCACAACGTAATTATGTTCAATGATTCTCGAACTTTATATTCACCTAATTAACCCTTAATTATGTTCAATGATAATCTTAATTTATATTTTCAGACAATTAATGGCAACTTTATTTATCATATTCTCTAAATAATTCGAGAATCATTTTGTGAGTCAGATTCTTGAAATTTCAAATTTGAGTTGGTATGAAAACGTTACATTACAACCCATTAATTGAAAATATGGGTGCAAATTCCATATTTAATAATGACTGACTTGTCAAGCTGATTTGTCAAAATTCTAAGGATTTAATTGGCGGATGAAAACTTCTTTTGTGTGAGTGAATATGAGGGTGTGTGAGGCCTAAGAGCAAGTGCAATGAAAGTTCTTCCTTTGCCATGTCATATTTTGACAATCTCAATAATTAAGAACATTTTATCACAATGGGAAAACCTCATATAAAGTTCTTCTATAATCCATAACTAATTGATTAATTTAATTAATTGGTTAATTATTCTTTGGAACTCACAAGATTTTCTTGTTATTTGAAAGAACTTGGTTATTTTTTTCAAACCAAGTTTGTCAATTTAAGAACAAACGTTTGTTTGCAATGGAACAAACTTTATTTTAAAGGTTTGTTTTGACAAATCCAACACAAAAACCTCCCATTGCAATTGCTCTAATGTTGTTACCACATAGTGACACATATGCTGATATGCATAATTTCAAGATTCTTTTATAGTAGTAATGATAACGAACAATGAAGTGAGATTGACGTGTTACCGTTTGTCTCCCTCAAATCCAATCCAATCTATTTTATCCATTTGACTTTTTACGGTTTTCAAAATAACACAATAACCCTGATTTTCTCCATTGATACATTACTTTTGTGTGTTGAAATTATACTTTAAAAAAGATATGATTATTATAAATGTAAATATGTTAATATCATACTTAGAATTTTACTTTTTATGGTTCTCTCACAAAAATGAAGACCAAAATTGTACTGAGTAGATTGAATTAGATAGGAGTAAGGTATTTTTTTTGTCTGAAAGTGTCAGAACTGAACTCAATAGAACTAAACTAAACTAAACTTAATGGAACAAAAGTGAACTGAACTCAAGTAATTTATAAAGAAGAAGAGCTAAAATGAGTTAAAATTAAGTTCAGAAAAACAGAGCTTAAATATCACGCTATGAAACTTGGAGGAAATGAATATACACGGACGAAACCAAACGAATCGGGTTATTTGACAAGACTCAAGAGACAAAGAAAACGAATCGAGTGAATGGATAGAGAAACATGAACCGTTGAGATGAAACCAAACAAAATCCCAAGACACAATTTATTCGCCCAATTAAAAATGAAATCCGACTCAAAAATGTTAATCCCCCGCGAAAATGCAAATTCTTACAAACCCTTAATTTAACAATCACTAACTTTCCCCATTTTCCCAATCTCAAAAATTGCTCAAAAATGAAGAGAGGTAGAAGAAATTCAACCAAAAAAGACACTAATAAAAAATTCCAGAAAATACCCTCTAATACTAGACCTTTGAAACCCATGCTTACCAATGTCCTTCATTCTCAAAAGATTATCAATAATAATGTTAATAATAATAATAATATTAATAATAATATTAATATTAATAGAGTTGAGTGTTCTAAGTTGCAGAAAGTTAGTTCAGCTTCAAATGATGTTGATTTAGTTGTTGATAATCTTATGGGTACTTCTGATGATAGAGATTTCATCCTTAGTCAGGATTTTTTTTGGTACCCATCCCATTATTTGATTCAAGTTTTAATCTTTTTGTGTTACTAATCATTACCCATGTTTTTGTTTTTGTTTGATTTCAACATTCTGTGCAATTTTAGCAAGTTTTGATGAGTATTTTTAATTTAATTGCTTAATATGAAATATGATGCATTCTGAATTGATATGCTGATGAAATTGGTAATTGTGAGTGTGATTTATGTGTGAGAATAGTCGCGACCAAAATTTTAAGCTGATGGTTGGAGCCAAATCGATGGTTTGAGCTGAGGTTTTCAAAGAGTTTTGAGTATTGAGTCTTGATGCATTGCTTTGATTGAGTAAACTTTTGTTAAACTGTATTGATTGCTGTTTTCGATTTATCAAGTGGCCTGTTTTTTTGTTTGTGGTTATTTGATTTAAAGTCTGGTTTTATAAATTTCTGATTTTGCTGATTATTGGAAGTTGTAAGTGTATTTATGTGTGAGAATCGTCCCAACCAAAAGGTTAAGCTGATGGTTGAAGCCAAATCAATGGTTGAGCTTGGTATTTCAAAGAGTTTGACTCTTGACTCTTGATGCATTGCTTTGTTAGTCTGTAACAAATTAGTGTTGTCGATATGGAAATGGGTCGGTTTTTGTCTGATTAATGATTTAAAGTTTGGTTTTATACATGTCTGGTTTACTGAATATTGACCCTGTCTGTTGAAATGTATTGCAGCACACCTGATTACATTACGCCCGAATGTCAAAATCTTTTCAGCAATTTGGATGGGAACAAGGTAGTGATGTTGATAGATTCTCTTGGTATATTAATCCAGATTGTGTTGGTTGTTGTTTATTGGTTTTATTGATGTCTTTGCTTCTACAGCAAGAAATTAACGCATGTCCACCTTCACCTGAGAAGTTGAAGACTACTCGGCGTAATATACATAAGCAAGGTAGTTGCCTACTTAGAATCTCAGACTTTAGAACCTTAAGATTATACTTCTTTCTTTCCTTTCACCAGGAAACCTTCTTTCAAAATTTGCATTAAAGTCATGAAGCTTGCAACTAATTCGGGCCATGTACCTGATTTGATGTGTTAAAATGAGTAGTTAGCCAGTTAGCTATGATATGTTACCTAGATAATCATGTTTATGTCATATGAAGGTTGGGATGTACCCAAATGACTTTGATTCTTGTGTATGCCCATGAGAATCCGTGACGTCTTTCCACTTCACATACAGCAGTGGAAACTGTATTAGCATTACCACCATAGCTTGCTTATTATTTAGTGCTCTGATCTCTCAAGGACATGAGTGTTATTTCACTACGGGAAAACAACAACAAAAATAACATTACCCTAGTGGCTATATGTATCCCGTAAAAGGTGGGGTGAAAACTACGAGAATGAATGTTGTGTAGGTAACTTCTGTAATGACTAATGAGTATGGAGTTCCTTTTGCAAGTGTATGTACTTGTGTTAATATTTACTGAAACCTACCAATATGTTCTCTAATAGGCTAATACAATTCTTTGAAATGTATCACTATTGAATTGGAGCATGTACATAGCTGCGTGTTTTCAGTATAACTAGAGCAGCTGTTCTATTACGCTTTTTGGTCTTCTACCTTGCTGAATTTTTATGAATTTCCAGACATCGTCCCTGTGAAATCTCCAGATTCCCTTTCCGACAGTCAGAAGACTGAGGAACTCTCTAAAGATTCTTCTTACACTGATGAAATAAAAACAGAAAAAACAAGCCTATCAACTACACTGGGAAAAGGACGAAGTTATGTTCCTCCGTCAGCTATTGCTTTACGTTGTCGTGTCATGCCACCACCTTGTATAAGGAACCCGTATATAGATGATGCCTCAGAAACAGATGTGGATCCGTTTGATAGTTGGAGAACTAAGTGCCCAGGTAGCTACTTCTGAGCCATTGTTTGCTTCCTTCTCTTATAGTGTTTTGCATAATGAGTTAATGGCACTTTCAGTTTGCGCTTCTTCCCCTATCCTTCTACTCTTCTAGGTGTAGAGTCTCTTTGGAGACAAACGGGTGATGATATTTATACCATCTAAAATTTAAGTTTGCGAGTTAGTTACTTGAACAGCTTTAAAGGAATGGAATTCATTTCCCACCTTGTCTAAAATTAGTTATTTTTTGTTCTTCTAAAAGTGATATCATATCCACTTTGTTTTTCTGCCACTCAGGTTTTTTCTCAGTTTCTGCTGGTGTTGACAGCATGTCACGATATCGAGCAGACTTTCAAGAAATTGAGGTACTTGCAGTCCACACAGCTTATAAATTTTACATTCAAAAATTAACATACTTAATACTTGATTTCCTTCTTCTTAGCAAATTGGAAATGGGAACTTCAACCGTGTATTTAAAGTGCTGAAGAGAATTGATGGCTGTATGTATGCTGTAAAACATAGCATCAGGCAATTGTACCAAGACACAGAAAGGTAACTTGTTTGCTTGTTGCTGTCCACGACTTGCCAGCTCTCTTCTTATCCAACTGACTTTGTTATTAGTTAGCAACTTACCTTGAAATGATAACTGCAGGAGGAAAGCTTTGATGGAAGTTCAAGCATTAGCTGCTCTAGGTATGTGAAAAAGTCTGATATGTTTTAAAACGTAGTTAGTAGTAGACGCGGTAGAACTGCCCAAGATTCAAATGACCCGAACAACGACTGGACTTGAAAAGTTCACCCCAAAGTACATCCAAACCTAAATCAACGCAGTCCGAGAAAACTTGTATTGAAAATGTCGGAATTAGGCCCGGCCAATTACCACCTACTTGAAAATGATCTGTAACTAAAATTGGCTACAACAAAGTGCTTGAAATGGCACGGCCAACTTGAACAAACCCGTTTGCCAAGTCTAGTTACTCAATTATCGCTACCTCAGTAAGATTTTTAATAATTTGATTTGGTAATTGCAGGTTTCCATGAAAATCTAGTAGCGTACCACACATCTTGGATTGAAAATGAGAAATTGTACATACAGATGGAGCTCTGTGACTATAGCCTGTCTATTCATAATTCGTGTTGCTTGCAGAATGAGGAAAAAGTTAAGGAAGCTCTATACCAGGTATATACATACTTGTATTCAGTCATATGCTCAGAATTGTTCTTTTGTGTGGACGTGATAAGTAAAATGATGTTGCAAGCTTTAAAAACAATACACAGTTCTCTATTGGTGAGACTTGTTCGAGATAGTCTCATACAAAGGTCTTAATTCTTAGACCAACCTGAATATGTAATATGCATTTAATTTGTATGGTCAATGGGCTGGCATCACATGTAAAACCATCTCTTACGGAGTATAAGTTATTGTGTTCTTTGATTTCTTAGCATGGCACATTCACTGAACTCGTTTATACAGATTGCCAGAGCACTGAAATTTATACATGAGAAAGGTATTGCTCATCTCGATCTGAAGCCAGACAACATTTATGTCAAGAGTGGCATCTTTAAGCTTGGTGATTTCGGCTGTGCTACACTGCTTGATAAAAGTTTGCCCATTGAAGAGGGCGATGCACGCTATATGCCCCAAGAAATTCTGAATGAGAAGTATGATCATCTTGATAAAGTCGATATCTTTTCACTCGGAGTCTCTATTTATGAGCTTTTGCTAGGGTCGTCCTTGCCTGATACTGGTCATCAGCTTCTGAAGGAGGGGAAACTGCCATTGCTTCCTACCAATTCACTTCAGTTGCAGAATTTGCTCAAGGTAATTTGTAGTTCATAAACAATATGTTCTGCTTGCCCATACGACCCACTTGGTCACACAACGAAGTCACTGTTTTGAGCTAAATTGGGTTGTCATGTGTTTGCCGGGATTAAAAAAATGAAAAATCTAAGCGACATAGTTAGTCAGTCTTCAATAAGTTCGCCTTTTGCTGTGTTCTGTTCCTCGTACTATTTGTCATTTCCTCTTGGTCGCTTCAGTCTGATCTTTGGTCATTGTGCCACAAGTGGAATGGAGCCCAATACACCCTAGATCCAAAATATCGATAACTCATCACAATGTGTGTCACTGCTAGATTAAATACTTTGATTTTCTCATATTTTGACATGTAACAGGCAATGGTGAATCCTGATCCGACTCAAAGACCTTCAGCAAAACAAATAATCGAGAATCCTATTTTTTCGAGAACCATACAAGCTTGGAATTCCAAGTAAGCGAGGCATGTTGGTTTCGTTGTACGTTTTGAGAGGTCTAATTATAAAAGACCTAACATGATGCCAAGTTTTCAGCTTGCAACCCGTCGAGGTTAGAAGAAAGTTGATCATGAGTTCCATATGACTTATGCTCTTCAATGGCTATGCACCAAGTTTTGCCGTAATCAATGGTGCAAATTTTGTAAATGTGTAATGTGCAACATGTTTCAGTGGTTTTTGCCATGCCATATCAAATCATCAATGCAAGCCGGATACCGATCAAGAATTCGATTCCTGTTAAATGGTGAAACTGATGTTACTCAACTCGAGTAGAAGTATATTATCCTACGAAAAACAGTATCCCCTAACCCTTTCACAAATTCTCATTTGTATCGGATATACCCGTCATCAGGAAGACTTATTGCCCATGTTTATCATCACTAAAAATTTAGTGGTCAAATACTGTTGAATTTCACTTAAGAATTTCATAATAGTATTTGACAAAGAATTTAGTGGTCAAATACTGTTGAATTTCACTATAAAATTTCAAAATACCTATATATTGACTGATTAACGAAAAACAAACAATAATATTTTCAGAAATTATATTTTAAAGTTCATTAAATCTTGAGTTCTATATTTTTTTTAATGTTAATTAATCAGTAATTAATACGATAATTTATAATTTTATATCTATCTGTCACTTATTTTCGATTAATCGATATAAAATAATGTTAAAAATATATTGTAGAGAGAAGGGCAAAGTTGGAATATTAAAATGAAAAATAGGGGCGAAATGAGTAATATCGGTGTGAAATAGGGATGACGTTTATTGGCCAAATCAAATTGAACCCGAAAGAAAAAGTTTGATCCAGTTTCACTTTTAAGAACCCATCCCCAATCCACTTTCTAAAAATCCATATCCATATTGGAAAGCCCGAACCAATCCAAACTCGATCCATTCATGTCCGAACCCGATCAAATAAGATATTTTGAAAATTTAGGCTTTATTAAATCTAAAATTTCTATTTTCTTATATAAGATTAATATTTTATGTAGTCAAATAAAGTTTAAGATTGAATTTTGGATCATATGGTGAATCAGGTATGACTTAAAAAAAAGTACAAAAAATGAGGTATGAATTCTAAAATTTCGGATATAAATCGGACATGGAGAATAGAGATTGATACGTGAACTAAAAAGTAGGTGGATCGGGTTGGGATATTCCAAAACCCATTGATGGCAATGCGGAATATAGCAATTTTGCTACCTAATTGCAAACCCTTCACTGCATTTTCATTCACATAGATGGACAATTGCTCAAACTCCATTGATTCATTCTCTGAAATCCCCCCTAAATCTTCAATCTTTTTCACCGATTGAAGAAGCAAGATTTTCGTGGGTATGTTTTTTTTTTCTCTACATTTGCATGTATGTTCAACGAATTGATACCAATTCCTTGCATTTGTTATGTATTTTTTTCTTCATTACTTATGTTCCTCTTCCATTGATTTCTGGATTTTCTGCATTTCTTTGTTAACATTATAGTGTATTTCTGGAGATTGGTTTATATTATTCTTGGTTATTTCTGCTAAATTGATGAGTCCGTTTAATCAAATTATTTTAGTAGTCACATGATTCTAATTTGTTAAATTTTATAGACGTATACAAAGTTACAAACATTCTAAATTTGTAATCATGTGTTAATTATTATTTTGGCAATCGATTCTGATAATATGTAAATACCAAGTATAATTGTTTTATAATTACAATTTCTTCGAAATTTGATTTTTTCTTATCGTAATTGCAAGTTGATTTGATGTTGTATTATAATTGAACAATTTTGAGTGATAAACATTGAAGTGATCTAATTAAATTGATAGTATGAACGTGCTTCTTGATATCTAGCAACCGCAAAATAATTTTAAATTGTTGACTGTTGGCCGTCCCAATCATTTGTTTTATCTTTAATTCAAATACCCTCGCAAAGAATAAAAAGGTAAACAATTGATTGGAATGGACGGATAATCATATTAGGATTAGTACAATTCCTCCTCTTCTAAGTCTCACTAGAGTTTGTAATGTAACTTTTTAGGCATTGGCCAGGATTCTCTAATGATCTTTAGTTTTGTGTACCTGTAGTTTTAATTTAATCATGGCGAGGCAAGCTGTAACTCTATTTCTAGAAGACTGGCTTCAGACCAATATCTCAAACAACACTAGTAGCAACACTCATTCCACTCATGCTGCTACTTCATCAGCTCAGCTCATTATTCAGGCTTGGGCTGACCTCAGGGATTGCCTTCAGCAGACTACATTTCATCCTTGTCACCTCCATGCATTGAAAAACCTTGTTACTTCCCAGGCATCACTTTATGTGGCCGACCCACAAGCCAAACTCCTTGTCTCCATTCTTTCTGCTCCTCAGATTTCTCTTCCTCAAGATGCATACCCTCTTTTTCTTAGACTCTTTTACATATGGGTACGGAAATCGTCCAAGCCCTCGTTGTCACTAATTGATTCGGTCATGGAGGTGATTTCTCGTCTTTTGTGCGACCATTTGGGTGCCAGGAGAAGTACTTCGTTATTTACAGGTGGTGTTCTTTTCACTGGGGCTTTATCCTTTGTCCCGTCGCTGTTTAAAAATACTAGAACTGACTGCTTACAGCTTCTTTGCAAATTGTTGGAGGAACAATATCAGTTGGTGGGTCCAGTTGGCGAACTTAGTCCAGAAGTACTTGCAGGGATTGGCTATGGTTTATCGGCTTCTGGGGATGCTCACTTTGTAAGGTTGCTGAATTTCCTGTTTGGAAATTGGACTAAAGTAGAGAGGCACCATGACATTCCTCAAGCACTTCTTGTTCTGCATTTGATTGAGTGGGTTGTGTTCGGTTTACTTAGTGCGGGATCTGTGGAGAAAGTTAAGACGTTTTGTATTGAAGTATTAGAAAACCCAAAAGCAACTTATCCTACATATGCTGTTCTTATGGCTACAGCTGGATCCCGAAGAGCTTCAAGTAGACCTCCTAAGAATGGTGTGATGCTCGATGTTGTTTCTAGACTGAAAGCATCAGGGGAGACTCAAATGGAGGTTATAGCCTCTGATTTAATCTTGAAGATAGGAGCTACCTGTGACAACATTACTGAAGACACTGAAGTCAATTTTCTCTTCCATTGTTTGTCATTGGCCGCTGCTAGAAGTGGTGGGTTGAATACTACGAAAGGACCACTTTTTATATGCCTTGCATTAACCTTGCTAAGGGAGGTCTTTCCTTTGCGGAAATTTTATACCCAAATTCTTGAATCTTCATGCGGTAAGTTTGAAAATTTAAATTCTATTGGGGCAAAGAAACATCAAGACAGTATCCTTTTCAAAGAGGCTGGGGCAACAACTGGTATTTTCTGCAATTTGTATTCATCTGCAAGTGAAAATGACAAGTGTAAGGTTGAGGGTCTAGTTTGGGGTTTCTGCCACGATATCTACATGGGACATAGACGCTCAGCTTTGCTTTTACGGGGCAGCAACGACCAGCTCTTGAGCGATTTGGAGAAAATAGCCGAATCTGCCTTTTTAATGGTTGTAGTCTTTGCGTTAGCCGTCACGAAGCACAGATTGACCTCTAAATTTTCCAAGGAGATTCAGTTAGATACTTCTGTTAAGATATTGGTCTCTTTTTCGTGTTTGGAGAACTTCCGACGCATTCGACTTCCTGAATATACAGAGGCAATCCGAAATGTAGCTGCGTGCATTCAAGACAATGAGTCTGCTTGTGTCTCTTTTGCTGAATCCTTGCCTTCTTATGGTGACTTGACAAACCCTCAAGGTATAACTATTGCCGGATTATCCTAGTAACAAATGCCACGTATAGACCAAATCCGAAACTGGCTCATGCTTCTAGGACAAGTATTACTTCCTCTAATCCTCTATGTAGTCTATCGCAAATTTGTTGTCTACATGAATTTGGTGGTCAACAATGTCAACCTGGACCATTTTTCCCCAAATACCTGTAGGTATGGCAAAATTTGCCATGTTAGATTCATAGAAACAACTACTTTTTTTGTATCATTCTAAGAAGTTGCAGTTTATACATTTCAAAAACACATTGGTCGAAGTCGACAAAATTAAATGTGTACAGTATTAATCTGATGCAAGGACTATCCATTTGGTAAATGACTAATTTTTGTCTTGTAGGGCTTCATTTTCTGCAGAACGATAATTATTTATGGTTCAAAGATGAAGTACAAACGGCACGTATCATGTTCTACCTGCGTGTTATTCCAACTTGTGTCAGCCATCTGCCAACTGATGTGTTCCGGAGAGTGGTTGCTGCAACAATGTTTTTGTATCCTATATTTAATTATAAAAGAAACCCTTAGATGTTGATCGATTTTTGTTTTTCTAATTTTTTTTCCTTGATACAAATACTGATAGATATATGGGACATCCTAATGTCAAAGTTGCACGGGCCTCCCACTCAGTTTTTTTATCCTTTGTATCTTCTGAAAGGGCAGCAGACCAGGATGAAAGGATTTTGTTGAAGGAACAGCTTGTTTTCTATTACATGAAGCGATCCCTCGAGGTATCTAAAAATGTTGCCAAAACCACCGATGATGATTAAAATTGAGCTTTCATTCAGTTTACGATACTCTTTATTTAAGTTCTTCTGGAATTATACCGTATTGATTATATTTAACCAAGATGACATGGATATCTTGCACGTGAATGTGCAGGAGTATCCCAAAATCACACCTTTTGATGGTATGGCTTCTGGTGTTTCTGCATTAGTTCGACATCTTCCTGCAGGAAGCCCGTCCATATATTACTGTGTTCATAGCCTTGCTGAAAAAGCCAATGAGCTATGCAGAGAAGCCATGACTCTTGAAGGTAATGATTGGTGGAAGAACTGGCAAGGTGATTCAGAGCCCTGCAAGAAAATCCTGGAACTGCTTTTTCTGCTTATATCTATGGTGGACATACAGGTTGGTTAACATAATATCTTATTGTCACTCTTTAAATTGATGGGACTGTTATTTTGAGAAATACCGAATATGCCAAGTTTTCCTCCCTCCCCCTGAATGACAATAGTAACAAAATATCATCTTAGTGCTTTGGTGGCTCCCTCTTGTGGTGGGGTAGGAGGGTGGACGTAAGCAACTTTACCCCCATGTTAAATCCACAGAGATGTTTTTTCTGATAATCTATAATGAAAAGTGTATCGACATTATCTCACTTCATCTTTCAAGAAGCATATAGGGAGTTTAGTGAGCGATTTTACTACTTCATGACTAACATGCTAAAATATAGGGAAACGAAAAATGGGAGCGTGTCATTGAGTCTCTTTGCTTAACTGTCATAGTTATGTGTTGAGTTTTTCACGAACTTCCGCCCCATCTAAGGCAGCTTGAGTCGTGATTATTATTATTGTTTGTGCATTTCTTAAGGAATCAAGAATAATTTCCATGCTTTTTATCATAATTGTACAGGTGCTACCAGAATTGATGAAGTTGTTGGCCCAGCTGATTGTGCAATTACCTAAGGATGGTCAAAACATGGTGCTCAGTGAGTTGTATGCCCTTGTTGCAGAATCTGATGATGTAACCAGGAAACAAGCACTGGTTTCATGGTTGCAGTCTCTATCTTTTCTCTGTTCTCAATCCACTGTTACAAATAAAATCTCCTCAGAAGCAGGAAATGGAGAAAATGATTCGAGTGTTACCAAGTCTTTGAGCTTGCAAAGTGTCATGGCACGCTTATGGTAGGTCGGGGTACTTTCTCTTTTAATAGAAATTATGACTTATATTTTTGTCTCTCCATATCAAACACATCACAAAGAGTCCTGTAAGATGCTCCACTCTACCCTTGATTAAGTAAATGGTAATGGCCTTGATTCATAGGCATTTAACATAGATATAAATAGTCAAATACAGTCCTGTAAGATGCTACACTCATTGGGCCATTTTTTTACTAGTGCAAAACTTGAGCGTCAATTTAATGTATATTAGAACACACATTCATCATACACTACTTTGTTTTTGTTTTTCCTCTCTTCATTTACTTTTTTTTTTCAATGGCAGAGTGTTGACGTCTTGGCTCCTCTTACACATTGAGCAGATGACAATCCTCCTAACTCATGTCCACACCTAGTAAACAATGGCTGGTAGGAAGCCATGGATTATCTGAGCTCAATCAGCATTAGTGCAAACACACCTCTCGACTATAATTGCCAATGATTCAAGTATATGACTGAAAGTTGGAACATGGTATCTCTTCTTGGGAGAAGATAACCTCAGTACAGCGTGCTTTCCAGATTGCTTGTCAAGTTTTATAGACCGCTCATTCTAAGGCTTGTAATTCCTGTCTTGTTTTATACTTTAATCCTCAATAAAAAAACAGTAGTCTTCAATGATCTGTTCTTGTTTTTAAATTTATTCTAGAACAATTGCGTTTTCTATTTGAGTCTTTGGTGTTCTGTTCTTGTTTTGTTTCTGGTACTTCCATTTTAGTGGTATTTCTGCTCTTCAGGCAGAACCATCTTTCCTTCTTTCTCTTGGTGCTGTTAGTTCATTTTTTTCCTGAAAAATCAGTGCTATGCATCATTTATTGACTAAGCTGATGATTGAAGCCAAATCAATGGTTCAGCTTGGGGTTTCAAAGAGTTTGACTCTTGAGTCTTGATGCATTGTTTTGTTAATCTGTAACAAATTAGTGTTGATTTGGAAATGGGTCGGTTTTTATGTGATTAATGATTTAAAATTTGGTTTTATAAATATCTGGTTTGCCGAATATTGACCCTGTCTTGAAATGTATTGCAGCACACCTGATTACATTACGCCCGAGTGTCAAAATCTTTTCAGCAATTTGGATGGGAACAAGGTAGTGATGATGATTAGATTCTCTTGGTATATTAATCCAGATTGTGTTGGTTGTTGTTTATTGGTTTTATTGATGTCTTTGCTTCTACAGCAAGAAATTAACGCATGTCCACCTTCACCGGAGAAGTTGAAGACTACTCGGCGTAATATACATAAGCAAGGTAGTTGCCTACTTAGAAGCTCAGATTTTAGAATCTTAAGATTATACTTCTTTCTTTCCTTTCACCAGGAAACTTTCTTTCAAAATCTGCATTAAAGTCATGAAGCTTGCAACTAATTCGGGCCATGTACCTGATTTGATGTGTTAAAATGAGTAGTTAACCAGTGATATGTTACTTAGATAATCATGTTTATGTCATATGAAGGTTGAATGTACCCAAATGACTTTGATTCTTGTGTATGCCCTTGAGAATCCTTGACGTCTTTCCACTCCACATACAGCAGTGGAAACTGTATTAGCATTACCACCATACATGGCTTATTATGTAGGGCTCTGATCTCTCAAGGACATGAGTGTTATTTCACTACGGAAAACAACAAAAACAACATTACCCTAGTGGCTATAGGTATCCCGTAAAAGGTGGGGTAAAAAGTACGAGAATGAATGTTTTGTTGGTAAGTTCTGTAATGACTAATGAGTATGGGTTTCCTTTGCAAGTGTATGTACTTGTGATAATATTTAGGGTGTGTTTGGATTGGGGGTTTTGGAGGGAAAAGAAAGGAAGGGAAAGTGAG
Organism: Silene conica; assembly: GCA_029255685.2. NCBI lineage: Eukaryota > Viridiplantae > Streptophyta > Magnoliopsida > Caryophyllales > Caryophyllaceae > Silene > Silene conica. The sequence goes on along the minus strand of CM055318.2, from coordinate 72,300,009 downwards.
GGATTTAGAATTCTTTGTTTGGATAGGGAATAAGGGTGGAAGAGAAATGGAGGGGGAGAGATTTGGAGGGATCCATTTTCTCCCCTCCAAGACAAATCAAAATCTCTCCATAGGAGGAGAGATTTGGAAGGAAATTATATCCAAACACACATAATTCATTTCCCCTCCCCTTCCCTCCCCTCCCTTTCTCTTCCCTCCTTCTCCCTCCCCTCCCTTTCCCTCCATTTTTGTTATCCAAACACACCCTTAGTGAAACCTACCAATATGTTCTCTAATAGGCTAATACAATTCTTTGAAATGTATCACTATTGAATTGGAGCATGTACATAGCTGCGTGTTTCCGTATAACTAGAGCAGCTGTTCTATTACGCTTTTTGGTCTTCTACCTCGCTGAATTTTTATGAATTTCCAGATATCGTCCCTGTGAAATCTCCAGATTCCCTGTCTGACAGTCAGATGACTGAGGAACTCTCAAAAGATTCTTCTTACACTGATGAAATGAAAACTGAAAAAACAAGCCTATCAACTACACTAGGAAAAGGACGAAGTTATGTTCCTCCGTCAGCTGTTGCTTTACGTTGTCGTGTCATGCCATCACCTTGTATAAGGAACCCGTATATAGATGATGCCTCAGAAACAGATGTAGATCCGTTTGATAGTTGGAGAACTAAGTACCCAGGTCCCAGGTAGCTACTTCTGAGCCATTGTTTGCTTCCTTCTCTTATAGTGTTTGCATAATGAGTTAAAGGCACTTTCAGTTTGTGCTTCTTCCCCTAGCCTTCTACTCTTCTAGGTGTAGAGTCTATTTGGAGACAAACGGGTGATGATAATGATGATATTTATTCCATCTAAAATTTAAGTTTGCGAGTTAGTTACTTGAACAGCTTTAAAGGGATGGAATTCATTTCCCACCTTGTCTAAAATTAGTTATTTTTGTTTTTCTAGAAGTGATATCATATCCACTTTGCTTTTCTGCCACTCAGGTTTTTTCTCAGTTTCTGCTGGTGTTGACAGCATGTCACGATATCGAGCAGACTTTCAAGAAATTGAGGTACTTGCAGTCCACACAGCTTATAAATTTTACATTAAAAAATCAACCTACTTACTACTTGATTTCCTTCTTCTTAGCAAATTGGAAATGGGAACCTCAGCCGTGTATTTAAAGTGCTGAAGAGAATTGATGGTTGTATGTATGCTTTAAAACATAGCATCAAGCAATTGTACCAAGACACAGAAATGTAACTTGTTTGCTTGACAGCTCTCTTTTACCTAACTGACTTTGTTATTAATTAGCAACTTATCTTGAAATGATTACTGCAGGAGGAAAGCTTTGATGGAAATTCAAGCATTAGCTGCTCTAGGCATGTGAAAAAGTCTGATATGTTGTAAAATGTAGTTAGTAGTAGAGCGGTAGAACTGACCAAGATTCAAATGACCCAAACACTGACTGGACTTGGAAAGAACACCCCAAAGTACATCCAAACCTAAATCAACGCAATCAGAGAAAACTTGTATTGAAAATGTCCGAATTTGGCCTGGCCAATTACCACCTACTCGAAAATGATCTGTACTAAAATTGACCCTATAACAAAGTGTTTGAAATGGCACGACCAACTTGAACAACCCATTTGCCAAGTCTAGTTACTCAATTATCGCCACCTCAGTAAGAGTTTTGAATAATTTGATTTGGTAATTGCAGGTTTCCATGAAAATCTAGTAGCATACCACACATCTTGGATTGAAAATGAGAAAGGATTAATTGATAAGAATACTCTGAACTATGAGTGTCCTGCTCAAAATACTCCAAACTTTATTTTAACTACCAATATAACCAACTAATGCCCTCATTTGGTTTGAATAGAATTTGTTGTTTTGTTAAGTTGTTGTAGCATGTTTTAATGTTGTGATTAGGTAAAAAGATTAACATAGAAGTAAAAAGAGAAAGACGGGTTAAAGAAGGGTTAGAAATTTCTTCACTTAATTAGCATGTAACAGGTCATATATTATAATAAGAGCGAATGAGAGCATTAGTTGGTTATATTGGTAGTTAAAATAGAGTTTGGAGTATTTTGAGCAGGACAGCAATAGTTCAGAGTATTGTTATCGATTAATTTGTACGTACAGATGGAGCTCTGTGACTATAGCCTGTCTATTCATAATTCGTGTTGCTTGCAGAATGAGGAAAAAGTTATGGAAGCTCTATACCAGGTATATACATACTTGTATATTCAGTCTTTTGTGTGGACGTGATAAGTAAAATGATGTTGCAAGCTTTAAAAACAATACACAGTTCTCTATTGGTGAGATTTGTTCAAGATAGTTTCATACAAACGTCTTAATTCTTAGACCAACCTGAATACGTAATATGCATTTAATTTGTATGGTCAATGGGCTGACATCACATGTAGAACCATCTCTTATGGAGTATTAAGTTATTGTTTTCTTTGATTTCTCACCATGGCCACATTCACTGAACTCGTTTATACAGATTGCCAGAGCACTGAAATTTATACATGAGAAAGGTATTGCTCACCTCGATCTGAAGCCAGACAACATTTATGTCAAGAGTGGCATCTTTAAGCTTGGTGATTTCGGCTGTGCTACACTGCTTGATAAAAGTTTGCCCATTGAAGAGGGCGATGCACGCTATATGCCCCAAGAAATTCTGAATGAGAAGTATGATCATCTTGATAAAGTCGATATCTTTTCACTCGGAGTCTCTATTTATGAGCTTTTGCTAGGGTTGTCCTTGCCTGATACTGGTCATCAGCTTCTGAAGGAGGGGAAACTGCCATTGCTTCCTACCAATTCACTTCAGTTGCAGAATTTGCTCAAGGTAATTTGTAGTTCATAAACAATATGTTCTGCTGGCCCATACGACCCACTTGGTCACACAACGAAGTGTCACACTGTTTTGAGTTAAGTTGGGGGTGTCATTTGTTTGCCGGGGGGAAAAAATGAAAAATCTTAGCGACATAGTTAATCTGTCTTTCAATAAGTTTGCCTTTTGCTGTGTTTTCTTCCTAGTACTAAATGTCATTTCCTCTTGGCCGCTTCAACCTGATCTTTGGACATTGTGCCACAAATGGAATGGAGCCCAATACACCCTAGATCCAAAATATCGATAACTCATCACAATGTGCGTCACTGCTAGATTAAATACTTTGCTTTTCTCATATTTTGACATATAACAGGCAATGGTGGATCCTGATCCGGCTGAAAGACCTTCAGCAAAACAAATAATCGAGAATCCTATTTTGTCCAGAACCATACAAGCTTGGAATTCCAAGTAAGCCGCGTTGGTTTCGTTGTAGGTTTTGAGGTCCAATTATAGAAGACCTACCATAATGCCAAGATTTCAGCTTGTAACCCGCCGAGGTTAGAAAAAGTTTATCATGAGTTCCGTATAACTTATGCCCTTCAATGGCTATGCACCAAGTTTTGCCGTAATCAATGTGCAAATTTTGTAAATGTGTAGGTGGTTTTTGCCATGCCATATCAAATCATCAATGCAAGCCGTGTTCAACAGTTGGATTCCTGTCAAATGGTGAAAATGATGTTACTCAACTCTTCCCTCTCTCTACCACCAAAACAAAACACAAAAATCCTAGTTTTGAGAGTCGCCGCCGCCAACCCTGATTCACAATCACTCCCCTTCCTTTTGTCGGAGATGGGTCAATCTGATGTTTCTGAGGTGGTCGGATAAGGTCGTGGTCCTGTTCGTGTTGGCGTGAAGGGAAGGAGGGTGTCAGATAGTTTGGTTGTGGTATCGAGGGCTTGAATGCGGTGGTGGTGTCCGTTTTGTGATAATGGGTCATCGAAATAAATCGGTCTTTTTATTCTGTCAAAAAATAACGACATTAGTAATTTTACTTTGGGTATGTGTTGTGTCCATCTTTATATGGCTATCTGGGTTGGCCATGGGGATGTTCAAGTGGATTGCTCTTTTGACTCGACTTTTTTCCTTTGATGGTTCGGACTTTGATTTTCTTGGTTTTTCTAGGTGGACCCTAAAGTGTAGGAGTCTCGACTCGCTAGACATAAATTTACATGGTTTGTGTCTTTTTTATTATTCTTTCTTCTACGTCCTTGTGCGTTAGTACACTTTGTTCTCGTTGGGTGGATCAAGAGGGATTGTGTTTTCCGAGGTCCCTAAAGATTTGAACATTATTATATCTTTGAATCATACATATCAAATATCTTGTTAATTTGTTAATATTTTTACATAAAACCTTTCAAACCTTATTATTGAAAATATCGGGAAAAAAAAATAAACAATTTTATATAGGCTCGAATTTGGCTCGAACTCGTGTTAATGCTCGCAAGCTTTGTAACGAGCGCATATTTTCAAGCTCGAGATCGGCTCGAGCTCAAGTTTTGGTAATCGAGCCCAAGTCAAGCAAAGTCAAGCTTGGGCTCGGCTCGACTCGTTAACACCCCTAACTTCCCCTATCTATGTTTATCGTCTCCGAAGAATTTAGCGGTCAAATACTGTTGACTTTCACTAAAAAAAATTCATAATATTTGATTATCACTAATAAAAATTTCACAATATATAATATCAATTGATTGTCAAGAAACACACAAGTAACTTTTTTTCACAAATAATACAATAAGACTGTCATATAGTGTGACCTAAAAGTTCAAAATATAGAGCAATTGTATGAGACGATTTGACTCGTGTTTTCTATACAAAACATAGAGTATTTTATTTACGATAATTCTTGTGTGAGACGGGCTCATGCGTAAGACGATCCCATTATATAAACAGAAAACTTATTTATTAGTATTAAATAAGCAAACTTATTACTTATAAAACTAGACGGTCTCACTTGTAAGACCGTCTTATTCAAGAATTTGTGTTTTATTTTTTCTTTTTTGTTCCCAGAAGTCCAAAAGTGGCTGTCCATCTCTGGAACCTCAGTTGCACACTTGCGTTGGATGGAACGATATTTGTTCATAGTTTGTGACATGCAAATTGAGTCACGAATCACAATGTTGAATGATGATATAAAAGTCTAACATTGAAGCAAATCTAACTTTACTTCCTGTCCGTGCACTCGACTCTTGTTTACTAGTCCAACTTCACGTGAACCCTGGGAGGGACTTTGCATCTATTTTTTGTTCGAGTGGATTCGAATCGGGTCAATTATCAAAACGGTTATATATTTTTATATCTAATCGTAGAATTTCAGCAATATAATTATTCCGTTGCACATTCTCAGGAATCTATTTTAGAGGTAGCGTGTAAACTGGATCAGTTTCTTACCGGTTGATCTAATTTATGTACCATATTTATAATCACTTCACTCTAAATAATTGCATGACGTAATTAATTAATTAATTAATTAATCGAGTTTTCCAACCTATTTCGAGTTGGCAGATGATAAGAAAACTAAAAAGAAAAGAATTAAATAATGTTTTTTTATGGAAAATTACAATATTCTATTACTTGTAATTTTCTTTACAAGAAATACAGTTAATTGTTTTCTTATAAATTAGAAAAACCCTTAATTAATAACTTTAATTAAGTAAGAAGCAACAGACATTCCTTAATCATCGTGCGGCAGTGAGGTTGACACAAAGGAAACAAAAATGGATGGCGTTTTAGTGTTTGGATTTTGGATAAAGAAAGCCGCCATTGTTGAGTTTTACAAATAAATAATGGATTTATTATACCAGTCAACCCATCCTTCCTCCTATTTCAGTACTTCCTAATTCCTATCCCTGCATTTTCAAGTGTCACACTTTTAAAAATTAAAACAAAAACTCGTGTTAGAGAGTATGACTTCAGTATTTTTATATTTACTAATAAGGCTTTCTTCTTTTCAACTAAAACGAGCTGAATTGAATTAATTAGGGTACAGTTTAATTGAACTAAATTGAGTGAAACTAAGGTGAAGTGAATTTAGTTGAGTTAAAAGTTAATTTTGTGAAGAGATTAATTGAACATAATTTATTGAACTTAAATAAAACTTAACGGAATACACACTAGCAAAATTGAAATGAGTTGAAATTACGTCAGAAAAAACAGGGTCTTAAGTCTCTCTTCAAGCGGATATATCCGTCTTAAGTTAAGACCGGTGAAGTATTACCAACTAGTATTAATAAGACAAAAATGAAAAAGTTTAGGGAAGAGTAAAGGGTTTGTCCTATCTATATAGATGGGTCGACGACAAGAAAATGCTCAGTTTGCGACGGACTGAAATTCCGTCGCAAAAATAGGGTTGCGACAGAATTTGCGACGGAATTATTTGGCCCGTCTTAAATTTAAGACGGATACTTCCGCTTAAATGAAAATTTGTGTATATTTACAACGATTTTAAACAAGGATTGGACTTAATTATTGTACATAATATATGGTAAAATTGAATATTAATTTGGAAATTATTTGAACAAAGGTGTCTAAGGTTCTGTTTGGTCAAATTATCTAAAAATGAAGCTGAAATTTGAAAAGTGGCTGAAATCTGAAAAAGTAACTGAAAATGTAGCTGATAAGGTAACTACTATATTAAAATGTGTTTGGCTAACTGGCTAAAAAAATAGTTTATTTGGGTAAATGACTTAAAATGATATGATAATTATTTAATAATATAAATTAAAGAGGTAAAGATGAAAAACATCTCATTTCAGGTACCTTATTTTTCAAATGCTACCTGAAATAATATTTCATTTTAAGTAGCTTATTTCGTCAAATAAACTACTTACCAAACACTTGCAAAAAACTGAGGTAGCTTAAATTTTGGTTAAATAAGTTATTGTGTTTAAATAAGCTACCTAGAGTATTGTCTTTAATAGGAATATTAATAATAGTTGGACATCAACCATCACATTAAGGTTTTGGTTGAGACGATGGTTCATTTATTATGGTATCTCGAATCCTGACAACTTCAAACCCCTCAAAACCAAAAAGTGAAAACCCATCACTCGGTATGAGGGAACTATATAGGAATAGGATGAACCCTTTTTTTGTCATAGGGGAGACTTGCTGATCTTCTTTATTTTGTCTCATCTATCATACTTAAACCGTTGTAAATTTAAGATGATTATTATCGTTTTAAATAATAATCTATGATGTAAAAAATCAGCATAAATTTTCATTTCAAACCGGTCATTATTCGTCTTAACCGTAAAACGGGTCACATACATATCAAATTATCTAATTTGTTGCCTAGAAAATGACAATTTTTTTTGTCTTTATTACCACTTGATAATATTTAATCGGTCTTAAACTTAAAACGGATAATACCCGTTTCAAGTAAGACTTATTGAAAAATCAAATAGACAAAGTAGCATGGGGTTGCCCGCAAGGGTGAAGTCTAGTGGTTAAAACCTGGGTGAAATTCTCAGGAGACCCGGGTTCAAGCCTCTCCAAGAGCAAAATCTTGTGGAGCATTCTTGGCCCGAGTCCATGCCTAAATAGACTCCGAGCCTGTCACCCTCGGGTGATTTACCTGGTGTATGTGGTTTGCAGGCTATTACATATACCCGCGGGTTTACCCAGTGCCCACCGAAAATAACGGCTGCAGGTTCCCTCGTCACAAAAGAAGGAAAAAAAAAAATAGCATGGGGTTATAGACACAAATTCTTATTTGCAACGGCACTATCCGTCGCAAGCTTGCGACGGATACCGTTTTCACTCACAAAATACCCACTTTTTCTCTCTCTCCAACACTATTCCTGTGGTCCACTTTCTCCACTAATTCATTTTGTATCCATTTTATCTCACAAAATATCCGTCACAAATGGTGACCCGTCGCAAGTAAAACTTGTTAGGGTATAGAAGTGATGAGGTCAGTTATTGAGTAAGGTAATTAAGGAGTATTATTAGCGGTCCAGTTAGTCGCAGCCTACCACCCTTTTTTTTGGATTAAAAAAATTAAAATAATAATTTAGCACGTGAGACAAATTGGTGGACGTACAATAAGGTGCTTCCACGATTCCACAAATTTGGCATTTTGGAATCTCACATCGTATCATAGTAATCATACTCATCATCATCATTTGACTTCACCAATTTTATATTTTAATTTTAATTTTAATTAAACTCTAAACACTTAATTAATGTGTAGTGCATGCATCATGACTTGATTTGGTTTAGTATGAGCCACTTTAATAGTAAGTCACAATTTTTTAATAAAAAGTAAGCCACTTAAAATTGAAATCAAGCATTATTTTAATTAGGTCTGTCTCATTTTTATATCTAATCCGGTGTTTCACTACATATATATTTTGACACATTACTTATTGTAAATACTTCCTCCATTTTCCTATTTTCTTCTCATTTCCCTTATTTGGCAAATTACCTATTTTCTTCCCATTTCTTTTCTTTCCTATTTTAGACAACCAAATTACAACTTTATCATTTTTTTATTAACAAAAATACCCTCTTTTCATTACTAACCCCACTTATTACCATCCTTTCATTACTTTATCATTTCTTTATTAATTTGCCTTAATCCAAGTGTAAAATGAAATGGGAAGAACACTTATAAATGGAGGAAGTAATAAATATACAACTAATCTATTAATATGTTGATCTAGTAAGATGAGTGTAGAGTAGAACATGGCTCAGTAGATGGTATGACAGAGAGAGCATGTACCAAATGGGTGGAATAAGTAGCGTGGATAACTTACACAAATTCTCATTTGTGAGGCAGTATCTGTCACAAGCTTGTGACGGATACCGTTTCCTCTCACAAAATACCCACTTTTTCTCTCTCTCCAACCCTATTCATGTGGTCCCCTTTCTCCACTTACTCATTTTGTATCAATTTTATCTCACAAAATATCCGTCACAAATGGTGACCCGTCACAAACAAGATTTACTAGATAACTTAATATGTATAATGGATTAACTTAAAAATAGAAGCGCGGAAGTATAAGTTTGTGTTAAATTCATTATGCTCATTTAAGATGATCAAGATGAATGCTTCGAGAGGTAAGTAAGAGAAGAGAAACCCCAAATTTAAATTGAATGTTGTAAACGAGGTAGTTAAACAAATCATCTTAATCATTAGAAGTTGCAAAACTCATGCAATAGTCTCCTTGACTGTTGCAACCTGGATTTCTGGTACTATCATACGGAAAAATTTCGAAAAATTCATATATGGTGAAGAATCGTTTTTCAAAGTAACAATATGTTTTGAAAGAACAAATTTTCTAAGCTGAAGTCAAAAGAATACCCGATAAAGGCATCCAATGAATTCAACTCACATGATTCGCGAGTGTTGATTCCAAAAAGTAGAAAGTTTACTTTTTTTCCTCTTTTAGCTTAATGAGTATTTCCATAAAGAAATTGTACAGAACACTCCTTACCCAAATGGGAAACGTCATTGAGCCTCTCAAAAGACGAGTAATCCCTTTCTTCAGTTTGAAAAGCCAACTCACCTAATATACCATTGGATAAAAGAGTTATTTGAAATTTTGCATAAAACATGAGTCATTTATTGTCAAGACTTCTAGAGCATTTATTGTAAACTTTGCAAATCTGTTTAAGCATTATTCTCCAAGTTTTTTGCAAAGGTTTTCTGTTCTGTAAAGCCTTCACTTAGGCTATGTTTGGATAGGGAGATTTGGAGGGAAAGGGAGGGATAAAGTTTCTCTTGTTTGGATACAATATTTAGAGGGAGAGACTACAAATGAGGGGGAAAGAAATGGGAGGATCTATTTTCCCTCCATTAGATCAAATTGTTTTCTTTCCTAAGGAGGTGAGATTTAAAGGAAAACACAACTTCTTCACCTTCGTATTATTGTCATTATTCAACATATTCCATAACATCCTCCATACAATATATCATGTCCCTTGTAACAACCCGACCCACCACCGTCGTAACACGCACCCAATAAGATGGGATGTATACCTTTGGGCCAAATACTTGTCCTCACTTAAGCCCAAAAACACAAGGCCTTGTTACTAAGTGGTGGGTGGAAGTTATTATAAATATATCACAAGCCTCACATTCTACCAATGTGGGACAACTTTCCTCTCATACTCTTGGGGTGTTACATCCCTCTTTTATCCCCTTCCATTTCCCTCTCAAATTTTTTATTATCCAAACAACCACAATTCCCCTCACCTCACCTCCCCTCCTTTTTCCCTTTCCCTCCTAAAATTGTATCGTTTGAATAACAAATTGGGAGGGAAAGGAAGGGGAGGGGAATGGAGGGAAGGGAAAGGGAAAGAAAGGAAAGGGAGGGAAAATGGAAAAGGGTTGTTTAGATAGCAAAAATAAAGTAGAGGGAAAGGGAGAAGGATGGAGGAAGAAGGTGATTTTAGTGAGTTAGAGGTTGAAGGGAGTTAAGCATATTAGAAGAGTATATGGTCATAAATAAGAGTCGAAAGAAATTTTTCCTTCCAAATCCTGCCAACAATGAAGATATTGTAGTTTGACCTAATGGAGGGAAATTGAATCCTCCCATTTCTCTCCCCTTCCATTTCTCTCCTTCCATTTATTGTAACCAAACAATGGAAATTGAATTTCTCCCTTTCCCTTTCCTCCCCTTCCCTTCCCTCCATTTCTCTCAATCCAAACACTCCCTTATTTTCGAAAAAACAATTATCTCCAAGTATTAGTTCGCACAACTGATAACTAAGAGTATGTTCAATGATCTCGTGTTTAGATCTTAATCGAAATCTTCATGTTCTTAAGTGAACCATTGAGATTGTAATCCTGTAAACCAAGAGATAGAATATTAAAAACTCTTAGAGCGAAGTAGCTTTAAGTTTGAGTCAAAGTCTTGTAGTAGCTTTAAGTTTATAAAATAATAGTTGGACGTAGGCTCCGGGGTAAGAGCTGAACCAATTTTTTAACATCGTTTGCTTAAATTATTTACTTGCTTCTTTACTTATACCTCGCTTATCTTATCACAATCATTCCATCAATCTCAATTTTTTTGGTGACGAGGTGTTTAATCCCCCCTGGTCCATGCAATCCCGCACCACCACATGGACCATGTAAACCACCCCTTTTCGAGAGCTGTAGTGACCAAGTGGTCATCGCCCCAGTTGGTAATCAAACCTGAGACCTCTCAACTCCTACATTTTTGCAAGTTTTAAGGTTTAACTTAGTTACCACTGGACTAACACCACTTGGTCGTATCTCAAAATTTAAACTCAGTTAAAATCAAAAATTTTAAAAGGTCACCTAATTCACCCCCTCCCCCTCTTAGGTGCTTAATAGTTCTTAACTCTTCATTAACACTGTATTTGTGCATTACTGTTTCACGGATTTAAAACACGTGTAAGTTTGAATCTTATTTAATTTTTGCACGTGCTTTACTTATTATCATTATTAAAAAAAAATATAATATAAAGTATTCATGTATTTTGGTTAATATTTGTATTTGTTATTTATTATATCGATATTTTTCAAACATAACTGTGTAATTTTGTACGGGTTGAAAACTAGTAAGAAAATAATAGAGAATACTTGTAATTGGACGTAAGTTTTGTGTTAGTGTATTATTAGTTGGGTTTGGACTTTTGGTTAGGCGGTCCAATATGTAGAGTGTAGACATAACTCGGGTTAAAGAGGTTTTTGTGTCAACCGATCTAATTATAACTCGTTTAATTAAACGAGTTATTCGTGTCAGATTCGTGTTTTGATACCTCAACCCTAACATTACCAAATAATTTCCGTGTCATATCTGTCACTTAAATAGGTCATTAAATCCCGACCCAAATCCATTTATTTCGTGTCGGATTCGTATCGTGTTTTCATGTCGTGTCAACTATTGACAGGTCTAGAGAATATACTCCCTGAATCTTGATCATTTCCGTTGGAAAAAAAATAAAACAAAAAATAAACTTAATTAAAAAAATCTTTCATCACGGGTGGGTCCCTACTTCATGGAAATAGAAAAAAACCCTTATAAATAACCTCATCACCTCCCTTAGCTCCCATGAATCTTGATCATTTCCTTTGGAAAAAATGACTATAGAAGGAAATAGAGAAAATAATAACAATAATAATAATAATAAAAAAGAAGACGAAGAATATATGGAATTAAAAGGGAAGACGAAACTACGTCGTTATGACTCCCTTGATCTCGAATCTTCTAGTGTTAAAGGTCACCATGCTCATGCCTCGGAGGTACTTCTTTACGTCCATAATACCTTTTTGTTTTCTTTTTTTCAGTGTAGAGATATAAATTTTCGGATATGTTCGTCGTACACTTGAAAAATCATGTCACTATGCATCTTTTCCGACGACAAATTTGGTCAAACTAGACCGGATTTTGTGACCAGATATTTACTTGTATGCAACAACATCTATCTAATAGCATACGAGTTACGAGTTACGAGTACCTACGTACCTTTGTTAGTAGCATCGGCATCGTAGATACGACGATCGTATATGGACATATGTTCGTTATGTCTTGATATATTGTCGGCTTTATTACTCCGTTTATTTATCTCGTCATTTGTTGTCTTTTTTAATTTTTTGTGAGATTATTTTAGTAGAGGAGAGACAGAAGAAATAATATTTATACGTTTCTTTGAGAACACCATTAATATTTTTATTTCATGCAATAGCTATAAGCTCACTATACGATTCATTTTTACGATCTCACGCCGTGATATATAGTTCATTTTTACAAGTAAAAAAATCATTAATTAGTGTTATATTTACATAAACTCTTTTTTTATAAAAAACAACCTCTTAATGTAAATACCAGTTTCCATTATAATTACTTAACAGCAAGTCTGGGTGAAGACGGTGGCAATCCGTCTTCTCAAGAACACGGGCCAATTCAAATGTTATCATTTTAATGCCAAATATAATCAGTATAAATTTCTAAGTTGACACGTTATTTTTTCACATGGTGACATTCGTTCTTAAAATGGTGACATTTGGACAGTCTTCTTGAGGAAACAGAATTAGTCCGTCTTCCATGAGAATTTGTGATTACTTAATCTTTGTAAAATTTGTATGCTTTTTCTTGTTTGTCAGTTTCTGCATGAAATTATTAGGAGTTGGTGTGGATGTATCATCTTCGTTTGAAAAAATTAGGCAAATTTTATGTTTCAATTAAATGACCTTTTATGGAGAAAGGAAGGGTTATTAGTAAGCCGTAATATTAGATGAACCATTATAATTATAATAACAGGTCTCTTGAGAGACCGCCTCATAATAAGTTTATTGAGAGATTATTGTATAAATTTTTTAAAAAATAGTATTTTCTCCATTCATATCCAAACTACACTTATTATTCCCTCCATTCTTTTTATATCACCCAACTTTTGTTTTGACACTATTTACAATCGACTATTCAACATCGGTTTTCTCTCAATCCGTTCACGGAAATATATTCATGTGAGATCTTTTTTGGATTGTCTTGATAAAAGGATTAAGAATATCAAACTTTTATAATTTTTAGTAGCATGTAGCTAAAGATATAATCAAAACAAAATGGACATCGACAAACGTGAATAATGAGATGGGGTGATATAAAAAGAATGGAGGGAGTACATTTTAATCTATTCATATCCAAACTACACCTTTCCTAATAAAGACAACAAAATTACTAATATAGCCTTATGAACATCAATTATTTACCCAAAATATCATCAAATGGCCTACCATTATTCCACCACAAAAAATAAAAAAACAACATACACACTTCCCATTGTACTCTCAATCAAATTTTAATAAATTCTTAAAATTTGTGCAAAAAGCAAAAATACAATATGGATTTGAACGGAGGAAGTATTAAAGCTGATATAATAGGTACAAAACATGATTAAAGACAAAATGAGTACATTTATTATGTAAATAAGTACGTAATTATTATGGTACGATCAATGACAAAAGAGTCTCGAAATACAAATAAAATAGTACAAAAAAATGGTCAATCATAATTTGAAAAACCGTCTCTTTCAAGTCTTAGTATATAACTATATTAACTATTAAGCCATAAAATAATCATAAAAATTTCATCTAATTATTTCACATAAAATAACAATGAGTCTGGAACAAGGATTAACGTTTTATTAGACTTTTGGCTGCCTTTTGTCGCTTGTCGTATTTTGGTTTATTCGTAGGATTTTAAGGAATCTTAAGGCTTTTTTTGGGTCCTAATCCAGGACTCTAGCTGCAAGTGTTGGTTTTTTCTTCTAAAACCAACTGAAATTAGCAATAAGTCCCCTCTATGAGGGGTTTTCGTCACAAGTTTGCGACGGGTAAATATTTCCCATGTGAATAGATAAGACAAAATAAATTGGTATTCACTAATCACCATTAGGGATGACAATGGATCTCGGATCCTACCCAGATCCACCAGACCCTATACCCAAGGGTAGGATATGGATCCTATTATTTTAGATCTTTAGGATATGGGTCAGATCCATATCCTCATAAGAGTATGAGGGTCGGATCTGGATCCCACCACTAAGATCCAGATCCTACCCTTGGACCCTCTTTTAATTTCTATAAGGGTAATTTATGGATAGATTCGACCCTTCAAAGGTAGATCATGGAAACACGGAATGAAGTATTAGTGTTTAGTTTGTTTGAAGAATTTGTTTTATTATTAATTGTTGAAATTATAATTATTTTGTGGTTTGTAAACCTTATTTGTAAGTTGCTATAAGACTTTTTAACACCTTGTACACTCTTTTTGTTTTTGGACTATGATTTTAAACCACTAAAGCTAATAGAGGGTAATTTGACTAAAACATCGTCTTTAATTGATAAGTAAAAGTGAAATAGTGTATAATAGTGACATGGTGCAGTTTCATTTGAATGTATCGTTGGAGATTGACGGATCTGGATTTTATCCAGATCCTACCCAGATCCTTAGGGTAGGATATGGATCTACAAATTTCGGACCCTAAGGATAAGGGTAGGATCTGGATATACGATTTTAAAATGGATCTGGATCTGGATCTTATAGAATCCTGTCCAGATCCTACCCATTGCCATCTCTAATCACCATGCACTCTCCTTCTGTCTTATCTACCCCTTCCTTAGATAGTATTTGACCCGTCGCAAGCTTGCGATTGATATATGTCGTCACAAATGAGAATTTGTGATCACAGAACACTCCTAACCAACCTAATAAGAAACTATTTTATTCATTTTAATGCTTATGACAACATTCGCATATGAGTTACCGTATCCATTAACATTAAATCAAAATTGTATTACTACAATGATATATGCCCATCTCAAATAAGAATTTGTGCATTAAATTTTGTTACGTTGTTCTTCGTAATAACTACTACTTTGTAAATCATAAACATTCAATGTTGTCATACAAGAGAAATTTGTTGTTTTATTGGAATTTGGTGGTTGAATATATAGGAAATGAGTTGGGCAGTAGTATTATCTCTTGCATTTCAAAGCCTCGGTGTAATATACGGAGATATCGGAACATCGCCGTTGTACGTCTTCGGAAGCACCTTTCCGAATGGAATTAAAGACACAAACGACATTTTGGGTGTACTTTCCCTCATCTACTACACAATTACTTTACTACCCTTGATTAAGTACGTCTTCATTGTCTTAAGGGCCAACGATAATGGAAAGGGTATGTTCGCAATTTCCATCCTCTTGCTTATTTACTTTTTCATGACTTTCATTATTATCTTATCACTATATTTATCTTTATCTATATGTTCTTTTTACTATTTTTTTATTTAATCATTTATTTGTCTTTAATTAAAATAACTCTCATAAATAATAAAAAAATAGATAAATAAATAAATGATTGAAATAGACAAAATATGCTCGAGGGTAAATAGTCACGCCTAACCCCTTTTTGGCTAACGATAACTATTTAAAAACTTTTAACTGTCCTTCTATTTTAATTCACATTACAAAATGAAATATATTCGCATACCAAGAAACAGGCTCTAAGTTAAGGCGTGCTTATATTTAACAATAAATTTGCTACTCCCATGTATTTACTTTTTTTATTATATTCGTGAGCAGTATTTTAAGTCAAAGATAAATAAATAATCAGTAAGTTTTGCTTAAGACGAGTATAATCCGTATTTATGACGGGTCAAATATCACCAAGTCGGGTAATAAAGCAACAGAAATATCATTTTCTAAATGACAAGTGAAGTGATTTAGTATTTAACCCGTATTACACTATTATGCTTAGCTTAAGACGGATAATGACGGTTTGAAATGAGAATTGGTGGTAAATAATTTAGATAAATGAAGTAAAAATTGACATATAATGAGGAAGTGACAAGTGTTAGTAAGAAGCTCTAGTTTTGCAGTTAAGTGGAAAAAGCACTAGGGACAAAGGTGGAGTTTATTTGATTAATTTTAATTTAGTGTAGATGATTAGTCAACCTTGTTCAATTTTATTATTTTATTAAGTGAAATGATTCAAGAATCTATAGGTCTCTTGTGACGGGTATATTCGTCCAAACTTGTTTAGATAATAAAAGATAAAAATGCATAGAAAATCACAAATATTTTATTTTATCTCCTCAAATGAGTTTTAATTAGTCTGTCACAAATTTGCGATGGATATAACCATCACAAATGAGTGCATTCAAGAATATACTACGAAGATGAGCTGATCAATTTTGGGTACTACTGGACTCATCATAACTGAATGTCTGAATCTACCGTTTTCTTCTGACGGGTGACGCCATTCTGGGCCATCCTTTTGTCTCAAACAAACATCGTTTACTTTCACTAGTGTATCACAAACCACACATCGTCAACTAAAACGGCCATATAAATTCCATATGTTTAATAGGAATAC
The DNA here is from genome assembly GCA_029255685.2 of Silene conica. Lineage (NCBI taxonomy): Eukaryota > Viridiplantae > Streptophyta > Magnoliopsida > Caryophyllales > Caryophyllaceae > Silene > Silene conica. The sequence goes on along the minus strand of CM055318.2, from coordinate 72,283,278 downwards.
TAACTAGTTTAGATCTCGCGCAAATGCGAGGATTTTTAGATAAAATACTGAATCAAATAGTAATTATACAACTGAATTTAACTCAATTTGAAATATAACTACAACGTATAAAACTGTTATAATTAATGTTTTGTATTAATCGGTGGATACTGGAAAAGTCAGTATAATTCAATAGTAAATACATCATATGAAAGCCCAATTACAGATATGATATGATAAAAGTTCAATTATAGATATGATATAATTAAAACCCATTTATAGCCAAATTCATTTAAGCGGGAAAATTTAAAACATCCCTCATTCTTGTAGGGTGTTTGGATAACAAAAATGGAGGGAAAGGGTGGGGAGGAAAAAGGAGGGGGAGGGAAGGGGAGGGCAAATGAAATATGTGTGTTTAGGTACAATTTCCTTCCAAATCTCTCCTATTTTGGAGAGATTTTGATTTGCCTTGGAGGAGAGTATATGGATCCCTCCAAATCTCTCCCCCTCCATATTCCTCTTCGCTTATTTGCTATCCAAATAAGAGATTCTAAATCCCCTACTCTCCCTCCCTTTCTTTTCCTCCCAAAACCCTCAATTCAAACCCGACCTTAGTATATGGGGGATTATTCAACTTTTTAATTGTTAATCTGTCAACTATTAAAATAATTTAAATAGAGACAAAATCGAAATGGTTACAAATAACTTATTTAATGTTGCTCAATTATCATGGTAAAATATCAAAATTTCAACGGTAAGTCTTCTTTGTGACGGGTATATCCGTCATAAGCTTGCGACGGGTCAAATCTATCCATGTTGGTAGATAAGACAAAATAATTTGTTATTCCCTAGGTATTCTATTTTTATCTTGCTTATCTCACCCACATGAGTATTATTTGATCCGTCGCAAGCTTGCGACAGATATGTCCGTCACAAATAAGAATTTGTGAAATTTCAAAATAGAACTTAGAGACATAACGAGTACTGCATGTCAGCATGTGACAGACATGCCTTAATATATAGTAAATAATTGATCTACCTTAACTCGACAATATCCTTCTTAGGGTTTAAAATAGCACAACTATGAATCCATCTAAATAGATGAGACATGTTTATTGCGATTTCTTAGACATAATAGTTTTTGTTTCACTATCTATTTGGTTCGTCCCATCCTATCTATTTGACCCGTCTCATCAATTCTAGTACGTAAAATGTTGCACATTTGTGTACTAATAAGAATAAAAAATGTATAATTTGTTAAAAACAGGAGGAACATTTGCATTGTATTCTCTACTATGTAGAAATGCAAAGGTTGGATTACTTCCAAGTACACAAATTGAGGATCAACAAGTCTCAAATTACCAGTTGCAGTTGCCAAGCCATCATTTAGGATTGTCATTGAAGCTTAAAAACTTTCTTGAAAACAGCATTGTTGCTAAATACCTTCTTTTGATCGTCACTATGCTTTCAACATCCTTGGTTATCGGTGATGGTGTTCTTACCCCATCCATTTCAGGTTCGTTTTCTCATTTCATTTATGTCAAGTCTTCAGAATGTAACTTATGGAGCTACTTGGTTAGTATAATTTTTTGATTTTCCAATTTGTTTCGCAGTTTTATCGGCTGTGAGTGGGTTAAAAGAAGCTTCTGCATCTACTTTTACAGAAGGTAAGTATTTTCAGTTTTTGCATGGGAAATTGTATGACAAGTATCACATGTACACATTTATGGGATCAATCAAGTACATTCGACTTTCTTTTGGTATAATACATGAATAAAGAATATGACTTGAACACTTGAATGTCGTTCAGACTCAATTATATATAACATCGATTGTTAAGCCAAAAGTATTGTTTTAGAAATTATTGTGTTGATTGGCATTCTGACTTTAGTTGTCTTGTGGTTTAAATTTTAAAGGAAGGGTGGTGTGGATATCGGTTGCAATTTTGATTTTGCTATTTTCGGTCCAAAGATTTGGGACAGACAAAGTGGGATACAGTTTCGCACCAATTGTGAGTATCTGGTTCGTGATGAATGCTGGAATTGGTGTCTACAATTTCATTAAATATGATCCTACCGTTATCAAGGCGCTTAATCCATGGCACATCATTGAGTACTTCAGAAGGAATGGAAAAGATGCTTGGATCTCCCTTGGTGGTGTTGTCCTTTGTATCACAGGTTATCCTTCTAACTATCTCTACATTAAACTAGACTCGACAAATAGGCCAATTGGGTCATTTTAGGTCACATTTGAGTTTGTCGTTCCACTTTCAGGCTGGATTACTTATGGGTACAGCCATTTCGTGTTAGGTGGTTTTGGGTTCAGCTTTTTATTTGGTTTTATTCATTGAATTATGATCCTGTTTTGATCAGGTCAAGTCCGAATATTGAATCATGTTCGACTGTTCGTTGAGCTTATTAATGACAATTAAATGAATGTTGTAGGGACTGAAGCATTATTTGCTGATGTTGGACACTTTTCTGTAAGGTCTATCCAAATAAGTATGTCTGCGGTCGTTTACCCTACGCTTATGCTAACTTACTCCGGCCAGGCGTCTTTCCTCCGGTTGCACCAAGATGACGTCACCAATACTTTTTACAAGGCTATACCAGGTTGATAGTTAATACAAGTACTAGATAGATAATGTTGTCATGTTTTCTATCTGTTCTAAAATGCATTTTTTTCTGGTTTATCACATACTAAATCGACTCTTGTTTCTGCAGGTCCATTGTACTGGCCAATGTTTGTGATAGCGGTTCTTGCAGCAATTATAGCAAGCCAAGCTATGATTTCGGGTACTTTCTCTATCATTCAACAGTCTCTGGCACTAGGATGCTTCCCTCGGGTCAGTATCGTCCACACTTCAGCAACCTTTGAAGGCCAGGTTTATATCCCAGAAGTGAACTACGTCATCATGATTGCTAGTGTTCTCGTCACTCTGGCTTTTAGAACTACAGAGAAGATAGGAAATGCATATGGTAAGCTCCTTGATTCCGCTTTACAAGTATTATCTTTTCTACATGTTTTTTCTACCATACAAAAGCTACAACTGCAATCAAAGGCGATTCTAGGACTCATTGGATGGGGTGCGAAAAATTAACGAAATTACGAAAATTGGGGAATTATCTATATTAATACAAAAATATTTAATGATTTCTGGTGAAGGCACATCATTAATCCAATATTTATTTATTTTAAGTCGTTTATGGTGGAACTCATAATAAAGTTTACTAAATTAATTTCCCAATAACTGCCTACATTTATTTTTGTTGTGTAAATATTACTATCTAATTCTGATTTATTTCGTAAACAATAATTTCTACAAAAACGATTACATTTATATGTTATATATTATATATTATATAATATATATTAAAATATAATGTCGATGTCGATCTGTACATAATTATTAAATAACGATTTATGACTAATAATCAATATTACAATAAATAATACTCTCTCATATTCTATATCTTCTTCCCCTTTCATTTTTGCCTAAAAAATAAGAAAATGAATTTGGACCACACAATATACACTACCCCACATGTTATTCAATTTAGGCCACACAAATCATCCCAAAAAAGGAAATAGGGAAGAAAACCCGAATAACCGAATATGGAAATAGGGAAGAAAATATAGAATAGGAGGGAGTACATAATTATCATAAATTACCATATTTACTAACAAATTACATTTTATAGTGATATTTACATTTTTAGCTACTCAATTCGATGTTATAAAACTTAATTTGAATGTGTCTTTTAACGTATTGTCAACATAACAGAAATTGAGTTGCAAAATATTCATGTATTATGATCACTATTTTGTAAATGTTAATTATCCATGAGTTTTTTTTCTAAAAATAAACCCGTGCAATTTTGTATGAAAAATAGTTGTATTAATAGCATTGCGGATGGCATCGGGGGTCGCACTGTTTGATTGATCATGGCCTGATGTCTATAACAAAAAATATACTCATAAGTTAAAATAAGAAAAACCTTCTCGATATATTTTGTCAAAAGATATAAAAAAAATCTTTAACTAAAGTTATTAGATAATAAACTATCAATTGACGAAGAAATTTAAATACTAAATAGTAAATGTAACTATAAATTAACTTTAAATGCCAAATATTAGAATTTCCTTTTTAAAAAATAAAAAAAATAAGCTATTACGTACGTCATGAATATATTAAATCAGATATAATTTTTTATACATTAAATCCTTGTTGATATTACATATAACAACTAATGTAGTAAACCATGAAATTTTCCAATATTTGAAATGATATTTAGATTGTTTTAGTTAATTTTATAATTATGTTTCTTGAATCCTTTTGCAAATCTTTAAATATTTGATAATTGTTTTTATTTTATAGCGACATTTACATTTTTAGCTATTTATTATTTTCCGTATATTAGATTTAATATACCATATACCATGTTTAAACACTGTATTCATGTTTTTTTTTTCACGGATTTAAAACATATGTAAGTTTCAAACCAATATAATTTTTGAATGTGTTTTAAATTATTATCATTATAAAAGAAATAGAGTACAAAATATTTTTATATTTTGGTTAATATTTGTAAGTGTTCTTCATTATATCAATATTTTTAAAACATATCCGTGCAATTTTGTAGGTGTTGAAAACTAGTTATGTTTATATAATAAAAATTTGGTTCTAATAAAATAGTTTATTGTGTGATTGGAAAAGATATAAATAAAACAAATGGTAAAAAAAGCTTTGAACAAAAAATGTTTCCTAGAAGTATTGAACCATTAACCTTAGACAAGGAAAACCCACCCTACAACAAGACCAACATAGTTAATATGCTATTAATTACACAAAATCTTCCTCCATTCCAATCAATTCTATACATTTGCTTTATTCACGTTTGCCAATACCCGTTTTCTTTTGTTAATATCTTTAGTTACATATCGATAAAAATTATAAAACTTTGATATTCAAAATGTACTCGGTAAGACAATTTAAACAAGATCTCACATGACTATATTTTATCTTACATATTAGAAGTTGTGTCGAAGATTGAATCGACTTATGAATAGTACCGAAAAAGTGAAATGTATAGAATTGATTGGAATGGAGGAAGTACTTATTTTTTAACAAGAAGTGCAGGTGCATCCCTGGACCCATTCCATATACGCCTCTAGCTGCATTTTCAATGCAACCGATTTTGAATCCTGGTCATGGGTAGCTAACTAGTTGATGTTGTTGGAACAGAAAAGCGAGGGTACTTAGATTTGAACCAATGCTTAAGGTCTTAAATATTCATGATTTTACCTTCGATCTAGCATGGCTCAAAGCTCAGACTAGTGCCTGATTATAATGCAATCCGTCACAGTGAACTTACCAATTGAGATAGCTGACAATCATAGTATTCATTTCATATATTACGGATGTTTCTGACTGAATTACCGACAAAATGCAGGAATTGCCGTGGTATTTGCTGAGACAATCACATCGTCTTTCATGATCCTGGTGATGCTAGTAATATGGAAAAAGAACATAGCATTGGTGATAGTTTACATATGCTGTATAATGTCAGTGGAATTCATTTACTTGACATCGGTGCTTTACAAGTTCCCACATGGCGGATATTTTCCAATAGCCTTCGCTTGCCTTCTACTATCCATAATGTACATATGGAACTACGTGTACCGGAAGAAGTACTACTATGAAGTCGAGAATAAAGTCTCACCCGAAACTCTAAGGGAAATAACGAGTCACAACAATTTCTGTCGAATTCCAGGGATGGCGATCTTCTATTCTGAACTTGTTCATGGGATTCCACCTATTTTCGAGCATTATCTTGGGAATGTGCCAGCATTGCAGACGGTGGTTGTGTTCGTGTCTATCAAGTCACTTCCGATCAGTACAGTTGCACCCGAGGAGCGGTTTCTATTCCGTAGGATGAATCCGAGGGAACTTTACATCTTCCGCTGTGTAGTACGGTATGGATACACGGATGGTCGAAACGAGGTTGAACCGTTTGAGCGGCTCCTTGTTCAAAAGCTCAAGGAATTCATGAGGGAAGATTTTTGGTTTCATATTAAGAGTAACCAAGTCCACCAACGACATGGCATCGACATTGTAGAGACGTTCGAGGAACCGGACAATGACTACATCCGAAATAACGAGAATGAGGAAGAAACAACAAAAGCCAACGAAGAAGAGATGGAAAAGGAAATCGAAGTGCTCGAGAAAGCTTCTGGTGATGGGATTGTGCATATGATGGGAGAGAGTGAGATTATCTCCGGTAAAGGAGCCGGGTTCGGAAAGAAGATTGTGATCGACTTAGCATATAACTTCATCAGGAGAAATTTGAGACAAACCGATAAGGCTCTCGATATTCCTCGAAAGAGCTTGCTTAAAGTCGGAATGACATATGAAATATAAGCGATCGAAGTATATGAAAAACGGTTTCCATTGTGTTGTTGTTGGTAGGATTACTGATATTTGGTTTCAAGTAATTAGGAGCTGTTTATTTTACATCGTGTAAAAACATAGTGTAGCAACAAATTTTGTATTGCAATAAAACTGTAACACAAAATATATAGACAAATGAATTTATACAATATCAGAAAGTTATGTGTACAACCTCTATTATTCCCCTGATTCTACAACAATATTAAAAGTACGAGTCTACAATCTTCGAGCCTCGCTTGCCGACTTTAGCTTTTTTAGAGGGTCGCGTTGACTTGGATCTCTCTTCGATGCTTGAATTTAGCTTGAGTAGACGACACGATTTTGTGGTGCTTGTTGTCTACTTGCAGGTGTGATTTGTAGAGAGAATATGAGAGTTTTTGTGTCTCTTTTATCCTCACTTTGACAAATGATTTTCTCTCTTGTAAAGTGTTTTTTTCTCCTCCTTTGAAATGATGGAGAATTGTCTTATTTATAAGAATTTCTCCCTTGACAAATGAGCTTGAATTTTGGGTTTATTTGTGAGGTTGACTTCTCATTTCAGCCCAATCGATCACGTGGTTTGCTTTTGGACCAATTGACCATTTGACTTGCTTTTGGACCAATTGACCATTTGATTTGTATTTGGGCCAATTGACCACTTGGTTTGCTTTTGGGCCCAAATAACCCAATTTGTAACATGGGTCGATCCGAACTCCATTAAACGGGACAAATATAAATAAATTAAGCTAAAATTTGATATTAACTTAAAATAATTTATTTTGTTTTATTCTCGGCACTTTAATAAAATTTTCGTGCCTTTTCATAGTTAAGACGGTAAGACGTATAACACCGTCTTAAACAAAAATATGTGTAGTCAAAAAGATGCTTAATTGTAAGACCGTTTTATAGGGAGATGAAAAACATTTAGTGGAGTGGACTAGGCAAGGCATTGGCTTTAAAACCATCCTAATGATCTATATCAATCTGTGCAACAACCTCATTACCAGCAACAATGCCGCCATTGTCGTTAAATGATAATCGACTAAGCGTGCACCAAAAGCCGCTAGAGTTCTCACCGTAAGAATGACGATGCCAACCACCATCCAAATATTAAGATGCCTGGGTCATCATTCTTTTACTTTTATTTGCTGTAATTTGTGACTTGAGTTGTAACTTTTATTTTATTTTCTTGTTATGTTACCTATATATATATATATATATATATATATATATATATATATATATATATATATATATATATATAGAATTGGGATCCTATGAGAACCACCAATATAATGAGAACCGTGAGAACTCTACCTTACGGACTTTTTTAAAAAAAATTAATGACATATTTGGATTCGGCATGAAATTTTAAGGTTAGAGAACATATTTCTTGGTCTAGAAAATATATACTAGTGACGGAAATCAAGGTGAGATACGTTTTATTAATTTTCATGCACCTACTACTGATTTTTACGCATCTATCATTTTTCATGCACCTAGAACTCATTTTAATGCACGTACAACCTCTTATTTCATGTACCTAGTAATCATTTTCATGCATGTAAAAAATTTCATGCACGTAGTGGTTGTTTTCGTGCATTTATAGCCGTTTTAGTACGCCTAATTGTATTTTCGTACAGTAAGTATATATTTTGTTAATTAAATCAAAAATTTTTGTTTATTGATACTAAAGTGTGTATTTGAATAAGTTAAACTAATGGTAAATGATCCAACGAAACATTCGAAGCGAGATATGGTGGAGATTTAGTGAGGGTTCTCATGGTTCTCATTATAAGGGTGGTTCTCACCGGATCTCGACCCTACATATATATATATATATATATATATATATATAATTGAATCACGTGAGGCCGGTCTCTTAGGGTGAGGCTGTCGGACCCTTCTAAACCGTTAGATTTAAGTATCACGGACGCACCAGATTGTGCCACGTGTCCTATATAAAAAAAAAAAACTGACACTCCTTACTTCATTTCGCGTCTTTTCAAATTCATTCAATCACAAAACCGTTGCTCTCTCTCTCTCTATCTCCCTCGCTCGTTCGCTTGCTCGCTCGCTCGCTCGTCCGCTCGTCTTCTTCCCGGAATCTATCGTTGTCCTTCATTTTCTTCGTATGTTTCTTCATCTTTCTTCATCTTTGAATTTGCATGTAGTTAGTCTGTTATATTTTTGTCAGCAAGTTATTTAAGTAGTTTAATTACTGATTTGCGTTTTATTTTGTTTTTTTTTTGCTATTTTCTTGCTCGATTATCATTAGTTGAATGTTTATTGTTATTTTCCATTGTTAGTGATATCTAGGGTTTGTGATAAAAATATCTAGGGTTAATTAGGATGTTGTTTCTTATAAGTACTGAAATGTCGTTTTTCTTTGCTATTTTCCTACTCGATTATCATTAGTTGAATGTTTATTGTTATTTTTTCATATTAGTGATATCTAGGGTTTTGAGATGAGAAACGAGTTTATGTGATCGTAAGAGTTTTGAGTAAGTTTCAGTAGTAAGTAGTATTCGTATCAGTAACATAACCATCTAGTTTCACAAAATAAGCATGTAGTTTCACTTCATAAGCTTCTAGTTTCACAAGTTAAGAATTAAAAAAAAACAGGCTGATTTTTCATCAGGTTTCACAATATAGCCAACTAGTTTCACAAAATAAGCATGTAGTTTCACTTCATAAACTTCTAGTTTCATAAGTTAAGAATTCAAAAAAACAGGCTGATTTTTCAACAGGTTTCACAATATAGCCAACTAGTTTCACAAAATAAGCATGTAGTTTCACTTCATAAGCTTCTAGTTTCACAAGTTAAGAATTCAAAAAAACAGGCTGGTTTTTCAACAGGTTTCACAATATAGCCAACTAGTTTCACAAAATAAGCATGTAGTTTCACTTCATAAGCTTCTAGTTTCACAATATAACTCTTAGATTCACATAATAAGTTTCTTTCAGTTTTAAGTTTATTTTCTATTATTTTCAGTTTAAGGTTCTTTTTTTGATTCTGTGATTCTCAGTCATTATTGTGTGAAACTAGAAGCTTAGGTTGTGAAACTAAGCCTTTTATTATGTGAAATCTAAGAGTCTGTGTTTCACAATGTATGCTTTTTGATTCTATTTTGTAATGCTTGTAGGTTACTTTGTGGTTTTAAACTTAATTACCTTTGGTCAAATATGGAAAACTGGTGCAAGGGGTGGGTAGTGAATCTTTACGCAGAAGATAAAGCAGAATATGTCCAGAATTACATAACAGAAAAAAAAGAGGCCATGGCATTCTCATTTACTCCCTTACGGACTGTTGAGCTCACAAACAACTGTTATCAACCCCAACTGGCTGTTTTTAATAATCAAGATGTAATGAATAACATCTTCAAACAACTTAAGTGTAACCTAGATAAGGCAAACATGGCATTGGTCTGTCGGAACTGGTGTCAGCTTTTCCTCCTACACCCTAGTGCACCTCTCATTCGAGTTGCGTATGGGATTTCTCTGCGTATCAATGATGTCAATGGTGTGAGAATAGTTCGTAGGGGTGCTAGAATCATTTATAACAGATGCAAGTGCTTTATGACAAATGATCCGGGATCTAAATTACTCCTACATTATTTGCAAAGTGAAAATCCTTACCAAAGTGAACACCTTAGAGATCTCACTGATGCTGAAATCGACCAAACACAAGAGATGCTTGACATTTTAGATGTGCCATCTCCAGAACTTGACTTAGCAGTTGCTACTTCGACAGAGTTGATGACTCGGGCAAAACTATCTTATTTTGATTTGCCTTTCTTGGCATTCAATATGTAGCATAGCTGCTCAACTTTGTATCACTTTTTTGCATCTTAGTGGCTGGCCTAAATGTCTTTTTGTAGTGCTCTTCTGTAATTACATCTATCAAGCCAGCCTTTTGTGTAATTATCTAGCTATGTATGAATGATGTTTTTAATTAATCAAGTTTCTTTTCCTTATTATCTTAAGTTTCTTTTTCTTCTTCTGTGAAACTAGAAGCTTATGTTGTGAAACTAGAAGCTTATGTTGTGAAACTAGAAGCTTAACTTGTGAAACAAGAAGCTTAGGTTGTGAAACAGGAAGAACATACTGTGAAAGTGTGAAACTGTGAACTTGTGAAACTAGATGCTTAACTTGTGAAACAAAAATCTTAACTTGTGAAACTAGAAACCTATTGTGTGAAACCAGAAGTTTATTCTGTGAAACTAGATGCTTCTTTTGTTTCACAGTTTAAGTTTCTTATTCTGTGAAACTAGAATCTTTGCTTGTGAAACTAGAAGCTTAGCTTGTGAAACTAGAAGCTTAGCTTGTGAAACTAAGCCCTTATTATGTGAAATTTAAGAGTTTGGGTTTCACAATGTATGCTTGTAGGTTACCTCTGGTCAATTATGGAAACATGGTGCAAGGGGTGGGTAGTGAATGTTCTTGCAGAGGATAAAGCATATTTTGTCCGGAATTATATAAGAGAAAAAAAAGAGGCTATGAAATTCTCATTTGCTCCCTTACGGACTGTTGAGGTCACTAACAATCGTTATCAACCCCAACTGGCTGTTTTCAATAATCAAGATGTAATGAATAGCATCTTCAAACGACTTAAGTGTAACCAAGATAAGGCAAACATGGCGTTGGTCTGTCGGAACTGGTCTCAACTTTTTCTCATACACCCTAGTGCACCTGTCATTGCAGTTGTGTATGGGATTAATCTGCATATTAATGATGTCAATGGTGTGAGAATCATTCGTAGGGGTTATAGAATAATTTATAAAAGATGCAAGTGCTTTATGACTAATGATCCGGGAGCTAAATTACTCCTACATTTTTACCAAGGCGACAATCTTTTGCAAAGAGGACACCTTAGAGATCTCACTGGTGCTGAAAACCCAAAAGTGAAAGAGTTGATAGACAATTTACATGTGCCATCTCCAAAACATGACATATCACTTGATACTGCAGCACGCTTGCTGACTCGGGCAACTTTATCATATTTAGATTTACCTTTGTTGCTCGATATGTAGCACAGCTCCTCAACTTTTGTATCACTTTTTGCCGTGATAGTGGCTGGTCTAAATGTGCTCGGTTTTAGTGTTTTGTAGTGCTCTTCTGTAATTACGTCTATCAAGGCAGCCTTTTTGTGTAATTACCTAGCTATGTATGAATGATATTTTTAATGAATCAAGTTTATTTTCCTTATTATCTAGCTGTGTGAATCTAAGTGCCTGTTTTTTTTATTCTCATCCCATATCTTAAGTTTCTTTTCCTTATGTTGTGAAACTACAAGCTTATGTTGTGAAACTAGAAGCTTGTATTGTGAAACTAGAAGCTTATGTTGTGAAACTAGAAGCTTATGTTGTGAAATATGAGGGTTTGGGTTTCACAATGTAAGCTTCTCGTTTCAATGTTATTTTCGTTATTCTGTGAAACTAGAAGCTTAGGCTGTCAAATTAATACCTTATTATGTGAAACTAGAAGCTTAGCTTGTGAAACTAAGCCCATAGCTTCCTGTTTTCCTACATTTCTAAAATTTCATGTGGTATTGATGTGTTGTGTTGTTTGTGTACTGCTTTCATTTCCAGTTCCTATTTATACAAAAAATGGTTATTGACGGTTGGTGCAAGGGGTGGGTAGTCAATGAAGTTGCAGCAGATTTAGAGGATTTCGTTAACTCCAAAAAACATCCATTAGCGGACATGAACTTCACTAGCAACCGTAACCAAGCACCATTATATTCCGTTTTCACCAATGAAGACTTAGTTGACTCCATATTTCAGCGACTTAGCAATGACGATAAAGCAAACATGGGAATGGTTTGCAAAAGATGGTGTCAGTATTTTCTTCTTCATCCACGTGCGCCATTCATTCGGAGCGCATATTGTCTTACCCTGCGCAAAAACGACATCAATGGTGTCCGTATTATTCGTAGTATTCGTAGGGGTGGCAAAATCATTTACAAAAGGTGCAAGTGTTTCCAGGAATCATCAAAGGGAATTGAGACTCTCTTGCATTTCAGTCAACTGAAAAATCCATTCCAACAAGAACACCTTCGCGACCTTACAGCTGATGAAATGACAACAGTTATTAATTTCGTAAAGTCTTTGAAAGCACGACCAGAAGTGTATAGCCTACTAGATACCTTCGCATACTACGAGTTATATCGGATGACAGCATCAACGCCATCTCCTGCTGACTTAGCAAATTTGGAGTACTGAAATTTGATGTGTCCTTTTTTTTCTCTGAATTTTAAGTGCTTGAATCTGTGCATGTACTGGCTGGCCTAAATGAATGAGCCAGACTATTTTGTAATTATCTAGCTATGTCTAATTATCTAGATATGTATGAATGATCTTTTTAATTAATCAAGTTTCTTTTCCTTTTTATTTTGTGAATCATCCGAATCTAAGAGCTATTCTGTGAATGTCAGCTCTTATTCTGTGAAACTAGAAGCTTATTTTGTGAAACTAAGCTCTTATTCTGTGAATCTAAGAGTTTGGGTTTCACATTGTAAGCTTTTTTGTTTCACAGTTTAATAATTTTGTTTTCTTTATTCTGTGAATGTCAGCTCTTATTCTGTGAAACTAGAAGCTTATTTTGTGAAACTAAGCTCTTATTCTGTGAATCTAAGAGTTTGGGTTTCACATTGTAAGCTTTTTTGTTTCACAGTTTAATAATTTTGTTTTCTTTATTCTGTGAATGTTAGCCCTTATTCTGTGAAACTAGAAGCTTATATTGTGAAACTAAGCTCTTATTCTGTGAATCTAAGAGTTTGGGTCTCACATTGTAAGCTTCTATGTTTCGGGTGTCGAATCTACCGTTCGACTAAGAAGCAAGGGAAGGGTTTAGGGTTGGATTAGGGGGATCCGCGGTAGCGGATCCCCCTAATCCAACCCTAAACCCTTTCCCGTCCCGTTTTAAGTTTAGGAATACCCGGCCCCATATTTTCACCCGTCCCAAAAAAGGGTTCACCCGTCCCCCTCTAGGGTATCTTATCTGCCGTTCGACTAAGAAGCAAGGGAAGGGTTTAGGGTTGGACTAGGGGGATCCGCGGTAGCGGATCCCCCTAATCCAACCCTAAACCCTAAACCCTTTCCCGTCACGTTTTAAATCATTAAATAATAAGAGCACTTAGCATTCACCAAAACTGCTTCTAGTTTCACAAGTTAAGCTTCTAGTTTCACAATTTATGACCCTAGGTTTCACAATGTAAGAAAACTTATTCTGTGAATGTCAGGTCTTCTTCTGTGAATCTAGAAAATTATCTTGTGAAACTAAGCCCTTAATCTGTGAATCTAAGAGTTTGTGTTTCACAAGTTAAGGTTCTTGTTTCACAGTTTTATGTTATTTTTCTTTATTCTGTGAATGTCAAAACTTCTTCTGTGAAACTACAAGCTTATTGTGTGAATCTCAGCCCTTATTCTGTGACTCTTAAGAGTCTGGGTTTCACAATGTACTTGTTTCACAGTTTAAGTTTATTTTCCTTTTTATGTGAAACTAGAAGCTTATTTTGTGAAACTAGATCCTTCTTCTGTGAAACTAGAAACTTATTTTGTGAAACTAGATCCTTCTTCTGTGAAACTAGAAACTTATTTTGTGAAACTAGATCCTTCTTCTGTGAAACTAGAACTTATTTTGTGAAACTAGATCCTTCTTCTGTGAAACTTATTTTCTTAATTCGTGTATTCTACCATTTATGCATAACAGGAAGCAAGCTAATATGAAGCGATCGGAACATCTAACTAGTGAAATAGTTGAACCTGCTGCAAAAAAGAAACGAAACTATAAAGAGCGATTGCCGTCATTGAGGACCCGGATGTCTCCTGCTGGGCTATACAACTTTATTCAAAGTCCACCCTCAGAACAACAGATTCAAGCTATCAAAGAAATGGGGTTTGGGGGTCTTTTACTTCTTAAAACGGATGTTCTTCCCGGAAACTTAGCATATTGGCTAGTTTCAAATTACGACCCAATAAAAGGATGTTTGTTGGGTGGGAAGCTTCCGATTTTAGAGGAGGATATACATCTTTGTCTTGGATTGCCAATTGGTCCTAATGTTGTTGTTGAAGCAACAAATGGAGATAAGGACCCCTCTTATTTATCTGCTTTGGAGCAGTTCACTAAACAATATGGTGTTGGTTCCATTGACATCAAACTTGTTCTGCAAAAGTTGATTACACAAAGAGATGGAGGAGATGATTTCAAACGCAACTTCATCGTTTATATTTTCTCTGCTCTTTTAGGCGGTGTCGTTGGGAACAAGGTCAGTTTGAAAGTGCTGAAAAGTCTGGTGAATACTGAGTTGATCTGCAGTTTCAACTGGTGCAACTTTATAAAAAAGAAATTGGCTGACCAAGTTCAGTGTTGGCAAAATGAAGAGTTTGGGGTTAAACAGTTGAAAGAGAATTGGTTTGGTGGACCGATTATTGTGTTGCTCTTCATTTATCTAGACCGTTGTGTCTTTAAATCCCGCATTGTGGGTCGTCAATTTCCTACGTTATCGACTTGGACAAAAGATGCTATATCCAAGAGAATTAAGGACGAATTGAATGACCCAACTTCCAAGGAGAGAACTTTCGGCAGGGGTTCTGTTGAGCCTCCAATTGCCAGACGTGAGCAGCATGAACCTTTGCTTGCTATTGAGTTTGCAACAGCCAAGCAAGCACAAAAATCTAAATCATCTGTTCAGGAAATTGTTGTTCGGCAACCTGAACAAGAAGAATCTGAACAAGAAGAATCTGGAAAATCCGAACAACCCAAACATGAAGGAGAAACTGGAAAGCCTGGCATTTCTCACTACAAAACAGTGTTCTCTTTGCGACGGAATTTTCCGTCGCAAAAAGGGTGAAATCCGTCGCAAATCATGTTTTTGCGACGGATTTGCGACGGACTGCATCTGTCCCATATTTTTGTCGCAAAATGTTAGTTTGCGACGGATTTTTCCGTCGCACACTATTTGCGACGGATTGACCCCATTTTGCGACGGACTGACCTTGACCAAAAGTCAAAGTCAGTCAAGATTTGCGACGGAAAATCCGTCGCAAATGGTCCTCTTTGCGACGGATTTTCCGTCGCAAATCTTGACTGACTTTGACTTTTGGTCAAGGTCAGTCAAGATTTGCGACGGAAAATCCGTCGCAAAGAGGACCATTTGCGACGGAAATTCCGTCGCAAATCTTGACTGACCTTGACTTTTGGTCAAGGTTTGCGACGGAATTCCGTCGCAAATTGAGACATTTCCGTCGCAAATGCCTGTATGATTTTCGGGTTTCAGCCGTTTCTCCAGCTCCCCATTTCCATTGAAATGATTTATTTTTTCCCTTTTGCATGATCTGTAAACCTGCAATTTCAGAAAAACAACCCAGCAACAAAAACTTGTCGGAGACAAGGGTTTTAAAACGTCTTTTCATAACTAATAAGAAAGTTTTACAAATGATAATCCAACTAAAAACTAAACATAGTCCGCGGTACATCAACTAAACAACCTAATGAAATCTATCTAACGGTCGTGTCGGCGGGCTGTGGGGTGGCGAAATGACTGGCCGCCCTAGCGTTGTCGCCGCCATCATCGTCAAAGTCGCGTCTCGGCTGAGAAAAGCCTCCCGGGTTGCAGCTCTGAGTAGTGAACTCCCCCCGCTGACTTAAGAACTCTTCAATTGCCTTCAGCCTTTGGGATGTCTCGAGATCACGTTCTCTTAGCTGAGCATTCTCTCGAAGAACTCTGCCGACGATACCTGCAATGAATAGTCAAACATGATATTATATTCATTTAGTAAATGGTTAAATAATTGGTTAGTCTTAATTTTTAATAAACTATAAAATACAAACCTGGGGTGTATGATGATTGGGTCCCAGCACTTGAGTGACGACGACGCTCGTAAATGACTGGGGCTGCATTTCCCATACCGAGTATCAACCCTTTCTTGTTGAAACCGCCTACTTCTTCGAAGTAGATCTCGTTGTCGTCGATATCTTGCTCCGGGATCCCTTCACTTATCATTTTGTTCTTTCTTGAAAAAACTTTTTCCTACAAAACAAAAATAAAATGTTATTAGTATACGTTAATTAATTAGTAAACCAAATTACTAAAATATAAAGAAAAGTTTCTGTTAACTTACAAATAGTGCTTTGGGTTTCGTTGATAGCCAACCCTTCTTGGGATGTTTTTTTGTCTTCTCAAGCAACTTCAAGGCCGATGGTACATCACTCCCATCTTCTCCAGCCTGCAATTTAAATCCAACGACACTTGTTGAAAAAAACATTCAAGATTATCAAAGGGTGAAAATTATTGAAGACAAGAAAAAGTGAAGTAAAAACTAAACAATTACCATTTCATCCATCATCTGTAGGGTGTTTTTACGACCCATAATGTGAGTACCTAAAGCCTTGCCCTTTTCGGTACTTCCCGACATCCGGTTGGTCTTGTTTTTGTCGGATTTCTCTTGGAATTTTGGATTGTCCTTTCTACCCTTCAGTTCTTCAAAAATATCCGCCGGTATCCACTGCGGCCTTTTCTCCGCTGGTTTCTGCATAGCGTAGTGGATTCTTTTGCGAAGGCGGTCTTTCATCATGTCTTCCCACGCCGACCTAACCGCTGCTCTATCACGAGGGTGAAAGGTAACTTTTTTCTGTATCAAGAAAAAAATATTTAAATAAATAAGAAACAATAAATAGGTAATAAATAATAAAACGGAAATAGGTAGTAAACAGTTAATAAATACCTCAAACCAATTCCACCACTCTTCCTTAATGTAATCCGACGCTTCTGACCAGTTGGGCGCATACTCCTTGTAGTTGCAAATAATGGTCTGTGTTATAAGATTAGAAACGTCTTTGTCACTGAACCTGAAAAAGAGTTAAATGTGAAAATAAAATAGTCAACAAGTAATCATATTATAATCAATATATTCATATATATAATCAATTATCCGTAAACAAATAAGATACTTACCACTTGGCGCCTTCGTAATCAGTCGGATCGAGGTGTACTCGATGTGTAGGCGGCTGAGTCTCAGGTACAATCTCGTCCTCATCATGATTAGCTCCCGATCGTCCTCCCTCAGGCTGACGACTACCACCACCTCGTCGTCTTCCGCCCGGCATATTATTATCAAACTAATATAGCAACAATTAGAAAAAAATGCTTTACGTAATTAAAAACTTGAATAATAAGATTAATAAGATAATTTCATTGACATTAAGCCATACGGCATCTACAATAATTTCAACAAATACAAGATTATCGAATCTAATAGATAGTAGTCCTAATCATCATCATCATCACTTGAACAATTTATTCCTACATCCTTACAAAGAGAATCTATAATATCTTCATCTTCATCCTCATCCTCATCCTCATACTCATCCTCATCCTCATCCTCAAGCTCGTCCTCGTCCTCGTCCTCGTCCTCATGTCGCCTCACTGTCACAATTTGAATGTATTCTGGTTCCTCCACAATTTCATCTTCATCTTCTTCTTCTACTTCAATTGGTGACAGTATTGTTTCACCATTAGTAACATTTTCTTGAAAGAAAGATTCATCAACGGGGGCATCGACATGTGATCTAGCCTTGGTTTTGAATACCGCTGACCATTGACTTTGATCCTTTTTTATACCTGGATAAGGACTATAGTAAACTTGTTCCACTTGATATGCCAACACAAATGGGTCGTACTTTGCAAATTTTCTACTCTGGTTAACATCCACAAGCTTATATTCCTTATGCACTTGCATGCCTCTTTCGGAGTTATCTAGCCAACTACATTTGAACAAAATGACTTTGTAAGTGCTTTGTGGGCCTGTATAAGTCATTTCAACAATTTCGTCAAGGGTCCCATAGTAGTCAGCTCCTTCAGTGGAACTCACACAAACTCCATTGTTAATTGTGCACTTTTCCAAATCTTTTCCTTGAATGAAAGCTCGAAATTTGTAGCCATTGACGGAATAGCGTTTCCATGTTCTGACTCTTCTTGAGGGACCATTTGCTAAGGCAATTAGAACTGGATCTTCTATATTAGTAACCTGAGATCTAAACCATCTGGGAAATCTTGTTTCATATTTTTCCCAAACATCATTGCCTACGACACATTCAGGATGTTCTCTCATGATAAAATTTTCAAACAACCTATATTCAAATTAGGGGAATTATTAATTTTTGAACAAATAATAATTATGAATTCAAGTATAAGAATTTAGATTCACCACTTACACTTCGTTTCGTTTCAATTCATCAGAATCGCAGTTCGATAAAACGTAGAGGTGTGCACGCTCATATTCGTTATCCTCTAAAAACCTTTCACGACACTTTCCAGAAGTTGTGCCATCATGATCTTGAAATATCTCAGGCAAGTTAGATTGTGTCGGCTTTTTTGAACCAACGTCAAGGTCCTTTGCCTTGGTGTCTATATGATCTTCAAAGTATAGGGAACAGAAATTTGCTATTTCCTCAATTAAATATGCATTACATATAGACCCTTCAACATGAGCTTTATTTTTGATTTTCTTTTTCAAATGATTCAAAAACCTACAAACAAATTAATTTAGAATGAAAAATATGATGAAAAATATGTATTATGTAATATAAAGAATTGAATAAGGATGATGACATTACCTCTCGAAAGGATACATCCACCTATATTGCACAGGACCACCCACTTTTACTTCATAGGGCAAATGAATAGGTAGGTGTTCCATTGAGTTGAAAAAAGAAGGTGGAAGGATTTTCTCTAATTTGCAGATAATCTCCGCAATGTTATTTTCGAGACTTGTAATTTTTTCAATCTGTACTGATGAAGTACACAAATCTCTGAAAAACTGACTAATTTCAGTTATGGCATTCCACTCATTTTTTGGAAGAAGATGTCTCAAAGCAACTGGGAGTAATCGCTCCATGAAGACGTGACAATCATGACTTTTCAAACCGTGTATCTTCAATTCATTCATATCGACACACCTTCTCAAATCTGAAGCATAACCGTCGGGAAACTTCAGTTTGTATACCCATTCACATAGGACCTTCTTTTGTTCCTTTTTCAAAACGACCGAATCCCCTTTCTTCTACTCGAACAAAGAAGTAACATGTCTTTCTCTGCATTTGAGTTTAATTTCGTTTTTCCTTTCACGTCCATGACAGTGTTAATTATTTGCTCGAAGAAATTTTTCTCAATATGCATGACATCAAGGTTATGTCGAATTAGTAGCGTGCTCCAATAGGGAAGCTCCCAAAAGATGCTTTGTTTCCACCACCCAATCCGTTTCCCTTTAAGCAAATTCAGTTCACGTTCAGATCCATCCACAATTTTCGGTAGATGTTTGACACAATCCCATACTTTATTGCCTGTTAACCTCTTCGCAGCAACATCGTGCTCAACTTTCCCTTTTCTAAAATGCACCTTATCGTTACGAAAAACATGATTACTGTCTAAAAACTGTCGATGACAATCAAACCAACTCCATTTTTTGCCATGTTGTAGCCAAATTGACTTAGTCTCATTTTTCATACAATATGGACATGCATGCTCACCTTGAGTTGTCCAACCAGATAACATGCCATATGCAGGAAAGTCGTTGATCGTCCATAGGAGTGCGGCTCTAAGATCAAAGTTTTGCTTCAGGGAAACGTCATAGGTTAAGATCCCCGTCTCCCATAATTGCTTCAACTCGTGAATAAGAGGCTGCAAATAGACGTCAAGGTTTTTCTTTGGATTGTGGGGACCGGGAATAAGTAATGTTAAGAGCATAAACTGTCTTTTCATACAAAGCCAGGGTGGTAAATTGTATGGAGTAAGTATCACCGGCCAACATGAATATTGCTTCCCGAATTGACTAAACGGTGCGAAACCATCAGTGCAAAGTCCAAGACGGACATTCCTAGGCTCAGATGCAAAATCAGGATGCAGCCGGTCAAACTGTTTCCAAGCCTCCCCGTCACTTGGATGAGACATTGTTCCACTAACACGAGGGTTTTCATAATGCCAACGCATTTCGCCCGCGATGTGCTTTGTGGCATAAAAGCGTTGCAACCGTGGTCCTAATGGAAAATAAGTTAAGAACTTTTCGGGAACTCTTTTGCCATTTGCATTTTTCTCTAATTTGTATCTATTCGTACCACATTTTCTGCACTTATCAAGGTGAGCGTCGTCCATCCAGAAAAGCATACATCCTACCGAGCAGGCATCTATCTTCTGATGGGGAAGTTGAAGAGCTTTAAGAACTTTTTTGGTTTCGTAGTAGTTACGCGTCATAAGATTATTTTCAGGAATCATATCTCCGATATATGACGCAAAACCATCTACACATTTTTCAGCTAAGTTGAATTCACATTTTAAAGTGATCAACCTTGAAGCCGACTGTAGCAATGTCATACGACTTCCTACATAAAGAGGTTGTTCGGCATGTTTTAGCATTTGGAAAAAAGCTAATACATTAGGATTTGGAGATTCATCGACAACCTCGGCGTTTAGAGCATCTTCCCTAATTTGATCAATGCTATCGCGTAACGCATCTTCTACCATATCTCTATAAGGATTGTCGGAGTGCATTGATGAGCTTCCCTCTTCCTCAACGGAGAATTTCTCTCCGTGACACACCCAATCGTAGTAGTTATCACAAAACCCTCTCAAACCAAGGTGTTTCCGTACTTCTTGCTCAACTAAATACTTTGTATTCTTACACTTAGAACATGGACACCTAATTTCTCTATTCCTAACGTATTCGTCTTGTTGCTTAACATAGTTAATGAATTCATTAACACCAATTACGAAATCCTGCCTTATTTTTTTCCTAGAATCCAACCTTTCATACATCCATTTTCTTTCTAATCTCTTCATAGTAAATCTACATATTTTAACAAACAATAACAACAACTAATTAACAACAACAATTAAATAACAACAACTACATATATATATAACAACAACTAACAACAAAAACTAGTTAACAACTTATTAACAACAACAACAATTAATTAACAACAACAATTAAATAACAACTACATATATATAACAACAACTAACAACAACAACAACAACAACAACAACTACCAACAACAACAACAACAACAACACCAACAACAACACCAACACCAACACCAACACCAACACCAACACCAACACCAACACCAACCTGCAAAAAAAAACAATTTACATATATTGGTCTGGGGTCCTTATCTCTCCAGCCTAAACCCATCTTTGAATCTTTCATACCATTAGTAAACACTCTTATATTTTCTTGATTGTAATGAGACAAAAATTGGGCAGCACTTCCCTATTGTTCTCCAAATACATTATATAGAATGTATTTGGAGAACAATAAGGAAGTGTTGCCCAATTTTTGTTTCATTACAATCAAGAAATATAAGAGTGTTTACTACCTAAATGGCATGAAAGATTCAAAGACAGTCCCAAAACGGGGACTATTCAACAATTACACCTAATGTGTAATTATTGAACGGGTACTATTCAAGAATATTCTAAACAAATCAACAACACTAACAATCAACAACAATGCAAATTTTATATCAAAAATCAATCGTCCTAAACATCTTAACAACAATATGCGACGGATTTGGGACGAAATTAGCTACTAACCCAATATCACTAATCACCTAACAATACTAACTAAACTAATCAAATAACAATTAAACTAAACTAACTATTCTTAATAACAATAAAAAACAATAATACGGAATTTGCGACGGAATTTTGCGACGGACTAAGCATAACTAATTAAGACGATACATAAATAACGAAAGTTAGTATACATACATAAAGAGAAATGGAGAATGAATAAGGAAGTGGCGGCGGCAAGGATTTTCCGGCGGTGAGGTGGTGGCGGCGGTGACAAAGGAGAAGGAGATTAAGGAGGAGAAAGGAAAGAGAAGGAGGAAGGAAGGATGTTGTGGTGGTCGGTGGTGGCGGCGCGGTGGGGTGGGGTGGTCGGCGGTGGCGGCGCGGTGTGGTGGTTGCCTTACGGTGGTGGTGGTCGCTCGTCGAAATCGCCTTTAGGTTTTAAGAAATAAAATTGAAATTGATTTGGGGAAAATGAATCCCGTGGTCTGTATATAAAGTGTTTGCGACGGACTTTTGCGACGGAATTTCCGTCGCAAATCTGGTCAAGGTCAAATGTTGACCAGATTTGCGACGGAAATTCCGTCGCAAATATTGACTCCTGCGACGGAATTTCCGTCGCAAATCTGGTCAACATTTGACCTTCACCAACTTTTGGTCAAGCCTGGTCAATATGTTTGCGACGGAAATTCCGTCGCATAAGTCAATATTTGCGACGGAATTTCCGTCGCAAACTTTCCCGCCATTTGACTTTCGTTTCGCGGGTCTGGGAAATTCAGGTCCGTCGCAAATTCCGTCGCAAAAAAAAAAATCCGTCGCGAAGTCCGTCACAAAACTAATTTTGCAACGGATTTTGTGTCCGTCGCAAAAAATCCGTCGCAAAGGCAGTATTTTTTTGTAGTGTCTGAAGATAGCAGTGATGTGAAGCTTGTTACTGATCTTGTGAAATCAGCAAAAGTAATGGCTCATGCTTTCATGAACTACAAATGTCTTGTCAGTCAAGCTCCCGTCAAATTACCTTCGTCTGCAACAGTTTCTAAACTAGTTGCAGCTGTTGATGGTATTGCAGATGGATTTAGGTTGTCTCAACAAGATAATAATGAGCAGAATGAGGAGAATGTTGAGACAGCAAATAATGAGCAGAATGTTGAGACAGCACATAATGATAGTGGGGAGATTGATGATAATTTGGAGATTGATGATAATGAGAAGGCGATTGTGGATGGTACTGGTGAGAATGTTCATGAGGATGTGCATAAATTTTATGGGTGGTCTGAAGCTGAACTGTTGGCGGCATTGGACATAATGGGTGACTCCTTTCAGCCAATACAGCCACATTGTTCACCAGCAAAACCAGAAATGCCAAGCTTTAGGCTCTTTCCAGACGATGACCACTTTTTATCTCCACCCTCTCAACCTGAACGTGAACCTGAACTTGAATCTGAACGTGAACCTGAACCTGAACCTGAACCTGAACCTGAACGTGAACCTGAACATGAACGTGAACCTGAAGCTGAACCTCAACTTGAACATTCAACATGTTGTGATGAAGCCGTACCCGATCGTTCAACATCTTGTGTTCAACCTAATCAGCCTGAACCTTCAACATCATATGTTCATGCTGAAGGACCTGGACGACCTTCTATGTCCACACCAGTGGTAGAGGATCATCCTGTGGTAGGGAGCAGTGATAAAGAGGTCATTGACGTAGGAGATACTCCTCCGATTGTTTACAAGCGTCGATCCAAAGGTGAAAGTCATTCACCTGTCAATCCAAAGGTGAAGAGGGCCATAGTTCCATCAGAGGTCTATCGATCTCCGTATTTGCAAAGAAACATGAATATTCTTAAGGGTTTTACTCAAGAGGAGAAGCCTGTATTGGATTTCATCTTTTTGGATTCATGTGAAAGGTATTGACTTATTTTATGAATTTTCAAACCTTGTATTTTAAGATTTCAGCCTGTTTTATTAACATGTTTCACAATATAGCCTTCCAGTTTCACTTAATAAGCTTCTAGTTTCACAGAATAAGCTTCTTGTTTCACAGCCCTTATTCTGTGAAACTAAGCCCTTATTCAGTGAAACTACAAGCTTATGTTGTGAAACTAAGCGCTTATTCTGTGAAATTTAAGAGTTTGGGTTTCACAATGTAAACTTATTGTTTCACAGAATAAGCTTCTGGTTTCACAGGATAAGTTTCTAGTTTCACATGTTAAGCATCTAGTTTCACAGTTTCACAGTTTCACAGTATGTCCTTCAGTTTCACAGAATAAGCTGCTAGTTTCACAAAGTAAGCTTCTAATGTCACAGGATAAGGTTATTGTTTCACAAGTTAAGCATCTAGTTTCACAGTTTCAGAATATGTGCTTCCTGTTTCACAGAATAAGCATGCAGTTTCACAAATTAAGCTTTTAGTTTCACAGTTTGGTCAAACTTACTAAACATCAAAATACTCTTCTTTTTTAATTTTGATCGTATATTTAATACCATTTGAGGGTGTGACCTATGCTTTTAATGACTGTTTCCAGTGACATTCTTTTCAAAAGTCAAACTCAGCAATTGACAAGGAAGGAATTGATGAGTTTGTCTGAAAGTGATCAAGTATCTTCTGTTGTGATAGATGTTTGGTGTGAGTTTCTAAACAGTAGTGAGAGCTTGAGATCACGAGATTCTGCTTGTCGTTTATTTGTGCCACACTCCACACACAGTGTTAGTCTCTCTACCTCTTTTCTATAATCCCATTTTACATGGTGTGCACTTATAATCATTACTCACACATGATTCGATTTTTGTTCCAGTGTCTCGACAATGTTGATGTTGCTGCTACCCAATTAATAAGTTTTTTATATTTGGTCTTATTATATTCAAGCTTTAAGGTGGACTTGTCTTTTTTATTCATTGCATTTTTATCTGTTGTCTTCCAGATTTTGACTCCAATCATCTCTCCCGAATGCCCACCGTTCTTGTTTTGTTTTGATCTGAGACCGGAATCTTGCAAATGCCAAGTCATCCATGCTATGAAAGACAAACCTGTTGATTATACTTCTTTTTTAAAACATACGGTACATCTATTTTACCTATTTTGGGACTCGTTCTTACTCCATTACCTTACTAATTTCTCTTTGTAATTACTCTTTTGTTCATACAGCAACACAGGCTCATCAACCTTCTTCAATCAAAGTTGCCAGCAGTGACAAGTATTGCTTCAATGACGATTCCAGAAGTGTTTATCCCAAAATCAAATCTGAAATCCAAACAAATTGATAATGGCCTCTATCTTCTGAACATAATGAAGAATTACAAAGGGAGCAAAACTAATTCTATAATAACCATAAATACTGTAAGATTGCTTTTCAACATCTAATTTAATTTCTATACAATTGCCACAACTTTATTTCCTAGTTTTTCTGAAACCCATTTTGTTTGCATCAATAGGAAACTCGGCGCAAGCGTTTTGCATTGCGGGTGTGCTATCATATTGTTACATGTTCTGTTAACCTGTCCAAAGAAATAGTCACAAAAGATGCACTAGAATCAAGTTCCTCTATGACACCAACTTTTACTGAGAATGAATTGGTGGCTTGTGTTGGGAGAAGAACAATCACAAGCAAATTGTAATGTCATACTTTTTCTTTGATTTCTTGAATTATGTTTTTTTAAATTGTGTGAGATATATTGACTAATTGCATTTTGTTCAATAATTAAGTGAGGTTCTGGTGTCCACTTCGTGGATGGAAGTCACTAGAGATGCTTTGCAGACCTTTACATCGCGTGGCCTTATTATGGATCAGGTAAGTATTATTTTCCCATTCCTGACCATGTTTCTTTTTTTGTATGGTTCCTTATTTGGTGAATCTCAGACCTTATTCTGTGAATCTTAGAGGTTTTTTTGTGAAAGTTGATGGTGATTTCCGTGAAAGTGGATGCTTCATTTTGTGCACGTTTTATTTGTAGATCATTGATATTGTTGGGATTAAGCGGACAGTTGGTAAAACAAATGTGATTTACTTGCCAACGACAGTATATGTGAGCTTCAAATCCTTCAGATGTTCATATTCAAGTGTTTTTCATTCTGAAAGTTGCTCATCCAGAGACTAAAATTGCCTTTTTTGTGTCATTCAGGGTCTTAATGCAGATACTAACCCAGAGATTTGGGGTCAATATATACAGTCCTCATACACTCCAGTAGATGGTAGCCAGATTGATTTGGTCAGATCCTTCAGTTCTGCTATTCATTTTGTTATTTATTTACCGTCATTCATGTGTGTTTTTTGATTGATTATTCTTGTACATTTACTATCTCAGGTTTTTATCCCTTTGCATAGCGAAAAATCGAAGCATTGGTGGGCTTGTATTTGCGACATAAAGAAACAAAAAAATTACATCCTTGACTCATCCATGGATATAAAAGTGGATAAAGGAAACAACAAGGCCATGGGCATTGTATGATTTTTTTTCCAAAATATTGTAGAGTTTTTGTTTTAGTATACCCCAAAATATATTTTTGATCTTTTATTGTCCTTTTCTTCTCAGTTGTACAATGTTGTAACTATTTTGGGAGAGTCGTACAAATCTTTGAAGAACATGCACGTGCATGATCTTGTCAATCTCGAAGTCCCTCAACAAAAAACGGGGTGTGTAGTTTGACTTGTTTTGTTAAACTTAGTCTGTGATCATTTGTTGAATCTCAGACCTTGTTCAGTGAATCTCAGACCTTATTATGTGAAACTTTGTTACACTCATAAGTGCTTATATGTTTTTTTTGTCTAGTTATGATTGTGAAGTCTTTCTGCTAAAGTGGTTGAGTGCATTGGAAGATCAGAGTTTATGGACGAACAGTAACTATTTTGAGGTGAGTTCATTACTATATGAAAATAAAGCCGTGCATTCCACGAAAATTAGCATGAATACACTTCATTAATAATATACGTTACTCTATGCAGGATTTGGTAAAGTATCGAAAGTCGATCATGTTGGAACTTCTTATGTGGAATGAGAATACTGTCAGGTCTTACTTTGTGAATCTACACATTAAAGTTTTAAATTCTTAATTCCTTGGCTGAATGTATTGTAATATGTATATTGTACTTGTTTTGGTTTTATAGGTCTTCCCTTGTTAAACCGAAAAAGCAAAAAAGCAAAAAATGAAGCTAAAGCATGTCAATTGAAGGACTTTTTTGTGAATGAATTGTATCTGATTCTCATGCTGTTGAGGACCATGCTGTTTGGGATAATGTCCCTTCCCACGTTGGTGAAACCGACGTTGTCAATCTTGAAGTTTCCTCAACAAAAAACAAGGTGTGTAGTTTTGTTAAACTTAGTCAGTCATCATTTGGTGAGTCTCAGACCTTATTCAGTGAATCTCAGCACTTAGCATTCACCAAAACTGCTTCTAGTTTCACAAGTTAAGCTTCTAGTTTCACAATTTATGAGATTAGGTTTCACAATATAAGAAAACTTAGTCTGTGAATGTCAGGTCTTCTTCTGTGAATCTAGAATCTTAACTTGTGAAACTAAACCCTTAATATGTGAATCTGGAGATTTGATGGATTTTATGTCTTTATAGAGTTATATTGCTTCTCATTGCTTGATTTTAACTCCACTTGTAGATGATGAAAACGATGAAAACGAGATGGTTGAGTCATTGCAACTAGACTTCGACATTGTTAAGGCCGCAACAAATAATTTTTCGACATTGTGGACAAGGTGAAAAGGAATTCCAGTCAGAAGAACTTGGTGAAATGTGTTTTTGTTGTGATGTTTTTGTTGCTGTAAATTGACGTTGTAAATAATTTTGAAGGGAAAAATTGCTGGAAAGAAAACCGAGGAAGCGAGCACGTAAGTGATCTCGTGATCTTCGCTTTCTCCTGTCATCTTCTATAGTTTTTTTTTATCATATTGTAAGCCTTTATGTTGACATGTTTAAATGAAAATTAATAAGGGTAGAATGGTAAAATATTGGTAAAAAACTTACCAAAAAATGAACAATGGGACAATATCCTGAATAGACCGAAATGTACAATGGTACTTTTAAGTTGGGTAGGAGGGAGTATTTTGTAAAAAAAAAAAAGAAGAAAAATACGGTATGACCTACACTCATTATATTAAACCTTATTAATCACGATCTTAATTTGAAACAATCTCTTGAGTAGCAGTAAGTTTTGCTTAAGACGAGTATTATTCATCTTAAGTGGGATAATAAAGAGAAAAAAATTATAATTTTTTAGGTGATGAATGAGGTGATTTGGTATACATTTGATCCGTTTTACGCTTAAAACAAATGACGATGGTTTAAAACGAAAATTTGTGGTTGAGTAGATGAGACATACCCAAAACAAGAGTAATGAAAAGAAACTTCGTAGATAGCAAAATGCAAGTACAAATATCTAGAAACGGACTACTTGTGGAGTAACAATCTAAAATGTGGTACCCACAGGACGAATGCATCACATTAGCCAAAAAGTTGGTTTAATGATCCCCCTAATCCAAAACTGCTTCTAGTTTCACAAGTAAAGCTTTTAGTTTCACAATTTATGACAACAGGTTTCACAATATAAGAAAACTTATTCTGTGAATGTCAGGTCTTCTTCTGTGAATCTAGAAGCTTATGTTGTGAAACTAAGCATGTAATCTGTGAAACTAAGAGTTTCTTTTCTTTATTCGTCAACATGTTTCACAGTATAAGTTCCTATTTTCACAGTATAAGCCCCTAGTTTCACAGTATTAAAAAACCTAAACTATACATCTTCATCTTCTTCTTCTTCTTCTTCGTCTTCTTCTTCTTCTTCTTCTATTGTATCTCCCTGAAAGTAAATGAAACATTAAAATAAATACTTTTGAGACGTACCTTGCATTGGTTAAGTAATAAAAATTATACTTAAAATTGAAATCAGAATGTATGAGCCCTAGTTTCACAATATAAGCCCCTAGTTTCACAGTTTAAGGCCTAGGATTCACAATATTATAAACAGCCTAAAATCAACCCTTCATCAACAGGTTTCACAGTATAAGCCCCTAGTTTCACAGTATAAGCCCCTAGTTTCACAGTATAAGCCCCTAGTTTCACAGTATAATAAACCTGAATTAATAAGAAAATAAAGTAAAGGAATAATACACACTTGATTCTCAGGAGGATGCTCTTCAAAATCATATGGACAATTTCTTTTATCATGGTGCGACATTCGTTTACAATTAGCACACAACCTTTTTGGTTTTTTTGCTTTTATGATTGCCTTATTTTTGCTACTGACCAACCGCTTCCCGCTACCCTTGTTCTTAGAGAACTTAGGTGGTAAGACCTTTCCTTCTTTTGGAGCCTTGCAGTTTAGAAGGATTTCCAATTCTTGTTCTTTTGTTAAAGCCTTTGGGTTTGGCTCCAACTTATCTCGGAATTCTT
The DNA here is from genome assembly GCA_029255685.2 of Silene conica. Lineage (NCBI taxonomy): Eukaryota > Viridiplantae > Streptophyta > Magnoliopsida > Caryophyllales > Caryophyllaceae > Silene > Silene conica. The sequence goes on along the minus strand of CM055318.2, from coordinate 72,253,899 downwards.
TTACAAGCTTAGCAAATTCTCTCACATCAGACTCTTTTTTTCTTTTGAGGATCCCCACAGTTGCATAAATCTCAGACCACATCCGAGACATTCCAAATTTCGGGCTACTAGTAGGATTGTAGTTGTCCAAAAGATTTCCATTCAAATCATAAATAGGGTTTCTAAGTGCATTCTTACTCCACCTACCCAAAATGTATTTCTCAGGTATTTCCTTAGTTTTACCCGAGCAAACCCAAATTATGTGATAACATAGAATACCTCTCCGTTCAAATAGTTTACAGGAACATCTCACGTCCATTGTTCCTTTATTGTACTCAACAGTGTAGCTCTTTTTCTTGATCGCGTCTTCAACTATCAAAATCTCATATTTAGTTACAGGATCTGGTGGGGTGTATCCACCCACACTACACCCATTTATCGAGCCCTTAACCTCATTTTGAAAGTCATAGAAGACTTCATGTGTATATACTCTCGCTCCATGGGCTTCCCAGTTTGAAGAATATAAGGTTTCAGGCATTGAATCATCACTCTGTGCTTCAAGAAGGTTTAGAGCATGCCTTTGTTGGTCGATGGCACTCTCAAACCTCATCCAAAACTCAACCAAGGTACCATATTTATTCTCAAATCTTTTAAAAAAACTATTAGCACTCTCTGATCTCTGTGTGGTTCTTAAAATGTTACCCATCGGAACATTTCTGAAATACGCTGGTATCCATTTGTGTCTTTCAGCAAACTTTCCACTCAACCATATATTATCCTCTAACGAGAATTCTGTGATGACCTTAACCCAATTCTCCTCAAATTCCTCAGGTTCCATATCATTGCTCCAAACAACATTGTTCAGACGTGATAAGAAGTCAGTGTCTTTGCAAATTGTGCTCCCAACCTTGTCTGTTATTTTTTTCATAATGTGCCACATGCAAAACCGATGTCTTGCTGTTTTGAACACAACTGCATGTAACAAAATAAGATTACTCGAAAAAATCATCCTCTTTTATCAACAGGTTTCACAAATATAGGCTTGTAGTTTCACAGAATACGAATCCAGTTTCACAAGTTAAGCTTCTAGTTTCACAAGTTAAGAACTCAAAAATCAGGATCTTTTATCAATCGGTTTCACAATATAGCCATCTAGTTTCATGAAATAAGCATGTAGTTTCACTGCCTAAGCTTCTAGTTTCACAAGTTAAGAATTCAAAAAATCAGGCTGATTTTTCAACAGGTTTCACAATATAGCCATCTAGTTTCACAAAATAAGCATGTAGTTTCACTTCATAAGCTTCTAGTTTCACAAGTTAAGAACTCCAAAAATCAGCCTCTTATATCAACAGGGTTCACAATATGGCCTTCCAGATTCACAGTATAAGGATCTAGTTTCACAAGTTAAGCATGTAGTTTCACAGTTTCAGCATCTTCAGCTTGTAGTGTCACAAGTTAAGAAAACTAGAAAAATTGCACGATATACATACATACCAGGGAATGCCTTTTTTATTCCTGCATCTTGGTCAGTGATAATGTAATTAATTAGGTTCTTTTCCACCCATTGATTTCAGAAATTGCTGAAACGCCCACATAAATGTTTCATCGTCTTCATGATCTAAAAGAGCGCATGCAAATGTTATTGACTTTTTATGATGGTCAATGCCAGTGAAAGGGGTGAATATCATGTTATATTTGTTAGTTCCATAAGTTGGATCGAATGAAATTGCATCACCAAACACTGAGTAACATCTCTTTGCCTCAGCATCTGTCCAAAAAATCCTTGTCAAAGCTTTCTCAGAATCGATTTCATGCACAAATTCTAACCCTTTTGTGTCACGGAGGGTTTCCAAACGTGAGATAAACATGTCTCCATCCTTACTCTTAATGAATCACTTCAAATCCCGTTGGAAATTCTTGAATTGTGAAAGGGAAGCCCCCACATTTTCGAACCCTTCGACTTGCTCTTTGCATAGCTGGAATGTTAAGCTAGCCCCAACATTAACTCTTGAATTCTGGACAATCATTTGCTTATGAAATTCATTCATATTTGCTGCAAGTTTATCAAATTCCCTATTTTTTACAAAGGTCACTGGGTGATTGTGACCCTCATGAAATTGTTCAACGATGTACTTGTTATAATGGAACTTGAATTTGACCATTGCACGACAACCCCACCTTCTAATTTTGGTTGTTCTTGTAAATGTTTGCTTATTTGAACTTTCAGCCTCATCTCCTTCACTTCCCTTCACACCAGTTTTTGGTTTTGCACTTTTTCCAATATTTGAACCAATTTCAGAACCAGTTTCACTTGCAACAGTTTCAAGAGGTCTTCCCTTCCTCTTATTATGGCCTTCACGATTATAAACCATGGCTTTAGTTCGAATATTACCATCACGAAACCTCTTCGTTGTAGATTTCCTAGCTTCAAAACCACAAGCAGTAGCATACACTTGATAGAATGTCATTGCCGACTCTAGATCTAAAAATAACTTCCCAACAGTAGGTGTAATATCTTCTGCAACTCTGACAATCCATTCCTCACTACCACCCGGTGTGTGATTCACCAAAGTAATAGGCGTACCAACCGGTACTGTAGGTGTGGATTGTGCTGTTAAAATTGTAGAAACCTCTCCGTTGGTGTTGAAAATGGAATCAGTACCTATATAAAGTCAAAACATATAAACTAAATCAGCCTTTTTTTTTATCAGGTTTCACAATGTAAGTTTCACAGATTAAACATCTAGTTTCACAGATTAAGCCTCTAGTTTCACAGATTAAGCATCTAGTTTCACAGATTAAGCATTTAGTTTCACAATATAAAAAGACTAAACAAAATCAGACTTTTTAATAAGCATGGTTTCACAATATCAGCTTCTAATTTCACAGTTTATTTTGCCTAGGATTCACAATATAAGAAAGCTAAACTAAATCAACCTTTTTTAATCAGGTTTCACAATGTAAGCTTATAGTTTCACAGTTTAAGCTTCTAGTTTCACAATATTCATAAACTTGAATTAAGTCCTATATTCACAAAATAAGCCCCTAGTTTCAGCCTTTTTATAATCACAATACAATAGTCATAAACTTCAATAGGTCCTACATTCACAAAATAAGGTCCTACATTCACGAAATACAAAAAGCGATCCATATATTCAACAAAATTGAGCAGAAATTGAATCAGAAAACAATAATGTAAACGATAAAAAACGACATACCTGATTCAATAGTAATATTATCATCAACCGTGGTGATATCTAGATTCTCCATTGCTATTAGAGCTGCAAAATAATCGAAAATAATGTCATAAGTAGTATGAACTCGAGAGGTAAAGAAAATCGTGAGAAAAATTGATCAAATTCGAACAATCGCATGAAATTCGAACAATCGTTGAAAATTCGAAGAATCAAATTATCAAATTACCTGAAAATTAGTCTTAATCTTCTTCCAAAATCAATTGAATTGAATTTGTATGTTGCTTTGATGGAATTTACGAACAATCGGAGTACCAAATCGATTTTGCGTTGAATTTGAGGTTTTTTTTGGTCGTAAAGAGTTTTCTAGGTTGGAAGAGAGAGAGAGTGTATTTTGGGTTGGGTTTAATTATGTTTTTAATATTTGGGATATTCTACGGTGTACCCCCGTATTTTTCGGTTTTCTATGTTGTAGCCCTAAATTTTATCATTTTTATGGTATACCCTTAAACTTCTTACTTATTCTCCATAATGACCTCATTCAAATCGCCAATAACTTTATCACAATAAAAAGTCGTAATTTGACCTTTATTTTGACTCATAAAAGTGGTATCACCATTCTATATATGGAGTATCACAAATAACTTTAAAGAAATATAAACTTCTATTAATAACATATGTTATGAAGAATGAAATAATAACAACAATTTGATGAAATTGAGTTCGATTTGTATACTATTTGGTTGGTTAATGGTAATTCGGTGAACTAATAAGTAAATGAGTAGTGTGTCGAGTAATTGAAATGTTAAATAGACGATTTAATAGATAATTTAAGAAATTAAGCTAGCAAAGTCAATAAATAAGGTCATTGTATAGACTAATGTATAAAGTTTAAGGGCATACCATATAATTTAAAAAATGTAGGGGTACAACATAGAAAATTGAAAAACTCGAGGGTACACCGTAGAATATCCCTTAATATTTTTAGTGAGAGAAAGTTTTTTGGCCCAAATGACAAGATTTGGTTTTACCCTAATTTTCAGCCCACATTGAATAATTCGCAAGGGAAGTCGGCCCAACAGCATTAGCAAACGTGAATTTGGCCCAAACAGGTTATGGATGCGTGAGGTTCGGTGGCCTCACCGTAAGAGGCGGCCTCACGTGATCCGGCCTCTATATATATATATATATATATATATATATATATATATATATATATATATATATATATATATATATATATATATATATATATATATATATATAGACTTGAGATCCGGTGAGAACCATCTTACAATGAGAACCTTGTGAGAACTCTACCTTACGGACTTTTTAAAAAAAAAATTAATATCATAATTGGATTCGGCATGACATTTTATAGCTAGAGAACATATTTCTTGGTCTAGAAAATAAATACTAGTGACGGAAATCAAGGTGAGATACGTTTTATTTATTTGCATGCACCTACTATCTATTTTTTCGTATCTATCATTTTTCCGCCACTAGTATTTATTTTCTAGACCAAGAAATATGTTCTCTAGCCATAAAATTCCATGCCGAATCCAATTATGTCATTAATTTAAAAAAAAAAACTCCGTAAGTAAGAGTTCTCACCGGTTTTCATTGTAAGGTGGTTCTCACCGGATCCCAACCCTATATATATATATATATATATATATATATATATATATATATATATATATATATATATATATATAGAGTCGGGATCCGGTGAGAACTCATATATATTTGAGTATTGAGTAATAATGAATGAAATCATAAATTTCACACAAAAAAAGAAATTTCGCTAGAAGGGAGGGCTCGAACCCCAGACCATTAGGTCAACAGGCACTTACACTTACCAACTATGCTACTCTAGCTTACCTAATGAATATTGCTTCAGTAATTTAAATATTCGTTAATTATTTAAAGTGCAAAAGTTACACGTTTCTTGTATAAATATTTGTTAATTATATAAATATTTTTTTTGTTTTTTTTTTTATGTATTACGTTTAATTTTGTTTTTTTCTCGGCATCATTTTTTTAAACAATTTTTTTTAGTATTACGTTTATTGGAAGTTGTGATATTGTTTTGTATAACGTTGATATTATATCTAAGTCATATAAAAAAATATCACGTTTTTTTCAACATCACTTTTTTTTTTCTTATTTTTTTTTTTATGTATCAAGTATTTTTTGTGTTTTTTCAGTATCATTTTTTTTAAAAGCACGGTAATCTTATTTGTGATATTGTTTTCAGTATATAGTGATATTGTTGTTAGTATATTGTGATATTGTTGTGACATTGAGTAACATGATTATTGTGTATGTTATGATGATGTGGTTAAAAAATTTAAAATCAAGGATAATCTTATTTGTGATATTGTTTTCAGTATGTAGTGATATTGTTGTTAGTATATTGTGATATTGTTGTGATATTGAGTAACATGATTATTGTGTATGTTATGATGATGTGGTTAAAGAATTTAAAATCAAGGATAATCTTATTTGTAATATTGTTTTCAGTATGTACTGATATTGTTGTTAGTATATTGTGATATTGTTGTGATATTAAATAACATGTTAGTATATTGTGATATTGTTGTGATATTAAATAACATGTTAGTATATTGTGATATTGTTTTCAGTATGTAGTGATATTGTTGTTACTATATTGTGATATTGTTGTGATATTGAGTAACATGATTATTGTGTATGTTATGATAATATGGTTAAAGAAAATAAAATCAAGGATAATCTTAGTTGTGATATTGTTTTCTGTATGTAATGATATTGTTGTTACTATATTGTGATATTGTTGTGATATTGAGTAACATGATTATTGTGTGTGTAAACAATATCACCTGTTATTAAAAAAAGCGTGATATTAAAAAAAAATTGTTTAAAAAAATGATAACGGAAAAAAATACAATTAAACGTGGTACATAAAAAAACAAAAAAAATGAAAAGAAATAATTATATAATTAACGAATATATAAGATAAGAATATTGTTGTGACTTTTGCACTTTAAATATTACCCGTTATTTTCATCGCTGAAGTTATATTTAACAATAAGTTTGAATAGCTTAGTTGGTAAATTGTTTGAATCTTAACCTCAAGGTCTGAGGTTCAAGCCCCACGACCAGCCAGTTTTTTCTTTTGCGCGCGACTCTTAACCTCAAGGTCAGAGGTTCGAGCCCCCTACCAGCCAGTTTTTTCTTTTGCGCGTGATATTCCTTATTTCCTTCACTAATACTCATTACTCAAATATATAACTCATACTTACATGATCCCATTTCTATATATATATATACGAGTAACTTGAAACAATTCGATGTGAGAGGTCACACAATATTCTTGTTGTGAGACCGTTTCATAGACGAATTAGTCGACAAGAATAATTTTACGATACTTGTCAAATTAGTAAATATATATATATATCGAGTTGGGATCACATGAGTCCACCCTAAATATTTGAGTCCATGAGTCTAACAATGATATCACAAGTTATATAAAAGAGTATCACGTTTTTTCAATATCAAATTTTTCCCTTTGTTTGTTTTTTCTTTTTCAGTATTATTTTTTTTCTTTTTTTTTTTGCCTTTTCTTTTAAAATGATATTTTCTTTATTAAAAAAAATCCCTTTTTAAGTTAGCACTTTTTTTAAAACAAACACGTTTTTTTTTAATAAAAAAGCGTTTTTTCTCGAAGTTTTTTTCGATTTTTTTTTTTCATTAAGATATCGCAAGTTACTCAATACAATATCACCGGTTTTTCAAAATAATATCACAAAAAAAAATTTCGAGAAAAAAAATTGAAAAAATATTCCCGGGAAAAAAAGTTCTCGAAAAAATTTCGTGATATTGTTTAATATAGTGCGTGATATTGTTTAACAAAAGGCGTTTTTTCTCAAAACAAATTTTTGATTTTTTTTCATTACAATATCACAAGTTACTCAATACAATATCACCTGTTCTTCAAAATAATATCACCAAAAAAAAAATCTGAAAAAAAATATTTCGGAAAAAAAATTCGAGAAAAGAATTGAAAAAGAAATTTGAAAAAAATATTTCCGGGAAACAAATTTCGTGATATTGTTTAATATAGTGCGTGATATTGTTTAACAAAAGGCGTTTTCTCGAAAAAAAATTTGATTTTTTTTTCATTACAATATCACAAGTTACTCAATACAATATCACCGGTTCTTCAAAATAATATCACCAAAAAAAATCTGAAAAAAAAATCGAGAAAAAAAATATTTCGGAAAAAAAGTTCGAGAAAAAAAATTGAAAAAAAAAATTTGAAAAAACTTCCGGGAAAAAAAGTTTTTGAAAAAATTTTGTGATATTGTTTAATATAGTTCGTGATATTGTTTAACAAAAGGCTTTTTTTCTCGAAATTTTTTTTTTGATTTTTTTTCATTAATATCACAAGTTACTCAATACAATATCACCGATTCTTCAAAATAATATCACCCAAAAAAAAAAAAATCTGAAAAAAAAATCGAGAAAAAAAACTGAAAAAAAAAAATTTTGAAAAAAAAAATCTCGTGAAAAAAAGTTATGGAAAAAATTTCGTGATATTATTTTATATAGTGCGTGATGTTGTTTCCTATGATATTGTATTGAAAAGGTTGTGATATTGTAGACTTTGTATTGTAAAAAAAAAACGTGATATTTTTCAATACAACTTGTGATACTCTAAATGGACTCATGGACTCAAATATTTAGGTGGACTCACCGGATCCCGCCTATATATATATATATTTGGGATCATGTAAGTATATATGCTATATATTTGAGTAATGAGTATTACTACTATCTAACCCATCCAATCCATCCAAACTATCCAACCCGTCCAATATTCACATTCAGCGCTGGTCTATATAGGGGTAAAATCGTAAATTCACGCGTGAGTATATAAACCCTTATTCAGGGGAAAAACACAACTACTCAGTTTAGGGGTTTTGATCAGAAATATTTTAGGTTTTTAGCATCCGTATTCTCTCTACCAAATTACAACCATAAACCCTAGATTCTATGCGCGATTTTCACTTTCAGCGATTTGTGCTCACAGTATTTCAGCGATTCGTGATATCAGGTACGTTATTGTTGTGAATTCTATCTTTTAACACCAATTTTTGTGTTTTCCGTCAATTCGTTTGATTTTTGTCGCATTATTCGTCATTATCATTCGATTCTTCTACTCTTCATTCTGCAATATGATTAATTAATGTTCGTCGTTTGTTATTTCTAGGTTAATTTGTTGTTTTACCTAAATTTGTTTTGTTTTTGTTCAATTTCTAGGATTTCAGCTCAATATCAGCTTCGTCCTCTATTTTTCCTCAATTCTCATATTAGTTCAATAACATTCCCGATGTCAGGTACGTAATTCTTCTTAAGTCGACACGTTTTACTTTTTCTCTTGTATTTCTCAGCTTTACCTCACATGATCTAAGCTTTTAATTTTTCACGTATTCGTTCTTACTGTTGATCTTCTGTGGTGTTCTTCCTAATATATGTACCTTAATATACTTTCTGGTATATCAATTGTCAATTTTATGCAAAAATTGATGTCTGTCATGTGATACACTTTTCTATTATGTCCTTCAGCATGTCTGATATTTGTCTAACAGAACATGTGATTTTGTTCATATTGTGTTTTTCATCATATTCAATAACAATATTTTGTCATTTAATTTGTCAGAACATCTGATATTTAGTCACATTCAACTCTTCCAGCACATGATATTTTTAAGCACACCGTGTGATATTCTTCTAATTGTCAGCTTTTCAACTACTTCCACATGTGTATATCTTCCCTTAGATCTCATATATTTATTTCTGATATTTTTAACTTTTCTATGTGATATTATTCACCAAAATGCCTGGCATTGTTTACACTAACAATATTTAACATTGTCCACATCATGTATGTTGTTTCAAATGGCAGCCTTTTCCAAATACAGTTTTTGTTTGTCTACATTTTTATTTTTGTTTCTATCTTTTTGCTAGATCCGACAACTAGTTTCAGTTCTTCTGTTTCTACTAATAATCATGAGTCTGCAATTATTCCTTCGCCTGAACAAAATGATGTCCCTTTTAGCACTACATTACCTAACCCTTCAATTAGTTGTGATCCACATGTTTCCCAACGTTCTGTCCCTCCCCGTGTACATCAGCTTCTATTAGATTCCACCCCGAGTGGTACTGAATTATGGTCAAGACATGTTGCATCTAAGTTTAAACCACAGATTGGCCAGTTGTTTACCACCTTGGAAGAAGCGATTAGTTTTTATGATGTGTATGCAAAAGCATATGTTTTTGAACCCAGGAAATATTCCCAAAAAAGGTCTGCCTCTGGTGATATTTTGTACAAATTTGTGGTTTGCAACCGTGAGGGTTTTAGAGATCGTAAGAGTAAGGCTATTGTGTTAGATCAACAACAGGAGGTGGCTACTCCTAAGCCATTTGCTATTAGAAGTACTAAACTGACCAGGGTGGGCTGCAATGCTATGATTGAGTTTCGTTTTAATGGGACTGGATATACTGTGTTCCAATTTCGCGAGTGGCATAATCACCGTCTTTGTTCACTTAGCAATCAACAATTTCAAAAAAAAAAACCGGCAGCTTCACCTTTACCATAAAAAAACAATAATAGATCATTCAAGGATTAACCTCGACCCAACAGCGGCATTTAGGAATGTGAAGGAAGCTGTCGACGGTTATGAGAATGTCGGAGCTCAAGTTGTTGACTTTAAGAATTTTGGAAAGGAAATAAAATGTTACATAGGAGACAGGGATGCTCAATTGTTTATCAACTTTTTCGAAGCCAGACGTGATACCAACCCAGGGTTCTACTTTGCATACGAGGTGGATTCTGAGCAATGTTTGGTGTGCGCGTTTTGGTGTGATACAGAGTCTCGTCGAAACTATTCTTTATATGGTGATTATGTCTCCTATGATCCAACTTATAGTACAAATAGGTACTCTATGGTTTTCACTCCTTTTACTGGTGTCGACCATCATAAAAGGTCTGTCACCTTTGCTGCTGCATTGCTCTTTCATGAAGATGAAGAGGCGTTCCAGTGGGTCTTTGAAAAGTTCCTAGATGCTATGGGTCAGCGAGAGCCCCGCTGTATCATCACTGATCAATGCGCTGGAATCAAGCTGGGTATACGCGCTGTTTTTAAACATGCTATTCATAGATATTGCATGTGGCATATCATGCAAAAAGTCAGTGACAAAGTTGGGCCTGCAATCTCGAAAGAGACTGATTTTCTCACCCGGTTTAATGGTATTGTTTGGGATGGTGAGTTGGAACCTCTGGAATTTGAACAAAAGTGGACTCAGTTGGTAAATGAGCATCATTTGGACGGCAATTCCTGGTTGGCAAATATGTTTAAGAAACGACGAAAATGGATCCCAGCTTTTTTCCGTCATATCCCCATGGGTTGTTTATTACGAACAACTCAACGATCTGAGAGTCAGAATCACTTTTTCAAGCGTTTTGAAAATCCTCATGGTACACTAGTTGAGTTCTGGTTGCGGTTTCAAAGCGCCATAGATCTACAGCGCCATACTCAAAAACAACTTGATAGAGACGATTCTCACACTCTACCTGAGCTATATAGTACTCTTAAGTTGGAAGCACATGCTTCCAAGGTTTACACTAATTCTGCATTCAAAGATTTTCAACGAGAACATACTGCTTCCCTTGGGTCTCTTAGTGTTGTTGGCTTCACACCACCTGCCAACGGTACAGAGGTCATTGCTGTAGTTGACGCTCGAACACAAAAGACGTATCAAGTAGCATACAACTGTACAACTAATGATGTTGATTGTTCGTGCAAGTTATTCACAAGGAAGGGTATTGTTTGCAGACACATAATATGGGTCTACAATGGTAAACAAGTAAAGACTTTGCCGGATAAATACATTCTTACGCGGTGGACCAAGAATGCCCACAATATCCCTCTTTACGGTTTACATGGTGAGGTCCTCGATGACTTTGATGCAACTGACTTAAGGAAAATGAAGATGTGCAATTTATGGTCTGAATTTTACTCAACTATTGCTGTTCTGAAGAATGTTCCTAAAAATGAGATAACTACTCTTGCTGACACACTAAGGGAATTTAGGACCAAGCTCAATCCACAAACTCAGGCAATGACAAAAGAGCAGGAGTTGGAGATGCTTTTAGGGTGCAGTTCGTCAACTGAGGTCAGAGTTCTACCACCTCGACAGGCAAAAAACAAGGGTCGTGGGAAGAGATTGATCTCGAAAAAACAACAGTGCATAGCCAAAGCAGAGAAGCCTAAACGGCTGTGCCGTAATTGCAAACAAATGGCTCACCATGATAAGCGTAACTGCCCGAATGATTTCGTGCCTGATCCCGACAAAAAGGTATGTGTATGATTTCACTTTTATTCAACAATTTTATGATTTCACTTTTATTCAACAATTTAAATACTACATGATTATTAGTTATGAACAATATCACTTTGTTACTGAAAACAATATCACATTGTACTGAACACAATATCACATTGTACTGAAAAAAAATATCACAACTCAATATAAAAAATATCACATTGTACTGAAAAAATATCACAACTCAATATAAAAAATATCACATTGTACTGAAAAAAATATCACAACTCAATATAAAAAATATCACATTGTAAAAAAACAATATCACAACTTAATTAAAAAAATATCACATTGTGCTGAAAACAATATCACAACTTAATTAAAAAAATATCACATTGTACTGAAAACAATATCACAACTTAATTAAAAAAATATCACATTATACTGAAAACAATTTAAATACTACATGATTATTAGTTATCAACAATATCACTTGTTACTACTAATAATATCATACATTATATAAAAAAATATCACTGTTTCACAAATGCTTTGCATTCCTCATCTGTTCTCACAATTAAATCACAACCACTGTATAATTGTATCACAAACCCTAGAAAATAATATCACACTCTTATTCACACATGCTTTTTATTACTTTTTTACAGGGGAGTTCAGATGACGATGAATACGAGGATGATGATGATGATGCTGATTGTTGATTGGGTGATGGATTTATCTTGCTAATAGCAGCCTGCAAAACTAGCCGCGCATAGAGCACGTCCTTCAACCATATAGAACACACACTTTTATCAATCTTTTCAAGGATTTATTTTGTAACTAATAGAATAAACATGGTTATAATATGGGATCACAAATATTTATTTGTACTTACTTTTGTTACTATATAGAAGAATTTGACATCATATACTAAACAGTATCGCAACAAATTCCACGTTATATAGCATCATAACATTCAATAATCACTTCGCTTAATATTATACTAAAATCACAATATCACAGTGCATTTATAAAAATATCAGAACGTTGTGAAAACAATATCACAAGTGATTAGAGACAATATTACACAACAGATTCAACAAATATCATATGATATATTTAAACAATATCACTTTGATATCTAAAAGAATATCACAATTCGTAATCCTCTTTAAAAACAATATCACAAGTCATTTTCAGACAATATCACAGTGCAATTATAAAAATATCAGAATAATGTGAAAACAATATCACAACTGATTACAAACAATATTACACTATATTTTCAACAATATCATATGATATTTTTAAACAATATCACTTGATATCTAAAACAATATCACTTGATATCTAAAACAATATCACAGTTCGTCATCCTCTTTACAAACAATACACAACTCATTTTCAGACAATATCAAAGTGCATTTATAAAAATATCACACATCTTTGCAATAAATCAGACTTTTTCCATTGATAACTGTTATGAAATCCAAACGAAATAATTCTTTTCAATACATTGTACATTGTTAGCATACTTTTTACATCCATTATTTCAAAATACAATTTGTCATCTTTGCAGCGTATTCCATCAGTTTTCCTTACAAAAATTTACATCCATTACTTCAAAATACAATTTGCCATCATTTGCAGTTCCTCCTCTACCGTCTACCTCTACCTCTTCCTTTACCAATACCTCTACCCCTAATATTACCTCTACCTATGCCCGTAATAGTCTTGTATCGTTGAGATCGTGTCCTTTCCTCTTGTGCATCTAATTCTGACTGTTCTTGTGTGCAGTTATGTCCTCTGTAAAAGAAGTCAGTCATAATTTTAGTCTATTATCGTTTGTATTTTCTACTGGTACTTATTATAAAAAAAAGGTTGTTTATCAGTTTCTACCTTTTCCTCTGATATTGGCGAAGAATCGGCATCTCTGTGTTAATCTTCGTTGATTTCTGATTCTGAATCAAATGCGTCTTGCTCTTATTTCCGTCACAACAGTCTACACTTGTTAGTTGCTCGTCATCAGGATTCTCCTTCTGAACAATTTTTCTGTTTCCCCCCTTTTTATCAGCCTTTTGTTTTGTATTTTTTTTTCTTTTCTTTGTTCCTGCAATATCTTCCAAACATCCTTTTTTCCTGCTGCAAAAGCTTGTACGTTTTCAATCAAATGGGCCCTGTTTTGATTTATGTCCGCTAACAGTAATGCGGCACCCATTTCTAGCCAGTAGTAGCGTCTATACACTTTTGCCTCCAAGTCAGCTTCAAATATCTCTCCTTCATAGTGAATCATGTGGAACATTAAGAAGTTCCCAGACTCGGTATTGTTGAGCTCTTTTGTTTGCCAACCAAATGTGATGTTGCTAACATCAAATCCTATTATATCATCCGCTCTGGCAACATTGTTCTTTGCTAGATAGTCACTCATTTGATAAGCCTACAACAATAAACAAAATCATTACTTATACTGTATAAAACAAACATATATTATATTACTTTGCGGATTATCAATAAAGCGTACCACTAAATCTGCAGCTTGGTATATTTCAAGTGTGTCATCCCATTCGTCGTACTCTTTATTGTCCAGGACTTCAACTGTGTCATTTTCCCAATTAATGCAGACACAGAAATAATGGTCTTCCAATAGCATTGGGATAAATACAAGATTGGCTTCCAAGTTACATGGCACGGTGTTACTTGTAACAAAATCATCCCATGCCTTGAAAATTAATTCCCGATTCCTTTTTCTGTTCGCAGGTTGTTCTCTATCGACCCCCTGTTTAATCATGTTGTACACAGCATCCTGTTCGTACTCTCATTTGTTAAAAGTTCTTCGATATAATCAAAATGTGAATATGCAGAATCAAAAAAATACAAAAGCTTACCAAGTGCCCAATCCCAAAGAACATCAAACTTGTTGACGATTTTTCTGTATGCTCAATGTGGTTCAGAATCAGTGCCCAACATTCAATCACGTTACTATTGACGTCCACATTTGGAAGCAACGACAATATATCCTGCCTGGTGATTAATCGTTGTTTGCCAAAACAGGCAACAACCTCACTGCACCAATTGTAAAACAAAAAATATAAAATAGGATGAATAAATAAGTAATACTCATAACAATATCATAGTTATACTGAAACAGTTTCACAAAACTCAATAATAAGTATCAACCAACTAATATAATGTTTTTATTCATGAAATGAAGCATACTTCAATGCGAAAACGTGGTCGTCCAGCAGGCAATAGTCAAGCACTTCTTTCCTCATACTCAACATCTTCGCACATAGGGATTTATTGTTCCTCATAAAGCTTGAAACAACTTCTAACTTAACATCTGGTACACCACAGTTGTAGCTGCATCCAATGCCATCTGATTTGCCCTTCTTCGAGCTGCCCAAGACACTATTGTTGCCCAAGTCACTCGCAGAATCATCTCGTCCCATTGCTACACAATATATTTACTTAGTCAAATTATACACCCTGTTTATAATAAGATTAACTTAGATTTTTTGTAGATGGGTGTACTAAATAAATATACCTTTTATTTTGGATTTTGGTGTCCCAACCTTGTTTTTTCCACCCTTGCCTTTTTTCTTCTGCACCCTCTTCTTCAGCAGTATAGGTAAAAGTTTACCCTTGATTGAATTAAGCTTTGCAACCTTATCCATGATCTTAGTCCTAACTTTATTTTAATCACTCATGACAAGAGTCGCTGCAATCTCTGCTCTATATAACTCTCTCTTGTCTTCATGCTGAAGATCACATTCAAAATTTTGTCCGTAAAAAAACATTATATGCAACATCATGAACACGCCACAATCCAGGTTTTGCTTGTCTGTTTTCCAAGGAAAGGCCACATTTTCGATATTGTATTGTCTTATGTTATGCTCCTTATGAAAATTCTTGCTGATGAGGTAGTCGCCATACATTATGACCTATACATGTTACACATAACCAACTATTAAAATTTTCAAGTTTAGCAAATGCATTATAATGTTTAGTTGTTATTTATAATAAAGCACTTACAGTAATATGAGCGAGCTTCACAATATCCTCTCCATCGTAATCTTTATACTCTATGTTGTCCATGTAGAAAATTACCTCTTTTTTGAAGTCAATGCAGATGCATACATAGTGGTCTTGGTAGACTATTGGTAAGAACACCTTCACAATATCACAACTCAGTTAAAAAAATATCACATTGTACTGAAAAAAATATCACAACTCAATATAAAAAATATCATATTGTATTGAAAACAATATCACAACTTAATTAAAAAAATATCACATTGTGCTGAAACAATATCACAACTTATTGTCAAAAAAATATCACATTGTACTGAAAACAATATCACATTGTACTGAAAACAATATCAAAACTTAATATTAAAAATATCACATTGTACTGAAAACAATATCACAACTCATTATAAAAAATATCACATTGTACTGAAAACAATATCACATTGTACTGAAAACAATATCAAAACTTAATATTAAAAATATCACATTGTACTGAAAACAATATCACAACTCAATATAAAAAATATCACATTGTACTGAAAACAATATCACATAAATATGTATTTCAAAACTATTTCTCACCATGTCTGAATCCAAATTCAGTGGCTGCTTACAAACAGTTGACCACATATCCCATGTCTTGAAGGTGTCATCTCTAATTTTATCCTTTGCAGCAACACTATCTAGATTTTGTTCTTCAACTTCTCCGTCATTTATGTCTAACATTTTCTCCACATGTATCTGTTGTTTAACAGAGTAAATAATTAGTCTACATGTTAGATATTTTTTAAACTACCTAATCTAAAATTTTATATATTGATGAACACAAGAACTCTATATATTGACATACCGAGTGCGCAAGGCCATAGTAAATCCTTGATTTTTTGTTCCCGTCTTTTCGTGCCATGTCAAACTCATTCAACAATATTGCCCAGCATTCGATAACCACTCCTTCTATTTTAGTGTCAGGCAACAAAGTTTCAATATCACTCCTCGGTATGCAATGGTAAATTCCGAAGTCACAAACAATTTCACTGGACCGTTTTACAAAAAAAACATTAGTATATCTTGTTTAAACAATATAAATGACATTGTATGTGTAACTATAGTACAACACATTACCTAATTTATTACATTTTGTAAAAAAATGTAGTTAAGAGGGACTTACTTCTTGCTAAAAGTGTGAACTGTCAGGAAGCAATAATCCATAACTTCCTTCCGATTTTGCAACACAACATCAAAGTATTGTGCTCTTTCAATCATAAATTCTGATACAAGGTCAGAAGACGTGTGCGGCAAACCACAATTCAAAGCACACCCCAAATTTGCAGGCAGAATATCTGCCGAATGAGGTATAACTGTTGAGTGCAATAAGTAGTCACTGATGTTACTCATTTTTGTTCCATCTAAAACAGCATCTGGAAGAACATCCTTCAATTGCGTTGCTACATTATTATCTTCATTCATTTCGTGAACCTCATCATCTCCCTCCTTCTCAATTTCCTTTTCATTTGTTCCATTATCCTCTTCCTCACCCTCTGTCTCCTTCTCAATTGATTTATCATGTAACCCATCACCATCTGCCTCACCTTTTTCCTCACCCTTTTCCTCCTTCTCAATTCCTTTGTCATTTAATGCATCACCATCTTTACCCAATTGTGTTAAGACTTTTGGGTCACAATCTAATACAATTTCTCCCATTTGAGTAAAAACTCCTGGATCATTATTCATGTTTTGAATCTCCTTTTGAACTTCCTCTTCATTCCATGTGGTCTTGCTATTGAACTCCTCATTGCCTTTGGCCACAAACTTCTCTGTTATATTTCCTACTAAATCATTCAATCTTGAGGCAAAATCATTATCTTGCCTATCATCATCACTATTCAGGTTGGTAACATTCCCATCCTCATTTTGCTTTTCTGTATTGCAGTCCGACTCATCACCACTTTCCATAATGTCTTTATCAGTACAGCCGCCATATCTCTCGTGTAATTGTTTGTATTGAATTTTCAACACGTCTGTCCATATATCAAATGACGGTAGACCGTTTTTTGCTTTCTGAAATTCATAAGCTCTGGCAGCCAACATGTCAGTGAAGTAGTGATACTGAGCATCCTTCATGAAAGGTAGTGTTTGACTTTCGACAGTTTCTTGTTCAGCAACATCATCTTCTGTAGGATTTTTTTATGGATTTTCAGCTTCCATTTCATTATGTTGTCTTGATGTACTTGGGTTATCCATTTCAGATGCTTGTCTCATTTTCACAAGCTTTCTCATGTTGTAAACACATCTTGAAATGAACAATTCATTGTCCCTTTGCATACGTAGATAAACTTCATGTGCTGACTGTCAAATGAAACAATAATTTTGTTAAAACATATACAATAAATATATTACTGAATATCATCACTACAGTATCACAATATACTAAAAATAGTATCACTAAATATTGAAAACAATATCACAACATTGTCAAAACAATATCACATAATTGCATTAAGAATACCACAAAAAAAGTTACTCAATATCAGAACAATATCACAACACTGACAATAAATATCACATGATTGCATTAAGAATATCACAACATTGTGAAAACCATATCATGTAATTGCATCAAGAATATCACAAAAAGGTTACTGAATATAACAAAAATATCACAACATTGTGAAAAAAATATCAAATGATTGTATTAAGAATGTCACAAAAAAAGTTACTCAATATCAGAAGAATATCACAACACTGTGAAAATAATATCACATGGTTGCATTAAGAATATCACAACATTGTGAAAACCATATCATCTAATTGCATTAAGAATATCACAAAAAAATTACTGAATATAACAAAGAGTATCACAACATTGTGAAAAAAATATCACATGATTGCATCAACAATATGACTCAATGTTTACTCAAGATCACAACAATATCACAACACAGTGAAAATAATATCACATGATGGAATTAAGTATATCACAACATTGTGAAAACAATATCAAATAATTGCACTAAGCATATAACAAAAATATCACAACATTGCAAAAACAATATCACATGATTGCATTACCAATATCACAGAAAGATTACTCAATATCACAACAACATTTTGTGTTTTGTAAGTGTCATTGTAAAGATAAATAGTTAGTAGTTCTTACATCCAACGCTTTTGCTCTAATCTGTTCATCAGTTTCAAGCCCTCCAGGCAGCTTCATCGTTATGTACCGTTGTTTTGTTTTCAATTGAATTTCATCTTCATCCGAGTTTTGTGTAAGCGTGAGCTTCAGTTCTTCTGAAAAATATATTGAGTTATTGAGAATGTTTGTAAAAAATAATTATATTCTAACTAAAAATAATGTGCAAGATTCGGACCTTGTTGTAGTTGTTTGCAGATTGGGTACGCAATCTTTGATGCAGGAGCACTCCCCAAATACCCAACAGCTTTCTCATCATCCACCCTTTTTGAAAGTGATTTACCATCCCAATGTGTAATCAAGGGTAAGGTGTGTGGGCAAGGGTACCCCTTAAAATCAAATCGATGTAAATATGCTATCATAAGAACCAATATGCATCCACTGAGAGTTGCTTTTCCACCTTCTTTGCAACTTTTTATACTTGTGACCATTTCTCGGAATACATATTCACACCAATCAAATTCTGCTATCCGTTCCACATCCTCAACAGTCTTGACAAGTTTAAGGTCAAGTGTTTTATTACTAGATGGTGCTAGGAAAATGGACAGGCTGTATAGTACGAACATTCTTTTGAATTCATCGCCAGCATCATTACACTCTAGCAGTCTGTCATGAACAGCTTTCACATTAATTGGGGTTGCTGTGTTTGTCACACCAAACTTCTCTCTCCATTCATTTTTCAACATAGTGTCCTCCACAGAAGCAGCGTTCCCCATTTTTGAAACGTCCACAATAATGCCCCTTTTAGGCAGTTGAAATATGTCATGGACATCATATTTTGTCAATAGAAAATCAGTCTTCTTCGTTGTGAACATATGACTGTTATGGTTAAAACAGTTAAAAAGCATTTGCAGAATACCATGTGGTACTTTTGTTAGTTTCAGCTCCAACATACCACCAAAGCCAATATCCCTCACAGCCTGCTTTTGCTCATCATTTAGGTTGTTAATCAATTCAACCAGTTTTTGCGGCCTACACTTAGTTTGGTATGATTCTGCCTTTTTTTGTTTGACCTCGGACAGTTCTACCAATTCTTCATGTATAACCAATTCATTATTTTTGCTCTTCTTTTTTCTAGCTGCCTTGATCATTTTTGGTGGTGATTGCTCTTCATTTGTTGTTTGTGGTTGCTTCCTTTTACCTCTTATGTTGTTAATTATTTCTGAAACTGTTAATTCCATTGTTACCTGATTCTGAAAAATAATTTGACATGTTATTAGAAATATGTATGAAGATTAAACCAGTTTTAATCAAAGCAATATCAGAACATACTACAAACAATATCATAGCATACTGAAAATCAATATCTCAAATAAGTTTAAACTAGATTTGAATGAATAATTCAATATAGTTACTGTAAACATACACACACTCAATAATAAGGTTAGTCAACATTACAACAATATTTACGAGATACTACAAACAATATCACAGGATACTGAAATAAATATCAAAAAAAGGACAAACATATTACTAACAATATCACTGGATATTGAAATAACACCAGTATATCAAAACATAATTTAACCTTAATTATTGAAAATTGAATGATATCAAACTGTAATTATCACATTTAAAACAATGCTAACCGTCGTTTATGCTAGAAATTTCGAAAACAAATTCAATTCTAAGATATGAAACTCTAAGTTTGGACAATTAAAACAATGACAAAATTAATCTAGGTATTGAAACGGCGGAAAAGATGTTATTAACAACATCTACAATTTCACGAGGTTGACAACAAATACGAAACCCTAGTTTTCGAAATCTAATGATGTCGAACTTCATTTATGCTATATGAAATTGTAATTTTCCAGAATTGAACAATTAAAATCGTTTAATATAACATGCATACAATAATTTCTAACAAAATCAATAGCTATATACAATATATTACTAGATAAACAAAAAAAAATCGTAGAAATGAACAGAAATGAAGAATAAACTTACCTG
Organism: Silene conica; assembly: GCA_029255685.2. Taxonomy (NCBI): domain Eukaryota; kingdom Viridiplantae; phylum Streptophyta; class Magnoliopsida; order Caryophyllales; family Caryophyllaceae; genus Silene; species Silene conica. The sequence goes on along the minus strand of CM055318.2, from coordinate 72,233,178 downwards.
AACGATTTTGAAGAGAAATATAGTTAGATTAATCAATCTAGTTAACGAAAATATGCAGAATGTTGAATTTGCAGTTGAAATCGATTGATTAATCGCGATTTTTACAGCGAGTATTTGAGAGGTTTTAGGGAGAGTTTATTTTTTTATTTTATTTTAGATTTTCAAATGTTTACGTTTTCTGAAGATTTTCGGTTTTGTTGGCTCCTAATTTTGACGTGATATTATTAACTACAGTCCGTGATACTTCTCATTTCATTCATTGTTACTCATTACTCAAATATATATGAGTTCTCACCTGATCCCGACTCTATATATATATACGAGTAACTTGAAACAATTTGATGTGAGAGGTCACACAATATTCTTGTTGTGAGACCGTTTCATAGACGAATTAGTCGACAAGAATAATTTTACGATACTTGTCAAATTAATATAACAAATTTTTAAGTTTTTAATAAGTTTTATTGTGTGCTTAAGATTTATAAATAAATAAAAATACTTTGTTCTCAAAGTTATGGGGTTTGGTGGTTAAACTCTCAAATGACAAAAGAAAAGCGGGTTGATTGTCATTTTTGCGTATTTCAAAGTAACAAAAGGACGTTTTCTAATCGAAAAATTTATCTCAATCAGAATATATTATACTCCCTCAACATCCATCTGTCTCTATTCAGTTCAATTCAACTTTTCTCTCCACAAGTTAACGTAATTCATATCAGTATGTTAGTTCATCCTAGCTATTATCTAATGGGCTAGGCTACATAACGGAACCCTATCCCTAGGATAATAATCTCTTGATCTTCTAATTCGTCCAATCCAAATATAAATATACCGGAGTTGTTAGGATGGTTAAAAACCCTAACTTTCCATAAGACATAAACCCTAGTTTTGGTGCGAAAGATATTCAACAATGGAGCAAACACGGAGATGGAGCTCCCTTCCCGACGACATATTCAACAACATTCTCTCCCGAATTAACCTTGTTCGCGACACGGTCACTACAATTTCCAACTAATAATCCTTGATAACCTATTCACCTTATTCGCGCCACCGGTTGTCGACACATTTTGTCTTGATATTCAAGCTAACCACTATGACAAAACTCGTTGTTGGCTAATCATCGATACATGGGATCGTCAATTACGTTCTTGTAACGTCCAACACATGAAGCTTTCTCGCTCTGCAGGTTACGGTTAATATGATCGTCAATTGATGAACCACCCAGACCGTCTTTCGTATGCATTCCCTCGTAACACGTGAGTTGAATTGTGATTCCAACGGCATTGCTTGGAGACTTCCTAATTCCATTGCTCTTCCAAACCTCAAGAAACTAAGCATATGTACCTTCTATTTTGTAAGTATCGATGAGTTCAATAATTATACATAATTGGGAAGGTTATTAACTTGTTGCCCGTCATTGGAAGACTTGTTCTTGTCGATTAATGATCGTCAAGAACAGGTGGTATTATCAATCACAAGTAAGAGTTTAAAACGATTAAGTACAAATTTAGATGGGAAATCGATTCATCATGATGTTATTATTGATGCTCCGATATTGGAAAAATTGGATTATTGTTCTAATTCCTTATTATCAATGCAAATGTTGGATTCAATTTCAAATCTCAAGTGGCCTGAGCTTTCTACCGGCTCACCGACAAGGTTCAAGTTCAACAACATTTGTCGTATTATTACCTTACCCGAATTGATCCGTCTTGATTTATCTTTGAGAACTGAAATATATCAAGCAATGTTCGAGCGACAAATGATGCGTTGTCCAAACTAAGAGGTTATTCTGTTACGTCTTACGGAAATGATTCCGAATCCAGAAGCTATGTATATGGTAGTTTAACCGGTGAAACATATAGAATTGCGTACCGGTATCTATCGATTTAGCAAATATGTGTTGAATCTAATAAAGGGTTGCTAAGAAGTGCCAAGGTTTTAGAGAAACTTGTTCTCTATGCACCTGTTCCTCGTTGGCCTAGTGATGATGATTACTTGGACTTGCAGAAATCTCAATTTCGCCAAACTTTATTTGAGTTTGTAGAGAGTACATCGGAGTGTCAAATCGAACTGTTAAGAGCATATGAGCTCAACTGATGATGATTTCATCCATACAAATTATTTGTTTACGTTTCATAGAATATACAGTTGAGATATTGTCGAGATATGGATATATCTTCATACGATAGTATGTTAGCTATTATGGATTTATGGTATAGTGATAATATCTAGTTTCCAAAGTTGGAATCTCGTTTTTATTAAATAATGTTGTATCGTATTACTCCAAGAATAACTAAATCAATAATACAGTTCTCCCTTCTACAATTGTCTCCCCTCTTATATCTTAACACATATAAGGTATAGGTTAATAAATTGTTAGATTGGAGCGAGCTTAATTTACTGTTTCATCTGTATGTCATTTAGAAAATACATAATTAGTACATTGTTGAGTCAAACATGATGCTGAAATTTCATCCATCTACTGTTTACCAAACACCCTCACTTACTATTTACTTGTATTAGAGATTTAAAATTATATAATGATTCTGGCAATCCCTTGCTAACCAGAGATTTAGAGAAGTTAGCAGGCAGATTACTATATTTAAACATGACTAGACTTGATTTTTCTTACGGTGTTCAACGGCTAAGTCAATTCTTGAGTAATCCATGTGATACACATTTGTAGCTTTTCATGTTGTTAAATATCTCAAAAAGACTGTTAATGCTAGTCTTCTTATCCTGCACAATCTTCTTTAACTGTCAAAGCTTAGATAGATTCAGATTGGGCAACATGTGCACTCTCTTGAGATTTTTGAGTGGTTTTTGTGTTTTTCTAGGGGACTCTTTGGTTTCTCTGAAGATCAAGAAATAAAAAACTGTAAGTAAAATTACGGTAGGAGCTAGATATAGAAGTATGTCATATACTACTAGTGAATTATGGTGGATAGTCAATGTTTTGGCAGAATTGCAAGTTCCGGTTCAGGTTCGACCAGAGGGAGAGGAGAAAGACTACAGTTCAGTTGCCTATTTCTCTCTCCTCCTTTTCAACACATTGCCAACAATCCAGTATGAACGAACAAAACATTTGAGTATGGATTGCCATTGTGTCATAGATAAGCAACAAGAAGGTTTCCTTATTACTAAGCATGTCAAGAGTACACTATCCCAACTTGTTGATATAATGACAAAACCTTTAGGAGCTTCTGATCATCATTTTTTATCAATCAAGCTAGGACTTGATCTTGGTTTATACAGTCCAACTTGAGGGGAGGGGGGAGTCATACACTACAAGAATAACTTGATCGGGCGACAAATATTGGCGACTGAAATCTGTCGCAAAACACCTATTGGCGACGGACAACAGTCGCCAAACTGTTGTCGCTGACTTTTGTCGCCAAAAAAACTCGGGCGACTGAAATCCGTCGCCAAATTTGGCGACAGACAGGGCAGTCGCCAAAGACACAATTTGGCGACAGACAGGGCAGTCGCCAAATTGGCGACAGAAATGAAGCAGTCGCCAAATTGGCGACGGACTTCAGTCGCCAATTCTCCTGTTCAGTCGCCAATGCTCCTGACTTTCCAGGGGCTTTGGTTTCTTGTGCTCTGTTTTGGCGACTGATTTCAGTCGCCATTACTTCATTTCAGTCGCCAAAATTCCTGAGCATTTTTCATGAAAATCATTATTTCGTTTTTGCCAAATCCAATACGAAATAATATCAGTACACCTGCAACCAGAAAGTAACCAGCAATTGGTGACGAACACCTTTTGAATCAACAACCAAATCTCCTTTTATAAAAAAAGAGAACTGTTATCAAATTACATGAACACGTTAACTAAACTAATAAATCTCCACGTTCGACAATTTTTCCTAGGTTACTAAACTAATTAACTGCTTGAAATCCCATGCTAGCTCCACTACCGTCTCCTCCCTTTCCTCTTGGATCATTAGGATCTTCATTAAATGGCTGGGAACCGGGGTTGCAAGAGTAGAAATACGTCTCCATGGCCTTAAGACGTTCTTTCATCAACCGCATTTCCTCATCTCTTTCCGCTCTTTCTCGGTCAAGTTGTGATTGCAATTTACTTACAAGAGACGGCTCGTAGGTTTCGCGCGGCTCATATGAGGACCTTCTAGCCGGTTCCTTGTAAAACACCCCATGAGCTTGTCCGGCCCCATATACCATACCCTTCTTGTAACCATCCACCAATTTGAACCAAATTTCATTATCATCCCGCTCAGGGTGGGCCTCTTTCTCTGCCTCATATTTCCCCTATAACATTAAGAAAAGTATTATTAGTTAAGCAAAAACAATCATTGACGAAGGTAACAAAAAAACATCATTAGTTGAGAGAAACTATCTTACATATAACTCTTTGTCCTTCGCCTTAATCCATATTCTTCTTTGCGTCTTTTCGTTGACCTTGGAATGCGTGTCAAGGAAAAGTTCGGGCATCGTCATCATCGGCTTCTTGCCGCCGTCTTTGTTGCCGCCGTCGTCGTTGTTGCTGCTATCCTTCTTCTTCTTCCCTCCCTAAATAGGGAAAATTGTTAATATAAGAAGTATAGTATATTTATTCAAAAAAGAAGTATTCATTCAAGACTTACACTAAAAATACGCGTAAAAAATGATCGTGATCCCCCGTGATGGGTAGGCTCGGCCTCCGCATCTTTCTTCCCTCCTCTCTTGTTGATCTTCTTTTGAGCGGACACGGCTTGGAACTCGGGAGTCTCGCGTTGCTTTAGGAGATCTTGATATTTCTCACCTACAATTAAAAAGTATGTTAGTAGTATTAAGATATTTTCATTAATTCTTGTATTTACAAGTGACAAAACTTATATATTACATGTACCTTTTAGATGATTCGGTTCCTTCTTTCTTTTAATAATCTTGTAGATATAGTCTCTATATCTTGCTTTACCAACTTCATGGTATCTTTCAAGGACGGATTGTTCATGTTCAGGAGCCCAATAGAAAGATTGCTACAAAAAAAAAAAAACAGTTAATTTAATTAGTAGTTAGCTTAATGAGTTAAAAAACAACTAACTATAATTAATGCAATTACCCGATACACATTGAACCAAGCTTCTTTTTGAGCCTTGCTAGCTTTCCCCCAAGAAGTAGGCACAGGACCTAACAAGTTCTCCTTTGTGCTAGCAACGACCCCTCGACGAGGAGTCTGATGTCTAAACCTGTAACAGAAATTGTTAATTAAAACAAATCATTTTATTACTTTAAAAATTGAATAATACACATATAATAAACAACAACACTTACCATAGTCCCGCCGGATCAAGTATAATCCGGTTATCCTGGGTGTACTGAATCGGTATACCATCGTCCGAGTCCTCATCCACTTGAGGCTCAATCTGTACCTCTTCTTCTACTGGTTCCTCTTCTTCTTGTACGGATGAAATATTAGCACGATTACTGCCACCGCCTCGCACTCTACCTCGACCTCCTGCCATCTACAATCACATAAATGAAAATATTAGTAGGGTTGTTCCGCAGCTTTTAACATGTCAAAAAAAGCCTTTGCTTGGGGATTTGGAGGTTGCTCTTCATTCAAGGCTACACGGTCATCGTCATTATTGACTACATTAAACTCCAACGCATCAACAACCATATCTCTATATGGGTTTTCGTCAACATGTTCGATGTGAGGTTGTTCGTGGATTGGGGAATAGGCTTCTCCATGAGAAATCCAATTATAATAATTTGGACGAAACCCATTTGTATAGAGATGTTCTTGTACCTCAATGACATATAGGTATTTCATATTTCGACATTTGCTACAAGGACACCTAAGTTTATTTTCTAACGAGTCATACTCCTCTTGTTGCTTAGCAAACTCAATAAACTCGGCAACACCCTCTATAAACCTAGCATTAGAACGTCTCTTCTTATTATCTAATAACCCTCCATCATACATCCATGAACGTTCCAATCTCTTCATTTTAATCTAAACAAAAAAACCCAAAAAACAATTTTCAACACTAAAATTACATATATCTAAATTAAAATTACACTCACTTAATTAAAGAACAACCTCAATCACATAATAATAACAATTTATTAACAACAATTTCCAATTATACAATTAACCACAACCTAATAAGCTAATTTAAGACGGTCTTAATAAGCTAATATAATCTAACTAACATCCTAATAAGCTATTAAACATCCTAATCGACTACTTTAATCTAATTAACCAACATCAATAAGGCTAACAACATCGTCTTATACAAACTTCTTATAAACCCTAACCCACAATAATCTAATTAATATGCTAATTGGCTTCTAATACCTAATTAATCACAACCTAATAAGCTAAGACGGTCTTAATAACCTACTACAATCACTAAATGTACAAAACAAACCAACAATCAATCAAAAAATTGAAATTGAAATTGAATTATGAAGAAGTAAACAAACCTTAAATGAGTTGAATGAAGGGAAGAACAAGTAGGGTTGTGGTGGTGGTGGCCGGAATCCGGTGACAGCGGTGTTGAAGGTGGCCGGAACACGTAGGGTAGGGTGATGATGGAGGTGTTTTTCGCCGGAGGAGGTGAAGTGTGTCTTTGTGTGTTTGTTGATTTGCGAATGAGGGATACCGTCTGATTTTCGCTGTTTCTGTAAAAAAGATTGGCGACGGACTGGGCAATTTGGCGACGGAAGAGGGGCTGTCGCCAAATTTGGCGACTACTTTCTGTCGCCAAAATGGGATTTCTGTCGCCCGGTTGTGTCGGTGGTGGGAAATTTGGGGAAATGGTTCTGTCGCCAAATTGGCGACTGATTTCAGTCGCCCGAATATTTATTCCGTCGCCAAATTGGCGACTACCCGATGCAGTCGCCAAAAACTGTCGCCCGATCAAGTTATTCTTGTAGTGATACTAAGTAACATGTCAGTATGTGACATGCCTTAATATAAACAATTGATCTACCTTACTGATGCGAGAGCATAGGGGTTACTTATTTTCCAATACCAAGGAAAGCCAAGTCAATATGAGTTGCAATAACAAAGGCATTGAAAAACTATTAATGCTCCTGAAATATCACAAACAATCCAGAAATGAGCCGTAGTTCAGATGGGAATATCTGGAGTTTAACTTGCTTAAAATTCAAGATGTTTATATGTATAAACTCTTGGGAATGTCTACTATCCTACAGACTTGGAATCAGATAAATCCAATGAGCACAACTCTCACAGTTAAGCTTCAGAAGCTGTCACGATTTCATGCTAAATGCGGAAACTGGAAATAACCTGACAGATTTCTGGTATGTTTTCAGTTGCTAATATTTGAAGATTGACATGGTTAATTTTTGAATTCTTTAGCTTCCTAGAATCTTGAGGATGTCTATTAACTTATCGAGTTGGAATCAAGCAAAAATTCCAAATGATTTTGCACACGAAGCTCTCAAAGACTGGCATGATTCAAATGCAACACTCTCTGGTCTGTTTTGTAGCACCTATCATACAAGGTTTCTGGGGTCTCAAAATGACACGTCCAAGTAACATGTGATCCTATGTGAGTTCTTAATATCCTGAATGAAGAGACACATTCCTAAGGCAAACTACAAGCAAGTGGAAGCAAGTGGAAGCTGATATTGCAAATTTAAAAAGAAACCGTAAAGCAAAATTTCCTTTTATGGAAGGGACACGAGACTGATTGTGTTAAAATACTTTCGGACTATTTTTTCTATCGTTCAGATAAAGCTTCAACCCTCCTCAGTATAAGTCAAACAAAGACCATAAAGAAAAGATGTTGTCTATTTCAGGAAACAAACAAAAGAACTTTAATTACTTTTTGACAGTCTGCTCAACCAGCTTTTGGGTTGTCTTATTAGAACACTTTTTGCTTTTTGTTGTGTTGTTTACTAGGCCATTTTAAGCCCTTAGATGCACTTTAAATTTAAGGGTATGTATTAGATATCAAGCTCTATATAAGGAGCCTCTTATGCATTGTAATGGACAGAATAAATTTAATGAATGAATGAATAGAAATGAGAGTTTCAACTCTTTTCTGGTTAACTTATGTTTAGTTAACATCCCTTGACAACTTGTGCTTTGTTTAGTTGTTGGCTTAAGCTTAGTTTAATCTCTTATGCTTTGCTTAGGTGATTGAACTAAACTTGATATCCACTACTCTTAGAGAATTCTTTGCTTTGCTTGAATCCTTAAGTTTAGGGTTTATTTTCCTTGTTTAAAGATCTTAACTTTCTGTGCTTTCCTTGAGAGTTATTATTCTTACTATCCTTTATTTACTTGTCACAAAAACAACAAAAATCATCTCACAAAAATAGAGTCAAATTAGTTGTTCTTCATTTCTGTCAAAAATCAATTCTGTTAGAGTTTTGGGCACTTAATTAAAATACTTAGAGTGATCTTTTGGTCACGAGACTTTAAACAACCCTTTCTTTAGGATTTAATCTAAACTTCTGTCAAATTTCATGATTGATAAACTTCATCGACTATTTTTAATATATCGCCAAAGTTCGTTGCATTCACACAAATTCCTGAAACTTTCAGATTTCTTGGGTTTTTCTTGAAAGTAGACTTAACCCCTGGTTTGGTGTATCACTTACTAAGTTGACAATATCCTTTTTAGGGTTTAAAACAACACAATTACAAATTCATCTGAATAGAAGAGACATGTTTATGCGATTTCTTAGACATAATTGTTTTAGTTTCATCTATCTATTTGGCCCGTCTCCTCAATTCTGGCTAGTATGTAACATACTTGGTATGAAAAATGTTGCAGTACTAACACTAACAAGAATTAAAAAAAAATGTATAATTTGTTAAAAAGAGAAGGAGCATTTGCATTGTATTCTCTACTATGTAGAAATGCAAAGGTTGGATTACTTCCAAGTACACAAATAGTTGAAGATCAACAAGTCTCAAACTTCCAGTTGCAGTTGCCAAGCCATCACTTAGGATTATCATTGAATCTTAAAAACTTGCTTGAAAACAACATTGTTGCCAAATACGTTCTTTAATTTTGAGTCACTATGCTTTCGACATCCTTGGTTATCGGTGCGATGTTGTTCTCACTCCCTCCATTTCGGGTTCCTTTTCTCATTTCATGTATGTCAACTCTTAACAATGTAACTTATGGAGCTACTGCCTATTTGGTTAGTATCGTTTTTTGATTTTTCAATTTGTTTCGCAGTTTTATCGGCTATGAGTGGGTTAAAAGAAGCTTCAACATCTACTATTACAGAAGTTAAATATTTTCAGTTCTTGCGAGGGAAATCATATTCGGGAATATATTATCGTTAGACAATTGTATGCCAAGGTATTATATTTACGCGTTTATTGGATTAAGTACATTCGAGTTCTTTTGGTATAATACATGAACAAAGAATATGACTTGAACACGTGAATGTCGTTCAGACTCAATCATATATAAAATCGACTGTTAAGCCAAAAGTATTGTTTTTGAAATTATTGTGTTTGTTGAGGAACTATTTCCAAAATATGACAATGTTTTAATAATGACAAGTTTAATATTTATGATTTAGTAATTATGATCGTGTATCTCTTGCCTTTAATTTTTTTATCTAGTGTATATAGCACACATGATTGTCAAAGGAAGACGAGATCACATGTTACAAAACTTCACCAAGCATCAAGATCAAACGCTCAAGGGTTGACCTACGAATCAATCAAGAGAAGAATCAAGGGAAGTCAGGACAATAATTTATTCTGAAGATCTCTAGGAAGATCACGGTAGATAGGTTTTTGCGTCATATAATGATATAAGGGTAACTTGTCTTTTATACGGGCAAGGTTATAGCTCGCAGCTATAGCCCTACATATAAAAGAGGTCAAGTTTAAAGCTCAAAGTTAATAACCCTACCTACACGAGAAAAACACACGACAAAATCTTTATCTTGTTTTTCAAATCTTTTAAATTATCTTTATAGAGATTGTGAGTTATAATAAATCTCTTTATGAATAAAATATTTTATATTGGATTTATGAAATTAGTATTATTATGAGGTATATTAGACTTATGAGTCGTTGCCTCCTTAATACACAAGATTTCGTAAACCAAACCCTAATTGCATTGGTCCACCCTAAATATGATTATGGTTTCATGGATAAAGTGAGGCAAGCGTGCTTCGGGTTGCGTGTCATATGTTCATGGCTCATAAAGTTGTACATATGTGCATCCAAGCTCAAATATATGATTAATATCTTATCTTATGAGATAAATATTTATTATATCGTATATGTGCACAATTAGTTAAGATATATAGAATAAAATCTTTTTTATTCTCTTTAATATTTTATCTAGGTTATTAGGAAATAAATAATTATATTAAGATATTTCATATCTTATAAGATATTATTTACTTCCTAATTAAAAGAAAAGATATTCCATTTCTTTTTGGGACAGGATAATAAAATCTTTTTATTCGTATATTATCTTATCAAGGGAATAAAATATATCTTCCATATCTTTTTATGATAAGAGAATAAACTCTTTTCATTCTCATATTATCTTATCAAGGGAATAAAATATATCTTCCATATCTGTCGTGCATCTGGTTTGAAGGTCAGCAGAAATAAGTCGAAAGTTTATTTTTCGCCCAATGTTGACACTGAAATTCAAGAGTCGATAGCAGGGGATCTTAGGATTGATAGGACCGATAATCTCGGTCTATATTTGGGCATCCCTACCTTACATGGGAGAGTCACAAAGCAAACTTTCGATTTCATAGTGCAGAAAGTTGATAAAAGACTTACGGGGTGGAAAACTCGAGGCCTATCATTGGCTGGCAGAACAACCTTGGTTCAATCCACGTTGAATGCTATACCCTCGTACGCGATGCAAACCGCTAAAGTGCCGCGGTCGGTGTGTGATGAGCTTGATAAAAAAACCAGGCGCTTTTTATGGGGTGGGGATCAAGAGAAGCGAGGTTTGAGCCTTGTATCATGGGACATGGTCACCAATGAGAAAGAACATGGAGGCTTGGGAATTCGATCAATGAGGCAAGTGAATTCCTCTTTCATGGCCAAATTGGGTTGGAGATTGCTAAAAGAACCTAATGCGCTATGGGCTCGGATTTTGAGACAGAAATATTGCAAGGGTAGGTGTGACATGAATATGTTTGAAGAGAAGCGTATTAGCTCGAATACTTGGAAAGGTATTGTTGAAGCGATACAAGTGGTCAAGATGGGTATCGGATCGTCGGTGGGGAATGGGCAAGATACGCTTTTTTGGAAACACAAATGGGCCATTGAAGCTCCCTTGGAGTCGGTAGTCATTACGGCCGTTCCCGAGTCAATTTTAATGGCTTCTGTGGCAGAGATGTGGGATGATGCAGCAGGGTGGAAATGGGAGGTCTTCGCGGACTTTCTACCTTCAACGGTGCTCCAGACTATTGCGTCTTTCGAGGTAATTCCTGGAGATCAGAATGTGGATCAATTTTATTGGGCAGAGACGCCTTCGGGGTATTTCTCAATAAAATCGGCCATTCGACTTATACGAAACACGGGTACAGTAGAAAACGAGTTGTACTGGAATATGCCTTGGAGGACTTGGGCACCACAGAGAATGCGGCTATTTCTTTGGCTTTTGATGCACGATCGAATCATGACGAATGTAAATCGAACTCGCAGGGGCTTCACCGAGGACCCGTGTTGTCGCAGCTGCCCGGGTATTGAGGAAAATACTATACATCTCTTACGGGACTGTAAGGAAGTTGAGAAAGTATGGAAATTTTTTCGTATTCCAAACTCAAACAAATTTAGTACAAGCACTAATATTCGGGAATGGTTAATCACCAACATCACCCCGAATGCGGCACCAGAGACGCGAAATTGGCCGACGTTGATACGTCAGCTTAAACTCAGTTAGGATAAGTCAAGGGTCGAACCACAGAGAGACAGGGTAAATTGTGTTTGTAAATTTAAAGTCTATTGCAAGTAACCAAAAAGGGGGGTTTGAATTGGGATTTTAACTAACAACTAAAGTAACAAAATAACAAGAAAATTTAAAATAAGATAAAGAGGGGATTAGGAACTTTGGTTCCCCATGGTCAAGACAAGCCAATGAAAGGTAAGATTAACCAAATAACACAATCCTAAGGAACAAAGAATAAACCTTTAGGTCAATATTCTACCCACTCTTTACGGTCTTAGGGTTCCTACAAAAGCACTAAACTTTCGTTCAAGGGCAATCCCAAAGCTGTTGTTAAACTAATCCTAATAATCTTTCAATCCCAAGGATTAGTTCACCAACAACAATGGGGGATTGGTAATTTAATCATCAAACCTATCAAAGTCAAGTTTTTACATAGTTCCCCTAATTCCTAATCACAAGAATTAGTTATGCATGCTTCTAATTATAAAACTATCAATTACCAAGAATATTAAAGATGTGAACATAATCAAAGATGATAATAAAAGAGTAAACATGAAATAAGAAAATAACAACAAGATGAATAACAAGATTGGATTAAAGGAAAGATTAATTATCACAAACTTACAACTTGAATGGAAATCCTAAGAAGAAAGATGAAAGCTTGATAAAAATCCTCTAACAATGGAGGCTTCAAACATAGAGTACTTGGTAAAATTCCTAAGGTAGAAAATTGCTGAAAAACTACTTAACCTAATAGGAGAGTTTTGATCTCCTTAAATAAGAAATATTACAAGATTAGGAAATCAGAAAACAAAACGGAAATCCCCGAAACAGGGTCTGGTCGGTCGACCAGTTTTCTCGGTCGGTCGACCGGTTCCGCTGAAACGAACTTATTTCCTGCGAACTTGGGCTTCCGTGGAGAAATGGGCCTGATTACATATTCGACTTCAGTCGGTCGACCTGATATCTCGGTCGGTCGACCGACTCCTCTTATTCTCAGTTTTGATCCAGCCCGATGATTGTACTTGAATGCACCATCCGAATTTATTGCTCCAAAAACAGCTTCCTAAAGGCAAATAAGGCTTGGTTTTGCTTACTTACGCGTATTCCTGCACACAAAACACAGAAATACCAAAGTAGACAAAATGGGAGAAAAAGCAACTAAAAAGTCACGAAAGTGTAAGAAAATACGTGCCAAAAGAGTAAATAAAATGCATAAAATAGGCACGTATCAAATTCCCCAAACCAAACCTTGCTTGTCCTCAAGCAAGCACTAAGACTCAAAAGAAAATAAAACTCCTAATGGAACGGACCTCATACTTTTCACAACCAAACACAACACTATGCTTAACCAATTTAATGCATTCTTCAACTATGATCAAACACAATGTCAAGAGCAAAACGAATTAAACATGTTGGGAAAGCATGCTAAAATTTCGACCTTGCAAGACCCATTCTAATTGGACTCTCGCGGTACGCTCGAGACACTCATGAAAGCAAAGGGTCAAATGTATATGTGAAAGGTAAGAAGATAAACAAAAGTAAGGACTCTCACCTATCTACGACCCGTAAGAACATGCCTGCAATCTAACATGAATAAAATCTCTACAACCGTACATATGCATTCCCACACTAAATAACCATGACACATGCCGAGGTAAATTTGGGATTGTGAGGCTAAAGGTAAGAAGGGGTAAAGATAAGTTATGGGAAGAGGGGTTAAACCGAGCTAACATCCGTCTATCCATACTATAAGATCACTTCTTTTTGTTTGCTTTTTGATTTTTTTTTTTTTCTTTCATATATGCCAATATTCCACAATTTCTTCCAAATTCTTTTTCTCTTCCCTTTTTTTCTGAAAAATCAGCCCATTCAATGGTCCTGGTCGACCGACCGAGGGAACTGGTCGACCGACCAGCCTTGAAAACAGGCTGCTCTGTTTTTTTTTCGTTTTCTGTGTTTTTCTTTTTCTCTTTTTTTTTTTTTTTTTTTTTTTTTTTTTTTTTCTTTTTCATCATTCTCCCAAAATCAAAATTCACCGATGAAGCATAAACCAAAGGTTGGCAAGGAAAACAGTCCCATTACTAAATTACTAGCTCGGCTAGGGTAAGCAAGTTTTAGAATGTAGCAAATGGGTAAAAGAGTTCAATTTGGCTATGTGAGGATAATGGGAATAAAGAGAAAGGGGGACCTCTACCACATGTGTCAACAAACCACAAAACCGAATGCATACAGGTATTAAGAAGACAAAATTCATGTTTATGCAAATTGATGTAACATGCCTCAAGAGGAGAAACTACTCACAACCTACACGAAATCGGTCATGGATGTCACCGATTTATTAAGCTCTAATCCTTAGAATATGTAGTAGTTTGCCAAAAAGAGAGTCAAGTCTAATAATTTAGCATGAAATCAACAAAAACTCGTAGATAATGCAAAAGACTAGCTTGAAAATTTTTGAAAAATGCAAGGCAAAGCAATATGTGATATGTGAGGCATAACTAGTATTTATCCGTTCCGACTCGACCTAAGAACTTAAGACAGAGAAGAATGCCCGACAGGGAAAGACACGCGACAAGAGAGGATGAAAACAAGAAAAACACCTAAAGGTATGAAAAACAAAAGACACAAAAACAATTGCATACTCACAAAGGAGTATGCAAACACCCTCCCCAAACCAAAACGCACAATGCCCCCATTGTGCTCAACAGCATACAACCACAGCATAGGGATGGGGGTAGGCGGAAAAGAAGCAAACAAAGAAAAGAAAAGGAAAAAGACTAAAAATTACAAACAGAGTCTATGGAGGAAGGAGGGAAAAACTGGAAATCTAAAGGGGAAAATTGGAAATCTAAGGAGGGAAAACACTTACAAAGTAAATGTGGACCTCCCCAAACCGAACCAATCAATAGGGGCCTCCCCAAACCGAACCCCAAAGAGGGTAAGGTTAAGCATATCCCTATCCCGCTGAGTCGTAGAATGGCTCAGCGTTCTCCTCACCATCTCCCTCATCGCCATCCTCCTCAGACCCTACTCCTGTTCCTGAGGCAGAGCCTGAAGCTTCACCATGGTCACGACCGCCTGCGAGAGGTGTGTACCAGGTGGGGTGAGTCCACGGGCCGGTTGGGAGCCTACCTTGTGTGGCATACTCCCTGTAAACCGGGTATTGGAAGAGACTATCGTCCAACCGTTTTTGGCTGAACTGCGTGCAAAGACTCGCCAGCATTTGTGGCATAGATCTGTCATCAACAAAAGGAGGAACATAAACATTAGGAGGAGCAGTAAAATCAGATGGGTATCCTGTCCCAGGTGTGGCATGGTGGCCACCGGGAGCAGGAGCCCTGGAACCTCTAGAAGCGCCTCCCCTAAGCGGGAGGCGGTAAGACGGGAGTAGTGGTCGGGGCTCCCCTATAACAATAGAAAGGGGGTACATAGGGGGAGCCATAGTGATGGGGAACCTTTAGGTCAATAAACCTGTCTTTCAGTCTAGAACACAGGGTGTTTTTGCTTATCGCAGGATGCCTTTTGGGTTATGCAATGCTCCTGCTACTTTTCAAAGGTGTATGATGAGTATTTTTTCAGACTTTATAGAAAACATTATGGAAGTATTTATGGATGATTTCTCTGTTTATGGTAATGCTTTTGATCAATGCTTAGCTAATCTTGATAAAGTTTTGCAGCGATGTATTGATGTAAACCTTGTCTTAAACTGGGAGAAGTGTCATTTTATGGTTACTGAAGGGGTAGTTTTAGGGCATCTAATTTCAGATAAAGGTATACATGTTGATAAAGCAAAGGTGCAAGTGATTGAGCAATTACCCCCTCCTATTAATGTCAAAGGGGTGAGAAGTTTCTTAGGGCACGCAGGTTTTTACAGGCGTTTCATTAAGGACTTCTCTAAAATTGCTAAACCACTTACACAATTGCTTCTTAAAGATGCCATTTTTGATTTTTCTGATGAGTGCCTTTCAGCTTTTAACAGGTTGAAGGAAGCTTTGATCTCAGCACCAATCATCCAGCCACCAGATTGGGATCTCCCATTCGAGATCATGTGCGATGCTAGTGATTATGCTCTGGGTGCTGTGCTTGGTCAAAGGAAGAACAAGGCTCTCAATGCTATATACTATGCGAGCCGCACCCTGGATGAGACTCAAGTCAACTATTTCACCACAGAGAAGGAGATGCTAGCCGTCATATTTGCCTTAGAAAAATTTAGATCATATTTAGTAGGTAATAAGGTAATTGTTTATACTGACCATGCAGCTTTAAAAAGTCTTTTTCAAAAGAAGGATTCAAAGCCAAGACTTTTAAGGTGGATCCTCCTTCTCCAAGAGTTTGACATTGAGATCAGGGACAAGAAAGGCGCAGAAAACGTGGTAGCTGACCATTTATCTCGCCTGCAGCTGACTGATGGGGAAGATTCTTTACCAATTGATGATTCGTTTCCTGATGAAAGTTTATTTATCATTAATAGTTCAGGTTCTTATCCCCCTCCTTGGTATGCTGATTTTGCTAATTTTGCTGTTACAGGTAAAATCCCTCCTGAGTTGTCTTGGCAACAAAAGAAGAGATTTATGTTCGATGCGAAACAGTATTTTTGGGATGACCCTTATGTTTTTAAAGAATGCGGAGATGGACTTATCCGGAGATGCGTCCCCCAATGGGAGGTGAAGGACATTCTGGAAGCATGTCACTCTTCTGCATATGGTGGTCACCACGGTCCATCTAGGACCGTGGCCAAGGTATTGCAGTCTGGTTTCTATTGGCCTACTTTACATGCTGACTGTAGAAATTTTGTAGGTAACTGTGATGCCTGTCAAAGGACTGGGAATGTCTCAAAAAGACACGAGATGCCACAAGTAGGTATTTTAGAGGTAGAAATTTTTGATGTTTGGGGCATTGATTATCAAGGACCTTTTCCCAGTAGTCAAGGTAACAGGTATATTCTTGTAGCTGTTGATTATGTGTCTAAGTGGGTAGAAGCCATTGCTACTCCCCATTGTGATGCAAAAGCTGTTATTAAGATGTTTAAAAAAATCATATTTCCTCGTTTTGGTGTCCCTAGGGTTGTCATAAGTGATGGAGGTATGCATTTTAAGGAGAAACGCTTAGGTGACTTGTTAAACAAATTCGGTGTCCAACATCGTAGGGGTTTAGCTTATCACCCTCAGACTAGTGGTCAAGTTGAGATCTCTAATAGAGAACTCAAGGAGACCCTAGCCAAGGTAGTTTCTAAGTCTAGGAAAGATTGGAGCCTAAAACTTGATGATGTTTTATGGGCCTATAGAACCGCGTTCAAAACTCCAATAGGAATGTCACCATTCAGATTGATTTATGGTAAAACTTGTCATTTACCAGTTGAGTTAGAACGTAAATCTTGGTGGGCTATATGTGATCTTAATTTAGACCCTAATCTTTCCCGTGAGAAACGTTTATTGCAGCTCAACGAGTTAGAAGAATTCAGGTTGTTATCCTATGACAATGCCAGGATTTATAAGAAGAAAACAAAGCGCTGGCATGACAAGAGAATCATTAGACGTGATTTTCAGGTAGGTGACAGGGTACTGCTTTTTAATGCTCGTATTCGTCTTTTTCCTGGTAAACTGAAATCCAGGTGGAGCGGACCCTACACCGTCACAGCTGTCTCAAAATTCGGGTCAATCGAATTAGAAACCTCATCTGGTGAGAGGTTCAAAGTCAATGGCCAATATGTGAAGCACTTCCGAGGAGAAAATGAGTATGTCGGAAAAGTCGAAGTTTCTTACTTTGACCCTTTTTAGGATGCTCCTTAGAAGGTAAAAGGTCGTGCGGGACCTCTTAAACCAGCGCTACACGGGAGGCAACCCGTGCTTTAATCTTAAATTTACGTTTTTCCCTTTTATTTTTCGTTTTATCCTCAGATGGAAATTGAAATCACTGCAGAAAAAGAAAAAAATCGGTGTTAATCAGTACAGTGGTCGACCGACCAGATTTTCTGGTCGACCGACCAGACTGACAACTTTTTGAACTTTTTCTGACACAGTAAGTAAAATCGCAGAGCAGGTAAAAGTACAGTGGTCGACCGACCAGCTTTTCTGGTCGACCGACCACGATTTTTTACGGTTTTATTTTTTTTCAGAATCAATGTCATGGGTTTGTTGTGTTTTGAACATAATATTATTGCTTTGACCTATTCTTTCCACCAGCATTCCCTCTCTCCCATAAAACCCTAAAAAAAAAAAAAAACTATTCACCCTTCTTCCTCCTCCACCATTTTACTTACTTTTTTTTTAGCTTCCATCTTCAAGGTATGTGTTTCCTCCATTTTCTTTCCTTCTTTATAGTTTTTACCTTCTTATTTTCGTTTTAGGTAGTATGAGTTTATCTTTTTTTAAAGTTTAATTTTGCTCTTCATTCCGTTTCATGCTTGTTTATGTGTTTTTATGTTAGTTTTTTCTTCTTCTTGAGTTTATATGCTTAGATCTGAAAATTTTGGGTGATTTTGTGCTAATTAGGATAGTTTAATTCTTCCTTACATTTTTTATGCCTTTTTCCGCGCGAAATTCAAACCCGACGCCATCACTGTTGCGGTCGGTCGACCGGAATCGGAGGTCGGCCGACCAAAATTTGAATTTCTGGGTTTTAAAATTTTGCAGATCTGGGTTTCGTTTCTGACAAAGGTCGGTCGACCGACCGGAAAATGAGGTCGGCCGACCAAAGTCGCGTTTTCCTGAGTTTAATTGTTAAACAGTTTCTGATTTTTCTCGTAATCTGGTCGACCGACCTGTAATTACGGTCGACCGACCATACCTGCATTGTTCATGATTTTCTCAGTTTCTGATTCCTCATTGCAGCAGAAAAATACAGACCGTTTTGAAAAAATGGTCGACCGACTGGCTAATCTGGTCGGCCGACCAGATCTGTGAAAAAATTTCTGTTTTGAAATTTTTCGTGGCTTATTTTGTTTAAACAATGTCTTCTTATGCTCATAAGACTCATAGTTTTAATTGAACTTTGCAGCTTTACGATGTCTAGCCGCGATCAAGGAGGGAAACGCGCACGCACCACGGGTGCAAGCACTTCTAGAGGACGTGTCTCTAGGTCTCGAGGTCTAGCAGTTCAGGACACGGATAGTCTACCGGACTATCCGCAGATCACTTTCATCTCTCCGGCCCAGAAGGCCCGATTCCTCCATCTGAGCACTCATTGCGCGGTAGTGGCGAACCGTTTCCTTTGTATTTCAGCTCTGCATGCATTGGGGTGCCATGATGAGGTGGTTGCTATGCTCATTGGGACCGGGTTTGCAGGCCTTGTCTCTATGGACGAGATCACCTACCGCCTTCTTACTCTTGAGTTTTTCTCCTCCTTTACCTTTGATCTAGGGGCTCTTCACCCCGGCTATGATAGTTTTTGTATTTCTTTTCGCATGTTCAATGAAACTTATGCTTTAACTTTAACCCAATTTGCTCAAATTTTGGGTCTGTCTTCTGAGGGTCTTACTGATGACCCCACGGGGTCGTATTCTGATATGTGGTCCTGTATTTCTGACTCCAACGATGTGAAGAAGAAAAACAGTACCATCCACCTTCCCACCCCCCGTTATTTTTTGCGTCTGTTGGCCAACACTGTTTTCGGCCGCAAAGAGTCTCAAAATGTTAACAACATTGAGCTCTCTATTTTGTCCGGTTATCTTAACATCGGACGTACGGGTCAGCAGTCTTATAACACTGCTCATTTGGTCGCTTCTCATTTTGTGTCAGTCGGTGAGGGAACTTCTTTGACCACTATTGTCTGTGGTGGGCTAGTCACCCGATTAGCCCGCTATTTTGTACCCCAGTTCCCTCGCTATGAGGATGCGGTCACCCCTCTATCCCGATACATGGACATGGATTATGTCAGGTCTGTGCGTTGGGTAAACAGTAGAGGTGTTTGGAAAATAGACACCTATCTCACTGACCGCATCCCCATCACTATGGCTCCCCCTATGTACCCCCTTTCTATTGTTATAGGGGAGCCCCGACCACTACTCCCGTCTTACCGCCTCCCGCTTAGGGGAGGCGCTTCTAGAGGTTCCAGGGCTCCTGCTCCCGGTGGCCACCATGCCACACCTGGGACAGGATACCCATCTGATTTTACTGCTCCTCCTAATGTTTATGTTCCTCCTTTTGTTGATGACAGATCTATGCCACAAATGCTGGCGAGTCTTTGCACGCAGTTCAGCCAAAAACGGTTGGACGATAGTCTCTTCCAATACCCGGTTTACAGGGAGTATGCCACACAAGGTAGGCTCCCAACCGGCCCGTGGACTCACCCCACCTGGTACACACCTCTCGCAGGCGGTCGTGACCATGGTGAAGCTTCAGGCTCTGCCTCAGGAACAGGAGTAGGGTCTGAGGAGGATGGCGATGAGGGAGATGGTGAGGAGAACGCTGAGCCATTCTACGACTCAGCGGGATAGGGATATGCTTAACCTTACCCTCTTTGGGGTTCGGTTTGGGGAGGCCCCTATTGATTGGTTCGGTTTGGGGAGGTCCACATTTACTTTGTAAGTGTTTTCCCTCCTTAGATTTCCAATTTTCCCCTTTAGATTTCCAGTTTTTCCCTCCTTCCTCCATAGACTCTGTTTGTAATTTTTAGTCTTTTTCCTTTTCTTTTCTTTGTTTGCTTCTTTTCCGCCTACCCCCATCCCTATGCTGTGGTTGTATGCTGTTGAGCACAATGGGGGCATTGTGCGTTTTGGTTTGGGGAGGGTGTTTGCATACTCCTTTGTGAGTATGCAATTGTTTTTGTGTCTTTTGTTTTTCATACCTTTAGGTGTTTTTCTTGTTTTCATCCTCTCTTGTCGCGTGTCTTTCCCTGTCGGGCATTCTTCTCTGTCTTAAGTTCTTAGGTCGAGTCGGAACGGATAAATACTAGTTATGCCTCACATATCACATATTGCTTTGCCTTGCATTTTTCAAAAATTTTCAAGCTAGTCTTTTGCATTATCTACGAGTTTTTGTTGATTTCATGCTAAATTATTAGACTTGACTCTCTTTTTGGCAAACTACTACATATTCTAAGGATTAGAGCTTAATAAATCGGTGACATCCATGACCGATTTCGTGTAGGTTGTGAGTAGTTTCTCCTCTTGAGGCATGTTACATCAATTTGCATAAACATGAATTTTGTCTTCTTAATACCTGTATGCATTCGGTTTTGTGGTTTGTTGACACATGTGGTAGAGGTCCCCCTTTCTCTTTATTCCCATTATCCTCACATAGCCAAATTGAACTCTTTTACCCATTTGCTACATTCTAAAACTTGCTTACCCTAGCCGAGCTAGTAATTTAGTAATGGGACTGTTTTCCTTGCCAACCTTTGGTTTATGCTTCATCGGTAAATTTTGATTTTGGGAGAATGATGAAAAAGAAAAAAAAAAAAAAAAAAAAAAAAAAAAAAAAAAGAAAAACATAGAAAACGAAAAAAAAAAACAGAGCAGCCTGTTTTCAAGGCTGGTCGGTCGACCAGTTCCCTCGGTCGGTCGACCAGGACCATTGAATGGGCTGATTTTTCAGAAAAAAAAGGGAAGAGAAAAAGAATTTGGAAGAAATTGTGGAATATTGGCATATATGAAAGAAAAAATTTGACACCCGTCGTTGAGGGGTGTCAAAGATAAGATTTATAAAACCTCAGCTTAAACTCAGTTAGGATAAGTCAAGGGTCGAACCACAGAGAGACAGGGTAAATTGTGTTTGTAAATTTAAAGTCTATTGCAAGTAACCAAAAAGGGGGGTTTGAATTGGGATTTTAACTAACAACTAAAGTAACAAAATAACAAGAAAATTTAAAATAAGATAAAGAGGGGATTAGGAACTATGGTTCCCCATGGTCAAGACAAGCCAATGAAAGGTAAGATTAACCAAATAACACAATCCTAAGGAACAAAGAATAAACCTTTAGGTCAATATTCTACCCACTCCTTACGGTCTTAGGGTTCCTACAAAAGCACTAAACTTTCGTTCAAGGGCAATCCCAAAGCTGTTGTTAAGACAGGTTTTTGAGCAGCCTGTTTTCAAGGCTGGTCGGTCGACCAGTTCCCTCGGTCGGTCGACCAGGACCATTGAATGGGCTGATTTTTCAGAAAAAAAAGGGAAGAGAAAAAGAATTTGGAAGAAATTGTGGAATATTGGCATATATGAAAGAAAAAAAAAAAAAATCAAAAAGCAAACAAAAAGAAGTGATCTTATAGTATGGATAGACGGATGTTAGCTCGGTTTAACCCCTCTTCCCATAACTTATCTTTACCCCTTCTTACCTTTAGCCTCACAATCCCAAATTTACCTCGGCATGTGTCATGGTTATTTAGTGTGGGAATGCATATGTACGGTTGTAGAGATTTTATTCATGTTAGATTGCAGGCATGTTCTTACGGGTCGTAGATAGGTGAGAGTCCTTACTTTTGTTTATCTTCTTACCTTTCACATATACATTTGACCCTTTGCTTTCATGAGTGTCTCGAGCGTACCGCGAGAGTCCAATTAGAATGGGTCTTGCAAGGTCGAAATTTTAGCATGCTTTCCCAACATGTTTAATTCGTTTTGCTCTTGACATTGTGTTTGATCATAGTTGAAGAATGCATTAAATTGGTTAAGCATAGTGTTGTGTTTGGTTGTGAAAAGTATGAGGTCCGTTCCATTAGGAGTTTTATTTTCTTTTGAGTCTTAGTGCTTGCTTGAGGACAAGCAAGGTTTGGTTTGGGGAATTTGATACGTGCCTATTTTATGCATTTTATTTACTCTTTTGGCACGTATTTTCTTACACTTTCGTGACTTTTTAGTTGCTTTTTCTCCCATTTTGTCTACTTTGGTATTTCTGTGTTTTGTGTGCAGGAATACGCGTAAGTAAGCAAAACCAAGCCTTATTTGCCTTTAGGAAGCTGTTTTTGGAGCAATAAATTCGGATGGTGCATTCAAGTACAATCATCGGGCTGGATCAAAACTGAGAATAAGAGGAGTCGGTCGACCGACCGAGATATCAGGTCGACCGACTGAAGTCGAATATGTAATCAGGCCCATTTCTCCACGGAAGCCCAAGTTCGCAGGAAATAAGTTCGTTTCAGCGGAACCGGTCGACCGACCGAGAAAACTGGTCGACCGACCAGACCCTGTTTCGGGGATTTCCGTTTTGTTTTCTGATTTCCTAATCTTGTAATATTTCTTATTTAAGGAGATCAAAACTCTCCTATTAGGTTAAGTAGTTTTTCAGCAATTTTCTACCTTAGGAATTTTACCAAGTACTCTATGTTTGAAGCCTCCATTGTTAGAGGATTTTTATCAAGCTTTCATCTTTCTTCTTAGGATTTCCATTCAAGTTGTAAGTTTGTGATAATTAATCTTTCCTTTAATCCAATCTTGTTATTCATCTTGTTGTTATTTTCTTATTTCATGTTTACTCTTTTATTATCATCTTTGATTATGTTCACATCTTTAATATTCTTGGTAATTGATAGTTTTATAATTAGAAGCATGCATAACTAATTCTTGTGATTAGGAATTAGGGGAACTATGTAAAAACTTGACTTTGATAGGTTTGATGATTAAATTACCAATCCCCCATTGTTGTTGGTGAACTAATCCTTGGGATTGAAAGATTATTAGGATTAGTTTAACAACAGCTTTGGGATTGCCCTTGAACGAAAGTTTAGTGCTTTTGTAGGAACCCTAAGACCGTAAGGAGTGGGTAGAATATTGACCTAAAGGTTTATTCTTTGTTCCTTAGGATTGTGTTATTTGGTTAATCTTACCTTTCATTGGCTTGTCTTGACCATGGGGAACCAAAGTTCCTAATCCCCTCTTTATCTTATTTTAAATTTTCTTGTTATTTTGTTACTTTAGTTGTTAGTTAAAATCCCAATTCAAACCCCCCTTTTTGGTTACTTGTAATAGACTTTAAATTTACAAACACAATTTACCCTGTCTCTCTGTGGTTCGACCCTTGACTTATCCTAACTGAGTTTAAGCTGAGGTTTTATAAATCTTATCTTTGGCACCCCTCAACGACGGGTGTCAAATTTTGGCGCCGTTGCCGGGGAGACGGTATAATTCTGTTTGTTAATTTTTAGTTTATTTTTCTTGTCTTAAGGAACTTAGGTTCCTTAAGACCGTTCTTACCTTTTCTTCTAGTGCTATTTAGAAGACAGGTTTTTGAGAGGAAGGCTTATCCACCAAGAAAGACCATTTCCCCCTTCCTTTTGTTGACCAAATGACTGAAAGATTGGCTTCTAATAAATTCTTCTGTTTTCTAGACGGTTATTCAGGTTTCTTCCAGATTCCCATCCATCCTGATGATCAGAGTAAGACTACTTTTACATGTCCACAGGGTGTTTTTGCTTATCGCAGGATGCCTTTTGGGTTATGCAATGCTCCTGCTACTTTTCAAAGGTGTATGATGAGTATTTTTTCAGACTTTATAGAAAACATTATGGAAGTATTTATGGATGATTTCTCTGTTTATGGTAATGCTTTTGGTCAATGCTTAGCTAATCTTGATAAAGTTTTGCAGCGATGTATTGATGTAAACCTTGTCTTAAACTGGGAGAAGTGTCATTTTATGGTTACTGAAGGGGTAGTTTTAGGGCATCTAATTTCAGATAAAGGTATACATGTTGATAAAGCAAAGGTGCAAGTGATTGAGCAATTACCCCCTCCTATTAATGTCAAAGGGGTGAGAAGTTTCTTAGGGCACGCAGGTTTTTACAGGCGTTTCATTAAGGACTTCTCTAAAATTGCTAAACCACTTACACAATTGCTTCTTAAAGATGCCATTTTTGATTTTTCTGATGAGTGCCTTTCAGCTTTTAACAGGTTGAAGGAAGCTTTGATCTCAGCACCAATCATCCAGCCACCAGATTGGGATCTCCCATTCGAGATCATGTGCGATGCTAGTGATTATGCTCTGGGTGCTGTGCTTGGTCAAAGGAAGAACAAGGCTCTCAATGCTATATACTATGCGAGCCGCACCCTGGATGAGACTCAAGTCAACTATTTCACCACAGAGAAGGAGATGCTAGCCGTCATATTTGCCTTAGAAAAATTTAGATCATATTTAGTAGGTAATAAGGTAATTGTTTATACTGACCATGCAGCTTTAAAAAGTCTTTTTCAAAAGAAGGATTCAAAGCCAAGACTTTTAAGGTGCATCCTCCTTCTCCAAGAGTTTGACATTGAGATCAGGGACAAGAAAGGCGCAGAAAACGTGGTAGCTGACCATTTATCTCGCCTGCAGCTGACTGATGGGGAAGATTCTTTACCAATTGATGATTCGTTTCCTGATGAAAGTTTATTTATCATTAATAGTTCAGGTTCTTATCCCCCTCCTTGGTATGCTGATTTTGCTAATTTTGCTGTTACAGGTAAAATCCCTCCTGAGTTGTCTTGGCAACAAAAGAAGAGATTTATGTTCGATGCGAAACAGTATTTTTGGGATGACCCTTATGTTTTTAAAGAATGCGGAGATGGACTTATCCGGAGATGCGTCCCCCAATGGGAGGTGAAGGACATTCTGGAAGCATGTCACTCTTCTGCATATGGTGGTCACCACGGTCCATCTAGGACCGTGGCCAAGGTATTGCAGTCTGGTTTCTATTGGCCTACTTTACATGCTGACTGTAGAAATTTTGTAGGTAACTGTGATGCCTGTCAAAGGACTGGGAATGTCTCAAAAAGACACGAGATGCCACAAGTAGGTATTTTAGAGGTAGAAATTTTTGATGTTTGGGGCATTGATTATCAAGGACCTTTTCCCAGTAGTCAAGGTAACAGGTATATTCTTGTAGCTGTTGATTATGTGTCTAAGTGGGTAGAAGCCATTGCTACTCCCCATTGTGATGCAAAAGCTGTTATTAAGATGTTTAAAAAAATCATATTTCCTCGTTTTGGTGTCCCTAGGGTTGTCATAAGTGATGGAGGTATGCATTTTAAGGAGAAACGCTTAGGTGACTTGTTAAACAAATTCGGTGTCCAACATCGTAGGGGTTTAGCTTATCACCCTCAGACTAGTGGTCAAGTTGAGATCTCTAATAGAGAACTCAAGGAGACCCTAGCCAAGGTAGTTTCTAAGTCTAGGAAAGATTGGAGCCTAAAACTTGATGATGTTTTATGGGCCTATAGAACCGCGTTCAAAACTCCAATAGGAATGTCACCATTCAGATTGATTTATGGTAAAACTTGTCATTTACCAGTTGAGTTAGAACGTAAATCTTGGTGGGCTATATGTGATCTTAATTTAGACCCTAATCTTTCCCGTGAGAAACGTTTATTGCAGCTCAACGAGTTAGAAGAATTCAGGTTGTTATCCTATGACAATGCCAGGATTTATAAGAAGAAAACAAAGCGCTGGCATGACAAGAGAATCATTAGACGTGATTTTCAGGTAGGTGACAGGGTACTGCTTTTTAATGCTCGTATTCGTCTTTTTCCTGGTAAACTGAAATCCAGGTGGAGCGGACCCTACACCGTCACAGCTGTCTCAAAATTCGGGTCAATCGAATTAGAAACCTCATCTGGTGAGAGGTTCAAAGTCAATGGCCAATATGTGAAGCACTTCCGAGGAGAAAATGAGTATGTCGGAAAAGTCGAAGTTTCTTACTTTGACCCTTTTTAGGATGCTCCTTAGAAGGTAAAAGGTCGTGCGGGACCTCTTAAACCAGCGCTACACGGGAGGCAACCCGTGCTTTAATCTTAAATTTACGTTTTTCCCTTTTATTTTTCGTTTTATCCTCAGATGGAAATTGAAATCACTGCAGAAAAAGAAAAAAATCGGTGTTAATCAGTACAGTGGTCGACCGACCAGATTTTCTGGTCGACCGACCAGACTGACAACTTTTTGAACTTTTTCTGACACAGTAAGTAAAATCGCAGAGCAGGTAAAAGTACAGTGGTCGACCGACCAGCTTTTCTGGTCGACCGACCACGATTTTTTACGGTTTTATTTTTTTTCAGAATCAATGTCATGGGTTTGTTGTGTTTTGAACATAATATTATTGCTTTGACCTATTCTTTCCACCAGCATTCCCTCTCTCCCATAAAACCCTAAAAAAAAAAAAAAAAAGTATGCAAAAACCCTAAACACTTACGACTCAGCGGGATAGGGATATGCTTAACCTTACCCTCTTTGGGGTTCGGTTTGGGGAGGCCCCTATTGATTGGTTCGGTTTGGGGAGGTCCACATTTACTTTGTAAGTGTTTTCCCTCCTTAGATTTCCAATTTTCCCCTTTAGATTTCCAGTTTTTCCCTCCTTCCTCCATAGACTCTGTTTGTAATTTTTAGTCTTTTTCCTTTTCTTTTCTTTGTTTGCTTCTTTTCCGCCTACCCCCATCCCTATGCTGTGGTTGTATGCTGTTGAGCACAATGGGGGCATTGTGCGTTTTGGTTTGGGGAGGGTGTTTGCATACTCCTTTGTGAGTATGCAATTGTTTTTGTGTCTTTTGTTTTTCATACCTTTAGGTGTTTTTCTTGTTTTCATCCTCTCTTGTCGCGTGTCTTTCCCTGTCGGGCATTCTTCTCTGTCTTAAGTTCTTAGGTCGAGTCGGAACGGATAAATACTAGTTATGCCTCACATATCACATATTGCTTTGCCTTGCATTTTTCAAAAATTTTCAAGCTAGTCTTTTGCATTATCTACGAGTTTTTGTTGATTTCATGCTAAATTATTAGACTTGACTCTCTTTTTGGCAAACTACTACATATTCTAAGGATTAGAGCTTAATAAATCGGTGACATCCATGACCGATTTCGTGTAGGTTGTGAGTAGTTTCTCCTCTTGAGGCATGTTACATCAATTTGCATAAACATGAATTTTGTCTTCTTAATACATGTATGCATTCGGTTTTGTGGTTTGTTGACACATGTGGTAGAGGTCCCCCTTTCTCTTTATTCCCATTATCCTCACATAGCCAAATTGAACTCCTTTATCCATTTGCTACATTCTAAAACTTGCTTACCCTAGCCGAGCTAGTAATTTAGTAATGGGACTGTTTTCCTTGCCAACCTTTGGTTTATGCTTCATCGGTGAATTTTGATTTTGGGAGAATGATGAAAAAGAAAAAGAAAAAAAAAAAAAAAAAAAAAAAAAAAAAGAGAAAAAGAAAAACACAGAAAACGAAAAAAAAACAGAGCAGCCTGTTTTCAAGGCTGGTCGGTCGACCAGTTCCCTCGGTCGGTCGACCAGGACCATTGAATGGGCTGATTTTTCAGAAAAAAAAGGGAAGAGAAAAAGAATTTGGAAGAAATTGTGGAATATTGGCATATATGAAAGAAAAAAAAAAAAAATCAAAAAGCAAACAAAAAGAAGTGATCTTATAGTATGGATAGACGGATGTTAGCTCGGTTTAACCCCTCTTCCCATAACTTATCTTTACCCCTTCTTACCTTTAGCCTCACAATCCCAAATTTACCTCGGCATGTGTCATGGTTATTTAGTGTGGGAATGCATATGTACGGTTGTAGAGATTTTATTCATGTTAGATTGCAGGCATGTTCTTACGGGTCGTAGATAGGTGAGAGTCCTTACTTTTGTTTATCTTCTTACCTTTCACATATACATTTGACCCTTTGCTTTCATGAGTGTCTCGAGCGTACCGCGAGAGTCCAATTAGAATGGGTCTTGCAAGGTCGAAATTTTAGCATGCTTTCCCAACATGTTTAATTCGTTTTGCTCTTGACATTGTGTTTGATCATAGTTGAAGAATGCATTAAATTGGTTAAGCATAGTGTTGTGTTTGGTTGTGAAAAGTATGAGGTCCGTTCCATTAGGAGTTTTATTTTCTTTTGAGTCTTAGTGCTTGCTTGAGGACAAGCAAGGTTTGGTTTGGGGAATTTGATACGTGCCTATTTTATGCATTTTATTTACTCTTTTGGCACGTATTTTCTTACACTTTCGTGACTTTTTAGTTGCTTTTTCTCCCATTTTGTCTACTTTGGTATATTTCTGTGTTTTGTGTGCAGGAATACGCGTAAGTAAGCAAAACCAAGCCTTATTTGCCTTTAGGAAGCTGTTTTTGGAGCAATAAATTCGGATGGTGCATTCAAGTACAATCATCGGGCTGGATCAAAACTGAGAATAAGAGGAGTCGGTCGACCGACCGAGATATCAGGTCGACCGACTGAAGTCGAATATGTAATCAGGCCCATTTCTCCACGGAAGCCCAAGTTCGCAGGAAATAAGTTCGTTTCAGCGGAACCGGTCGACCGACCGAGAAAACTGGTCGACCGACCAGACCCTGTTTCGGGGATTTCCGTTTTGTTTTCTGATTTCCTAATCTTGTAATATTTCTTATTTAAGGAGATCAAAACTCTCCTATTAGGTTAAGTAGTTTTTCAGCAATTTTCTACCTTAGGAATTTTACCAAGTACTCTATGTTTGAAGCCTCCATTGTTAGAGGATTTTTATCAAGCTTTCATCTTTCTTCTTAGGATTTCCATTCAAGTTGTAAGTTTGTGATAATTAATCTTTCCTTTAATCCAATCTTGTTATTCATCTTGTTGTTATTTTCTTATTTCATGTTTACTCTTTTATTATCATCTTTGATTATGTTCACATCTTTAATATTCTTGGTAATTGATAGTTTTATAATTAGAAGCATGCATAACTAATTCTTGTGATTAGGAATTAGGGGAACTATGTAAAAACTTGACTTTGATAGGTTTGATGATTAAATTACCAATCCCCCATTGTTGTTGGTGAACTAATCCTTGGGATTGAAAGATTATTAGGATTAGTTTAACAACAGCTTTGGGATTGCCCTTGAACGAAAGTTTAGTGCTTTTGTAGGAACCCTAAGACCGTAAGGAGTGGGTAGAATATTGACCTAAAGGTTTATTCTTTGTTCCTTAGGATTGTGTTATTTGGTTAATCTTACCTTTCATTGGCTTGTCTTGACCATGGGGAACCAAAGTTCCTAATCCCCTCTTTATCTTATTTTAAATTTTCTTGTTATTTTGTTACTTTAGTTGTTAGTTAAAATCCCAATTCAAACCCCCCTTTTTGGTTACTTGCAATAGACTTTAAATTTACAAACACAATTTACCCTGTCTCTCTGTGGTTCGACCCTTGACTTTTCCTAACTGAGTTTAAGCTGAGGTTTTATAAATCTTATCTTTGGCACCCCTCAACGACGGGTGTCAGACGTATTTCACGGTAATAGTTTGGTGGTTGTGGAGATGGAGAAACTGTCGAGTTTTTGACAGAGACGAGGTCATACCTCACGATCAGATTTCTATTCTTAGGATGAGAGTTGATGAGGTTGTGAAAGCACGAACCGCCCTGGATATTATTAGCATGGGTACGATTAATAGAAAACGAGAGACTTGGATTAGGTGGTTGGCTCCGTCACAGGATTGGGTGGCTTTTAACATTGATGGAGCGTCAAAAGGCAATCCCGGGCCGGCAGGGGCAGGAGCGTGTGTCGTGATGCGTCGGGTAGGTTGCTAGTAGCTTTTACAGAGAAATTAGGAGTGGCGACGGTCACCAGAGCGGAGTTGATGGTTATGAGACGAGCTCTGATTATTGCAAGGGAACGCGGGTTTCGGCGAATTATTATTCAAACGGATTCGAGAGTTGTCGAGGATTTCATGAAGGATAAGGAACGCTTACCGACGACGCACTCGTTTTTAATACAATTGTGCCAAAGTTTAATCAAGGATTTCGAATGGGAGATCACGGTGACTCACGTATTCCGAGAGGCCAATTTTTGTGCGGATTGGCTTGCTACTAGTGGAGTGGAACAGTCTCAGGGGTTACAGATTTTCGAGAGGCCTAATATCCCAGCCCGTCTAGGAGTATTGCTTCGGAATGATATCCAAGGAGTGGCGTGGCCACGTTTGGTACCCCCAGATGATTAGAAGAGGGTCTCTCGTTAGTTTGTAGGCTGTTCTGTTTTTTGTTTGTTGTTTGGTTTTGTCTTGTTTTTACTTTCGGGTTTACCCGCTTCTCTATACCAAAAAAAAAAATATTATCTTAATTAAGAAATTAGGAAATATAATGATAGTATCAAGATATTCTTATAAGATACTATGCTTTCCTAATTAGAAGATTTTATGGTAGATTTTATTTAGAAAAATATCTTTATTATTCTTAAAAGGTCTAGAGTTTCCTTAAACCTGGAAATCTATCCATCCGTATAAACAGAGAAACGCAGTCACAATCAAGAATTACATCTTTCATGCCTAAACATAATTTTCGTGCAAAACTGTTTTTAAAATATATCTTTTGTCTTTGCTTTCGTTTAATTTTTTTGAAAGATCGTGTGCTTAACTCGTGTCAATTATTGTTATATCGTTATAAGACCATAATGCTTAATTAGTTGCCATATTCGTTCAATTTTTGAACACCAAGGAACAATTGAAACAATTTCTTATTCGCATAAGATAGGCTGAGTATTTAGCGATACTCGTAGTGTGTCAAATATTTAGCGATATTTGATGTTGTAAGAGCATTTAACGGTGCTCGAAATAACAAGTATTAAACTGTACTTGTAGAATTACAACTATCCGTAAGTTGTACGAGTGGGTTTATAATTTTGTAATCCGGAGTAGGTACTAAAATTATTAATCGAGAATAGTGGACGTAGGTTTCGACTTGTGAAACTGAACCACTTCAAAAATCCGTGTGTCGTTTCCATTTTTGTTTTTCTCGTTGTTTTTATTGTTCATCGTGCATATCGATTGGTTAAGGTTTAGATCAATAAACCTTAGACAATTGGACATACGAGCAAATCCTTTATAAAGTGAAGAAGCTTAAAAAGTTTTTTAAATACTCAATTCACCCCCATCTTGAGTATATCGGATTAATAGACTCTTCAGTGTTGATTGGTATTCTGACTTTATTTATCTTGTGGTTTAAATTTTACAGGAAGGGTGGTGTGGATATCGGTTGCAATTTTGATATTGTTGTTTTCGGTCCAAAGATATGGGACAGAAACAGTGGGATACAGTTTCATTCGCGCCAATTTTGAGTATTTGGTTCGTAATGAATGCTGGAATTGGTCTCTACAATTTCATTAAATATGATCCCACCGTTATCAAGGCGCTTAATCCATGGCATATCATTGAGTACTTCAGAAGGAATGGAAAAGATGTTTGGATCTCCTTTGGTGTCTTTGTCCTTTGTATCACAGGTTATCCTTCTAACTACCTCTCCACTAAACTAGACTCGACAAACAAGCCAATTTGATCATGATGGGTCATTTCAAGTCATGTCTGAGTCCGTCGTTCCACTTTCAAGCTGGATTATTTATTGCTCCAGCCATTTCGTGTTAGGTGGTTTTGGGCTCAGCTTTTTTAATGTGGTTTTATCCATTGGGGTATGATCATGCCTTGCTGATGCTAGCCATTTTGTGTCAATTCCGTGTATTCAATCATGTTTAACTGAGCTTATTATTGACAACTAAATGAATGTTGCAGGGACTGAAGCATTATTTGCTGATTTTGGACACTTTTCTGTAAGGTCTATCCAAATAAGTATGTTTGCAGTTGTATACCCTACGCTTTTGCTAACTTACTCTGGCCGGGCGTCTTTCCTCTGGTTGCACCAAGATGACGTCACCAATACATTTTACAAGGCTATACTATGTTAATAGTGGCTACGAGTACTAGATAAATAATGTTGCCCTGTTTTCTATCTGTTTTAAAATGCATTTTTTCTGGTTTACGCTATATTAAATCGACTCTTCTTTCTGCAGGTCCATTGTACTGGCCGATGCTTGTGATAATGGTTCTTGCAGCAATTATAGCAAGTCAAGCTATGACTTCGGATACTTTCTCTATCATTCAACAGTCTCTGGCACTAGGATGCTTCCCTCGGGCCAGTATCATCCACACTTCAGCAACCTTTGAAGGCCAGGTTTATATCCCGGAAGTGAACTACGTCATCATGATTGCTAGTGTTCTCGTCACTCTGGCCTTTAGAACTACAGCGAAGATATGAAATGCATATAGTAAGCTCCTTGATTCCGCTTTACAAGTATTATCTTTTCTACATGTTTTTTCTACCATAAAATAGGTACAACTGCAATCAGATGCAATTCTAAGACTCATTAGATGGGGGATGAAAAATTAACAAAATACAAAAATTGTGATATCTTATCTATATTAATATAGAAACATTTAATGATTTCTAGTGAAACCACATCATTAATCTAATATTTAATTTTTTTTAAGTCATTTATGGTGGGACTCACAACAAATTTTTCTTAATTAATTTCTCAATGACTGCCTACATTTATTTTTGTTGTGTAAATATTACTATCTAATTCCGATTTATTTCTTAACCAATAATTTCTACGTAAACGATTATATATTATATATTATATATTGTATATATATTATATATTATATATTGTATATATATTATATATGATATATTGTATATATATATTATATATTATATATTATATATTGTATATATATTATATATTATATTATATATTAAAATATAATATCGATATTGATCTGTACATAATTATTAAATTACGATTTATGACTAATAATAAATATTACAATAAATAATACATAATTATCATAAATTACCATAAATACAAACAAATTACATTTTATAGTGGTTGTGTTTGTGTATATCAAGTCACTTCCGAATAGTACAGTTCTACCCGAGGAGCGGTTTCAATTTTGTAGGGTGAATCCGAGAGGACTCTATATCTTTCAGTGTATAGTACGATATGGATACACGGATGGTCGAAATGAGGTTGAATCGTTTGAACGACTCCTAGATAAAAAGCTCAAGGAATTCATGAGGGAAGATTTTGGGTTTCATGTTAAGAATAACCAAGTCATAACCAAGTCGACCAACGACAAGGCGGCGACATTGTAGAGACAGTCGAGGAGCCGGACAATGACTACATCCGAAACAGCGAGAATGGGGAAGAAACAACGAGGGCCAACGAAGAAGAGACGAAAAAAGAAATCGAAGTGGTGGAGAAAGCTTCTGCTGACAGGATTGTACATATGATGGGAGAGAGCGAGATTATCTCCGGTAAAGGAGCCAGAGTGGGAAAGAAGATTGTGATCAACTTACCATATAACTTCATCAGGAGAAATTTGAGACAAACCGGTAAAGCTCTCGATATTCCTCAAAGAGATTGCTTAAAGTCGGAATGACATATGGAATATAAACGATCGAAGTATAAGAAGAACGGTTCTGATTGTTGTTGTTGTTATTGTTGGTAGGATTACTCATATTTGGTTTTAACTAATTAGGAGCTGTTTATTTTACATTATGTAAAAATATTAGTTAAGACGGTAAGACGTATACCAGCCACCGTCTTAAATAAAAATATGTGTAATTAAAAAGATGCTTGATTGTAAGACCGTTTTACAAAAAGCTGAAAAGCATTTAGCTAGTGGAGTGGACCTGGCAAGGGATTGGCTTTAAAAGCGTCCTTATGATTTATATCAATCTATGCAACAACCTCATTACCAGTAGCAAAGCCACCATTGTCGTTAAATGATAAGCGACTAAGCGAGCACCAAAAGCGGTTAGAAGTCTCACCGTGAGAATGACGATGCCAACCACCATCAAAATATTAAGATGTCTTGGCCATCATTCTTTTACTTTAATTTGCTGTAATTTGTGACTTGACTTGTATGTTGTAACTTCTTTTATATTTTTTTGTTATGTTACAACTATTTATATACGAGTAACTTGAAACAATTCACTGTGAGACCGTACATGGAAAAATTAATCAACAAGATCAGTAGTTTTACAATAGTTGTCAAATTATTATTATCAATTGTTTGTTTTCTTAACATGGCTTACAAAATTTAAATTTTTAATAAGTTTTATTGTCTGCTTAAAATTTTATAAAAATATAAAATATATTTTTCTAATAAAAAAAGGACAATTAATGTTTACCCCCTTGTAAAAACAGCTTTACAAAATTTATACCCTTATAAAATATTTTTAATATTTTACACCCTTATAAAACAGTTGTATCAAAATTTACCCTCATACTCTCATTCCGGTGTAAAGAAAATGAATATTCCATCAAATTTTAAAATTTATGTTTAAAACTCATAATTTGTGACGAAAATGCCCTTTTATCCCTATTTCTTTCTTCCGTCTCTCCCTCTCTTTCCTTCTTTCCTTCTTTATTGTACCTAATAAACGAATTTGTTGATTAGTATCAAATGTAGAGTAGCATTTGAGCAGTTAACAAGCCATTGTCGGTCTTACTAAATTGGTCAAACTAATATCAAATCACACCTAACATAAGATAAAATAAGATAAGAGTGTGAAAATGAACTAATAAGGCGAGGGTAATATCGTAAATTCAATATTAAAATATTTTTAATATTTTATAAGGGTGCAAAATTAGAAAAGTTGATTTTATAAAGGGGCAAAAATTAATTAATCGTAAAAAAACGAGTTGTTTTTCACTTTTTTCTCAAAGTTATGGAGTTTGGTGGTTAAACTCTCAAATGACAAACAAAAGAGGGTTAATTGCCATTTTTGCGCATCTCAAAGTGATAGATGACGTTTTCTAATCAAAAAAACTGATCTCGATCAGATCATTTGTCTATATTATACTCCCTCGATATCCATTTGCCTTTATTCAGTTCAATTCAACTTTTCTCTACACAAGTTAACGTAATTCATATCAGTATGTTAGTTCATCCTAGCTATTATCTAATGGGCTAGGCTACATAATGGAACCCTAGCCCGTACGATAATAATCTCTTGATCTTCTAATTTGTCCAATCAAAATAAAAATATACAAGCTAAGAGTTTTTTTTTTTGCAACCGTAAAGAAATGTTTATACAGATGACATTTGACTCATATGGTCAAATGTACTTTTATTAAAAACATAAACTAATACAATAAAATAACTACATTGGCAAATAACGATGTGTTGATGGCGGACGGATGGTTGAACACATAGAATAGATAAGACATCCCCAACCTTCTTAAAGGGATAAATAGAGCAGGCCACTTGATCGCGCATATCAACACTCATCTTAAGGGACGCGACTTCGGAGAAATACCTGCAACAAGACATAAAAATGTGTCCCGGAGATTCATCACCTTGACTGCGGTAAACAACTTCAGAGGACCATCGAGACCCTTGAACCAGGTAGAGTGAACAAAGTGTACTTACGCCACTAGGACATAGAAAGAAAAGACAGATGGAAGACCTAGGCCTACCTCCAAGGGAGTAAAAACTCCTACACTTTGGGACACAAACAAGGACAAAAACTCGAAGCCTAGAAAAACGAGTAAGACGATAGCAAACGATATAGAAAATAACCCGTACAACCCCCAAACCAACGCCATCTCCAAAGGCCAACAAGAGATGGACACAAGACAAGCCAAATGTAAAGTTACCACTTTCACAATGATTAAAGGACAGGACACCCTTAACCAACAAGGAATTATAATTAGGGAAAGCATAAAAAAGCTCATGATTATAGGACAGGACACCCACTTCCAATACCGAGATTTTATTTGAACTAACAAAACACGATCAAACCGGTTAAACATATATGGAAAGCCACCACCTCCGGCACGAGCCGGAGCCCACCCAATACACCACCACACAACACGGAACCCACAATACTCCACGACACCGACACCAGGCCTGTCACCCCCACCAAACGGACTCAGCCCACCATCTAAACCGCACCCACAATCCCACCAACACAACCGAACAGACCACTGAGACTCCAAATTCCAAACGAAACCCCCCAGGACCATCGGAGTACATGCAACATACCACCACAGAAGGAAGACAAAGACTGACACAAACGAAAACAAAGAGAGCCCGATCAGTGGGGACCACTAGATCGTCCCAGAAACACGACCTCACAAAAAAAACAACCAAGGTGAGAAAAACTCACCACAACAGATCGTCGAACCTTCAAAAAATGGTCTTACTAGGGATGAGGGAAGGGGCGAGGGAGAGGGGAGCATCTCGGGCTGCACGCACCACATTCGATGACAGGACAGTGAAAAGGTGGAACGGAACGACCTCAGAACCAAACCACAACGACCACCACACCCACCGCGCGCAGGATCGGGCCAAGATAAACAAAAAGAGAGGGAGATTTTAGGCCAAAGTGTCGTTAATCACGCCAAAAGAGGAAACTCGTCGGAGATAGGTCAAAAGAGGGACCCATCTCCGGCGAAAAGGAGGAGGATTCACAGTTGGGGTGTATTGGGAGAGGCGGCGGCTACTTCAAATTAGGGTTTTTTTTGGGTTTTGTGATTCTTAGAGAGAGGGGAGAGCTAGAGAGAGAAAGGAAGCAAAGACGGAGATAAAGCTCCCTTCCCGACGACATATTGAACAACATTATCTCCCGCATTAACCTTGTTCGCGACACGGTCATTACAATTTCCACTTACTAGCTTCAGCATTAAACAATCATACAAACAATATGACAAACCTACCTACAATATTTACAAATTCTGAATAATCCTTGATAACCTAGTCACCCTATTCGCGCCACCAGTTGTCGACACATTTGGTCTTGATATTCAAGCTAACCACTATGACGATCCTCGTTGTTGGCTAATCATCGATACATGGGATCGTCAATTACGTTCTCGTAACGTCCAACACATGAAGCTTTATCGCTTTCAAGATTACGGTCAATCTGATCGTCCATTGATGAGCCCCCAAACCGTCTTTCGTATGCATTCCCTCGTAACACTTGAGTTGAATTGTGATTCCAACGGCATTGCTTGGAGACTTCCTAATTCCATTGTTCTTCCAAACCTCGAGAAACTAAGATCCGTACCTTCAATTTTGTATGTATCGATGAGTTCACTAATTATACATATTTGGGAAGGTTATTAACTTGTTGCCCCTCACTGGAAGACATGTTCTTGTCGATTAACGATCATCAGGAACAAGTGGTATTATCAGTCACAAGAGTTTAAAGTGAGTAAGTATAAATTTAGATGGGAAATCGATCCGTGATGTTATTATTGATACTCCGAAATTGGAAAAATTGGGTTATTGTTCTAATTCCTTATTATCAATGCAAATGTTGGATTCAATTTCAAATCTCAAGTGGCTTGAGCTTTTTACCGGATCACCAACGAGGTTCAAGTTCAACAGAAATCGTCGTATTATTACCTTACGCGAATTGATCCGTCTTGATTTATCTTTGAGAACTGAAATATATCAAGCAATGTTCGAGCGACAAACGATGCGTTGTCCGAACTTAGAGGTCATTGTTGGAAGTTAACAATATTTGGAGAGTTGGTTGTCCCACATCGGTGGGCAACAACTCTTTTATGTTGTTTGTTAATCTTCCTTCCTTTGTATGGTTAAGAGAATGGACCAAGGTGGGTTTTGTATATTATGTTTTAATTTCTTCTTTACAGTGTAGAATTCACCTAAACAAAACAATAATACTGCAAATACTATGGTTGGTCATAATGATGCCCCTATGCCTAGTGTCACACTAAGAAAAGAATCATGGCTTAAGGCTTTCATGAACCACATGAATCAGTCCATGCGACTGAAAAATGATGGGTCCAACTTTGCGGACTGGGAGGCTGCATTACGGAATGCAGTTGTAGCTGATGGTAAGCTCAAGTATTTAACTGAGCCGTTACCACCTAACTCATGCCCCACTGCTAGAGCTAACGTATCACAAGCTTATAGTGATTTCGTTATGGAAGCGGGTGCGATAAAGAACGTACTCATTTTTGCAATGGAACCGAATTTGCAAAGACGATTCATTTCCCATCGTGCAAATAAGATTTTCACCACGCTCACAAACGAATTCTCAAAAGCACCGAGAATCGTTTCATATGAGCACACCTGTCGCTTCTTCGATGCGAAACTCCAAAAGGGCCAACCAGTTAGCCCACACATTATCAATATGATTGAGAATGTCGAGAAATTGGAGTCCCTGAACTGCAAGATCAATGAGAACGTAATCATTGATCGAATGCTTCATTCACTTCATGATGGTTTTTCCTTATTCAGGGCAAACTATTACATGAATGAAATGAAGAAAAGTCCTCATGAACTACACTCACTTCTCGTATAGACCGAGAAGGATCTTAATTTGAGTGGGAGCATGAAGCAAGACGTTCTCTTGATTGCAAAGAAGGGAAAGGGTAAGGGAAAAGCTCAAGCAGAGCTAACAGTAGCTAAGCCTCCTAAATTCAAAAGGGTTGGATTTAAGAGTGGGCCTGGTGAGACAAGTAGCTCACAAGGCAAGACAAATAGCAAAGACGGTGACATTGAGTGCCACCATTTCCACAAGACTGGGCATTGGAGGTGGAACTGTCCAGTGTATCGTGAGGACATAAAAAAAAGCAGGCCGCATCACTCCTGTTGGTATGTCATCTTATATTCATATGATTGAGATTAACCATGCAAGTTTCGGAACTTGGGTACTTGATACTGGTTGTGGTTCTCATCTGTGTAATCATTTGCAGAGCCTAAAAAACATCACAACTCTCGCAAAGGGTGATATGGACCTGCGAGTCGGGAATGGAGCAAAAGTTGTTGCTGCTTCCAAGGGAACATATGTGATCCAGCTACCGAGCGGATTCGAGTTATATCTGTATAACTGTTATTATGTACCCAGTTTATCTAAGAACATTATTTCAGTTTCCGTACTCGATAAAGACGGATTTTCATTCTTAATAAAGGATAATAGCCGTATTTTCTCTTTAAATGGAATGGTTTATGGTAAAGCGGTTTCCATGAATGGTATATATGTCTTAGATCAATCGACTGGAATATTACACATGAATAATAAGAAACTAAAGGTTGATGACAAAGATCAAACACATCTATGGCATTGTCGTATGGGACACATAAATGAGAAACGTGTAAAGCTAATACAAAATGGCGTTATATCTCTATTTGATTATGAATCATTTGGCACATGTGAATCATGTCTCATAGGCAAAATACTCGTATTTCCTTCAAAGGTGTTGGAATGCGCGCTGCTGACCTATTAGTGTTGGGGCTGGTGTCCTTGACAGTTAGTACAATGACTTACTAAATCTGTTAATGTAATACCCGTAAAATCCGTCAATAAAATAAAATGAGAAATTTATTGATTAAACAAGTATCGCTTAATAGAGACACGTAAAACCGTCGCATGCTTCGTTTTCTGTAACACCCCGTAATTTCAAGTCATTATATATTAATAAAATCTTATTGTAGTAATAATAATGATTCATAATATATAAAATTCCATTTAAAATATATCGTTTTTGACAATAACATTAATATGTCCGTCTTAAAGTTATACTTCTTAAACTTGTAAAACGTTACTCTGTCCTTGTTACTAATTTTAAGATATTTTACAGGCATATTTAGCTCTTTCTTATAAAATAAAAGTTTTAGCTCTTTTTCTTAGCTTTCCAACGCCACCGAAAACACGTTAATCTGAGTTCTGTGGAGGAACTTATGTCGAAAATACGAAAGGCTGTCACGGACCATCCGCTAACGAGACCCATGCTCGTTGCTTACTCTTTACTCTTTTCCACATGTCCTTTGGGACACTTGGCTAAGTGTTAAACCTTGCCTTGCTGCCCAAGGTCTTTCCCCTCCTGTTTCCTTCTTCTTCATTCCTTATTTTGTTTCAGCACAAACACACACAAAAAACAAAAAAAAAAAAAACTATATAGAGAGAAGGAGAGAAAAACGTGAGGGAGAAGAAGAAAGAACAAGAGGAGATCTTGCCTAGCACTAAGTAAGCTTACATTTTCCTTTCAAATCTGATTTTATAACTTTTAACATGCATTCACATATCACCTAACATCTAAATTTGAACTTATGAATCAACAACCATGCATGCAAAGGATTAAACATAGTAAAAACCGTTATTTTGTCAAAAACGTAGCATGCATGTAATAGATCTGAAATCACATGTTAAAATCAGTATTTTCAGAAAATAAAAATTTGGGACTTTCCTTAAGTTGTTATAAAAACACTCACCAAAAATTAGGATGTTTGCATGTACCGTTTAGAAATGAAAAATCATATACTACAGCATGTTTTGTGTCTAGTCAAAACACTAGATCTCAATTAATGAGTCATAAAACCATATCTACAAGATGAATTAGTATCTAAGCTTTTAATATGTTAAACTACTATGAATGTAGATAATAATGGTCCTTGGAATCAACTCGTTTCGATTTGTTAAGAAGGATTTATGATGTAAAACTTTTCATGACTCAGTTTATGACAATTGTTTTTAAAACGTATTTTTGGATCTGATAAACCCATTTTTCTGACAACATTCATCGCTAACAATATGTTTTAGACACATAAACGAATCCAATAAAGCCGACCATGCACGAAAATATGATGTTTTGGATTTTATATGATTTTTACAAGTTTCTGTTGTGTTCTGGAAAAATGTTCTAATTAGTCTTACTTGTTAAAAGCTTACATTTCCATAAAAGGGTAATTGAGTCATACATAAAAATATAATCAGTGACCCATCTCTTCACATGTTAAATTTTAATGAATGTAAAGTGTAGTAGGCTTTCGTTTCGACGAGTTTCGATATGTTAAGAGTATTTATCACCCCGTAACTTTTTAAGACTCACCTTTGGACCAACTTTGGTAGACTGTAAGTTTGGACCCCTTACACACGTTTTTAGACTCTTACCACTAAAACATTAAAGATGGAAAACTCACTAAGGAACCAAACCCCACTGCTCTCACCTCAAAACATTTAGTAACGAAGGAGATATGACGTTTTAAAGTTTCTGTTTCAAATCTGTAAAAACCGAGAAAGTATAGTTATCGCATAATTTACTACAAGTAGCTTAGTAATGGTCGTTCATATAAGTAACTATTATTTTAAATATTATGTAGAGTCGGGATTCATAGAAGAGGCTCTCTAACCTTTAATCGCTCGTAAGGTAAGGGAAATGCTTATCCGTACACTCTTATTAAACCGTTACGATTTGTTACTATCTTGCATGGTAAGACTTTTGGTTATATTGAAATATTTGTATTGGTTGAATTCATTTTACAAAATGATTAAGGATAAAGATTTGTTTGTTTTGATCTATTGAAACGGGATTGTGTTTAATATGGAAAGAAGTGCTTTATGAATTTAAAAGTTTTGAAGAACCAAAACCGTTTTGCTTTTCTACAAGCTTATGATGAGTTATTAAATTTGAAGGAAATATCTTGGTTATTTGGAAATGTATTCTCATGTTGGTTTGAAACGGTTTTGGTAGAGGGGTAGGTGGTTCTATAATAAGGGACTTCCTATACAGAGCTTCTGATGGGGGTTAGTTGATCGAGACCCCGTCCTCTTATCTTCCTCTTTGGGGTTGGCCCTTAGAGGGGTGTGCACACTCGGGATTCTAGGACAGTTTAGTACATGATTTGGCGAACCTCGTCTTATCCGGTTTAGGGCGAGGGGATCCTCTTCATACGGCCTCTATCCAAATATATATACCGACGTTGGAAATTGGTGGAAAGAAATGTTTTCTTTGGTTTGGAATTATTTTGAAAGGTTGGATATGGATTTGAATCTTTTCGAACACTTATGTCATACTTAAACATTTTGGATTATTTATTTCCCTTCAACTAACAGTGGCTATTTTGATACTCTGTTTTTAAATGTTTCGAAACACCTTTGTTACACATTATTGAAAAATGTCTTTTAAGTTATGATTTCATATTCCGTTTATTCTTTATTCGGATTTTTTACCTTACTCAACATTATTTTTGACCCCTTTTATTTGTTTTGTCCTTGTTTGGACCTGCGGTGATCACAAATTGTGTGAGCAGATCGTGTGACAGGTATCCGTGGGAATTAGTCGTGGGATGCACATGAGAGCGCGCTTAATAGTTTCATTCAAAGACAAATGCCTAAAGACTTTATATTTCTTTTTGGATCGTTGAACTTATTTTCGCTTCCGCAAACTTTAAATTTGGTTGTAATCGTATTTTATCCTTCGGATTTTAAATTGCATCGACAACTACCTATTTTATTACATGTCTAGGTACTACTACCATATTTGGTTTAATTGTGACACACCCATGATTCGAATTTTACTTGAGAACCATATTTACAAATAAAGAGGATTATGGGGGTGTTACAAAGTGGTATCAGAGCGGGAATCCTTCTTGGAACGGGTGACTAGATCCTCATATCTCTTCACCACCCGCGAGTCGACCGACCTTATTAAATATTTACAAATATATATATATATATTATTTATACAATTTTGTCTTGAAAATATTTTGAAACTTATTCATACTTACAAAAATATCTTTTAAAAATATATATATATATATATATATATATATATATATATATATATATATATATATATATATATATATGTATATATATATATGATAATAATATTAAATAAAGTAATTCGTGGTGAGGTTATGTGTGAGGGATATTTGGGGCGATCATTAACGTGATTATAAGTATTAATATTATTATTAATTACGAATATTTTGGATATGAACGTCATAATAGGATTGAATTTTCCCGCGTTCATCCCTCCACTATGAATTGTGGAACTTGGATTGCATGGTATTGTTGAACTTTAAAAAAATTATGATATAGTGAATTTTCACATTTAAGTATTGGTTATGTTCACGTTGAACTATGTATGTTTGCTTGTACAATTTCGTTTATACTAACATCGTAGCATGTTTTAGAATAGATGTAATATGATATATAAAACCGGATATGGGATAGATGTCGTACACCTATGTATATATATAACTAAATCTTGAGAGTGTTTGTTGCGTGCGTAGTAACGATGGCTCGTTCAAGCAATAACCACAACCGCGATGACGATAACAACCAGAACAACCAAGGAATGAATGAGGTTGTTCAACAATTAGTCCAAATCAACACTCGTTTAGCCGAATCAATGGAAAGAATGGCTCAAGGCAATGTTCCAAACCCAGCGGCCAGCCTGACTAAGGCTATAGGTCAGCAACGCCCTCCGCAATATGATGGCAAGGACGGAGACCCAGTAAAGCTTGAAAACTGGATCCGTGAGTTTGAGAAAATATTTCAAACCTTGCGATGTCCTGAGGAGTACATGGTGGATCAAGCCACCTACTACCTCACCGAAACTGCAGACATTTGGTGGGGCAATAACAAGGACCGGTTCTTAGAACCCGTGTATTATCTTAATGATGAAGGAGAGGAAGTTGCTGAACCATTTTCGTGGGAGGCTTTTAAGAAAGCGTTGAGAGCTGAGTTCTTTCCCGAACACCTTCGAAGGGCAAAAAGGAGAGAGTTTGATAACCTCAAGCAAGGATCAATGTCTGTTCAGGAATACTATCAAAAGTTTCAAGAGCTGTCTCGTTTCGCGTCAAACTTAGTTCCCGACGAAGCTTCCAAAGCAGATAAGTTCGAGCGAAACCTCGAGCTCGGCATTAGAGACCGTCTAGGAGGACAAGAGTTCGCCACTCTAGCCGGCTTGATCCAGCAGGATTTTGGTAAGTTTTATTAAATTGTAATTATTCATTTTATTAGTAATAAATGGCTAGTTATTAAAAGTTACAATTTATATATGTTTCAGGTTTAATCATCAGACCGCTGTTCGAGGTGTAACCAACAGCTCAAAGTCATCTTTGTTAGGTCCTGTGCCCCTGAATTGGACAGAAGCTAGTGAAGCTCAAAAAGAAGCCTGGTTTAATAACTTCCGAGTAACCAAAAACTTTTTTATTAATTATTTATTTTACTCACTGTTATAGTTTTTCAACTAATACTTAATGTTATATTTCTGCAGCTACATTTTTACTGGCCGCCTGAATTAGAGGCTACTGTCAATAAGAGGTGGCGCGATGTTGGAGCATCTAGATACAAAGACATTATCCATAAGATTGGTAAAAGGGGAAAGGCCTCACATCTTAAAGGTATATCTATACAATTACCTTTATTTGTCAATTGTATTGATTAAAGGATGAAAATTCCACTAATAACGACATAATTTATCATTGTTGTAGGTGAGGCGCTTGAGGGGCTTCTGAATCGGTGTGATACCCCAGAGTTTCGAGCCAGATCGGCACAGAAGGCCATGAACAAAAGGGGAGGCAAGAAG
The DNA here is from genome assembly GCA_029255685.2 of Silene conica. Taxonomy (NCBI): domain Eukaryota; kingdom Viridiplantae; phylum Streptophyta; class Magnoliopsida; order Caryophyllales; family Caryophyllaceae; genus Silene; species Silene conica. The sequence continues at coordinate 72,188,252 of CM055318.2, read as the reverse complement.
GAAGGAATGGCTGAGCCTACCCATCATGCTGGTTCACGGTCATTTCTGGACATAATTTTTGGTGTAAGTTTTTATATTAACACTTATTTATTTAGCTCGTTTATTTGGATATTGGTAATAATAATGTCCCTAAGCAAACATTGAATTTTGTTCGTGTATGTAGCTGAACAAGAAGAAGAATAAAAAGAAGAAGTCAGCTGAGCAGTCAGCTGATCAGAGTGCTGATGATCAGTCAGCTGATCAACCAGATGATATGTTAGCTGATGATCCTCAGGCGACGGTCCCGGAACTGTTCCTTGCCACACATTCAAGGGTGAACGCTAAGAATGAGAGAATTTGGATTAAGTCAAAAGACAAAGCTTTATATGTAAGATTTTTTACTTAAGATAGTTTTGAATTGTTACCTATTGAAATTAATGTTAACTAATGATGGTAATTTTTTGTCAACTAATGTAGGAAGCATTCGAGGCTGAAAAAGAAGAACATCCCGAAGTACCAGATAATGAGATTTGGTTTAATTTGGTCAAGGGATATAAGAAGGGTAATGTGTATGTCACCGGAAAGGCCCATGGTGTCTTCTTCAAAGAACCGGCCAGAAGATCCTCATATGAGCCTCGCCAAACATATGAGCCGGCTCTTGTGAGTCAACTACAGACTCAACTCGCTCAAGAAAGAAGAGTGAATTCTGAAAGAGATGAACAGTTTCGGTTGATGAAGGAGCGCATGGATGCCATGGAGAACTTCTTCACACAATGCAACCCCGGTCCACAATATCGGTATGACCCCAACGATCCGCATGGTAAGGGTGGTGGTAGTGGAGCCGGCATGGGATTTGCAGCTTAGGTTGTTGGATAAGTTTTAGTTAGTTTAGCCTGAACTTGGATAATGTAGTTGGTTTACCTTAAGGTTGGATAATGAACTTGGATAATGTAGTCAGTTTAGCTTGTAGTTGGATAATGTTCTCATTTTTTAATAAATGAGAATTTCGTGTTACAAAATTTGCGGTTCGCGCAAATGGTGGGTTGCAATTTTCTGTTTGCAGGTTTTCATTGGATATTAGGATGATGAAATACGAGATTTAATTTGGCTAGATCAAAAACGAAAATGACATGAAAAGTTCCAGCCAATTCGGCGACTGACATGGGGGTTTTGGCGACTGCAGTCAGTCGCCAAAACTGGAAAAGCTACTGGAAAAAAAACACGTTGGCGACTTTACAAACCATTTTGGCGACTGCCCTTCAGTCGCCAAAATGGCGACTCCCATATTGCTTCAGTCGCCAAATTGGCGACTACCAGTCTCTTCAATCGCCAATTTGCCTACTGCACTTTCAGTCGCCATTTTCCCTGCTACAGCGACTACTTCTTCAGTCGCCAAATTTGGCGACTGACAACAGTCGCCAATTTTTTTTAGGCGACTAGGGCTTGCGACAGAACTTTGGCGACTGAAGACAGTCGCCAAATGTAATTTGGCGACTGTCTTCAGTCGCCAATATCCGTCGCCTGTTTTATGTATTCTTGTAGTGGCCGCAGTTTACTGTCGAGCCAGCAACATTGAGAAAGTCATGGAGGAAAAGAAAGTCGCTGCCGGAGAGATACGAAAGGGCACACAATCTGATGTGGGCCAAGGGTCCTACAAGAAGGGAAACTTTGCCAATCTGCCGCCCAGACTGAAATCTTTTGGGAACCCTGGGAAAAGTCTAGTCACAAATTTTCAAGGAAAGCAGTTCGTGAGGCACTACTTCTGTAAACAATGTCGTCTATCAAGATCACCCTGGGAAAGATTGCAATGGCAACCCTGTTCGCTGCAACTCTTGCAACAAAATGGGGCACCGGGCTTATGAGTGCTACTCTAAGGATCGACAATCTAATCAAGGGAATCAAGCTCGCCAGGGAGGAATGCCTGTCAGGACTACCGGGAGTTATGCAAGTTCTAACCGTGCTGAATCTGCCACTCGACACCAAGGAAACCCCAATAACCAAAGCACCAGCAGAGCACCAACCAATGGAGGTAACAATCAAGCCGCTTCAACCAGCACCGTTCAAGGAGGAAACGGGAACCGAACTGGGAGACTCTTTGCCATTGGCCGAGATGAAGCTGAGAAGACCGAGAATGTCGTCACTGGTACATTACTAGTCAATTTTAAACCCTCTTATGTTTTATTTGATTCGGGAGCATCCCATTCTTTCATAGCTAGTTCTTTTGCACCTACTCTCGACCTTAAGCCATGTGAAATCATAGAAAGCAATTTTGTGCAACCATCAGGGGAGGTGGTGAGATGCACACAAGTCTATAGGGATGTGTCTATAACTATCATGGGGACCGATTTTCTTGTTGACCTCATCGAGTTTCCTTTAGGAAACTTTGACGTGATATTAGGGATGGATTGGTTGAATAGACACAAAGCTAAGATTGACTGTTGGCAACAAAAAGTTTCGTTGAGAGGACCCAAGGGAGTCCGAGTGTCTTACAAGGGCGTCGTAGTCAAACCCAAAGTAAAACTGATTTCTGTCCTTACCTTGAAGTCATACCTAAGGAAAGGATTTCCTTTCATTTTGTGTCATGTCCATGATGTGTCCATCGAAAGTCCGAAAGTTGAAGATGTGGAGGTAGTACGCGAATTTGTGGACGTGTTTCCTAAGGAGATTCCCGGAATGCCCCCACGAAGAGAAGTAGAATTTCGAATTGATCTTGTTCCGGGCGCTGGCCCAATCTCAAAAGCACCTTATAGGATGGCACCTAAAGAACTAGCCGAGTTAAAGACCCAATTAGAAGAACTACTTGACAAAGGTTACATCCGCCCAAGTGTGTCACCATGGGGAGCACCCGTCTTGTTTGTGAGAAAGAAAGATGGAAGTTTGAGGTTGTGCATTGACTACCGCGAGTTGAACAATGTAACGGTGAAAAACCGATATCCTTTACCCCGAATCGATGACCTCTTCGACCAATTGCGTGGAGCAGGAATATTCTAAAAGATAGACCTCCGATCCGGTTACCATCAACTGAGAATAGCTGGAGAAGATATACCAAAGACCGCCTTCCGAACTAGATATGGTCACTATGAGTTCACCGTAATGCCATTTGGTCTCACAAATGCGCCAGCTGTGTTCATGGACCTAATGAACCGAGTATTCCGACCATACTTGGATAAGTTTGTAGTCGTTTTCATCGACGATATCTTGATATACTCGAAGAATAAGGAGGACCACGAGGAACACTTGAGGCTAATTCTTCAAATCCTGAGAGATAACCAGTTGTACGCTAAAATGTCAAAATTCGAGTTTTGGCTAGAAAAAGTATCATTTCTGGGTCATGTTATCTCGAGAGAGGGAGTTTCAGTTGACCCTAGCAAGGTAGAAGCCGTCTCAAATTGGTCAACTCCAAAGAATGTGACCGAGATCCGTAGCTTTCTAGGCTTGGCCGGTTACTATAGGCGCTTTGTAAAGGATTTCTCCAAGATCGCCCGACCGATGACTTCGCTTATGAAAAAGGCTAACAAGTACCAATGGGATGACAATTGTGAGAAAGCATTTCAGACTCTCAAGGAGCGATTAACTACCGCCCCAGTTCTAGCACTACCAAGCGGGAATGAAAATTTTGAGGTATATTCAGACGCATCGAAGAACGGTCTAGGATGTGTACTAATGCAAAATCGTCGAGTCATCGCTTATGCATCTCGACAACTGAAGCCTCATGAAGTCAACTACCTAACCCATGATTTAGAGTTAGCTGCCGTTGTCTTTGCCCTCAAGATATGGCGGCATTATCTTTATGGAGTAACCTTCAAGATCTTTTCTGATCATAAGAGCCTGAAATATATCTTCACCCAAAAGGAATTGAACATGAGACAAAGGAGATGGTTGGAGTTAATTAAAGATTATGACATGGAGATCCAATACCACGAAGGAAAAACAAATGTGGTGGCCGACGCACTTAGCCGGAAATGTGTGCATTCGCTATGTGGAGCTATTTCACGAATGAAGCTAAGAGAGGAGATACAAAGCATGGGCATAAACGTCATCTCTCAAGGTGGCAACATGAATGACTTCACCCTATCACCTGACCTTTATAATGAGATTCGAAAGGAGCAAGCAAGGATAAAGTGGTTGAAGAAAAGAAAGCAAAAATTGGAACCCCGAGTGGAGAGGGCTTCACTATCGGGAATGATGGGAGCCTTCACTACAAGGAAAGATGGTGTGTACCCCAAAATTCAGAGCTGAAAAGGAGGATCATGGAGGAGGCACACAATACACCTTATTCAGTGCATCCGGGAGGAGACAAGTTATACAAAGATCTGAAAAAGACCTTCTGGTGGCCGAATATGAAGAGAGAAGTAGTAGAGTTCGTATCACAATGTCTGACTTGTCAAAAGGTAAAAATTGAACATAAAAGACCTCAAGGGTTACTAAAACCTCTGGACATTCCAGAATGGAAATGGGATTCAATCTCAATGGACTTCATTACCGCTTTACCACGGACCAAGAAGGGAAATAACATGATTTGGGTAATTGTGGACCGTTTGACGAAGGTTGCACACTTCATACCAATGAAGGATACTTGGAACAAGAGAGAACTCGCCGTAGCTTATAGGAAGCATGTGCTGAGATTACACGGTGTTCCGAAGAGCATCATTTCGGATAGAGACTTGAGATTCATTTCCCGATTTTGGCAAGAACTGCAAGAGTCCTTAGGGACAAAGCTAAAAATGAGTACCGCTTTTCACCTCGCAACCGACGGCCAAACCGAGAGGACAATCCAGACCTTGGAAGACATGCTTAGAGCTTGTGCTCTGGAATTCAAAGGTTCATGGGAGGACATGCTTGATCTCATCGAATTCTCATATAACAACAGTTATCACGCTAGCATCAAGATGGCACCTTTCGAAGCCCTATATGGAAGAAAATGTAGAAGCCCTGTATGTTGGGATGACCTCACAGATAGTGTTGTACTTGGACCGCAGATGATTCAAGAAATGATCCAACAAATCCAAGTAATCCGACAAAAGATGAAGGCAGCCCAGGACAGACAAAAGAGCTATGCCGACCTTCACAGAAGAAGCATCGAGTTTGAAGTTGGGGATAAGGTCTTGTTGCGAGTATCACCAATGAGAGGAGTGATGCGATTTGGTAAGAAAGGGAAGTTAAGCCCCAAGTACATAGGCCCGTACGAGATCTTAGAGCGTGTTGGAGAGGTAGCCTACCGCCTGGCGTTACCACCATCCTTGGATCGCGTTCATAATGTTTTCCATATTTCTCAACTCCGCAAGTACTTGAGCGACCCGTCACACGTTTTAGAACCTGAGGTACTAGAACTTGATGATTCGCTTTCTTATGAGGAGCGACCTGTTAAGATCTTAGATAGTAAAGTTCGAAAGACCCGAAACGGAGAGACCCGTATAATCAAGGTGCTATGGTCGAACCATGACACCGAGGAGGCCACTTGGGAAGCCGAGGAGGCCATGAAACTTGAATACCCAGAGCTCTTCGAGGTAATTACCTAGTTACGAGGACGTAACACTCTTTAAGGGAGGTAGGATGTAATACCTGCAAATTATAATCTTCTGTTTTCCTTGCATTATAAGAGACGGTATAAATAATATTGTTAGCTTTGCTTGTAGGGGTAGTTTAGAACTTCGAGGACGAAGTTCGTTTTAAGGAGGGTAGATTGTAATACCCGTAAAATCCGTCAATAAAATAAAATGAGAAATTTATTGATTAAACAAGTATCGCTTAATAGAGACACGTAAAACCGTCGCATGCTTCGTTTTCTGTAACACCCCGTAATTTCAAGTCATTATATATTAATAAAATCTTATTTTAGTAATAATAATGATTCATAATATATAAAATTCCATTTAAAATATATCATTTTTGACAATAACATTAATATGTCCGTCTTAAAGTTATACTTCTTAAACTTGTAAAACGTTACTCTGTCCTTGTTACTAATTTTAAGATATTTTACAGGCATATTTAGCTCTTGCTTATAAAATAAAAGTTTTAGCTCTTTTTCTTACCTTTCCAACGCCACCGAAAACACGTTAATCGGAGTTCTGTGGAGGAACTTATGTCGAAAATACTAAAGGCTGTCACGGACCATCCGCTAACGAGACTCATGCTCGTTGCTTACTCTTTACTCTTTTCCACATGTCCTTTGGGACACTTGGCTAAGTGTTAAACCTTGCCTTGCTGCCCAAGGTCTTTCCCCTCCTCTGTCCTTCTTCTTCATTCCTTATTTTGTTTCAGCACAAACACACACAAACAACAAAAAAAAAACTATATAGAGAGAAGGAGAGAAAAACGTGAGGGAGAAGAAGAAAGAACAAGAGGAGATCTTGCCTAGCACTAAGTAAGCTTATATTTTCCTTTCAAATCTGATTTTATAACTTTTAACATGCATTCACATATCACCTAACATCTAAATTTGAACTTATGAATCAACAACCATGCATGCAAAGGATTAAACATAGTAAAAACCGTTATTTTGTCAAAAACGTAGCATGCATGTAATAGATCTGAAATCACATGTTAAAATGAGTATTTTCAGAAAATAAAAATTTGGGACTTTCCTTAAGTTGTTATAAAAACACTCACCAAAAATTAGGATGTTTGCATGTACCGTTTAGAAATGAAAAATCATATACTACAGCATGTTTTGTGTCTAGTCAAAACACTAGATCTCACTTAATGAGTCATAAAACCATATCTACAAGATGAATTAGTATCTAAGCTTTTAGTATGTTAAACTACTATGAATGTAGATAATAATGGTACTTGGAATCATGACTCAGTTTCTGACCATTGTTTTTAAAACGTATTTTTGGATCTGATAAACCCATTTTTGTCACAACATGCATGGCTAACAATATGTTTTAGACACATAAAGGAATCCAATAAAGCCGACCATGCACGAAAATATGATGTTTTGGATTTTATATGATTTTTACAAGTTTCTGTTGTGTTCTGGAAAAGTGTTCTAATTAGTCTTACTTGTTAAAAGCTTACATTTCCATAAAAGGGTAATTGAGTCATACATAAAAATATAATCAGTGACCCATCTCTTCACATGTTAAATTTTAATGAGTGTAAAGTGTAGTAGACTTTCGTTTCGACGAGTTTCGATATGTTAAGAGTATTTATCACCCCGTAACTTTTTAAGACTCACCTTTGGACCAACTTTGGTAGACTGTAACTTTGGACCCCTTACACACGTTTTTAGACTCTTACCACTAAGACATTAAAGATGGAAAACTCACTAAGGAACCAAACCCCACTGCTCTCACCTCAAAACATTTAGTAACGAAGGAGATATGACGTTTTAAAGTTTCTGTTTCAAATCTGTAAAAACCGAGAAAGTATAGTTATCGCATAATTTACTACAAGTAGCTTAGTAATGGTCGTTCATATAAGTAACTATTATTTTAAATATTATGTAGAGTCGGGATTCATAGAAGAGGCTCTCTAACCTTTAATCGCTCGTAAGGTAAGGGAAATGCTTATCCGTACACTCTTATTAAACCGTTACGATTTGTTACTATCTTGCATGGTAAGACTTTTGGTTATATTGAAATATTTGTATTGGTTGAATTCATTTTACAAAATGATTAAGGATAAAGATTTGTTTGTTTTGATCTCTTGAAACGGGATTGTGTTTAATATGGAAAGAGGTGCTTTATGAATTTAAAAGTTTTGAAGAACGAAAACCGTTTTGCTTTTCTACAAGCTTATTGATACGTGCCTATTCTATGCATTTTATTTACTCTTTTGGCACGTATTTTCTTACACTTTCGTGACTTTTTAGTTGCTTTTTCTCCCATATTGTCTACTTTGGTATTTCTATGTTTTGTATGTAGGAATATGCGGAAGTAAGCAAAACCAAGCCTTATTTGCCTTTAGGAAGCTGTTTTTTGGAGCAGTAATTCGGGTGGTGCATTCAAGTATAATTATCGGGCCGGATCAAAGCTGGAAATAAAGAGAAGCGGTCGACCGACCACCGAAAGTGGTCGACCGACCGATGTCAACGTAAACAGGCCCAGTTCTCCACGGAAGCCCAAATTCGCATAAAAGATAAATCCGCATTGGCAGAATCGGTCGACCGACCGAGAAAACAGGTCGACCGACCAGACCCTGTTTGGAGACTTCCGTTTTATTTTTCTGTTTTCCTAATCTTGTAATATTTTCTTATTTAAGGAGACCAAAACTCTTCTATTAGGTTAAGTAGTTTTTCAGCAATTTTCTACCCAAGTAATTTTCATCCAAGTACTTTATGTTGAAGACTCCATTGTTAGACTTTTTGGTATCAAGCTTTCATCTTTCTTCTTAGGATTTCCATTCAAGTTGTAAGTTTGTGATAATTAATCTTTCCTTTTAATTCAATCTTGTTATTCATCTTGTTGTTATTTCTTATTTCATGTTTTCCCTTTTATTGTCTTCTTTAATTATGTTTATCTCTTTAATATTCATAGTAATTGTTAGTTTCATAATTAGAAGTATGCATAACTAATTCTTGTGATTAGGAATTAGGGGAACCATGTAAAAACTTGACTTTGATAAGTTTGATGATTAAATTACCAATCCCCCATTGTTGTTGATGAACTGATCCTTAGGATTGAAAGATTATTAGGATTAGTTTAACAACAACTTTGGGATTGCCCTTGAACGAAAGTTTAGTGCTTTTGTAGGAACCCTAAGACCGTAAGAATTGGGTAGAATATTGACCTAAAGGTTTATTCTTTGTTCCTTGGGATTGTGTTATTTGATTATTCTTACCCTTCATTGACTTGTTTTGACCATGGGGAACCAAAGTTCCTAATCCCTTTTTTATCTTATTTTAATTTTCTTGTTAGTTTATTACCTTAGTTGTTAGCTTAAATCCCAATTCAAAACCCCCCTTTTTTGGTTACTTGCAATAGACTTTAAATTTACAAACATAATTTACCCTGTCTCTCTGTGGTTCGACCCTTGACTTATCCTATCTGAGTTTAAGCTGAGGTTTTATAAATCTTATCTTTGGCACCCCTCAACGACGGGTGTCACTTATGATGAGTTATTAAATTTGAAGGAAATATCTTGGTTATTTGGAAATGTATTCTCATGTTGGTTTGAAACGGTTTTGGTAGAGGGGTAGGTGGTTCCATAATAAGGGACTTCCTATACAGAGCTTCTGATGGGGGTTAGTTGATCGAGACCCCGTCCTCTTATCTTCCTCTTTGGGGTTGGCCCTTAGAGGGGTGTGCACACTCGGGATTCTAGGACAGTTTAGTACATGATTTGGCGAACCTCGTCTTATCCGGTTTAGGGCGAGGGGATCCTCTTCATACGGCCTCTATCCAAATATATATACCGACGTTGGAAATTGGTGGAAAGAAATGTTTTCTTTGGTTTGGAATTATTTTGAAAGGTTGGATATGGATTTGAATCTTTTCGAACACTTATGTCATACTTAAACATTTTGGATTATTTATTTCCCTTCAACTAACAGTGGCTATTTTGATACTCTGTTTTTAAATGTTTCGAAACACCTTTGTTACACATTATTGAAAAATGTCTTTTAAGTTATGATTTCATATTCCGTTTATTCTTTATTCGGATTGTTTACCTTACTCAACATTATTGTTGACCCCTTTTATTTGTTTTGTCCTTGTTTGGACCTGCGGTAATCACAAATTGTGTGAGCAGATCGTGTGACAGGTACCCGTGGGAATTAGTCGTGGGATGCACAGGAGAGCGCGCTTAATAGTTTCATTCAAAGACAAATGCCTAAAGACTTTATATTTCTTTTTGGATCGTTGAACTTATTTTCGCTTCCGCAAACTTTAAATTTGGTTGTAATCGTATTTTATCCTTTGGATTTTAAATTGCATCGACAACTACCTATTTTATTACATGTCTAGGTACTACTACCATATTTGGTTTAATTGTGACACACCCATGATCCGAATTTTACTTGAGAACCATATTTACAAATAAAGAGGATTATGGGGGTGTTACACTTAAAGGATCACAAGGGCATACTTCAGTATTATTATCAGTTGATCCACGTTTCTCAATAACGGTTGGCTTGCTAGATAAGTTTGACGTTATTGTCATACGGATGGCGGTGATCAACTGGTCCCTATACGTCACACCTATAGGACACGTTTGAGAGATGTGAAGGTATGAAAATACAGTCACATTTATGCCGGATACGACTAAACAGTTAGTCAGAGGTATTGACTATTAAATTAGTCAATGAGATGTTGAGATTATTATTTAATACGGATTAAATAATTTTAGCTAATACGGATTACATGATTAATTCGTAAAATTAAATATAAACGGTTATATTTAATTAAATATTGAATTTGCGTATTAATATAAACAGTTATATTAATTTGGCCAATTATACAAATCGTATTTTGTCAGACCATTATTGATGTTATCAAATGCATTAATATCTGATAACATGCATACGATTTATAATAAATACCCGCGAATAATATTTAGCAAAACGGGTCGAATCACGCAAGGGAATAAGGTAAGAGTGGATAATTAAAGCCCACCCTTACCCTACTCCAATTCGGCCGACCCAAGGGTTACAAAAGGAGAGTTATTCTCCTTTCGTCAACTACTGGTAATTCACAATTCTGATAATTAGGGTTTTGAGAGCATTCTTCTCCCAAAACTCAGATCTCACATCAAAACTCACAAAAGCTCTCCCCATATTGCAAGGCAATTGGAGAGTATTTCTAGCACACACGGCATCGTCTTAAACAAAGTCTTGGGTGCAAGTTATAGGAGGGAATTTACATTAATTCCTGTTCTTAGGCCAATTCAAGCAAGGACCCAAGGTTGTTATTCCTTTTCATGTTTTTATTAACTTATGACTATAATCACAACAGTATATTTCGTTATAATCCTTCATGTTTTAGGGCAAATACATGTTATATTCCCCACAATTAGGCCTCGTACATATAGATGTATGTGGACCTATGTCAATCACCGCACGAGACGGCTATAGATATTTTTCATCACTTTCACGGACGATTTAAGTAGATACGGATATGTCTACTTAATGAAACATAAAAGTGAATCCTTTGAAAAGTTCAAGGAATTCCAGGCGAAGGTTGAAAACCAACTGGATAGAAAGATTAAAGCACTACGATCAGATCGTGGTGGTGAGTATCTTTCGCATGAGTTTGATCAACACCTTAAAGACTGTGGTATAGTACTACAGTTAACTCCACCTGGAACACCACAATTAAATGGTGTGTCCGAACGGAGAAATCGAACACTATTAGATATGGTTCGATCCATGATGAGTCACACAATTGTGCGGATTCATTATGAGGCTTTTCTCTATTGGCAGCTGCTCTTATATTTAATCGAAGTCCGTCTAAAGCTGTTGACAAGACTCGATATAAGATATGGAAGGGAACCGTCCCTAACTTGTCCTTTATTCGGGTTTGGGGTTGCGAGGCTTATGTCAAGTGGAGACACAAGGATAAGCTCGGCCCGCGATCGGTCAAGACATACTTTATTGGTTATCCAAAAGGAATGTTTGGTCATTACTTCTATTCGCCTACCGAACACCGCGTTTTTGTTGCGGCTAATGCGAAATTCCTAGAGAAATATTTTCTCGAGAATAAGACAAGTAATAGAACCTTCGATCTGTCGTAGGTTCAAGAACCAACTACTGAGCAACCAATGGAGGAAACCGTTCCTTCATATTATGTTGCAGTCAGTATTCCTGAGGAACCCAAAAGGTCGGGTAGACACTTCATTCCTCCAAATAGATACATCGGTATGATCGAGGAACTTGACAGAGTTGACGTTTTTCTCTTAGAGAGTAACGAACCTGTGATCTATAAAGGTGCCATGACCTGTTCCGACTCAAAGGTATGGCTTAATGCCATGCAATCCGAAATGGACTCCATGTACGAGAATGACATATGGGAGTTGGTTGATTTGCCTGATAAGGTACGACCTCTTCAGTGCAAATGGCTTTATAAGATAAAGCGCTCCATCGAGGGACAACCAGACACTTATAAGGCACGACTAGTGGCAAAAGGTTTCACTCAAGTGCAAGCTAAGGGTTGCACTATGATGAGATTTTTGCACCCGTAGTCATGCTGCGTTCCATTCGGATTATCTTAGTGATTGCTGCATTTCATGAATATGAAATATGGCAAATGGATGTGAAAACCGCCTTCTTAAACGTTTATTTGGAGGAGGACTTGTACATGGTACAACCCGAAGGTTTCACAGATCCTAAAAATCCTAAGAAAGTGTGCAAACTTAAGCGTTCCATTTATGGACTTAAGCAAGCATCTAGGAGTTTGAATCATCGTTTCGACCAAGTGATAAAAAAGAGTGGTTTTATTCGATCAGTCGAAGAACCATGCTTATATATCAAGTCGAGTGGGAGCAAGATCGTCTTTCTGGTGTTGTATGTCGACGATATACTCTTGATCGGAAATGACATACCTCTCTTATCTTCGGTTAAAGTATGGTTAAAGAACCATTTCCAGATGAAAGATCTGGGTGAGGCACAATGTATATTGGGGATCCGTATCAATAGAGATAGATCACGACGGATGCTATCACTGAGTCAGGAGTCTTACATAGATAAGATTCTTGACAGATTCAGCATGACCAACTCCAAAAAGGGGTTACTTCCGATGATCTCGGGGTTCATTTGAGTAAGACTTAGGCACCTAAGACACCGGAAGAGGTCGAGCGCATGAGTCGCATTCCTTATGCGTCAGCTATAGGATCGATCATGTATGCCATCACATGCACACGTCCAGACGTGGCATATGCTTTGAGTATGATGAGTCGGTACCAAGGCAATCCAGGTGAACCACACTGGATGGCTGTGAAAAATATTCTTAAGTACCTAAGGAGGACTAAAGATTGGGTATTGACTTATGGTGGAGGCACTGAGCTTTGCGCAAACGGTTACGCAGATGCTAGCTTCCAAACGGATCGCGATGACTCGAAATCTCCATCTAGATTCGTTTTACTCTTAATGGCGCTGCTGTCAGTTGGAAAAGCTCCAAACAAAGTGCTATTGCAGATTCTACTACTGAGTAAAAGGAGATAGTGATAGACAAGATTAAGACAGATAAGAACATCGCAGATCCTCTCACTAAACCATTAAGACATGATAAACATGAAGGGCACGTTATTTCAATGGGAATTAAACGTGTTCCTGAGTTGTATTAGTACTTTTTATGAATTGGATATTGTATCTATTTCATATACTATTTATAACATCATCGATTTTGTTTTATATATTGTTTTTCATGTGGATTGTACTGACAACATTGAACACCACAAAGTGAACTGAATTACATTATATTTGTTTTAGTCCGTAATCGCCTACACGAGCTGATAACTCTGGCAATTATTTTGTGACGTCGATTGATGGTGGGTTCAATAAACCATAAGTCAAACTGTTGACTGATCGATCACAGATACGAGATTATAACGATAACTCGTAGGACATTTTCGTGACGACGCAATGGAGTCCTAAATGTTACTGAACATTCGGTGTCGGGTCGTGGATAGGACGTCCATCGTGTTCCTTGAGTCGATTCTTTTGACTGTCGACTGTTTCTTGAGATAAAGGGCAGTTTTGGGTGACTTTGATTTCTTTCTCACTAGCTGACCGTAACTGGGGCTAAGCAGGTTTTTTTTGGGTCATTTCATACTGTGCTTATATCTGCAAGTTTCGAGTTGAAGGAAATATCCACCCCTTATCAGGTTTTAATATTTCTCAGGGCCACTCGAGGAGTAGTAACTGAAATGCTTGGCCAAGCTCGAATAATGATTCGTTATCAGTTGAGTTACTCTCTAGTCGGGGAAACCACTCTTGATACAGATCGCTTGTAAAATACGACTTTTGTGAATACAGATTTGCAAATTGTTTTGCATTGAGTAGGAGAAATTTAATTGGATATGAGAATCGGTTATCGCACATACACTTGTACGGACAAGTGGGAGATTGTTGGAGCTAGTGTCCTCAACAGTTAGTGCGACAACACGTATAAATCTCTTAAAGGAACACAGGGTATACTTTGTATTTTAGCCAGTTGATTCATGTTTATCAATAACGGTTGGCTTGCTAGAAAGTTTGACGTTATTGTCATACAGATGGCGGTAATCAACTGGTCCCTAAGAGTCACACCTAAAGGATGGAATCTGAGAGATATGATTAGATGAAAATGTAATCATATTGATACCCTATATGACTAAACGGTTAGTCAATGTAATGATGACATAATTATTTAATACTGATTAAATAATATTAGCTAAAACGAATTAAAATGTTAATTCGTAATTAAATATAAAATTTTATATTTAATTATGTGTAATGAAATTATTTAATAAAGATTAAATGATTTAATTAAATATAAAAGGTTATATTTAATTAGTGGATTATAAATATAAGATATTTATAAGATAAAACATTACACAAGAGAGATATAACCGATTCTATAAAGATAGAATTTCGGTCTGAGCAATTATTAAGTTGTTTAGTTGTTGTGAAGTGTTGTAGGTAGAACCAAATACTGATTTGGGGAATCCTAGTTGATGTCTAATAGCAAGATTGTTTGCAGCTATAAATAGGACATTCACTCTGCACTTAAAAAACACGAGTTACACGACTACTTCCCTCCTCTCTCTCTCTAGCTTTCATCTTACACAAAATTAAAGGTAATTTTGCAATTTCTAGCTCAGGAAAGGGTATTTCTCAGGACATCTTGGGTGCAACGATTAGGAGGATATCTGTTTTGATATCTGATCTTAGGCCTTTGCAAGGACAGAAGGTTAATTCTTAAATCCCAATCTTTGTATCTTGTACTTCGTTTATGACTATAAATCATACATTATAAATTTGTGATAATCCTGCATATAAAGAATTGGGAATATATACAGATATTTTCCCACAGGTTTTGTGTGTGTTTGTTGGGCCAGTGGGTTTGGGTCCAACACGCGCGTGCCGGCCCGGCTCGAGCCTCTGCGGGGCGGGCCAAAGGCCTTCTTTTATCCTGGAGTCCGTTTTTTGTTTTGTGTTGTGGGGGTTTTCTTTGTCTGACTCAGTCAGTCAAAGACTGTGGGTGAGATATTCTCTCCGCACTAACAGCTCTAACCTAGTACTTTTAGGAGCCCGTTTTTGGACTTTCGCCTCTGCTATTTTCCTATAAATAGCAGAGCCTTCTTCAGCAGAATACACAACAACAAAACAAATCCTCTCTTCGTCTTTCTCTCTTCTCTTCCCTTCAATTCTGGGTATTGCTAAATCGTTTCAGGTCTTCCAGTCTTGAGTGGGCAAGTCTGTAAGGCGGCAGTAGTGTAATCCTTGGGGAACTACCGGTCATAGCTGATCGCCACCTCGGTCGTATCGGAAATATAGATTTCAAGGCAGTGGTTTTACCACGGCACTACCTTCTCTTTCGGTATTTCTAATCTTCTGTTTTCGTTACTGCAATTTTTTTGTACTTTAGAATTACAGTGTTCCCGACTTCTGTAATTTCTGTCCAACAATTATTCTGTTACGTCTTACGGAAATGATTCCGAATCTACAAGCTATGTATATGGTAGTTTAACCGGTGAAACGTATAGAATTGCGTACGGGTATCTATCGATTTAGCAAATATGTGTTGAATCTAATTACATGGTTGCTAAGAAGTGCCAAGGTTTTGGAGAAGCTCGTTCTCTATGCACCTGCTCCTCGTTGGCCTAGTGATGATGATTACTTGGACTTGGAGAAATCTCAATTTCGCCAAACTTTATTTGAGTTTGTAGAGAGTACATCGCAGTGTCAAGTCAAACTTTTAAGAGCATATGAGCTCAACTGATGATGATTTCATCCGGTGGATGATATTCTAAATTCAACTGTTTAGAGAGAAGAATTTTCTCCCTCTAAAACCGTTTTCTCCGTTTTCATAACCGCCATTTTAAGCAACTTTACAGGTTTTTTCCAGGAAATTCATGGCTAGAGGACGGGGAAGAGGTCGTTCTACAAATGGACAACCACCAATGACTTCCTCATCTTCTTCCGCTCCTTTAGATACTACTTTTGCAAGCAATTTTCATGGATCCAACTCTGAGGATGAAACCCAGCGGAGTCCTCGGCAACCGGTTCTGCTCAATGATATGGTTTCTACTCATGTTAATCCATCGACAGCTATAGGTGTGAATACTGAAACCTTCTTTATTATTGATTCTGGAATTAATAATGATGAATTAGAGGGAAATCATGATGAAATAGTTAAAAATAGCAGTGATGGAATTAATTGCAACAATGGTGGAATTAACTCTGGTAATCAAAGCAATGAAAGGCCAAATTTACCAGATGGAATTGAAACTGTAATTGCTACAACAAGTATGGTGCCTACTAAAACTGGAAAATCATGGTCTTCTGTGACTAAACCAAAACCTCAGACAGGGATGAACCTTACGTTTTGTCAAAATGGCAAAAATGCAGAGGAAACTAAAGTAGGTCTAGATGAAATTGAGGATGAGCTAAAACTCTGGCAATTTACACTAATGGGGCATATGATTGGAAATAGACCCGCATTGAAGCAAATTTAGGGGTTTGTTACCAAATATTGGTCACATATTGCTTTCCCAATAGTTAGTATTTTAAAAAAGGCTGGTTTAGTTTTCAGTTCAAAACTGAGGAGGAAATGAATGTTATTCGTCAATGGCCATGGAAGGTGGGATCTCACTCATTGATACTAAAGCAATGGCATCCAGAGTTTTCGTATGAAATGGAAAAGGTATCTCAAGTGCCTGTATGGGTATTATTTCCTGATCTTGACCCATACTTATGGTCATCATCAGTGTTGAGTAAATTGTCTAGCAAGATAGGGGTTCCAATGTTTGCAGATGTACCAACTACACTTAAACCAAAGTTGTCATTTGCTAGGGTAATGATAGAAGGGGATATTGCCTCAACGCTTCCATTGGAGATACCCTTAAGTACACCATTTGGGACATCTGTGCAGAGGGTTGAATATGAGTGGCTTCCTCACTACTACACAGAATGTGGAAAGATGGGCCACTTACAGCAAACTTGTAAGAAGAAAAAGAAAGTGGAGGAGGAAAATAATTAAGGAACCAATGAAGGAAACAGCCATGGACCATATTATGCATGTTTCTCCTCGTGTGCTAGGTGGTACCTCATTAGTACCAGAGGAGTGCAATAATTCCACTGAACATGTGTTTGTCCCCATTGTTCAGCAAAACCTCGCTTCTCCTGTTGCTGATAGAATGCACTCAGAATGCACCGAGAAGGATTGAATGACTGTGCCTCGAATAGCCTTGAAGAGAGTGACATCATCTAAATCTCGACCTATAGCCTATAGGTATTGTGTTAACCAATACTTACATTGCTCTAACAGTGTCAGAAGAGGGTGGAATGACACAAGAAATGCCTGATATGTCTCAAACAGCAAGTGTAGTGGATGGAGGACCCTCAAACTCATCAAATGATTAGTGCCATATGAAACATTAGAGGGTTTAATAAGCCCTAGACACAAAATGAAGTTGCTGGCTCATCAAATAATATTGATCTGATAGGGGTTTTGGAAACTCGTGTAAAACACCCTAAAGTTAGAAAGATTATGAGAAATTATTTCAGGAATTACCAAATATTTGGTAACTATAAGGATACTAATAATGGTAGAATTTGGATCTTATGGAATCCATCTACTGTTCATGTGAACATTCTGGCTGAACACCCCCAAATTGTTCACTACAGGATGCAACACCTAGCCACTGGAAGGAATTACTATCACTCCATAGTTTATGGCAGCAATAGTGCTACTAGAAGAAGGGAATTATGGAAATCTATGATTGTTTTTTCCCAAAAAGTAGATAAGTGGGTTGTACTGGGAGATTTCAATGTGGTGAGAAACACTTCTGAAAAATTGAGTAATGTTCCTCCTGTGGCTACTGAAGTAATTGCCTTAATAGTTGTGGCTTGGATGATCATCAAGGATCTGGAAATTATTTCACTTGGTTCAATAAGCAAGAGATATCCACTAGGGTCTATTCAAAGCTGGATAGAGTTTTAATCAATGAAGAGTGGATTCAACAATTCCCTCAAACCACTGCACATTTTCCACCCCCTGGGGTCTCTGATCACTGCCCTGCACTCTTAACTTTCCATGAGACGGATAAGCCTAAAAAACAGTTTAAATTTTTGAACTGTTGGGCAACAAATCCACAATTTTTGCAAATAGTAAAAGAGAATTG
This sequence comes from Silene conica, assembly GCA_029255685.2. Classification (NCBI taxonomy): domain Eukaryota; kingdom Viridiplantae; phylum Streptophyta; class Magnoliopsida; order Caryophyllales; family Caryophyllaceae; genus Silene; species Silene conica. The sequence goes on along the minus strand of CM055318.2, from coordinate 72,170,006 downwards.
GTATGCTACACAGAAGGGAAACTCTATGCTTACTCTGCTGCAAAAGTTGAAAAATCTGAAAAATCATCTTCAGAAGCTGCACACTGATCATTATAGCAATATCAGTGAGAAAGTAAAAAAGAAGATGAGTGAATTGTCAGACTGTCAGCACGCATTGAAACAAATGCCCTTCTCTACTGATCAAATAGATAAAGAAAGCAAGATTTTTCATGAGTTCTGTGAACTTAAGGATACTGAAATGCAAATCGTCACTCAAAGAGAAAAGCTCATAATATTAAGCATAATGACACAAATAATAGGTACTTCTTTGCCAAAATAAAGGAAAGAGAACACAGCCAAATGATAGGGACTATCCAGGGGGTTGATGGTTTTGTTCATAAAGGACTTTCTGCTGTAGGTGAAGCTTTTGAAGAATACTACCAGCAGATCCTTGGCAATCGAACTATGACTAAGAGCATTGATCCTGCAATCATCACAAATGGTCTTGTTCTAGATCATAATGATGCAGCTGAACTTATAAAGACAGTGGAAAGACAAGAAATAAAGGCAGCTCTGTTTGCAATATATCCTAATAAAAGCCCTGGTCTGGATGGATACAATTCAGGATTTTTTAGAGCAGCTTGGGAAATAGTGCAGGATGATTTCTGTAAAGCAATAGAAGATTTTTTTTCAAAACTGTTTTTATGCCCAAACAGGCAAATGTCACAGTGGTAACATTGATTCCCAAGAAAGATATACCTCAGACAGTTAAGGACTTCAGACCCATCTCCTGCTGCTCTACTGTTTACAAAACAGTTAGTAAGATCTTAAGTCTTAACCACTAGACTTCAAAGAATCATGCCTAAGTTGGTGGGAATGGAGCAGGCTGCATTTGTGAATGGAAGGAACGTACATGACAATATCATGTTAACTCAGAGCTTGGTTAAAGGATATGGAAGGAAAAATATATCTCCTAGATGCATGCTAAAGATTGACATAAACAAAGCTTTTGACACTATGCAATGGAATTTCATAAAAGATATGTTGACTGGGCTTCATTTTCCTCCTCAGTTTACAAAATGGATCCTTGGGTGTGTCACTGGGTCTTGGTATACTCTGAAGATCAATGGAGGTCAGCATGGATTTTTCAAAGGGAAGAGTGGGGTAAGACAAGGGGATCCCCTTTCCCCCTTTCTCTTTGTACTTGGTTTGGAGATTTTATCCAGGGGATTAAGAGAGCTACCTAAATATCCTCAAGCCTCTATACATCCAAAGTGTGTAAAACTTGGGTTGACTCATTTAATATTTGCTGATGATTTGATGATTTTTACTAGGGGAGACCTACCCTTAGTAAAAGCAGCAATGTCTATATTGGAAACCTTCTCTGAATGGTCTGGGTTGAAGGCTAATTTGGATAAGACTGGTATTCTTTTTGGAGGTGTATCAGACCAAACAAGAGCCATGATAATTCAGTCTACTGGTTTAACCGAAGGCACTTTCCCATTTCGATATTTGGGGTTGCCAATCCACTCATCCAAGCTGACTATATGTATGTTTATTCCACTGCTAATGAAGGTTCATAATGTTGCAACAAAATTCTCCACAAAATATTTATCATATGCAGGTAAAATACAGATACTGAACTCTGTGATCTTTGGCATATTGAATTTTTGGAGTTGCGGTCTGCTCATTCCTGCTCAAATCTATACTACCATTCTTAGTTGTTGCAAGCAACTCTTCTGGTAGGAGGGAGGGTTTAATAGGAAGGAGGGTTTAATATGATAAAGGAGAAAGGAAAATGGTCCTTAAAAGTGGAAAAGTATTTGCTTGCCTTGGGAGGAGGGAGGGTTTAATATGAAGGACATCAAGAGTTGGAACTATGTCAGTCTCTTAAAATGGATCTGGCAAATAGAAAACAATGCTGATATTATCTGGTGCAATTGGTTAAACCATTATGTCCTGAAAGATGCCTCTATCTGGGATAGGGATGGCAACGGGCCGGATCTGGATCCTATGAAGGACAATAGGATCCAGATACGACCCGGATCCGACGGGTCCCGAAAAGTCAGATCTAGATCCGGACCCTGCGGATCCGGGTAGGATCCGGGTTTTACGCGGGTCCCATGGAAAAAAAAATCTACGACGATTATGCCACTTATATCCCTGAGTCGCAATTCCTTGGCAATCTAGAAAAACGTCAATATTAGGAACTTCCTTGGCAGCAACCAAAAGGAAAATGGATTAATATTAACGACGTATCTAATAAGGGTAAACAGTTAAAAGTATCCATTGTCAAGCTTTCACTTCCTCCAAAAATTAATATCTAGTATTCTCAAAATTAGAAATCAGTATTCCAGACTACAAACCTATAATGTACCAAACAAAAACAAGAAGGTATGGATTTACAACCCCAAACCATCGTCGTAGAATTAGTAGTGAAGTAATATCGAACTACATTGATTGTGTCCAAGTGCAAAGAGAAAGCTTCATAAACCACAAAAAAAAGCTTTAGAGTTCAAAACTGGTACCTTTGATTTTAGGGCGGCAGACGCGAGTAGCGGTCCAACTCTAGCGGCAGGCGACAGACGCGAGCAGCGGCAGGCGACAGACGCGAGCAGCGGCAGGCGGCAGCGGTAGCGGCAGGCGCAGGGCGACAGGGTTTTGATTTTAGGGTTTGGGAATTGGGAGAAATTAGAGAGAAAGTGAGAGGCAGTAGAAAAATTAGAAATGAAATATGAGATTGAGGCCCAGTCCAACTTCAGCGCAAATTTTTAATTTTTTTTTTAATATTAAAAACGGGTCTTAGGGTCAGATCCGGGTCTTGTCAACAAGATCCGGATCCAGATCCGTTTTTAAACTCGTGGATCTAGATCCAACGGGTCCAAATTTTAAGGATCCAGATCCGGTCCAACAGATCTGGACCGGCTCCAAGATCCGTTGCCATCCCTAATCTGGGACATAGAAGAAAGAGTTCCACTCTTATAGCATAAGGAGCATACTGCACACCAGAGATTATTGCATCAAAAAACTGGGGACAAAACAGGCAGTCAAAGACTTGATGCAAAGATGTTCAACTAGGGAGCATTTCTCTACCACTCAAATTTATGACAGCATAAGGTATAAAGTGTTGGGAAATGTGTCCTCAACAATAGTGCGATCACGTCAATGATAATTTTCATTGTCAAATCTTATGATAAGAATATGCAAGGGATGATCCGATATTATATATAGTCAACTGACCAACATTAATCGGTAATGATTGGTTGACTAGAGTTTGACATTACTGTCGTATGACGGTGGTGGTCAGTTGATCCCTTTAGGTCACAAGGACAATCCCCTTAATTAATATATTGATCAATTGTATACGATACGAATTGATCAAATTCCTTAAAATCGAATATCGAGAAATCAGAGGTTGAATCTTAATGTAAGATTTATATTTAAAATTGAAACGTGTCAATTGTTAAATATTAATCGCTATTTTTGAAATATCGAAATTAGAATGATAAAGGTTCGTGGTTATAACAAGCATTGTATATCGTATCGATGATTATTATAATAACCATATATTGGGACGGTAATTACGAATTACTAAAATAATTTGTTAAATATGACTTAATTAATTTAGAAATAATATTTATATGATAAATATATTTTAAATTAATACAATTGAATTATGTCAAATAGGATGTTACATATTACACAATTGTACAAAATTACAATTGTAAAATGGAAGTCCATTTTTCTACATAGTGGACCGTGTGGATGTAGGTGGTTATGGGTTGATTATAGTTGTTTTATGCATCTTAAAACATTATGATTGTTTAGGCTTGATGGCTAATAGGTAGCCATGCAACCCTAAGAGTATAGGTAAGACAAAAGACAATCTAACCCTTCCTCATGTACCAAAACCACACGACACACACAACTCACAAAACCAATTCACCCTATATGTGAAAGGTTCACATTACATTTCATTCTAACTTTATGCATTTTTCTAGTAAGAGAAAAACTCATAAAATCCTCTTAAATGTTTTCTAGTAAGAAAATATTATTTACTAGTAATTTATAATAAGATTATAATAAAACTATAATAGTTATAGTATTCTCGATTATTGTTCTAATACGATTGGAACACGATTTTAAGGTGAACCGATTTCCGTCACCTAGTCCGTGTACGTCTTCGATGATTAAGGGCGAGTCTTGGGTGCATCGTAAAGGAGGCAATCTAGCTTGGTTGCTCCGTGGAGGATCATCCTTTGCTTTCTCGGCCTGATTGTAAGAATCTGATTCTTTGTACTTCCACAATTTTAATAGGATGCATAAAGATCTAAATAAATTAAAGAGTTAATTTTGTACATTTAATTACTAATTTATGAGTTAACCTTCATAAAGTGCAGGCTCAACCTCTTTACTCTACTATTGGCAGGGTTAAAATGGTGCTCAACCACAGAATTACAGTGACTTTGGCAATACAAAATAAATTGGCCACTGTAGACCAGCCAAGATTTCATCAAATGCATATAATCAATAGGTGCATACTTTGTAAACAGAATGTTGAAAATGCTGCACATCTCTTTTTTTAATCTCTTTTTTGAATGCTCTTTTGCAAAGGAATTACTGCACACCATTATGGAATGGCTTCAAATTGAACATACTCCTACTGATCTGCATAGTTTGATCTCTTGGTCAAACCAAAGGGGAAAAAGAAGGCACTGGAAGAATAGTTGGGTAAACTGCAGTTTTGGGTGTCTGGTCTCCATAATCTGGGCTGAAAGGAACTTTAGAATCTTTCAAGACCAAGAAAGACCAAAGTTGTCACTCATCCAGGAAATCAAGAGCACAATCCATTACTATATGGTTCAGAAAGTCTAAATGTAGGAGATGTAACTTGATATAGCTTGTTTTTCTAGTGGTTATGCACTTGTAAGAAAACTCATGTAATCCTTGTTGGAAATATATGAGAAATACCTTTTCTTGCAAAAAGGATGATGATTTCATCCATACAAATTATTTGTTTATGTTTCATATTGTCGGGATATGGATATATCTTACGATTGTATGTTAGCTATTGTCGATTTATGGTACAGTGATAATATCTAGTTTTTCAAAGTTGGAGTATCGGTTTTATTATATAATGTTCTATCGTATTACTCCCAGAATAACATAATCAATAAAACAATTGCCCCTTCTGCAATTGTCTCCCCTCTTATATCTTAACACATACAAATTTAGTAGGAGTGTTTGATAATTAGCAGGTGATAATGAGTATGTTTAGGTTAATAGATTGTTAGATTGGAGCGAGCTAAAAGAGGAAATAAACTCGATGCAATAAAGATAAAAAGATATCAACGTTTTTTCACTAAATTAAATTTAAACAATATCTCACATGACTATCTTTTATGTTATATACTCCCTCCTACCCAAGATAATAAGTGTCCCGTTCTTCATTTTTCTTTATTCATCAAAGTGTCCCGTTGTGTACTATTTGGACCGTTTTATTACCTTTTTACCCTTTACTATTTATATTTACTAGTCGTAAACCCGTGCAAATTGCACGGGTGTGTTGATTTAAATATGTTATTAAAAAAAGTGAAAAAAGGTGATTAATTTTTCTATCAAGTTATGATTGAAATTTGAATTTAGTTATGAATTTAAGTTGCATTAAAATATTCTACATAAAAATAGTGTGATTTGAAAAAAAAAAGCACGTTATTTATACTCCATAACTACTTAATTGGAGCAATTACGTGGATTATAAACCACGTTGTTGAACCATATATTCAAATAAATATATAGTATATATGTTTATGTTTTGATAATGACAAGTCTAGTTATTTATATATTATATACTCGTACGTATAATCGTGTGCTAAGTGTACAGAATATTAGTAACAAGATCTAATCAATCAAGTGTAAAAGATTCAAGCATATTAGTCAATGAATTGACTAAGTCGAAGATTGATAGAAGATCAAGCGCGCATAATGAACTAAAGTTGTATTTATCAGCTATAGCTTTAGTACAAGATTGATTCAAGTTATAGCTCGTAGCTATAACTCTATATTATGAAGAAATGATCGGAATATATGTGCTTAGATGAAGCGTTTGTTTTCAAGTAATATCGTGTACAATTAATGTTAATTGGTATTCTATTTTAAGTATGGAATTGTTAATCTTAATAGGATTATATAAAATATCTTTGAGTGAAATAGAAATAAATAATTGTCTTATGAGATAATTATTTATTACTAAAATAAACTAAGGATTTTTATATGATCTTAATTGTCAAATAAAATATAATCTAGATAGGGTTTGTTTCGACTTTGGGAAACGTGTAACATGTCACGTTTACCATAATTCGTGTAGGATTAAATTAAGTAAATATTATGTATTTATTTAATATCCTAAAACAAACTAAGATTATATTGTGATAATATATTTTATTATCTTTGACATGGTTTAGGAAGTTGTTTTAATAAGGATACTAGTTGTTTATTATATAAAGATTTTTCCTAAATATGAATTAGGAAATTGATTCCTTATATAATACTTATAGTATATTATTAAATCTTTCCTAAATATATTAAGATTAGATTTAAGGTAGTATTACTAAAAGACTAGTATTCTAGTTTTAGTAATATTCCTAAATCATCTAGGGTTTAAATTACTTAGATACATATTCTATATAAATAGACTACCTATGACACACTAAGACACACGAAATACACACACTTATTCACGCAAATCGAGAGAGAGAAACCGCCGATCATATACTTCAATATTCGAGCTTTTCATTGTCATATCCGATTCAAGATTCAAGTGCTCAAGCATTGATCTTATCCATTCAAAATTGTGACATCAAGAAGACATTAAAGACTTTATCTTATTAACGTAAGATAGAACGAGTATTTAGCGGTACTCGTTGTAAGGAAAATATTTAACGGTATTTGTCGTAGCTAGATATTTAACGGTATCTAGATAGAGTTGTGACTAACATCAAAGTCGCACGAGTAGGGTTGATAAAATTGTAATCCAGAGTTGGTACTAATTTTATTAATCGAGAATAGTGGACATAGGTCTCAAAGTGTGAGACTGAACCACTTCAAAAATATTGTGTCTCTCCTTATTATTTGTTTTACTCGAAAATTATCATACATCCGTACACACATCGAAGAAGATTTAAAAAGAAGGCATACTCAATTCAACCCCCCCCCCCCTTCTTGAGTATATTATATCAATAGACTCTTCAATTGGTATCAGAGCCTCGTGCTCTTGATCGCCTAGCCGCGTGAGTTTTGATCCTTCTATTGATTCTATATTATATACTCTTTCTACAATGGATTCCAAGCATCTCAAGTGTCCTATCTTCGATGGGAAAAACTACAGTCTTTGGAAGAATATGATGACTCATTACATCAAGGGTTGTGATTGGGAATGTTGGAAGATCATCCAAACTGGACCAAAGAAGATCTTGGTCGCCGCCGCCAATGGAACAACCTATGAAAAAAATGGAAAGCGATTATGTGGAAAGTGACTACAAAATTGCAGAGAAAAACTCTAAGGCCATGAGCCTCCTACAGAACGGTATGATAACCTCAGAATTTGATAGGTTCTCATCCTGTAGTTCCGCTAAGGAAATATGGGATAGTCTCGAACTTTCTTATGAAGGAACATCCGCAGTCAGGAAACATCGTATAGACTTGCTCATTCAAAGATATGAACTTTTCAATATGGAAAAGAATGAATCTATTGATAGCATGTCTGCACGATTTTCTTGTATTATTAATGAACTGCGGAACCTTGGCAGAAAGATCGATTCTGAGGATATCATTCGAAAGATTCTTAGGAGTCTCACCAAAAAATGGCAACCAAAGGTCACGGCCATAGAGGAAGCACGTGATCTATCTCAGATTACTTACCAAGAGTTGATTGGATCTCTAATGGCACACGAGATCATGCTAAATAAAGACGATGATGATTCTAAAGGGAAAGGAGTCGCCTTACAAGCCTCCACAAGCGAAGTTTGCGAAGAGGAACTTGAGGACGAAACAGTTCTATTCGCAAGACGATTTAAGAAAGCAGTTTTCAAGGGTAGATACAAAAACCCTAACAACAAAACGGTCGATAAAAGGAAAACTGACACCAAACAAACATTCTTCAAAAGAGGATGTTTTAAGTGTGGTCAACAAGATCATATGATCAAGGATTGTCCAAGCTGGGACAAAATCAAAGACAAGTCAAAAAGAGAAAAGACCAAAACAGAGTTCAAGAAAGTAATGCTTGCGTCATGCTGGGGAGAATTAGAATCTGAGGATGACGAGGACTCAGAAGAAGAAGAGGTAGCACACCTGTGCTTAAGCAACGTCTGTTGGGGCTGGTGTCCTTGACAATTAAGTACAATGACTTATTAAATCTCTTTAAAGATCACAAGGGCATACTTCAGTATTATTATCAGTTGATCCACGTTTATCAATAACGGTTGGCTTGCTAGATAAGTTTGACGTTATTGTCATACGGATGGCGGTGATCAACTGGTCCCTATACGTCACACCTATAGGACACGTTTGAGAGATGTGAAGGTATGAAAATACAGTCACATTTATGCCGGATACGACTAAACAGTTAGTCAGAGGTATTGACTATTAAATTAGTCAATAAGATGTTGAGATGATTATTTAATACGGATTAAATAATTTTAGCTAATACGGATTACATGATTAATTCGTAAAATTAAATATAAACGGTTATATTTAATTAAATATTGTATTCGCGTATTAATATAAACAGTTATATAATTTGGGTAAATGTACAATATCGTATTTTGTCAGACCATTATTAATATATCAACTGTATTAATAACTGATAACATGTTACGATTTATAAATAAAAACCCGCGGACAACTTATAGCTAATTGGGTCGAATCACGCATTGGAATAAGGTAAGAGTGAAAGCCCACTCCTACCCGACATCCAATTCGGCCGGCCGTGTACTACATAAGGAGAGGGACTCTCCTTATGTCAGAGACTCTTGTTGCACTGACAAATAATTCTCAAGGCAAAATTAGGGTTTTGAGAGCATTCTTCTCCCAAAACCTCAGATCTCACATCTAAAACCTGAATAGCTCTCCCTATATTGCAAGGCAGTTGGAGAGGATTTCTAGCACACGCGGCCTCGTCTCATTCTAAGTCTTGGGTGCAAGTTATAGGAGGGAATTTGTGTTAATTCCTGTTCTTAGGCCTTTCGCACAAGGACTAAAGGTTGTACTTCTTTTCTTATCCTTTTTAATCTTATGACGATATTCACGACTGTAATTTTCATTACAATCCTGCAAGTTTAGGGCGAATACACGTTTTATTCCCCACAAGTGGTATCAGAGCCTTAGGCCATGAAATTTTACAATTGTGTTTTTCATAAGATTTAAAAATTTTGAAATTCGAAGCATTCTGCCTTGGCACTCGATCGAGTCTCTGTAGCACTCGATCGAGTGCCCTTGTACCAGGCCTCGTACGTGTGATTTTAGGGTTGCAATCGATTTTGTTTTCGATTCTTATTTGCATATTGTTAATTAATCGATATTTTTAGCAATATGTGGATCTTTTGTTGTTTTTATTTTTGATTTACACGTTTTATATCAAGATAAAAACTTGTTTTGATTTAAAGTGCAGCGATTTGCGTTTTAACGAGTCACTCGATCGAGCCCCTGCTGCACTCGATCGAGTGACACTGACACTCGATCGAGTGCCCCTGTTGCTCGGTCGAGTGCTCATGTTTCAGGCTCTCTTTTTCGAAAATAACTTGTTTCTTATTTTCACATGGCTTAAAATAATATACTGTATACGGAAATAGTATATTATTTAGTGAAACGGTTCACCCTCGTTCGATACATATTATTTTAAAACGGTTTAAGATAATAGGATTATATGTTTATTAAAATTGGTGATTAAAGCGGTATAGTCACATAATTTTAATCTTAAAAGGTGGTTTGGTAAAAATTTATTAATCATAATAACAGTATTATGTCATGTATGAATTTTAATTTAGTTGATGCATTTTATTTATCGTCTTGTGAATGCTTAGTGAATGCTTTCAATAACGTATTTATTTTTGCAAACGGTTGTAACTTAGTGTGGCCTTAGAAGATTGTGTTACCGTAATGATGGGACACAGTCTTGCTTGTAATTTTGAGATCTTGAATCTCCGGTTTTGGGTTTTTGCCATGTAATTACTTTTGTATTTAAATTAGAATGTAAATAGGTTATACTTGTAATTTAAATTAGTAATTTTGTGAAGACCAAAGACGGAGACCGGATGCTCACTCCCGCTGCAAGGACCAAGATGGAACATCAAGACAAGCTTCTAGGGTCCAACGGTGGATTCCAAGTTGTTTTATGTTTATTTTGGTAGGATAGGCCACACTAGGACTTTTATTTACGTTTATTGCATTTATCTTTATGCTTTCATCGATAATAGCTTGCATCATACTCCGCCTAAAAACCAAACCACCTATAACATGCCTGAAAACTGACTCATGTAGAGGTTACGCGTTAGTTTTCTGTGACAATACAGATGTCACGTGTCACATGTAAAGCCATCACTTTATTTAATTCATTCACGTATATGCTAGTTTTTAGTTCACTTAAATATGAATAAATAAAAGTTGATGGGGTCTTCCTCGTATAACCAAAAATTGGGATTAGTCTTTATAAATCAGCCTCCCATGAATCCCTTCTTCGTCGGTAGGCATAATATGACCCCTTCTACGTCGGGTAAGTGGGAACAGATGATTTATTTTATCTCAACATCATGGTCACTCGATACTATCTAGTGACTGAGATGGACTAATAGATAGGATATACATAAATCTATCGACCAAGAGTTCCAACGGTGGAATTAGCCAAACTGTGGGCTTATCAATATACGGAAATTGAGTCTTGGGATCGTTTATATAATTCTTGAGGGAGATCAATTATATAAATGCTTGAGTCTACGAGTTTAAATTTCAATTTAATATAGACTTAAATCACAACAATGAGTTGCTTATATGGTTTTTGTTTTATCTTCTTTTTCAGTGTAGAACACGTTCATTAAAACTGCTGTATAACTAAAATGGCTGGTGAAGACCCAATGCCAAGTGCCAAGCTAGCACGTGAATCCTGGCTAAAAGCCTTCATGGACTCCATGAATCAGTCCACAAGACTGAGGAATGATGGGTCGAACTTCTCTGACTGGGAGGCAGCACTACGGAATGCTGCCATTGCTGACGGAAAGCTTAAGTATTTAACTGAGCCCATTCCGGCACACCCAGGAACTGGAGCTAGAGCCAACGAAGTTCGCGCTCATAGCGACTTCGTCATGGAAGCGGGTGCGATAAAGAACGTACTCATCTATGCAATGGAATCAAATTTGCAAAGACGCTTCATATCCCATGGTGCAAACAAGATTTTCACCACGCTCACTAACGAATTCTCGAAAGCTCCGAGAATCGTTTCTTATGAGCATACCTGTCGCTTCTTTGAGGCGAAACTCCAGAAGGGCCAAGCTGTTAGCCCACATATTCTCAACATGATTGAGAATATCGAGAAACTGGAGACCCTGAACTGCAAGATCAGTGAGAACATAATCGTTGATCGAATGCTTCATTCGCTTCATGATGGGTTCGCCCTCTTTAGGGCCAACTACTACATGAACGACATGAAGAAGACTCCTCATGAGCTCCACTCCCTTCTCGTACAGACTGAGAAGGATCTGAAATTAAGTGGGAGCATGAAGCAGGATGTTCTCATGATCTTCAGTAAGGGAAGGGGTAAAGGGAAGGCTAAAGCTCAGGGCGACCTAGCAGTAGGTAAGCCCAGGTTCAAGAAACCAGGATTTACTAAGAGTGGGCCAGGTGAGTCGAGCAACTCACAGGGCAAGACAAAGAGCAAGGATACTAGCATGGAATGCCACCACTGCCACAAGACTGGGCATTGGAGTCGTTCATGCCCCGTGTATCGCGAGGACATTAAGGCAGGCCGCGTTACTCCTGTTGGTATGTCTTCTTCTTCTTTTATTCACATGATTGAGATTAACCATGCAAGTTGCGGAACTTGGGTACTTGATACTGGTTGTGGTTCTTATCTATGTAATCATGTGCAGGGCCTCCGAAACCAAGAACCCCTAATCAAGGGTGAGGTGGACCTGCGTGTCGGGAATGGAGCACGCGTTGCTGCAGTCTCGAAGGGAACATACGTGATCCAGCTTCCAAGTGGATTCGAGTTATTTTTATATAACTGTTATTATGTTCCTAGTTTGTCCAAAAACATTATTTCAGTTTCTGCACTTGACAAACTCGGTTTTTCATTTGTAATAGAGAATAATAGCTGTATTTTCTCCTTACACAATATGATTTATGGCAAGGCAGTTTCCATGAATGGAATTTATGTTTTAGATCAAACTACCGAGATATTACATGTGAATAACAAGAGATTAAAGGTAGGTGACAAAGATCAAACTTACCTATGGCATTGTCGTATGGGACACATAAATGAGAAACGCGTAAAACAGCTCATACAGAATGGAGCAATATCGCCCTTTGATTTCGAATCATATGGCACGTGTGAATCATGTCTCATTGGCAAAATGACTCGTATTTCCTTCAAAGGTGTTGGAATGCGCGCTGCCGACCTATTAGGACTCATACATACGGACGTATGTGGCCCTATGTCGATCAACGCACGAGAAGGCTATAGGTATTTCATCACTTTCACGGATGATTTGAGTAGATATGGCTATGTCTACTTGATGAAACATAAAAGTGAATCCTTTGACAAGTTCAAAGAATACCAGAATCGGGTACAGAACCAGCTGGGTAGAAAGATTAAAGCACTACGTTCGGATCGTGGTGGTGAGTATCTTTCACACGAGTTTGATCAACACCTTAAAGACTGTGGCATCGTGCTACAGTTGACTCCACCTGGAACACCACAATTAAATGGTGTGTCCGAACGGAGAAATCGAACTCTACTCGATATGGTTCGATCCATGATGAGTCACACCGTTGTACCTGATTCATTGTGGGGCTATGCTCTTTTGTCAGCCGCTCTAATACTTAACCGAAGTCCGTCTAAAGCTGTTGACAAGACTCCATACGAATTATGGAAGGGAACGGTTCCTAACTTGTCCTTTATTCGGGTTTGGGGCTGCGAGGCTTATGTCAAGTGGAGACACGAGGATAAGCTCGGCCCGCGATCGGTCAAAACATACTTTATAGGCTATCCAAAGGGAACTTTTGGTCATTACTTCTACTCGCCAACCGAACAACGTGTTTTTGTTGCGGCTAGTGCGACGTTCTTAGAGAAAGAATTTCTCGAGAACAAGTCGAGTAATAGAACCTTCGAGTTATCGGAGGTTCAAGAACCAACTACCGAGCAACCATTGGAGGAAACAGTTCCTTCAACCGAGGCTGCGGTAGACATTCCTGAGGAACCTAGGAGGTCGGGAAGAGTCTCTATTCCTCCGGACAGATACATTGGTATGGTCGAGGAACATGATACAGATGACGTCTTACTCCTAGAGGGTAATGAACCCACAACCTATAAAGGTGCCATGACCAGTTCTGACTCAAAGCTATGGCTAGAAGCCATGCAATCCGAGATGGACTCTATGTATGAGAACAACGTGTGGGATCTTGTGGACCTACCTGCAAAGGTACGTCCCCTTCAATGCAAATGGCTTTACAAGATAAAGCATGTCGTGGAAGGACAACAAGATATCCACAAGGCAAGACTAGTTGCTAAAGATTTCACCCAAGTGCCAGGCTTGCACTACGATGAGATATTTGCACCCGTAGTCATGCTACGTTCCATTCGGATTATCTTAGCGATCGCCGCATTTCACGATTATGAAATATGGCAAATGGACGTTAAAACCGCCTTCTTAAACGGTTATTTGGAGGAAGAGTTGTACATGGTACAACCCGAGGGTTTTATTGATCCTGAACATCCTAAGAAAGTTTGCAAGCTTAAACGTTCCATCTATGGACTTAAGCAAGCATCGCGGAGTTGGAATCATCGCTTCGACCAAGTGATAAAAGAGAATGGATTCATTCCTAGTACTGTATGTCGACGACATACTCTTGATTGGGAATGACATACCTCTCTTATCTTCGGTTAAAGCATGGTTGAAAAACCATTTCCAGATGAAAGATCTGGGAGAGGCACAAAGAATTTTGGGCATCCGTATCTACAGGGATAGATCACGACGGATGTTATCTCTCAGTCAGGAGTCTTATATAGATAAGATTCTAGAGAGATTCAGCATGACGAACTCCAAGAAAGGGTTCCTTCCTATGACTCCTGGGCTTCACTTGAGCAAGACTCAAGAAGCTAAGTCATTGGAAGAGAAAGAGCGCATGAGTCGGATTCCTTATGCCTCGGCAATAGGATCGATCATGTATGCCATGATATGCACACGTCCAGACGTTGCATATGCATTGAGTATGACTAGTCGATTCCAAGCTCATCCAGGTGAACAACACTGGATGGCCGTGAAAAACATTCTTAAGTACCTACGGAGGACTAAAGATTGGGGATTGACTTACGGAGGCGACTCGACGCTCTGCGCCACAGGTTACGCAGATGCTAGCTTCAAAACGGATCGAGATGACTCGAAATCTCAGTCTGGATTCGTTTTTACTCTTAATGGCGCTGCTGTCAGCTGGAAAAGTTCTAAACAGAGTGTTACAGCAGATTCTACGACTGAGTCCGAGTACTATGCCGCCTCGGAAGCAGCTAAGGAAGCGATATGGATGCGTCAATTCTTACAAGGACTATCAGTAGTGCCTAGTTCGAATGACCCAATCACCGTTTATTGTGATAATAAAGGTGCCATCTTCCAAGCTAAGGAGCATAAGTCTAGCAACAAGGCTAGGCATGTACAACGGAAAGCTCATCTAATCAGAGATTACGTGGAGCAAAAGGAGATTTTTATTGATAAGATCGCTACGGATGACAACATAGCTGATCCTCTCACAAAAGCATTACCACGTGATAAGCATGAAGGGCACATTCATTCCATGGGAATTGGATGTGTTCCTAAGTTGTAGTACTCTTTTATGAATTCATGTAATAATTCATTTTCTCGTGTACTCTATTCAACCTTATTGTTATGATATATAATGTTTTGTTTCTCATGTGGAATTGTACGCCAATTTTGAACACCACAAAGTGAACTGATAAACATTACATCGTTTTGGTCCTTGATTACCCACTTGAGCTGATAACTCAGGTAATCATTTTGTGACGTTGGTTGATGGTGGGTTCAACGAGCCATAAGTCACGCGGCTGACTGACCAATCACAAAGGCGAGTTATACGGATATCTCGTAGGACACCCCGTGACAGCGTTATGGAGTCCTAAATGTTTTATAACATTGGGTGCCAGGTCGTGGATAGGACCTCCATAGTGTTCCTTAGAGTCGAGTCTTTTGACTTTCAACTGTCTCTTGAGATTAAGGCAGATTTTGGGTAACTTTGGTTTCTTTCCCACGGTCACCGTAACAGGGGCCAAGAGGATTTTTTCTGGGTTATTTCATGCTGCGCGATATCGGCAGGATTCGAGTTGAGGGAAATATCCAAACCCTTATCAGGATTTTATCATTTCTCAGGGCCACTCAAGGAGTAGTAACTGAAATGCATGGCCATGCTCGAATACAGATTCGTTATATCAGTTAAGTTGCTCTCTAGTCGGGGAAACCACTCTTGATACAGATCGCTTGTGAGATACGACCTTTGCGAATGCGGATTTGCAAATTGTCTTACATTGAGTGGGAGAAATTTTAAAAGGATATGAGAATCGGTTATCGCACCTACACTTGTACGGACAAGTGGGAGTTTGTTGTATCTTGTGTCCTCCACATGTAGTGTGATAACGTCATTGCACATACCCTTGTACGGACAAGTAGGAGATTGTTGGGGCTGGTGTCCTTGACAATTAAGTACAATGACTTATTAAATCTCTTTAAGGATCACAAGGGCATACTTCAGTATTATTATCAGTTGATCCACGTTTATCAATAACGGTTGGCTTGCTAGATAAGTTTGACGTTATTGTCATACGGATGGCGGTGATCAACTGGTCCCTATACGTCACACCTATAGGACACGTTTGAGAGATGTGAAGGTATGAAAATACAGTCACATTTATGCCGGATACGACTAAACAGTTAGTCAGAGGTATTGACTATTAAATTAGTCAATAAGATGTTGAGATGATTATTTAATACGGATTAAATAATTTTAGCTAATACGGATTACATGATTAATTCGTAAAATTAAATATAAACGGTTATATTTAATTAAATATTGTATTCGCGTATTAATATAAACAGTTATATTAATTTGGGTAAATGTACAATATCGTATTTTGTCAGACCATTATTAATATATCGACTGTATTAATAACTGATAACATGTTACGATTTATAAATAAAAACCCGCGGACAACTTATAGCTAATTGGGTCGAATCACGCATTGGAATAAGGTAAGAGTGAAAGCCCACTCCTACCCGACATCCAATTCGGCCGGCCGTGTACTACATAAGGAAAGGGACTCTCCTTATGTCAGAGACTCTTGTTGCTGACAAATAATTCTCAAGGCAAAATTAGGGTTTTGAGAGCATTCTTCTCCCAAAACCTCAGATCTCACATCTAAAACCTGAATAGCTCTCCCTATATTGCAAGGCAGTTGGAGAGGATTTCTAGAACACGCGGCCTCGTCTCATTCTAAGTCTTGGGTGCAAGTTATAGGAGGGAATTTGTGTTAATTCCTGTTCTTAGGCCTTTCGCACAAGGACTAAAGGTTGTACTTCTTTTCTTATCCTTTTTAATCTTATGACGATATTCACGACTGTAATTTTCACGACTGTAATTTTTAATCTAAAGTTATAGCTAATGAAGCTATAGCTAATGAAGCTATAACCTCAAAACTGAAACTCAACATTAAAGAGCTTCAATCCAAAGTTATAGCTAATGAAGCTATAACTTCAGATTTAAGAAAGGCTAATGAGCTTCTAAAGTCAAAATCTTCGATTATGGTCGAAGATGAGACTCATCTAGAAGAAGTTGAGATCCTCGAAAGCAAAATCATGGATCTAGAATTCAATATATCTAAAATCAAGAAGGAACATGCCAAGATTGTATCCGACTTTCATAAAGACATTCAAAACCTAAAAGAGTCTAACAACACTGACCATAGTGAATGTAAGAAAGAAATAGACTCCTTAAAAGACCTCCTTCTTCATGCTCGGAAAGTTCACGACAAATGGGAAGGAAGCACTAACGTTCTAAACTTCCTAACTGAACAATCCGACAACAACATGAAGATGGGATTAGGTCACGAATGTTATGGGAGAAGGGATCACTCAAAGTGTAAACGAAGCCCAACAGACAGAGACTTTAGAAGAAGGAAATATGCCGACCTTCCTGAGTATTTAATATGCACTTATTGTGGCCATACTGGACACCTCCGAGAAAACTGTGTAAAACACGCACAAGATTTTAAAACCGGAGTTAAGTTTGTTAAATCCTTAGGAATTCCAAGCGACACTATTTCTGTCTCTGACAGTGATGATGATAAAACTGAGGAAAGAAATATTGACCACAGATGGTTCTATGACATGACATTTGACTACGAAGAAAAGAAAAATAGAACCAAACAAACTCCTCAAACAACACACAAAAATTGGTCACCTAGAGTCCAAACTAAGACCTACACAAGAACATCAAAACCCAACTACTACCAATATAGAAAGACCTACGTAAGACAAGTTTGGGTTAAAAAGGAAGATGTATTTGTGATTACTAACAACAAAGGACCCAAGTATGCTTGGGTACCTAAATCCTGTCTTTGAAATTATTTGTGCAGTTTGTCGCCAAGGAAAATAACCTATGGTATCTCGACAGTGGATGCTCAAGACATATGACAGGCGATGTAAACCTATTTCAAACCCTCAAACCCTTTGACGGAGGTAAAGTCACATTTGGTGATAACAAAAAGGGAAAAATCATCGGAATCGGTAAGATAGGTATTTCATCTTCTCATGCTATAAATGATGTATACCTTGTAAGTGGTCTCAAACACAATCTCATTAGTATATCTCAATTATGCGACAAGGGAAACAAAGTGGTTTTTCATTCAGATATATGTCGCATAATCTTAGAAGGCACCAGTAAAGTAATACTTGAAGGTCACAGGATGAAAAATGTTTATATGATTGATTTAAATGTTGTACCTACTGATTCTCTGTCATGCATGAAAGTTACGTTAGATGATCCATGTCTATGGCACAAGAGATTTGGTCATATTAGCTCACCTATTCTAAGTAAGCTGAAAAGATAGGACTTGGTCGAAGGTCTTCCAAAGATCAAATTTGATCAAGAAAAGATGTGTGACACATGTGCACGATGTAAACACGTCAGATCATCCTTTAAGCCAAAAAGAGTGGTAAGCACAGAACAAGCTCTTGAACTAGTACACATGGATTTATGTGGCCCTATAAAGGTAAGAAGCAGAGGTGGTTCCAGGTACGTTTTCGTTCTAGTTGATGATTACTCTAGATTTGTTTGGCCAATCTTTCTTCATTCTAAAGACGAAACATTTGATGAATTTGTTAGTCTCATGAAACTTGTTCAAAAAAATATAAATCAAACCTAGTGACAATCCGTACTGACCATGGAACTGAGTTCGACAATCATGCTTTTATTGAGTTCTGTAAAACCAATGGTGTTGGACATAACTTCTCGGCCCCTAGAACCCCACAACAAAATGGAGTCGTAGAACGAATGAACAGAACCCTAGAAGACATGGCTAGAACAATGCTTCTTTGTAGTGGCCTACCTAGAAACTTTTGGGCTGAGGCTATAAGTGCAGCTTGCTATATTCATAACCGTGCTATGATTAGACCTATCCTTAAAAAGACACCTTATGAACTTCTTCGAGGTCGTAAACCAAACATATCTCACTTAAGATGTTTTGGCAGTAAATGCTTTGTTCACAACAATGGTAAAAACAGATTAAGCAAATTCGACCCTAGAAGTGATGAAGCAATCTTTATAGGATATTCAGATCATAGTAAAGCCTACGAAGTCTTTAACAAACGTACTTTATGCATAGAGGAAAGTATTCATGTTATCTTTGATGAGAATAATGTCTTCGATAAGCCATTACAGGATATAGAGGAAAACCTAGACGAACCTGATTTCAGGTTATCAAGGAAAGATCCTCCTGAAATGGAAATTGAAGAAGGAGAACCTCAAGGAACTCATGATGAACTCAACTTGGGAGAAAATGGTGCGAGAGATGAAACTACAGTTGATGATACTGTACATAACTCTCAAACCAATGACTTGGAACCCAGAGTTACAGCTAATGAAGCTGTAACTTTGAATCAAAACCAAAGGGAAGAGGCCAGAGTTATACCTGACCCTACTATAAACCCAGGTTTGGATTCAGGGGGAACAAGTCAAGATCCCGAGTCAAGTTCAGGTAATGCTAATAATCAATCAAGGAACTGGAGATATAAAGGCTCTCATCCTTTGGACAATGTCATAGGAAGCCTGACAGATGGAGTTCAAACTCGAAGGAGCTTAAATAACTTTTGCTCATTTTACTCCTTTCTCTCCACCATTGAACCTTCAAATATCAAGGAAGCTCTCGCAGAACCAGACTGGATAGTTGCCATGCAAGAAGAACTCCAACAATTTGAAAGAAACAAAGTTTGGCATCTTGTTCCTCGACCTAAGGACAGAACTGTCATTGGAACTAGATGGGTATTCAGAAACAAATTGGAAGACACTGGAGTTATTGTGCGAAATAAGGCCAGACTAGTGGTTCAAGGATACAACCAACAGGAAGGGATCGATTATGACGAAACCTTTGCTCATGTTGCTCGTCTTGAGGCAATAAGACTACTCATTGCATTTGCAGCACACAAGGGAATGAAGCTTTTTCAGATGGACGTTAAGACTGCCTTTCTTAATGGCTATCTCCAAGAGGAAGTATTTGTTGAACAACCTCCTGGATTTCCTGACAGCAAACTCAAGGATCATGTATTCAAATTGGACAAAGCTCTCTATGGCCTGAAACAAGCACCTAGGGCATGGTACGATAGATTATCAAAGTTCCTATTGGAAAGTGGATTCAAGAGAGGGTCTGTGGATAAAACCCTATTTCTTAAAAGCGAAAACTCAGATCTACTAGTCGTTCAGATCTACGTTGACGATATTATTTTTGGCTCAACTAATAAAAAGTTGTGCAAGTACTTCTCCGAGTTGATGACTTCTGAGTTCGAGATGAGTATGATGGGAGAACTAAAGTTCTTCCTTGGACTTCAAATACAACAAACTGAAGAAGGAATCAAAGTTCATCAACAAAAATATGTCAAGGAGTTGCTAAAGAAATTCGGAATGGAAACCTCTCATGCAATGCCTACTCCAATGGTCACAGATAAAAAGTTAACCAAAGACGAAGATGGTAAGTCTGTAGATGAAACTACTTACCGAGGTATGATTGGCTCACTTCTTTATCTTACAGCAAGTCGTCCAGATATAATGTTTAGTGTCTGTGTTTGTGCGAGATTCCAATCTGCACCAAAAGAATCACACATGATTGCAGTTAAAAGAATATTAAGATACCTAATCGGAACCTCAAAATTATATTTATGGTATCCTATGGACTGTAACTTTAACCTAGTAGGATATTCAGATGCGGATTATGCAGGATGTTCTTTAGACAGAAAAAGTACCTCCGGACTTGCTACCTTTGTAGGTCCTTGTATTATATCTTGGGGATCCAAGAAACAAAATTTTGTCGCTCTCTCAACTGCTGAAGCAGAATATATTGCAGCCGCACTGGTATGTTCTCAACTTTTATGGTTAAAGCAACAGTTACATGATTATGGTGTTAATGTTGGATGTGTGCCTATATTATGTGATAATATGAGTGCTATAATTATATCTAAAAACCCAGCCCAGCACTCGAGAACTAAACATATTGAAATTAGACACCACTTTCTAAGAGACCATGTTGAAAAGAAAAATATAAAATTGGAATTTTGTAGTACGGAAAAACAATGGGCAGATATCTTCACTAAACCATTGGCTAGAGAACGCTTTGAGACTTTGCGATTGGAAATTGGTTTAATCGGTGGCACCTAATCAAATCTTAAAAGCAAAAATAACCCAATGATTGACTACGGTTTAGATGAGATTATATGACTGTGTCCGTATACTCCGCTGCATGTGTATGTATGTATTCGATGATAAATTTTGTGATCATAATTATGTTATACAATCCATGTATGAATGTGTGCACAACCGATCTCATAACAATATTACGTCACATATTACAAATTAACCCAAAAACATACATATTACAAATTATACAATAATATACAAATATAACAAAATAAAACTTACCAATATTAACACACATATTTTGTGTGATGGTCCCCATTGCCGCGTCCCACTACCCACATAACCCCACTAGCTCCACAACCAATTGCCACGTGCCTCCCCCTACTCCCCTAGCTTTTGACTTTTACCTATCTCCCATTATTACCCCAACTCCCTCAACTTACCTCAAACCTCCTTCATTATTACCGTCCTAAATTTTGTACAACCCCATTAATAATCTCAAACCTCCACAAAACCAAAAACTCCATTAACATCCATCAAAACCTCCACCAACACTCGCCTAAAATACACCACCATTCTTCACCACAATGCCACCATCACGCGCCACACGCTCCCAACAAAAGAAACCCTCTCCACCTTCACCAACCCCTTCACCACCACCATCTCCGACACCCATTGCCACCGCCGGTCCAACCCCAGACAACGGAAAACGTCGCAAACTAAACCGAGTTGCCTCTTCTGTTTCGGACGACATGCAAGAAAGCGATTCCAAGAATCCTCGTCCTCTGTTTAAAGAATATTCCGTCGAAGCTACTAAGAAGGGTCTCGAGCGAGTTCGCATGACTAAGCACGAAGGTATGCTTATTGACCGTCTCCTTCCTTATTCCATTCATGCGGGTCGGTTTTACCCGACATCTTGGGTAAACGGATCTAAGTCCCTGCTCTTCTTTAAGAAATTTTTAGAGTTTCAGGGGTGGGAATATATTAGTAATTTTTCGGGGTTAATATTTCCAATTGAATTACTTCAGTTCTTTGCTTCTGTGAAACCTACGGAATCCGGGATGAAAGCCGTGGTTAATGGGAGGGATGTCGAAGTGTCTTTAGAGGATATATGTGAAATTTTTCATCTTGATCCAAGGGGAATTGATATTGATACCCGTAAGGAATGGGGGGTGGTGTCACAAGAACAAAAAATGATGATCAAACAATATTTTGATCCTAATGCCACTGAAGTCTCTCCACTACTCACAAATTCATTCTCACCAAAATTAAAGTTGTTTGTTAACTATCTTTGGAACACGATTCTACTTAGGAGAGGTGGTCGTGATAAGTTGTCAAGTATTGAGGCTATCGTCTTATTTCATTGGTTAGAAGGAAACAAAATCAATCTCGCCTTCTTGTTCTGTTCGAAAATCTGTCAAACTTCCTCTGTTTTAATCAAAGAAAAACCAAGTTCGACACTCGATATTCCATACGGAATGTGGGTGTCCGAGCTCTTGTTGAAGAAGGGAGTCGTGGATGACTCGAGTTTTGGTGTTAAACCTCGTGATAGGATGTGTGACAAGGTTTTGAAATTAATGGGTATTTGTTTCGAAGGGATTGATCTTACCTTTGGCAAGAATGTAGGACCGGAGCCCTCGGCTACTCCTTCACCTTCGTTTGCCGGTCTTGAGGCTAAGGTAGATCAGATTCTTGGATTGTGTGAAGTGAAAAAGGAGAAAGCAGAGGCAGGAGGTGGTAGTGCTACGGGAAGTCGTGGGTTCGAGACTGAATTAAGGGCATGGATGATGAAAGTTGATAAACAACTTGGTAAACTGGGATCGGAGGTATCGGTCATGTGCTCCGAATTACTCGTTATTAGTGATCGACTCTCATTCCTCACGTCCCAAGGTGGTGCTATGGTAAGGGATCACGGGTTATTGTGCAAAGATGCGAGTCAAGCTCTTGAAGCGGTTAAGGCGCTTTCATTGAAAATACTCAACTTCGAGTTGGCTCTAAATGCTCAAGGCAGAAACGTCAGTAGTTGTTTGGACCGATTGGATACCCTTGAGTTCCGTACCCGACCTGAGTATGTGAGTCCGTACGCCAAGACCCCTGCATCAAGCTCTCGTTCTTGATCCTCTTCCTCCATTTCTGATTTCGTATTTTGGGTTGTTTTGTTGTTTTTGTTGTTCAGTCCTGGGTTGGACTAATGAACTTTTATACTTGTGGCCCAACTTCCTTTCCCTGGCCCAATTGAATCCGAGGCTCTGCTCCTTTTTTGCCTCTCTCGGATTTCCTAATCCTACCGTGGCCCAAACATTATCCTATTTTGCTGTGGCCCAAATCTCTTGTTATTTTGCCTTGGCCCATCTTATTTGCTATCTTTTGCAGGCCCTTATCTTACCCCTAGCCAGGCCCAATTTTCTTAAACTCCATTGTTACATATTCGGCCCATTGGCATAGTATATTCGGATTGGTTGTGTATATTTTGACATTACGTATGTGTTTGTGTGATATTTCTTATGTTCATATTTTTAGACTCGTTTATATGCTTGCTTATGTTTCGTCGTATATTATTCTAGTCGTTTCATGTCTTTGTTCTCATCTTTTCGATGATGTCAAGAGGGGGAAATATGCGACTTAGATTAGAATTTGCCTAAGCTTGCTCCTTGTCGTAATTCATTGTCTCTTAGGGTCCTTGAAGGATATGGGAAAGATAGAAGATAAAAACCCTAAGTTGATCTTTGCTATGAATAACCATTATTATATTGAGGGGGAACATACACTTAGACACAAAATCTAAGAAAGACTTGCCATCATCAAAAAGGGAGAATTTGTTGAACCATATATTCAAATAAATATATAGTATATATGTTTATGTTTTGATAATGACAAGTCTAGCTATTTATATATTATATACTCGTACGTATAATCGTGTGCTAAGTGTACAGAATATTAGTAACAAGATCTAATCAATCAAGTGTAAAAGATTCAAGCATATTAGTCAATGAATTGACTAAGTCGAAGATTGATAGAAGATCAAGCGCGCATAATGAACTAAAGTTATATTTATCAGCTATAGCTTTAGTACAAGATTGATTCAAGTTATAGCTCGTAGCTATAACTCTATATTATGAAGAAATGATCGGAATATATGTGCTTAGATGAAGCGTTTGTTTTCAAGTAATATCGTGTACAATTAATGTTAATTGGTATTCTATTTTAAGTATGAAATTGTTAATCTTAATAGGATTATATAAAATATCTTTGAGTGAAATAGAAATAAATAATTGTCTTATGAGATAATTATTTATTACTAAAATAAACTAAGGATTTTTATATGATCTTAATTGTCAAATAAAATATAATCTAGATAGGGTTTGTTTCGACTTTGGGAAACGTGTAACATGTCACGTTTACCATAATTCGTGTAGGATTAAATTAAGTAAATATTATGTATTTATTTAATATCCTAAAACAAACTAAGATTATATTGTGATAATATATTTTATTATCTTTGACATGGTTTAGGAAGTTGTTTTAATAAGGATACTAGTTGTTTATTATATAAAGATCTTTCCTAAATATGAATTAGGAAATTGATTCCTTATATAATACTTATAGTATATTATTAAATCTTTCCTAAATATATTAAGATTAGATTTAAGGTAGTATTACTAAAAGACTAGTATTCTAGTTTTAGTAATATTCACTACAACACATACCGCATTTTTGCGACGCTTTTTGGGTCTTTTTTCGACGCTTTAAAGCGTCAGCAATTTTTTTCTCGACGCTTCTGGAAGCGTCAGGATTTGGGGCGTCAGGACTTTTCGACGCTTTTTTGTGTCGACCTTAGCGACGCTTTTTCGTGTCAAGAGCCACGACGCCTTTAGGTGTCAGTCTTTCTCGACTCTTTTTTGCGTCGAAACTCTCAACTTCTCGACGCTTTTCCAATATTGGAAAAATACACTATAAACCGCATTCCGACGCTTTTTGGGTCTGCAATATGATCCTGCATATTATATACATTACAGCCCCTGCATTTATATCTGTATATACACATTATATACAGCTACATACTGACATATAATATATACATCATTAGTACAACTGCACCAGCAGACCAGCACTACTGCAAATAAAGTGCACTACATTACTGCAAAGTGCACTGCAAAGTACACATTATATACAGCTGCAAATCAACCGGAAAACTGAACTGCTCCAAACAGTCAGCCCCTTCAACATACAGTAGGGAGTATACAAAGAAGAGACTCAACAGTACATAGTCAGCCCCTGCACTGCATTCACAAATACCCATAAAAACTCCCACAAGAGACTCAACCTGCAGGCCAGCAAAGACCCCTGCCATGCTAATTAATATATATATACAAACCACTGATGCATAAAACAGTCTTGCAGCCCTCAATATAATCTGCATATTCTACAGCCCAGGCCACTGAACTACACAAACTGCCACTAAACAAAAATCATATAGCATAAATTGAAATTGCATTATCAAATTACATGTTTTCAAATTCAAAAGAACTATTGTAATTTTTTCGTTCATCCGAACAATAGAAATTTTTCCACGCAAAATAATAAAATGTCTCGAGATATTAAATAATCTACGACAAAAGGCTAGGTACGACTAGCTAAACTACTCCCAAAAAAGTGAATTCCAGATTTGCTTGCTCCTCTCATCTCGATGCACCACGACCATTTGTCGAGTTCAATATCTACATGCAAAGAAATTAAATATTATTAAGTCAAAGAAAACTCCTTCACCAACATCCGTACATTACCATGGCAAAGATGATCAAGCATCATCAAATATGGTTCACTAAAGACAGGAAGCAGTACCCTTACTACTGCCCAATTCAATGCCAAGCAAGAAAGGCTAACCACACAGTTCGAAAGGCTCTTAGAGGGACAAGCCCCTGTTCCTCTCATTGTTGACACGACGATTCATGGGTGAGTTAAAGCAGGCATTAGAATAAGGAGACTCTTAAGAAAGAAAAGTGAAATCTACTTGAAAATGACAAACATAGAGCATTAACATATACAGCTAGTGATTGCATCCTACTTCTATGCTCTTTATTTAACACAGAAGGAAAAAGATCATTATACCTAGACGAGAAACGCCTTGCCTACTTATAGAATATGATTAGCATATAAGTTACATGATCATATCACAAACCGGTGAAGGATGCATCTCAGGGGGACAAAGATGAAAAGACCAATACTAAATGGGATTAATTATTAATGCTAGGCTTATCCAAGGCAGGTACAAGTATTACATTTAAAGAGAGCATAATCATAAAAATACCTGTGAATTCAAGGTCGATTTTGCAAGTTGAGCTATCTCGGGTGATGGAATTCCAGAGCTCATACCTTCCAAGATTTTATACAAGATGATATTGGTCTCATTCAACTTCGTTTCAAGCTCTTTTTTGTCCTTTGTCAAACTGTGAACAACCTTCTCTAAATTTTGTGTCTTTTCCATATTCTCGAGTGTCAAAGAATTAGTATCTCCTGATTTAAAAGCCTCCTTCCTTAAGATACTGTGCACTCCAAATACATCGCTTCTTTTCACACCGAAACCATAGCCTAAAGGCCGTTTAGGGACATCCTCCCCATACATTAATTTACTGAAAGCTTCATTTTGGATTTGCACTTTTGGCTTGGTAGGATTAGTCTCAAGTTCAGATTGAATATAAGTATCAGCATCCAACTACACCAAAAAAAATGCTTATTAGTATGTGTCAATAAAAAAGAAAATTTAGAGTACATTAATTTTTTTATATGTGTACCACAAATTCTTCTGTTCTTGTATCTTTCACATATGACCCATCTTTCCTCTTATGAGTTTGCTTGAAAACCTCCAATTCAGTTGGTTCCCTTTTGTTCTTTTCTTCCTGTCATCACCACATAAGTATTTAGCTTCTACCCAAGATTGTGTGTAATTCTAATTAAATGTAAGCATTCCATTAGGTGGTTTGTGCTGCACTGAAGTTCAGTAATGCAGTAGCACAGGTGCAGGGGCTGACAGTAGTGTGTGGGGGGCTGCACTATTGCTGGTTGTAAAGGGTAGAGTAGCAGATGATAGTCGCGGGCAGATTAGGTTGTTGTGCAGGTCTGCAGAGGGTGGGACTGCATATCAGCAAGTAGTGCAGGGCATGAACAAGAGTAGCATGTCCTTTTCACTGTTACTGGTATCATGGTTCTGTAGCAATGAACAACGCAGCGTATAGGGGCTGGTGCGGCGTATTGGGGCTGGTGCAGACCTAGTATTGGGACTGTGCAACTGAAAGTAGACGAGCAGTAGCTTTTGAATGCTCAGAAGCTGCTGTTTCGTTGTTGTGCATTTATGGCAGAGGCTTGTTGTGCAACTGAAAATAGTCATATAATTTAAAAGGTAGAATACTTACAAACTCTGCCCGTATATTAGCATAGCTTGTTGACCCAGTGGTGTGAGCATGATTTTGTGATGCACGTGCCTCTTTTCCGCATTCAGCAAATCTCTGTATTGAATAAAATATACCGATAAAGCATGCAACAAAGCAATAAACTGCTAACAGTGAAACCAATTTAAACCAATATGATCTGTAAGACTCTAGGGGATAACTGTTAAACAAACGATAATGAAGATAATGAAAGCAACTATTTAATATTTCGGCAAATACCTTTCCCTTCTTAGAATACCAATAATCGACTAAGTGAATCCAACTATCACGAGGGATGCCTGCTGGTACAGATTGATAGATTTGTTCTCTAGTTTTTGTCGTGGGTTTAAAGAAAGCCTTCTTTAAGTCATGTCTATATTGTCTTACACTCTTGCCTACACGTTTCAGAATACCTTTGTCATAGCCATCACCATCGGGAAGAACAAAGTGCTCCTAGGATAAAAGAAAAGTTACATAAATAATCAGTTCATCAAACTAGCATAATACTCAAACTAGCATAATACTCATGGTCAGTGAAAATCCTTGTTAGCAAGTTATGAGGTTAACAACATACCCGAATACACTTAATTATATCAACTTTATACTTCTCGGGCACATGATGCCAATTTGTATCTCTAATTGGACAAAATGGTTCCTTCCGTGCCATATTACCAATGAATCGAACAAGGATGTGTCCTCCCTTTTTGAGTGGCTGGTGAAATTCATTAAAAGTGACACAATACCTCGCATTTTTTGCATACCATACATCATGCGGCTGAATTGAATCACTGACTTTTGATATATTTCCTTCTCCATCTGTCAAAACACACATGAAATAACAAAGCAATTTATAAAAAAGCACTAGTTTATCACCTGTATAAAAAAAAGCTGCTACTGAATACTTTAAACATAAGAATTTGTTAGTAATTTCATAGTTCGTGTTAATTGTGGTCTAAGGATACTTTTTAAGGGTATTC
Source organism: Silene conica (assembly GCA_029255685.2). NCBI lineage: Eukaryota > Viridiplantae > Streptophyta > Magnoliopsida > Caryophyllales > Caryophyllaceae > Silene > Silene conica. The sequence goes on along the minus strand of CM055318.2, from coordinate 72,141,454 downwards.
GGGGTCTTAAACGTTAGTAATTTCATTAGCTTTACTTTTTGTACGGTCATAAAATGTATCAAATATAATGAAGAACTTACCCATAACTACAACCTCCTCACTTTCGTCAAATTCAACGTTATCAGGCCAATCATGTACCACGCTTCGACGTCTCGGTTTGAAAGTTTTTAAACTAGTTTGATTAGCATCTTGCTGGTTCAAAACTTCTTCTCGAGGCTCCACCAATGACTTGTCAATAGCATTAGACCCATTATTCTTGGTTGTACCAATAATGTCAGAGCGCGCTGGACGACTAGTCGGTTGAAAAAGTGAAAATGCAGGCTCTACACTACTAGTAGACTTCAGAGTGAACACTCGGGATGTGTTAGTTCCCGAGTTACTACTAGGAGAATTTTTCCACAAGACATCAGCCGGTTCTGGGCCATTTTTATTCGCAGGTTCATGCAAATTTGGTGTGGCACGGGTATTTGAAAATAGGGGGTTTGAAGTAAAAGAAAGGCTAGATTTAACAGGTTGTTTAACCCCTACCTGCGCTTGTTCCCCGGTCTTTTGAGCTTCATGGGAATTTGTGATGGAATGGGTCTTTGAAGCCACTGGTCTTGTAGTAAAGGATCGGTCAAGTTTTGAAGTAATTTTTTGGTGAACAGAACCAGGTGCTGATTCTACTTGTTCTCTGGTCTTTTGAGATGCATGAACTTGTTTGGCAGAAAGTTGAAGGGCTTTTCTAGCAGAAAGCTCATGAGAATTTGTGGTGGCACAGGTATTTGAAAGTAGGGTGTTTATAGTAAAAGACGGGTCTTTGAAAGTAGGGTCTTTCCTAGCAGCAAGTTCGTGTTTTTGATTTCTTGAACTTGAGCAATTTGGAGGCTTTTCAAAGGTCTGTGGACTGATTTGGGTCTTTGAAAAGGCAGCCTTTGTAGCACCTGATCGCATAGCCGCACATAATGATTTTGTCACAAGTGGCACATCAGTGGCATTAGTGGCATCACCATTACCTATCACATCAGCAGATACATTGGTTTTTTTAGGACAAAATGGCCCCCATCTCTCATCTGTAACACCTAATCGCGTGGCCGAAGATAATAAAATTGTCACTGGTGGTACATCAGTAATGGCAGTGGCATTAATGGCATTAACATTACCTGATACAGCAGATACTTTGTTTTTTTTAGGACAAAATGGCCCCCATTTCTCCTCTGTAGCACCTGATCTCGATACTGATGTAAGAGTCACAGGCGGCACATCAACAGCAGTGGCAGTGGCATCACCATTACCTATCACATCAGCAGATACATTGGTTTTTTTAGGACAAAATGGCCCCCATCTCTCATCTGTAACACCTAATCGCGTGGCCGAAGATAATAAAATTGTCACTGGTGGTACATCAGTAATGGCAGTGGCATTAATGGCATTAACATTACCTGATACAGCAGATACTTTGTTTTTTTTAGGACAAAATGGCCCCCATTTCTCCTCTGTAGCACCTGATCTCGACACTGATGTAAGAGTCACAGGCGGCACATCAACAGCAGTGGCAGTGGCATCAGCTTCTGCCATTTGAGCCATGGTCCTTTTGCTTCTATAACTCATCCTTGAAATCCTAAAATAAACATTACAGCCATCAGTCATATATATATAGAACAGTAAAGGGAAATAACATATAATAATATGGTAATTAAAGGGAAAGAGATGTTCACAAGTCACAACATTTGCACAACTATAACCAAATTATCATATATTAAAACTCAAAAGTATGCAAGTATACAAAAAACTGAGTATTCTACAGAATCTCGCCAGTGTCAATAAGATCCCTAGGTTTTGTACTAATTACATAAGACCATCCTTTTTGCATCTCATCTTCGACATAAAAAACTTGTTTTGCTTGACATGAGAAAACAAAAGGATCATCGGCTAAATTTCGACCAGTGTGCATTAACTTAGAAAAGTTGACACACACACTCCCATCTTCAAACTTCTTAACACCTCTGTGTATGTCAACCCAAGCACAATTGAACATTACAACTTTACATTGGCCAAAATAATCCAACTCATAAATATCCTTTAGTTTTCCATAATAGGCTTGACCATCAGCTTCAACCATAACTCCAGAATTTTGAGTTCTTCGCTTTTCCTCACGATCAACTGTTTGGAATTTATATTCATTGATCATAAATCCCGTCATCCTTCTACCATGATTATTTAAACCACCTGCCAAAGCTTTCCTAAGTTGTCCTTTTGGGGTACTTGTATCTAGATTGTGCACCTATGACAAAAGAATATTGTATCAATATGAATCATATTAAACTGACAAGCCAAGTTTCTAAGACTTAAACAAGGGATGGGTGGACCTGTGTTAGCAACCAATCTGCAAATTCTTTGATGATCCACTCGTTTTCATTACTTTGCGTAACGCTGAGCATATTCTGCCGCTTGTAATTAAGAAACTCACTTCAAAGGTTTGGGAAAAACAATCAATACTGAATTTATTAAGGGTGGCTGATAATTATTAAAATTTGACAGTTGTTAATACTTACGCAAGAAGCACTTCCATCTCATCAGAATTAAGCAAAACATAGCGATGAGCTTGTTTTAAACTTCTATCATCCAGACGTACGTTTTCCATCATACCAACAACTCGACCACCAGTGCGATACAAATAATCACTCTTGTCTTCACTACCATCATTGTTCCTCTTTGGTCTATTAAAGATAGTCTCAATACCTTCTAAATACCTTGAACAAAATGTGATTGTCTCCTCAAGTATGTAGCCTTCAGCAATTGATCCCTCTGGCTGAGCTTTATTACGTACGTATGACTTTAGGTGAGCCAAATACCTTTAGAGACTTCATAAAATCAGTTTACAGAAAAGAAAAACAAATTATATATCACTTAAATAGTTTGTGATATTTACCTTTCTATAGGATACATCCATCTATATTGGACAGGTCCACCCAGTTTTGCCTCCTCTACTAAGTGAATCAATAAGTGAACCATAATTGTGAAAAAGGTAGGCATAAACTCTATTTCCATACGACATAGTATTAGGACAATTTTCGACTGAAGGGCATTTAACTCATCATGTTCAAGCGTATGCGAACAAAGAGACTTGAAAAAGTAAGATAATTCCCCAAGTAAGTCAATAACTTTAGTAGCCTTGGATGCCCTCAATGCCACAGGAAGTATGTCTTGCATTAAAACATGATTGTCGTGACTCTTTAGATTAATGAGTTTCCTCTGTTTCATATTCACACATCTAGAGATATTTGAGCCATATCCATCGGGAGCTCTAATCTTTTGCAAGACTTTCAGAAATCGCTCTTTCTCCTCGTTAGACATGGTGTATGATGCTGGAGGCATGTAAGGTTCTCGATTAGGTCTATCTTGAAGCCAAAGATGTTCCTTTATGCCAAGCATCTTTAGACCTTTTCTCGCATTCACATCATCTCTACTTTTATCCATATCTAAAAGTGTACCCAATATATTGTCACACACATTTTTTTCAATGTGCATCACATCTAAATTATGTCTTAATGGGTTGTGTTCCCAATACGGCAACTCAAAAAATATACTCTTCTTATTCCATAAATTATGATTATTATCTTCACCGTTGTTATCATTAACCAGGTTAGTCGAGACACCAACTTCCCTTGCTCTTTTGGGTCTTTTTGATCGTTTTGTAGTCTTCCCATACATATATTCAATCTTCTCTTGTTGTCTTAAGACATCAGAACCACTGATTGATTTTGGAGCGCAACCACATGCTATCGTTCCATCAAATAGGTTGGCTTGAGAACGATACTGATGACCTGGATCCAACCAATTCCTATGTCCCACATAGCAAATTTTACCACCAAATCTACCGGAATTAGTTGAATGGGTACATCGTGGACAAGCATCATAACCAGACGTGCTCCATCCAGATAACATAGCATATGCCGGGAAATCGTTAATAGTACTATGTAATGCTGCCCGGAGTTCGAATTTTTCACCCTCAAAGGCGTCAAATGCGTTGACACCACTCCATAACAACTTCAACTCAGAAATTAAAGGTTGTAGAAACACGTCAATGTCAATTCCTGGACTGGATTTTCCAGGAATAATACAAGACAAAATAAATGAAGAGGGTTTCATGCACAACCATGGTGGCAAGTTATAAGGAATCAAAATAACTGGCCATGTGCTATAAGTGGTATTCATCAAACGATATGGGTTAAACCCGTCAGTAGCTAAGGCTAACCTAACACTTCGAGGATCAGAGGCAAATAAAATATACCGAGAATCAAATTGTTCCCACGCTAACGCGTCTGCAGGATGTCTAAGTTTTCCATCTTTTACACGTTCATTATGATGCCATCTCATATCTCCCGCTGTTTTAGAGGACGCGTAGACTCTCTTTAATCTAGGAATGAGGGGGAAATACCTCATAACTTTGGCTCCTTCACCCTTCTTAACTCGATCTTTACCTTTTTCACCTACGACTTTTTTCCATCTTGATGTGTGACAAGAATCACACTCCTCTTTGTCAATGTTATCCCCCCAAAATAGCATGCAATTGAATGGGCAAGCGTGAATCTTTTCATATCCAAGTCCTATATCATTTATTATCTTCTTACCCTCATAAAAGGTTGATGGGAACTCTCTTACTTGCGGAAATGCTTGAAGTAGAAGTTCAAGTAACTTGTCAAATGACTCATTAGACCAATGAAACATACATTTAATATGGTACAAGTGTAAAAGGAATGAGAGCTTTGAGAAAGATTGACAGCCTTCGTAAAGCTCCTCGTTTGCAGCTTCAAACAATTTTTTATAGTTACTCTCTTCTTTACTGTTGAGTTTATGGGGGTTGTTAGAATAGTCATCAGCCCTAGCATCATTTGCTTGCTCAAACTCATTTTCAGACTCACCAGATGAACTAAAACCTATAGACATGTCATCATATTCAGTTTCATTTTCTTTTTCTACCGAGCCAGCAAAAATATTATCATTATCATCATCAAGATCTTTAGAACGGTTATAAATGTTAGTCCCGTAAACCGCATTAAGTAAACCATTCATATCATCACGACTTGTCAAGGGTTCTTCCCTACTTTCTCCACGCAAATGATCAAGAACATCTCTTTTACCATGCCAAAACCAATCCGTATACTTCTGGTAAAACCCTTTGAACAAAATGTGTCCCTCTATTTCACCCAGAGTAAAGTAATAACGTAACTTACAACTTTTACATGGGCATTTTGTTTTCCCTTCTACAAGATTTTCCTTAGCTAACTCAATAAACTTCCTACATCCATTTATGTAATCCGAATGGTCATTTGGCAAGGTAATCCAGCTAGTATCCATAACTACACATCATAAAGATTCAATACTCAAAAATCACAGCACATTAAATCATATAAATCATATAATCAGAACATTGTAGAGTAAATATAATAGTAGAAATTTCATCGTAGCAATATCTAGTTGGACACTATGAATCATGTACTTGATTAAAATCGAAACTTGCAAAATATTCATAAATCATATAATCATACATTCTGGTAAAGATTGTGTGTCAACGACTGCAGACGACTCGATTTTACGACTGCAAATAGAAAATAATGGAGCATTTTGAATCAGAACGAAGAGGTAATCTGCATATTCATATACCGGTAATATTTCAGTGTGTGGACTGCATAGCCTGTGAAGCAATGCAAGCAAAAAAGTGCGGCAGAATCCGTATGCACGGGCATTTGTATAATATTTCTATGGTACAACAAACTCAAACACCAAAATCAATTCAGAAATCAAGCCAATACAAAACAACAAACTCAAACACCAAAATCAATTCTAAAAATCAATTCAGAAAGTGCGATACAAAACAACAAACTCAAACCCCAAAATCAATTCAGAAAATCAAGCCAATACAAAACAACAAACTCAAACCACCAATATCAATTCAGAAACTCAAGCCAATACAAAACAATACAACGAAAGTGCGATGATGATTAAATAAAGTTCATAAAGTTTTGATTAATTACTTACCTTTGACGATGGTGATTAATGATGAGCGCGATTCGTTCACTGGCCTGGGCGAGTAATAATTCAGAAATATGAACACAATATATGAATTAGGTTTTCAATAACTAATTAATTGAGATTTTTTGGGGGAAAACTGAGTTCATGTAGCAATGGAAATCGAGGAATTGAAAGAGGTGACTGAAAAATTGGGAAAAGGGAATTAATTTGGGGAAGATGAAGGCGTTGCAATGGAAATCGTGGGTTTGGAATTGAAGAACGAGGCAATGGAACAGTAGAACGAAGCAATGGAACAGTAGAACACGAAGAGCTAGGGTTACGATAACGCGCGCGAGAGTGATATTGTTTTTGGGTGAAAATTTTCAATAAGGCGGTTAAGGAAATTTTCAAGTAAAATAATAATTTTTCTATTATTTTAATGGTATTTGGGGGAAAATGGGTGGACGCTTTTAGAAGCGTCGACCAAAAAGCGTCGAGAACGTAAGGGAGTTGTAGTAGTGATTCCTAAATCATCTAGGGTTTAAATTACCTAGATACATATTCTATATAAATAGACTACCTATGACACACTAAGACACACGATATATACACACATATTCACGCAAATCGAGAGAGAGAAACCGCCGATCATATACTTCAATATTCGAGCTTTTCATTGTCATATCCGATTCAAGATTCAAGTGCTCAAGCATTGATCTTATCCATTCAAAATTGTGACATCAAGAAGACATTAAAGACTTTATCTTATTAACGTAAGATAGAACGAGTATTTAGCGGTACTCGTTGTAAGGCAAATATTTAACGGTATTTGTCGTAGCTAGATATTTAACGGTATCTAGATAGAGTTGTGACTAACATCAAAGTCGCACGAGTAGGGTTGATAAAATTGTAATCCAGAGTTGGTACTAATTTTATTAATCGAGAATAGTGGACGTAGGTCTCAAAGTGTGAGACTGAACCACTTCAAAAATATTGTGTCTCTCCTTATTATTTGTTTTACTCGAAAATTATCATACATCCGTACACACATCGAAGAAGATTTAAAAAGAAGGCATACTCAATTCAACCCCCCCTTCTTGAGTATATTATATCAATAGACTCTTCACACGTATCGCAAATTAATTTCACCTTTGCTAATCTAATTTGAGCTTAAGAAAATTGTATTGCTAAAGGAAATGAAAATCATCTGAAGGCACTGAAAATCATCCGTATTTTAACCCGTCACTCTTAATAATCCGTATTTTAACCCGTCACTCTTAATAGAAGTTATGAGTTTCTTGACATGGATACAATAATGATATTTTGAACCGTATTTTAACCTGTCACTCTTAATAATCCGTATTTTGACATGTGATCCTTAAAAATGATATGTATTTTTTCTTAATATGGGTTCGTACGGTTCGCACCATAAGGGAGTTCGCACTGGATCTTAACCCTAATATATATCATATACGATTATTCGAATGTCATTTATAGGAAATAATTTAATCGGTATATGTATAAAAGCAATTAAATCATTCCAAGAACATGGAGGGTCCACCGATTTTTCTTTGAAAAATTGACTTTCAACCACAGGCTGACACCTCAGCACTGTGGTTGTTGCTTTTATATATAGGATTCAAAAAAAATTGATCTACGTTTCTTTCATTTTTTAATCTACATTTTTTTGTTAATTTTTATCTCCTCGTGTATTTTTTTCATTTTTTTAATTTTATGGGTTGGGTTTATTTGATCTTATTCAAAAATCTTTGATCTACGTTTCTTTCATTTTTTGATTTACGTTTTTTTGTTAATTTTTATCTCCTCGTATATTTTTTTTTCATTTTCTTAGATATACGTATGTTTGTTAATTTTTAACTTTTTGTATAATTTTTTTCGTTTTTTTTTCGTTTTTCATACCTTTAAATATTTGTTAATTACTTCTAATTGTCCAACTCTTTTTAATATTGTTGAATTTTATGTTTGTAGGTAGAATTTTAGTGATTTTTTTATTTTTGAATTTGGAGTAAAGTTGTTTTTTTTATTATGGAGATAAAAATTATTCGTAACTTTAGTATGTTAAATGGAGAAAAGTAAAAATGAAGAAAAATTAAAGCTCCTTGTGTGAGTGGTGGGACAGCGTGAGTAAGAAGGTTTTTAATTTCCTAAAATTAAGCGACCAATGAAAAAGCAGGAAAAGTTGTTCATTTTATAGATAAGGGATTTAATCTAAAACCGTATATAATAAAACCGCATTGTATATTTTTGTTGACCCCAACTATTAATGAGCTTGTAAAAATATATATTTTGGGCTAATAGACAACCATAAAAACATGGATCGATATAGATGCATGAGTCGACAATATCACCTAATAATAATTATTACTCGTATTATTTTATGTAACCTTAATTTATCATTTCGCAAAATTCTACTTTACGACGGTCGCACATGCGACCAGTAGGAAAGTGATCACATTTTGATACGTAGTGACCACTTTTGATTAAATAGTGACCATTTTTTTTCATATTTTCGGAAATATATATATTTTTAGGATTTATTTTTCATCAAAATCTTAAAATTTGGGCCTCGTGTTAAATTTAATGTATATATAGTATATAAATTTGCTTTTATACATTTTAATTGTCTCAAATTATAGAGTAATACGGTCTCATATAAGAAGTTGTTCCTTCAGTGCTAATAAACGATTTTTCTTTTTATATATATTGATCGTCTTATGGTATGAGAGTATGAGACCGTTCATACAAAAATTCTAATTTAATTTTAATTGTCAAGGTATCCAAGAGGTTAATTTTCCGGAATTGTAATTTTTTTGTTTTTAAAATTTGTTGTCCCCTATATAGATTTTCGATTTTTTAAAAATTTTCTTTTATTGTAAGGTTGAATATGATTAATTTTTTTATCATAAGTTTTTTAACATATGAATATGTATATGAAAAATAATAAGAAATGAGGAGAGAAGGTAATTAATTGGAGAGAGTGAGTGGAGAGAGTAATTAATTGTTGTGAGGAGAGAGAGTAATTAATTAAGGGGAAAACATGGGGTTGGTTAATGTGTAAAAAAAAAATTCAAAAAGTAAAAATTTCAGCCAATCACAATACTAGAAATGACATTCCTTTTATAGATAGGGGATTACCCACACACCAACCCCTAACTCAATATAATATCTTCTCTCTCCAATCTAAATACGCTTACCTTACCCAAAATACACAATTCATAAAGGGTGGTGCTCATTCATGGACGCATTTTACTCTTTTATGGACGAAAATTACCATTTTATCCCTATTATTTCATCTCCTCAATTTTCATGTTTCTCCCTCTAAATTTAATTCCCTTGAGTCCCAGACTTACCTTTTAATTTGTTTTGGCAACTATGCTGATGGCACTAACAAAAATCTCTTTTCAATTTCATATAATAAGAAAAAAAAACAAAAGACAATTAAAACAAACCCTAATTTAATTCAATAAGCGGATTATACCACCAGAGGTATACAATTTTCTGTACATATGTTGAGCTTTTTAATAGAAAATTCGAGCTTTATTAGAAAGAATATGAGCTATTTGGTAAAATTTATAAACTCCTTGAGAAAATATTGAGAATAGAAAATTATTATATAACTAAAACACAATACATATAAGTTGAACTATATTTTAATTTTAATATAAAAAAACTAAAATATAACTCAAAATAGTTTAAAAGCTCAACAATTATATACATAAGCTCAATAAAATACACCATGGTTGTATGATACTATTATACATCTGGTTGTATAATCCTTTTTGTGAATTTAATTAGTCAAAATCAATTCCTTAATTTCATATAATATAATTGATAAAGTTAGAAATTAGAATTATTACTTGATCGGTACGACAACTAGCATCCATAGTTGTGTAGTTTTGACGGATTTGATAAATTTGATTAATTTTGTGAGGAAGAGAAGTAAGGAGAGTTTTTTTTTTTGTTGTTTTTAAGCAAAGGGTATAGAATGGAAAAATAATGAAAAAAAGTTCATGAATGAGTAAAACTCGTACATGAATGAGTAACTACGTTCATAAATATTCAACTCACTAGTAACTGGGACACTCATTTTGGGTAGGAGGGAGTATTAGAAATTGTGTCGAAAATTCACTCGACTTATATATGTATAGTGCCTAAAAAGTAAATATATAGAATTGATTGAAATAGAAGAGTAAGTTAATAATTACTCTCTTTTGTATTCCACTTTTTTTTAAAATAAATTTGTAATTTTTTTATACAAATTTATTTATTAAATTACCCTCCTCAAATGTGCTCGGTAAAATTTTGCACCATTTGCATCCTCAGGCGACATTTTCCGTCAAAATTTAAATTTTCATTTTAAAAGTCTAATTTTATGACAAAACTACCCTTATTTATGTTGTTAACTTGTTACTCCGTATATACTTAAGTCCTCTCTCCAATATACATCTTCAACCTTCAATCTCTCCATTATACATCTTCATCCTTCAATCCATTTCCTCTCTTCTTATTTTTTTTTCCAATTAAAGTAAGAGTGTTTAAACCCATAAATTTTGAAGCTAAACTTATGATTTTCCTTAGCTTAATGAAAGAGTTTATTTATCTTTATCTCATTTTGGCTTTGGTGTCTTTTGTATTGTGTAAAAAATACACTATAAGGTGAGGAATGAAAAAAAAATTGTTGAAAATAAAATAAAAGTTAAGAGAAAACACAAGTCGAAGACGGATAGTATCCTAATAAGGCAACTGGGAGGACAAGTAGGAAAATATGAAGCATTTTATGAGTCGTGTTATTTGCATTTTATGAAAGAGACTTGTGATGAATAGTGTCCGCTTCAACGAGAAGATGTGAGGTTGATAACAAGATATGAAAGAAGGGTGAAAGACGTTAATATTACGGCAACAAAACCACTAATTTCTATTTTCTAAATATTCATAGTGAAGCTTCTATACTCAAGAAATTTCTTAGGTCAAAATGGGACAATATGATAAATAATAATAAAAGGGGTATAATTTGACGGCAAATTTCTAACCATAAAATAATGGTATGCACATCTTAATCATCATATGGAAAATTGACGGCAAAACATACTCAATTATCCCTTTATTATAAAAGGAAAAGATTTTAGAAAAATTTTATTGGTGGATGAAAATTAGGAAAAAAAAAAAAAAAAATCAATGTGGGGTAGTTAGATGAAAGTTTTTATTGGTGGGCGAAAGTTCATACGGAGTATTATACGATCGAAGTTTTTTCTGGGTAGTTAGAGAATCAGACTAATAATAATTTGGGTTTATTAAGATGGTTATGAACTTAGAATTTAAACCTTATATATAATTTTATATAAATTTTATTGACTATTATCCGTCTTAAATTTAAAACGGGTGAATATCACTCCCTCATGGGTTATTGCCACTTATAGGACAACTATTTTACTTTCATCATGCATAATAATGCTTTTTTTTGTCTGATTCATTCAACATACGTATGTTTGATCCGTCCTAAACTTAAACCGATAGTGTCGTCCTATATAAGAATTTGTATAATTTTATAATGTCAAGCAGATGTGTTGCTTTTACTTACGTCTAGGTTAAGCGTATAAATTATTTTTATTTTTTACATCGATATAACTGGAATACTAAAATTATACTCCTTTTCATTAAATATATTCACCTTTTCATTTTTATTTTTCGAGTTTAATAAAATTAAAACCGTGCATTTTTTACACGGGATAAAACTAGTAATCTTTTAAAGACAAGTGACGGGAAGTAGGCCCTAATCAGTTGCACATTCCAACGAATTTTTTGGTTAACTAGTGTTAATTAGCAAAATAATTAGGTAATTAGCGTTTATTTGAAACTATTTGGCTCTACGGTGTCCACGTCATCACTTTTTTTATCCAATTTTTCGTATGAAACCGCTAAGAAACCTAGCGGCTTTTCACTTAATTTTTTTTAAATATCCAAAAGGCAAAACCGTTAAGAATTTTAGCGGCTTACCATATCAGTACTGTCATACTGTAGTGTAGCCAACTACTTCGAACTACCCATGCAAATGTTGGAAATTTGTGGGAGTGGCTGAATATCTTAGCGGCTTTCACTTCTTCTTTTTTAATTAAAAAAATACAAATATTTGGACGATGAAATTTTGGTAAAGCCGCTAGGTTTCTTAACGGTTTACGGTAAAAGTCGAAAAAAAATAAAACGTGATAACGTGGACACTAAATAATCTCAAATAAACACTAATTACCTAATTATTTTGCTAATTAATAAAAAAAAAAATTCAGTCCAACGCAGCAACTCATGTAGTCATGTAGAGGTGGCAATCGGGTCACTCGGGTCGGTTACGGGTCGGGTCAAAGCAGGTCGGGTCATATCGGTTTCGGGTTATGTCGGGTTAGGACGGGTTCGGGTCGGTTCGGTTCATGTCGGGTCATCACGGGTGACAATTCGGGTTGGGTCATTAGTGGGTCAGGTTATTGACATATATTTTATCTTATATATTTAGTTTTAGATGATAATTTTATATTTAATTAATGAATAGATGTATTAATTGAAGTTTAAGTTAAAATAATTAAGAAAAATTATCAATTTGGTGTCATTTAAACCATTATTAAGCCAGTTCATTATAACGTCATCTATAGAGTTGAGAAATATCGGGTCACAGGCCGGGTCGGTTCGGTTCGGGTTGGACAAAATAATGCTGATATCGGTTAGCGGGTCAGTTCGGGTTGGGTCAGTTCGGTTTCGGGTCGCCCAATTCTCGGGTTGTATCGGGTCGGGTTTTGGGCAGGTCGGGTCGGGTCAGCTTTTGCCAGCTCTATAGTCATGTAGTCATGTGGTTGACAAGTCAAAGAGTAGACCAAATACCGCGTTACAGACTTCCAGCCCCCATTACTCTTCTCCTACACTTTATTTATTTCTCCGTAACCACTTTTCGGGTCAACCCGGGTCCCACTCATCAAAATAATAGACAAAAAAAAAAGCATATTAGTATGCTCAATCACCACCCTAACTAATTTACCCAAAATCTCAGTATTCCACAACAATGGAGCTCAAAACAAGCATCCTAACCAGCTCAAAACACGCACCCGTGTCGATACTTCTAATTATAATCACAACCTTATACTTTCAAATACGGTTATCCGAATCTCAACAAGCTTATCTCAACAACGACCAGCTAGATTGCGCGGATCACGACACCGCCAAAGGGTTCGTTTGCAACGGTATTTCATCATCTTGCACATCCTACATAACATTCAGATCAATCTCGCCTTACAACTCTCCCCCTACTATAGCCTATCTTCTTAACTCCACCCCCTCCGCCATTGCCCGCCTTAACAACATCTCAGATGTCGACCAAATCCAGAATGGCCGTCTTATTGTCATCCCTGTCAACTGTTCCTGTACTAAACACGCCAAAAATGGACAGGGGTATTATCAGCATAATGCAAACTACACCTTGAAACAAACAGGTGAGACTTATTTTAGCATGTCTAATGATACTTACCAAGGCTTGACCACATGTCTAGCCATGATCGAGCAGAATCCCGATTATGCGGCTACTAATTTAACAGTTGGGGAGACCTTCTTGGTGCCTCTTAGGTGTGCTTGCCCAACTTCTGAACTAAACAAGAATATTGGTGCTAAGTTTTTGCTGTCATATTCAGTTGTATTTGGGGATACTATGGCTGATGTTGCTAAAATGTTCGGTGTTACTGAACAAAGTATTCGAGATGCTAATGAACTTCATCCTAATCAAGTTATCTACCCTTACAATACACTATTGGTGCCTCTCAAGTCCCAACCTATTATTAATATTAAGCCTGGTTCATCCCCGCCTGCGCCACCTCCTCAATCTGACAGTCCTGTTGGTCGCGGTACTGGTCGTGGGTCTTCAAAGACGGGGGTGTATATTGGAGTTGGAGTCGGGGCTGGGGCTTTAGTGATTGTTATGGCTTCCTTATTAGCCTGGTGTTTTGTCATCCGCCCTTCGAAGAAGAAGAAGGCTTCTATATTGGTCAAGAGTGAGGAAAAGGGTGATCTAAAGGGGCCTGAATCTGCCCAATACATATCCTTGCCAGGATCTTATAGCAACAGTCAAACCACAAAATCGTCGTCTGCAGACTTAGATGGGTTCAAAAGCGCAATTGGGTCGTTGACTGCTTACAAGTTCAAAGAAATCGAGAAGGCAACTGGGAATTTCAGTGATGGGCATCGGATCAAAGGCTCTGTGTATCGAGGCGAGTTTAATGGTGATGAAGCAGCAATTAAGATCCTTAAAGGCAATGTACCGAATGATGAGATTAATATTTTAAAGCGCATCAATCATTATAACATAATCCGGCTATCTGGGTATTGCCTTCATGAGGGAAACACTTACTTGGTTTATGAGTATGCTGAGAAGGGGTCGATTGATGATTCGCTTTTCAGTCAAAAGAAACATCACTCTGAAGATGATTCTCAGGCGGAGCCTGTTCTTAGTTGGAAACAAAGGGTCCAGATCGCCTGCAATGTCGCGGATGCTCTCAATTACCTGCACAGCTACATTACTCCACCCTATATTCACAAGAATTTGAAGAGCAGCAATATACTTTTAGATGCCACCAACAGAGCAAAGATCACAAATTTTGGATTAGCAAGAACAATACAAAGAGAAGATGAAAGTGGAGTAATACATTTAACCAAACATGTGGTTGGTACTCATGGTTACTTGGCACCCGAATACATAGAAAATGGGGCCGTCACTCCCAAACTTGATGTGTTTGCATTTGGGGTAGTAATTTTAGAACTTCTCTCAGGAAAACCAGCTGTAAAACCATCAGGAACAAACCATGGAGGTGCAGATGATCTGTTGTTCATCGTAATTAGGAAGGTGTTCGAGGGCAGCAACGTGAGGGAGAAGCTGACGGAATTCATGGATTCTAATCTACACAAGGAATACCCATTGGACTTGGCATATTCAATGGCTCAATTGGCTCATAAGTGTGTAGACCGTGACATGAATTCCCGCCCATCAATGGCCGAAGTCTCCATGACACTTACAAAGATTTACTCCTCATCACTAGATTGGGATCCATCTGACGAACTTGCAAACACCTCTTCCCGAAGCCATAGCATTAGTATATAAGAAATTCTATTGTCTACCTTAATATCATCAAATTATCGGAGAATTGCATTTCATAGTCAAACTTGTATCAGTCTATACCTAATTACCTGAATGTTTCATGTACATCATAATACTAGAAAACGCGACAGCAATACTATGCAGTATGCACACATTGTAATCTCTGTAAACTACATTTGAATATGATCATTGTTACCCTACAAATGCAGATTCCACAATACAATCATACTGTAAAACAATACAACTCGATCAGATGCACACAACGTTACTCTTTCCGAACAAAAAGATATGAAAATCGAGTCGAGAAATGCATCAAATGATTGCTACAATGAAAACATTCATTACAGATTTCTCAAATATTTGTTCAACAACAACCAGCAAAACCGGATATCTTGAAACTAAATATCCTCGAAACAACAAAATTACAGTCATCATAAGCTAACAAAATCACTCAAACAACCGAAAATCGCTACATGATTCATCAGTTACTTTGTACAGAAGATGAATGACCATCAGACAAAAATACAGAGGAATCAACAGGTTGAACTTCAATGTTTTCATTCTCTTTCCTCATTTTCTCCTCCACATATTTCTTCAATTGTTCATCCCATTTTGCCTGCATTAATTCAAAAATTAATCAATACCCAATTGACAATCAACAAAACCCATTTCAAAATCAAATTAACCAGAAAAAAAATCGATTAAAAATTGAACCTTGTAGCTAGTTTCAAGGCGGTGCATAACATAAAACCCTAACATTCCGCCTGCAAGTGTGCCGACGATTATACGAGCGTATCCCCATCTTTGTGATCGAACTGCTTTTAATTCCATGTTACTGCTGAGCAATTATAGAAATATAATTAGGATTTGTGATTTTCGATCACCGAGATATTTTCCGACGAAATAAACGCAGGGGTTTGGCTGGTTTTGTTGGAGGACTCTACAGGCTAATTTTTTCTGGGTTGTAGAATTGTAACTTGTATTTAGACCTGATCAGGGTCCGGGTGGGCTGGGTTTGGGTCAAGTCGTGCTAAATAAACGGCCTAAATACATGGGCTGAGCTGGGCCGGGCAAATAGGTGGGCCAATTTTTTTGGCCCAAACCCATAATTATTCACGCTATAACGGGCCTCGAGCC
Source organism: Silene conica (assembly GCA_029255685.2). Lineage (NCBI taxonomy): Eukaryota > Viridiplantae > Streptophyta > Magnoliopsida > Caryophyllales > Caryophyllaceae > Silene > Silene conica. Next base: position 72,125,181 of record CM055318.2, on the reverse strand, counting down.
AAAATAATACTCCCTCCGAGTTATTATGATTGTTCCTATTTCCCTTTTGATACGAGTTTAGTAATTGTTCTTCTTTCCTTTTTTAGTAACTTTTTGTGGTCTAAAATCAACTGGGTGTGGGGTAGGGTGTTTTGTGTGGTTTAGAATCATTTTCTTATTTTTTGTGTATAAAGCAAAAGAAACAATCATAATAACTCGGAGGGAGTACAATACGAAACAATCTTCTAGAAGAATATGTGAACAAACAATTAACAATGAAATAAAAAAAGTCGTAGATATTTGATTTCTACTCTTTTGGTTAGGACAATAATACCATAGTACTATACATAACTATGAGTTGACAAAAAATTATTAGTACACTAACTAATTAAAGTTGTACGATAAAAATATCGGCAAAGTTGATAATTCAATGCATTAGTAATATTTGTTTTTTAAAAAAAATTGGGTCAGGCCGGGCCAAAAAATGGGCCTTTAGGTTGGCCCAAACCGGGCCATATATTCATATCGAACTTCTTTTGGGCCGGGACACGGCTTTTTGGGCCAAACTATCAGGCCCAAATTCAAGAAAAGATCGGGTTGGACCGAGTCGGACCATCGGGCTTGGCCATTTGATCAGCTCTACTTGTATTGTAATTAATAGATCTGGTAAAAACAGATTAATCGGGTCGGGTATGATTGGGTCGAGTTGGGTTATTTTAGGTCTATCGCGCATGTTGGGTGGTGTTAGGTCTTTTTTGGATTTCAAATTAACTTTGGATCACTTGTTGTCGAGTCATATTCAGGTATGAGTCATTTTGGGTCAGATTACTTTCGAATTAATATTTAAGCACTTAAGTTAGTAATATTTTGATTAATCCATATTATTTTGCAAATTTAACCAATTTTATCTATATTAATATAGAAACATTTAAGAAATTATGTGAATCACGTCATTCATCTAACTTTTAATTTTTTTAAAGTCATTTATCGTGGGACGCACAACAAAGTTTACTAAAATAATTTACAAATAACTGCCTATTTTTATTTTCATTGTTAAATATTACGTTCTAATTTAATTCGTAAACGATTACGTTTATAACGTCAACTTATATATTATATATTAAAATATAATGTCGATAGCGATCTGTACATAATTATTAAATATCGATTTATGACCAATAATTAATATTACAATAAATAATCGTAGTTGCTCATTCATGTACGAGTTTTACTCATTCATGTACTTTTTTCATTATTTTAACATTAGATACCCTTTCCGCCTTAAGAACAGAAAAAATCTCTCTCTAATACTCTCCCTCCCAAAATTAATCAAATTTATTAAATTCGTCAAAATTACACAATTATGTATGATAATTCTCGTATCAATCAAGTGATCATTCTAATTTATTACTTTATTAATTGTATTATTATATAAAATTAACTTCCTCCAAAGATCCTACCATGTCAAATTGTCAATCACAGGCGAGGAGTGAAGAATAGTAGGACGAAAGGTTCAGTCAAGAAGTGTAATTTCATCGAAATTATCGCTCATTGATTCACTATTGAAGCACAATGTGCCATAAACACTTGAGCATTCACTATTGAAGCACCAATGGCGGAGCAACAATATGAGCTTGAGCAGCAAAATGATGAACAAAACTCCCCAAAAACCAAGTTTCATGAAAATAATGGTGAAATACCTTCAAATAATATTACCAATGAAGCATATAAATTTCCATCAATCAAATTTGACATTTCTCCTTATAAATCCCACCATTTTTACCAATAATTTCGTTCTTCTTCTTACCATAACAACTTCCTTAAATCTGTTAAATGATAACTAAGCACTTTAATTCAGCAATTTCATTAATTTGTTTTTAGGGGATTTTTTTTATTAATTTTGTTGGTTTTTTGTAGGTCACCTGATGGTTCTTCCTTTCTTACAAGTAAATAGAGGCGGCGGCGGCAGGTGGCGCAATCGAAGCGGCGGCGAGGGCGGTGGATGTGGTTGGATGTGGGCAGTTAGAGTAAGAAAATAGTAAATAAAGAAGAGAGAGACTCAAGGGTATTGAACGAAAACTATTAAAATAAAAAGGGTATTAGAGTCATTTATGTCTATGAATGAGTAAACTTTGTATTTGAATGAGAAACACCCTAAATAATATTCCCTCTTATTCTATATTTTCTTCCATATTCCCTTATTGGGTTATTCGGGTTTCTTCCCCAATTCCCTTTTCAAGCGTCTTGTTTTTGACGCATATTATCCGTCACAAGTTGAAGACAGATTTGTCTCTCTCACAACAAAGAAAGTGGAAAGACAAGTGGGAGGAAGTTGAACATTCTATGATCGTGTTACTTGCATTTTGTGAGATGGTCACTATCGTCTTCACCTTGTGATTGATAGTGTTCGTTTTCGATGAGAATTTGTGTTCCATTTTTGGGATTATATTTATATGTGTGGCCCAAATTCAATGGTATGTGTGGCAGTGTGTTTTATATGGTCCAAAATCACTTTCTTATTTCTTATGCACTTTCTTATTTCTTATGCAAAAAAGGAAAGAGGAGGAAAATATAGAATAGGAGGGATTACATAATTATAATAAATACTAACAAATTACAGCAATTGATAAAAATGTAAAAAATTACAAAAAATGATAAAAAGACGATCGAAATTTTAAGTACAATTTTCATGAAAGTATTGCAAGGATATTTAAGAAAAAGTGTATTGCGAAGAAAGAAAATAACCGAAAAGAAAGAAATCATCAAGCAAAAAGAGCACCATAATGGAAGAAGACAAAAATAACAAAGAAAATAAAAAATCAAATACATCTAGTGCCCCATAAAAAAAATTAAATTAAAAGGCCAAATGTAAAAAATTAAAAAAAAAATATGACATAATACCCCACCAAATCGCCAACACCCAAAACAAAAACAAAAACAAAAGTATTGCCCGATCACTAACACTTTCATCCCCTTAGTCCCTTACACCTCTAGTAGAGCTGTTCATGGGCTATGCCGTCCGATAACCGGCCCATCCGGCCCTAATTTTAACCGGGTTTGGACAATATTTTTTTTAAAAATGGGCCAAGGGCTAACCCGGCCCAGCCCGATTTAATAAATGGGCCAGACACGGACAGTAGAGCTGTTCATGGGCTATGTCGTCCGGCTCATCCGACCCTAATTTTAACCGGGTTTGGACAATATTTTAAAAAAAATGGGCCAAGGGCTAACCCAGCCCAGCCCGATTTAATAAATGGGCCGGACATGGACAGATGAAATGTAAAGTGGGCTGGCCCGTCCGGCCCGCTAAGTGATTAGTATTTTTAGTATTATGTAAGTGTATGTAATTATGTATATATTATATTATTATTTCTATACTCTAGATAAACATTACGACTTTATCACAGTTCCAAGTACCAACAATTCCAATGATACTAATTCACTGACTAAAAAACCTTTCAATTTTCAATACTTTACATTTTCCAGATTTTTCCTTCTTCTTCGTCTTTACTCTTTAGCCTCTTTGTCTCCCTTCTGATCAAAGTCTATACTATACTATATATATTATGTGTCCATTACTTCTCCTTTCACATTTTCTATTCATTAATCCATTAATTAAAAAAATCACAAACTATATGCCTTCAATTCGTTAGCCATACTTGATTACTTGTACACAAGCTCATCTAAACTCTAAAGGCTGCAAAAGGGAAAATTAAGGTATATTTTATAGTAGTTCATAAGCTTTATGTACAATCTTGCATGTCTAGATTAATTTTGTTTGAGTTCCTAGCCAGATCTGTATACGAGTTCAATATTTTTTATTAAATGAGTTCAATAACTTTAGATAGTGAATTCCATTTATTCTATGTGACAAGATTATTATTTTTAATTATGTAATTGAAGTGTGAAGTATTTCCCCTTTTGTTTCTAGTATAGTTTTCCTCTTTCAAAATCACGTGTTTCATAGGTATATTGTTTTGTCTCAGTGCTACTATGGCTGAAGGAACCGCAAAAAAACCTGTTGTGTTAGATGCTCCCCAAGAGAACACTCCTCCTCCTACTAAGAAAGGCTGAAAATTAAAGTCAAAAGTATGGAGAGAAATGACCAGAGAGGTATCGCCGGCAGGTGAAGCCCGAGCAACTTGTGTCTATTGTAAGCAAGTTTTCAGTGCAAATAGTGGTAATGGTACATCTCATCTTAATAGACACATACAAAAATGTCCCCTACGATTTAATCACAACATAAAAAAAATTTGTATTGCTGGGTCTCCTTCGAGCACTGGTGTGCGTTCTATGTCCTTATTAAATCCAAATGCTGATTTAGATGAAATTCGTAGAGCTATATGTGTTTATGTTGTTGCTGGTTCACATCCTTTTACTACATGTGAGGAGGCTGGGTTTAGATTTATGACGTCTGTAATGTGCCCGCAATATACAAATGTGAGTAGACAAACACTAAAAAGAGATGCAATAAGATACTATAATGAAGAGAAGAGAGTAATTGAAGATGACTTGCAAAAAGCCCCTGGTCGTATATGTTTCACTACTGATAATTGGAGAAGTGATCTCACTCATGATGAATATATGTGTATCACTGCTCATTAGGTGGACAATGATTGGAAATTACAGAAAAGAATAATAAAGTTTACTGCTTTAACACCCCCCCCCCATCTGATGGCATTTCTCTTACTGATGAGATTACGCTGTGTATGGGTCAATGGAAAATTGCTCACAAGGTCTTTAGTTTCACTGTTGATAATGCAAGTTACAATGATTCCATGATTAATTCTCTTAGAGTGCATCTTATGAGGAAGAATGTGTTGGTGTGTAATGGAGAATTTTTTCATATGCGATGTTCTGCTCACATTATTAACTTGGTGGTCCAAAGTGGTTTGAGCTTGATTGATAGTGTAGTTGTCAAAATTAGAAGTGTCATTAAACATTTGAGTCATTCAATCCCTAAAAGGAAAAAGTTTTATGAGGTTGCACATTCAACTTTTGGCCTGAGCACTACTAAAAAGTTGCGAGGAGATACTTGTATTCGATGGAATTCTACTTACCTAATGCTTGATCGTTATATTTATTATAGAGACGTATTGGATAACTTTGTGAATAAAGATAAAGATATCAAAGTTTTTAATCTTTGTTCCGAGGAGTGGAAGAGAGTGATTGAGTTGCACCACTTTTTGAAGGTATTTTATGATGTAACTAATTCGTTTTCTGCGTCCAATTCTCCTACTGCAAATGTTTATTTTCATGGAGTGTGGAAGATTCATAAACAGTTGAACGATGTTTATAATGGTCCGCCTAGTTTCTTATCTAGCATGGTTAATGATATGCTTGAAAAGTTCAACAAGTATTGGTCTGAGTACAATCTGGTTCTTTCATGTGCTGCTGTTTTGGATCCTCGTTATAAGTTAGAAAGGGTTGAATATTGCTATGAGAAGTTGTATGGAGAAGTTTATGCAAAAGAAATGATTGAGACCATAAAAAATACTATTTTTGAGCTATATGATGAGTACAAGGATGCTATTGGAGAATATTCTCGTCCGATTAGGAGTTCTTCTAAATATGATGGTGTTCGGGTTAATAGGGGAATGGAGGACGAGGGAGACTATGCTGCTTTTTTAATTAAAAAACGAAAGGTCGATGCCGATAAGTCAGAACTTGAACTTTATCTGGAGGAAAAAAATTTGGAAGTAAATGAAGATTTGAATGTTCTATTATACTGGAAACAACAGTCTGAACGATTTCGTTGTCTCTCATATTTAGCTCGTGATATCTTAACTGTTCCGGTCTCTACGGTTCCTTCGGAATCAGCCTTTAGCATGGGTAAGAAACTGATCAATCCATGGAGGAGTTCTCTTTCATCACGGACTATTAAAGCCCTTGCTTGTTATCAGGATTGGTTAAGAGCTAAAGGATTTTTAACTGATAATATATATCTCACTTGCATTATTTGTTACTGTTATTTTACCACTCTTAAGTTGGGTTACACTTACATTTATTTATAGCAAGTAATTCAAAGTTGGTTTAATTGGCTACAGGTAATTCATCGTTTTTTGGTTATGGCGGGGAAGATAGTCCTGCTGAGGATGAAAATGATGAAGAAGACCACGATGAAACTAACCCAGTTATGTACAATTCTAATTTCTAATTCAGTTTCTGTCCTTGTATATTTTTATTCGTTGCATAACAAATATGCAATTAACAAGTATTCAATTCATTCCTTAATAGACTAACTGACTAAGTTGCCAATTGTTGTACGCAGGTTATAAATTCAACATGTTGATTGTAGAAGCCCACAAGATTCAAAGATTTCAATGAAAACAAGAAGTTAACCACATGCTGTTTTATTTCACTTTGTAGTTCCTGTAACTTTTGCTTACTTTTTATTCCAGTTTTATTCAGATGAATCTTTCTATTGTGTATTGATCTTAAAAACTAAGAATTTAATTCGATATCGGCATTGCAATTTTATCGCGTTGTCTTCGATTAATTAGTTTGTCACAAGTTAATATATATCTGCCCGGTAGCCCATGGGCTGCCCGAATTTAACCGTTGGGCGGGTAAGGACAAGGAGCAGTGGCCCGTTAATTTGGCCCAGCCCGCCCGATATAGCCTTAAAGGGCATACTTCTTCCTTTCGGCCCGGCCCATGTCCGGCCCGAACCCGCATTTGGACAGCTCTAACAAACAGATGAAATGTAAAGTGGGCTGGCCCGTCCGGCCCGCTAAGTGATTAGTAGTTTTAGTACTCTGTAAGTGTATGTAATTATGTATATATTATATTATTTCTATACTCTAGATAAACATTACGACTTTATCACAGTTCCAAGAACCAACAATTCCAATGATACTAATTCACTGACAAAAAAACCTTTCAATTTTCAATACTTTACATTTTCCAGATTTTTCCTTCTTCTTCGTCTTTACTCTTTAGCCTCTTTATCTCCCTTCTGATCAAAGTCTATCATTATTACTATAAAAGAAGGATGGATTTCCGCCTACGTGGCGCAGTCATATCGCAGCATTGGGTATTTCGAGGTCTCACATTCATCCTCAGCATTTTCACTTTTTATAGACCAATCAGATTCACTCATCTATGCCACCTCATATTAATTTAATAATTTAATAATTTAATAATCATTTATTTATTATTAAATAAAAAAACCGAATCAGAATAAAATCCTTCCATATTTGACTCATTATCATTTTACCAGAATATAATCATCATAATTTTCATAATCATTCTAGCGTAATCATAATTTTCATAATCATAATTTTACCAGAAGATGATAGTAATAAATGTCACCCAAAACTGATTGTTCTTTTTCAAAAATCATAATCAAAGTCCAACTATTGCCACATCCTTCCTATATCATTGATGAAACATCCATTTCAGGTATGTCAACACGTTTTCGAGAAGGTTTATTAAATCCATTTCAGAACTCTAAATATTGTTACCTTCTTCGTTTATCAAATATTGTTACCTTCTAAGGTTTATTAAATCCATTTCAGAACTCTAAATATTGTTACCTTCTTCGTTTATCAAATATTGTTACCTTCTAAGGTTTATTAAATCCATTTCAGAACTCTAAATATTGTTACCTTCTTCGTTTATCAAATATTGTTACCTTCTTCGTTCATTTCAGAACTGTTTGCATATGTTTGGACTGTTTAAAAAAAAAGCTGCTGATGTTTGGACTGAAAACTTTTAATTACAGATTCCAGAAGATATTCAGTCCAAACATAATACGTCTCCAGAAGATATTCAGTCCAAACAGAAGATATTACAGTTTCCAGAAGATATAATACGTCTCCAACCTATCACTCGAAGCTCTACTGCTCCATCCATGGGTATATGAAGAGTCTGTTCATAAGCGAAGAGTATAATCAGTCCATTTTCATCCGGGTATGTAATTCTACACGTTATGACTACGATTTTGTAAGTAATCCCAGTATTTATTTTGTATTCACTTTGCAAACGTTATTTCTTAAAAATGTTTCCATGATATAAAATATAAATTCAAATACCCTGACTGCTATCTATCGTAAACATTTTATTAAAAATTTGACATACTTTAAATATATATTCCATAAAAAGCGTTTCCATAATATAAAATATAAATTCATATACTCTGACCGTATTATAATTACTGGTCCGCGTCTTAAGGCACACATACTTAATATAGATCGCCCTATAATTATATTATTTAGCATATAAAATATTGAATATTAATATTCCATAAATATTAATATTCCATAAACAAGAACTAAAATAATAAAACTTTCCATAATTAATACTCTGACCGTATGTTACCATATGTGAAGAAAAATCTTTCCATAATTAATACTCTGACCGTATTATAATTCGAGTTTATTAGGAATTTAGGGACACCAGTCAATATAATTGACTATATACGAAGAAAATAGGCTTTTAAAAAACAACTAGCGTAACACCCGTGAAAATTCACGGGTTTTTCAATTTTAATTTTGACGGAAAATGATCAATTAAAGTTGTTAGATATACTAATAATATATGTGGTGTACATGTAAATAATTTAAAGAAAAATAAAAAAGTATATCTATAAGACTATAACATAAGATATATAAGAACATGTTGACATTAAAAGTTTGATATATAACTTGAAAAGCGTAAAATATAATTAAAAAATGTAAATTTATAACTTTCCAATAAAATGAGGTTTTAGTAATAGAATAGAAAAAGATATAAGGGGTGATTGGGTGAAAAAGATTGAGTGAGATAAATAAAATAAGATTTAGGAAAGAGAGTGAGTAAAAGATAAATAAGGTAAAAAAAAGAAATTTAAGTAATTATATGGTTGAAATATTATTTAATAAGTTGATATTTAATGGAAGCTGACATGGCTGTTATTATTCACGTTATTGGCAGTTTTACATTTTGCTTTTATATATATAATGATTCGGATCATGTCAAACAAACATTAGATTTATTTATTTAACTGTCGGTTTTATGGGGTTGTATCTTTCCATAATTATATTTTTTAGCATATAAAATATAAAATATTAATATTCCACAAATATTAATATTCCATAAACAAGAACTAAAATAATAAAATAAGACTAAAAGATATTATATTTTATGCCATAAAATCAAGCATATAAAATATTAATGAGGCATATAAAATATAATAAAAAGATATTATATCACGGTTTTAGAGATAATAAAAAGATATTCCATAAAATCTTCCCATGATTTACTCAAACCGTTTTTAGGAATTTAGGGATATTCCAAAAAATCTTTCCATAATCAATTGTTTTATTAGGAATTTAGGGACACCAGTCAATATAATTGACTATATACGAACAAAATATGCTTTTAAAAAACAATACGTATGTTACCATATGTGAATAAAATCTTTCCATAATTAATATTACCTATATGCAGAGTTTTACCTTCAACAGAGTTTCACTTGATAAAAACTATCCCCCAATTATAAATAAAGGCTTCTAGATTACCTGCATCCACAATATATTTTTCAGCCCTAATACACACTACCTGCTATCACAAATATTCATATCAATGGCTATGACGAGTTTTATGACTATTAGCGACCTCAAGTACGGGGTTCGCGTTACTCAGATGAACGTAAGAGTTGTACACAAATGGGAGAGACCCGAATTTGCTTTCAAAAACAAAAATTTCGAAAAAAAATCAGATACTTCTAACAGAAAGAAACTCGATGCTATAGAATTGCTATTCGTGGATTCCAAGGTTTGTCTTTCTTCTACCATTTATTCTACAATAATTTTATACCTTATGTGTTCTTTTATTTTATACAAAAAACTGATCTGAATTTTATTTCTAATGTTTTCAGAATGATTTTATCCAAGCCACGATAAGGAAACAATTAATTTCACACTTTGGATCACAGTTGTGTGTCGGTGAAATTTACACTATTCGAAACATAACCGTAGATAACAACACAGGCTTTGACAAGGCAACTCCTCATCCTTATAGATTGAGGTTTGAATACTCAACACGAGTCCAGAAAATCAGTGATCCTACCATACCAAATAGTCTATACCGTTTTTCAGCTTTTAATGACATATTGGACGGTATTATTCCACCCACACATTATATAGGTACGACTCTTACATATTATATTCATTAATTTTATCATAAGTAATCCAAATATTATCATCATTACTAATAGCTATTCGAAGATTAGTGCACCAGAAAATTCATCTTTTCACCTAATATATCTGAAATTCAAACATCCCGTTAAAAAATAATTCGTCCGAATAAACAGAATTGCTATATATTCAAATAAATATACCGACGGCGTCTTTAAAAATAAGTGTACACAACCCCGTGATTTTTCACGGGTGTTACACTAGTACTATACTATATATATTATGTGTCCATTACTTCTCCTTTCACATTTTTTATTCATTAATCCATTAATTAAAAAAATCACAAACTATATGCCTTCAATTCGTTAGCCATACTTGATTACTTGTACACAAGCTCATCTAAACTCTAAAGGCTGCAAAAGGGAAAGTTAAGGTATATTTTATAGTAGTTCATAAGCTTTATGTACAATCTTGCATGTCTAGATTAATTTTGTTTGAGTTCCTAGCCAGATCTGTATACGAGTTCAATATTTTTTATTAAATGAGTTATATAACTTTAGATAGTGAATTCCATTTATTCTATGTGACAAGATTATTATTTTTAATTATGTAATTGAAGTGTGAAGTATTTTCCCTTTTGTTTCTAGTATAGTTTTCCTCTTTCAAAATCACGTGTTTCATAGGTATATTGTTTTGTCTCAGTGCTACTATGGCTGAAGGAACCGCAGCAAAACTTGTTGTGTTAGATGCTCCCCAAGAGAACACTCCTTCTACTAATAAGAAAGGCCGAAAACTGAAGTCAAAAGTATGGAGAGAAATGACCAGAGAGGTATCGCCGGTAGGTGAAGCCCGAGCAACTTGTGTCTATTTTAAGCAAGTTTTCAGTGCAAATAGTGGTAATGGTACATCTCATCTTAATAGACACATACAAAAATGTCCCCTACGATTTAATCACAACATAAAAAACTTTTGTATTGCTGGGTCTCCTTCGAGCACTGGTGTGCGTTCTATGTCCTTATTAAATCCAAATGCTGATTTAGATGAAATTCGTAGAGTTATATGTGTTTATGTTGTTGCTGGTTCACATCCTTTTACTACATGTGAGGAGGCTGGGTTTAGATTTATGACGTCTGTAATGTGCCCGCAATATTGATAACGCGAGATTAAGTCGTCGGTTATCACGATCAAACAAATTTATAAACCCGAATAAAAGTAGTACTTAGTTCGGGGTCGAACACGAAGATGGTGGGGAAATTGTATAGTTACGTTCTAATTAAAGCTAGAGTCGGGGTAATAGGTTTGTGATTGGTTAAAAACTAAAGAACAATTAAAGCAAATAAATTAAGATAAAATTGATGATAAGGAGGACTAGGGTGTTGGGGGTCACCTAGGTAAGTCGGTAGCCAAACGTAAGGCAACGGTCTTGTGTCACTTCTATGGTAAGTCTAGGGTCGTCTCTTCTCTCGAGTCGACTACCCTTAGGTCAAGACTAGTCCTAGCTTTCGCTACAAACCAAGCTAACCTAACACATAAGCATGCTCATGAAACTCAAGACCATCGTCTAAAGCAAACAAAGCGAAGACTAATACCCAACCGTCGTTGAGGCAATTCGTCGAACACGTAACATGCAAGATGTGAAAACTTAACCAAAGAAGCAAACAAGACTAACCCTAAGCATTTATCATGGCTACTAACTACCCAAGCAAACCCCTAACCCTAGAATGAAACTACTCACACATGATTAAAGAAGAAACATGAACAAATGAGGAATTGATGATAAAACATTATGAGAAATGATAGAGGTAAACAAGTAAACAAGGAAAACTTAAAGAAAATGCAAAGACAAAGTAGAGATTAGGAAGATTATACCATTAACTATGGAAAAGGAACGAACTTGGATAACAAGATGAAGAATTCTTTCAAATCCCTTCAAATTACAACCCAAATATCTTCTAACAATGTCTAAAAACAAAACTAAGTAAATGACTAAAGAAGGATTAACAAGAACTAAAAGATTAAGCTGAAAATCTAAGGAAAGATTAAAATGTTTAAGAGAGTTTTTGATGGCTAAGTAATCTCAATTGAACAGTAAAACCTTAGAAATATGCGTAAAACGTTGCGTAGAAAGGTGCGTCTAAATAAATGACACAAGTGCGGGTTTATATAGAGTGCGAATTTCTGAAATAGGACTCTCAGCCGGTCAACCGGCTGCCGGTGGTGGACCGGCTGGGAGTCCAAATGTGAACTTCTGCATTTCTTTCTTCTTTTCTTCACATTGAGCTTTGATCTTCAGCCGACCTGTCGGCTGCCGGTCGGGCACCGGCTGGGAGGCCGAATGATGACTACTGGATTTTCGCTTCAATTCTTCATTGCACAGGTACCCTCAGCCGGTTCACCGGCTGCCGGTGGTGGACCGGCTGGGAGACCTTTCTCTTGAATCTGCCCAGAAACGCATTTCTTCAACTTACGAAAAATGGTTAAGTGTGGGAAGTGATCCCCAGCCGGCCTACCGGCTGCCGGCTGGGAGGCAAAATCCAAGGCCTGTCCAATTTCTTCAGTTTTCACCCAAAGTCAAGTCAAGATCCCCAGCTGGCCTACCGGCTGCCGGCTGGGGACCGGCTGGGAGGCACTGGGAAGGATTCTTCATAATTTCTTCATAAATCGTTCCAAAATCGTCTTGATTTCTCCCGTTTCTTCACCCCCGCCGCAATACCTACAAAATGTGAATCAAATAGGAATAGTCGAGGTAACGGGCATAAAAACAATTAAAGGCACGCAAAACGAGGTCGAATCGGGACCGAAAATGAAGAATGTACAATGAAAATAATGACCAAAATGGAGCTCATCAAATATACAAATGTGAGTAGACAAACACTAAAAAGAGATGCAATAAGATACTATAATGAAGAGAAGAGAGTAATTGAAGATGACTTGCAAAAAGCCCCTGGTCGTATATGTTTCACTACTGATAATTGGAGAAGTGATCACACTCATGATGAATATATGTGTATCACTGCTCATTGGGTGGACAATGATTGGAAATTACAGAAAAGAATAATAAAGTTTACTGCTTTAACCCCCCCCCCCCCCCCCCCCCCCCCATTTGATGGCATTTCTCTTGCTGATGAGATTACGCTGTGTATGGGTCAATGGAAAATTGCTCACAAGGTCTTTAGTTTCACTGTTGATAATGCAAGTTACAATGATTCCATGATTAATTCTCTTAGAGTGCATCTTATGAGGAAGAATGTGTTGGTGTGTAATGGAGATTTTTTTCATATGCGATGTTCTGCTCACATTATTAACTTGGTGGTCCAAAGTGGTTTGAGCTTGATTGATAGTGTAGTTGTCAAAATTAGAAGTGTCATTAAACATTTGAGTCATTCAATCCCTAAAAGGAAAAAGTTTTATGAGGTTGCACATTCAACTTTTGGCCTGAGCACTACTAAAAAGTTGCGAGGAGATACTTGTATTCGATGGAATTCTACTTACCTAATGCTTGATCGTTATATTTATTATAGAGACGTATTGGATAACTTTGTGAATAAAGATAAAGATATCAAAGTTTTTAATCTTTGTTCCGAGGAGTGGAAGAGAGTGATTGAGTTGCACCACTTTTTGAAGGTATTTTATGATGTAACTAATTCGTTTTCTGCGTCCAATTCTCCTACTGCAAATGTTTATTTTCATGGAGTGTGGAAGATTCATAAACAGTTGAACGATGTTTATAATGGTCCGCCTAGTTTCTTATCTAGCATGGTTAATGATATGCTTGAAATTTTCAACAAGTATTGGTCTGAGTACAATCTGGTTCTTTCATGTGCTGTTGTTTTGAATCCTCGTTATAAGTTAGAAAGGGTTGAATATTGCTATGAGAAGTTGTATGGAGAAGTTTATGCAAAAGAAATGATTGAGACCATAAAAAATACTATTTTTGAGCTATATGACGAGTATAAGGATGCTATTGGAGAATGTTCTCGTCCGATTAGGAGTTCTTCTAAATATGATGGTGTTCGGGTTAATAGGGGAATGGAGGACGAGGGAGACTATGCTGCTTTTTTAAGTAAAAAACGAAAGGTCGATGCTGATAAGTCAGAACTTGAACTTTATCTGGAGGAAAAAAATTTGGATGTAAATGAAGATTTGAATGTTCTATTATACTGGAAACAACAGTCTGAACGATTTCGTTGTCTCTCATATTTAGCTCGTGATACCTTAATTGTTCCGGTCTCTACGGTTCCTTCGGAATCAGCCTTTAGCATGGGTAAGAAACTGATCAATCCATGGAGGAGTTCTCTTTCATCACGGACTATTAAAGCCCTTGCTTGTTATCAGGATTGGTTAAGAGCTAAAGGATTTTTAACTGGTAATATATATCTCACTTGCATTATTTGTTACTGTTATTTTACCACTCTTAAGTTGGGTTACACTTACATTTGTTTATAGCAAGCAATTCAAAGTTGGTTTAATTGGCTACAGGTAATTCATCGTTTTTTGGTTATGGCGGGGAAGATAGTCCTGCTGAGGATGAAAATGATGAAGAAGACCACGATGAAACTAACCCAGTTATGTACAATTCTAATTTCTAATTCAGTTTCTGTCCTTGTATATTTTTATTCGTTGCATAGCAAATAGGCAATTAACAAGTATTCAATTCATTCCTTAGTAGACTAACTGACTAAGTTGCCAATTGTTGTACGCAGGTTATAAATTCAACATGTTGATTGTAGAAGCCCACAAGATTCAAAGATTTCAATGAAAACAAGAAGTTACCCACATGCTGTTTTATTTCACTTTGTAGTTCCTGTAACTTTTGCTTACTTTTTATTCCAGTTTTATTCAGATGAATCTTTCTATTGTGTATTGATCTTAAAAACTAAAAACTTAATTCGATATCGGCATTGCAATTTTATCGCGTTGTCTTCGATTAATTAGTTTGTCACAAGTTAATATATATGTGCCCGGTAGCCCATGGGCTGCCCGAATTTAATAGTTGGGCGGGTAAGGACAAGGAGCAGTGGCCCGTTAATTTGGCCCAGCCCGCCCGATATAGCCTTAAAGGGCATACTTCTTCCTTTTCGGCCCAGCCCATGTCCGGCCCGAACCCGCATTTGGACAGCTCTAACCTCTAGTCCTCTACCACCAACTCCGGAGGAAAAGAAACATACATCGGATGTATAACCCTTAGAATTTACTTGTTTTTGAACATATGAACATTTTTTTCTGAGCTTATACCTCAAACTTTATTTGTTTTTAATTATATGTGTATTTATTTCGAGCTTATTAAAGTTTATAAGTTAGATTTTATTTTTTTCGGTCAAACCTAACATTTAATTAAGTTTATATGTAATGATTTTGAGTTTTATTGTAATTTTTTGTGCTTAATGTCTTTATAAATGAACTTGGAAACTTTTTAACGAAACTCATAATTTTTAAAACCAAACTAAAAAACATTATTATAATACTCAAAACTATAAAACTAGTGGAATACATTAATACATCAGATGTATGATCACTTACTGCTATGGTATGAATTGGTAGACGGTTTTCATAAAGGAGGAGTCTATGGGGCCGGTTTAGCTAAAGAGCTCTTTTATGAACCGCCGGCAAGAAGAGGGTCCTCGTCCCAGCATCAACCCTATGTTCCTGGTTTGGTCAGTCACCTTCAGATGCAACTAGCTGAGAAGGATAGAAGGGACGCCGAACGAGATGAAGAGCTGAGGAGAATGAAAGAAGAGATGAAAAGGATGTCTTCCTACTTTGCTAATTGTAACAGCGGTTGGCGTCCACAGGATCGGGATCCAAGAGATCCCGATTATGGAAGTGGCAGTGGGGCGGGAGCATCTTTTCCAGTGTCGTAGCTAGTTGCTCCTGTTTTTTTAGTGACTCTTGTTTAGTGTTGGATACTTGTTACTTTAGTACCCGAATTTCGTACTTTGTAATCCAGATGACTTTTTTTTATTTATGCAATCAGATGTTTCGCATCAATTGGGTTGTGCGCTGGTGATTCTTGGTTTTGCTTGCAGGTTTACAGTAGTAGCTACGGATTTGGCTAGGACAAAACCGAATTTTATGGGCAAATACATGTAGAATTAGCGACCGAACATGTAAAATTAGCGACCATTGTCGGTCGCTAACCCCCTGTAACTTTTTTTTTCATTGGCGACCATTTAGCGACCGATGTCAGTCGCTAATTTAGCGACCGATGCCAGTAGCTAAATTAGCGACTGAAATCGGTCGCTGATTTAGCGACTGAAATCGGTCGCTAAATTAGCGACTGACATCGGTCGCTAATTTAGCTACCGCTGTCAGTCGCTAAATTAGCGACCACTATCGGTCGCCCCGCTTTTTTTTTGCGGTCGCTAAAATTGGCGACCAATATCGGTCGCTAAAAGCGACTACAGCCTGCGACTAAAGGCGTGCGACTGAAATTGGTCGCTAAAATTAGAAGGGCGACCGCTTGTGGTCGCTAATTTCAGTCGCAATCTGACGTATCTGTTGTAGTGAGGGTGTCAATACCCTCGCAGCTTACCACTAACCCGTCAATGATAAAAAAAAAAGTATAGAGTTTTAAATTTTACAATTTACACAACTAAATTTGTATCATAATTCATAATGTTCGATTAAATAGGGCAATTTACCTTGATATATTAACATCTACTATATATGTATAATAATTAATAACGCTCATGTGAAAGAATATATCAAGGTATTTGATGATTCTGAACAAAGTACATAGATTGTAATATACTTTACACTTCGTATACACAACTTTACAGTTAAGTAATGTGTCAACATCTTTTACTAAATTAACGAATTTTTATTTAAGTGTTAACTTAGACAATTTACCTTAAAGCACCCATAATTTCCACAGATATAAAAAGCTAGTTAAAGATACTAACAAGGCCTTAATGCAATGCGATTTATATTCAAATTTCATTAAATGCACCGTATTGGATCATAAGTTATCGATCTACATCCTACACAACTTTACCAAGGATAGTTTTTTTGGTACCTTTTTTACCTTATGGTTACTTTTAGGTGTGTTTATCGCGGTTCAATTTATATTTAATTTGGTTCACACACGATTCGATTTGGCAAAACATCGAACCTAAACAACAACGTTACTACGAATATAAACAATCCGGTTAACCACTTTAAACGGTTGCTTACGGTTCGGCTACCAATTAACCTATAATTGTGCTACTCCTTTATATAGTCATGTTTTTTAAAATTAACTCTCTTTTAATTTTTTTATCTAAATAACTCCCTTATAAAATTTGTGTTTCAACAAATAAATGTCTCTTTACCGGAACTAAATTTATTTTTTTATAATTTCATCGATTTACCCTTCTTATAACGTAATCCCTACATTTTATAGCATGTGACCAATTCCATATCTCTCTCAAATATAATACACTCAAATCATGCATTCTTAACGAATAAGATTTAAGCATAAGTTCGTTGTTTTGTCTTATTTTAAAGAACAACATAGCGAGTATATGAGAATAATAGTAATTTAACATCTTATATCATATATGGGTGAAAAATGAAAGAAAAAACAATTTTTTGTCCGGAAAATTCAAAAATAAATCTCATTTCGGTTAAAAAACATTTATTTATATAAAAAACA
Organism: Silene conica; assembly: GCA_029255685.2. Classification (NCBI taxonomy): domain Eukaryota; kingdom Viridiplantae; phylum Streptophyta; class Magnoliopsida; order Caryophyllales; family Caryophyllaceae; genus Silene; species Silene conica. The sequence goes on along the minus strand of CM055318.2, from coordinate 72,107,448 downwards.
TGTTTTGAAAGAGACTTTCTTGAATAAAAATTATAAAAAGGGTTATTTCAAAAACATTGATTATATATAAAAGAGTGGTTTAAAAAAAATGGTATTAGTAAAAATTGGGGTCATAATTATTCAATTATTTAGGTCTTGTTCTTTCTGGCTTAATTTCAGTTCATTTCAATTTTGCTTGGTTATATTCCGTTAAATTTTATTTACATTCAATTAATCTTTTCACAAAATTAACTTTTAATTCAACAAAATTCACTTCGCCCTTGTTTCGCAGTGCAATTAAACTCTATTTCGATTAATTCAAGTAAACTCGTTTCCACCGAAAAAAGCCGGGCCTTTAGTTCACATATTGAAGGAGTATCCAAGAGTCGAACTACAAACCTTCCACATGTCAACCAACAATGGCTAACTCTTAACAATCTTCCACATGTCTTCTTCCTTCATCTCCATTCTCCAACCTTCTTCTTCTTCATTTTCATCATCATCCATGCGCTTTCGATTCTCCTCCTCTCTCCACCGTTTTTTCTCCTCCCACCACTCCCACAACTATTTTCTTCCCAAACTACCCTTCCTTCGGAAACAACCACCCTTGTATTCTTCTCAGTTCCCATCATTTTCTATACCCTTTAGTGTAATTTCTCCTCGACCCTTCTTATCAAACAAGGTTTTTTCAATGGCGGCTCATTCTTCTTCTTCATCATCAAGTAGTTCTCATACTAATCGTTTGGCGTCTGAGCATAGTCCTTACCTTCTGCAGCATGCTCATAATCCTGTATGTCTTACACTTTGTTTTGGTTACCTTTTTGTTTACTCTCCCCGTCTTGATTTTTTGCTTACATTTGATTAAAATACCCCTCCCACAAAGAATAAAAAGCGTGAACAAATGATCGGGACAATTGGACAATACAGTAACTTTGCAAGTGTATTTGATAATGCGGGATATAGTGTGATTGTGTGAATCGTACTAAGATGTAAGCTGGAATTTGGGTTTACGATTTGAGTAATTGATTAGTCCAATTTGCTAAACCACGGTCGAAATGAGGTGAAATTTCGCTGAGTTCAAGCTAATGTTGTAACTAATAGCTCGAATCGGCTTTTTGTTGGGAGAAGCTTCCCAAGGATGTGAAGAGATATTTGATTTCCAAATATAATATGAATGAACTGGTCTTCAATGTTGTAAGTAGTGGGTGATGGTAGTGGTGGATGTTTTGGATCATTACTCATTACATTTACGCCGCTGATGACGACATATTAAGGCGGATATATCAGTTTCAGGCTTTCAGCTGGTAAAATTAGCATATATGTGGGAAAGTTACTACTACATACGCCGTAGGTTTTTAGAGGGAAAGGTTGGGAAGGTAGGCAGGTTGCTTTACATTCCGTTCCCATTTAGAGCTTGTGTGGGATGGCGGTTATTGTGCTCAAATGGTTTGGAAAATGGAGGAAACTAATGGTAGTGGAAGGTGGAAATGATGAAGGGTTTAATAGCAACTCGGAAATTACGCAACAGCTAGCTGTTGCCACCGACCTCAAATACAATATATGTTACAATCTCCAATTTATCAGGGTTCGGTTATGTTTAGCGTTGATTGTTTGTTGGTGATCATTATTTCCCCTCTAATAGGAGAAGTAATACGGAGTATTCTCTTTTTTGTGTTATCAATGATTACATGATGTTATTGAGCTTTTATTGGTTCAATGATCTCATACTTTTAGGAATAGTTGGTCTAAATACCCTTTCAGTTCTTTTAGTTGATCGCTAATCTAAGGCGGGATTGCAGGAACAACATATACGCGACTGTTACTAGCTTTTGCAACATGTTAACCTTTTTGGATTAGTACCTTGTTACTGTAGAGTTTAGACATTAACATGTGCGTTTGTTGCATTCAAGTGTTCATCATTATTGTTCGAGTGACTACATCTATGTTGCAAATGGCCCTTATCAGTTTATGCGTTCATCATTTTTGTTTGAGTGGTTATATCTATGTCACTTTCGTTTAAGTTTAGTATGAGCGCATATATGAACAACTCTAGTTATGTTTTATATATACCCTCAGCAGTGTACTTTACATAAATCTTTCAAAATATCTTTTACCGGTTAGGTTGTTGTACACGAAAATATAAAAAAATATGATGATGTTAGAGAAGCAGCTAGCTTTAATGCCTCTTAGCCTTACCTACTTGTCCTAGTGCTGGAGTGATGGGCACATGCTTCTCAGTACTGATTCGTATGGTATTAGCACGCCCCACCGATCAAATTCTTGGTGAAAATCATCAACTTCATAGAAGATTTTCTTTTACGAGTGTATACATGAATTTTAGTAACTGCATAATGATGGTGTATTTGGTATGTTAGGTTAACTGGTATCCATGGGGCGAGGAAGCATTTCAGGAAGCTAAAAGAAGAGATGTGCCCATTTTCTTATCAAGTATAATTCCTTCTTTGAAGCGGTCGATTATTCCTTAATTCTTTGTGGTTTTATGGTATTGTTTAATTGATAAATAATCATTTGCTTGGCATTTCTTTGGGATGAAGTCGGCTACAGCACCTGCCACTGGTTAGATTTCCCCAATCCATCGTCTTTATTACATTATTCCGATAGTTTTTCACTTCGTTTTGGTTGAACTAAAATTCACATGTGCTCTCTCATTCATAGGTGCCATGTTATGGAAGTGGAGTCATTTGAGAGTGAGGAGGTCGCTAAGTTGCTAAATGATTGGTTTGTCAGTATCAAGGTCAGTTTACTGCTGGTTGCCAAGGGCATCTGTTTTTTATTTACATTATTGGTTCTTAATTTGAAGGACGGGTAAAACAGGGATTTTAATATATTTCTAGTTTCTCTAATAGCATTTCTTTAACAGGTGGACAGGGAGGAGAGACCAGATGTTGACAAGGTGTCCCCTATTAACTGACCGAATCTTCTAAAGAGCCGCTTGGCTCAACTGTTTAATGATAAATTCTTTTAAGGGGTCAAATTGTTATTGTATCCTGTAAGATAACAATATATACCATGGGTTTTGCGTTAAATTTTCTCATTTTTGTTAGTTATTATGCATGGGCATTGAAGTATGATGTAATATATAAAAATGGCTCACTATACTGACTGACAGTAACAGTCTCCATTTCATGCATCATATCAGTTCATTCAGTTGGTTGCCACAAAAATTCCTTATGCATTATCCATAAATAATATCTATATGATTTCAATTCATGAATAGGGTTGTGTGCATCGGAACCCTTTAACCCTCCATAAATTTTAGCTTATAGGCATTGGGGTCACGTTCCTGTGTTCGTATGCCTTGGTTTGTTGTGTTTATACTATATTTTCTATCTAATTGGTTGAGGAAGTGCTTTTAAAAGTTTTATCTTGCCTCCAGGTTTACATGACTTATGTCCAGGCTTTATATGGCGGCGGAGGTTGGCCCTTGAGCGTTTTCTTGTCGCCTGATCTTAAGCCACTAATGGGTGGAACTTACTTTCCACCAGATGACAATTATGGAAGACCTGGTTTTAAAACTGTGCTGAGGTAAATATAGCACTGAAGTAGTCACTGAATATATCCGGAACCTCTTCTTTTTGGAGTATTGAATGTTATCAAGTGTTGGCATCCATTTTCCGTTAACTATACTATAGCTGCTTTCTGTTTGTCTCAGAAAAGTCAAAGAGGCCTGGGATAGTAAAAAGGATGTGCTTATAAAAAGTGGAACCTATGCCATTGAACAACTATCTGAAGCTTTATCGACTAAAGCCAGTTTGGATAAACTACCTGATGGTTTATCGCAGGAATCATTATCCCGGTGTGCAAATGAAGTATGTACTATGTCATACAGCCATCCCTTTTAAATTGTCTCCTGTTGGATTAGTTCGATCATTTGGTAGACCAGACATATCTAAAGTAGTAAAGATGAGCCCAAAATCAAGGGGGTTACTCGCTAACCCGTTGATCATCTGAGTTAGGTTTCAACTGTGTAAGATGTGTAATATTCACTTTGTCATTATTGTAGGGGGTGCTAATATAGGAGATACATGACGACTGTTTTTCCTTGTATATTTGAGACATAATCTGTGAAAATCTGAAAACTACATTGCGTTTGGTTTCTTCTATTTTGCAGATGAAAACATCTAGCAAATAGAAGTTGGTTCTTATTTTATTATTATATTTTGTCTGATTTATTTTTACATAAAATATTTTGTTTTGTAGTTTTCAGAAAGATATGATCCAGTGAATGGTGGGTTTGGTTCTGCTCCAAAATTCCCGAGGCCAGTAGAGATCCAAGTGATGCTTTATCATTCCAAAAAATTGGAAGAAAGTGGAGAAGCTGGTCAAGCGAATGAAAGATTTCAGATGGTGAAGTTCACTTTGCAATGCATGGCTAGAGGGGGCGTTCATGATCACATTGGAGGTGGATTTCACAGATATAGCGTGGACGAGTACTGGCATGGTTAGATTTGCAATCTAATTGCCTTGTTGGAAACATTGTTAAAAATATATCGATACAACAACAACAACAACAACAACAACATCAGAGCCTTAGTCCCAAAATATATCGATATTTATTAAAAAAATACTAGTCGATCTTCCATTTTATCTTTGAATTATAAATTTCCCCAGTGCTATGAGCCTATGAGCTTGTTGTTATGAGTAATACGGATATAATTTTTTTTTTTCAGTTCCACATTTTGAGAAAATGTTGTATGACCAAGGGCAATTGGTCAATGTTTATTTGGATGCTTTTGCAATTACAAAAGAGAGCCAATACTCGAGTGTTGCAAGGGATATTCTCGATTACTTGAGAAGAGACATGATTGGGCCAGCCGGAGAAATATTTTCGGCAGAGGATGCGGATAGCGCAGACGCACACGATGAAGCACGAAAGAAGGAAGGAGCGTTTTATGTCTGGACTTCCAAGGAGGTAAGTGAAGTTGTTGACATTATGTGTATTTGAGTTGACTTATGTTTAAGTCAAACAGAGAGCCACCTTCAGCGACAGTGAACTCTTCTTTGGGAGTGAAGTGTGTAGTGCTTGTTCTCCTGGAGTAGTGTTTAGTTAGGAACATGGTATCGGATCTCAGTATGACACTTGGTTAGTTGGACATCGTGGTCTCTGGCTGTCGCTGCACTATGAATGCGGCCAAGACCGCCTCAATTTTTTTTTAATTATGATTGGGGTAACCCGGAAGCCTTGATAAGTTAGTGTCGTGCCCCAAATTTAATACTATGGTTCAAAGGCATTAAGATATCCGTCTTGAGCTTGTGTCTGCATGTTATGTTCTATTAGTGACTTTACTTTTGAGCAGATCAATGTATGTTGGTCTTTCCCCAAAAAATGGCCTTTGATGTTTTAGGAGTCTAAAATAGACGGAGAGGATATGAAATTGTTTGATGGTGTTGTCCTATTCTGTTTGGGTAAGTTGTATGTGTGCTTCAACTTTAGCCTACTCGTTTCAACCCTTTCTTCTGTTTTCTTGAACAAAGTTTCATGTTTTTAGATTGATGACATCCTCGGAGAGCATGCTACCTTATTCAAGGAACACTACTATGTAAAAAACTCTGGGAATTGTGACCTATCAGAAATGAGTGATCCACACAATGAGTTCAGGGGCAAGAATGTCCTTATACAGAGGAGCAGTACTGAAGCATTGGCAAAGAAGCTAGGTTTTCAAGTTGAGGAGTACATTGAGATTCTCGGAGCATGTAGAAGAAAGCTTTTTGATATGAGGCTGAAACGTCCCCGGCCGCATCTTGATGACAAGGTATAGCCTCGCTGGATCAAACTGTTTTGTTGCTACACAGCAGTCAGTTTATCTACTCAAGTATTAGTGTGAATTATATTTATCGCTCTTACCAGACTTCGTTTTCCATTTCCAACGGAGGAAATTCTGAAGTAGTAATCATTTGATGTAATTCTCCGCACAATCTTCATTATGATTCATTGCACACCGACTCTCTCTATTGTTAACTCCGGTGGTAGGGTTGAGGTTGTGTACTTACATTTATTCACCCACATTGCTAGCCATTGATGCGAGATGTTGTAGTACTTGTAACATTGCAGTGATGATGATGATGATGTGTGTGAGTCATAATCTAAAGAATAACTTCTTTTGATTTTGGTTTGACCCACGAGTAAATTTGTAAGTCACAGCTATAATTATTTGGCTCACAGGTCTTCCTAGTGATAATGGGTGTGTGGTGCTTAGTTTCGAACTTTTTTTTTGGAAACATGCAGAGTTTGTAAGTTTAAAGGTTGATCAAGGTTTTTTTTGTTGATCGCAGGTGATTGTGGGTTGGAATGGACTTGTAATTTCATCTTTTGCTAGAGCGTCCCAAATTCTCAAAGGCGAACCTGATGGGCTTAAACACTATTTTCCTGTCGTTGGTACCGATGTAAGATCCATTCAGTGACATGTTAACCTTCATCTAGTTTATTATTCTTTAAAAAAGGTGCTTAGAAAAAGGTTTAGTTGATTATTGATGTGTTGTGATTTTTTGTATGCTTGCTTGTCGAGTTAGAAATTAGGTACTTGAGCTGAGAGGCTAGTCTTTCAATGGACATGATTACTACTATACTAGCTATGATTACAACAACATTACCCCAGTGCCTCAATGACTCCCGTAAAATTGCGGGGTAAAGAGGGGTTAGATGTACACTGTCTTACCCTTGTGTCAGCAACACATAGAGGTTGTTTCCGAATGTCCGAAGATGAAAATTGCGTCGAGAACCCCATTTTAATGACCACTACTTCACAATAGAAAGAAGCTCAGCTACTATTCTGAGCCATTTTGATTTATTCCATCATAATCCAATACCAAAGTGTAAGGAGGCGATATTTTTCTGTACCCTTGAGTTCATGACTCCATGTTCAAATAAAAAGTCGTGATATGAGTTAGCATTTGTTTCCTTTTGATTTTATATTGGATTCTTTGTAATTTTTTCAGCCTGAAGAGTACATCGAAGTTGCTGAAAAGGCGACATCTTTTATAAGGAAACACCTGTACGATGAGGAAACTCGCAGGCTTCAACATAGCTTCCGTAAAGGACCATCTAAAGCTCCTGGGTTTCTAGACGACTACGCCTTTCTTATATCTGCTCTGTTGGATCTCTATGAGTGTGGTGGTCAGATTAAGTGGCTTGAATGGGCTCTTGAGTTGCAAGATACTCAGGCAAGTATATCTGTAATACGTGAAACCTTTCAGGCTTTTAGCCTGTATAAGAATAACGTCGAGTGAGCCATTGAATTTGTATGATTCACGAGATATCCAATTCTAGTGTCGGCCTCGTGATGCGTTGATCTTTGGGACACCATATTGTTGTATCCCTACCTTTTGCGAGGATACTGGTATGGCCGTGTGGGCTATGGGGGCACAACTTCAGATAATAAGTATAATTAGAAATTCGAATAACAATTTTTTGAAGGTAGAAAGGTGCATGAAAGATATTAAGACTTGAAATCAGGAAAAGCCATACTAGAAAGTTCCATTCATTTGTTTCTTGTGTTTCTATTGCATGCGAGCACTCTGAGCACCCGTTTCGCACGTACTAGTAGAAATGTCAGATTGGAAAGTTTGGTATGAGTTTCACCTCACGTATCCCAGAGAGTATTCTTGACCCAAAACTGAAGAGTCGAAGTAACATAGCTTACTGCATTGTGTTCCAGGATGAAGTGTTCATGGATAAAGAAGGTGGAGGATATTTCAATACAGCAGGGGAAGACCCTTCGGTGCTATTGCGAGTAAAAGAAGACCATGATGGTGCAGAACCTTCAGGCAACTCTGTAGCTGCTATCAATCTTGTCAGATTGACATCTATTGTTTCCGGCAGCCGAGCTGATCGCTACCGGCAGAACGCTGAGCGTCTACTGGTAAAGTGACCCATTATACTTATTTACCTGTTCTCTCTTACTTATTTTTGTTCATCCTAAAGGTTTAGAAATGGTCAAAATTCCTTTTTCCAGAAAAAAAAAAAAACAAGCACCTAAGCTATGGACACAACTCACAAGTACCATCGTTTAGTAACTTTACCAGCTCCCTCTTTTTCCGAATGTGTAAACTTTCTCTGGTATAAATGGACTGATGGAGCCATAAGGGGAAGTTAGGAAATAGTTTTTTTTCCGGTGCAAGAAATCACAAAGGATAGTTGCAACTTTTGCTGTGTTAGAGTCTAGGACACAAGTACCACCTAATAACTTTACCAACTACCTATATTGTCAAGTGAATAAACGTTTTCTGGTATAAAAGGAGCCTTATGGCAGTTATGATACGGACAGATGAACAAGGGTCATTGAGTTCATTCCTTCAATGCCTTAATAGCAAGCTTTGTATTTCAATGATTGAAAGTTATGATTTACAGGCCAACTTTGAAAAGAGACTGAAGGATATGGGAATGGCGGTACCTTTGATGTGTTGTGCTGCCGACATGCTAACCATTCCTTCAAGAAAGCAGGTTGTCTTGGTTGGCTCCAAGACGTCAGCGCAGTTCAGCAAGATGCTGGCTGCTTCTCATGCAACTTACGACCCTAATAAAACGGTACACATGTTAGATCCTTCAAATTCCTAACTGGTTTCTGTTGCCAACTTTTTATCGTGAATCAGCGTCTTTATTAATGATTATACATTGTAGGTGATTCACATTGATCTGAGTGATTCCGAGGATTCAAAATTCTGGGAAACAAATAATGAAAAGATAATGCGAATGGCAAGAGGTGGGTATTCCGAGGATAAAGTTGTCGCTCTTGTTTGCCAAAACTTCACTTGCAAACCTCCAATATCGGATCCAGACTCTCTTAGAGCTCTTCTTTTGAACAAGAATGCAACCAAGGTGGCTTGACCCATGCCGTGTATGAATAAACCAAACCCATGGGTTCTTATGTGAGGGTCTTGCGATTAGATTATCATGGTACCGCTCCATAGAATAGGTGGTTGTTACCCTTCTTACAGGATGTTTTGGTAGTTTACGTTACGGGGTGAATGGGGGTGTTGTTTTTAACTTATACAGGTCCTCACTTGTTATAATATAGGGGAATTTGGCATTGTAAATAAGATATGGTTGGTTGTACACTGTCATTGTATCACCCTTTCGTCCCAAAAGGATTTTCCTATGATTATTTTTCACACTATGAATTTGGATAAAGTTATGAACCTTAACAGGTTTCGGTGTGAAGGGAAGAAGATTGTTTTGCCATCTCCTGGAAAGGAAATTCCAGCTTGAGTGCTTCATAGAAGACATTTTGCCTTTCTAACACTAAAAGGTACTCCGTAGAACAGTAATGTCCTATTTTGTGTTTTATCTCATGTCTCACTCTACTTTTCTTGTAATTTGCTGAAAAGGCAACGTTTTTTATAAGCCCTAATGTTTGACCACAAAAACTTCAGAGAGACTGTCTCTTAATAGCGTTATTTGAAGACCTCTTACATGCATGAGGGGTGAGGGACCTACCGAAATTTTTGATTAGTGAGAGACGGTCTGTGAGACCTACTGATGTTTGACAGGGGCTAACTGGGGCTAATTTGGGATATGTGATAACTTGCCATTCTCATTTTCATTCTCAAGTTTCTCAATATTCTCATCTCGTACTTCGGAATGCTTTCCCTTTCTCACCCCCAACACCCAACGCACAATCCAACTTCACACATTCTCATTTGCTATGGATATTTTCAGTCTTGTCACCATTATAAGTAAGACTTATTGACACGACAATTTATAAATAATTCTCATTTGAAATTTGAAACCGAGATGCAAGGCGACAACCACGTTTTTTTCCATTTTTGGCAGCATGAGAACAAGGAGTTTATACAGTTTGCATTTGACACATTGTGGTTAAAAGCATCTTTATCTTAAACGATAAGAGGCATAAAAGTAACTACATCGGTTAGCAAACATGTGTTGATAGGGAACGGCTGACATAGCACAAAACCACCATCTTTAACCCCAACTTTCCTAAAAGGACGAACAGAGCTTGCCAGACGACAAGTACACTGTTTACTCTTCACGATTATCTATTCATTGCTCTCTTGACGTTTTTTTTATTATACTTGGATTCTGAATAAAAACTGAATACATAATCTATATTGATAGCTAGCCAACTAAACTCTTAAACCGAATAAGGCAACTCCTTAATCGAATACTAGATAACATCATTGCCTTATTTTAATCTAACTAAGACATAAGTTGGACTTCTAATTTTAATTAAACTAGGAAATAAATATTCTACTGTGATAGTAAACATATTACAACTAGAAATAAGAAACTTTTAATACTCCTAAATAAATTAGGACTAGTCAATGCCAACACTCCTAGGATTCCTATTTATTGTTGTCTTAACATTAACGTCTCTTCTCCTAAAGTGTTTAGGACAATTATCTAATTCCAACTTGACATATCAAATTATGGAAAAGAAGAGAAAAACTTGGACACCTTGACTCCATGAGATTATTTCTTCTTTCCTTTATCCTTGCCATTGGAGAAAATTGAGCGAAATCCGAATAAGCTTCCTGTAGCAACATTAATAACTGGACTAACTTTAACAAGACCAGAACTAAATGAAGAACCACTATAACTCTTCTTCAATGGAGGTTTTCTATGGTGGGTCGGACTCGAATTCTTCAAAGACCCCTGTTTTTTGAGATGATTATGAAGAGGTTCGTCCTTCGGAATGAATGGTTTTTTAGCACTAGCAGTTGATCCAGTTGATTTGCTCCTTGATAAAAGAGGCAGAGAACATAATCCCCTTCTGTATATCCTCCCACAATTAAAACTCTGGCTCCTCTTAAACTTCCAAAATGAATTACTCTCTTCGTCGTTAGTGTTACTATCCTTTCCTTGTTTTCTCCTTTGTTTAGAATAATCAGCTTCAATCATACTATGTACAGAGGAATGCGGCAATGGCGGCAAGAAACATGATGATGAGGAAGAAGACGATGATGATGAAGAAGATTTCAACTTTGAGATGGTTGGGATATCTTTTCTCTTGATTTGAATAGGAAGAATTACACCATTTGCAAAGAGCTCATCAGCTAAGGATGAGTCTTGTTCAAAGCTTTGTTTCGAAACACAGAAATCAAAATCAAAATTTAGAAGAGATGGTTTCAACTGGGTGTGTGGTTCAATGGGGACGATATCGGAATAGTTAAGATCATGTGAGAATGAAATTCTGGGGCTGAAACCCCTGCTAGAGCTTGTATCAGTGAAAAGATCTACAGCCATTTCTAAGAGAATTTTGAATTTGAAATACAAAATGTGGTGGAATTTGAGATTTTTATAATCAGAGATTGCTTATATGGAGGAAGGGAAATAAATATTGTATTTTTTCTTCTAATTTGAGATTTTGGGGAATTATGTATAAAATGAGGGATTGAGGGTCAAGAAAGTAGTTTTTTTCTCCCTTCTTTTCTGGAATTATCAACAGGAGACTTTGTGAAGACTAAAGAAAGTACAAGTCAAAGGATGACTTGGGAATTTGTAAAATGAACATAAGATTTGACTGGAACTTGTAGTTATGACTAGCACATAAAAAGAGGGGTAGGGGGGATGACTTGTAAATGTAAAGATTTAGTTATATAAATAGCACAATTTTTCATTTGTAACGGGTCACATTTTCGTCGTGACGGAGAAATGTGACTGTTCTATAATTAAATGTAACCTTTATCTAATAAATAAGAATTTGTAAACGATTCCATTTTATAATAAAAACGGTCACATTTTCTCCGTCAACAAGAGAGACCAACTGAACAAATAGAATCAAGTACAATACTCAGTAGGTTTCTTTATTTGGGGTGGTGGGTATAGCAGTTGGAATTTTATTTTGAATTATTTTCATATAATTCCAGATAGAGCATCGCTAACAAGATTAAAAAAGAAACGACAATTTAATATAGATATCTAATCCTCCGTATGTAAAGTTGTGGAAAAAAATTAAATGTAATGGTTGGTATTCTAATGTACTTCGTAGCTTTTCACAATTAACTCAACAAACTAACCTATTATACTCTCTACAAACCTATTTATAGAAGTTTTATAAATATTCTAAAAAACTTTTCATTAAATTAAAAGTCAAACCACATTCTAAAAAAGAAAAAAAAAACGAAAATGACATATGTAATAAACACAGGTGGTATTAGATTACATTTCCTACTAGAAGCTGCAAGCCAATACCAGAAAAATATAAGCAGATGACTTTTTAATCAACTCTTAGAAGTTGTCTTCTAACCTGTGGTTTGTTGATGTCTGAAATAATGCAAGAGGGCAATGTATCCTATATATCAAGGTCATCATCAGGATCCTCGTCCGAGTCCGGCCTCTCGTCATCAGAATCACGAAGGTACACAATCTCCCCTCTCTTAGACTTTTCAGTAATAGGTACTTTCTCTTCACTTCCTATCTCATTCTTCCCCTCCTCCACAACAGATCGCCGTCCATCATAAATTTGTTTAGCTATCTCTTTCTCTGAAGAGAATCAATACAGTAGACATGTAAAGAGTTGTTAAAATGTGTAGTCGGTCTGATAACATCTTAGGATAAGCAAATAATAACTTATAAACAGAGTGGCACACTCGAACAATGCATGAATACCTTGATGTTCAAAAGGAAGCACAACCTTTGATCGATCCAATAGCTCTTTTTCTGTCAACTGTAAGTTAAACTGCACCTGCAAGTTTAAAAGCAAATCAAAACACGTTAAGTTATAAATTATTTGGAGATGTTCAATTGGTTTCCCCGGTATATTCCCGCTTTGAGCCGGCTAGGGTCAGAAGGGCTGAAAATCTATCCTTCTCAGGTTTTAACATTATTATGTTCCATGAGAGCCAGATTCAAAGCCTCTGGTTGAACTAGATCAACCCTTTTATCCAAGTGCTCAAAAGTATAATTTGTTGTGGTTTGCTAGTACTACGTACATAATTATAGAAGAGAAATGTGCCTTACCTTTGGCACAAGTGACTGTGCCATTGATTCCTCATGAGAAGATGCCGGCAAAAATGAAACTCCTGACTGCTCAACACTAATCTCTTCTGTCTGAATGAAATTTCACAGACATCAACAAACGCAGATCTATGAAGCGCATAGTAGTGTAGCAGAGAGTTTAAGGAAAAATTACCATCAATCTAACTCTTCCATTTCTACGCTTGAGACGCACTCTCAACATAGATTTCCTGACAGTTTGCTCAAATAAAGAAAGGCCGCGTTGAGGTGTTATTCCTTCAACACTGGCCACGATAGAGCACATGTACTCAAGAGCCGCACTTGTACTGCTATTATGGAGATCGGAATGTAACAACCAAAAGGCACTGGATACTTGTCCTGCACCAACAAAGCATGGTAAAAGTGTAAAACAAGGATAGAGGAACCTAAGGCACGTCATTAATAATTTCAAGGGATGAACAAAACTCCAAATATTATAATTTCGAGAATACTTCACAACTAGGAGGTCAAAAAACGAAATGTATGGATTGGTTATGGTCCCAACCACATATAAAAAGAATGAATCAGGAGATGGATTAAGATTTGGATACACGAAAGCATGTAGCTTTTAACTACCATATGAAGAATCACATATCAGAGAAAAAATAATCTACTTTCAATATGCTAATAAAGTCATAAATAGTCTTTTCAAACCTGATTCTAAATGGAAAAACTTAAGACACCAGACAGTGAGGAACAAACAGGTTAACGATCTATGATGTTCAGACTTCAGAAACAGATAGTGACTGCAATAGCCCTACTGCAATTCATCACACCAAGTAACGTATCAAATAATCAAGCATCAACGTTGAGGAACAGCCTTGCCCCTCGAACCAGGCCGTACAAAATAAACCTTACAAAAACATCACCATAAACATAGTTTGCACACACAAATCCTTCTTATGTCACAGGAGGGTATCCATATCTATTGATCTTAGACCTACTAAAAAGAAGAAAACAGTGCCACACAATGATACTCCCTCCGTCCCGGTCATTTGTTATCTATTTCTATTTTGGGGTGTATCATTGAATTGTTATCTATTTCCATTTTTGGCAACTTTTTGTGGATGACATTTGATTACATGTGGGGCCATATAATTTGTGTGGTCCAAATTCATTTATACTTCTTTTCTTAATCTTTGTGTCAAAAGCAATAGATAACAATTGATCGGGACGGAGGGAGTACTAATTTTGTTTTTATTGGCACAGACAGGCATACAACATGATACAATTATGTGTAGCAGAAAGTCCAAATGATAGCTTTCAGCAATTTGAGCTTTGTACAATTTAATTGACAACAGAACTGGATGCAAGTGTAAGGGCATACCATTGCTACGAATGTTGCTCAAGAGGGTTGCCACAGATGATAATTTAACATCTCTTAATAACTCACTGACCTGAAAAAGATTCCATCATAAGAATCAACAACACATGACAAATAATAAAAGCTTCTTGGAAAAGCTGTAGAGTTCATAATATTTTGAATCTTGTCTGTCATTATATCCACTTGCATAGTTTACATTGATGTTATACATGTCATGTGAGCTAACCGGCCAATGTTCAAGCAAACATTATCAGTTTCCATCTATTAAAGAATCTGATGTACATTTCAATTTTCATATCATTACCATCGCCACATAATTGTCATCAAAGTTCCCAATATCTAGAATATGTCGAGTATTGACAAAAGCCTAAATACGGAAACTGAAAGGACAAAAAAGATTAGGGCACGCTACAAGTTGAATTGCTTTACAATCAACAATAAAATAGTATCTAACAACTTTAGCTGTAATCTTATTCTGCATTACTTTAAGTATTAATGCCTTGTACTAATGATCTCAATTTGAATACACCCAAACAATTGCGGGTAATGAAGGTTATCCCAAACATTTATAGAAAGTTTAGGCAATGCCATGCAGGAATAACCTTTCGCCAGAGTCACATATTAGAAAATTAGAATTTGGCAAAATTTGCCACTCAAAGTCTATAAATTATGCTTAACTGGTTATGATAAATGGCATGGACAATAGATACATACTGCCACTAAAGTTTATATTAACGCTTAATTGGTTCTGAGAAATGCACTGTTAGAAAAGGAAGATAGTATACCGAGTCTATTGCTATACAGAATCGATCTTTACCTTGTCCAATTAGCCCTGTAAAAATAAATAGTTAAGAATAAATCAAACATAAAAATGTATCCAAACACACACAACCAACAGCCATAGACATGAAATGCCCTTAATATATGAGCAAAAAATTGCAGAAGTTTGATATTACCAATGGCACAACTACGATCAAACTAGATATCCAACAAGCAATACCGAAAAATTCAATAAATCATCTCCTAAATTGAATACAAACATCTAAAGGAACCGAACTTTGTAACAATTTCGTGGAAAAGAAGATAAGTTGCATCATATGAGTATAGAAGTCTCCTCTTCAGTCTGGATGCAGAAGAGGAGGATGCCAAAATCTTGTAATGTAAATTTTTTTAGAATATTTGTTTAAAAGTAGTAAGAATGTGCAAGCTCTATACAATAAAAAGGCTTGTGAAGCTTTACCTTTACCGAGTTCAAGAATCACGGAAAGCAATTTGTCCAAATTTCGTATATCTCTACACAATGTCACCCCGGGTGATGACTCTGGACAACTACCAATCTGCCCCCTTTCCTTCAGCTCGTGCTTCCAACCAAGAGGATCTGAATAACAATCCAATATCCTAACCCTACATAACCACGTTTCCTCTGTCAACAATACATTCCACTCACCAACCTCTAACACCATTAGAATATATCTCCTTAGCAGTTAGCAAGTTACACTACTCAAACTGGCAAAATTTACTAAACATGGATATTCAAGCAGTTTCCAATTACAATGGTGAGAACTGAGAACAACTCATTATTCTCTAATTTTGGATTATGGTGGAATATAATAAAATGGACCATCAAAGTGATTGCGCTTCTTGTCATTTTCAAGTTTCAATCATTTGATGCAACTTGGGAGAATCTTCATTTTAGTCATCTAGAAATAGCCTCTCAATGTGCCAACACAAGGTAAGGCTGCGTACACCACTATATCCAACCCCCAATACCCCGCAATTCACGGGAGCCATTAACGCACTGCGGTAATATTCTTGTGTGAATATTCAAGCTACTTAAATACTATTTCGCAATCCATGAAAGTTATCAACTTAATATTTCGACATTTTAGTTCAACACGACTTACGAACAATCATTGAAGTTTTTCCTGACATGTTTGCATAGGGTGAAAAACGATTAGAAATATCCATCTCACGAACTTGGTTAAACACATCACATTAGCCAATTTCCACAAATCAGCAGTTTAATCCAAACAGCTTAAATACGACATCGCGTACCATTTATCCAAAGCTACGTCGTCGAATCCACTTCTCTTCAACAAATCAAGATAAAACGACGGACTTCGAGAAAATGCCACAAGAACCAATCCTCTAGAAAACAATAAATTCAATCATAAGTAGCTGAAAAACAAAATCAAAGTTAAAAATTACAATGCTACGTCGTTTATGAAGGAAATATACCTAGATTGAGATTTTCCCGCCAAAATGTAGGAAGAAATCTGGGAGAGAACATAGTTGAAGACATGTAAACCAAGAGGAGAGAGAATTGAGTCTTTGATTGTTAACGATGGTGCTAATTCCCCTTCTAATGCTCCGTCTCGGAGAACTCTGCACATTGATTCCGCCATTGTTGAGCTTAAACCCTAACCCTAACCCTAAGGTTTATAATTTGGGGATTTTTTTTATTTTGATTTTGATTTTGATTTTGATTTTGATTTATCTGGTTTATTTGAAACTTAGTTTTAGTTGTTTGCGGTTTATAATTTGTGGCGCGGGTCACCTTGTTAGAATGGTCCCGACATGATCATGGTACTTCTCGGCTACTCCCACCGCCATGTACTTTCGGTCATTTGTTTACCTTTGGTTCTTGCACAAATATCAAATTACTCTTAAAACGATTTTCAATATAAAAAGCTAAACGAATAATTGAGATATCTATAAATGAAATGTAGGGAGTATGATGCAAGGATTGTGTCAATGTGAAGAGTAATTGGACTCAAAACACGAAAATGTGACTTAAAATCCTTTGTTGTCTAAGATACGGGCAACTTTCTAAGCGGACATGGTCTATGGCATAATAACTCATAAGTGGTTTGGTGATGGTTTTCTAAATATTTATGTTGGTCTAAGATGACTAACGCTACGACAAAGCAGGTTATCACTTATCATGTTATCAGAGTTGTCGACATGGTACGTTAATATACCATCCAAATCCTGAAGATCCCACCCGCAACAAGAGCAAGCGTGCCAACATCCGTTCCAACCAACTTCCAGCGACATCAACCAACTGAGCCAGCCTTGCAGATCTCTAGCGTTGTCGAGGACGACAATAAATTAGGTGGGGGAGAGTGTAAGGACCAGCACATTTAACCGCAATTCTAGCCAGATCATAAGCCCCGTAGTTTTCTGTTCTTGCTTCATATATTTTTGTTTTTGTGTTTATATTCAATTAGTACTCCAATCTTATTTCCTGCATGTCGAATCATGGAGTTAGTTATTTAGTTTAAGACACGTTTCTATGTATTAAGAAAACGTTTTGCTATTTTGCAACATCCATGTATCCTGTTACCAAACAAGAAATATCAAATTTGCCTAACCGAGCTTGAGCCTAAATCAGCTCATTTACAGCCCCTGAGCTCATGTTAGCCCTTGATGCTATGATAGGCGTTGATGAGCTAAAGATCTTCCTTGAACATTGTGAATATTGTTAGTGTAACTCTAAACGTAAAAAAAACATGGTAATGTCAGTGGGTACTAAATATAACAAAACATTTGAACTGCCGATAGATGTATCCCTCAAGTCGAAATTAAAAGCCCTCTCTATCTCAAAAGAACTGCAAATTTATTATTTTTTCAACTGTTCGGATTTAATTTTGAATAACCGAACTCGAATAACCCGTATATCAGCTCTAAATTCTAAACAAATGCTTTTGTTGGCTGAGTTTCATAAAAATAGAAACTCCGCCCTTTTCTAACCTGTCAACTCCAAACGGTAGGAAATTAAACACAAAATTAACAAAGGTTAATTTTATAAGAATACTTTCGACTATGACTCATGATAATCCGAACAACGTTTTAACTCCGAGCAAACTCGATTTTCACAATTATCAAATTATCAAGTTATTATTCCATAAATTTAATTTAGTAAATAAAATAAAAGAGTTAATATTATTATTTCCTAATCCCTACCCTTATTAACCCTTAAACTTCCCCTTCTCCATGCTTACCAACTCTAACTTCAAACGACCCCCCTCCTTCTGGACGACCACCATACCAAGCACCTTATTTCCTCACCTTCTGACTTCACTCGAGTCGAGTCATCTTAGACATATAGAAAACTGCGTCCAATCACAAGACAAAATCTAAATAAGGGGGATTCAAGCGTATAAGTTATGCTCCCTATCTTCGAGAAATTTATAATTCACTCTAAGCGTACACATAGATTTGATGCCTAGGAAAGTCCCAAAGATGCGTCTGGAACTTTCGATTCTACTGGAGATTCTTCGTACATTTTGAGTCCTTTTTCTCTAAGCTCGACCGCAAATTTCATCTCTGTCCATTACTATTTTTTCTACCAATTTTTTAGTATTATTAATTTATCCCCTCAAATTCAAATTCACCATAGAACTTAGTTAGAATTGCAGCAAAATAAATTCTGGAAAACTACTGATTCTTAAACCTCTAAAACTATAGTAAACAAATTAATAAGATCAAACAAAAGGGTTGGTTCAAGTAAAATCTCTGCAGTTTCGGTCCCTTCTTTTTTTATTGAGATGTTTCGAGCCTAACTCGGCCACTTAACTCCACTACTATCTGCAACCCTAAACTCAACCCCTTTTCCCTTTGCGTACCTTTTGCCTTGTGACCTGCCCTTCGAATCTTATTCTAAGGATTTTCAACAATGATTAAATCCCTACCCGCATCCTATATATATAAAGGACTACCTTGACCCAGTTCGGAGATACTTTATAAGCAGGACTTGCCTAAGCTTTTGCTATGCAAGAAGGACCTAGGTTGCACGGACACGACAAAAATTTGCCCTCCGTGTGTCCGACACGGACACGCCTCCGACACGGCAAAAACCGTGTCTTCGTTTTTTTTTTTTAAGGCGACGTGTCGGACACGGTTTTATTTCAGTGGACACGGCCCGTTTTGCGCGGACACGCCAAAATCACAACATAACCCAAAATCCCCAATTCTAATGTCAGAATCCCTAAATTACACCTATCGTAAACCTAAATCTAATAAACCTAATCCAAACACAAGCCACCATACGCCTCCCCTCGCCGGCCGCCGCCACCTACCCTCGCCGGCCGCCGCCATATACCCTCGCCGGCGTCACGTCCTTGCCTCGCAGAGCACGCAGTTCAGGTATTCGTAATTATTCCTGTATTTGTATACTGGTATTGCACTATTGCTTGGTATACTGGTATAGTGGTATTGCATTATTGCTTCGTTGCCTTGGTATACAGGTATTCGCAGATCCCATAGCCAATTAGCCATAGTTGTATCTTGTATACTAATAAGTAATAATATGATATTGTTGTTAATGTTCTATTAATTTATTCAAGTTGTTATACTAGTATTGTTGTTAATGTTGTATACTTTGTTTTTAATAGAATAATGCTTGGTAATGTTGGTATATAGGTATAGGCGTATAGCCATAGTTGTATAGTGTCAAGTGTCAATACTGATAATACTTGTATACTTTGTTTCTAATAGAATAGCTTGTCTTAGTTTTCAGACCGTTTACCGTTGTTATTGTTGTTTGAATATTTTGTATACTATTTTGTAAGACATATCGGTTAGCATTTTATGACTTTGTTACCTTTAAATGACCAAAGTTTAGATGTTGGTTGAAATGGGCTTTAAATTCCTGTTTTTAATATGTATATTGATTTTTTTTGCCGTGTCCCGTGTCCTAAAAATTTCGGGCTGCCGTGTCCCGTGTCCGTTTTCGTGCAACCTAGAGAAGGACCTGTCTTTTCTTGACTCTAATACTACTTTATAACGTCTTTGGTTTGCCCAGCTCACTACCGGATTTTGATTTGGGAATTGGGCGATTTTGTTTAATTTCGCCCAAATAATGCAATTTTCAGAAGAATGGAAATCATTGTTTCCAATTTCATATGTAAGTTCTCCACCTCTCCTTCTTTCAGATACTTCATTGGGTCCACTGTTTTTCAACCCGGACCCGGAAACCGTAAACACCGTACTCTCTTCTTCCCCATCTCAATCATGTCCTATGCTCCTCCCCCCGCCGCACGTTTCACTGTCACGATTCATCGAGACTACCACATTATATGACCCCGCTGCTGTCCTGCGCACCACTTCCAATGCTATTGCTTCCTCATTTGGGCCTCAGCATTGCACTAACGGTTCACGTTGGCTCAGTCTAAACCGTCTTGAGCCTCTTCGTTGTCCCAATGATTGGGTTATTGTTTTTTATCCAACAGGGTCTAATTCGGATAGTGTTGGTTTTGTAGTTCTGACAGTGAAGGATTCGAATGTGAGTGTTGTTGATTTTGGTTCCAATGATGGAGTTTTTACTTCTTCCATCAAATTTGATCATCAGATTGTTAGATTGGCAGCTTGTCGTTTGGATGATTTTGATGTTGGTGAATTGGATAGTAGTATGGGTTGTATTGGGTTTCTGGTTGCATGTACTATGTATGGTGCTCATTGGTTTAGAGTTAAAATGAGTGGACGGAGTCTCGATTTTAAAAAGCCGGTGTTGGAGTTTATGGGTGCTAAGTTGTTTAAGAGTTGTGCAGTTGTTCATGTTTGTTGGAACCCACATTTGCCGAGCGAGTGTGTGATTTTGTTAGAAAGTGGTGAATTGTTTTTGTTTGATATGGAGTCTTCTTGTTTTAAGGGGAAAAGGATGAGTATTGAATGGAACGAACTGGGTGAGTCGGCTGGGGATGGGTGGTTTAGCTGTGAATTTAGTTGGCACCCCCGTATTTTGATTGTTGCAAATTTAAAGGCTGTTTTCCTGATAGATTTTAGATTTGGGAAGGGTCAGCCTTGCTGCTTGATGAAAATTGAGATGCTGGGGATGTATAATGTAAGTGAGGAGGAGCGACTAGTTGTGTTATCAAAAGCTGGAGATGAGGGTTTCTATTTCACTGTTGCTTCAACGCACTGGCTACTTTTATGTGATGTTCGTAAGCCCCTAATGCCTGTTTTGAGGTGGGCTCATAATCTTCACAAGCCATGTTACATCAATGTTTTACCGCTTTCTGAACTTAGATCACATCCACTTTATGATACCTATGCAGCGGCATCTGAAATGGGTTATGCTGTAATCTTAGGATCATTTTGGTATAATGAGTTTAGCCTTTTCTGTTATGGACGTCCTACTTCAGCTGCTACACAGTCTTTTTCATCTAAAATGTCAAAGTTCTCTGATTCTTTCTATGCATGGGAGCATCCCTCGGAACTTCGGTTGTCTGGTCATTCTTGTGGCTGTGGTAGTTGCCTTCTAAAGGAAGAGCTTGTGAAGGACGATCTTCCTGAGTGGATTAAATGGCAACATAAGAAGGAAGTGGTTCTTGGCCTTTTCATGTTGGACAAGGATCTATCCTCGTCATTGCTGGGCTCTGTAGAACACGGGGGCTTTACACTTGTCCGGTTAATGTCCTCTGGGAAGATTGAAACTCAGCAATATCATGCCTCCTGGAAAATGGCGAGGACAACTTATCATGAGATACCGCCGCTTTCCAAAGATTCTCTGCTGTGCCACATGGGTGATGAGAAATATAAATTTACTAAGAGGTTTAAGTATGTCAAACTTGAGTATCTTTTTGGCCATTTGAATGGTGATCTTACCAAAGTATTGTTTTCGAAATTCAAGAACAGTCCAGTGGCCGAATGTGAAAACAAATGCTCTAATGATTTTAGTGAATTTATGAGTGAGAAATTGAAGTCGTTTGGATGTGCTCCTCCAATCTTGCACCTTTCAACATCTGATATTTTTAGCGATGTTAATATGCCAAGTAGCTTGTATGAGATTGTTAGTAGGTTAATGTGGATCAGCTTACCTATGAGTAGCTTAGAAATGGCTTTCTCCCAGTATGGAAATGTGGCTTTGGAATTCCCAAGCATTCCGGATCAAAGCCAGGCGCCTCCATTCTTCTTAAAATCGCCATCTCATAATCTTAATAAAAGACGAAGGAAGATTTCACGTGGAGTCCAATTTGTTGGTCCAGTTGTTCCTCTTCATGTTTTACTTGTTCTATACGAGATTTCAAGAAATGGTCATTCCTTTATCACTCAACTGGATGACTACTCACCAGAAACATTGATTGCTCGTAAATGTAAACCAGTTATGTGTTTAGCCAGGGAACTGGGTATAATCAAGGATCAGGATAAAGAACATACAGTCTCACTTGGGGACGATAAGGACGATGCTTGGGCTGACTCCTCAAAACCAAGTTCATTATATTTGTATGAGCCTTCGGCATTTCCTACTATTGATTCCCCTTCTTTCGTTGGAGAGGACTCCCAAAATTCCCTTCAAGAACGTACAACATTTATTTCAAAAGTCACCAAGTTGAACTCTCTGGAAGATTCAGGAGCTCCGAAACTCTTTGATGGCATGTGTCCGGTGGAATTAAAATTTCATTGTGATGATCAGGCTTTTGTTGGTGAGGAACTGAAATCATATCAATTTTTGAAGAAACAGTTCTCTGACTGGCAACATGGCTTTCTCCCATTCCAAAAGCTTTTCTGAGTATCAGGTTTGTGTGATGTTTCCATGGATAGTTGTTGCAGTTACTTCTGGTGTGATCTAGTTTTTTTAAGCACTACTTTTTGACTGTAGAACATGTTACAAGTTGCCTCCAGTGAAAAGTATGCGCTTATCTTGTCTTTCCCAGCTGTTTGTTGCTTGATGGCGAATTCTTTCACCGTCACTATTCACTAGTTGTCTGTAGAACGTGTTACAAGCTGTCTCCAGTGAAAAGTATGCGCTTATCTTGTCTTCCCTTGCTGCTTGTTGCTTGATGGATCTTAGTTTTAAGAATTTGTTAATTCGGCAAAAATGGATGGTATTGAAGTTAAGTTATCATAATTGGACTGAAGCAAGTCCACAATTTTGTTTGAGTGCACAATTTTGTTTTCGGATGTACATTTGTAGTGAAGTTTGTGTGGTAGTTGATTTCTGTGTTTGTTTCAAAATATCTTTTACCGTTTAGGTTGTTGTACACGAAAATATAAAAAAATATGATGATGCTAAAGAAGCAGCTAACTTTAATGCCTCTTAGCCGTAGCTACTTGTCCTAGTGCTGGAGTGATGGGCACATGCTTCTCAAGTTCTCAGTACTGATTTGTATGGTATTGGCACTCCCCGCTGATCAAATTCTTGGTGAAAATCATCAACTTCATAGAAGATTTTCTTTTACGAGTGTATACATGAATTTTAGTAACTGCATAATGATGGTGTATTTGGTATGTTAGGTTAACTGGTATCCATGGGGCGAGGAAGCATTTCAGGAAGCTAAAAGAAGAGATGTGCCCATTTTCTTATCAAGTATAATTCCTTCTTTGAAGCGGTCAATTATTCCTTGATTTTTTTGTGGTTTTACGGTATTGTTTAATTGATGAATAATCATTTGCTTGGCATTTCTTTGGGATGAAGTCGGCTACAGCACCTGCCACTGGTTAGATTTCCCCAATCCATCGTCTTTATTACATTATTCCGATAGTTTTTCACTTCGTTTTGGTTGAACTAAAATTCACATGTGCTCTCTCATTCATAGGTGTCATGTTATGGAAGTGGAGTCATTTGAGAGTGAGGAGGTCGCTAAGTTGCTAAATGATTGGTTTGTCAGTATCAAGGTCAGTTTACTGCTGGTCGCCAAGGGCATCTGTTTTTTATTTACATTATTGGTTCTTAATTTTAAGGACGGGTAAAACAGGGATTTTAATATATTTCTAGTTTCTCTAATAGCATTTCTTTAACAGGTGGACAGGGAGGAGAGACCAGATGTTGACAAGGTATCCCCTATTAACTGACCGAATCTTCTAAAGAGCCGCTTGGCTCAACTGTTTAATGATAAATTCTTTTAAAGGGCGAACTTGTTATTGTATCCTGTAAGATAATAATATATTCCATGGGTTTAACGTTAAATTTTCTCATTTTTGTTAGTTATTATGCATGGGCATTGAAGTATGATGTAATGTATAAAAATGGCTCACTATACTGACTGACAGTAACAGTCTCCATTTCATGCATCATATCAGTTCATTCAGTTGGTTGCCACAAAAATTCCTTATGCATTATCCATGAATATCTATATGATTTCAACTCATGAAGAGGGTTGTGTGCATCGGAACCCTTTAACCCTCCATAAATTTTAGCTTATAGGCATTGGGGTCACATTGCTGTGTTCGTATGCCTTGGTTTGTTGTGTTTATACTATATTTTCTATCTAATTGGTTGAGGAAGTGCTTTTAAAAGTTTTATCTTGCCTCCAGGTTTACATGACTTATGTTCAGGCTTTATATGGTGGCGGAGGTTGGCCCTTAAGCGTTTTCTTGTCGCCTGATCTTAAGCCACTAATGGGTGGAACTTACTTTCCACCAGATGACAATTATGGAAGACCTGGTTTTAAAACTGTGCTGAGGTAAATATAGCACTGAAGTAGTCACTGAATATATCCGGCACCTCTTCTTTTTGGAGTATTGAATGTTATCAAGTGTTGGCAATCTTGGCATCCATTTTCCGTTACCTATACTATAGCTGCTTTCTGTTTGTCTCAGAAAAGTCAAAGAGGCTTGGGATAGTAAAAAGGACGTGCTTATAAAAAGTGGAACCTATGCCATTGAACAACTATCTGAAGCTTTATCGACTAAAGCCAGTTTGGATAAACTACCTGATGGTTTATCACAGGAATCATTATCCCGGTGTGCAGATGAAGTATGTACTATGTCTTACGCCCATCCCTTTTAAATTGTCTCCTGTTGGATTAGTTGGACCATTTGGTAGACCAGACATATCTAAAGTAGTAAACATGAGCCCAAAATCAAGGGGGTTATTCGCTAACCCGTTGATCATCTGAGTTAGCTTTCAACTGTGTAAGAGGTGTAATATTCACTTTGTCATTATTGTAGGGGGTGCTAATATAGGAGATACATGACGACTGTTTTTCCTTGTATATTTGAGACATAATCTGTGAAAATCTGAAAACTACATTGCGTTTGGTTTCTTCTATTTTGCAGATGAAAAGTTGAAAACATCTATTAAATAGAAATTGGATCTTCTTATTTTTATTATTATATTTTGTCTGATTTATTTTTACATAAAATATATTGTTTTGTAGTTTTCAGAAAGATATGATCCAGTGAATGGTGGGTTTGGTTCTGCTCCAAAATTCCCGAGGCCAGTAGAGATTCAAGTGATGCTTTATCATTCCAAAAAATTGGAAAAAAGTGGAGAACCTGGTCAAGCGAATGAAAGATTTCAGATGGTGAAGTTCACTTTGCAGTGCATGGCTAGAGGGGGTGTTCATGACCACATTGGAGGTGGATTTCACAGATATAGCGTGGACGAGTACTGGCATGGTTAGATTTGCAATCTACTTGCCTTGTTGGAAACATTGTTAAAAATATATTGATATTTATTAAAAAATATTAGTCGATCTTCCATTTTATCTTTGAATTATAAATTTTCCCCAGTGCTATGAGCCTATGAGCTTGTTGTTATGAGTAACATACGGATATAATTTTTTTTTCAGTTCCACATTTTGAGAAAATGTTGTATGACCAAGGGCAATTGGTCAATGTTTATTTGGATGCTTTTGCAATTACAAAAGACAGCCAATACTCGAGTGTTGCAAGGGATATTCTCGACTACTTGAGAAGAGACATGATTGGGCCAGCCGGAGAAATATTTTCGGCAGAGGATGCGGATAGCGCAGACGCAGACGATGCAGCACGAAAGAAGGAAGGAGCGTTTTATGTTTGGACTTCCAAGGAGGTAAGTGAAGTTGTTGACATTATGTGTATTTGAGTTGACTTATATTTAAGTCAAACAGAGAGCCAACTTCAGTGACAGTGAACTCTTCTTTGGGAGTGAAGTGTGTAGTGCTTGTTCTCCTGGAGTAGTGTTTAGTTAGGAACATGGTATCAGATCTCAGTATGACACTTGGTTAGTTGGTCATCGTGGTCTCTGTCTGTCGCTGCACTATGAATGCGGCCAAGACCACCTCAAATTTTTTTAATTATGATTGGGGTAACCCGGAAGCCTTGATAATTCAGTGTCGTGCCCCAAATTTAATACTATGGTTCAAAGGCATTAAGATATCCGTCTTGAGCTTGTGTCTGTGTGTTATGTTCTATTAGTGACTTTACTTTTGAGCAATTGAGCAGATCAATGTATGTTGCTCTTTCCCCAAAAAACGGCCTTTGATGTTTTAGGAGTCTAAAATAGACGGAGAGGATATGAAATTGTTTGATGGTGTAGTCCTATTCTGTTTGGTTAAGTTGTATGTGTGCTTCAACTTCAGCCTACTCGTTTCAACCCTTTCTTCTGTTTTCTTGAACAAAGTTTCATGTTTTTAGATTGATGACATCCTCGGGGAGCAGGCTACCTTATTCAAGGAACACTACTATGTAAAAAACTCTGGGAATTGTGACCTATCAGAAATGAGTGATCCACACAATGAGTTCAGGGGCAAGAATGTCCTTATACAGAGGAGCAGTACTGAAGCATTGGCAAAGAAGCTAGGTTTTCAAGTTGAGGAGTACATCGAGATTCTCGGAGCATGTAGAAGAAAGCTTTTTGATATGAGGCTGAAACGTCCCCGGCCACATCTTGATGACAAGGTATAGCCTCGCTGGATCAAACTGTTTTGTTGCTACACAGCAGTCAGTTTATCTACTCAAGTATTAGTGTGTGAATTATATTTATTGCTCTTACGAGACTTCGTTTTCCATTTCCAACAGAGGAAATTCTGAAGTAGTAATCACTTGATGTAATTCTCCGCACAATTTTCATTATGATTCGTTGCACACCGACTCTCTCTATTGTTAACTCAGGTGGTAGGGTTGAGGTTGTGTACTTGCATTTATTCACCCACATTGCTAGCCATTGATGCGAGATGTTGTAGTACTTGTAACATTGCAGTGATGATGATGATGTGCGTGAGTCATAATCTAAAGAATAACTTCTTTTGATTTTTGTTTGACCCACGAGTAAATTTGTAAGTCACAGCTATAATTATTTGACGCACGGGTCTTCCTAGTGATAATGGGTGTGTGGTGCTTAGTTTCGAACTTTTTTTTGGAAACATGTAGAGTTTGTAAGTTTAAAGGTTGATGATCAAGGTTTTTTTTGTTGATCGCAGGTGATTGTGGGTTGGAATGGACTTGTAATTTCATCTTTTGCTAGAGCGTCCCAAATTCTCAAAGGCGAACCTGATGGGCTTAAACACTATTTTCCTGTCGTTGGTACCGATGTAAGATCCATTCAGTGACATGTTAACCTTCATCTTGTTTATTATTCTTTAAAAAAAGGTGGTTAGAAAAAGGTTTAGTTGATTATTGATGTGTTGTGATTTTTTGTATGCTTGCTTGTCGACTTAGAAATTAGGTATTTGAGCTGAGAGGCTAGTCTTTCAATGGACATGATTACTACTATACTAGCTATGATTACAACAACAACAACCTTACCCCAGTGCCTCAATGACTCCCGTAAAATTGCGGGGTAAGGAGGGGTCAGATGTACGCTGCCTTACCCTTTACCCTTGTGTTAGCAACACATAGAGGTTGTTTCCGAATGTCCGAAGATGAAAATTGCGTCGAGAACCCCATTTTAATGACCACTTCACAATAGAAAGAAGCTCAGCCACTTTTCTGAGTCATTTTGATTTATTCCATCATAATCCAATACCAAAGAGTAAGGAGGCGATATTTTTCTGTCATGATTCCATGTTCAAATAAAAAGTCGTGATATGAGTTAGCATTTGTTTCCTTTTGATTTTATATTGGGTTCTTTGTAATTTGTTCAGCCTGAAGAGTACATCGAAGTTGCTGAAAAGGCGACATCTTTTATAAGGAAACACCTGTACGACGAGGAAACTCGCAGGCTTCAACATAGCTTCCGTAAAGGACCATCTAAAGCTCCTGGGTTTGTAGACGACTACGCCTTTCTTATATCTGCTCTGTTGGATCTATATGAGTGTGGTGGTCAGATTAAGTGGCTTGAATGGGCTCTTGCGTTGCAAGATACTCAGGCAAGTATATCTGTAACTCATGAAACCTTTCAGGCTTTTAGCCTGTATAAGAATAACGTCGAGTGAGCCATTGAATTTGTATGATTCACTAGATATCCAATTCTAGTGTCGGCCTCGCGATGCGTTGATCTTTGGGGCACCATATTGTTGTATCCCTACCTTTTGCGAGGATACTGGTATGGCCATGTGGGCTATGGGGGCACTCAGAGCACCCCTTTCGTCCGTACTAGTAGAAACGTCGGATTGGAAAGTTTGGTATGAGTTTCACCTCACGTATCCCAGAGAGTATTCTTGACCCAAAACTGAAGAGTCAAAGTAACATAGCTTACTGCATTGTGTTCCAGGATGAAGTGTTCATGGATAAAGAAGGTGGAGGATATTTCAATACAGCAGGGGAAGACCCTTCGGTGCTATTGCGAGTAAAAGAAGACCATGATGGTGCAGAACCTTCAGGCAACTCTGTAGCTGCTATCAATCTTGTCAGATTGACATCTATTGTTTCCGACAGCCGAGCTGATCGCTACCGGCAGAATGCTGAGCGTCTACTGGTAAAGTGACCCATTATACTTATTTACCTGTTCTCTCTTTACTTATTTTTGTTCATCCCAAAGGTTTAGAAATGGTCAAAATTCCTTTCCAGAAAGAAAAAAAAAACAAGCACCTAAGCTATGCACACAACACACAAGTACCATCGTTTAGTAACTTTACCAGCTCCCTCTTTTTCCGAACGTGTAAACTTTCTCTGGTATAAATGGACTGATGGAGCCATAAGGGCAGTTAGGAAATAGTTTTTTTTCCGGTGCAAGAAATCACAAAGGATAGTTGCAACTTTTGCTGTGTTCGAGTCTAGGACATAAGTACCACCTAATAACTTTACCAACTACCTATATTGTCGAGTGAATAAACCTTTTCTGGTATAAAAGGAGCCTTATAGCTTTATGATACGGACAAACATTGAACCTGGGTCATTGAGTTCGTTCCTTCAATGCCTTTATAGCAAGCTTTGTATTTCAATGATTGAAAGTTATGATTTACAGGCCAACTTTGAAAAGAGACTGAAGGATATGGGAATGGCGGTACCTTTGATGTGTTGTGCTGCCGACATGCTAACCATTCCTTCAAGAAAGCAGGTTGTCTTGGTTGGCTCCAAGACGTCAGCGCAGTTCAGCAAGATGCTGGCTGCTTCTCATGCAACTTACGACCCTAATAAAACGGTACGCATGTTAGATCCTTGAAATTCCTTACTGGTTTCTGTTGCCAACTTTTTATCGTGAATCAGCGTCTTTATTCATGATTATACGTTGTAGGTGATTCACATTGATCTGAGTGATTCCGAGGATTCAAAATTCTGGGAAACAAATAACGAAAAGATAATGCGAATGGCAAGAGGCGGGTATTCCGAGGATAAAGTTGTCGCTCTTGTTTGCCAAAACTTCACTTGCAAACCTCCAATATCGGATCCCGCCTCTCTTAGAGCTCTTCTTTTGAACAAGAATGCAACCAAAGTGGCTTGACCCATGCCGTGTATGAATAAACCCATGGGTTCTTATGTGAGGGTCTTGCGATTAGATTATCATGGTACCGCTCCATAGAATAGGTGGTTGTTACTTCTTACAGAATGTTTTGGTAGTTTACGTTACGGGGTGAATGGGGGTGTTGTTTTTAACTTATACAGGTCCTCACTTGTTATAATATAGGGGAATTTGGCATTGTAAATAAGATATGGTTGTACACTGTCATTGTATCACCCTTTCGTCCCAAAAGGATTTTCCTGTATTTATTTTTCACACAATGAATTTGGATGAAGTTATGAACCCTAACAGGTTTCGGTGTGAAGGGAGGAAGATTATTTTGCCATTTCCTCAGCCATCTCCTCGGAGGAAATTCAGCTTGAGTGCTCCATACAAGACATTTTGCCTTTCTAACACTAAAAAGTAGAACAGTAATGTCCTATTTTGGGTTTTATTTCGTGTCTCACTCTACTTTTCTTGTAAGTTGCTGAAAAGGCAACCTCTTTTATAAGCCCTAATGTTTGACCACAAAAATTTCAGAGAGATGGTAATGATGCATGATGGGTGAGGGACCCACCGAAATTTTTGTTTTCCTATTATGTCTCTCAACTCCCACTAAATTAGTGAGAGCGGTCTCTCGTCTCACGAGACCTACTAATGTTTGACATGGGCTAATTTGGGATATGTGATAACTTGCCATTCTCATTTTCATTCTCAAGTTTCTCAATATTCTCATCTCTTACTTCGGAATGCTTTCCCTTTCTCACCCCCAACACTCAACGCACAATCCAACTTCACAAATTCTCAAATATTTTCCGTCTTGTCACCATTATAAGCAAGACTTATTGTCTAGTTGACACAACCATTTATAAATAATTCTCATTTGAAATTTGAAACCGAGATGCAAGGCGACAACCATGGTTTTATTTTCCTTTTTTGGCAACAAAAATACAAGGAGTTTATACAGTTTGCATTTGACACATTATGGTCAAAACCATTTTTATTTCTTAAACCATAAGCTAAGATATAAAGATAACTACATCGGACAGAGCTTGCCAGACGACAAGTACGGTTTACTCTTCACGATTATCTATTCATTGCTTTCTTGACGTTTTTTATTATACTTGAGTTCTGAATAAAAACTGAATACATGATCTATATTTATAGCTAGCCAACTAGACTCTTAAACTGAATAAAGCAACTCCTTAATCGAATACTAGATGACATCATTGCCTTAATTTAATTTGACTAAAATTAGGACATAAGTTGTACTTCTAATTAAACTAGGAAATAAATATTCTACTATGATAGTAAACCTATTACAACTAGAATTAAGAAACTTTTAATACTCCTAAATAAATTAGGACTAGTCCAATGCTAACACTCGTAGGATTCCTATTTATGGTTGTCTTCGTAGAGTTCACACTAACGTCTCTTCTCTTAAAGTGTTTAGGACAATTATCTTATTCTTAACCTTTGTCACGAATCGTAAGGGAAGCCTATGCGTCCTCCTTCTAGCTCTAATCACACAAATATGATTAATCTGACTGGCCTCGACATTTTTATCTTCCATGTCATTTTTGATCTTATTGTTATAATCAAATATTGCATCAATAGTCCATGCATATTAAGGACGTAATAGTTATCCACCTCCCCTTAAGGAATGCATTACATCAAATATCAAGTAAAAGAAGTTACGCACAAGAGATTGTTGGGACCAGATTTACACCGTTTTGGGTAAAAACGTAATGATGACGTGGATTTGGCAAATAGGTCAATTTCCTGCAAAATTTGGGTCGAGTTGGGTCAGGTCGGCCCATTCAAGTTCAGGTAGTTTTTCAGGTCAATTATTTTAAAATTATTTATGAATAATATTCAGTTTGTGATAATAAATATTTGGATCGGGTTATACTGGATCAGTCAATTCAGTTGCAGGTCTTTGTTCGAATCTCGTATTTTGTATCTGATCGGATTATTCGGATCGGGTCAATTTTAGCGGGTGTTGATGATTGATGAAGCTGATAAAGTTGAGTTGGAATATGACTTGTACCGTTTGTACACAAAATATCATTTGTTAGCATTTGTTTTATTGATGAAAAAGGGTAATATTGTAAAATGGAAGAAAAAGATGTCGGTTGAAGAATAAAAATTCGAAAAGTTGAAGCTCTTTAATACAGAAAACAAAGAGCCTCTAAGTAAGGTAGGTTGTGTTATTAAATGCCAAAGACTTTCTCACGTTTTGGCGGGTATGTTAATGCCAATAAACTAACTAACTTCAACGCCCATAGAATTTCCCTCTTTTTTTCTTTATTATTATAATCATTTTCCCACACTTCCATTATTTGTGTTATTTATTACTTTTATTATACACAAATTATTAGTTAAGACGAGTATATTTTTTCTAAATTAAAAACGGTTTAACTTTGAAGTAGTGCAGATGAATAGGTTAAAGTGTTCAAAATCTCGATATCAGTTGTAATTGGTGTCGTGGTATAATCGGTCCTTATTAGTCAGCCATTGTGAGTGGATCAAGGTGAATTTCGGTGATTTGTCGAACGTTATCTCGCTATGTTAGAGTGAAAATTTGATACATTTCGGTTGATGTTTTGAACTATGAACGAGACAAAAGTTGATTATTGAGGGTATACAATATGTGTTGATTAGTTTTTTAATTAGAATAATAGAATCAAGTAATAGTAGGTAGGAAGTGGGATGGGTCAAGTGCATTTGGACTTTGGGATGTCCTTTTCTACTCTTTTGTGCTTTTGCTTTAGATTAGATACTAGGCTTTACTACTTTAATTACCTCTTAACCCTTTGGAAACCATGACAAGTAATTTACATGCATTTGAAGAGTATCAAATTTTCCATATATTATGTAATCTAGATAGTTATAGTGAAAAATATTTAAACTAGTCAAAAGTAATACAATTTGATAATTACTCTTTCAAATAATGCAGATAATAAACCTAAAAGTTGTAACCGTTAACAGATCAACGTAGAAAGATCTAAGATCTCATAATACTCAAATGCTACATTTTGATATGGTTACTTTGTTAAAATACTAGCAAAACAAATGAAGTTTATACATTATAAGAGTATCTTTTATGTAAAAGTAGCTCCAACATCTTCGTGGTACTCAAAGTGAGAACATTTTCCAAATTCGTCACTATCATACTACCAATCGAAATAATTTATAAGTCCTTGACGGATCTTGGAGTGAATAATAAGGGAAACCGAAGTTCAAACTATTGATTTCCTGGGTAAATATTTAAGAGTCAATCATTGAGTCAAGGAAGAATGACTGATAATTTAACATTGTATTATGAAAATTCAGAATGGATAAGATCTACTCTGGCATAACTAAGGTCTCCCACTGCTGTAAGCCATAACCAAAATGAAAATTGAATTGGAATAAATCATACTACAATCTTGATCAAAATAACCCAATTACAAGTTCTAAAATCATATCAAGGTAACTTCTTTTACCTAATACTCCCTCCGTCCCGATCAATTGTTATCTATTGCTTTTGACACAAAGATTAAGAAAAGAAGTATAAATGAATTTGGACCACACAAATTATGTGGCCCCACATGTAATCAAATGTCATCCACAAAAAGTTGCCAAAAATGGAAATAGATAACAATTCAATGATACACCTCAAAATGGAAATAGATAACAAATGACCGGGACGGAGGGAATACTACAATAAACTGTACTACTATCCCAATCAAAATAACCCGATCCGATTACCAACTTTAGTGTCAAGTCAAGGTAACTCCTTTTAGCCAATACACCCAATACCTCACTCCCACAAGCCACACCCACTCCCACTTCCACTCCCATTCCCACTCCCTCACTCCTAAACTCCTCACATTAAAAGTGAGAAAAATATTGTGAATCCAAAAAAAAGGAAAAAAAAAAACAATAACAAAAGAAAGAGAAAACCAAAAAAACCCAAAAAATAAAATAATAATAAAAAAATAGTAATAAAAGGACAAAAAAGATTACATTTTTAGCATTGTTTCACTTTCCTAGTGATCACACTTTGAAGCTTGGGGTTCTAAATTCTAATAGTATTCATTCCCCCTTAATTTTACCCAATTTTCTTCATCATTTTAATTTCCTTTTTTTAACATATACATTCTCCTACTTTTTCTTAATTTTAATTTTTACCATTGCATTGTTAAATTAATTACCACCCTGTACAATCTTCATCATCATCTTTAGTATTACCCAAAAAAGGTAAGGACTTTGTCAATTATTATCATTATTCTTATTATTATTTTACTGTTTTACTGTGATTTTAAGTGAAAAATGGAGTTGTACGGAAGGAATCAAGGGTCTGATATTGATCATCCTGCAACCCAATGGGGTGAAACTGGACTTGAAGGTAGTAAATTTTCATGGGTTTTTGTTATTTTTTTTGGTTTTGATCATTTTTTTTACTGTTTAGGGTTTACTGTTGTAATGAATTATATGGTGTAAAAATGAGTAATTTTTCATTAAATTATGTGGGTTTTTGTTGAAATGTAGGGTCCATATGTGATTTTGTTTGTTTTTGTCTAATTTTTTTAGATTTTTTAATTTTGTGTTAGGTTATTTTAATTATTATTTTAGGGGGTTTATTGCTGTGATGATATTTTTTCTTAATACTTAATTATGTAGGGTATGAATGTATGATGGGTCATTTTTAGCCTTGTATGCTAAGTATATAATCATGATCTTCAAGTATTATTTTGTCTAATTATGTGTTTCTGCTGAAAATGTAGGAGTAATTTTTCAGTTTTTTTAATTGTTTTGTTTATGTTGTGGATTAGTGTTGGTGATATTTATGTTTGATTGGGTTTTGTGTGGGAAATGTAGAGTCCATGTGGAGGTTAGGTATATCCGGTCAGGAGGCGTACCCTGAGCGGCCTGGAGTATCTGATTGTGTGTATTATATGCGGACCGGGTCATGTGGGTTTGGTAGCCGTTGCCGTTACAACCATCCTCGTGACCGTGCTGCGGTCAGTTGTTTACTCTTTACCTTATTTGTGTTTTCTGTTTTTGTTTGAGTCACCTGCATTTTGCTTATTGTTGTGAAATTCTTTGTTAGTGTATTTAATTGTTTTTGATTTGGTGTGGAAATTGCATGTTTGAGCGAATGCAAGTTCTGATAGACTGAAGAGGAGTCTACTTACTGGTAGATTATCAAATTCTCGAGTAATGATAATATCTTGTTTAGAGGCCTACATTCCCCGAGTGAAGCGATAACATAATGAAGTAAAGGATAAGTAAATGACAATAGAAGCCTGAAGGGGAAGATCATCACAGTTAGCCCTGGCTTATTTCTGGCTTATGGTAAATAACGTGCATTGCTAGATTGCCGAGAGCATTCCTGAAACCGTGAAGGAGAATGCGTTTGAACTAGAAGGTTGCTTGATGGGAGAACGAGAACAACTGAACGATAAATATGGTTTGTCACTCGTCAATGGGCAATGGTTTATAAGAAAGGGTGTATTAATATCGACAAACTTAGATATCTTTCTAAACTTATAAAGACTGTGTTGGTAGTACCTGAAACTTTGACTGACGAGGATTGTTGTGATACAAGCTCAGCCTAATGGAGTAAAGTAAAAATGGCTCATTAAGGTGTTCGTGCTTTTGGTTTTGTGAAGTAGCAGTCAGCCCAATTTCAGTCCATTCAAATTTTGGTGTGGCTGTTTCCAGGCATAACAATAAACAATTGGTTTTTCTTGTTGTCTAGGTTGTTGTGGCATCTAGATTAGTTGGAGGAGATTACCCAGAACGTCCAGGCGAACTTTCATGTCAAGTGAGTGTTTTGGTGATCAGCAATTTTTGACGTTCCGTACAGAGATTAAGTGCTTTCCTCTGTTATGTTTACTTGTATCACCCCCTTGTGCAGTACTATTTGAAGACTGGAACTTGTAAATTTGGTGCAACTTGCAAGTTCAATCATCCAAGAAATGCTGGTGGATCGCTAACTGATGCACCCCTAAACTATCACGGTCTCCCGTTACGACCGGTTCAAACTAAACCCTTACATCCATTTATGTTTTTGACAACTGAAAAAGTCTCTTGTAATTTGTAAAGCGGTGTCACACAAATATGTCGTAAGGTTGCATATTTATTGCCAAATACCCCTGTATAAGAAACTTGTAGTCACTATTTTCATAGCCGACTCCTGGATAAATACCATATTTTTACAATAATAATTATGTGAAACCGCCTTACATAAGTATTTGTGCTAGCCAATAGACTTGCTTAATTTTATGTGATTTAAGTCGCCTTTTCAATTATGTCTGTCTTCTCGAACAGGGCGAGAAAGAATGCTCCTATTATTTGAGTACGGGGCAGTGCAAATTTGGGAGAACATGTAAATTCAATCATCCTCAACCAGCTGGCATGTCGATGCCAGCAGCTGCACCACCATTTTATCCAACAGTGCAGCCTCCTTCTCTTCCTATAACTGAACAAGCTTCCGGGTCGTCCCCCAGCTATAGAGCAACAAGACCTCCTCTTGTACCTGGTTCTTTCGTTCCTGGGTCTTACGGCCCCGTGCTTCTTTCTCCAGGAGTTGTTCCCATGCCTGGTTGGGGTTCATACTCTGTAAGTAGTCTTCCCTTCTTAAGTTATACAAAAATTCTCATATGAGAGTCTCATATTAATATTATCACGATATTAACCCTTATAAGAAGTAAAATGGGGGTTCTTATATTATTTAGCGGGTTCATGTTAAAAGGCTTGGTCTCACATCTCATTAACACGAGTCTCTCTTTCTAAGAAATCAGTTGGATTTTGTAGCAGGAGTTGAAAATCTTCTGATAATCTATTGTCCTATTTGAATACAGGGGTCTGTACAGCCTGCTTTATCTCCTGGTGCTCAAACTGCCGGAGCTTCGGTATATGGAGTAACCCCTAGACCTGCTCTACCAGGATCTTATCCTAATTTTCCAACTTCTATAAGGCAGTCTGGGAGTAGTATTAAAGAACTTAGCTTTCCAGAGAGACCAGGTGAACCTGAGTGCCAATACTACTTGAAAACAGGTAGTTGTAAGTTTGGCGCCTCTTGTAGATTTCATCATCCACCAGACAGAGCTGCAGCTTGTTTCCTTGGTCCACTCGGCCTACCTCTTCGTCCTGTAAGTTTTATCTTCCACTTTTGTATCTCTTTCCTAAGTTCAACATCCAATAAAGGGACTCAATCTAGATTAAGAGGGCCTCCCCTACCCCCCACTTTGGCTTTTGGCATTGTGATATTCGAATTTTACAGCTAGCAGTTTGCACCGATTATTTTCATACTGCTACTATAATATCCCTGATAAGGTTGTATTAAAGCCTTACCTGGGTATGCATGGTTTGTGGTCACATATGTCACATGCTTTTTATGTTTGACGAAGACCTCCGTTTGGATCGTGTTGGAATATAGTAAAATGGCACTAAATTGGCTGTGCTTCATTTTATTGTGAAGCAGGATGCGATTTAATCTCGACGCAATTTTCATTATGGGCCATTTAGAAATAGCCTCTCTATGTCATGAATACATTGGTAAAAGGCTGCGTACATCTGATCCACGTTAACTTTGAATTGGCGTGAGGTTTCTACTTTCTAGGCACTAGTGTAACCTTGTTAAAAGTGTACTCAGTTCGATGGTGAATCTTGGTTCAAGTTTAGTTTGAGTACGTTAAAATGTGATGCAGGTAGGATATGAGAGTAAATATAGTTCTATTAGCATGTGTGTTTTGGAAGTAAAGATTTGAGAGTGGCTTCATAATTGTGACGTAGAATGTGGGAAGCTATTTCTTATGAAAACTCGTGAACTTCTGCAACAACTCTTGTTTGATGTCCATTTAACAATGGAGTCCACGAGTGGTAGTCTTAATCTGAGACTGTAATCTAAGTATTCGGAAAACACCTTGCATTGGGGGTTGAATTTGGTAGAAAGCAGGAAGGGGGGATAGTTTCTCTTCATTGGTTAGTTGGCTGTTGGCATGCTGGACCTAGGGGAATGATGGGAGCTAAAAGGTTCAATTTTCTTTCCATCATAAGAAAATAATTGAGTGCGAATCTTATTGAAGGCAAAGATGCCCTTTAGTCTTTTACAGACTCTCCACGTGAAGCGAACATAATATCCTCCCATAAGCCTTTAAAGGGATTTGTTATTGCTGTGATTCATGAACGTTTGTGGTGCATTATTTGCAATATTACGTATAGCAGATTAGCAGTATTGCACTGATCTTGGGTATAGGAGGGCCCAATGTATGTAAGCCGGTGGGATTGGATGCACCAAAACCATACTACAAATACGAGAAACAGAAGTCACGACATAGCAATCCGGGGTATTTTACTGATATGTGTATAAGTGTGAAACACATTTTATCTTTGGCAACTCAGTTATGAATCATATGATATACTCCATACATGTTCAATTCTCTCTTCAATTTGGTTTTGTTCCTTGGACAATCTCACACTCGGATGATTTTGTGAAGTTCATAAGAAGCATGCAGTATTTGACCCTAAGTTTAGAGAACTTGGTTTCTGTTACCCTTCGTCAAAGTAGATGTAAAGAATTTGAAACTCGTAGTTGTCCTTCGTGTCATTTCATTGGTCAGCTTCTTGCACATAAGCCACCCTTAATCCTAAAATTCTGTTGAGATATATATTGCTTAGATTAAGATATGGTTAGAAGCGTTCGACACGGGTGGATGTCCAAGTGTGGCTATTTTATGAAAGAGTCTCATGTTTTGATTTGAATTGAAGTGTCATAGTGTCTAAATGTCGGATGTGGGTACGCGATATAATATGATGCATTGAGAACTATGAGAAGCTGCTGATTGGATATGTTTTCAATGGTTTCCATTCTGATTGATCCCAAGACATGCTATTTTTATGGTTCGGTATAATGATGAAATAAACCAAAATGGCCCGCTGAATTGTATGTGCTTTTCTATTGTAATTAGCGGTCATTGTTGCAAATTTTCTATGAAATTTTGATCACGTCTCATCTGAAAACCACCTCATTGTATTCTTAGCTCAAAGGTTAGGCCACATATATCCGCCTGCCCTTAACAACATTTGCGGTATCCCTCAAGACACTGTAGTCACGTTGTTTTATTGCTATACTTTATGCTAATTACCGTCACTTGTTACAGGGAACCCAACCTTGCACCTTCTACATGCAAAACGGGTATTGCAAATTTGGCACGACATGTAAGTTTGATCATCCAGTTGGTATGATGAACTACAGTCCGTCAGGTTCATCTGTTGCTGAGATGCCAGTTTCTCCGTACTTGGGTGGGTCCATGTCAGCTATTTTGCCTTCTCCATCTCCGTCATCCATGTCACTCCGACCAGAGTATTCGATACCGTCACAATCTGGCAACGGGGGTTCAATTGGTTCAACGTCTACACTGACAGCTTCCATTAGTGAGCATCGGTCTGGTGGTCAAAGTACAGCACTATTAGCTTCGGGACATTGAAGCCTGCGTATGTGATGTTAATACCATGTAAGTTTAACTGTACAAAGTGAACTCCATTGGTATCACTTATCATGTACTCCGTATCTCGCGACTTGGGTAATCTGTATACTTTCTGTTAATAGTAAGTAGCTTTATATGGCTTAGAATTGCACAATGGAAATTAAGCTGTGGAAGCATACTGCAGTATGGATTCTTACCATTGGTAAATAATGAAGGGACGGAGTTTAATGATTCTGTGCCGCAGTTCCGGTGGAATTAATGTATCGGAGAAGGTGTAAAGCCTATTTTTCTTTTGTTTCTGGAATAAATAACTATGACTCCCCGTACCGGTTGCGCGATTACTGTGGCTTTTTGTTATTATGGAGTATTCATTTGATCAGTATGTAACCTTAAATGTCTGATGTTCTGGGGTTATGCACTTATACCTATGGGTCAAGTTGGAAGATAAATAAGGGCAAACAATCTTGTGGTGAGAAAGCATACCGAAACTAAAACTACAATAATGGTCGAGTTTGAATGAGATATATTCCGTAAAGAACTAATTGAGACGAGAATATTATTGAAAAAGTTTTCTAAATTGTAAATCTTTGTAAACTTTTTGGCAAAACACTTATCTAAGTATAAATAGTAAACTCGGAAATCAAAGGGAGAAAAAGAACTTGAAAATGAAATAACTTTCGCCACAACCCTGGCAAAATTCGGCTTTTCATTTGCCTTGCCAGGTGCAAGAGAACTCGATGTGTTATGATTTTATTGAAATCTTTGTAATTTCTTAGAGAACTTGATGTGTTATGATTTTATTAAAATCCTTGTAATTTCCTAAAATTTTCGAAGAATTGATTTGAGACGAGAATAATTTTAAAAAAAGTCTATTATGTTTGAAAATCTTCGTTTAATTGTTGCGGATTGAGAGCCCGTATATATATACTTCTCTTGGTATGTCACATGGCTGTTCAACTTGAACTCGGGTATCATCCTTCACATCTGATTCACGAACTCAAATGCAAATCCGTCATGGTAGGCGCGGAAGATCAAGCAAAACAAGGCGGTCTTTCAATATGGTTCGCGCTTTTGATTTGCAGCTAGCGTGCCTCCTTCTTCAAAAGAATAGGATCTAATTCCCAACTAGTGGAGTAGTGGATCCTTCTTTTCTTTAATGTCTTCAATACATAATAACTTGTAAATACTTTTACCGGCGTGATAAAAAAAAAAAACTCGAATAAAACTAAACGAGTATACTTGTCTACTTGATAGCTTGCAAACCACGCATATCAAGTCAATCATTCAACAACCATTTGAAACTTGACCTAAACCTCAAATTGAGCTAAGTTGTTTCACAATGATAGTATGATCCCACTCAATTTTTTTTGCCTCCTACTATCGGAATGTCCGAATTTTTATTGCCTCCTAAGATCATTATCAATTATCACTATTAACAACACTGAGAAAATTCACAAATTCTCATTTGTGAATTTGTGACGGCATTATCCGTCGCAAGCTTGTGACGGGTTAAATAAATTCATTTGTGGAGATAAAGATAAACCCATCTAATCAAGTGAGTGTACTTAACCCGTCACAAGCTTGTAACGGATATACCCGTTATAAGAGAGATGTATAAGTAAAAATTTGCCGAACCCTAACCCGACTTAAATATACAATAATCCTATATCTAACACGAACCCGACTCAATTGACTAGTTGACACTTGCATCATTACGGGCTTAATGTCTATTCATTTCCAAAACCCATTCCACTCAATACGAGTGAAACGATCATCACATATACCTCAACTTTCTCCATAAACCTCCATTAAACCTTCACCTTCTCCGGAAAATACCGTATTTTCACCGGGGAAACGCACTTTTCCGGCGAACTTAATCGCCTAATTGAATGTCGCACACTTTAAGCAGATTAAAGTTGTGTACTTTCACTAAGGTAAGTCCAATTCTTTCCGCCATTTTAACCTCTCAATTAATGACCCATATACCCTATATTCAATTTCCCAAATTCCATCATCAGTTTTCTTCATTTTCTTCATCATTTAGATATGCCCATCATTTTCTTTCTCAGTTTTTGCCAATTAATTGTTATAAAGTTGTAAACTTTGATGTTATTAATGAGTATGAGAGGCGTATAATCTGTGTTGGTTTATCAAAGATGATAAAAAATGGCGATAATGTTGGTATTTTAATGGGTTTTTCTCAAGATTTTTGCCCATTTTTGCTTGTTGAGATTATGAAATTGTTTGATTGTAGAAATACTGCTGCTGCATTCTTTAGGTTAGCATTTCAGGTTGATTATAGTGAGGATTTGGTTAAGAAATGTTGTGTTGTTGTCAATTCGCTTGCTGATGAGAATTACCGGTTTCTTGCTCAGGATGTGATTACTTGTGTTGTTTTGAGAATTGGGTCTTGTAAAAGTAGGTATTTTTGGGATTTGATGTGGAGTAGGCCCTTGGATATTGAGTCGGATTTTTTGGTACTTGATTCGCTTATGAGGGGGTTTACAAATGCGGGTTTTGTTTATTTGGCTTTAGATGTGGTGAATAGGATGAGGGAAGTTGGTGTGACTCCGAGTTTGTCAGCTGTTAGTGTTTTGTTTAAGATGTTGATTAGAGTAGGTGATCATGGCTGTGTATGGAAATTGTTTCGCGATATGATTCGTCATGGACCTTGCCTGTCTGATTTTACATTTAATACTTTGATTCTTGAGTTTTGTAGAAAAGGTTATCTTGTCATTGGGGAGACATTGCTATTTATAATGCGGAAGTATGGCCGTATACCTGATGTATATGCGTATAATGTTTTGATAAATGCGTATTGTACAAGAGGGAGAACTTCGGATGGAATGGCTTGTATGCATTTTATGATTGAAAGAGGCTGTGTCCCAAGCTTTGTAACTTTCCATACTATAGTTAATGCATTGTGTAAGGAAGGTAACACAGTGGAGGCGAGAAAGCTGTTTGACTCAATGACTGAACTTGGTTTCACACCTACCACCGCCTTGTATAATGTATTAATTGATGGGTATGTAAAAGCTAGGGACATGTTTCAGGCGAGTAATGTTTTTAGAGAAATGAGGATGAAAGATATAGCTCCTGATGTTATAACTTTCAACATACTGATTGCCGGACACTACAAATATGGGACGGGAGAAGATGCCGAATATCTTCTTAGAGAATTTTCGATGTCACAATTGGTACCAGATTCTTCACAGCCTGATATTTCAATTGCCGGGTTGTGTTGGGCTGGTCGGTTAGATGAGGCTATGACGTTACTAGAGAAGTTTCTCGAGAGAGGAGTCCCAATTAGCGTTGTTGCTTTTAACTCTGTTATTGCGGCGTACAATAAGGCAGGGCTAGTAGAGGGAGCTTTTAGAGCTTATAAAATTATGATCAGATTTGGTCTTACTCCAACATCTTCCACTTGTAGTGCTTTACTCATCGGTCTCTCCCACAAAGGTAGGCTACAAGAAGCTAGAGAGCTCATGGATCATATGATAGCAAGATGTTTTCCGGTAAATAAAGTGACCTTTACATTGCTTCTAGATTGTTACTTTCAGAATGGGGACTTACTGGGTGCCCAAACCCTGTGGAATGAAATTCATTGGAGAGGCTTATCCCCAGATGTTGTCACCTTCTCGGCTTACATTGATGGCCTATCTAAAGCTGGCCTAGTAGAGGAGGCCTTTTCCATTTTCGAGAAAATGAAAATGAGGGGGTTTATCCCAAACAATTTTCCATACAACTCGTTAATTCATGGCTTTTGCAATTGT
This sequence comes from Silene conica, assembly GCA_029255685.2. NCBI lineage: Eukaryota > Viridiplantae > Streptophyta > Magnoliopsida > Caryophyllales > Caryophyllaceae > Silene > Silene conica. The sequence continues at coordinate 72,064,391 of CM055318.2, read as the reverse complement.
GGCATGATGAGTGAAGCAGTGAAGTTAGAGAAAGAAATGAGGCAAATGGGTCTAATTCCAGATCTGTTTACTTACAATATCATCATCAATGGGTTTTGTAAACAAGGTAGAATGGAGGCTGCTATTGTTGCGTTTGTTGACATGCATCGAAGTGGCTTAACTCCCGATCTAGTGACTTACAACACTCTTATCGATGGGTATTGTAAAGCATTTGACACGTCAAGTGCTGACAACGTTGTTGATAGAATGCATTTCAATGGCTGGAACCCTGACATATATACATATAACATCCGAATGAATGAACTTTGTTCTCGTCATCGGATGAATCAGGCGTTTATAATGTTAGATGAGCTTGTAGCAGCTGGTATTGTTCCCAATAGTATAACATACAATATCATGGTAAACGGTGTTTGTAGTGAAATGTTGGATCGTGCCACAATGTTGGCTGCGAAACTACTAAAGGTGGCCTTTTTTCCAAATTGTGTCACTATAAATATGTTGCTTTCTCACCTTTGCAAGCAGGGGCTATACCAGAAGACCTTGATGTGGGGCCAACGCCTCCACGAAATTGGTTTTGATTTTGACGAGGTTACATATAGGATACTTGATAAAGCTTGCAGTAACTTGCAAGAAAATCCGGAAACATTAAGACATTCATCAGAGAAGGGACTCTTTCTTGATTTCCTCATGTACATCAACTATGATTTTATACGTAGAAGTAACCGTTCTTGTTAAGACAATTGGCATCCCGTCAGTTTGTCCTGTGCTGAAGATGAATCTTTTCCCAAGTATGCATCAGCAACCTTGTGAGACTGGTCCTAAAAGGTCAATACATATGTAGCCTTCTATAGGACATGCTTCTTATTCTTATCAAGATGGGTTGGTGTATGATTTAAAAACTTCGGAAGGGAAGTGACTCCAAATTGTGAGTGCTTGAAAGGGTTGTCAAAAGGCTGTGAGGATCGTATGAAGAAGAGAGAAACACTTGACCTATCTTTAGCTGTAGTCTGAGATGGTGCTAGAACAAATGCATATATATACACGCACACACATACCAAGGTAGTCACGTTATATCCCTTTTTTGTAACCTAGTATGAAATGTTATCCATTGCTCACCAAACTAATTGCGCTTCTTTTTATTGTGAAGTAGGAGTCATCAGGTGCAGGTTTCGTTGCAATTTTCATTATGGGTCATCCAAAAATAGCCTTTTGTGTTAAAATGACGGGTAAGGCTGCAATCCCCCTTTCACCCTGCCATTTGCGGGTTCGCTTGAGACCTGGGGTAATGTTGTTGAATGAGAAGTTATCTATGGATATAGTTTTTCTCTTACTCTGTCTATGCTGCAGCTCTATTGCTAGGGATATGGAAGACTGGTCTTGTGGGGAAGAACCTAATTGTGAAGTGCCAGATATATGTAAAAGCTCTACGCCATACGGGTATGGTCTCTTTAGTGATGAAATAACTCCATAGTCCTCACTCCTCATATATGTTTTGGACTGGTTTTCCAGAAATCTCTTGTTGATTTTTCTCTATAACTTACATTTACATACCTTTTGCGACTGCTGTTTCTCTTTTGATGTTTCCTTTTCCGTTTAATGCCTATTGTATCTTCTGTTAGGCTTATTCAAGGAGATTGTCTTGATAATTTTGATTTGTTTGGTTGGCAATCAACTTATAAGTTGTGTGGAATTGTTTTGGACCAGCCATTTTAAACTGTCTTTCTATATCTGATATTTTGAACTTTGTATCGTGGTCACTTAAATTAAAGTTTCTGAAGGAGCACGTGATCACAAGTTATATATATATATATCGATTTTGTGCAGATTATACTCTGTGGAACTAAAGTTGTAGAAGTGCTAACTAGCTGATTTGATATGAAGTGTTTGTAGCCTTTTAGGCAGATACAAGGAAGACGTTAGCTACAATGACTCAGAAGCACTCAGAAGCTTTTCCATCTAATTTGTTTTTGCTTGCTCTAACTACCTCTAAGGGACATATCAAAGATAATAATTTCGTTAAACGGTTTTTCTTTTATCTGAAAAAAAGCCTCAGTAATGCCCACTCTTCTGTATTTGTGTTTTGGTGACGTCTCCTCACAGTCCCACTCCCATATCTTCGTTATACACAGCCGGACACTCGGATTAGTTATTGTGTCCGATATTCGTTCTCGAGTCTGACTCACATATATATTGTAGATTCATGGTTAAGTCGCCTGTCTGCTGTGCCTGTGTTAGGTTCTGTCGATGTATTCTCAATCAATTAAAGATATTTTCAGTTATGAATGTTGTTCCAGAATTTTACTTTTCGTTTGCCCTTCCCTCTAATGCAGAACAAGCTATCGAGCTGCTATAATACTCTGCGTTCTTTGTGATTTGATGTTTGAACTATCGTCTACAGGTTTCAACAATGAACTGGCTTATGATGTTTATTTATCCCGCGACAATTCTCAAATTTAGATGGAAAGATCTTGCGTTATGCTACCATCCAGCTAACTGGTGCACCATGCTCCATTGATTCCTATGTTGGCTAGCAATGAAAGTTTGAATGTCGCAAGCTACTGCAGGTATTGGACATGTTGCTTCGCAGCACAAGAAAAAGGATCATCAGAATCCAGAAGATGTTCGCTCAAGCTTGCCAGTTTCGGTGCCAGAAGTGGCAGAACCGGATTTAAAGTTAAGAGGTACGGGTTGGGGCTAAAGTAAAGTTGGAAAATCAAAAGAAGCAGACCTTTTCATTGCATAGGGTGCCGCCATCCCATCCCTCCTCGCGCGATAGAAAAACTGATGACGAGTCAGATTTTATTTGGAAGCCAAGATCTATGTATGGGAGAAACCCAAATTAGTTGGGCTATTTGCACAATTTCTTGTTTACAATGAACCACAGGAGTAATATGATATGGCCGCAAATTGGAACTTGCGATCTATTGTAGTGTATTTTCGTGTTAATAGCTAGGCGCTCGTTTGGTTAGGTCTTATTTTTGTTTTATTTCTAGAACACTTAATAAGATGACTCATAAATTAGCGCAAAGAGCCATAAACCCGCTTCTTTACTACTTGTAAACATACGGTTACAACCTTGTAGGAAAGGGAATCAAAATTTCCTATTCCCTTACATGGTCTTTCTTACTTTTTTCCTCAAACAAATAGATTATACATCTGATGTATTATCATTAGTTATATAATTTCCTTGTAGGAAAGGGTCCCATTCCTTCCCCTATTACCCATATCACCGCCTCTTCAACAACCGACTCCCATCAACTTCATCCCACCTAGCTTTGCACCGATATAACTTCCCTCTACCACCCTTCGCCGATTACCTCTTTACCTGTCCTGACCCAACCCTTGTCGAATATCCCCTTGAGCGCCTCACCCCAACTTGGCACCCCCTTCAACAAGCGTTACTCCGGCCATGAGCATCTCAACCCAACTCGGCACCCCTTTCCAACTAACTTCCTAAACCCTAATGTGTTCTTCATTCGTATTTTCTAACAAAAGAGAATTATTATAGTTAACATAAGAGGAGTAAAATTCAAGAAAAATATTAATATCTCCAAAACTCGTCAAATACGTGAAAATAATGGATTATCCCTTGAAAAACTTCATCAAAGTACATATCACTTCATTAATTATTATCATTGAGACTCAAAGAGTAATATGAGACATGATAAGCAAACACAATTTTCGAACTTTGATCATATCTCGTGGTCACGATCAAAACTCTAATTTTTCTTTTCTAAATTATAATTCTCCAAAAGATAATTAACTCAGAAAAAAAATTGACACTTTCTAATCTCATAAGTACTAATTATGACTTCTTAAAATTTTGCAGTTTGCGCAAAATATAAAATTTTAATAGTACACACCTTTCCGTGAAAAAAATAAAATAACAAAAATAACCGCCATTATTATATTTCTATCGGTGAGACCGTCTTATACAGGAAAGAGCGCGGCATACAAGTGTGATACTCCGGAAGTCTGAGCAAAGTAGCTGACAGAAGTCGCAAACACAGTGAAAAAAACTAACAGAAAAACCATGTCTTTCTCAAAGATCGGAAAATCTTTGCCTTTTTCTGGGATCTTCAGGTATATCCTTCTTCCTTACTTCTTTAATCTCATCATTCTTTTGGATTTCTCAATTTTTTTCTAATGCTGTATAATTTTTGTATTTTGATTTTTCTTGTTATCAAGTATAAATATCAAGTTTGTTTAATTGTTTGATCATATTGGGAATTTATTAGGATGTGAAATCAATTTTAAATTTATGGAAGAGTTAGGGTTGGATTAATTCTTGATTGGGATATTATTTACTGGTTACTGGATATTATATATAATTCACTTTTTCGACCCTTTATTATTAGTTTGATCATATAAATTTGCTCGTTAAAATTCATGCTTTTGAGATGTTAATTTAATTAGATTGTATGTAAGGAAAAGGGGTTAATGATGGCGTAATGGGTAATGATCAGATTAAGGCCCTGTTCGGTTCTTTTCGGCTAAAACGAGCTGAATTGAATTAGGTGGAGTAGAGTTTAATTGAGTGAAGCCGAGGTTAAGTGAATTTAGTTGAATTAAAAGTTAATTTTGTGAAGAGATTAATTGGACATAATTGATTGAAGGGAAATAAAACTTAACGGAATTTAGCCAAGTAAAATTGAAAGGAGCTGAAATTAAGCCAGAAAGAACAGCGCCATACTCGTGTTTAGTATGAATAGTTTTCGCATGTTATGGCCGTTTTTCTCCGGATTGGGGAGGAGTCAGAGATGAATTAGGCGCGTGAAGCCGTGAAATGAGAACGTGAGATATGAGAAGCAATGCAAGATTACTAGATCATTACGCCATTGCCTAAGAGGGGTTCTTCAAATGACGGGGTGAGGGACGGTCAAATGTACGCAGTCTTACCTTTGTGTCGAAACCTTTGTGCCAAAGACACGAGGAGGTTTTTCAGATGACCTATGATGATATATATTATTAATAAGTGTGTCTTGGTTGTACCCTACAAGATGGCCGGAATTCTTTTTTTTGGTTATATTGGGATGATCTGCATGTTCACAGTCTACATACAAAGAGAGGTCTTCAAACATGTCTAGTTGTGCTGAGTGAGAGTCTGTTATCTTTGTCTATGTTGTTGAGAAAACCATCGATATTTCACTATAAAAATTCTAAATTTATTGGAAGTATGACCTCAGTGCTTTTAGGCGAGCCTTTTAGATAACGCTCACGTAACGAGGCTCACTGCCACACACTTTGCATATTTTTTTTTGTCTAGACCTTTAGTTATGCCATTACATTCCCCCGTTGTTCGTGAATTCTACTCCTTTACATGTTAGCCGATTTGAAAATTCCTAAAAAGGATATTGTAGCCCAAAAGTTTATTTGGAAGATACATAATTAGTAACAAAAATAGGGTGCCTTGCGTCCAAAAGGTGCACGCCTTCACCTTGCGCTTCGTCGTATCATCCCCTTTACACCTCGGCGGCGCATTGCGCCTCTTCAAACTAAGGGAGAAAAGAAGGATGAAATTGTAAGATAAATTATTATCTACAGAGGGTAGAATGGGAACATTTGAAGTTTGTTTTAGACTTATTTTTCTTGGTGAAAAGTTACTCATTCTGAACCCTTCCGATTATTTTACAAGTTACTGGCTTAAACGGATATGATTCGACAGTGAAAGGGTCAGTGAAATTGTAGCATATAGCTAGCTGTCTTGCCTGTTTTATGGTTCCATACGCTAGAATTGCTACTAAATGTTATTTTGGTTATCACTTGATGTAACCTCGATCCCTGAAAATTGCTACTAAATGTTATTTTGGTTATCACTTGATGTAACCTCGATCCCTGAAAATTGCTACTAAATTATTTTTAACCCATCAGGAAACTGGAACAAGATATGGAGACCGTGATTAGGGTTTTGCAACCTGGACATGTAGGGATTATAGAGCACAAATTTACCAACGAAGAGATCCGTGAGGCAGATGCTGCCGTTAAAAGAGCTGTGGAGAATTGGCAAAAGCGAATGCTGTTGGAGAAAAGCAGTATCCTGAAAGATTATATTGATATGTGATGGAAATCAGAGTCTGAACATCGTAAAACACTTGTGAATGGTTTTCATTTGTAGCTCAAATCTTTTTAGTTCATTGGGTGATAGTTCAGTTTCAGAAGCCTGTTTGTTTATTGATTGTTCAAGATCATGGTTTTGTGTTAAAAGACAAACTAATAGTTCTCGTTATCCAAACACTTTAATATGAAAATTTGTTTTATTTTATTGTTATGGGAACATAGCTCTATCTTCTAACTTGTAGATAGGAAATGTGATGACAGGTTCCATGAAAGCGAATTTCAGACATTAAAATAATATACAAATGCATTATTCATAACTTCTGAATGTCTGCCTCTCTGTCATGCTTGATCACATGCTTAAGAACCTCCAATGACATAACTTTGACACTCTGACATTAATTTTTTTTACTACTGATATCTTACAGAATACATGGAAAGCTTAGAATGTATGAACTGAAAAGCAAACCCAGACTAAACTGCATCTTCCATCAATATTCGGATTGATACTATAGCTTAGTTAGTCTTGACTCCTGATATTTTTAAAAAACAACGTAAGTTTTTATGTTTTTATACCATGCTAATGATTGCGTTCTGTTGATGTTCTGTTCCATACCCATATGGCTCCTGCTTCTTTCAGCATGGGCACCAGTTTGCCCTGTACTTGGAGAGTAAGGACTTCATTAGCCCCTCCAACATGCTTCTGTCCGATGTATACAGTTGGCACAGTTGGTTTGTTCCCCATTCTCTTGAGGGCCTTCTCAATTTCTTGCCCATTTGGAATCTCATCAAGCTCGTAAACTATTGGATTGGCTCCATAGCTGCTCATGAGTTGCTTCATGGAGTGAGAGACACAGCAAGAGCTCTTGCTGAAGATCACAAGCGGTTTTTCATCCACTAGACTCTTCACGGCATCCATTATCAATGCTAGGTTTGTGTTTTAATTCAAACAAGGTCAATGTGAGTTCTAGGGTTTTGAGAGTATTTATTACACTTGTTGAGTTTCGAAAGCCTTGCAAGTTTTTGGTTTGCTGAAAATGTGCTGGATTTGCCATCTATTTATAGGCATCGTGTCGACATAGTGAGTCTTGTATGAAACTGTTTCACATCTTAGACCAGCCCAACTACTAACGTATTCCCATTGTGGGATTAATGGGTTGATCTCACGTGTAAGACCATCTCATAAAGTTTACTTGGTTTCGAATACTGTCTGCGTGGCGCATCTGCTGTAACATCAGAAAGGAATGAGGAACTGTTTTGATGGAGATAGTGCATGAAAAATATCCGAAAGTGTCCATTTGTTTACCTGAAGAAGAAATGTCACATTATGGTGGGGCCAGGGTTATATGCCGAAAGACGAGTGGTGAGCTATTAGCACATAGGAATAGATTCCCAAAATTAACTTTTGTTCCACATGTTTTGACTTTTGAGCTATGAGGAAAACTGAGGATGCTTTCTGTGAGTAGATTTCAAGAATTGATCTTACAACTGTTGAGAAGAATCTTATGAGGTGGAAGTGGATTGGATGATGAGGTTTATCCAGAATGATAATTCTCTTTAACCTATCTAGACAAAGAATCAAACACAATTTGCCCTGAAACTCGATGAAAGTTCCCCAATGCTTGAGGATCATATTCTAAATGCTATCGTGCCACTTGGACGTCTGCGTAGATCTTGCAAGCGAGTTTTTCATGTGTGCTTGCATTTGGGTTTTGGGTTTGAGTGTGTTTTAGATAGCCATCTTAGGTCCTACTATGGTGACGTGGGTCATGGCCTCATGGGTTAGATTTTTGCTTGGGTTTATTCGTGGTCTGGTTGGATGCAGTCAGTTCGTGACTCACTAGTATGTTTAAGCTCTTCTGTTCAAGCACAGTCGTATTTGGATCAGTTATGATCCTTTACGAATGGTTTTCGTAATTGTTTCCACAATTGATTGCAGACGGTCATTAATACTCCGTTCTCGAGGGTAACAGTGACTTTGTAAGATCCTTGCAAAGCGGATTGGACATTATGCCCCGTTCTCAGGGAAATGTATATAGGTATGATGATCTGGTGATATGGTGTCCAAATCATTTCAGAATCTACGGAATAATATATGGCGCAAAAAACATGGTGGGAATGTGTTGAGATATGCATTGATCTTGTAAGAAGAGGCAGAATTGATGAGACCCTGATTACATTGCGAATGCATGGCATAACTATAAGCAGCTCATTGCAGAACGAAGGGCCAATTCCTTAATCCACCTAGAATATTAAGCTGTCTTCTCATTCACAGTTGATCCCTTATCCACAGACCACCCATTTATATTTTCATTTTTCGAGATTATTACTATGGAGTATCGATGTGATTGCTCCATGCTGTGAAACGTTGTAGTAAGGTGAAGAAAGTTAAAGCATGATCTGCTCGTATAATTTTACGCACAAGACTGCCTGTGTAACTCTTGAACCACATTATTTACTCGGATTTTGTACAGTAGACTGGCGGAGTGGCGGATCTATGTTTTACTGGGCTTGGCTTCGGCCAGTTTGGTTATTACCTGTCATTAGCTTTGATTTTCATGGAAAATGGTTTCTGCAAGTTGGATTTCGTTCAAATTTACCACCAAGATTGTAGATTTGTTACAACAGATAATGAGTGAAGCAGCGAGAGTGGATCATCTCGCAACATACTTGAAGTTTGCCGTTGGCTATCTCTGTGATGACAGAGATGTCGAATTTTACTCGGTTCAGTTTTTTTGATAAGGGATGAGCCCAAAAGCCTGTTGCGAGTAGAATTTCATACAAGTTTACAAGGAAAACCCCCCCAAAACAACAACACAACAATGTAATCTGGCTCGTTGCAGATGAATTTTAAGTACAAAGGTTTCAGTCTTTCAGAATGTATAACTATAATGCCATAGGGTCTGTATAGGAAACTGAACAAATTCCATTTTAACCTCGGTTGTCAACTACAATACGCGAGTTCGACTTATTTCTATCGCAAACTAGAGGTGGCCAACGGTTCGGCTTCGCTAGGCCTTATCCGACCCGCATATCCAATCCTCCTACCATTAACTGGACCGACTTGACTTGCACAAAACCCTGTTTTGACCTGACCCCAATTAAGGTCGCATTAAGATCAAACCTCATGGCCTTACCATAACCCTCACGGTGACCGAACCACCCACGCTAACCGTTTTATATAGATTCTTAGAGGTAGCCAAGTCGGTCATCCCCGCTTGCTCCCAACCCATTATTGAGCGAGGTTAGTGTCCGAGCTCACTGAACTGACCCAATGTAGATTGCCCGCCCTTCGTTCTTCCCCTACGGCCGGGTTATGCAGTCAATTCAGTTTAACTCGATCCGAAATAATTTAAATTGACTTATGTAACACCCCGATTATCCGGCCAAGATAATTGAGGCATCACCATCTCAGTTTTCTGTGGTAGTGAAGTCGAAGATACAATTAAGAACACTTTTATTATAAATAATGATTAAATGTTATACAAAACGTAACAAATTAATTAAAATACAACTCATGACCTCTAGTTCTTCTAACTACTATACTCGACTCGGCTATCGTTATGGCTCGCCTGTCTCCCACGTGCTACCCATACTGCCTGAACATAACCTGCTCCCCATATGATCAGAAATATCCTATGGATCAACTCAAGGCACCTCGAAAATGTGTGTCAATTAAACAACACCAAACACGTCAGTTTCAATATAATTATGTATAAATAATGCAATACGATAATGAATGCGGCAATATGCGATAAGTCCGTGACATGTACTACCCTTGACTATACTACCTCACACATACTGGTACCGAAACACGCTCAGTCGTACCCATAACCACACCACTTCACTCCCGAGTACCAGAACACGTCCAGTCGTACTCACAACGCATAGGTGACACGAATACGTCCACGACATCGGGCTCGGGTGCGACTCGAGGTCCCTGCCAGGCGTTGTGTATCAACCACACGAGCCCCTCCAAACTCAAGTCATAAATGTGCACATCCCTCTTGGAGTGGGAAGCTCCAAGAGATAACTCAAGCGGAAGACACTACAAGAATTCAGTAAACGGACGACTAAATTTGGCGACTAAAACCGGTTGTCAAAATGTAGTCGCATGCCTTAGTCGCCAAAAAAACTCGGGCAACTAATTTCAGTAGTCAAATTTGGCGATTGATGTCGTTGTCGCCAAATAGCCAAATTGGCGACTGATGGCGTAGTCACCAATTTGGCAACTGAATGCAGTCGCCAATTCACTACTTCAGTCGCCAAATTGGTTGTCATTCTAGTAGGTACTGGTTTGGTTGCTCTATTTTGACAACTGAAATCAGTCACCAATTACGTCATTTCAGTCGCCAAATGATCTGAGCATTTTTCATGAAAATTCATTTTCATCGTGCCAAATCCTATTGCAACTTCTTCAATTCAATACCAACGCCCTGCAGACAGAAAATAACCAACAATCTGGCGAAGAACACCATTTGAAACACCGACCAATTCTCAATTATTCAAAAATGAGAAACATTATCCAATTATAAGAATTAAACTAAACTAAACTAAGTCTCATGTTCGATACTAATACATAGACAACTAAACCACATAACCGATACTGGCGCTGTGGGGAATAAAGCATGTATTCGCCCCAAACTTGCAGGATTATAATGAAAATTACAGTTGTGATTAATTATTGTCATAAGATAAATAAAAACATGAAAAAGAATACAACCTTGAGTCCTTGCTTGAATAGGCCTAAGAACAGGAATTAAAGTAAATTCCCTCCTATAACTTGCACCCAAGACTTGATTGAGATGATGCTGCGTGTGCTAGAAAATACTCTCCAATTGCCTTGCAATATGGGGAGAGCTATTGAGGTTTTAGATGTGAGATCTGAGTTTTTGGGAGAAGAATGCTCTCAAAAATCCTAATTGTGAGAATTATGATTCAACAGTGAAAACCAAGAGAGTCCCTGACATAAGGAGAAGGACTCTCCTTATGTAGCCCTGGTCGGCCGAATTGGATACTGGGTAGGAGTGGGCTTTCCACTCTTACCTTATTCCAATGCGTGATTCGACCCAATTGCTAAAATGTAATTCGCGGGTATTTATTATAAATCGTATACATGTTATCAGATATTAATGTAGTCGATGTATTAATAATGGTCTGATAAAATTACGATATTGTATAATTACCCAAATTAATATAACTGTTTATATTAATACGCGAATACAATATTTAATTAAATATAACCGTTTATATTTAATTTACGAATTAATCATGTAATCCGTATTAGCTCAAATTATTTAATCCGTATTAAATAATAATCTCAACATCTCATTGACTAATTTAATAGTCAATGCCTCTGACTAACTGTTTAGTCGTATTCGGCATAAATGTGACTGTATTTTCATACCTTCACATCTCTCAAACGTGTCCTATAAGTGTGACGTATAGGGACCAGTTGATCACCGCCATCCGTATGACAATAACGTCAAACTTATCTAGCAAGCCAACCGTTATTGATAAACGTGGATCAACTGATAATAATACTGAAGTATGCCCTTGTGATCCTTAAAGAGATTTAATAAGTCATTGTACTTAATTGTCAAGGACACCAGCCCCAACAATCTCCCACTTGTCCGATCAAGGGTATGTGCAATGACGTTATCACACTACATGTGGAGGACACAAGCTCCAACAAACTCCCACTTGTCCGTACAAGTGTAGGTGTGATAACCGATTCTCATATCCTTTTAAAATTCCTCCCACTCAATGTAAGACAATTTGCAAATCCGCATTCGCAAAGGTCGTATCTCACAAGCGATCTGTATCAAGAGTGGTTTCCCCGACTAGAGAGTAACTTAACTGATAAAACGAATCTGTATTCGAGCATGGCCATGCATTTCAGTTACTACTCCTCGAGTGGCCCTGAGAAATGATAAAATCCTGATAAGGGTTTGGATATTTCCCTCAACTCGAATCCTGCCGATATCGCGCAGCATGAAATAACCCAGAAAAAATCCTCTTGGCCCCTGTTACGATAACCGTGGGAAAGAAACCAAAGTTACCCAAAATCTGCCTTAATCTCAAGAGACAGTTGAAAGTCAAAAGACTCGACTCTAAGGAACACTATGGAGGTCCTATCCACGACCTGGCACCCAATATTATAAAACATTTAGGACTCCATAAAGTTGTCACGGGGTGTCCTACGAGATATCCGTATAACTCGCCTTTGTGATTGGTCAGTCATCCGCGTGACTTATGGCTCGTTGAACCCACCATCAACCAACGTCACAAAATGATTACCTGAGTTATCAGCTCAAGTGGGTAATCAAGGACTAAAGCGATGTAATGTTATTCAGTTCACTTTGTGGTGTTCAAAATTGGCGTACAATTCCACATGAAAAACAAAACATTATATATCATAACAATAAGGTTGAATAGAGTACACGAGAAAATGAATTATTACATGAATTCATAAAAGAGTACTACAACTTAGGAACACATCTAATTCCCATGGAATGAATGTGCCCTTCATGCTTATCACGTGGTAATGCTTTAGTGAGAGGATCAGCTATGTTGTCATCCGTAGCGATCTTATCAATGAATATCTTCTTTTACGCGGACTCAGTTGTAGAATCTGCTATAACACTTTGTTTAGAACTTTTCCAGCTGACAGCAGCGCCATTAAGAGTAAAAACGAATCCAGACTGAGATTTCGAGTCATCTCGATTCGTTTGGAAGCTAGCATCTGCGTAACCCGTGGCGCAGAGCGTCGAGTCGCCTCCATAAGTCAATCCCCAATCTTTAGTCCTCCGTAAGTACTTAAGAATGTTTTTCACGGCCATCCAGTGTTGTTCACCTGGATGAGCTTGGAATCGACTTGTCATACTCAATGCATATGCAGCGTCTGGACGTGTGCATATCATGGCATACATGATCGATCCTATTGCCGAAGCACAAGGAATCCGACTCATGCGCTCTTTCTCTTCCAATGTCTTAGCTTCTTGAGTTTTGCTCAAGTGAAGCCCAGTAGTCATAGGAGGGAACCCTTTCTTGGAGTTCGTCATGCAGAATCTCTCTAGAATCTTATCTATGTAAGACTCCTGACTGAGAGACAACATCCGTCGTGATCTATCCCTGTAGATACGGATGCCCAAAATTCTTTGTGCCTCTCCCAGATCTTTCATCTGGAAATGGTTTTTCAACCATGCTTTAACCGAAGATAAGAGAGGTAAGTCATTCCCAATCAAGAGTATGTCGTCGACATACAGTACTAGGAATACAATCTTGCTCCCACTCGACTTGATATAGAGACATGGTTCCTCGACTGATCGAATGAATCCATTCTCTTTTATCACTTGGTCGAAGCGATGATTCCAACTCCGCGATGCTTGCTTAAGTCCATAGATGGAACGCTTAAGCTTGCAAACTTTCTTAGGATGTGCTGGATCGATAAAACCCTCGGGTTGTACCATGTACAACTCTTCCTCCAAATAACCGTTTAAGAAGGCGGTTTTAACGTCCATTTGCCATATTTCATAGTCATGAAATGCGGCGATCGCTAAGATAATCCGAATGGAACGTAGCATGAATACGGGTGCAAAGATCTCATCATAGTGCAAGCCTGGCACTTGAGTGAAACCTTTAGCAACTAGTCTAGCCTTGTGGATATCTTGTTGTCCTTCCACGGCATGCTTTATCTTGTAAAGCCATTTGCATTGAAGGGGACGTACCTTTGCAGGTAGGTCCACAAGATCCCACACGTTGTTCTCATACATGGAGTCCATCTCGGATTGCATGGCTTCTAGCCATAGCTTTGAGTCAGAACTGGTCATGGCACCATTATAGGTTGTGGGTTCATTACCCTCTAGGAGTAAGACGTCATCTGTATCGTGTTCCTCGACCATACCAATGTATCTGTCCGGTGGAATAGAGACTCTTCCTGACCTCCTAGGTTCCTCAGGGATATCTACCGCAGCCTCGGTTGAAGGTACTGTTTCCTCCATTGGTTGCTCGGTAGTTGGTTCTTGAACCTCCGATAACTCGAAGGTTCTATTACTCGACTTGTTCTCGAGAAATTCTTTCTCTAAGAACGTCGCACTAGCCGCAACAAAAACACGTTGTTCGGTAGGCGAGTAGAAGTAATGACCAAATGTTCCCTTTGGATAGCCTATAAAGTATGTCTTGACCGATCGCGGGCCGAGCTTATCCTCGTGTCTCCACTTGACATAAGCCTCGCAGCCCCAAACCCGAATAAAGGACAAGTTAGGGACCGTTCCCTTCCATAACTCGAATGGAGTCTTGTCAACAGCTTTAGACGGACTTCGGATAAGAATTAGAGCGGCCGACAAAAGAGCATAGCCCCACAATGAATCAGGCACAACGGTGTGACTCATCATGGATCGAACCATATCAAGTAAAGTTCGATTTCTCCGTTCGGACACACCATTTAATTGTGGTGTTCCAGGTGGAGTCAACTGTAGCACGATCCCACAGTCTTTTAGGTGTTGATCAAACTCGTGTGAAAGATACTCACCACCACGATCTGAACGTAGTGCTTTAATCTTTCTACCCAGCTGGTTCTGTACCCGATTCTGGTATTCTTTGAACTTGTCAAAGGATTCACTTTTATGTTTCATCAAGTAGACATAGCCATATCTACTCAAATCATCCGTGAAAGTGATGAAATACCTATAGCCTTCTCGTGCGTTGATCGACATAGGGCCACATACGTCCGTATGTATGAGTCCTAATAGGTCGGCAGCGCGCATTCCAACACCTTTGAAGGAAATACGAGTCATTTTGCCGATGAGACATGATTCACACGTGCCATATGATTCGAAATCAAAGGGCAATATAGCTCCATTCTGTATGAGCTGTTTTACGCGTTTCTCATTTATGTGTCCCATACGACAATGCCATAAGTAAGTTTGATCTTTGTCACCTACCTTTAATCTTTTATTATTCACATGTAATATCTCGGTAGTTTGATCTAAAACATAAATTCCATTCATGGAAACTGCCTTGCCATAAATCATATTGTGTAAGGAGAAAATACAGCTATTATTCTCTATTACAAATGAAAAACCAAGTTTGTCAAGTGCAGAAACTGAAATAATGTTTTTGGATAAACTAGGAACATAATAACAGTTATATAAAAATAACTCGAATCCACTTGGAAGCTGGATTACGTATGTTCCCTTCGAGACTGCAGCCACACGTGCTCCATTCCCGACACGCAGGTCCACCTCACCCTTGGTTAGGGGTTCTTGGTTTCGGAGGCCCTGCACATGATTACATAGATGAGAACCACAACCAGTATCAAGTACCCAAGTTCCGCAACTTGCGTGGTTAATCTCAATCATGTGAATAAAAGAAGAAGAAGACATACCAACAGGGGTAACGCGGCCTGCCTTAATGTCCTCGCGATACACGGGGCATGAGCGCCTCCAATGCCCAGTCTTGTGGCAATGGTGACATTCCATGCTTGTATCCTTGCTCTTTGTCTTGCCTTGTGAGTTACTCGACTCACCTGGCCCACTCTTAGCAAATCCTGGTTTCTTGAACCTGGGCTTACCTACTGCTAGGTCGCCCTGAGCTTTAGCCTTCCCTTTACCTTTTCCCTTACTGGAGATCATGAGAACATCCTGCTTTAGACTCCCACTCAACTTTAGATCCTTCTCAGTCTGTACGAGAAGGGAGTGGAGCTCATGGGGAGTCTTCTTCATGTCGTTCATGTAGTAGTTGGCCCTAAAGAGGGCGAACCCATCATGAAGCGAATGAAGCATGCGATCAACGATGATGTTCTCACTGATCTTGCAGTTTAGGGACTCAAGTTTCTCGATATTCTCAATCATGTTGAGAATATGTGGACTAACAGCTTGGCCCTTCTGGAGTTTCGCCTCAAAGAAGCGACAGGTATGCTCATAAGAAACGATTCTCGGAGCCTTGGAGAATTCGTTAGTGAGCGTGGTGAAAATCTTGTTTGCACCATGGGTTATGAAGCGTCTTTGCAAATTGGATTCCATTGCATAGATGAGTACGTTCTTTATCGCACCCGCTTCCATGACGAAGTCGCTATGAGCGCGAACATCGTTGGCTCTAGCTCCAGTTCCTGGGTGTGGCGGAATGGGCTCAGTTAAGAACTTGAGCTTTCCGTCAGCAACGGCAGCATTCCGTAGTGCTGCCTCCCAGTCAGAGAAATTTGACCCATCATTCCTCAGTCTAGTTGACTGATTCATGGAGTCCATGAAGGCTTTTAGCCAGGATTCACGTGCTAGCGTGGCACTTGGCATTGGGTCTTCACCAGCCATTTTAGTTTTACAGCAGTTTTAATGAACGTGTTCTACACTGAAAAGAAGATAAAACAAAACCATATAAGCAACTTATTGTTGTGATTTAAGTCTATATTAAATTGAATTTAAACTCGTAGACTCATGCATTTATATAATTGATCTCCCTCAAGAATTATATAAACGATCCCAAGACTCAATTTCCGTATATTGATAAGCCCACAGTTTGGCTAATTCCAATCGTTGGAACTCTTGGTCGATAGATTTCCGTATATCTATCTATTAGTCCATCTCAGTCACTGGAATATTATCGAGTGACCATGATGTTGAGATAAAATAAATCATCTGTTCTCACTTACCCGACGTAGAAGGGGTCATATTATGCCTACCGACGAAGAAGGGATTCATGGGAGGCTGATTTATAAAGACTAATCTCAATTTTTGGTTATACGAGGAAGACCCCATCAACTTTTATTTATC
Source organism: Silene conica (assembly GCA_029255685.2). Classification (NCBI taxonomy): domain Eukaryota; kingdom Viridiplantae; phylum Streptophyta; class Magnoliopsida; order Caryophyllales; family Caryophyllaceae; genus Silene; species Silene conica. The sequence continues at coordinate 72,047,568 of CM055318.2, read as the reverse complement.
CATATTTAAGTGAACTAAAAACTAGCATTTGCGTGAATGAATTAAATAAAGTGATGGCTTTTAAATGACATGTGACATCTGTATTGTCACAGAAAACTAACGCGTAACCTCTACATGAGTCAGTTTTCAGGCATGATATAGGTGGTTTGGTTTTTAGGCGGAATATGATGCAAGCTATTATCGATGAAAGCGTAAAGATAAATGCAATAAACGTAAATAAAAGTCCTAGTGTGGCCTATCCTACCAAAATAAACATAAAACAACTTGGAATCCACTGTTGGACCCTAGAAGCTTGTCTTGATGTTCCATCTTGGTTCTTGCAGCGGGAGTGAGCATCCGGCCTCCGTCTTGTCTTTGGTCTTCACAAAATTACTAATTTAAATTACAAAAGTAGTCCTAGATACATTCTAATTTAAATACAAAAGTAATTACATGGCAAAAACCCAAAACGGAGATTCAAGATCTCAAAATTACAAGCAAGATCGTGTCCCTTCATTACGGTGACACAATCTTCTAAGGCCACACTAAGTTACAACCGTTTGCAAAAATTAAATACGTTATTGAAAGCATTCAAGGCATTCACAAGACGATAAATAAAATGCATCAACTAAAAACAATTTATACATGACATAATACTGTTATTATGATTAATAAATTTATACCAAACCACCTTTTAAGATTAAAATTAAGTGACTATACCGTTTTAGTCACCAATTTTAACAAACATATAATCCATTATTTTAAACTGTTTTAAAACAATATGTATCAAACGAGGGTGAACCGTTTCACTAAATAATACACTATTTCCGTATAGAGTATATTATTTTAAGCCATGTGAAAATAAAACATGTTATTTTCGTAAAATAAAAAAAAAACGATTCTGTTACAGGGGTGGTCTACCGGCCGGAAAAACAGGTCGACCGACCACCTGACGAAAAAAAAAAAAATTTTTTTTTTTTTTTTTTTTTTTTTTTTTTTTTTTTTTAAAGCAGAATGGTCGACCGACCCGAAAAACAGGTCGACCGACCACAAAACACGAAACCGAGTTTCTGAACACGATTTCTCACAAAGGAAACTGTTTTGAAAAAAAAACAGAAAACTCACACAGGGGCGGTCGACCGACCGCTATAACTGGTCGACCGACCGACACGGCGGCAGAAACGAGATTTTTCAAAAACTTTTAAATAAACTTATGAAAAACACAAAAATAAAATTTTCATGGCCTGGCTCTGATACCACTTGTGGGGAATAAAGCATGTATTCACCCTAAACTTGCAGGATTATAATGAAAAATACAGTTGTGTTTATAGTCATAAGATTAAAAAGGATAAGAAAAAGAATTCAACCTTTGGTCCTTTGTGCTTATGGCCTAAGAACAGGAATTAATGCAAATTCCCTCCTATAACTTGCACCCAAGACTTAGTTTGAGACGTGGCCGCGTGTGCTAGAAATCCTCTCCAATTGCCTTGCAATATAGGGAGAGCCCCTGAGGTTTTAGATGTGAGATCTGAGGTTTTGGGAGAAGAATGCTCTCAAACCCTAATTTTACCTTGAGATTTATTAAACAGTGCAACAAGAGTCCTTGATATAAGGAGAAGGACTCTCCTTATATACTACACTTGGCCGGCCGAAATTGATGTCGGGTAGGAGTGGGCTTTCCACTCTTACCTTATTCCAATGCGTGATTCGACCCAATTAGCTTTAAGTTGTTCGCGGGTTTTATTTATAAATCGTAACATGTTATCAGATATTAATACAGTCGATATATTAATAATGGTCTGACAAAATACGATATTGTATAATTATCCAAATTAATATAACTGTTTATATTAATACGCGAATACAATATTTAATTAAATATAATCGTTTATATTTAATTTACGAATTAATCATGTAATCCGTATTAGCTAAAATTATTTAATCCGTATTAAATAATAATCTCAACATCTTATTGACTAATTTAAAAGTCAATACCTCTGACTAACCGTTTAGTCATATCCGGCAAAATGTGACTGTATTTTCATACCTTCACATCTCTCAAACGTGTCCTATAGGTGTGACGTATAGGGACCAGTTGACCACCGTCATCCGTATGACAATAACGTCAAACTTATCTAGCAAGCCAACCGTTATTGATAAACGTGGATCAACTGGTAATAATACAAAAGTATGCCCTTGTGATCCTTAAAGAGATTTAATAAGTCATTGTACTTAATTGTCAAGGACACCAGCCCCAACAGTTATCACACTACATGTGGAGGACACAAGCTCCAACAAACTCCCACTTGTCCGTACAAGTGTAGGTGTGATAACCGATTCTCATATCCTTTTAAAATTCCTCCCACTCAATGTAAGACAATTTGCAAATCCGCATTCGCAAAGGTCGTATCTCACAAGCGATCTGTATCAAGAGTGGTTTCCCCGACTAGAGAGTAACTTAACTGATAAAACGAATCTGTATTCGAGCATGGCCATGCATTTCAGTTACTACTCCTCGAGTGGCCCTGAGAAATGATAAAATCCTGATAAGGGTTTGGATATTTCCCTCAACTCGAATCCTGCCGATATCGCGCAGCATGAAATAACCCAGAAAAAATCCTCTTGGCCCCTGTTACGATAACCGTGGGAAAGAAACCAAAGTTACCCAAAATCTGCCTTAATCTCAAGAGACAGTTGAAAGTCAAAAGACTCGACTCTAAGGAACACTATGGAGGTCCTATCCACGACCTGGCACCCAATGTTATAAAACATTTAGGACTCCATAAAGTTGTCACGGGGTGTCCTACGAGATATCCGTATAACTCGCCTTTGTGATTGGTCAGTCATCCGCGTGACTTATGGCTCGTTGAACCCACCATCAACCAACGTCACAAAATGATTACCTGAGTTATCAGCTCAAGTGGGTAATCAAGGACTAAAGCGATGTAATGTTATTCAGTTCACTTTGTGGTGTTCAAAATTGGCGTACAATTCCACATGAAAAACAAAACATTATATATCATAACAATAAGGTTGAATAGAGTACACGAGAAAATGAATTATTACATGAATTCATAAAAGAGTACTACAACTTAGGAACACATCTAATTCCCATGGAATGAATGTGCCCTTCATGCTTATCACGTGGTAATGCTTTAGTGAGAGGATCAGCTATGTTGTCATCCGTAGCGATCTTATCAATGAATATCTTCTTTTACGCGGACTCAGTTGTAGAATCTGCTATAACACTTTGTTTAGAACTTTTCCAGCTGACAGCAGCGCCATTAAGAGTAAAAACGAATCCAGACTGAGATTTCGAGTCATCTCGATTCGTTTGGAAGCTAGCATCTGCGTAACCCGTGGCGCAGAGCGTCGAGTCGCCTCCATAAGTCAATCCCCAATCTTTAGTCCTCCGTAAGTACTTAAGAATGTTTTTCACGGCCATCCAGTGTTGTTCACCTGGATGAGCTTGGAATCGACTTGTCATACTCAATGCATATGCAGCGTCTGGACGTGTGCATATCATGGCATACATGATCGATCCTATTGCCGAAGCACAAGGAATCCGACTCATGCGCTCTTTCTCTTCCAATGTCTTAGCTTCTTGAGTTTTGCTCAAGTGAAGCCCAGTAGTCATAGGAGGGAACCCTTTCTTGGAGTTCGTCATGCAGAATCTCTCTAGAATCTTATCTATGTAAGACTCCTAACTGAGAGACAACATCCGTCGTGATCTATCCCTGTAGATACGGATGCCCAAATTCTTTGTGCCTCTCCCAGATCTTTCATCTGGAAATAGTTTTTCAACCATGCTTTAACCGAAGACAGGAGAGGTATGTCATTCCCAATCAAGAGTATGTCGTCGACATACAGTACTAGGAATACAATCTTGCTCCCACTCGACTTGATATAGAGACATGGTTCGATTCCTCGACTGATCGAATGAACCCATTCTCTTTTATCACTTGGTCGAAACGATGATTCCAACTCCGCGATGCTTGCTTAAGTCCATAGATGGAACGCTTAAGCTTGCAAACTTTCTTAGGATTTTCTGGATCAATAAAACCCTCGGGTTGTACCATGTACAACTCTTCCTCCAAATAACCGTTTAAGAAGACGGTTTTAACGTCCATTTGCCATATTTCATAGTCATGAAATGCGGCTATCGCTAAGATAATCCGAATGGAACGTAGCATGACTACGGGTGCAAAGATCTCATCGTAGTGCAAGCCTGGCACTTGGGTGAAACCTTTAGCAACTAGTCTTGCCTTATGGATATCTTGTTTACCTTCCACGGCATGCTTTATTTTGTAAAGCCATTTGCATTGAAGGGGGCGTACCTTTGCAGGTAGGTCCACAAGATCCCACACGTTGTTCTCATACATGGAGTCCATCTCGGATTGCATGACTTCTAACCATAGCTTTGAGTCAGAACTGGTCATGGCACCTTTATAGGTTGTGGGTTCATTACCCTCTAGGAGTAAGACGTCATCCATGTCATGTTCCTCGACCATACCAATGTATCTGTCCGGAGGAATGAAGATCTACCGCAGCCTCGGTTCCTCAGGAAGATCTACCGCAGCCTCAGTTGAAAGAACTGTTTCCTCCAATGGTTGCTCGGTAGTTGGTTCTTGAACCTCTGATAAATCGAAGGTTCTATTACTCGACTTGTTCTCGAGAAATGCTTCTCTAAGAACGTCGCACTAGCCGCAACAAAAACACGTTGTTCGGTTGGCGAGTAGAAGTAATGCCAAAAGTTCCCTTTGGATAGCCTATAAAGTATGTCTTGACCGATCGCGGGCCGAGCTTATCCTCGTGTCTCCACTTGACATAAGCCTCGCAGCCCCAAACCCGAATAAAGGACAAGTTAGGGACCGTTCCCTTCCATAGTACATATGGAGTCTTGTCAACAACTTTAGACGGACTTCGGTTAAGTATTAGAGCGGCTGACAAAAGAGCATAGCCCCACAATGAATCAGGCACAACGGTGTGACTCATCATGGATCGAACCATATCGAGTAGAGTTCGATTTCTCCGTTCGGACACACCATTTAATTGTGGTGTTCCAGGTGGAGTCAACTGTAGCATGATGCCACAGTCTTTAAGGTCTTGATCAAACTCGTGTGAAAGATACTCACCACCACGATCAGAACGTAGTGCTTTAATCTTTCTTCCCAGCTGGTTCTGTACCCGATTCTGGTATTCTTTGAACTTGTCAAAGGATTCACTTTTATGTTTCATTAAGTAGACATAGCCATATCTACTCAAATCATCCGTGAAAGTGATGAAATACCTATAGCCTTCTCGTGCGTTGATCGACATAGGGCCACATACATCCGTATGAATGAGTCCTAATAGGTCGGCAGCGCGCATTCCAACACCTTTGAAGGAAATACGAGTCATCTTACCGATGAGACTGTTGGGGCTGGTGTCCTTGACAATTAAGTACAATGACTTATTAAATCTCTTTAAGGATCACAAGGGCATACTTTTGTATTATTACCAGTTGATCCACGTTTATCAATAACGGTTGGCTTGCTAGATAAGTTTGACGTTATTGTCATACGGATGGCGGTGATCAACTGGTCCCTATACGTCACACCTATAGGACACGTTTGAGAGATGTGAAGGTATGAAAATACAGTCACATTTATGCCGGATATGACTAAACAGTTAGTCAGAGGTGTTGACTAATAAATTAGTCAATAAGATGTTGAGATTATTATTTAATACGGATTAAATAATTTTAGCTAATACGGATTACAAGATTAATTCGTAAATTAAATATAAACGGTTATATTTAATTAAATATAGTATTCGCGTATTAATATAAACAGTTATATTAATTTGGGTAATTATACAATATCGTATTTTGTCAGACCATTATTAATATATCGACTGTATTAATATCTGATAACATGTTAAGATTTATAAATAAAACCCGCGAACAACTTAAAGCTAAACGGGTCGAATCACGCAAAGGTATAAGGTAAGAGTGGAAAAAGCCCACCCTTACCCAAGACCCATTCGGCCGACCTAAGTAATACAAAAGGAGAGTCTTTCTCCTTTTGTCACTTACTGGTAATTCATAATTCTCATAATTAGGGTTTTGAGAACATCTTTTTCCCAAAACTCAGATCTCACATCTAAAACCTCACAAAAGCTCTCCCCATATTGCAAGGCAATTGGAGAGTATTTTCTAGCACACGCGGCATCATCTCAATCAAGTCTTGGGTGCAAGTTATAGGAGGGAATTTACTTTAATTCCTGTTCTTAGGCCATAAGCACAAAGGACCAAAGGTTGAATTCTTTTTCTTATCCTTTTTAATCTTATGACTATAAACACAACTGTTTTTTTCATTATAATCCTGCAAGTTTAGGGTGAATACATGCTTTATTCCCCACAAGTGGTATCAGAGCCTTAGGCCATGAAAATTTTACTTTTGTGTTTTTCATAAGTTTTTTTTAAAGATTTTGAAAAATCTCGTTTCTGCCGCTGCGTCGGTCGGTCGACCAGTATTAGCGGTCGGTCGACCGCCCCTGTGTGAGTTTTCTGTTTTTTTTTTAAAACAGTTTCCTTTATGAGTTTTCGATCTTGTTTTTCGATTCCTGTTTACATATTGTTAATTAATCGATATTCTTAACAATATGTGAACCCTTGTTGATGTTAATTTTGATTTACTTGTTTTAATCAAAGTTTAAAAGGTAAAAACTTGTTTTAATTTCAAAAAGTGCAGCGTTTTGCGTTTTCTGAAATTCGTTTTTACTACTTGTTGGTCGGTCGACCTAATTAATAGGTCGGTCGACCGATTTTACTGTTGCAGATTTTTCCGTTTTTCGGCAGGAGGTCGGTCGACCACAAGTTTAGGTCGGTCGACCTCCCCCCCTGTAACAGACTCGTTTTTTTTTTTTTTTCGAAAATAACATGTTTTATTTTCACATGGCTTAAAATAATGTACTATATACGGAAATAGTGTATTATTTAGTGAAACGGTTCACCCTCGTTTGATACATATTGTTTTAAAACAGTTTAAAATAATGGATTATATGTTTGTTAAAATTGGTGACACCCAGGAACTGGAGCTAGAGCTAACGAAGTTCGCACTCATAGCGACTTCGTCATGGAAGCGGGTGCGATAAAGAACGTACTCATCTATGCAATGGAATCCAATTTGCAAAGACGCTTCATAACCCATGGTGCAAACAAGATTTTCACCACGCTCACTAACGAATTCTCAAAGGCTCCGAGAATCGTTTCTTATGAGCATACATGTCGCTTCTTTGAGGCGAAACTCCAGAAGGGCCAAGCAGTTAGCCCACATATTCTTCACATGATTGAAAATATCGAAAAACTGGAGGCCCTAAACTGCAAGATCAGTGAGAACATAATCGTTGATCGAATGCTTCATTCGCTTCATGATGGGTTCGCCCTCTTTAGGGCCAACTACTACATGAACGACATGAACAAGACTCCTCATGAGCTCCACTCCCTTCTCGTACAGACTGAGAAGGATCTGAAATTAAGTGGGAGCATGAAGCAGGATGTTCTCATGATCTCCAGTAAGGGAAAAGGTAAAGGGAAGGCTAAAGCTCAGGGCGACCTAGCAGTAGGTAGGCCCAGGTTCAAGAAACCAGGATTTGCTAAGAGTGGGCCTGGTGAGTCGAGTAACTCACAAGGCAAGACAAAGAGCAAGGATACAAGCATGGAATGTCACCATTGCCACAAGACTGGGCATTGGAGGCGCTCATGCCCCGTGTATCGCGAGGACATTAAAGCAGGCCGTGTTACTCCTGTTGGTATGTCTTCTTCTTCTTTTATTCACATGATTGAGATTAACCATGCGAGTTGCGGAACTTGGGTACTTGATACTGGTTGTGGTTCTCATCTATGTAATCATGTGCAGGGCCTCCGAAACCAAGAACCCCTAATCAAGGGTGAGGTGGACCTGCGTGTCGGGAATGGAGCACGTGTGGCTGCAGTCTCGAAGGGAACATACGTAATCCAGCTTCGAAGTGGATTCGAGTTATTTTTATATAACTGTTATTATGTTCCTAGTTTGTCCAAAAACATTATTTCAGTTTCTGCACTTGACAAACTTGGTTTTTCATTTGTAATAGAGAATAATAGCTGTATTTTCTCCTTACACAATATGATTTATGGCAAGGCAGTTTCCATGAATGGAATTTATGTTTTAGATCAAACTACCGAGATATTACATGTGAATAATAAAAGAATAAAGGTAGGTGACAAAGATCAAACTTACCTATGGCATTGTCGTATGGGACACATAAATGAGAAACGCGTTAAACAGCTCATACAAAATGGAGCTATTTCGCCCTTTGATTTCGAATCATATGGCACGTGTGAATCATGTCTCATCGGCAAAATGACTCGTATTTCCTTCAAAGGTGTTGGAATGCGCGCTGCCGACCTATTAGGACTCATACATACGGACGTATGTGGCCCTATGTCGATCAACGCACGAGAAGGCTATAGGTATTTCATCACTTTCACGGATGATTTGAGTAGATATGGCTATGTCTACTTGATGAAACATAAAAGTGAATCCTTTGACAAGTTCAAAGAATACCAGAATCGGGTACAGAAACAGCTGGGTAGAAAGATTCAAGCACTACGCTCGGATCGTGGTGGTGAGTATCTTTCACGCGAGTTTGATCAACACCTAAAAGACTGTGGGATCGTGCTACAGTTGACTCCACCAGGAACACCACAATTAAATGGTGTGTCCGAACGGAGAAATCGAACTTTACTTGATATGGTTCGATCCATGATGAGTCACACCGTTGTGCCTGATTCATTGTGGGGCTATGCTCTTTTGTCGGCCGCTCCAATACTTAACCGAAGTCCGTCTAAAGCTGTTGACAAGACTCCATTCGAGTTATGGAAGGGAACGGTCCTTAACTTGTCCTTTATTCGGGTTTGGGGCTGCGAGGCTTATGTCAAGTGGAGACACGAGGATAAGCTCGGCCCGCGATCGGTCAAGACATACTTTATAGGCTACCCAAAGGGAACGTTTGGTCATTACTTCTACTCGCCTACCGAACAACGTGTTTTTGTTGCGGCTAGTGCGACGTTCTTAGAGAAAGAATTTCTCGAGAACAAGTCGAGTAATAGAACCTTCGAGTTATCGGAGGTTCAAGAACCAATTATCGAGCAACCATTGGAGGAAACAGTTCCTTCACCCGAGGCTGCGGTAGATATCCCTGAGGAACCTAGGAGGTCGGGAAGAGTCTCTATTCCACCGGACAGATACATTGGTATGGTCGAGGAACACGATACAGATGACGTCTTACTCCTAGAGGGTAATGAACCCACAACCTATAAAGGTGCCATGACCAGTTCTGACTCAAAGCTATGGCTAGAAGCCATGCAATCCGAGATGGACTCCATGTATGAGAACAACGTGTGGGATCTTGTGGACCTACCTGCAAAGGTACGTCCCCTTCAATGCAAATGGCTTTACAAGATAAAGCATGCCGTGGAGGGACAACAAGATATCCACAAGGCTAGACTAGTTGCTAAAGGTTTCACTCAAGTGCCAGGCTTGCACTATAATGAGATCTTTGCACCCGTAGTCATGCTACGTTCCATTCGGATTATCTTAGCGATCGCCGCATTTCATGACTATGAAATATGGCAAATGGACGTTAAAACCGCCTTCTTAAACGGTTATTTGGAGGAAGAGTTGTACATGGTACAACCCGAGGGTTTTATCGATCCAACACATCCTAAGAAAGTTTGCAAGCTTAAGCGTTCCATCTATGGACTTAAGCAAGCATCGCGGAGTTGGAATCATCGCTTCGACCAAGTGATAAAAGAGAATGGGTTCATTCGATCAGTCGAGGAACCATGTCTCTATATCAAGTCGAGTGGGAGTAAGATTGTATTCCTAGTACTGTATGTCGATGACATACTATTGATTGGGAATGACATACCTCTCTTATCTTCGGTTAAAGCATGGTTGAAAAACCATTTCCAGATGAAAGATCTGGGAGAGGCACAAAGAATTTTGGGCATCCGTATCTACAGGGATAGATCACGACGGATGTTGTCTCTCAGTCAGGAATCTTATATAGAGAAGATTCTGGAGAGATTCAGCATGACGAACTCCAAGAAGGGGTTCCTTCCTATGACTCCTGGGCTTCACTTGAGCAAGACTCAAGAAGCTAAGTCAGTGGAAGAAAAAGAGCGCATGAGTCGGATTCCTTATGCTTCGGCAATAGGATCGATCATGTATGCCATGATATGCACACGTCCTGACGTTGCATATGCATTGAGTATGACAAGTCGATTCCAAGCTCATCCAGGTGAACAACACTGGATGGCCGTGAAAAACATTCTTAAGTACCTACGGAGGACTAAAGATTGGGGATTGACTTTTGGAGGCGACTCGATGCTCTGCGGCACGGGTTACGCAGATGCTAGCTTCCAAACGGATCGAGATGACTCGAAATCTCAGTCTGGATTCGTTTTTACTCTTAGTGGCGCTGCTGTCAGCTGGAAAAGTTCTAAACAGAGTGTTACAGCAGATTCTACGACTGAGTCCGAGTACTATGCCGCCTCAGAAGCAGCTAAGGAAGCAATATGGATGCGTCAATTCTTACAAGGACTATCAGTAGTGCCTAGTTCGAATGACCCAATCACCGTCTATTGTGACAATAGCGGTGCCATCTTCCAAGCTAAGGAGCATAAGTCTAGCAGCAAGGCTAGGCATGTACAACGGAAAGCTCATCTAATCAGAGATTACGTGGAGCAAAAGGAGATTTTTATTGAAAAGATCGCTACGGATGACAACATAGCCGATCCTCTCACAAAAGCATTACCACGTGATAAGCATGAAGGGCACATTCATTCCATGGGAATTGGATGTGTTCCTAAGTTGTAGTACTCTTTTATGAATTCATGTAATAATTCATTTTCTCGTGTACTCTATTCAACCTTATTGTTATGATATAAAATGTTTTGTTTTTCATGTGGAATTGTACGCCAATTTTGAACACCACAAAGTGCACTGATTAACATTACATCGTTTTGGTCCTTGATTACCCACTTGAGCTGATAACTCAGGTAATCATTTTGTGACGTTGGTTGATGGTGGGTTCAACGAGCCATAAGTCACGTGGATGACTGACCAATCACAAAGGCGAGTTATACGGATATCTCGTAGGACACCCCGTGACAACGTTATGGAGTCCTAAATGTTTTATAACATTGGGTGCCAGGTCGTGGATAGGACCTCCATAGTGTTCCTTAGAGTCGAGTCTTTTGACTTTCAACTGTTTCTTGAGATTAAGACAGATTTTGGGTAACTTTGGTTTCTTTCCCACGGTCACCGTAACAGGGGCCAAGAGGATTTTTTCTGGGTTATTTCATGCTGGGCGATATCGGCAGGATTCGAGTTGAGGGAAATATCCAAACCCTTATCAGGATTTTATCATTTCTCAGGGCCACTCGAGGAGTAGTAACTGAAATGCATGGCCATGCTCGAATACAGATTCGTTTTATCAGTTAAGTTACTCTCTAGTCGGGGAAACCACTCTTGATACAAATCGCTTGTGAGATACGACCTTTGCGAATGCGGATTTGCAAATTGTCTTACATTGAGTGGGAGAAATTTTAAAAGGATATGAGATTCGGTTATCGCACCTACACTTGTACGGACAAGTGGGAGTTTGTTGGAGATTGTGTCCTCCACATGTAGTGTGATAACGTCATTGCACATACCCTTGTACGGACAAGTGGGAGATTGTTGGGGCTGGTGTCCTTGACAATTAAGTACAATGACTTATTAAATCTCTTTAAGGATCACAAGGGCATACTTTTGTATTATTACCAGTTGATCCACGTTTATCAATAACGGTTGGCTTGCTAGATAAGTTTGACGTTATTGTCATACGGATGGCGGTGATCAACTGGTCCCTATACGTCACACCTATAGGACACGTTTGAGAGATGTGAAGGTATGAAAATACAGTCACATTTATGCCGGATATGACTAAACAGTTAGTCAGAGGTGTTGACTAATAAATTAGTCAATAAGATGTTGAGATTATTATTTAATACGGATTAAATAATTTTAGCTAATACGGATTACAAGATTAATTCGTAAATTAAATATAAACGGTTATATTTAATTAAATATAGTATTCGCGTATTAATATAAACAGTTATATTAATTTGGGTAATTATACTATATCGTATTTTGTCAGACCATTATTAATATATCGACTGTATTAATATCTGATAACATGTTACGATTTATAAATAAAACCCGCGAACAACTTAAAGCTAAACGGGTCGAATCACGCAAAGGTATAAGGTAAGAGTGGAAAAAGCCCACCCTTACCCAAGACCCATTCGGCCGACCTAAGTAATACAAAAGGAGAGTCTTTCTCCTTTTGTCACTTACTGGTAATTCATAATTCTCATAATTAGGGTTTTGAGAACATCTTTTTCCCAAAACTCAGATCTCACATCTAAAACCTCACAAAAGCTCTCCCCATATTGCAAGGCAATTGGAGAGTATTTTCTAGCACACGCGGCATCATCTCAATCAAGTCTTGGGTGCAAGTTATAGGAGGGAATTTACTTTAATTCCTGTTCTTAGGCCATAAGCACAAAGGACCAAAGGTTGAATTCTTTTTCTTATCCTTTTTAATCTTATGACTATAAACACAACTGTTTTTTTCATTATAATCCTGCAAGTTTAGGGTGAATACATGCTTTATTCCCCACAGAGACATGATTCGCACGTGCCATATGATTCGAAATCAAAGGCCGAGATAGCTCCATTCTGTATGAGCTGTTTTACGCGTTTCTCATTTATGTGTCCCATACGACAATGCCATAGGTAAGTTTGATCTTTGTCACCTACCTTTAATCTCTTGTTATTCACATGTAATATTTCGGTGGTTTGATCTAAAACATAAATTCCATTCATGGAAACTGCCTTGCCATAAATCATATTGTGTAAGGAGAAAATACAGTTATTATTCTCTATTACAAATGAAAAACCGAGTTTGTCAAGCGCAGAAACTGAAATAATGTTTTTGGACAAACAAGGAACATAATAACAGTTATATAAAGATAACTCGAATCCACTTGGAAGCTGGATCACGTATGTTCCCCTCGAGATTGCAGCAACACGTGCTCCATTCCCGACACGCAGGTCAACCTCACCCTTGATTAGGGGTTCTTGGTTTCGGAGGCCCTGCACATGATTACATTGATGTGAACCACAACCAGTATCTAGTACCCAAGTTCCGTAACTTGCATGGTTAATCTCAATCATGTGAATAAAAGAAGAAGAAGACATACCAACAGGAGTAACGCGGCCTGCCTTAATGTCCTCACGATACACGGGGCATGAGCGCCTCCAATGCCCAGTCTTGTGGCAATGGTGGTATTCCATGCTAGTATCCTTTCTCTTTGTTTTGCCCTGTGAGTTGCTCGACTCACCTGGCCCACTCTTAGTAAATCCTGACTTCTTAAACTTGGGCTTGCCTACTGTTAGGTCGCCCTGAGCTTTAGCTTTACCCTTACCCTTACCCTTACTGGAGATCATGAGAACATCTTGCTTCACGCTCCCACTTAATTTCAGATCCTTTTCGGTCTGTACGAGAAGGGAGTGGAGCTCATGAGGAGTCTTCTTCATGTCGTTCATGTAATAGTTGGCCCTGAAGAGGGCGAACCCATCATGAAGCGAATGAAGCATTCGATCAACGATTATGTTCTCACTGATCTTGCAGTTTAGGGCCTCCAGTTTCTCGATATTCTCAATCATGTGAAGAATATGTGGGCTAACAGCTTGGCCTTTCTGGAGTTTCGCCTCAAAGAAGCGACAGGTATGCTCATAAGAAACGATCCTCGGAGCCTTTGAGAATTCGTTAGTGAGCGTGGTGAAAATCTTGTTTGCACCATGGGCTATGAAGCATCTTTGCAAATTGGATTCCATTGCATAGATGAGTACGTTCTTTATCGCACCCGCTTCCATGACGAAGTCGCTATGAGCGCGAACTTCGTTAGCTCTAGCTCCAATTCCTGGGTGTGCCAGAATTGGCTCAGTTAAATACTTAAGCTTTCCGTCAGCAATGGCAGCATTCCGTAGTGCTGCCTCCCAGTCATAGAAGTTTGACCCATCATTCCTCAGTCTAGTAGACTGATTCATGGAGTCCATGAAGGCTTTTAGCCAGGATTCACGTGCTAGCTTGGCACTTGGCATTGGGTCTTCACCAGCCATTAGTTATACAGCAGTTTAATTGAACGTGTTCTACACTGAAAAGAAGATAAAGCAAAAACCATATAAGCAACTCATTGTTGTGATTTAAGTCTATATTAAATTGCATTTAAACTCGTAGACTCATGCATTTATATAATTGATCTCCCTCAAGAATTATATAAATGATCCCAAGACTCAATTTCCGTATATTGATAAGCCCACAGTTTGGCTAATTCCACCGTTGGAACTCTTGGTCGATAGATTTCCGTAAATCCTATCTATTAGTCCATCTCAGTCGCTAGATAGTATCGAGTGACCATGATGTTGAGATAAAATAAATCATCTGTTCCCACTTACCCGACGTAGAAGGGGTCATATTATGCCTACCGACGAAAAAGCGATTCATGGGAGTCTGATTTATAAAGACTAGTCTCAATTTTTGGTTATACGAGGAAGACCCCATCAACTTATATTTATCCATTTTAAGTGAACTAATATCTAGCATATGCGTGAATGAATGAAATAAAGTGATGGCTTTGCAATTGACATGTGACATCTGTATTGTCACAGAAAACTAACGCGTAACCTCTACATGAGTCAGTTTTCAGGCATGTTATAGGTGGTTTGGTTTTAGGCGGAATATGATGCAAGCTATTATCGATGAAAACATAAAATAAATGCGATAAACGTAAATAAAAGTCCTGGTGTGACCTATCCTACCAAAATAAACATAAAACAGAATCCACCGTTGGACCCTAGAAGCTTGTCTTGATGTTCCATCTTGGTCCTTGCAGCGGGAGTGAGCATCCGGTCTACGTCTTTGGTCTTCACAAAATTACTAATTTAAATTACAAATATAACCCTATTTACATTCTAATTTAAATACAAAAGTAATTACATGGCAAAAACCCAAAACGGAGATACAAGATCTCAAAATTACAAACAAGACTGTGTCCCATCATTACGGTAACACAATCTACTAAGGCCACACTAAGTTACAACCGTTTGCAAAATTAAATACTTTATTGAAAGCATTCACAAGGCATTCAACAAGACGATAAATAAAATGCATCAACTAAAAAAAATTTATACATGACATAATACTGTTATTATGATTAACAAATTTTACCAAACCACCTTACGGGATTAAAATTATGTGATTATACCGTTTTAATCACCCAATTTTAATAAATTTATAATCCATTATCTTAAACCGTTTTAAAATAATATGTATCAAACGAGGGTGAACCGTTTCACAAAATTAATAATATACTATTTCCGTATATAGTATATTACTAAAGGACATGGGAAAATAAAACATGTTATTTTCGAAAGATAAAATAAAACGAGTCTGTTACAGGGGGCGAGGTCGACCGACCTAAACACGGGGTCGACCGACCTCCAGACGAGAAACAGAAAATTACTGCAACAGCACTATTGGTCGACCGACTCATAAACCAGGTCGACCGACCGCAAACAGTAAAAACGAGTTTCTGAAAAACGCAAAACGTTGCACTTTTAAAAACAAAACAAGTTTTTACCTTTTTATCTTTGATTAAAACGAGTAAAACAAAGAAAATATCAACAAGGGTTCACATATTGTCAAGAATATCGATTAATTAATAATATGTAAACAGGAATCGAAAAACAAGATCGATTGCACAAAAGAGAAACTGCCCGAAAAACAGAAACTTTATACGGGGGCGGTCGACCGACCGCTACAAGGGGTCGACCGACCAACACAGCGACAGAAACGATATTTTTCAAAATTTTTAAATAAAACCTATGAAAAAACACAAAAGTAAAATTTTCATGGCCTTGACTCTGATACCACTTGTGGGGAATAAAGCATGTATTCGCCCCATACTTGCAGGATTATAATGAAAATTACAGTTGTGATTATTGTCATAAGATAAATAAAAACATGAAAAAGAATACAACATTGGGTCCTTGCTTGAATAGGCCTAAGAACAGGAATTAAAGTAAATTCCCTCCTATAACTTGCACCCAAGACTTGATTGAGATGATGCCGCGTGTGCTAGAAAATACTCTCTAATTGCCTTGCAATATGGGGAGAGCTATTGAGGTTTTAGATGTGAGATCTGAGTTTTTGGGAGAAGAATGCTCTCAAAAACCCTAATTGTGAGAATTATGATTCAACAGTTAAAACCAAGAGAGTCCCTGACATAAGGAGAAGGACTCTCCTTATGTAGCCCTGGTCGGCCGAATTGGATATTGGGTAGGAGTGGGCTTTCCACTCTTACCTTAAGCCCACTCCTACCTTATTCCAATGCGTGATTCGACCTAATTGCTAAAATGTAATTCGCGGGTATTTATTATAAATCGTATACATGTTATCAGATATTAATGCAGTCGATGTATTAATAATGGTCTGATAAAATTACGATATTGTATAATTACCCAAATTAATATAACTGTTTATATTAATACGCGAATACAATATTTAATTAAATATAACCGTTTATATTTAATTTACGAATTAATCATGTAATCCGTATTAGCTCAAATTATTTAATCCGTATTAAATAATAATCTCAACATCTCATTGACTAATTTAATAGTCAATGCCTCTGACTAACTGTTTAGTCGTATTCGGCATAAATGTGACTGTATTTTCATACTTTCACATCTCTCAAACGTGTCCTATAGGTGTGACGTATAGGGACCAGTTGATCACCGCCATCCGTATGACAATAACGTCAAACTTATCTAGCAAGCCAACCGTTATTTATAAAAGTGGATCAACTGATAATAATACTGAAGTATGCCCTTGTGATCCTTAAAGAGATTTAATAAGTCATTGTACTTAATTGTCAAGGACACCAGCCCCAACAATCTCCCACTTGTCCGTACAAGGGTATGTGCAATGACGTTATCACACTACATGTGGAGGACACAAGCTCCAACAGGCGCCACTACCATGACCCTTTCCATGTGGATCCTTTGGGTCATGACATGGTTGTGGACCGGTGTTGCAATGCTGAAGTAGGTTTCCAAGGCTTTGAGTCACTCTCTCATCAACCACATCTCTTCATCTCGTTCCGCATTCGCCCTTCTTTCTTCATCAAGTTGCAATTGTAGTTGACGTACAAGAGTCGACTCATAGGTTTGTCGCGGCTCATACGAAGACTTTCTAGCCTGTTCTTTGAAAAACACATCATGAGCCTTTCTGGTTCCATAGATCATCCATTCTTGTATCCCTCCACCAAATCAAACCAAATCTCATTATCCGGCTTCTCAGGGTGGGCCTCTTTCCCAGCCTCATATGCCTCCTACATCAGTTAACAAAATTATCATAAGTGTACAAAAAATTATAATAAGTTAACAGAAAAACATCTCACATATAATTCTTTGTCTTTTGCCTTAATCCATACTCTATTCTTGTGGTCGTTGAGCTTAGAATGTGTGTCGCGGAAAAGTTTTGGGGCCGCCATCATCGTATCACTCGAGTCATCACCTAAGTTCGTATCCCCTGATGAGTTCTTCTTCTTCAAAATGAACAAAATTCAATGAACATAAGAAACTTTATTAGCATCTAATTTGTCGACTACTCTACGCAGTCGTCAGTTTCTGTCGCCCGTTTCTGATTTTCTTGTAGTGAGATGATCTCCCAACCGTCTTCCGTCTCCTCAACAACATCCAATTCATCACCGTCCACCATATATCCGTCGCAGCCAACATATCCTCCGATATAGACAACAAACATAATAAATGCAAGACACCCATATTATACCAATAGCGACTCATTATGCAATACAACCCCCAATTGTGACGTAAACATCAATTCCCAAATATCTCGACTCCCATAGTCGATGCGAGCCAACAACGTGTTATAATGCAATACCGACACCCAACTTACCCCTAAATCATGTTTCCATACATTGAGATACCCAGTCGCACGAAAGCAAAGTGAATGCACAAAGGTATGTCAACATACACACAAAATCCACCTCTCTTGTCGGCGGAACAAAAACAGTTTAAACAAACGCTAATTCAATCAGTCTAAATCAATTCTTAATTTCATATAATATAATTAATAAAGTTAGAGATTATAATAATTACTTGATCGATACGAGAACTATCATGTAATTTTAACGGATTTGATAAATTTGATTAATTTCGTGAAAAAGAGAATTAGAGAGATTTTTTTTAAAAAAATTTTTAGGTAAAGAGTATAAAATAGAAAAATAATGATAACACCAATCAAATCCAAATCTAGTAAAAACGTAAAACAAACCCGAATCCCGAAATGATTCAACCGATACAAGTTTGAAAGACAGCAAGACTACAACCGACCCAACGACCTATTCGCCAGTGGGCCCAGTCTACAGTCATGCACTCATGCCTCCGGAGAATTAAACAGCAGAAGCGGTGATTTTAACCATTTCTCACTCCCACTTTTCTCTTCACCGCCGCCACCACCACCACCACAACCACCGTCACTGCGTCGACGCCGCTCTCCGACGGCCATATCCGCCATTGTCGTTGAGCTCGCCTCACATCTATACTCTACGCCATAACATATCATGATATCAACATCAATTGTTGTGATTCCTAAAATTCGGACTGAGCCCTAAGGTTAGCACCTCGCCGGTATTCATGTCTGCCGCTGCCGCTGCCGCTGCCGCTGCTGCTGCTGCCGCCGCATCAAAAAGTTCCACCGAAAAACAGTCGCCAACGTTGCGTAAAGTGGAGTTTCATCTAGCGAGACAGCCTGGATCTTTTTTCTCGAATAGTAACCCTAATCCCATGCTTGAAATGTTAAACCCTAATTCTTCCAATAATTTTACAATGCGCCCTTATTCGAATCCATCGTCTTCTTCCTTCAATGCGAGAAAGTCGGAACCTTCTGATTTTTTCGAGGATGCCGGTCTCTCCATTCGAATGCCGTTTCGCCGTATTGTAAGCTTACTTCCTTTTCGTGTGGTCATTTCTTAGCTCATTTCGTCGAATGATCATCCTCCCTCTGTATAATTGTCATTTTCTTTTGTCGTGGTTTGATTGTCAATTCCATGTTTTTTTGGATTTTGATGAAAAATTATTTTGCTGGTTGAAATTTTCCCGCCTGAAGTATGAGCTTTTTGCTAAGAATTACGCTTTTTTAGGGAAAAAAATGTGTATGAATTATAGAATAAGACCGTCTTGTGAGAATTATTAAAAGGATCACCTCACGCAATAATAATTATTAATTACTGAAAGATGTGACACTAGTTTTGTTATTTTGGTTCTTTTTGCTAATTAGTTATCTTTGGAAGATTCAGGTTTAGTTTATTATCTCTGAATTCATTTGGATGAATATGTTGTAGGGTCCTGGATTGGTGAACCTTGGGAATACTTGTTTTCTTAACTCGGTCATACAATGTCTTACTTACACGGAGCCGTTGGTCGGGTATTTGCAAAGTGGCAAACACCAGACTTCTTGTGAGTGGCTTTAACCTCCGACTTTTACCTATATTATTGAATGCTGTTGTAAGTCTAGACTATGGGTTGTGCAGCTTGTTGTTCGTTTGTAATCGTGTGCTGCAATGGGATCTGGTTTAAATTTGTATACGGTGGCAATGTGGCATGCCATTTATTTTTTTTAGCGAGTATGGTGGCAATGTAGCATGCCGTTCAGTTTTTTTTAGCGAGTACGTTGGCAATGTGGCATGCCGTTTAGCGAGTAGTAGTAGTAGTAGTAGTAGTAGTAGTAGGGGTGGTCCCTGCCAAACATTTCACTTAGAATTCTTGTTCAGCATTGGTAATTGGTTATTGAAGTGTGATAAGGTTGTTTACTGAAGTGGACAAAGTGTATCTACATGAGTACATCCTCTCTGTATTTTTAATGCATGTTGAAGGATTGTACGTTTGACCTTCTTTCTCCCCTATGGGCGGGGATCAAGAGGCTAATGTATTAGGGCAATGGTGTTGCTGACTTGCTGTACATTTTTTCCAACTCGTTGAAGTAATGAGCAATTGGACAACTTTGGACTCATAAGTGATATTGTGCAAGATTTTCCTGGCTTTCTTTGGTGCTTGATGTCTTGTGTGTGGTAATCTAGATGTATATTTATGCGTTTTACTTGACATTTTGTTTTTGAAAAGAAATATATTTTTGTTTGATGATTCTTTTCTTGCTTTCTAGGCCGTGTTGCTGGTTTCTGTGCTTTCTGTGCCATCCAGAATCATGTTAATCGTGCCTTGCAATCGTCTGGAACAATATTAGCCCCAAAAGATCTTGTTTCAAACTTGAGATGTATCCTTGACAACAATTACATTTGTATAATTAAAGTGGATGAATTATTTCTGGTTAAATATGCTCACTCTTAGGGCATCCACAATAGATGAACCTCGAAAGAGATTTGTCATATGACACATCACCAAATTAACAAACCATTTCAAGATTCATGTTAGAAGACCCACTTCAAATTATCCATTTTTTTTATCTCATATGTTGGATACATTTTAGGACCACCACTTGTCATGTCATCCCACAAACCTGTATACAAATATGTAACCATTCTCTTCTATGAACCTCGGTCCCATTCCCAACGATAGAGAGGCTTGTCAACAAACCTCTAAAAAGTACACAAACCTTTGTTAACAAACCTCTATTGTGGATGCCCCTAGCTTTTAGCCTTTTACTTTTATTTCTACCTTTTAATTTTTTATGGCCTTCAATGAAGTTTTAAATTTCATGTGGGAGGGATTCTGTTCAGTGTTTGCTTTTTAGGAGCTCAAGATTTGCGAAAGTAGTAACCGAACCCCGTTACTTTGTCTAATCATGAGATTAAGCCTCTTAAGTTTCAATTGGAGTGATTAGGCACCTTAACTCAATAAAAAGTGACAATCAACCCCTTACTCAAAATCTTTTGAGAAATTGAATATCTCATATAAAAAATACAAATTTTTAATCTAAAACATAATTAAATTTAGGGAAAAAAATAAGGTTTAAGTTATTTTAATTAAAAAATGATAATTTAGGCGAAAATAAAATAGATTAATGTATAATTTGAAACTAATTTAAAACATACTGAGTAACAATTTTTAGGAAAAAATTAAGAAAAACATAAAAGAATGAAAAAAAAAAACACGTTTTTATTTCAACTTTTTTTAGCAATTTTTAAAAACGGCTAATAAAAAGTTGGGAAACATTTTAAATATGCCAGAACTTGAAAAACCCTAATAATATAGTTTATTTTGGCTACAAAAAGTTTTCTTTTTTAGTATTATATATTTTGGTGAAAAATAAAAATTTTCTTATCAAAACAAAATTGAAACTCTGGAGCATATATAGCTTGCAAAAAGAAATATAATGTTTTTTCCCAATTATTATTTTTTTTTAAAACAAAATTTCCTAATTTTATTATTTGTGAATATTCTGTATATTTTTAAATATATGTGTGGGCTGGTGTATGTGCAAGTCTTAAACTCCTATTTTCTGGTATACTAATGACATCTTCTCAGGCGAATCTTCTAAGCAAAGGCCATATTTTTAAACTGTATGGCTAGTTTAATTGCTAAACATAAGCATCCACTTTCATCAAATATGCTAGTGTTCTTCCCATACTAAATTAGTAAATTATTCAGTTCTTCGTAGTCAGTACTTTCCTGCATTGCTCTCTTGATTAGTAATTGCTCATTTGCTCCTACATTGTAATGTCTTCTCTAAAGTAGCTGGAATGGTTATTGTTCCTTGACCACTCATCAAGGTGTATCTCGGAACTTTCGAAATGCGAGACAAGAAGATGCACACGAGTACATGATACATCTGCTGGAGTCCATGCATAAATGTTGTTTACCTTTAGGAGTCCCTGCTGAGTCACCTGGTGCTTATCAAAAAAGTGTGGTCCACCGTATATTTGGGGGTCGCTTACGGAGTCAGGTTATATTTCTTAGTAATTTGGTATCAACTGTTTAAGCTCATCTATGCAGTAAAGATTTGATTTCTGAATATATTTTCAAGACATCAAATTTGTTGACCTTGATCCTTAATAGTGTTTATCTAACATAATCAAATTTGTTGACCTTGAACTATCTAACATAATCTTCTACTCTCTGTAGGTGAAATGTTTGCAGTGTTCTTACTGTTCTAACACATTCGATCCATTTTTAGATCTGAGTCTTGAAATAGACAAGGCAGATTCTCTTTGGAATGCTCTTAAGCATTTCACTGCCCCAGAGCAACTAGACGGTGGTGAGAAGCAATACAAATGTGAAAGGTGCAAGCAGAAAGTTAGGGCGCTCAAACAGCTTACGGTGTCCAAAGCACCATATGTACTAACTGTACACCTGAAGCGTTTTCGATCGCATTTTTCTGGGAAAAAGATTGACAAGAAAGTTCAGTTTGACTCTACATTGAATTTGGAACCTTTTGTTACTGGAGACTACGTATGTTTACTCGTATCTTTAGTTTGTTGATTTCCAGTCTGGTGCTGTCTAAGCACTCTTTTCATGTTTTGTTATTTTTTTTTGTAATGCTGTTTCTCTGGCTTGAAATTGAAATGTTAGTGATTATATCAAGTTCACTCGAGGTCTTAGTTTTAAAAGGTGTGAGGTGCACGATGTGACTCACAAGGCGCGAAATGACGGGGGTGGCGGGGTGCCTCATAGACATGAGGCACACTGTTTTGCAAACAAATTTTGTATTTTTTAGATAATGTTTATGCAATATTTCCCTTTTTTGGGATTTCATTTGAAGCAGTCTTTCTTGAATTTTAAAGATGGTTAACATAAATAGAGTACACTCTAGGGATAATGAGCCAAAGAGAATGGCATTATAAACTACAAGAAAAAATATTGAAATTGCATAGTAGCATGCCTTGCTAGCTGTGGTTTGTCTTAAGTGCACAAAGGAGTCTTGGCCAGTGCCTCACTTCCCCTTGGGTGCACATCTTCTTACACTAAGTTGTGGGGTGAGGTGTTATTGATTTTCTCATGATTTGAGATAAACCATGTGGCGCTGTTGTACTTACCTCCCACCTCTCTCTAAGTCTTCGGAGAATTTCTATTTGCCCCCAATTCCTTAGCGTTGCCTACTAGTTGATATTAGATGAAGTAAACATAGACTTAGGTTTGTGCTAAATGAAGCTTAATAGCTGTTGCAGTCTGTTTCTTTTTTGTGTACTTGGTTTGAGGTCGCTCCAGTAGTCCAGCAAGTAGTAACAATATCATATCACTTGTTTTAGTTGCATTCGATTGTACTTGTACTTCTTGGAGTTTTTAATTCTACTTGCTACTTGAGAAAATTCTCTTTGCGAATCTATAGATTTTATATTTTGACTCCAAATTATTAGTTGAACTTCACCTTGTGCATTTGTATGAAAATTATTGAGCCTTTAGTTCAACTTGCTCTTTTAGCTACAATTTTGAGATTTATTGCCTACTTGTTGAGTTTATAGAGGAGTTATTGAATATTTATGTTTATACTTGTAATACTAAGTTGAGATTTCAGTTTCACTACGTGCACCTGGTTTGTATATACACTTCTTAAGTTTCATGTCTTGTTGAGCTTTTAGAGAAATTTATTCAGTAGCTTCAATTTTTTTGCACATCCTTGTATCTAGTCTAGCTGCTTCATAAATGTTCTCTTGAGCTTTATGCTCCACATGTTGAACTTCTATGTCCTTTGATGAGCTTCGAGTTTCTCCATTTCAGCTTTATGTGCAAATTCTTGTGCTTGTGCAAAACCGTAAACTTCAGTTTTTGAGTTTCTATGTAACTTGTTGAGCTACGAGTCTATAACATGTAAAGTTAAAGAAGTACCCCTTGTCATTCCTCATACTTGAACAAAATTGGAATTTAACTTCTGGAGCTTACAAGTATCTTTGTAAACCTTAAAAATTTAGAGGACCAATATGTCCTGTTTTTGATGGTTTTACGGATTAGATCAGTAGATCGTGCTTTGGTATTTGTATGAATTGTATCTGAAAGATACTCATTACAAACTGTACTTTTGGCATTTCAGGAGGGTGATTTGACATATACACTGTATGGAGTTTTGGTTCACGCTGGCTGGAGCACACATTCTGGTCACTACTTTTGCTTTGTCCGCACCTCAAATGGTCTGTGGTACTCACTTGATGACAATATGGTAGGTCTTTAATTTCTTTTCTGCAAATCCCTTAGTTATCCATTGGGTGTTTTTCATGTCCGCTTGTTGATTGTTGTGCTTTTGTGCTCATTCAAGAATTAGCATTTCCAAGGTATTGCTCAAATAATATGATCATTGAATTGTGATGTTTAGTTGGGCATATTTGGCTGAGGGCCTTTGGTGTAAATCTTTGTTTTTCGACCAATGTGCTGCTGATTTTAAGTTCTTAATGGACTATCTTGTAAAGATACATGAATACGAAGATGCCTTGATGCTTTAGTTGATGTTTGAAAAGGGGGTTTGGGGTCGGGGGAGGAGCAACCAATACAACGGTCGTGACGTACAAGCAATTGGAAAGTTCAGATTTCTTGGTTCGACAGTGAATGTTGGACCATTTTGGTCTTGCAATGAATATGGTCACATGAGTGCATGACTACCGTGAGGCACAGATAATCTGTTAGCGCAAGGCTGCAGATGTCATTTCTTTTTGTGGATTTATACATAAACTAGTGCAATGCAAATATGTTGTCATGAGTTTTTTTTTTAATTAATATTGATACATTAAGAGTTAATCTTCATTTTCGCTGGAGCGAAGACTCTCTTCTTTGCTTTTGGAGTAAGATGGAATAAAGCAAAATGAGTCGCTAAAAGCAGTTGGTAAATGCAATTCATGAACCCATTTTTCTTTATGGGTCACTTGGAAACAGCCTCTCTGATTGCAGACAAAGCGTGTCCAAGCGCTTTACTTCATCATGTGTCCGAGCTCTTAAAGGCATTGGGGTGGTGGTGTTATTGATGCTACCGCGTATGCATTAAGAGTTAGGATCTTGGAGTTCATTTATTACTTAGCCCTCTAAATAACACCCTTACCAGGTGCATGAGGCAAATCCTGTATACAGCAAATAGCTTTGGAATGACACTCTCATGATTATATGAGACATAATGTTGCTCAGACTTGGGTATGAGTCTAGAGATGGCAATGGGTAGGATGATCCAGATCCATTTTAAAATGGTATATCCAGATCCTACCCTTATCCTTAGGGTCCGAAATTTGTAGATCCATATCCGCATCCTAAGGATCTGGGTAAAATCCAGATCCGTCAATCTCCAACGATACATTCAAATGAAACCGCACAAAGTGACTATTATACACTATTTCACTTTTACTTGTCAATTAGAGACGATGTTTTAGTCGAATTACCTTCTATTAGCTTTACTGGTTTGAAAAACATAATCTAAAAGAAACAAAAAGAGTGTACAAAGTGTTAAAAAGTCTTATAGCAACTTACAAATAAGGTTTACAAACCACAAAATAATTATAATTCCAATAATTCATAATAAAACAAATTGTTCAAACAAAATAAACACTAATACTTCATTCCTTGTTTCCATGATCTACCTTTGAAGGGTCGAATCTATCCAAAAATTACCCTTATAGAAATTAAAAGAGGGTCCAAGGGTAGGATCTGGATCTTAGTGGTGGGATCCAGATCCGACCCTCGAACTCGTATAAGGATATGGGTCTGACCTGGATCCTAAGGATCTAAAATAATGGGATCCATATCCTACCCTTGGGCATAGGGTCTGGTGGATCTGGGTAGGATCCGGGATCCATTGCCATCTCTAGGTATGACCATATGGGTGTCAGATACGACTCAAACGTTGAGAGACGCCTTCAAAATACAAAATTAGTTAAAAGTAAATGTAATAATTGATGTTTAGATATTTGAGTTTTCGTATAAGGCAGAAATCATCAAAATCATATCCTATGCTTCACATACCGAACTCCACATATCACCTTTTGTTATGCACGCTTCTAGTGTCGGGTAATGATGCCATACCTATAGGCCATATACCGGTAAGGATTCCATACCCATATCCGTATATGTCTCGTTCGATAGGTATGGACCCAAAACGGAAGAGTTGAAGTAACATAGATGAAAAGCACAATCGAGGCTTGTATTTTTAAAGAATGGATTTAAACATGGCTTATTTAACATCAGTTACTTGTTCACTTTGTTGGAGTAACTGTCACAATGCTCCAATCATGATGCGTGCTTCTTAGGTGTACTCGATGATGTTAATGAACCATGGCTGGCATGGTAAGCAACCTCTTGATTATGGGGATGGCCATTTGTATGTAGCTTAAGAAGATAGGATAATCTTTTAGCAGAATGTCTGCCTCCAATCTGAACTGCTTTAACAATGATTTTTGCTTCAGGCTGAGGGTTGAAGGAAGTTGTGGGTTTTCACATTCAAACTTTCTTGAACTTGTCTTGATCATTGATAAGATTTTCTTTAAATTTCCAGTACTATTGACTCGCAAGTCCTTTGGCTTCAAAATAGTGCCCAATGGTCTCTATACTTTATGCACATTTTATATTATAAAGGTAGCGCTTGGACTCTTCGTAGATGAAGTTTTCGACTTTTTACTATCAGTCATTTATTTAATAACAACCTGTTTATGTGTTTCCAACCCCCCTGTGGGATTCTTTGAGGTAATGGCCTAATAGGTGATTTTGTTGTTGATTTGTTTTGTATCGTAAATTATGTGGTCTAAAACTATGTTTGAGTTACGAAGGAGGATGATTTTTTTTTCTTTCTTGTTGTAATGATCAATTTGAACTGGCTTTTATCTTTCCCTTCTTTCTTGATTCATGAATTTTATGCAGAAAAAATATGATGAGCTGCTTGTGTGTGCGCTTAAAGTTCATCATCAATATTTAACCAAAGAACTTATTTTTTTCAGTTTTGATGTATAGGGATTAAGTTCTAAATGTTTAGGAAGCCTCTATGATCCCTTTCTCATGAAGTACTTGATGGCTTGTCTTGCTTTTGTTGAGTGTTACTTGCAAACACCATTTGTTATTGCGGGTCTAAGTTCCATATCTACATGTATGATGTACTTACCCCTACTTCCACGGAGGCATTGTGATAGGATGATAATGTAGCCTTCCTTTGCTGTAGCAAAAGGTATTTGATCAACAAGTATCTTACAGATGTTTTCCAATTTACTATATCTGTCATTTGTCAATGTTGCCTTTTTGTAAGTTGAGTAGTTTAACATTCATTTAATTCCCTACTTGCAAATTCTGAGAATTTTATTAAGGGAACGATTGCTTAATCCATTTCCAAGTGCACTATTAGGTTCTATTCTGAATTGGTTTTCTTAACCTTGCAACATTGGCTTCATGATGAAGGTTGCTCAGGTGAGTGAGAGGGTTGTCATGGAGCAGAAAGCATATATGTTGTTTTATGTTCGTGATCGGAAGAAATTTGTTTCTAAGAAAGTGATGGATATTGTACAAAAAGAAAACCTGGTTGCAGCTATGCGAAATGTTTCAAGTTCCATTCCTGGTGTCAAGCATCCTGCTGCTGGGAGAAACTCAGATGAGGCTATACAGTCTGGTACGGGCCGTATGGCTGTGAAACGGTCGGCGAACTCTAGCTCTTTTGAAGTTGTGATTCAAGCAAATTCATCAAGAAGCTCAAAGCAAGACATAAATCGAAGTTTAGGCAATATTTCATCTGAATCTTCAGTTATGAAAACTGATAATTTGTCAGAACCAAAGGCTAATTTAGATAATGTGATGAAATTAAGCAAGGGTGCTGAAAATAGTGGTGAGAATTTAGCTAGCTCGGATAGCAACAAAACACTTAAGAGTGATGCTTGCTTACATGTTGAAAAAACTGCAAGTCTTGAATGTCCATCAAGTGTAGGTGATAAATCTTCTGGTGTAGGGGATAGATCTTCTGTTCTGGTTAGTTCCTTCATCCTTTCCCTTCTTTCTTTGTTTTTCTGGAGGGGATGGGAAGAAGAGTCTTTTTTTTTTTTTTAAAAACTTTTTTTTTTAAAAATCTTTGCTCTCTTTTTATGTCCAGATACAAGATAAGGCGTTGACAGATGTTCTATTGGATTCAACAATTCAGGGAAACACTCAAGGTGGACCGACTGAAGTAAGTTTCATTATATGCTGTTCTTCCCTTTCTTATACAGAATATCAGTTTAAAGGAAGCAATACCCTTTTCTCTAATGGGAGTGTGGTATCTTCATAAATTTCAAAGGTGGCCAAATCAGGAATAAAAAAGAAGGGTTTGGAGAAGTCAACATCTCGGCAAGGACTGTTGAAGAAGATATCAAAGTCTACGACTGTAGGGATGCATTTGAGCACCAAGATGTTGTTTGCGGCTGCTTTGAATTTTAGGAAGAAGGAAAAATGCAAAAGGATTAAACAACAAACAAAACTCGCTTTGCACAAAAACTTGTTTAACGAGGGAGTTGTTCCTGCAAAGACAAGTTCTTCTGTTGCAATTGCGTCAACCTCTTTAGGAGATGACAACTCTATTTTTAGAGAGGGAGAAAAGGGTGTTTCTAAGGACTGTGAAATGGATACCAATTCCAGTTTACCTCTTGTGGAATCAAATGATGTACTCAAAAGTATAGCTCAATCAAGCCAAGCACTGCATGTAATTGGTAAGCTTCCAGAAGAAGCTATTAGCATGAAAGCGCGATGCAAGGATGTTGGTGGTTCTTATTCCGGAAAGCAACATTTTCAACCTCGGAATAAACTATCGCACAATACTATTGGTTAGTAGCTTTTAATTTTTTTTCTCCGCTCTTAGTTTTATAATAGGCTTGGTGCATCTCTGTTTTCGTCCATTTAAGTTTACCACTCAGAGTTTTGTATAATTTTGCTTCACATGATTTTTATGGTTGTTCTTGTGTGGGACCTTTTTTCTCCTCCATTAGAAAAGCTTCATATTGGTCTCGGTTGGCTGCGTTCTGTATTTTGATTGTATTTACTTCTGCTGTGTTTCCAGGCAGCAGATTGTCATCCATTCCTGATTACTTCAGTCTATGAATATGATTTCTGATGCCTGTTATGTCTTCTTTGTTTCTGCACAACATTTTTGCACTCTGATTTCATTAATTATGGTCTATGTGATTTTATTTTACAGTGACAAGTTGGGAAACAGTAGAGCCTGCCTCAGAAAATGTGGCAGACAATGGCCCGGAGGTAGTTACCATTGGTCATGTATTGGATGAATGGTGAGCTAATATACATCTTGATTTTCAATCTCTAGTATAAAACTGATGCACACTATACGACCACTTAAGACACTATTCTTCCTTCTTTCCTCTTCCTAACTACATCACCCAAACCTCTTCGTGGAAATGTGGCGGTTAAGGTTTTAATGGTGTTTGGTGGGGGTGGTAAGGTGGTTATTATAGGGTCATTGGTTTCTGGCGGGCCAGTGTTGTAATAATGGTGGAAATATAAGCTATTATATTATAAATATAAGTAAGCTATATCCGTAAGTCCTTAGACTGTCACTCATGGAAATATAATCACGAGACTGCCTCATGTTAGTGTTCAGTTTCTGTCAATAGTTTGTCTTGGTTTTCGATGTTTGACACTGTAGCAGGTGAAAGGCGTACCTTCTTGTGAGACTAGTTTCTTTGTTAGGATTCTGTTTATAGTGGGTGTAATGTTTATCTTTGTAACCAATGGATTTCCTTGATACAATTTTCCAGGGATGAGGAATATGACCGTGGTAAAAGGAAAAGGGTGAAGGGGTCGAAGAACTCTCTTGGCGGACCTAATTTATTCCAAGAAATATCTTCAAAGAAAGCAAAATTAGAGGCAAATAAAGTGAAACATATTTATGTACATGACCCATTCAGGATATGATCCAGGGTTAATGGCGGAAATGATTGATAATTTCTTATGCATTACACGGTTAGCAAGCAGAGATGGCACAAGGCCCAGGTTCAAATTTGGGCATGCTATGGAAAGATTGCGAGGAGTTTGACAAAATAGGAGCAATTTGGCGTTGTTGCTCGGGTATCTTTAGATGGAAGTGGATTACTTTATGCTTTTTTACCTACGAATCACACGTCGTGCACCACGTGATTTCGGTTGGGTTATTCTCGGAAGGAGGTCGGTTGCTCTTTCGGGTTGGGTGTGGTGCATGTTCCATGGAGCACTGCAATTCTAGATGAAACTACAATTTTTTTAATTTAATATTTTAAATTAATCGTAGAAGTCCGTGACGGGGCTTCTCACCGGGTAATGTTGTATCTGTGTGCTGCTGAAGCAGTTGGTGAGTAATAATGTGTACTTGTCAATACTCACCTTGCTGAATAACGAGTGAAGTAAATCATCATTTCTGTTTCTAGGGTGTTCAGAGTTCACTCTTACAAGTTCATCGTCAGTTCGAGATTCATAGAATGATTATTGTATTGACGGTTTCGCGAATAGATAACGTCAAGTACATAATTATCCATTTCTGGAGCAAAAATATATTTACACCCCTTCTCTATTATTTTTTTAGGGGTAACGACTAACGAGGGCTACATAGCTATTTATGCCATGTCTCGGTTTCATAGGATCACTCTTGACGACTTTCTATCAGGTAAACCATTAGATTATTAGTCGAAAACTTTGTTTCCTTAATACGAGATTCTTAGGTAAATGGAAGCGCATGTAAGTCTGTAAGTGACTAGATCCACAAAAAACATAATATCAAGCTGATTCTGCGGGTCTGAAAGTAATGAAAGGCAGTAGTCTCACTCTCCAGTTACACGACCGAAGCAATATGAAAGAATCAGTGTCTGGAGCTGCTACTTATTATCGCGTGTGATTTGCGCTCTGTGTCGACAACTAGGCCAATACGTTAGACATATGATATGACTGATGTTAGTGTTCTGGTTTTTACATAGAGTTTTGTAAGGGAATCCATGATGGTGACACAATAAGGGGGCCTAACTAACTTGAGACCATCCAATTCAACAAGCACCAAAATTCAAAAGTGTCTACTAACACCTTCCGAATCATACCGAGGAAATTCCACCTTAGCATTGGAGGCAATGGCATATTTACTATGACAATGGTGGAAAGAGCAAATGGATCAAGTTGGGTTTCTGTTGCTGGGTGCCTTACTGCCTTCTAACTGCTTTAGCTTGGATGCCCACATACTTGTTTTGCAAGACGGTCCCTGCATGTCTGAGCTGTCGTCATGAGATTCTTGAGTGCAGCTGAGCTGATAACCTTATGTATGTAATGCATATGCCTATGCGTTCCTTCCAGGTTCTGCTTCTCTTCTAGCATCTTCTTTCATCATCTTTTCGCCTTATTTAGTTACCTATTGTCGAGAACAAGCTTACATCCCTCAGTAATGAACTCTATTCCGGTCATAACCTTTGCATTATCTGTCATTGCCTTAGACTTAGACTTTGGCAACCCCAGTAAACCACAGGGTTTGTGTGAGACATCTTGGGTACGGCTCTTCACGGGTTATAATATTCGCACTCAACTACTTGGGAGAGGTGTCACTCCATGTGGTGCTAGAGCAGCAGTTTATGGTATCCCTTCTTGCATTCATATTTACAATAATTGGCCTCATCATGAACAGAGGTATAAGATGTGCTATTACTTTTCAGGCAGGCGTTTTGCACGCGAGTGAAATTCTGTTGCCTCGACGATCCCATCAGGGGTGCGTAATGCTATCAGGATGCCTCTGACAAGCATTGCACTCATCATACTGTTCCATGATCCTATGATATGTTTCAAGATCCTTGCTTTAATAATTACCTTCTGGGGGGTTTTGTTTTACATCTATGGCTCTTCTACTAATGATTTGAGTAGTAAATTGTCAGTAAAATGCTGACATTCTGCAACTTCATTGTAAAAATCAATTTTTACTGCTAAAAAATGTGCAGTAATTGATCTCATCATAATTTGGCTGCTATGCTGTTACAGTACTAAACTTTATTCTCATTTATTTTCACATACAAATAGAATCTTACTTGCCTCTCTGATAATGGATGCTGAAATGGATAGGCAGGACTCAGGAGTAGGGAAACATTGTTCAACTTGTATGTTTTGGAATCCCACTTTAAGTACCTCTTGTTTCTTTTTTTCTTTTTTCCCAAGGAATACGGTGGGAACGCGGGATTTTAATGCGTACAGTGAACTCTTTCGCTTACATAAATAGTTTTTTTTTTATCGGAACAAGTAGTAATGTACCAAAAGAAATATTGGAACGATTGTGTAAGTGATCCGGTTGCTAAAGATTAACAGGAGTTTACTTAGATGTCCGTGCAAATAATCTGTCGATTAAGGGAATCGACAAAACATCTTAGTCGACCTAATTTCGGAAACTGATGGGCGTTCTGAGCATGATCAGAACATTCAGAAGCCATTAATATTCATTCATCAGCAATATGACAGTTGAAAGAAGAGAAGAAAAAACATAACACCAGATAGTTTACATTTTGATGTTGCATATGGATCGGTTTAGATACGTTTCACGCTTACAACGGTCTTACTTACGAATTTGTAAAGACCAAATTGAATGTTGTGAGATGAGAAAGAAGCCGACATATCTCTCATCGGCATCTAATTACACATCCTACACTGCTTTGACATTCCTCCCTATCTTACACTTGTATGTTCCTCATTGTATTCCTCATCTGTAACACACTGCAGAATCAGAATATAAATGCCAACAACAATCTTTTGGTGTGTGGCCAATAAGAATAAACGGCCGTGATCGCGATTCATACTGCTTTACCCATTTTTAATAGGCTTGGCAAACGAGTCAATCAGTTTAGACCTGGGTCGGTCCAATTTTGTTCATTCTGTGTTTCGGATAAGCTGTTGTTCTTCATTTTTAAGTCGTGTCATTTTTTAGTAGTTGAATATGAGGCTAGTCAGACGGGTTTCATCCTCGTTTTGAGGCAATTTGACAGTATTTGTAATGTACATAATCTTAACTGTGACTGTGTGACTGCAAATTAGGTGTTCCTTAGGTCATTTCGGACTGTTTGACCGAACTGTCTGCGCTTCTTACATAATGAAGTAACAGTCGCGAATGTCATTCGCGACACAATTAAAATGACTACTCGTTTCCTGAAAGGGCAAAAGGATTCTAACCAGCAAATGGCAGATGATAAATACTGTAAGCAAATTGATCAAGCTTCGCAAGAGACCGTGGCTGCAGAAACCAGTAGTCATCTCGTGAGTTTACGACAGTTCAGGAAAACAGGAATGCTATTATATGAAAGAACAATACTACACACTACCAGAAAGTTACCAGTAGCATTGTAGAATTTGATAGAAAATGTTTAGAAAACAGTACTAAGTTCCACTGTATCAGGATGCAGTTGCATCAGGACGACCCCGTTTATATTCTCCATCTACTCAACCTGAAATGACCAGGAATATATTCCTACCAATCCACTCTACACAACCAGTAAGCCTTAGTTGCAGAAAGATTATGAGTCGGCTAACCTGAGTCGTCGGCTGAAACAGTCAATAAACCCAGCAATTTAACTAAGTTCATGAAAGATTTCAGAAATGTAGGGACAGACATTTCTGATTTCCTGAAACTTAAATCAATGCTCAAAGTTGATACTTAAAGCAAGTTGATCATATATAGCACAAGGGTCATTGTCTAAGCCAAAAAAAAACCATACAAACTAAGAAATTCTTCAACCTTATCCTTATCCCACAAGTTATTTTAGATCATCTTTTTTCAGCACCTATAAATTCATAGTCAGCCGAGAACAGAACTCACAAAAACACATCGGTTTATTCCCTTACTTCTTCCAACTCATACAGATACGGTTTTGTGTGTGCCTCTTTAAAGTCTTTAACTCACACAGAACCCTCGAAATTCCTTAATTAGTCAAAACATGGATTGTGTTAGTGAGTTGTCGAGGACTAAGGCAGCCGTGATTTTCACCAAAAGCTCATGTTGTATGTGCCATAGCATCAAATCACTGTTCTATGATTTAGGAGCAAGTCCTGCAGTCTATGAACTAGACAGGGAGGCTAAAGGTCGGGAAATGGAGTGCGCCCTACAACGGCTAGGGTGCAACCCTACTTTCCCTGCCGTGTTTATTGGAGGTGAATATGTAGGTTCCGCTAAAGACGTCTTAGGAGCACATCTCAATGGCTCCCTCAGAGATTTGCTCATTGAAGCCAAAGCTATCTGGTTTTAGTTATTACAGAAACCCTAATGCAAAAAAAAAGTGAATCAAGAGCTTGTGTTTTTTAAATGAGCTTTTGACAACCATTATGTAACATATTGGTCTGTAATATCAATCTTTTTAGCTTTATTTCGCGCAAATTTGGACAACCGGAAATTAACAGTGACCAAATAAGTGAAATTACATTAACCAAGACTCTGGTAAAATGATCATGAACTGCCCATATGCTCAAATTCAAGAAAGCATTCACAGACTATGATAATGTATACTTTTCAAGGACTTTGTTTACTTCCATCTCAGTAGACCTTAGTTCAGAACTAGTGCCATATAGAGCAGAAATGATTCTTTTTTCTGGTGAATCCAGCCTTTGACACCAGATTATGTTAATTTCTCAAAAATAATTTAAGTCGAGTATCATGTGAGATTATCAGACTAATATCAGTCATCTATGATCCGAAGATTAAACAGAGCGCGTCTGATGTGACTATTAAAGTTGTTAAAGTCATTGGAAGGTAATACTCATGACCTGGTTTAAAGCCAGGCAGCATCAGCACTGCATCGTGGCTTTGTTTGTGTTACAGTCCGCTTCTTGACCTGCAATGTTAGCACACCCTTGCCTTATGGCCCTTACTCCCGGCAAGAATGAATGTTATGTGGTCAAGCACTAGTGAGGGTCGAGGGATCATCTTCTAGTCACAAGACAGGGAGAGACATGAGTTAGCCTACTGGACACTCGGGAATCTGTAGTCTTGGTTACATTGGTGAATGGTGATACACATTCGATTAAAGAAACAGATCAAAGTGTTCTTATTTTTGACCATAAGCATTAAGCATAAACAATGATCGAAAGAGGAAATCTTTGTTTATTGACTAACACCTGCTAAAGAGGCTAATTGCCTTGTCAAAACTCCACAACTCTTGTCAGGAAACATCGAGTGTGCAGAACAGTACAGTACAGCCACATCTAACATTCTCGTAAGCCAAAATGAAATCACGTAAAGTCTCAGGTTTCAATAGGCGTGGGAAATCGAGTAAGTATATATGGCCTTAAGATTTATGAAATATAACCTGAAGGGTTGAAAAGTGCAGACATTCCTACAAAACAAAACAAATCCAGCTCAATCTACTGACTACAGACAGTGTCATCACCAGCTTTTACGCTATGGTTTACTGACAGAATATAAGTTCAGGAGTCATTAACAGCAGCAACAACCAACGACGACATTAACCCAGTGCCTCAAAGTTTCGGAGTTTATTTCAAGTTCATGAACCATTGTCTCACAAAAAATTTCATGGAAGAACTGAACCTACATACAGATTACAGATCAAACATGTTGATTTCTTATACTAATGCTAATAACAACTTTCCAAATATACTGTGTTATAGTATCCAGCAAAAGGGTATAAAGATTGGGTGTAATAGTATAAAAGTACAGAATCTTGCAAGCTTGACATATAAAAAAGAATCAGGCCAAGTTGGTGGTCACTGCACAGAATCAAACCCCACCTAAAGCTCATCCTGATAAACTTCCTACTGTGAATTCAAACAATGCTTTTTTTCCGAAAGAATCCGAATGAAAACACACATCACAGAACAACTTTTAAGTAATTTTCTTCTTAGTTTCCTGTTAACAGACAATTAGTATATAATTGCAGTCATAATCATACTTCTGAAAGCACCCATTTTGCATAAACTAGACTAATGAAACAACTTTCTTGTTAATACACCGCGATTTCTGTAGCTTAATTTTCTGACAGTACTCATTTCTGAGTTCTGTCACTTTACTAATGAAGATCTTTGTCAAGATTGTGTCTGCCAACCAAGCTGTTGATTTGAAGAGAGGTACATACAACACACTTCACAATTCACACTACTGCAACCCTAGTTCCGATCTCTTTGAAAGTCACTTTACGACCTTTACAAGCATCTAACAAAAGCCACAGTATCTTTTCAACACTCCTGTACAAGCAGAGCAAACATTGTACACAAACTACCCTTATAAATAGTTTAGCCGCGAAACACAAATTCCATCAACCAAACATTCATACAGATTTCCCCTACAAAAAAACTGCCCTTAAAACTCATTATTATTAGGTCTAGTGACCTAAACTAGGTCACATTTAACTTATCTTCTCTGAATCAAGATGGACAAGGTCATCAGGGTTGCATCGGAAAATGGGGTTGTGATCTTCAGCAAGAGCTCATGTTGCCTCTGCTACACCGTCAACATACTGTTCCAAGAGCTAGGGGTGACCCCTTGCATATATGAGATTGACCAAGACCCTGATGGCAAGGAAATGGAGAAGGCCATAATGAAGCTAGGATGCAACGCACCTGTGCCGGCCGTGTTCATTGGGGGAAAGCTCATGGGTTCAACCAACGAGATTATGTCGCTCCATTTAAGGGGAAAACTGATTCCACTCATCCAGCCTTTCCATCAAGTTCCATATTAAGTCAATGTTTCCAAACATGTTTATTTCAGGGTACAAGATATGATTTAGCAGCACAGAATAAGAATCCAGTTTAGATCAATTGTACTACTAGTTTCAGTTTTTTAAGTATATTTTGTGTGCTATTTTAAGTAAACCATGAACGAACCAAGTAGCTAGTTCAATGTTGAAGTAGTTAAAGCATGTAATATGTAATATGTTCCCTCTATGTTTAATGAAACTTAATTAGCCTTATTCCATCATCCCAAAATTCAGCATTCATCCTGCATTCGTTTTTCCAAAAAGTAATTTATTTAGGACAGACCCAATGAACTGCTAAAAAACAGCAAGACTATTATATACAAAACCAGTATTTTTCGCATCTGCAGTCCATTTTATTAAACGAGAGATGTAACACCGCTAATCTTAGTTCCTTCAGCGATTCCAGAAACCTTGTAATGGAGGTAATAGCAAGTTTGGCGAAGGCAAAAGACACAAAGAGAATGTTTCCGAATAAGCCGTAGTATAATAGTTGATATTAACAAGAAAAAAGAAGGTGCATGGAACAAAACTGACAATTTTGACAGGAAAATAACATCTAATGAGAAGACTGAAAGAGAACATATTGTATGTAATAGGAATATTAATAATAGTTGGTTCATTTATCACGGTTTCAGAGCCAGCCAGTGTGACCGAAGGTCACGGGTTCAAATCCTGGCAACTTCAAAACCCCTCGAAAACTCACGAAGTGGATATTAGGAATATTAATAATAGTTGGGCCTCAACCATCACCTTAAGGTTTTGGTTGAGATGGTTCATCTATCATAGTATCAGAGCCAGTGTGACCGAAGGTCACGAGTTCGAATCCTGTCAACCTCAAAACCCCTCAAAACTCACGAGTGGAAACCAGCACACGGTATGGGGGAGCCTGTGCAAACTAACCACTCTTCAAGCCTAATGGGCATTTGAGTGAGGGAGCGTATTAGGAATATTAATAATAATAGTTGGGCCTCAACCATCACCTTAAGGTTTTGGTTACACGGTATGAGAGAGTCTGTGCAAACTAACCACTCTTAGCAATTCGAGTGAGGGAGCGTAATAGGAATATCAATAATAGTTGGGTCTCAACCATCACCTTAAGTTTTTGGTTGAGATGGTTCATCTATCAGTATGAACTTTTGATATGCGCCCCTACCTTATTGGAACACACACTAAAAACCCAACTGAAAAATGCTCTTTTTAGATTACATCTTTTTATCATAGAATATATTATGATTAAAGGAGACTTGAGATTATATATTCCATAATTTTCCTATTATTAGAAAGACATGGACTATACAAGTTTTATGCTAAAATAGTAAATACAAACCATTGACAGACAGCTAATATACAAGGGCATTTTTTTATGTTGACGGGATTCAAACTGAAACCGACTCAATGACTGTACCAATTAAGCTACGACTGTCGAAATCTGCAGTACTCTAAAGTCTAACCCCCTATGCAGACTTTTGCAAGATACTTCTCATCAAGTACATATATATGGAGTCCAAATTACCAACCATTGATCATGTTCATCAGTCGGCGTAAACTATGAGAGATGACTTATATGAGAACTAACTTCAGCTTTGATTTCCATGAATCTGATCAGTTTATTAGGAGCCAGTTAAATCTTTTACTTCATAACATTACTAGGGCAGTTTGTTATGTTGATGGGTTTTGAGCTGAACCCGACTCAATGACTTTACCAGCTAACCTACTATAAGCGGCGTCTAAATTACGTAGGATATTAATATTGGTATGGGTTGGCTTGTTTCGGAATCTGAGTCTCAAATGGAGATGGATCCTTGATCCTTGAAAGAAGAATCATGTATCACATATCACATGTTTCTCCAAACTTTTGTCAAAAACAAGTGGTAGAATATATATATATATATATATTCTTGATGAAAGTTGGAGGAGTGGAGGAGCATATAATCATCCTTCTTTTTTACACTTTCTTCAAAATTTGACTGCATCTATGCCCATTGAATAGTGAATACTACTACTAGTATAATAATATCTTTTCTCTTTTGCATTATTTCCTTCTTGTTGCCAAAGGAATGGCCTTAATCGCGCCATCACTACTCATTTCCTCTTCTCTCTGCACCTCATTTCGCTTATCTTGTTTTCATAGTTATCGTAGTTTCCCTCTCCTCGTCTTGGTGTTATCACATTGACATTTCCATACCATGATTCATGCTAGTCTACAAGCCAACCCCGATTCATTTCAGGAGTAAATCCTATTATGGTCGTCGTTGGGGTGGTTATATTAAAAAAACGAAAAAGGAGAATACGGACTCAAAAATGAACGTAAACTATTGACGAGGACAAGCAGAGGAAATCTGCCTAGGGTTGTATTCTTATCTTCATAACAAGAGGTAGAGGAGCATCCCTGAAAGTCTGAAACCTATCAAGTGGGAATTATTGGGTCGAGATTGTGATCTCCCACAACCGAAATTGCATAGTAATGGATCGAATACAATAGGGTTTCGTGATTCTCAAAACAATAGGCCAGTAGAGAAATCCGGATCCACCATGCAGTTAAATGGGTTCGAAGAGGTGGAAGTGTATGTGGAACTACAGCCACAGTAAGTTCGGAACTCATCAAAAATCCGCCCCTATCTACCCGCCATGTATAAGACGGATTTGATCTAGTCTAACATTTTGGGTTCGTGCGACACCATTCCTAATAGTCATTTCAACTAAGGTCTGCTACTGAATGTAGGTTGAGTTAGTGAACGTAGACGGCTAGACGCCTACTAACACTTGTTCCAACTTCCAAGGACTTTACCGAACCCAGCTAGCCACCAGGCAAATCTTTCGTTTTCCCATGTATTCTGCTTTTGTCTAATTCCCTTCACCTCACAGGGTCTGAGTTTTGATCCGTTTTAAGCTAAAGACAGACATACCCGCCTTAAAGGAGAATTCGATGAACCACTCAAGTTGCATCTCTAAGACAATTGTTGAAAACGAATGCGTGTGATGAGCACCCAAAAAGTAGACCCTTTTTTTTTTTTTTATTCATCAGTTAAGCATACCCAACTGCTCACCAAATACTGTTGCATCTGATTCCAGATTCCAAATGAATCTGACATTCATGTGTCCTTGTCTAAACAGATTCCATATAATATAATTAATGATTAAAAGTATACTACACTCACAAATCATTCTGACACCAAATTTCAGGTTAATAACATCACTAGCATCACTCTAAACCATAATTAAAGTTTTATAATATAAATTAGACGGATTTTAAAATAAGACGGTCGTACATCGTGAGATGGTACTATCTATCGGATCAAATAGAAACCCATTTGCACAGATAAGACAAACATCTTTATGTTCCGTACACTTTTTCATTTTGTCTTATTCATACAAGTGATAACTACTTGACTCGTCTTAAGTTAAGACGTATATATTCGTCTTACGAGAGACTTATTGTTCTATAAAAGTTCATTCATTCATTGTTATCCATAAAAGAGCGACTTTTATACTACGGACCGTCTTATAGTATGGGAACGTCTTGCCCAATAATTACGGATGATTCTATACTCTGAGGCTTTGAGGTAGACAAGTGATGGCAAACTGACCAAGCACCATTGAAAAGATTGGGGCTTCATGACTTTATTTCTTTTTTAATGTTCTCGATCTTTTGACATGGTGCTAAGATGATAAGCCACAATATCTTTCCAAATATTCTGGAAATTCGACTTAAGTAGAATCACTCACACTTCATAGTTCTTGTACAAAAAGAATACACTTTCTTAGTTCTTCCTCAAAGCCACAAGAAATTCTTATGTATACTTAAGGGTTAATGAGCCGAGACGAGCCTGAGCTTGGCCTTGCTCGGCTTGTGCTCGATTACCAAAACTCGAGCTCGAGCTCGAGCCGATCTTACCCAAGCCTGAAAAAAATGTGCTCGTTACAAAGCTTGTGAGCTTTAACACGAGCTCGAGCCAGCTCGAGCTTATAAAAAATTGTTTATTTTTTTTTAAAAAAAACTCTATATTTTCAATAACAAGGTTTGAAGGTTTTATGTAAAAATATTTAGCAAAACAACAAGATATATGATATGTATGATCCAAAAATATAATAATGATCAAATATTTTTATAAAATATAAGCACATTTTTATAAAATATGATTAATATCTTGTGTAATCTCAAATGTTCGAGACGCTTGCGAGCTTTTCGAGTCGAGTCGAGCCAGCCTTTGCTCGCCTTGACTCGTTAAGCTCTCGAGCCGAGCTTTGACCGAGCCGATTTCGAGTAGCTCACGAGCTGTCTTTGTCTTGTCTCATTAATAAGAGCCCTCCGTATACTTGGTGTACTCCATTACCGTTCCTAACCAATGAATAAACTAAAAATAGTAGCATGAATACCAAAACATAATCTAAGCGAACTAAAAATCGCGTACTTACTAAGCAGTGTTAATTCAATGGTGCTGGGTTAAACCTTAAAGCTTGCTAAAGACAGGAGTTGAGAAGTCTCGTGTTTAAATCACGGGACGGCAGTGATCACTTGGCCACTACGGCCCCTGAAAGGGTGGCTTACATGGTCCATATGGTGACACCGCAATGCATGAATCCCAGAGAATTCAACCCCTTAAAAAAAATATATTCTCATTTGTTAACGGTGATACAAATTACTCTCCACCTTATTTTGTTAGACTATGAAGTATGAATAAGTTGCCAAAATGGGTACATTTTAATTTTATTATCGAAGTTGTGTTATTCCTTACAATGTGACAGTAACTACTTTAGTTATATTTTAGTTATGGGGTGTAACCGAGCCGGTTTAAGCTCGAGTAAGTCGGAATCGGCTGGGAATCTTAACGAGCCTAAAAAATAAAAGCTCGGAATCATCTCAGATTAGGCTCGAGCACAGTTAAATCATTATTTTTTTTGAATTCTTTAACTCTTAAATTAAATTAAAAATAAATAATCTCTCTTATTCACTACTTTCTTCCCTATTTCCTTAAACGTCAAGTTTTCTTCCCCTTTCCTATTCTGATAACTTTTAATTATATTTTATTCATTCCTCTCTCTCCTATCACCCAACCTCTCCGAACTTTTTTACTCTTATTTTATCCATTTCATTAATGTTTGTGGCCCACAATTTATTATTTAACTCCTAATTATTCATCCCTCCCTTCTACGTTCATCCGTCTCAAATCACTTACAACCCTAGTTAGGCTGGGAGCATAGAACTTCAGAGAGTAACACCGGTTTTGAAGAAACGGTAGTGTAATAAAGCTAAACAGTTAAAAAATCATAAACATACCAAAAGAGCGACAAATTGAAACCAACAATCAAAGGCTTCTGGTTGTGGACTACTGGGACGACGGATGAACGTAACATAATGAACTGCACGTATTACTCAACGGTAGGCAACCGTGCAAGGTGTGGAGGGATACCTTGAGGGCTTGGGCCAAAACATCAGGGGGTCATGGTTTAAACTTTTGGCCTTATATATGATTAAATATTAATCATTGCTCAACAACTGAACCAAGGAAGACAAGTGGAAAATTATGTACCAGTAGGGGGTCAACAATCGTCACTCCGCAAACAAGAGGGTGGAACCCCAGCCAACATGGACACTTAGCAGTTAAAAAAAGGCTTGCGCCATGCCATAGGAAATGCCGTTAACCCATGCAACCAAAGTGAAGGGTTGGTAAACATGGCTTCAACGTCCTTGCTGTTCACGAAATTACCGCATCAGTAGTTACAGTAACATCAACTTGGTATTCTGACTATAGACAAAGTACACCGAATATAATTTCAACTTCATTAGATTCTAGTACCCCTTCTAGTTGCACAAAAGCATCTGTGATTAAAACTACACTTTCACATTATCAAAAAAAATTTGATCAGGAATGCAAATACAGCCTCAGTTGTGATGAATGATGAATGATCAGGAAAACATGCATGAAAACTCCGACAAATGAGTTATTTCTTGTCCATGTACAGTTTGATTTCGAACTACAAAAGGGGAATACTATTAATAATCGGATTATGACCATGAGATAATTAAACTTGTTGGTGTTCGATCAGATGACGAGACAGTCATTGATTTTGTTATCTTCATCACCCCTTACACGTCATTTAGATTGAAAACGGAGATAAGTGTCATAAATGAAATCTGTCCAACCAACTGCAAGATTTTTTCAGTGAAGTCACAGAACAATGCCGCAGCAAAACCACTCAAGATATCAAAAATAGGAAAATGAGAAAGGAAAGAACTCAGTGATTTGATGATGGTCCGGACTGAAGTTTCAGGTTTTGAGTTACACGGGTATTGTATGAATTGCAATCACTGCATTTGTGCCCAAATATGTGAAACCTGACTGTGCTTGTACTGCTGCAATCATTGCAAAGAACCACTACCTGCCAATTTACTTCACATTAGTTCCCGATCACCCAACATCAGAATAGTCATGAAGCACAATTCAGTCAGAGTGAAAATGAAATCTCTTGTGAAAAAATAAAATGGACAACTCTGGCTCTTCAAGATTTAATTAGGTGAAATCTCGAACTAATTACAGCTCATTAGCATTTACAGAATGTGTCATCAGGTGTTCATAACAGGTGGTCAAACATTTGTGTGCACATCTCATACAGTGATTCATTAAGAGTTGCCAATCCCATAGTCTCCCACTATTTCTCAGAAAGAAGGCATAACACGGGACCATCATTTTAGAAAATAATCTAGACAATTATAATATTAAATGCGAGACTGATTTAGAGGAAAAACATTGCAGAGGACAGTACCTCATGTCGATACTCATCAGGCATGGGTGTAGCTGCAACCTACAATGCACAATGGAAGTAATCAACAATGTAAGATAACTCAAATTAACGAGTGTTGCAACAATAGTATAAATCTACATCCAGTTCACAGCATCAAAAGCATTCACTCCACAAGAACATCAAACCAAGTGCTTTGAGGCCACCAGGAAATGGAGTAAGGAAGGGGTTGGGTAGTCCCCCGAGTTAACAAAATAGATTGGCTATTTCCAAATG
The DNA here is from genome assembly GCA_029255685.2 of Silene conica. Lineage (NCBI taxonomy): Eukaryota > Viridiplantae > Streptophyta > Magnoliopsida > Caryophyllales > Caryophyllaceae > Silene > Silene conica. The sequence goes on along the minus strand of CM055318.2, from coordinate 72,003,773 downwards.
ACCCAACATGAACTATGCATTGAATGTGACTTCACAATACGAAGTGCAACCAGTTTAGTGAGCCAAATTGCTTTATCGTATCATAAATTGAACCAAAGAATTATGAGTCTTTAGTTCCAATGGAAATGATTATATCACTCCAGTATGTCTTCTTCTTCACGACTTCACATCCTTGATAAACAAGTTTCTATGTTCTCTTGCAAACAAAAACACTGACACAAAGATCTACCATCTTATAAATTCTTGTGGACATTTCAGACAATGAGTATCTGAAATAAAGTTCACTTGTTCAGATGTGGCTATCGCTTGACGTCATGTTCAATAATCGCACAAGACACACACATGCCTTTGCTATAAAAATGTTGGACTGATCTTAATAGTAACATTTAATTTATTATAATATTCTCATCAGAAAGAAAAACGACAGTACCATTCAAAATGTAATCTAATCCCCTCAAAAAAAATGTTGAAAGGAACGATACAGAGTACTCTACTTCGCGCATTATTCAAATTAAACATGAACAGAACAAAAATGGAAGAAAAATAAATAAAAATCAAAGGCAATAATAACTAGTCAATCACCTCAGCGTCTAATCTTTGCCAATGCAAAGACATGTCCACAGTCGACTTGGAGCACATTGGGCACCGGTACCTAGCTCATGACCCAAGTTTTCAGAATAAGTGATAGCTAGCCAATAATGGATATGAATTAAAAGATGCAAAAACACCACTATTAAACAATTATGACTGAAACACAATAAACACATACCCAAAAAAAAGTGACGCAAAGATTTATAAGACAGCAGGCACAGACAGAAAGCAGAGAGAGCCCCGCGGGAAAAAGAAAAAAAAAACTACAAGATTAAGAGATATTACAGGCTGTTCAGGACAACCCTTTACTGAACTGCAACCCTCAAATTTTATACAAAATTATAATTTATAGTTCCCTACCCTAGTGAGATCCAGATTAAACTTGAGCCATTCTTTAATATCCTTTCAAGGTGCACTAGCAGATGAAAAGTCCATTTTCCTAACTGGTCCGCATTAGAAGTAGCAAAAGCTGACCCGACCCGCATAACCGACTCAAACTGCCCGAATACCGACCCGAGTGGACCGATATGACTCATATGAGGGCATGCAGGACATAACGATTAAGGAAGATGTTTCAAAATAGGGTAACTAGCTGACAGCCTTACATACAGAAATGAACTATTTCCCTCTTGTACTTGTGCCAACCAACAATAAACAAAAATAGATATTTCATTTCTCTTCACTTTGCAATGCAACTGAAAAACACCATATTGAGATCCTCGAAACCATGCAAACAGTATTCTGGTCCTGAAAATCAATTATTCTATCTGAAAAAACGTCGTTTAGTATATTCAACACTGTCCTTAATTGGGGAAAGGACATAAGGTTGTGTACACTCCATCCCCTACCCTGCCATATCCCATAGATGGGCGACTCTGAGACATTTGGGGGTAATATTGTTATTATGTGAAGAGGCGAAAGACGAATAGTCATTGAACTTGGACTGATGTGACAAGAGAGATAAAACGCGGAGTTATTATTAGAAGTTTACTCTAAATAGTCACAAGGTTTACATTGACGTGCTATCCAACAGGCCAACCCAATACGGCTATGTCTCCCCCCACAGACAGGCCCACTGACAGAAACTGCAGCAGTAATTTATAATGTTTCTCTATGCTCCAAACTATTGATACATATATATCTCAATTCGCATTTCGCAGAGCATAAGCTTCTTTCTAATAAAATCACTAAGAAACGGGATCACAGTCAAAACACAAAAATGCAGCTATAAGTGTACAGTGCTTACTGCTGCTTATCCAACATCTCAGAAAAGCAATCCACGTGTAGTGTATGTCCACATTTCATAACTGCTGTCCCTTTGATCGAGTCAAAAAGATACTGCCAGCAGAATAGATTATGGTCAGAATATGAAAGTACACATGTGCTAATATGGGCACCATATAAGAGTTGAGATATGTCGAGATCAGCTCAATTTTAATAGTTATATCAGACCTCGTAGCAGATAGGACAGCAATTCTTCATTGCATTCTCTACACAAGCATGATTATCACGAAGATCAATTGTATAGCACGACCCTGCATGTAGCCAAAAAATATTTATGGAAATCTTCCAAGCATCTCAATCCAATTCCACTGACACGGATATAATCTACTGAAGTTAGTAAAAGTGTAAGACCCCTAAGCCTATTAAACAACTATATTAACATTAGTGAGTGCTACAATGGCTACAACTTGCGAGTTATGACACAACTTTATCCTTGTGTTAAAAACACTAGAAGGTTGTTTCCACATGACAGATAACAAAATTGTAGGGAAAAAATTTATCAGGCATGAAAAAGGAACATATAAAAAAATAGAAAGTAGAGTAAGGAAATGGGTAGCAGAAGTCTAAAATAAAGCTAAGCCGAAGTATGAAGGGCAATATAAAAAATCCAACATAACCGTAAACCCAAACCAAAAGGAGCAAAAGGTCACATGTGAGAAAAAACTAGTGGGTCGCTTATGCTATATGGTAGGCAAAGTCTGTAAATCTCCGCACTTGAATCAAATTTTTCTTTTTCTGGTGATTCAAATTAGAATAAATCCCTTTTCACGGAGATACACAACTGTATTTTCTTGAGGCTCTCTCGAGTTACCCAGAATCAAAACCATAGTAAAAAAAATAGAATATTATATTTATTAACAAAGAAAAATAACTTAAAAGAATATAGCCTTATATGCTGTATTTTTATTAGAGTTAATTATAAATTACTCCCTTTTAAGTTGCAGTTTTCTAAACTTACTCCCTTATATGTTTGTTTTTTTAAATTACTCCCTTAAGTTAACCTTAGGCCAAAAGTTGCTACCAAGCTAGTTCTCAGGTGAAAAAAATAAGTAAATGGACGAAATTGCCCTTCGAAAAAACTACCCTCATAACTCTTCTTTCTTTTCCTCCTCTCCTAGATCCACCTTTATGCCACCGACCACCGCACATTCTCCACCACCACGCCACCGTCACCCCAGCGACCTCCATCCCACTACCTGACGTACGACAATGCCCCATCACACGCGCCACAATCCTCATCTGAAATTGTCGACAACAAGCAACACCTCACTCCCTTCCCCACCTAACACACCAACGACTATCCAAACTGGCCCCACCTATGTCGGTATAAATTCAAAAGGCTAGATCTACAAAAAAAAGCCACAAATTCAAAAAGCTGCTCCGGCGATGTTATGGGTAAAATTATAGCCCGAACCGGTTTCGTCGATGTTTTTCGTGATTGAGTCACCAATGATGTCGCACATTGGGGGTGGTCGTTATTGGTAACAAACACAAAAGGGTCGAGAACGGAAAGATAGGGGCGGATGACGGGGTTCTTACGAGGAAGGAGAACGGCGGTTGGTGAGGCGTTGGAGAGGAAAGAAGGGGTGGTGGATGGTGGGGTAGTTGAGGAGATAATGGAGGAAAATGGGTGACTTTAACAGTCAGGGGTATTTTTGTCAAGAATGTGGGAAAATGGAGGGAAAGTTAAAAAAGAAACGGAAATACTCACCGGAGTTGGAAAATGGTAGCAACTTTTGGCCTGAGATCAACGTAAGGGAGTAATTTTAAAAAACGAACATAAAAGGGAGTAAGTTTAGAAAAGTGCAACTTAAAAGGGAGTAATTTATAATTAACTCTTTTTATTACAACAGATAACAGAAAGCAACTGAACCTAGACGACAACAAGTCATGCCAGTATTTCTATTTTCTACATCCACTTGAACCTTGGCAAGGAATGGCTGAGAGGCATCAAGGCTCGCGCCTTATAGACAGGAAGCGCAAATTATTTGCACATAAATTTATATTTTGGAGAACAATTTTGTGCAATGTTTTCCTTTTGTGGATTTTGACAATATTGAATGTGTTAAAAGAGTGCACTTTAGGGATATTATGCGAACGAGAATTTAAAAAAAAACATAATCAAATTGCATAACAGAGTGCTTTGCCGGCCACGCCTTACCTATAAGGTGAATTTAAGGTGCACCAAGGCATTTTGGTTAGTGCCTAACTGAGCCCTTTGATTAGGCGCACCCACGAAGGGGTATTTTTAAACTGAGAGATGGGGGGAGAGAATTTGTACATGTTTGTATACTAGTTGCACGTTCAAGAATACAGATTTATCTGACCAATAAAAGAAAACATCATCATTACAACTCTTTTACGGAAATTGGTGAACAGCATTCCCAAATCAAAAACAAATTACATTCCCAAGTTGTCTTCGTTCAAATCTATTTTAGAATATATAGCACCCACTTTGCTTAATGTTTAAAAAGCATCATTTGATAATAAGTAGACAATAAGGTGAAGAAGACATACCACACTTTTGGCAATGGAAGAACTTATCACGGCCACCAACCCTGGAATTAAATACATGAATTAGTAATGCAATCAAGGCACAAGCATAATTAAATGCTACAGGTAACACAATGGTACAAGAGTTGAGCTAGCGAACCTACAAATCCCACAGTCATCACAATGAAACTGCTTCTTCTCGGTCTGAAGCGAAAACAATAAGCAGTATGAGAAAGACAAACACCTTGGTAGAATTATTCACTTCTACTAGATATTAACAGAAACCAATACCTGATCATCATAGAATCTGCAGACCTCACAGAAGTATTCTCCCATGTTAACCCCACAATTCGAGCAAACCTTTGCTACCTATACACACATTACACGAGTGTAGAGAATGTCAAATTTCCTTCCTTAGTTCTCATTTATAATACATGGTCCCTTGGTTTTAGAATGTCACTAGTCGACTACAGAATGTCAAACTTCCTTCAATTAATAACAATAAACAAGCATTCCTCGCTCTACGAATGAAACAGAAAACTCTCGCACACGAAATTTAAAAACACTATCTAGCTGGATTATTACAGTTCATGAAAATTAATAATACGGATCATCTAACCTGCTGTTCAGTTTCACAAACTGCACAAACAACCTGCAAAAAACGATTAAATTCAAAGCTCAAACACCGTAGTCAAATTAAAATTCAACATTATAAACCCTAGGCACACGCGAAATAGAGAAATTACTTGTTTAACATCACGGCGAACAAGCTCGTGACGCTCCTTCGGATTACTCAACGAACCCTAATTTCAAACAAACAGACAAAAAATCGATCAAATGAACATCAAACAAAGCTCAAAATTCCCTAAAATAACCAGAAAACAATAAAATCAGGAACAAACCATAACATCGTTATGACAATGGCGGCAAGTGAAGACGCGATTGCAACAAGGAGCAAGAAGTTTACAACGCCTTCTATAATGTTCGCATCTGAAGAACGATTATAATCGATTTATAAAATTCGATTAATTAACGGAAAAATATAGAGAGGGAATTACGAAGAAAAAAAGGGAGAAAAAATTGAGAATCGTACCCGAATTCGAGTTTCTTGAAATCTTGACGAGTTTCTGGTACGGCGGTATCTTGTCGGTTTTCAGGTACGGAGGATTGTTCCGCCATTGATGAGAGCTTGAGCTTGTTTCAAGCAATTGCTAATTGGTGTGCTTGTGTACTTGTGTTCGTCATGTTATTTGGGCGTATGGCTTTTTTTACCCGACTTTTGTTTGAAACTAGTTTCGGTATTGCACGAGATATTAATTTTGGGCATTGTTCAATTTTGGACAAATTTTATTTAAAAATTGATATGATTGACCATAGTTTTTCTATCATTTCACAACATTTATAATCTTATTTCACCTCTTTACTCTAAAAAAAAATTAAAACATTAGCCATTAAATAGTGTCTACAATAGGTTCATAATCAGTAGGAGAATTTTGGTGTATAGAGGTAGTTTGACAAGATTTTCTTCAAGCATCTTTAAAGGCAATTCCCTATTTCCGGTCTCCCTTCGCCACGATGTTGAAGATTTTTAACTTGATAGAAAATGGAGAACAAGGTTTCAATCCATTGAAGTCATTGTACAACTCCTTTTGGGTATGCACTTTATACGAATTCCAATGGCACGATAAATACAGTGATGTAAAATTGAGATGACTAGCAATTTCCTCATTACTTTAATTTATGTGATATCAATTTGTTCTCTAATTGAGCATCCTACAAATCTAATATTATTCTGACAGAATTCAATCCAAATAACAATCTAAAAAAGAAGAATAAGGAAGAAAATGAACAAAACAAAAAACGATTTAAAGAAAACCCTAATTTAAATACTCTAAATCAATTATTTTAATTTCATATAATATAATCGATAAAGGTAGAGATTAGAATTATTACTTGATTGATACGAGAACTAGCATCCATAGTTGTGTGGTTTTGACGGATTTGAAAATTTTGATTAATTTTTTTGGGAGAGAATAAGGGAGGTTTTTTTTTTTGTTTTAGGCAAAGGTATAGAATGAAAAAGTAATGAAAAAAAAGTTCAGGAATGAGTAAAACTCGTACATAAATGAGCAATTACGTTAATTTTATGGTATTTGTGTAATGGAATTGTGGATGATACACTAGTTTTAAACCCGTGCAAATTGCACGGGATTCCTGTCTAAAATTTCGCTATAATAAAAATGTAAAAAATGATTTTAAATTTTTATCGGTCATGTTTAGGATTTTATAGTCGTATTGTAATTTCTTGTGCAATCAAAGTGTTTCGACATTGCCAACAAATAATATTAATTCAAATGTAACTCAGTGCAATTATTGGGAATACTTGGTCTAACTAAGTACTATCAAGATACTATAAATTAAGCCACATTATCTAATTTATTATATTATGTAAATGTATACTTTTTAAAAAAAACACAATGAAAACTCGTAAACAATAGTGTTATACGGGTTGATAGGTAACACTAACACATTATAATAAATAATTAGATAATTGACCGGTTAAGTAAAATACATATTAGCTAGATCTATTAAAAATTCAAAATATGACCCGACGATAATCCCGACTGAATTGACCCGTTTTTTTCCAAGCTCACGATTCAAAACTCTTGACCCGTGAACCCGTGACATCTCTGACCCAAACTCGAGGTGGGTTGTTAAAATTTTGGACAAAGTTGAAAAAATAATAACATTATACATAAAATGAATTAAGTATTACTCATCTGATTAAATGAAAACAATCGAATAATATCTAAAACTTAATAATATATTGTCTTATTTAACTAATAGTTTAATATTTAACCCAAATAATATCTAAAAAGAAATAAATTATTGTCATGTTTATCTAAATAGTTTAATATTTTACCCATTTTAACCTCTTTAACTAAAAAACGGACACCTTTATTATTTTAAAGCAGATGAACTATCTGAGTATAATCTTCTACCAATTTAGCCCATATAACAAATACACAAATTTTCATTTAAGACGAAAGCATCGGTCTAAAACTTAAAACGGCAAAATAATAATCCATTTATACAAATAAATATTACTTGACCCGTCCTAACTTAGGACGGATATATCCGTCTTAAGCAAGACTTAACTTAAAAAAAAATAACATTTTACCATAGAAATAAGAGATCCATATACACAAATTCACGGGCACTATCCGTCACAAGCTGAAGACGGATAGTGTCCCTCTCACATAATGCAAGTTGTATTATCCATGTGATGCTCCACTTTCTCTCACTTACATATTCACTTGCATTTTTATGAGAGTAAAGTATTCGTTTTTAACTTGTGACAGATATTATTCGTCAGAAGCAAGATTCTTTGATCCACATAAACAACACTACCACGTAATTGTAAATATAGTCGCACCCCATATAAATACTGCATGTTTACTCTAATTAAAACTTACCGTCACTTTTAATTCTCTCTAATAGTGAGTTTCATCCTCTCTCCTTCTCCCTCACTTCTTTTCTGCCGTTCTCTAATTCGTATCATCATTGTGAATATATCTGGAATCCATCTCACACAAAATCAAATTTAAATCTTCATTCAACTACTACCTGATCTCCATGTATATAGGGTAGATTAAAAGGATTTTAAATACTTAGAACATGTAATGTATAAATCTTTTTGCTTATTTACAATTAACTCATTTTTTCATTAGTTTAATTTTTCTAAGAAATTAGTTATTTCCCTTTTTTATTCTAATATATAAGATAATTTTTATTATTATTTGTCATTTCATGTAACTTTTAAATATTTAATTATTTTGAACCTTATTTCAGTTTTTATGCGAAAATTTGTAGATATAGTGACTGGTTTATTTAAACATGTATCTATGAATTTTTCTCAATATAATACTTTGGTTCCTATTTTTCTTGAACGATTTTATGTCAATTTTTCTCCATTAAATTATAATTATCTAATTTAATTATAAACATTTTTGTGATATCATTTTATATCCGAACATCAAATTATGAAATTATAAATTTGCAAATTTATTTGTCGCTCATTACATTATTAAAGGTAAATTGTTATTTTGAGTTAGTTTATTGACAAAGAAGAATGAAGATCAATTTTATCATTTTTGTTTTTAATCAATATTATAAAATTTGAAAATTACAAATTTGAGGTATATACTGAAAGCAAAAAAAATATCATATGCCAAGGGAATTAAATTGATGCAGAGAACGTGGTTAATATAAAAAAAACTGAACTTTGAAAAGTCAACTTTCAATCGCAGAGCGACACGTCAGCTCTGTGGTTATTGCTTTAATAAATTAGATCAATCATCTTTTCGTGTAATTTTTAAAAGGACTTACGAATTCATTTATTTTTCTCAATCTTTTGATTCTTTAAAATGATATTTTGATAGTAGCATAAATACGAACTTTAATAAATGTTAGTCTCGTTATCATCTATATCAATTTGTCAATATAATAATCTAATACAAATCCGTTACAATATCATAATGGGCTATAAGACATATCTATAACACATACCCGTGCAATTTACACGGTTTTTCAAATGGTGATATTACTCTATCTTGAATGAAATTTTAGGGGGAAACACATGGCCTAAGTTGTTTCTAGGTAAAAGTAGGCAAAAATATTGATCATATTTATATTATTTTAAGTGCGCAGTGGTCAATGAGTCATCAAAACTAAAACTCTTCATATACATTAATTTTCAACTTAATATAAAAAAAATATTTTATACAATCAAATCATTAGCATAACATAATAGCTACCGATATATATCCTCATCCTATATGTAAATGTTGACATTTTAAAATATTACTCATAAACAAAAATAGTAAAGTATAAGAGATGATATGTAAGAAAATGCTTATTAAATACACAAAAATAAGATTGTTGGTTAAATTTCAAACTTAGAATTAGAATGTAATCTACAATTCACAATCATAATGTAATCAGATAAATTGAAATTATAAAAAAAACACATAAAAAGATCACGTCATGAATTATTCAGGATAGATCATGTACTAAAACTACGGGCATCGGCATGTTAACATAAAAACTAAACTCGAAAAACTTAAATAAGTCAAGTAGGTGAAAAGTGCTATTTTTCAAAGGCAAAATGATGGGAAAAAAGCGCAAATATCAAAATAAAACATAGATTTAAAAGTATTTAAAATACGTAACTTCTTTTATGGACCTAAAAGGTATTCATCAATTGCTGTTAATCCTGTAGTTAGTCTGCAATATATTGTTGTATATAAGCAATCGTAGTATTTAACTTCTTTATATATTCTTCTTTATCAGTAAATCATCCCTATAAAATAAAATCAACTAAGTGATTAGTGAGAGTAACCGACAAAATTGTGGAATTTGTTTTATACATTTTTATTGTTTTAACTTAAACTTTCACTTTAATAGTGAAAAAAAAGGGAATGAGAATCAACTTGTAGAAATGTAAGTATACTTACCTTCTATATATAATATAAAAAGGCTAGACAAAGCACCACATTTCACCATTTCACTTTTGAGAAATTCTAGCAAGCCACATCATCATTATTTAAAAAAAAAACTAATGAATTTACAAGCATTAAATACATATCATGTTTTTAAATACCATAACATCATTATTTAAAAAATAAAAAATAAAAAAACCTAATGAATTTACAAGCGTTTAATACATACCGAGTTTTTAAATAACATAATCTATATATCTATATCTATATCTATCTATATAATATAAAAAGGTTAAACAAAGCACCACATTTCACCATTTCACTTTGAAAAATTCTAGCAAGCCACATCATCATTATTTAAAAAAAACTAATGAATTTTCAAGCATTAAATACATATCATGTTTTTAAATACCATAACATCATTATTTAAAAAATAAAAAATACAAAAACCTAATGAATTTACAAGCATTTAATGCATACCAAGTTTTTAAATAGCATAATCTATATATCTATATCTATATCTATATCTATCTATCTATATAATATAAAAAGGCTAAACAAAGCACCACATTTCACCATTTTACTTTTGGGAAATTCTAGCAAGCCACATTATCATCATTACTTTAAAAAAAACTAATGAATTTACAAGCATTAAATACATATCATGTTTTTAAATACCATAAAATCATTATTTAAAAAATAAAATATAAAAAAACTTAATGAATTTACAAGCATTTAATGCATACCAAGTTTTTAAATAGCATAATAACGAATGAAGTTTAGACTATTAATTTTTAATAAATTTAACAGCAATTAATATATCAAAATGCATGCTAAATTTAAAATTTATGTGTTCATTGTTAAAATAAGTTAATCCCCAAATAAAAAAACACATCACTTTAAATTTACATCATGCAACTATTTGTTTGCTATAATGATTAAATTATATACATCTATCCATACAATATAATTTAAAGGTTAATTATTACGGTAAATTTTTTAGCGTTGCGTACTTGCGTGTAAAGATAAGCTATTTACAAATTATTTATCTAAAAACTAAAACATTTTAATTATTATTATATTTCACACTCTAAAAAAATATTAAAAGGTAAAATCAGTAGGTGAAGTTAATATCTTCTAATACACTTTTGACCTTTCTTTTATCTATAATAATTTTTAGAATTTATTCAACGTCTTAACTAAAATATTAAAATTATTTTGGAATATAAAAAGTAACAAATTTACTCCGTAATTAGTGAAAATATATTGTATAAATAGTATACTTATTAAATATAATTAAAACGCTAAATTAAGTAGTTTTTTATCGTCATGTGCCAAGATAAGCTATTTATAAAGTATTTATCTAAAAAAAATTATCTATAAAATATAATTAAAAGGGTAGCCTAAGAATTGTGGCATGGCAAAATTAAATGTGACATGACAACTTTAAATGTGACATGGCAAAAAAAAGTGACATGGATTATCAATTTAAGAAAAAAAAATATAAGTTAAGAAATTAAAAAATATAAGCTTTAAACACAAAAAAAAAATAACTATTGATCTCCTCTCATAATTTTTGTTATTTATTTACCTTCATTAGTGAACCATTATTTCCTTTATTTAATGAAATGACCTTTTAACTTTCTTTTCATTTACTATATATATCCAGTTTGTATATTCCATATTTTTATCTTCGTTCTATTCATAAAATTTTGAGAGAATTAGTTGCAAAAAAATTCATATGTAACTATTATAACAACCCTAATTTCAAATTTATTCAAAAAATTAACACTAAAGTATACATAGAAAAGTAAATTAGTTATTTCGTTTTTTACTATGTTTTGAATTAATTAGAATATTAGTAGTTATTATTTTTTGTGTTTGTTTTAATATTGCATGAGAATGAATTTTAGTCAAAATATTGGTAGGTGAAATATACCTAGAGAACTACATTAATTATTCGCTTCTTATTTTTATTATGTTTTAAATCACTTACAATCTTATTAGTATTTTTTGTGTGTGTTTATATTAATATTGCAGGAGGTTGAATTTTCAACTTTATTTAGTCAAAAAAAATTTAGGTAAAGTATATACGTGGAGAACTAAGTTAATTATTCTCTTTTTCTTTTTATTATGTTTTGAATCAATTAGAATCTTATCAATTATTATTTTTGTGTTTACATTAATATTATAGGGGATGACATACGCACATATAAATAACAGTGCACGAGACTGGAAATAATAGCTATGGACCTTCTTTACAAATATTTTCTTGATTTGAATGACTCTTTTATTTTTTGCCGATTTTTTCTTTCTGCAATGGTGTATTTGAAACATCGAAAGGTAACAAAACTCATAAGTTATTCACATGTTACATTATTGTCTTTCAATCTTTTCTACACGTTGGTATCCTTTGTAACACTTATGTTCTATTTTTATTTTGTCAAACATGTTCGAAATCAAATTGCTTAGTCAAAGTGTTAGAGTACGATGCATATATGTCAATTTTATTATATCATAGTGTTATAAATATATTCATAATAAAAATATGCACGATTAGTAATTAGTTAGAAACCGATTCTTATTCTCCAATTTGTTGTCCAATTCCAATGCTTTCAAGCCTTTAAATCATTTTTTTTGCTTTCCATCAAATATATTATTCTATAACTCACAATGTTTTTTTGGATAAATGTTATCTTCTAAATGATCTGTTTATATTTTATTTCTCATGAATTAGGAAATGTTAATATTTCGTATGGAGTATAATAATATTGTTTTGATTATACTTTTGGATGAATGATCGAATTTGAATAATCTATATTTGGAATTGTATATAAATCTCTATTTGTTGCGTGATTCCGATAGATGTTTACTACTAATAATTATTATTAGAGTTCACCTATAAAGTTTTGATATTTACTTTACTCTCTTACTTTGTCCCAAATCTATAAAATCGTATTAAACGTCTAACCTAAAAAAAATGTGACATGACAAGTTTAATTGTGGCGTGACAACTTTTATGTGACATGGTAAAAAAACAAGTGACATGGATTACCAATTTAAGTAACTTAAAAAATATAAGTTAATTTTTTTAAAAAAATAAAGGTATAAACAAAAAGAAATTGTAATTGATCTCCTCCCATAATTTACCTTATTTATTTAACCATTATTTCCTTTATTAATGAAATGACCTTTTAACTTTCTTTTTGTCATTATTATATATACTTTTTATTTATGTACAATATTTTTTATTTTCTTTGATTCATAAAATTTTGAGAGAATTATTAATAATAGAATTTTTCATTTATATGTCGAAGTTAAAAGGTTTTTAACTGCATATGAAATAGAAAATATTTCAATGAAATTTGTTCATATATGAAAGGGTGACTTCTTTAATGGAGTAGAAAATAAATTTCAATGCAATTTTTAGAGGGTCGCTTCAAAAAACCAATTTATTCACATTTTGGTTTGTCTATCCTCTTGAATCAAAAATTGAATTGTATTAAACATTTGTTTTAAAATATCGCTCCCTTGGTCGTGTTTGTTTTAAACAAATGAGCGAGAGAGAGGGATTATTCCGTATAAGTTATTCACAAATTAAAGACTTAGACACGGTAAATTATTAACGATCCCGTGATTTTCACGGGTTTCAAAACTAGTTGAAAAGTACAAAACCAAAAATTTGATAGCCCGTAAATGTGAACAAAACAAATACTTCATAAAAAAGTAAATAAATAGGTAATAAGTTAAAACCTTAATATACCTAGTTTGATGTGAATAGAATGATACAAAAGATTATGAGCACATACAATTCTACTGGCAATAGCTTAAAAATTTTTGCCTTCTATTAAAAAATATACGAACAATTGAGGATGAATTTTATGACTTATGAACATTTTTTTTATTATTATCAAATTTAATACATGCATAAATAAGGAGCAAGGCTACGTTCGTGACTTTTGAGCACCATTTTTCCATTATTATCATATTTAATTTAAACATAAATATGAAGTGGAATACAAAAGGATTACTTTATTATTATTGTTCTTGTTGTTGTTGTTCGTTTTACAAGATCCACTCTGCATAAAAGCGATTAAGAAGTTATTTTATGAAATTAAAATATGACTTGTGGATGATGGTAGATAGTTTAGTTTACCTTTTAATTAGATTTATAGATTACAGATATGTCCATTTTAATTAAATTGTGGAAATGTATAATAAAAAGTGGAAGTTGTATATATAAACTATTTAAACAGTAAGTCTTGCTTGCGACGGGTCACCATTTGTGACGGATATTTTGTGAGATAAAATGGATAGAAAATGAGTTAGTGGAGAAAGGGGACCACATGAATAATGTTGGAGAGAGAGAGAAAAAGTGGATATTTTGTGAGAGGAAACGGTATCCGTCACAAGCTTGCGACGGATAGTGCCGTTGCAAATAAGAATTTGTGCTATTTAAAATTAGAATGATGTGATTTTTATTTATCGTTTGATTTATTCTAAAAAAAATTAAACTTTATTAATCTTTAACAATATATATCCCTTAGCCATATCAACCAGCAGCTTCCTTTTGTAATTCAACATTTCCCGTGTCTCCTTAGCCATATCAACCAGCGGCTTCGTGTTTCCCTATCGCTCGTACACATCACCCAAATCCTTGAGAATTCCTACAGGTAACATCTCCAAGATCTTTAACAATATCTCTTGCTCAAATTGGAGAGTTAAACTCAATGCACTTAGCTCCAAGTCGCTTGCATACCGCGAAAGCTCTTTGCACTTTTTATAGTACTCAAGCACTGCCATGTTCTCTGTAAAACCCCTCGCGGCAGCCAAATAATAAACACACAAAATGCATGAAAAACGCGCGGAATTAAAACTTTTGACATGATTAAAATAAAATGCGAGGTGAATTACTAATCTAACATGCGGAAAAAAAACAAACTAGATAATACAACTCGGGATAGGATATCCTACGGGTACCAAACTGTAATAGTCAAAAACTGAGTCTAGCTACACGAATAAGTTAAGTCATGTCGATGTACAACATCGCTCGCTAGCTCTCACGAAATCCCCATGCTGACAGATCAGCACCAACCTACATACATGAAAACATGTACGCAACAGTCAGTGGGGAGCAACTAGGGGTTCTCCCAGCCGTTTATGATCATTAAACACATAACAAGTAATCATGTAAACATCCATACATACTTCAACAGAAACAATATCATGTGAAGCATGTTACTCAACATTAACCAACATAAGTATACATAACATCTTACTCCAAACAAAGCATTACCCGATCCAAAGCATACTAAGTATTACGGTACCCATTCCAAGGCATACTCAAACATCCCAATACCCGTTCCAAGGTAGACTCAAGTAAACATACCCGTTCCAAGGTAGACTCAAGTAAAACTGTATTCGTTCCAAGATACGCACAATCAAGCATATAAATAACCGTTCCAAAGTACTCAAGCAATTCTATATCGGTTCCAAGATATGTACAAACAAACACCTAAATTACCCGTTCCAAGGTACTCAAGCAATTCCATATTCGTTCCAAAATATGCACAAACAAACACCTAAATACCCATTCCAAGGTACTCAAGAAATTCCATATCCGTTCCAAGATATGCACAAACAAACACCTAAATACCCGTTCCAAGGTACTCAAGCAAGCACCGACCAAGGCCCGTTCCAAGCCTTAATCGACACTGAGCGACCCCGTACAAGTCTCTGCGTTCCAACTGAAGTTCCTCCTCATACGCTGCTATCCCTACATGATAGGTAGGGATGGCAGTGGGTCGGGTACCCAACCCAGACCCTTAGGGTCAGACCCTAACGGGTCGGGTATGGGTCTGAATTTTTGAGACCCACTCGGGTATGGGTCGGGTATGGGTCTTATATAAAAACTTCAGGTCCGGGTCCGGGTCTTGGTCTTGGGACTCTACCCGACCCTTAGACCCTTATATTTATTAAAAAAAATAAAAAGAAAAAGAAAAAACACGCATACAAACGTCAATAACCCAAATAATACACACAAACAGATGACCCTTATTAGTTATCATTAACATACTATACCCATATCCAACTAAAAATTAAGAATAACGAGGAAATTGATGAAAATGATGAGTTTGGGTACGGTAAATGATATAATTTAAGGTCGGATACGGGTAATGATCCAAATAACCAAGACTTTGTAATACTTTAATCGAAACTTTGTAATTTAATTAGAACTTTGATACATTTTATTGAATGACTCGTTAAAAAAAATTGGACCCTAGGGTAGACCCTACTCGGACCCAGACCCATTAGGTTCGGGTATGAGTCTATTAATTTCAGACCCTTTAGGGTCTGGGTCGGGTATGGGTCTAAGCTTTTTTTATTTCGGGTCGAGTCGGGTCTTGCCGCACTCTACCCAGACCCTACCTATTGCCATCCTTAATGACAGGTCATAGGGTATGTTCCAAGACTCGGTCCGTTCCAAGACCTAACCTGGCATGACCATACAAACTCACGAAGGTCTCGGCTCGTTCCAAGGTGAGGGCCAACGCATCACACAGTACTCACGTATTAACTTGAATCCGTTCCACGACCCAACTTAGCACACATACAAACAAACACATATCAAGTATATAGATCCACTCGAGACCTATCTCAATATGCGACTCATACGTGTTAGGGTCCATGACTCACTCAAGGTCTCACCCAACACGCATCCACAAAATAAGCTACCTGCTCTTTCACTAAACATCCTATCATATGAATACATCCAAGCATAGAAAACATATGGAAGAAGAATCATTCGAGTCGAGTTCAACTTCCTAGGACTCATATTCGACAAGTTTCCAAATAACGTCATATTTAATTAACTTAATTCAATAAGCTTTATATTAAAGAACCTATGAATTAATTAACTTAAGATAACTGAATAATCGATTTACTAATCTCACCTAGCATAAATATATATTTTAGGCTAAGTATTTTTATCATGTAACATCACTCGAACAATGCTAAAACAAACGAGTAACAATTACCGAAAACAACCCGCAAAACGAAACACGGACAACACCTATAACGCAAATTGCGCAGCCTGCGCTCCTTCGCAATGAGGGGTGCATCATGCGCATGGGCATGACCCTCACGCCACATTACGACTTTCGTGCAATTTATCCTACACTTCTACAATTCGATTGGCATTTCTATGAAACGATTTTAAGCATGAAACATTCATCATATGCAGCACTTAATCCCAACATTTCATGTTTATACAACCCATAAGATCTACCAACAACAAGGGTTCCAATTACTTGCACAAACATGAATCAAACAAGCAATTAAATCATATTCGAGATGAACATCATTAAATTGTGACGGATACTAAATACCCATTAATAATCATCATATTCTTCACATATTATCACCACATACAATATGAAATTACTCATAAACATGAATACACCACTAATCTACTCCATACTTCACAAACTTAACAATTAATCAACACAATCAACACAATTACACCCATCATCAACCAAAAACAGATTTTATGCACTCCTAGCATAATAAACATGTGAAGTTCAGAAATTAGTTATCCATAACTCATTCATACTAAAACATATATTTGATGTTTATGATCTAAACCGAGTTTTCTCATCAAGGTTACCTCTTAAGGCTTAATCTTCACTTGAATCTTCTATTATGTATGAGTCCACTATCGGGTTCCCGAAATTAGCTCCTAAAAACAACAAAAACGAATTAAAACAAAAATCTCGAATTTACCCAAGAACAGCCGATATTTCAAACTGAACCATTCCCAAAATTGAAAAGATAGAAACGTCAGGAATGTTCTTAGGAGCGCGTAGTCGCAAGAATTACCTCAATCGGATTAGAAACGAAGTTGTAGCGATGATTTTAGTGAAAACATGGGTTTATACAAAATTAGATGAATACTTGGGGAAGAAGATGAGTTGGGGATGAGTTGTTGCGAAGGAAGTTATGAGGAAACTTCCCCTTTTGTTTTCTTTTTAAGCACACCGAAATAAAGCGGATTTTTAAGTGGAACAAGATCTTGTGTCGGGTTTTAATGAGGATGAATTGCCAAGGATGTCTAACACTTTAAGGATTAAGTTTCCTTAAAAATGGAACTTGAACTATTTTTCTTAAAATAGATTTATGAAATTAATAAAAAAAAATATAAATTTCCGAAATCAATTTAAGTTATTAAAATATGGATTCCGAAAATACGGAATGTTATATTCTCTGTCATCCACGATACTAAACTTATTCAACCCTCATCTTGACCCTAATATGCTCAGGAACAAAATGTTTTCTCATCGCCTTTTTTTTAACTCTGCCCAATGAATGACATGTTCACCCCTAGCCCTGTAAAACTCGCCAGCCTCTTCCTTAACTCGGTTCCACCATGCCCCAACCTCATCCCTCGGGTAGAACGCAACTTGTTCAACCTGCAACTCTACCAGACAATTTACTAGATAAAGAAAACTCTCCATATCCCGATGCCATTTGTCGAGCAAATGCGGTGCCTCTGTGCCCTCATAAATGGTGGGTTTAAAGCGAGATATGGTGGTGATCATCGAAAGTCATTCCTGATGCTTTAGCGTACGCAAGAGAGACCTATGGCGACATTTTGAACTAATATAAAAATTACTACGTATAAACGTAAGCAGATAAATCACGACTCCAAAATAATAAGTTTAGGACATATTTCTTATTATTTTTGCAACAATGTGGTCTCGTGACGTCTCCAAAACCTTTACGATAGCCCCAAATAATTCCTACTTGCAGGCCTAGGTTCATTTGTTTGTTGGTTTTTAGGTTCCAAATAAAATCGCCGTTCTGATACTACTTTATATATAATACTCCCATATACTAGAGTGCCTTACAAATGACCACCCTATCATATAAAGGCGTTACCAACTCGATTGCCCGAGGTAGTACGCATCATAGTAACAATAGAGAAACAAACTTAAGCTAAAATGTAAAAATTAAGATTATAAATCTCAAAAAAAAAAAACTCCAAAAGTACAACCAAAAGCAAAGTCATAAAAATAGTCTCCAGACTCGGTGATAATTCACCCTTCCACGTCCGCAACCTACCTCGATAAATCATCACCTGCTACATCAATTGTTCACCATTCCCGAATGGATCACCATAGATTACAATAATAAATGGGGTCAGTCAACTACCTAATCGTAAAAGTAAAAGTACAGCGGAAACAACACAATAAATAAACATCCAGCACTCACAGTAACTGACTACTACACACCGAATGTGTAGCCATGCTAGGTTACCCATCGCAACAGGTAACCCTCGTCGCCAGTGGGGATCTTAGCATTACCACCTAATTCCTACTCGCTGCAATGAGCAAACCCAGATCATTAATACACACATCCCCTTGTGACCGAAGTCACAAGAGGCGAACACGAAATGAGATTCTATCCCGACATGTATAGTCCAATTACAATCACAATCACCACCATTACATCACCTCCAATCCAACAATGTCACAAAATCACAACTATATCCAGATTCAATTACAATTACTCAAATAATTATAGAATCAATTGAGTAGGGAAAACCCTATCTTAGTCGTAGTCCAAGCACTCAAACAAGCAATCAAAAAGGCTCGTCTACGAATTCGTTACCTAATATAAAATCAATCAATCAATATACCATTATAAATCCCCTAATCCCCAAACCAGGGTTTGCCTAACCTAATTGACTGACGCACAAAACAAGGACATGAACTTACCAATACGATCTGCGCGAAAAGATATGAAAAACTCTTTGATCAAACACCTTAGCCTTGGAAATGATTAAACAAATTAGACAAAAAATAGTGTTACGTTGTTTAAGATTTGTTTAGGTTTTAATTTAAAACTGATTAAATAAAATGAGAAAGAAATGTTACTAATACTCTCCTTTTAATTTAATCAAAACTGTTGAATACTAATCGACAGATCGGTTACCCGGTCGAGTAACTGAAATACTTGACCGAGTACGCTCAACTGGGCCGAGTAACTACTTACTCGATCGAGGTCTCATACGGCAGAACCATACACATGAGTACAAGACATCGGACAACCTATTCGGTCGAGTTAGCCCTACTCAGCCGAGTGGCCAAGAACAAAAACTTGTAATATGACACGTAATATATATGGTGGAAAATTGAAAATGGCAAATAATGGTCATGTTACTAAAAATTCAACAATTCTAGTAAGAAACGTTCTCCAAAGAAGAATTTTTTTGGTAAATTTTTTTTTTTCGAATTTTAATTATTTAGCTTTGTATGAATTAATTAGCTATCTAGGATTGAAATTGTATACATTTACTTTTTTTAAGAGAAATACCAACAAACAAAAATGGTGTGATACAACATATGAGCAGATTCAAAGCTCAAACTCGTTCATCTTTGATTAAAGACCGAAAATTTGTTAGCTTTATACTCCGTACATTTATATACTACATATAAAAATAACGTGTTACGCGACATTTTAGGCTCAAGGGACCCCAAAAAAATTAAATTCCAATACATACATTTGCACGGTTTCTTGTAAAGTGAGGAGTTCCCCATGACCATTTAAGATTTTTGTGATAAAGGAGTTGTAGCCATTGAAACTATGAGTTGGCATGCAAATGCAATGAGGAAAAGGTCAATTAACCAACGTCTTCCAAGTTCGACATGAAATTAAAGTGAGACATTTTGCCAACAATGGGCATTTGTGTTGCCCTTAAAAAAAAATTTTTTTTTTTTTTGTTTTTGTTTTTGTTTTTTTCGTATCAGGTGTTTAAGATCATATCACAATACTGCCTTAGTAATATTATGAGCTGACTTGTTTAAGACAAAAATAAAAAAATATCTCTATATTGATGGTAATTTATAATTAAGAATCTTTAATAAGAAATATGTCCTCAACTTATTATTTGGAGTATTGTTGTATCTATTTGATTTTGTTTGTCAAACATTATGGGCTTGTTTGGTTGACATAAGGGGAATTAAAGTTCCCAGAAACTTCAAGATCACATGAATTTTCAATTCATATGAATTCGTAAAAAGTGTTTGGTTCGCATATGGGAATTAATTCATGTGAGAAGTTCTATTGACCAAGGGGGACTTGGTGTGTGACTTCCCACATAATGGAGGAAGTAAATTCGTGTGGGAACTTCTATCTCCCATGATATTGGTATTGACAACCAAACAACAACATGATTTTACACTTCCTAGGAAGTTCAACATCCCATGATTTTAATGGGTAACCAAGCAAGCTCTATCTATACATAGATGATAAATTTATAATTAAGAATAATGATGAGAAGTTTGGGTCATATAAATTTCGATTTTGTCAATAACTCGGATTAGTAATAAAATATATATTATTTTATTCTTAAGAGCCAATGTATTGATCTATCAACCGTGATAACTAAAGTCTCTGGTTCTAAAATTTGAAGAAAAACACCTAGGCTCTGTTATTCTGAACTTAATAATTTCAAATTTTATAAGATCAATTCAGGTGGATTCAATTCAGTTTAATTAGTTAATTTCATTTCAATCCAAAAAAACAGGGTCTTTAAATCTCTCTCTGTAAAAATACTCTCCCAAAAACTCTCTAAAAACCCTAACCTCCACCAATTCGGGGCTCCCATCGATTATCAATCAATCGATGGTAAGCCCCAAAATTATATTAAGTTGCAATTAATAGTATAGTTATCTATAATCTATTCAATAAAAGTCTCCCTTTTGATGAGAACCGTTTTTCCGTCCCTTATTTCAGGGTTCCTGTCTCTTATTTTGGGTGTTGTCCATTTATTCGTGGTTTAGTTTCATCAATAATATCGTCAAAAGTAGTTCGTTGATGGTTCGTAGCGTGTTCTCTCAAATGGTACAAGTAATTTGTCAACGATCTTTGGAACCAGTCGGAGGTATGTTTTATCTCATAAATCAAACGAATGATCCCCTCAAAAGCTACATGAAGATAGCGATAATAGCACGAGCTGAATTATCGGATGCTGTTTTGAGATCCCTAGTTTATAAGAATTTTTTTTCTTTGGTTTTCATTAAATTTGTTTTCAATTATACATATTCTTTATAAATGTCGTATGACGTTTTATTAATGAATTGTTGTTGCGTATAATGTAATACTAAATTAAATGAGCTATTGTGTTGTTCTACTATACATGCATGACATGAATCAATAAATATTGCTGCAAAGAAGACAATAAAAGAGGTTTAAGTTTGAAAGGAGAAGGAATTGAAGACAAACTCAATGGTTTGTGACCGTGAATTGAACACTCATCATCATCATCCTTTCCAATCATTATTTTTGACAATGAACTTGGAGCTTATTTGCTAATCATTTGGAAAAACTAATAAAAAGTGTTAACAAATTGGGTCCCAAAAACTTTTGTATTCGTGGTATATACGGAAACTCAATTCATACCCACACTAATAAAAACTAGTTACGAGTACTCCATATTATCTTGTTCCTAATACTAGAGGACATATAAATTAGTGGATTTTACAAACTGATGTATATATCTGGTAGTATAGATTCCGAGCTTTATAACAAAAAAATTGAGTTATACTTATATTTTACGAGATTTATCGAAAAGAATCTGAGCATCTCTATAAAAAAATTGTAACTCAAAACATTATATTGAAACTAAAAAATAATGCATATAAGGCCCAAAATTTTTAATTTTAACACTAAAAAATTATAGTATAAGAAAAAATAGTTAAGAACTCAGAAAAAAAAATGCATATAAACTCAATTAGATTTACATTAAAGGTACGATTCTCATATACACATTGATGTATAGTCCTATTTGTAGGACATGCATGAATTACTTTTATTAATTAACATTTACAAAGTATAATAAACATCCTCAATTGTTTTCTATACAATGATTCAGTTTTAATCAAAATACACATTTTATTCGAGTATTAGTATCTATAATGTTAATTGCAAGTTGATCATGAGGTTTGAACCCAAAATTTTTAAATTTTCTTAGGCTAATATTATACTGTTATGAGTACTCTTAAACTGAATCAAGGTCGTCTCGATATGTTCATCACAAATAGTCATCAACTCATCATACCTTTAAAGTTTAAATTAAATACTCCATTCAAACAGAATACATGATATGTATGTATTCATGTCTAGATTTGGTGATGATGTAATGGTGACACATACATCGTATACATGTGTATACATTATTATAACCAAATGAAATGAATGTAATGGGAGTTCAAAAAGGACATACAAGAAACAAAAGCTTAACTAACAGAAACACAATCATAAAGAGGCCCCCGTATGCTCAAACTCAAAGTATGGCAATCAAATAACACAAATTCTCATTTGTGACGGCGGTATCCGTCACAAGCTTGTGACGGATACCGTTTCCTCTCACAAAATACCCACTTTTTCTCTCTCTCCGACACTATTCATGTGGTCCCCTTTCTCCACTAACTCATTTTGTATTCATTTTATCTCACAAAGTATCCGTCACAAATGGTGACCCGTCACAAGCAAGACTTACTAATCAAATAAATACACATAATAGTAATACTAATAATAATAATAATACACAAAGGCTCTGTTTGATAAATAGCAGATTAATTTCAGCATAATTAAACAGATTGTAAAAACAGATTATAAAGGACAGATTTAAACATAAAGTTTGACTAACCTATTATAATTAACATAATTTAAGTGTTTAGTAACTAGCAGATTACGATTAGTAGGTTGTTAGTTTTCTTCGTAAAAACTAAAATGTAGTAAAATTTCCTAATTTAGAATATGCTAACCAATATGGTGGGGGTAAGCAACATATTGTAAAACAACATTGACCCCAAATATGTTGTTTCAATATGTTGTTTACCAAAAACTTAAATTAGCATATTGACTGGTCAAATATGCTAAAACCCTTGAATATGCTAAAAATTGATCAAACAGGGCAATAATAATAATAATAATAATAATAATAATAATTCAAGAATACGGTTTTTTTAAACGTGTGTCCTTAGGGCACATGTTAATAGTCTAAATACGGAAAGATTTACAACATATTCTCATCTAATTCTTAGGTAAAAACTCATTTTTACCATAATTAATAAAAATATGGTGTGAATATTTCCGTATTTAGATTATTAAAAAAACCTTATGATAATTCCTATGAAGTATTATCTTTGGGATATAACATTATATTCCATGAGACCATGACCTTATGGTTAGAGATTAAGCCAAAATCATCTTAAGCCAATTTTTAAATTTGAATGGAAGGCATGTGCACAAGGAAAAGAGTAAAAGTGAGGTGCAAATGCAACGGTTCGGAAGTGGCATTGTGGCCGTAGTTTGCCACTACTGTTGCTCTGCATGTAGTGTACTACAGTATTAACTTTCACACACAAAAAAAATTAAGTAAATAGATTAGCCGGATAGCTATGCTCATTTGCCACCTCTCATGCCATATGCAACCTACTTTCTTATTCCTTCCCGATTATTTGCGTGTCATTCCGTTGTAATACTAAAATGAGCGTATTTTATTTGCATAGTTCATTTTATTTTGATCTCATTATTTGTGCTACTTAAGTCATTTTAAGTTTACCCCCGTCTAAAACAAGAGCTGATAATTCCTATATAACTTTGTCTTTTAATTTAACTCAAGTTTCTTCTATTTATTATATATAGGCTTTTTGTGTTTTGCAAAAACTCTTGCTTGTGACGAATAATATTGATCACAAGTTACAGACGGATAAACTTCTCTCACGATAAAGTATCTAGGGGGAAAACGGAGCACCTCTTAAATATTGTCACTTCCACAATGTGAAAAGGGCACTACTATTTTCAACTTGTGACGGGAATTTGTGTTTTGAATTATATCAATAAATTATTAGTACAATTGTACAAATTTGTAGCAATAATGCACTTTCCATCCAAGTCCTTAAAACCTTTTACTTCCACCCATTGATGTTTATCATGCTTGACAGAATCTAGTGCAGGTGTAGATCCGTTTTAAATCACACAAATAGTTGATGCTGTTTAAGGTATGTACCGACTAAACATATAAAACAAAAATATTTTTATGATTTAATTACACAAATTATAGAATAAGTCGTTGCCTATATTTTCTTTAATTAAACACTCGGTTATTACTATTAATAAATAAGAATTTTATATATAAAATGACAATCTCATACTATAAAACGGTCTTACATAATTAGGGCTGTGCACCGGTCCAAGTCCGGACCGGACCGGACCGGAACCGGTTTGGACCGGAACCGGAATTGACAAAAATGATGGACCGGGACCGGACCGGAATATAAAAATTCCGGACCGGAACCGGACCGGTAAAATTCCGGTCCAAGACCGGACCGGACCGGTTGGACCGGAATTTAAATATTATAGGCCGACAAAATTATGAATTGGTAAAATTATGGACCGAAATTTGAATATTATGGACCGGTTGGACCGGTTTGGACCGGTTAGACCGGATTTTAATATATTTTCGAGGAAAAAAAATATAAAAACAAAAAATCCGGTCCAAACCGGTCCGGACCGGAAAAAACCGGTCCCGAACCGGACCGGACCGGAACCCGGAATCTTAAAAAATGGTGGACCGGAGACCGGACCGGTATTTTTAATTCCGGTTCCGGTCCGGTAGATTCCGGTCCGGTCCGGTCCATTTTTCCGATCCGGACCGGATTTTGCACACCCCTATACATAATAGTTATTAATTTCTCGCCGCCTTGTTAAAATTTCCACACATTTTGACATGATTTTCTACATTCACAAATTTGTACTTAATAGAAGATTTAGAAATGTGCAAAAGCGATTTATAACCACTTAATTTCGTTTATCTTCTAATTAAGTTGAGACCGGTCTTGTAAGATTTTTAACATTTATGTAACAAAACACTCTTTATTGGTTCAAATATGTCTATTTCATTTGAATCTAAATAGATTATCCGTCGTCTAGGATCTATTTATGTATGATCATCAACTTTAACTCTACCTATTGTATATCTTACAAGCACGCCATAATTGATTTGTATTCACTTACTTTCACACGATTACCTGGCTTTTATTTATCACATGTAATCACAATTGACATAATGTACACCTCAAGTTTTTCAGGTGAACTGACATAATTAATGCTCACGAGAAACAGTTTTTGGCTACTTAACCATACCAGATTAGAACTAAAACAAGTACCAACCTCATTTCACAATTAGTTATCACATGTAATCACAACTGCAATAATGTGCCGTTCGACTTTCTCAGGTGAACATATTCCATTAGGACTCACGAGAAATTGTCTTCGGCTCATAACCTTAATAGATTAGAACTAAAACAAGCATCAACAACCTCATTTTACAAATCTATATCTGAACAACGATATTTATCACATGTAATCACATTTAAATAAAGGTGTCATTTGAGTATCTTAACAAATCCAACTAAAACTCATAAGAAATAGTTTTTTGCTACAGAAACACCCTACCAAACTCGAATTCAATAAAACTAGGTAATTGAATAAAAAAGTAGCTATCAATATTTTTTTGAGAAAATTATAAAAAAGATGCATGTTAAAAGGCATGCATGTGTGTTGCTTGAACAAGGACTATTGGTGGTGTGTTGGTCCAACCTCAAATGATTTACAAGTAATAAGAACCCACAGAACATATGCTTGGGAAAGCAAGACCAAAGATTAACCGTAAACTTAAATGAAGGGACTACAATTAAAGCTTACTTCTTGTAAAATTAATACGAGTACTCCATAAAGCAACTACATACTCCTACCCTATTAGCTTACTCAACTTTCCTTTCCAAAAAAAGAAATCTACTCCTTTTTTTTGTGTTAGTTTTTATGTAAAACCCTTTTTTCAAAGTTTCGTGTAAAATTGTATCACTCTGAGACAATTCTTTGATTTAATGATTGGTTATTACCTAGCATGTCACATTGGGGAAACCATATTATCATACAATTATATTTTGTAATTCAATTATGTGTATAGTTAAATTCAAATATTCAAGCATATATTCAAAGATGGTATTCTATATAATATGTTTAGTTCGATAGACTGGTTTAATAATAAGGCAGGTTTATGTAATAATAGATTTTTAAGGAATAAACTAATGTTTAGGATATTACTAGTTTATTTACTACTACTCCGTATTAAATTTGAAATTTCAACACATGGTATGGAAGCAAGTATGTGCATAATTCACGGCTCAAAAATTAATGAGTGAAGAGGTTTTTTAAGGCATAAAACCATTAATTAGATTAAAATGATTCTTTCACCTAATTTAACTTTACGAGGTTATAATAACTAATCATCAATTTGATAAGAAAAATGTGTTTTATTTGTACAATAAATGGCAAACTTGTTATAGTCAATTCATCAACAAGATCTTGCACACAATAGACTTCAAAATTTGATCAATTAATTTAATACATTACTTTCTCAAGGTTTTTGTTTAGATTTGTTAGTTTTTAAGGTTTCATTTTAGACCGAATTAATTTTACATCTAATAGTTTCTATTTCTTTTAGTTCTGTCCAATTCTATAAATTGTTGTTGTCCATATATTATTTGCGATTCACGTCGAAAATGTGAATCGAGACGTGGTCCTTGACATAACTCTAAATACGACTATCAAATTTAGCCAAGCAAAATTAAGCTATACAAGGTGGTATTAGTAGGCCTATCAATAATTAGGTTGCTTGCAGCTTGAACTTTGTTATTTTAGATACAATTCATTTTCTAGACAACTCATTATATGTTAGTTGTGTTTGGATTATTAATATTTTTGTTTCAAATTTGTCATTTGTCAATTTATCATTTCAAATACAATTAATTCAGTATATATCTTATAATTTTAATTTTTTTTTTAATTTAAAGTTGTCAATTTTATAAAATGTTATTATTCATATATATTATTTAATAAGATTTAAGTCGAATCATTGGAATTGAGACGTTATCCTAGACATAATTCAAAGTATGTATGAACAATAGCAACAATGGTTTTTTTTCTCGAGGTTGTCACTAAAAACTTTAAAAATACAGTTTTTCTACTGCAAGTAAAAGTTTGTTCTTAATTCTAAGAACCGAGTTCTAAAATAAGAATTCGGTTTGTACCTACTGAAACTTGGAGCGTAATTAATATTAGCCTTGAAAAATGTTCATAGCCAATTAAATTTAAATAATTTCTATTTTCAATTAAAAAATATTAATTATGCTTATATAATGAAAAAAAGTAGGATAGTGCAAAGTGAGATCCATTTAAGAACTTTATTTAAAAATCATCTATTGCAGACAAACGTTCTTAAATATTAGAACTAGTAAAAAATGATACGACACAAAAAGAATTTTATATAAAGTTTTTTTATTGCTATTGCTCTAAGAGTAAGATTAGCAAAGTTAGCAATGCAAAGTTAAGCTAAGAAACTAGTAAAGCAAACAACAATAATTATAACACAAATTTTCATTTGTGACAGCAATATTCGTCGCAAATTTTTAACGGGTCAAATAAAATTAATTTAGGGAGATAAAAATAAACCATTTGTATTTCTCTATGCATCTCTATTTTTGTCTTATCTAAATAAGTAGGTACATTTGACATGTTGCAAACTTGTGACGAATTTATTGTGACAAAAGATACCTATTGTAATTATAATGAGCCAATGCATGTAAAACCTCCACCCAATCTCTCGAGACTTGTAGTATTAGTGAAAATAACAAGAATATAGCTAGCAAATTATGTAAAACAACTCACACCTAATAAACTTAGGGGGTGTTTGGTTGAGTATATTGGAATGGAATGGAATGGATTTAGTCTATTCTATTGTTTGGTTGGGGTGATTTGGAATGGAGTTAGATACCCAATGGATTCTAACTCCACCCCAACCCTTTGGAATCCCATACCCACCTTACTCCCTTGGATTCTAATTCCATTCCACCCTTCCATAACTTATTATGAACCAAACAAGATTATACAAGTATGGATTTAGAACCCCATACCACCATACTATCAAACTCCATTCCATTCCATTCCAACTTGTTTAACCAAACGACCCCTTAATAATATAAATATTAATTTCTGAAAATAAAGCTACTTTTTGGTAACGAAATTAATTACGTAAAAGTATTAAAATAAAGGAAGTGGACCAGAGAAAACACGCCATTTGTGCTTTAAGCTTTAATGTTACGGGCTATATAAACGAAGCTTGTTACACCATTTCTTGTCGCAGTTGTCATATTAATACTTCTTGTTCTTCTTCTCTCTACAAGAAGCTTAGTTTTAGCTTCATTTGTTCTTCATTTCTTCCCAAATTATTAAATTTAAGAGAAGTATTAACTCGAGGTTATTAAAATGGCACTGACCCATTTTAACCATCATGAATTAATGTACATATTTGGTATTCTTGGTAACATTGTTTCCCTTGGTGTCTTCTTAGCTCCTTTGTAAGTCCTTTTCCTCTCTTTCATACGTTCTGACGTACTCATTCTGATCTTAACCTAGTTAT
The DNA here is from genome assembly GCA_029255685.2 of Silene conica. NCBI lineage: Eukaryota > Viridiplantae > Streptophyta > Magnoliopsida > Caryophyllales > Caryophyllaceae > Silene > Silene conica. Next base: position 71,974,355 of record CM055318.2, on the reverse strand, counting down.
TCTCATGTAAAGTAAAACCGTTCTATAATAAAAGTGTAGAAATAGATGTTGAAGCACTTATGTCCATTGTTCTATACAAATTACCGCCCTCAAAAGATATTCATTAAAAACCTGTCAAATGTCGGCTAGTTTAGCTCATGAGTTCAAATCATGTCAGCAACATATCAAAAGTCTAGTGTCGTAATTAAGTCCCGAATAGTAAAACTGTTATCAGAACGTCGTGTATATATAAGAAATATAATGTTTAATGTGATGTCTATGAATATGTAGGCCAACATTTTGGAGGGTGTTCAAGAAGAAATCGACAGAAGGGTTTCAAGCGATACCGTATTCAGTGGCACTCTTTAGCTGTATGCTGCTATTGTACTATGCCATGCTTAAGACCCAAAATGCGATGCCAATAATCACTATCAACTCCGTTGGATTCATTATCGAAGCTTTTTACTTGATTGTCTTTCTCATCTATGCACCAACTAAGGCCAGGGTACGTATTACTACTGGTTTACGTATCCGCGGTATCGGACTTGCCTATATCTTTAAAAAATATCATAACTTTGTACTAATAATGTGGTTAATATATGGTGAACAGGTGTACACGATAAAATTACTAGGCCTATTCAATGTCACATTTTTGGGTCTAATCATTGTAGCAACAATGGTTTTTGCTCGAGGTGAAGATGCACATAACATTTTCTCTAAAGGAGGCGTACGTGAAACATCCGTAGGATGGATTTGCGCAGTGTTTTCCGTTTGCGTATTTGCTGCTCCTTTAAGTGTTATGGTACAAAATCCAATCAATTTAGTTATATTTTATTCAATATATTTAACGTGTCACAGTCACATTCAAAATTGTCGTATTTATTTAATTTGAATTAGTATTGCGGTTTTTCTAACACGTGTCATAAGGGTACACATAATAAGCCGAATATGAAAAGATTCGTAACATATTCTCATGATAAATTGAAGTATAAACTTAATTTAACCATAATTAGTGAGAATATCTTATGAATATTTGAATATTCGATTTATTAACGTCTGCCCTTAAGCCACGCGTTAGAAAAACCGTAAAAATATAAGGCAATGCAAACTTTATTTCTATGTAGAATACTTACCCTATTTAGGTAACTCACGTCATAATTGCTCTTTTGGATGACAGAAAATGGTGATCAAAACAAAGAGTGTGGAATTCATGCCATTTTGTCTATCGTTTTCTCTTACCTTATGCGCCGTTATGTGGTTCTTCTATGGTTTTCTTATTCAAGACTTTTACATCGCGGTAAGTAATTATAATGCATTAAACTTCTTCCACTATATATATAAGCCAGTTTTTCTGCAAGTTTTTTATAATTTTACCGACTAAGTTAACTGATATTTATACATTATTTATTATATAAAACCGGCATACTACATGCAAGATGATTGTACTAAATCTCGAAATTATTATTTGATGAATAACAACTCCATATCACATGTTAATAACTAACACAATTTGTTGAAAATGTGAACAGATGCCAAATGTGCTTGGATTTCTATTGGGAATCACTCAAATGATATTATATATCATATACAAAAACTCATCACCAAAAAACCAACAAAAAAACCTTATGGTAAATGAGAATGATATGAAACAACTTGAAGCTGGACTTGGAATTGAGATCATCAAGCTTAACAACATGGACAAAATCAACAAAGATCAAGAAATCATAACAAATAATAATAATAATAATCAGCCTGATCAAGTTGTTGAGATTATTGTTCATGATATCAACGGCAATGACATAACCACTACCCTTGATGGCGGAGATCGAACCGTTGATGTTCTGCCACGTGTGTGAAGGTGCATGGTATAAATTCGAGAGCTTGAGCTTTATTTGAGAATTGCCGCCACTTCATCAGGGTGGCCAGAGCATGCGCAAACATACAATCTTGCGTACAATTGCAGATTTAATTTATCAATTTATAAACGATTGTTCCGAGCCATACTTCTCAGGGACATTTCCTTAGATATTCACCTTACCATTTTTAGTTGCGGTTGTTCATGCCGAGATTTCATCGTATATTTAAAATCATTTGTAAAAAGACTACCTTGTATTATTGTTCTGTTTTAGAGATAACTTTTTTTTTTCAAAATCCATGCTAAAAGTCCCGATAATTGGTGAATTTAACGACATTAACCTATTTTACATGACACTAATAACATTTAATAACCAACAACCACCAAAGTAAAGCGTAAGTACATCAAGCCTACTCATCATGAGTTCATGACTACAAACGTATACTAAAGTCAAGCGTAAGTACATCCTGACTTCCCAAAATCGGCTCTAAGCAAGTTTAAAACGTAAAATGGTCATCTGAGATAGGTTGAACCGGAAAATTAACCAAATCTGCTTAAACTCCTAATGTAGGTAGTTATTGACCAAAATAAAGAAAACAAAGGTAGTCGAAAAAAAAAAACGGATAATTCACATGATACCTGGTACCCGAGGTTTGTCACTTTGCACGAAATACCCATTTATCAACCCGGAATTTTTTAAATGACCATACCTCGTATTCCCAAACTCTAAAGACGACGATTTTGGCTTTTTTATTTTCAAATTGCTCGTCTTTTCGAGAACTACGATTTTAAAAAAAATGTTTGCATTTGGAACTCATGAGTAAGAGATACGACCACTCAAGGAGCGTTTGGTTAGGGGTTTATAAGAAAGGGAAACAAAGTTACTCATCTCTATGTTGGTGTTTGTTTGACACAAACAAAGGGAATGAAACTCCCTCCCTTACCCCTTAATCCATCTAATTCCTTACCCCCACCCCCTAGGGTATGAGATTTCATTAGGCTTGTTACCCCTCAACCACTCCCTTCACCTTTACAACTACCACCACAATAGCCACCACCAAACCACCACCATAATGTCACGACCACCGCCACCACCGTCGTGACACCCCATCACCATCACCGCCATGACACCCTACCACCATCACCGTTGTGACCACCGCCACCACCACCACCATCACCGCTATGACATCTTTACCACCACCATCGCGACCACCGCTGACACCCCCACCACCATCACCGCCGTGACCATCACCGCTGCCACCCCGCCGCCATGACACCCCACCACCGTCACCACCGCCATGACACCTCCACCTCCACCACCGCCATGTCACCTCCGTCACCATCACTATTGTTAGTAGATAAGTGGTTAGTTTGTGGTGGTGTGTGTTAGTGGTAGGAGTGAGTGTGAGTGGACCATTAGAGTCTTTCTTGGAGTAACCAAATAATCAATTAACTTTTAGGTAATCCTTTTCCTTTCCCCCTCTTACCCTTTCTTATTTCCTTTTCCGTTCCCTTTCTCTAACCAAACGTCCCCTCAATGTATAATAAATCACTCTGAGCTATGCGTTCCACATGCAACAATTGACTTTTTTTTCAAATCGTAGCTCTAAAAAAGACTAGTACTTGAAAAAAGAATAGTTGTTTTCTGAATTCGGAAATACAAGTTGTGGTCACTTATAGTTTTTCAGGTTGAAAAATGCATAAGGTAGTCCATTTACAAATACTCAAAAGGCCTAAATATAAGGTAATGTTCAACAAAAATAAATAAATAAAACTTATAAAAGTTAATGTTGTGAGCAAGTGTGAATATAAACGGTCCATAATAGTACGATATTGTTCATTCGGGATTTCATATCCCAAAATGTTGTCACTATTATATTTAATGAATACTTATAAAAATAATATCTCATTTTTACACTATCGATTAAGGACATGAGTTTACACCTTAACAGTCTCCTATCTAATACCGTGATCTTAACATATACCTTGACCTCCACAGTGTTGGTCATTAATATCTTTTGTGTATATATGTCTCTTGGTCACTACTTCTCATTTTCCGATTATATTTCAAAGCTTTAGTTAATCGTGTTATAGTTTTCCTAATTCCAATACTTGTAAACACTATATATAATATATTAATTGGATATAACAATAATGTTACAACACTCAAAATCTTTTTTTTGGCAGCGGTAAAGATAAAGGCCTAGTACTATAAGTCCATCGCAAATTTCGCAAAATTATAAGCAACCTTGTTCAGTCTACGAGGGATGCTGAAGCAAAAACTTAAACAATGAAAAGATGAAAAGAGACTAGAAAGTTTGAGAATGAGATCCTTGGTTAGCATATGATGTTTTTCACCGGAAATCTGCAGAAGAAGTTGGAGGCAATTAGAAGCAACTTGCAAATGATAGATGTTATGATGAGAGGCCCATTTTAGAATATCACAAATGACACGAGTTTCAGCTTGACAAGCCGATTCGGAAAAGAAACCAAAAGAACTTCGACGCATTTCAAAACCATTAAAGTCATAAGCGATCCATCCACCTCCCGCACGTGGAGATAAGTGCCAAATAGCATCATCACCCAGTATCTTAACAGAAAGACAAGGGGGGAACCACTCCCGATAACATAGAACGGAGTGCTATTCCTAATACGATCTTTAGAAGTGACTTCATTCATTTTCCGGAGAAATAAAAACCCTCATAGTTTTAGTCAAATCCTTTTGCAAGGAGGCATCTAAAGATGTTTTGGCAATATTTTTCTGAAAAATGAAGAAATCAGTCACAGAAAAAGACTCATCTTGAACCACAAATTTGTTACGGAACACCCAAATACTCCAAAGAATAGATAAGAAAAGACTAATACGGTATTGGAGTCTTCCGACCAGCTTAGAGAAATAACACAGATTGGCCCGTTCCTTGGAAAACCAAGAAACAACATACTGTTTCTCTGTCTTCCTCAGAAGCCGAGTATAGGTCCATGTCTAGTGTTCTATGCTAATTAAAGTGGCTTGTGGATCTGCTCTCACGCTTGGGTGTTTCGGTGTCCCTTTCCATGAAAATTTCTTGTGATAATCAGTCGGCACTTTATATAGCTCATAATCCCGTATTTCATGAGCGGACAAAGCATATCGAGGTGGATTGTCATTTTACTTGAGACGCTATTAATGACGACTTGGTGTCTACTTCTCACGTTGATACGCATTTTCAACTCGCCGATATTTTCACTAAAGCTCTCGATTCAGCTTAATTTCATTCACTTCTTGGCAAACTGGGCGTTCTTAATTCCCACGTTCCAGTTTAAGGGAGGATACTAGGCCGTATTAGGCCGCATTAAGGCTAGCTTATGTTAGGGTTAACTTCCCTATCTTTTGTGTAAATTATATTTACCCGATGAAAGATGAATGAAAAGACGCACAATTACATTTGCCCAAATACACATACTCAATCTTTAACATTTAATTTATACTCTAGCTATAGGTAAGAAAATCACCCTAAAAATATACTCACTCTTTACTAATAGTGGTATGTTAAAGAATGAAGTTACACTAGTTTTAACCCCGTGCAAAAATGCACGGGTCGTTTTAATAATATTGTTATTTTAAATAGTTCTATTAATAATCCGAATATATTTTTGATGATGAAATTTTAGGCTATATGCTATAATTGATTAAGATTTTTGTAATATCATTGACATTGTAAGTATTTTTTTTGACGTTATTGTTATTTTAATTTATTGTTATTGCTATTTTAATTTAGTACTGTCATGAAAATTGTACTTGAAATTTCGATCATGTAATTACGCCATTAACTCATAATCAGATTATAATTTGCGTGGAGTAGTTTATAATTTTTATTGCGCTAACTCATAATCAGATTATAATTTGCGTGGAGGAGTTTATAATTTCTTTTTACTGATTGTATATTAATATTACGTTATTTTAATCTTGTTTAAAATTTTGTATGTCGGTTTTTTATTGTTGTAAATTGTTATTAATCATAATATTCTAATCATCTAAATATATTGTGGTCTAATTATCACAATGTGTATTTCTAATTAATTGATTTATTTAAAAATGTTCGTAATGTTTCGTAATCTACGATTTTAGGAATTTATTTGGAATACGTAAAATATTAGGCGGTTATTGTGAAGGGAAATCATAAAGTATTATGTGGGACCCACCTGAGTGAATTTAAAAAAAAAAAAAAACTTGGATTAATGATGTGGCGCAACCAGAGCCTAGTAAATGTTTCAGAATTTATATAGATAAGATTTGACAAGATTCTAAAGTCTTCAAGTAAGAGCCGTTAATTATGGGTCAATAATTCCCCACACCTATGGTGAACTTTAGACGATCGATTACTTGGTTTTTGTTCATTGCTTCATTTCAATTGGTTTGTTTTACTTTGATTTTTATGTGTTGTCATTCAACTGTACTTTTAATAGTCGTCATTCTTGTGGTTGAATCCTCAGTTAATGTACATAATTAATCAACCTAGTCATCGTCTCTCGGAGTATAACATGCATATAAATAATCAAAGATTCAAATCCATAAGAATAATGTCTTATATTAGCCTTTTACTTTGATCTTTTAGAGACGGCTGTCATATATGGGGAGATTAGCTGATTTTCGATCCGACTTAGATTTTATATGACAAAATAATTGAAAAGTTAAGTGAAAGCTCATAAGGCAACTGAAAACTTATAATTAAGTTGAAAATCTAGTAGTATATTAGGAGCTAGTTGCTTATATTAAATGTGTTTGACAAACTAACTACCCCGTATAAGATAGTTACAATATAAGAAATTGAAATAAAAGCATACAATCAGTATTGAATATTATAGATAGAAGAGATCGGTAAAAGAAATACAAATATACAATAACCAAAGTTAATTTATATTTCCTTTGTTATCCCAAATAACTTTTCATTTTACCTAACTTATTTACCGATCGTCCACCATAAAATAAGTAATTGACTTATTTGTTTTACCAAAGAGAGGCTTCTTCAACTTCACTCTTAACAAATGTTGCCAATATATTGGCCCAATTCTTAAACTAGTCTCATTTTAATTATTGTACACTACTATAGTTGCTTTAACCTGAATTAATATAGAAAGCCGCAAATCTGAATTTGATTACATTTACAAGAGCCTCTCATTTTTATTTTTTTATAAGCTTTAGGGTTGAGACACTTTTGACCTACCTTGATTTCTCCTTTTATATCATTGATTCACTATGCAATCAAAATCATGAAAAGTGCCACATCACTACTAATGTTCTACTACTTCTATGTTGTTATTTAAATTAAATCATTCTCTCATAAATCAGGATATGCTCATTCTCATTTTTAGTATTTGTTATGGTATCATATGGTAATGGTTGAGCTTTCAAAAGGTATCTAATTATTGATTCCTATACATTGGCTATGATTTAAAGATGAAAATAATTGATTGGAATTGTACTTAGGGTTTAGACTAAAGGTGATTAAATTGAACTGAGTTAGACTGAATTGAAGAGGTTCTGTTATTTGTGTTATTAGGATGCCAAGCCGTGTGTTACTGTTAATATATTAAGTGTTTTTTGTAAAAAAACATATGTTTTTTGCAAAAAAAACTCCCTTATATATATATGTTTTTTTTACAAATAACCGCCTTTATATTCTCATTTATTTTCTCAGAAATGATAATTAATTAACTTCCTATAGGTATCTAATTGATTTGGAATACATTGGCTATGCCTTAAAGATGAAAAGACTAGGGGGAGTTTAGTTAAGGGTCTATAAAAAAAACGGAAAGAGAAACAAAGTTACTCATTCCTTGTGTTGGTGTCTGTTTGACACAAACAAAGGGAATGAAACTTCCTTCTTTACCCCTCAATCCATCTAATTTCTAGCTATTTGATTCATGGTTTGCGCAAAAAATGATCTGTAATATCGTCGTTCACAAACAATTTGGGTTTCGAAAATCCATTTATAAGTTACAGCCTTGCTTATGTTGTCGCATTCCATGAAAGTCGTACTGAGATGATGGACAAATGGGAGAAACTTGCTACTTAAACAGGTTGAAGGCAGGTTGATGCTTGAGCAAATAAATTTGAACTTCTCAATAAGCAGACCAACTCAACTCAGATACATTCCAACAGCAAGAAATAGGAGGTTCAAGCAAATTGAAAATCAATTACAGACTTAACTCAAAAGGAAATATCTACAAAAGGAAGCAAGAATCGAGGCCGGAGAAATGACTTGAATTGTTAGTTTTTTAACAATACACATTATGTTATTAACTAACTGTTCCCCGCAATACATACTTATCTTTAATTAGACGAAAGAAAAAGAGCAAGTGGGCCAGAAAGAAGCAGCTAATTAGAAGGATTATAACCTATAAATGGATTTTCGAAAACAAAATTGTTTGTGAACGGCGGTATTACGGGCCGTTTTTTGAGCAAACCATGGAGCAAATAGCTCAACCAACAATCCGAATACGATAAGGAAGTGAGAAGATGAGAATGATGGTCGTATTTAATTATTTGGTGGTCGGAGCAAGGAGAACGGACATGATGAAGGTACCTCGTCAAATATCGAAATATCGAAGTAACATGTCGCTGTCCGGGACAGCGACAAGCCCTAAATTTTTTAAAAAAAATCCGGAATTGATGACGTGGACCCATTTTTGGTAAATAGTTTGAAACCCGCCCTATTGTGGTAAATAGTTTGGTTTTGGATCGACCCCATTTTAGCAAAAATTTCGTACTTAGTTCGGGTGTTGAACACAAGGATGGAGTTAAGGGGTATCTAATTACGTTAAGTCCTAGTTTAGTTTAAGTAAAAATGATGATGATTGAAATTCTAGACTAAGCAAACACGAGAACAAGATGATAAAATCAGTATAAAGAAACTAAGGGGTCGGGGTCACTAAGGTGGCCGGGTTGATAATGGTAACATAAAATGGTCGACTTAGTTGTTCTAGGTAATGGTCTCGGTTAGTCTCGTCTCTCGAGTCAACTCAAACCTAGGTCAAGACTATCTAAGCTTTTGCTCAAAAAACCTTAACCAACATATAAACATGCAAATACAAGCCTAGCTCTCAAATCGTCGCTAAAGACAAGTAAAGTGACAATCAAGCCCAACTTTCGTTGCGACATTTCATCGAACACCTAGCATGCATACTATGAAAGCCCGATACTTTTGAAAAGGGGCATGCTAAAGATAGTCGACAAATTACTAATTATCGTCGACACTTTTACATGAAATACCCATTTTGCCCCCCCCCGTTAACTCTTTATATTTACCGCTTGATATCCGGACTAAAAAAATTGTCGGGTTCTTACAAAATTAAAAAAACTCGGTTTTCTTAGAAAATACAAAAACTTGTCGGTTTAGTGCGATTTCAACAACGGTTTTCAACGTTAATTCAACGATTTAAAGAACGGTTTTCAACGATGGGCGACAATAACGAGGTTAGTTTACGATTTAAATTTGTTTCAAATTTACGATTTATAATTTGTAACATAGTAGAACGGATTAGCGTTAGATTCCCGAAACCGATTTGAATTTTTGAAAAAAAAAAAATAGATATTGCATGGGATGAAAATTATTTTCGTCTGGGACCAGAGTGGGACGAAAAAATATTTCTTCCAGACAAGGGTTGGGACGAAAAAAAAATTTGTCCCACTCTGGTCTGGGACGAAATTTTTTTTTGTCCCAACAAGGTCACAGACGAAATTTTTTTTTGTCCCAACAAGGTCCCAGACGAAAAATATTTTCGTCCCATTTTTTTTTCTTTTCTTTTTTTTTGTGCGTTTTTTGGCAAGATCAAGTCACAAATCCGGGTAAAAAATAACTAAAAGTCCGACATTCAAACTACGATTCAATCCTAATTCCGTAAAAAATTAAGGCATCACAAAAACTTGTCGGTTTAGTGTGATTTCAACAATGGTTTTCAACGTTAATTCAACGATTTAAAGAACGGTTTTCAACGATGATCTGAGCGACAATAACGAGGTTAGTTTACGATTTAAATTTGTTTCAAATTTACGATTTATAATTTGTAATATAGTAGAACGGATTAGCGTTAGATATCCGTAGCCGATTTGAATTTTTGAAAAAAAAATAGATATTGCAGGGGACGAAAATTATTTTCGTGTTGACCAGAGTGGGACGAAAAAAAATTTCGTCCAGACAAGGGTTGGGACGAAAATTTTTTTTGTCCCACTCTGGTCTGGGACGAAATTTTTTTTGTCCCACTCTGGTCTGGGACGAAATTTTTTTTTGTCCCAACAAGGTCCCAGACGAAAAATATTTTCGTCCATTTTTTTTTCCGTGCGTTTTTTGGCAAGATCAAGTCACAAATCCGGGTAAAAAATAACTAAAAATCCGACATTCAAACTACGAATCAATCCTAATGCCGTAAAAAATTAAGGCATCTATCCTAATTCCGTTTCTAATCTATCAAAATAACAAGAAAACAAAAAAAAAAAAACTAAGAAGTAAAGGGAAAAGGAAGGGGATGGGAAGGGTAGTTTAGGTAATTCATTAAAATGTGTCGACGATAATTAGTAATTTGTCGACGACGTATAGTAGGTTGGTTTGAAAAACAAAGCCTAAATTCAAAAATCATCATCAAGACCGCACCAAAGATTACCCTAACCCTAGATGAAGTCTACTCCCTCGTAACTATATATGGAAGAAATGTAAACAATTGAATCAATATCTTCAAATACAACCCAATTAGCAAATGTAAACTATTGAACTACTGTAATAAAGAAGGATTATAACTTGTAAACTAAGATTAGCTAAGTAACTCACTAAGATTTCTGAGAATTGAAAGAAGATTTAACGTAATAGTAATCTAGGGTTGCGTGAAAATGTGTAAGTAAGTTTCTCTAAAAATCGTAAGTATAAAAATATCTAATTGGAGTTTATATAGTTTCTCGAAAAAGGAAGAAAACAACGTCAGGTAGCCTCAGCCGGTGGGCCGGATGCCGGTGCAACACGACTGAGAATGCAAATTCCCACTTCTGCCTAACTTCTGAACTTCTTCAATCTTCAATACGTCCTTCTGGATGGTGTATAGGCGGACAGTCAAGGGACGGCTGGGAACTTCATCTCCTTGTTTTGATTTTGTATTTTGCTCAATCAATAGCAAGTACCCCTGGCCGGTGTACCCGTCGCGGAAAATCCACCGGCTGAGGACTACAAATTAAGGTTCTGAATTGTTAGCATCTTCGAAAATTGCTAAGTATTGGATTGGATCCCCAGTCGGTTGTCGATGCCTGACCGACCGGGAAGCACATTTCAGAATATTGTTCCAAACTGGTTGTTAACTACTCAAACTCTGGCTAAGTGTTGGAGAATGTCTTCCCAACCAGGTAGTCAACTGCCGAGCTACCAGCTAGGGGGACCTACTTGTCAATTCTTCGCCTTTTCTTCCTTTTTTGCTTTAAAATCGCTTCGATTTCTCCCGTTTCTTCATTCCAGCCTCAAATCCTAAAGATGAACAACAAACACGTAGAATAGAGATATTAGGCTATAAATGCAAGTAATGACACACACAACGGTATCGAAACGGGATCGAAAACATAGGAAAATAAGGGAAAACATGACAAAACTAAGGCTCATCAGAATTCCTTATACTTAAGCCTTACTCGTCCTCGAGTAAGTAATCGAAAACTAATGCCATTATTAAAAACAAAAACAAAACTAACTAAACTAATAAAATCCGAATCGGGTTTATTAGCTACACCCGTAGCCCTTTCAACTCACAATTTGACATCCATGAGGTAGAATGCCCTATATTACAAGACAAGTTTGGTCTTGCTACAAAATATTCGATACATCCAATCACTTAAGCATGGATCCACAAATAAGATGCATTACAAAAATTCACCCACTTTCCACATCTAAGCAAGGTTTAGAAAACGGAACAAAGGAGGTTTATAGCGTAGGATGATGACTCAAAATCTTACGAAGGTGTCAAATTCCTAATTCTAGCTTAAGCAACCAACATTAGCAACGCCAAATGCCAAGAAACAAATTCTAGGCGGGAAAGGGGAAGTACTTAGCTAGACTCACAAGATTGACACTACCACTTAAGATATGACTCTATACCAAGCTTTGGACCAAAAAGGAAGCTTAAGTACCGACTTTCACGGGTTTCACTCGTCACTCAATAAAAAAACGGGTGATTTTTGTGACAAAAAATAACAAAAATCACTCATCTACCTCGACTTGCTAAGCATGCCCGCAGTCTAATATGGTACTCCATCCAATTATTCGCAAGAGAAATGTCAAAATGATGTACATATAGAGAACAATAGGGTTGCAACGGGACTTAGGTTAAGTGAAAGTGGTCTAAAGATTTTTTTAAAAATTTATCTTATTTTAAAATTTATAATATTTTTACCCATTCTAGGTAGGTAAAAGTTATAATTCTTTTTTAAAATTTATCTTATTTTAAAATAAACTTCCATGGGGAGTATCATGTATTCATGGAATTAAGTAAAAAAAAAGAGAGAGACTTAAGGAGCTAAATATTTAACATAATTTGATTGAATTCAAGCTAAAGGAAGTACAGAGACTAAAATTAGTACATGAAATGAAATAAATTACAAATTAAACTGCATACTTAATTTCTACCCAACATTCTTGATAATAATTAATTCTTGCTAATAATTAATTAATCCTCCCATTTATACTACTAGACACCACCATCATACCATGCACCGTACCCTCAGCTCACACACGTGGCAGAACATCAACAGTTCGATCTCCGTCATCAAGGGTAGTGGTTATGTGATTGCCGTTGATATCATGAACAATAATCTCAACAACTTGATCAGGGTTATTATTATTATTATTACTGATGATTTCTTGATCTTTGTTGATTTTATCCATGTTGTTGTTGTTGAGTTTGATGATTTCAATTCCAAGTCCAGCTTCAAGTTGTTTCATATCATTCTCATTTACCATAAGGTTTTTTTGTTGATTTTTTGGTGATGAGTTTTTGTATATGATGTATAATATCATTTGCGTGATTCCCAATAGAAATCCAAGCACATTTGGCATCTGTTCACATTTTAAACAAATAGTGTTAATTATTAACATGTGATACGGAGTTGTTACCAAATAATAATTTCGAGTTCACTATAATCATCTTCATCTTGCATACAGTATGTCGGTTTTATATAATAAATAACGTATATATATCAGTTAATTTAGTCGATAAAGTCATAAAACTCTTGTAGAAAAATTGGCTTATATATATAATGGAAGAAGTTAATGCATTATGATTGCTTACCGCGATGTAAAAGTCTTGAATGAGGAAACCATAAAAGAACCACATAACGGCGCACAAGGTAAGAGAAAACGATAGACAAAATGGCATGAATTCCACGCTCTTTGTTTTGATCACCATTTTCTGTCATCCAAAAAGAACAATTATGACGTGAGTTACCTGAATATGGTAATTATTCTACTTGGAAATAAAGTTTGCATTCCTTTATATTAATTCAAATTAAATAAATACTGACAATTTTGAATGTGACTGTGTCACGTTAAATATATTAAATAAAATATAACTAAATTGATTGGATTTCGTACCATAACACTTAAGGGAGCAGCAAATACGCAAACGGAAAACACTGCGCAAATCCATCCTACGGATGTTTCACGTACGCCTCCTTTAGAGAAAATGTTATGTGCATCTTCACCTCGAGCAAAAACCATGGTTGCTACAATGATTAGCCCTAGAAATGTGACATTGAATAGGCCTAGTAATTTTATCGTGTATACCTGTTCACCGTATATTCAACCACATTATTAGTACGAAGTTATGATATTTTTTTAAGATACGGCCAACTCCGATACATAAATCAGTAGTAATACGTACCCTGGCCTTAGTTGGTGCATAGATGAGAAAGACAATCAAGTAAAAAGCTTCGATAATGAATCCAACGGAGTTGATAGTGATTATTGGCATCGCATTTTGGGTCTTAAGCATGGCATAGTACAATAGCAGCATACAACTAAAGAGTGCCACTGAATACGGTATCGCTTGAAACCCTTCTGTCGATTTCTTCTTGAACACCCTCCAAAATGTTGGCCTACATATTCATATACATACACCACATTAAAAATTATATTTTTTACATATATACGACGTTCTGATAACAGTTTTACTATTTTAAGACTTCATTACCACACTAGACTTCTAACATGTTGCTTACAGGATTTGAACTCATGAGCTAAACTAGCTGATATTTGATAGATTTTTAATGAACATTTTTGGAAGACGATAGTTTGTATAGAACAATGGACATAAGTCCTTCAACATCTATTTCTACGCTTTTACTATAGAACGGTTTTACATGAGAATAACTAGGTTAAGATCAGAATAAGTACGTCAGAACGTATAAAAGAGAGAAAAAGACTTACAAAGGAGCCAAGAAGACACCGAGGGAAACAATGTTACCGAGAATACCAAATATGTACATTAATTCATGATGGTTAAAATGGGTCAGTGCCATTTTAATAACCTCGAGTTAATTCTTCTCTAAATTTAATAATTTGGGAAGAAATGAAGAACAAATGAAGCTAAAAATAAGCTTCTTGTAGAGAGAAGAAGAACCAGAAGTATTAATATGACAACTGCGACAAGAAATGGTGCAACAAGCTTGGTTTATATAGCCCGTAGCATTAAAGTTTAAAGCACAAATGGCGTGTTTTCACTGGTCCATTTGCTTTATTTTAATACTTTTACGTAATTAATTTCGTTACCAAAAAGTAGCTTTATTTTCAGAAATTAATAATTACGGAGTATATTATTAAGTTTATTAGGTGTGAGTTGTTTTACATATTCTTGTTATTGTCACTAATACTACAAGTCTCGAGAGATTGGGTGGAGGTTTTACATGCATTGGCTTTACTAGCTTCTTAGCTTAACTTTGCTTCCCAAACTTTGCTACTCGTACATACTTTGAATTATGTCTACGGTAACGTCTCAATTCCAATGATTCGACTTAAATTTTATTAAATAACGTACGAATAACATTTTACAAAATTGACAGTTTTAAATTTAAAAAAAATTAAAATTATCAGATATATACTGAATTAATTATATTTGAAATGATAAATTGACAATTGACAAATTTGAAACAAAAATATTAATAATCCAACACAACTAACATAATGAGTTGTCTTGAAAATGAATTATATCTAAAATAACTAGATCCAAGCTACCCGATTATTGTTAGGCCTACTAAAACCACCTTGTATAGCTTAATTTTGCTTGGCTAACTTTGCTAAACGTGCTTAAAATTGTGTCTACGCCACGTCTCAATTCGAATATCTACTTGAAATCATAAATAATACGGATTATATGGACAACAACAATCTTTTAGAATTGAACTCAATTAAAAGAATACAAAATTACTAAATGCAAAATTTATTCGATCTGAATTAATACCTGAAAAAACTTATAAATTTTGAGAAAGTATTTTATGTGAAAAAATTATCTTGACCTAAAACTAGTTAAGTTGATGGTGAACTGAGGCCCTAGTTAATGTTTCTATTGTCTTAATAGACTCTATACTCTTTATTTTTTAAGTTTGAAGAGTGAATAAGGATATGTACGTGTGAAAATTTCAAGTCTAATTAATATAATAAACTAGTAATGTTGTAAACAATAATTTAATACCTTAAAAAGTTATTGTTACATAAACAACTAGTGTTCGACCTGTGTAAAATTACATGGTATATTTTTTGAAAAAATATCGTGGATAATTGACATTTAGAGAATAGTGAATATAATACATGAATATTTTGCACTTAATTTTTTTTATGTTGACAATACGTTAAAAGACTCGTTCAAATTAAGTTTTAGAACATTGAATTGAGTAACTAGAAATGTAAATATCACTATATCACTATAAAATGTAATTGGTTATACTCCGTTGTATTTATTGTAATTTATGATACTTATGTATTATTTAATGTAATATTGATTATTAGTCATTAATCGTTATTTAATAATTATGTATATATTTATACAATGAAATTAAACATAGACAGCTATCTGGAAATTAAAAATCATCAAATATTTCTATAGATAAGGTTAAATATGCCTTTTAGCTAAACCAACCGAACTAATTATTTTTATTTTTGATGACGAGGGGTTTAATCCCCCCGACCCATGCATTTCCGCACCACCACATGAACCATGTAAGCCACCCCCTCCGGGGGCTGCAGTGGCCAAGTGGTCATCGCCCCAACTGGTAATCGAACCTGAGACCTCTCAACTCCTGCATTTCTGCAAACTTTAAGGTTTAACTCAGTTACCACTGGACTAACACCACTTGGTTCAACCGAACTAATTAAACATAGAATACAATCTTTAGTTGCTTATATGCATCGATATTCGTATTTAATATTCCAAAACAATTCACAAAATACTTATAAGATATCGTTTCACTAGTGTGACACTAAGCTAGGTAATAATGAACCATAAATTTAAATGAATTACATTGATTACCAATGAGTGATTTGTGATCGTGATAAAATTCTGTACGAAACTTACAAAAAGGTTTTTGACAAAAATTAACCCAAGAAAAGGAAGGGGTTTTTTTTAAGACCATCTCCAACTCTCCAAGTAGAAGGTCACGCTAATTGGATCGTCAACATTTTAACTCCTAATCTCACTTTTATTATATTAGCCCACTTTCAAGTCACTTTGACCCTCCCAAGCAGAAGGTCGCGGCCTAGGGCATCAACCCAATCATTTTCCACTCATTTTCCATTTTTCAACATTTTCAATCATTAACTACATACTTTACCCCTCACCAAATAATATAATATGTCAATAACACTTTGACACGTCAAAGGTCACCAACTCATTTCGGGATCACAAATTGGCCCCGAAAACTTTAAGAAATTAGTATCTTAATTACGTAATTAGGGTGACCTCGCGACCTCTTTGACGACCTTGGCGTTTAGGGATGGTTTAAAGGAAATTGCTAAGATGTGATTGACCAAAGTTCAGTAAGCAAATAGAATAGGGGCAGTTGCTTTATTAATTTTACAAGAAGTAAGCTTTAATTGTAGTCCCTTCATTTGAGTTTACGGTTAATCTTTGGTCTAGCTTTCCCGAGCATTTGTTCTGTGGATTCTTACTTGTTAATCATTTGAGCTTGGACCAACACATCACCATTAGTCCTTATTCAAGCAACAAACTTGCATTTATTTTATACTTTTTGTCAAAAAATGTTGATAGTTACCTTTTTTTAATTTCTAATTTTCTTAAATTCGTGTTTGGTCAGGTGACTGTGTAGCGAAAAGCTATTTCGCGTGAGTGAAAGTGATTTCTCGTGAGTTTTAATTAAATCTGTTAACTTGAAATGTTCGAAAAACACAATATTTAGCTGATTACTGATTACTGATTACTGATTACATGTGATAACTAACATTTTAAATATGGATTTGTAAAATAAAGTTGGTACTTGTGTTAGTTCTAATCTGGTAAGGTTACGTAGCCAAATACTGTTTCTCGTGAGTCGTGAGTGTTAATTATGTCAGTTCACCTGAAAAATTTGAAGACCACGTTATTTCACTTGTGTAGAGCCAATTAATCATGCTAAAGCAAGTGAATAACTATCATTTATTTTATGCTGGTTGGATACGATAGATAGAGTTAAAGTTGGTGACTGGACATGAAAATGAGCGTGGACAACGAGTAATTTATTTAGATTCATATGAATTTGAATAATTAAACATGTTGCTTACTTAAGTTGTGAAATTTTTAAGAGGTCACTTAACTTAGAAAATAAAGAGTAAAATATAAATGGATTTATTTCATATTTTATACTTAGTATATATGTATCTCAACTCAATATAAATTAGTAGGTTATTTGATCTTTTTAAAAACCAAATAATGTGTAAAAAATAGTGTAGTGCTAGAAGTGATGTTGAAATCCATGAACATAATGTAGAGCGAAAGAGTCATTTTGATGTAGTAGACTAGTAGTAGATCGCTTTTGCACATTTCTGAATCTAGTATTAATTAAGTACATACTAATGTGGAAAAGAATCTCCAAATGTGTGGAAACTTTAATATATAAGACAATGTTAAATTAATAATTATTGTTAGAACCGTTTTATAGTGTGAGATTGTCATTTTATATAGTAACTAGTTTTACGCCCGTGCAAAAAATGCACGGATTTAATTTTATTAAACCGAAAAAATAAAAATGAAAAGGTGAATATATTTAATGAAAAATATAATTTTAGTATTGCAGATATCGAGGTAAAAAATAAAAAGAATTTATACGCTTAACTTAGACGTAAGTAAAAACAACGCACCTGCTGACATTATAAAATTATTCAAATTCTTATATAGGACGACATTATCGTTTAAGTTTAGGACGGATCAAATATACATATGTAGCATGAATCAAACAAAAAAAAGCATTATGCATGGCGAAAATAAAATAGTTGTCTTATAAGTCTATAACCCATGGGAAGTGATACTCACCTGTTTTAAATTTAAGACGGATAATAGCCGTAAAAATATATATAGATTTTAAAATTATACTTAAGGTTTAAATTCTAAGTTCATAACCATCCTAATGAACCCAAATTATTATTAGTCTGATTTTCTAACTACCCAAAACACTCCGACCATATAATATACGAAGTAAATATTATCTATTTTATGTACATTTAAGACGGGGTTACATAATTTCGTTGATTTCCAATTCTCAACAATTTTAATTTGTTAATTTTCAGTATTTGAATGTATTATTTTTTGCGAATTTATATATTATTATATTTGATATTCACTTTTTGTTTCTGTTTTATACTCATTGTCACTCACTTTAATCCTTTTATTAGTGCATGTTAAATGGAGTATTAACAATTTCTTTAATCTTTTAATATACTATATCTGTAAAGTGTAGGCGTCTCAATCATATTATTATATTTAATCTATACCTTTAATTTATGTAAAATTAGTTAACTTATTATCAATGATCATTAAAGATTTGATTTTTACTGTTGAAATTGAATAGTTAGAATTTCGGAAGATTTCATATTCGATGTTTAATTATAGATTGTAACTTATTTAATTAACGAAAGTAGTGAGAAAATTAAATTGAAGTAATTAATTATGTAAATGAACATGGCGGATCCCACATTGATTAAATTTTTTTCTTTTCTTAATTTCCATCGACCAATGAGAGCTCTTTAAATTCTATCTCTTTTATAGTAAAGGGATTTCCAGTATTTGAATGTATTATTTTTTGCGAATTTATATATTATTATATTTGATATTCACTTTTTGTTTCTGTTTTATACTCATTGTCACTCACTTTAATCCTTTTATTAGTGCATGTTAAATGGAGTATTAACAATTTCTTTAATATTTTAATATACTATATCTGTAAAGTGTAGGCGTCTCAATCATATTATTATATTTAATCTATACCTTTAATTTATGTAAAATTAGTTAACTTATTATCAATGATCATTAAAGATTTGATTTTTACTGCTGAAATTGAATAGTTAGAATTTCGGAAGATTTCATATTCGATGTGTAATTATAGATTGTAACTTATTTAATTAACGAAAGTAGTGAGAAAATTAAATTGAAGTAATTAATTATGTAAATGAACATGGCGGACCCCACATTGATTAAATTTTTTTCTTTTCTTAATTTCCATCGACCAATAAGAGCTCTTTAAATTCTATCCATTTTATAGTAAAGGGATTTCCAGTATTTGAATGTATTATGTTTTGCGAATTTATATATTATTATATTTGATATTCACTTTTTGTTTCTGTTTTATACTCATTGTCACTCACTTTAATCCTTTTATTAGTGCATGTTAAATGGAGTATTAACAATTTCTTTAATATTTTAATATACTATATTTGTAAAGTGTAGGCGTCTCAATCATATTATTATATTTAATTTATACCTTTAATTTATGTAAAATTAGTTAACTTATTATCAATGATCATTAAAGATTTGATTTTTACTGTTGAAATTGAATAGTTAGAATTTCGGAAGATTTCATATTCGATGTGTAATTATAGATTGTAACTTATTTAATTAACGAAAGTAGTGAGAAAATTAAATTGAAGTAATTAATTATGTAAATGAACATGGCGGACCCCACAATGATTAGATTTTTTTATTTTCTTAATTTCCATCGACCAATGAGAGCTCTTTAAATTCTATCCCTTTTATAGTAAAGAGATAACTGAGTGTATAATCAATAAAAACACATACTCTCTCATATTCCGGATAACTGTCAGATCTGCTACATTTCGGCAATGGCATAAATATTAAGGAAAGTAGTTAAATAATAAAAATATTGTGTGGGGTAAGAAAATTGGAGAGAGGTAAAATATTATTGATTATTATTATGGGTAGAGTGATTAAAATAATGAGTGTCGTGGGATAAGGTCTGATATTGTTGTGATTTAAATTGATTAAAATAAATATAAAAGTTTAGCAAAAATGAATGATAAGATATTACTGTGAATAAACGAAAATAGACAGTGAGACAGTTACTCAGAATAGGAGGGATTATTTAATTCTGTTAATTAGAGGAAGATCTAATTCTATAATTTGTGTAATCAAATTATATTATTATTTTTTTTTTTTGAAGGGAAAAATCGTTTCATTAATCAAAAGTCTCATGGTAGTTACAACATATGTCAAGAATAACAGGATACAAAACGATTAAAATCAAATAAACTAAATTCTCGATCAACGGAAAATTTCTAAACTTGATGGGCTCATGAAACGCTTCTGCACATCCTCTAACATATCGCCATCAAATTATATTATTTAAACAGTCCTTATAAGTTTAATTAGTGAGTACATACCTTAAACACCATCAAATATTTGTGTGATTCAAAATGGATCTACACCTGAAATAGATTCTGTCAAGCATGAGAAACATCAATGAGTGGAAGTTAAAAGCTCTTAAGGACTTAGATGGAAAGTGCATTATTGCTACAAAAATTGTACAAATATATAATTAGTTTTTCTTTTTTTTTTTTTTTGGTTCAACGAAGCGCGCACTTAGTCGCATTACAATAGGGGAGGGGGGATTCGATCCTGGGACCTATTGTCCACAATACCTCTGTCTTAACCACTAGACTAAGACATCCTCGGTTATAATTAGTTTTTCTAATCCGTGCTCTAAGTGCACATGATAAAGACGTGAAGTAAGATAAGATATTTAAGATTATTTCAGCTATTATGATAAATATGAGTTTCAACTTTATTTTATCATGATATATTCTCAACAATATTTCTTTATTTACTTTTTTATCATGTGTTATTGGGGGTACATGTTAGAAAATTCGATATATAATTTAAGAGGGCCTATTTTTTGTAAAAAAAAATGGTGTGAAAGTTAAGTTAATAGTACATGCATGGGCAACAGTCATGGCAAACTACGGCCACAATGCCACTTCCTAACCATTGCATTTGCTCCTCACTTTTACTCTTGTCCTTGTATTATTGCACATGCCTTCCATTAAAATTAAACAGATTTGTTTTATGATGATTTTGGCTTAATCTTGAACAATAAGGTCATCTTCTCATGGAATATAACTCCGATAACATAATATTTCGTAAGAATTATCATAAATAAGTGTTCATTTTGAAGAGCGTTTTTACTAGCCCTTCCCTAACTTTATCACCGATTTAATTTTATAAATATTTTGAAAAATATAAATCCCTTTACTATAGAAGAAATATCTTTTAGAGAATTCATATTGGTCGATCAAAATTCGGAAAGGAAAAAATTTAATTAAAATAGGGTCCACCATTTTCATTCTACCTAATTAATTAGGTCCCCTCAAACTTTCATTAATTTAATCTTTTCACTGCTTTCATTAACTAAATAAGTTAATTACAATCTATAATCACACCTTGAAATGTGAAATCTTCCGAAGTCCTAACTTCAATTGCAACAGTGAAAATTAAATTTTCGATGATCATTAATAATAAGTTAACTAATTTTACATAAATTAAAGGTTATAAATTACATATAGTTTTAATATGATTGGGACGCCTAGACTTTAAGATTTAGTATATTTCAAGATTAGATAAGTTGTTAATATTAATTTAACATGTAGCAACTAAAATGATTAAATTGAGTGACAATGAGTATAAAATAGAAACAAAAAGTGAATACCAAATATAATAATATATAAATTGGTGAAAATTAATGCATTCAAATATTTGAAATCAATAAATTAAAATTGTTGAGAATTGGAAATCAACGAAAATATGTAACTCCGTCTAAATATACATAAAAGATAGGTTTATATTAGATGGTCGGAGTGTTTTGGGTAGTTAGAGAGTCGGACTAATAATAATTTGGGTTCATTACGATGATTATGAACTTAGAATTTAAACCGTAAGTATATTTTTAAAATCAATATATATTTTTACCGGCTATTATCCGTCTTAAATTTAAAACGGGTCAGTATCACTCCCCATTGGTTATAGAACAAATATTTTATTTTCGTCGTACATAATGCTTTTTTTGTCTTATTCATCCTATATATGTATATTTGATCCGTCTTAAACTTAAACCGATAGCGTCGTCCTACATAAGAATTTGTATAATTTTATAATGTCAAGCAAATGCGTTGTTTTTACTTATGTCTAAGTTAAGCGTATAAATTCTTTTTACTTTTTTAGATCGATGTACTTGCGATACTAAAGTTATACTTCCTCCGTTCATATCCAAAGCGCGTATATGCTTTTTGCACAAATATTAAGAAAGATATTAAAAAACTATTAAAAGGACATTTGAAAATGTGTAAGATGATTTTTAATTAATTTAAATGTTTGATGGTGGATTATAGGTGGGCCATGGAGTGACATTTTAGGTAGATAAATGATTTCCATAAGGGTAATTTAGTCATTTTGTTTTCTTTTTAGGAAAGTGGTAGAGTGGATATGAATGGATGAAAAAGGAATATATGTAGGTTGGATATGAATGGAGGAAGTACTTTTTATTAAATATATTCACCTCTTTATTTTTATTTTTTCAGTTTAATAAAATTATAGTAAGTCTTGTTTGCGACGGGTCGTTATTTGTGACGGATATTTTGTGAGATAAAATGGGTAGAAAATGAGTTAGTGGAGAAAGAGGACCACATAAATAGTGTTGGAGAGAGAAAAAGTGAGTATTTTGTAAGAGGAAACGATATCCGTCACAAGCTTGCGACGGATAGTGTCGTTGCAAATAAGAATTTGTGATAAAATTAAACTCGTGCATTTTTTTAACGGGCGTAAAACTAGTTATTGTTATATATCTTCGTCACATGACATTGCACGTGAGATAATACAAAGCCCTTACGTTTGACGATGCTAAGCAGGCTTTTAAATTGCTTTATGATCGTCCAAATTTGTTAGTTGTCTCAAATAAAATTGTGGTATGTATTATTCTTGAACAATTAGTTTTTCTTATAAAGGGTATATCCGTCACAAGTTTGTAAGATAAGAATAAATGAAAGTGCATAGAGAAAGACAAATATTTTGTTTTATCTCGCTAAATAGATTTTATTTCATCATCACAAACTTACGACGAATAATACAGTCACAAATAAAAATTTGTGATTCTTGAATTGTTATTTATCTCTATTTGTATGTTCCCAATACTTTGAGTTTGGGCATACGTACGGGACCTCTATTATTGTATTTCTGTTTTTTAAGCTTTGTTCTTCTTGTCCTTTTTAACTTCCATTACATTCATCATAAATGTTTATTTTAAACCGTCATTATTCAACTTAAATGTAAAACGTGTTAAATATATACCAAATTACTGTTTTTATCACCTAAAAAATGATACTCCCTCCTATTCCCAATAACTGTCCCATTTCGGGTTTGGTACGGAAATTAAGGAATTCATTTGTTTAATGTAAAGTAATGTGTGGAGTGGGAAGATTGGAGAGAGGGAATGTATTATTGATTATTATTGTGGGTAGAGGTGATTAAAATAAGTAATGTTGTGGGGTAAGGTGGGGTATTGTTGTGAATTAAAGTGATTAAAATAAGTGTAAACATTTACCAAAAATAGACAATGAGACATTTATGTGAATAGACGGAAATGGACAATGGGACAGTTATTGAGAATAGGAGGGAGTAATATTTTGTCTTTATTACCTCCACCTAGTAGTATTTGACCCGTCTTGAATTTAAGATTAATAATACTCATCTTGAACACGACCTGGTGTCCATTCATTTCATCTGGTATGATGTATGTGTCAGCATTACATCATCGCCAAATCTAGGACGCGCATATTTGGTGGCTTTTACCAACTCACTAACATTAAAGGTTTGTCCCATCAACTAATTCTCGTACTTTCGCAGTGATTTTAATGGCTTTAGACCGGAAGAGGCTGGAGTTACACTTGATGTAGGAGGAGTTTGCTACACTTCCAATGAGAGGGTGCCATGTGTCATTTTTGTTGGAATCTGATTTTTGCATCTTTTTTTAGATTCCTTGCATTAAATGTCCACTTGCATGATTACCCCACCTAATTACCCACTTAGTTATAGTTTAATACATGTTTACTTTTTGTAACTTTTTACTTTTTCAACACATTTTGTTTTGGACAATACATTTAAGGTATTTTGTCTTTAGTTTCTACGGTATACGGCATACGGTATACATTTATACGGTATTTATACGGTATACGGTATACGGTATTTATACGGTATACTTTAATTTTTATATATATTTTTTAATATATTACTTTTTTAATACCCGTATTTTCGTATTTTAATGTCGTATTTATACGGTATACGGTATTTTTCTCTTGAATTGATATGTTTTTACTAAAATTAATATAAAAAAAAACATAAATTATTATTTAAAAAAAGAGTAGATGTTTTTTATGTTGACTTGATGTTTATTTACCCATCTATTGAATATATTTTTAAAGTAAATGTACAAAAAATAACTAGATGTTTTTTTTTACGGTTTTTTCCCCACCAACCACGTCCTGAGTAGTCTTTATATTTAATAAAGATTGTAAAGTAATCAGTTGTTTACAGTGGTTGGGTTGGTTGATTGTTGTTTGTGTATGTTGTCGTTTGTTCCATAGGTCGTGTGTTCGAGCCCTGCTGGGTGCCATTAGGTTGTATTTTTTTGTCATTTGTTTTTACTTGAGTTGTGTTTATTTTTCTGATATCATTCGTTTTTTGACAAAAATTTAATTGTTTCCCTTACTTGTATTTATTTTAGTTAAATATTTAATATGCAAAAATTGATAGACCAAACCCGTTTTGTTATTGACACAAATGTGTATTAATCAAACCGAAAATAAAACATCAAAAGCAATTACAATGTTCAACCAAATCTACTGTAATTTGTAGACCTGGCAAAAGTATACCGAACCCGAAAAATCGATCGAAAATAACTGAATCGACACTTGACCGTACATCCGAAAAGTATAACTGAACTCCACCCCGAAACCTGATTCGAAATTGAACTGAATTTGTAATATCCGAAATAGACCCGAGATCGAATAAACCTGAACTGTTTCAACCTGAACTGGTTTGACCCGAATCGAAACACACCCGAACCGTTTTCAACCTGCTTAATGATGACCGAAATTCAACCGAAACCCGAAATTACCCGAATGTAGTAATGTTCGTTTGTCAAACAAAAGAAAAAAAATTAAATATTTATATACATATTTTTATATTGTTACGGAAATTATGGTCCAAGTTATCCTAAACGTCAATAATTAATTATTTATATACATATTTTTATATTGTTACGAAATTATGGTCCAAGTTGTCCAAATTGGTTATACACTTTGTTTACTTTTTGCACAAAAATTACTTTCTATACATTTACTTTTTGCACAAAAATTAAGATTTATGCATAATTACTTATCTACCCTTGTACACTTTGTTTTATTTCAATTTTGTCCTAATCTAATCATACATTTGGCTCCATTTTTACTTCAAAATTTCTCATTTTACGCCAAAATTTCACTTCTTTTTTCATTTGAAGGTCAAATTTTCAGCTTAGTTCCAAATTTTTGGCTCCATTTTAACCTCAAAATTTTTCATTTGGCTCAAATTTTCACTTGGCTAAAATTCTTCATTTTACCTCCAAATTTCTCATTTTACGCCAAATTTTCACTTGGTTAAAATTTTTCATTTTACCTCCAAATTTTTTACTTGGCTTGTGTTTATTTTTTTACGTCATTCGTTTTTTTGAGTGATTATGTCATTATTTTTTATAGCTTAGCTTAATATTAGAAATTGAATTAATATATTTTTTAAAAATATTTAAAAAAAACACATTTTTCATTTGTTTAAGGTTTGAATTATTTGATTTTTTTTAAGCATTGATAAAAATGTTTTTTTAATTTCTGCAAGTTTTCAATTAACTGTTACGAAGTATTTTTTAAAAGTTTACAAAAACGCCTTTTTTTTTAACAGTTTACAAAAACGACTTTTTTAAAAAACGACTATTTTAAAAAAACGAAAAAACGACTATAGTAAGATTTGAAAGATTAAGTATACAAGTTGGATTTGAAAGATTAAGTTAAGTTTACAACTTTGATTTGAAAGGTTAAGTTTACAAGTTGGATTTGAAAGATTATTTGTTTTTTTTCTTTTCATTTCATTGGTTTTGGCGAATTGTGAAGCTTATTGTGGAAGCTTAGCTTAATAATAAAAGAATATTATTACAACCTAAGTCATTTCTTTTAAAAAACTACATTTTATTTTAAAAAACGACTAGTTTTAAAAATTGACTATTGAATTTCTTTAGAAATTGAAATAAAAACGTAGTCCGTTTTGCTTCAAACCGCAACTTTCGTCTGAAACAAAAAGACCTCCCACAAGTGGAAACCACATGGATAGTGGGACATCTCATGTGCTTTCCCACTCACTCTCTAATTTTTTTTTTTTTTTTTTTTTTTTTTTTTTTTTTTTGATAAGGTAAGGAAACTAGGTTGATCCTCTTGAATAGGACCAACCTATCTCATCCTTTCGAATGAGTAAGGTAAGTTGAAGCCACCGGCTTTCAACCCACCTCGAAAGAGTTGGACATGAATGTCCAACGGAAGCCATGAAGTCAACAACCTTGTTGGCTTCACGGAAGCAATGTTTAATTATCACTTCATCGAAAAGATGAAGATCAAGTTTCACATCCTTGATAATACTCGAGATTTCCCACGGGATTTGCCAAGTACTACGGAGGGAGTTGATAACACATAAATTATCACCCTCCACAATTAACTTAGAGATTCCTAAGTGTTTAGCGGCTAAAATACCTTCTTTTAAGGCGAGTGCTTCTGCGACAATAATATTATTAGATCCGCACTTTTTTGCCCCTAGCAACACGACTTCACCATTATGATCTCTTATACAATATCCTAAAGCAGCTTTATTGTCATCTATTCTCGATCCGTCAAAATTTAGCTTTAGAAAACCATTTCTAGGTTTCTCCCACCGGATTTCCTTCTTGCTAGAAGTGTTTCTAACACACTTTACTTTCTCAGGATTGTTGAGATCTTTATGTCTAGTTTCGTTCCAGACCTTAATGCTATTATTACATAACGTAATAAGTTTGTTTATATTGAAATTAACATTGTTAAAGATAATATCATTTCTATAAAACCATGCATTCCACCAAATAAAAATGATCTTAACGAAATCATTTTGTGGAATTAAGTCTTTTAGATAATTAAGCTTCATTAGAAAATTTTGACTTGCAATATTATCATACTTTGACAAAAAGTTAATATAGCTAGTAATGTTCATTTCATGGATAATCGACTTAATCAAAGGACATTCGTAAAAGAAATGGTCTTTATTTTCACTAGGATAGTTACACAAAATGCAATGAGGTGGGACATTAATATGACTTTTGAGAAGTCTATCTTTCGTAGGAAGGCCGTCAACACAAGCTTTCTAAAGAAAAAATTTCAATTTTGGTGGAATATTCAATTTCCAAACCCACTGGAAGTTACATTTGTCATGAGCGTGATCGAACAAACCTTGCGCTAACCAAGTTGCTGTTTTTGTAGAAAAATTTCCATTCACGGACAACCCCCATATGAGGGCATCTGGAATATCATTATGTGGCAGTGGAATGTTAGTAATCTGATTCACAATATCGTTATTTACCAGATTGGCTAATTTACAAACATCCCATTGTTTGTCAAAGGTTATGAAATCTTTAACCAAAAGATTAAGATCGCGGCTATTATCATCATCACTCGTAATGCTGGTAAGTGGGTGCGAGAAAACCCAATTATCAGACCAAAACTTAATATTGCTACCATTACCTACCTGCCATCTCAATCCTTTTCTAAAGAGAGTCCGAAGACTCATAAGCTTACGCCATTGCCAAGAAGAGACTGAGTTAGGCTTATGATCAAATAGTGAACAATTTCTCAAGTATTTTTTAGTTATCACTTTAACCTATATACTCTCCTTATCCATAAGGATTTTCCATAGAAGTTTCATTTGAAGGGCTTTATTAGCGGCTTCAGAAGATTTTATTCCCAATCCACCAATCGATTTCGGTAAACAAACTTTATGCCAACCAATCAAATTAGGGGAGCGTTGTGAAGGATTTTTATTCCAAAGAAAATCTCTGTTAATCTTATCTAATCTCTTATGGATTGATGAGGGAAGAAGAAAGCTTTGCATTTGAAAAGTTCCCTTCGAGGCTAAATTAGCATTGATCAGAACAAGTCTACCTGCTTGTGATAAAGAATTTGCTTTCCATTTCGATAACTGAGTGCAAGAAGATTGAATAATACTTTCGAAAGTATTTTTAGTTACTCTGCTATCAATTATAGGACATCCTAAATACTTTCCCAAATGAGCTTCCTCGTTCATACGGAGAATACCTCTAAAGGATTCCCGTTGAGATCGCTCAATATTTCTAGTGCATTGAAAAGTGGATTTGTCAAAATTAACAAACTGTCCTGAAATTGTGCAAAATTTATCTAAAATAGACTTAATGGTTCTACAACTTTGATTAGATGCTTTAGCGAAAATGATCGTATCATCCGCAAAAGTAAGAAAAGGGATTTTTTCAATCCCAGATCCAATTCTAATACCAATATCACTAGAACTAAGATCACTATTCTTTTGTAGCGATCTTGCTAAAATCTCCGCACACATAATAAAAATATACGGGGAGAGTGGGTCTCCCTGTCTAATACCTCGAGTGGGTCTAAAAACGTCTCCCGGTCTTCTATTTACTAACACTGAGAAGGAGACAGTTTTTATACATTCCATAATCCAGGAAATCCATTTGATACTGAACCCCATTTGCTTAAATGTTTCCTCAATAAAACTCCATTCTAGTCGGTCGTATGCTTTCTCCATATCAAGTTTAATTGCAATCCAACCCCCTTTACCTTTTTTACGTTTAAACGAGTTAAAAATCTCGTGGGCAAGAAGAATATTATCTTGAATAAAGCGATTAGGCGTAAAGGCCCCTTGAAACGGGTGGATTATCTTATGCAAAACAATACGAATATGTGTTCTTTTGTTAGAGAAAATGATATCCGTCTTATTATTTCAGACGGATCTTGCGGTCTGAAATAAGAATTAGTGAAACGAATATGTGTTCTTTTGTTATCATTCGTTCATAGTTTTAATATTGTTGTACTAACTTAGTGAATAAAACGACTTTTTATTTTAAAAAACATATAGTTTTAAAAAATGACTATACAAATTCAATAAAAAAACGAATATTTCAAAATAATAACGACTATTTTAATAATAATTTTATAATTTGCTTAAAACGACTTTTTATTTTGAAAAACGACTAGTTGTTTTTTAACAGTTTACAAAAACGACTATTTTAAAAAATGACCATATTAAAAAACGAAAAACAACTATAGTAAGATTTGAAAAATTAAGTTTACAAGTTGAATTTGAAAGATTAAGTTAAGTTTACAAGTTTGATTTGAAAGATTAAGTTTACAAGTTGGATTTGAATGATTAATTGTTATTTTTTTTTTTCATTTCATTGGTTTTGGGTAATTGTGAAGCTTATTGTGGAAGCTTTAATAATAAAAGAATATTATTTGTTTTTTATTTTCATTTCATTGGTTTTGGGAAATTGTGAAGCTTGTTGTGGAAGCTTTAATAATAAAAGAATATTATTTGTTTTTTATTTTATTTTCATTTCATTGGTTTTGGGAAATTGTGAAGCTTCTTGTGGAAGCTTTAATAATAAAATAATATTATTTGTTTTTTATTTTCTTTTCATTTTATTGGTTTTGGGAAATAGTGAAGCTTATTGTGGAAGCTTTAATAATAAAAGAATATTATTTGTTTTTTTATTTTCTTTTCATTTCATCGGTTTTGGAAAATTGTGAAGCTTATTGTGGAAGCTTTAATAATAAAAGAATATTATTTGTTTTTTTTATTTTATTTTCATTTCATTGGTTTTGTGAAATTATGAAGCTTATTGTGGAAGCTTAGCTTAATAATAAAATAATATTATTAGTACGTTTTCGGCTATTTTTGTTTTACATTACGATTAACTGTTTGTGTTTATTTAAAAAAAAAAAAAATTTAACCTAAATGAAGAAAAAAACAAGTAGATATACTTTTTTAACGTTTTTTTCCCCACTAACCACGTCCTTGGTGGTGAATATGTTTAATAACGATTGTAAAGTATGTAGTTGTTTACAGTTGCTAGGTTGGTTGTTTGTTGTTTGTTTAAGGTGTTGTTTCTTCCATAGGTCGCGAGTTCGAGCCCTATTTGGTGGTACTATGTTTTATTATTTCATTTTATTTTTTTACTTGACTTGTGTTTAATTTTTACTTGACTTGTGTTTAATTTTTCGTTCGCTTTTTTGACCAAAATTCTAGTGTTTTCCTGTACTTGTGTTTATTTCAATTCATTAATTTATTTGCAAGAATTGATACACCAAACGGATTTTCTACAACTTGATTGATACGTTATTTTCTGTGTGTATAAATCGTCGAAATTACAACTTAAAAATCAATTACAATGTTCAACCAAACCTACTGTAATTAGTGTACAAACAATTGGAGTATTGTGACCGTCGTTGTTGAGAGTCGGAGAACTGCGAAGACGAGTATTGCGGCCAATACTGTCATGACTTGGGTATCGTTGACGTTGTTTGAGATGCTGCAAAAACCGGAGTGACGTCCGTCGGAGTATTTATGGTGTCACTGAAACCGCTCAATTACATTTTTATTTTTTAAGATTTTGAATTAATGGGCTCTCGTATCATTTTAATATACTTTACTAGATTCAAAAAAAAACATTCTAACAGAAATTGAATTAATATTTATTTTTTAAACATTTACAAAAAAAACACCTTTTTCATTTGTTTACGATTTGAATTATTTGTTTTTTAAAAGAATTGACAAAAACTTTTTTTTTTTTAATTTCTGCAAGTTTTTAATTAACTATTAGTTTTTAAAAGTTTACGAAAACGACTTTTTATTTTTTAACAGTTTACAAAAACGACGTTTTAACAGTTTAATTTCCTTTGAACTATTTATTTTAGGAAACGAATACAGTATTTTAGAAAATGACTATCGAATTTCTTTAGAAATTATATAATTGGATTTGAGAGTTTAAGTTTACAACTTGAATTTGAAAGATGAATTGTTTTTTATTTTCTTTTCATTTCATTGGTTTTGGGAAATTGTGAAGCTTATTGTGAAATCTTAGCTTAATAATAAAATAATATTATTAGTGCGTCATCTTCGTCTATTTTTTGTTTTAAATTACGATTAACTGCTTTAAAAAGCGTCTTTTTATTTTTAAAAACGATTACTTTTAAAAAATGACTTGAATTTCGTTAGAAATTCATTTAAAAAAGTAATATTTTAAAAAGCTACTTTTTATTTTGAAAAACGACTAGTTTTAAAAAATAACTATCGAATTTCTTTAGAAATTAAATTAAAACAAATATTTTTAAAAAGAATATCATATTCTAATATAGTTGGATTTGAAAGATTAAGTTTACAACTTGGATTTGAAAGATTATTTGTTTTTTTTATTTTATTTTCATTTCTTTGGTTTTGGGAAATTGTGATGCTTATTGTGGAAGCTTAGCTTAATAATAAGTTTATAATTTGCTTAAAACGACTTTTTATTTTAAAAAACGATTAGTTTTAAAAATAAAAATGACTAGAAATTCAATAAAAAACGAATATTTTAAAAAAACTACTCCTTATTTTAAAAAACGAGTAGTTTTAAAAAATGACTACAGAAGAAAGGTTAATGCATCCTCGTAACTTCGATAACTGCCTCGGTATTGCTACGAAGTGCTTCCATATTTTAGGGTTAAAGCTTGTTTTTAATGGAAAGAAGGTGAGGGTTTGGAGAGAAAGAGAGAAAAGGTGATGGATTTGGAGATTGAGAGAAAAAGAGAGAAGGTGATGGGTTTGGAGAGAAAGAGAGAAAATGTGATGGATTTGGAGATGGATAGAAAGAGAGAAAACGTGATGGGTTTGGAGAGAAAGAGAGAGAGAAATGTGGATGGAGTTGGATTTTGTTAGTTTTTATAGACAAAATATAAAACACATGAAATTGGTAATCCGTGTGACACTAGCCAAACCAACGGCCAAGATGTTCTTCATAGTTAAATTTATTTTGCAATGAATGGTCAGGATTTGATTTAATGTTTATAATGTAATGAAATTGGTAATCCATGTGACACTAGCCAAACCAACGGCCAAGATGTTCTTCATAATTAAATTTATTTTGCAATGAATGGTCAAGATTTAATTTAATGTTTATAATGTACTACAACTACTATTCTAAAATCAAATTCATATTTAAAATCGTCTCGACTCGTAAAGCTTTCGACCCGAGCCGGAGCTCTAGTCGAGCTCACACGAGTTACATATTAAGTAGTGTCGTTAGAATCGAATTGGTACGATCGGATTGTAGATTCATAAGATCCTACTAATTTAGTAAAATACATAATTGACGCAGGATCGGGTTACATATTAGGTAAAATGAAGTTCGTCTAAAAATCTCGATCATATTTACAATGTATTACTATTGTAAAATCAAATTCGTCTAAAATCAAGTTCATGTTTATAACCTATTACTATTCTAAAATCAAATTCGTCTAAAATCAAGTTCGTATTTATAATACTCCATATATCACTATTCTAAAATCAAGTTCATCTTTAAAATCTATTACTATTCTAAAATCACAATATGACGTCTACGGTTTTACGGGGTTAAGGTTTACGGTTTACTAAAGTATATTGTAGTTTATCTATTGACAGCAGTGTCAGAAGGTTCAAATTGGTACGATCGGATTGTAGATTCATAAGATCCTACTAATTTAGTAAAATACATAATTGACGTACGACTAGGTTACATATTAAGTAAAATGAAATTCGTCTAAAAATCTCGATCATATTAATAACGTATTACTATTCTAAAATCAAATTCGTCTAAAATCAAGTTCATGTTTAAAACCTAATACTATTCTAAAATCAAATTCGTCTAAAATCAAGTTCGTATTTATAATATATTACTATTCTAAAATCAAATTCGTCTAAAATCAAGTTCATCTTTAAAATCTATTACTATTCTAAAATCAGAATATGACGTCTTAATGGTTTTTTGAATAAGTGGTTACATTTATGGTTTAGCTTAACGTAAGCGTCTAAGGTTTTACGAGGTTAGGGTTAGTATATTGTAGTTTCTCTATTGGAAGGAGTGTTGTTAGGATCGAATCTGTAGGATCGGGTTGTAGAATCATAAGATCCTACTAATTTAGTAAAATACATAATTGACGTACGACTGGGTTACATATTAAGTAAAATGAAATTCGTCTAAAAATCTCGATCATATTAATAACGTATTACTATTCTAAAATCAAATTCATGTTTAAAACCTATTACTATTCTAGAATCAAATTCGTCTAAAATCAAGTTCGTATTTATAATATACTAGTGTTAACCCGTGCAAAAATGCACGGATTGTTTTTTAAAATTCTAATATATAAAATTTGTTTAGAATAATGCGAATATATATCGACATTATTATTTTCATTGTTACAAATTAAACCCAATGAGAATGTAATTTGTTGTTTTTATTATTTTAAAACTTTCAATTAGTTCAATTAGATTAACTTTGGCCGAGTTAAAAATATATGAGTAAAATTGTGCATCCTACGTACTAACGTAGT
The DNA here is from genome assembly GCA_029255685.2 of Silene conica. Taxonomy (NCBI): domain Eukaryota; kingdom Viridiplantae; phylum Streptophyta; class Magnoliopsida; order Caryophyllales; family Caryophyllaceae; genus Silene; species Silene conica. Next base: position 71,940,311 of record CM055318.2, on the reverse strand, counting down.
TTGTTGGCGACTAATAGTAACTCCAATTTAATACATATATCTAAACAACTATAGTAAAAAAAAATTGGGCTCAAGTTTAAATTGGTCCGCATTAAAAATAAGTTTTTGCCACCCCATATGAAATGAATTTATATTTTATCACTCATGAATCAAAAAAACACATACTCTAATGTCACGCTACATTATTATTTTGCACAAAATCTTCTATATTATTTATAAAATCTTCTATATTATTTAAACAATTATCTTTATACTCTCTCTATGTCTTCAATTTTGAGATCACTTTCAAATTAATCTAATTATATCATATTATTGTTCTTAATTCATTACCAATCAACTTTTTGCCTCAAACATACTACTTTGCATCATATTGACATATTTGGGTCAAACCATTAATAAAGATTCATGTACGTATACAAACTAATTTCTTTGCAACTTTTAAATTAATTATAACCTTTAAATTGTTTGTAAATTAATTTTTGAAATAAAAATTATATTGTATGTAATATGAGTTTAATCTATTTTCGTTTTTTTAAACTTTCAGCAATAAGCTTTTAAAACTCCATAATTATTATTTTTTAAATGTTTTTAAGGTTGTTAAATGCGGAAACTTTTTTATCTTATAATTTTTTAATATGTTGATTTTTTCGTAAAGAGATATATTCGTTATTTTATAACCAAATTAAGATCTAATTATTATTCAAACGATATGATAATTTAATTATAAATAGCAGATTTTTTATGCCGGAATATTTGTTAGATATAATAAGTATAATTCCAGTATGATAACTATTTTTTTAAAAGAATCCGCTCTAAAACTATTTTATCCATATTTTTCCGACAGAGTATTCCGTATTAGTTTATTGACATTAACCGTGAATTTATATAAAATTAACTGTAAATTTTACGTACAAAATAAACGAATAACTTTTACAACATTAACCGTGAATTTACATAAATTTAAACGTAAAATTTTACGTACAAACATAAATGAATAACTTTTCGAGAAATAAAATCCAAACTTTTTGATGTGGGACCCTCATTTATCTTTTTTTTTTTAAAAAAAATGTTGGGTTTGATGAGGTGGGTGAATGAGAGTTGTTTAAATGTTTTTGTTATAATATAAATAAGATTGTTTGTAAATTAATTTTTGAAATAAAAATTATATTGTATGTAATATGAGTTTAATCTATTTTCGTTTTTTCAAACTTTCAGCAATAAGCTTTTAAAACTCCGTAATTATTATTTTTAAATGTTTTTAAGGTTGTTAACTGCGGAAACTTTTTTATCTTATAATTTTTTAATATGTTGATTTTTCGTAAAGAGATATATTCGTTATTTTATAACCAAATTAAGATCTAATTATTATTCAAACGATATGATAATTTAATTATAAATAGCAGATTTTTATGCCGGAATATTTGTTAGATATAATAGGTATAATTCCAGTATGATAACTATTTTTTTAAAGAATCCGCTCTAAAACTATTTTATCCATATTTTTCCGACAGAGTATCCCGTATTAGTTTATTAACATTAACCGTGAATTTATATAAATTTAACTGTAAATTTTACGTACAAAATAAACGAATAACTTTTCCAACATTAACCGTGAATTTACATAAATTTAAACGTAAAATTTTACGTACAGACATAAATGAATAACTTTTCGAGAAATAAAATCCAAACTTTTTGATGTGAGACCCTCATTTATCCTTTTTTTTTTAAAAAAAAATGTTGGGTTTGATGAGGTGGGTGAATGAGAGTTGTTTAAATGTTTTTGTTATAATATAGATAAGATTACTATTCTAAAATCAAATTCGTCTAAAATCAAGTTCATCTTTAAAATCTATTACTATTCTAAAATCAGAATATGACGTCTTAATGGTTTTTTGAATAAATGGTTACATTTATGGTTTAGCTTAACGTAAGCGTCTAAGGTTTTACGAGGTTAGGGTTAGTATATTGTAGTTTCTCTATTGGAAGGAGTGTTGTTAGGATCGAATCTGTAGGATCGGATTGTAGAATCATAAGATCCTACTAATTTAGTATAATACATAATTGGTACGATCGGATTGTAGATTCATAAGATCCTACTAATTTAGTAAAATACATAATTGACGTACGACTGGGTTACATATTAAGTAAAATGAAATTCGTCTAAAAATCTCGATCATATTAATAACGTATTACTATTCTAAAATCAAATTCGTCTAAAATCAAATTCATGTTTAAAACCTATTACTATTCTAAAATCAAATTCGTCTAAAATCAAGTTCGTATTTATAATATATTACTATTCTAAAATCAAATTCGTCTAAAATCAAGTTCATCTTTAAAATCTATTACTATTCTAAAATTAGAATATGACGTCTTAATTGTTTTTTGAATAATGGTTACATTTATGGTTTAGCTTAACGTAAGCGTCTAAGGTTTTACGAGGTTAGGGTTAACGGTTTACTAAAGTATATTGTAGTTTCTCTATTGAAAGAAGTGTTGTAAGGATCAAATTAGTAGGATCGGATTGTAGAATCATAAGATCCTACTAATTTAGTATAATACATAATTTGGTGATCGGATTGTAGAATTATAAGATCGGATTAGTAGAATTATAGTAGATTTGGTTGAATATTGTAATTGATTTTCAGGTTTTATTTTCGGTTTCATTAATACACATTTGTGTTAATAAGAAGACGGTTTTGGTCTATCAATTTTTGCAAATTAAATAATTAACTAAAATAAATACGAGTAAAGGAAACAATTAATTTTTTTCAATAAAACGAATGACATCAAAAAAAGAAACACAACTCGAGTAGAAAAATTTAAATAATCCCTCACAACAAAAAAATACAACATCGGGGCACTACACAAGGCTCGAACACGCGACCTCTTACACAAACAACAATCAACCAACCCAGCCACTATAAACAACTAATTACTTTACAATCTTAATTAAATATAAAGACTACTCAGGACGTGGTTAGTGGGGAAAAAACCGTAAAAAAAGTATATTTACTTTTTTTTTTCATTTACTTAAAAATAATTTTTTTAAAAAAATATATCAAGTCAACATAAAAAACATCTACTCTTTTTTAAAATAATAATCTATGTTTTTGTTTTTTTTTTATTAATTTTAGTAAAAACATATTCAATTCAAGACAAAAATACCGTATAAATACGACATTAAAATACGAAAATACGGGTATTAAAAAAGTAATATATTAAAATATATATATATAAATTAAAGTATACCGTATAAATACCGTATACCGTATACCGTACAAATACAGTATAAATGTATATCGTATGCCGTATACCGTACAAATTAAATACAAAATACCTTAAATGTATTCTCCAAAACAAAATGTGTTGAAAAAGTACAAAATTACAAAAAGTAAACATGTATTAAACTATAACTAAGTGGGTAATTAGGTGGGGTAATCATGCAAGTGGGCATTTAATGCAAGGAATCTCAAGAAAGATGCAAAAATCAGATTCCAACAAAATGGACACATGTCACTCTCTCATTGCAAGTGTAGCAAAAGCCCCCTACACTGAGTGTAACTCCAGCCTTTTCGCTTTAGACCATCCGCATCCGTGAATTCTCACCAATTTTTACTCTACACTTTTTTATCTTTTCTCTCTCCAATTCATCATCTACCTCAGATTTCCACTCATCACCAAAATTCACCAAAAAACACCAAAAAAACACTTACATCAACAAATACTCAACTTTTTTTTCTCTTTCATATTTTACTATACCCCACAATATCCACATAAACATTCCACTATATCACACTTTTATTTTTACTTCGTTATAATTATTAGTAATTATATAAAATTTTTGGTTTTGTAATTTATTACTTTTATTGATATTATTGTAAATTCGATTTTTTTTAACGGTTATTTTGCATATAAATTTAGAGAAATCTGTAATTCTCGCACTTTTTTATGGTTTATATTAGAATGATTCATATTATTATTTATATTTGGATTCTTATTATTATGATTCATATTTGTGTAAATAATTAATAATTATATGTAATTTGATAAATGAGTAGAGACAAAGTTTAAGTGTAATAAAATATATTGATATTAGGCTCCTTTTTAGAGAAGAAAAATATATAAATTACGGTATTTATTTTTTCAAAAAAAATGTGCAAAACAATTTATAATACATAAATAGTCATTATAGTAACAAATGTATGAATGTATGTGTATGCACAATTGCAAATGTTGTGAGTTGCACACTACTCGTTGAGTTGCTGTCCTTCTATTATTAAAAAAATAAAAAAAATTGTACACTACTTGTTTTCACTTGTTTTCGCACAGGTGAACATTCTCACCCTTTTTCACTCCCTCAGCAGAAGTCATTATCTCTCCTCTTCACCATTTTCATGAAAATTACTGAAGAGACCATTGTGGTTGGTCTTAGTAAAAGATGCCACTAGGAAATACTCACTCGAGTTTTGTTGAATACGAATACTTTCTGTTACAAACTTAACACGGATAGTATACTTTTACAATAATACAAGTGGAAAGATAAGTGAAGAAAAATTGAACATTTTCATGAGTCATGTCATTTTCATTTTGTGTGGGAGGCACTATCTATCTTCAACTTGTAACAGCTAGTGTCCGTATATGAGAATTTATGTATTTCATATTTTCTTCCTTATTACTTACTATTAAGTTAATTGGGTTTCTTCCTTATTTTTGTTTTTGAGATGATATGTATTCAAAATTCAAGTGTTTGTGGGGTAATATGTTTTGGGTGTTCCAAATTCACTTTCTTATTTCTTATCAAAAACAAAAGGGAAGAAAAAATAGAATATGGGGTAGTATCAACTATTATTAGAATCGGAGGAGAAATTGCATAGAAATAATTATCGTATTATTGATATTGTTCGTGTCTGAAACAATTACCATTATATCGCATTTATAATACTCCAAGGATCGTAAGATAATAATCATATTTTCTAATAGTATTAAGGATACTATACTTTATTATTCTATAATACTAATATTATTCCAATTACGGTATATTACTATGTAACATATTGTAATATCTTCAACAACTATAAAAAGCATTACCTGACCTTTTAATTTTGCTTGGTTGTATTTCATTAAGTTTTATTTACGTTTAATCAATTATGTTGAGTTAATCTCTTCACAAAATTAACATTTAGAGCATGTTTGGCACTGCTTATGAAAAATAATTTTTACTTTTGTAAAGGAGTTTTTATATAACTAGTTCTTGATAAATTTGGTCATGTTTGGCCAAAAATTTTAAAAAACTATTTTTATCAATTTTATCGTGTTTGGCCTAACTATTTTCTATAATTTTTTTTTTATTTTGCTAAAATATATTATATATAGATATACAAAAGAGCGGGATTAACTTGCGAGAATTCCGACATGAATATCCGAAAATTGGTATTTGGCGGTATTTTTTTGAGTTTTGGCGCTCAAATAACTCGAGAGCAACGTGAAAAGAGAAACAGAAGTAGCAATTTGTTACTTCTGTTTCTAGGTGTTTCTATGGGTCAGTTTTAGAATTTCGGTTTATTAAAATTAGTTTTTAGTTTTTAAAAAAAATAGTGTTTGACCCAGCTTCTACTTCTTTAATTGAAAAAACAGTTAAAAAACAAGGCCAAATACATACTTTTTTTTTGAAGGAAAACGAGAACTTTTATTATAATAAGTCGAGCTCCGCCAAACTGGTGACGGAGTTCGGAAAATCAGATGCAAGTACACGCTCTTCCCCGATCACCGTACACAACCTAGCAATCGAGTGAGCCACCGTATTACCTCCTCGTTTAACATGAACGAAACCCCTACAATTGAAATTATCCGCTAAAGACCATACATCATTAACACAAAGACTAAGAGGGCACCGAGAGTTAACTCGCTTAACCATGGCACGCACAACGTTGAGAGAATCCGATTCCACCATAACACATTGCACGCCCATCCTTCCCGCGACTTCCAGACCAAACTTCATCGCCTTCGCCTCAGCTATGTCAACCGTCCAACCAGCCCTGCATCTCGTACTCGCCATAAACACCACTGCCCCCCTCCTCGTTCCGGCCTACCACCCCCAGCCCTACGTCATTTTCCGAGAAAAACGCCGCATCAGTATTCACCTTAATAACCCCTCCTACCGGCGCAATCCACGACCCCTCTCCAACAGACACCCCCATACTCGCCCCCATTGACTCCATACCACCATCCGTGAGGGAAGTGTAGTCCTCCACCAGTTTCAGCATACCCATAACAATGATATCGGGATTCCGTGGTTCCTCCTCGAACAGAGTGTTATTTCGAACAGTCCACATTGCCCATAACATAGCAAGAAAGTGCGGAACATCCCGTTTATCAAGGATTCGAATTGCATCCATGAGCCAGCCAGAAAACGAGGACTCATTCAAATCCCTTAAGGCACCAACCAACCCACTCTCCTCCCAAAACCTGCGACTCCAATGACACCCATAAAGGGCATGGTGAGCAGTTTCCGTCTCCATCTCACACCGTGGGCAGACATCATCGTTACAGCAGTGACGATGGAACAAAATAGCTTTGACCGCTAACATACCCGTACAAGCACGCCATAAAAAATGGATAAGCTTAGGGGGGACCTTAAGACTCCAAATAGTGTTCCATAAGTTTGATGAAACCCCCTGGACACCCGTGCTCTGTCCTCCGCCACAGCCATCCATTCCCACCTAATATCCGGTTTTAACCGAATATTCGCCATCTCTTGTCGGCCACCAGTAGAGTTGATCCTGAGTTGCAGTGGAGCAAACCGGAATACTTAGGATTTTTTCAACTTCTCCCGGCAGGAAGAGGGCCTGAAGTTTATCTTCCATCCATTCCCCCTTACTAGCGTCAATCAGCTCCGCTACACACATCTCGGGATTAGCCTCGACATTCGGTACCGGGTCAGCCCCCCTTGATTGCTAGGTATCCAACGATGTTCCCACACCTTCACAGATCGACCGTCACCGATTCTCCAGCACAAGCCTTCTAAGAGCAACGCTTTAGCACCCCACAAACTTCTCCACGCGAAACTCGGGTCGAAACCTCTATGAGCTTCTAAAATAGAAGAGTTTTTAAAATAACGGGCTTTCAGGACACGGCTTACCAGGGCCGTGGGGTTGGTCTCCATACGCCATAATTGCTTAGCTAAAAGTGCTTGGTTGAACACTTTCATATTTCGAAACCCCATGCCCCCTTTCCCCTTAGCCGAGCAAAGCCTCTCCCACTTCCACCAATGTATTTTCCTTTTGTTCTCCGATGACCCCCACCAAAACCGCGCCATAATCGCATGAATCTCATCAATTAGACCCTCCGGAATAGCAAACAGGCTCATCATGTAAGTCGGGATTGCTTGGACGATAGCCTTAATGAGGACCTCCTTGCCTGGCATGGATAACAACTTTTCTTTCCATCCTTGTACTTTCTTCCATATTCTGTCTTTTAACGTCGAGAAAATAGCTTTTTTCGATTTACCAATTATATTCGGTAAACCTAGGTACTTCTCGTGTCTCTCCACCTCGCGAACACCCAAAATATCAATCAACGCTTCTCTAACATTTGTAGGAACCTTTTTGCTAAACACTACTTCCGACTTGGAATGATTAATTTTCTGCCCAGATGCTCTCTCATAGGTACTGATAATGTCAGCAATAGTTGAGCATTCGTGATTATTAACTCTAGCAAAAAGGATGCTATCATCTGCAAAGAAAAGATGAGAAATACGGGGTGCCCCTCTACACACCTGCGCCCCATGAAGCTTACCCGTGTTCACCGCATCTTTCAACAAGTATGAAAAGGCATCAGCACAAAAAAGGAATAAGTAAGGAGAGATAGGATCACCTTGTCGGAGGCCTCAGGTTGGCTTGACAACCCCGGACATTTTACCATTAATTAGGACCGAATGGGAGACCGTCGATATACATGTCATAATCTTACTGCACCACCCCGGAGAGAACCCCATCTTTCCCATAACTGCCTCAAGAAATCCTCATTCCACCCTATCATAGGCCTTGCTCATGTCGAGCTTAATTCTATTAAATTTACTCCAACTCAGTCCCACTCAATTTAGTTCAATTAAACTTTAGTCCATTAATTCAAATATTCAATACAGCTTATTTTAGCCGAAAAGAACCAATATAAACTGAGTTTTCGTATGTACCACGAATGGCAAGTTTATTTGTTAGCACTTTTATTAGCTTTTGCAAATGATTAGCGAAGCTCTTAGCTCATTGTCAAAATTAATGATTGGAAATAAACGAGTGTTCAATTCACGGTCACACACCATTGACTTTGTCTTCAATTTCTTCTCCTTTCAAAACTAAACCTCTTTTTATTGTCTTCTTTGTACCAATATATATTGATTCAAGCTATGCATACCGTAGAATAACACAAATAGTTTATCATTCAGTCTAATACGAGTACATATTATCAACAACACGAGTCTAGGGTCTCCCTCACGAATTTATATATTTACTAGATATTTTTCCTCGAATCTTAAACCTGAGATATATATAAAATACAATTATAATTATTGACGATTGTTCATACTGTTGGTTTCTAAGATAAAATAATACTCCGTATAACACTATAATTCTTTAATTTTGTAATTAATCGAAGTTATTGAAAAATACCGAAATTGATATCACCCGGAACTTGTCATCATAATTCTTAATTATAAATTACCAACGATATTGAGATATTTTTTTTGGAGGGCAACACGAATGCCCATTCTTGGCAATATGTTTCACTTTAGTTTCATTTCGCACTCCAAAGACGTTGGTTACTCGACCTTTCCTTGTTGCATGCCAACTCATACTTCAATCACTACAACTCCTTTATCAAATATCTTAAATCATTATGGGGATTTCCTCAATTTTCAATATAGCTACGAGAAACCGTGCAAATGAATGTTATGGGAATTTTATTTTTTGGGTCCCTTACCCTAAAATGTTGCGTAACACGTTTTCTTTACATATATGTTGTATATACAAAATTATACTGTAACTCTTGTGTGAGACCGTCTCATTCGCACAACGGATTCATTTATTTGTATTAAATAAACAACTTATTATAAAAACAGATAATCCCATAGTGTGAGGCCGCCTTATTGTAGAATTTATGAAAATTATAAATTTACGAGTATAAAGTCAATTTCGATCTTTAACTAAAGATGATCGAGTTTGAGCTCCGAATCTACTCATATATGGTATTACATTATTTCTACTTGTTGATATTTCTCTTGAAGAAAATAAATGTACACAAATTCTCATTTGTGACGGCGATATTCGTCACAAGCTTGTGACGGATACCGTTTCCTCTCACAAAATACCCACTTTTTCTCTATCTCTGACACTATTCATGTGGTCCCCCTTCTCCATTAACTCATTTTGTATCCATTTTATCTCACAAAATATCCGTCACAAATAATAACCCGTCACAAGCAAGACTTACTAATAAATGTATACTCCCTCCTATTCATAATAACCTTCCCTATTTGGGGAAGACACAAAGAATAAGGAGGGGTTTATTATATGGGAAAATATTGGTGTGGGGTTGGGTAATTGGAGAGAGGGTATGTATTGTGGGGTAATTGTTGTGAGTAAGGTGATTAAAATAAATATAAAGTATGAGTTTGGTGGGGTATTGTGGTGGGGTGGGTGATTAAAATATGTATAAAAACTTTATCAAAAAAGCAAATAGGGAAGGTATTGTGAATTGATGAAAAAGGAAATAGGGAAGGTTATTATGAATAGGAGGGAGTACAATTTAATTTCAATCTTAGGTAAGTATAACACGTAGTACTTTATCATATTTTTCGAAACACATTTTATGACACGGATATCTTTAGTTATACATTATCAAAATTATAAAAATTTGATGTTTTTAAAGTATTTACGACAATAAATTAAACAAGATTTTGCATGATTATATCCTCTATCTATAAAAGGAAGGTCATTTAAAGCATTTTGATTGGTTGTTGAATTTTGTAAAAAAAATTGATTTTTATTGATGTAGGGTCCACCATGATCACCAAGTTAATTAATTAGTCTTTCTCCTCCTATTTTTCTATTTTTCTATTTAATTCAATGGTTTATTTCTTTTTAATTCAATAAATTCTAAAATCATTAAAATTAATTAACTTTCAATAATCATTAGATTTCAATAACTTTAATTTTTAAAAAACCAACAAGTAAATAGCCGAGAGAATTTAATATTCGTCGTCCTTTTGGCTACTGTTAAATACGGTCGCTCAAAAACGTAATTTTTGTAGTGCATTTAGATAGTATTACTATTGTTCGTCATATAAAGAGCATTATTCACTTGATAATTACCAATATTTTTTAAAATTACAGATTTACCTTTACAACAAAAATAAACAACAAAAATTTAAAATTTATGAAAAGAGAGTAGCAAAAATTTTAAAGGTAGTATATTTTGAACACGTATTTTATATCAAATTTAACGAGCCAAAAAAATAAAAGAAAGTAAATATATAATATATAAATAATGAAAAAAAAACGATAAAAAATTGCAATAATAAATACGCAAAATAACAATCCGTATTATATATTTGACGGAAAAAAATTAAACTTTTCATTTGATTCCTTCTCATATGTTAAACATTAATTAGCAATCAATTGAGCAATTTAATTAATCCAAAGAATATTGATGGGATTGTAAAAACATAAAGAGGTAATTTATTGAGTTTGATAACAAAGGTGAACGTTGTAGCGAACCCCCAATAGATTTTAGAGAGGCGACATAGTAGTTAGATTAAAGGAAAAGTAGTGAGGGAGAATTAAAGAGTGAAAAAAGGCAAAGTTGTGAGTTGAAATGAGGTTAGGCAGACGTGGAGTTTATCAAATAAACGAACATATAATGATTGACTGGCCTAATGAACAAATTAAAGCTTAACTAACGCATACCATTAGGCAAGTAAATTTCTTACACGGGTTAGATTATTTAAGTTGAGTTATCCATGTCAAGTTAGCATAGGGCCGGGCAGCTTACAAGTTAATAAGGTGAAAATAAGACTTATTATTATTTCTATATAATATATATTTAAAATTAATATTTTAATCATATTCTTTGTTTACAATACTTACATTTTACAAAAACTAAGCAAATAAGTTATGAGTATATATGTTTTTACAACAAATTTTTAAGAGGGACGGTCTTTTATTAATGTTAGTAAAAGACGACATCTCTTATAAAAGAATAATTATTCTAGTTTAACTGTACATGTAACATTGTTCAACTGTATGCATGATTTTCGAAAACTACGAAGGAAATTTTAATATATATCTAAATATGACTTTATTAGTTATTTATTACGTTTGTAATTTATAATTGTTTAACAAAATAGAGATATTTTATTGATTTATTCTAAATTTGTCTATAATTGTAACCAGCTTACAAAAAAGGAAATTAGTCAATAAAATATTTTACCTTAAATATGCATACTTTATATATGAACAAATTTGAAAGAACATACCCGTGCAATTTGCACGGGTTTAAAACTAGTTCTCATTGAAGACGGACCAATTCCGTCTCCTTAAGAAGACGGGCCAAAATGTCACCTTTTTGAGGACAACAGGTTTTTTTTGGGTAGTTAGAGAGTCGACCAAGACTAATTAGGTTAATTAGGATAGTTAGGAATTTAGAATTTAAACCATAAGTATAATTTTCAGATTTATACTTATTTTTATTGGCTATTTTTCCGTTTTAAGTTTAAAATAATTTAATTTCAGTCCCTTAAATATATAGGACAAATATTTTAGTTTTCCTTTACACAATGTTACTGTTTTTCCTTATCCATCCTACATATATATTTGATCTATCTTAAATAAGATTTATTTTTGTTTATCATGTCGAGCTAATGTGTGTTTTTAATTACGTCCAAGTTAAGCGTATAAATTATTTTTACATTTTACATTAGTATAACTGTAATACTAAAATCATATTTTTATTAAATATATATTCACCTTTTTATTCATTTTCAATTTAATGAAATTAAGCCCGTGCATTTTTTGCACGGGCGTAAAACTAGTTTGTCTTATAGATTAAGAATAGAATCAAAGATTCCCTACGATATTGAATAGTGACAAAAAGCAAGTGTTACGTTTAGTTTTGATGAAAGAGGTATAAAGCTTCATAATTAAAAAAAACTACTCTCAACTATTCTAAATAAACTTTCACGTTCCCTTTATGCGTAAAATTTAAGAAAGCCTCACTACCCAGTACCCACCATATAATTAAATCTGGACTACACAAACGTATTACCCCATCATTACAATTAAATTTAGACCACGCAAACATCAACGAACAATAGAAATAATGAAGTTATTATCCGTACATTAAAATGGAAATAGAGAAGCTTATTTGGAGCATGTTTGGCCCAAATTGTTGAAAATGAGATTTGGTTATTAGAGCTTACTTTTTTAAAAGTAGTTTTCAAGAATCAGAAACACCAAATTATTGCTTCTATTTTTATGGGCAAAAAGGGAGTATTTGAGATTTTGAGAAATTATTTTTAACTTTTAAATAAATCATGTGTTTGGCCAAAAAGTGTTTTTAAGTTCAAAAATACTTTGAAAAGTTAGGCCACACATACACTTAATATAGGAGGGAGTATGTGTTTCAAAAGTAGATATTCTTTTATATTAGAAGTATGTATTTCAAACAAAAACACTCGCAAAATTATGATTTAATGAACTAGATACTCAATTATTATTTTTATTATTATTATTAAGCTAAAAACAATTACAAGAAAATATTGAGCGAGATATATATTATCTGGCCCCCAACTTCTTTTGTGACAACAAAAGTAATTTTAATTAATATGAGCAGTAACACGCAGCCCGACATCCTAATAACACAGATTACAAGATCTCGTAAATTCAGTTCAATTCAATTCAGCCAACTTTAACTTCAGTCTAAACTCCAAGTACAATTCCAATCAGTTTTTTTCATCTTTAAATCATAGCCAATGTATAATTAAGAATCAATTAGATACCTTTTGAAAGCTCAACAATAACCATATGATACCATAACAAATGCCAAAAATGAGAATGAGCATATTCTAATTTATGAGAGAATGATTTAATTTAACAAACATAGAAGTAGTAGAACATTAGTAGTTATGTGGCACTTTTCATGATTTTGATTGCATAGTGAATCAATGATATAAAAGGAGAAATCAAGGTAGGTCAAAAGTGTCGCAACCCTAAAAAGCTTATAAAACAATAAAAATGAGAGGCTCTTGTAAATGTAATCAAATTCAGATTTGCGGCTTTCTATATTTATTAATTAAGGTTAAAGCAACTATAGTAGTGTACAATAATACAATGGGAATTGTTTAAGAATCCGGCCAACATATTGGCAACATTTGTTTGGTAAAATAAATAAGCTAATTTACATAATTATTTGTGGGGTGGACGATAACAATCGTTAAATAAGTTAACTGGAATGAAAACTTACTTAAGATAACATGAGAAATGTTAGCTTGGTTATGGTATTTCTTTTGCTCCTTTTATCTATAATAGGAGTATTAAATACTGATTATATCCTTTATTTTATATCAATTTATGATATTGCAACTACATTTTCAATTACTTTGTTAGACAGTTTTAATATACTCCGTCCTATTCCATATTTTCTTCCCTATTTCCTAAAACGGATTATTCAGGTTTTCTTCCCCTTTCCTATTTTGGTAACTTTTATTCTTATTTTATTCATTTCTCTCTCCTATTACCAAACCCCACCAACTCTTTTTACTCCTATTTTATTACTTTTTTTAATATTTGTGGCCCACAAATTCTTATTTAATTCCTAATTATTCATCCCTCTCTCCTATCACCAAACCCCACCCAATTTTTTACACTTATTTTATTCATCGCCATAATCTCCGTGCCCAACCCAAAGGGGAACAAAATATGGAATATGAGGGAGTAATTAGGTAGCTTTTGATCCCCTAATAATGTAATATACAGCTAGCTTTTCGGCTAACTTGTAAGTTTTTACCTACCTTATCAACTTTCACCTAATTTTCAACTAGCTGTACTAAATACAGCCTAACTGAAAATCAATTAATCTCCATATTCACAAACAAAACTAGTTCGGAGAGTGACCTAATGTCATAATTAACATGTACTTAGTTTCATCTCTGCTTAGAAGTTTACCCATTGTTGGAGATCATGTTGTACTTTGCATGTTGATTAAAGACTAACCTCAAAGAAAAAGGTTCTTATAACTTCATTACTCTTAAGCTTTAGTCTATGAGACATGACCACGTTGATCAATTATGGTACATCAACTGAGGATTCAGGCACAAAATTGACAAGTATTAGTATATTAAAAGTGGAGTTGAATGACAACACATAAAACTCAAAGTAAAACAAACCAATTGAAATGGAACAAGGAACAAAAAGGAAGTATCGACCATCTAAAGTTCACCATAGGTGTTGGAAATTATTGACTCATAAATAACGGCTCTTACTCAAACACTTTAGAATCTTGTCAAATAAAATAACCCCATTCTTTAACATACCAATAATGGCAAGAACTATAAGTTTTTGTCTAAACCGACCCTTTATTACACTTTTATTAGATGTCGACTAGGTTAGTAGAGGCAAAGTCATAAAAGGTTGTATTTATAATTGATAAGTTTGAATTTTATCAGCATTAAAATCGCTCTTATTTCCTTATATTTGGTGATCAACCTGAAATTGTAATGATGATATTCTATCATGGTGATCGACAAATTAAAATTGCCGGTAATCACATCGTAAAAAGTACCAAGTTTTATCATACTAAAATTTGAGATTAAACAAAATATTTTTATTATTCTATGTTAATTCTATTTCTTATTAGACTCATTGTACAAATCAACATGCGTATCACAAAATCATCTTATCATAAAGCTTTATACTTGCTCTAATATGCCCCGCCCACAAATGCAAGTTGGACTTAAAATGTTGATGTAAGTGCAAGCTCTCTCATACCTAGAAATTAATATTTCACTTTAGAAGTGGGGTAGTAAGAGTTGAATTCGTCACATTTTAGTCACATGGTTCTGATACTATATAAGCTGGCGATTGGAGTCGCAAGATCGATTTTATATGCTAATAGTAATGCAAATATATTACGTGTAACAACCTGACACACCACTGTCGTAACAAACGTCGCTTACATATGGCATCAAAGCAATCTTGTGACCATGTGATGAATCAGCTTATGGTCAGGAGTACTCGGGTCACCCACCTAGCTAGCGGGGGAGAATTTGGGCTTGGCTATCGTCAACTTCCAGGAACAACAAGGATGTTGCGTTCTTTAAGTGGTAGAGTTTGTAACACTCCATGATGTTACGAGATTCGATTGTCCCACATCGGGAAACTGAGGAGTTTATGGTTTTTCTATTATAATTTCAACCAACCATATTAGTAACAAGGTCTTACACTTAAGAATTTAAGTAAGAATAAAACGAGTCAAAAAGTAAACATCTCATCCGTAAATAGGGTGTGTTACAAAAGTGGTGACTCGGGTACTCATATTACGCGTTGAATCACAAACTCTACATTATACTCCGTATTAGGGGAGCTTAGGTCCTAGGCCCTAAGAGGTCCTTTCATTGGAATTTGAAGTGCAAGGTTCATGGAAAAGCAAATTTGACCGTATAATTCCATGATACAAAGATCATGGAAAATGATTTTAGACCACCATTTGATCGTCAATCATGTATTGTTATTTGTTACCATCCATTATGTGTTGTATACTAGGTAGCACGGACACTTCTCCTAGCGAGCCGTGCCGTGTCCGACACCGTGTCCGACACCGACACTCCACGGACACACGCCGAAACGTGTCCAAAACCTAAATAGCCGTGTCTAACTTTCTACATTTATTTGGGCACGTGTCCGACGCGTGTCCATGGTATTTGAGCCGTGTCCGTCGCGTGTCCATGATATTTCGTTATCATTTACGGTGAATGATGTTCTTGAGATGAGAAATGCATTATCGAAAGAGATCAATTAGAATATTGATTCGGATGAGAAATGTAAATAAATATATTATTAAGGGCAAGTTTTACCTTCACTTATTAAAAATTAATATCAAATACTTTTACAAAAATAAAATCCAAAATTTATAACTATAAAATGTATATTTTATTAAATTTAAATGCCGTGTCCCGTGTCCTAAATTTCATGGCATGCCGTGTCCCGTGTCCGTGTCGTGTCCGTGTCCGTGTCCGTGTCCGTTTTGGTGCTACCTAGGTTGTATACTTTAGTCACCATATGACATTCGATTGGCATTCCACCATTGCATGTAAAAGAAAGACGCAAATTTTGTAGGATAGTTAGATACTCCATTTGTTTTGGCCATATATTTACCATATTTATTTTAAAATGTTTCGATTCTTTGTTTATTTTTTTAAATAAACGATCGGCCTAAAAAAATAATAAATGCCTCCTTCATGTTGTTCGTGCAATCAAAGATTTGAACTAAGTTTGTCTAAAAACTTCGTATATTTTCCAAGTTACTCAACCTACATATTAGCCACCTTAATTTCGAGTCATGACTCCACCAACAATTTTTTTTTTTTGACAGATGTAAAAAAGAGTGATTATAAAACTCCAAAAGTTACATAACAAGTTACTCGACTAAGTTGTACTAGGAGCTCGACTTGCAACACTAGCACACCAAAGCCAGGTTTAATGACTACTCCCTCCATTTTTATCCAAATGATAGTTTTCTATTTTGTACACTATTCACAAATGAACCTTCAATTTCAATTTTCTCTCAATACATAAGAGAAAATATATTCATGTGAGATCTTGTTTGATTCGTTTTTGCGAGTAAATTGGAAATATATAACTTTTATAATTTTTGCAAATACGTAGCTAAAGATATTAATCATGTAAAACGTGTGTTGGCAAACGTGAAAAAGAAAATGTATTATTTGGATTCGAATGGAGGAAGCACGTAACTATTTATTAAAAATAAAAATACAACAAAACGAACAGGAGTAACGAGGCCGAGTTGATGAAGATCTAGGTAGCACCAAAACGGACACGGACACGGAACGACACGGACACGGGACACGGCATGCCATGAAAATTAGGACACAGGACACGACATCTAAATTTAATAAAATATACATTTTATAGTTATAAATGTTTGATTTTATTTTTGTAAAAGTATTTGATATTAATTTTAAATATGTGAAAGTAAAACTTGCCTTGATAATAAATTTATTTTCAATCCTCATCCGAATCAATATTCTAATTAATCTCTTTCGATAGCGCATTTTTCGTCTAAAGAACATCATTCACGACAACTGATAACCAAATATCGTGGACACGCGACGGACACGGCTCAAATATCACGGACACGCGTCGGACACGTGCCCAAATAAGTGTAGAAAGTTAGACACGGTTGTTTAGGTGTCGGACACGTTTCGGCGTGTGTCCGTGGAGTGTCGGTGTCGGACACGGTGTCGGACACGGTACGACTCATTACGAGAAGTGTCAGTGCTACCTAGATGAAGATTAGTTTGAATCCAAGCGACGACATCTATGTCAACAACATTATTAACAATTCCCATAGGCCAACGGGACAGACCAGCTACACTTACGTCACAAGAGCGTAGAAAGAAAAGGGAAAGAGCAAGCCGAACAAGCTTGTCTCCAGCGGAGAAGAATCTCCTACACCGTGGTGACCGACCCAACAGGCCAAAGACCAGCCTAGAGAACCAAGTAAACTGAAAGAATGGACGAGAGAGCTCATCTCAACTAATCTCTCAACCAAGAACTTCGGAAGTGCTCCAAAACTACAATGAACACTCCTATATAAAGAGATTATTTGAAAATAAAAACAAGACAGAAAATTAACTAGTGATGACATCGAATAAAAATAAACAGCCACGCACCTCCATCCAAAATTAGAATCAAAGCCCCAAAGACAGAAAAAACCAACAAACGCCATGAAATGTCAGCAAAACGTCCTTAAACATCAACCAAACAACTAAAACACCGAAGACAAAAAGGACTCGAACCGCAAAAGACACAAAATACCAAAGACACACGCATACAACAAAGGTAGAAGATGACGAACCAACAACAAAATCACCCGAAGGATCAAAGACACCCGATTCACCAAACGACAATTCCCAGGGCCACCACATTACATGCAAAACAAACCTAACAAAGACGACACAAACAAACACTATTGATAAAAGAAATGGGCCCAAAAGGTGGGGGAATGAGGGGGTCACCATAACGGGCCCAAACCGCGACCACATAGACCAAACGTCGACATGACCGGATGAGCTATATTCATCAATTAACATACATAAACAACAACAAAAAAAACCAAAACATTGTTGGGGAAATGGGGGAATCACCCCTGGGTTGAACTTAGAATAACGGTGACAGGACAAAGGACCGGAGGCACCGGAACGTCAATGAGAGATCCAAAACGAGACGGACAAGAGCCAAAAAAATGCCACCACCAAGGACCAACACAAGTCCACTTTGATGCATGCAAGAAGACAAATGACTATAAAGGCGGCGAGAGAGGGGAACACAGATAAAAACAGACTGATCACCATGACCAAGGAGAAAGTAAGAGGATTTTACCTTAAAAGAAAAGTGAAAAAATTAGGTTGAAAGATTAGAAATTAAATTGAAAAGGGGAAACATCGTAGGACAAGCCCACGACAACCATATCTCCGGCGACAGAGCAGGCTGAGGAGGGGTGTTGGGTTAACGGGGAAGGTGGAAGTTACAAAGAGGATATTTTAGGGAGGATTTTGGGGACTGATTTTTAGAGAGAGAAAGTTAAGTTACCGTTACCACCACCATCAATTGTTAATAACATTATTCTTAACCTTTCTTTTCATGATAATTAGTTTTTAATCTCGCAGTTAATACTAGGTAGGGAGTGCCAAAAATCTACACAAATTCCCACTTGTGATATCTAGCAATCAGTTAAAGATAATT
The DNA here is from genome assembly GCA_029255685.2 of Silene conica. Classification (NCBI taxonomy): domain Eukaryota; kingdom Viridiplantae; phylum Streptophyta; class Magnoliopsida; order Caryophyllales; family Caryophyllaceae; genus Silene; species Silene conica. The sequence continues at coordinate 71,921,277 of CM055318.2, read as the reverse complement.
AAGAAATGTCACCCGTCTCTTTCATCACAAGTAAGAATAGCCGATCAATACAAATTCAAACGAAATATAGAGATACAAACACAAGATCCTATAACACAAAACTGCAATCTTTACTAAGATTAATTATCATGAAATCAAGGTATAACTAAGTTTAATCCCGTGAAAATTGCACGGGATTGCAGGTTCAAGTATTGTTATTTATAAATAATGACTAGTCATATTTTCGATTTTCGATTTGTAATATAATTTTATATGACCGATATACTAAAAATATTGTAATATTAACATACAGTTTATATTCAAAGCATATCAAAACGCGATTAATCTATATAAATTTGAAATATCATAACAGAATTACAATATACAATGATAAGTAAATGTTAATACAAAAATCTCAAAATTTTCTTCATTATATATGCATTTTTCATCGTCACAACTCACTCATAATTCAAAGTTGTCAACATGTCGAATTCTTTAGAGATGGTTTGAAAGCCGATAGTTTCAACTTACCTCATTCAAAATAATGAAATAGGTTGTTCCTACTCTAGGGGATCAATATAGTTTTTTACCTTATCAGAGAAAAAAGATATGACTGCCCCCAAAACCCGTCATGCTCGTATTTTTGTAAATTTTAAGTATCTATTATAGTACTTTTCTTTTGCAATTTCAATATCCCATTTTTTTTATCGTGTCATTATTAATTTAATATTTGGAGCGTTTTTTTCAAAAAATATTTATGTGAAGCTTTACACATAAACTCTTGAATAATTACTTTTTACCGTAATTAAAATTTTCATCCATGAAGTTTTATGCTAGAACTTTGTGGTATTTTTTTCGTATTTTTATCATTGTCTTCTTTTGTAGTTTTAAATAAACTTTTTAGATTAGTTCTTATGTTTAATATTTTTGGCATGCTGATATTGATATGATTATTATGAAAAAATAAATGTATGTTTGTTATTTATATACAAAATTAAAAATGAATATAACTTTTCTTGATTTACTTGATATAGTTTACTAACATTTTTGGTCATATTATTGTTCCAAAAATACTTTAAAGTAACTAATTTTAGGATGTTATTTATTTGATTAACTTGATTTGTTAAAATTGAAAATGAAAATAATACTAATTAACATACAAAATATTATATAATATTTAATTTTATGTTATACAAATTCACCGTTTTTTCGTAGGAATTCATGTTAAAAATGTTATGTAATATTTCTGAAACTACGATATCAGCCATTTATTTAGAATATCGGGCGGTTATGACTCCGGAAATTCATCAAACACATTGCGGGATCCACCTGCGAGAATTTAAAAAAATAATAATAAATTGTTGTCTAATCGTTTTAGTCGGGTCATATATATTCGATTATATAATATTTAATTTTATGTTATACAAATTAACCGTTTTTCGTAGAAATTCATGTTTACGAATTTAAATAAAAATGTTACGTAATATTTCTGAAACTACGATATCGGACATTTATTTAGAATATCGGCGGTTATGACTCAGAAAATTCATTAAACACATAGCGGGACCCACCTGAGAGTGTTTAAAAAAAATCAAAACCTGAGTTAATTACGTTCTCAACCAGAACTTATAAAATATTTCTGTAATTATATAAATAAGATACTCCAAAATGTCAAAATTACCACCTCCATTTGATTTTCAACACAAAGATAAATTAATTAATGGTTTAATACGACCTTTATGCATGTGAAAATGAAATCTTTGAAATCATAGATAATGTTGTTGTTGTTGCATGAGTGCAACAGAAAATGATATCTTGTTCGTAACATGACTTTCACTATAAACGGTGGCCAATTGTTTTAGCAAATTGATTGGGTTATTTTAAAATCGATCATCACTTTGAGCAAGTTAGTTACCAAACCATGATTGTTGATTGGAGCTCTTTTCTTTCCATCGGTCAAAACATCCTTTCCAAGTAAACATGAACCATGATGTATAATTCTCATCCACTTTCTTAGGGTCGTTTGATTACTCACTAAATTACACAGGAACTTTAATTCATGTGAATTGCAAAATGAGAGGTTGTTTGGTTACTCCAATTCACATGAATTGAAACTTCCCATAAATTCCAAATTCCTACATAATGGTGGAAGTTGCTTACCTAGGCCCCCTAGGTAAGTGGCAATGCCTACATGAATTACAATGCCTACATGTAACCAAACAACATTTTCTAATTCACATGAATTAGAAAATCATGTGATATGACACTTCCTAGGTATTGAAAGTTCTCGTATGTAACCAAACGACTCCTTAATGTATTTGAAGACGGCTTAATCTAATCAGCTAGCGTTTTAAAGAATAAACGAAGATATCTTGAATCATAAGGTTCTATTTTCGAATTTTTCCACTCTCTATTATAAACCACCCTTGTAACTTGTGAGTTATGGCTCATCTATAAGAAATTATAGACCATGTTTGGTACTTAGCGGATTACCTTCAGCATAATTAGATTAGGATAGACTTCTAACTTAACAGTTGTTTAAAAAGTACAGGGCTGGTCCTAAATATTTTATGGCCCTGGGCAAAATTATAAAATAAGGTCGCAAAAGATCGAAACGTTTTCAAAATTTAAATTTAGCTTTATTAGGCCAGTCCATTAAATGTATAATTTGGACAAATTATGCTACGATGAACACAATTCGCACAAAATCTCAAAAGCACGGAAAATATTTTATAATTCTATTGACCCACTAACATATAAGTAAATAATTGAATGGATGAGCCTATCAACGTATTGAATTTCAAAAGCAATATAGAATATGGTAGAAATGGGCCTAAAAAAATTGGTGAAAAAACCCATAAAAAATAGAACACAAGACCTCTTAATGTTTGGTAACATGTAAGACCACTATACTATTTACCTTATATTTATTTTTACGTGTAATAAATTTTATTTAACATATAACAACTTCTAATTTCACATTATTAGACCCCTTCTAGAATGGACCCTTGTCCTTTGTCAACTCAAACACTTTATAAGACCTGCCCTGAAAAATATATCATAAATGATAGTAGATTTTATTACAAAGTTTGACAACATATTTTAATTAGCAGAATTAGTTAAAGTGGCTTTTAATTAGTCTATTCAGATTAATAGATTCTTATTTTTCTGTATAAAATAGTGTAAAAGTTCATATTGTAAAATATGCCAAACAAATATGCTAGGTAAGCAACATGTAGCAAAACAGTATAGTGACTCAAATATATTATTTTAATATGTTAATTACCAAAGATCAAACATGCTAAAATTCTACAAACTTATCTATAACACCCCGACTTAATGTGGACCGGGAGCGAATATTCACCGTAGCTCGTCAGACAGGGTATATGGTTCATAAATCATCACGGATCTTTTCTAACATATTTTTGTCTTCACTCATGTGCATTTAAAGAGCTTTTTTATGATGTCACTCGTTCTAAGACTACTTACAACTATCACGCTTAACGAAAGTGTTCTTTTACATGGTTTATCAGAAAAGAAAGTGTTATTTATTGATGAGCAGTATTTTCAATCCGTTTATTCAACCCTAGTCATTTAAGCTTATCAACAAACTTCTTCATTGAGATGTTACCGTAAGTGAAAATAGCTCTAACAATAGTAAAAAATGTTTGTCTCCACTTGTCTAAGACCATCCCCAAGCAAAAGGTCGATTTAATCGAGTCAATAACATATTAACCCTTAATTTCACCTTATTGTCATTGACCCTCTTTTACCCTCCCAAGCAAAAGGTCGATTTAATCGAGTCAATAACATAGTTTATCTTTTTTTTTTTTCTTTTTCAAATTTGTAACCAATGAGGATGTGACACATAAAGGGTCAATAGGTGGGTCAATTTCCTCCCCTTGGGTCACAAATTGACCCTCAACACTCATGGGTCAATAGGTGGGTCAATTTACTAATTTGCTATTAATTGTAATTAACTTGACTCAAGCAAGCAATTGACCTAGCAATTGACCTTGTTTGGGGATGGTCTAACATAGGCCCAATTGCCCAAATGGCATTTTTGGATTATTTGCAGGTGGGTCAACAGCTTTTGTTAAAGTACATAAATTATGCATTTTTTGATGATTAAAATTGAATGCAAGAACTTGGAGTTGAGGTTGAGCCCATACAAGTCATCCACTAGACACACTATTATGCATCTTTTGATCATCATCATCATCATCATCATCATCATCATCATCATCATCATCATCAAATATCTAAGCCCATACTAACTAGTCATCCACAAAAGGAGTAATGCAATAGGCACCTCCTTCCTTAAAATACTCACCCTCTTTTAATTATTTTATTTAACTTGGATTAAAATATCTCTTTCAAAAAAAAATAAAAGACAAATAAATGGATTCCTTCAATGTGAAATGATCAAACAAATTCTCGAAATAAAATCCAACATGCATCACATTTGGTTTTACGTAGATTTATAAAACAAAAGATAATGATACAACGTCGTTGGATAATGCCCAATCTCAGCGTCATCCTCACCCATTATCATTGGGGATCCTGATTTATTACATGTAAAAGGGTGACCCTGAGATTAAGCGCTACCCGATAACGTTAACTCATTTTGCCTTACAAATATATTACTCCGACCAAAATATTACTCCTATATAGGACCTGTTTATTAGTAATACAATTAAAAAAACATTACATCTAAACATAATCATTTACAATAAATGGTTAGGAATTCAAATTAAAAGGATATAAAATCATAGCTATTAAGCCTAAACATACATAGAGAGTACAGACTACAGAGTAATTACTACGAGTTGTAATTTTATGAACTTGTAGACTTGTAGTTTAGTTTTGACAGCTTCATCTTAAGCCCGAGCTCGACCAAATTTGAGCAGCTCATCAAGATTCAGTAGTGTAGCTCGTTGTAGCAAAGATTTGGATTTAATGTGTATAATTTTAATATTTTGTATATTTATTTTAATTTGTATGTACTTTCTTTTATAATTTATACGTAGTATTAAATTTTAGTATTTTATAGTTTTAAATTGACGAGATTTTACTTCTACAGAAACAGAGAATCCTTTTCCAACCACGCCATTGTTGCCCTCAACTCGGATCTCCAATATATCAGCCTTATGCGTGGTAAAGTGGAACTGTGAACTGCTCTGAGCAATTCAAAAATGGCATGTGAAGTTGGCACTTACAACTATATCGCAAATTCACAAAGTGACGATCAAGTATTACCCACTTAGGTAGGAAAAGACAAACCATTTGGGATTTTCTATATTTTGTCTAACTTGGCTTACGTAAAGGAGACTTACTGTTGCAACTATATAGCCTATACTATTGCAGTAAGCATTACAGTTTTCGATGTCATAAACTTTTGATGTTGATTAGTTTTGAACCCAAATCATGTGTACACATTCAATAATCTAAGATTCTGAGGTAGCTGCCACCTGCACAACATCAATACATTACAATACAAAAGCCAAACTATGAGACCAACATCATTTGAGAGGTTTTCAGGAGACGCTGTCTCAACTCCCGAAAGCGGACCGAGATTACACTCAACAATTATATTTACACACTGACACAACTACACTACTTGACGACGGAAAACCCAAACTAAGCACACAATGTGAAAACTGCTTCCTCGGCTTCCTGGTAAATCAGATTCTTGCCCAGAAATCCGTAACAGCATCACTCGCATGCTTGATTGATATAAATGCAGACTTACCTGACACGTACAAGATGGTGAAAGCAATTCAGCAAGCACTCGAGAAAATCTACATTAACGTGTTAAATAACTAAAACTGGCTTAAAGCTTTGAGTTTTCATTTGAATTCAAGCCAATGTGTAGCGTCTCAGAAATTTACGGAAATTAATACGAGTGTGAAAAGTCTAGTGTCCATTACTAGAATTATAACAATGTGTCAACTATTTGAGCCTAAGCTTTATTCTGTCCTCCTACTCTGCTAGTCCTATCTGGTTTTCTGGTACTCGACTCGACCTATTCTTGTCTAGTTTCTTTGATATTATACGAATGCATTATAAATCGAAGTTACTTGTTTCATGCGGACAGAACAACACCTCTCCCATCTAAGTAACACTTCTCAGGGAAGAAAAACAGCAAAAGCCAAAAGAAATTTAAGGCAGCAGCAAGAGAGTCTATACAAACGACATAATGTTTCACCATATTCCATTTTGGTGCATTTTGTGCTACTTCACTGGGGTGCCCCGAGCATTCACAGATTCCATTTTGATGGCGTTTAACCAATTTCTCATTTTGATGACCTGTGGTTTATAAAAATGTTTCACATTTGTAGCCTAGCACGAAACGAGGGTAAAATCATCTACACGAAGGACAATTTTCAACAAATCAAACAGATAAAATAAATAATAAAGTATTCGGTGGATCTTTACTTAAGAATTAAGATCACCAAAGTGCATATTAGCCCGCCCAAATCTCATGTCATACAAGAACTAATGAAACCTAATACAAAAGAAGAATTAGCTCAAATTCTGGGTAAGAAAGTGAAAACTTTGCAGATATATAATAAATACCTCATTTTTACGTCATTCACAGGCAATTCGGGTGTCAAAGCTGCTCAGACAAATGGCAAAAGCTTGGAAGGCAGAGATTGGATATTGATAATCCATGGTGAATACATCCTTACCAACTTTCCCGAATTGAAGAACAACATTTTCATTCTCAGGTCCATTTTCCAGGGAAGCAACCAATTGAAAGTTCTTGACAGAAGCTACGGTTACACGACCATTGAAATTCAAACACCAGCACTGGAGCTGTTCATGCCATCGAGGAGCCTTATTTTGAAGGATCAACGTTTCCTCCTGTGTATTTGGAATAGCCTCAGTTCGGCTATTGTGCACTCGAATTGATTTTGACCTGAAGAACGGGATTGACGGGAAATAATCCATGTTATTATTGATCACAAGTTCGGACTGTGTAGGGACCAATCCTCCAGGCTTAACAGCTGATGCAGGTATCGTATCCATGACACAATTCATCCTCCTTGGACCCCTGTCAAATGAAAACCGTCCGTGAAGAAAAGGAAATAGATAATTTTAAGTGCTGGCTAAAACACAAGAGAAGACAAAAAAAATCGGTGCAAAGAGAGCCAAAATTGTTTTTGATGCTAATGGGCAAGTATCACACCTCGACAACTTTACCGGCTAAGCTAGTCAACATAAAATGAAAAAAAGGGCACAAACCGTGGTTTATGTTTTAGAAACGTGTACTCACCTTGAACCCAAATTATTCAGCTCATAAGAGATGTGTGACACAACATAGTTCCCAGAAGGAGCCTTGGGAACAACTTGTTTTGAACCCAGTAGCTTAGTGGATCGACTTCTTGTGATTTTAGCTCCATTGTTTGAAGGAAGTGTATCATGGATAGTGTATTTTGTGCCGAGGAAATTGGATCTGAGAGTGCAAAGACACACAGGTAAAATCATAGCCTAGAAAGGCTAAAGAAGATATCAAACAGCAAAGGAATTTCATACCTCAATTTGCCAATATAAGTATTACTACCCTTTGAGAAGTTCTCAGGATTCAAGGATATAATGTAGTCAACGCAGGTTGCGCGCCTACACTTTTTGGCAGCAAGAAGGAACTTACCATCATCATAAGAAGCTGCATGAGTATAAATATACAATGAGAAAAAAAATCCTTGAAAATATATAAGAATCAATCTACATTATTCTGCTAATAAGCTTACAGACACACCAAGTGTACTAAAAAAACCTAAATAATACTCCCTCTATCCCAATTTTATTGTTCCCTTTCACCTTTAATTTATCCCAAAAATATTGCCCCCTTTCTAAATTTAGCAAGTATTTACACTACATACAACTCATCCTTCCCATTTTTTTTAGTTTTTCTTAAATCCACCCAAAATAGAAAGTAGGACAATATAAATGGAATGGAAGGAGAATAATATTAAGTGCTCAACCATGTCAATGGATACCCGAAAGATGAAAGAAGTTATAAAAGCTCACCTAAGCTTACGCCAAGGAACAAATAATACGTTTGGCTGCTACGATGTCGCTTTATGTAACAATGAATAAGAGTGTCTCTAGATCCAGGCTGGACAAAAAAACACAAAGACGTAATTAGAGCAGGAGGTTAGGGGGAAAAACATACATAAGTAGCTATGTAGTGCATAAAGGTCATGCTATGTAACGTAGTGAGGAGCGGTGGCATATACAATAGTATCAGAACCATATGCACCAATATTTTGCTATTGTATCTAACTTAAATCAAATAAACTGTTCCTTTTGATTGTATACATTTTTCAATATATGTGAGGAAGAGTTTGAAAAACTTATACAATCTAATGAAACAGAGGAAGTATTGTTTTCACATAAGCAACAGAAGCATATATCTACTGCAAAAGAGGGCACGTGGTCAATTTAAGCCAAGTATTCAACATTTTTACCAAGTCACCGACGCAAATACATTGACAACGAAAACAGAAACTATAGCAATGAAATATCTTAGCTATATTGTCATTTCTGTCATACAGCCTAATAAGAAAGAGATATTGGCTTAGCAAAAAAATGGATTAGAAAGAAATAGAGGGCACAAAATTATCGACATTTAAACCTAAATGACATGTGGATGCTTTATTGTTTATTCTACAGGACCTAACGATGAACGTCGAGGTTAGCTGAGTATACACCGTCTCATTAATTCTACAGGACCTAACAGTGAAGATATTTCAAACGCTGTGAGCTAAAGGATTACTCGTACTCCATTTCACCTACCATTATCTTCTTCTCCTACAAGTCTAGTAGAAAAAACATTGAGAGGCGGGTCAAGGACTAAGGTTCTACATTGTGAGTTACTCTTCTCATTAGTCAAACAAATATACAGAACAAACAATGAAGCATACAACATTAAGAACACGAAGTGAAATGCATTCAACAGAATTCCACTAGGAGTAACAATGAAGATAAAATTAAGAAATCTTATTTCTCAAACCTGCTTCAAGGAGATTGGGAATGTCAATTTGCCAGAAACCTCAGGAGTTTTGACAATCTCCTTCATAATATCTCTCCAATTCTTGCAAACGCCGGCGCAAGCAACAACATTTCTCCTAAGGGGCCAAGAGCTCTCAGATGCCTCAATCCTCATTAACACATCCCTCAAAAGCTCAGGTGGCATATTAGCCCAGCAACTCTGCACAAACGCATCAAGCGCAACCACACTACTCCTAACCCCTTGATTCGGCCTCGATCTAAATCCATTCCCTAACTTAACATCAAACCCTTTTCTAGAAATACTCCCAAGCTCCTCTTTCATGTCATGTAAAATGCTTCTAATAGACATTTCTGCCAAATTCTTGGCTTTTCTTATGTACACACCTACCTTCTAAACACAAATTCGTTTCGAAGTCACTTCACAAATAGATGACTAATTAGAACATCCACAATTTTACACTAAACAAACAAAAACAAGCTTTTTTATGTCAGATTAAACATGAGGAAATGCAATATATGGGGAAGAGGATTTCGAACTCGTGATCTATTATCACAATATCTCCTTATCCACTAGGTTAAGACCTTCTCAGTACCACAAACAAGCTTCTAACAGTAAACCCACATGCTAAAAATGTCATCAAATGATCCCAAATAATTAGGGTTAGTAAAAAAACAATCACAAAAAAAAACCAATTCTTCAATTAGGTTAAAAATCCAAACTTTAATCCTAATAATGAAGTTTCATCCATAAATCTAAATCTTTTACAATTCCCCACATAATAAACAAGAAAACCCAGATCAAATTAACTGTATATCAGTTAATTATGATAATTTCAAAAGTACAACCCAGAAACTTATCATCACAAATTGTCAAATTCTAAGATTAGAAAACATGAAATTAGGTCATAAATTACCTCACAAAAACACAAGATAATGAAATGTAATGGATGAAAAAAGGGGGGATTTTGGTTGGGGTTTCATTATCTAATTGAATTAGTTAGTTGGTTGGAAAATTGAGGGGAGAAGATGGAGTGTGTGAACGTAAGTGAGTGAGACAGTGAATTGAGTATTCCAGCAGTTTTAGGGTTCATCTCATTTCATCTCATCCTTTCCTTAATATTCTCCTCAAGTACATTACTTTTACGTTTGCTTTTTGTTGTGAGTTGGTACTTTGAACTAATTCTAATTATGCACATTATTATAATTTTTGGATGTTAATATAATTTCCAAAAAGTTGAGAATAAAAAGTTCATTTTTATAATGGAAAATATATTTCTAAGTATGCATTTTATTTATAAATTAATGTAGGACGATTAGTATTTATAAGAATGAGTTTGATTCCCTTAAGAATACGTAGAAGTGAGTTCATCAATATCCCAATCGGTTGATGAGGTAGAGATTGATGCAATGATATTTTGGATTCTCTCTGGCAACAGAAAGTTCGGTACTTTAAATACCGAAAGGAAATAAGTGATTTTATAACTTCACACATATCGCAAATTTAAGTTTGATTTGATGAGGTATGAGCTTAATCTTACTGGGTCAAATTAAGCTAAAAATGATGCTCTCTAATCTAGTGTATAAACATAAACTTTCTAGATTTTGTAAAAATTTCAATAAAAAACAAAGATGTAAATTTTTTTAGCTAAAAGAATGTAAATTTTTTTCACAAAAAAATTAGCTAGTATAGTACACTATTACATACTCGTAGAGAAGGGGTTCTAGCCTTCAATACTCACCATGGTTTCCTCTCCTATAAACCTTTTAAGCAAGCAAAAACTCATGATACTCTCTCCGTCTCAATTTTTCTTCAATCATTGATTAAAATAAACCCGAATAAAAGGATAGACAAGTGATTGTGTACTCTTGTGAGAATAAAAAGAGAGACAATTTGATTTTGTACTCCACTCTAAGAAATTGATCAATATACTCTCTCTTGCTCGAGAGGTAAAACAAAATGTAGGAACTTCAACAAATCCCTACTCACATATAATTCGCCATGGTTTGTTACAGTGATACGAAAGTTGTACCGTTGAGAAATGGATTACAAGTTTACAAAAAGTGGGCTAAAATTGCTAATGTCTCAAATAAGGATGAGTTAAAGAATGAGTTTGATTCCCCTAAGAATACGTAGAAATGAGTTCAATATCCCAATCGGTTGATGAGGTAGAGATTGATGCAATGATATTTTGGATTCTCTCTCGTAATAGAAAGTTCCATACTTTAAATACCAAAAGGTAATAGGTGATTTTATTTCACACTTATCGCAAAATTTAAGTTAGATTTGATGATGTATATGATGTATCATCAGCTTAATCTTAACCGGTCAAATTAAGCTAAAAATGATGCTTTAGTCTAGTGCTAGTGCATAAACTTCCTAGATATTGTAAAAGTTTCAGTAAAAGACAAGATGTAATTTTTTTATAGAAAATTTAACAAATATAATTCCAACTATTTTTTTTGGAAAATAGTTTAGTGTGAGTGGCAAGGCTTAAGAAAGGTTATGATTATTAATACTTGGGATAATTTTGGGAAGAGATGTACAAAAGTTAGAATTATCACAGAAATACTGATAGTTGAGATTATTCTTGGAAAAAGAGTGATACTTGAAATTATACTCCGTATTTGTTAAAATTTTCAGCTTTTTTTAGCGAAAAGGTAAATTTATTTCACAAAAATAATTAGCTAGTAAGTACTTCGTATTACACTATGGTTTCCTCTCCTTTAAAGTTCAACAAATCCCTACTCACATATAATTCGCCATGGTTTGTTACTATGGTTTCCTCTCCTTTAAAGTTCAACAAATCCCTACTCACATATAATTCGCCATGGTTTGTTACAGTGATACGAAAGTTGTACTGTTGAGAAACGGATTACAAGTTTACAAAAAGTGGGCTAAAATTGCTAGTGTCCCAAATAATTTCAATTCAACAATATCAAGAATCAAACTAGTTTTCTCTCTTCTGGCAGGTTTCAAAACCAAGTCACAAAAGTCGACACCACATCTCAACGACTGTACTAGCTTGTCTCTAATCTCTATAGAACACTTGTCTATCCCTAGCCCTAACTCGAGCACTTACTCTCTGATAGCATAGAAGCCCAGCATTTCCTCCTCCACAGGGTGAGTATCACCAACGATGGTAAGACAGTGTAGGGGAGCTCCGAAATCCACAGTAAGAAGCTGCCTCATTGAACCACAGACTATGATCTGATCCTCACTTCCTAACCGAGCAAAACCCACACAAATTGTATCTTCATTATAAGCTGCAAAAAAAATTGTCCTTGTTAAGCTTTATAATCCATGACAAACTCCAAAAGAAGAAAAAACATGATAGCGTGATGTAAACCATACCAGATTCTCCAAGCGTCTGCTCAACTTCGAGGAGTTGTTCGATTGCAGTTGCAATTGACATGAACCGAGGTGGTTCATAAACCTTTTTCCCCCTGGAAATATTTCCAAGTGAGAAAATGCTAACACAAAGTTTCTTTTTAAACGCAACTAAATTCAAAGATATGGTTAATTGGAAACATAGAGTTACCTGCATAGAGATTCTAACGACGGTTCCTTCACCTTTATATCTGCAATTTAACAAAGAGGTAAATGTCACGAAAAACACACCAAAAAACTGCGAAACAAGATTAGTAATGCTTCCAAGACTTGATCAATCAATTTAGTCCTAAATCTGATTCCATGTCTCAACTCTCAATTAGCACAAATGACGTTTTTTCCTCGCACTGAATGCTTGCACACACAAAAAAAAATCAAATCTGTTCTTTATATTTTAATCTGTGAATTTAATTACGTTTGAATTTAGTTACGTTTAAAAAGAAACTTTGTGTTAGCATGTTCTCACTTGGAAATACTTTCAGGGGGAAAAAGGTTTATGAACCACCTCGGTTCATGTCACGAAAAAGACACCAAGAAACTGCAAAACAAGATTAGTAATGCTTCCGAGACTTGATCAATCAATTTAGTCCTAAATCTGATTCCATGCCTCAACTCTCAATTAGCACAAATGATGTTTTTTCCTCGCACTGAATGCTTGCACACACACAAAAAATTCAAATCTGTTCTTTATATTTTAATCTGGTCACGTCCTGTGAACTTGGACCCCAAATGGACTCTTGGGATAAGTTACACTCTTCGCCTTCCCATCATTCACATTTTACCCCTTTTATGTGTTTGGAAGGGCAAGGCTCCTTTAGAGGTTAAGCATAGACAACTCAAGGCAGGGGATTGGCGACACCTCAAAGAAGTGTTAACTTGCTATCAGATAACAAAAAGTAAAGGTTTGAATTGGTTGAAACTCATACCCTAACTCAATTCAGCAACAATCTCAGCAAAAAGCTGTACCAAAATCAGGCTCAATCACACAATACAAACCAAATGAAAGGTTGCAGCCACCTCATCATATGCCTCAAACATATTGCTCCCTATGGAATATTATTTTAATGTTTTGCCCTTTTTTGTATTGTCCTAGCTATATACGTAGGAGGACTAGAAAATGTAAGAATTATGTCCAATCGTTGTTGATGAAAAATTAAACTCTCTTGCTAAGATTTCACTCGGTCCCTCTCATTTATTTCCCAGTATATCCCTTCCGTTATTTTTATCCTTCTCATGCTCAAGTAAGAACATGGACTTCATCAATATTTCCATATTCAATGCTACTTTAAACTCCACTTCAACAGAAAAAGGATAAAGTCAGCAGCTTGCTTTTATACAGAGATTAGAATAATATCTCTACTCTGCCTTAAAAATAACATTTTACAGAAACTCACTAAGCTTAAACTAAATGTTAGGCAGAAAATGTATAGTACTATAGTCATTCTTTCATTTCTCCCATTAAAGTACTAAATTGAACCAAAAGTACTCAGTTCGACTAAGATGAATAGCAGTACAATATGAGCATGTAAAATCCAAGTTCAAGTATAGTATTTACTATTTACGAGATGGAGAAAAAGGCAAGTAAAAGATAAAAAGCTCACCTAACAAACAGAGAGTGTGCAAACCAAGCTCCCGGTTTTTCTTAATCTTTCCATAAAAGCTGTTTGGCTTCCATGTCTCCGTGAAAAATGGAATAGAAATGGCTTCTCCATAACGGTAAAGCTGTAGCCCACAGATTCCAATAGCATTCATCACTGATGCATTGTGAATCACCTTCACGTCAACGTCCATTTGTTTTGCCCGAACCACAAGATCCGAGTGTGTTGTGGCCCTGTAATCCACAAAGATTTTGGGTAGCAACATCAATCCAATGATAATTCCCTCAAAAACCAAATCACCATAGAAGTTCTCCACATCAAAAAGAGATGCAACAATTACAATCCAAGTACACCCTCTTTCAAGATATTATCATTATTGAAAATGTAACTCATACGCCCAATTAACAAAATTCGAAAAGGACTGACAGAACATTTTTTTATACACATTTACGTACAGCAAACACCGAACTATTCGGACATGTATCAAGATTCATAACTTATATACGCCGCTGTCAAATTGTTCATTACAAGTGAGATGGAAAAAAAGGGAAATAAAAAACATACCCAAAGGGATCGCCAACAACAAGGAAAGAAACATCTGAATTGAGAGCTTCAGACAAAATACCATCACTTTTCTCCTCAACCATTTCTCTATCTGCAACAATTACTGGCTTCCCATACAACTTTTCCTGCGAATATAATGTACACAATTAGTACCCATCGAAAAACTTTGGCAGGACACTACGGAGAGTATTCCAATCCAGGAAAACAAGGGCCTCTACTAAAAGAGAAACCATTAGACCTGTTCTGAAGATACAATAACATAGTTACAAAAGAAAGAAACCATTAGCTATGGCATATACAACTTGGCAGGAGCGTAACAGGAGGATTTTCAGAAATCGTGCTAGGTCTCCTTCACATGTTATTCAAAGAATAAGGTCACTCTTAGTATACGCATGGCTGCAAAAGTGCAGGAACAACACCAAGATGTCTTATTAAATGCTTTAAATAAGGCATAATATCTTAGTTTTTAGCTAGCTGCTGTTGCTATCTTTTATTTGTAAGATTTTGCTATTTATTCCCTTGATGGATAAATAAAAATGGGTATAATTTTCTTGCAAAAAAAAGCAACGTAGTTACTCGAAAATCACTTCCCATTGGTTAAAAAGTAAGTGTGCTTGACTCCATATATAAAGCATTTAGAGAAATAGAGACCTTGAAATATTCAAAATACCCTCGTGGCCCTACCCTACTTGGTGCAAGGGAAATTTCAACGCCTACGTTTATATTCCATAGCATTGTGTTTAGTGCAAGCATATCAAAACCATAACCTGTTAGTGAGAGATTGACCTGTACTCTTGTACATGAAATAAAACCCTAAATGCCAACATAGTATAGGATGATCACGTACACATTTAACTAATTCGATCCTATCTTATCAAACTCAAAAGGACACGGATGCATGTTTTATGGAATACATCTCTTACTTTTAGCTTAAAATGAGATATCCAGGTGTCTACCAATAGTCTAGTGTTGACTGTTGAGCATTGAACAAAAGCCCGCGAGGTACTAAGATGTGTCATAGACTCATAGCAACATAGATTTGCTCTCTATAGTCTATGGTAGTAAATCTTGGCAAGGCGCGGCAATAAGACCTAATTATAATGCAGTAGAAAGTTACCAATATCGCACTTTGAAACCGCATCTGCCACATAGATAGCCCAATTACCAACACGAGACCAATATCGAAACCGACGTCCAATACCATTCTATAGTCTCTAGAAAGAAATCCATCATTCTAAATTAGCCAGAACATCACCCCTAAAACCAATCGTTCATATAAGACGATTCTAAATTCTAATCAATCTGAAACCTTAAAAATTACTATAACAGCTTAAGAAACAAAATGGGTAATCCATGAAACAACCAAAAACAAAGTTAAAGTGAAGAAAAACTCGGAAAAAATACCAAAGAAACAATCTTTCTGCAGAATTAAACCAAAAACTAATGATTATCTAGGTAGAAAAGAAGAGCAATTAAAAAAGAAACATACCAAATTAGAACGGCCATCAGACGAGATGCCAAAAGAAAGAAGAGAAGTATAAGCTTCAATGTAGACTTTATCGGATTTTTGAACCGCTTCTAAACCTTTCAAAGTGATGTCTTTTTCATCTCCTAGCCCCAAACCTATAATGTATAACATTCTTTTTGTACTTTTTGCTGTCTGTGCTGTATTTATTAAAACAACAAAGGTACAAACATTAGGAGAAATAAGGAGGTATCGAGTTTGCAACGTTTGATTGATTAGAAATCGAGAACAATATCCCGAGTTTGATCAAACATCCAAGCAGTGGCTGAAGATATAGAATAACAACCAAAAGCAAAGAACTAGTCAAATACTCCAAAGCATTCCTAGGCTCCTAGATAATACCAGCTAATCTAAATTCCACAATCGAATAATCGAAAGCATTCTAGCTAATACCAACTGATCCAAATTCCGCACATCATAGATATTCAATTAATCGAATAATCAAAAGCATTCCTACCTAATACCAAATTATCCAAATTCCGCGCATTCATAGAAGTTCAATTCAAATTCTCAATATTCCAAACAATTTTTTTCTTCATATTGCGTTTACAATCATCAAATTACAATATAAACACAACCAGGGTCTAGGGGCGGATCCCGGATTTGAGTAAAGGGGTGGCGCATTAAGGAAACATATGCAAAAAAAAAAAAAAAAAATCATTGTAGTTGCATAGTTTGGTTCCAAGCGTGAAGAAAAAGCCATACCAAGACAAAGTTGAGGAAACCTACCTACTAACGGATCTAAGGGACCAAGTTACAGGGATTAAAGGTAGAAGTTTCCGAAGAGCCAGACCCTGGAGAAGAAGGATATGTAATGTAATTAGACCAAGAGTAACAAACTAGTATTTGGCTCAAAAACCGGCATATAAGCCTATATATTTAGGCTTTGTGCTCTCATCTACCAAGTCTGCTCAAAAGCTGGGACTTTCTTTTTTATAAATTGTAAAAGTCGTTCCGACTATAGCAGGGTAGGGACATGGCTGTCGTCAGCTCGTAAGCTTATCATTTAACAACAAAGGATCTCAAGCCAGTGACATGTGCTTCTACTCTTACTTCATATTTAATTAAGCTTGGTCGTTTCGTATCTAACCTTCTTCGCTCACCCCTACCGAGGAAGGACCCACCCTTTTTACTCGTGCATTCTTAATCCTAATATAGAAGAATTTACTTCCCAAAAGTAAACTCAAAACTGAATATTTGAGTTTAATAAAGAAAATAAGAAGGTTCAGTGGGATCAATGAAGCTTCCTTTCTGTGCCAAATATACCAAAGAATCGATACAATCAAGCTCGCTAGCTACCAGCCACCCAGGAAAGAAATTCAGGAACCCGCTCAATCGACCAAGCAAGCTTAACCCCAGCTCCCGCCTGTTTCTACCATTATAGACTCTCCCTAGAGGTATTAAAATGTCAATATATAAATTGCCTGATAGGATTTTATCGATTTAAAATGTAATGAAAGCTTCACAACATAAAAAGGTATTCAGACTTCTCTTTTGTTCAATGTAATTAGTCATTACATTGATAGCTTTGACTAATTATTCATTAACATTCATAATAATTATGCTCTCTTTCTTGTTTATATGGGTTACTAACTTACTAGCTAAGAGCAACCTACCACATTACCACAAATCTGAGCTTTTTCATATGGTAATGGGTTCTCTTCTTTTCATAATTACTTCAAACTTGCTTCCATTATAGTCCAATTAATGAATTCAATCAAACTACCAAAAATCTACCACAATTAATAACCAAACATTCAATCAAAATGACAAAATCAAATTAATCAATAATCAAATTTGGGGAAAGAGTTGTGAACATTGAACATACCGAAAACAGGCTGATATGGTGGCTGATGGAGGGCGGCTGAGGGTTGTATTTGGGGAAGTATTTAGGGTTTTAATTTGATGTATGTATGTTATGTGGGTTGGGGTTGATTCACCTTGTTCCTCTTTCTGTTTTCCAGATTTTGTTTTGCACAGCAAATATTATACCCAAAAAAAGTCGAATTAGACCTAAGAATATGAAAATTAGGGTTTATACCTCGATCAGGAGAGAACAATGGCGGTCGAGCAACGGCTGGCGGCGGACTGGACGGTGGTCGTGGCAGACAGCAGACAGGCAGGTGAGGGTTTGAGGGTGTAAGTGTAATGGTGTATGTCGTATGAGACTGAGACTATGACCGTGTGTTGAACACTTTAAAATTACGAAAATTAAAAAATATGGAAGTGGAAAAATTAAGATTATTTTGTTGCCCAATTTATGAGAATTAAAATTTCGTATGAAACTTTAATTCCTACGTAACGTACGAAGTCAATTATTGCCCCCTCTAGGTAGGTGGAAGAATTGGGGTTCCTACATTCAACCAAACAACATTTTCAAGTTCATAGGTATTTAATCTTCCCGGAAATTTTATCTTCCCGTGCAGAACCAAACGATATATTTTCATTTTCACCGTTTTTCGCATTTAATTATTAACCGAATCGCAAAAGGTCGTCGACGTTTTGCGAAAAATCGTCGACGAAATTCAAACAAAAGACCAACTTACCCTTTTCTCACCAAACTCTCCCCACTCTCCCAAATTCAAAATTAACAAAGCAAAACCCAAACCCCACCCACCACCACTCTCACGCACCACACCACTCTCACGCACCACCTCCGACGACGACGAACAGACGACCACCATCCGCACGAAAAAGGTTGGTTTTTTTTTTTTGTAGTTTTAATTGAACTTCTATTGATGTTGTTGTTATTGTTGTTGTTGTTATTGTTGTTGTTAATGTTATTGTTGTTATTGTTGTTGTTAATGTTGTTATTGTTGTTAATAATTTTTTCATATTTTGTTGTTTTTGTTATTTTTTCAAGTTTCGATTCCTAATTGTGTTATTGTTTGTTGTTGATGTTCTTGTTAGTTGTTATTAATTGTATTATTGTTGTTAGTATTGTCGGCCTTGTTAGTTCTATTGTTGCATTAGATAGAATCGAAAGCCCAAAAAATCGGATTGAGGAGGGAGTAGGACGTGTATGTTACACGTTTGGTTGTGGGATGGACGTGTATGATACACGTTGGGGTGTGGGTTGGACGTGTATCATACACGTTGGTGAGCGTGATGGACGTGCGAGGCAGACGTTGGTGAGCGGGTAGGACGTGTAGCATACACGTCTGTCTCCGTGTAGGACGTGAAGGCTAGACGTCCGTTGTCCCATTGGACGTGAGATTCGCACGTCCATGGTGGTGCTGGACGTGTGTTTCTCACGTCTAACACCTATGGTTCGGTTTTTTTTTTTTTTTTTTGTTCGTATTTTAGTTAAGTGTTATTATTTTTTCATTAAAAGTATTTAATTTTGTATATAATTGTATAAAAAGATGTTAATTTTGTATTTGAATGGATAATTTATATTATTTAAGTTGGTAATTTTGATTTTATTTTGAATTATTTTAGTTTTTTATGAAAATATGTTTAATTATATTAATTTAAGGATAATTGGTGAGAAACTACCTTACATTTATGCCCATTTGTGAACAACTACCTTATTTATTTATTTTTGGTTAAAAACTACCTTTCATTTTAAATTTTTGTTAACAACTACCTAAAAAAAGTTTTGAGGCCAATTTCTATTTATTATTGGTTTCACACGTGTGAGTTCTCAAAATTTTCATTCTTATTTTGTCGTTAAACTTGATATCCAAGCTTATCCTTTTTATCTAAGGTTCTAAACGAAAGGGAATTCTTGCCATTAGCTTCAATTTCTTTCTGCTAAATCATTTTACTAGCAAGTAGCACTTGGACATCCTACTTCTGCCCCTAGGTAGTTTTTGACAAGAGAGAGAGTTACTATGGCTGCTGCAAATGAAGTATGAAGTATTGCGACATCATACGACAATGAGTAGAACAATATGTATCAGAAATGCATAAACCAACCAATACTAGTGCATTTTATCAAATAAATGCATGACTAACACCTATTCACTAATAGCATAGAGTTCATATCATTTAGCCCATGTTCATCATCCGGAGCAATTATTCCACATGCTTAAAGAAAGAAATTGAAGCTAATGGCATGAATTCCCTTTCGTTTAGAACTTTAGATGAGAAGGATAAGCTTGGATATCAAGTTTAACGACAAAATAAGAATGAAAATTTAGAGAAATCACACGTGTGAAACCAATAATAAATAGAAATTGGCCTCAAAACTTTTTTTAGGTAGCTTTTAACAAAAAATTAAAATAAAAGGTAGTTTTTAACCAAAAAAAAAAGTAAGATAGTTGTTCACAAATGGGCATAAATATAAGGTAGTTTCTCACAAATTATCCTTAATTTAACGTTATTGTAATCTCGTAAATGCAGATGTCTTACAATGAAGATGATATCATGCCTGCAATTGGCCGTACCGCAGGCCGAAGAGTGACGGGATCTAAGCGTCGTGTCCCGATAGCATCACAACCAGCAGCAGCACCACGAGCTGGTAGGGGAGTTAGGGGTAGGGGTAGGGGTAGGGGTAGGGGAAAGGGTCTCCTAATAAGGACTCCCGACCCTACTCCCGAGGACGAGCTACAGCTACCGAGGGCTTTTTTTAGGGACCGACTTAGTAGTTCGGAGGAGGAGGAGGTTGAGGAGGAGGAGGAGGTGGAGGAGGAGGAGGAGGAGGGGGAGCACGACTCCCAGTTTTTGGACGAGGAGGCAGCCGATCGACCAGCTAAGGTGATCGTACGTGATGGTAGCGGCCGATATAGGCCATTTGTGGAGAGTGGTGCCTCTAGTAGCACGGGCGGGAGGAAGAAGACTCCGGATCTTTCCTGGCGTCTACAGGGTCCGGTTGTAGGGGGGGCCGTCTGTACCTACTGTCTTACGTAGCTTCGGTGGCCACGTAGCTCGCAGTAGTTGGACGGATGAGGGGAGCGCGAGACAGTGGATCACGTGTTACGAGAGGTCGGGCGCTATGGAGAAGATGAGTAAGTTGAGGGTCTGCTCTGCGGTTATGGATAGAGTTGACGAGAGCGGGCTTGATCATCTTAAGACCTGTTTTACCACTGGGTTGGATGAGAACCTTATTAGTGCGTTCGTTGAGAGGTGGCAGCCGGACACCAACACTTTCCACATGCCGTTTGGTGAGATTACGATACTGTTGCACGACGTTCACAGGATCCTCGGCATACGGGTGGATGGCGCTAGGGTTATGGACGAGGGTACGAGGGGGGAGAGTGGTCTGACGGGGAAGTACGCGGCCTTGTTTGGCATCGACGTGGCGGCCGTGACTGCACCCCTTTACAGGGGTGGGGGGATTTTGGTGAGGAAGCTGATGGATGTTGTGGAGAAGGGGAGCCAGCAGGACTCCCTACGGGCGTACATGATGTTGTTGGTTGGACAGACTCTGTTCACCGACAAGTCCAGCGATCGGGTTGTCGCTCGTATGTTGCCGCTGTTTGATGATTTAGATGATTTAGGCGGTTATGCTTGGGGGGCCGCGACATTGGCGTACCTGTACCGACAGTTGGGGATGGCTTCGCGTAGGGAGGCAGCTGGGGTTAGCGGTTGTCTGTCGTTGCTTCAGGCTTGGATATACGAGTACTTTCCGACGTTCAGGCGTCACTCGGGATATTATGTTAAGTAGGGGTGTGCAAATTCCGGTCCGGACCGGAAAAATGGACCGGACCGGACCGGAATCTACCGGACCGGAACCGGAATTAAAAATTCCGGTCCGGTCTCCGGTCCACCATTTTTTAAGATTCCGGGTTCCGGTCCGGTCCGGTCCGGGACCGGTTTTTTCCGGTCCGGACCGGTTTGGACCGGATTTTATATTTTAAAATTTTTTCCTCGAAAATATATTAAAATTCGGTCCAAACCGGTCTAACAGGTCCAAACCGGTCCATAATAATCAAATTTCGGTCCATAATTTTACTAATTCATAACTTTATCGGTCTATATTATTTAAATTCCGGTCCAACCGGTCCGGTCCGGTCTTGGACCGGAATTTTACCGGTCCGGTTCCGGTCCGGAGTTTTTATATTCCGGTCCATCATTTTTGGCAATTTCGGTTCCGGTCCAAACCGGTTCCGGTCCGGTCTTGGACCGGTGCACAACCCTAATATTGTTAAGGGACGACGACTTGTCGAGACTTGGTCACGGGTTCCTAGGTTTAGGGGAGATGAGGAGTTGTTGGAGCAGCACAGGCAGAGGTTGGACGGGCTGAGGGCGGAGCAGGTGAGGTGGCTCCCTTACGGTGTTAGCCCACACAGGGGTTGTCGGAGTACGCTCTACTCGGGGGTGATCAGGTTTATGGATATAGTGGAGCCGTACCAGCCTGATAGGTGTCTCCGTCAGTTTGGCTATGTTCAGGATTACCCGAACCCTATGCGGGTCCCAGCTGCCGAGAGTCGTCCGGCAAAGCCGGCTCAGGGTTACAAGCTGTCGTACGGTGATGCTGTTGATTTGGATTGGGGTTTGAGAGAGGCTGAGATTCCGTTGAGACAGCGTCATGACCGGGCTTTGATGCCGTTTCAGTGTGATCCACGTTACATGAGTTGGTACAAGAAGATTTCTCACCCATACTTCTACCCCCCTACACGCCGTGTTGAGATGGAAGCACCCCCTTTCACCGAGGAGCCGGAGGTTGGCCGGGCTCTTAGCCGTCATTTCTCGCAGATTTATACTCAAGACCCCGACTAGAAATGGCCGTACGTGCGACGCTTGGTCGATGATATGGAGCGGTTCTACATATCGAAGGATGACGTTGAGGATGATCCTGCTGATGATGATGATGAGGAGGAGGAGGAGGACGATGATGATGATGATGTAGTAGTTTACTAGTTAGTTTTTTATGCTTGGACTTTATTTGTTGTCTTTTGTACGGACTATTTTATTTTTCTCGTGACTTCTTTGTTACTTTATTAGTTATTTTATGCATATTTTAATACATATTAGAACTCATAGCTTACATCGGACATGAACAAAAGCACATAAAACATAAATCGTAACTAAAATTTGATGAAAACATAGAATACATTAGACATTAACGAAAACACATTAAACATCAAATACAAGTTTACAATACTTAATTATCTTCAGATGACAAAGATGAAGAATCCAGATCTCCTTCGTAATCTCCAACTTCAATTATTTCAGGTTGACTAGCCACGTAATGATCATAAAACATTAAAATGCGCAGACGGACATTACCTAGATTGAACACTCTACCGGCACACAAATCAGATAGTGTTGCGTAGTCTATCAAGTTTAGTATAAGCTCGATATATTTAAGGAAATCGCTTCTTAGCTTGCGGAACTCCCACATCTTCCCAGTTACAATCTCATCAGTAACTTCATCATCTGGAACAACTGGACTGCAGAGGGGGTTACCGTGTAGGATGCCAAAAAGGTTGGCAATTGGAGGATGTTCTACCAGGTCCCAGACAGTGTCACTCGGAATGACTAGTTCAAGGCGAGAAACTAGTACTGGGAACTGCATTGTTATAAGATCGATCCTTAGCTGATAGGCTCTGTTTTTTTGAACATTTGTGAGAGCCATATTAAAAGAAATGATTTTAGTAGTGAATGATGTTGTGGTTATTGCGATTACAATCAACATGAAAACCAGTATTTATAAGAAGCCATAGTATAACGGTAACATTTTCAAATTGTAACGGTAACATTTTTGAAATTTGAAATCACAACGGTTACATTTCAATATTACAACCTAAACAAAATTGGTTAAAATGACGGAAATATAAAGACTTGAAAACTGGCCGTCCATACATGGTATGGACGTGAATAGTACACGTCCAAACCATGCATGGACGTGTACTATTCACGTCCATACATGGAGTGGACGTGTACTATTCACGTCCATACATGGTATGGACGTGAATAGTACACGTCCACTCCATGTATGGACGTGAATAGTACACGTCCATGCATGGTTTGGACGTGTACTTTTCACGTCCATACCATGTATGGACGGCCAGTTTTCAAGTCCATTCCACGCTAGGACGGTTAGTTTTCAAGTCTAATTCAAAATTTCGATTGAGTTCAATTTGTCTATTCTATGCCTTGTACGATTAATTCAACCTAATTTCAAGGCTTAAACATGTAATTCAACAAAAATTAATTGAAAAAAAAATCTAAGATTTAAGTTAGTTATCGATGAATCGTTGTCGTCATTTGACATTAAATCGTTGTCGTTATTTGATGTTGATGTTCGAAGTTGAAACCGTTTCTTAGGAATTTATGTTGTTTTTGTTTCAGAGAATAAAAGCGAGAGAGAGAGAAAAGGGCAAGAGTTGTCTTTTTTCAAAAAAACGTCGACGATTTTTCGCAAAACGTCGACGACCTTTCGCAACCCCCATTATTAACTAGCTTTTGCACGGGGTTGTTTTAATAATATTGTTATTTTAAATAATTCTGTTAATAATTCGAATTATATTTTGATGATGAGATTTGTGACGAATAATTGAATAAGATGATGTATGGTAATAATAAAAATGACATTTTCATGACATAAACTCATGCTTAAATATTTTATGCTTAAATATTTTATGCTTAAAGTCAGATCATGCTTAAATATTTTACGAATAATTGAATAAGATGATATTGGTGCAAAAGTGCATTTTCCTATCATAAAAAACGATAAAACGATTGATAAGAGGAAGAATACCTACGCTAATTGTGGTCAAAATCCATGCAAATTGTCGAGTCAACTTAATATTGTACTTTGATTTTAAACAAATTTTATAGCAATGTTTATATTAAGGTATAGCGCTCTACAATTTTATATTACTTGGTTTCGATATGAACTAAACTGGAAGGTATACACAATACACACAAAAAATGTTACTTATATACTCTATAGTAAATAAAATACAATATACACAATAGGTCAATATATTATTAATATGTTTAAGTATTATACAAAGTAAAAATGTAAGGAGACTTAATTTAAAAAGTATCCCCTTATACCATACGGAGTCTTAATTATTAACAACACTTGCAAATTAAAAATGATATAGATATTTATAGTCTCATGATCATTCAATAAGAAGGCTTTTAATTTTTTGGTGAATGGTTCGTTTTGGATCCTCCGATAAGGACAGAAAATTGTGGAGGAGTTTATAATATCTTTTTATATTTGATTTTAAGTTTTAGTTTAAACGGTGTTGTTTATAATTTCATTTTCGTAGAATATTGGAATTTGTACATTTTTCCTGGTTGTATATTAATATTATGTTATTTTAATCTTGTTTAAAATTTTGTATGTTCGATTTTTTATTGTTGTAAATTGTTATTAATCATAATATTTTAATTATTTACATTGTGGTCTAATTGTCACGCAGATAATGTGTATTTCTAATTATATAAATTCATGATGCATATAAAAATGTTCGTAATGTTTCTGAATCTACGATTTTAGGCATTTATTTGGAATACGTAGAATATTGGGCGGTTATGGTGCAGGAAAATCATCAGATATTATGCGGGACCCACCTGAGTGAATTAAAAAAAATAAAAAAAATAAAGCTTGGATGAATGACATGGCGCAACCACAGCTTGATAAATGATTCAGTATTTATATAGATAAGATTTTAATCTTGTTTAAAATTTTGTATGTTCGGTTTTTTATTGTTGTAAATTGTTATTAATCATAATATTTTAATTATTTATATTGTGGTCTAATTGTCACGCAGATAATGTGTATTTATAATTATATAAATTCATGATGCATATAAAAATGTTCGTAATGTTTCTGAATCTACGATTTTAGGCATTTATTTGGAATACGTAGAATATTGGGCGGTTATGGTGCAGGAAAATCATCAGATATTATGCGGGACCCACCTGAGTTAATTAAAAAAAATAAAAAAAATAAAGCTTGGATGAATGACATGGCGCAACCACAGCTTGATAAATGATTCACTATTTATATAGATAAGATGTCATACGTTAGAAAAATAAAATTATCGTCGTTATCCATTTATGTATTTGTAATATTGATGTGAGTAAGGAAAAATTTATGTATTATTCATAGTTAATTGGAAAAAGTAATTAAAATCTTCTAAAACTACTTATAGTTTGAAATAAAACTAAAATCAAATACAAAACAATTATTTTAGACAACTATATTGATGGATATCATCATAAACTTTTCTCAAAAATGAATTTTAGTTGTATTTCAACGTTTTGTTATTAATGAATGAATTTCTATTTAATACAAATAAAGGAAAGTTAAAAAAAAATAAGGAACAAGTTCCGTTCTGACTTGTGAATGTGATTGTCGATAAAACATATTCCAAAAATCGCCTTAACTTATAAAAATGGTCACATAAAGGATGATACAACAAACAAAATGATTCCGTAAATTGAAACCATGCATATCAGTACATCACAAGCTAAATAGAAAACTGAAACACTCGTAATGTATGGGTGAGGGTGATAATGAGATATACATCTCCTGAGCACATCTAACTCGTTTTGAGCAAGCTTGATTTGAGTTGCATCAGTTCTAGTCCTAGAACTTAATGAGTCGAAACGAGCTAATGTTGGCCTGACTTAAAAAATTCACGAACGGTTCGAATATGTATGATTAGATAATGTTTTGCTCTTATTTTATAATAATATTTAATGACCATATGTTTAAATCAACATATCAAATATTCTCATTAATTTGCCTAATTTTTTTGTAACCTTGGAATCCTATCAATTGAAAAAAATTAAAGAAAACGAGTATTTAGCAATTATATATAAACTAGAATTAAGCTCAAACTCAGATTAAAACTCACAAGTTTGATAACAATCAGAATATTTTCGAATTTCGAATGACCTGGGCTCGAGTTTTTCTTCATGGACATAAGTCAAGCAAGACAAAGCTTATGTTCGACGCGTCTCGATATCATCTCTATATACTAGGATTAAATGTAGTTGAAAGTAACTCTACATTCTAGAGTTTACATATAAAATAAAAAATCAATATTTTATTTATGTTTTTCTTTATATAACATATACTTTTTCATCTAATGGGCATTTATCACTTCTCTCTCTAGAATATTTAAAGACTTTTTTTTTCCATTCGTGGGAGCTGTTTTCTCAACTTCATTTACTACAAAAAAAAAACCTCCACTCATAACTTTTCTGTCCTTTTTAATTCTAATTCTTCATCTTCACTTTCTGACAACAACAGTTTCCTAGGTTTACATTTACGGCAGATACTTTATTCTAGATCTTTGCTTTACCGTTTCATTTCCTCAAGTTTTTATCTTGCGTATTCCCTATACACAATCATTTTCTATTTGACACAAGTTTCTTTAGGGTTTTTCCTAGATTCAGTGTCCACAAGTCTTTCCTTCCTTTTAAATTTTATTTTAGTCTGTAATTTTCAATAAGTTTGCTTCATCGTGGAAAACAGTCCTTTTTTTATGTTGAAGATCAAATACCACCTTTGGAAGATCTTTTTCATAATGTTAATTTTCGTATTGCGGTGGCTCAAAACCCTGGTATTGTTAATGAATGGAGGTTCCCACGAAGTGGGAGTGTAGTTTCTCCTCATCCGGATAATATGGAGGATTCTACAGCTTTTTGGAGTAAATGTTTTCTTAGATTCCTCGTAGATTATCGACTTCTTCAAGCTTCTAGTGTCAACCAAATGATTGAAGACCATTGGGCTACAAGGGATCATGTGCATGTTAAGAGAATGGAGGATATTTACATTATCCATTTTGAGAACATGCATGCATGATCTTCATGACGTTCTGGAAAGAAGTGTATTAGTTATTGATGGTGCTCTGATGGTACTTAGGAAGTGGAGGGCAGGTATGATCCCTATATGTGTCACATTCCCAACTGCAAGGATTTGGGCGAGGGCTTGTGGTCTTCCTTTCGAATACTTAAATCCAAACATGGCTGGAATCATAGCAAGGCTTTTTGGCATGGATACGACCTTTGAAAACTTTGAAAATATTCCTGACCAAGATTATTTGAGATAAGGGTTACCATTCGCTTGGGGGAACCTTTAAATCTTGGCTTCTTTCTTGCATGCAATAACTCTAAACTTCTATGGATTCAGTTTAAATACGAGGAGATCTTCAAATTTTGTACTAGATGTGGACGTATAGGTCATAAGAAGGGGATCTGTCCTGATAAAATCTCAGATATTGTATCTACTCTGAATTCTTCTCTGGAACGAGCAATCGATAAGGGTTTTGTGGTATGTCAGTCAAAATATCAATACACTATGTTTAACCTTAATCTTTGTGCTTTACCATCAACTTCTAGATATATTACTTCGAAGATTAGATTGGCGGAACATAGAGGTGAATATGTTCCAGCTGATTATTTAGAGGAATATGTGATTGATTTTGACTTGGGTTTATTAGTTGATGGGGGAAGGGTTCGTCCTGGAATGGAGTTTGCAGTAACTGCTATTCCTTTCGCAGACCTTGTCATTTTTGAAGCTGAACAACTTATTAATCCTCGCATGCATCACATGCATGCAACTAATAATGCAGCTAATGTACGAAATGATGCTGAAATGGAGGATAATGATCAAAATGCTCCTGATAACATGCATGCAGAGTTTCACACTGAAGGTCAGAACGTTCCTAATCATATCCATGCAGAGTCTAATACTGATGGCCATATTAATGATCAGCTCATTCACCAGAACAATACTAATGTCCATAACGAGATGTTGAATGGGGATATTGACTTAGGAAATTTACATAATCTGAATGGGAAGACAGAAGTGTTTGTAGCAGTTATTGAAAATGGAAATGTAGAGGTTAACATGAATTTGGACATGGACATTCTTGGTGTGGATGAACAGGGAAATGGTAATGGCTTGGAAGATCGTACGCATGGACATAATGATTTAAACAACCGACAGGGATTACATGCAGTTCATTCAAATGGAGATGTGCAAGTGCCTTTACATGGTCGTCAAGAGGATGGTGTAAGACAAGATGATATTAATGAAAACGCTGAAGTTCAGAATGATAACAACCAGAATACTGTTTTGTGATGCATGCAGGGTATGATCCAACTCACGGAGCTGGTAACATTAGAATCTCTACTCATCTTGCTGCAAATGCTGGTATTCAACACCATATTAAGGAGGGGACTTTGGGAAGAAATCAACAGCTTCATTTACTGACTAATAATGTCCAGCTTTTACAAGCTGATAATCCTAATGCTATGGATCAGGATAATGTGACTGATGCTCAGGATCACAACTTACTTGAGGATCCTTTCATTCCATTCCAGACAAATCATAGAGGGGAAGGTGAATTCGAGTACCCTTTTATTGAAGCTGCTTTCATTTTAAATTCTATTTCTAATCGTGTTCAGAGTGACCCTTATCGAGTCACTCAAGATATAGAGGATATGATCAGTATGTTGACATGCCTGGGTTCCTCCCTACAATTTATCATGAACCCATGGGGACTAGAGTGAATATCTTTGATTCTGAAGTGGGTGTGCAGACCCAAGCTAATACCTCAAATTCTGAGGGATCATCTCCAGTTCCTACCCCAAAATGGCTCATTTTGTCATCTTTATCCACTTATCTTATGAGTTCCTTAAGGTCATCATTGGACAATTCTGAACCTTTTCATGACGCTCTGTATCAAATTGACACCCTCTTGGGGTTAGATGATGAACAAGCTTTAGAGGGTGTTCAAAAGGGTATCTCTCCCAGGATCAACGCTGATATTATGTCTCACCCACTTAATCAAAGGGAGGTTTTGGTCTCTGGAGACATGAGTACAAATCAGGGGTATCATGGCAAAGGAAAATCTTTGCAGCATCACATGTCTATCTGCAGAGAGTTCAAACTCGAAGCTTTTAAAAAAACGAAAGGCATTTTCTTATCCGGGGATTTTATCTATTACTTCTGATGAACTCTACTGCTGGGAGAGTTTTCAAGTTGTTCAAAAAAGATGTTCGTGGGTGAACCATCTAGTGTTAAGGGCTCATTTCATGTTGCAGTAAAGGATGAAGAACTCATTATACTATCAAGTTCGTCTGACAGTTCTCTACCTCAGCAAAATTCTCTCAATGGTGTTGCGGAGATTGACCCAAATCAATCTCTTGAATCTATATGAAGTGTCTGGGTTGGAATTGCAGGGTCTCAATGACCCACTTTCCCCTGCAAATCGCTAAAATCACAGTATTGGTCAATAGTATGTCTTTAGATTTTATATTTCTGTCAGAAACCAAATGTACGACCTATGTAGTGAACGGTCTTTTTGGACATTTAGGTTTTCCCTCGTCTGTAGGCGTGGATGCTATAGGTACTAAGAGAGGACTTTGGGTGGGATGGAAACCTGATTTAGTTATACATCACGTGTCATCTTCATCCCACCTCATCATTTTGAAGGTCTATGAAACTCCCCTTCTATTTTGGTATTTGTGTGTTATCTACGGGGAACATAAGAAAATTTACGAAATAGTCTATGGGCTACTATCGAAAACTCATTATCATCCCATGATGCTGAGTTTATTTTGATAGAAGACTTTAATCAAGTCAAATATCTAGATGACAAATTAGGAGGGCAGATGGGATCTATTTTTGGCGCTCATGAATTTAGTGCATGGAAACTCAGAAACAAACTGTCTGATATACCCTTCAAATTAAAGGCCCACCTTGTACTTGGTGCGATAACAGAAAATGAATGGAACGCATCTACGAGAGATTGGATAAAGGATTTGCATCATCGAAATGGTATGATTTTTTCCCGGATACAAACATTACTCATTTACCAATACAATGTTCCGATCATGCCCCAATTATATTAGATACACATATTAAACCTACTATAGCAACTCGATCATTTAAGATAGAATCATGGATCCTTGATTACAATGAAATTACACCACTTTTACAACGTGAATGGGCAAAACATGACAAGGGATCAACTACATATAGACTTTGCTGTAAACTTCATAGGATACGAGAAGTGTTTAGGAAATGGACACTTAACAAGAAGAAAGAATGGAAACAACAATGGTCTGATTTTGACGATGAACTTTCGGATAATCTAGAAAAAAATTTCAATGGTTCAAATGAACAAGGATATGAGGAGTGCCATGAGCGTTTCATCCTAGAATTCAATAAAGCAACTACAATCTTTTGGAAACAAAGAGCAAAGGTAAAATGGTTGAACGAAGAAGATGCTTGTACAAAGTATTTCTTTAATTCCTTCAAACAAAGGCAAAGAAGAAATAAGATCATGGGTGTTAAAACTTGCGAATGGTACTTGGTCTTTTGATGAAGTTATCATTGCCAACCAAGTGGTGTTAGTCCAGTGGTAACTGAGTTAAACCTTAAAGCTTGCAGAAATGCAGGAGTTGAGAGGTCTCAGGTTCGATTACCAGCTGGGGCGATGACCACTTGGCCACTGCAGCTCCCGAAGGGGGTGGCTTACATGGTCCATGTGGTGGTGCGGGAATGCATGGGCTCGGGGGGATTAAGCCCCTCGTCACCAAAAAAAAAAGAAGTTATCATTGCCAACAACTTCTCCTCCTTTTTCGAAGAAATCTTTGAAACATCATCTATTCATGAACCTTTCAATGTTTTTGTTGATAAAACTATGAATATCTTCGCCACAATTCAAATAAAAATTGAACCCTGATCAACAAGATCGTCTGAGTAGACCTTTTACAAAAAAGGAAATCGGAAAGCAGTTTTCCAAATGGGACATAATAAATCCCCGGGACTAGACGGTATTACACGTATTTTTCTTCAAAAGTTTTGGATATATATTAAGGATGATGTTACAAATGCAATATTCAGAATGCTCAATGAAGGACATGTCCTACGAAAGTTTAACAAAACGGCTATTGTCCTTATTCCGAAAATGCACGCACCCGAGAAAGTAGAACACTATAGACCTATTAGCCTGTGCAACGTTATTATGAGGATTATGTCAAAATGCATTGCCAATAGGATGTCATGCATTTTTTGGTTGGTAAATTCAAAATGGTTTTATTCCAGGGAGATCAATTACTGATAACATTTTCATAAGCCATGAAATTTTCAATCACATAAGAAAAAAATCACATGGAACAAGGGGACTTCTGGGTATGAAAGTGGACATGAGTAAAGCATATGATAGAATCAGGTGGAATTTTGTTCAAGCCACGCTTCTACATATGAGATTTCCTAAAAATTTGATCTCTATTAATTATCATGGAAAGTATTACTACAGTTTCCTATGAGATAGTACTGCTTAATGGTAAGCCTTTAAATACTTTGAAGCTAAAGTGTGGCCTAAGACAAGGGGATCCAATGACCCCTTTTTGCTGTTTGATCTATGTACAGAAGTTCTCTCTCAAATGTTGAACAATGCGCAAGCTACTTCGTCGGTAAAGGGTATTCAGATTGTTAGAGGGGCTACTAGTGTTTCTCACTTGCTTTTTGCAGATGACCTTATCATTTTCTCCCATGCAACCAAATCACATTGCCAGGGCCTAGCTAATATACTTAATATGAATTATGATTTGGCGGGACAAAAACTTAATCATGATAAAACATCAATTGCTTTTAGCCCAAATTGTACCCTTTCAACAACAAAGGGTTGTCTCCGTACTCTTTCTATCCAAAAGCCTCGTGATATGGGGTTATATTTGGGTTTGCCAATTGAAGTTGGAAGATCGAAAAAGGAGTTCAATGCTAAGATCATAGAGAAGGTCCGTAAACGCATTTTTTCTTTGAATAATAAGTTTTTATCTCCTGCTGGTAAATTGACCCTTATCTCCTCTGTTCTTTCCTCACTATCAATTTATTCTCTATCGACATTTCGTATGCCGGTAAGTGTGACATCAAATATAAACTCTTTGATTTCACATTTTTGATGGGGTAATAGTAGATGTGATAAGACTATCCATTGGTGTAGTAAGATCTTTCTACAACTTCGAAAATATGAAGGTGGGCTAGGAATTAGACGAACTGAGTGCTTTAACCAGAGTTTGGTTGCTAAATTAAGATGAAAGCTTCTTTCACAGCCAGATTCTTTACTTAACCGAGTGGTGGGAGTAAAGTATAAATTTACCCATACTCAAAATATGCATAATGAAGACTGGAGGGGGAAGCAAATGTCTTGGGGCGGAAGAAGTATCCTATCGGGTATGCAGCTCCTGAATCTTAATTTATCGTGACAAATGGGTTTCAATTCGAATCTTGACTTCTGGAGAGAAAAATTGGTTAATAACACTAATCTGATCTCTTTACTCCATTTGAACGAAACCAATTTGCCACATATATCACTGTCTAAAATTCAAACTCAAGATGGGAATTGGGATTCAGAAAAAATCATTTCTCTTGGAGCATCTGCGGCTCTGAATGTTATCTTAGCTACTCCTGTTTCTTTTTACCAAGACTTGGATCTTCTTATGTGGAATGATACAAAGAATGGTAAGTCTACATCCAAAAGTGGTTACGGGATTGCCTTTTAGAAATGGTGGAGTGAGAAGGCAACGACTAAGGATAGGATAAGACAAGCTAAGTTTGCATCTACATTGCACTGCAAAAAAGTGTGGAATTTGGAAATCTCTACTAAATGGAAGCTTTTTATATGGAAAATTATGTCTGAAACTTTACCATGTGCTTCTGAGCTTCGTAAACGACAAGGACCATCTGATGGGTACTGTTTATATTGCCAAGATCAGCACATCCCTGAAACTATTAACCATTTACTCAGGGATTGTCCAATTGATTCAAAGATTTGGTTAGCTTCACCACTCGGGATTCGAACTTGGCATAATAATTACATTCCTATACGGAATTGGATCTCTAACGGAATTTCCTTCTTATCATGTCAACAAGATAAATTGTTTCTCATTTCGACCTTTGTTTCCACTCTTTGGATGATATGGTGTGTTAGAAATGAAAACATTTTCAACAATGCCCCTTTCAATTCTACTGCTACCTTAAACAAGATTAATCTACTAGCATCAGATAATATCCAAAGAATTAATGAGGCTGAAAAACAGAGGAAAAAAGTACAATCATTGGCGATTCCTGTGGAGTGCATGACCACTGCTGATCTGCTAATAAATCACTTCCCAGTTTCAATTATGGGGTCTGAGTTATGTCCTGAAAGTATTCGAATTAAGTGTGACGCTTCTTAGACACCAAATCGCAAGGCTGCAGCAGGATGGATTCTCAGGGATAAAAATGGAGTAGCTATTAAATGAGGCTCACCATCTTACTGGGCAAGATCGCCAATACATGCGGAATCTATGGCCTTATTACTGGCCTGCCGAGATGCGATTGAGTTGGGTTTTTTCCACTTGGATGCCACTTTGGATTGCCTCAACCTAGTCTTACAAGCTAATGGTTGCGGAGTTCTCGATAAGAATATCACGTCTACAATCATCTCTCGTTTATATCTTATTATTAGTTGTCATTGTTTTTCGTTAAGTCACTGTCCTAGACACCTAAATAGATCCGCTCATGTCATTGCCAAGGCAACAATATGAATAAATCTTAAGCATCTGTCAAAAAAAAAAAAAATCTACTTCTTCCTTTCAACTTCGCTCTACCACTTTGTTTTTTCACGTTTGTCAACACGTGTTTTACCCTTTAAATATCGTTAGCTACATATTTGCAAAAATTATAAAAATTAGCTAGATATTTTTAATGTACTCGTAAAGACAATGCTAAACACTCGGGAAAAAAAACATTGAAATTTTATTGCTTTATTATAATTAGACATTCCTTAATTTACCTTGTATAATTAAGATCTTCTCCATCTATTTAAAGAAATAGAGAATTTATAATTTTAAAAATTGATGCATGTTAGTAACCCTAGAGGCTAATATTAATTTTTATAATTTTATAAACAAAAATAAAATAAAATATTTATAGCCATGACACCCTTAGCTTATAATTTGGTACATGATGGGTGAGGATCCCTTGTCTTACTTTTGTGTCTCATTCTGTGTCTTACTCTATACACGGATACACATAATGTGTTAATGTGTCAAAATGGATGGAGTGACGCACAAGATGTGATACCAAATGGGATTTTAGATCCTCACTGGTGCATGACAGATGACACCCTATACGCATTTTAATTACATTTTACACATAACTTAATTGTATTATTAATGTCATAAGTTAATTGTCACTAATGATGTAACAATATTTTAATCTAATTAAAAATAATAATAGTAAGTTATGATAAAAATAATTTAACTTGAAGTGTATTTCTTTAGTAGATTGTAATATACAATTAAAAGTATTCGAGTATGCCTCTTTATAAATAAAAATCTTAATAATACCGTATTTTAGCTCGAAATTTACAGTAATTTTACAATTAACAATTTAGAAAATGGAAAGGAAAAAAAGTATATGAAATTAAATTGCTAAAACCTTTGCTATTTAGTTTTCAAGAAAATAGAGTTGATCAAAACTTGTTTGTATTATAGCAACAGTAAATCTCCCATGTAATAGATATATTTTTCGTAAGCTTGTAATAAGTTAAATATTATCTGGTTGGATAAATACAAAACAAAGAATTACAAATGACTTATTTTAATATATTTATGTGAATTTTATTTGACCACTTTTAAACTTATAACGAATATAATTCATTCTCGGCTTCTCGCGTTTGTGTTATAGAAAACCGTCAAATTCATTAAAAAGAATAGGGTTTTTTGTCTAACACCACCTTTAAAAAACTTTTTCTTCCAAACACCACCTTTAAAAAAATAATTTATCAAACACCACCTTTAATAAATTTTTTTTGGGTTATTCTATATGGTGACCCTTAACTTTTTCAGATCCCACATGGTAACCCTGCATATCAGAAAAGAGAATTGGTAACCCTGAAGTCATTCAATTGCAATTAACGTAACCCCTAACTATAACTCCGTCAATTTGGGACGTTAAGTGTCCTATGTGGCATATGAGATGACTTATGTGGGCTATGACATGGCTCTTAATTCCTTGACTTTTTTACCTTAACATTTTCCTCTAATTTCCCCAATTATTCTCTCCTAATCTCCTTTTATTTATCACTCTTATTCCCAATTTTTCTTCACTTGATGATAATCTTCTTCTTCTTCTTCTTCTTGATTTCTGTCTTTATTCCCGTATTTTAAGCAAACCAATTATATTTATGTCTTTCTAAAATTAGAGAAATGACCCAATTTGAGTGGTTTTCGTTGTTTTGTTTTAAAAGTCATGTAATAATTTTACAGCATATGCTTACTTTCCACTTATTTGTAATGTAGGTGATTTAATTAATAACTGGGAATGCAGACATAAATTACTAAAAGGAAGAAGAAGAAGATTAACATCAAGTAACAAAATTATATTGGAAATAAGGGTGATAATTGAAGGGGATTAAGAGGGAATAATTGGAGGAACTAGAGACAAATGTTAAGGTAAACAAAAAATTAAAGCAATAAGTGTCAAGTCATAGCCCACATAAGCCCTCTTATATGCCACATAGGACACTTAACGTTCCAAATTGACGGAACTATAGTTAAGGGTCACGTTAATTGAACTTAATAGACTTTAGGGTTACCAATTTTCTTTTCTGATTCACAGGGTTACCATGTGTAATCTAAAAAAGTTGAGGGTCACCATATAGAATAACCCATTTTTTTTTGTCAAACACCACTTTTTGGCCAAAGTTTCAGCGTTTGTGATGGGCTGACTTTCAGTCGATGTTTGAGATAGCAAACGAGGTCGGTTTAGAGTGTTCTTGAACTCGTTGGAAAGGTGGGAGTACAAGCTTTCCAACGGCTGTCAACACGGTGGTCAAAAGTGTTCTTATGTTGGGTAGATTTATGTGTAAAGTAAGGCTAGTCACATAGGGTTAATGTAAGTTGAAGTAAGATTTTTCGTGGGTCAATTCACTCCCGTTGAACCACCACTTGCACCAACGACCACCACAGTGAACAGAACTGTGACATACCTTGCCCTCCTCTCAATCTACATACCAAATTTCAAACCAAACTAAACATCGTAACCTCATTTAAAGACCCTTGAAAACCCCTCTAACAACTCGTTGTAAACCCAAATTTCTAACTATTTCTCTAACCAACCTTACTTTACACATAAGTCTACCCCACATAAGGACACTTTTGACCACCGTGTTGACAGCTGTTGGAAAGCCTGTACTCCCACCTTTACAACGAGTTCAAGAACACTCTAAACCGACCTGGTTTGCTATCTCATACATCGATTGAAAATCAGCCCATCACAAACGCTGAAACTTTGGCCAAAAAGTGGTGTTTGACAAAAAATTTTTATTAAAGGTGATGTTTGACAAATTATTTTTTTACAGGTGGTGTTTGGAAGAAAAAGTTTTTTAAAGGTGGTGTTAGACAAAAACCCAAAAGAATATCAAATTATCAACCATTCAACCCCACAATTAACAAAAGAAATAGTGGTGACTTGCGAGAGAATCATGGACTACTTTACGCCATTTTTCGACCGTTACCCTTGTTTCTTTTTAAATCTGTCGAGATTTCCAGTCTACCACGCTCCTTATGCGTGACATTATCCATTCATATGACCAAATCAAATGGCTCCTTCAATTTTGTCTAATTTATTGTAATCTTCAATATTCAACTCTTCATTTAATTATAATGATGACAATTACTCTATAATTAACTAATTTCAATTTTCAACCTAAATTGCTCCAATTTTCTTTTGGTATTAAATTAATTGGTACCTAAATAAAATCATGCAAATCAAAATTTCTATAAAATAACTTGTTCCATTTTATATTTAGAACTACACTACAGAGTAAATATTAACTTCTTTACTATCGACATGAATATAGTAAGAAAGAAATCCGATTAATTCAACCATCTATCTGAATCAGTTTAGATTTTGGTATTCATGATACTATCGACTAAAAAACGATACAAAAGAATAAAGCCATGTTTTTTTCTGCTGAAATAAACTAAAATGAACTTAATTGAATAAAATATAGCTAAATTGAAACGAGCTGAAATTAAGCCTATGTGTAAGAGTTAATTTAGGAAGAGATTATTTGAATTACTGAATGAAACAAATCGAACTATAATGACTAATGTAGAGCAGAAATGAAACGAGTTGAAAATAAGTCAGAAAGAATAGACCTAAAACCCTCTAATTTTAGACTTCAAATTAGTTTAATTTAACTCCAATACATTAAATTAAGTTCCAGTTAATTTAACTTTTACTCTTTAAAACGATTAATATCAATTAAAAACGAACCATATCTTAACGCTTCTTTGTTCAATAAAAATCAAATCCTATAAACTCAATTCAATCTAATTTAATTTATTAAATTTTACTTTTAAATCAAAAATTTAATTCAATTTAACTTGGAAAATTTCACTAAAAAAATAGGATAATCACCTACCCATTTTAAATTTTGAATATCAAGCATGGGAACATATTATTCACAAAATCCGGATAAATTTCAACATGCTTATAGCATTCACACTCTACGTGGCAAACTTTGATTTGTCAGTCAATTTAAAATATGATTTTTAAACAATAAAATAATAAAGTTTGAACATTGAGACTCACAATTTGAGTGTGTTACTTCCCCTAGTTTAAATACTCCCTCCACTCCCCAAAAACACTCACATTTAAACCAAGCCTAAATTCTTTCTCCTGCATCATTTTTTTTCATCCCTTAATCTCAGGTGATTAATTATTCTCCTCTCTTTTATTTTTTCTTTAGCGGGTTCTTGTTTGATGTTCATGTCGTAAAAACTCAAATAGGACTGTATCTCATACTCATATAATGTTATGTACTTATGTACGGTGTTTAATAGACGGGTTATGACTACCAACTGTCTCACACAAGACTAACGCTTTAATTTATTTTTGTTTCGGGTATGCTGAGAAAATGGAAATGAATGTACATGTGAGTTGGGTTTGCTGATTTCAAATATAGGGTTTTTCACTGTGCAATTGATTTTACACAAATGATTGTGCGAATCCGATTCAAATCACAAGAAATCATGAGCCATATTAATGTAGAAGAATTGACTATTAAAAGAACCATTTTTACGTTATACACGGTTAATTAGTGACAGGGTAATTTGCATGTTGGTAATTTTTGGCATTATTGGGTAAATTTAATCTGATTGAGATTATTAACTATGGTTTTGTTTTAATAATGATGTTAACAAATGTTGAGGAAAAAGGTAAGAGCAGAGAAAAGATTAAAGATGGATGCAAAGAATCAATCGCATTGGTGGTGGTTTGATAGCCATAACAGCACAAAGTCTTCACCTTGGCTTGAATCCACTCTTGCAGGTATATATCTTCATTTTTACCAGTGTTTTCGCAACTTTAATCACGACAATATGACAGCGAATCTCCTGTAAAACCGTTTTATGTATGATAGAAAAAAAGACGGCCTCTCAAGTCTATTTTGGAGTTGGTTCAAAGTGAATGGTTGAAATTTTTGGGTAAATTTGATGTTGACAGAATATTTAAATGAAATTCAAGACTATTTCTTTATGAATGTTAATTGGGATCCTATAAGTTATCGCGGTTTCTCACTGACTCTAATGATATTGATGTTCAAACTTCAAAGATTGATAGCTCATAAAGTGTGAGTGTCTCATAAAAATATTAATGAATACGAGTTCTTGACTAGGCCTAAAGAAAAGTTTTGCTTGAAATATTACAAGTAAATGATAGTGTATATAATATTTGATTTGATAAAATATTTTATGTTAGACTTGACTAGAGGTACTTGACTTGAGTGCTCTTCGGTTGTTTGTTCTCGACAGTCGTCGGTTGAAAATCATGTGAAGTTTCGACTTTCTGAGTGCTGAAGATTTGAGCAAATGCCGAAATATTGTTCAATTCCACTGATCTGCACTAAATTAATACTGAGTTATAGTTAGTTTATCAAACTTCTGAGCTGTCTGTCATTGTATCTTGTACCATGCCATAGACAGGTACACAATCTTATCATTGAAAAATGTCTGGTTTTTGCTGATGGACATCTTTTCTTTTTTATTCATGTTACAGAGCTAAATGAGAAGACAAAAACGATGCTGATGCTAGTCGAGGATGATGCAGATTCATTTGCTCAACGTGCAGAAATGTATTACAAGAAAAGGCCTGAACTAATTAGCATGGTGGAAGATTTCTATCGAGCTCACCGATCATTAGCTGAACGATATGATCAACTCAAGGGTGATCGTTCTATACGTGTTAAATCCCCCTTAAGACACTCATTGTCTCTCCCAAAGGATGATTATGATAATGGGTTTGACTCGGCTATTTCGGTCAAATCTTATGAGAGTTTCACCTACAGTTCTGATGAGTCTGCTGAGTCAGAAGTAGATGATCCCGAGTTTGATGATGTTTCTGAGGTTGATCAAGTTGAAGTGTCGAAGGAGAATCCAATTACAGCGTGGGTGGGTAACGATGAAATGACTAAGCTGAGGGAAGAATTATTCCGTCTTCGGGAAGAGAATGAGCTTCAGAAGAGTCAAATTAATGTCAGTAATCAGGAAAAAGAGGAGTTAGCTAATCAGTTAGCAGACAATATGCGCGAGCTTACGAAGCTGAGGATAGAATCTGAGGCACTTAAGGAGGAGAAGAAATCGGAGATGACTAAGCTGGAGGATGAGATGTGCAGTCTGAGGCTAGAGAGCATGAAACAAAGGGAACTAGCTAATCAGAAAGACGAAGAGAGGATCGAGGTAGCAAAGAAGGTTGAAGAGGCTGATCAGAAAGTAATGAAATTGGAGGAAGAAAATAGGCATTTCAAGGATAAACTTAAGCATGAAGAAGAAGAGAAAATAAGCGTAACAAGGCTATTTGAGGAGGCAAAAATAGAGTTATTGAAGCTGATAGAAGAAACGCAGTCAAGGAACATTAAGAAATTATTGCTGAAAGAGGAACAACTGAAGCATGAAGAGGACGAAAAGGTAGAGGCGAATAGAAAACTCGAGAAGATGGCCAAGGAATTGATAGAGCTTAGGGAAGAAACTCAAAAGAAAGATGAATATATAATTGAGGCACTTGCTGAAAAAGACGAGGAGAAGCGAGCAGTGATAAGGCAGTTGAGTCTAGCTATGGAAATCGTGAGGGAGGACAATAAGCTTCTTGAGAAGGAGACTGCAAAAGACGCCTCTAAGAAAAGGAGGCCTACTCAGTTTCAAATGTTCAAGGGTGTTCAATTGAGCAAATTGTTCAGTCCATCTCCCAGGTGCTGCTATGCTAATGTAGTACCTCTGAAGACGATGAGAAAGTACTGAAATACCTTTGACATATTACTGCTTCTAAGGCTTAGAGTGGCTGATCGAGCACAGCGACTAATCGTAACATGGTGAAAGACAGAGGCGAATAGCGTGTGTAAAGTCGCAGAAGGTAAGAACACAGTTTTGTTGGCCCCAAGTAGGCATTGAAACACAGGCTAGGACATATATTTAATCATCTATGCTGTAAATTTATTTTTGTAAACAAGTGTTGTGAATCTGTTATATATGTAGGCAGTAAGAAGTGTGAGATGAGGCAGTAGATGTTACTGTAACATTTGTTTTCTTTAAGGACATTGATCTAACATCATTACTTCTATTCAATTTTCCATTGGTTATCTAATTGCAAATTTGCAGGTGTCTTCAAATTTGTTACAACTATTTATTTTTCTACTATTTGATATGATCCAAAGGAATAAGTATCTGCAGTTACTAATTTTTCCTCTTTTCCGGCTACTTTATCGGGTAACACCTTATAAACGAGTTTGAGTAACACACGAGAAGAGGCACATCACTTGCCATGAGAGTTGAGACTAACCAGGAAAGACTAGAGAGAACATAGTAATAAAATCTCAAAAGTCCATTTCATAGATGCTTTTGAAAGTTGTACAATAACTGAAAACAATCAAAGTTTTTATAAGAACTAAATTTAGTTTCAAAAGAACATGGGTCCTGACTAAGTCTTAGTTCTTTCGAACTTAATTTCAACTTATTTACTCAAATTTTACTTCAACTCAATTCAGTTCAACTTAAATCAGTTTAGTTCCATACCGTCCAGTTCAATGTTGCTCCCATTAGCCGAAAAGTATAGTGGTAAGAGTGAGTGTGAGTGAACCATTAGTTTCCTTTCTTGGTGTAACCAAACAACCAATTAAGTTTTAGGTAATTCATTTCCTCTCTCCCTCTTACCCTTTCTTATTTCCTTTTCCTTTCCATTTCTCTAACCAAACGCCCATAAAAGTTTTTATAAGAACTAAATTTAGTTTCAAAAGAACCGGGGCCTAAGTAAGGCTCGGTTCCTTCTGACTTAATTTCAGCTTATTTATTCATAAATTTTACTTCAACTCAATTCAGTTCAGCTTAAATCAATTTAGTTCCATACAGTTCAGTTCAATTTTGCTCCTATTAGCCGAAAAGTATAGGACACTTATCGATGCAATTTATTTATTCTGTGTTTAGAAGAAACTCTTCCATCCTTTCATTTATTTACCTTTTACGTTCTATTTCATGAATATTCGAATCAAAAATAAACAAATAATTTTAATCAAACAAACGAGAACAAATAATCGAGACGGGGAGCGTTTGAGTCAACGGCTAGTTGACAGCAAAAGAGAATAGAGTGATAATTGTGTGGAGTCGGTCATCACATGTAATAATGTACTAAACCCAATAAACACAGTAGTGTGATCTATGATCTGTTGATGTGTGTATGTCATGCAATAACATGGCCTATAATAATCTCACTCGTTAATTGCTCTGCTACATCGATCAAACCTTATATATAAATAACACCAAAATTGTCGATCCCATACCATAACAAAACAATATAACAACAAACAACTCTCTTCGTATCCGTCTCGATCAACTGTTAACCAATGACTCGTAATCAAGTAATTAACATGGAAATCTTAGGCAACAAATTGCCCAAGGCCACCAACATGGGAGTTACACTACTAGTTGTACTAGTGATCTTTCTTAGCTTCCCTTCTTCCTCCACAGCGACCACCGTGTCTCCACCGCATTCTTACCCCCTTGGGTATCAATCACCAAAACATTTGGTTAAGAAAAACCTTCCACCCGTTCACAATTACATACCATCACTGCCACCGCCGCCGCCACCACCACCACCACCACCACCGTCTTCTCCTAAGCATTCACCACCAACACGCCATTCCGTTTATGTATCTCCTCCGCCAGCCTCGCCGTCTCCAAGACATGGTCGAAATCCACACAAATATAGACCGCGTGTTATTCCTAGACTGCCTCGACATTATAGACCTCGTCGTCCTCGTTTTACGAAGCATAAACCTGTTTACAAATCGCCACTTCCTCCGCATTTCCTGTTTTATGTACCTCCTCCTCCTCCGACGAAACAAGTTTAAGACGGAATTACTCGTATTCTTATGTTAATTATTTGTAATCAAGTTAATAATTCTTCTCTAAGCTCATTTTTCTAGCACCGTTATTGATTATCATTAACTTTTTTATTTAACAAACAATTATGTATACCAAATTCTATTATACAACCATCTTTTGTATGACTACAGAAAATTTGACCACTTTTTTTCATAACCTGTGACGATATTTTGATAAATAATGACCTTGGAAAATACTTTGTTCATTTTGGGTTTACATTATCACATAAGGTTGTTAATTCATAACCTTCGATTTATACTAAACTTATACCATGAAGCATCTTAACTAAATTCTTATGGTGGTGTTTGACGGTTTGGCATTCAATTATTATATTTGTCCTATTACAAAACAAGGATGCCTCTTAACCTAAATTTATCACGATTATTCATGCAAATTTCTATGTATTTGGAAAAATTTCTATGATTGAGTTGAAATATATAAAAGCTGAATTGCAAACGCTTTTATATTTTTCGGTTAATATCTCACCGAAATTTCTTAATGTCAGCGGCCTAACTAACTAATAGGTAACACAAATTCTTATTTGTGACGGACATATCTAAATGTGAAACTTCATCCATGTATGAGGTTCGTGAAGGAATTGATAATGCCAAAGATAATTCTTTGATTATGAGAAAAAATATAAATACAAGGATACATACAAAGATACAATCCTATAAACTAGGTAACAAGATAACAAGAATATTTACTTAACTAATTATGAGTTGTAGCTTACCTAAAACACATAACAAGAATATACAAGATATTATTCTATTGATTGGGCTTATCTCTAATATGCTCCCGCAAGCTTGACGTTCAAAGAGAAAGTCCAAGCTTGAGCAAAATGGGCTGTAGGCGCGGGCGGGGCAATGGTTTGGTGAGGGCGTCCGCAAGTTGATCGTTGGCGGAGATGTGTTGGACCCGTAGTAACCCTTTGTTAACCTGTTCGCGCACAAAGTGAAAAGATAGAGCTACATGCTTCATTCGAGAATGAAACACCGGGTTGGATGAGTAGTGCGTTGCTCCGAGATTATCACAATAAATAACGGGGGGAGCAAGAACACGGTGGTGTAGTTCGGACAAAAGAGACCGTATCCACATAATTTCTGCTGTAGTGTCGGCAACTGCTCTAAAGTCGGTTTCAGTAGTGGAGCGAGCTAAAGTGTGTTGCTTCTTGGAAGACCATGAGATAGGGTTTGAACCAAGGTAGATTAGATAACCTGTCGTAGACACATAATTGTCCGTGTCGCGGGTAAAGTCAGCATCACAAAAGGCATGTAGGGACAATGGTGTGTCGCGTTTGAGCTGAATGCCGACCTGAAGAGAGCCTTTCAAGTAGCGTAAGAGGCGTTTAAGGGCAGCCCAATGTG
Organism: Silene conica; assembly: GCA_029255685.2. Taxonomy (NCBI): domain Eukaryota; kingdom Viridiplantae; phylum Streptophyta; class Magnoliopsida; order Caryophyllales; family Caryophyllaceae; genus Silene; species Silene conica. Next base: position 71,876,481 of record CM055318.2, on the reverse strand, counting down.
TGTCATGAGGAGATTGCATAAACTGGGCTAGCTTATTAACACTGAACGCAATATCGGGACGGGTGAGGGAGAGGTATTGGAGACTACCCACAAGGGTGCGATAGTCGGCGGGGTTGGGTATAGGGGTACCGTCCGTGGCCGTGAGGGGTGGGTAGGAAGACATAGGGGTGGTGGTGGGTTTGCTATCAAGCATAGAGGAGCGGGTGAGGAGGTCGTAAATGTATTTTGTTTGAGTGAGGCGAAGGCCGTGGGAATTGGGGGTGACTTCAACACCGAGGAAGTATGACGGAAAACCGAGATCCTTAAGCGAGAAGCGGGTCGAGAAGGAGGTGAAAAAGTTGTCGAGGATGGGAGAATGAGGGCCGGAGACAATTATATCGTCAACGTAAACTAATAAATAAATTTGGGTGGCATTTTTATTGTAGAGAAAAAGAGATGAGCCGGAGAGGGATTGTGTAAAACCAAAGGAGAGAAGGTAGGTTGTGAGCTCGGTAAACCATTCTCGGGGGGCTTGTTTGAGGCCATAAATATCTTTGGTTAATTTACAAACATGATTAGGAAGAGAGGGATTAGAGAAACCAGGGGGTTGAGACATGTAAACAGTTTCAGACAACGTACCTTGGAGAAAAGCATTGTTGATGTCGAGTTGCTTGAGGGACCAGCCACGGGAGAGTGCAAGGGACAAAATTAGACGGACTGTGACGTGTTTTACCACGGGACTGAAGGTGTCGGTATAGTCAACACCGGGCCTTTGATGAAATCCTTTAGCAACAAGACGGGCTTTGTATTTTTTGATAGTGTTATCGAGGTTGTATTTGATACGAAAGACCCAGCGACACCCAACCATATTGAGGGATGAATCGGAGGGAACGAGGGTCTAGGTATTATTTTTAAGAAGGGCGGAGTGTTCATCTTCCATGGTAGCTTGCCATTTCGGATCTTGAAGGGCGGCTTTGAGAGTGACGGGGGGGAAGGAGGTAGTGGAGAGGGTGACAAGTTTAGCATATTTGGGATTGGGACATCGGATATTATTCATAAGACGAGTGGTGGTCCGAGAGGGAGGAGGCGAGGGAGGAGGAGGAGGAGGGGAAGGTGAGGGAGAGGGGGACGGTGGCTGGTTAGGCGGTGCGGCAGGGGAGACAGGAGGGGACGGCTGGTTAGGTGGTACAGCAGGGGGGGCCGCGAGGGGATGCAGGGGGGGTTACGGGAGGGGAGGACACAGGGTTAGGGAGTATGGGTAGTGCAAAGGTACACCATTGGAGGGAATTATAGTGGGGTGTAGGTGAGGAATTTTGAACAAGGTTAGGAAAGGGATATGTGTGTTCAATGAATTAAACATGGCGAGATGTGTCAAGGCGTTTGGTAGTGACATCGAGACAGTGATAGGCACTTTGGGTCGCGGAATAGCCAACAAAAATGCATAGTTTAGATTTGGGGTCAAGTTTATGAGTGGTGTAAGGGCGTAACCACGGGTAGCAAAGGCAACCAAAGTTGCGAAGTTTGTTGTAGTTGGGTTTAAGATTAAATAATTTGAAGAATGGAGAGAGGTTGTTGAGGACAGGGGTAGGCATACGGTTAATAAGATAGACGGCCGTGACGAAGGCATAAGACCAAAAGGTAAGGGGTAGGGAGGCATGAGATAAGAGAGATAGGCCGGTTTCAACTACATGGCGATGTTTTCGTTCAGCAATTCCGTTGTGTTCAGGAGTATGGGGGGGCGAGGTAAGGTGCGTAATGCCGTCATTAGTAATAGAGGGGGTGAGTTTGAGGTATTCTCCACCATTGTTAGAGAAAATTTTGATGATGGGGAGAGCAAAATGTTTTTCGACTAAGGCGCGGAAGCGATTAAAGGTGGGGGAAGTATCAGATTTATTTTTAAGAGGGTATAACCAGGTGTAGCGAGTAAAGTGATCAACAAAAACAACATAATACTTGTAATCATCAATCTAATGAAGAGGGGAAGTGACACATCAGAAAATATACGTTCAAGAGGCTTAGTAGAGGTAAGTGTAGACTCAGAAAAAGCAAGTTTGTGACTTTTATTAATTGAGCATGAAGTACAATGAAAATTGGGAGAATGCGAAATACTTAAATTGTTCATACGACTAATAGAATGTAAAATAGAGGAAGACGGATGACCAAGTTTATGATGCCAAGACCCATCACAAGACCCGTGCATGAGCAAGGCCGTGGGACGCGAGGGGCGCCATTCGTACAGTCCCGAGTCCAAAAACCCTTTAATTAGCACTCGTCCCGTCAACCGGTCCTGCAAGATACAAGAATCAACAGTGAAATTAGCCGTGGCATCGTTGTCAGCACAAAATTTAGAAATAGAAAGGAGATTTTTGGAAATTGAAGGGGAATGTAAAACATGATTAAATTGAATAGTTTTAAAGTCAAGAGGAAGAGAGAATGAACCAATATTTTCAATAGTCAAGGGTGACCCGTCACCAATAAGGAGGTCATCATTTCCATCATACGGGGCATGAAGGGCAAGGTTATTTAGGTCATGGGTGATATGGTGGGTAGCACCGCTATCAAGAGTCCAATGGGAGGGGTTAGAAGCCGTGAGGGAGGCGGTGTGAGCGCGCGGTGGAGCGGTTTTGTTGGAGGGAGGGTTACGGCTGGGCACAGGAATAGTCGAGCGGCTGGCCTTAAAACTAGGGCAAAGTTGAAGAAAGTGTCCAGTGGTATGGCACCACTGACACTTCCCTTTGAAGGCCGTGGTAGGAGGCGGAGTGGGGGCAGCGGATGGGGTAGGGAGAAGGACAGGGGAGGAGGCACGGGAAGGGTAACGGGCAGAGGATTTATGGTGGTATGCCACCATTGCCGAGGCAGGGGTGAGGGGGGAAGGTGAGTGTTTGAGAGAGAGGTCATATTGGATAAGGCGTTCATGGAGGGCGTCGAAGGTGATGGTGGTGTCCCGATTTTTGACAGCATCAATAAGCGAGCGATACAGTTCACGATCTAACCCATCTAACACTTGAGCAACAATGTCTTCATCGTCCATAGGTTTGCCCATATGAGCAAGTTTATCGATACAAGTACGAATCGATTGCATATAATCAGTGGCGGAGGAATCTCCTTTGGTGATCGATTTGAGACGATCCTTGAGTTGGAGAATGTGGCCACGAGAGGTACTGGCATAAGTGGTTTTCAACCTAGTCCAAATTTCTTGAGAAGTTTTGGCATTGAGAAGAAGGGGAGTAATGCTCGAGTGAATAGTGCCGCGAAAGGCACCACTAAGGAGGCGGTCTTGACGCATCCAAGTATTGTATTTTTTGTTAGGGGTAGAGGTCTCCTTGTCATCAATGGTGGAAGGAGGACATGAATGAGAATTATCCAAATATTTGAATAGGTCATAACCAAAAAGCAAGTCTTCAATTTGAGTGGACCAAGTGCGATAGGTGGAAGAGGTGAGTTGAGTAACACTGGAAAAACTGATGGCCACCAAGGGAACGAGTGGCTCGCCGGGGTTGGGGAGGGCGAAGGCGTTGCCGGCCATCGAGGAAAAAAAAGGGGTAGGGTTTATTTGTGTTTTGGATCTCAAGCTCTTGATACCATGAAGGAATTGATAGTGCCAAAGATAATTCTTTGATTATGAGAAAGAGTATAAATACAAGGATACATACAAAGATACAATCCTATAAACTAGGTAACAAGATAACAAGAATATTTACTTAACTAATTATGAGTTATAGCTTACCTAAAACATATAACAAGAATATACAAGATATTATTCTATTGATTGGGCTTATCTCTAATAGTTCGGTGATAGTTTAGTAGACCCTCCTGCAACAACTCGATGACGGATTAAAGCCAAGTTGAATCAATTTAATTATTCTAATAAATATGGTACCAATTAATTAGTAGGAGTAAAAAAATACAGTATTTGTCTTACCAATAACTACCCGTATAGTAGCTCCTGCACTTTGAATTACATAGGCATTTTTTGTGTTATACCTAATAAATTAAAACATATTATCCCTAATAAGATTGACAAAGATACACAAAGCCAACCAAAATTTTGAAGGTAGAGTAAAAAGGAATTCGGGTAAATCTGTGAGACTGGATGATAAGACTGTTGAGAAATGTGTCCTCAACAATAGTGCGATCACATAACTAAATCTCATGACGAGAATGTGCAACGGATGATACGAAATTATATAAGTCAACTGACCAACATTAATCGGTAATGATTGGCTAGCTAGAGTTTGACATTACTGTCGTATGACGGTGGTGGTCAGTTGATCCTTTAGGTCACACCTATAGGACAATTCCCTTAATTAATAACATGATCAAATGTATATCGATACGAGTTGATCATATTCCTTAAACTTATATATCGAGAAATCAGAGGTTAAATCTTATTGTAAGATTTATGTTTATAATTGAAACGTGTCAATTAATAAACATTATACGATATTTATGAAATGTCGTAATTAGAATGAATCGGGTTGAATATATTACAAATGTTGTAAATCGTATTGACGATTAATAAAATAACCATTTTATATTAGTAATTACGAATTACTAGTCAAATTGTTAAATATGATTTATTTAATTTGTAAATGATATTTATTTAATAAATATGCATTTTAAATTAAACTACAATTGTTTTTATAATTGTGACACATTGTATGTCACACATGATTATACAATTGTACAAATTGACAATTGTAAAATGGAAGTCCATTCCATATTATGGGTGCCGGTTTTAAGAAAGTATTTATGGGTGTGTTTTGTGTCTTAAGTACACAATAAAAACACAAACCTAGAAAGAATAACCTTGAGCCACTCTATTTGTTTTGGTAAGACAAAAAAACACCATTTTGGTGCTTCCCATGAAAGCTCACGGCAAACCCACTAAAATCCATCAAATGTGAAAATGTTCACATGTGAATTCATTCTAACTTTTTCATATTCTTTTTCTAGTGATAGAAAAACCAAGTAAAACCTCTAATATTATTATTTGATAATATCAATATATATTTTAATATAAGTGATAGTAATAAGTTTATTATTCAAATTAGATTAAGATAATAAACTAAGTTTAAGGAAGCCGATTTAAACACCTAGCTTTTGTTGATTTCGGTTTTAAAGGAGTTCTCTTGGGTGCATCTTAGAGGAGGTATTCTACTTGGATACTAAGGGTTGGAGGATCATCCTTGCCTCATTCTAGCCGAAATAGTGAGTTTTCGGTTCCTTGTTCCGCTTTATTTTTAGCATGCATAAGATCTAAAATACATATAATTAAAATGTTAATTATCAATAATATTAGTATGACTAAATTATTAGGTTTTGAGATATTTAAACCTAACAATTGGTATTAGAGCAAATCGTTTGTTTGCATGCTTTTCGTTTAAAATTTTACGAAGTTATTAGATAACAAAAAATAAATTTGATATTTATTTTCGTATATGATATGGCCGAAATAAATTATGCATGAATACCTACTGATTCTAAATGTATTTTAGGATATTTGGAATATATTTTGCATATATATTGTTCATAGGTATTTTATTTTCGGTTTTTATTAATTTTAATGGTTAAAATTGTTTATTTTTGGGAAAAATAGTTAATATCAACTTTTGGCCGAGATTTTTCAGTATGTTTTCACATGTATTTCCTATGATATGAATATGATTTTTCATAAATTATGGAGTTAAAATACATGGGATATGAATTTTAAATGTTAAAATGTAATAAGATGAATAAAAATGGGTTTGTATAGTTATATTTCGAATTTGACTTTAAAATTTTTTGAGTATGTCACATGAAATATTTAAAGTATATATTAAATTTTCCATATATTTTTATTATATATTGCATGTTTATTGATTTTTAATGTAAAAATCGGATAAAAGTGACATAATTTCGACTCTAATAGTTTAAGTTGGAATTTGACAATAAAAATTTCACACGATGTCATATATATTATTTCCAGCATGTATATAAATTTCGAGATTTTTATTTGATGTTATGCTTGAATAATAATTTTAACGGTTAAAATTGTACGATATATGACATAAATCGTTAAAAATAGCAAAAGTTGTTAAAATGGCCGAAAAATTTAACCCATAATAGTCATATTTGATATGTTCATCACCATATTTTTCTTGGGAGCGAAAAGTTTCAATTTTATTTAATTTTTATTTGTTAAAAAGTTATATTTAAAAATTGAATAATAAGAGTCATGTAATTAAAATTTCGTTTGTTGGGCAGTGTGCTATTTATTTTCTGTCCATTTCAGGTTCTTAAAGTATTTTGGAAAGTGTAAAAATTTTATTAGTATTTTATTTGCATTTATGGAGCTAATTTTTTAATTTTCCGACTCAAAATGCTCGTTTTACGTATTATTTACGAAATAAATGATAAAACCGTGTAAGTACTAATATTTTAAGGTTCTGAAATTTTAAGAAAGTTTAAAAATATTCAAAATTTGATTTTTGAATTTTTCGAAATCTTATGACTCTTTTTGGATTTTATATTATTTTTCCCGTAAAACCGAGTAATACCGAACAATATTATAATATTAAGTTATGTCATGTTCAAAGTTTGAGTAAGACTAAATTTTGAAAACTAAATGAGTTAGGATGATTAACTTAAGAGTGAATTCCGATTCACATAATGCTTAGTGTTTTTAATCGTTAAAGCACGCAATTCCATAAAACCAAAGTATACGATAACTATATATATAAATGATATTTAATAGGACGATTTGGCTTATGTTTGCATGTTAGTTCATATTCATAAGCATTGCATATTTTAATTATGATTGTCATGATTTTATTTACGTAATTTTGGATTATGTAATTTTACTTAGTTTGGCCTTAGTTTTTAATCGATATTTCCCGTCATGTAAGAGGTTATCGATTCGGATGTAATTAATGTGATCTCGTATCACTTTATTTATTGTTTTCTATTTTATAATGTATAAAGTAGACTAGAAAAGTTGTAATTTTTGTAAAATCCGGTGAGCGTTGAAGACGATGCCATTTGGAAAGGAGTTCCGACCAAGACGGTGTTTCCCTTGGGATGCGTGCCTCGTGAAGTTCAAGGGACCAAAGGAGTTGGTTTCCGAATTTGTACTTTTATTATTTTCTTTTCTAGGAAAGGCCATACTAGGGTTTCTTATGCTTTAAGTTTTTATGCTTTTTATATTTGCTTTATATGTTTGAATGCATAGCCAAATCGTCATATCATGTCATGCATTTTATTCGATTTAGTCGACCTAGTCTTTTTTTTATCGATAATTCACCGACTTAGTTCACTTAAACGGAGATAGATAATAAAATTGACTAGATCTCTTACAAATGAATATTGAGACTTAGCCTTACCAAAAAGTATAAACCCATGAATCCCTTCTTCACAAGAATGTAGGCTCGGCTACACCAGGGTACTAAAATTGTGACGTTGGGTAAGTGGTGTAATAAGATTACACCTTGAAATTTGGTCGATCTCAACGAAGGTATTAGTAACCGTAGTTGCAATAAGTTCGGGCTAAAGACAATTTTTTAGAAAATTGTCGACCGAGAGTTCTAAGGTAGAACCGATTAAAGAGTTAATCCACCAAATTATGTCAATAAGGGTTGAATCGGCTACACCGTGCCCAGATTGTATGAATTGGGTCTTGGAATTATTTACTTAATTGGGTAAGAGATCAGTAAGTAAATAACTAAACTTGTTTACGAGTTTTAAAAATGATGTTGTTTTAATTCCTTCACTTTTATTGTAGTTTAATTTTCAACATCGTCAATGGCAACTAACGCTCCACCTCTCACTAATGTATCATGGCTTCGATCCTTTATGGATCGTTGCAAACTCGATAAGCATGGTTCCAATTTTAAAGATTGGGATGCACAATTACTTTTAGCCGCTCAAGGTGACGATAAGACTCGTTACCTCTCCGAAGCCGCTCTTCCCGCTCTGACCGCTCGTTCCGCGGTTCAAACTCGTGAGGCCTATGAAGCCTACATGAAAGAGTCCTCCACTCTCAAGAATGCGCTTATCTTCTCCATGGAGCCGGATCTCCAAAGGAGTATGATTAAGCTAAGCACGTCATACGAGATTTACACCAAGCTTGCGACAATGTCTTCGCAAACTCCGAGGGTGATTCAATATGAGGCGGCTTCCGCCTTCTTCGACATTTGCTTGAAGGAAGGATAAAAGATAAGCCCTCATGTACTCAAATTAGTTGAGTTCGCGGAGACTCTAAAAGTGCAAGGAGTTGATGTTCCCGACTCACTCATAATTGACCGAGTTCTTCATTCTCTCAACAAGGTGAAATCGTATGCTCAATTCCGGGTGAATTTCAATATGCGAAATCAAGATACCACATTGGATGAATTGCATAAGATGCTTGTCCAAGCCGAGAGGGACATGGGACTTCATGAAAGTTCCACTAAGGATGTCTTGAACATCGAGAAGAAAGGGAAAGGCAACTTCAAGAGGAATGCCTTCAAGGGCAAGGGCAAGAAAACGTTCAAGCCCAAACCGGCTAAAGAAAAGACCTTTTCGAAAGGTACTTCCACCTTATCTTCAAAGGTTGAAGACAAGTGCCTTTATTGCACGAGGTTAGGTCTTTGAAATCGGAATTCTTGCAGTAGGTTATAATTCTCGTTTAAATTTATGTTATTTTGTCAACTCTTGTATGGCGATACAAGTTGTTGACTATTACCCTTTTTAATTGTTTTAAAGGGGCACCTTATGATGATAAAGGCAAATAAAAGGGAGCTTAATGCTCCTTACATGGATTGCTATGGTAGCATCCAGTGATTGAAGACATAAAGAGCTTGGCTCTAATTTTCATTATCGTCTTCTTTCATTTATGCACTTTAATTTTAAAGAACAATGTCATTTCTTGTATGACAAGGATTCAAATCCTAAACAATGGTTGTATTTTGGATATTGGTGACTTGGTTTTCAACCCAAGTCACTCCTTTTGTTCTTAATCAAATCGTTGATTCCTAAAATAAATCGCATACCTTATAACATGAGTTAATGTGATCTTAATAATGTTGGGGCTGGTGTCCTTGACAATTAAGTACAATGACTTATTAAATCTCTTTAAGGATCACAAGGGCATACTTCTGTATTATTACCAGTTGATCCACGTTTATCAATAACGGTTGGCTTGCTAGATAAGTTTGACGTTATTGTCATACGGATGGCGGTGATCAACTGGTCCCTATACGTCACACCTATAGGACATGTTTGAGAGATGTGAAGGTATGAAAATACAGTCACATTTATGCCGGATATGACTAAACAGTTAGTCAGAGGTATTGACTATTAAATTAGTCAATAAGATGTTGAGATTATTATTTAATATGGATTAAATAATTTTAGCTAATACGGAACAGTTAGTCAGAGGTATTGACTATTAAATTAGTCAATAAGATGTTGAGATTATTATTTAATACGGATTAAATAATTTTAGCTAATACGGATTACATGTTTAGTTCGTAAATTAAATATAAACGGTTATATTTAATTAAATATTGTATTCGCGAATTAATATAAACAGTTATATTAATTTGGGTAATTATACAATATCGTATTTTATCAGACCATTATTAATATATCAACTGCATTAATATCTGATAACATGTTACGATTTATAATTAAAATCCCGCGAATAACTTATAGCTAAAAGGGTCGAATCACGAATTAGAATAAGGTAAGAGTGGAAAGCCCACTCTTACCCTACTCGAAAATTTCGGCCAGTGTAGTACATAAGGAGAAGACTTCTCCTTATGTTGGACTACTCTTGTTGCACTGACAAAAATAATCTCAAGGAAAAATTAGGGTTTGAGAGCATTCTTCTCCCATAACCCAGATCTCACATCTAAAACTCAAAAGGCTCTCCCGATATTGCAAGGCAGTTGGAGAGGATTTCTAGCACACGCGGCAACGTCTCAATCTAAGTCTTGGGTGCAAGTTATAGGAGGGAATTTGTGTTAATTCCTGTTCTTAGGCCTTTCGCGCAAGGACTAAAGGTTGTACTCCTTTTCATATCTTTTTAATCTTATGACCATATTCACGATTGTATTTTTCATTATAATCCTGCAAGTATAGGGCGAATACACGTTTTATTCCCCACAAGTGGTATCAGAGCCTATGGCCATGAAATTTTACAATTGTGTTTTTCGTAAGATTTAAAAAATTTTGAAAATTCGATGCATTCTGCCTCGACACTCGATCGAGTGTCTGTAGCACTCGATCGAGTGTCCTCGTACCAGGCTTCATGCGTGTGGTTTTTGGGTTGTAATCGATCTAATTTTCGATTCTTATTTGCATATTGTTAATTAATCGATATTTTTAGCAATATGTGAATCTTTTGTTGTTGTTTATATATGATTTACACGTTTTAAATCCAAGTTATAAACTTGTTTTGATTTCCAAAGTGCAGCGTTTGCGTTTTAACGAGTCACTCGATCGAGCCCCTGCTGCACTCGATCGAGTGACACTGACACAGGTCGAGTGCTCCTCTTTCATGCTTTCTTTTTTCGAAAATAACTTGTTTCTTATTTTCACATGGCCTAAAATAATATACTGTATACGGAAATAGTATATTATTTTTGTGAAACGGTTCACCCTCGATTGATACATGTTGTTTTAAAACAGTTTAAAATAATGGATTATATGTTTATTAAAATTGGTGATTAAAGCGGTATAGTCACATAATTTTAATCTTAAAAGGTGGTTTGGTAAAATTTATTAATCATAATAACAGTATTATGTCATGTATGAATTTTAATTTAGTTGATGCATTTTATTTATCGTCTTGTGAATGCCTTGAATGCTTTCAATAACGTATTTAATTTTTGCAAACGGTTGTAACTTAGTGTGGCCTTAGTAGATTGTGTTACCGTAATGATGGAACACAGTCTTGCTTGTAACTTTGAGATCTTGTATCTCCGTTTTGGGTTTTTGCCATGTAATTACTTTTGTATTTAAATTAGAATGTAAATAGGGTTATATTTGTAATTTAAATTAGTAATTTTGTGAAGACCAAAGACGGAGACCGGATGCTCACTCCCGCTGCAAGGACCAAGATGGAACATCAAGACAAGCTTTTAGGGTCCAACGGTGGATTCCAAGTTGTTTTTATGTTTATTTTGGTAGGGATAGGCCACACTAGGACTTTTATTTACGTTTATTGCATTTATCTTTATGCTTTCATCGATAATAGCTTGCATCATATTCCGCCTAAAAACCAAACCACCTATAACATGCCTGAAAACTGACTCATGTAGAGGTTACGCGTTAGTTTTCTGTGACAATACAGATGTCACGTGTCACATGTAAAGCCATCACTTTATTTAATTCATTCACGTATATGCTAGTTTTTAGTTCACTTAAATATGGATAAATAAAAGTTGATGGGGTCTTCCTCGTATAACCAAAAATTGGGATTAGTCTTTATAAATCAGCCTCCCATGAATCCCTTCTTCGTCGGTAGGCATAATATGACCCCTTCTACGTCGGGTAAGTGGGAACAGATGATTTATTTTATCTCAACATCATGGTCACTCGATACTATCTAGCGACTGAGATGGACTAATAGATAGGATATACAGAAATCTATCGACCAAGAGTTCCAACGGTGGAATTAGCCAAACTGTGGGCTTATCAATATACGGAAATTGAGTCTTGGGATTGTTTATATAATTCTTGAGGGAGATCAATTATATAAATGCATGAGTCTACGAGTTTAAATTCAATTTAATATAGACTTAAATCACAACAATAAGTTGCTTATATGGTTTTGTTTTATCTTCTTTTTCAGTGTAGAACACGTTCTTTAAAAACTGCTGTATAACTAAATGGCTGGTGAAGACCCAATGCCAAGTGCCAAGCTAGCACGTGAATCCTGGCTAAAGGCCTTCATGGACTCCATGAATCAGTCAACTAGACTGAGGAATGATGGGTCAAACTTCTCTGACTGGGAGGCAGCACTACGGAATGCTGCCATTGCTGACGGAAAGCTTAAGTATTTAACTGAGCCCATTCCGGCACACCCAGGAACTGGAGCTAGAGCTAACGAAGTTCGCGCTCATAGCGACTTCGTCATGGAAGCGGGTGCGATAAAGAACGTACTCATCTATGCAATGGAATCAAATTTGCAAAGACGCTTCATATCCCATGGTGCAAATAAGATTTTCACCACGCTCTCTAACGAATTCTCGAAAGCTCCGAGAATCGTTTCTTATGAGCATACCTGTCGCTTCTTTGAGGCGAAACTCCAGAAGGGCCAAGCTGTTAGCCCACATATTCTCAACATGATTGAGAATATCGAGAAACTGGAGACCCTGAACTGCAAGATCAGTGAGAACATAATCGTTGATCGAATGCTTCATTCGCTTCATGATGGGTTCGCCCTCTTTAGGGCCAACTACTACATGAACGACATGAAGAAGACTCCTCATGAGCTCCACTCCCTTCTCGTACAGACTGAGAAGGATCTGAAATTAAGTGGGAGCATGAAGCAGGATGTTCTCATGATCTCCAGTAAGGGAAAGGGTAAAGGGAAGGCTAAAGCTCAGGGCGACCTAGCAGTAGGTAAGCCCAGGTTCAAGAAACCAGGATTTACTAAGAGTGGGCCAGGTGAGTCGAGCAACTCACAGGGCAAGACTAAGAGCAAGGATACTAGCATGGAATGCCACCACTGCCACAAGACTGGGCATTGGAGGCGCTCATGCCCCGTGTATCGCGAGGACATTAAGGTAGGCCGCGTTACTTCTGTTGGTATGTCTTCTTCTTCTTTTATTCACATGATTGAGATTAACCATGCAAGTTGCAGAACTTGGGTACTTGATACTGGTTGTGGTTCTCATCTATGTAATCATGTGCAGGGCCTCCGAAACCAAGAACCCCTAATCAAGGGTGAGGTGGACCTGCGTGTCGGGAATGGAGCACGCGTTGCTGCAGTCTCGAAGGGAACATACGTGATCCAGCTTCCAAGTGGATTCGAGTTATTTTTATATAACTGTTATTATGTTCCTAGTTTGTCCAAAAACATTATTTCAGTTTCTGCACTTGACAAACTCGGTTTTTCATTTGTAATAGAGAATAATAGCTGTATTTTCTCCTTACACAATATGATTTATGGCAAGGCAGTTTCCATGAATGGAATTTATGTTTTAGATCAAACTACCGAGATATTACATGTGAATAACAAGAGATTAAAGGTAAGTGACAAAGATCAAACTTACCTATGGCATTGTCGTATGGGACACATAAATGAGAAACGCGTAAAACAGCTCATACAGAATGGAGCAATATCGCCCTTTGATTTCGAATCATATGGCACGTGTGAATCATGTCTCATTGGCAAAATGACTCGTATTTCCTTCAAAGGTGTTGGAATGCGCGCTGCCGACCTATTAGGACTCATACATACGGATGTATGTGGCCCTATGTCGATCAACGCACGAGAAGGCTATAGGTATTTCATCACTTTCACGGATGATTTAAGTAGATATGGCTATGTCTACTTGATGAAACACAAAAGTGAATCCTTTGACAAGTTCAAAGAATACCAGAATCGGGTACAGAACCAGCTGGGTAGAAAGATTAAAGCACTACGTTCGGATCGTGGTGGTGAGTATCTTTCACACGAGTTTGATCAACACCTCAAAGACTGTGGCATCGTGCTACAGTTGACTCCACCTGGAACACCACAATTAAATGGAGTGTCCGAACGGAGAAATCGAACTCTACTTGATATGGTTCGATCCATGATGAGTCACACCGTTGTGCCTGATTCATTGTGGGGCTATGCTCTTTTGTCAGCCGCTCTAATACTTAACCGAAGTCCGTCTAAAGCTGTTGACAAGACTCCATACGAATTATGGAAGGGAACAGTCCCTAACTTGTCCTTTATTCGGGTTTGGGGCTGCGAGGCTTATGTCAAGTGGAGACACGAGGATAAGCTCGGCCCGCGATCGGTCAAGACATACTTTATAGGCTACCCAAAGGGAACTTTTGGTCATTACTTCTACTCGCCAACCGAACAACATGTTTTTGTTGCGGCTAGTGCGACGTTCTTAGAGAAGGAATTTCTCGAGAACAAGTCGAGTAATAGAACCTTCGAGTTATCGGAGGTTCAAGAACCAACTACCGAGCAACCATTGGAGGAAACAGTTCCTTCAACCGAGGCTGCGGTAGATATTCCTGAGGAACCTAGGAGGTCGGGAAGAGTCTCTATTCCTCCGGACAGATACATTGGTATGGTCGAGGAACGTGATATAGATGACGTCTTACTCCTAGAGGGTAATGAACCCACGACCTATAAAGGTGCCATGACCAGTTCTGACTCAAAGCTATGGCTAGAAGCCATGCAATCCGAGATGGACTCCATGTATGAGAACAACGTGTGGGATCTTGTGGACCTACCTGCAAAGGTATGTCCCCTTCAATGCAAATGGCTTTACAAGATAAAGCATGCCGTGGAAGGACAACAGGATATCCACAAGGCAAGACTAGTTGCTAAAGGTTTCACCCAAGTGCCAGGCTTGCACTACGATGAGATCTTTGCACCCGTAGTCATGCTACGTTCCATTCGGATTATCTTAGCGATCGCCGCATTTCATGACTATGAAATATGGCAAATGGACGTTAAAACCGCCTTCTTAAACGGTTATTTGGAGGAAGAGTTGTACATGGTACAACCCGAGGGTTTTATTGATCCAGAACATCCTAAGAAGGTTTGCAAGCTTAAGCGTTCCATCTATGGACTTAAGCAAGCATCACGGAGTTGGAATCATTGCTTCGACCAAGTGATAAAAGAGAATGGGTTCACTCGATCAGTCGAGGAACCATGTCTCTATATCAAGTCGAGTGGGAGCAAGATTGTATTCCTGGTACTGTATGTCGATGACATACTCTTGATTGGGAATGACATACCTCTCTTATCTTCGGTTAAAGCATGGTTGAAAAACCATTTCCAGATGAAAGATCTGGGAGAGGCACAAAGAATTTTGGGCATCCTTATCTACAGGGATAGATCACGACGGATGTTGTCTCTCAGTCAGGAGTCTTAAATAGATAAGATTCTAGAGAGATTCAGCATGACGAACTCCAAGAAGGGGTTCCTTCCTATGACTCCTGGGCTTCACTTGAGCAAGACTCAAGAAGCTAAGTCATTGGAAGAGAAAGAGCGCATGAGTCGGATTCCTTATGCTTCGGCAATAGGATCAATCATGTATGCCATGATATGCACACGTCCTGACGTTGCATATGCATTGAGTATGACAAGTCGATTCCAAGCTCATCCAGGTGAACAACACTGGATGGCCGTGAAAAACATTCTTAAGTACCTACGGAGGACTAAAGATTGGGGATTGACTTACGGAGGCGACTCGACGCTCTGCGCCACGGGTTACGCAGATGCTAGCTTCCAAACGGATCGAGATGACTCGAAATCTCAGTCCGGATTCGTTTTTACTCTTAATGGCGCTGCTGTCAGCTGGAAAAGTTCTAAACAGAGTGTTACAGCAGATTCTACGACTGAGTCCGAGTACTATGCCGCCTCAGAAGCAGCTAAGGAAGCAATATGGATGCGTCAATTCTTACAAGGGCTATCAGTAGTGCCTAGTTCGAATGACCCAATCACCGTTTATTGTGATAATAAAGGTGCCATCTTCCAAGCTAAGGAGCATAAGTCTAGCAACAAGGCTAGGCATGTACAACGGAAAGCTCATCTAATCAGAGATTACGTGGAGCAAAAGGAGATTTTCATTGATAAGATCGCTACGGATGACAACATAGCTGATCCTCTCACAAAAGCATTACCACGTGATAAGCATGAAGGGCACATTCATTCCATGGGAATTGGATGTGTTCCTAAGTTGTAGTACTCTTTTATGAATTCATGTAATAATTCATTTTCTCGTGTACTCTATTCAACCTTATTGTTATGATATATAATGTTTTGTTTCTCATGTGGAATTGTACGCCAATTTTGAACACCACAAAGTGAACTGATTAACATTACATCGTTTTGGTCCTTGATTACCCACTTGAGCTGATAACTCAGGTAATCATTTTGTGACGTTGGTTGATGGTGGGTTCAACGAGCCATAAGTCACGCGGCTGACTGACCAATCACAAAGGCGAGTTATACAGATATCTCGTAGGACACCCCGTGACAGGTCGTGGATAGGACTTCCATAGTGTTCCTTAGAGTCGAGTCTTTTGACTTTCAACTGTCTCTTGAGATTAAGGCAGATTTTGGGTAACTTTGGTTTCTTTCCCACGGTCACCGTAACAGGGACCAAGAGGATTTTTTCTGGGTTATTTCATGCTGCGCGATATCTGCAGGATTCAAGTTGAGGGAAATATCCAAATCCTTATCAGGATTTTATCATTTATCAGGGCCACTCGAGGAGTAGTAACTGAAATGCATGGCCATGCTCGAATACAGATTCGTTTTATCAGTTAAGTTACTCTCTAGTCGGGGAAACCACTCTTGATACAGATCGCTTGTGAGATACGACCTTTGCGAATGCGGATTTGCAAATTGTCTTACATTGAGTGGGAGAAATTTTAAAAGGATATGAGAATCGGTTATCGCACCTACACTTGTACGGACAAGTGGGAGTTTGTTGGAGCTTGTGTCCTCCACATGTAGTGTGATAACGTCATTGCACATACCCTTGTACGGACAAGTGGGAGATTGTTGGGGCTGGTGTCCTTGACAATTAAGTACAATGACTTATTAAATCTCTTTAAGGATCACAAGGGCATACTTCTGTATTATTACCAGTTGATCCACGTTTATCAATAACGGTTGGCTTGCTAGATAAGTTTGACGTTATTGTCATACGGATGGCGGTGATCAACTGGTCCCTATACGTCACACCTATAGGACATGTTTGAGAGATGTGAAGGTATGAAAATACAGTCACATTTATGCCGGATATGACTAAACAGTTAGTCAGAGGTATTGACTATTAAATTAGTCAATAAGATGTTGAGATTATTATTTAATACGGATTAAATAATTATAGCTAATACGGAACAGTTAGTCAGAGGTATTGACTATTAAATTAGTCAATAAGATGTTGAGATTATTATTTAATACGGATTAAATAATTTTAGCTAATACTGATTACATGTTTAATTCGTAAATTAAATATAAACGGTTATATTTAATTAAATATTGTATTCGCGAATTAATATAAACAGTTATATTAATTTGGGTAATTATACAATATCGTATTTTATCAGACCATTATTAATATATCAACTTCATTAATATCTGATAACATGTTACGATTTATAATTAAAATCCCGCGAATAACTTATAGCTAAAAGGGTCGAATCACGAATTAGAATAAGGTAAGAGTGGAAAGCCCACTCTTACCCTACTCGAAAATTTCGGCCAGTGTAGTACATAAGGAGAAGACTTCTCCTTATGTTGGACTACTCTTGTTGCACTGACAAAAATAATCTCAAGGAAAAATTAGGGTTTGAGAGCATTCTTCTCCCATAACCCAGATCTCACATCTAAAACTCAAAAGGCTCTCCCGATATTGCAAGGCAGTTGGAGAGGATTTCTAGCACACGCGGCAACGTCTCAATCTAAGTCTTGGGTGCAAGTTATAGGAGGGAATTTGTGTTAATTCCTGTTCTTAGGCCTTTCGCGCAAGGACTAAAGGTTGTACTCCTTTTCATATCTTTTTAATCTTATGACCATATTCACGATTGTATTTTTCATTATAATCCTGCAAGTATAGGGCGAATACACATTTTATTCCCCACAAATAAATCACTAAAGAAGTACCCTGAAATGTTCATTGTACAATAAGATTGATACGATCAAAAGAAAGAATCAAAGTGTTGATTAATTAAACAGATAACTAAACCTTAAGAGAAAACATTCAATCAAAATGAGATATAATTAGTTCATTATAAGATGATCATTTTAAAGTGAAAATGAGAATTAATTTATCAACCCTAATACTATTCATCATTCAAAAACATTGGTTATGGGAAATTGCTATCCTTGTATAAATAAAGGTTATTTTAAAAGGATAGAGTGGGAGAAAATATTTCCCGCAAACCACACCAATGGGATAAATGTGGGATCTAAGAGAAGAATCTTACAAGGGTTTCTTATGAAGAACCCTAAATGACCAATGGGATAAATGTGGGATCTAAGAGAAGAATCTTACAAGGGTTTCTTATGAAGAACCCTAAATGAATGGATAGAAGAAACTACGAGAGGACACTGAAGAAACTACGGGAGGACACGAAAGGAAATGTTCCTTATGTCATTGTTTCTTAGAGAGGATAAAAGAAACCCCGTATAAAATCCAAAGGAAACGTTTCCTTAATAATGATATTTCTCAAATTATAAGATAATAGAGGAGAAATCATCTCAGTTCTCTAGATGGTAGTTATAAGGGAACATCATGTCATGCTTCATTTCGAGGAAACGAAAACGAGAAATGAAAGGTTCATTTAAGAATAAAAGTTGATCACTATAGAGAGAGTGATATTGGTTTTAGTGGGAGCAATATTCATTAGAAAATTGAACCTACCATTTAGAGAGAATGGTGATTCTTTAGAGTGTAAAGAATGAGAGGTTTTACAATTCTAGATGAATAAAAATGTTGAACATCATAGGATGATGGAACTTTATAGGAAGGTTTTTTATATTTATAATAAAAGGTCACCCATTATAAATCAAAATGGTTAGATACCACTACAAGAATTACCCCAGATAGCGACTACACCTGCCACCGCAACGGTAGTCGCTAATTAGCGACCGGAAAAAAAAAACGGGCGACCGCTATCGGTCGCTAAATTTAGCGACCAAAACCCTATCCCAATGTTATCCAAAAAAATCCGCGGGAATCCAAAAAGTACCATTGCGCCAGTTTAGCGACCGTTTTCAGTCGCTAAATTAGCGACCGAAATCAGTCGCTAAATTTGGCGACCGAATTTAGCGACCGATTTCAGTCGCTAAATTTGGCGACCGAATTGGCGACCGAAATCGGTCGCTAACCCCCTGTTATATTTTTTTTCCGCCTCTTCAACCCGTCATTCCCCTCTTCTAAATAAGTTTCAAAAGAAAAAAACCCCAAACCCCTCCTTACCCGTCGACCGATAGAGACTATACCGGACCACCGCAACGCCACCGGACCACCCACCACCGCCATTCACCTACATTATACTCCTTTTTCAGGTTTGTGTCGATTTACTAACTTTATTTATGTATTGAATCTTTTTATTGTATTATTGTAATTCAAACAAGTAATTAGATAATTAGGATGGTTTTAGTTAGTAATTAGATTATTAGGATGCTTTTAGTTAGTAATTAGAGTATTAGGATGCTTGTAGTTAGTAATTAGATTATTAGGATGCTTTTTAGGATGTTTTTAGTTAGTTAATTGAAAAAAAATTGGGTGTTATTGTGATTAGGGTTAAGAATTGGGGAAAATTGGATTATGATTTTAGTTAGTAATTAGATTATTAGGATGTTTTTAGGATGTTTTTAGTTATTGAATTGAAAAAAATTGGGTGTTATTATGATTAGGGTTAGAAATTGGGGAAAATTGGATGATGATTTTAGTTAGTAATTAGATTATTAATATGTTTTTAGGATGTTTTTAGTTAGTTAATTGGAAAAAAATTGGGTGTTATTGTGATTAGGGTTAGAAATTGGGGAAAATTGGATGATGAGTATAGTTAGTAATTAGATTTCGAAAAAAATTTTGTGATGTTAATTATGTTTGTATGTTATTGTAAGTTATTGTGAATATTTTCCGTGGAAGAATTGAATGACTATTGACCTAGTACCCGTTCATGAATTACTCGTTAGGAGAAATTCATGAATAGTCCCCATTTTGGGACTGTCTTTGTATATTTCAAGTCACTTAGGTAGTAAGTACATACTTGTGAATTTATTAGTGGGGAAAGAGTTTGGTAACAATTTCTTTATGTTCTTCGAATACATATGTGAAATAAATACAAATTTATTTCACATTGTGTATTTGAAGAACTGAGGGGAATTGCTGCCAAATTTTTTTCCTCACTAATAAATTCACAATTATGTATTTGCTAGTGACTTGAAATATACATTGATGTGTTTAGGTTGGAGTGATAAGGACCCAATTGAAATCTTGAAGTACATATTGACTTTAATTCTTAGCTTGAACTTATTATTTGTCGAAATATTATTGAAATTATTGTTGTGTGTTTGTTTTAATTATTATATATTATCTAGATTAAAATGAAGAGATTTGAACGTAGCTGGATGTACGAAGAAAGAGTAGATAAGAAGAAACGTCCTAATGCTAGATTTGTAAAGGGAGTTCGTGGGTTTATTGAATTTGCTAGATGTTCAGAATCATATGATTTCGAACAACACAAACTTAGGTGTCCTTGTACTAAATGTAAAAACTTAAAATATTTACTTGAGGTAGAAGTAGAAGAACATCTTATTACTAATGGGTTTTTTCCAAACTATTACAACTGGATATCACACGGGGAAAAATACTCCTCTGATCCCGAACACTCTCAAATCCAATCAAATGAGAACCCGTATAGAGAAATGGTACTTGATGCCTTTGAGTCGAATGTTTTCACTAATACCGATCCTGTACCCATAACCGAGGAAGAAGATCCAAACCCAAAAGCCAAAGCCTTTTTTGATATGCTAAGGGATTCCGAGAAAACTTTATATGAGGGGAGCAGAATGTCATTGTTGCAAGTTGCATCGAGGATAGTAACGTTAAAATGTGAGTACAATATGCCGTTTAAAGCGGTTGACAGTATTGCTACTTTAATTGAAGATGTTATACCCGATAAAAACATTATGACCCGTAATTTTTACAATACCAAAAAAGTGGTCAAAGGTCTTCAGCTTCCACATGAAAAGATTGATGCATGTCCTGGAGGATGTATGCTTTTTTGGAAAGATGATGCGTTGCTAACTAAATGTAAGAAATGTCAAAGGGATAGATATGAGACAAGTGAGGGAAATATTATCTTGAAGGGAAAAAAGGGTAAGAAGAGTGGAAAAACAAAGAAACCAATATCATTACACCCATTAATTTATCTTCCCCTAGCTCCAAGACTTCAAAGGTTATATGCCACGAAAAATATTGCCAACCAAATGAGATGACACAAAGAAAACTCCCGTACACCAGGAAAGATGTGTCACCCGAGTGACGGAGAGGAGTGGAAGCGTTTTGATAGTTTGTATCCTGATTTTGCCGAGGAACCTCGCAATGTGAGACTTGGCTTGTGTACGGATGGGTTTGACCCGTTTGGTCAATTTGGTAGACCGTACTCGTGTTGGTCTGTAATGCTTACACCGTACAACTTACCTCCTTGGCTATGTTACAAAAGACAATTTATTTTTCTCTCACTACTTATTCCCGGTCCTCACAGCCCAAAAAATAACTTGGATGTCTATTTACAACCGTTGGTGGAAGAACTGAAGCATCTGTGGGAAGTCGGTGTCGAAACATTTGATGTGTCCAAGAAGCAAAACTTCCAACTAAGAGCTTCATTGCTGTGGACTGTAAGTGATTTCCCGCGTACGGTATGCTATCAGGCTGGGCAACAGCGGGGCGAATGGCATGCCCTTATTGCATGGATAATAGCAAAGCATTTTACCTCCCTAATTCTAAAAAGATTAGTTGGTTTGATTGCCATAGATGCTTCTTACCGGATGGACATGTCCATAGAAAGAACAAAAAAGCCTTCTTAAAAGGAAAGGAGGTGCTTGAGGATGCTCCGGATAGACTCCCAGGTGATGCAGTTTGGGAGGCTATACGTGAATTGCCATCTACCAACGATGGGACCGAAGAAGAATTTAGAGAGCTAAAAAGGAAAAAGAGTGGTTGGTTTAAAAGAAGTATTTTTTGGGACCTACCCTATTGGAAAACAAAGTTGATCAGACACAATTTGGATGTGATGCACATAGAGAAGAATTTCTTTGAGCTACTTATTCATACGATTATGGATGTTAAAGGAAAGACACGTGACAATATTGGCTCAAGAATAGAATTGAAAAATTTTTGTGATCGTCCTAAACTTCACATTCGTAGGGATGGGTCAATGCCAAAAGCACCATTTACCCTTGACAAAGCTCAAAGAAAGGTATTGTGCGATTGGGTAAAAGACTTGAAGTTTCCCGATGGCTATGCCTCAGATTTCAGCCGTTGTGTTGATTTAAAGGAATTGAAGTTAAGAGGGTTGAAAAGTCATGATTGTCATGTTTTCATGGAGCGCTTGTTACCAGTGGCTTTGAAAAATTTACTCCCGACCGCCGTTTGGAATGCAGTTACAGAAATTAGTCAATTTTTCAGAGACTTGTGTTCCTCCACGATATCAGTTGATGACATGATTCGTTTGGAAGACCAAATTCCAGAAATTTTGTGTAAACTTGAGATGATATTTCCGCCTTCTTTTTTCAATTCGATGGAGCATCTACCCATTCATTTGCCATATGAAGCTAAAGTTGGTGGACCCGTTCAGTATAGGTGGATGTATCCTTTCGAAAGGTTTCTTAATCATGTGAAAAAGAAAATTGGTAATAAAGCTCGTGTGGAAGGTTCTATTTGCAATGCATATCTAACGGAAGAAATTGCCAATTTTTGCTCTTTTTACTTTGAAAAACATATTGACACCAAAGCAAAAGACTTGAACATTGAAGAAGCGGATGAGTTAGATACAAGTATACCTAAGTGTTTTCATGTGCAAGATGATGAAGGGTGTTCTTCTGCTGGGGGAACAAGATTTCTGGATGACAAGGAGTATAATCGTGCTCATCTTTATGTCCTATCTAATTGTGAGGTTTTGGAGCCATATGAAGCAAAATTTGTGACAGATTTCATGACTGATCACCCTAATGTTAAAAGAGAGGATGTTTGGAGTAAACACGAGGATCAGTTTCCAGGTTGGTTTCGAAAGCATGTAGTTAAGCTAAATATCCAAGATGATGTGGTTAGAACCTTGGCTTTGGGTCCTTCTCGAAAGGTTGTCACGTGGAAGCATTATTTAGTTAATGGGTTTAAGTTTCACACATTCGACTACGGGAAAAGTAAGGCTAAATGCAACTATGGCGTTACTATATCTTCTCTTGATGGCAACGACTACTATGGGATATTAGAGGATATCTTTGAGTTGTGCTATAATGGGCGTGAACGGGGTTACAAAGCTGTCTTATTCAAGATTCAATGGAGAGATAATTCTGTAGCTGGAACGAGAGTCCATGATCGCTACAAGCTTGTAGAAGTGAATCACACTCGAACCTATTCTAAATATGATCCCTTTATACTTGCACAACAAGCTCAGCAAATTTATTATTCATCGTCGCCTAGCACAAGTAAAGATAGACAACAAAAGAATTGGTGTGCGGTAATTAAAACAAAGGCGCGATTAGAAGTCGACACATCCTTTTTCCAAGAAGAAGTTGTATCAGAGTCCATTCTGTCCCCAATAGATCAAGAAGTCATTTATGGAAATGAGATAGAATCGGGAGAGGAGTTAAAAGATGATGAAATGGAGGGGCAAGATCAGTTACAAGATAATAATGATGAAGAGTTAGAAGAGGAGGAAGAGGATGATGACGAGGAGGAGGAGGTAGAAGAAGAAGAAGAGGATGACGATGATGATGATGATGATGAGTAAAAGTAGTATGAGGTTTTCATCCTATATATTTATTTAGGTCCTGCATTATTTATTATGTTATATATATGTATGTTAACATTTTTCCTGCAATTATAGGTTCACATGGCTCGTGGAGGAGGCAGGCAACGGGGCGGTTTTAGTGGTAGTGGCGGGGACAGTAGCTCGGCCCGATCACAGGAGGAGGAGGTCCGTGTGTCGACTGACAGTGAGGAGGAGGAGGAGGTCCGTGTACCCCGCCATACTGACGGCAGGATCATCCTTGATCCGGGGGGTCTTTGGTAATTTTTTATTCACTAGTTGTTTATTTATTTACTAATTTTATTCAAACTAGTCTTATTAATTAACATTCATGTTTGGTTTCAGGTTTAGACACCAAACAACGGTTCGTGGCGTCACCAATAGCATTCAAGAGAACATGGTTCACGGCGTCACTTGTTGGAGGAACGCTAGTGACGAGGACAAAGAGATGTGGTACAACGCCTTTCGGGTACGTATATAAGTCTTTACTTTAATTATTTATTTTTTATAAATTCATGGTTGATTTGTTTCTCTAACCTTTATTTTTTTGGTAGCGTGTCTTCTATTGGCCAAGTACGCTTGAACGACTGGCTTGGGATCGATTCAATAATGTTGGTCAAAGGAGGCTAAAGGACATTATGTATAAGGTGTCGAGGAGAAAGACTCCGCCAACGTTCATGAAAGGTATTAATTTATTAATAATCGTATTAAAATAAAAAGCTTAACATTTTATTAATTTAATCGTATTAATTCATGAAAGGTTTCTATTTTATTGGATTGTAGGTCAGTCATATGAAGAGTTCACTAAGTACAGAGAAAGTCCTGAGTTCAAGCAAAAGTCGGCGCGGAACAAGGCGAACAAGAGGGGTGGAGATGATCTCGAAGCGGAGGTTGGCGCTACTCATTATGGTGGGTCTCAGTCATTCCATGATCGTGTGACGATAACTGTAAGTATTTACTTTTGTGATTTAATTTATCACTTTTATCTTTAAGTATATATTTAGCTTTAAATTTTAAATTTTAATTAACTGACTAACACTTCATGAATTTATTATTTTTTTTATAGGCAAGGAAAAATAACGGCCAGCTACAATCGGTTGTAGATCTCTTCCTTGAGACATGCCAAAAAGGGAAAGAAAGGGTACATCTTCGTAAATGCAAGAGATCGCGAATTATATGTAAGTGTTATTGTATAAAGTATTTAAAAAATGATTTATAATCAATGATTTATTTATATGTAAGTGTTATTATATATATTATTAATAATGTTTCATTTTTTTGTAGGATACATTTCTTAAACGAAAGAAGGCGAACCCTGAAATCTCCGACAATCAGCTATGGTATGAATTGGTAGACGGTTTTCATAAAGGAGAAGTCTATGGGGCCGGTTCAGCTAAAGAGCTCTTTTATGAACCGCCGGCAAGAAGAGGGTCCTCGTCCCAGCATCAACCCTATGTTCCTGGCTTGGTCAATCACCTTCAGATGCAACTAGCTGAGAAGGATAGAAGGGACGCCGAACGAGATGAAGAGCTGAGGAGAATGAAAGAAGAGATGGAAAGGATGTCTTCCTACTTTGCTAATTGTAACAGCGGTTGGCGTCCACAGGATCGGGATCCAAGAGATCCCGATTATGGAGGTGGCAGTGGGGCGGGAGCATCTTTTCCAGTGTCGTAGCTAGTTGCTCCTGTTTTTTTAGTGACTTGTTTAGTGTTGGATACTTGTTACTTTAGTACCCGAATTTCGTACTTTGTAATCCAGATGACTTTTTTTTATTTATGCAATCAGATGTTTCGCATCAATTGGGTTGTGCGCTGGTGATTCTTGGTTTTGCTTGCAGGTTTACAGTAGTAGCTACGGATTTGGCTAGGACAAAACCGAATTTTATGGGCAAATACATGTAGAATTAGCGACCGAACATGTAAAATTAGCGACCACTGTCGGTCGCTAACCCCCTGTAACTTTTTTTTTCATTGGCGACCATTTAGCGACCGATTTCAGTCGCCAAATTAGCGACCGATGACAGTAGCTAAATTAGCGACCGAAATCGGTCGCTAATTTAGCGACTGAAGTCGGTCGCCAAATTAGCGACTGAAATCGGTCGCTAATTTAGCTACCGCAATCGGTCGCTAAATTAGCGACCACTAGCGGTCGCCCGCCTTTTTTTCATCGGTCGCTAAAATTGGCGACCAATATCGGTCGCTAAAAGCGACTACAGCCTGCGACTAAGGGCGTACGACTGAAATTGGTCGCTAAAATTAGAAGGGCGACCGCTTGTGGTCGCTAATTTCAGTCGCAATCTGACGTATCTGTTGTAGTGTACATTATTCACATTGATGAATATGAACCGCCTAATACTTTTGATTTTAAATAGCCAAGATGATTGAAAATGCTGAAGTGATGAAATCATAAATAACTACAAAATAGATTTCAGTATATGAGTGACTAGGTACTTTCGAGTGATAATTTAATCCCTCTGACTTACCAATACGTCACGAGTTATAAGATAACAGTGGGAGCTTCCCTCAGGAAAGGAAACTCAAAATCTAGAAGGAGTTCTAGATATGTACTCAAATAAGATCATATTATTCGAGATAATATGAGTTAGAAGGAGACCAAGATTTGTAAGTTTTGGATTAAAAGGTTTATTTGCAAAACACTAATACAAATTGATGATCGTGCATCAAATGCAATGAAACAGTATTGACTGTTTTTGCATGACAATGTCATTTGAGTTATAATTAACTCACAATGAAAGATACTTTGTCAAAATCCAAATGGGTTGTAAGAGACAACTTTGAACCCCATAAAGTGAACTGGATTGACTTCTCAAAGCGACTGGAATGTGAGGCGACTGGTGGCAAGTTCAAGTGCCATAGAGTCATATGTGATGACTAGTCGATCACATAGATAGACTGCAAGAGACACTCTGTCGGGCAAAGTGACCGCTTATAGAGTTCTGGAAATTTTATAATAGCCCGGTCGTGGCAAGAGCTACTATAGTATTCTTATGAGTCAATTCTTAGACTAAAGATTACTCACCCAAGATAGTGCAGTTTTTGGCATAACCTTGATCCACTCTCTACGACTTTTCGTAACTGGAGTCAAATGGGATTGTTTTGGGTTGTGTCAGACTGTGGCTAATTGAAGGGAGTAGTACGATAGAAATTGTCCATCCCTTTGTTAGGGTTGTTCAAATCTCAAGGCCACGCTCGGAAAGTATCTATGTAATACCTCGATATTTAAGTTGCGTTAGATATATTATATTTACGCTATATTGTTATATTTACGTTATATTTAAGTATTTTGCTATGCGATATGTGTTGCTTGGGTAGCTGGTATATTATGTTGATGTGGGGGTTTGATCTCGTGACCATTGGCACCTAGTATGGGCCTCGTTTTGTGTGCCACACGACAACCCATACCTAGTAAACACACTAAGACCTAATTGTTACAGCAGCCTGCCGTCATATCTAAGCTATCTTTCTAACCTAATCTACCCTATCGATCATACAAAAACTACTCATGCTTGTAGCCGACATATCATAATTTGAGGGGGTGGTGGTCACGGTGGACTTAGGGTGGTCAGGGCGCGTCGATCTGGGTCAGAAGGAGGTATGCAACACGTTTTTTTCTCTTTTCCTTGTGTCTGTCGTGTTTTGTAGGCATAATACAGCCTTGTATATGGTGTCTTTGGGGTCTGTTCTTCGTATAAATATGATCTATGGTTTTGAGAGTCGTGTCCTGGCTAAAGTCTTGCCGTTGTCAACCACCTAGGGTCACTAGGTGCGGAGTTTTATATCGCTTGTCACGGCAGTGTCTCTGTTTTTGTCATCAGGTCTGAATATTCACGGTTTTTACAAACACCTTCGATGTTTATCTCGTGTTGCGTGCGTAAGGGAGAAAAGGTAGTAGGTCTGGGACTGGTCAAGGGAGTAGAGTGGTGGTCGTCGTGGTGGTTACCTGTGTCTGTGTCGGGTGTGAATGGAGCCTTCGTTTTCCCCTGTTGGTCGTGGTCTCAGTTTATGCAACTACAAAGGGTGTTTGGGGGTGGTATCACCGATGACTCGGGGGAGGTCAACGCGGTGGTACCACTGTGGGTGTAGTGTCTGGTGCCAGGGTGGTTTCTGGTGGTTGAGTCAGGTGGTGGTAGGGGTTGTGTAGGCGTCGGGAGGCTTTCGAAAACAGCCTGGTCAGGTGGCTGGGTAACGAACCAGGCCGGTTCTGACCCCTGGTTCACCTCACTGACGGCCGACGAAGGGGCTGGTGGTGGTTGCGAGGGAAGTGTGCGGTTCAGGGTTCGGGTTGCTGGTGGTGGCTGGTGGTAGTAGGGACGTGTCGCGGTGGTGAGGGGGTTGTTGTTACGCGGGTTAGAGAGTCGTAAGGTCGGGCTGTTTTAAGGACTTTGTTTGTTTTATTATTAGTATCATTGTTATCATTTAAGTTAATGATTATTATTAATATTATTAGTATTATTATTGTTATTATTGTTTTATTATTATTACTATTGTTATTAGTATTACTATTATTGTTAGTACCTTGTTGTTACGGTTGGGTTTATGTTTGTGCTAGTACAATGTTGAGTCGGGAATTTATTTGGGTTTCCTTTTATATGAACCTTCCTTATTGGGAAAGTTTCCATTTTGGGAAACTTTCCGCTTTTAGAAGTTATTATTTTGGTATGTGTAAGAGAAATAGAAGGACTTGGAAAGAATTTTAATTCATTATATATATGTTAGGTGGTGGTTTTCGCGTTGAACACTTCTAGTAGCAGCTGTTCTTTTGACATTGCCTTCTGCAGTTTTGAGGTAGGGGAATATCTATGTTGTAATTGTGATCTGACATGAGAACACTCGTTATTTGGTTGATATATATATATATATTTATGATATAATGTGATTGATTGATTATTATTGATTATTGTGGAGAACGGGGCTTGTGAATTGGGTCTTGTGATAAGGGTCTTGTGATACGGGACTTGTGATATGGCCATGGTGGGTGTAGTGTGCTGGAAGTTGTGATGTGGTGGAAGGTGTGGTGTGATGGAAGGGATGGTGATGGAGGTGAAGTGGTTGACTGAACGGTGTGGAGATGGAATGAAGTTATTGTATGTTCATTTATGTCTTGTTGATAATTTCCTACTCAACCTCGTGGTTGACCATGTGTATTCGTGTGACACCTACGATGATCCGGAATGGGGAGTAGATTCTACAGGAAAGAGACAGATGTGCTAGGAGCTGGGACGGGAATGTGAGATGCAGATTTGGGACCGACTTAGAATTATATCACTTATAGATTGATCATCAGTTGTACTTTTATTCTGTTGCATAGTTGTAAATCAAAGTTTAAATATAATCGGGTTTTATATAAAGCACTTTGGTTTCATTTACTTTGTTATTCACTACCTCGGACATTCCGAGATGGTAACAGCTCTGTTTACTGAGGATGTCTTGCTAAAGGCTCCTTAAATAAATGGGGGTGTTACAATCTATGGTAGATCATTCCGGTCAAACAGTTATTCTCCAGATCGAGAAAACCACTCATGATATAATCTAATGCAAGTACGACCAGAGAGAGACACCTTGCATTGAGTGGGAGATTGTAATAGGACAAGAGAATTGGTAACGCACACTTGTCGAGGATAAGTGGGAGATTGTTGGGAAATGTGTCCTCAACAATAGTGCGATCACATAATTAAATCTCATGACGAGAATGCGCAAGGGATGATAAGAAATTATATAAGTCAACTGACCAACATTAATCGGTAATGATTGACTAGCTAGAGTTTGACATTACTTTCGTATGACGGTGGTGGTCAGTTGATCCCTTTAGGTCACACCTATAGGACAATTCCCTTAATTAATTACATGATCAAATGTATATCGATACGAGTTGATCATATTCCTTAAACTTATATATCGAGAAATCAGAGGTTAAATCTTATTGTAAGATTTATGTTTATAATTGAAACGTGTCAATTAATAAACATCATACGATATTTATGAAATGTCGTAATTAGAATGAATCGGGTTGAATATATTACATATGTTGTAAATCGTATTGACGATTAATAAAATAACCATTTTATATTAGTAATTACGAATTACTAGTCAAATTGTTAAATATGATTTATTTAATTTGTAAATGATATTTATTTAATAAATATGCATTTTAAATTAAACTACAATTGTTTTTATAACTGTGACACATTGTATGTCACACATGATTATACAATTGTACAAATTGACAATTGTAAAATGGAAGTCCATTCCATATTATGGGTGCCGGTTTTAAGAAAGTATTTATGGGTGTGTTTTGTGTCTTAAGTACACAATAAAAACACAAACCTAGAAAGAATAACCTTGAGCCACTCTATTTGTTTTGGTAAGACAAAAAAGCACCATTTTGGTGCTTCCCATGAAAGCTCACGGCAAACCCACTAAAATCCATCAAATGTGAAAATGTTCACATGTGAATTCATTCTAACTTTTTCATATTCTTTTTCTAGTGATAGAAAAACCAAGTAAAACCTCTAATATTATTATATGATAATATCAATATATATTTTAATATAAGTGATAGTAATAAGTTTATTATTCAAATTAGATTAAGATAATAAACTAAGTTTAAGGAAACCGATTTAAACACCTAGCTTTTGTTGATTTCGGTTTTAAAGGAGTTGTCTTGGGTGCATCTTAGAGGAGGTATTCTACTTGGATACTAATTAAGGGTTGGAGGATCATCCTTGCCTCATTCTAGCCGAAATAGTGAGTTTTCGGTTCCTTGTTCCGCTTTATTTTTAGCATGCATAAGATCTAAAATACATATAATTAAAATGTTAATCATCTATAATATTAGTATGACTAAATTATTAGGTTTTGAGATATTTAAACCTAATAAAGACGGGTTTAGTAGTTAGTACGACATAAAAGTGTCAATTTAGATGAGTTATTGATGGAATTAGTAGCGTGTGGAGATATAATTGTACAATTACGATTTCTTGGTGTTGATTGCATTTAAGAGTAATTAAGTTGAAATATGGATCAATGGAGTTTTGGGTATTATTTGGATTGGAGTATTTTGTATGGATGGATCGTTTGCATAGGGTTTTGTCTCTTTTGGCCCATTAGGTGAAGAAATAACGCAGTATTCGAGCCCATTGTCGAGCAAGGAAAGACGGAAAAGAAAGAAAAACAACCACGCCTTTTTGCAGAATTTGGCGCAGGTCGTAGGCTTAGGCACGGGTCGCACGCGCCGCTGCTGGAACTCGTGTTTTACTTCCCTTATTTCCTTATTTCAGCTATTTCTATAATTATTATTAGGAATATTAGGTTAAGTATTTAGCTTATCCATCACATTATTATTCATTCAACTTTTAGAATTTAAAAGACTATCAAGAACCCTAATTACTTTTGCTTAATAATTGTGAGGAACTAATCCTCCCTTTTCTTGGATCGATAAACGGAAGCTTCGACTAATTAATTGTGAGATTGTTCTTTCTCCCTTTTATTTCTCAAGTATTGTTTATGTCTCTTGCTTATAGCTTATGATGATTATTGTTTTCTCTTGCTAATCTGATCAATTAGTAATTGTTTACTTTAATCTATCGCATGTTTAGAAATTGAACCCGTAATTGTTCAATTAGTCTAGACTAAAGTAGCAAACTTTACCCTAATAATTTGTATGCGTTTCATCGTTATTAGGACGAAGTAGAGACTAAACATATAATTCGAATCCTTAACCGCGTGTGTTAAAGTTTGTTATCTTTATGGCTTCCTTGGATTGTTAATGCTATTGTTGGATTAAACCTAGACGTTTGGCTTAGATTATTCAATAATTAGGGTCTTCTAAAATCGCGTTTCGACTTAGTTGACTATACCTAAGAGGAAGAAGGAAACTTGTATTTCCATAATAAAGCACTTGAGAGTAATTGAGTTAAAGACAATCGAAGACCAATTAGTTTGTTGATAGTGGATGTTTATTGACCCAATACCTTTTAATCATATGAATTCAGTCATCTTTATTATTTGTTTAGCAACTATAGTTTACCAATCACAAAACACCCTATTATTGTTAGTTATTTTCTATACTATAATTCACATAAATTACATCGCCTTCTCTGTGGATCGATCCTTATTACCATATACTCCCTCCGTGCGATTCCACTTCGCAGGTTTCTATTTTGTACACTATTCACAAGTGAACATTTAATCTCAATTTTCTCCTAATACGTAAGAGAAAACATATTCATGTGGCGTCTTGTTTGATTCGTCTTTACGAGTACATTGAAAATATCTAACTTTTATAATTTTTGCAACTACATAGCTAAAGATATTTAACATGTAAAACGTGCGTTGCAAACGTAAAAAAGCAAACCTGCGAAGTGGAATCGAACGGAGAGAGTACTATATTAGTTTAAGGTTTTAGTGTTATAAATATTATCTTTGGTAGCATACGACTTCTGCTCACCGCTAGACAATTTGAAGTTAATCAAAACGTAACATTTAGTTATAGGAAAGAAAAAAGAGAGAACACACATTCTCGACAGTTGTTTTTGGTCAGCTAGGTAGCATTTGTAATTTAGTAATTCTTTATACACAAATATTACTCTACGACGGTCGCATGTGCAGCCAACAAAAAAGTGAGAACTTTTTAATAAATAGTGACCACTTTTGATCAAATGATAACCACCTTTTTGGTTAAAAAATGGTTTAGTTTTTCAAAGTGGTGACTATTTATTAAAAAGTGGTTATTTTTTACCAAAAGATGATCAGATTTTGCAAAAAAAAAATACGAGATAAGACCGTCGCACAAAAGAATTACTGTTCTTTACATAGTATTTGTATACTCTTTTTAATCGTTTGCACTTAATAAAACTTGAATTTGAGTCTGAAACCGTCAAATAAATTAGTGTTGGCGGTAAAATCAGAAGTAATCAAAGGGAGCAATGAAAATAAGGAGGTGAACAGTTTTGTCTCTTCAAACTCTTTTCCTCGTAAAGAAAAACTTTCCTCATAAAGTAAAACACAATTGAATGTGACTTTCCATTTTGTTTATTGCCACTCTTTTTCTTTTTTAGTGTACAGATAAAATGTTTGATAGAATGTTATTGTATAGATCCATCAATAACGTATTGATGGGCAAACATAACTTCTCGTGGCAGTGGCGGTTTCGCCTCAAAACAATTTCAAACTATTTTTTATGAAAATTTGGATGATGCGAAATTATAAATTAGGGGGTCATTATTTGCTTAAAATGGTGAAAGTGGTGATCATGACTAATAAGCGAAAGAAAATTAAACTTGAATATTTATATTTACTAAATAGAAATATAGAATGAATGGTTGTGAATTTACATAGTTTTCTAATTGCATGAGTATTCAGTAAAAGTTGTGAGACTATTATCATTCCTCGCAATCTAGCATATTATAAACTACTCTCTCCGTCTCGGTCAATTGTTATCTATTGCTTTCGACAGAAAGATTAAGAAAAGAAGCATGAATGAATTTGGGTCACACACATCACATGGCCCCACAAGCAATGAAATGTGATCCACAAAAAGTTGCCAAAATGGAAATAGATACAATTCAATGATACGCCCAAAAATGGAAATAGATAACTATTGACCGAAACAGAGGGAGTAGTATTTTTTCCCGTGCGATGCACGGATACTAAATTATTTGTGATATTCATAAAACTTGTCACCATTTAAATCAAAAATAAATCATAATATTTTTTTTATCTTGGTATAAAAATAGTATTAATTCGTTCGATAAATGTTATATTTTGTATATAAAATTACCTCGTTTATATTCATTTATGTTATTAATGCTACCATCATCCATTCACTTATCATGCGTCCATCGTAGGGATGGCAACGGATCCTGGATCTGGTCCAGATCCGTTAGACCCGACCCTGCTGGACCAGATCTGGATCCTTAAAATTTGGACCCGTCGGATCTGGATCGGATCTGGATCCACGAGTTTAAAAACGGATCTGGATCTGGATCTTGTTGACAAGACCCGGATCCTACCCTAACCCGTTTTTAATATTAAAAAAAAATAATAATTTTGAACTTGAATTGAAGGATGAGATTAGGAGAAAGATGAAGTGGTCGTATATATAGAAGGAGTTGGTTGATTGTCAGCAGATTATTGATTGGTGGCGCATGCAGTACCTGTTCAGTTTCCTATGCCTGACTGCCTGTTATTGATTTGAATTTGCATTGTGTTGTCTGTCTCAACTCTTTTTTATTGTAACAATGCAGTTTTTGGAAACGAAAGGAGTACCGAGTATTATAGATGGTTTTTTTTTTCTTTTTTTTGTTTTCTATACATGGGACCCGCGGATAACCCGGATCCTACCCGGATCCGCAGGGTCCGAATCTGGATCTGACTTTTTTGGACCCGTCGGATTCGGGTCGGATCTGGATCCTACTGTCAAAAACGGATCTGGATCTGGATCCTACTGAACTCTTTAAACCACTACTCTTACCCTTCGAACAACACATGAAACGACCCACAATTCAAAGTCACGCCTACTAACCTATCATGAAATTAACCACCAAATGCGATGGAATTTATTCCTACCTCAAACAACCATCCAATTTCATCATCAACACCCTTCTCCTAGTTTCTCATACACAACTAAAATATTCAAGTCACCCTTCCTTCACGAAACACCCAGAGTTATCCCTCAAAGTTAGCTCTCCCTTTGAAAAGTTCCTCCATCTATCAAAAACTTCACTTTTACCTTCAAAATCGACCTTGTTTGAATGAGAAGTGGTTGACGGGGAAAACAAATACATGCAATTTTTTGTTTAGTTAACAAATGAAATAGGAGAGAAGTGGCAAGGAATAAATGGAGAATGCAACACCTGAGATGTTATATTGGAGTTGCTAGTTGGGTATAAAATTTAAATCAAGATGGTTTTTTAATCGATCACCAAGACGAAAAACAATAGCCTAGTTAAAAGTTAATTATTTCCTAAATTCTAATAGAAAAATTATAAATAATTTGTTGTTTTCTAATTATAACAGGAAGGTGGTAAATAAATTATTTTTTTTATAATCAACTATATTCTAGTTCTAATAGAAAAATCGTAAATACTTTATTATTTTATTATTTTCTAATTTTAATAGCACAAAAAACATTATAAAGGCATCCGACATTAAAATTTATGCTCTGACCCAATAGAACATTCAATTAGATGAGTATAACATTTGATTGCATAGTTTTATTTATAACAAAGAAATAAAATTGAGTTTATACACATGATATTTTAAAGGTTTTTAGCCAATATTTATATTATTTGTCAGTTCTTATTTTTATATAATAAATTTTTCAAATAAAATTTAACTATTTACCTTCTCCAATCAATATCTCATTTACCAATCATTTTGCTTATTCAACCCTTTCGACCCGACTAACCAATCAAACCCATCAGAATCAACCATAACCATATTCTTATCCTTGACAACCTCAACCTTACATATGAATATATTTTTCTATATATCTCTTAAATCACACTCGTAAACGTCGGAGAATAGCCCTACCCGTCGAGTACTCTTCTCACCCACCTAACCAACTTAATATAACCGTCAAAATCTATTGTAAAATGTATGCTTGAAAACCTCAGTTTACCGACATTTACGTATACTAGTCAAATTACGTTATTTAACGTCAGAGAGTAACTCTACCCCCTAAGACACTTATCTCCTCCCTCAAGAACTATCTACCCTCAACCCTAAAAAAATAGATATATCTATTATAAAATCAACTCCCACCCTATAACAATCAAAATTAAGCATATATATGTTGGAGCTAGTGTCCTCAATAGTTAGTGCGACAACGCGTATAAATCTCTTAAAGGAACACAGGGTATACTTTTTATTTTAGCCAGTTGATTCACGTTTATCAATAACGGTTGGCTTGCTAGAAAGTTTGACGTTATTGTCATACAAATGGCGGTAATCAACTGGTCCATAGGAGTCACACCTAAAGGATGAAATCTGAGAGATATGATTAGATGAAAATGTAATCATATTGATACCCTATATGACTAAACGGTTAGTCAATGTAATGATGACATAATTATTTAATACTGATTAAATAATATTAGCTAAGACGAATTAAAATGTTAATTCGTAATTAAATATAAAGTGTTATATTTAATTATGTGTAATGAAATTATTTAAGAAAGATTAAATGATTTAATTAAATATAAAAGGTTATATTTAATTAGTGGATTATAAATATAAGATATTTATAAGATAAAACATTACACAAAAGAGAGATATAACCGATTCTATAAAGATAGAATTTCGGTTTGAGCAATTATTAAGTTGTTCAGTTGTTATGAAGTGTTGTATGTAGAACCAAATACTGATTTGGGGAATCCTAGTTGATTTCTAATAGCAAGGTTGTTTGCAGCTATAAATAGGACATTCACTCTGCACTTAAAACACGAGTTACACGACATACATACTCCCCCTCCCTCTCTCTCTAGCTTTCATCTTACACAAAATTAAAGGTAATTTTGCAGTTTCTAGCTCTAGAAGGGGTATTTCTTGGAACATCTTGGATGCAAAGATTAGGAGAATATCTGTTTTGATATCTGATCTTAGGCCTTTGCAAGGACAGAAGGTTAATTCCCGATCCCTATCTTTGTATCTTGTTCTTCGTTTATGACCATAAATCGTACATTATAAATTTGTTATAATCCTGCATATAAAGTATTGGGAATATATACGGATATTTTCCCACAAGTGGTATCAGAGCCTATGGTTTACAAATTTTATTTTTGTATGATTTTCATAAACGTTTTGAGAAAATTGAAGAAAAAAAAAGAAAAAATTTTTTGGCCGTGTATTTTAATTTTAGCCGAGACAATTTTGTTCGTCGTTTTCTTTTTTGATTTATTGTTGTTGTTGTCTTAAACAGTTAAAATAACAAAATAATAAATTTGTAGATATTTTAATTTAATAAGGATTGAATTAAAACGTGAAAGGAAATCGTCTCACATGTTCTTGAATGATATAATTTGCTAAATAAATCGATCCCACTATAATCTTGATATTCGTCTTAAAAGGTTAATTTGAATGATTAAGATTACAACTATATCTAATAAAGATTAGAATTTTGAAGGTTATCGAACTCGTATTTAGCAACCCGACATTAGTTATTCAAGTTCATGGGTGTTTTTAAAAGAAAAAGTAAAAAAAAATTCGAAATAAGGTTGTCCAGCGCTTTTCCGGGTTACTTCATGGGCTGTTTTCTTTTAAATTTTTTTTATTATACATTATATTCTTAATGTGTAATTTTTGGGTGAAAAAGTTCACTAGTTTTGATACCTAATTATTTTAAAACGGTTTAAAATAATGTTGGATTAATTCATATTATACGATAATATGAATATGTTTGTTTGATTAAAATTATGAGATTAATTACGGAATTATCACATAATTTAAATCATTAGTTGGTGGTTTGGATAAATTACTCTACATAATTACGGAATTATGTCATGAAAGATTAATTTATTTAGTATGATGCATTCTTTATATTATATTGTTGAATGAATGAATGGATTTATTTACGCTTTTGCAATCAGTTGTATTTTGTAATACTTAGTGTGACCTTAGTAAATTATGTTTTTGTAATGAAGGTAACATAATTTGTGATGTATTTATGAGATCTCGAATCTCCCTTGTGTAATATTTTTTTTACGTTTTTTGGAATTAGAATGTAATAATAGGATTTTATTATGCAATTCATCAAATGTAATAAAGAAGACCAAGACGGAGATCGGATTGCTCACTCCCACTACATCACCAAGAAGGAACATCAAGACAAGACAAGCTTCGAGGGTCCATTGCTGAATGGATTCCAAGTTGTATTTTTGTTCTTTTTGGTAGGATAGGCCACACTAGGACTTTCTTTATTTTCGTTTTTATTTCCGTTTTGCTTTTCATTCACATGTTTGTTTTGCATTATTTTTCCGCCTAAACCAAACCACCTGAGATTGCATATAAATTGACTCATATAGTATGTATGCTAGTCAGTGTCGACATACAGATGTCACACGTTTTTCCTTAAAGCCATCACCTTATTTTATTCATTCTCGCATGCTAGATATTTGTTCACTTAAATGAATTTAAACTAAAGATCGATGATGGGATCTTTCTCTATAACCTAAAATTGAGATTAGTCTTTTATAAGTCAAATTACTATGAATCCCTTCTTCGTTGCCAGGCATATAGGACCTTACTCTCCATATGACCCCTTCTACGTTGGGTAAGTAGTAGCTGTTGACTTATTTTACCTCAAAATCATGACCCTCGTACGATCCTGTGGTTGTGGTGGACTAAAGATAGAATTTACAGAAATTTATCGACCAAGAATTCTAAACGTAGAATTAGCCAAGAGGTTGGCTTATCAATTTACTGAAATTGAGTCTTGGGATCGTTTATATAGTTTTTGAGGAAGATCAATTATATAAATGCTAAAGTCATCGCATTAAACTGTTTTTGCTAGACTATTTACAAAACGATGATATGCTTATTATGTTTCAATTTCTTCTTTACAGTGTAGAATTCACCTAAACAAAACAATAATACTGCAAATACTATGGCTGGTCATAATGATGCCCCTATGCCTAGTGCCACACTAAGAAAATAATCCTGGCTTAAGGCTTTCATGGACCACATGAATCAGTCCACGCGACTGAAAAATGATGGGTCCAACTTTGCGGACTGGGAGGCTGCATTACGGAATGCAGTTGTAGCTGATGGTAAGCTCAAGTATTTAACTGAGTCGTTACCACCTAACCCAGGCCCCACTGCTAGAGCTAACGTATCACAAGCTTATAGTGATTTCGTTATGAAAGCGGGTGCGATAAAGAACGTACTCATTTTTGCAATGGAACCCAATTTGCAAAGACGCTTCATTTCCCATGGTGCAAATAAGATTTTCACCACGCTCACAAACGAATTCTCAAAAACACCGAGAATCGTTTCATATGAGCACACCTGTCGCTTCTTCGATGCAAAACTCCAAAAGGGCCAACCAGTTAGCCCACACATTCTCAATATGATTGAGAATGTCGAGAAATTGGAGTCCCTGAACTGCAAGATCAGTGAGAACGTAATCATTGATCGAATGTTTCATTCACTTCATGATGGTTTTCCCTTATTCAGGGCAAACTATTACATGAATGACATGAAGAAAAGTCCTCATGAGCTACACTCCCTTCTCGTACAGACCGAGACGGATCTTAAATTGAGTGGGAGCATGAAGCAAGACGTTCTCATGATTGCAAAGAAGGGAAAGGGTAAGGGAAAAGCTCAAGCAGAGCTAAAAGTAGCTAAGCCTCCTAAATTCAAAAGGGCCGGATTTAAGAGTGGGCCTGGTGAGACACGTAGCTCACAAGGCAAGCAAAGAGCAAAGACAGTGACATTGAGTGCCACCATTGCCACAAGACTGGGCATTGGAGGCGGAACTTTCTTGTGTACCGTGAGGACATAAAAGCAGGCCGCGTCACTCATGTTGGTATGTCATCTTATATTCATATGATTGAGATTAACCATGCAAGTTTCGGAACTTGGGTACTTGATACCAGTTGTGGTTCTCATCTGTGTAATCATTTGCAGAGCCTAAAAAGCATCACACCTCTCGCAAAGGGTGATGTGGGTCTGCGAGTCAGGAATGAAGCAAAAGTTGCTGCTGCTTCCATGGGAACATATGTGATCCAGCTACCGAGCGGATTCCAGTTATATATGTATAACTGTTATTATGTACCCAGTTTATCTAAGAACATTATTTCAGTTTCCGTACTCGATAAAGACGGATTTTCATTATTAATAAAGGATAATAGCTGTATTTTCTCTTTAAATGGAATGGTTTATGGTAAAGCGGTTTCCATGAATGGTATATATGTCTTAGAGCAATCGACTAAAATATTACACATGAATAATAAGAAACTAAAGATTGGTGTAAAAGATCAAACATATCTATGACGCTGTCATATGGGACACATAAATGAGAAACGTGTAAAGCAACTAATACAGAATGGCGCTATATCTCCATTTGATTATGAATCATTTGGCACATGTGAATCATGTCTCATAGGCAAAATGACTCGTATTTCCTTCAAAGGTGTTGGAATGCGCGCTGCTGACCTATTAGGCCTCGTACATACAGATATATGTGGACCTATGTCAATCACCGCACGAGACGGCTTTAGATATTTCATCACTTTCACGGACGATTTAAGTAGATACAGATATGTCTACTTAATGAAGCATAAAAGTGAATCCTTTGAAAAGTTCAAGGAATTCCAGGCGAAGGTTGAAAACCAACTGGATAGAAAGATTAAAGCACTACGATCAGATCGTGGTGGTGAGTATCTTTCGCATGAGTTTGATCAACACCTTAAAGACTGTGGTGTAGTACTATAGTTAGCTCCACCCGGAACACCACAATTAAATGGTGTGTCCGAACGGAGAAATTGAACACTATTAGATATGGTTCGATCCATGATGAGTCACACAGGTGTGCCGGATTCATTATGGGGCCTTGCTCTATTGTCAGCTGCTCTTATACTTAACTGAAGTTCGTCTAAAGCTGTTGACAAGACTCCATATGAGATATGGAAGGGAACCGTCCCTAACTTGTCCTTTATTCGGGTTTGGGCTGCGAGGCTTATGTCAAGAGGAGACATGAGGATAAGCTCGGCACGCGATCTATCAAGACATAGTTTATTGGTTATCCAAAAGGAATGTTTGGTCATTACTTCTATTCGCCTACCGAACACCGCATTTTTGTTGCGGCTAGTGCGAATTTCTTAGAGAAAGAGTTTCTCGAGAATAAGACAAGTAATAGAACCTTCGATCTGTCGGAGGTTCAAGAACCAACTACTGAGCAACCAGTGGAGGAAACCGTTCCTTCATCTTCTGTTGCAGTCAGTATTCCTGAGGAACCCAGAAGGTCGGGTAGACACTCCATTCCTCCAGATAGATACATCGGTATGATCGAGGAACTTGACGGAGTTGACGTTTTTCTCTTAGAGAGTAACGAACCCGTAACCTATAAAGGTGCCATAACCTGTTTCGACTCAAAGCTATGGCTTACTGCCATGCAATCCGAAATGGACTCCATGTACGAGAATAACGTATGGGAGTTGGTTGATTTGCCTGATAAGGTACGACCTCTTCAGTGCAAATGGCTTTATAAGATAAAGCGCTCCATCGAGGGACAACGAGACACCTATAAGGCACGACTAGGGGCAAAAGGTTTCACTCAAGTGCAAGGGTTGCACTATGATGAATTTTTTGCACCCGTAGTCATGCAGCATTCCATTCGGATTATCTTAGCGATTGCTGCATTTCATGACTATGAAATATGGCAAATGGATGTGAAAACCGCCTTCTTAAACGGTTATTTGGAGGAGGACTTGTACATGGTACAACCCGAAGGTTTCACAGATCCTAAAAATCCTAAGAAAGTGTGCAAGTTTAAGCGTTCCATTTATGGACTTAAGCAAGCATCTAGGAGTTGGAATCATCGCTTCGACCAAGTGATAAAAAAGAATGGTTTTATTCGATCAGTGGAAGAACCATGCTTATATATCAAGTCGAGTGGGAGCAAGATCGTCTTTCTGGTATTGTATGTCGACGATATACTCTTGATCGGAAATGACATCTCTCTTTATGGTTAAAGAACCATTTCCAGATGAAAGATCTGGGTGTGGCACAATGTATATTGGGGATCCGTATCTATAGAGATAGATCACGACGGATGTTATCACTGAGTCAAGAGTCTTATATAGATAAGATTCTTGACAGATTCAGCATGACCAACTCCAAAAAGGAGTTACTTCCGATGATCTCGGGGGTGCATTTGAGTAAGACTCAGGCACCTAAGACACAGGAAGAGGTCGAGCGCATGAGTCGCATTCCTTACGCGTTAGCTATAGGATCCATCATGTATGCCATGATATGCACACGTCCAGACGTGGCATATGCTTTGAGTATGACTAGTCGGTACCAAGGCAATCCAGGTGAACCACACTGGATGGCTGTGAAAAACATTCTTAAGTACCTACGGAGGACTAAAGATTGGGTATTGACTTATGGTGGAGGCTCTGAGCTTTACGCAAACGGTTACGCAGATGCTAGCTTCCAAACGGATCGAGATGACTCGAAATCTCAGTCTGGATTCGTTTTTACTCTTAATGGCGCCGCTGTCAGTTGGAAAAGCTCCAAGCAGAGTGTTATTGCAGATTCTACTACTGAGTCCGAGTACTATGCCGCTTCGGAAGCTGCAAAGAAAGCTATATGGATGCGTCAGTTCTTACAAGGACTCACTGTAGTTCCTAGTTCGAACTACCCGATCACCATCTATTGCGACAATATAGGTGCCATCTTCCATGCTAAGGAGCCTAAGTCTAGCAACAAATCTAGACATGTACTGCGGAAAGCTCACCTCATTCGAGACTACGTGGAGCAAAAGGAGATAGTGATAGACAAGATTGCGACAGATGACAACATCGCAGATTCTCTCACTAAACCATTAAGACATGATAAACATGAAGAGCACGTTATTTCAATGGGAATCAAACGTGTTCCTGAGTTGTATTAGTACTTTTTGTGAATTGGATATTGTATCTATTTCATATACTATTTATAACACCATCGATTTTGTTTTATATATTGTTTTTCATGTGGATTGTACTGACAACATTGAACACCACAAAGTGAACTGAATTACATTATATTTGTTTTAGTCCGTAATCGCCTACACGAGCTGATAACTCTGACAATTATTTTGTGACGTCGATTGATGGTGGGTTTAATAAACCATAAGTCAAACCGTTGACTGATCGATCACAGATACGAGATCATAACGATAACTCGTAGGACAATTTTCGTGACGACGCAATGGAGTCTTAAATGTTACTGAACATTCGGTGTCGGGTCGTGGATAAGATGTCTATCGTGTTCCTTGAGTCGATTCTTTTGACTGTCGACTGTTTTTTGAGATAAAGGGCAGTTTTGGGTGACTTTGATTTCTTTTTCACTAGCTGACCGTAACTGGGGCTAAGCAGATTTTTTTTGGGTCATTTCATACTGTGCTTACATGTAACACCCCCATTTATTTAAGAGCCTTTAGCAAGACATTACCAAATAAATAGAGCTGTTACCATCTCGGAATATCCACTACAAAAAAATGCTGCCTTTGCGAT
This sequence comes from Silene conica, assembly GCA_029255685.2. Taxonomy (NCBI): domain Eukaryota; kingdom Viridiplantae; phylum Streptophyta; class Magnoliopsida; order Caryophyllales; family Caryophyllaceae; genus Silene; species Silene conica. The sequence continues at coordinate 71,833,568 of CM055318.2, read as the reverse complement.
GGAAAATTTGCGACGGATAGAAAAGCCGTCGCAAACTTGGGTTTGGGACGGATTTTGCGACGGATTTTTTTTTTGCGACGGAATTTGCGACGGACCTAAATTTCCCAGACCCGCGAAGTGAAAGTCAAATGGCGGGAAAGTTTGCGACGGAAAGTCCGTCGCAAATATTGACTTTTGCGACGGAATTTCCGTCGCAAACATATTGACCAGACTTGACCAAAAGTGGGTCAAGGTCAAACTTTGACCAGATTTGCGACGGAAATTCCGTCGCAGAAGTCAAAATTTGCGACGGAATTTCCGTCGCAAAAGATATTTATACAGACCCCGCGGGTCTTCTTTTTTCCCCAAATCGATTTCAATCTTTCTCTTAAAAACCCTAAGTGCGATTTTGACGAACACCAAAACCACCCCAACCCACCACCCCCGACGCCACCACCCCCGACCCCACCACCCCTGACACCGCCGGCCACCCTGCCACGTCGCCGTAGCACTCCCTCCTTCTCCTTCCTTCCTTCCTCCTTCCTTCCTTCCTCCTTCCTCTCCTTCTCCTTCTCCCTTCTCCCTTCCACCTCACCGCCGCCGCCACCACCACACCGCTGCCACCTTGCCGCCGCCACTTACTTCTTCATTCTCCATTTCTCTTAATGTATGTATACTAACTTTCGTTATTTATATACCGTCTTAATTAGTTATGTTTAATCCGTCGCAAAATTCCGTCGCAAATTCCGTATTATTGTTTTTTTATTGTTATTAGGAATAGTTAGTTTAGTTTAATTGTTATTTGATTAGTTTAGTTAGTATTGTTAGGTGGTTAGTGATATTAGGTTAGTAGCTAATTCCGTCCCAAATCCGTCGCATATTGTTGTTAAGATGTTTAGGACGATTGATTTTTGATATAAAATTTGCATTGTTGTTGATTTTTAGTGTTGTTGATTTGTTTAGAATATTCTTGAATAGTACCCGTTCAATAATTACACATTAGGTGTAATTGTTGAATAGTCCCCGTTTTGGGACTGTCTTTGAATCTTTCATGCCATTTAGGTAGTAAACACTCTTATATTTTCTTGATTGTAATGAAACAAAAATTGGGCAACACTTCCTTATTGTTCTTTGTAAATTGGGCAACAAAAGATGGGTTTAGGCTGGAGAGATAAGGACCCCAGACCAATATATGTAAATTGTTTTTTTTTGCAGGTTGGTGTTGGTGTTGGTGTTGGTGTTGGTGTTGGTGTTGGTGTTGGTGTTGGTGTTGGTGTATGTTGGTGTTGGTGTTGGTGTTGGTAGTTGTAGTTGTTGTTGTTGTTGTTGTTGTTGTTGTTGTTGTTGTTGTTGTTAGTTGTTGTTATATATATGTAGTTTTTATTTAATTGTTGTTGTTAATTAATTGTTGTTGTTGTTGTTAATAAGTTGTTAACTAGTTTTTGTTGTTAGTTGTTGTTATATATATATGTAGTTGTTGTTATTTAATTGTTGTTGTTAATTAGTTGTTGTTATTGTTTGTTAAAATATGTAGATTTACTATGAAGAGATTAGAAAGAAAATGGATGTATGAAAGGTTGGATTCTAGGAAAAAAATAAGGCAGGATTTCGTAATTGGTGTTAATGAATTCATTAACTATATTCAAGTTTTTAATTACGTAAAGCATTTCTTTCTAATTGTTGCTATATTAGTTTGATAATTATATGCCGGGCGGAAGACGACGAGGTGGTGGTAGTCGTCAGCCTGAGGGAGGACGATCGGGAGCTAATGATGATGAGGACGAGATTGTTCCACCTGAGCCTCAGCCGCCTACACATCGAGTACACCTTGATCCGACTGATTACGAAGGCGCCAAGTGGTAAGTATCTTATTTGTTTACGGATAATTGATTATATATATGTATATATTGATTATAATATGATTACTTGTTGACTATTTTATTTTCACATTTAACTCTTTTTCAGGTTCAGTGACAAAGACGTTTCTAATCTTATAACAAAGACCATTATTTGCAACTACAAGGAGTATGCGCCCAACTGGTCAGCCGCGTCGGATGCCATTAAGGAAGAGTGGTGGAATTGGTTTGAGGTATTTATTAACTGTTTACCTATTTCCGTTTTATTATTTATTACCTATTTATTGTTTCATATCTATTTAACTATTTTTTTTTTGAAACAGAAACAAGTTACCTTTCACCCTCGTGATAGAGCAGCGGTTAGGTCGGCGTGGGAAGACATGATGAAAGACCGCCTTCGTAAAAGAATCCACTACGCTATGAGGAAAACAACGGAGCAAAGGCCGCAGTGGATACCGGCCGATATTTTCGAACAACTAAAGGGTAGAAAGGACGATCCAAAATTCCAAGAGAAATCCGACAAAAACAAGACCAACCGGATGTCGGGAAGTACCGAAAAAGGCAAGGCCTTAGGTACTCACATTATGGGTCGTAAAAACACCCTACAGATGATGGATGAAATGGTAATTTCTTAGTTTTTAATTCACTTTTTCTTGTCTTGAATAATTTTCACCCTTTGACAATCTTGAATGTTTTTTTTAACAAGTGCCGTTGGATTTAAATTGCAGGCTGGAGAAGATGGGAGGGATGTACCATCCGCCTTCAAGTTGCTGGAGAAGACAAAAAAGCATGCCAAGAAAGGTTGACTATCAACGAAACCCAAAGCACTCTTTGTAAGTTAACAAAAACTTTTCTTTATGTTTTAGTAATTTGGTTTACTAATTAATTAACGTATACTAATCACATTTTATTTTTGTTTTGTAGGAAAAAGTTTTTTCAAGAAAGTCGAAAATGATAAGTGAAGGGATCCCGGAGCAAGATATCGACGACAACGAGATCTACTTCGAAGAACACGGCGGTTTCAACAAGAAAGGGTTGATACTCGGTATGGGAAATGCAGCCCCAGTCATTTACGAGCGTCGTCGTCACTCAAGTGCTGGGACCCAATCATCATACACCCCAGGTTTGTATTTTATAGTTTATTAAAAATTAAAACTAACCAATTATTTAACCGTTTATTAAATGAATATAATATCATGTTTGACTATTCATTGCAGGTATCGTCGGCAGAGTTCTTCGAGAGAATGCTCAGCTAAGAGAACGTGATCTCGAGACATCCCAAAGGCTGAAGGCAATTGAAGAATACTTAAGTCAACAGGGGGCGGAGTTCACTACTCAGAGCTGCAACCCGGGAGGCTTTTCTCAGCCGAGACGCGACTTCGACGATGATGGCGGCGACAATGCTAGGGCGGCCACTCATTTCGCCACCCCACAACCCACCGACACGACCGTTAGATAGGTTTTATTAGGTTGTTTAGTTGATGTACCGCGGATTATGTTTAGTTTTTAGTTGGATGATCATTTGTACAACCTTCATTTTAGTTATGAAAAGACGTTTTAAAAACCTTGTCTCCGACAAGTTTTTTGTTGCTGGGTTGTTTTTCTGAAATTGCAGGTTTACAGATCATGCAAAAGGGAAAAAATGAATCATTTCAATGGAAATGGGGAGCTGGAAAAACGGCTGAAACCCGAAAATCATATAGGAATTTGCGACGGAAATGTCTCAATTTGCGACGGAATTCCGTCGCAAACCTTGACTAGAAGTCAAAGTCAGTCCAGATTTGCGACGGAATTTCCATCGCAAATAGTCCCTTTTGCGACGGATTTTCCGTCGCATATCTGGACTGACTTTGACCAAAAGTCAAGGTCAGTCCAGATTTGCGACGGAAAATCCGTCGCAAAATGGACTATTTGCGACGGAAATTCCGTCGCAAATCTGGACTGACTTTGACTTCTGGTCAAGGTCAGTCCGTCGCACAATAAGGTCAATCCGTCGCAAAAGTGTTGCGACGGAAAAATCCGTCGCAAATGAACTTTTTGCGACAAAAATATGGGACAGATGCAGTCCGTCGCAAATCCGTCGCAAAAACATCATTTGCGACGGATTTCACCCTTTTTGCGACGGACAATTCCGTCGCAAAGAGCGCATTGTTTTGTAGTGATCCGAGGTAGTGAATAACAAAGTAAACAAACCAAAGTACTTTATACAAAAACTGATTAAATTTAAACTTGATATTACAACAACTACGTGGTCCAAACTTTGATAAGATAAAAGTACAACTGAAGATATCTAAGTTTGGTCTAACTCTAAGTAGGTCCAAGCCATGTCTCTCTCCATGCCCAAGCTCCTAATCCATCTGTCACTGACCTGTAGAATCTACTCCCCATTCCGGATCATCGTAGGTGTCACACGAATACACAGGGTCAACCGCGAGGTTGAGTAGGTAAAACAAATAAAACATAAATAACAATATTACTGTATCCTTCTCCATCTCCATATCATTCGATCATCCACCACACCTCCACCACTTCACACCTCCATCACAACACACCTCCCGTCACACCACACCTCCCATGGCCATATCACAAGTCCCTTATCACAAGACCCATATCACAAGACCCATATCACAAGACCCCCTTCACATCTCTGTTCTCCACAATAAGCAGTAATAAACAATCAATCACAATATATCACAATTAAATATATATCAATCAGTTACTGAGTGTCCTCATGTCAGATCACAATCACAGTCATAGATATTCCCCTACCTCAATTGCAAAAGAACAATCGAACAGCCGCTAGAAATATTCCACCTTGAACTCGGATCCTATACATAGTACTTAATATTAAATTATACCCGAACAACCAAACATCACATAAATTACTTAACCATGCTCATAGCTATATACTAATTACACATTTATAGACATGCTCATTTAAACTTACTAATTATAAACTTACTATTTATAAATATACCAACTATAGCAGGAAAACAAATCACCAATTATTACTAAATGTATAACAATAACAATATAAGTAATTAGTAGCCATCACAATAATAATTTATAATATTAATAACCATAAATTACAAATATTATGATTAATAACAACATATATAACATATTAATGTTAAACACTACTTACTAATTATTAGCAAGAAATCCAACGACCAAATATTACGAGATTAACAAAAATAACAATATGAGTGATTAATGATAAAACAATGTTCATTAACAAGTAATATTAACCATCACAATTGCTAAACATAGATTATAACACTAATAATATCACTAATCATACCATTAGTAATATTAATAACAATAATAATAATAATGATAATAATAATAATAAAATAGAAATGATAACATAGCAAAATCAAACCCACGATTGACACCACCATAAACCCCCTTCCCGACTTCACCAAGGCGACCAAACAGACCCCATTCCCGCCGTGTTTCGCCCTAACCGCCACCAACAACCACCCAGCCGTGTACCCTACACCACCTGCCAACGCCTTGACCACCACCTACCTCGTCGACACCCACCGACGCGACGAACCAGGGCCCAAACCAGGCCTGGTTCGTCATCTAACTACTTGACCCATCTTACAACACCAACCCTTCGACCCCCTTTCCACCTCCGACAGCCCCTTGTGACCACCACCAAAACCACCAACACAGCCACCCTGACAAGCCCCAAACTACCAACAATCTAATTACCCACTACCCATAACACATAACAACAGAAATCAACTCACAAATACCCATAAAAAGACCTGGTACAACTCTGTTTCGAACAGAATACTCATACTGACACGACGGCCAAAAACCACCACTGGCGGTCCCTGGGTCGTCAAGGGTGACCCTCTAATCATGAAAACGCTACTACTAATTTCATATGTCAATGTTATGCAAAGATCAGATTCGTAAGTATAATAACACGATTGAATTACTCATTCGAAACACAGGGAAAAACGCTACAAGAAGAGAAACGCGTTAACATACCTACTTCGTACAAGATTCGACCACCCTTAGACTGATCTATGGCCACCGTGAAGACCTCCTATGTAAACTTTGTGACGACGGCTGTAGATTGACGCGTTTGTATGAGAAATATGATAGCTAGGTTTAGGGTTTCTGGTCTCAAGAAGTGACGGTATCCATGAGGTAGTTACATGTTTGCAAAAGAAAAAGGACGTGGAGTATGGGCTGCTTTGTGAATGTGTAATTAGACTGATTTGTGCACTAAAATCCGAGGCCCATACCAAACTCGTACCTTGGCCTATATACGAATAACCCGTCACAGTTATATACTTTTGAATGGTAAAACGGGTTATAACAATATTCCCCCCTTCAAATAACTTCGTCCTTATAAATGTTATAATAAAAGGTAACACTTATTCGATAAATTAATTATCGAATACAACGTTCGAATACTATCAATATATCAATTATAAAAATAAATATTAAAATAGAATAACATAAAATACGGAGTATTACAGTCTTCCCTCCTTAAAATGAACTTCGTCCCGAAGTTCACCACCCCATAACAGTGAAGGAGCACGTAGCAAGCATGAACAACCACAAGTAATACTTAAGAAACGCGAGATGTTACATTCTATCCCCCTTAACAAAACTTAGTCCCCAAAGTTTAACACACACTGTAACACATGATACTTCAACAATCACGATATAGTGCATAACCTACGCAGCAGGGTTATCAAGTATATTCAAATAGTCACGACATATCAGTTAGTCATGTCATAACAACTAGCCATATCATAAATCATTAAGATTTTACAACCATATCCTCCTTAAAACATGGTTACGTCCCCGTAACCCCATAAACATTCTAACACAGTACTCCATCTCAGTCATTACTTTATCTCATAAACTCTAACTCCAAGTAACCAAGTATCGCACTCGTCGTCGCATCTAAAACCAAAGACCAGGGGTGAGTGAACTGGTGAAGTAAAACCGCAATTGAAACTTCCATCTCAAAATCGATCTCAAATTGCGAATATAACTCAATAACCAAGGTCACACTGGACCTTAACACAATGGGGCACAACGGCCTAATAACTCATAACTTAACGCCAGTAACGATTCTCATCTCAATTCCAATATCAATATTGTCAGTTATCCCATTAAAGGATCTGATAAACACTTAGAGAACAAAACGCTAGGCTACTCACCCACGTGTCAAGGTCAAAGAATGCAACGACCCGATATAACACTGAACTGCAATCTCACTCTCAAAACAAAACAGCCAGGGTCTTTGTTAACTCACGAGCAACTCTATCCCCCCAGACTCAATCTCATCAGCTATTTAACATGTCATTATACGTACCTTTACCAATTCATCGACACGTTTGTATGTACACTTACAATTCCACAACTCATGAAACAAGAACTTGTACACTATACCAGACGAATCTAATACAGAATTATTACACCTAACACAAAATAATCAATTACCAAAAGTTTACCCATCTCAGATCACAACTCAACCCGTCTCACAAAAAAAAAGAATTATCTTATGAATAGAAAATATTAACTAGAAAAATAGAATAACAGTTACTAATATTCAACTCAAATAAGCACCCGTAAGAAACTCATATCAATTATCATGAAAACATATAACCTCCACCAATAATAAGAGTATTAGGATCGGCCGAATCGTGTTACGCAGTAAAACAAAGTCAGAGTAGCTACCCTTACATACCCTTAAAATGTTAACACAGAGCTACGGGAGTTACGACAATGTAAACAATCAAGAAGCTCATAGTTCATAATTGACAAATTAAAACGTTTCATGCTCATAATCATATTATAGAAGCAAAATCATATTTTAGGAAAAGACATAGAGCAAAATTTTATTGTACGTAATTACACATGGAGCATTGACATGTTTCACAAAATATGCACCAATCATAGACTTACAAGACCGTTTAACATTCTCAGATGTCGATAGGTTAACAAAACCACGTAGGTACATTTCCCGTCCACTCACATTACATTCTTTATCATGAAACTATTAATGTATGTGACTTGCAAAATAAAGGGTTACCTAACGCGCGACAAGATTTCATATTTTTTTTTCGCAAGATTTCATTAACATATAGTTACAGAATATATCATATTGCAACCAATCATCATAATTACTAACAGCAAGCTTAAGCATAGTTTAACACATCGAAAATATTTTGAAACATTTGAAACATTGAAACGGTAATTTGTGACAATTTATAAACACGAATCAAAAGGCAATTCTACAAGCTACAAATAGGAATTAAGGTTGCACGAGAACATTCTGATTCTTTTTACTAACATTTTTCTCGTGAATTGTAGTTCATGAATCATGAAAATTTAACGATAAAAGTAAACGAATGCACAACACTAAATCATACGCCAAACTAATTAATAAATCAATACATCGTGATCAGATTTTGAACATAGTAATATGCAATTCATTTTATGGCGCAACAGTATACATGACGAAGTCATAGGGCTATTATATCAAGAAACTAGACAAAGATGTACCTTTAATATACGAAAGAACAGCACAAGGTTCACGTTGTTCAAAAATAACCGCCATTAATTATAACAATTAAATTTTTATATAACTTTTACTCATGACATCGTGCTAAAAATCTTACTAGTTAAATTCCATTCTACTACTTGTAGAGACTCTTCTCTGATAAACCTGATTTTAACATCACATAGGAACGTCACATAATAATTTGAGGTCATAACAATAGAGAATAGGAGCGTCCGTATAATTGAAACTATTTTATATAAAACCCAACGAAATAAGCAAGGTTACATTACCACGTAGTAAGGTCCATATTCTTATCATATGACTACTGTTCATGTTACTAAAGCCATAACAGGGTGTCACGTGGTTACATCACATAATCCATAATTGATTGAAGTTTTATATAAAACTTATCAAACCCATAATTTCACCAATAAGCATGCTGCAGCACTTATAAAAATCACGATTAAATAATCGCTCAACTATATTGCGAGTTTTGATAGTTTTTTAGAAACAAAAAAAAAATAATGATTTAACTAATCATAGGAGAAAGAATCAAATGTATATCCTAAGGGAATTACTTATAACAATTTTGAACACTCAGTTGGTCTGAAGAAAACTTTACAACGATTCGACAGAAAATTGGACAACTTGTAGAGATCACTGTTAAATAACGACTCGTTAAGATCTACATGGCTTATCATACATAAAATCTTCATACTCATAGAGAGAAAACATTTTAAATGGCAGCTCTCGCAAGCAAGGTAACATTCCGAAAATTTATCAAAATTTGTGTTCCTTAAAATCACCTCACACTATCATATTTAAATATAACCATTATTTTTCCAAAACATGTCGACATGTTATTTGAAGCGTTGGAATCACGTGGTACCAAATTAACGTCATTATTTTAACCGGAATCGTCATCCATAAGATGGTAAGATTGCGAAGTTTAGAGGTAACATCACGAAATAATTCATTAGTTATACATGTATGAACAATTCATTAGTTCCTACCAATGCAACAACCACAACATAATGGTATGTAAATATGTATACCAGGATTCACCAAGACGCCACTTATTGAAACATGACTCTCTAACTAACTAAGTACAATCTATGCAACACTTAACCCTATAGCATTCATGGCTTGGGGTAGCACATTCCGCATATCACTAGACATGGATTACTATAACATTTGAATCTGATCATTCATATCTAAATTCCAACCAATATATTACATAGCTACGATAGTCATTTACTAACCATATACCATATGAACATTCCAAACACCAACATACTATGATCACGCTACTCTAACCATTGTTCACAATACACCTCTAAACTCTTAAATATCAATCTCATCATCCAGATTGATCCACATTTCATATTACACATATCTTTCCAACTGACATCATTAATCATAACTCAAATATTACTTACCTCATTCTTCTCCTGCAAGAGCGTTAGTACAAGATAACTAGGTCACTATATAATCTACCCCACTCTTCAATTACTCTCATTGGGTTCCCGAGACAGAACCGAAAGGGCCCAGGTCTGGTGTGAGGGGGCCCCTAACTCATCCCGTTCCTTTTTGGGGCTCCTATCAGTTTCATCCCGGGGTTCATTTTTGATACGTGTCTATTTTATGATGTTTTACATCTATTTTTACACGTATTTGGTCGCTCATTTACTATGTTTTAGCCTTTATTTCCCACAAATTGTGTACTTTCGTATTTTTATGCACTTTTGCAGATTTATGCGGAAAAGAGACGATTTGGCACCAAATTCGTATCCTCAAGTCTTTTGCTTAATTAAGGAATAAATGGAAAGTCAACTGGAGTCAAAATCAAGTACCAAGAGTCAAAACAGAAGAAAATCCGAAGATTTCCGTACAGAAGCGGTCGACCGACCAGTTAAACGGGTCGGCCGACCAGGCCTGATTTTCATAAAGCCCAATTTTCAAGAAGGGCCGGAAATAAGAGAAGCCCAGCAAGAAGCGGTCGACCGACCAGCTAAACGGGTCGGCCGACCAGAACGAAGCCCATGCGATTCTTTTTCGGAAATAAAGTAGAATTAGAATTATAAGGAAACTCTTAGTTTTTACCCTATATAAACAAATCTTGTGATTAGGGTTAGGTATGCTTTTTCATATGTATGCTTGATATCTATTATCATACTTTAGGATCTTTTATTCAACCTTTTACCATCTAGTTCATCTTTTATCTTATTCAAAGAATTCTCAAGCATTCAATAAAGTTTATTCCGTTTTGCCTTAATTCCAATTGTGGTAATTACTCTTTAATCTAGTTTTTATTATTGTTCTTATTACCTTTGCATTCAATTAAGATAGAAATCCCAAGCTTTATTGAATCTTGCATGCTTAGATTATTTATTATGTTTACCATGTTTAAATCCCGTTTTCATAATCGTCTTAACAACCATGAGTAGCTAATTTTCATATGTTAGGATGTAGGGGATAATATGCATAGGTAAATAAAATCCGAAAAACCGACCTGTAGCAGGACCACGGTCGGCCGACTGGAATAGCTGGTCGGTCGACCGAGGCCGTGGTCGGCCGACTGGAGTAGCCGGTCGGTCGACCACTCGCGTATGTATTCTTGTTTCGTCTTTTCTTGTCAATTATAATATCCTGCAATAAGACCATAAGGAGACTTGTAGGATGTTAGTAATGACCCACCCAAGATTGAAAGATACGGGAAGGGCATTGGTTTACACTTTAAGACGGATAGGTTACTCAAGGCTGAAAGGTATGTGACCTGGGATTTAGGAATCACCCTTATTGTTGACACCCAATAATTGTGAGACCTAGGAACTAATAGCATAGGCCGAAAGGAGCTATTAGGTAGCATAGACCTAAAAAGATATGTTACACCCCCTTACGCGACTGCAATACATGTTGACCTTAGGATTTATTTTACCTTAGCTATTTATTACCCAAACATCCTAGCATCCTCTTTTATTATATTTTATTCTCATCTTTTAATTCTTGTTTTGTTTTAATCTTTGCTTTAGATATAGTAATCAACCAATCAACCCCCAAATTTGTTACCTTTAAACATTAACATTAAGACAATAAACATTCCCCACCTCCTTGTGGTTCGACCCTGACTTTCACTATCTATTGTTAAGGTTAGGAATTATAAATTTATCTTTGGTACCCTCAACGACGGGCATCAAATTTTGGCGCCGTTGTCGGGGAGGTGACGCCAGTGTTTATTGTTTTTTGTTTATGTTTTCCCTTTTTCTTTCGTTGTCATGACCATCGCCCCTTTCCCACAACTCGAGCATGAACCTTTGTATATCTATTGCGATAAATTAATCTCTTTCCTTTCTCAATCTGACTATCCTATTAGTATTGGGGAGGTTTGTCGTATCTTATATGAAGGAGTTACTGGTAAGACCTTGATCGAGATTGAGAGAAATTGCGGATGGGAATTTTTAGACCTACCCTGTGAGAAGCAATGGGAGCTTCTCAAACACCTAATCCGAACCGGTGGAGATACGGAGGGGTATGAGGGCATTGATATTAGTAACCCGGATATTCCTGTTGAGTGTGATCCTATCACACCCATTACTGAAGAGTCGCTCATTCTTAAGGATGAGTATGATAGGTTACTTGATTCCCTTTCCCTCCCCGTTGATGATACTGACTCGGATTTAGATACAGATGATGAGTTAGAAATTTACCCCTTGACTGACCAACCTATTTCTGTAGGTGTTAGTGATGAACATATTCCTAACATGTTTGAACCCTCGGTTGATGAACCTTGTTTTTTGCAGGATTCTTCTATTGACATTTCTGATGTTTTTAATAATATTAGTGAATGTTATGTACAAGGATCCTTCACAAAGGATCCTTCGGAGGCTTTGATGTGTTTTGAGGCATGTGCAGGTGAATGTCTTGCTCAAGAGGCTGATATGGATGCTCCCGAGATTGCAACTCTAGTGATAAAGTCTATAGGCGATAGGAAGAGAGATGTTCTCGATCGAGTAGTACCACTTACTCGATCAAATGATGTAGAGAACGAGGTCACTCAAGCAAGTGATCATTTGGCTGAAGAAAAGAGCCCTAAGAAGAAGAAGCCGAGGAAAGTGTCGGCCCACGACTTGGGAGTCAACAACTCCGGGAGATGGATGGCTAGAGCTGTGGATGATAACCCACCCATCTACATGGTGGAGAGAAACTCATCTACCCAAATCACCATAGCTGAAGGAGTAGCCTGTAGTCAGAGCCCTTGGTCAAAGAAGCGCCGAATCCTTCGCGGATGACTTCTTCTTTTTGCTCGTTTATGTTTTTCTTAAGACATTTTTTTTTTGTTTTGCTAAGACTTTCTAGCTTGCTTTCTTTAAGTTTTTAGGACAACTTTTTTTGTGTTTGCGTAGTTAAGACTTTTTGGACTTGTTTCTGGGATCTCGCGCATTGTTGGGCGCGCATATTTTCTTGTTTTTTCAGGATTTACGAGAAAAAGAAAACGAAGACCTCCAAAACTCCGCTGGTCGACCGACCAGAATCATCAGTCGGTCGACCAGAGGCGCTGTTTCGCAGATTTTTTCCGCTGTTCACAGGAGGTCGATCGACCAGAAACACCGGTCGGTCGACCTACTGTCCGCTGCAGTCCTTCGTTTCTCTTCCTCGGGAATCGTGCAACCGTCTTGGGTACTTGAGTGGCACTGCTGGCCACCAAAACCTCCCAGCTTACGCTGGTTTGGGGAGGTTTTTCTCATGCACTTCATAACCCAGTGAGTTCTTTCCAGTTTTTCCTTAGTTTTAATTTCTTTGCATCTTTCCTTTAATTTTCTGAAACCTTTACTTAGGCTAATGCACAATGGGGACATTGTGCGGGTTGGTTTTGGGGAATGGTTTCGTGTTACATGCATTGCATTTTGTCACACGTTTATTGCATTTCTGTCTTGCATCGTTCTTTTCTTTATTTTCCTTGCATATACAAAAATCCAAAAAAATTAAAAAATTCAAAAATTCCAAAAAATGCACGTTTATTTTAGCATATAGGTCGAGTCGGAACGAAAGTATTTCAAGGATGATTTAGCTATCTTACATGTTTATGCCTTTACCTTGCCCTGTCAACTTGTTTTAGTATGAGAGTCTTTTGTATATCTACGAGTTTTTGTCAACTTGCATATCTTGAGACTTGACTTATACCTTGGCAACCTACTATACATTCTGAGTTTTAGAGCTTATTTCCTGGTTTCATTCTTAAACCAGTTGTCTAGGATGTGAGTAGTACTCCCCTTGGAACATGTTACATCAATATGCATAAACATGAACTTGAATTGCTATATACTTGTTTTACTATCTCGTTTTGTGGGTCTTGATACGTGCATTTGGGATCCCTTTCCTCATATTTACCCATAAGCCTTACATAGCCAGAATTGCCTTTTTATTCCCCCAAAACTACATCTCATACTTAGCCTACCCTTCCAAGCTAGTATTTGTGGTCATTGGATTATTTTTTGAGGCATCTTGGTTTGTATGCTATTATGAGCAAAAAGAGAAAAGAAAGAAAGAAAGCAAGAAAAGAAAAAGAACAGAAAATTCAAAGAAAGAAAGAAAAGAAAAACGAAAAAAAATACGAAAAATACGAAAGTCAGTCGACCGACCACATGTATAGGTCGGTCGACCACCTGGCACCATCAAAAAAAAAAAAATTCGTTCCAAAAATCCCTTTCTTTTATATGTTATCACTCCCGTACCTCATTCAAAAATATTTGGGAGTCCTTTCTTATATTTAATGTGAGAGTTGTGCTACAAAAGAGCACTTTCTTAATATCAAAAGTGTGAAGTTTGTTGTTGGAAATCGGTTTTACTAGCTTGGCTACTAACCCCACAAATCCAAAAGCATCTTAACCACTTTTTACCTTTTACCTCACATATCTTTCATTACCTCATTTGCATGTATTTAGGCCACTTAAATGAGATTGTTATACGAAGTTGTAGAATTCTTGTTCATGTTAGATTGCAGGCATGTTTCCATGGGTCGCAGTTAGGTGAGTGTCATTACAAATATACTTCTTTCTATCTTTTACATATACTCACCCTTTGCTTCATGAGTGTCTCGAGCGTACCGCGAGAGTCCATGGTATAAAGTCTCTATAGTCTTTATTTTTGCAAGTCTGACAACCCTATAACTCGTTTGCATGATTTAAATGCTTTCTCATTTTGTACTTGACATTGGTTTAGGCCAACATGTAAATTTCGCTCTGAGATTGAAATCGTTCCATTAGTTAAGATCGAGTCTATTTCTTGCTTGAGGGCAAGCAAGGGTTTGGTTTGGGGAATTTGATACGTGTCTATTTTATGATGTTTTACATCTATTTTTACACGTATTTGGTCGCTCATTTACTATGTTTTAGCCTTTATTTCCCACAAATTGTGTACTTTCGTATTTTTATGCACTTTTGCAGATTTATGCGGAAAAGAGACGATTTGGCACCAAATTCGTATCCTCAAGTCTTTTGCTTAATTAAGGAATAAATGGAAAGTCAACTGGAGTCAAAATCAAGTACCAAGAGTCAAAACAGAAGAAAATCCGAAGATTTCCGTACAGAAGCGGTCGACCGACCAGTTAAACGGGTCGGCCGACCAGGCCTGATTTTCATAAAGCCCAATTTTCAAGAAGGGCCGGAAATAAGAGAAGCCCAGCAAGAAGCGGTCGACCGACCAGCTAAACGGGTCGGCCGACCAGAACGAAGCCCATGCGATTCTTTTTCGGAAATAAAGTAGAATTAGAATTATAAGGAAACTCTTAGTTTTTACCCTATATAAACAAATCTTGTGATTAGGGTTAGGTATGCTTTTTCATATGTATGCTTGATATCTATTATCATACTTTAGGATCTTTTATTCAACCTTTTACCATCTAGTTCATCTTTTATCTTATTCAAAGAATTCTCAAGCATTCAATAAAGTTTATTCCGTTTTGCCTTAATTCCAATTGTGGTAATTACTCTTTAATCTAGTTTTTATTATTGTTCTTATTACCTTTGCATTCAATTAAGATAGAAATCCCAAGCTTTATTGAATCTTGCATGCTTAGATTATTTATTATGTTTACCATGTTTAAATCCCGTTTTCATAATCGTCTTAACAACCATGAGTAGCTAATTTTCATATGTTAGGATGTAGGGGATAATATGCATAGGTAAATAAAATCCGAAAAACCGACCTGTAGCAGGACCACGGTCGGCCGACTGGAATAGCTGGTCGGTCGACCGAGGCCGTGGTCGGCCGACTGGAGTAGCCGGTCGGTCGACCACTCGCGTATGTATTCTTGTTTCGTCTTTTCTTGTCAATTATAATATCCTGCAATAAGACCATAAGGAGACTTGTAGGATGTTAGTAATGACCCACCCAAGATTGAAAGATACGGGAAGGGCATTGGTTTACACTTTAAGACGGATAGGTTACTCAAGGCTGAAAGGTATGTGACCTGGGATTTAGGAATCACCCTTATTGTTGACACCCAATAATTGTGAGACCTAGGAACTAATAGCATAGGCCGAAAGGAGCTATTAGGTAGCATAGACCTAAAAAGATATGTTACACCCCCTTACGCGACTGCAATACATGTTGACCTTAGGATTTATTTTACCTTAGCTATTTATTACCCAAACATCCTAGCATCCTCTTTTATTATATTTTATTCTCATCTTTTAATTCTTGTTTTGTTTTAATCTTTGCTTTAGATATAGTAATCAACCAATCAACCCCCAAATTTGTTACCTTTAAACATTAACATTAAGACAATAAACATTCCTCACCTCCTTGTGGTTCGACCCTGACTTTCACTATCTATTGTTAAGGTTAGGAATTATAAATTTATCTTTGGTACCCTCAACGACGGGCATCAATTTTATTAGACTCTTCCTACGTTCATTATTATTCATTTGGTTTAGGCCTGAGGATCGTTCGCTCTGATACCACTTTGTAACACCCCCATTTATTTAAGAGCCTTTAGCAAGACATTCCCAAATAAATAGAGCTGTTACCATCTCGGAATATCCGAGGTAGTGAATAACAAAGTAAACAAACCAAAGTACTTTATATAAAAACTGATTAAATTTAAACTTGATATTACAACAATTACGTGGTCCAAACTTTGATAAGATAAAAGTACAACTGAAGATATCTAAGTGTGGTCTAACTCTAAGTAGGTCCAAGCCATGTCTTTCTCCATGCCCAAGCTCCTAATCCATCTGTCACTGACCTGTAGAATCTACTCCCCATTCCGGATCATCGTAGGTGTCACACGAATACACAGGGTCAACCGCGAGGTTGAGTAGGTAAAACAAATAAAACATAAATAACAATATTACTGTATCCTTCTCCATCTCCATATCATTCGATCATCCACCACACCTCCACCACTTCACACCTCCATCACAACACACCTCCCATGGCCATATCACAAGTCCCTTATCACAAGACCCATATCACAAGACCCCCTTCACATCTCTGTTCTCCACAATAAGCAGTAATAAACAATCAATCACAATATATCACAATTAAATATACCAATCAGTTACTGAGTGTCCTCATGTCAGATCACAATCACAGTCATTGATATTCCCCTACCTTAATTGCAGAAGGACAATCGAACAGCCGCTAGAAATATTCCACCTTGAACTCGGATCCTATACATAGTACTTAATATTAAATTATACCCGAACAACCAAACATCACATAAATTACTTAATCATGCTCATAGCTATATACTAATTACACATTTATAGACATGCTCATTTAAACTTACTAATTATAAACTTACTATTTATAAATATACCAACTATAGCAGGAAAACAAATCACCAATTATTACTAAATGTATAACAATAACAATATAAGTAATTAGTAGCCATCACAATAATAATTTATAATATTAATAACCATAAATTACAAATATTATGATTAATAACAACAACATATATAACATATTAATGTTAAACACTACTTACTAATTATTAGCAAGAAATCCAACGACCAAATATTACGAGATTAACAAAAATAACAATATGAGTGATTAATGATAAAACAATGTTCATTAACAAGTAATATTAACCATCACAATTGCTAAACATAGATTATAACACTAATAATATCACTAATCATACCATTAGTAATATTAATAACAATAATAATAATAATGATAATAATAATAATAAAATAGAAATGATAACATAGCAAAATCAAACCCACGATTGACACCACCATAAACCCCCTTCCTGACTTCACCAAGGCGACCAAACAGACCCCATTCCCGCCGTGTTTCGCCCTAACCGCCACCAACAACCACCCAGCCGTGTACCCTACACCACCTGCCAACGCCCTGACCACCACCTACCTCGTCGACACCCACCGACGCGACGAACCAGGGCCCAAACCAGGCCTGGTTCGTCATCTAACTACTTGACCTATCTTACAACACCAACCCTTCGACCCCTGTTCCACCTCCGACAGCCCCTTGTGACCACCACCAAAACCACCAACACAGCCACCCTGACAAGCCCCAAACTACCAACAATCTAATTACCCACTACCCATAACACGTAACAACAGAAATCGACTCACAAATACCCATAAAAAGACCTGGTACAACTCTGTTTCGAACAGAATACTCATACTGACACGACGGCCAAAAACCACCACTGGCGGTCCCTGGGTCGTCAAGGGTGACCCTCTAATCATGAATACGCTACTACTAATTTCATATTTCAATGTTATGCAAAGATCAGATTCGTAAGTATAATAACACGATTGAATTACTCATTCGAAACATAGGGAAAAACGCTACAAGAAGAGAAACGTGTTAACATACCTACTTCGTACAAGATTCGACCACCCTTAGACTGATCTATGGCCACCGTGAAGACCTCCTATGTAAACTTTGTGACGACGGCTGTAGATTGACGCGTTTGTATGAGAAATATGATAGCTAGGTTTAGGGTTTCTGGTCTCAAGAAGTGACGGTATCCATGAGGTAGTTACATGTTTGCAAAAGAAAAAGGACGTGGAGTATGGGCTGCTTTGTGAATGTGTAATTAGACTGATTTGTGCACTAAAATCCGAGGCCCATACCAAACTCGTACCTTGGCCTATATACGAATAACCCGTCACAGTTATATACTTTTGAATGGTAAAACGGGTTATAACAATATTCCCCCCTTAAAATAACTTCGTCCTTATAAATGTTATAATAAAAGGTAACACTTATTCGATAAATTAATTATCGAATACAACGTTCGAATACTATCAATACATCAATTATAAAAATAAATATTTAAATAGAATAACATAAAATACGGAGTATTACATTAAATCTGCAAGATTCGAGTTGAAGGAAATATCCACCCCTTATCAGGTTTTAATATTTCTCAGGGCCACTCGAGGAGTAGTAACTGAAATGCTTGGCCAAGCTCGAATAATGATTCGTTATCAGTTGAGTTACTCTCTAGTCGGGGAAACCACTCTTGATACAGATCGCTTATAAAATACGACCTTTGTGAATACAGATTTACAAATTGTTTTACATTGAGTGGGAGAAATTTAATTGGATATGAGAATCGGTTATCGCACATACACTTGTACGGACAAGTGGGAGATTGTTGGAGCTAGTGTCCTCAATAGTTAGTGTGAAAACACATATAAATCTCCTAAAGGAACACAGGGTATAGTTTGTATTTTAGCCAGTTGATTCACGTTTATTAATAACGGTTGGCTTGCTAGAAAGTTTGACGTTATTGTCATACAGATGGCGGTAATCAACTGGTCCCTAAGAGTCACACCTAAAGGATGAAATTTGAGAGATATGATTAGATGAAAATGTAATCATATTGATACCCTATATGACTAAACAGTTAGTCAATGTAATGATGACATAATTATTTAATACTGATTAAATAATATTAGCTAGGACGAATTAAAATGTTAATTCGTAATTAAATATAAAATGTTATATTTAATTATGTGTAATTAAATTCTTTAATAAAGATTAAATGATTTAATTAAATATAAAATGTTATATTTAACTAGTGGATTATAAATATAAGATATTTATAAGATAAAACATTACACAAACGAGAGATATAACCGATTCTATAAAGATAGAATTTCGGTCTGAGCAATTATTAAGTTGTTCAGTTGTTATGAAGTGTTGTAGGTAGAACCAAATACTGATTTGGGGAATCCTAGTTGATGTCTAATAGCAAGGTTGTTTGCAGCTATAAATAGGACATTCACCCTGCACTTAAAACACGAGTTACACGACATACATACTCCCCCCTCTCTCTCTCTAGCTTTCATCTTACACAAAATTAAAGGTAATTTTGCAGTTTCTAGCTCTAGAAGGGGTATTTCTTGGAACATCTTGGGTGCAACGATTAGGAGGATATCTGTTTTGATATCTGATCTTAGGCCTTTACAAGGACATAAGGTTAATTCTTGATCCCTATCTTTGTATCTTATTCTTCGTTTATGACCATAAATCGTACATTATAATTTTGTTATTATCCTGCATATAAAGTATTGGGAATATATACGGATATTTTCCCACAATATATACATGTTACTTCAAATATTTTTAACCTATTTTTACAGGATTTATGCCTCTGACATTTTCACAAAATAGAACTTTGAAATAAAATTTATCTACTTACTTTCTCAATTGTTCTAATCATAACCTTAGTACACGCGTACCATTTTCCCATACCATTCAGGTATTCTTCGTACCCTTCTCACCTAACTAACCAATTTGACCAACAGAATCAACTATATCCCTAAACAACCATAACCTATTGACATTTTTGTACAACTCAAATCACACTTAAACGCCCGAGAGTAACCCTACCCCCAAGACACTTACTTCATCCCTTGAGATCTATCTACCCTCATTCCTAAATACAAAAATCGACAGATCTAATGTAAAATCAACCACTACCCTATACGACAATATCTTATTGTAATAATAAGCTAAAAATATGGAGAAACAAAAGGAATATCTATTATAATAAACTATAATCTAATATTATGATTAAAAATAATTTCGTATCTTTTTACTGCTTACTTTATCCGCCTCGGAGACACCTTTTATTTGTCATTACTTTGTTGTTTATGAACTACCTTTTAATACACGATTAAATTTCATCTCACCAACACAGTTATTCCGCTTGACTCACGTACATCGTTGTGTTCTTTATTATTTATATTTATAATTATGTATTTATACTCATTAAATTAAAATTTGACAACCCAACTAACCAACTTGATCATCAAAATCATCAACTGTATCCCTGAACTACCCCAACCTATCAAGATTTTATTATGCTACTCAAATTACACTCTTAAACGCCGAAGCGTAACCCTACCCCTTAAGAAACTTACCTCCTCCCTCAAAACCTATCCACCTCACTCTCGAAAAAAATTCGTCACTTTATAAAACAATGTCTCATCTATAATAAAGTGAAAATATGTATGAAAAAATATTTTGTTTTTTATGAAATACCTTTCAATACTCATTTAAAATAAGTGTCATCCACACAATTATTCCACTTGATCTATCTAAATCATCATTGTGGTATTTAATATTTATATTTATACTCCTAAAGTATAGTATAATTAACATTTGTCTTATTTCCATTTTTACTTAATTAAAGAAATTATCTCATTTCTTTCGCATTGTTAAGTACGAAAGTATAGATATTTAAGTACTTTTATTTATTAGTTTCACAAATTGTTAATTAAGACGGGGTATACAATTTAATTTAAAAAGGGTCAAGGAATATAGAAAAGATAAAAACATAATGCATAGGAAAAAGTAACAAATTAAATTTGTCTTATCCCTTCAAGTAGGACTATTTTTGACCCATTTTAATGTCAAGACAAAGACAAACTGAGTTAAAGGTTGAATAAAGTTAATAACATTAAATAGTAAGTATATAAATATTACATAATAATGTTCTAAGTGTTATATTAAATCTGTAAATAAACAATTATTTTCTAACTCATTTTTCATTTTCATATTTAATAAAAATATTGGATAAAGTTAATAACTTTGTATAGTAAGTATACAAATCTTAAAAATATTGGATAAAGTTAATAACTTTATTTGTTTGCAGAAAGCCAATGCCAGAGATGTCCAATCTGTAACTTTAATTAGCCGCTACCATATCAAGGTAACGAATCCATTCACGCGCAGAATCTTTCAAGGAGAAACGAAACAACATCTCCTTAACCTCATCTTGCGCCTCTCCCGCCGGTATGGAACAAAAATAATCTGTAAATAGCTCCAAATGCTTTAGAGGATCTTCATCCGGTAGACTTGCAAACTGTTTTTGCTCCACCAATTCGATATGGGAAAGTTGAATTTCATAGGGGAGAGTAAATCCCTGGGGAAGGTGGTGTGCTGCTGGATGAAGATTATCAGAAATAGTAGACATGATCGCAATAGCACTGAGAGTACTCAAGCCTTCCTCTCAAACACCTGTCTTCTAAAACAAAACTAGAAGAAAAGGTAAGTAACGGTCTTAAGGAACCGAAGTTCCTTAAGACAAGGAAAATAAACTAAAAATCTACAAACAAAATTATACCGTCTCCCCGGCAACGGCGCCAAAATTTGATACCCGTCGTTGTGGGTGTCAAAGATAAAATTTATAAACCAAACTAAAACTATAGATAGTGATAGTAAGGGTCGAACCACAGAGAGACAAGGTTAATTATGTTTGCTAATTTTTAATCTATTAAGTAACAAAAGAGAGGGGTTTGATTGATTGTTGCTAAGTCTAAAACAAATATAAAATAAAACAAGTAAATAAAGATGAAAATAAACTATGATAAAAGAGATGCTAGGATGTTTGGGTAATAAATAGCTAAGATAATATAAATCCTAAGTCAACATGTATTGCAGTCGCGTAAGGGGTGTAACATATCCTTTAGGTCTATGCTACCTAATAGCTCCTTTCGGTCTATGCTATTAGTTCCTAGGTCTCACAATTATTGGGTGTCAACAATAAGGGTGATTCCTAAATTCTAGGTCACATACCTTTCAGTCTTGGGTAACCTAGCCGTCTTAAGATGTAAACCAATGCCCTTCCCATATCTTTCAATCTTGGATAGGTCATTACTAACATCCTACAAGTCTCCTTTTGGTCTCATTGTAGGTTATTATAGTCTACAAATAAAAGCGAAACAGAATTCAAACACGAGTCGGTCGGCCGACCTATAATGGTGGTCGGTCGACCTCCTGCCTGCGACATGTTGATTCGGGAATTATACTACCTATGCATATTTACTCCCTTACATCCTAACATATGAAATTAGCTATTCATAACTATTGAAACAGTAATAAAAATAGCAATAAACATGGAAATTATAAAGAACATCAATCTAAACATGCAATAATAATAAAGGCTTGGGATTCTAACTTAACCGTATGCAATAATTATAAACTAACAATAATAAACCATAAATTAAAAGAGGAATTACCGGAAATAAGGATTAAGGCGGAAAAGAACAAGCTTTATTGATTAATGTTGAAAGATTGATGATGAACAATATATAAAACTAAAGAAAAGTGTTTGATGATTATGGAAAGATTAAAACTAAAACTAGATGTAACTCTATGATAGAAAACTAGGTAGAAAACTTGATGGAAATCTCAATCCATAACCCTAATCCCTTAATTTAGCTTAAATAGGCGGACTAAAAGAGTTTCCTAATGACCTAAACACTTTAATGGGCTTCGCGGAAACTTCTGGGTCTGCGCTGAGGTCGGTCGACCCAATTAGTAGGTCGGTCGACCTGATGTCGGGCCTGCAGCGCGCGTCGATCTTAAAACAGCTACCATTTCTTCGTTACTCATCTTAATCAAGCGATTCTTGCGGCGTTGGAAAGCTAAGAGGATAAGCTTTCACCTCCAATTGGAATCACTCCATTATCAGCTCTATAACTCGAGATATAGTCATTTGAAACAGGCTGCAATATCGTGGATCGATTCTTTGCTTGTTAAAGCTATCTTCAGGCCTTGAAATGTGCGCTAGGCTTCGTTCCTTGTTGTCCTTAGTCAAGAAAAATCCCGAGGGCATAAATTTGGTATAAAATCGTCCCTTTTCCGCATAAATCTGCAAAAGAGCATAAAAATACGAAAGTAGACAATTGTTGGGAAATAAATGCTAAAACATAGTAAATGAGCGAAAAAATGCGTGTAAAAATAGATGTAAAACATCTTAAAATAGGCACGCATCAGTTGCACTATGATGAAATTTTTGCTCCCGTAGTCATGCTGCGTTCCATTCGGATTATCTTAGCGATTGCTGCATTTCATGACTATGAAATATGGCAAATGGATATGAAAACCGCCTTCTTAAACGGTTATTTGGAGGAGGACTTGTACATGGTACAACCCGAAGGTTTCACAGATCCTAAAAATCCTAAGAAAGTGTGCAAGTTTAAGCGTTCCATTTATGGACTTAAGCAAGCATCTAGGAGTTGGAATCATCGCTTCGACCAAGTGATAAAAAATAATGGTTTTATTCGATCAGTGGAAGAA
The DNA here is from genome assembly GCA_029255685.2 of Silene conica. Taxonomy (NCBI): domain Eukaryota; kingdom Viridiplantae; phylum Streptophyta; class Magnoliopsida; order Caryophyllales; family Caryophyllaceae; genus Silene; species Silene conica. Next base: position 71,809,616 of record CM055318.2, on the reverse strand, counting down.
CCATGCTTATATATCAAGTCGAGTGGGAGCAAGATCCTCTTTCTGGTATTGTATGTCGACGATATACTCTTGATCGGAAATGACATCTCTCTTTATGGTTAAAGAACCATTTCCAGATGAAAGATCTGGGTGTGGCACAATGTATATTGGGGATCCGTATCTATAGAGATAGATCACGACGGATGTTATCACTGAGTCAAGAGTCTTATATAGATAAGATTCTTGACAGATTCAGCATGACCAACTCCAAAAAGGAGTTACTTCCGATGATCTCGGGGGTGCATTTGAGTAAGACTCAGGCACCTAAGACACAGGAAGAGGTCGAGCGCATGAATCGCATTCCTTACGCGTTAGCTATAGGATCCATCATGTATGCCATGATATGCACACGTCCAGACGTGGCATATGCTTTGAGTATGACTAGTCGGTACCAAGGCAATCCAGGTGAACCACACTGGATGGCTGTGAAAAACATTCTTAAATACCTACGGAGGACTAAAGATTGGGTATTGACTTATGGTGGAGGCTCTGAGCTTTGCGCAAACGGTTACGCAGATGCTAGCTTCCAAACGGATCGAGATGACTCGAAATCTCAGTCTGGATTCGTTTTTACTCTTAATGGCGCCGCTGTCAGTTGGAAAAGCTCCAAGCAGAGTGTTATTGCAGATTCTACTACTGAGTCCGAGTACTATGCCGCTTCGGAAGCTGCAAACAAAGCTATATGGATGCGTCAGTTCTTACAAGGACTCACTGTAGTTCCTAGTTCGAACTACCCGATCACCATCTATTGCGACAATATAGGTGCCATCTTCCAGGCTAAGGAGCCTAAGTCTAGCAACAAATCTAGACATGTACTGCGGAAAGCTCACCTCATTCGAGACTACGTGGAGCAAAAGGAGATAGTGATAGACAAGATTGCGACAGATGACAACATCGCAGATTCTCTCACTAAACCATTAAGACATGGTAAACATGAAGAGCACGTTATTTCAATGGGAATCAAACGTGTTCCTGAGTTGTATTAGTACTTTTTGTGAATTGGATATTGTATCTATTTCATATACTATTTATAACACCATCGATTTTGTTTTATATATTGTTTTTCATGTGGATTGTACTGACAACATTGAACACCACAAAGTGAACTGAATTACATTATATTTGTTTTAGTCCGTAATCGCCTACACGAGCTGATAACTCTGACAATTATTTTGTGACGTCGATTGATGGTGGGTTTAATAAACCATAAGTCAAACCGTTGACTGATCGATCACAGATACGAGATCATAACGATAACTCGTAGGACAATTTTCGTGACGACGCAATGGAGTCTTAAATGTTACTGAACATTCGGTGTCGGGTCGTGGATAAGATGTCTATCGTGTTCCTTGAGTCGATTCTTTTGACTGTCGACTGTTTTTTGAGATAAAGGGCAGTTTTGGGTGACTTTGATTTCTTTTTCACTAGCTGACCGTAACTGGGGCTAAGCAGATTTTTTTTGGGTCATTTCATACTGTGCTTACATGTAACACCCCCATTTATTTAAGAGCCTTTAGCAAGACATTCCCAAATAAATAGAGCTGTTACCATCTCGGAATATCCGAGGTAGTGAATAAAAAAGTAAACAAACCAAAGTACTTTATATAAAAACTGATTAAATTTAAACTTGATATTACAACAACTACGTGGTCCAAACTTTGATAAGATAAAAGTACAACTGAAGATATCTAAGTTTGGTCTAACTCTAAGTAGGTCCAAGCCATGTCTCTCTCCATACCCAAGCTCCTAATCCATCTGTCACTGACCTGTAGAATCTACTCCCCATTCCGGATCATCGTAGGTGTCACACGAATACACAGGGTCAACCGCGAGGTTGAGTAGGTAAAACAAATAAAACATAAATAACAATATTACTGTATCCTTCTCCATCTCCATATCATTCGATCATCCACCACACCTCCACCACTTCACACCTCCATCACAACACACCTCCCGTCACACCACACCTCCAATGGCCATATCACAAGTCCCTTATCACAAGACCCATATCACAAGACCCCCTTCACATCTCTGTTCTCTACAATAAGCAGTAATAAACAATCAATCACAATATATCACAATTAAATATATATCAATCAGTTACTGAGTGTCCTCATGTCAGATCACAATCACAGTCATAGATATTCCCCTACCTCAATTGTAGAAGGACAATCGAACAGCCGCTAGAAATATTCCACCTTGAACTCGGATCCTATACATAGTACTTAATATTAAATTATACCCGAACAACCAAACATCACATAAATTACTTAACCATGCTCATAGCTATATACTAATTACACATTTATAGACATGCTCATTTAAACTTACTAATTATAAACTTACTATTTATAAATATACCAACTATAGCAGGAAAACAAATCACCAATTATTACTAAATGTATAACAATAACAATATAAGTAATTAGTAGCCATCACAATAATAATTTATAATATTAATAACCATAAATTACAAATATTATGATTAATAACAACAATATATATAACATATTAATGTTAAACACTACTTACTAATTATTAGCAAGAAATCCAACGACCAAATATTACGAGATTAACAAAAATAACAATATGAGTGATTAATGATAAAACAATGTTCATTAACAAGTAATATTAACCATCACAATTGCTAAACATAGATTATAACACTAATAATATCACTAATCATACCATTAGTAATATTAATAACAATAATAATAATAATGATAATAATAATAATAAAATAGAAATGATAACATAGCAAAATCAAACCCACGATTGACACCACCATAAACCCCCTTCCCGACTTCACCAAGGCGACCAAACAGACCCCATTCCCGCCGTGTTTCGCCTTAACCGCCACCAACAACCACCCAGCCGTGTACACTCTTAAACGCCGAAGCGTAACCCTACCCCTTAAGAAACTTACCTCCTCCCTCAAAACCTATCCACCTCACTCTCGAAAAAAATTCGTCACTTTATAAAACAATGTCTCATCTATAAATAAAGTGAAAATATGTATGAAAAAATATTTTGTTTTTTATGAAATACCTTTCAATACTCATTTAAAATAAGTGTCATCCACACAATTATTCCACTTGATCTATCTAAATCATCATTGTGGTATTTAATATTTATATTTATACTCCTAAAGTATAGTATAATTAACATTTGTCTTATTTCCATTTTTACTTAATTAAAGAAATTATCTCATTTCTTTCGCATTGTTAAGTACGAAAGTATAGATATTTAAGTACTTTTATTTATTAGTTTCACAAATTGTTAATTAAGACGGGGTATACAATTTAATTTAAAAAGGGTCAAGTAATATAGAAAAGATAAAAACATAATGCATAGGAAAAAGTAACAAATTAAATTTGTCTTATCCCTTCAAGTGGGACTATTTTTGACCCATTTTAATGTCAAGACAAAGACAAACTGAGTTAAAGGTTGAATAAAGTTAATAACATTAAATAGTAAGTATATAAATATTACATAATAATGTTCTAAGTGTTATACTAAATCTGTAAATAAACAATTATTTTCTAACTCATTTTTCATTTTCATATTTAATAAAAATATTGGATAAAGTTAATAACTTTGTATAGTAAGTATACAAATCTTAAATATTAATATTGTTCTATATATATTTAATAGAAAACTAGTATTTTTGCCCGTGCGATGCACAGATACTGAATTAATTTGTGGTATTCATAAAATTTTCACCATATAAATCAAAATTAAATCATAAGATATTGTTTATATAAAAATAATAGTAGTTCGTTCTATACATGTGTTAATTTGTTAATAAAATTACCTCATTTATATTAATTTTTGTCATTAATGTTACCACCAACTCGCCACAATCATCTACAGTACTACACGAAAGAACCCTTCAAACCACTAATCTTACTCTTCAAACAACACATGAAACAGTCCAATATCCAAAGTCACGCCTACGGACCTATTATGAAATTAATCATCAAATGTGATTTAATCATCTTTATTACTACCTCAAACAACCATCTAACTCATCATCAACACTCTTTCCTAGCTTCGAATACACACCTAAAATATTCAAGTCACCCTCCTTCACGAAACACCCGGACTTATCTCTCAAAGTTAGCTCTCCCTTTGAAAAGGTCATCCATCTATCAGAAACCTAGCTAACTTATGCTTTCAAAACCGATCTTGTTTGAATGAGAAATCCTTGATGGGGAAAACAAAAACATGAAATTTTTTGTTTGGTTAACAAAAGAGGTATGAGAGAAGTATTAAGGAATGAACGATGGATGCAACACTCGAGATGTTACATTGAAATTGGGTGTAAAATTCAAACCACGATATTTTTTTAATCACCAAGACAAACACTAACATAGTTAAATGTTAACATTACTATATTGATATGATATTTATTAACATTTGATTACTAATTTTTGTGTTTCACAAGAAAAAAAAAAACAAAATTGAGTTTACATACATGATATTTCAGAGATTTTTAACTTATTTTTATAGCATCTACCTAAGTCATTTACACATAATACAACCTTGAAATAAATTCATCTACTTCCTCAGTTTTCTTGCTACATACCCGCCATTTCCATAGCATTCGGGCATTGTTCGTACCCTTTTTACTCAACTAACCAACTTGACCATCAGAATTAACCGTATGCGCATCCCTAAACAACCTCATCGTATCTATATTTACTTGTACTACTCAAATCACACTCTTAAATGTCGGAAAATAACTCTATCCTCAAGACACTTAACTCCTACCTCCAGACCTATCTACCCCGATATAATATACGAACATGACATATACTTCCTTAATTCTTATCCAATGTTCCCACATTCTATTTTTGTATAACTTAATCTAATGTTTTCCTTCCATAGTTGGTAAAATAATTGACATAAATATCTTCTTCTATTTCTTGTATTTACAATGTTATCACTGTAAATTTGTAACTGCAACTCCACATTACGACATCTTTTTATACACACCCCTAAATATTTCCAAGAATACTCCCACAAAAAACACTATAACGCCATTTCACATTAAAAAAATATTCCCCGACCCAATGGAACATTCAATAGGACTGAAGAGAGTATAACATTTGATTATTAAGTTTTGTGTCTAACAAAGAAAAACAACATTGAGTTTATACACATGATATTTTAAATTTTTTTAGCCTATATTTATATATTTTTCGGTTCTTTTCTCATATAATACATCTTCTCCAATCAATATCTCCCGTTATCCACTTTTTCACATATTCAGCCCTTTCCGCCCCACTAACCAACCAAACCCATAAGAATCAACCTTAACCATATTCATATCCCTAAACAACTCAGTCCCACGTATGAATTTATTTTTCTATCTTCTAAATCACTCGTTGATGGCCGGATTTGCCGTCACTACCGGCATCAAACAAATTTGTAAAACACGAAACAAAGTAGTATTTAGTTCGGGGTCGAACGCGAAGATGGTGGGGATAATTGATTAGTCTAGTTCTAATCGAAGCTTAGGTCGGGGGTAATAGGTTGGTTTGTGAGAAGACTAACAACTAAAGGCAAATAAGAACAATAATGCTAAGATTAGATTGATGATAAGGAGAACTAGGGTGTCGGGGGTCACCTAGGTAAGTCGGTAACCAAGCATAAGGTAACGGTCTTGTGTCACTTCTATGGTAAGTCTAGGGTCGTCTCTTCTCTCGAGTCGACTACCCTAAGGTCAAGACTTGTCCCAGCTTTCGCTACAAACAAAGCTAACCTAACACATAAACATGATCATGAAACTCAAGACCATCGTCTAAAGCAAACAAAGCGAAGACTAATACTGTAATACTCCGTATTTTATATCGTTTATTTATTTATTTATGTTAACTTTATTAGATTTCGATGTCGATGGGTTATAATAAAGCGATATAATATTGGTGGACGAGGTGTTTTATGCGTTGTTTTTAGAATCGTATAAGTGGGTAATTAACGAACCCGTACTTGATTCATGTTATGTGGGTATTGGAGTGCGTGATGGGTTGATTTTACACGGGTAGCTGAGTCATTGGGCCTAGGGTTGCGTGCCCAAACCCTAGCCCATACACGGTTTTGATTCCTTGATTTCAGAATTTCTGAAATCTCAACTCAGCCGTCCTACTTATACCACAAAATAAAACCTTTCTGACCTATTTCACATACACCCACACACCTCATAGACTGCCGCCACTACAGAGTTTGCAAGGGACGTTTAACACGGTGGTTCTAGGGCTTATAGGGTGGTCGATTGGCAGGGGCAAGAAGGTATGAACACCCTACTTTCTCGTTGGTTCTGATTTCGTGTTTTACCTTGCGTTTTTAATACCATGTATGATCACCTTAGATGCTAATAGTCGTGTTTCTCTGCAAATTCGTAATTTATGTTAGGTAATCTTCATGTGTTGTTCATCAAGATGTCGTCTTTTATTGTTTGAAGTCGTTGTTTAGGACAATTCGTTTCTGGGTATGACAAGTCTGGGTTCGTTTTGTTGATTTTATTAAAACAGAGTCTGCACTAATGCGTTTTCATATGGGTTTCGATCTTGTCCTCCTTGCTATGTAATCTGTGTTTTGGTGTCGGTGGGTTGGTCGCAGTTTAGGGAGTCGATAGGTGGTTAACACAGTGGGTCGTGGTGGCACACGGTGGAGCATGGGGTGGTTACAGGTCAGGGTATGGGGCTGTTGCTGTGAGTCTGCGTTTGTCTCAGTTTTCGTGGGTGTTTGCAGGCTGGTTGCGACTACTTCCCCCACCACTGGAACCACCAAGACTCAGTGGCGAGTCTGGTGGTGCCATGGGTGTGTTGGAGCTTGTGTCCTCCACATGTAGTGTGATAACGTCATTGCACATACCCTTGTACGGACAAGTGGAAGATTGTTGGGGCTGGTGTCCTTGACAATTAAGTACAATGACTTATTAAATCTCTTTAAGGATCACAAGGGCATACTTCAGTATTATTATCAGTTGATCCACGTTTATCAATAACGGTTGGCTTGCTAGATAAGTTTGACGTTATTGTCATACGGATGGCGGTGATCAACTGGTCCCTATACGTCACACCTATAGGACACGTTTGAGAGATGTGAAGGTATGAAAATACAGTCACATTTATGCCGAATACGACTAAACAGTTAGTCAGAGGTATTGACTATTAAATTAGTCAATAAGATGTTAAGATTAATATTTAATACGGATTAAATAATTTTAGCTAATACGGATTACATGATTAATTCGTAAATTAAATATAAACGGTTATATTTAATTAAATATTGTATTCGCGTATTAATATAAACAATTATATTAATTTGGGTAATTATACAATATCGTAATTTTATCAGACCATTATTAATACATCGACTGCATTAATATCTGATAACACGTGTGCGATTTATAAATAAAACCCGCGAATAATATTTAGCAAATCGGGACGAATCACGTAAAAGAATAAGGTAAGAGTGGAAAGCCCACTCCTACCCAAGACCCCATTCGGCTGACCCATAAGGTTACAAAAGGAGAGTTTTTCTCCTTTTGTCAACTACTGGTGAATCACAATTCTGATAATTAGGGTTTTGAGAACATTATTTTCCCAAAACTCAGATCTCACATCTAAAACCTCACAAAAGCTCTCCCCATATTGCAAGGCAATGGGAGAGTATTTCTAGCACACGCGGCATCATCTCATTCAAGTCTTGGGTGCAAGTTATAGGAGAGAATTTACTTTAATTCCTGTTCTTAGCCCTATTCAAGCAAGGACCCAAGGTTGTATTCCTTTTCATGTTTTTATTAACTTATGACAATAATCTCAACTGTAAAATTCGTTATAATCCTTCACGTTTTAGGGCGAATACATGCTATATTCCCCACAAGTGGTATCAGAGCCAAGGCCACGAGATTTTACTTTTGTGTTTTTCATAAGTTCTGGTTATAAATTTTGAAAATCGATTTCTGCCGTCGTGTGGGTCGGTCGACCCATTATTGTGGTCGGTCGACCAACACCCGCGTAGGGTTTCTGTTTTTCGGCAGTTTCTCTTTTGCGTTTTCAGAAACTCGGTTTCTTGTTTTGTGGTCGGTCGACCTGGCTAATAGGTCGGTCGACCATTCTGCTGTTACAAAAAAAAAAAAAGAAATTTTTTTTTTTTTTTCGTCAGGAGGTCGGTCGACCTGTTTAATGGGTCGGTAGACCTCTCTGCTGATACAGGAATTTTTTTTTTGACAGTAGGTCGGTCGACCCCATGTTGAGGTCGGTCGACCACTTCCCTGTAACAGTCGTGTTTTATTTTTCCGAAAATAACTTGTTTTATTTTCCCTTGGCCAAAAGTAATATGCTGTATACGGAAATAGTATATTATTTTTGTGAAACGGTTCACTCTCGCATGATACATATTATTTTAAAACGGTTTAAGATAATGGATTATTAACTTGTTAAAATTAAAGTGGTTAAAACGGTATAATCACATAATTTTAATCCCGTAAAGGTGGTTTGGTAAAATTTGTTAATCATAATAACAGTATTATGTCATGTATGAATTTTATTTTTAGTTGATGCATTTTATTTATCGTCTTGTTGAATGCCTATTGAATGCTTTCTATAACGTATTTAATTTTGCAAACGATTGTAACTTAGTGTGGCCTTAGAAGATTGTGTCACCGTAATGATGTGACACAGTCTTGTTTGTAATTTTGAGATCTTGAATCTCCGTTTTGGGGTTTTGCCATGTAATTACTTTTGTATTTAAATTAGAATGTAAATAGGGTTATATTTGTAATTTAAATTAGTAATTTTGTGAAGACCAAAGACGGAGACCGGATGCTCACTCCCGCTGCAAAGACCAAGATAGAACATCAAGACAAGCTTCTAGGGTCCAACGGTGGATTCCAAGTTGTTTTATGTTTATTTTGGTAGGATAGGCCACACTAGGACTTTTATTTACGTTTATTGCATTTATTTTTATGCTTTCATCGATAATAGCTTGCATCATATTCCGCCTAAAACCAAACCACCTATAACATGCCTGAAAACTGACTCATGTAGAGGTTACGCGTTAGTTTTCTGTGACAATACAGATGTCACATGTCAATTGCAAAGCCATCACTTTATTTCATTCATTAATTCACGCATATGCTAGATATTAGTTCACTTAAAATGGATAAATAAAAGTTGATGGGGTCTTCCTCGTATAACCAAAAATTGAGAATAGTCTTTATAAATCAGACTCCCATGAATCCCTTCTTCGTCGGTAGGCATAATATGACCCCTTCTACGTCGGGTAAGTGGGAACAGATGATTTATTTTATCTCAACATCATGGTCACTCGATACTATCTAGCGACTGAGTCTTGGGATCGTTTATATAATTCTTGAGGGAGATCAATTATATAAATGCATGAGTCTACGAGTTTAAATGCAATTTAATATAGACTTAAATCACAACAATGAGTTGCTTATAGGGTTTTGTTTTTATCTTCTTTTTCAGTGTAGAACACGTTCAATTAAACTACTGTATAACTAATGGCTGGTGAAGACCCAATGCCAAGTGCCAAGCTAGCACGTGAATCCTGGCTAAAAGCCTTCATGGACTCCATGAATCAGTCTACTAGACTGAGGAATGATGGGTCAAACTTCTCTGACTGGGAGGCAGCACTACGGAATGCTGCCATTGCTGACGGAAAGCTTAAGTACTTAACTGAGCCCATTCCGGTACACCCAGGAACTGGAGCTAGAGCTAACGAAGTTCGCGCTCATAGCGACTTCGTCATGGAAGCGGGTGCGATAAAGAACGTACTCATCTATGCAATGGAATCCAATTTGCAAAGACGCTTCATAACCCATGGTGCAAACAAGATTTTCACCACGCTCACTAACGAATTCTCAAAAGCTCCGAGAATCGTTTCTTATGAGCATACCTGTCGCTTCTTTGAGGCGAAACTCCAGAAGGGCCAAGCTGTTAGCCCTCATATTCTCAACATGATTGAGAATATCGAGAAACTGGAGGCCGTAAACTGCAAGATCATTGAGAACATAATCGTTGATCGAATGCTTCATTCGCTTCATGATGGGTTTGCCCTCTTTAGGGCCAACTATTACATGAACGACATGAAGAAGACTCCTCATGAGCTCCACTCCCTTCTCGTACAGACCGAGAAGGATCTGAAATTAAGTGGGAGCGTGAAGCAGGATGTTCTCATGATCTCCAGTAAGGGTAAGGGTAAGGGAAAAGCTAAAGCTCAGGGCGACCTAACAGTAGGCAAACCCAAGTTTAAGAAGTCAGGATTTACCAAGAGTAGGCCAGGTGAGTCAAGCAACTCACTGGGCAAAACAAAGAGCAAGGATACTAGCATGGAATGCCATCATTGCCACAAGACTGGGCATTGGAGGCGCTCATGCCCCGTGTATCGTGAGGACATTAAAGCAGGCCGTGTTACTCCTGTTGGTATGTCTTCTTCTTTTTTTGTTCACATGATTGAGATTAACCATGCAAGTTACGGAACTTGGGTACTAGATACTGGTTGTGGTTCTCAACTATGTAATCATGTGCAGGGCCTCCGAAACCAAGAACCCCTCATCAAGGGTGAGGTTGACCTGCGTGTCGGGAATGGAGCACGTGTTGCTGCAGTCTCGAGGGGAACATACGTGATCAGCTTCCAAGTGGATTCGAGTTATCTTTATATAACTGTTATTATGTTCCTTGTTTTTCCAAAAACATTATTTCAGTTTCTGCGCTTGACAAACTTGGTTTTTCATTTGTAATAGAAAATAACAGTTGTATTTTCTCATTACACAATATGATTTATGGCAAGGCAGTTTCCATGAATGGAATTTATGTTTTAGATCAAACCACTGAAATATTACATGTGAATAATAAGAGATTAAAGGTAGGTGACAAAGATCAAACTTACCTATGTCATTGTCGTATGGGACACATAAATGAGAAACGCGTAAAACAGCTCATACAGAATGGAGCTATCTCGGCCTTTGATTTCGAATCATATGGCACGTGTGAATCATGTCTCATCGGTAAGATGACACGTATTTCCTTCAAAGGTGTTGGAATGCGCGCTGCCGACCTATTAGGACTCATACATACGGACGTATGTGGCCCTATGTCGATCAACGCACGAGAAGGCTATAGGTATTTCATCACTTTCACGGATGATTTGAGTAGATATGGCTATGTCTACTTAATGAAGCATAAAAGTGAATCCTTTGACAATTTCAAAGAATACCAGAATCGGGTACAGAACCAGCTGGGAAGAAAGATTAAAGCACTACGTTCTGATCGTGGTGGTGAGTATCTTTCACACGAGTTTGATCAACACCTTAAAGACTGTGGCATCGTGCTACAGTTGACTCCACCTGGAACGTCACAATTAAATAGTGTGTCCGAACGGAGAAATCGAACTCTACTCGACATGGTTCGATCCATGATGAGTCACACCGTTGTGCCTGATTCATTGTGGGGCTATGCTCTTTTGTCAGCCGCTCTAATACTTAACCGAAGTCCGTCTAAAGCTGTTGACAAGACTCCATACGAATTATGGAAGGGAACGGTCCCTAACTTGTCCTTTATTCGGTTTTAGGGCTGCGAGGCTTATGTCAAGTGGAGACACGAGGATAAGCTCGGCCCGCGATCGGTCAAGACATACTTTATAAGCTATCCAAAGGGAACTTTTGGTCATTACTTTTACTCGCCAACCGAACAACGTGTTTTTGTTGCGGCCAGTGCGACGTTCTTAGAGAAAGAATTTCTCGAGAACAAGTCGAGTAATAGAACCTTCGATTTATCGGAGGTTCAAGAACCAACTACCGAGCAACCATTGGAGGAAACAGTTCTTTCAACCGAGGCTGCGGTAGATATTCCTGAGGAACCTAGGAGGTCGGGAAGAGTCTCTATTCCTCCGGACAGATACATTGGTATGGTCGAGGAACATGATATAGATGACGTCTTACTCCTAGAGGGTAATAAACCCACAACCTATAAAGGTGCCCTGACCAGTTCTAACTCAAAGCTATGGCTAGAAGCCATGCAATCCGAGATAGACTCTATGTATGAGAACAACGTGTGAGATCTTGTGGACCTACCTGCAAAGGTACGTCCCCTTCAATGCAAATGGCTTTACAAGATAAAGCATGCCGTGGAAGGACATTTCACGATTATGAAATATGGCAAATGGACGTTAAAACCGCCTTCTTAAACGGCTATTTGGAGGAAGAGTTGTACATGGTACAACCCGAAGGTTTTATTGATCCAGAACATCCTAAGAAGGTTCGCAAGCCTAAGCGTTCCATCTATGGACTTAAGCAAGCATCACGGAGTTGGAATCATCGCTTCGACCAAGTGATAAAAGAGAATGGGTTCATTCGATCAGTCGAGGAACCATGTCTCTATATCAAGTCGAGTGGGAGCAAGATTGTATTCCTAGTACTGTATGTCGACGACATACTCTTGATTGGGAATGACATACCTCTCTTATCTTCGGTTAAAGCATGGTTGAAAAACCATTTCCAGATGAAAGATCCGGGAGAGGCACAAAGAATTTTGGGCATCCGTATCTACAGGGATAGATCACGACGGATGTTGTCTCTCAGTCAGGAGTCTTACATAGATAAGATTCTAAAGAGATTCAGCATGACGAACTCCAAGAAAGGGTTCCTTCCCATGACTACTGGGCTTTACTTGAGCAAGACTCAAGAAGCTAAGACATTGGAAGAGAAAGAGCGCATGAGTCGGATTCCTTATGCTTCGGCTATAGGATCGATCATGTATGCCATGATATGCACACGTCCAGACGTTGCATATGCATTGAGTATGACAAGTCGATTTCAAGCTCATCCAGGTGAACAACACTGGATGGCCGTGAAAAACATTCTTAAGTACCTACGGAGGACTAAAGATTGGGGATATTTCATGCTGCGCGATATCGGCAGGATTCGAGTTGATACAGATCGCTTGTGAGATACGACCTTTGCGAATGCGGATTTGCAAATTGTCTTACATTGAGTGGGATAAATTTTAAAAGGATTTGAGAATCGGTTATCGCACCTACACTTGTACGGACAAGTGGGAGTTTGTTGGAGCTTGTGTCCTCCACATGTAGTGTGATAACGTCATTGCACATACCCTTGTACGGACAAGTGGGAGATTGTTGGGGCTGGTGTCCTTGACAATTAAGTACAATGACTTATTAAATCTCTTTAAGGATCACAAGGGCATACTTTAGTACTATTATCAGTTGATCCACGTTTATCAATAACGGTTGGCTTGCTAGATAAGTTTGACGTTATTGTCATACGGATGGCGGTGATCAACTGGTCCCTATACGTCACACCTATAGGACACGTTTGAGAGATGTGAAGGTATGAAAATACAGTCACATTTATGCCGAATACGACTAAACAGTTAGTCAGAGGTATTGACTATTAAATTAGTCAATAAAATGTTGAGATTATTATTTAATACGGATTAAATAATTTTAGCTAATACGGATTACATGATTAATTCGTAAATTAAATATAAACGGTTATATTTAATTAAATATTGTATTCGCGTATTAATATAAACAATTATATTAATTTGGGTAATTATACAATATCGTAATTTTATCAGACCATTATTAATACATCGACTGCATTAATATCTGATAACACGTGTGCGATTTATAAATAAAATCCGCGAATAATATTTAGCAAATCGGGTCGAATCACGTAAAGGAATAAGGTAAGAGTGGAAAGCCCACTCCTACCCAAGACCCCATTCGGCCGACCCATAAGGTTACAAAAGGAGAGTTTTTCTTCTTTTGTCAACTACTGGTGAATCACAATTCTGATAATTAGGGTTTTGAGAACATTATTTTCCCAAAACTCAGATCTCACATCTAAAACCTCACAAAAGCTCTCCCCATATTGCAAGGCAATTGGAGAGTATTTCTAGCACACGCGGCATCATCTCATTCAAGTCTTGGGTGCAAGTTATAGGAGGGAATTTACTTTAATTCCTGTTCTTAGGCCTATTCAAGCAAGGACCCAAGGTTGTATTCCTTTTCATGTTTTTATTAACTTATGACAATAATCTCAACTGTAAAATTCGTTATAATCCTTCACGTTTTAGGGCGAATACATGCTATATTCCCCACAGGGTGAAGGTGGTGGTCACGGCTGGTGTCTAAGGTGCGTCTTTGACGCGGGTTTTGGGCACGGTGGTGGACTGTTTTGCGGGTTTAGTTTCACTTCGTGTTTCGTTGTTGGGTCTGTTTTCTAATAACGATATTATTATTGTTATTACCAATATTATTATTATTATTATTATTATTATTAAGATGCATCTTAATTTCCGTTACCTACAAGTATGGTTGATTAGATGATAATTATCATATTGTTAGTATCTTAGTTTAATGGTCATAATATTGTATATGTGTATTGTGTTTATAAACATTAACATTATGATTGTTAACTTTGGCATGATTATATTGTATTCATATGGTATGTTAGATACTATGGGTATTATTGTTATTATTATTGGTATTACTATTATTGTTAAGACTCGGTAAATGATATGTAAATAGTACTATAAACGATATTTATCATGTGTTCGTATTCGTTGGAATGGCTACCATAGTAAGGATATTGTGGTTAATAGTAATTATCTTTTGTTGGGATAAAATGATTGTTCGGTTCAGTTATGCTATTTATAGTAACTCTAATAATAGTAACTCTAAAAATGGCAAGTTAAAGTTAGTAAGTAGTAATCGTATGTATGAGCATGCCTTGATGTGGATTTTCATCATGTGTTTTAAGTAAGCTTGTTAGGGACATGATCAAGTACGTAGTAGTGGTAATTGTTTGATTGGATAGAAGTTGATATTAAGTAATTTTATAGGAACAGAATTTGAGGTGGAGTATTTCTAGACGGTGATTTTCTTGTCTAGATTTGTTATTCCAGGTAGGATACACTGTACCATATTCTATAACGTATTATGGATGGATGTGTTTATTGTATGTTGTGGATGCTAGTGTATTTAATATGAGACTTATATATATATTGGTTGAGCATTTCATATTGCATCCTTAATCATGGCATATGCATTAAATATTGAGAAAGATATGGATCAGATATTGTTCTGATGTAAGCCTAGGGTGGTTCTGCAGACCAGGCCTGGTGTCTTATCAGCTGTTGAGCTGGTGTTCGGTGACGACCGAGTATAGTCTGCCGGGAGGTTCGGTATGGCTTGGTGCAAGGGTATGAGAATGAGATTTTGATTGAGCTCGAGCATGTCATAAGCATTTGCATATCATTATATGTTGCATTATTATATATCATTGTGTTATCCTACTCAACCGCGAGGTTGACAGTGTATTAGTGTTCACCTACAATGATCCGGAATGGGGAGTAGATTTTTCAGGTCAGAGACAGGTGGACTAGGATTGGGCATGGAAGAGAGACATGGACTAGACCTACCTAGCTGCTAGATCACTTAGCTTCTTCTTAGTTGAACGTTTGATTTATTTCAGTTGTTTTGGAAGTCTTTTGGACAATGGCTTGTAATAGTTATCACTTTAAACTTTTATATTTAAAGTACTGTGTTTCTTTTCCTGTGAATATATACTACCCTGGTTTATCCAGGATGGTAACACTTCTATTTCAGCACCAAGGGAATGAGGTAAGAAAGATGGATGAGTATATATGTACACTGTGAAGCATGAAAGTGATGTTACATGATGAGTGACATGTATATGTTGTTATTTCCAAGCATTGAGAACATGAGTTTATATCTTAGTTTTGAATATGAGTGTGATTTGTATGAATATATGCATGCGGTTGTATGATCCCTAAGCCTATAGATAGAATTATATATGGTAGCAAGTACCAATAAAAAGCACGATAAGAAGTTACATGCTAGGTTATGTATGTTAGCAAGACCAAGTCAGGGTATGAGTTGACCTAGGATGCTAATAAATTTTGTCACTTGTGTAGCAAAATGCCTCCCAGGAGAGAACCCAACACTGCTAATGTATCGCAATAAGAATTCGATCGCCTAGTAGCTATGAACGCTGCTCTCCTAGCTAGGATTGGGGCAAACACTCAATCTGATACAATCAAAATGAGTAATAATATCTCTAGACATAATCCCACCAAGTACGATGGGGAAGGAGCACCGAGTTTACTTGCGGAGTGGTGCCGAGAGTTCGAGAGTATCTTCGAACTGCTGTCTGTACCAGAATCGATGAAGGTGGACCAAGCTGTGTTCTATCTAAAGGGTACAGCTAGGTTATGGTGGAATAACAATAAAGAGGAGATCAAGGCAGCTGCAGGAGAGATTGGGTTGGAATACGTACGCTGGGAAGAGTTCAAGGGGATTAATTTTGTCCTCTAAGTTTGTGCCAGAACATGTGAAAGGGAAGCTGAGAGCCGAGTTTGATTCTTTCAAGATGACCGAAGAAATGACTGTGGAAGCATACCACAGTAAATTTATGCAACTGGCAGAGAATGTAGCTGACCTGGGCTACACGTCGGAGATGTTAGCTGCGAGGTTTGAGAAAGGGCTAACCATAGAAATCAAGAGAAGTTTTCTAGCAACTAAGCCTACGACTGTGGAAGATGTGTACGAGAGGGCTGGCCAGGCAGAAAGAATCGCTGTCATGATTAAAGAGGAAGAGAAAACCAAGGGTGACAAGAGGAAAGCGGAATCTGGGGCCGAAAGCTCAGGGAATAAGAAGCCAAATAACCAGTACCGGTCATTTTTCTCCAACAATGCACCTGGAGGAAATGGCAATCGAGGTGGAAATCGCTCTATTTCTGGAACAAGTGGTGCCAATCCTACATGTTTCAAGTGTGGGAAAATTGGGCACAAGCAATCCAATTGCTGGTCGGGAACACAAAGTGCTAGGAACAGTTACCATAGAGGCAATCAGAGTGGTGGATTCAGAACACCAAATGCAAACTACTCAAACAACAACAGATCCGGAGGTAACAGCTACCAGAGGAATTTTAGCAGTTACAATAACCAGAACCGCTACCAAGGAAACCAGAGTAGTGGTAATGGTAATTTCCAGAAGACCCTGGCAGAGGCTAGCACTCAGAGTGGAGCAGGATCCGTGAACCAGAGTGGGGTTAAGAAGAGTGGGGCACTGTTCATGATGGGCAAGGAGGCGGCAGAGGAGGATGCTCATGTTGTTACTGGTACTTTTCTAGTACAATCCTTTCCTACTTTTGTTTTATTTGATTCTGGTGCATCGCATTCTTTCATATGTGTGGAGCATGCTAGGGCTATAGGACTTGATGTATATAGTAGTATAGCTGATTCTGTAACCATACCGTCTGGGGAGTCCATAGCTTGTAATAGAGTTTACACCAATGTAATGATCCAAGTAGGGGATGTAAGTTTTGAGTCGAACTTGATAGAGTTCCCTTTGAGTGGCTTTGAGGTGATACTGGGTATGGATTGGCTGAAAAAGTATAAGGCCTACATTGATTGCTACCAAGGGAAGATCACTTTGAGGGGACCCAAGGGAGTGAGGGTATCCTATAAGGGATATTCTGTAAAGCCTAAACTGAAGCTGATAACCATCAATGCGCTGAAGACCTGTCTAAAGAGGGTGATGAGATGCTGTTGTGTCATGTGAGAGATTTGACTGCAGAAAAAACCCCAAGCCAGTGAGATCGAAGTTGTAAAGGATTTTGAAGACGTGTTTCCAGAAGAAATTCCTGGGTTACCGCCAAAGAGGGACTTGGATTTTGGCATTGATCTGAAACCTGGGGCTGAACCAATTTCTAAAGCACCTTATCGCAAGGGACCTAAGGAATTGGAGGAGTTGAGAAAGCAGCTGGATGAGCTAGCAAGCAGGGGATACGTAAGACCAAGTGTGTCACCTTGGGGAGCACCAATATTGTTTGTAAAGAAGAAGGACGGAACCATGAGGCTATGTGTGGATTATAGGGAGCTTAACAATATGACAATCAAGAATCGGTATCCTTTACCTCGCATCGATGATATTTTTTACCAGTTGAGTGGGGCTGGTGTGTTTTCCAAGATCGATTTAAGGTCAGGGTATCATCAGCTAAGAATCAAAGATGCAGATATTCACAAAACTGCGTTCAGATCGAGGTATGTGCATTATGAATTCGTAGTGATGCCATTTGGTTTGACTAATGCACCTGCTGTTTTTATGGACTTGATGAACAGAGTGTTTTGTCCTTATCTGGACCAGTTTGTGGTGGTGTTTATCGATGACATCTTGGTATATTCAAAGAACAGAGAAAAGCATGCTAAACATTTGAGCTTGGTGTTACAGACTTTGAGGGATCATCAATTATATGCCAAGTTGAGTAAGTGCGAATTCTGGCTCGAGAAAGTGGCTTTCCTAGGCCATGTGGTGTCTAAGGAGGGTGTATCTGTTGACCCTAGCAAGATTGAGGCCGTTTCGAAATGGGAGCGACCAAGGAATATGGCTGACATCCATAGTTTCTTGGGTTTGGCTGGTTATTACAGGAGGTTCGTGAAAGATTTTTCAAAGATAGCTAAATCGATGACTTCGTTGATGCGGAAGGAGAATAGATTTGTCTAAGATGAGAGTTGTGAGAAGGCGTTCTTAGATCTGAAGGAGCGTCTTACTACAGCTCCTATCCTTGCTTTGCCAGAAGGGAGTGAAAATTTTGAAGTCTATACAGATGCTTCTAAGAAGGGTTTGGGATGTGTGCTGATGCAGAACGGGCGAGTGATTGCTTATGCTTCTAGGCAGTTGAAGCCTTATGAGGAGAACTATCCGACGCATGATCTAGAGCTTGGAGCGGTAGTTTTTGCACTTAAGCTGTGGCGACATTATCTTTATGGAGCTACGTTCAAAGTGTATTCTGATCATAAGAGCCTGAAGTATATCTATACTCAGAGGGAACTAAACATGCGCCAGAGGAGATGGATCGAGCTTATTGGAGATTATGACATGGAAATTCTGTACAAGGAAGGAAAGGCTAATGTTGTGGCTGATGCATTGAGTAGGAAGTCTGTCCACACTCTATGCACAGTTATGTCCAGGCTGAGTATGTATCGTGAGTTGGGACAGATGGGAATCGCGGTGATAAGGAAGGGTGAGACCATGGGGGATTTGACGATCGAGCCGGAGTTATATTCCGAAATTCGAGAAAGACAGAAGAGTGATCCTAGAATTCAGAAGTGGCGTGAGGCGGTGAGCAAAGCTAGTGAAGCAGAGCCATATTCTAAGTTCGAGGTTTTCAGTGATGGTAGTTTGAGGTTCGATTGGAGATGGTGTGTGCCTGATGAGGAGAAACTGAAGAGAAAGATTCTGGTTGAAGCTCATTCTACACCTTATTCCGTTCATCCGGGAGGGGATAAGTTGTACAAAGATCTGAAGAAAGCTTTTTGGTGGCCAAAGACGAAGCAAGAGGTAGCTGAGTTTGTTTCTCGTTGCTTGGTATGTCAGAGGGTCAAAGGGGAGCATAAGAGACCGCAAGGGAAGTTGCAACCTCTGGATGTACCTGAGTGGAAGTGGGAAAGCATATCAATGGATTTCATCGTACGATTACCTAGGACTTCGAGAGGGAACGACATGATTTGGGTGATAGTTGACAGGTTGACTAAGTCAGCCCACTTCATACCGATGAAGGAGACTTGGAGTAAGGCTGAATTGGCCAAGGCTTATGTAAAGCATGTGGTGAAACTTCATGGTGTCCCTAAGGACATTGTTTCTGATCGTGATTCCAAGTTCATCTCTAAGTTTTGGCAAGAATTACAGACGTTAATGGAACCACTTTGAAGATGAGTACAGCATTTCATCCAGCGACAGATGGTCAGACCGAGAGGACTATTCAGACACTGGAGGATATGCTGAGGGCTTGTGTGCTAGAATTCTGGGGATCTTGGGAAGATAAACTTGACCTGATCGAGTTTTCTTATAACAACAGCTATCATGCTAGCATTGGGATGACTCCTTTTGAGGCATTGTATGGGAGGAAGTGTAGGAGTCCAGTTTGCTAGGATGATCGAGCTGATACAGTGACCTTGGGACCTGAGATGATTCAGGAGATGATAGCACAAGTCCAGGTGATCCGTCAGAAGATGAGAGCTGCCCAAGATAGGCAAAAGAGTTACGCGGATCTAAAACGGAGTGACATCACATTTGAGGCTTGAGAAAAAGTGTTGCTGAAAGTGTCACCCATGAGAGGAGTAATGAGGTTTGGCAAGAGGGGCAAGTTGATCCAGAAGTTCATTGGGCCATTCGAGATTTTGGAGCGAGTGGGTGAGGTAGCTTATCGATTAGCTCTACCTCCATCGTTAGCCAGAGTTCATAATGTGTTCCATGTCTCGCAACTAAGGCGATATATCAGTGATCCTTCAATTCGCATGTTCTTGATCATGAGGTCATTGAGGTCGATGAGCAGTTGACCTATGAAGAGAGACCCAAGGAGATACTGGACAGGAAGGTGCGGAAAACCAGAAATGGGGAGACCGCGCTTGTCAAAGTATTGTGGACTATTCATAATGTAGAGGAAGCTACTTGGGAGACTGAGGTTTCGATGCGGGAAAGATATCCTGAGCTGTTTACTTGAGGTATGTTACGAGGACGTAACCTTTTTTTTAGGAGGGTAGAATGTGACAATTTGTGTTTTAATTACTTTTGTTAGCATCTAATGTTATATAGTGTCACTTTCTATGGTTGCTACATATATTTTGGCTAAGTTGTCTAAACCTTGGGATGGTGAACTTCGGGACGAAGTTCATTCTAAGGGGGGAAGACTGTAATACTCCGTATTTTATATCGTTTATTTATTTATTTATTTATGTTAACTTTATTAGATTTCGATGTCGATGGGTTATAATAAAGCGATATAATATTGGTGGACGAGGTGTTTTATGCGTTGTTTTTAGAATCGTATAAGTGGATAATTAACGAACCCGTACTTGATTCATGTTATGTGGGTATTGGAGTGCGTGATGGGTTGATTTTACACGGGTAGCTGAGTCCTTGGGCCTAGGGTTGCGTGCCCAAACCCTAGCCCATACACGATTTTGATTCCTTGATTTCTGAATTTCTGAAATCTCAACTCAGCCGTCCTACTTATACCACAAAATAAAACCGTTCTGACCTATTTCACATACACCCACACACCTCATAGACTGCCGCCACTATAGAGTTTGCAAGGGACGTTTAACACGGTGGTTCTAGGGCTTATAGGGTGGTCGATTGGCAGGGGCAAGAAGGTATGAACACCCTACTTTCTCGTTGGTTCTGATTTCGTGTTTTACCTTGCGTTTTTAATACCATGTATGATCACCTTAGATGCTAATAGTCATGTTTCTCTGCAAATTCGTAATTTATGTTAGGTAATCTTCATGTGTTGTTCATCAAGATGTCGTCTTTTATTGTTTAAAGTCGTTGTTTAGGACAATTCGTTTCTGGGTATAACAAGTCTGGGTTCGTTTTGTTGATTTTATTAAAACAGAGTCTGCACTGATGCGTTTTCATATGGGTTTCGATCTCGTCCTCCTTGCTATGTAATCTGTGTTTTGGTGTCGGTGGGTTGGTCGCAGTTTAGGGAGTCGATGGGTGGTTAACACAGTGGGTCGTGGTGGCACATGGTGGAGCAGGGGGTGGTTACAGGTCAGGGTATGGGGCTGTTGCTGTGAGTCTGCGTTTGTCTCAGTTTTCGTGGGTGTTTGCAGGCTGGTTGCGACTACTTCCCCCATCACTGGAACCACCAAGACTCAGTGGCGAGTCTGGTGGTGCCATGGGTGAAGGTGGTGGTCACGGCTGGTGTCTAAGGTGAGTCTTTGACGCGGGTTTTGGGCACGGTGGTGGACTGTTTTGCGGGTTTAGTTTCACTTCGTGTTTCGTTGTTGGGTCTGTTTTCTAATAACGATATTATTATTGTTATTACCAATATTATTATTATTATTATTATTAAGATGCATCCTAATTTCCGTTACCTACAAGTATGGTTGATTAGATGATAATTATCATATTGTTAGTATCTTAGTTTAATGGTCATAATATTGTATATGTGTATTGTGTTTATAAACATTAACATTATGATTGTTAACTTTGGCATGATTATATTGTATTCATATGGTATGTTAGATACTATGGGTATTATTGTTATTATTATTGGTATTACTATTATTGTTAAGACTCGGTAAATGATATGTAAATAGTACTATAAACGATATTTATCATGTGTTCGTGTTCGTTGGAATGGCTACCATAGTAAGGATATTGTGGTTAATAGTAATTATCTTTTGTTGGGATAAAATGATTGTTCGGTTGAGTTATGCTATTTATAGTAACTCTAATAATAGTAACTCTAAAAATGGCAAGTTAAAGTTAGTAAGTAGTAATCGTATGTATGAGCATGCCTTGATGTGGATTTTCATCATGTGTTTTAAGTAAGCTTGTTAGGGACATGATCAAGTACGTAGTAGTGGTAATTTTTTGATTGGATAGAAGTTGATATTAAGTAATTTTATAGGAACGGAATTTGAGGTGGAGTATTTCTAGACGGTGATTTTCTTGTCCAGATTTGCTATTCCAGGTAGGATACACTGTACCATATTCTATAACGTATTATGGATGGATGTGTTTATTGTATGTTGTGGATGCAAGTGTATTTAATATGAGACTTATATATATATTGGTTGAGCATTTCATATTGCATCCTTAATCATGGCATATGCATTAAATATTGAGAAAGATATGGATCAGATATTGTTCTGATGTAAGTCCAGGGTGGTTTTGCAGACCAGGCCTGGTGTCTTATCAGCTGTTGAGCTGGTGTTCGGTGACGACCGAGTATAGTATGCCGGGAGCTTCGGTATGGCTTGGTGCAAGGGTATGAGAATGAGATTTTGATTGAGCTCGAGCTTGTCATAAGCATTTGCATATCATTATATGTTGCATTATTATATATCATTGTGTTATCCTACTCAACCGCGAGGTTGACAGTGTATTCGTGTTCACCTACAATGATCCGGAATGGGGAGTAGATCTTTCAGGTCAGAGACAGGTGGACTAGGATTGGGCATGGAAGAGAGACATAGACTAGACCTACCTAGCTGCTAGATCACTTAGCTTCTTCTTAGTTGAACGTTTGATTTATTTCAGTTGTTTTGGAAGTCTTTTGGACAATGGCTTGTAATAGTTATCACTTAAAACTTTTATATTTAAAGTACTGTGTTTCTTTCTCTGTGAATATCTACTACCCTGGTTTATCCAGGATGGTAACAGTTCTATTTACTCTGGAAGTCCTAGTTCAGGCTCCTCGGTAAATGGGGGTGTTACAAATACCCAACCGTCGTTGAGGCAATTCGCCGAACACGTAACATGCATAATGTGAGAACTCAACCAAAGAGGCAAAACAAGACTAACCCTAAGCATGTTTCATGGTTACTAACTACCTAAGCAAACCCCTAACCCTAGAACGAAACTACTCACACATGATTAAGAAGGAAACATGAACAAATGAGGAATTAATGCTAAACATGTTGGATTGTGATAAAAGTAAGCAAATGAACAAAGAAAACTTAAACAAATGAAATAACTAAGTAAAGAGAGGAAAGATTATACCAACAACTTGATTAAAGTGAAGAGCTTTGATTACAAAAGAAGAGTCTTCTCAAATCCTCCAAATTACAACCAAATCCCTAATGTAAACTAATGAAAGAGATAAGAACAAACTAAGGATTATAAAACTAAAGATTCACTAAAAGATTCTATGAACTAAATAAAGATTATGATTTTGAGTAGTGTTTTTGAATGCAAATGAAGAACAATGGAACAGTAGAAAACCCTAGGGATGCGTGAAAGTTATGTAAAAATTGCGTTAATGAAAATAGACTAAGTGCGGGTTTATATAGTGTGCGAATTTCTGAGAAATGACTCTCAACCGGTCCACCGGCTACCGGTCGGAACCGGCTAAGAGTTAAAATGTAAACTTCTGATTTTTTTTTCTTCTTTTTCCTTCATAAGGCCTGATCCTCAGACGACCGGCCGGCTGTCGGTCGGGTACCGGCTAGGAGCACGAATTTAGACTTCTGACTTTTTCTTCGATAATCCACAAGCACAGGTACCACCAGCCGGTTGGCCACCGGCTGGGAGTCCTTTATCTTGAATCTGCCCAAAACTTGAATAATTGACATCCAAAAATTTGGCTAAGTATAGAACACGATCCCCAGCCGGCCTACCGGCCGCCGGTGGGATACCGGCTAAGGGCCCTGAACCAAATTCCTGTAACTTTTTCTTCATTTCTCTCCAAAAGTCAAGTCAAGACTCTTGGCCGGCCTACCGGCCGCCGACTGGGTACCGGCTGGGAGGGCCTGGGGTAATTTCTTGAACTTTCTTCCCATTTTGCTTCTAAAATCATCTTGTTTGCCCCCGTTTGTTCATTCCCGCCACAATACCTACAACATGGGAACCAAATAGGAATAGTCGAGGAAATGGACGTAAAATCAAGGAACGATACGCAAAACGAGGTCGAAACGGGACCAAAATGAGAGGAAAAGAAGGGAAAATCATGACCGAATTTGGGCTCATCACTCGTAAACGTCAGGGAGTAATCATACCCATGGAGTACCCTTCTCACCCACTTAAGCAATTTAACCATTAAAATCAATTGTAAAATGTATCCCTGGAAACCTCAACCTTCCGACATTTATTTGTACTACTCTCACACTATTTAACGTCGTGGAGTAACCCTACCCCCAAGACACTTACCTTATTTTTCAAAACCTATTTACCCCCACCGCTCGAAACAATGGATATATCCAATGTAAAATCAAACATCGCCCTATAACAATCAAAATTGAGTATCCATACATGTTACTTTAGAGATTTTTAAGCTCTTTTTATAACATATGTGCCTCTATTATTATCACATAAAATAGAATTCTGAAATAAAATTTATCTACCTATGTACTTGCTCAGTTGTTCTAATCATTTTGTAGTACATACGC
Organism: Silene conica; assembly: GCA_029255685.2. Classification (NCBI taxonomy): domain Eukaryota; kingdom Viridiplantae; phylum Streptophyta; class Magnoliopsida; order Caryophyllales; family Caryophyllaceae; genus Silene; species Silene conica. The sequence continues at coordinate 71,784,596 of CM055318.2, read as the reverse complement.
AACTTTTTTCGACACCGTTTACCTTTTCGCCATACCCTTCTCACATAAGTACCCAACTTGACTAACATAATTAATCGTATTCCTGAACAACCCTAACCTATAAAAATTTTCTTGTGCAACTTACATCACACTTTTGAACGTCGGAGAGTAACTCTATCCGCCAAGATACTTACCTCCTCCCTCGAGATCTATTTATCCATATCCCTAAAAAAATGGACACATAAAATTTAAAATCAACCCCTACCCTATAAAACAATATCACACTGTAAAGAATAAGTTGAAAATATGGAGGAAAAAAAGAATACAGACTATAATAAACTATTGATACCCGTCGTTGTGGGTGTCAAAGATAAGATTTATAAAACCAAAATAAAACTATAGATAACGATAGTAAGGGTCGAACCACAAGGAGGATTGAGAGTGTTAATTGTTCTAAGTCTATGTCTTAGGGTAACAAGTGGGGGTTTTATGATTTGATGTTTTGGTCTTAACTAAATCTAGTAATGAAAACAGGAACAAGACTGAAATAAAGATGTGAAAGAAATATGATAAAATAGATGTTAGGATGATTGGGTCGTCATAGCTACGATGGCAGATGGTCTAGGTCAATAAGTATTGCAGTCGTTTAAGGGGTATAACAAATCCTTTCGGTCTATGTTATCTAATAGCTCCTTTCGGCCTATGCTATTAGTTCCTAGGTCTCACAAATATCGGGTGTCAACAATATGGGTGATTCCTAATGTCTAGGTCACATACCTTTCAGTCTTAGTAACCTAGCTGTCTTAAAACGTTAACTAATTCCCTTCCCTTATCTTTCAATCTCGGGTTGGTCATTACTAAGCATCCTACAAGTCTCCCTCCGGTCTCGTTGTAAGATAAAATGATTAACGGAAGAAAACAGGTCTGATCATACACGAGGTTGGTCGATCGACCAGCTAATCCGGTCGATCGACTAACTACCTCAGTCGACCGACCAGAGAGGCCAGTCGGTCGACCGAGGTCTGCTACGAGTTGCCCTAATTCATGCCATCTACGCCATTACTCGCCTACATCCTAACATATGAAGTTACCTACGCATAATTACAGTAAAAACAACAACTAAGATTATAACAACAACAAACATAGTGATTAAAACAGTAAACATGCGATTATCAAACAAGGTTTCAGGATTCTATTTAACCGGTATAACGATAATAAGAATAAACAAAACTGAATTAATAAAGAGATATTACCGTAACAAAGGATTAAGAATTGAAGGACTGAACTTTATTGAACTTGCGTGGAATCAGAATGTTTGCAAATTAAACTATGAAGAACTTGTATAAAACTAACTAAAGAGATTTCTGAACTAAAACCTGATTTAGGGTTTTTCTACTAAAAACTGAGATCACATAAAATATAATTAGCATAGGGATTAGTCTAGCCTTAAATAAGAATTTCTCGAAGCTTTTCCTTAACCTAATCTCACGCTTATGGGCTTAATCCTCCTTTCCGAGTTTCTGAAATATGCGCTTTGGTCGACCGACCAGCATCAGTTATCGGGCCCATGAAGACTTCTGATTCTGAATTTGAATTTTCTGGAATTAAGTTGTCAGGCGTGCTGGTCGACCGACCGGTGGGTTCGGTCGGTTGACCGAAGCACCTGTAGTCTCAGCTTCTAAAGTCTTCATAAGTTGGTCTTTTGGTCCTCGAAATGCGCCTTGGACTTCGTTCCTTCTTTATTTCTTCGTTCCTTAAGCATGCAAAATTCTCGAGGGTAATATTTGGCTCAAAATCGCCTCATTTCCGCATAAATCTGCAAAATAGCATAAAAAACGAAAGTAGACGAAATAGGGAAATAGTGACCAAAACCTCGTAAATGAGCTCTGAAATGCGTGTAAAAATAGATTTAAAACATCATAAAATAGACACGCATCAAATTCCCAAACCAAACCTTGCTTGCCCTCAAGCAAGAATTAGACTCGATCTTAAACCTATGGAACGATTTCAATCTCAGAGCGAAATGCACATGTAAGCCTAAACCAATTTAATGCAAAGTCAACAAGGAAATAATAAAAGAATCATGCAAAACAAATTATGAAGTTGTCAAACTTGCTAATCTATCAACCGTAGAGACTCGTCACAATGGATTCTCGCGGGTCACTCAAATCACACAATAAGCACATGGTGAGTGTATGTAAAAGATAGAGAGAAGTAATTTGTAAAGACACTCACCTAACTTCGACCCATGAAAACATGCTTGCAATCTAACATAAAAATAAACTCCACAACCGTGCATATACATATCAATCAAGTGACTTCGACACGTGCTGAGGTAAAAAAAGATGAGTGAGGTATGGGTAAGAAAGGTTAAGATGTTTTTGGATAAGTGGGGTTAAATAGCCAAGCTAGCAAAACCGGGATCCAACAACAAATATTCACAACTTCCAACCCAATGGATGTAAGCACGATGCTATTTTGTAGCACAAATCTCACAATACTTTAAAGGAAAAGACTCCCAATTGATTTGAATGAAATACGGGAGTAATAAGTATAAAAGAAAGGCATTTTCTGAACAAACCGCAAGTTTCTTTTTCTGAGAGTTGGTCGACCGACCAAGTGATGCAGTCGGTCGACTGAATTGCAGTGTATCGTTTTTGATTTTTTTTCTTTCTTTTTCTTTCTTTTTCTGTTTTTCTTTTCTTTTCCCTTCTTTTTCTTTCATTCTTTCTTTTCTTTCTTTCTTTTTCTTTTTCATATGAACGTACAACAACCAAAGATGACTCAAAAGTTCCCGCGACCACAAATACTAGCTTGGTAAGGTAGGCTAAGTACGGGATGTAGTTTTAGGGACGAAAAGGCAAATATGGCAATGTAAGGCTTATGGGTAAGACAAGAGAAAGGGACCTCAAATGCACGTGTCACAAATCACAAAATAAGATAGCATACAGGTATATAGCAGATTACGTTCATGTTTATGCATATTGATATAACATGTCTCAAGGGGAGTACTACTCACATTCCTAAACAACTGGTTATGAATGAAACCAGAAGTAAAGCTCTAAACTTAGAATATGAAGTAGTTTGCCAAAGATTCAAGTCAAGTCTCAAGAAAAGCAAATAGTTTGAGAAACTCGTGGGTATGCATACGATTCTATACTAAAACATGTTGACAAGGGAAGGCTTAGGCATAAACATATGAAAATGCAAAGTCATCATTGAAATACTCTCGTTCCGACTCGACCTATATACTAAAGTAAACGTGCATTTTTTTTTGAAATTTTTGAATTTTTGAATTTTTTTGGATTTTTCTTTTGTATATGCAAGGAAAAATAAAAGAAACAATGCAAGACCGAAATGCAATAAATGTGTGACAAAATGCAGTAAAACATATGAATGCGACGCAAAAACCTTCCCCAAACCAAATCGCACAATGTCCCCATTGTGCAATAGTATAAGCAAAGGATCAAAGAAATTGGGAATTTACGTAAAAGGAAAGTAAAAGGAAAACATAGAAGGAACTCACAAGATTAAGTGAAAACGAAAACCTCCCCAAACCAACGCGAGCTAGGAGGTTTCGGTGGCCAGCAGTGCCACCCTAAGGACCTGAAAAGGAACAAGATAAACCCTTTTTCGGGGATTAAAGGCGTTTTGGGTAATAGATGATAATTTAAAGGTTTGAAAATGGAAAAGAAAATGAAAGCAGAAAAGAAAGAGTAAGGAGAAATACTCCCTAATCGTGCTTGCACGCTTCCCGAGGCAGGTAAGAACAGGCTGTACCAGCTATGGTGGTCGACCGACCACACCTCCTGGTCGACCGACCAAGAGTCGGGTTACAGTGACCTTCTGGGTTGCAGTGACTGGTCGACCGACTGATGCTTCTGGCCAGTCGACCAGACTTCCTGTGCAGTGCTCTTTTTCAAAACCTGTAAAACAACATATGTGCGCCCAAAACATGCGCAAAATCCCAAAGTACCAAGTCTATTATTTTAAACAAAAACAACGAAAGCAAAAAATTCTAAGTCTTACGCAAACTAACAACTAAAAGATTTAAAACAGAAATAAATAGTCTTAAAAACGGAATTGCAAAACTCTTCCGCGAAAGATGCGGAATATCTCGGACCACGGCTTCTGACTACACGTCGTGGCCTCCACTGTGCTTGTCTTGATAGCCAAGCATGTCTCTACCCCGTCACAAAGCATATGTGACGGTCCACCCTTTTCAGCATTTTTCTTCCTTTCCCGATCTTCCTCATCCACTTCATCAGGTTCATCCTCCGAGCCATAGCTCAACAATCCAAGTCCTCCCCTTTGCACGATGGGCTCTTTGACGGTAGGCTCCACTACTTGATCCTCTTTATTCCCCAAACCGAATTCTGTAAAAGATGAAACAAGAGTGTCCTCCATATTGCTCCCAATCTGGGGCGGAGGTGTAACAACATGTATAGGTGTAGGTTTCGAAACAGAAGACTCGGTAATGACCACATACTTCCTTTCGGAAGTCAAAGCATTACAAGTAATAGGGGTCATTGCATCCTTCTTCCTATAGGATTGCCCGAATATTATAGTGTAACAACCCGGATTATAAAATAAAGGAAAAACATAATATAAATGAATATCAGAGTGTAACTCAATGATAACTGGGTTAAGGTGGCGGAAACACCTTACCCAAATCCGGATCGATACTCAAAACGAAAACCAAACTAATACATTATTCGAAGGTTCTTAAAAACTTAAAGCAGGGACCCTAAAAAATTTATTAAGCTCGCTTCACACATTCCCCAAGCAAGCATCATCCAAACAGCAACAACCTAAACAACCTGAGAAGGGGGTCGACAATCAGTCGGTAATAACTAGATGCTCTCCCAGTCATGTTTACAACAATTGAATGTAACCAACAATCAGTAACAATTGAAATGTAAAACCAGTAAACATGCGAGATCATCTACACTCATGAAAGTCCAATCAAACTTACCATCATTTGAAGACATAATACTGCAATCATGTGAGGATATAAATGTGACATGACATGAAAGCAAACTTACCATACCATGATATTCTCAACACCAGACCAATGAACCAAACAAACCTATAGACCATATGCGACCACTAGACCATGAACACTTACAACCCAAGTAACTCACGACTGATAGTAAAATAAGGCACAATACCAGCAATAAAGCGTAGCGAATATGGTGACACACAATCCATTGCAACAGAAGGCACAAAGCTATCATCAAAGCATAGCGAATAGAGCGAACGCCCGTTAGAGCGTATCACCACTGCCTCTAACTTGTCAGAGCGTATCAACACTGCCTCTGACTGACGGAGCGTATCACCACTGCCTCCATCGGTGTGGAGTGTATTACCACTGCCTCCACGGTACTATGTATAGCGTATCACCACTGCCTATGTGCCTAAGACCTGGCCAAACCTCTCGATGCAATAACTGTACACTGAACGACACTCGGGACCCAGAACGTATAACTGACGAATCTGGCCACCCCCGAACATAGACCAAAATAAATCCCACATCAATGGGTGGCGTTAGTTCATTCCGATAGTATATAACTGATACTACCTGTTTTGGTAAAATTTCTACCGGGTCAATGTTTATGTGATGCGGGTCAAAGTGTCAACCAATATTAAAATCTAGCGTATAAACGAATATAAGAACAGAAGAAATAAAGAATGACACAAGAAGGATTTGGTGACGCGGAAAAACCCAATGAGGGAAACAACCGCGGGGGGAACGGAATCCCACCAATATTTTTACTATGATCGAGTGATTTCACTGCTTTTTTATGATTACAAGTGTTTGCGCAAGTATATGATTTACCACGTATCAACTGAGATAATAAAGTGCCCTAGCTTCCTTTTTATAGCTGCGAATTACTTCGTTCAACTGACTTATTCTGTTGCTGGAATGTGGAGGGAATATAGGGGAATATCTCTTTAGGGTTTTGACCCATTCCCTTATTCCAACAGCTCTTTTCTGCTTTGATTCGTGCCTGACATGGTTCTGGGCTGCTTCTGATCTGCTCCTGTGGTGGGTTTTTATCTTTTGGGCCCAGTAGCGAGATGTGGATTTTTGGGCTAAACACTACCGTCATCTATTCAAACTAGCAAACAACAATGTACAGTATAACTGACTGTACTAACATGCGTGAATAACATCACGACTCAAACCAGTAGAACATCATAACAGACTGTCCTAATATCAAATGCATAGAAGTATCCAACGACATATGCAAACATGTGAATCAAGTATAAACAACCAAAGTTATAGTAGCTTTAACTATAACATAAGTAATGGATGCGAGGTTATACTAACCTCAACTATAGCTTCCACATATGGCTTGAGGTTATAGTAACCTTAGCCAAACCTTGACACGAACCTAAAGTTATACTAGCACCAACCATAACCTTGAGTCATACCTCAGGTTTACGTTAGTCTCACCTATAACTTTAACTCGTAATTCAAAGTTATATTAACTTCAGCTATAACTTTGAGTCGTACTCAAGGTTGTACTAGTTTCAACTATAACCTTGAATCATATTTCCAAGGTTACACATACTTCAACTATAACCTTGAGGAACACTCTTGGCCGTTCGCCATGCCGCCATCTAGGGTTTTCCTCGCGAACCCTAGTTGCGCTCACGACACCCATAACGACTTATCGATACATTAATCCACAATTACGATAATAACACATACTAAATATATGAAACACAATTAATTCATGACAATAAATAATCAAACATGTACTAATCATACAAACAATCATTAAATCATATTAATCACATCAATTGGCATAAACACAATTAAAAGAGAAACACCTAGTTACCTTTTTGGCAATTAAATCTAGAGCTCGTCGTCAACAACGTAGGCGTCTTCTCCAGGTGAAATCTCCACGCCTTTAGTAATTATCACACGTGCCAAAAAGAGAAAGAATCTAATAAATATAGTAATTATATAAAACTATTAAAATAAAACGCTTAAAACATGAGACTTACGACGAGGAAAGATAGATCTAAAGAGTAGGATCGATCTAGGCTTGGAAAGCACGAAGGAAAAAGGAAGAAGAAGTGGCGGCACGAAACCCTAGGAGAAGGGGCGTGACACGCGGCACAAGAGGAGAGAAAAGGAAGGAGAGAATTAGGTTTAGGGTTTTGAGAAGATGTGGAAAAGAAAACAAGGGTTTGGTTTCCCCTCTTATATATATATAGAGAAACTCATGGGTTTAATCCAAATTTAGGCCCAAAACTCCACCCAACATTCTATTCTCACATGAGACTTGAGAGTCAAGTGGGCCTTCACCTAATTTCGAGCCCAACGAGCCATAAAAACAAGAAAAGAATATTTTTCTCGAAATAGAATATGAAATATGGGAAAAAGGAATTAAATAAATATATTACGGAAATTAGGGGTGTGACATATAGAGTGTTTCCGTACCTTGAAAGTCAAAGTCCCACACCCCAAATCGATAATTGCACCAGCAGTGTGCAAAAAGGGTCTCCCTAAAATAATAGGTATGTGGGCATCCTCGGGGATGCCCAACACAACAAAGTCAACTGGGAAAAAGAACCTATCGATGCGAACGGGAATGTTTTCTAACATCCATATGGGTTCTACCGAGGTGCGGTCCGCCATCTGGACCGTCATGCTAGTTATAGAAAAGGTAGTCATTCCTAGTCTCTTAGCTAGACTCAAGGGCATAACACTAATACTAGCCCCTAGGTCACAAAGTGTGAAGAGTCTATTGATATAATATACTCAAGATGGGGGGTTGAATTAAGTATGCCTTCTTTTTCAAATCTTCTTCGATGTGTTTGGATGTATGATGGATGTCGAGTAGAGCAATAAATAAATAGAGACACGATATTTTTGAAGTGGTTCAGTTTCACAATTTGAAACCTACGTTCACTATTCTCGATTAATAAAATTAGTACCTTCTCCGGATTACAATTTTATCAACCTACTCGTACAACTTTGATGTTAGTTGTAACTCAATCTAGATACCGTTAAATATCTAGCTACGTCAAGTACCGTTAAATACTTGATTACAATGAGTACCGTTAAATACTCGATCTATCTTACGTTAATAAGATAGGTCTTCAACAAGTTCTTCAAAGTCACAATCTTGGATGAATAAGATCAATGCTTGGAGCACTTGAATCTTGAAACGAATATGACAATTTAAGCTCGGATCTTGATGAAGAATATTGTCGGCGGTTTTTTCGATTTGCGTGTAAGTGTACGATTTCGTGATTTACAATGTATCACAAGTATCTTATTTATATGGAATTATATCAAGGTTATTAAACCCTAGATGATTTAGGAATAATACTTAAACTAGAATTCTAGTCTTTTGGTAATACTACCATAAATCTAATCTTAATATATTTAGGAAAGATTTATTAAGATACTTAGGTATTATACAAGGAATCAATTTCCTAATTCATATTTAGGAAAGATTTTATATAATAAATAAATACTAACCTTATTAAAACCAACTTCCTAAACCTTGTCAAAATGTAATATATTATATTACCATAATATAATCTATATTGTTTTTAGGATATCTAAATAAATACATATTTATTTATTTAATCAATCCCACACGTTTTATGGAACGTGTCATGGTACACGATTTTCTAAAATCGTTTTATACAATATTTGGATTATATTATCTTGACAATTATGGTTATATAAAAATCCTTAGTTTATTAGCAATAAATAATTAACTCATAAGAAAATTATTTATTCCTATTTGACTAAAAGATATTTTATACTACCTTATTAAGATCAATAATTCTATATTCCATAAATAGAATACCAATTAAACATTTATTTAATCACGACGACTTTGGAAACAAAAATCGTTTCAATCACTACAAACCTTTCGACCATTTCTTCTTTCTAGAGCTATAGCTACGAGCTTTAACTTGAAATCATCATATACTAAGGTTATAGTTGAAACGTATAACATTAGTTCTTCTATGTAATTGCGATCTTCTCTTAATCTTTGATTAGTCAATTCTTTGACTAATGATCTTGAATCTTTCATACTTGATTGTTGATATTGTTCAATCTAACATTCTGTACACTTAACACACGATTATACGCACGAGTATATAATATAGCTAGACTTAGATTAGAATTTGGCTAAGCTTGCTCCTTCTCGTAATTCATTGTCTCTTAGGGTTCTTAAAGGATATGGGTTAGATAGAAGATAAAAACCCTAAGTTGATCTTTGTTATGAATGACCCTTATTATATTGAGGGGGAACTAAACACTTAGACACAAATCTAAGAAAGACTTGCCATCATCAAAAAGGGGGAATTTGTTGAACCATATATTCAAATGTATATATTAAGTATATATGTTTATGTTTTGATAATGACAAGTCTAGCTATATTATATACTCGTGCGTATAATCCTGTGCTAAGTGTACATAATGTTAGATTGAACAATATCAACAATCAAGTATAAAAGATTCAAGATCATTAGTCAAAGAATTGACTAATCAAAGATTAAGAGAAGATCGCAATTACATAGTAGAACTAATGTTATACGTTTCAACTATAACCTTAGTATATGATGATTTCAAGTTATAGCTCGTAGATATAACTCTAGAAAGAAGAAATAGTCGAAAGGTTTGTAGTGATTGAAACGATTTTGGTTTCCAAAGTCGTCGTGATTAAATAAATGTTTAATTGGTATTCTATTTATGGAATATAGAATTATTGATCTTAATAAGGTAGTATAAAATATCTTTTAGTCAAATAGGAATAAATAATTTTCTTATGAGTTAATTATTTATTGCTAATAAACTAAGGATTTTTATATAACCATAATTGTCAAGATAATATCATCTAAATATTGTATAAAACGATTTTGGAAAATCGTGTACCATGACACGTTCCATAAAACGTGTGGGATTGATTAAATAAATAAATATGTATTTATTTAGATATCCTAAAAACAATATAGATTATATTATGGTAATATAATATATTACATTTTGACAAGGTTTAGGAAGTTGGTTTTAATAAGGTTAGTATTTATTTATTATATAAAATCTTTCCTAAATATGAATTAGGAAATTGATTCCTTGTATAATAACTAAGTATCTTATTAAATCTTTCCTAAATATATTAAGATTAGATTTATGGTAGTATTACCAAAAGACTAAAATTCTAGTTTAAGTAATATTCCTAAATCAATTAGGGTTTAATAACCTAGATATAATTCCATATAAATAAGATACTTGTGATACATTGTAAATCACGAAATCGTACACTTACACGCAAATCGAGAAAACCGCCGACAATATTCTTCATCAAGATCCGAGCTTAAATTGTCATATTCGTTTCAAGATTCAAGTGCTCCAAGCATTGATCTTATTCATCCAAGATTGTGACTTTGAAGAACTTGTTGAAGACTTATCTTATTAACGTAAGATAGATCGGGTATTTAACGGTACTCATTGTAATCAAGTATTTAACGGTACTTGACGTAGCTAGATATTTAACGGTATCTAGATTGAGTTACAACTAACATCAAAGTTGTACGAGTAGGGTTGATAAAATTGTAATCCGAAGAAGGTACTAATTTTATTAATCGAGAATAGTGGACGTAGGTTTCAAATTGTGAAACTGAACCACTTCAAAAGTATCGTGTGTCTATTTATTTATTTCTCTACTCGACATCCATCATACATCCGAACACATCGAAGAAGATTTGAAAAAGAAGGCATACTCAATTCAACCCCCCATTATTGAGTATATTATATCAATAGACTCTTCAATTGGTGTGGACCGAGGGATAGGCAAAATAAGGTCAGAGGGCCTCGGATTCACAATGGGCCAAGGATAAAGTTTAGTTGGGCCCAAAACAAAAATAATAGTTCAATAAGTCCAACCCGGACTTAACCAACAACAACGAAAATAGCCGAAAACGAAATCAACAACAACCAAAACAGAGTATCATCACGGGAAATCTGATCAAGAAGAGGACGGGTCACGGCGCTTGGCAAATGGGCTGACATAATCAGATCGGGTGCGGAATTCGAGGGTGGACAACCTATCCAAACAACTGCTCACATTACGTCCCTGAGCATCCAAGGCAATCTCGAAGTTTTGCACCTTCATCGAAAGCGCTTTCACCGCCTCAAGAGCCTGACTTGCATCCTCCCTCACCAATCCATGGTCACGCACCAAAGCTCCTCCTTGGGTGGTCAAGAATGAAAGACGATCACTAATGACGAAGAACTCGTCACAAAGCATTTGAATACCCGAGCCCATCTTCTCAATTCTTTTATCCACCTTAGCCATCCACGCCCGCAACTCTTCCTCGAAGCCTCGGTTTCCTTCACCACCACTACTCCCTGCCTCATCTTTTTCTTTCTTCACCTCACCAAGACCAAGGTTCTTGTCCATCTTGGCTTATAATCCTTCAAACAAAGGCGAGGGACAAGGTGTTGGTTCCGGACCTACACTCTTACCAAAGGTTACATCGACACCGTCAAAGCAAATACCCATTAATTTGAGAAGTTTATCACACATACGATCACGAGGGATCACACCATAACTCTTGTCATCCACGACTTCTTTCTTGTATAAGAGCTCGGACACCCACATTCCGTAAGGAATGTCGATTGTCGAGCAAGTCTTTTCCTTGACTAGAATGCTTGAAACATGACAAATCTTATTGCAAATAAGAGAAGCTAAATCAACCTTCGTTCCCTCCAACAAACTATGGACAACCACGGCCTCAACACTCGACAACTTATCCCTTCCACCCCTTCGCGGCAAAACCGTATTCCATAAAAAGTTCACAAACAACTTCAACTTAGGAGTAAAAGAACCGGTTAACAAAGGGGTATTTTCAGTAGCATATTCATCAAAATAAGTTTGATAACCATCTTTGGTCCCTTAGACACAACTCCCCACTCCTTTTTCGGATCAAGATCAAGACCGTCTTGATCAAGCTTAAAGATTTCACACATTTCAGTTTTTGACACCGTCGCATCCCTACCATTCACAACCGCACTTAGCCCTTCCTCACACGCCTTAACAGAAGCAAAGAACTGAACAATTTCGATAGGAAAAACTAAACCCGAGAAATTGCTAATGTACTCCCACCCTTGATTTTTCAAGAACTCTTTAAAGAAACTTAACGACTTAGACCCGTCGACCCATGACGAAGGATAATATCAACCCGCATGAATGGAATAAGGTAAAACTCGGTCAATGTACATACCTTCGGTTTTGGTCATTCGGACCCGTTCTAACCCTTCGCGGGTTGCCTCAACAGAGTAGTCTCGAAACAAGGGACGAGAGTTTTTCCCGGAAACGAACTCAGGCATGTCATCGGTAACGGATAAAGACTCGCGGTTCAATTTACGACGTTTCCCGTTGTCGGAGGTAGGAACAAAGACTGCAATGGGGGTTGGTGACGGCGGTGGTGACGGAGTTTAGGAAGGAGATGATGGTGGAGCTTGTTTCTTGTTGTGGGATCGAGTTGCACGAGATGGCGGCATGGTGTTTGTGGTGAAAGGTGGTGTTTGGTCGGAATTTTATGGAGGTTTGGGGTAATTAATTTGGAGGTTTTTGGGTTGAATTTTTGGTGATGGATTTTGGGGACGGTAATAATGAAGGTGAGTGAGGTAAGTAGAGGGAGTGGTAATTAGTTAAGGTGAGTGGTTGGGTAAATAATGGTGGGGTTAGAGATAGGGACACGTGGAGGGTTGTAGCTGGGAGCTAGGGTTTGCACGTGGTCGGTGAGGATGAGAGTAGTGGGGTAGGTGTTCACACGGGTTGAGTGTGAGGTAAGATTTGTTTTTGTTTTTGTTTATTTTGAGTAATATGTATTATTATGTTTAGGTATATTTTGTAGGTTAAATTATAATATGTGTCATATTATTATTGTGAGATTCGGTTGTGCACAAACGTACGTGAATTGAATAACATAATTGTGTTCACATAATTTATCATCGAATACACACATACACATGCAACGGAGTATACAGACACAGTCATATAATCTCGTCTTAACCGTAGTTAATCATTGGGTTAATTTTGCTTTTAAGATTGATTAGGTGCCACCGATTAAACCAATTTCCAATCGCAAAGTCTCAAAACGTTCTCTAGCCATTGGTTTAGTGAAGATATCTGCCCATTTTTTTTCCGTACTACAAAATTCCAATTTTATATTTTTCTTTTCAACACGGTCTCGTAGAAAGTGGTGTCTAATTTCAATATGCTTAGTTCTCGAGTGTTAGGCTGGGTTTTTTTTATATAATTATAGCACTCGTATTATCACATAAAATAGGCACACATCCTACATCAATACCATAATCATGTAATTGTTGCTTTAACCATAGAAGTTGAGAACATATCAGTGCGGCTACAATATATTCTGCTTCTGCGGTTGAAAGAGCGACAAAATTTTGCTTCTTGGATCCCCAAGATATTATGCAGGGACCTACAAAGGTAGCAAGCCCCGAAGTACTTTTTGTGTCTAATGAACATCCTGCATAATCCGCATCTGAATATCCTACTAGGTTAAAGTTACAGTCCATAGGATACCATAGGTATAACTTTGACGTTCCGATTAGGTATCTTAGTATTCTTTTAACCGCAATCATATGCGATTCTTTTGGTGCAGATTGAAATCTCGCACAGACGCAGACACTAAACATTATATCTGGACGACTTGTAGTAAGATAAAGAAGTGAGCCAATCATACCTCGGTAAGTTGTTTCGTCTACAGACTTACCATCTTCGTCTTTGGTTAGCTTCTTATCTATGACCATTGGAGTAAGCATTGCGTGAGAGGTTTCCATGCCAAATTTATTTAGCAATTCCTTGACGTATTTCTGTTGATGAACTTTGATTCCTTCTTCAGTTTGTTGTATTTGGAGTCCAAGGAAGAATTTTAGTTCTCCCATCATACTCATCTCGAACTCAGAAGTCATCAACTCAGAGAAGTACATGCACAACTTTTTGTTAGTTAAGCCAAAAATAATATCGTCAACATAGATCTGAACGACTAGTAGATCTGAGTTCTTGCTTTTAAGAAATAAGGTTTTATCCACAGAACCTCTCTTGAATCCGCTCTCTAATAGGAACTTTGAGAATCTGTCGTACCATGCTCTCGGTGCTTGTTTTAGGCCATAAAGAGCTTTGTCCAATTTGAATATATGATCCTTGAGTTTGCTGTCAGGAAATCCCGGAGGTTGTTCAAAAAATACTTCCTCTTGGAAATAGCCATTAAGAAAGGCAGTCTTAACGTCCATCTGAAATAGCTTCATTCCCTTATGTGCGGCAAATGCAATGAGTAGTCTTATTGCCTCAAGACGAGCAACAGGAGCGAAGGTTTCGTCATAATCGATCCCTTCCTGTTAGTTGTATCCTTGAACCACTAATCTGGCCTTATTTCGCACAATGACTCCAGTGTCATCCAATTTGTTTCTGAATACCCATCTAGTTCCAATGACAGATATGTCCTTAGGTCGAGGAACAAGATGCCAAACTTTGTTCCTTTCAAATTGCCGGAGTTCTTCTTGCATACCAACTATCCAGTCTGGTTCTGCGAGAGCTTCCTATATTTGAAGGTTCAATGGTGGAGAGAAAAGAGTAGAATGAGCAAAAGTTGTTTAGGCTCCTTCGAGTTTGAACTCCATCTGTCAAGTTTCCTATGACATTGCCCAGAGGATGAGAGCCCTTGTATCTCCAGTTCCTTGATTGATTATTTGCGTTACCTGTACTTGACTCGGTATTTTGGCTTGTTCCCCCTGAATCCAAACCTGAGGTTATAGTAGGATCAAGTATAACTCTGATCTCTTCCCTTTGGTTTTGATTCAAAGTTATAGCTTCATTAACTGTAACTCTGGGTTCCAAGTCATTGGTTTGAGAGTTATCTACAGTATCATCAACTGTAGCTTCATCTCTCGCACCGTTTCCTCTTAAGTTAAGTTCATCATGAATTCCTTGAATCTCACGTTCTTCATTTTCTATTTCAGGAGGATCTTCCCTTGACAACCTGAAATCAGGTTCGTCTAGGTTTTCCTCTTCGTCCTGTAAAGGCTTATCGAAGGCATTATTTTCATCAAAATTACATGAATACTTTATTCTATGCATAAGGTACGTTTGTTAAAAACTTTGTAGGCTTTACTATGATCCGAATATCCTATAAAAATTGCTTCGTCACTTCTAGGGTCGAATTTGCTTAATCTGTTTTTACCATTGTTATGAACAAAGCATTTACTCCCAAAACATCTTAAATGAGATATATTAGGTTTACGACCTCGAAGAAGTTCATAAGGTGTCTTTTTAAGGATAGGTTTAATCATAGCACGGTTATGAATATAGCAAGCTGTACTGATAGCCTCAGCCCAAAAGTTTCTAGGTAGACCACTACAAAGAAGCATTGTTCTAGCCATGTCTTCTAAGGTTCTGTTCATTCGTTCTACGACTCCATTCTATTGTGGGGTTCTAGGGGCCGAGAAGTTATGTCCAACACCGTTGGTCTTACAGAACTCAATAAAGGCATGATTGTCAAACTCAGTTCCATGATCAGTACGGATTGTTACTAGGTTTGA
Source organism: Silene conica (assembly GCA_029255685.2). NCBI lineage: Eukaryota > Viridiplantae > Streptophyta > Magnoliopsida > Caryophyllales > Caryophyllaceae > Silene > Silene conica. The sequence goes on along the minus strand of CM055318.2, from coordinate 71,769,006 downwards.
TTTATACTTGTTTTGGACAAATTTCATGAGACTAACAAATTCATCGAATGTTTCATCTTTAAAATGAATAAAGATTGGCCAAACAAATCTAGAATAATCATCAACTAGAACGAAAACGTACCTAGAACCACCTCTGCTTCTTACCTTCATAGGGCCACATAGATCTATGTGTACTAGTTCAAGAGCTTGTTCTGTACTTACCACTCTTTTCGGCTTGAAAGATGATCTGACGTGTTTGCAACGTGCACACGTGTCGCACATCTTTTCTTGATCAAATTTTATCTTTGGGAGACCTTCGACCAAGTCCCATCTTTTTAGATTACTTAGAATAGATGAGCTGATATGACCAAATCTCTTATGCCATAAACATGGATCATCCAACGTAACTTTCATGCAAGAGAGAGAGTTAGTAGGTACGGCATTTAAATCAATCATATAAACGTTTTTCCTTCTATGACCTTCAAGGATTACTTTGCTTGTGCCTTGCATAATTATACGATATATATCTGCATGAAAGACAACTTTGTTTCCTTTGTCGCATAATTGAGATATACTGATTAGATTATGTTTGAGACCACTTACCAGGTACACATCACTTATGGCATGAGATGATGAAATATCTATCTTACCGATTCCTATGATTTTTCCCTTTTTATTATCACCGAAGGTGACTTTTCCTCCGTCGAAGGGTTTAAGGGTTTGGAATAGGTTTACGTCGCCTGTCATATGTCTTGAGCATCCACAGTCGAGATACCATAAGTTATTTTCCTTAGCGACAAACTGCACATATAAATTTAAAGACAGGATTTAGGTACCCAAGCATACTTGGGTCCTTTGTTGTTAGTAATCACAAATACATCTTCCTTTTTCACCCAGACTTGTCTTATGTAAGATTTTCTATCATGGTAGTAGTTGGGTTTTGATGTTTTCGTGTATGTCTTAATTTGAACTTTTGGTGACCATTTTTTGTGTGTCGTAGGTTGAGGAGTTTGTTTGGTTCTATTTTTCTTTTTTTCGTAATCAAATGTCATGTCATAGAACCATCTGTGGTCAATATTTCTTTCCTCAACTTTGTCATTATCACTATCAGAGACGGAAATAGTGTCGTTTGGTATACCTAAGGATTTAACAAATTTAACTCCGGTTTTAAAATCTTGTGCGTGCTTTACACAATTTTCACGGAGGTGACCAGTATGACCACAATAAGTACATATTAAATACTCAGGTAGGTCGACATATTTTCTTCTTCTAAAGTCTCTGTCTGTTGGGCTTTGTTTACACTTTGAGTGATCCCTTCTACCGTCGTGACCCAATCCCATCTTCATGTTATTGTCGGATTGCTGAGTTAGGAAGTTTAGAGCGTTAGTGCTTCCTTCCCATTTATCGTGAACTTTCCGAGCATGAAGAAGATCGAAGGTCCTTTAAAGAGTCTATTTCCTTTTTACAGGCACTATGGTCAATGTTGCTAGACTCTTTTAGGTTTTGAATGTCCTTATGAAAGTCGAAACAATTTTAGCATGTTCCTTCTTGATGTTAGACAAGTTGAATTCTAGATCCATCATTTTGTTTTCGAGGATCTCAACTTCTTCTAGATGAGTCTCATCTTCAACAACTGTCGAAGATTTAGACTTTAGAAGCTCATTTGCCTTTCTCAATTCTGAAGTTATAGCTTCATTAGCTGTAACTTTAGATTGAAGCTTTTTAAAGTTGAGTTTTAGTTTTGAGGTTATAGCTTCATTAGTTACAAGAATACTTACATATAATTCACGATCTTTTGAGTTTGCGAAGACGAACCCTTTCTTTCCCTTATTGGCATGTGTCTCAAGGAAGAGATCAACAACAGATTGTAACTGGCCCTTATTTTTCTTTGCCTATAAAAAAAGTAATAAATTCATGAAGTGTTAGTCAGTTAATTAAAATTTAAAGCTAAATAATATAAGAAGATAAAAGTAATAAACTACAAGAGTAAATACTTATACCTATCGTCGCCCGATCATGGAATGACTGAGACCCACCATAATGAGTAGGCCCAACTTCCGCGTCGTGATCATCTCCACCCCTCTTGTTCGCCTTGTTCCGGGCCGATGTTTGCTTGAACTCCAGACTTTCTCTGTACTTAGTGAATTCTTCATATGATTGACCTATAATCAAATAAAATAGAAATAAACTATTAATATATAAATTAAAAAAATGTTAAATTTTTTATCTTAATACGGTTATTAATAAATTATTACCTTTCATGAACGATGGCGCATTCTTTCTCCTCGACACCTTATACATAATGTCCTTTAGCCTCCTCTTACCAACATCATTAAATCTATCCCCAGCCACTCGCTCAAGGTCATTTGACCAATAGAAGGCACGCTACAAAAAAAATAAGGGTTAGAGAAACAAATCAACCATGAAATTATTAAAATAAATAATTAAATAAGTACCTGAAAGGCATTGAACCACATCTCCTCCTCCTCGTCATCATCTTCTTCCTCCTCTTCAAGTCAATATGTACTTCAATTTCAATAATATTTCAATTGGGTCCTTATCACTCCAACCTAAACCCATCAATGTATATTTCAAGTCACTAGTAAACACACATTTGTGATTTATTAGTGAGGAAAAAAAATTTGGCAGCAATTCCCCTCAGTTCTTCAAATACACAATGTGAAATAAATTTGTATTCATTTCACATATGTATTCGAATAACATTAAAGGAATTGTTACCAAACTCTTTCCCCATTAATAAATTCACAGGTATGTATTTACTACCTAAGTGACTTAAAATATACAAAGACAGTCCCAAAATGGGGACTATTCATGAATTCCTCCTAACGAGTAATTCATGAACGGGTAATAGGTCAATAGTCATTCTTCCACGGAAAATATTCACAATAACTTACAATAATGTACTAATCTGAATAATAACATTGAACAATTTTTTTCCCAATTTCTAACAATACTAACACTCATTAACAATAACACCCAATTTTTTCCCAATTTTTGTCAATTTCTAACTCTATCATCAACTAATTTCCGAAAATACTAATTAAATTACACATACAAACATAATAAACATCAAAAAAATTCTTAGAATCATCCTAGAAATCTAATTACTAACTAAAATCATCATCCAATTTTCCCCAATTTCTAACCCTAATAACAACTTATACATAAGAAACCTAATTAACTTATACATAAAAACTTAATAAACATCCAAATGTTATTCAAAGCATCCCAATAATCTAATTACTGACAACAATTATGAATTACAATAATACTATAAAGGGATTCAATACATAGATAAAGTTATTAATTCGACACAAACCTGAAAAACGAGTATAAGGTAGGTGAACGGCGGTGGTGGGTGATCCGGTGGCGTTGCGGTGTTCCGGTAGAGGCACGGTGGTGGTCAAGGGTGACGAGGGGGTTTGAGTTTTTTTAAGGTTTAAGAGAATTGGGGGAATGACGGGAGGAAGAAGAGACGAAAAAATATAACAGAGGGTTAGCGACCGAAATCGGTAGCTAAATTAGCGACCGAAATCGGTAGCTAAATTTAGCGACTGATTTCGGTCGCTAAATTAGCGACCACTTTCGGTCGCTAAAATGGCGCTATGGTCGCCGTCGGATTCGCGCAGATTTTTTTAGGATAAGTTGGGGATAGGATTTTGGTCGCTAATTTCAGCGACCGATATCGGTCGCCCACTTTTTTTCTGCGGTCGCTAATTTAGCGACTACCTGTGCGGTCGCCTGTTTAGTCGCTAGTTTAGGTAATTCTTGTAGTGCAGCCACCATGGTTGACCATGGTTGGAGAGACTAATTCTTAATGATATTAGATATCACGATGATATCAGATATCAGATATGTGTATAATGAGATATATGAGCAAGTGTCACCAGTAAGCTGTTTTACCATTTCCGTTTACATTTCTGGCGAGCAATAGGTTAATAAGCATTTCTTATTCTTGTTGTACGAAAATGTCACTAAAATCACAGTGCAACAATGGTACACAAGGTGCTGCTTCTAATTCCGCTGTCGATGTTGTTATTCACACTAACGTAGTAACGACAACACTGACCACTACAGCTATGTTTGCTTCCGATCGTCTTAGCGGTATGTGTAATTGGATTTTGGATACAGGTGCTTCTAATCATATCACGGGTAACCGGTCGTGTTTGGAAGATAGTTATGCGGTCTCGGCTCGTCCTATTGGTCTTCCCAGTGGACAACGGGTTAAGTCGACACTAATGGGAACGGTTTATATTAATGCTTCAATTACTTTACATAATGTTTTATTCGTTCCTAGCTTGACCTGCAATTTAATATCCATATCCCAGCTTGCCTCTGACAATGAACTCGCATTTGAATTTGCTCCCCAATCATGTCTTATACAGGACCGTTCCTCGAGGATGACGATTGGAGTAGGTGAGCAGCGGGATGGACTCTACTGGATTCGAGCGTGTGCCCGGCTGAATAAGGTATATCAGGTGTCCGATTTGGGTTCACCTGATCTTTGGCACCGAAGGCTTGGACATCCGTCGGACAAAGTAGTCAAAGCTATTTCTTTTGCCAGCAATTTTCATTTCAATAAAGAATTGGTATGTGATGTGTGCCATTTTGCCAAACAACATCGTAGTAGTTTTTGTGCAAATGATAAATGTGCTTTGGAGATTTTTGAATTAGTTCATTGCGATCTTTGGGGACCATATCGTATTGCTTCTTCATGTGGTGCTAAATAATTTTTTACCATTGTAGACGATTTCTCTCGTGCTACTTGGGTGTATTTGTTGCTTGATAAAACGAAGGTAACCGATATGTTTATGAATTTTATTAATATGGTGGACACTCAATTTTCCAAAACAATTAAGACGGTGCGAAGTGACAACGGAAATGAGTTTAATTGTATGGCGGGTTATTTTTTCAACCATGGAATTCATTTCCAAAAATCTTGTGATGGCACGCCACAACAAAACGGGCGTGTCGAGCGCAAACACCGCCATATTTTGAATGTTGCCCGGGCCCTTTTATTTCAAGCCAACTTACATAAGTCCTTTTGGGGAGAATGTATTCTTACTGCCGCTTTTCTTATTAATCGTACTCCGTCCCCTCTCATAAATAACAAGACCCCCTATGAATGTTTGTTTGGTGTACCTCCTTCCTATTCCAATCTATGTATCTTTGGATGTCTTGCTTTTGCTCACAACCAAGTTACTCGTGGTGATAAATTTGAGAAACGAGGTCGAAAATGTATTTTTGTTGGGTACCCACATGATAAGAAGGGATGGAAATTGTTCGACCTTGAAACAAATCAGTATTTCATTTCACGGGATGTTGTTTTCCATGAACATTCATTTCCATTTGTTTCCATTGTTCCTTCGACTTCCCCTGACCCAACCCCTTCTACCTCGTGTTTGGACGAGCCTTTTAATAGCGTCGTTGGGACTGTTCAACAAGGGGAGCCCGCGGGTGCTAGTGTTAGTGGGTCTGATAGTGAAGGTTTACCTACAACTGAAAATACGAGTGGGTCTAATAATGAGGGGGGGTCTTCGGGTGAGTCCATGAGTGAGCACCATGACATTAGTGGTCCTGTTTCGGGATCTGCGAATAATGATGAGCTTGGTCGGGGTCGGCGCCATAAATTTCCTAACTCTCGATTGCGTGGTTACGTTCTTGGCACCGCTCGTAGTCCATCCCCGGAGTCCCACTCACCGAGTCCAATATCTTCATCCTCAGGTACATCTTATTCTTTAGCAAATTGCATTAATTGTGATTCTTTTTCGGCAAAACATCGTCATTTTCTTGCCGCAGTAACTAGTGGGATTGAACCACAATCTTTTAAGGAGGCTATTCGTGATGAGGGTTGGTGTGCAGCCATGAAGGCTGAAATCGATGCTCTGGAACGTAATGAAACGTGGGAGCTCACTGAATTGCCACTTAATAAAAAGGCTCTTGGTTGTCGATGGGTTTACAAAATTAAATATAAATCCGACGGCACAGTTGAGCGTCTTTAGGCGCGCCTTGTTGTCTTTGGCAATCATCAAGTGGAAGGACTTGATTATGGGGAAACATTTGCTCCTGTGGTCAAAATGGTTACTGTTCGGGCTTTTCTCGCTGTCGCTGCAGTCAAAAAATGGGAACTACATCAGATGGATGTCCATAATGTTTTTCTACATGGTGATCTGGATGAGGAAGTTTACATGAAACTGTTGGAAATCGAGGTAGTCATACTAGCTAGTTCAAGTTATTAGTCATACTAATTTTACTAATTAATCTCATATTAATTTAGTCGATCTTGTGCATGCAAAATAAAAGCGGAAATAATGAGAATCGTATTCTTACAACCGGTCCGAAATATGCTTAGGACGATCCTCCAAGAGCAACCAAGTAAGCTTGCCTCCAATGAGTGCGCACCAAGACCTTACCTTAAACGGACCAAATAACCGAACCCGATACTAGAGGACGGAATTAGGCTAAAACCGTGTACTAATAATAATATTAGTATACTAGAAAATATTATCTAGTAATAGTTTTAGAGGTTATTGTATTTTTGTTTCTCACACTAGAAAATACAACATATGGTTCAACCTTCTTTTGCACTAGAAAAGATGAACATAAGTTAGAATGAATAAGGTGAACAAAATTCACTTCTTATAATGATAGTATGTGGTGTGTCGTGTGATAGTGTGTTATGTAAGACCAAAATAGATTGCTTGTCTTACACAAGCAATTAGGTTTGCATGGCTACATATAGGTATCATACCTACACAATCATTATGTTTCAGTCATGCACTAACTTAAACAAATTAGTCCTTATTATACACACCATCACACGCCAGTTTTGTGTAAAATGTACTTTCATTTTACAAATTGTAATTTGTACAATTGTGTAATATGTAACATCTTATGTGACATAATTCAATTGTATTAATTTAAAATATATTTATCATATAAATAATATTTCTAAATTAATTAAATCATATTTAACAAATTATTTAGTAATTCATAATCACCGTCTCAAAATATGGTTATTATAATAATCGTCAATACGATATACAACATTTGTTATAACCACGAACTCATCTCATTCTAATTTCGACATTTCTAAAATATCGATTAGTATTTGACAATTGACACATTTCAATTTCAAATATAAATCTTACTTTAAGATTCAACCTCTAATTTCTCAATATACGGTTTTAAGAATATCAATCAATCTGTATCCTATACAATTAATCAATATACGTTTAAGGGGTCAGTCCTAAAGGTGTGACCTAAAGGGATCAACTGACCACCACCGTCATACGACAGTAATGTTAAACTCTAGTCAGCCAATCATTACCGATTAATGTTGGTCAGTTGACTAAATCAATATTGGATCGTCCCTTGCATATTCTTTTCATAAGATTTATGACAATGATATTTTATCATTGTCGTGATCGCACTATTGTTGAGGACACATTTCCCAACAATCTCCCACTTGTCCTCGACAAGTGTGCGTCACCAATTCTCTTGTCCTATTACGTCATCTCCCACTCAATGCAAGGTGTCTTCCAGGTCGTACTTGCATTTGATCATATCTTGAGTGGTTTTCTCGATCTGGAGATTTAACTGCTTTGACCGGAATTATCTACCATAGATACCTTCCGAGCGTGGCCACGCATTTCCAGTTAAACTTCTCCTCGAGTGGCCTTGAGATTTAAGACAACCCTGACAAGGGGTTGGACAATTCCTATCCTACTGTTCCCTTCGACTAACACAGTCCATCATGACCCAAAAGAAGCCCATTTGACCCCCTTTAACGGTTGATCGTAGAGCTAAAATCAAAGTCAATCTGAGGCTGCATCACCTTGGGCGAACAGTCTCAAGTCAAAGAATCGACTTATGTGAATAATATAGTAGCTCTCGCCACGACCAGGCTAATTATAAAATTTCCAGAACTCTATAAGCGGTCACTAAATGCCCAACAGAGTGTTACACAGTCTGCCGATGTGATCGACTAGTCATCCCATATGACTCTATGACTTTTGAACTTGCCATCAATCGCCTCACATTATTGTAGTCGCTTCGAGACGTCACCTCATACAAGCGACTATGGGCTATACTAAGTTAATCCAGTTCACTTATGGGGTTCAAATTGTCTCTTACAACCCATTTGGATTTCACAAAGTATAAATTGTGAGTTAATATTAATAATAATAACTCAAACGATAAGAGTGATTGTTATGTGCGAACAAACAATACGATATTGTTGCCCCTCATAAACAATCTTTGATGATCATACATCAATTTGCACTAATGGTTTGTTATGTGAATATACCCTATCTTCACATCTTTTAAACCTACAAATTTCGGTTTCCTTTTGACTCATATTATCTTGTATAATATGATCTAATTCAAGTACACTTCAAGTCTCTCATACTTGACTCGAGTCTCCTTACTTTAAGGAAGCTCCCACTGTTTTCTTAAAACTCATGACATGTCATCCTTATGAATATTGTCATATTGTACTAAAATCATATTGTAGTTAACCTAGATTCGATCTCTTAGTTCTCCTTGAGAAACTTATATCGAAATAAGGCTTTATTTCAACCTATGGCATTTTGATCAAGGTTATACGAATTAACATTTCCATATCTCGGATTCAAATCCAAACCTTGTTAACTGATCGGTGACGTTTCATTATCATATAATAAACTCACTTATGATTTATGTTCTTAACATACATTTATTTAGAATTGAAAACCTCATATTCTTTACCTTTTAAAGAATCACCATTCTCTCTAAATGGTAGGTTTCGTTTCCTTAATAACTTTTCTCCCACTGAATTCCATATTACTATCTTATAGTTTAATAACTCCCACTATCTTCATAGTGATTATGTAACATCTTCAAACATCTTCTCAACTCATAATGAACATTTCATTTTGATTTACTTCAAACATTTTCTCAACTCGCTAATGAACATTTCATTTTTCATTTTCCTTCCCACGAGAACGGGAGGTGATTTCTCCTCTATTATCTTTATAAAACAGAAACATTAACATCATGGAAACGATTTCCTTCTGTTAATACTTACGGTTCCTTTTGTCCTCTCTAGGAACTAATGACAACATATGGAACATTTCCTTTTGTGTCCTCGCGTAGTTTCTTCTGTGTCCTCTCGTAGTTTCTTCTATCCAACCTCTTAGAGTTCTTCTTAAGAACTCCTTATAGGACTCTTCTCTAAGATCCTATGTTTATTTCATTGGTTTACGGGCGTTGAATTTCTCCCACTCTATCCTTTAAAATAACCGTTATTTAAGAAGGATAGCATTTTCGCCCGTCAACAATGTTTTTTCTGGATAAAGAATTATGTGAGTATTGAGATATTAACATATTCTTTCATTTAAGGTGAAAATCTTATAATGAACTGATGTTCTTATGTTTGAATTTGAAGTATTTCACGGGATGCAATTCTCGTTTTTAAGTAAGTCGTATTACTTTTACAATGATCCTATCATTTCTTCCGTACGGTGAATCATTCAAGGTAATTTATTACGATCTATGAAAATCGTATCAATTCATGTTATAAAAGCATTTTAAAACAACCAAACATGTTTGATTTAGAACAAAAGGATGACTTGGGTTGAAAACCAAGTCACCACTATAACAACCATTGTTTCAACAAGATCCTTGTCGTACAAGAAATACAAAGTTCTTTAATTAAAATGCAAAAAGAAAGAAGACATCAAATGAAAATTAGAGCCATGCTCTTCATGTCTTCAATCTCGGATGCTACCTTAGCCATCCATGGAAGGAACTTCAAGTTTCCTTCTCCTTCTCCTTACCTTTGTCTTTGGTAGGAGCCCCTTTAAAACAATTTATAAACGGGTGAGAATCAATAACTTGTATCATTATACAAAAATTGATTAAGTAACATGAATTAGACGAGAATTTATACCTACTGCAAGAACCTTTCCGGCTTTGAGGTCATGGAGATACTTTGGGCAATTCCGCTTCCAATGCCCTATCTTAGTGCAATAATAGCACTTGTCTTCAACCTTTGACGACGATGAAGAAGAAGCACCTTTCGTAAAAGTCTTCTCTTTTGGAGATGCGGGTTTGAAGGCTTTAACATTTTTACCCTTGTTGGCCTTGCGCTTAAACTTCCTCTTGCTTTTTGAATCGATATTAAGCACATCCTTTGTGGAACTCTCATTAAGTCCCATATCCCTCTCCGCTTGGACTAACATCTTATGTAACTCGTCCAAGGAGGTTACTTGATTGCGCATGTTATAATTTACCCGAAATTGAACATACGATTTCACTTTGTTGAGGGAGTGAAGGATTTTGTCAATAATAAGCGAGTCGGGAACATTCACCCCTTGCAACTTCAAGGTTTCGGCTAGCTCAACCATTTTGAGCACATGAGGACTAATCTTTTGACCTTCCTTTAAGGTCAAATCGAAGAAGGCGGAGGCCGCCTCATATTGGATTACCCTAGGAGCTTGCGAAAACATGTTCGCAACTCTAGTGTATATCTCATTAGCCGTGGCTAGCTTAATCATTCTTCTTTGGAGATCCGGCTCCATCGAAAATATAAGCACGTTCTTCAAAGCATGCGACTCCTTCATGTAGGCCTCATAGGCTTCACGAGTCGCTTCCGATGAACGAGCACCGGGAGTGGGAGGAGCGGCAATGGTAAGATAACGAGTCTTATCGTCGGCTTCCGCGGCCAACACCAATTGGGCGTCCCAATCTTTGAAATTGGCGCCATGCTTCTCAAGCTTGCAACGATCCATAAAAGACCGAAGCCATGAAACGTGATGTGGGAGTGGTGGAGCGTTATTTGCCATTGATGATTGAAAGTCGAAATTTGAACTACAAATAAAATTAAGGAATTAAAACACAATTATCGTTTTAATAAATAAACTTGTAAATTTTTAAACAAGTTATGCATCTACTTAATGATCTCTTACCCAATTAAGTAAATGATCCCGAGACCCAAATACACACTAACTTGGGCACGGTTTAGCCGATACATCCCTCATTAATATGACTCGGTAGATTAACTCCTTAATCAATTCTACTTTTAGAACTCTCGGTCGATAAAATTACACTAATTCTTATCTTAGCCCGAACTTATTACCACTACGGTGGCTCGAATACCTTCGTCGAGATCAACCAAATTTCAAGAATAAGTAATCATATTACCCCACTTCACCAACGTAATAAGGTTTGCACCCCGGTTTAGCCGAGCCTACTCCCTTATGAAGAAGATCTTTCGCGGGTCCTTTACTTTTTGGTAAGGCTATGTCTCGATTTTAAATAACGTAAGAGATCTTGTCAATTTATTATCTATCTCCTTTAAGTGAACTAAGTCGGTGAATTATCGATAAATTAATTGACACGGTCGATAAAATCGATGAAATGCATGATGTGAATGACGATTTGGCTATGCATGCAAACATGATAAGCATAAATAAAAGCATAAAACTTTAAAAGCATAAATAAAATCCTAGTATGGCCTTTCCTTAAATAGAAAATAAAGTAAATTACAAATTCGGAAACCAACTCCTTTGGTCCCTTGAACTTCACACGCGGCACGCATCCCAAGGCAAACTCCGTCTTGGTCGGAACTCCTTTCCGAAATGGCACCGTCTTCAAGGATCTCCGGAATTACAAATAATTACAAATTTTCTATCTATTTTATACATTATAAAATAAAATAATAAATAAAGTGATACGAGATCACATTAAATTACAACCGAATCGATAAACCCTTACATTACGGGAAATATCGATTAAAATCTAAGGCCATACTAAGTAAATTACATAATTCAAAATTACGTAAATAAATTATGACATTCATAAACAATAATTAAATATGCAATGCTTATGTAAAATGCAAAACCTAAGCCAAATCGTCCTATTTAAACACGTTTTAAATATCGTTATTCGTAATAACACGGTTTTATGGAATAACGTGATTTAAACAATTTTAAAATCACTAATCACTTTATGAATCACTATTCACGATTTAGTTAAGTTTACTAACACATTTTAGGATTCAAAATTTAGTCTTACTCAAATTTCGAAATTAACTTAACTAATTTTAATATTGTTCGGTTTTAATCGGTTTTACGGGAAATAGCATTAAAATAATCAAACGAGTCATAAAAATTTCGAAAATTCAAAATTCAAAATTTTGAACATACTGAAAATTTTCTAAAATTTCAGATCCTTAAAATTCAAATATTTTCGAAATACACCATTTATTTCGTAAAATAGCCGTATAATAAGCATAATATTTCGAAAAATTCAAAACTATTGCAAAAATTATGAAATAAAATACTAATATAATTTTTACATCTTCCTAGACACTCAAAGCATCTGAAAATGCAGAAAAATAAGGCTGAAAAGCACTGTTTAAGGTCTGAAAATAAAGTAATGATTATGACTCCTTAAACACTCAATATCAATTTTAACTTTTAAAATTAAAACTTAAAGTTTCAGAAACTTTTGGCACTAAATAAAAATATGTTGATGATCATACATAATATGACTAATATGGGTGAACTTTTCGGACCATTTAAGCAACATTTACTATTTTTAATAATTCGTGTCATATATTACGCGATTTTACCGATTAAAATCATTTCTCATGCAATATCCGAGATTAAAATCTCAAAATTCACATGCATGCTAGAAATAATATATGTGACACTATATTAAATTTTTATGGTCAAATTCGAACTTAAACTATTTAAGCTAAAATATGTCACTAATATTACGATTTTTACGATAAAAATCAATATTCATGCAATATTAACGAAAAATTTCTGGAAAATTCATCATATATCTTAAATATTGCATGTGACATCTACAAAAATTTTTATAGTTAAATTCATAACATAACTATTTATCCCATATTTAACTCATTTTATGACTATTTAACCATTAAAAATCATAAACCATGCATAAAACCTTCAATAATTTCGAAAATTATATATTCATAATATGTTAAATGCATGTGAGAACATATTTAAAATTCATGGCCAGAAACATTATATAGCTATTTTTCCCAAATAAAAACATTTTAACCGATTTTTGGCACTAATTAAACATTTTAATTACCATAAAGAACAATATTATTCCATAAATCATCAAAATGACTTAAAACTATTTTAAGACCAGAAATATATACATGCAACATGATTTTCGTGCATATCTTATATGTACTACTCATTTTCGTTTTTAATTAAAATCGTATTTTCTCGCAAAAACGTATAAAATCGAGTTGCATGCAAACAACCTTATGGCTCTGATACCAATTGTTGGAAATCGAGGTAGTCATACTAGCTAGTTCAAGTTATTAGTCATACTAATTTTACTAATTAATCTCATATTAATTTAGTCGATCTTGTGCATGCAAAATAAAAGCGGAAATAATGAGAATCGTATTCTTACAACCGGTCCGAAATATGCTTAGGACGATCCTCCAAGAGCAACCAAGTAAGCTTGCCTCCAATGAGTGCGCACCAAGACCTTACCTTAAACGGACCAAATAACCGAACCCGATACTAGAGGACGGAATTAGGCTAAAACCGTGTACTAATAATAATATTAGTATACTAGAAAATATTATCTAGTAATAGTTTTAGAGGTTATTGTATTTTTGTTTCTCACACTAGAAAATACAACATATGGTTCAACCTTCTTTTGCACTAGAAAAGATGAACATAAGTTAGAATGAATAAGGTGAACAAAATTCACTTCTTATAATGATAGTATGTGGTGTGTCGTGTGATAGTGTGTTATGTAAGACCAAAATAGATTGCTTGTCTTACACAAGCAATTAGGTTTGCATGGCTACATATAGGTATCATACCTACACAATCATTATGTTTCAGTCATGCACTAACTTAAACAAATTAGTCCTTATTATACACACCATCACACGCCAGTTTTGTGTAAAATGTACTTTCATTTTACAAATTGTAATTTGTACAATTGTGTAATATGTAACATCTTATGTGACATAATTCAATTGTATTAATTTAAAATATATTTATCATATAAATAATATTTCTAAATTAATTAAATCATATTTAACAAATTATTTAGTAATTCATAATCACCGTCTCAAAATATGGTTATTATAATAATCGTCAATACGATATACAACATTTGTTATAACCACGAACTCATCTCATTCTAATTTCGACATTTCTAAAATATCGATTAGTATTTGACAATTGACACATTTCAATTTCAAATATAAATCTTACTTTAAGATTCAACCTCTAATTTCTCAATATACGGTTTTAAGAATATCAATCAATCTGTATCCTATACAATTAATCAATATACGTTTAAGGGGTCAGTCCTAAAGGTGTGACCTAAAGGGATCAACTGACCACCACCGTCATACGACAGTAATGTTAAACTCTAGTCAGCCAATCATTACCGATTAATGTTGGTCAGTTGACTAAATCAATATTGGATCGTCCCTTGCATATTCTTTTCATAAGATTTATGACAATGATATTTTATCATTGTCGTGATCGCACTATTGTTGAGGACACATTTCCCAACAGAAACTACCCCCGGGTTTCAATCGTGGTCATGAAGGCAAAGTTTGTCGGTTGAGGAAATCTTTGTATGGGATTCGCCAAGCTCCTAGATGTTGGTTTGCAAAGCTTGCTACATCACTTCGAGGTTACAGTTTTCAACAATCTTATTCCGATTATAACATCTTATTGACTAATTTAATAGTTAATACCTCTGACTAACTGTTTAGTCATATTCGGCATAAATGTGACTGTATTTTCATACCTTCACATCTCTCAAACGTGTCCTATAGGTGTGACGCATAGGGACCAGTTGATCACCGCCATCCGTATGACAATAACGTCAAACTTATCTAGCAAGCCAACCGTTATTGATAAACGTGGATCAACTGGTAATAATACTGAAGTATGCCCTTGTGATCCTTAAAGAGATTTAATAAGTCATTGTACTTAATTGTCAAGGACACCAGCCCCAACAATCTCCCACTTGTCTGTACAAGGGTATGTGCAATGACGTTATCACACTACATGTGGAGGACACAAGGCTCCAACAAACTCCCACTTGTCCGTACAAGTGTAGGTGCGATAACCGATTCTCATATCCTTTTAAAATTTCTCCCACTCAATGTAAGACAATTTGCAAATCCGCATTCGCAAAGGTCGTATCTCACAAGCGATCTGTATCAAGAGTGGTTTCCCCGACTAGAGAGTAACTTAACTGATAAAACGAATCTGTATTCGAGCATGGCCATGCATTTCAGTTACTACTCCTCGAGTGGCCCTGAGAAATGATAAAATCCTGATAAGGGTTTGGATATTTCCCTCAACTCGAATCCTGCCGATATCGCGCAGCATGAAATAACCCAGAAAAAATCCTCTTGGCCCCTGTTACGATGACCGTGGGAAAGAAACCAAAGTTACCCAAAATCTGCCTTAATCTCAAGAGACAGTTGAAAGTCAAAAGACTCGACTCTAAGGAACACTATGGAGGTCATCTCCACGACCTGGCACCCAATCTTATAAAACATTTAGGACTCCATAACATTGTCACGGGGTGTCCTACGAGATATCCGTATAACTCGCCTTTGTGATTGGTCAGTCATCCGCGTGACTTATGGCTCGTTGAACCCACCATCAACCAACGTCACAAAATTATTACCTGAGTTATCAGCTCAAGTGGGTAATCAAGGACTAAAACGATGTAATGTTATTCAGTTCACTTTGTGGTGTTCAAAATTGGAGTACAATTCCACATGAAAAACAAAACATTATATATCATAACAATGAGGTTGAATAGAGTACACGAGAAAATGAATTATTACATGAATTCATAAAAGAGTACTACAACTTAGGAACACATCTAATTCCCATGGAATGAATGTGCCCTTCATGCTTATCACGTGGTAATGCTTTAGTGAGAGGATCAGCTATGTTGTCATCCGTAGCGATCTTATCAATGAAAATCTCCTTTTGCTCCACGTAATCTCTAATTAGATAAGCTTTCCGTTGTACATGCCTAGCCTTGTTGCTAGACTTATGCTCCTTAGCTTGGAAGATGGCACCTTTATTATCACAATAAACGGTGATTGGGTCATTCGAACTAGGCACTACTGATAGTCCTTGTAAGAATTGACGCATCCATATTGCTTCCTTAGCTGCTTCTGATGCGGCATAGTACTCGGACTCAGTCGTAGAATCTGCTGTAACACTCTGTTTAGAACTTTTCCAGCTGACAGCAGCGCCATTAAGAGTAAAAATGAATCCAGACTGAGATTTCGAGTCATCTCGATCCGTTTGGAAGCTAGCATCTGCGTAACCAGTGCGCAGAGCGTTGAGTCGCCTCCATAAGTCAATCCCCAATCTTTAGTCCTCCGTAGGTACTTAAGAATGTTTTTCACGGCCATCCAGTGTTGTTCACCTGGATGAGCTTGGAATCGACTGGTCATACTCAATGCATATGCAACGTCTGGACGTGTGCATATCATGGCATACATGATCGATCCTATTGCCGAAGCATAAGGAATCCGACTCATGCGCTCTTTCTCTTCCAATGTCTTAGCTTCTTGAGACTTGCTCAAGTGAAGCCCAGTAGTCATAGGAAGGAACCCTTTCTTGGAGTTCGTCATCACTACAAAACAATGCGCTCTTTGCGACGGAATTGTCCGTCGCAAAAAGGGTGAAATCCGTCGCAAATGATGTTTTTGCGACGGATTTGCGACGGACTGCATCTGTCCCATATTTTTGTCGCAAAAGGTTCTTTTGCGACGGATTTTTCCGTCGCAACACTTTTGCGACGGATTGACCTTATTTTGCGACGGACTGACCTTGACCAGAAGTCAAAGTCAGTCCAGATTTGCGACGGAATTTCCGTCGCAAATAGTCCCTTTTATGACGGATTTTCCGTCGCAAATCTGGACTGACCTTGGCTTTTGGTCACAGTCAGTCCAGATTTGCGACGGAAAATCCATCGCAAAAGGGACTATTTGCGACGGAAATTCCGTCGCAAATCTGGACTGCCTTTGACTTCTAGTCAAGGTTTGCGACGGATCTCAGCATCAATGGCACTAATAGAACTCTCGGCCCAAATAGCATCATCATACACCTCCACGAAAGAAGTAGAGTCTCGACGAACCATGCTCTCGATGCGCGGTCCTAGCTTGCCACGGTAAAAGTAGACTCTCTCGGCCTCATCTCTGACAAACCTCGATGCAAAGTGAGCTAGCTGGTTGAAACGGTCTGTGAACTCCTGAACTGACATCTTGCCTTGCTTCAAATCCATAAATTCTTTGAGTCGCTGGGATCTGAGCTCTTTAGGATAGAACCTCGTCTCGAGCTTATCCTTGAAAGCATCCCAATCGAACAGAGGATCCTGAGTGAAGGTAGGTCCTGTCAACGCCCACCACCTGTCGGCCTCAAGAGTAAGAAAGTGAGTGGCTAGCCGCACTCTATCCTCTCTACTCACCGAATACATAGCAAAGCTCCTCTCCATCTCTCTAAACCACTCAGTAAGAGCTATCGGGTCAACCTCGCCACCATATGTCTTCACGTGGCTACGGGACATCTGCGAAGCTATCCATGAGAAACTACCAGGACGATTAGCCTCGTTGCCTGGCGGTGGAGGAGGCGGAACATTCCCGGCTTGCTGTCTCTGAGTCTCAAGCAAATCATGAATTGCTTGCAGCACAATATTATCAGCAGCCCTGGGTCTCACCATCCTTCAAAAGAGAAAACAAGGATTAGCTTAGCAATTAGCAATCACAATTAGACTACAAAATAAGTCCTTAGATCTACCCATCTCTCATTCATTATTTGTTTATTTGGTCAAGTTAAAGTTGGGGGTCACATGAGTGCGTCGGGAGCAATAATGCTCTGATACCAACTGTAACACCCCTCGCGAAAGCGGAAATATAAACACACAAAAGTACTAAAAATGCAGCGGAGTTTAAACTTTTTAAAGAAACAACATGCGAGAAGTCTTAAACTGAAAACTGGGAACAGAACTGATATAAACCACAAATAGATAAGTAGCAGTTCTAAGTATCAAACTGAAACATAAAATATATACACAGCCTGGGATGGAACATCCCTACAGGCACCAAACAAAAGTAACAAACTACGAGTCCAGCTAAACGACATAAGGTAAGTCATGATGAACGGATCATCGCTCGCTAGCTCTCGTGAACCCCTGCTCCAACCAGCATGTACCTACATACATGAAAACATGTACGCCACAATCAGTGGGGAGTGACTAGAGTTCTCCTAGCCACCTTTTGTGACAACACGTAACATATATAACAATACAGAATACTCCAGCATATAACAACATGTGAAGTATAAACAACTCATCATCTGATCTCTTACTATCATGCGAATACCATGCACGGCTCTCAACTAACTTCATAAACAAATAGGAAGGAGAGCCGGTTTCCCTACTGGTTACCCAGTCGGGGGTCTTTCAATCCAACTATTTATGAAACCGAACAAGAGTCATCCAATGCCTTGGACGATTAAACCATAACTCAATTAAACATCATACTCAACATGCATATCTGACACTGTACCATCATCTAGGCAAACAGATAAACATCCATAACTCATCATGCATATCTGACACTGTACCATCATCTAGGCAAGCAGATAAACATCCATCACACTAGCAACGGGTCCAGAGGTGAACTTAACACATATCCCATTACTACACTATGTCGGGTCCAGAGGTGAACTTAACACATATCCCAACACCTAATCAAGTAAAGGGTCCAGAGGTGAACTTAACACATATCCCTAAACTTACAAACATGAAAAGGGTCCAGAGGTGAACTTAACACATATCCCCAATCATCCAAAAGCAAAGGGTCCAGAGGTGAACTTAACACATATCCCAATGCTACAAACATGTATTGGGTCCAGAGGTGAACTTAACACATATCCCAATACGCAGTCATCGCACAACGGGTCCAGAGGTGAACTTAACACATATCCCGTGTACGACAACCGATCACGTGTCAGGTCCAGAGGTGAGCTTAACACATATCCTGACACGCCCAAGCAAAACACGTAACGGGTCCAGAGGTGAGCTTAACACATATCCCGTCACGCGACATATAAACACGTAGTGGGTCCAGAGGTGAACTGAACACATATCCCACCACGCGACAACCATTATCACCACTAACATCCAAAGGTAGAAACTAACCTATAGTTCTAACTTCTTGAACCTCTAATCAACACTTAATTGATCCCGGGAACTGAGACGAGGGAGAGCCAGTTTCCCTTTCGGTTACCCGACCGGGGGGGTCTCTATCCTCACTCCTTTCCCGAACCCAATATGGTGTTGCCCGTATACCGGGGACCTCAAATATATATCACAGGTATACAAAACGAAATTCGATCCAAACCGATCAACCATTCAAAAGTTACGATTGAAAAACATTAAAAAGCCTTCAGGGGTCCCCAGCCGGTCGGCAGGCAGCCGGTCGGCCGGCTGGTGGTCCCTCAGCCTACACCTCTTTTTCAAAAACCAAGAAACACCAAAAAGGACTCCCAGCCGGTCGGCAGGCAGCCGGTCGGCCGGCTGGGAACCCCATTCCCTAGCTTTTACTAAAATTCGTATCCATCCCCATATGCACTCCCAGCCGGCTGGCAGGCGGCCGGTCTGCCGGCTGGGCTCCCATCTAGCTATGGTTTACGTAGAACAAACACAACACAAAGGGACTACCAGCCGGTCGGCAGGCAGCCGGTCGGCCGGCTGGCAGTCCAAAGCCCTTTTTCTCAAAACTTTCGAAAACGCAAAGACGCGCTCTCAGCCGGTCGACCGGCGGCCGGTTGGTCGACCGGCTCAGAGAGCCTGTACACAAAATCGTGATTTTCAGACCAAAAAAAATTACCACAATTCGATCTACAAACTTCAATATCGTTACATATGATGCATACCCAACATTCCTAATCATCAAATACGACTTATCTACCAGCAATTAAGTCCCATAACAATCCTCAAATGTATATATCGAGTATCCGTGGCAAAATGTGAAAAACTGAAAATATACATAAGATCACATAACAACAAGTTTAAGCATGAATTCTTCACCACAACCTCATCCTAAACATGTTACTAAGTCCTTGAATCATTATATATCAACAAAAACAGAAACCACACAAGAATCACAACAAATATGCTAATATACACATAAAGGCCGAGTTTCTCATTATCGTCACCTCACAAGCTTATCCGGCTAAAGATCTTCCTCGAGTATGAAGCTATCAACGTCCGGGTTGTCAAATCCTTCGCCTGAAAACAAAGAAAATCGGTTTAAAAGCATGAAAACGGAATTATGTAAAACAGGCCGGATTTTCGAAGTGATGGAATTGAGAAACCGAAGTGATGGATGACTTGGAAATCGAACGAGGATTCCGAAAACGTACTTACTTTCTCGATTTGAAGAACGGATGATGAAGAAAAGCTTAGAGGAAGGAAGTATTAATGGAGGTTTTGTGAGAATTCTTTTCACAGTGAAATAAAATGAAGAAGAAGTATTATGTCGATGGAAGGGTTTTGGGGGTTTTATGGACTTGTCCTTCCCGAGTACATAAAATGGGTCGGATTATTAGAAACGGTTATTTAAGTCGGGCCTTTAAACAATGCCAAGTTGTATTCGTCTTAAGGACTGGAGGTTCTTAAGACGGATCTTACTTATTAAATTAAAGTCTTTCGAAATAAATTACTAAATTATTATTTTATTACTTAAAATAATTAAAAACGCTTAAATTAGATTTTACGAAAATACGGGATGTTACAATCACCCCAACTTCAAAAAGTTTCGTCCTCGAAACTCGAACGGATATAAATCTATATACTATACCTCAATCGAAAAGAGAAGGATGCGCGATACGCATCGATGCCTCAGTCTCCCACGTCTGCTCCTCAACATCACCGCAACGCCAAAGGATCTTCACTAGCGGCACCACCTTGCTCCTAAGCTTCCTATCCTGACGGTCAAGGATCTTCACTGGACGCTCCTCGAAAGCAAGACTCGGCTCCAAGTTCTCAATCTCTCTAGGCAAAACATGACTCGGGTCACTAATGTATCTGCGGAGCTGGGAAACGTGAAAAACGTTATGAACCTTGCCCAAACTAGGAGGCAAGTCCAAACGATAAGCTACGGCGCCAATCTTCTTCGCGATCACAAAAGGTCCAATATACTTAGGGCTTAGCTTGCCCTTAACGCCAAACCTTTTGACGCCTTTCATCGGAGACACCCTCAAAAAGACACTGTCGCCCTCCTCGAACTCCAAGGGTCTACGACGGACATCTGCATAGGACTTCTGCCGGTCCTGAGCGACTTTCATCCTATTCCTAATAAGCTGTACACGGTCAATGGTCTCAGCTAGCTGATCAGGTCCAAGGGCACGAACATCACTAGCCTGATCCCAACAAATCGGACTGCGACACTTCCTACCATAAAGAGCCTCGTACGGAGCCATACCAATGGAAGCATGATAACTGTTGTTGTAAGAAAACTCTACCAACGGCAAACACTGCTCCCAAGAACTCCGAAAGTCGAGGGCACAAGCACGGAGCAAATCCTCAAGTGTCTGTATAGTCCTCTCGGACTGACCATCGGTCGCGGCATGAAAAGCAGTACTCATCAACAAACGGCTACCCATAGCCTCCTGCAAAGCCTTCCAGAACCTGGAACAAAATCTCGGATCTCGATCTGAAACTATCTCCCTCGGGACACCATGATATCGGACTATCTCAGCAATATAAGCCCTGGCTAAACGGTCCATATCCCATGTCTCTCTGATCGGCACAAATCTGGCACACTTAGTTAGACGATCAACAATAACCCAAATCGCATCTTTGCCTCCCACGGTCTTAGGCAAAGCTGTCACAAAATCCATAGATATGCATTCCCACTTCCACTGAGGAACGGGAAGCGGCTGTAGCAAACCACCAGGTCTCCTATGCTCTATCTTGACTTGTTGACAAGTCAAGCACCTACTAACATAATCCAAGATCTCCTTCTTCATACCAGGCCACCAAAACATAAG
The DNA here is from genome assembly GCA_029255685.2 of Silene conica. Classification (NCBI taxonomy): domain Eukaryota; kingdom Viridiplantae; phylum Streptophyta; class Magnoliopsida; order Caryophyllales; family Caryophyllaceae; genus Silene; species Silene conica. Next base: position 71,746,912 of record CM055318.2, on the reverse strand, counting down.
CCTCAAATCCTTGTGCATCTTCTCTCCTCCTGGATGAACGGAATACGGTGACAAGTGAGCCTCATCAAGAACCTTCTTCCTCAATTCTGGCACATCAGGAACATACATCCTACCACGGAACCTAAGGAAACCATCAGCATCAATCACCAAGTCAGGTGCAACACCACTCGAAATCTTAGCCTCGAACTTCTTGAAATCGGCATCTGAAGGCAAACTCCGGCGAATCTCCCAATATAAAGACGGCTCGGCAGTCATAGCAGCTAACCAATCAAACCCACTACTCACCATCTCTAACCTCAGCTTCCGGAACTCGGAACACAACTCATTGGGCAATACTCTCATGGCACTCATCGAGTGAGAAGTCTTGCGACTAAGCGCATCTGCAACTACATTGGCTTTTCCCTCATGATATAACAACTCGATGTCGTAATCTTTCACCAACTCTAGCCAACGTCTCTGTCTCATGTTAAGGTCTTTCTGAGTGAAAATGTACTTAAGACTCTTGTGATCTGTGAAAATACGGCAATGAGATCCCATCAGGTAATGTCGCCACATCTTCAAGGCATGAACAACTGCGGCCAACTCCAAATCATGTGTCGGATAGTTCACCTCATGAACTCTCAACTGTCTAGATGAGTAGGCTATCACCTTACCACTCTGCATCAGTACGCATCCAAGTCCTAACATCGAAGCATCACAATATACGTCAAAATCCACTCCGATCTCTGGCAAAGCTAACACGGGGGCGGAAGTCAATCTGGTCTTCAACTCCTGGAAAGAACTCTCACACTTGTCGGTCCACACAAATTTGGCTTCTTTCTTCAGCAACTGAGTCATCGGGCGAGCTAGTCTAGAGAAATCCTCCACAAATCTACGATAATAACCAGCCAATCCAAGGAAACTGCGGATCTCTCCAACATCTTTGGGACTCTCCCAATCAACCACAGCCTCTATCTTCGCGGGATCTACCATCACACCCTCGCTGGATATCACATGTCCTAAAAAGGCAACCTTTGAGAGCCAAAATTCACACTTCGAAAACTTTGCGAACCATTTCTGTCTGCGCAGAATCCCTAGAATCAATCGAAGATGCTCAGCATGTTCCTCATCGGTCTTCGAATATATCAAGATGTCATCAATGAAAACCACAACACACGTATCAAGGAACTCACTGAAAGTACGGTTCATCTGATCCATAAAAATAGCCGGGGCATTAGTCAACCCAAATGGCATAACTACAAACTCAAAATGCCCGTATCTGGTACGAAAAGCATTCTTCGCAATGTCAGCCTCTCTCACTGGAATCTGATGATAACCCGATCGAAGATCAATCTTGGAAAACCTAGAAGCACCTCTCAACTGATCAAACAAGTCATCTATCCTAGGCAAAGGATATCTGTTCTTCACGGTCACTCGGTTCAGTTCTCTATAGTCAATGCAAAGTCTCATGGAACCATCTTTCTTCTTAACGAACAGAACGGGAGCACCCCACGGAGAAGCACTAGGTCTAATGAAACCTTTCTCGATCATCTCTTCCAATTGCTGCTTCAACTCTTTCAACTCTGGCGGAGCCATACGGTAAGGAGCTTTAGAAATCGGTCCTGTACCTGGAACAAGCTCAATAGTGAACTCCACATCTCTCTCTGGCGGTATCCCTGGCAAGTCATATGGGAACACATCTGGATACTCACGAACGATGGCTACATCCACAAGCTTCGGTAGCGATGGTTTAGCAGCTGTAACAACACACAGGAAGGCTTGGCAACCCTTCCTAAGAAGATGAGAAGCTTTCATCGAAGAAATCACTCGGACACCCTTTTTAGGGCGAGTTCCCCCATAGGAAACACGAATTCCTGAAGAACTCCTCAAGCAGATTTTCTGGTCCCGACACTCGAAGCGAGCGTGGTATCGCGATAACCAATCCATACCGAGGATAATGTCAAACTCCTCGAGAGGAAATCTCAGTAAGTCCGCTGGAAATGTGGCTTGACCAATAACAATAGGAACATCCCTATGGGACGAAGAGCATGAAAACACGTCTCCAGAAGGTAAGGAAATAGAAGTCTCCTCAACCAATGAAGACTCAAGAGCTAGACGATCGGCGAACTGAGTCGATATAAATGATAAAGAAGCTCCAGTATCGAATAAAATAAGGCACTCAGCGCCAAGAACAGAAAATATACCGGCAACAATGTCTGGATGAGCCTCTGCCTCAGCCCTAGTCATCACAAATATCTTCCCTTTCGGCTTCCCTCCTTTAGTCGCTGCAGCAGCAGTGGCAGCCTTGCCAAGTGCGGTGTTCCTCTCAGGACACTCATACGATCGATGCCCAAATCCATTACAAGTGAAACACTTATAGGCATTCTTGAAACAGTCAAAACCCGGATGAGAAGGTTTACCACAACGGTGGCAAACACTAGGAGATGTGTCGGTGTGAACAAAGGTCTTAGCGACCGGAGCAGAGAACCTCTCAAAACGCTTCTTCTGAGAAGAAGGCGAAGAAGTAGAAGGAACAAATGGTCTCTTCCCCTGGTACACGGATCTCTGGTGAGGAGTCACACTAGAAGTAGCAGCACGGGTCTCAGCATCAATGGCACTAATAGAACTCTCGGCCCAAATAGCATCATCATACACCTCCACGAAAGAAGTAGAGTCTCGACGAACCATGCTCTCGATGCGCGGTCCTAGCTTGCCACGGTAAAAGTAGACTCTCTCGGCCTCATCTCTGACAAACCTCGATGCAAAGTGAGCTAGCTGGTTGAAACGGTCTGTGAACTCCTGAACTGACATCTTGCCTTGCTTCAAATCCATAAATTCTTTGAGTCGCTGGGATCTGAGCTCTTTAGGATAGAACCTCGTCTCGAGCTTATCCTTGAAAGCATCCCAATCGAACAGAGGATCCTGAGTGAAGGTAGGTCCTGTCAACGCCCACCACCTGTCGGCCTCAAGAGTAAGAAAGTGAGTGGCTAGCCGCACTCTATCCTCTCTACTCACCGAATACATAGCAAAGCTCCTCTCCATCTCTCTAAACCACTCAGTAAGAGCTACCGGGTCAACCTCGCCACCATATGTCTTCACGTGGCTACGGGACATCTGCGAAGCTATCCATGAGAAACTACCAGGACGATTAGCCTCGTTGCCTGGCGGTGGAGGAGGCGGAACATTCCCGGCTTGCTGTCTCTGAGTCTCAAGCAAATCCTGAATTGCTTGCAGCACAATATTATCAGCAGCCCTGGGTCTCACCATCCTTCAAAAGAGAAAACAAGGATTAGCTTAGCAATTAGCAATCACAATTAGACTACAAAATAAGTCCTTAGATCTACCCATCTCTCATTCATTATTTGTTTATTTGGTCAAGTTAAGGTTGGGGGTCACATGAGTGCGTCGGGAGCAATAATGCTCTGATACCAACTGTAAAACCTCTCGCGAAAGCGGAAATATAAACACACAAAAGTACTAAAAATGCAGCGGAGTTTAAACTTTTTAAAGAAACAACATGCGAGAAGTCTTAAACTGAAAACTGGGAACAGAACTGATATAAACCACAAATAGATAAGTAGCAGTTCTAAGTATCAAACTGAAACATAAAATATATACACAGCCTGGGATGGAACATCCCTACAGGCACCAAACAAAAGTAACAAACTACGAGTCCAGCTAAACGACATAAGGTAAGTCATGATGAACGGATCATCGCTCGCTAGCTCTCGTGAACCCCTGCTCCAACCAGCATGTACCTACATACATGAAAACATGTACGCCACAATCAGTGGGGAGTGACTAGAGTTCTCCTAGCCACCTTTTGTGACAACACGTAACATATAAAACAATACAGAATACTCCAGCATATAACAACATGTGAAGTATAAACAACTCATCATCTGATCTCTTACTATCATGCGAATACCATGCACGGCTCTCAACTAACTTCATAAACAAATAGGAAGGAGAGCCGATTTCCCTACTGGTTACCCAGTCAGGGGTCTTTCAATCCAACTATTTATGAAACCGAACAAGAGTCATCCAATGCCTTGGACGATTAAACCATAACTCAATTAAACATCATACTCAACATGCATATCTGACACTGTACCATCATCTAGGCAAGCAGATAAACATCCATAACTCATCATGCATATCTGACACTGTACCATCATCTAGGCAAGCAGATAAACATCCATCACACTAGCAACGGGTCCAGAGGTGAACTTAACACATATCCCATTACTACACTATGTCGGGTCCAGAGGTGAACTTAACACATATCCCAACACCTAATCAAGTAAAGGGTCCAGAGGTGAACTTAACACATATCCCTAAACTTACAAACATGAAAAGGGTCCAGAGGTGAACTTAACACATATCCCCAATCATCCAAAAGCAAAGGGTCCAGAGGTGATATTAACACATATCCCAATGCTACAAACATGTATTGGGTCCAGAGGTGAACTTAACACATATCCCAATACGCAGTCATCGCACAACGGGTCCAGAGGTGAACTTAACACATATCCCGTGTACGAAAACCGATCACGTGTCAGGTCCAGAGGTGAGCTTAACACATATCCTGACACGCCCAAGCAAAACACGTAACGGGTCCAGAGGTGAGCTTAACACATATCCCGTCACGCGACATATAAACACGTAGTGGGTCCAGAGGTGAACTTAACACATATCCCACCACGCGACAACCATTATCACCACTAACATCCAAAGGTAGAAACTAACCTATAGTTCTAACTTCTTGAACCTCTAATCAACACTTAATTGATCCCGGGAACTGAGACGAGGGAGAGCCGGTTTCCCTTTCGGTTACCCGACCGGGGGGTCTCTATCCTCACTCCTTTCCCGAACCCAATATGGTGTTGCCCGTATACCGGGGACCTCAAATATATATCACAGGTATACAAAACGAAATTCGATCCAAACCGATCAACCATTCAAAAGTTACGATTGAAAAACATTAAAAAGCCTTCAGGGGTCCCCAGCCGGTCGGCCGGCTGGTGGTCCCTCAGCCTACACCTCTTTTTCAAAAACCAAGAAACACCAAAAAGGACTCCCAGCCGGTCGGCAGGCAGCCGGTCGGCCGGCTGGGAACCCCATTCCCTAGCTTTTACTAAAATTCGTATCCATCCCCATATGCACTCCCAGCCGGCTGGCAGGCAGCCGGTCTGCCGGCTGGGCTCCCATCTAGCTATGGTTTACGCAGAACAAACACAACACAAAGGGACTACCAGCCGGTCGGCAGGCAGCCGGTCGGCCGGCTGGCAGTCCAAAGCCCTTTTTCTCAAAACTTTCGAAAACGCAAAGACGCGCTCTCAGCCGGTCGACCGGCGGCCGGTTGGTCGACCGGCTCAGAGAGCCTGTACACAAAATCGTGATTTTCAGACCAAAACAAATTACCACAATTCGATCTACAAACTTCAATATCGTTACATATGATGCATACCCAACATTCCTAATCATCAAATACGACTTATCTACCAGCAATTAAGTCCCATAACAATCCTCAAATGTATATATCGAGTATCCGTCGCAAAATGTGAAAAACTGAAAATATACATAAGATCACATAACAACAAGTTTAAGCATGAATTCTTCACCACAACCTCATCCTAAACATGTTACTAAGTCCTTGAATCATTATATATCAACAAAAACAGAAACCACACAAGAATCACAACAAATATGCTAATATACACATAAAGGCCGAGTTTCTCATTATCGTCACCTCACAAGCTTATCCGGCTAAAGATCTTCCTCGAGTATGAAGCTATCAACGTCCGGGTTGTCAAATCCTTCGCCTGAAAACAAAGAAAATCGGTTTAAAAGCATGAAAACAGAATTATGTAAAACAGGCCGGATTTTCGAAGTGATGGAATTGAGAAACCGAAGTGATGGATGACTTGGAAATCGAACGAGGATTCCGAAAACGTACTTACTTTCTCGATTTGAAGAACGGATGATGAAGAAAAGCTTAGAGGAAGGAAGTATTAATGGAGGTTTTGTGAGAATTCTTTTCACAGTGAAATGAAATGAAGAAGAAGTATTATGTCGATGGAAGGGTTTTGGGGGTTTTATGGACTTGTCCTTCCCGAGTACATAAAATGGGTCGGATTATTAGAAACAGTTATTTAAGTCGGGCCTTTAAACAATGCCAAGTTGTATTCGTCTTAAGGACTGGAGGTTCTTAAGACGGATCTTACTTATTAAATTAAAGTCTTTCGAAATAAATTACTAAATTATTATTTTATTACTTAAAATAATTAAAAACGCTTAAATTAGATTTTACGAAAATACGGGATGTTACATAGGATGTAGGGGATGAATATGCGTAGGTAAATAAAATTCGAAAGACCGACTTGTAGCAGGACCACGGTCGGCCGACTGGAATAACTGGTCGGTCGACCGAGGTCGTGGTCGGCCGACTGGAGTAGCTGGTCGGTCGACCACCCGCGTATGTATTCTTATTTCGTCTTTTCTTGTCAATTATAATATCCTGCAATGAGACCATAAGGAGACTTGTAGGATGTTAGTAATGACCTACCCAAGATTGAAAGATACGGGAAGGGCATTGGTTTACACCTTAAGACGGATAGGTTACTCAAGGCTGAAAGGTATGTGACCTGGGATTTAGGAATCACCCTTATTGTTGACACCCAATAATTGTGAGACCTAGGAACTAATAGCATAGGCCGAAAGGAGCTATTAGGTAGCATAGACCTAAAAAGATATGTTACACCCCCTTACGCGACTGCAATGCATGTTGACCTTAGGATTTATGTTACCTTAGCTATTTATTACCCAAACATCCTAGCATCTCTTTTAATATAGTTTTTATCTCATCTTTATTTTCTTGTTTTATTTTTATCTTTGCCTTAGACTTAGTACACAATCAATCAATCCCCCAAAAATTGTTACTTTAGACATTAACATCAAACAATAAACATTCCCCACCTCCTTGTGGTTCGACCCTGACTTTCACTATCTATTGTTAAAGTTAGGAACTATAAATTTTATCTTTGGTACCCTCAACGACGGGCATCAAATTTTGGCGCCGTTGCCGGGGAGGTGACGCCAGTGTTTATTGTTTATTGTTTTTTGTTTCTCTTTGTTTAAGGAACTTTTTGTTCCTTAAACCTTCTCACTTTTTTCTTGTAGTTTCCATCTTATGCGCAGGTCAGTGCAAGGAGAACTCCTACCACTTGACCTCGAAATTGAGAGGACTCTTAGAGAAAGAAGAAAGCAACTTCTAGCAAATCAGGAAGGAGGTTCACCATCTTCCTTATTTCAAGAAGACTTATTTGAACAACCATCATTACCATCTTCACCAAAAACACCACCTTCACAACTAAATTCACCCATCAATCCACTTTCACCAAAAACACCACCTTTTACCTACTTTCCAGTTTTTCCTAAAGAAGAAGAGGATATGGCAGAAGAAGCTACTATTGCCAGTCACTCCATGCCTCAGGCAAATGACCTATACAAAGGGTTCACTTTACCTGCAGGTACTGGGAAGCCATTCGAGGCCAAGCCCGCCTACATAACCATGGTTGAAAGAAACCAATTTGGAGGCTCGGCCAATGAGGATGCTACTAAGCATATTGAAATCTTCACAGATTACATATGCTCTATAGCACCCCCAGAAGGAGTGACGCAGGACCAGATTAAACAGACCATGTTCATCTTCTCTCTTAGGGATGCTGCGAGAGAGTGGTACAGAGATTTAGACCGCACTGCTGCGGGAGTCACAGATTGGAACACCTTAGCCTTAGCATTCTACAGGAAATACTATTCTGCATCAAAGACTAATGCTTTGAGGGCGCAGATTACTAATTTCAAGCAAGGTCCCAATGAAGACTTTAGCGAGGCGTGGGAGCGGTTCAAGAGACTTGTTCGATCCATACCACATCACGGATTCGAACAATGGTTTCTTTGCAACCAGTTCTACAATGGCCTCTACGATGACAACAGGGCCTATTTAGATGCTGCAGCTAATGAGAGATTCCAAGATAATTCAGGAGAGACTAAGGGTCTCAAGTTGATAGAAGATGTTGCTGTGCACCGCGCTGAGCACGGTACTTCTAGAGGAAATCAGAGGAAATCCGAATACAACCTATCAACAATTGAGGCCTTGACAGCCAAGTTGGAAAAATTTGAGGCTGCAGGAAAGCTCGATCTAGGGAGTGGAAGCAAGGGAGGAATATACCAAGTAAACGCCGTTCAGGACGGACCCTTTGCTTGTGAGAGGTGTGGTGGAGAAGGGCATGTGTCAAAATTCTGTACTTCATCTAATGAAACATGTGCCGCTTTTCAGCACTATCGTGGGAACAATTTCTATGACCCGAATAATAATAATGTCCATCCCAACTTAAGGTGGACAAGCCAGAATGTTCAAAACCCACAACACATGCAACCTCAGCAAAATTCCACATATATAACCCCACATAAACAAAATTTTCAAAAACCACCTTTCAACCCTCAACCACCTTCTAATCCATCACCCAACACAGAGGCTCTTATCCAAAATCTTATTGGGTTGGTTCAGAAGGAGTCACAGGCTAGAGAGGCAGGGATGAAGATGTTAGAGTCCCAGATTGCTCAAATTGCGAGCAAGAATGATACTAGGGCTCCGGGTCAGCTTCCAACTAAACCGGACCAGAAAAAAGAGACTCTAAACGTCATCTCCCTGCGAAGTGGAGCTAAAGTGGGGAGCGAGAAAGAAAAACAGGCAAGTAGCAGCGAAGGCGGTCGACCGACCGAAGATTCTGGTCGACCGACCACAGATCAGGACCCGAAAATTTTACCTGAACAGGAAACTGGTCGACCGACCGCAGATTCTGGTCGACCGACCACTGAAGCAGAACCCGAAGTTCCCTTTCGCCCAGATTTGCCGAACAACTTGCGGGATTTTCTTTTCCGGGGTGACAAGACCCCCAGGTTTTTAAAAAGGGCTGCAAATACTGAATCCTCAGCTGCTCCTTTCCCAGAAAGACTCGTGCCTTCAAAGGATCATGTATCTTTTGACAAATTCAAGGATGTGATTCGTTCATTAAATGTTCAAGTCCCGTTTTTAGAATTAGTTCAACAAGTTCCTTCCTATCTTAACTTTATGAGACAGCTTTTGTCAAGAAAAAGGTCTCTAGAAAAGGTTGAGTCGGTGGCCCTCACTGAAGAGTCATCTAGCTTTCTATCACATGTCATAGCCCCTCATAAATTGGAAGACCCTGGTAGTTTTTCTGTCCCCTGTAATATAGGAACCTTCCCAGTTAAGAAGGCTTTGTGCGACTTAGGTGCTAGTATAAGTGTCATGCCCCTAAGCGTTGCCTTAAAACTAGGAATGACCGAATTTGCAGTGACCAGTATGACGGTCCAGATGGCAGATCGCACATCTATGGAACCTATAGGAGTGTTGGAAAACATCCCTGTCCGTATTGACAGGTTCTTCTTCCCAGTTGACTTTGTAGTTTTGGACATCCCAGAGGATGCCCATATACCTATAATTCTAGGAAGACCTTTCCTTCACACTGCAGGTGCCATTATAGATGTAGGCACTGGGACTCTAACCTTCAAAGTAGGCAAGCATTCTATTATCTATGGCCTATCTTATAGAAAAAAAGGATACTATGACCCCCATCACATGTAATGCTATCACTTCTGAGAAGAAGTATGAGGTCATCACTACTTCTCCCACTTTATTACTTGTTCCTGTATCTGTTTTTACACCTCCGCCCCAGATTGGGAGCAGTAGGGAGGACACTTCTACTATGACTATTGCAGGAACTGGTTTGGGGAAACCCAAGGTGAAGGAAGTCATCATCCAGAGAGGAGGAATGGGATGCCTAAGCTATGAAGAAGATGAGGACCCAGACGTCGTGGATCGGGAGGAGAAGAAGAAGAGGAGGCAAGCTCAAGAGGAGAGACCGTCGCATATGCTTTGCGACGGCGGAAAAAAGATGTGTTTTGCTACTAAAGCGAGAACCGTGGAGACTACGGCATGTCGTCAGAAGCCGTGGTCGGATATTTTCCGCATCTTTAGCGGATAGTTGTTTTGAGTTGCAGTTTTTAAGACAATTTATTTTTGTTGTGTGAAACTTTTTATTTTGGCTTGCTCATAGTTTTAGATCCTTTCCTTTATGTTTGAGTAGTTAAGACTTTAGAATCGTTTTTGGCATCTCGCGCATTGTTGGGCGCACGTACTTTCTTGCTTTTTCAGATTTTACGAAGAAACGAAGACCTCCAGGACGCAGAGGGTCGACCGACCAAAAACATCAGTCGGTCGACCAGAGTCGCTGTATCGCTAATTCTTCTGTGGTTCACAGGAGGTCGACCGACCAGAATCATCGGTCGGTCGACCTACTGTCCGCTGCGGTCTTTCGTTTCTCTTCTTTGGAAATCGTGAAATTGACTTGGTTACTTGAGTGGCACTGCTGGCCACCAAAACCTCCTAGCTTACGCTGGTTTGGGGAGGTTTTTCTCATGCGCTTCATAATCCAGTGAGTTCTTTCCAGTTTTTCCTTAGTTTTTATTTCTTTGCATCTTTCTTTTTAAATTTTGTGAAACCTTTACTTAGGCTAATGCACAATGGGGACATTGTGCGGGTTGGTTTGGGGAATGGTTTCGTGTTACATGCATTGCATTTTGTCACACGTTTACTGCATTTCTGTCTTGCATCGTTCTTTTCTTTATTTTCCTTATATATACAAAAATCCAAAAAAAAAAAAAAAAAAAATTTCAAAAATTCCAAAAAAAATGCACGTTTATTTTAGCATATAGGTCGAGTCGGAACGAAAGTATTTCAAGGATGATTTAGCTATCTTACTTGTTTATGCCTTTACCTTGCCTTGTCAACTTGTTTTAGTATGAGAGTCTTTTGCATATCTACGAGTTTTTTGTCAATTTGTATATCTTGAGACTTGACTTATACCTTGGCAACCTACTATACATTCTAAGGTTTAGAGCTTATTTCCTGGTTTCATTCTTAAACCAGTTGTCTAGGATGTGAGTAGTACTCCCCTTGGAACATGTTACATCAATATGCATAAACATGAACTTGAATTGCTATATACTTGTTTTACTATCTCGTTTTGTGAGTCTTGATACGTGCATTTGAGATCCCTTTTCTCATATTTACCCATAAGCTGCACATAGCCAAAATTGCCTTTTTATTTCCCCAAAAACTACATCCCATACTTAGCCTACCCTTCCAAGCTAGTATTTGTGGTCATTGGATTATTTTTTTGAGGCATCTTGGTTTGTATGCTATCTTGAACAAAAAGAGAAAAGAACGAAAGCAAGAAAGAAAAAAAAAAAAGAACAGAAAAATTCAGAAAAAGAAAGAAAGAAAAAGAAAAACGAAAAAAAAAATCAAAACTTCCAGGAACGAAGTCGACCGACCTCACCCTTAGGTCGGCCGACCAACTGGCATCATCAGATTCAAAAAATCGTTCCAAAATCCCTTTCTTTTATATGTTATCACTCCCGTACCTCATTCAAAATATTTGGGAGTCCTTTCTTATATTCAATGTGAGAGTTGTGCTACAAAAGAGCACCTTCTTAATATCAAAAGTTGTGAATTATGTTGTTGGAACCGGTTTTACTAGCTTGGCTACTAACCCCTCAGATCCAAAAACAACTTAACCACTTTTTACCTTTTACCTCACATATCTTTCATTACCTCAATTGCATGTATCCAAGTCACTTAATGAGATTGTTGTACAAAGTTGTAGAATTCTTGTTCATGTTAGATTGCAGGCATGTTTTCATGGGTCGCAGTTAGGTGAGTGTCTCAACAAAATTACTTCTTTCTATCTTTTACATATACTCACCCTTTGCTTCATGAGTGTCTCGAGCGTACCGCGAGAGTCCATGGTATAAAGTCTCTATAGCCTCTAGTGTTGCAAGTTTGACGACACCATAACTCGTTTGCGTGATTTATATACTTTCTCATTTTGTACTTGGCATTGGTCTAGGCTAACATGTAAATTTCGCTCTGAGATTGAAATCGTTCCATTAGTTAGGATCGAGTCTACTTCTTGCTTGAGGGCAAGCAAGGGTTTGGTTTGGGGAATTTGATGCGTGTCTATTTTATGATGTTTTTCATCTATTTTTTACACGCATTTGGTCGCTTATTTACTATGTTTTAGCCTTTATTTCCCAACAATCGTGTACTTTCGTATTCTTATGCACTTTTGCAGATTTATGCGGAAAAGAGACAATTTAGCACCAAGTCCGTACCCTCAAGTCTTTTGCTTAATTAAGGAACAATGGAAAGTCAACTGGAGTCAACTCAAAGCAAGAAGAAAATAGAAGAAATTCTTCGGGAAGCGGTCGACCGACCGACTGACCCTGATCTTTATAAAAGTTCAAATCTGAAGAAAAGCCCAAGAATTTACGAAGTCCAATACGAAGCGGTCGACCGACCCACATAGTAGGTCGGCCGACCACAGCGGAATCCCAGAACTTATCTTTTTCGGAAATAAAGTAGAATTAGAGCTTTTAGGAAACTCTTAGTTTTTTACCCTATATAAACAAATCTTGTGATTAGGGTTAGGAGGCTTGGGATGTATGCTTGATATCTACTATCATACCTTAGGATCTTTTATTCAATCTTTACCATCTAGTTCATCTTTTATCTTATTCAAAAATTCTGAAGCATTCAATAAAGTTCGTTCTTTTCTGTCTCAATTCCAGCTGTGGTAATTACTCTCTCTTAGATTGTTCTATTATTGTTCTTATTACTATTGCTTATAAGTAAGATAGAAATCCCAAACTTTATTGAATCTCGCATGTTTAGATTGTTTACCATGTTTACCATGTTTATTCCAAATTTTATAATCATCTTAAGTATTATGAGTAGCTAAATTTCATATGTTAGGATGTAGGGGATGAATATGCGTAGGTAAATAAAATTCGAAAGACCGACTTGTAGCAGGACCACGGTCGGCCGACTGGAATAACTGGTCGGTCGACCGAGGTCGTGGTCGGCCGACTGGAGTAGCTGGTCGGTCGACCACCCGCGTATGTATTCTTATTTCGTCTTTTCTTGTCAATTATAATATCCTGCAATGAGACCATAAGGAGACTTGTAGGATGTTAGTAATGACCTACCCAAGATTGAAAGATACGGGAAGGGCATTGGTTTACACCTTAAGACGGATAGGTTACTCAAGGCTGAAAGGTATGTGACCTGGGATTTAGGAATCACCCTTATTGTTGACACCCAATAATTGTGAGACCTAGGAACTAATAGCATAGAAAGAAAGGAGCTATTAGGTAGCATAGACCTAAAAAGATATGTTACACCCCCTTACGCGACTGCAATGCATGTTGACCTTAGGATTTATGTTACCTTAGCTATTTATTACCCAAACATCCTAGCATCTCTTTTAATATAGTTTTTATCTCATCTTTATTTTCTTGTTTTATTTTTATCTTTGCCTTAGACTTAGTACACAATCAATCAATCCCCCAAAAATTGTTACTTTAGACATTAACATCAAACAATAAACATTCCCCACCTCCTTGTGGTTCGACCCTGACTTTCACTATCTATTGTTAAAGTTAGGAACTATAAATTTTATCTTTGGTACCCTCAACGACGGGCATCAATACTTACCACTTGGCGCCTTCATAATCAGTCGGATCGAGGTGTATTCGATGTGTAGGCGGCTGAGGCTCAGGTGGAACAATCTCGTCCTCATCATCATTAGCTCCCGATCGTCCTCCCTCAGGCTGACGACTACCACCACCTCGTCGTCTTCCGCCCGGCATATAATTATCAAACTAATATAGCAACAATTAGAAAGAAATGCTTTACGTAATTAAAAACTTGAATAATAAGATTAATAAGATAATTTCATTGACATTAAGCCATACGGCATCTACAATAATTTCAACAAATACAAGATTATCGAATGTAATAGATAGTAGTCCTAATCATCATCATCATCACTTGAACAATTTATTCCTACATCCTTACAAAGAGAATCTATAATATCTTCATCTTCATCCTCATCCTCATACTCATCCTCATCCTCATCCTCATCCTCATCCTCGTCCTCATCCTCATCCTCATCCTCATCCTCATGTTGCCCCACTGTCACAATTTGTATGTATTCTGGTTCCTCCACAATTTCATCTTCATCTTCTTCTTCTACTTCAATTGGTGACAGTATTGTTTCACCATTAGTAACATTTTCTTGAAAGAAAGATTCATCAATGGGGGCATCGACATGTGATCTAGCCTTGGTTTTGAATACCGCTGACCATTGACTTTGATCCTTTTTTATACCTGGATAAGGACTGTAGTAAACTTGTTCCACTTGATATGCCAACACAAATGGGTCGTACTTTGCAAATTTTCTACTCCGGTTAACATCCACAAGCTTATATTCCTTATGCACTTGCATGCCTCTTTCGGAGTTATCTAGCCAACTACATTTGAACAAAATGACTTTGTAAGTGCTTTGTGGGCCTGTATAAGTCATTTCAACAATTTCCTCAAGGGTCCCATAGTAGTCAGCTCCTTCAGTGGAACTCACACAAACTCCATTGTTAATTGTGCACTTTTCCAAATCTTTTCCTTGAATGAAAGCTCGAAATTTGTAGCCATTGATGGAATAGCGTTTCCATGTTCTGACTCTTCTTGAGGGACCATTTGCTAAGGCAATTAGAACTGGATCTTCTATATTATTAACCTGAGATCTAAACCATCTGGGAAATCTTGTTTCATATTTTTCCCAAACATCATTGCCTACGACACATTCAGGATGTTCTCTCATGATAAAATTTTCAAACAACCTATATTCAAATTAGGGGAATTATTAATTTTTGAACAACTAATAAAGTACGTTTCAAATATAAGAATTTAGATTCACCACTTACACTTCGTTTCGTTTCAATTCATCAGAATCGCAGTTAGATAAAACGTAGAGGTGTGCACGCTCATATTCGTTATCCTCCAAAAACCTTTCACGACACTTTCCAGAAGTAGTGCCATCATGATCTTGAAATATCTCAGGCAAGTTAGATTGTGTCGGCTTTTTTGAACCAACGTCAAGGTCCTGATAATTTATCAATGCTATCGCGTAACGCATCTTCTACCATATCTCTATAAGGATTGTCGGAGTGCATTGATGAGCTTCCCTCTTCCTCAACGGAGAATTTCTCTCCGTGACACACCCAATCGTAGTAATTATCACAAAACCCTCTCAAACCAAGGTGTTTCCGTACTTCTTGCTCAACTAAATACTTTGTATTCTTACACTTAGAACATGGACACCTAATTTCTCTATTCCTAACGTATTCGTCTTGTTGCTTAACATAGTTAATGAATTCATTAACACCAATTACGAAATCCTGCCTTATTTTTTTCCTAGAATCCAACCTTTCATACATCCATTTTCTTTCTAATCTCTTCATAGTAAATCTACATATTTTAACAAACAATAACAACAACTAATTAACAACAACAATTAAATAACAACAACTACGTATATATATATATAAATATATATATATATATATATATATATATATATATATATATATATATATATAACAACAACTAACAACAAAAACTAGTTAACAACTTATTAACAACAACAACAACAATTAATTAACAACAACAATTAAATAACAACTACATATATATAACAACAACTAACAACAACAACAACAACAACAACAACAACTACAACTACAACTACAACTACAACTACAACTACCAACACCAACACCAACATACACCAACACCAACACCAACACCAACACCAACCTGCAAAAAAAAAAACAATTTACATATATTGGTCTGGGGTCCTTATCTCTCCAGCCTAAACCCATCTTTGAATCTTTCATACCATTAGTAAACACTCTTATATTTTCTTGATTGTAATGAGACAAAAATTGGGCAGCACTTCCCTATTGTTCTCCAAATACATTATATAGAATGTATTTGGAGAACAATAAGGAAGTGTTGCCCAATTTTTGTCTCATTACAATCAAGAAAATATAAGAGTGTTTACTACCTAAATGGCATGAAAGATTCAAAGACAGTCCCAAAACGGGGACTATTCAACAATTACACCTAATGTGTAATTATTGAACGGGTACTATTCAAGAATATTCTAAACAAATCAACAACACTAACAATCAACAACAATGCAAATTTTATATCAAAAATCAATCGTCCTAAACATCTTAACAACAATATGCGACGGATTTGGGACGGAATTAGCTACTAACCTAATATCACTAACCACCTAACAATACTAACTAAACTAATCAAATAACAATTAAACTAAACTAACTATTCCTAATAACAATAAAAAAACAATAATACGGAATTTGCGACGGAATTTTGCGACGGATTAAACATAACTAATTAAGACGGTATATAAATAACGAAAGTTAGTATACATACATTAAGAGAAATGGAGAATGAAGAAGTAAGTGGCGGCGGCAAGGTGGCAGCGGTGTGGTGGTGGCGGCGGCGGTGAGGTGGAAGGGAGAAGGAGAAGGAGAAGGAGAGGAAGGAGGAAGGAAGGAAGGAGAAGGAGGGAGTGCTCCGGCGACGTGGCAGGGTGGCCGGCGGTGTCAGGGGTGGTGGGGTCGGGGGTGGTGGGTTGGGGTGCTTTGGGTGTTCGTCAAAATCACACTTAGGGTTTTTAAGAGAAAAAATTGAAATCGATTTGGGGGAAAAAAGAAGACCCGCGGGGTCTGTATAAATTTTGTTTGCGACGGAAATTTGCGACGGAATTTCCGTCGCAAAGTTGGTCAAGGTCAAACTTTGACCAGCTTTGCGACGGAAATTCCGTCGCAAATTTTGACTTCTGCGACGGAATTTCCGTCGCAAAGCTGGTCAAAGTTTGACCTTGACCAACTTTTGGTCAAGTCTGGTCAATGTGTTTGCGACGGAAATTCCGTCGCAAAAGTCAATATTTGCGACGGACTTTCCGTCGCAAACTTTCCCGCCATTTTGACTTTCACTTCGCGGGTCTGGGAAATTTAGGTCCGTCGCAAAATAAAAATCCGTCGCAAAATCCGTCCCAAACCCAAGTTTGCGACGGCTTTTCTGTCCGTCGCAAATGCAGCATTTTTTTGTAGTGCATGCTGAATCTCTCTAGAATCTTATCTATGTAAGACTCCTGACTGAGAGACAACATCCGTCGTGATCTATCCCTGTAGATACGGATGCCCAAAATTCTTTGTGCCTCTCCCAGATCTTTCATCTAGAAATGGTTTTTCAACCATGCTTTAACCGAAGATAAGAGAGGTATGTCATTCCCAATCAAGAGTATGTCGTCGACATACAGTACTAGGAATACAATCTTGCTCCCACTCGACTTGATATAGAGACATGGTTCCTCGACTGATCGAACGAATCCATTCTCTTTTATCACTTGGTCGAAGCGATGATTCCAACTCCGCGATGCTTGCTTAAGTCCATAGATGGAACGCTTAAGCTTGCAAACTTTCTTAGGATTTTCTGGATCAATAAAACTCTCGGGTTGTACCATGTACAACTCTTCCTCCAAATAACCGTTTAAGAAGGCGGTTTTAACGTCCATCTGCCATATTTCATAGTCATGAAATGCGGCGATCGCTAAGATAATCCGAATGGAACGTAGCATGACTACGGGTGCAAAGATCTCATCGTAGTGCAAGCCTGGCACTTGGGTGAAACCTTTAGCAACTAGTCTTGCCTTATGGATATCTTTTTTACCTTCCACGGCATGCTTTATTTTGTAAAGCCATTTGCATTGAAGGGGACGTACCTTTGCAGGTAGGTCCACAAGATCCCATACGTTGTTCTCATTCATGGAGTCCATCTCGGATTGCATGGCTTCTAGCCATAGCTTTGAGTTAGAACTGGTCATGGCACCTTTATAGGTTGTGGGTTCATTACCCTCTAGGAGTAAGACGTCATCCATATCATGTTCCTCGACCATACCAATGTATCTGTCCGGAGGAATGGAGACTCTTCCCGACCTCCTAGGTTCCTCAGGAATATCTACCGCAGCCTCGGTTGAAGGAACTGTTTCCTCCAATGGTTGCTCGGTAGTTGGTTCTTGAACCTCCGATAAATCGAAGGTTCTATTACTCGACTTGTTCTCGAGAAATTCTTTCTCTAAGAACGTCGCACTAGCCGCAACAAAAACACGTTGTTCGGTTGGCGAATAGAAGTAATGACCAAAAGTTCCCTTTGGATAGCCTATAAAGTATGTCTTGACCGAGCGCGGGCTGAGCTAACTAATAGCTAGCGGTAAGAAAGTAATCCTTAGGATACTACTAACTAATAGCTAGCGGTAAGAAAGGTATCGAATCCACAGGGGGGCGGTAATAAATTGTTTGCTAAAGTAAATAAGTCTTAAAGTAACAATTGGGTTGTTTTTGGTTGTTTTTGTTGTCTAACAAACTAATTGCAAAATAAGTAAATAAAGATGTAAACAAGTATTAGGAAAGATCTAGGGATCAAGTTCACATAGGCAATTATCCAGGGGAATGGGATTTAACTAATTTAATTGGGCAAGATTATTATTTAAGATCATATGTCCGGTCGGTATTCATATAATCTTTAGATCTAAATCTAACATGCGGTCGCTATAATTAGGTCAGTCTATTCAATTGTTGTGGCCTATCTTAGTCTTAGTCTACGGTCGGATCTAAGACTAATTTGCGAGACTAATTAACTAATCCTGGCCAGTAATTAATTAATCAGGTTTAAAACAACAATAGAACAATAATAATAAGCAGTTTAACAACTAAACATCATTAAAGTTTGATTCCCCCTTCTAATTACCTAGATCCCTTTTCACCCTAGACAAATAATTTAGCTATTCATGGCTTGGGATCTAACTACAACAATATTGATTGAAAACATAATTAATAAAGCAATAAACTAAGAACAAGAATAATTGAAGAACAATAAAGTAGAGATTGTGATTAAATACCGTAAATAGGAGAACAAGATCCGAAGGCAATTGCTAAATAATAATCTCGAGAGCTACTAGTAATAATTAGGGTTTTTAGAGTAATAAAAGTGTATCTAACAATAGGCTATGAAGTCTCTACTTATAACAAACTACTAAACAAAATATGGAAATACTTGCTAAAAAATATTTAAACGATTTATGGAAACACTTGCTAAAAACTCATGAAAATCCGGACAGAAGAAGCACTCGACCGAGTGTCCAGTGCACTCGATCGAGTGTTGGTGGCACTCGATCGAGTGCTCCACTTTGTCAGCACGATTCTTCGTTTCTCTACTTCTTTTTGGCAATCTCCCTTTATTCTTGCTTATCTTCCTATATATCTTTGCCTTGCCGACTCCGCGATACTCGTATGATCCCCCATAAATCACCGGAATGCATCCATCTACATTAGAAACAACAAAACGCGGGAGTATCGACATTTATGACAAAAACAGCATATAAGACATGGATTAGTGCACAAAACCGTAACAAAAGTATATAAGGGAAGGCATAAAGATGTATATAATTATGACTCATCAAACTCCCCCAAACTAACTCTTTGGTTGTCCTCAACAAAGCAAAGAACTTGAAGCGAAAGCAATCATACAAACGGTGATTTTAGACAACTCAGAGCTAATGTAAATGCACATACAAATCCCAAGTTATCCATATCCGTAACAAAGTAACGACCAAATGTACCAATAAAACAAATTCAAAGGTACGGGTAATAGAAAACGCAGCTCAAGTCACAAGGTTGATATGACGGTGTAATATAGACAAAGACCAAACATCTTTTGACCTTGCAAGACAAATTTTAGTCGGATTCTCGCGGGTTCACTCAAGCTCATAAATATATGTAAAGGTGAGTTATATGAGAAGATAGAAAGAAGTAAGAACACTCACTCAACTCAATGGAATATGCATGCAATCTAATGTGATAGAGATATCCCCAACAATTATGCATGTATAGATGGACAAAGTACATGTATCAAGACGGCAAGGAGGCTAGTGGGTAAGGGTAAAGAAATGGTTTGTGTCAAAGCACGTTCTGGATATGTGGAGCTAAGACGGTAGTCGCAGCGCGAAACAAAACCAAAACCACTTCTTTAATGAAAGATAAACCAACCCAAGACTAGAGAAATTATCTTAACTTGAAAGAACATGAGAGTTTATAACATTACTCTCCACATATGCATTAGACTCTAGATAGTCTCCTTCAATCTCTTAACAAAATCCAATGAAGCATTCTCTCTTTCTTTTTTTTTTCTTTTTCATATCACAATTTTTTTTTTGAAGTTTTTTTTCTTTTCTTTTTTTTCTTTTTCTCTTTTTTTTTCTTTTTTTTTTTTTTTTGTGCTTCATATTTTTTTTTTTTTTTCAACATAAGAGATTGACACAATTGCTCAAAAGATTTCACTACACCCACTTGGACATAATTAGTCCCTTCCCAACCATAGTAATGAAATATCATGATAAACCAAGCAACTGCGACTGTCCCGAAAAGGTAGGCAAATTCTAGGATTGTGGCTTATAAATATTCAAACACAAAACATCCCCCAAGGCTTCAAACGGGGTTTTCATAGGGAATTTGGTTTCAAAGGTAGAAAGACAAATTTTGGCTATGTGAAACTTATTTGAAAGGTAAGGACCGCCTATCCTCATGTACTTGTCATACATTCACATAAAAGTATCAAGCAATCAATTTCACACTTATGCAGTTTGATATTACATATTCCACGAGGAGAAACCACACTCAAGCCTAATTGACAATGAGACCAGTTTATTAATGTTCCTGGCCTAGGAAGCTCTATAGACCTCAGAATTTAAGTGGTTTACCAACTTAATTTTTCAAGTCTAATCAATATAAGGCATGTCAATTACGGTCAAGACTTGATCATTGAGCTTTGTTTTCATAGGCTAACGGGTCAAAACAATGTACATGGATAAATATTTGGGATTCAAATGCAAAAACACTGCAAATTATCATCATTGTTATCTTAAATCACCAAGCTTGAAAGAAGAAAATAAGAAAATAAGACATGTTTTTGTTTTTTCTTTTTTTTTTGTAAGGCATACGAAAGTAGATAAAAGACTCCTCCCCCAAACTAATTATCACAGTGTCCTCAGTGTGATCCTAACAGCATAGAAGTCACAGCAAAAATCAACAACAACAGCCACAGCAACCTAAGAGGACATACCTAAAAAAAAGGGAAAGGAGCATGCTAACTAAAAGATAAAATAAGTAAAGGGAAAACAAAGAAAGATAATACCAGCTATATGTATAGGACTCCCCCAAACCAGCTGGAAAGTGGGGGAAGGAGTGACCAACCATCACTAAGGATCATCTTCGTTATCACCCTCGGCATCACTGTATTGAAATTCATCTATTTGGCGGAAAAGGGCCTCAAGCTCGGGATCCGGCTCTCCACCGCGGCCTCTAGTGTGATCACGCAGACTCCTACGGCCTCTACCACGTCCGGGGGCGACACCAGAAGAGGGAGCAACGAACTGACCACCATGGCTGGAGGGACCAGCCCCAAATGGGTCAGAAAAACCTCCAACAGGCATGTCGGGGCGAATGGGTGCGTAGATAGGCCTCCCAAGACATCCGGGCTTGTGGCTGAACTCGGTGGTGAACTGCTCTCTGGTGATCCCATAGTTGCTGAAAACAGCGCTGTCATCTCCAACCTCGGTGTAATAGCTAGGAGTAGTACCCGTGTAGGCCAAACAAGCAGAAAGGTCCATCCTAGACATCTGCTCCCACATCCTCCTATGAACAAGGTCATTGTTCACACCTTGATGAATCCGCATCTCCCTCTCAACTGCATAATCAATAGTATAGGAGGGGTAGAAAGGAGGTTGCGGGGTGAAAGGAGGCATACTGCCTACGGGTGGGTGGTAAGGTGGCTGGCGACGAGCATCAGGACGGGTGGCATTTGTAGTGGTTTCCCTAGGAAGGGGCATCAAAAGCTCATCCGGGATAAGGTAGGTTGGAGGGTCGGGTCGCTCCTCAGAATAATCCGGCTCAAGGGCCTCAAGGGGAGGCAAGTTCTCCTCATCTGGAATTCTCATGTAAAGGGTTGGTTTCACCAGCCAATAGAGGTCTTTGCCATTCAGAATTTGGAGCCATTTGACACCGTACCAGAAATATTGTTCATCAAGTAGGTCAGGGTCGAACTCAGTCATGGGTACATAGTTCTTGTGTCCATCAAAACCGCAAGTCCGCCTGGCTAGGCGAGTAACAATGGCACCACAACCAAGGGTACCGGAAGCGAGGGCCATCTTTGCCAAAGCGTGGCAAATAACCCCAGGCGGGCTGAACTTGAATACTGTCTCTCGGAATGGGTTAAGGTAGGAGGCAATTAACAGAACCTCCATCTTGTGAACTTTGCTCATGTCTGCGCGGCTATAGATTAAGTGGGACATGATTCTCATGAATAGCTTGATGACTATATGTTGGACATCACTGAGAGCGAGAGCACTTGGGATAGGATTGGGAAAGCCTGTAAACAATGGAAAGTACCTTGTAGCAGTTAGCTCTTTAGGCGGCATGGCAAGTAGATTGTAGTCGGAGTGCTTTTGCAGTCCTAGATGCCGGGAGACGTCATCCATTGTTAGAGTCTTTTCTTGGTTCAACAATCGGAAGCTGATGGAGTGGAGGCCCGTATCATAGGAGAAAGAACTGAAGAACTCCAGAGTGAGAGCTCGATAGGAAAGTTCACTAAGAGTTAGGAGGCCGAATAATCCAAGCTCTTGGAAGATCTCTTTCATTGGTTCTAAGATTTTGAAGGTATCCAGGGTCTTCTTGCAAACGACCCGAGTGGGGATCATTTTCCGCTTAGCGAGCGCCACAAACCGCTCCCTTTGATGTTTATCCCGAAATGTAATCCAAGGGAATTCCGGGAAGGGTTCACAACCTGGAATCACCGGGGTTGGGATGTTGCGCGTAGTCCTATCTCTCTTGTTACTCCTTGAAGAACTCGCCATAGCCTGGAAGTAAAGTAGAAGACAAAAGAAATCAAAAAAAAAAAAAAAAAAAACTCTATTCCATACTTAGTGAACTCAAATTTCTATGGCTTAGGGGTCAAAAATCCGTTTGTCTACACTAAACACAGTAAATAATGGCATAAAAAGCATGGGAATCATGTGAGTAGACAACATAGGGAAGAATTCAAGCAATTAACACAAGATTTAAGCATAATATGAGCAAAAACGAATGAAACCCTAGAAATCTCGAAAATTACCTCAAAGATGAGCAAATTGGATGAATTAATGCAAAAGAGGAACAATGGAGTGATGTAAGATGAAGCAATTGATGATAGCAACAAAAACTAAGTGATTTGAGTGAGTAATAATGGAGATTGAAGGAAAGGGGGGTCGAAAATTTGGGGTGAAAAGGAAAGGGGTTGTCGAAAATTTGGGGAAAAATAGAACTTATTTGCCTTATGCTCGTTGAAAAGCAAGACACGGGTTGAGGAGGAAGGGCACTCGGTCGAGTGTTGGTGGCACTCGATCGAGTGCTCCAGAATTTTCGAAACTTTTGGCTTTGCTTGCTACGGCTTTTTAAAAAAAAAACAATTACTCCAGAGCACTCGATCGAGTGTTGATGGTACTCGATCGAGTGTTCTAGGTCAAGCAATAAATTTACGAATTAAGAATTAACACAGCTTAGCTATATTTCAACGAAAAGACCCTTGATCGGGAACTCGAGATGAGACGGCGTCCATCATCAAAGCCGCTTTAGTACCATACTCCTTTCTCCTGAAAGTACTTCACACTATTCATTAAATTTGCTCACGCACTTAGAAAAAACACATACTAGAGAAAAGTAGTTCTACGCTAAAAGAAAAATAATGACAAGAATCTGGGCTGCCTCCCAGTAGCGCTGGTTTATGCGGTCCCGCACGACCGTATTACCTCAAAACTAAGAAGAATCTGAGGGGAAGAGGTTTAGGGCCTCTATCTTCCCAACATAGGCACCTTCATGATATAACTTTACGCGTTGCCCATTTACCTTGAATGTCTCACCGTCGTCGGATTTTAGAGTGACTGACCCAAATTTATTTACCTCGATAATGGTGAATGGTCCACTCCATCTTGACTTGAGCTTACCTGGAAAGAGATGCAAACGTGAGTTAAATAACAATACCTTGTCACCAACTCGAAGTTCCCTTTGCACAATATGCTTGTCATGCCACTTCTTGGTTCGCTCCTTGTACACTCGAGCACTATCGTAGGCATGCAGTCGAAATTCATCTAGCTCGTTCAATTGCATCAATCTTTTCTCGCCCGCCAGTGAGGGATCCATATTTAGGTCTTTGATGGCCCACATAGCCTTATATTCGAGTTCGACTGGGAGATGACAAGATTTGCCATAAACTAATCTGTAGGGTGATGAGCCAATTGGGGTTTTAAACGCAGTACGGTAGGCCCAAAGGGTGTCATCAAGCTTAAGGCTCCAATCCTTCCTATTTTTGCTAACTACCTTTTCCAAGATAGACTTCAATTCTCGGTTAGAAATCTCTACTTGCCCACTTGTCTGAGGATGATATCCCAATCCTCTACGGTGTGTAACGCCATATTTTGATAACAAGGAGTTGAGATGACGTTCATTGAAATGCTTTCCTCCGTCACTTATGACGGAGCGAGGGACTCCAAATCGTGGAAAGATGGTCTTTTGGAATAGTTTGACAACGGACTTGGCATCACATGTAGGGGTAGCAACGGCTTCTACCCACTTGGAAACATAGTCAACGGCCACCAAGATGTAGAGGTTCCCATGAGAAGAAGGGAAAGGTCCTTGGTAGTCAACACCCCAAACATCAAAGATTTCCACTTCTAAGATCCCGGTTTGAGGCATCTCATGTCTCTGCGAAATATTACCTGTTCTCTGACAAGCATCACATGAACGCACAAAAGCAGTAGCATCTTTCAAAATAGTAGGCCAAAAAAATCCAGATTGCATTACTTTGGCAAAAGTCCGTGAGGGACCGTGATGACCACCATAAGAAGAAGAGTGACAATGGGACAAGATAGCATGTACCTCATTATCTGGTATACATCGTCTGTAAATACCGTCAGGGCATTCGCGGAAGAGGTAGGGATCATCCCAGAAATATCTCCTTGCGTCATGTAGAAATCTCTTCTTTTGCTGATAAGACATGTCCGGAGGAAGTAGGCCTCCTACTATGAAATTAGCATAGTCAGCAAACCAAGGAACACCTGTAGTAATAGCAAAAAGATGATCATCTGGGAATGAATCATCAATGGGGACTAAATCCCCTCCATAGAATCTCAGTCTGGATAGGTGATCGGCAACTACATTCTCAGCTCCGGATTTGTCCCTGTTTTCTAGATCAAATTCTTGTAGCAGCAAGATCCAGCGAATGAGTCGTGGTTTGGCTTCCTGTTTAGCCAACAAATATTTTAAAGCAGCATGGTCAGTATAGACAATAACCTTAGATCCTACCAAATAAGAGCGAAATTTGTCTAAAGCATAGACAACTGCAAGTAACTCCTTTTCGGTAGTAGCGTAATTAATCTGAGCATCATCTAAGGTCTTGCTAGCATAATAGATCCCATGTAGTGCTTTCTCCTTTCTCTGCCCAAGTACGGCTCCAACTGCGTAGTCGCTGGCATCGCACATGATCTCGAAAGGTAAGCTCCAATCTGGGGACCTAATAATTGGAGATGAGATAAGAGCTTGTTTAATCCTGTCAAAAGATTGAACACACTCGTCAGTGAAAATAAAAGGTGCATCTTTATGTAAGAGCTTAGTAAGTGGTTGAGCAATTTTGGAGAAATCCTTGATGAATCTGCGATAGAATCCTGCATGACCCAAAAACTTCTCACACTTTTAACATTAACCGGGTACGGGAGTTTCTCAATGACTTCCACTTTAGCTTTGTCAACCTGAATGCCTTTTCCAGATACTAGATGACCAAGTACCACCCCTTCAGTTACCATGAAGTGGCATTTTTCCCAATTCAGGACAAGATTAGTTTCTTCACAACGCTGCAAGACTTTGGATAAATTTCTCAGGCAAATATCAAAGTTAGTACCATAAACACTGAAGTCATCCATGAAGACTTCCATAATAGACTCAATATAATCAGAAAAGATGGCCATCATACAACGTTGAAAAGTAGCAGGGGCATTGCAAAGCCCAAAGGGCATCCTCCTATAAGCAAAGACACCATAAGGACATGTAAAGGTTGTCTTTTCTTGGTCATCGGGATGTATGGGTATCTGAAAGAATCCTGAATAACCATCGAGGTAGCAAAAATACTCGTGACAAGCTAATCGCTCTAACATTTGGTCAATATAGGGGAGGGGAAAGTGATCTTTCTTGGTAGCAACATTTAGCTTCCTGTAGTCAATACACATCCTCCACCCTGTTACAAGCCTGGTAGCGATTAATTCATTCTTAGCATTCGTCACAACCGTAGTCCCTCCCTTCTTAGGGACTACCTGAACTGGACTCACCCATCGAGAGTCGGAGATGGGGTAGATAATACCTGCATCTAAGAGTTTTTGAATTTCCTTTCGAACAACGTCCTGCATAGGAGGGTTGAGACAACGTTGACCCTGTGCGCTGGGTTTATGACCTTCCTCTAAGTGAATACGGTGCATGCAAAAGTCAGGACTAATACCTCGTAAATCATCAATGCTATATCCAATGGCTTTTTCATGTTTCCGTAAAATAACCAACAAAGCAGAAAGTTGGCTCGCATTAAGATTAGCATTGATAATTACAGGTTTTAACTCTTTATCATCAAGAAACACGTACTTAAGATGAGAGGGAAGGAGTTTAAGTTCAGGTTTCTTTACCTCGGTAACCTTAGGGGGGTTACCTAAGCTATAGACCGTTTGCTCTTTACGTTCCTCTCCCGTCAAAAGTTTTTCCATAGCAACTACTTCGGGGTATTCGGAAAGTGTTTCTGCATCATTCTCATCGGACATCAAGACGATCTCTAAGGGGTCCCTGTTCAAAGAAAGAGCAAGGGTTTCATCAATAGTTACGTCCACAATATCAATACGATGACAACTTTCATCTACCATGGGATGTTTTAAGGTAGTTTTGAGATTGAAAGTGATAGTATCATCTCCGACAGCCAAAGTAAGGCTCCCATTTTTAACATCAATGACCGCCCCTGCGGTGTGTAAGAATGGCCTGCCTAGGATAATAGGAGTGTGAGTGTCTTCGGCCATGTCTAGTACCACAAAATCAACAGGGATGAAGAATTTTCCCACTTTTACAAGTACGTCTTCCAAGACACCAAGGGGGTGTTTTGTGGATCTGTCGGCCATTTGTAGAGTCATATTAGTGATGCTTAGATGACCCATATTTAATTTCTTGCATATAGAGTAGGGCATGACACTAACGCTAGCTCCTAAATCACAAAGAGCTCTATTAATAAACAAAGGACCAATAGTGCAAGGGATAGAGAAACTCCCTGGATCCTTAAGCTTAGGTGGTGAACGGGATTGTAAAACAGCGCTGCATTCCTCAGTGAATGCTACCGTCTCCACCTCATTGAAGGATCTCTTCCTTGTCAATATGTCCTTCATAAACTTTGCATAAGCTGGCACCTGAGTAATCAATTCGGTGAAAGGAACGCTTACTTGAAGATTTTTCACAACTTCCATGAATCTCCCGAACTGTTGATCAAGTTTTGATTTCTGTTGTCGGGTTGGGAATGGTAGAATGATCTTTATTGGTTCAGCTTCCTTTGCATCTTTAGAGACCTTTGGGGGGCTCTGGCTTGGAATAGTAGTATCCAGTGCCTGTGCATTAAGCAAAATAGAAGAATTAGAAGTATGCGGACAAGGCACTCGATCGAGTGGGGAAGGCACTCGATCGAGTGGGACTGGCACTCGGTCGAGTGCTTCACGAGCTCGATCGAGTGCTTTAGCTCGTAATGCTTCTTTTCGTTTTTCTTTTTCGTTATTCTCATGTATACAATCTTTCTCTAACTCCTTTGCTTCTTCTTCATCATCGCTGAAAGAGAGATGCCCTAAACCCTTACGAGAAACATAAGGCACTTCGCTATCATCTTTGGGCATCTCCGGCTCTTTATAAGAAGTACCACTCCTCAAGTGGATGGCATGTGCTTGTTCATGAGCTTGTTGTCCTTGGGGAGGAAGATTTCCAGGTTGCCTATTAGTATTTTGGCCTGCTAGTTGGGCAACTTGAGTATCTAATATTTTATTGTGGGCTAGTATCTGAGTAATCTGTGCCTTTTGCTCCATCTGAGCTTTAAGGCTTTGCTGCAACATAGCTTTAATCTCTGACATATCATTATTGGCAGTGGGTGGTGGAGGAGGTGGCACCAAAGGTTGAAACTGCTGTTGGCGCTGATTGTTAAAATGAGGACCTCCTTGATTCTGTCTATAGTTTCCTTGTTGGTCGCGGTTCTGAGGAATCACATAATTTGAATTTGGTTGTTGCTGAGGTGGGGTAGGATTTTGAACATTCTGGCTTGACCACTGAAGAAAGGGATGTTCCCTTGTCCTCTCATTATAAGTGTTGGAAAAGGGATTAGCTTGCTTGTAGGATTGGAAAGCGAGTACTTGTTCCATAGGACTTATGCATTCCTCAGCAATATGACCGTCTACACCACATCTCCCGCAGAAAAGTACTTCCCCTTGTTGAACCATATTAACCGCTTGGTGTTGGCCACCCAAAGCCTGTGTTGTTTGCATTTGTGCAATCTTAGCATTCAGGGCTTCTAACTGGGCTGCGACGGCACTATCTGTACCACTTCCCCTTGCAGAACCTCTTGGATTTCCATATTCGGCAGTATGAGTAGCCATATCATCAATCAATTTATAAGCTGTATCATCAGTGGTGTTATTCTGAAATCTTCCGTTAGCAGAAGAATCCAAAAGAGCTCTATGATCATCGAATAACCCGTTGTAAAACTGGTTACAAAGAAACCACTTCTCAAACCCATGATGAGGGACTGCACGAACTAATCTTTTGAAACGTACCCATGGCTCATTGAAAGCTTCAGTACCTCCTTGTTTAAAGTTAGTAATCTGATTCCGGAGATTGTTTGTCTTTTGTGGAGGAAAATATTTCTTGTAGAATGCAAGAGCAAGGGAATTCCAATCAGTAATGGCGTGAGCAGTTAAATCCAACTCGCGGAGCCATTCTCTAGCATTATCCTGGAGAGAAAAAGGAAAAAGTCGGTATTTGACTTGATCATAAGTTACTCCTGTCTGCAGAGGGATGGAACTGCAATAAGTGACAAACTTATCCATATGCTTAGCAGGATCTTCCCCAGCTCGACCTCCAAACATATTCCGTTCTACCAACGCGAGATAAGATGGCTTGATATCAAAAGGCTTTTCTGCAGCATCGGTAGGAGGAGGAATAAATCCTTTTGGAATAGAAGCCAAAGTAGGCTCGTTGTGGCTTGCCAAGGTGGGTGTAGCCATCTTTGGTGTAGCTACAAAGGGTTCAGAAACGGTATCGTCCTCGTCAGAGGATGAGTTTTCTGAAGTAATGAAAGGCTCAACCTCGTCAAGTATACTCAAGTCTTCTACTTGACCTACTTCTCTATTAAAATTCCTTCTGTAGCGAAAAGTCTTCTCTGGTTCAGGATCAAAAGCAGTAATCTCGGACCGAGTTGACCTGGGCATACAAGGAACTTAAAAAGAAAAGGGTGAGAGCCGTCACAAGGAACTTTCGTTCCTTGAGACAAAAGACAAATTAAACAAATAACAAACAAATAAATTGTTGCCTCCCCGGCAACGGCGCCAAATTTGATAAGGGTAAAGTCGTCACCCTAAATCAAAGTAATCCTTAGGATACTACTAACTAATAGCTAGCGGTAAGAAAGGTATCGAATCCACAGGGGGGCGGTAATAAATTGTTTGCTAAAGTAAATAAGTCTTAAAGTAACAATTGGGTTGTTTTTGGTTGTTTTTGTTGTCTAACAAACTAATTGCAAAATAAGTAAATAAAGATGTAAACAAGTATTAGGAAAGATCTAGGGATCAAGTTCACATAGGAAATTATCCAGGGGAATGGGATTTAACTAATTTAATTGGGCAAGATTATTATTTAAGATCATATGTCCGGTCGGTATTCATATAATCTTTAGATCTAAACCTAACATGCGGTCGCTATAATTAGGTCAGTCTATTCAATTGTTGTGGCCTATCTTAGTCTTAGTCTACGGTCGGATCTAAGACTAATTTGCGAGACTAATTAACTAATCCTGGCCAGTAATTAATTAATCAGGTTTAAAACAACAATAGAACAATAATAATAAGCAGTTTAACAATTAAACATCATTAAAGTTTGATTCCCCCTTCTAATTACCTAGATCCCTTTTCACCCTAGACAAATAATTTAGCTATGCATGGCTTGGGATCTAACTACAACAATATTGATTGAAAACATAATTAATAAAGCAATAAACTAAGAACAAGAATAATTGAAGAACAATAAAGTAGAGATTGTGATTAAATACCGTAAATAGGAGAACAAGATCCAAAGGCAATTGCTAAATAATAATCTCGAGAGCTACTAGTAATAATTAGGGTTTTTAGAGTAATAAAAGTTTATCTAACAATAGGCTATGAAGTCTCTACTTATAACAAACTACTAAACAAAATATGGAAATACTTGCTAAAAACTATTTAAACGATTTATGGAAACACTTGCTAAAAACTCATGAAAATCCGGACAGAAGAAGCACTCGACCGAGTGTCCAGTGCACTCGATCGAGTGTTGGTGGCACTCGATCGAGTGCTCCACTTTGTCAGCACGATTCTTCGTTTCTCTACTTCTTTTTGGCAATCTCCCTTGATTCTTGCTTATCTTCCTATATATCTTTGCCTTGCCGACTCCGCGATACTCGTATGATCCCCTATAAATCACCGGAATGCATCCATCTACATTAGAAACAACAAAACGCGGGAGTATCGACATTTATGACAAAAACGGCATATACGACATGGATTAGTGCACAAAACCGTAACAAAAGTATATAAGGGAAGGCATAAAGATGTATATAATTATGACTCATCACTTATCCTCGTGTCTCCACTTTACATAAGCCTCGCAGCCCCAAACCCGAATAAAGGACAAGTTAGGGACCGTTCCCTTCCATAATTCGAATTGAGTCTTGTCAACAGCTTTAGACGGACTTCGGTTAAGTATTAGAGCGGCCGACAATAGAGCATAGCCCCACAATGAATCAGGCACAACGGTGTGACTCATCATGGATCGAACCATATATAGTAGAGTTCGATTTCTCCGTTCGGACACACCATTTAATTGTGGTGTTCCAGGTGGAGTCAACTGTAGCACGATGCCACAGTCTTTAAGGTGTTGATCAAACTCGTGTGAAAGATACTCACCACCACGATCAGAACGTAGTGCTTTAATCTTTCTTCCCAGCTGGTTCTGTACCCGATTCTGGTATTCTTTGAACTTGTCAAAGGATTCACTTTTGTGCTTCATTAAGTAGACATAGCCATATCTACTCAAATCATCCGTGAAAGTGATGAAATACCTATAGCCTTCTCGTGCGTTGATCGACATAGGGCCACATACGTCCGTATGTATGAGTCCTAATAGGTCGGCAGCGCGCATTCCAACACCTTTGAAGGAAATACGAGTCATCTTACCGATGAGACATGATTCACACGTTCCATATGATTCGAAATCAAAGGGCGAGATAGCTCCATTCTGTATGAGCTGTTTCACGCGTTTCTCATTTATGTGTCCCATACGACAATGCCATAGGTAAGTTTGATCTTTGTCACCTACCTTTAATCTCTTGTTATTCACACGTAATATCTCGGTGGTTTGATCTAAAACATAAATTCCATTCATGGAAACTGCCTTGCCATAAATCATATTGTGTAAGGAGAAAATACAGCTATTATTCTCTATTACAAATGAAAAACCGAGTTTGTCAAGCGCGGAAACTGAAATAATGTTTTTGGACAAACAACGAACATAATAACAGTTATATAAAGATAACTCGAATCCACTTGGAAGTTGGATCACGTATGTTCCCCTCGAGATTGCAGCAACACGTGCTCCATTCCCGACACGCAGGTCAACCTCACCCTTGATTAGGGGTTCTTGGTTTCGGAGGCCCTGCACATGATTACATAGATGAGAACCACAACCAGTATCTAGTACCCAAGTTCCGTAACTTGCATGGTTAATCTCAATCATGTGAATAAAAGAAGAAGAAGACATACCAACAGGAGTAACGCGGCCTGCCTTAATGTCCTCACGATACACGGGGCATGAGCGCCTCCAATGCCCAGTCTTGTGGCAATGGTGACATTCCATGCTAGTATCCTTGCTCTTTGTTTTGCCCTGTGAGTTGCTTGACTCACCTGGCCCACTCTTAGTAAATCCTGACCTCTTAAACTTGGGCTTGCCTACTGTTAGGTCGCCCTGAGCTTTACCTTTACCCTTACCCTTACCCTTACTGGAAATCATGAGAACATCTTGCTTCACGCTCCCAAATAATTTCAGATCCTTCTCGGTCTGTACGAGAAGGGAGTGGAGCTCATGAGGAGTCTTCTTCATGTCGTTCATGTAATAGTTGGCCCTGAAGAGGGCGAACCCATCATGAAGCGAATGAAGCATTCGATCAACGATTATGTTCTCACTGATCTTGCAGTTTAGGGCCTCCAGTTTCTCGATATTCTCAATCATGTGAAGCATATGTGGGTTAACAGCTTGGCCCTTCTGGAGTTTCGCCTCAAAGAAGCGACAGGTATGCTCATAAGAAACGATCCTCGGAGCCTTTGAGAATTCGTTAGTGAGCGTGGTGAAAATCTTGTTTGCACCATGGGCTATGAAGCGTCTTTGCAAATTAGATTCCATTGCATAGATGAGTACGTTCTTTATCGCACCCGCTTCCATGACGAAGTCGCTATGAGCGCGAACTTCGTTAGCTCTAGCTCCAGTTCCTGGGTGTGCCGGAATTGGCTCAATTAAATACTTAAGCTTTCCGTCAGCAATGGCAGCATTCCGTAGTGCTGCCTCCCAGTCAGAGAAGTTTGACCCATCCTTCCTCAGTCTAGTAGACTGATTCATGGAGTCCATGAAGGCTTTTAGCCAGGATTCACGTGCTAGCTTGGCACTTGGCATTGGGTCTTCACCAGCCATTAGTTATACAGCAGTTTAATTGAACGTGTTCTACACTGAAAATAAGATAAAACAGAACCATATAAGCAACTCATTGTTGTGATTTAAGTCTATTTTAAATTGTATTTAAACTTGTAGACTCATGCATTTATATAATTGATCTTCCTCAAGAATTATATAAACGATCCCAAGACTCAATTTCCGTATATTGATAAGCCCACAGTTTGGCTAATTCCACCGTTGGAACTCTTGGTCGATAGATTTCCGTAAATCCTATCTATTAGTCCATCTCAGTCGCTAGATAGTATCGAGTGACCATGATGTTGAGATAAAATAAATCATCTGTTCCCACTTACCCGACGTAGAAGGGGTCATATTATGTCTACCGACGAAGAAGGGATTCATGGGAGTCTGATTTATAAAGACTAGTCTCAATTTTTGGTTATACGAGGAAGACCCCATCAACTTATATTTATCCATTTTAAGTGAACTAATATCTAGCATATGCGTGAATGAATGAAATAAAGTGATGGCTTTGCAATTGACATGTGACATCTGTATTGTCACAGAAAACTAACGCGTAACCTCTACATGAGTCAGTTTTCAGGCATGTTATAGGTGGTTTGGTTTTAGGCGGAATATGATGCAAGCTATTATCGATGAAAGCATAAGATAAATGCGATAAACGTAAATAAAAGTCCTAGTGTGGCCTATCCTACCAAAATAAACATAAAACAACTTGGAATCCACTGTTGGACCCTAGAAGCTTGTCTTGATGTTCCATCTTGGTCCTTGCAGCGGGAGTGAGCATCCGGTCTCCGTCTTTGGTCTTCACAAAATTACTAATTTAAATTACAAATATAATCCTATTTACATTCTAATTTAAATACAAAAGTAATTACATGGCAAAAACCCAAAACGGAGATACAAGATCTCAAAATTACAAGCAAGACTGTGTCCCATCATTCCGGTGACACAATCTTCTAAGGCCACACTAAGTTACAACCGTTTGCAAAATTAAATAGGTTATTGAAAGCATTCACAAGGCATTCAACAAGACGATAAACAAAATGCATCAACTAAAAAAAATTTATACATGACATAATACTGTTATTATGATTAACAAATTTTACCAAACCACCTTTACGGGATTAAAATTATGTGATTATACCGTTTTAATCACCTAATTTTAATAAATTTATAATCCATTATCTTAAACCGTTTTAAAATAATATGTATCAAACGAGGGTGAACCGTTTCACAAAATTAATAATATACTATTTCTGTATATAGTACATTACTAAAGGCCATGGGAAAATAAAACAGGTTATTTTCGAAAAAAAAAAAAAAAAAACGACGTCTGTTACAGGGGGGAGGTCGACCGACCTCAACACGGGGTCGACCGACCTCCAGACGAGAAACAGGAATTTTCTGCAACAGCATAAGCGGTCGACTGACCTATCAATCAGGTCGACCGACCACCAGATAGTAAAAACGAGTTTCAGAAAACGCAAAACGCTGCAACTTTTGAAATCAAAACAAGTTTTTACCTTTTAAACTTTGATTAAAACGAGTAAATCAAAATTAACATCAACAAGGGTTCACATATTGTCAAGAATATCGATTAAATAACAATATGTAAACAGGAATCGAAAACAAGATCGATTACACACAAAAGAAAGACTGTCGAAACAGAAACAAACGCAGGAGGCGGTCGACCGACCGCAACAGGGGGTCGATCGACCGACTTAGCGGCAGAACACGATTTTTCAGTTTTTAAAACTTTATGAAAAACACAAAAGTAAAATTTCATGGCCTGGCTCTAATACCACTTGTGGGGAATAAAGCATGTATTCGCCCTAAACATGCAGGATTATAATGAAAATTACAGTTGTGATTATTGTCATAAGATAAATAAAAACATGAAAAAGAATACAACCTTTGGTCCTTGTGCTTATGGCCTAAGAACAGGAATTAAAGTAAATTCCCTCCTATAACTTGCACCCAAGACTTAGATTGAGACGATGCCGCGTGTGCTAGAAAATACTCTCCAATTGCCTTGCAATATGGGGAGAGCTACTGAGGTTTTAGATGTGAGATCTGAGGTTTTGGGAGAAGAATGTTCTCAAAACCCTAATTGTGAGAATTATGATTCAACAGTTCAACCAAGAGTCGCTGACATAAGGAGAAGGACTCTCCTTATGTAGCCCTGGTCGGCCGAAATTCTCGAATAGGGTAAGAGTGGGCTTTCCACTCTTACCTTATTCTGATTCGTGATTCGACCCATTTAGCTAAAAGATATTCGCAGGTTTTATTTATAAATCGTAACATGTTATCAGATATTAATACAGTCGATATATTAATAATGGTCTGATAAAAACGATATTGTATAATTACCCAAATTAATATAACAGTTTATATTAATTCGCGAATACAATATTTAATTAAATATAACCGTTTATATTTAATTTACGAATTAAACATGTAATCCGTATTAGCTAAAATTATTTAATCCGTATTAAATAATAATCTCAACATCTTATTGACTAATTTAATAGTCAATACCTCTGACTAACTGTTTAGTCATATTCGGCATAAATGTGACTGTATTTTCATACCTTCACATCTCTCAAACGTGTCCTATAGGTGTGACGTATAGGGACCAGTTGATCACCGCCAACCGTATGACAATAACGTCAAACTTATCTAGCAAGCCAACCGTTATTGATAAACGTGGATCAACTGGTAATAATACTGAAGTATGCCCTTGTGATCCTTAAAGAGATTTAATAAGTCATTGTACTTAATTGTCAAGGACACCAGCCCCAACACTATTGCACCCCCAGAAGGAGTGACACAGGATCAGATTAAACAAACTATGTTTATCTTCTCTCTCAGGGATTCAACAAGGGAATGGTATCGAGATATAGACCGCACTGCTGCGGGAGTCACAGATTGGAACACCTTGGCCTTGGCATTCTACAGGAAGTACTACTCTGCATCCAAGACCAATATGCTTTGAGGGCGCAGATAACAAATTTCAAGCAAGGTCCTAATGAAGACTTCAATGAGGCTTAGGACAGGTTCAAGAGACTTGTTCGATCCATACCACACCATGGGTTCGAACAATGGTTTCTATGTAACCAATTCTACAATGGTCTTTATGACGACAATAGGGCCTACTTAGATGTTGCAGCCAACGGAAGGTTCCAAGAGAATTCTGGAGAGACTAAGGGTCTCAAGATAATAGAAGATGTTGCTGTCCACCGTGCTGAACATGGAACTTCCCGCGGTAACCAAAGGAAAGTTGAGTCTAACGTAGCTGATATAAAGGCCTTGATGGCCAAGTTAGATAAGCTGGAGAGTGGTGGGAAGTTTGAGATTGGGAGCGGGAGTAAAGGAGGAATGTACCAGGTGAATGTCGTTCAAGACGGACCTTTTGTCTGTGAGAGATGTGGTGGAGAGGGGCACGTGTCAAAGTTTTGTACCTCATCTAACGAGACATGTGCCGCCTTTCAGCATTATCGTGGGAATAATTTTTATGATCCAAATAATAATAATGTCCATCCCAACATGAGGTGGACAAGCCAGAATGTCCGCAACCCACAACACCTACAACCTCAACAAAATTCCACATACATCCCTCCACATAAGCAAGGTTTCCAAAAACCACCCTTCAACCCTCAACCACCTTCGAACCCACCACCCAATACGGATGCTCTCATCCAAAACCTCATTGGGTTATTTCAGAAGGAATCTCAGGCAAGGGAAGCAGGGATGAAGATGTTAGAGTCCCAAATTGCTCAAATCGCGAGCAAGAATGATACTAGGGCCCCGGGTCAACTTCCGACCAAGACGGACCAAAAGAAAGAGACTCTAAACATCATATCTCTGAGAAGTGGAGCTAAGGTGGGAAGTGAGGAGGCAGGCGAGAAGAATAAAGCGAAACAGCCGAAGCCAAGCAACAGCGAGGAAGGTCGACCGACCCAGGAGCTAGGTCGACCGACCTCTGAGCAGATTCCAGAAACTCTGGAAGTACAGGAAATCGGTCGATCGAACGAGGAGGAGGGTCGACCGACCCCCGATGCTGAACAGGGGAACGCTTTCAGACCTGAAATGTCGAACAACTCAAGGGACTTCCTGTTCCGGGGTGATAAGACCCCTAAGTTTCTGAGAAGGGCTGCAAATACTGAATCTTCCGCCCCTCCTTTTCCAGAAAGACTTATACCAATCAAGGAACAAGTATCGTTTGATAAATTTAAAGACGTAATTCGTTTATTGAATGTTCAAATTCCGTTTTTAGAACTAGTTCAACAAGTTCCTTCATATCTTAAATTTATGAGACAACTTTTGTCAAGAAAGCGGTCCTTAGATAAGGTTGAGTCGGTAGCCCTCACTGAAGAATCCTCTAGCTTCCTATCACATGTCATTGCCCCTAATAAGCTGGAGGATCCTGGAAGTTTTTTTGTACCTTACAATATAGGAACCTTCCCTGTTAAAAAGGCCCTATGCGATCTAGGAGCTAGTATCAGTGCATGCCTCTAAGCGTAGCCTTAAAGCTCGGGATGAAAAATTTTGCAGTAACTAGTATGACTGTCCAGATGGCTGACCGTACATCCATGGAACCCATAGGGGTGTTGGAAAACATCCCTGTGCGTATTGACAGGTTTTTCTTCCCATTCGATTTTGTAGTTTTGGACATCCCTGAGGATGCCCATATACCTATAATACTAGGGAGACCTTTCCTTCACACTGCGGGAGCCATTATTGATGTGGGCACTGGGACCTTGACCTTCAAAGTAGGAAAGCATTCTATTATTTATGGTCTATCCTATAGGAAGAAGGATGTTATGACCCCTATTACTTGCAATGCTATTGCTTCTCAAAAGAAGTATAAGGTCATCACCACTTCTCCTACTTTATTACCTACTCCTATACCTGTTTTTACACCTCCGCCCCAGATTGGGAGCAATACGGAGGATGCTTCTATTGTGACTAATGCAGGAATTGGTTTGGGGAAACCCACAATAAAGGACGTCATGGTGCAAAGAGGAGGACTAGGAATCCTAAGCTACGGGGAGGATGAGGATCCAGACATTGTTGATAAGGAGGACAAGAGAAGAAAAAGAGAGAAGTTTGTCGCATATGCTTTGCGACGGAGAGGCGACGTGTTTTGCTATTCGCACAAACACGGTGGAGACTACGGCATATCGCCAAAAGCCGTGGTCTGAGATTTTCCGCATCTTTAGCGGATAGTTGTTTAAATTTTAAAATTCTAAGACAATTTACTTTCTGTTTTGTTGAGACCTTTTTAATTTTGTTTGCTTTTAGTTTTAGAACTTTTTCGTTTTGCTGCGTAGTTAAGACATTTTAGACTTGGTTCTGGGATCTTGCGCATTTGTTAGGCGCATATACAATGATTTTTCAGGTTTCAGGAAGAATGACTTGGTTAACACAAGTTATTTCCGAAGAAAAAAAAAGGGCCGCTGTGCAGCAGAGGGGTCGACCGACTAGAAACGTAGGTCGGTCGACCTGGTCCCTGCATTTCTGGAATTCCTGCAGTTCCCAGGAAGGTCGGTCAACCAGAGACATAGGTCGGTCGACCTACCCGTCTGTTACAGCTTGCTCGTTTCTTCCTCGGGAATCATGCAACCATCTTGGGTACTTGGGTGGCACTGCTGGCCACCAAAACCTCCCAGCTTACGCTGGTTTGGGGAGGTTTTTCTCATGCGCTTAATAATCCAGTGAGTTCTTTCCAATTTTCCTTGGTTTTCATTTTCCTTGCATATTTCCTTTAATTTTATGAAACCTTTACTTAGGCTAATGCACAATGGGGACATTGTGCGGGTTGGTTTGGGGAATTATTTAGTCACATGCATTGTTCCATTGCATTTTGTCACACGTTTATTGCATTTCTGTCTTGCATTGTTCCTTTCCTTATTTTCCTTACCTATACAAAAAAAAAATACAAAAAAAAAAAATAGAAAAATTTCAAAAATTCCAAAAAAAATGCACGTTTACTTTAGCATATAGGTCGAGTCGGAACGAGAGTATTCAAGGATGATACTTGCGATCTTACATGTTTATGCCTTTGCCTTGCCTTGTCAACTTGTTTTAGTATAAGAGTCTTTTGCATATCTACGAGTTTTTTTGTCAAACTATCTGTATATCTTGAGACTTGACTTATACCTTGGCAACGTACTATACATTCTGAGTTTTAGAGCCTTATTCCTGGTTTCATTTTTAAACCAGTTGTCTAGGATGTGAGTAGTACTCCCCTTGGAACATGTTACATCAATATGCATAAACATGAAGTTGAATTGCTATATAATTGTTATACTATCTCGTTTTGTGAGTCTTGGTACGTGCATTTGGGATCCATTTTCTCTCATTTACCCATAAGCCTTACACAGCCAAAATTGCCTTTTTATTCCCCCAAAACTACATCCCATACTTAGCCTACCCTTCCAAGCTAGTATTTGTGGTCTTTGGTTTATTTTTTGAGGCATCTTGGTTTGTATGCTATCTTAAAAAAAACAAAGAAAAAGAGAAAAATAAAGAAAAAAAAAGAAAGAAAAGAAAAGAAAAAGAACAGAGAAAGAAAGAAAACGAAAACGAAAAAAATCAAAATTTACAGCAAAGTCAGTCGACCGACCACCCTCATAGGTCGGCCGACCAACTGACAGGGTTAGAATGCAAATTTTGTTCTAAAATCCCTTCTTTTATGTGCTATCACTCTCATACTTCATTCAAAAATATTTGGGAGTCCTTTCTTATATTTAATGTTAGAGCTGTGCTACAAAAGAGCACCTTCTCGATATCAAAAATTTGTGAAATATGTTGTTGGGAACCGGTTTTACTAGCTTGGCTACTAACCCTACAAGTCCAAAAACATCTTAACCACTTTTACCTTTTACCTCACATGTCTTTCATTACCTCAATTGCATGTATCTGGGTCACTTAATGAGATTGTTATACATAGTTGTAGAATTTTTGTTCATGTTAGATTGCAGGCATGTCTTCATGGGTCGCAGTTAGGTGAGTGTCATGACAATATACTTCTTTCTATCTTTTACATATACTCACCTTTTCATGAGTGTCTCGAGCGTACCGCGAGAGTCCATGGTATAAAGTCTCTATAGTCTCTAGGTTGCAAGTTTGACGACCCTACAACTCGTTTGCATGATTTGAATACTGTCTCATTTTGTGCTTGGTATTGGTTTAGGCTAACATGTAAATTTCGCTCTGAGATTGAAATTGTTCCATTACTTAAGATCGAGTCTATTTCTTGCTTGAGGGCAAGCAAGGTTTGGTTTGGGGAATTTGATGCGTGTCTATTTTATGATGTTTTACATCTATTTTTACACGCATTTTGCCACTCATTTACTATGTTTTAGCCTTAATTTCCCAACAATTGTCTACTTTCGTATCTTTATGCTCTTTTGCAGATTTATACGGAAAAGGGACGATTTTACACCAAACTTATGTCCTCGGGATTTTTCATAACCAAGGAACGAAGGAAAATCAACTGGAAGCATTGACCAAGTGCCAAGAAGTC
The DNA here is from genome assembly GCA_029255685.2 of Silene conica. Classification (NCBI taxonomy): domain Eukaryota; kingdom Viridiplantae; phylum Streptophyta; class Magnoliopsida; order Caryophyllales; family Caryophyllaceae; genus Silene; species Silene conica. The sequence continues at coordinate 71,706,246 of CM055318.2, read as the reverse complement.
AAACCGAGACAAATCAAAGCAATCCTACAGGAAAACAGGTCGACCGACCTACTACTTGGGTCGGCCGACCAGGCCTCTGTTATGGAAAGTCCAGAAAATCATGAAGCCCGTAAACAGGTCGACCGACCTACTACATAGGTCGACCGACCTCTGCGCAGACCCAGAAGCTTTCCTAAAGCCCATTGAAGTGTTTGTTTCATTAGGAAACTCTAATCTTTCCGCCTATTTAAGCAAGGGGCGTGATTAGGGTTAAAGAGGGAGTCATTAATTCAGAATCATTCAGTTCCTAATAGAGTTTTGCTCAGTCTTTAATTTAGTTTTATCTTTAGTTGTAATCTTTCAATAACTCTCAAGCACTTTTAGTTTTGTTCATCAATCTTTCAAGCATTCATCAATAAAGTTTGTTCCTTTCCATCTCAATTCTGATTTCCGGTAATTCTCCTCTTAATTTCAGTTCTATTATTATTAGTTTAGAATTATTGCATTCGGTTTAAGATAGAATCCCAAAACCTTATTAGTGATTGCATGTTTAGATTGATACTAATTATGATTTCCATGTTTATTCATGTTTTCATTATTGTTTTAGTAATCATGAGTAGCTAATTTCATATGTTAGGATGTAGGGGGTAGATATGCATAGATAGTATAGATTCTGAGACCGACTGTAGCAGCGCCTTGGTCGGCCGACCTGCCTAACGGGTCGGTCGACTGAGGTTGTGGTCGGCCGACTGGGCTAGCTGGTCGGTCGACCCACTCGCGTATGTATTCTGTTTCGTTTTACTTCGTTGACTATAATACCCTACAATGAGACTGAAAGGAGACTTGTAGGATGTTAGTAATGACCTACCCAAGATTGAAAGATACGGGAAGGGCATTGGTTTACGCCTTAAGACGACTAGGTTACTTAAGACTGAAAGGTATGTGACCTAGAATTTAGGAATCACCCTTATTGTTGACACCCAATAATTGTGAGACCTAGGAACTAATAACATAGGCCAAAAGGAGCTAATAGGTACCATAGACCGAAAGGATATGTTACACCCCTTACGCGACTGCAATACATGTTGACTTAGGATTTATATTATCTTAGCTATTTACTACCCAAACATCCTAGCATCTCTTTTACTATAGTTTTATTTTCATCTTTAATTACTTGTTTATTTTTATCTTTGCTTTAGACTTAGTATCAACCAATTCAAAACCCCCCAAATTGTTACCTTAAAACACTAACATCAAACAATAAACATTCCCCACCTCTTTGTGGTTCGACCCTGACTTTCACTATCTATAGTCAAAGCTAGGAAATTATAAATCTTATCTTTAGAGCCCACAACGACGGGCATCAAATTTTGGCGCCGTTGCCGGGGAGGTGACGCCAGTGTTTATTGTCTCTTGTTTTTGTTTATCTTTGTTTAAGGAACTTTTGTTCCTTAAACCTTCTCACTTTTTTCTTGTAGTTTCCATCTTATGCACAGGTCAGTTCAAGGAGAACTCCTACCACTAGACCACGAGCTTGAGAGGACTTTAAGAGAAAAGAGGAAGCAGCTTTTAGAGAGTAGGGAAGGAGGTTCACCATCTTCCCTATTCCAAGAAGACATCTTTGAACAACAACCATCACCACCATCACCACAAAACAATCCACCTTCACCAAAAACACCATATTCACCTCATAATCCATCCACACCAAAAACACCATCAAATACCTATTTCCAAATTTTTCCAAAAGAGGAAGAGAACATGACTGAAGAAGCTACCATTGCCAGTCACTCCATGCCTCAGGTGAAGGACCTATACAAAGGGTTTACTTTACCTGCAGGAACTGGGAAGTCATTCGAGGCCAAGCCTGCCTACATCACAATGGTTGAGAAAAACCAATTTGGAGGCTCGGCCAATGAGGATGCTGCAAAGCATATTGAAATCTTCACAGATTACATATGCTCTATTGCACCCCCAGAAGGAGTGACACAGGATCAGATTAAACAAACTATGTTTATCTTCTCTCTCAGGGATTCAGCAAGGGAATGGTATCGAGATCTAGACCGCACTGCTGCGGGAGTCACAGATTGGAACACCTTGGCCTTGGCATTCTAGAGGAAGTACTACTCTGCATCCAAGACCAATGCTTTGAGGGCGCAGATAACAAATTTCAAGCAAAGTCCTAATGAAGACTTCAATGAGGCTTGGGACAGGTTCAAGAGACTTGTTTGATCCATACCACACCATGGGTTTGAACAATGGTTTCTATGTAACCAGTTCTACAATGGTCTCTATGACGACAATAGGGCCTACTTAGATGTTGCAGCCAACGGAAGGTTCTAAGAGAATTCTGGAGAGACTAAGGGTCTCAAGATAATAGAAGATGTTGGTGTCCACCGTGCTGAACATGGAACTTCCCGCGGTAACCAAAGGAAAGTTGAGTCTAACGTAGCTGCTATAGAGGCCTTGTGTAACAACCCGGATTATAAAATAAAGGAAAAACATAATATAAATGAATATCAGAGTGTAACTCAATGATAACTGGGTTAAGGTGGCGGAAACACCTTACCCAAATCCGGATCGATACTCAAATCGAAAACCAAACTAATACATTATTCAAAGGTTCTTAAAACTTAAACAAAAGTCCTAAACAATTTTTTAAGCTCGCTTCGCACATTCCCCAAGCAAGCATCAACCAAACAGCGACCACCTGAACAACCTGAGAAGGGGGTCGACAATCAGTCGGGAGTAACTAGATGCTCTCCCAGTCATGTTTACAACAATTGAATGTAACCAACAATCAATAACAATTGAAATGTAAAACCAGTAAACATGCGAGATCATCTACACTCATGAAAGTCCAATCAAACTTACCATCATTTGAAGACATAATACGACAATCATGTGAGGATATAAACATGACATGACATGAAAGCAAACTTACCATACCATAATATTCTCAACACCAGACCAAAGAACCTAACGATCCTAGACCATATGCGACCACTAGACCATGAACACTTACAACCCAAGTAACTCACGACTCATAGTACATAAGGCACAATGCTAGCAATAAAGCGTAGCGAATATGGTGACACACAATCCATTGCAACAGAAGGCACAAAGCTATCATCAAAGCATAGCGAATAGAGCGAACGCCCGTTAGAGCGTATCACCACTGCCTCTAACTTGTCAGAGCGTATCACCACTGCCTCCGACTGACGGAGCGTATCACCACTGCCTCCATCGGTGTGGAGCGTATCACCACTGCCTCCACGGTACTATGTATAGCGTATCACCACTGCCTATGTGCCTAAAACCTGGCCAGACCTCTCGATCCAATAATTGTACACCGAACGACACTCGGGACCCAGAACGTATAACTGACGAATCTGGCCACCCCCGAACATAGACCAAAATAAATCCCACATCAATGGGTGGCGTTAGTTCATTCCGATAGTATATAACTGATACTACCGTCATCTATTCAAACTAGCAAACAACAATGCACAGTATAACTGACTGTACTAACATGCGCGAATACCATCACGACTCAAACCAGTAGAACATCATAACAGACTGTCCTAATATCAAACGCATAGAAGTATCCAACGACGTATGCAAACACAATATTATACAATCACTTAACACAGCTCAACATGTGAATCAAGTATAAACAACCAAAGTTATAGTAACTTTAACTATAACATAAGTAATGGATGCGAGGTTATACTAACCTCAACTATAACTTCCACATATGGCTTGAGGTTATAGTAACCTTAGCCAAACCTTGACACGAACCTAAAGTTATACTAGCATCAACCATAACCTTGAGTCGTACCTCAGGTTTACGTTAGACGCAGCTATAACTTTAACTCGTAATTCAAAGTTATATTAACTTCAGCTATAACTTTGAGTCGTACTCAAGGTTGTACTAGTTTCAGCTATAACCTTGAATCATATTTCCAAGGTTACACATGCTTCAACTATAACCTTGAGCAACACTCTTGGCCGTTCGCCATGCCGCCATCTAGGGTTTTCCTCGCGAACCCTGGTTGCGCACACGACACCCATAACGACTTATCGATACATTAATCCACAATTACGATAATAACACATACATAAATATATGAAACACAATTAATTCATGACAATAAATAATCAAACATGTACCAATCGTACAAACAATCATTAAATCATATTAATTACATCAATTGGCATAAACATAATTAAAAGAGAAACACCTAGTTACCTTTTTAGCAATTAATGAAAACCTTCATAAATAATACAACCAACAAAGCCTTGTCTCCAACACGTGCCAATAACCCCAAAAGTGAACTTTAACGAAAGCGGAAATCCAAATACTTGTGATAGAAATTGTACGAAACAATCACTCTTTCGAAAACGCCAAAAGGGAAAGAGATCTCCTTCTTTACTCAGAAAACAAGAGACCCAAAACGTAGGTCTAAAGGTTCATACAAATAATTCCCAATAAAATATTTTGAATAGATTATATTGTAGAGGTAAGATCAAGGATTGTGAAAATATAATTTGTGTATGAGTTTGGAAGAATTAAAGATATTCAACAATGGAGTCAAAGGGAGAAAGAAAGAAAAACAGACGAAAAGGAGTGAGATGTGAGGCGCGGCAACTCACGCACGAAATAGAAGGAGCAGCAAGCTTGCTTAGGGTTTTCTTTTATAAGGAGATTAACTAATGAGCTTTTGGTCCATTAGCTCATACAATGGATTATCTTATTACAAATTGGATTGAGCCATATTAAAACGTAAAGAAAACTTGAAATAGAAAAGTAAATATTAAATTAAGATAATTAAATATTGCACGGACGTTTTAACCTATCCAAAAGTAGATCAAAACGAGGAAATAATAAAATATAGGACGGAGGTTATAAATATAGATTTCCAAAATATATTATTAAACTTCAAAATAATTAATTAAATAAAATACTTTCATAATAAAATATTATTATAAAATACGGGGTGTTACAATCTAACCCCCTAAAAAGAAGTTTCGTCCTCGAAACTTGAATTTCAAACGTAAGATCAAAAGAAGGTAAGAATTACAAGTGATCATCAACGAAAGTCATCTCGGAATCCTAACCGCTGCGCAGTCTGATCCCTATCAACACTCCAACCATAAAGAGATATCGTACGCCCTTAATGTTATTATCATCTTCACATATTCTACAACCTCAAAAGACATATCAAACTCATACTCACAACCCAAAATTATCATTTAACTCCATATGATCTAGTTATCGTAAAACCACAATGTTTTCACACATGCATCACCTTTAAGCATGTGGTTAACACTCATAAACACCATTACATCTCACATACTAAATCATCAAGCTTTCCTCACTTTCACCAAGCTCACTCAAAACCATTAAGTAGTACACTCATTAATGTGTACTCTTTCATCTCATGAACTATCTAACTTCTAGTTCTCGTATTCCAAACATTACTCCACCACCATTAACCATCATATATGACCTCTCATAAATTTATTACTGATGCCCGTCGTTGAGGGTACCAAAGATAAAATTTATAATTCCTAACTTTAACAATAGATAGTGAAAGTCAGGGTCGAACCACAAGGAGGTGGGGAATGTTTATTGTCTTAATGTTAATGTTTAAAGGTAATAAAATTGGGGGTTGATTGTTTGATTACTAAGTCTAAACAAAGATTAAAATAAAACAAGAAATAAAAGATGAGAAAAAAATATAATAAAAGGGATGCTAGGATGTTCGGGTAATAAAAAGCTAAGGTAAAATAAATCCTAAGGTCAACATGTATTGCAGTCGCGTAAGGGGGTGTAACATATCTTTTTAAGTCTATGCTACCTAATAGCTCCTTTCGGCCTATGCTATTAGTTCCTAGGTCTCACAATTATTGGGTGTCAACAATAAGGGTGATTCCTAAATCCCAGGTCACATACCTTTCAGCCTTGAGTAACCTATCCGTCTTAAGGTGTAAACCAATGCCCTTCCCGTATCTTTCAATCTTGGGTAGGTCATTACTAACATCCTACAAGTCTCCTTATGGTCTCATTGCAGGATATTATAATTGACAAGAAAAGACGAAATAAGAAAACATACGCGAGTGGTCGACCGACCGGCTACTCCAGTCGGCCGACCACGGCCTCGGTCGGTCGACCGGCTATTCCAGTCGGCCGACCGTGGTCCTGCTACAGGTCGGTTTTTCGGATTTTATTTACCTCTGCATATTATCCCCTACATCCTAACATATGAAAATTAGCTACTCATGACTGTTAAGACGATCATAAAATTGGGAATAAACATGGAGAACATAGTAAATAAACTAAGCATGCAAGATTCAATAAAGATTGGGATTCTAACTTAACAATTGTAATAAAAACAAGAACTATAATAAAAACTAGATTAAAGAGTGATTACCACAATTGGAATTAAGGCAGAACTGAATAAACTTTATTGAATGCTTGAGAATTCTTGAATAATGATAAACTATGAACTAGATGGTAAAAGATTGAATAAAAGATCCTAAGGGTTGATAATAGATATCAAGCATACATATGAAAAAGCATACCTAACCCTAATCACAAGATTTGTTTATATAGGGTAAAAAACTAAGAGTTTCCTTATAATTCTAATTCTACTTTATTTCCGAAAAAGAATCGCATGGGCTTCGTTCTGGTCGGCCGACCCGTTTGGCTGGTCGGTCGACCGCTTCTTGCTGGACCTCTTTTATTTCCGGCCTTTCTTGAAAATTGGGCTTTATGAAAATCAGGCTTGGTCGGCCGACCCGTTTGGCTGGTCGGTCGACCGCTTCTGTACGGAAGTCTTCGGATTTTCTTCTGTTTTGACTCTTGGTACTTGATTTTGACTCCAGTTGACTTTCTATTTATTCCTTAATTAAGCAAAAGACTTGAGGATACGAATTTGGTGCCAAATCGTCTCTTTTCCGCATAAATCTGCAAAAGTGCATAAAAATACGAAAGTACACAATTTGTTGGAAATAAAGGCTAAAACATAGTAAATGAGCGACCAAATACGTGTAAAAATAGATGCAAAACATCATAAAATAGACACGTATCAAATTCCCCAAACCAAACCCTTGCTTGCCCTCAAGCAAGAAATAGACTCGATCTTAACTAATGGAACGATTTCAATCTCAGAGCGAAATTTACATGTTAGCCTATACCAATGCCAAGTATAAAATGAGAAAGCATTTAAATCATGCAAACGAGTTATGGTGTTGTCAGATTTGCAAATAAAGAAACTATAGAGACTTATACCATGGACTCTCGCGGTACGCTCGAGACACTCGTGAAGCAAAGGGTGAGTATATGTAAAAGATAGAAAGAAGTAATTTTTGTAGAGACACTCACCTAACTGCGACCCATGAAAACATGCCTGCAATCTAACATGAACAGGAATTCTACAACTTTGTATAACAATCTCATTTAAGTGACCTAGATACATGCAAATGAGGTACGAAAGATATGTGAGGTAAAAGGTAAAAGTGGTTAAGATGTTTTTGGATATGTGGGGTTAGTAGCCAAGCTAGTAAAACCGGTTCCCAACAACAAACTTCACACTTTTGATATTAAGAAAATGCTCTTTTGTAGCACAACTCTCACATTAAATATAAGAAAGGACTCCCCAATATTTTTGAATGAAGTACGGGGGTGATAACATATAAAAGAAAGGGATTTTTGGAACGAATTTTTTTTCTCTGATGATGTCAGGTGGTCGGCCGACCTGTATATGTGGTCGGTCGACTGACTTTCGTATTTTCCGGATTTTTTCGTTTTTCTCTTTTTTTTTTTTCTTTCTTCCTTCTTTCTGAATTTTTCTGTTCTTTTTCTTTTCTTGCTTTCTTTCTTTCTTTTCTCTTTTTGCTCATGATAGCATACAAACCAAGATGCCTCAAAAAATAAACCAAAGACCACAGATACTAGCTTGGAAAGGTAGGCTAAGTATGGGATGTAGTTTTGGGGGAATAAAAAGGCAAATTTGGCTATGTGAAGCTTATGGGTAAATATGAGAAAAGGGATCCCAAATGCACGTATCAAGACTCACAAAACGAGAAAGTAGAACAAGTATATAGCAATTCAAGCTCATGTTTATGCATATTGATGTAACATGTTCCAAGGGGAGTACTACTCACATCCTAGACAACTGGTTTAAGAATGGAACCAGGAAATAAGCTCTAAACCTTAGAATGTATAGTAGGTTACCATGGTATAAGTCAAGTCTCAAGATATATAAATTGACAAAAACTCGTAGATATGCAAAAGACTTTCATACTAAAACAAGTTGACAAGGCAAGATAAAGGCATAAACATGTAAGAAAGCAAAATCATCCTTGAAATACTTTCGTTCCGACTTGACCTATATGCTAAAATAAACGTGCATTTTTTTGGAATTTTTTTTTGAATTTTTTAATTTTTTTTGGATTTTTTTGTATATATAAAGAAAAATAAAGAAAAGAACGGTGCAAGACAGAAATGCAATAAACGTGTGACAAAATGCAATGCATGTAACACGAAACCATTCAAAAAGTCTAACAATGGAGTCTTAAACATAAAGTACTTGGATGAAAATTACTTAGGTAGAAAATTGCTGAAAAGAACGGTGCAAGACAGAAATGCAATAAACGTGTGACAAAATGCAATGCATGTAACACGAAACCATTCCCCAAACCAACCCGCACAATGTCCCCATTGTGCATTAGCCTAAGTAAAGGTTTCAGAAAAATAAAAGAAAGATGCAAAGAAATTAAAACTAAGGAAAAACTGGAAAGAACTCACTGGGTTATGAAGTGCATGAGAAAAACCTCCCCAAACCAGCGTAAGCTGGGAGGTTTTGGTGGCCAGCAGTGCCACTCAAGTATCCAAGTTGATTTCACGAGTTCTAAGGAAGAGAAACGAAAGACTGCAGCGGACATTAGGTCGACCGACCGGTGTTTCTGGTCGATCGACCTCCTGTGAACAGCGGAAAAATCTGCGATACAGCGCCTCTGGTTGACCGACTGATGATTCTGGTCGGTCGACCAGCGGAGTTCTGGAGGTCTTCGTTTTTTCTCGTAAATCCTGAAAAAACAAGAAAATATGCGCGCCCAACAATGCGCGGGATGCCAAAACGATTCTTAAAGTCCTAACTACTAGCAAACAAAACTAAAAAGTCTCACACAACAAAAAGTAAATTGTCTTAAAATTGCAACTTAAAAACAACTATCCGCTGAAGATGCGGAAAATATCTGACCACGGCTTCTGACGGCATGCCGTAGTCTCCACGGTTTTTGCTTCAGTAGCAAAACACATCTTCTTTCCCCTGTCGCAAAGCATATGCGACGGTCTCTCCTCTTGAGCCTGCCTCTTCTTCTTTTTCTCCTCTCGATCCACGACGTCTGGATCCTAATCCTCTTCATAGCTTAGGCATCCCATTTCTCCTCTCTGGATGATGACTTCCTTCACCTTGGGTTTCCCCAAACCAGTTCCTGCAATAGTCATAACAGAAGTGTCCTCCCTATTGCTCCCAATCTGGGGCGGAGGTGTAAAAGTAGATACAGGAACAGGTAGTAAAGGTGGAGAAGTAGTGACGACCTCATACTTCTTCTCAGAAGTGATAGCATTACATGTGATGGGGGTCATAGCATCCTTCTTCCTATAGGATAGGCCATAGATAATAGAATGTTTGCCTACCTTGAAGGTTAGAGTTCCAGTGCCTACATCTATAATGGCACCTGTAGTGTGAAGAAAGGGTCTTCCTAGAATTATGGGTATATGGGCATCCTCTGGGATGTCCAAAACAACAAAGTCGACTGGGAAGAAAAACCTGTCAATACGCACAGGGATGTTTTCTAACACCCCTACAGGTTCCATAGATGTGCGATCTGCCATCTGGACCGTCATACTGGTCACTGCAAATTCGGTCATTCCTAGTTTTAAGGCAACGCTTAGGGGCATGACACTTATACTAGCACCTAAGTCGCATAGAGCCTTCTTTACTGGGAAGGTTCCTATATTACAGGGGACAGAAAAACTTCCAGGGTCCTCTAGTTTATGAGGGGCAATGACATGTGTTAAATAACTGGATGACTCTTCAGTGAGAGCTACAGACTCAACCTTCTCTAGAGATCTCTTCCTGGATAAAAGTTGTCTCATGAATTTAAGATAAGAAGGAACTTGTTGAACTAATTCTAAGAATGGAACTTGAACATTTAATGAACGAATCACATCCTTAAATTTGTCAAAAGATACCTGATCCTTTGAAGGCACGAGTCTCTCTGGAAAAGGAGCAGCTGAGGACTCCGTATTTGCAGCCCTTTTTAAAAACCTGGGGGTCTTATCACCCCGGAAAAGAAAATCCCGCAAGTTGTTCGGCAATTCTGGACGAAAGGGGACTTCAGGTTTTGCTTCAGTGGTCGGTCGACCAGTATCTTCGGTCGGTCGACCAGTCTCCTGTTCAGGCGAAATTTTCGGATCCTGCTCCGTGGTCGGTCGACCAGATTCTTCGGTCGGTCGACCGACTTCACTGCTACTCGCCTTTTTTTCTTTCTCAGCCCCCACTTTGGCTCCACTTCGCAGGGTTACGACGTTTAGAGTCTCCTTCTTCTGGTCCGGCTTTGTCGGAAGTTGACCCGGAGTTCTAGTATCATTCTTGCTCGCAATTTGAGCAATCTGGGACTCTAACATCTTCATCCCTGCCTCTCTAGCCTGCGACTCCTTCTGAACCAACCCAATAAGATTTTGGATAAGAGCGTCTGTGTTGGGTGGCGGATTAGAAGGTGGTTGAGGGTTGAAAGGTGGTCTTTGGAAATTTTGTTTATGTGGGGGTACATAGGTGGAATTTTGCTGAGGTTGCATGTGCTGTGGGTTTTGAACATTCTGGCTTGTCCACCTTAAGTTGGGATGGACATTATTATTATTTGGATCATAGAAATTGTTCCCACGATAATGCTGAAAAGCGGCACATGTTTCATTAGATGAAGTACAGAACTTTGACACATGCCCTTCTCCACCGCACCTCTCACAAGCAAAGGGTCCGTCCTGAACGGCGTTCACCTGGTAGATTCCTCCCTTGCTTCCACTCCCAAGATCGAGCTTTCCTGCAGCCTCAAATTTTTCCAACTTGGCCGTTAAGGCCTCAATTGCTGACAGGTTGTACTCGTTTTTCCTCTGATTTCCTCTGGAAGTACCATGCTCAGCACGGTGCACAGCAACATCTTCTATTAACTTGAGACCCTTAGTCTCTCCTGAATTATCCTGGAATCTTCCATTAGCTGCAGCATCTAAGTAGGCCCTGTTGTCATCATAGAGGCCATTGTAGAACTGGTTGCAAAGAAACCATTGTTCGAATCCGTGATGTGGTATGGATCGAACAAGTCTCTTGAACCTGTCCCACGCCTCGCTGAAGTCTTCATTGGGACCTTGCTTGAAATTAGTGATCTGCGCTCTTAAAGCATTTGTCTTTGATGCAGAGTAATATTTCCTGTAGAATGCTAAGGCTAAGGTGTTCCAATCTGTAACTCCCGCAGCAGTGCGGTCAAGGTCTCTGTACCACTCTCTCGCGGAGTCCCTAAGGGAGAAGATAAACATGGTCTGTTTAATCTGGTCCTGCGTCACTCCTTCTGGGGGTGCTATAGAGCATATGTAATCTGTGAAGATTTCAATGTGCTTAGCAGCATCCTCATTGGCCGAGCCTCCAAATTGGTTTCTTTCAACCATAGTAATATAGGCAGGCTTGGCCTCGAATGGCTTCCCAGTACCTGCAGGTAAAGTGAACCCTTTGTATAGGTCCTTTGCCTGAGGCATGGAGTGACTGGCAATAGTAGCTTCTTCTGCCATATTAGCTTCTTCTTTAGGAAAAACTGGAAAGTAGGTAAAAGGTGGTGTTTTTGGTGAAAGCGGATTGATGGGTGAATTCGGTTGCGAAGGTGGTGTTTTTGGTGAAGATGGTGGTAACTCGAAAAGGTCTTCTTGAAATAAAGAGGATGGTGACCCTCCCTCTTGATTTGCTAGAAGTTGCTTTCTTCTTTCCCTAAGAGTCCTCTCAATTTCGAGATCAAGTGGTAGGAGTTCTCCTTGAACTGACCTGCGCATAAGAGGAAACTACAAGAAAAAGGTGAGAAGGTTTAAGGAACAAAAAGTTCCTTAAACAAAGAGAAACAAAAACAAAAAACAATAAACACTGGCGTCACCTCCCCGGCAACGGCGCCAAAATTTGATGCCCGTCGTTGAGGGTACCAAAGATAAAATTTATAATTCCTAACTTTAACAATAGATAGTGAAAGTCAGGGTCGAACCACAAGGAGGTGGGGAATGTTTATTGTCTTAATGTTAATGTTTAAAGGTAATAAAATTGGGGGTTGATTGTTTGATTACTAAGTCTAAACAAAGATTAAAATAAAACAAGAAATAAAAGATGAGAAAAAAATATAATAAAAGGGATGCTAGGATGTTCGGGTAATAAAAAGCTAAGGTAAAATAAATCCTAAGGTCAACATGTATTGCAGTCGCGTAAGGGGGTGTAACATATCTTTTTAAGTCTATGCTACCTAATAGCTCCTTTCGGCCTATGCTATTAGTTCCTAGGTCTCACAATTATTGGGTGTCAACAATAAGGGTGATTCCTAAATCCCAGGTCACATACCTTTCAGCCTTGAGTAACCTATCCGTCTTAAGGTGTAAACCAATGCCCTTCCCGTATCTTTCAATCTTGGGTAGGTCATTACTAACATCCTACAAGTCTCCTTATGGTCTCATTGCAGGATATTATAATTGACAAGAAAAGACGAAATAAGAAAACATACGCGAGTGGTCGACCGACCGGCTACTCCAGTCGGCCGACCACGGCCTCGGTCGGTCGACCGGCTATTCCAGTCGGCCGACCGTGGTCCTGCTACAGGTCGGTTTTTCGGATTTTATTTACCTCTGCATATTATCCCCTACATCCTAACATATGAAAATTAGCTACTCATGACTGTTAAGACGATCATAAAATTGGGAATAAACATGGAGAACATAGTAAATAAACTAAGCATGCAAGATTCAATAAAGATTGGGATTCTAACTTAACAATTGTAATAAAAACAAGAACTATAATAAAAACTAGATTAAAGAGTGATTACCACAATTGGAATTAAGGCAGAACTGAATAAACTTTATTGAATGCTTGAGAATTCTTGAATAATGATAAACTATGAACTAGATGGTAAAAGATTGAATAAAAGATCCTAAGGGTTGATAATAGATATCAAGCATACATATGAAAAAGCATACCTAACCCTAATCACAAGATTTGTTTATATAGGGTAAAAAACTAAGAGTTTCCTTATAATTCTAATTCTACTTTATTTCCGAAAAAGAATCGCATGGGCTTCGTTCTGGTCGGCCGACCCGTTTGGCTGGTCGGTCGACCGCTTCTTGCTGGACCTCTTTTATTTCCGGCCTTTCTTGAAAATTGGGCTTTATGAAAATCAGGCTTGGTCGGCCGACCCGTTTGGCTGGTCGGTCGACCGCTTCTGTACGGAAGTCTTCGGATTTTCTTCTGTTTTGACTCTTGGTACTTGATTTTGACTCCAGTTGACTTTCTATTTATTCCTTAATTAAGCAAAAGACTTGAGGATACGAATTTGGTGCCAAATCGTCTCTTTTCCGCATAAATCTGCAAAAGTGCATAAAAATACGAAAGTACACAATTTGTTGGAAATAAAGGCTAAAACATAGTAAATGAGCGACCAAATACGTGTAAAAATAGATGCAAAACATCATAAAATAGACACGTATCAATTACCATTTCTCCAAGTCCAAATAACTTTCAACAAACACTTCAATTATAGCTTACCATTCACCACAAGATATAGCATTGACCAAAACCTCAAACAGATAATCTCAAAGCCAGGAAACTCTTCCAAATAAGCAAACTCTTCCCTTCACGAGTGATATTAAACTTATTGCTACCATAAGTTCCTCAAAGTTGGTAGTGCTTACTTATATATACAACTCTTAATCTCAAAAGGTTTCATAGAAACTCCCGATAATCCTCGATATATGTCTAGTATCCAAAATCATCAATCTCAAACCTCAATTTCACCACCTAATCATTAGTCACACTCGCAAGATCAAAATCATTTTCTTTGAACACTTATCATTAATAACGCATTTCCATCAAAGCGTCACCATACAAATCTTATCACTCATACTCATGTAAACACTAAGCCTACATCCTCAATTCATAATCATGGTTTACTATCCATGAGTATCATCTTACCATTAAGAATCCACCAAAACACTGTATAAAACTATGTCCATCAAACTCATAACATCCTCAAACTTTCAAACCTCATATAAGTCATTTAATACTCTTTCTTCAAAACTTTATATGTCATCCAAATTCACACTCTCATCCAACAAATGTTACTATGCTCTCAATATCCAATAGCCAAACATCAAACTCACAAATCTCGCATTATTCCCAAAAGGATTCAAGCTTCCACCACGAGATGATCACAAGTAGCTCTAAAGATATTTAAAACATTTTCAAGTTACCATAAAAGAATAAATAACTTGTAAACCAAAACCAAATATGTTCGCGCAATATCACAAAGCAAATGAAAACATAGTCTTCGAAAGTATGAGCTCAATGAGAAATCCATGTAAAGAGGATAATTACAGAATTTCAAAGAAGAAGGAACTGGAGTTAAAATAAAGAACAAATAGAGAGTAACGATAGACAAAATAGACAGAGAACAAATATAAATAAGACACTTTTGGACTAAAGGCTCAAATAGAAGAGGTATGGCCGACACGTGCAAGGATGACAAGAATAGACGACTCCAAAACAAATTTATAAACACAAAGACGACACCTTAAGATAAGATAAATAAAGCACGATAACCAGGGTCTTACAATTCTCGTACAATCATCACTCAAGGTCACAACGTCTCCAAACATCCTTTGATCATATCTCCATAATATCTCAATACCAACAAACATCTATATAATTGCCTTTTACCATCACTAACTACATCCCTCGGATTCTCAACTCTCAAGATCATAAACTCTCATGACCATCAACTCTCAAGTCCTTCCACTCTCAGTAATTCCATCTAATCATACTTAATGAATCAATCCATAACAATTTCTATACCCTCAAAAGATGAACACCTCGATCCATTATAATCACCGTCGACATGATCGTTCCTTAAGCCAACACTAAAACTCTTTAACATTAACACCTCACAAGCCCATAAACTATAGTTCATCTCTTTCACTCAATCCTTT
Source organism: Silene conica (assembly GCA_029255685.2). Lineage (NCBI taxonomy): Eukaryota > Viridiplantae > Streptophyta > Magnoliopsida > Caryophyllales > Caryophyllaceae > Silene > Silene conica. The sequence goes on along the minus strand of CM055318.2, from coordinate 71,690,978 downwards.
AAAAGGCATCCCTTCATAACTCACTAAAAGTGTCATTAACGATTCTCCCTCTTCAAATATCATATTCCAATTAAAGTCGAGCAAAATCTCTAAAATTCCCAACGTGCTCAATCTAAACTCCACAATAACAATCAAATCATTTCCAACATTTAATCCTCGATCCATAAATAATTCGCATCACCTTTCCCTTTAACACAAGATAAGAATCCAAAAATTCTAACCATTAAGAGCATAAGCCTCGGTATTCCCCAAATCATATCATAAGATAAATCCACTCATTATGTCTCTCACTTCCATTAAAACTATAAAACCACAATTAAACGTCTTATGTCACATATCATTCACTCACTCTCTATCCTCAAAAAGGTATTCCTCAAGCATACAATGAACTTAACATTCACTTATCCCAAATGAGATTTCATCCTAACAACGACTATTCCCAAAATCAAGTGCATCTCAGCAACCTCTAATCCCAAAGTAAACTTCTTCTTAACAACCTCAAATCTCAAATTAACTCCCTCGTTACCAACTCATAAATGCACTTTTCTTTCATTCCCGAACACCACAATTTGCCAATCAATTTTAACTTGATGCCTCAAAAACCATAAGGGAAACAACCTCGAAATCACCTCAAACAAGGATGATGTTACCAAAAGATCCAAAAAGGATGAAAGTACGATAAGAGTAAAAGTTCAGGTTATCAAGGAAAAAGTTTTGACCGACATATAACCAAAATGCACGACATGTAAGACGTAACATGCAAAAGACATTTTCAAAATTGACCATCTTTGAAAATCAACAGAGCCTGCTCAAAACAGTTATATATGAGCAACATGTTTTTGTACAATTAATGACGAAACGTAACATAAACTCATAAACAACACAAATATATGAACAAACATGCAATACAATTAATAACGAGGCAAAACATCAATGTATAAAATACACAATTCCATGAACAACACAAATAACACAATTAATAAATATACGAAACATTAATGCATAATAAAACAAGTAGATGAATTAATATACATTCAATACATTGAGTAACAATATGAAACATAAAAAGACAACAAACAAATACATGAGCAAACATGTAAAACAATTAACAACTATGCGAGACATTAACGCATAAACAAATAAGTAGATGAACAATACATGTACTATAATTAACAACGATATGAAACATTAAGATGTAAGCCAACAAGTCCTTAATTGTTTCTACCCCATTTACTCTCACTCATTTACTAAGTCGATTTATTTTAGTCATAAACTACGCGAGAGTTGGGAGCGTGTTCGCTCTGATACCAGCTGTAACAACCCGGATTATAAAATAAAGGAAAAACATAATATAAATGAATATCAAAGTGTAACTCAATGATAACTGGGTTAAGGTGGCGGAAACACCTTACCCAAATCCGGATCGATACTCAAATCGAAAACCAAACTAATACATTATTCAAAGGTTCTTAAACCTTAAACAAAAGTCCTAAACAATTTATTAAGCTCGCTTCGCACATTCCCCAAGCAAGCATCAACCAAACAGCGACCACCTGAACAACCTGAGAAGGGGGTCGACAATCAGTCGGGAGTAACTAGATGCTCTCCCAGTCATGTTTACAACAATTGAATGTAACCAACAATCAATAACAATTGAAATGTAAAACCAGTAAACATGCGAGATCATCTACACTCATGAAAGTCCAATCAAACTTACCATCATTTGAAGACATAATACGGCAATCATGTGAGAATATAAACATGACATGACATGAAAGCAAACTTACCATACCATGATATTCTCAACACCAGACCAAAGAACCAAACGATCCTAGACCATATGCGACCACTAGACCGTGAACACTTACAACCCAAGTAACTCACGACTCATAGTACATAAGGCACAATGCTAGCAATAAAGCGTAGCGAATATGGTGACATACAATCCATTGCAACAGAAGGCACAAAGCTATCATCAAAGCATAGCGAATAGAGCGAACGCCCGTTAGAGCGTATCACCTCTGCCTCTAACTCGTCAGAGCGTATCACCACTGCCTCCGACTGACGGAGCGTATCACCACTGCCTCCATCGGTGTGGAGCGTATCACCACTGCCTCCACGGTACTATGTATAGCGTATCACCACTGCCTATGTGCCTAAGACCTGGCCAGACCTCTCGATGCAATAACTGTACACCGAACGTGTAACATCCCGTATTTTCGTAAAATCTAATTTAATCGTTTTAAACTATTTTATGTAATAAAATAATATTTTAATAATTTAACTCGGAAGATTTTAATTTAATAAGTGAGATCCGTCTTAAGAACCTCAAGTCCTTAAGACGAATACAAACTTGGCATCATTTAAATATCCGACTTAAGTGTCCGTTCTAATAATCCGACCCGTTCTTCTAATACGGAAAGGACACCTCATATGTACCTTACTTAAGTAAAGTGTCGACACTCCTCCTTCAACATTTCATTTTTACAGTAAACCATATTTCTCCTAAAACCTCACAAACCTCCATTAATACTCCTTTCTTTTGAGCTTTTCTCCCTCATCCGTTCTTCAAATTGCAAAAGTAAGTACATTTTCGGAATCCTCGTTCGATTTCCTAGTCATCCATCACTTTCATTTTTCATTTCGTCGACTTTGAAAAACGGGCTGTTTTCCTTAAATTCCGTTTTAAGCACTTAAAATCAGTTTTCTATGTTGTAGGTGTTGGCCTGGACGATCCCGACACCGATAGTTACGTGATTGAGGAGGATCATCTGCCGGAGTAAGCTTAAAAGGTGACGATAATGAGATAACTCGGCCTTTTTGTGTATAATAGCACTTTTGTTGTGATTTTCCTTTTGGTTTCTGATTTTATTCAAAGGATTGTGTTTAATAAACTTAGAAGCATGTCTAGGATTGTTCTTATGTGAGAAATCCATGCCTTATGGTGTTGTTACATATTCATATGCTATTTTCAGTTTTTCACAAAGTTAAGACGGATACTTGATATAATTGCTCGAGGATTGTTATGGGATTTATGTGCTGGTAGATTAGTTGTTTTTGGTGTTGATAATGTTGGGAAATCACTAATTGTAGTCTTGCTTGAGTTGTTGGGTCGAATTATGAAGTTTTCAATTGAATGCGATTTTGCGGATTTTCGTATCAGGCTCTCTGAGCCGGTCGACCGACCGGCCGCCGGTCGACCGACCGGCCGCCGGTCGACCGGCTGGGAGTGTTTCTTTGTGTTTTGCGATTTTAGGAAAAATTGGCCTTAGAACTGCCAGCCGGCCGACCGGCTGCCTGCCGACCGGCTGGTAGTCTCATGTGTAGTGTTTGTGTTGTTTTGCGAAGAACCTAGGAAAGAATGGGAGCCCAGCCGGCAGACCGGCCGCCTGCCAGCCGGCTGGGAGTACGCATGGGTTGGTATACGAGATTGTGAAGGTTAGGGACATAGATTCCCAGGCGGCCGACCGGCTGCCTGCCGACCGGCTGGGAGCCCCTTGTGTTGTCTTTGTTTTTAAAAGAAATGAAAGAAGGCTGGGTTGCCAGCCGGTGGACCGGCTGCCGGCCGACCGGCTGGGAACCCCTGTAGCATATTTTGATTTCGTAAATCATTTGTAACTTTCAAACGGTAAATCGGTTTTGATTGAAACTCGTTGTGTATACCCGTGATATGTATTTGAGGTCCCCGGTGTACGGGCAACATTATATTGGGTTCGGGAATGGAGTGAGGATAGAGACCCCCCGGTCGGGTAACCGAAAGGGAAACCGACTCTCCCTCGTCTTAGTTCCCGGAATCAATTAAGTGTTGGTTAGAGGTTTAAGAAATTAGAACTATAGGTTAGTTTCTACCTTTGGATGTTAGTGGTTACAATGGTTGTCGCGTGGTGGGATATGTGTTAAGCTCACCTCTGGACCCACTACGTGTTTATATGTCGCGTGACGGGATATGTGTTAAGCTCACCTCTGGACCCGTTACGTGTTTTGCTTGGGCGTGTCAGGATATGTGTTAAGCTCACCTCTGGACCTGACACGTGATCGGTTGTCGTACACGGGATATGTGTTAAGCTCACCTCTGGACCCGTTGTGCGATGACTGCGTATTGGGATATGTGTTAAGTTCACCTCTGGACCCAATACATGTTTGTAGCATTGGGATATGTGTTAAGCTCACCTCTGGACCCTTTGCTTTTGGATGATTAGGATATGTGTTAAGTTCACCTCTGGACCCTTTTCATGATTGTAAGTTTAGGGATATGTGTTAAGTTCACCTCTGGACCCTTTACTTGATTGGATGTTGGGATATGTGTTAAGTTCACCTTTGGACCCGACATAGTGTAGTAATGGGATATGTGTTAAGTTTACCTCTGGACCCGTTGCTAGTGTTACGGATGTTTTATCTGCTTGCCTAGATGATGGTACAGTGTCAGATATACATGATGAGTTATGGACGTTTTATCTGCTTGCCTAGATGATGGTACAGTGTCAGATATGCATGATGAGTTATTGATGTTTATTTGATTGGTGGTTAAATCATCCAAGGCATTGGATGACTCTTGTTCGGTTTCATAAATAGTTGGATTGAAAGACCCCCCGACTGGGTAACCAGTAGGGAAACCGGCTCTCCTTCCTATTTGTTTATGAAGTTGGTTGAGAGCCGTGCATGGTAATCGCATGATAGTAAGAGATCAGATGATGAGTTGTTTATGCTTCACATGTTGTTATATGTTGGAGTATTCTGTATTGTTTTATGTGTTACGTGTTGTCACAAAAGGTGGCTAGGAGAACTCTAGTCACTCCCCACTGATTGTGGCGTACATGTTTTCATGTATGTAGGTACATGCTGGTTGGAGATGGGATCACAGGAGGGCTAGCGAGTGATGATCCATCATCATATGACTTATACCCTATCGTTAGCTAGACTGCTAGACTTTTGATACTTTGTTTTGGTGCCTGTAGGGATGTTCCATCCCAGGCTTGTATTTATGTTTCGGTTAATACTTAGAACTGCTACTTATCTATTTTGATTTCAGTTTCAGTGTATGTTTCAGTTTAAGACTTCTCCCATGTTGTTTTATCTTCTAAAAAGTTTTAATTCCGCTGCATTTTTAGTACTTTTGCATGTTTATTTTTCCGCTTTCGCGAGGGGTTTTACAGAACGGCACTCGGGAACCAGAACGTATAACTGACGAATCTGGCCACCCCCGAACATAGACCAAAATAAATCCCACATCAATGGGTGGCGTTAGTTCATTCCGATAGTATATAACTAATACTACCGACATCTATTCAAACTAGCAAACAACAATGCACAGTATAACTGACTGTACTAACATGCGCGAATACCATCACGACTCAAACCAGTAGAACATCATAATAGACTGTCCTAATATCAAACGCATAGAAGTATCCAACGACATATGCAAACACAATATTATACAATCACTTAACACAACTCAACATGTGAATCAAGTATAAACAACCAAAGTTATAGTAACTTTAACTATAACATAAGTAATGGATGCGAGGTTATACTAACCTCAACTATAACTTCCACATATGGCTTGAGGTTATAGTCACCTTAGCCAAACCTTGACACGAACCTAAAGTTATACTAGCATCAACCATAACCTTGAGTCATACCTCAGGTTTACGTTAGACTCAGCTATAACTTTAACTTGTAATTCAAAGTTATATTAACTTCAGCTATAACTTTGAGTCGTACTCAAGGTTGTACTAGTTTCAGCTATAACCTTGAATCATATTTCCAAGGTTACACATGCTTCAACTATAACCTTGAGCAACACTCTTGGCCGTTCGCCATGACGCCATCTAGGGTTTTCCTCGCGAACCCTAGTTGCGCACACGACACCCATAACGACTTATCGATACATTATTAATCCACAATTACGATAATAACACATACATAAATATATGAAACACAATTAATTCATGACAATAAATAATCAAACATGTACCAATCGTACAAACAATCATTAAATCATATTAATTACATCAATTGGCATAAACATAATTAAAAGAGAAACACCTAGTTGCCTTTTTAGCAATTAATGAAAACCTTCATAAATAATACAACCAACAAAGCCTTGTCTCCAACACGTGCCAATAACCCCAAAAGTGAACTTTAACGAAAGCGGAAATCCAAATACTTGTGATAGAAATTGTACGAAACAATCACTCTTTCGAAAACGCCAAAAGGGAAAGAGATCTCCTTCTTTACTCAGAAAACAAGAGACCCAAAACGTAGGTCTAAAGGTTCATACAAATAATTCCCAATAAAATATTTTGAATAGATTATATTGTAGAGGTAAGAGCAAGGATTGTGAAACTATAATTTGTGTATGAGTTTGGAAGAATTAAAGATATTCAACAATGGAGTCAAAGGGAGAAAGAAAGAAAAACAGACGAAAAGGAGTGAGATGTGAGACGCGGCAACTCACGCACGAAATAGAAGGAGCAGCTTGCTAGCTTGCTTAGGGTTTTCTTTTATAAGGAGATTAACTAATGGGTTTTTGGTCCATTAACTCATACAATGGATTATCTTATTACAAATTGGATTGAGCCATATTAAAACGTAAAGAAAACTTGAAATAGAAAAGTAAATATTAAATTAAGATAATTAAATATTGCACGGACGTTTTAACCCATCCAAAAGTAGATCAAAACGAGGAAATATTAAAATATAGGACGGAGGTTATAAATATAGATTTCCAAAATATATTATTAAACTTTAAAATAATTAATTAAATAAAATACTTTCATAATAAAATATTATTATAAAATACGGGGTGTTACAATCTAACCCCCTAAAAAGAATTTTCGTCCTCGAAACTTGAATTTCAAACGTAAGATCGAAAGAAGGTAAGAATTACAAGTGATCATCAACGAAAGTCATCTCGGAATCCTAACCGCTGCGCACTCTGATCCTTATCAACACTCCAACCATAAAGAGATATCCTACGCCCTTAATGTTATTATCATCTTCACATATTCTACAACCTCAAAAGACATATCAAACTCATACTCACAACCCAAAATTATCATTTAACTCCATATGATCTAGTTATCGTAAAACCACAATGTTTTCACACATGCATCACCTTTAAGCATGTGGTTAACACTCATAAACACCATTACATCTCACATACTAAATCATCAAGCTTTCCTCACTTTCACCAAGCTCACTCAAAACCATTAAGTAGTACACTCATTAATGTGTACTCTTTCATCTCATGAACTATCTAACTTCTAGTCCTCGTATTCCAAACATTACTCCACCACCATTAACCATCATATATGACCTCTCATAAATTTATTACCATTTCTCCAAGTCCAAATAACTTTCAACAAACACTTCAATTATAGCTTACCATTCACCACAAGATATAGCATTGACCAAAACCTCAAACAGATAATCTCAAAACCAGGAAACTCTTCCAAATAAGCAAACTCTTCCCTTCACGAGTGACATTAAACTTATTGCTACCATAAGTCCTCAAAGTTGGTAGTGCTTACTTATATATACAACTCTTAATCTCAAAAGGTTTCATAGAAACTCCCGATAATCCTCGATATATGTCTAGTATCCAAAATCATCAATCTCAAACCTCAATTTCACCACCTAATCATTAGTCACACTCGCAAGATCAAAATCATTTTCTTTGAACACTTATCATTAATAACGCATTTCCATCAAAGCGTCACCATACAAATCTTATCACTCATACTCATGTAAACACTAAGCCTACATCCTCAATTCATAATCATGGTTTACTATCCATGAGTATCATCTTACCATTAAGAATCCACCAAAACACTGTATAAAACTATGTCAATCAAACTCATAACATCCTCAAACTTTCAAACCTCATATAAGTCCTTTAATACTCTTTCTTCAAAACTTTATATGTCATCCAAATTCACACTCTCATCCAACAAATGTTACTATGCTCTCAATATCCAATAGCCAAACATCAAACTCACAAATCTCGAATTATTCCCAAAAGGATTCAAGCTTCCACCACGAGATGATCACAAGTAGCTCTAAAGATATTTCAAACATTTTCAAGTTACCATAAAAGAATAAATAACTTGTAAACCAAAACCAAATATGTTCGCGCAATATCACAAAGCAAATGAAAACATAGTCTTCGAAAGTATGAGCTCAATGAGAAATCCATGTAAAGAGGATAATTACAGAATTTCAAAGAAGAAGGAACTGGAGTTAAAATAAAGAACAAATAGAGAGTAACGATAGACAAAATAGACAGAGAACAAAGATAAATAAGACACTTTTGGACGAAAGGCTCAAATAGAAGAGGTATGGCCGACACGTGCAAGGATGACAAGAATAGACGACTCCAAAACAAATTTATAAACACAAAGACGACACCTTAAGATAAGATAAATAAAGCACGATAACCAGGGTCTTACAATTCTCGTACAATCATCACTCAAGGTCACAACGTCTCCAAACATCCTTTCATCATATCTCCATAATACCTCAATACCAACAAACATCTATATAATTGCCTTTTACCATCACTAACTACATCCCTCGGATTCTCAACTCTCAAGATCATAAACTCTCATGACCATCAACTCTCAAGTCCTTCCACTCTCAGTAACTCCATCTAATCATACTTAATGAATCAATCCATAACAATCTCTATACCCTCAAAAGATGAACACCTCGATCCATTATAATCACCGTCGACATGATCGTTCCTTAAGCCAACACTAAAACTCTTTAACATTAACACCTCACAAGCCCATAAATTATAGTTCATCTCTTTCACTCAATCCTTTAAAAGGCATCCCTTCATAACTCACTAAAAGTGTCATTAACGATTCTCCCTCTTCAAATATCATATTCCAATTAAAGTCGAGCAAAATCTCTAAAATTCCCAACGTGCTCAATCTAAACTCCACAATAACAATCAAATCATTTCCAACATTTAATCCTCGATCCATAAATAATTCGCATCACCTTTCCCTTTAACACAAGATAAGAATCCAAAAATTCTAACCATTAAGAGCATAAGCCTCGGTATTCCCCAAATCATATCATAAGATAAATCCACTCATTACGTCTCTCACTTCCATTAAAACTATAAAACCACAATTAAACGTCTTATGTCACATATCATTCACTCACTCTCTATCCTCAAAAAGGTATTCCTCAAGCATACAATGAACTTAACATTCACTTATCCCAAATGAGATTTCATCCTAACAACGACTATTCCCAAAATCAAGTGCATCTCAGCAACCTCTAATCCCAAAGTAAACTTCTTCTTAACAACCTCAAATCTCAAATTAACTCCCTCGTTACCAACTCATAAATGCACTTTTCTTTCATTCCCGAACACCACAATTTGCCAATCAATTTTAACTTGATGCCTCAAAAACCATAAGGGAAACAACCTCGAAATCACCTCAAACAAGGACGATGTTACCAAAAGATCCAAAAAGGATGAAAGTACGATAAGAGTAAAAGTTCAGGTTATCAAGGAAAAAGTTTTGACCGACATATAACCAAAATGCACGACATGTAAGACGTAACATGCAAAAGACATTTTCAAAATTGACCAACTTTAAAATCAACAGAGCCTGCTCAAAACAGTTATATATGAGCAACATGTTTTTGTACAATTAATGACGAAACGTAACATAAACTCATAAACAACACAAATATATGAACAAACATGCAATACAATTAATAACGATGCAAAACATCAATGTATAAAATACACAATTCCATGAACAACACAAATAACACAATTAATAAATATACGAAACATTAATGCATAATAAAACAAGTAGATGAATTATACATTCAATACATTGAGTAACAATATGAAACATAAAAAGACAACAAACAAATACATAAGCAAACATGTAAAACAATTAACAACTATGCGAGACATTAACGCATAAGCAAATAAGTAGATGAACAATACATGTACTATAATTAACAACGATATGAAACATTAAGATGTAAGCCAACAAGTCCTTAATTGTTTCTACCCCATTTACTCTCACTCATTTACTAAGTCGATTTATTTTAGTCATAAACTACGCGAGAGTTGGGAGCGTGTTCGCTCTGATACCAGCTGTAACAACCCGGATTATAAAATAAAGGAAAAACATAATATAAATGAATATCAAAGTGTAACTCAATGATAACTGGGTTAAGGTGGCGGAAACACCTTACCCAAATCCGGATCGATACTCAAATCGAAAACCAAACTAATACAATATTCAAAGGTTCTTAAAACTTAAACAAAAGTCCTAAACAATTTATTAAGCTCGCTTCGCACATTCCCCAAGCAAGCATCAACCAAACAGCGACCACCTGAACAACCTGAGAAGGGGGTCGACAATCAGTCGGGAGTAACTAGATGCTCTCCCAGTCATGTTTACAACAATTGAATGTAACCAACAATCAATAACAATTGAAATGTAAAACCAGTAAACATGCGAGATCATCTACACTCATGAAAGTCCAATCAAACTTACCTTCATTTGAAAACATAATACGGCAATCATGTGAGGATATAAACATGACATGACATGAAAGCAAACTTACCATACCATGATATTCTCAACACCAGACCAAAGAACCAAACGATCCTAGACCATATGCGACCACTAGACCATGAACAATTACAACCCAAGTAACTCACGACTCATAGTACATAAGGCACAATGCTAGCAATAAAGCGTAGCGAATATGGTGACACACAATCCATTGCAACAGAAGGCACAAAGCTATCATCAAAGCATAGCGAATAGAGCGAACGCCCGTTAGAGCGTATCACCACTGCCTCTAACTTGTCAGAGCGTATCACCACTGCCTCCGACTGACGGAGCGTATCACCACTGCATCCATCGGTGTGGAGCGTATCACCACTGCCTCCACGGTACTATGTATAGCGTATCATCACTGCCTATGTGCCTAAGACCTGGCCAGACCTCTCGATGCAATAACTGTACACCGAACGACACTCGGGACCCAGAACGTATAACTGACGAATCTGGCCACCCCCGAACATAGACCAAAATAAATCCCACATCAATGGGTGGCGTTAGTTCATTCCGATAGTATATAACTGATACTACCGTCATCTATTCAAACTAGCAAACAACAATGCACAGTATAACTGACTGTACTAACATGCGCGAATACCAGCACGACTCAAACCAGTAGAACATCATAACAGACTGTCCTAATATCAAACGCATAGAAGTATCCAACGACATATGCAAACACAATATTATACAATCACTTAACACAGCTCAACATGTGAATCAAGTATAAATAACCAAAGTTATAGTAACTTTAACTATAACATAAGTAATGGATGCGAGGTTATACTAACCTCAACTATAACTTCCACATATGGCTTGAGGTTATAGTAACCTTAGCCAAAACTTGACACGAACCTAAAGTTATACTAGCATCAACCATAACCTTGAGTCATACCTCAGGTTTACGTTAGACTCAGCTATAACTTTAACTCGTAATTCAAAGTTATATTAACTTCAGCTATAACTTTGAGTCGTACTCAAGGTTGTACTAGTTTCAGCTATAACCTTGAATCATATTTCCAAGGTTACACATGCTTCAACTATAACCTTGAGCAACACTCTTGGCCGTTCGCCATGCCGCCATCTAGGGTTTTCCTCGCGAACCCTAGTTGCGCACACGACACCCATAACGACTTATCGATACATTAATCCACAATTACGATAATAACACATACATAAATATATGAAACACAATTAATTCATGACAATAAATAATCAAACATGTACCAATCGTACAAACAATCATTAAATCATATTAATTATATCAATTGGCATAAACATAATTAAAAGAGAAACACCTAGTTGCCTTTTTAGCAATTAATGAAAACCTTCATAAATAATACAACCAACAAAGCCTTGTCTCCAACACGTGCCAATAACCCCAAAAGTGAACTTTAACGAAAGCGGAAATCCAAATACTTGTGATAGAAATTGTACGAAACAATCACTCTTTCGAAAACGCCAAAAGGGAAAGAGATCTCCTTCTTTACTCAGAAAACAAGAGACCCAAAACGTAGGTCTAAAGGTTCATACAAATAATTCCCAATAAAATATTTTGAATAGATTATATTGTAGAGGTAAGAGCAAGGATTGTGAAACTATAATTTGTGTATGAGTTTGGAAGAATTAAAGATATTCAACAATGGAGTCAAAGGGAGAAAGAAAGAAAAACAGACGAAAAGGAGTGAGATGTGAGGCGCGGCAACTCACGCACGAAATAGAAGGAGCAGCTTGCTAGCTTGCTTAGGGTTTTCTTTTATAAGGAGATTAACTAATGGGCTTTTGGTCCATTAACTCATACAATGGATTATCTTATTACAAATTGGATTGAGCCATATTAAAACGTAAAGAGAACTTGAAATAGAAAAGTAAATATTAAATTAAGATAATTAAATATTGCACGGACGTTTTAACTCATCCAAAAGTATATCAAAACGAGGAAATAATAAAATATAGGACGGAGGTTATAAATATAGATTTCCAAAATATATTATTAAACTTTAAAATAATTAATTAAATAAAATACTTTCATAATAAAATATTATTATAAAATACGGGGTGTTACACCTTGATGGCCAAGTTAGATAAGCTGGAGAGTGGTGGGAAGTTTGAGATTGGGAGCGGGAGTAAAGGGGGAATGTACCAGGTGAATGTCGTTCAAGACGGACCTTTTGTCTGTGAGAGATGTGGTGGAGAGGGGCACGTGTCAAAGTTATGTACCTCATCTAACGAGACATGTGCCGCCTTTCAGCATTATCGTGGGAATAATTTTTATGATCCAAATAATAATAATGTCCATCCCAACATGAGGTGGACAAGCCAGAATGTCCGCAACCCACAACACCTACAACCTCAGCAAAATTCCACATACATCCTGACACCCGTCGTTGAGGGGTGCCAAAGATAAGATTTATAAAACCTCAGCTTAAACTAGATAGGATAAGTCAAGGGTCGAACCACAAGGAGACAAGGTTAATTATGTTTGTGAATTTAAAGTCTATTGCAAGTAACCAAAAAGGGGGTTTTGATTTGAGATTTAAACTAACAACTAAGGTAGCAAACTAACAAGAAAATTAAAATAAGATAAAAAGGAGATTAGGAACTTTGGTTCCCCATGGTCAAAACGAGTCAATGAAAGGTAAAATAATCAAATAACACAATCCCAAGGAACAAAGAATAAACCTTTAGGTCAATATTCTACCCAATCCTTACGGTCTTAGGGTTCCTAGAAAAGCACTAAACTTTCGTTCAAGGGCAATCCCAAAGTTGTTGTTAAACTAATCCTAATAATCTTTCAATCCTAAGGATTAGTTCACCAACAACAATGGGGGATTGGTAATTTAATCATCAAACTTATCAAAGTCAAGTCTTTATCATGGTTCCCCTAATTCCCAATCACAAGAATTAGCTATGCATACTTTTAATTATGGAACTAACAATTACTAAGAATATTAAAGAGATGAGCATAATTAAAGATGACAATAAAAGGGTAAACATGAGATAAGAAATAACAACAAGATGATTAACAAGATTGAATAAAAAAAGAAAGATTAATTGTAGCAAACTTACAACTTGAATGGAAAATCTAAGAACAAAGATGAAAACTTGGTACCAAAAATCTAACAATGGAGTTCTTCTAACATAAAGTGCTTGATAAAAATAAAGAGGTTCTTTCTAATGGAATTACTTGCTTAACCTAATTGGAGAGTCTAGGTCTCCTTAAATAAGAATTATTACAAGATTAGGAAAGTAAAGAAAACACAAAACAGAAATCCAGAACAGCTTCTGGTCGGTCGACCTATCATTCGGGTCGGTCGACCGATTCTGGTACTGTTGGTTTATTTTTCGCAAGAATGGGCTTTTGTGAACTGGGCTTCGGTCGGTCGACCGCTTCTTCGGGTCGGTCGACCGCTTCTCGTTCTTTTCGGCTTAAATCTGGCCCATTAACAATACTTGAATGCACCATCCGGATCCTTGCTCCATATTAGTACTCAAAACAGCTTCCTAAAGGCAAATAAGGCTCGGTTTTGCTCACTTCCGTGTATTCCTACATATAAAACATAGAAATGCCAAAGTAAACCGTTTCGGGAGAAAAAGCAACTAAAAGTCACGAAAGTGTAAGAAAATACGTGCCAAAAGAGTAAATAAAACGAATAAAATAGGCACGTATCAAACTCCCCAAACCAAACCTTGCTTGTCCTCAAGCAAGCACTAAGACTCAAAAGAAAATAAAACTTCTAATGGAACGGATTTCATACTTTTTACAACCAAACACAACACTATGCCTAACCAATTTAATGCATCCTTCAACTATAATCAAACATAATGTCAAGAGCAAAACGAGTTAGACATGTTGGAAAAGCATGCTAAAATTTCAACCTTGCAAGACTTATTCTAATTGGACTCTCGCGGTACGCTCGAGACACTCTTGAAAGCAAAGGGTCAAATGTATATGTGAAAGATAAGAAGATAAATAAAAGTAAAGACTCTCACCTATCTACGACCCGTAAGAACATGCCTGCAATCTAACATGAATAGAATCTCTACAACCGTACATATGCATTCCCACACTAAATAACCATGACACATGCCGAGGCAAATTTGGGATTGTGAGGCTAAAGGTAAGAAGGGGTTTAGAATAAGTTATGGAAAGAGGGGTTAAACCGAGCTAACAACCGTCTATCCACACTATAAGATCACTTCTTATTGTTCTCTTTTTCTTTCATACATGCCAATGCTCAAAGTTTTGGAGCAAAAATCACAATTCTTCCAACTTTCTCCCCTTTCTCTTCTTTTTTTTTTCCAGAAAAACTGACCCATTCAATGGTCCTGGTCGACCGACCAGGAAAACTGGTCGACCGACCAGCCTTGAAAACAGGCTGTTTCGTTTTTTTTCATCATTTTTGTTTTTTTTTCTTTTTTTTTTTTTTTTTTTTTTTTGATCATAAATTTTTTTCGTGTCCTTTTTTTTTCTTTTTTTTTTCTTTTTCTCCTTTCTATCATTCTCCCAAAGTCAAAATCTATCATTGAAGCATAAACCAAAGAATGGCCAAAAACAGTCCCATCACTACTTTACTAGCTCGGCTAGGGTAGGCAATTTTTAAGATGTAGCAAATGGGTAAAAGGATTCAATTTGGCTATGTGAGGATAATGGGAATAACGAGAAAGGGGTACCTCTACCACATGTGTCAACAAACCACAAACCCGAATGCATACAGGTATTAAGAAGACAAAATTCATGTTTATGCATATTGATGTGACATGCCTCAAGAGGAGAAACTACTCACAAACCTATATGAAATCGGTCATGGATGTCACCGATTTATTAAGCTCTAATCCTTAGAATATGTAGTAGCTTGCCAAGAAGAGAGTCAAGTCTAATAATTTAGCATGAAATCAACAAAAACTCGTAGATAATGCAAAAGACTAGCTTGAAAATTTTTTGAAAAATGCAAGGCAAAGCAATAAATGATATGTGAGGCATAAATTGTATTTATCCGTTCCGACTCGACCTAAAAACTTAAGACGGAGAAGAACGCGCGACAGGGAAGAACACGCGACAAGAGAGGATGAAAACAAGAAAAACATCTAAAGGAAGGAAAAATAAAAGACACAAAAACAATTGCATACTCACAAAGGAGTATGCAAACACCCTCCCCAAACCAAAACGCACAATGCTCCCATTGTGCTCATCAGCATAAAACCACATCATAGGGATGGGGGTAGGCGAAAAAGAAGCAAACAAAGAAAGGAAAAGGAAAAAGACAAGAAATTACAAAAAGAGTCTAAGGAGGAAGGAGGGGAAAACTGGAAATCTAGAGGGGAAAATTGGAAATCTAAGGGAGGAAAACACTTACAAAGGAAATGTGGACCTCTCCAAATCGAACCAAAGAAAGGGGACCTCCCCAAACCGAACCCCAAGGAGGGTAAGGTTAAGCATGTCCCTATCCCTCTGAGTCGTAAAACGGCTCAGGATCCTCTCCTCCTTCCTCCTCATCGTCATCCTCTTCAGACCCTATGCCTGTTCCCGAGGCAGAGCCTGAAGCTACACCGTGGTCACGACCGCCTGCGAGAGGTGTGTACCAGGTGGGGTGAGTCCATGGGCCGGTTGGGAGCCTACCTTGTGTAGCATACTCCCTGTAAACCGGGTATTGGAAAAGACTATCGTTCAGCTGTTTTTGGCTGAACTGCCTGCAAAGGCTCGCCATCATTTGTGGCATAGATCTGTCATCAACAAAAGGAGGAACATAAACATTAGGAGGAGCAGTAAAATCAGATGGGTACCCCGTCCCAGATGTGGTATGGTGGCCACCGGGAGCAGGGGCCCTGAAGCCTCTAGCGGTGCCTCCCCTAAGTGGGAGGCGGTAAGACGGGAGTAATGGTCGGGGTTCCCCTACAACATTAGAAAGGGGAAGCATAGTGGGAGCCATGGTGATGGGGATGCGGTCACTGAGATAGGTGTCTATCTTCCAATAATCTCTCATGTTTACCCAACGCACGGACCTGACATAAGCCATGTCCATGAACCGGGAGAGAGGGTCGACCGCATCCTCATAGCGAGGGAACTGGGGTACAAAAGAGCGGGCTAATCGGGTGACTAGCCCACCACAGACAATAGTAGTCAAGGAAGTTCCCTCGCCCACCGACACAAAATGAGAGGCGACCAAATAAGCAGTGTTGTAAAACTGCTGACCCGTACGTCTGATGTTAAGATAACCAGACAAAATGGAGAGCTCAATGTTGTTGACATTTTGAGACTCTTTGCGGCCGAAAATAGTGTTGGCCAACAGACGCAAAAAATAACGGGGGGTGGGAAGGTGGATGGTACTGTTTTTCTTCTTCACATCGCTGGAATCAGAAATACAGGACCACATATCAGAATACGACCCCGTGGGGTCATCAGTAAGACCCTCAGAAGATAAGCCCAAAATTTGAGCAAATTGGGTTAAAGTTAAAGCATATGTTTCATTGAACATGCGAAAAGAGATGCAAAAGTTATCATAGCCGGAGCGAAGTGCCCCTAAATCAAAGGTAAAGGAGGAAAAGAACTCAAGAGTGAGAAGGCGGTAGGTGATCTCGTCCATAGTGACAAGTCCTGCAAACCCGGTCCCAATGAGCAAAGATACTACCTCGTCGTGACATCCCAAAGCTTGCAGGGCTGGAACAGAAAGGAAACGGGTTGCCACTACCACGCAGTAAGCGGTGAGATGGAGGAATCGGGCCTTCTGGGCCGGAGTGCTGAAAGTGATTTGCGGATAGTTTGGTAAACTATCCGTGTCCTGCACCGCCAAACCTCTCGTCCTAGGGACACGTCCTCTAGAAGTGCTTCCACCCGAAGTGCGGGCGCGCTTCCCACCTTGATCACGGCTAGACATCGTAAAGCTGAAAAGTTGAAATAAAGATATAAGTCTTATGAGCATGTGAAAACATTGCTTTAACAAAATTAGGCACGAAAAATGCAGAAACAGAAACTTATAAAACAGGCTCCGGTCGGCCGACTGCATATGTAGGTCGGTCGACCACTGCTGTGAGTCAACACGTAATTTCTGCAAAATAAACGGTCGGTCGACCGTAAAACTAGGTCGGTCGACCAGTTTACGAAAGAAATTCAGAAACTGCAAAAAAAATTAAACTCAGGAAAACAAGGTTCTGGTCGGCCGACCTCAGTTTCGGGTCGGTCGACCGACTATCGTCAGAAAAGTGCAGATCTGTAAATTAAAAACCCAGAAAATTCAAATTTCGGTCGGCCGACCTCATTTTCCGGTCGGTCGGCCGACCTCATTTTCCGGTCGGTCGACCGTGAACAGTGTAGGTGTCGGCTTTTCGCGGTTGAATTCGCGCGAAAAAGGGCATAAAAATTTTAAGGAGGAATTAAACTATCCTAATCAGCACGAAATCACCATAAATTTACAGATCTAAGCATATAAAATCAAGAAGAAGAAGAAAACTAAGATAAAAACACACAAACAAGTATGGAAACGGAATTAAGAGCAAAATTGAACTTAAAAAGATAAACTAATACTACCTAAAACGGAAGTAAGAAGATATAAAACCAAAAAGAGAGAAAGAAAACTAAGGAAAACATACCTTGGATGAGGAAATTGAAAGAAAGTAAGTAAATTGGTGAAGGATGAAGGTGGGTGAATTTTTCTAGGGTTTTAAGAGAGAAAGAGAATGCTGGGAAAGTGAAGAAGTGAAAGCAATTATTGCATTTTCAAAACACAAATTACCCATGACCTTTGACTCAGAAAAAAAACCGTAAAAAAAAAACCCGTGGTCGGTCGACCACAAAAGTCGGTCGGTCGACCGACGTCCTTTTACCTGCTCTGCAAGTTCTACTTACTCTGTCAGGAAAATTGAATAAAGCTGTCAGTTTGGTCGGTCGACTTAATAACTTGGTCGGTCGACCGCTGTACTGACGGATTCCCTTTTTTTTTCTTTTCTGCAGAGATTTCAATTTTCACCTAAGGATAAAACGAAAAATAAAACAACAAAACGTAAATTTAAACTAAAGCACGGGTTGCCTCCCGTGTAGCGCTGGTTTAAGAGGTCCCGCACGACCTTTTTACCTATTAAGGAGCATCTTAAAAAGGGTCAAAGTAAGAAACTTCGACTTTTCCGACAAATTCATTTTCTCCTCGGAAGTGCTTCACATATTGGCCATTGACTTTGAACCTCTCACCAGATGAGGTTTCTAATTCGATTGACCCGAATTTTGAGACAGCTGTGATGGTGTAGGGTCCGCTCCACCTGGATTTCAGCTTACCAGGAAAAAGACGAATACGAGCATTAAAAAGCAATACCCTATCACCTACCTGAAAATCACGTCTAATGATTCTCTTGTCATGCCAGCGCTTTGTTTTCTCCTTGTAAATCCTGGCATTGTCATAGGCTAACAACCTGAATTCTTCTAACTCATTAAGCTGCAATAAACGTTTCTCACGGGAAAGATTAGGGTCTAAGTTAAGATCACATATAGCCCACCAAGACTTACGTTCTAACTCAACTGGTAAATGACATGTTTTACCATAAATCAATCTGAATGGTGACATTCCTATTGGAGTTTTGAACGCGGTTCTATAGGCCCATAAAACATCATCAAGTTTTAGGCTCCAATCATTCCTAGACTTAGAAACTACTTTGGCTAGGGTCTCCTTGAGTTCTCTATTAGAGATCTCAACTTGACCACTCGTCTGAGGGTGATAAGCTAAACCCCTACGGTGTTGGACACCGAATTTATTTAACAAGTCACCTAAGCGTTTCTCCTTAAAATGCATACCTCCATCACTTATGACAACCCTAGGGACACCAAAACGAGGAAATATGATTTTTTTTAAACATCTTAATAACAGCCTTTGCATCACAATGGGGGGTAGCAATAGCTTCTACCCACTTAGACACATAATCAACAGCTACAAGAATATACCTGTTACCTTGACTACTAGGAAAAGGTCCTTGATAATCAATGCCCCAGACATCAAAAATCTCTACCTCTAAAATACCAACTTGTGGCATCTCATGTCCTTTTGAAACATTCCCAGTTCTTTGACAGGCGTCACAATTACCTACAAAATTCCTACAGTCAGCATGTAAAGTAGGCCAATAAAAACCAGACTTCAATACCTTGGCCACGGTCCTAGATGGACCGTGGTGACCACCATATGCAGAAGAGTGACATGCTTCCAGAATGTCCTTCACCTCCCATTGGGGGACGCATCTCCGGATAAGTCCATCTCCGCATTCTTTAAAAACATAATGGTCATCCCAAAAATACTGTTTTGCATCGAACATAAATCTCTTCTTTTGTTGCCAAGACAACTCAGGGGGGATTTTACCTGTAACAGCAAAATTAGCATAATCAGCATACCAAGGAGGGGGATAAGAACCTGAACTATTAATGATAAATAAACTCTCATCAGGAAACGAATCATCAATAGGTAAAGAATCTTCCCCATCAGTCAGCTGCAGGCGAGATAGGTGGTCAGCTACCACGTTTTCCGCGCCTTTCTTGTCCCTAATCTCAATGTCAAACTCTTGGAGAAGGAGTATCCACCTTAAAAGTCTTGGCTTTGAATCCTTCTTTTGAAAAAGACCTTTTAAGGCTGCATGGTCAGTATAGACAATTACCTTATTACCCACTAAATATGACCTGAATTTTTCTAAGGCAAATATGACAGCTAGCATCTCCTTCTCGGTGGTGAAGTAGTTGACTTGAGTCTCATCCAGGGTGCGGCTCGCATAGTATATAGCATTAAGAGCCTTGTTCTTCCTTTGACCGAGCACAGC
Organism: Silene conica; assembly: GCA_029255685.2. Taxonomy (NCBI): domain Eukaryota; kingdom Viridiplantae; phylum Streptophyta; class Magnoliopsida; order Caryophyllales; family Caryophyllaceae; genus Silene; species Silene conica. Next base: position 71,670,582 of record CM055318.2, on the reverse strand, counting down.
ACCTACAGCGTAGTCACTAGCATCGCACATGATCTCAAAGGGGAGATCCCAATCTGGTGGCTGGATGATTGGTGTTGAGATCAAGGCTTCCTTCAACCTGTTAAAAGCTGAAAGGCACTCATCAGAAAAATCAAAGATGGCATCTTTAAGAAGCAATTGTGTAAGTGGTTTAGCAATTTTGGAAAAGTCCTTAATGAAACGCCTGTAAAAACCTGCGTGTCCTAAGAAACTTCTCACCCCTTTGACGTTAACAGGAGGGGGTAATTGCTCAATCACCTGCACCTTTGCTTTATCTACATGTATACCTTTATCTGAAATTAGATGCCCTAACACTACCCCTTCAGTAACCATAAAATGACACTTCTCCCAGTTTAAGACAAGGTTTACATCAATACATCGCTGCAAGACTTTATCAAGATTAGCTAAGCATTGATCAAAAGCATTACCGTAAACAGAGAAATCATCCATAAATACTTCCATAATGTTTTCTATAAAGTCTGAAAAGATACCCATCATACACCTTTGAAAAGTAGCAGGAGCATTGCATAACCCAAAAGGCATCCTGCGATAAGCAAAAACACCCTGTGGACATGTAAAAGTAGTTTTACTCTGATCATCAGGATGGATGGGAATCTGGAAGAAACCTGAATAACCGTCTAGAAAGCAGAAGAATTTATTAGAAGCCAGTATTTCAGTCATTTGGTCAACAAAAGGAAGGGGGAAATGGTCTTTCTTGGTGGCGGCATTTAACTGTCTATAATCAATGCACATCCGCCACCCAGTTACAACTCTAGTTGGTATTAACTCATTTTTATCATTCTTAATCACTGTGGTTCCTCCTTTCTTAGGAACCACCTGAACTGGGCTAACCCATTTAGAGTTGCCAACCGGATAGATAATACCTGCATCAAGAAGCTTCATAACCTCAGCCATAACCACATCCTGCATTTTAGGATTCAACTTACGCTGTCCCTGTCTATAAGGCTTATGCCCTTCCTCTAACTCTATTCTGTGCATACAAACATCAGGGCTTACACCCTTAATATCATCCAAAGAATAACCTAGAGCTTTTCTATTCTTTTTAAGAACAGTCATTAAGGCAGAAAGTTGGTCAGGACTAAGTTTAGAGCTAACAATCGCAGGGTACTGTTCAGTATCATCTAGGAAAACATACTTAAGATTAGGAGGAAGTGGCTTACGCTCTGGTGCTTTTACCTCAACTGCCTGAACAGAATTAGTATCTATAGAATAGCACGTGTTTACCAGACTTGCATTAGCTAGGCTTATGAGCTTCTCATTCTCTTCTTTAGTGAGCTCATACTCCTCTTCCTCTTCTTCTATCAAATCCAGCCTTTCAGCATCCTCAGCTGGATTACCTGCACACTTATCCAAAATCGTCAGATCATCTAAGGGATCCTTGGTCAAGGATTCCCTCCAATTAAGGATAACGTTCCTGTCTATAATATCGATGGAGCAACAAGTATCATCAGTAGGAATAGTTGCCTTATGGGCAATACTAAACTCGATAGTGTCATCCCCAATCTCTAAAGTAATGGTCCCGCGTTTGACATCTATCACAGCCCCAGCTGTGTGTAAAAATGGTCTACCTAAAATAATAGGTATTTGACTATCCTCAGCAATGTCTAAAACAACGAAATCCACAGGAATAAAGAACTTTCCCACTCTTACTGGGACATCCTCCAAGACCCCTAGTGGTCTTTGGGTTGATCTATCAGCCATCTGTAGGGTAATATTGGTGACTTTAAGTCTACCTAAACCAAGTCTTTCACATACAGAATAAGGTATAACACTGACACTAGCCCCTAGATCACAAAGGGCTTTCCCTATTACATGATTACCTATGGTACAAAGGATGGAAAACCTACCTGGGTCTTTTAACTTGGGTGCTATTTTATCTTGTGAAAGAACATAACATTCTTCCACAAAAGCAACAGCACCGTCGTCCTGAAAATTCCTCTTACGACTTAAAATATCTTTCATGAATTTAGCATAAGAAGGTACCTGGGTAATTAAGTCAGTGAAAGGGATGGTTACCTCAAGATTCTTCACCATCTCCAAGAACTTACCAAATTTCCGATCCTCTTTTGAATTTTTCAGTCTTTCAGGATAAGGAACGGTGACTTTAGCCATAGGATCAGCAACCTTTGGCTTTTTCAGCTGTAAAATTTCGGTTAGGCCTTGAATGAAGGAGGGATCCAGCAATTCAGGAGTCAAAACAGCACTCTGCTCAGGAACGTCGGTCGGCCGACCGGTAGCAGTGGTCGGTCGACCAGAGTCTGCAACATCCGAATTTTTCTCCTTTTCAGAATCTGATCTCACGTCAGGAACCGCGGTCGATCGACCTACAGTAGCGGTCGGTCGACCTCCTGTTCTTTTGACGGGATCGGATTCTTTGTTCGGAATTTCGGCTGGATCATCTTCTTGAGTTGACTCTTCGCAAACACGGTCACTCCTTAGATTTATGGCGTTTAGCGTCTCCATGGGTCCCTCACAACTAGCTGGAGAGCTAGTCCTTTGGTTGGCTATGTTTATCAAGTGCTCCTCAAAAACTTTTGAGGAGGCAAAGTGAGCCTTACTCATCTCCATAACCGCTTTTGTTAAAACATCAACAAGGGTTCTTAAGTTCTCAATCTCACCCGTGTTGTCAACCGTAGTAACTAGGTTCGCACTTTCAAGCTTTAGCTGGGTTGCCTCAAGCTTTTCAAAACGGGCTTCAACTGTTGTCTCAAGAGCCATCACTCTATTCATCTCTACATTCAGCCTTCTTGAATTCCCACGTGAACTCTTAAAAGTAGCCCTATGCACCGCCATGTCTTCAATGGTTTTCCAACCTTTCATATGGTCGGTATTATTCTGGAATCTTCCATTGGCGGCCGCATCAAGAATCATCTTATAGTCATCGTAAAGAGCGTTGTAAAATCGGCTACACAGGTCCCATTGTTGAAAGTTATGGTGAGGGATGGAACGGACCAATTTCTTGAACCGATCCCATGCTTCACAAAATCCTTCATCAGGTCCCTGTTGAAAGTTACGGATTTGGTTTCTCAAGTCCTCGGCTTTTGCAAGAGGGAAGTATTTCTTGTAAAAGGCCAATGCCAAGGAAGTCCAATCCGTAACCTTCTCACTTGTCCTGTCAAGGTACCGGTACCATTCTCGCGCGTCTTCTTTTAATGAGAACAGGAACATCGTTGCCAGCACCTCGTCTCTAGTTACCCCTTCAGGTAGGGGTATGGAACAACAATAATCCGTGAAGGTTGTAACATGCTTTATTGGATCTTCGTCGGGTAGACCAGAAAATTGACTCTGTTCCACCAAAGAGACATGAGTTGAGCGGAGTTCAAAGGAGCCAGTGGTGGGGGTAGGCAAGGCGAATCCCTTCGGTAAATCTTGAGCCTTCGGCTGTAGGTAGTTATAAATAGAATCCATATCTAAAACAAGAGAGCACTCAAGCCTTCCTCTCAAAAACCTGTCTTCTAAACAAAACTAGAAGAAAAGGTAAGAAACGGTCTTAAGGAACCTGAGTTCCTTAAGACAAGAAAAATAAACTAAAAATTAACAAACAAAATTATACCGTCTCCCCGGCAACGGCGCCAAAATTTGACACCCGTCGTTGAGGGGTGCCAAAGATAAGATTTATAAAACCTCAGCTTAAACTAGATAGGATAAGTCAAGGGTCGAACCACAAGGAGACAAGGTTAATTATGTTTGTGAATTTAAAGTCTATTGCAAGTAACCAAAAAGGGGGTTTTGATTTGAGATTTAAACTAACAACTAAGGTAGCAAACTAACAAGAAAATTAAAATAAGATAAAAAGGAGATTAGGAACTTTGGTTCCCCATGGTCAAAACGAGTCAATGAAAGGTAAAATAATCAAATAACACAATCCCAAGGAACAAAAATAAACCTTTAGGTCAATATTCTACCCAATCCTTACGGTCTTAGGGTTCCTAGAAAAGCACTAAACTTTCGTTCAAGGGCAATCCCAAAGTTGTTGTTAAACTAATCCTAATAATCTTTCAATCCTAAGGATTAGTTCACCAACAACAATGGGGGATTGGTAATTTAATCATCAAACTTATCAAAGTCAAGTCTTTATCATGGTTCCCCTAATTCCCAATCACAAGAATTAGCTATGCATACTTTTAATTATGGAACTAACAATTACTAAGAATATTAAAGAGATGAACATAATTAAAGATGACAATAAAAGGGTAAACATGAGATAAGAAATAACAACAAGATGATTAACAAGATTGAATAAAAAAAGAAAGATTAATTGTAGCAAACTTACAACTTGAATGGAAAATCTAAGAACAAAGATGAAAACTTGGTACCAAAAATCTAACAATGGAGTTCTTCTAACATAAAGTGCTTGATAAAAATAAAGAGGTTCTTTCTAATGGAATTACTTGCTTAACCTAATTGGAGAGTCTAGGTCTCCTTAAATAAGAATTATTACAAGATTAGGAAAGTAAAGAAAACACAAAACAGAAATCCGGAACAGCTTCTGGTCGGTCGACCTATCATTCGGGTCGGTCGACCGATTCTGGTACTGTTGGTTTATTTTTCGCAAGAATGGGCTTTTGTGAACTGGGCTTCGGTCGGTCGACCGCTTCTTCGGGTCGGTCGACCGCTTGTCGTTCTTTTCGGCTTAAATCTGGCCCATTAACAATACTTGAATGCACCATCCGGATCCTTGCTCCATATTAGTACTCAAAACAGCTTCCTAAAGGCAAATAAGGCTCGGTTTTGCTCACTTCCGTGTATTCCTACATATAAAACATAGAAATGCCAAAGTAAACCGTTTCGGGAGAAAAAGCAACTAAAAGTCACGAAAGTGTAAGAAAATACGTGCCAAAAGAGTAAATAAAACGCATAAAATAGGCACGTATCACATCCCTCCACATAAGCAAGGTTTCCAAAAACCACCCTTCAACCCTCAACCACCTTCGAACCCACCACCCAATACGGATGCTCTCATCCAAAACCTTATTGGGTTAGTTCAGAAGGAATCTCAGGCAAGGGAAGCAGGGATGAAGATGTTAGAGTCCCAAATTGCTCAAATCGCGAGCAAGAATGATACTAGGGCCCCGGGTCAACTTCCGACCAAGACGGACCAAAAGAAAGAGACTCTAAACATCATATCTCTGAGAAGTGGAGCTAAGGTGGGAAGTGAGGAGGCAGGCGAGAAGAATAAAGCGAAACAGCCGAAGCCAAGCAGCAGCGAGGAAGGTCGACCGACCCAGGAGCTAGGTCGACCGACCTCTGAGCAGATTCCAGAAACTCTGGAAGTACAGGAAATCGATCGATCGAACGAGGAGGAGGGTCGACCGACCCCCGACGCTGAACAGGGGAACGCTTTCAGACCTGAAATGTCGGACAACTTAAGGGACTTTCTGTTCCGGGGTGATAAGACCCCTAAGTTTCTGAGAAGGGCTGCAAATACTGAATCTTCCGCCCCTCCTTTTCCAGAAAGACTTATACCAACCAAGGAACAAGTATCGTTTGATAAATTTAAAGACGTAATTCGTTCATTGAATGTTCAAGTTCCGTTTTTAGAACTAGTTCAACAAGTTCCTTCATATCTTAAATTTATGAGACAACTTTTGTCAAGAAAGCGGTCCTTAGATAAGGTTGAGTCGGTAGCCCTCACTGAAGAATCCTCTAGCTTCCTATCACATGTCATTGCCCCTAATAAGCTGGAGGATCCTGGAAGTTTTTCTGTACCTTACAATATAGGAACCTTCCCTGTTAAAAAGGCCCTATGCGATCTAGGAGCTAGTATCAGTGCATGCCCCTAAGCGTAGCCTTAAAGCTCGGGATGACAAATTTTGCAGTAACTAGTATGACTGTCCAGATGGCTGACCGTACGTCCATGGAACCCATAGGGGTGTTGGAAAACATCCCTGTGCTTATTGACAGGTTTTTCTTCCCAGTCGATTTTGTAGTTTTGGACATCCCTGAGGATGCCCATATACCTATAATACTAGGGAGACCTTTCCTTCACACTGCGGGAGCCATTATTGATGTGGGCACTGGGACCTTGACCTTCAAAGTAGGAAAGCATTCTATTATTTATGGTCTATCCTATAGAAAGAAGGATGCTATGACCCCTATTACTTGCAATGCTATTGCTTCTGAAAAGAAGTATAAGGTCATCACCACTTCTCCTACTTTATTACCTACTTCTATACCTGTTTTTACACCTCCGCCCCAGATTGGGAGCAATACGGAGGATGCTTCTATTGTGACTAATGCATGAATTGGTTTGGGGAAACCCACAATAAAGGACGTCATGGTGCAAAGAGGAGGACTAGAAATCCTAAGCTACGGGGAGGATGAGGATCCAGACATTGTTGATAAGGAGGACAAGAGAAGAAGAGAAGAAAAAGAGAGAAGTCCGTCGCATATGCTTTGCGACGGAGAGGCGACGTGTTTTGCTATTCGCACAAACACGGTGGAGACTACGGCATATCGCCAAAAGCCGTGGTCTGAGATTTTCCGCATCTTTAGCGGTAGTTGTTTAAATTTTAAAATTCTAAGACAATTTACTTTCTGTTTTGTTGAGACCTTTTTAATTTTGTTTGCTTTTAGTTTTAGAACTTTTTCGTTTTGCTGCGTAGTTAAGACATTTTAGAAGTGGTTCTGGGATCTTGCGCATTTGTTAGGCGCATATACAATGATTTTTCAGGTTTGAGGAAGAATGACTTGGTTAACACAAGTTATTTCCGAAGAAAAAAAAAAGGGCCGCTGTGCAGCAGAGGGGTCGACCGACTAGAAACGTAGGTCGGTCGACCTGGTCCCTGCATTTCTGGAATTCCTGCAGTTCCCAGGAAGGTCGGTCGACCAGAGACATAGGTCGGTCGACCTACCCGTCTGTTACAGCTTGCTCGTTTCTTCCTCGGAAATCATGCAACCATCTTGTGTACTTGGGTGGCACTGCTGGCCACCAAAACCTCCCAGCTTACGCTGGTTTGGGGAGGTTTTTCTCATGCGCTTAATAATCCAGTGAGTTCTTTCCAATTTTCCTTGGTTTTCATTTTCCTTGCATCTTTCCTTTAATTTTATGAAACCTTTACTTAGGCTAATGCATAATGGGGACATTGTGCGGGTTGGTTTGGGGAATTATTTAGTCACATGCATTGTTCCATTGCATTTTGTCACACGTTTATTGCATTTCTGTCTTGCATTGTTCCTTTCCTTATTTTCCTTACCTATACAAAAGAAAAATACAAAAAAAAAAAAAAAAAAATAGAAAAATTCCAAAAATTCCAAAAAAATGCACGTTTACTTTAGCATATAGGTCGAGTCGGAACGAGAGTATTTCAAGGATGATACTTGCCATCTTACATGTTTATGCCTTTGCCTTGCCTTGTCAACTTGTTTTAGTATAAGAGTCTTTTGCATATCTACGAGTTTTTTGTCAAACTATCTGTATATCTTGAGACTTGACTTATACCTTGGCAACGTACTATACATTCTGAGTTTTAGAGCCTTATTCCTGGTTTCATTTTTAAACCAGTTGTCTAGGATGTGAGTAGTACTCCCCTTGGAACATATTACATCAATATGCATAAACATGAACTTGAATTGCTATATAATTGTTATACTATCTCGTTTTGTGAGTCTTGGTACGTGCATTTGGGATCCTTTTTCTCTCAATTACCCATAAGCCTTACACAGCCAAAATTGCCTTTTTATTCCCCCAAAACTACATCCCATACTTAGCTTACCCTTCCAAGCTAGTATTTGCGGTCTTTGGTTTATTTTTTGAGGCATCTTGGTTTGTATGCTATCTTAAAAGAAAGAAAGAAAAAGAGAAAAGAAAGAAAAAAAAAGAAAGGAAAGAAAAGAAAAAGAACAGAAAAAGAAAGAAAAAGAAAGAAAGAAAACGAAAACGAAAAAAATCAAAATTTACAGCAAAGTCAGTCGACCCACCACCCTCATAGGTCGGCCGACCAACTGACAGGGTCAGAATGCAAATTTCGTTCTAAAATCCCTTCTTTTATGTGTTATCACTCCCATACTTCATTCAAAAATATTTGGGAGTCCTTTCTTATATTTAATGTGAGAGCTGTGCTACAAAAGAGCACCTTCTCGATATCAAAAATTTGTGAAATATGTTGTTGGGAACCGGTTTTACTAGCTTGGCTACTAACCCCACAAGTCCAAAAACATCTTAACCACTTTTACCTTTTACCTCACATGTCTTTCATTACCTCAATTGCATGTATTTGGGTCACTTAATGAGATTGTTATACATAGTTGTAGAATTTTTGTTCATGTTAGATTGCAGGCATGTCTTCATGGGTCGCAGTTAGGTGAGTGTCATGAAAAGGTGAGTATATTGTCTCTAGGTTGCAAGTTTGACGACCCTACAACTCGTTTGCATGATTTGAATACTGTCTCATTTTGTGCTTGGTATTGGTTTAGGCTAACATGTAAATTTCGCTTTGAGATTGAAATCGTTCCATTAGTTAAGATCGAGTCTATTTCTTGCTTGAGGGCAAGCAAGGTTTGTGAAGCGTGCATTTTATATAGACCTTTTAGGCCATATTAGCACGCATTTCCATGCTTATTTCGTAGCGTTTTACTACAAAAGTCCCCCGAATAGTCTACTTTGGTTTGTCTTGTATTATTTGCAGATATGAGCCGGAGAAGATCATAATCAAGCCTAAAACATGTCCTCATTCATGCATTTAGGAGAAGAGTTGAGTCGGAGCTTGCTACTACCATCTTGAGATGCCTGTAGAAGTAACGAAAGTCTATCGAGCGAAAGAAGAGCTTCACGCCGCTAGTGCCTACTTTGAAGAGCCATAACTCGAGTTCTAGAAATGATAATCAAGTGATTCAAATTGGAGATGAAAGTTTATCCTCTTAGCTTTCCAACGCCATCAAAAACGCTTGATTTGAACAAGTAACGAAGAAATGGCGGCTGTTTGAAGTTCAGTGCGCATTGCAGGAAATCTGTTCGACAGATATAGTCGATTGACCATATATGGTCGATAAGTAAGTCGATCGACCACTTTTGGTCGATAAGAAAGTCGATCGACGAGTTTTCTTTCCCGAAGCCCAAGTTTAACCTAAGCCCATTAGGTCATCGGATGGGAATCAGACTAATTCGTTTTTAAGCAGCTTTTGAGTTCTTTTTGGACTACTTTTACTTTTAATCTTCACTTTTTATCTTTTTATCTTTTGCCTTTTACTCTTAGACTACTTTAAAAACTTGTAATCAGTAATCTTTCCCTAACAATTTCTAGCTTTGAAGAATCATACTTTGCCATTTACATTCGGTAATTTTGCTTTGTTCATTTTTATTCTCATTCCTTTACAACTTGTTTACTTTTGTTTTATATTGCAATTTTCATTATCGCGATCATGTACTCCCTTTCCTTTATTTATACTGTGTCAATCATTCCCTCTATCATGCGTAGTTAATCCTCTCGACTAGGATATAGGTGATCCAATGATAATGTGACGATGTTCGTTTAGGTTAGATCGGTTGTTGGTGATTTATCTCTGTTGTTAATTATGACATTTATTTGTGTTTAATTGGTTAAGTCGACGTAGCTAATTATTCGTATGGTAAACCCCGACCTAAGATCGAAAGCCTGGTTAGGGTTAGACCTGTCATAAACACTAGAGTGCCCTAATAAGTTGCGAGAGCCCGTTAGAAGCATTCTAGGGCGAATAGCGATCCGAGAGGACCTTTTCACTACCCCTTAGATTTCCACCTGCGACCGAATCTTGACCTAGACTTGACCGTTACTTTATCACTGGTGAACCGACTATCGTGGTTCCTTTTCCTTCATTTTATATTTTACACTACTTTGCTTTACGCTGTTCTTTTCTCTATACCTTCACTACTTTTTAGTTTAGTCAAACAACAAACAAAACCCCAAAAATATGGTTACCTTGACGGACTTTAGTTTAGCTTTTAGAATTCATATCTGTCTCCCTGTGGATACGATCCTGACTTCCTTACTACATTAGTTAGGCCAGTTGGTTATCTTTGATAGGGTTGCGACAGCCGTGTCAGTTTGGTTTGGGGAATTTGATGCGTGTCTATTTTATGATGTTTTACATCTATTTTTACACGCATTTTGCCACTCATTTACTATGTTTTAGCCTTAATTTCCCAACAATTGTCTACTTTCGTATCTTTATGCTCTTTTGCAGATTTATACGGAAAAGGGACGATTTTACACCAAACTTATGTCCTCGGGATTTTTCATAACCAAGGAACGAAGGAAAAATCAACTGGAAGCATTGACCAAGTGCCAAGAAGTCAAACCGAGACAAATCAAAGCAATCCTACAGGAAAACAGGTCGACCGACCTACTACTTGGGTCGGCCGACCAGGCCTCTGTTATGGAAAGTCCAGAAAATCCTGAAGCCCGTAAACAGGTCGACCGACCTACTACATAGGTCGACCGACCTCTGCGCAGACCCAGAAGCTTTCCTAAAGCCCATTGAAGTGTTTGTTTCATTAGGAAACTCTAATCTTTCCGCCTATTTAAGCAAGGGGCGTGATTAGGGTTAAAGAGGGAGTCATTAATTCAGAATCATTCAGTTCCTAATAGAGTTTTGCTCAGTCTTTAATTTAGTTTTATCTTTAGTTGTAATCTTTCAATAACTCTCAAGCACTTTTAGTTTTGTTCATCAATCTTTCAAGCATTCATCAATAAAGTTTGTTCCTTTCCATCTCAATTCTGATTTCCGGTAATTCTCCTCTTAATTTCAGTTCTATTATTATTAGTTTAGAATTATTGCATTCGGTTTAAGATAGAATCCAAAAACCTTATTAGTGATTGCATGTTTAGATTGATACTAATTATGATTTCCATGTTTATTCCTGTTTTCATTATTGTTTTAGTAATCATGAGTAGCTAATTTCATATGTTAGGATGTAAGGGGTAGATATGCATAGATAGTATTATTGTTGTGGTTGGCCGACTGGGCTAGCTGGTCGGTCGACCCACTCGCGTATGTATTCTGTTTCGTTTTACTTCGTTGACTATAATACCCTACAATGAGACTGAAAGGAGACTTGTAGGATGTTAGTAATGACCTACCCAAGATTGAAAGATACGGGAAGGGCATTGGTTTACGCCTTAAGACGACTAGGTTACTTAAGACTGAAAGGTATGTGACCTAGAATTTAGGAATCACCCTTATTGTTGACACCCAATAATTGTGAGACCTAGGAACTAATAGCATAGGCCGAAAGGAGCTATTAGGTACCATAGACCGAAAGGATATGTTACACCCCTTACGCGACTGCAATACATGTTGACTTAGGATTTATATTATCTTAGCTATTTACTACCCAAACATCCTAGCATCTCTTTTACTATAGTTTTATTTTCATCTTTAATTACTTGTTTATTTTTATCTTTGTTGTAGACTTAGTATCAACCAATTCAAAACCCCCCAAATTGTTACCTTAAAACATTAACATCAAACAATAAACATTCCCCACCTCTCTGTGGTTCGACCCTGACTTTCACTATCTATAGTCAAAGCTAGGAAATTATAAATCTTATCTTTGGTGCCCACAACGACGGGCATCAATATACCTTGTAAATGGCTGATACTAGGGGAGTAGATGATAACAGCAGCAATATGGGTGTTCTTGAGAAATTTACGAAGACCAGGTATGCCCAAAATATTGATGGAGACGAAGAACGATGGAGGATTGCAGAGTTTTTTTCACAGGGTTTGAGGAAGACAAAGAGGTTAGCACAGAAGGAAGTTCAAAATTGGAAAAATTGGAAAAATGAGAGAGTGGGATACGTGATAGTGGGAAACGGGAAACACAGTCAATTTTTGTCGGTTTGGAAGAATGTGCAAATGATTAGTTAGTTGGCATGCATAAAAAAATGTGTTTTAATTACTTATTAAACCTTAATCTCAGCCACTAAGTAGTTTTGATTTAAGGGCTAGTATTAGGACTCAATGATTCAACACTAGGGGGTTGACTCATTTGATCATATATATATATATATATATATATATATATATATATATATATATATATATATATATATATATATATATATATATATATATATATATATATATATATGTTTAGAATCGGGTGAGAACGATTATTCGGTGCAAACGGTGAGAACGAGTATCCACCCTTAGATCAAACAGTATTCAAGGATCTAGATTAAATCGTTAAAGCAACTTCAACAAACTCTATATAAATTTAATAACACAACGCCAAACTCGTTCCCTAACAATTCAGCCAAACCACTGCCAAGACAACAACATTCTGTCGCCGACAACCACCATAACTGATTCCGTCGATATCACTATCAACCACATAGCATGCCGGCGATATCACCAATCATCACGAACGGCTAGAATTTTTGGATCGCTCGAAAAAAATATAAAAAATCACACAAACACAATTCGATCAGCAAATATTATTGACATCGACATTTATGGATCCATCATAAGAGAGATGAAGAACGACGATGATTACGAGTACGAGTATATCTGAAAATCGATTGATGGTTAATTCGAGGACGACTTGTCCCCACCCTCTCATTGCCCTCTTCTCTGCCACACCCCAATCAACATCTAATAACATCACCAATCCACTTTGAATGTTCTCATCTATTTTAATGTATCTACCATAAATTTTGTTGTATCTAAGCACTATTTTAATGTATCTACAATAAACTTTGATGTATCTAAGCACTATTTTAATGTATCTACAATAAATTTTGATGTATCTAAGCACTATTTTAATGTATCTACAATATAGACACACAAAAATCGTTATTGGGTACATTAACAATTATCTGAAATACATCAAAATAAAACTGAGATACATCAATATAACCACATACACAAATTTGGTTTAGCTCCAACAATGACGAATTTGATGATGGTGACGAAGATAACAAAGGTAATGACGGTGCTGAAAGTCGTCAAGTCGGTAGACGACAGTGAGTTTAGCTCCAACATTTGATAAAGTTTTTGCAATTTCATTGATTAATTGTATGAGAAACTTAAAATTCGAATTTCGATCAAGAACCACAAGATCCGAATTTGATGGACTTTGTGTTTGATTAATTCAGATGCGATTATTTTTGATAGGTTTGATTTGTTTATTTTGTGAAATTTTTGGGGAAATGATAAATGGAGGCAGTGGGTTCTTATGACAGTGGTAGTGGAAAGAATAACAAACTTATTGGCAGTGATTTGTTTTTAAAATAATTTGGGTTGGATTTTATTTAATGAAAGTGGGCTTTTTACCTTGTAACAATCCATGGTTGGGTTTGGTTTGATTGATCTCAGCCGTAGTTTGTTTTTTTAATCTAATGGTTATGACTCGTTCTCACCGTATGCAACGAATGATCGTTCTCACCGGATCTTGCCTCTCTCTCTCTCTCTTTCTCTCTCTCTCTCTCTCTCTCTCTATATATATATATATATATATATATATGTGGGATCCTGTGAGTCCACCTAAATATTTGAGTCTGTGAGTCCATTTAGAGTATCACAAGTTGTATTAAAAAATATCACGTTTTTTTTACACTACAAAGTCTACAATATCACAACCTTTTCAATATAATATCACAGGATACAATATCACGCACTATATAAAACAATATCACGAAATTTTTTTCCCGGAAATATTTTTTTCAATTTTTTCTCTCAAATTTTTTTCCGAAATATTTTTTTCTCGAATTTTTTTTTTGTGATATTATTTTGAAGAACCGGTGATATTGTATTGAGTAACTTGTGATATTTTAATGAAAAAAAATTGAAAAAAAAAATCGAGAAAAAACGCCTTTTGTTAAACAATATCACGCACTATATTAAACAATATCATGCAATTTTTTCAAGAACTTTTTTTCCCGGAAATATTTTTTTCAAAACTTTTTTTTCAATTTTTTCTCCCGAAATTTTTTTCCGAAATATTTTTTTCTCGAATTTGTGATATTATTTTGAAGAACCGGTGATACTGTATTGAGTAACTTGTGATATTGTAATGAAAAAAAAAATTCGAGAAAAAATGTCTTTTTATTAAAAAAAACGTGTTTGTTTTAAAAAAAGTGCATACTGAAAAAGGGAATTTTTTTAATAAAGAAAATGTCATTTTAAAACAAAATGTCATTTTAAAAGAAAAGACAAAAAAAAAAAAAAAGAAAAAAAGTAATATTGAAAAAGAAAAAACAAAAAAAGGAAAAAAAATTGATATTGTAAAAACGTGATACTTATTTATACTTCCTCCATTCATATTCAAGTTACATTTATGCTTTTTGCACAAGTTTTAAGAGTAGAATAAAAAACTATAAAAAGTACATTGGAAATTGTAAAGGTTGCTTTTTAGTTAAGTTAAATGTGTTGCTAATGTGTAATTTCGGAAATGTGAATTGTGATGTTAGTTGTTAATTTTCCCACCAAAATCACTTTTTGAAGTTTCAGATTTAGTGTAATTTTCCCACCATCTTTTTTCCCCCAAAAAACTGAGTAGAATACAGCCTGTTGCCAGCCTGTTGCCAGGTTGTTAGTGATGTGGGGGAGGGCGACAAACCCCGCTTATCAAAATGGCGCCGTTGCCGGAGAGGTTAACGGATTGATATTAGTTTAGTTTTGGATTTGTTAGGCTATGCTTTTGTTATTTGTTACTTGATACTTGTTGCATGAAATTTGTTGCATGTTGCTTAAGTGTTGCATTATTACTTGTTTTTTTGTGACTTGTTCTTTTATTTGATTTTGTTTTATCACTTCTTTGAGCATACATGACCATGTCTTGCATACGCGATTTTTGTAGACCAAACCTTACTCATATCAACCGGCCTATTAATATTGGGGTTGTGGAGGTTGATTATGAGTTTGATATAGGTCTTATTGAGTTGATTAAGCAAGATGTCTTTTGTGGTTTAGAGAGTGATGAAGCAATTGACCATTTAGAGACTTTCGAAGCCAATTGTGACCTTGTCAAGAAGGAAGGGCTATCAGACCAAACCATTAGACTTTTGCTTTTCCCCTTTAGTCTTAAGGGTGAAGCTAAGAGATGGTTACGCTCTCACCCTTCTAGCACTTTTAGCTCTTGGGATGACTTAGCTCAAGCCTTTCTAAACAAGTTTTACCCTTCTTCTAAAACCACTTTTAGGAAACGTCAAATCTTCAATTTCCAACAAGGTGAGTTTGAGACTTTGAGTGAGACTTGGGATAGGTTTAGGGGTTTATTGAGAGCTTGTCCTCATCATGGTTTCTCCCCTTGTCAAGTCATGATTACTTTTTTTGATGGTTTGCTTCCTTCTCTTAAAAACTTTGTGACCGTTTCATCCGGGGTGGGAGCATTTGATAAGTTGAGCGTTGATGATGCTAGAACTTTGATTGAGAATATGGCTTATGCCGATGAGAATCGAAATTCTATTTGGCCTACATCTAAGAGAGGACCACAAAGTAAACTTAAACGTTATGACTATTCTATGTTTGATGCTTTGAGTGGAAATGTGGATTCTTCTTCTTCTATGGATGTGTCTTATGTTCAATCTCATGTTCATAGTCTTCATGTTCCCCTTTCCCATGACATTGTAAATGATATGCATGCATTTTCATCTTCTTGTGGTGATGTGAAACTTGATCTTGATAAATTTTCTTCTTATGCATGCCCACCCTTTAAGAAGATGAATGTGATAGATGATGATGATGATATGTGGTTGGAAGATGCAAATAACCTTCTTAGTGATAACTTTGAGGGTGTTGATTTGTGTGAATTTGAAGAAAAGAGTGAGTGTGAGGCCTCACCTACCATTGTTATTGATGAGTTAGTTGCCTTTTCCTTGACCAAAACCTATGAAAATCCCAGTTTTGAGGATTTGAGTGGTGTGACAATGAGGGAAAACCTAATTTTTGACTACATGGTAGATGAGGTTAGTAGTGAAAGTGAATGTTCTTTTGATGGTGAAAGTTAGTGGAGGAGAACGATGTTTTCATTGATTCTTGGAGTAAAGAGAGTGTGAACATCTTTGATGATAGTCTTGAGGTTAAGTGGGATGATGATGTTGTGGATTTTGACATTCTAGGAGAGCCCACTCTTGAGAGATTCTTTGAGAATGTTCCTATGACTATCCATTTAATTGAGGATGACACTCTTATCTCCATCGATTGTCTTTCCCTTGACTTTCTTATCCCGTCTTATGAGTACATGATTGAGAAAGATTGCACCATTGATGCTTATAAGGGTTTTGAGCCACCGCTTGCTCCTTTCAAACCAAGTGATGAGTATTGGTGCGAGTTTGACATATTTGGTGTTCGTATGCTTGACCACAGACCATTTACTATCATTCTTATCTCTTGGCTTTGTACATTTTCATGGTTATTTCATTATGAGCACTTTTATGATGATTGGTCAAGTTTGTTTGACAAGCTAATGCGGTCTTTGACGGGATTTTTAGATGACTCACTTGTGTTTTATATTCTATTTTGGGTTGTTTTTTGTGGTTTGTTTTGTTTCATGTTTGTAGGTACCATGTTGAACTCCAAGAACCAACAAGAAGGTGGTGGGTTGAAGTAGAAGATTCAAAGATCACTTCACATAGTGAATGATCGAAGATTGTGCTTGAACGGTAACATTCTTTACTCACCCTCTCTCTTTTTACCTTCCCTTGTTCTTAGACATTGGGGACAATGTCAAGTTTAAGTGTGGGGTGGTTTGTTGTTGTTGGTTAGATGGAGTAGTTGTGGTTGGAGTGTGGATTGGATTTGGTGGTGTTGGTCCCTTGTGGACATTTGTTGTGGAGTTGGATTGTTGGTAATTTTGGTGGTGTTGTGTTGTTTAGACATGTTTATTGTGTTTTATACACATCTCTTATGTTTGTGACATGTCTTATATTGTGTTTTACTTTCCCATTTTTTTTTGAGAAAAAAACCATATAAATTTGAAAATTTTGAAAAATTCAAAAACATGTTTTTACCTTATTAGTATAGAATTGTATATATGTTTGCTTGTTTTTTCTTTCTTTTCGCATTGACAGCGCTTTACTTGAGCACCGCTTTGGAATTTGAAGATGCCACGGTATGATCGCTCCAACCCTCATTTCGCTCTCATTTTCTTTTCATTTGTTTATTTGAAGGAGGATGGGCTTGTATGTGGAGGATTTGGAGTGTATTGTGGAGATTGCCTGTGGTTTGTGTGCCTTTGTGCTGTTAGGAGTTGCATTAGTTTATTTGACATATAGTTTGGTAGTTGCACTTGCATTAGATCATGTTTATAGTAGTTGCATTCATGGCATGTAGTTGCATTTAGTAAAATGTTTCCAAATTGCCTAATTGAGAACCTTGACAAAAGCATTTAGGCCATTATAAATATTCTTTCTACTTGTGACTTTGCCTTCTAGAATGGTATTGAAACACTCTAGGTTATGTTTTGCTAGTATCTTTCGAACCGTGATCCAATACCGAGTCGAGGGTTTGCATTTCGAATCACCTTGTCCAACCTCGCGATGCGAATAGGTATAGATTGACTAGTCTTGGTGACCTTGTCGGTTTGGGTGGGATGACAACTTGAAATTTTTTATGGTTTTAAAATGCTCATTTCTTTAATTTTGGTGTGAAATGTTGAAAAAGTGAAAAAGAAACCTCTAAAAAAATGGTGGAATAAGATCATGTAGTTTAGGTGGAGGCGTACCACAAAGTTATTACATATTCATATGCTATTTTCAGTTTTTCACAAAGTTAAGACGGATACTTGATATAATTGCTCGAGGATTGTTATGGGATTTATGTGCTGGTAGATTAGTTGTTTTTGGTGTTGATAATGTTGGGAAATCATTAATTGTAGTCTTGCTTGAGTTGTTGGGTCGAATTATGAAGTTTTCAATTGAATGCGATTTTGCGGATTTTCGTATCAGGCTCTCTGAGCCGGTCGACCGACCGGCCGCCGGTCGACCGGCTGGGAGTGTTTCTTTGTGTTTTGCGATTTTAGGAAAAATTGGCCTTAGAACTGCCAGCCGGCCGACCGGCTGCCTGCCGACCGGCTGGTAGTCTCATGTGTAGTGTTTGTGTTGTTTTGCGAAGAACCTAGGAAAGAATGGGAGCCCAGCCGGCAGACCGGCCGCCTGCCAGCCGGCTGGGAGTACGCATGGGTTGGTATACGAGATTGTGAAGGTTAGGGACATAGATTCCCAGCCGGCCGACCGGCTGGGAGCCCCTTGTGTTGTCTTTGTTTTTAAAAGAAAGGAAAGAAGGCTGGGTTGCCAGCCGGTGGACCGGCTGCCGGCCGACCGGCTGGGAACCCCTGTAGCATATTTTGATTTCGTAAATCATTTGTAACTTTCAAACGGTAAATCGGTTTTGATTGAAACTCGTTGTGTATACCCGTGATATGTATTTGAGGTCCCCGGTGTACGGGCAACATTATATTGGGTTCGGGAATGGAGTGAGGATAGAGACCCCCCGGTCGGGTAACCGAAAGGGAAACCGACTCTCCCTCGTCTTAGTTCCCGGAATCAATTAAGTGTTGGTTAGAGGTTTAAGAAATTAGAACTATAGGTTAGTTTCTACCTTTGGATGTTAGTGGTTACAATGGTTGTCGCGTGGTGGGATTTGTGTTAAGCTCACCTCTGGACCCACTACGTGTTTATATGTCGCGTGACGGGATATGTGTTAAGCTCACCTCTGGACCCGTTACGTGTTTTGCTTGGGCGTGTCAGGATATGTGTTAAGCTCACCTCTGGACCTGACACGTGATCGGTTGTCGTACACGGGATATGTGTTAAGCTCACCTCTGGACCCGTTGTGCGATGACTGCGTATTGGGATATGTGTTAAGTTCACCTCTGGACCCAATACATGTTTGTAGCATTGGGATATGTGTTAAGCTCACCTCTGGACCCTTTGCTTTTGGATGATTAGGATATGTGTTAAGTTCACCTCTGGACCCTTTTCATGATTGTAAGTTTAGGGATATGTGTTAAGTTCACCTCTGGACCCTTTACTTGATTGGATGTTGGGATATGTGTTAAGTTCACCTCTGGACCCGACATAGTGTAGTAATGGGATATGTGTTAAGTTCATCTCTGGACCCGTTGCTAGTGTTACGGATGTTTTATCTACTTGCCTAGATGATGGTACAGTGTCAGATATACATGATGAGTTATGGACGTTTTATCTGCTTGCCTAGATGATGGTACAGTGTCAGATATGCATGATGAGTTATTGATGTTTATTTGATTGGTGGTTAAATCATCCAAGGCATTGGATGACTCTTGTTCGGTTTCATAAATAGTTGGATTGAAAGACCCCCCGACTGGGTAACCAGTAGGGAAACCGGCTCTCCTTCCTATTTGTTTATGAAGTTGGTTGGGAGCCGTGCATGGTAATCGCATGATAGTAAGAGATCAGATGATGAGTTGTTTATGCTTCACATGTTGTTATATGTTGGAGTATTCTGTATTGTTTTATGTGTTACGTGTTGTCACAAAAGGTGGCTAGGAGAACTCTAGTCACTCCCCACTGATTGTGGCGTACATGTTTTCATGTATGTAGGTACATGCTGGTTGGAGATGGGATCACAGGAGGGCTAGCGAGTGATGATCCATCATCATATGACTTATACCCTATCGTTAGCTAGACTGCTAGACTTTTGATACTTTGTTTTGGTGCCTGTAGGGATGTTCCATCCCAGGCTTGTATTTATGTTTCGGTTGATACTTAGAACTGCTACTTATCTATTTTGGTTTCAGTTTCAGTGTATGTTTCAGTTTAAGACTTCTCGCATGTTGTTTTATCTTCTAAAAAGTTTTAATTCCGCTGCATTTTTAGTACTTTTGCATGTTTATTTTTCCGCTTTCGCGAGGGGTTTTACAGAACGGCACTCGGGAACCAGAACGTATAACTGACGAATCTGGCCACCCCCGAACATAGACCAAAATAAATCCCACATCAATGGGTGGCGTTAGTTCATTCCGATAGTATATAACTAATACTACCGTCATCTATTCAAACTAGCAAACAACAATGCACAGTATAACTGACTGTACTAACATGCGCGAATACCATCACGACTCAAACCAGTAGAACATCATAATAGACTGTCCTAATATCAAACGCATAGAAGTATCCAACGACATATGCAAACACAATATTATACAATCACTTAACACAGCTCAACATGTGAATCAAGTATAAACAACCAAAGTTATAGTAACTTTAACTATAACATAAGTAATGGATGCGAGGTTATACTAACCTCAACTATAACTTCCACATATGGCTTGAGGTTATAGTCACCTTAGCCAAACCTTGACACGAACCTAAAGTTATACTAGCATCAACCATAACCTTGAGTCATACCTCAGGTTTACGTTAGACTCAGCTATAACTTTAACTTGTAATTCAAAGTTATATTAACTTCAGCTATAACTTTGAGTCGTACTCAAGGTTGTACTAGTTTCAGCTATAACCTTGAATCATATTTCCAAGGTTACACATGCTTCAACTATAACCTTGAGCAACACTCTTGGCCGTTCGCCATGACGCCATCTAGGGTTTTCCTCGCGAACCCTAGTTGCGCACACGACACCCATAACGACTTATCGATACATTAATCCACAATTACGATAATAACACATACATAAATATATGAAACACAATTAATTCATGACAATAAATAATCAAACATGTACCAATCGTACAAACAATCATTAAATCATATTAATTACATCAATTGGCATAAACATAATTAAAAGAGAAACGCCTAGTTGCCTTTTTAGCAATTAATGAAAACCTTCATAAATAATACAACCAACAAAGCCTTGTCTCCAACACGTGCCAATAACCCCAAAAGTGAACTTTAACGAAAGCGGAAATCCAAATACTTGTGATAGAAATTGTACGAAACAATCACTCTTTCGAAAACGCCAAAAGGGAAAGAGATCTCCTTCTTTACTCAGAAAACAAGAGACCCAAAACGTAGGTCTAAAGGTTCACACTACTACAAATATAGGTTTAGGAGACGGGGATTAAGGAACGAAATTTTGCGGAACCGTCTTAATTTGTCACAAAAAGTGGGCGCGAGTTTTTAATATAGCAATAGAAGACGGTTCTATAAAATGCCCGTCTTAATAGTTTAAAAT
This sequence comes from Silene conica, assembly GCA_029255685.2. Taxonomy (NCBI): domain Eukaryota; kingdom Viridiplantae; phylum Streptophyta; class Magnoliopsida; order Caryophyllales; family Caryophyllaceae; genus Silene; species Silene conica. The sequence goes on along the minus strand of CM055318.2, from coordinate 71,649,452 downwards.
AAAACCAAAGAGAACGGTTAAAACGCTTAACCGTCCTCTTTGTTATTCAGACATTAACATCCAAGACGGTTCAATTAACAACCGTTCTCTTTGTTATTCTTAATAATCAACCAGCACGGTTCTCTTTCCAACCGTTCTCTTTGTTATTAACAAGATTTCTCTTTGTTATTAACAACCAAGACGGTTCAAATCACAACCGTTCTCTTTGTTATTCTTCATAATCAACCAGCACGGTTCTGTTTCCAACCGTTCTCTTTGTTATTAACAAAGAGCACGGTTCCCTTGGAAACCGTTCTCTTACATTAGCAAAGAGCACGGTTCCGCTATCAACCGTTCTCTTTTTTCTTTCATAATTCGAAACAGAATCACAAAAGAACAGTATACAACTTAAACGTCAGTTTTTGAAAACCTCTCAAACACGAAGACGATACAACCCAGCAGCAGCCATAGCAGCCATAGCAGCCATTGCTTCTCCTCTCAAACACAAAGACGAAGCAACTGAAGTAATAATACAGTACTACGACAATTTTCGAAGCAACTGAAGCAAGCATCGATAATTCGTACGCCCTCTTTCTCCTTTACTCTTGTTTTCTTTTTTTTTACTCAATTATTCGAATTACCAATTTGATTTGGCCGTGATATGAGTTGTTGTGGTTGGGAATGGGTTTCGAAATTCAGTAATGGGGTTCGAAACTTAGTAATTATTTAGTAATGGGTTCGAAAATTATATTGGTATTTCGAAATTTAGTAATGGGTTTCGAAAATTTGTTGAATTTTTGTGTTTGAGATCAACCTAAGATGTAATTGTCAATACCATTGTGTAAATTAGTATATGTAAGTATGCTAATCCTGAATTCTGTTGTTAATTGCCTTTGTTTTATTCGTTTTGTGTTATTTTGTGTTATTCTATTGCATTGTTTTAATTGTCTTTCGAACTGCTTTCTGATTTTATCTAGATACGAGTACCTGGGTTCTCGTTGTAGGGTGTTCATAGGATATAACGGTGGTGGTAGTGTGGTAATTGGTGGCCGGAGCACAACCAGAGGCCTGGTTGTTTAGGGGCGGCAGAAACAGTTATAAAACAGGGACATTCTGGTCAGCCTGTTTACACGGCTTTTCGTGGTGTTTGGGTGGTTTCGAAGGATGGTGCTTTCCACCAGGGAGTCGTGGGTGTTGCGTAGTGTCTAGGGTGGTGTCGGGTCATGGTTAGGTTAGGTTGTTGGTCGTGGGGTTTGATCCCTGGATCAAAGGGTAGGGGGATGTTTGTTATTTATGTTTATTTATGATATTATTATTATTATCATTACGGTATTATTATTTGAGTATTGTTGATATTAATATCGTCCTTTTATTGTTGTTTTTAACATTAGTTATATTATTACTATTAGTATTATTATTGCTATTAGTATTATTATCGTTAATAATTGAATAATAAGTTTAATAATTGAATTATGTTGTAATTATGTAGCCGAATATGGCTCGTACTTGGATGATTAATGGGAAAAAGGGCGAAGTAGAATATGATGCCGGGTTAGCTGAATTTTATGACTTCGTAATAAAGAACGTGAAAGACAAATCTAGTATGGCGTGCCCTTGTGATATGTGCCGGAATATTAGGTATATGAGCTTTGGAGATGTAAGAATACATTTAAATAAGACAAATTTTAATCCAAAATACACTTGTTGGATTTTCCATGGAGAATCACAAAATTTAGATGGAATAGATGTCCAATTTGGGGAGATTGAGAGAGAAACATGCTTGAGTGACGATGAAGAGCCCGATGAGTCTAATTCACTAGAAGATCCGGGTTGTAATATGAATACTGAGGCAGGAGATGGGTGTGACGATATGTTGGATAAATCATGGGGAGATATGTTTGGAGGTGATGAGCAAGAAGGTATTGTAGATGAAACTGATGAGGATCTTGATGAAAATGATTTGGAGGATACCAGTGTTGTATTGGAGAAATTGAAAGATTCCGAAGTGCCTCTTTATAGTAGTTGTAAGCACACTAAATTGGCAGCTCTTGTTAAGTTATATAATTTAAAAGCAACAAATGGGTGGAGTGACAAGAGTTTCACAGACCTCCTGAAATTATTAAAGGACATGCTCCCCGAAAATAATGTACTTCCCGATCGTACATATGAGGCAAAGAAGCTACTTAGGGGAATTGGTATGAAATATGAAAAAATCCACGCATGTCCCAATGATTGCATATTATATCGCAAAGGATATGCTAATCTCACTAGTTGTCCAGTGTGTAAGGAATGGCGATATCAAAAGAAGGAGGGGATCCCAGCTAAAGTTTTGTGGTACTTTCCAATAATTCCTAGGTTGATACGATTATTTGCGAATAAAGATGATGCCAAATTACTCACATGGCATAGTACATCGAAAGCAAATGATGGGAAGTTGAGACACCCGGCCGATGGGAAAGACTGGAAGTTTATTGATGCAAAATATCCCGAGTTTGGCAAAGAACCCAGAAATCTCCGCCTTGCACTCTCCACTGATGGGATGAATCCCTTTGGAAATTTGAGTAGTCAACATAGTACTTGGCCGGTGTTTTTAGCTATTTACAATTTGCCTCCATATCTTTGCATGAAACGAAAATATTTGATGTTGTCTTTATTGATTTCTGGTCCTAAAGAACCTGGTAATGATATAGATGTCTACTTAGAGCCTCTTCTTGACGATTTGAGATTGTTGTGGGATGAAGGGATACGAGTGTTTGATGCCTACCAGAATAGTTATTTCAATTTGAAAGCAATGTTACTATGTACTATTTCTGACTTTCCTGCGTATGGTAATCTATCTGGACACACTGTGCACGGGAAAGAGGCTTGCCCCTTGTGTGGAGAAGATGTCGATTCTTGTTATTTGAAGTTTTCTCGTAAGCAAGCGTACTTGGATACCGTAGGTTCTTGGACCCTGATCATTCATATCGTAAGCTACAAAAACCATTCAATGGAAAACCTGAACATCGATCTCCTCCTAAGATATTAACCGGTCATGAAGTATATGAAAGAGTGAAAAAAATTGAGATAACTTATGGGAAGAAGGGTTCTAAATTAGCGTCTCGGGGATATAAGAAGATGTCTCCTCTTTTTGAAAAACTTCCATATTGGCGTGACCTTTCTATAAGATATTGCTTAGATGTTATGCATATTGAGAAAAATGTGTGTGACAATATAATCAACACTCTTCTGAATGTTCCGAATAAGTCAAAAGACAACACATCAGCTAGGATGGACATGGTGGATAAGAAAATCAGACCTGAGTTGGCACCAGAAAAGAAAGGAACACGATATTATTTGCCTCCGGCTGCTCATACACTTTCAAGAAAGGAGAAAACAGAGTTTTGTGAGTGCTTAAGTAGTGTTAAAGTGCCGGAGGGATATTCTTCCAATATCAACAGCCTAGTATCAATGACAGATCTTAAGCTTGTTGGTTTAAAGTCTCATGATTGTCATACTTTGATGCAACAACTACTACCAGTGGCTATACGTTCGATTTTACCTAAAAAAGTTCGATTCGCCATAAGTAGGTTTTGCTTTTTCTTCAATGCCATATGCAATAAAGTGTTAGATCCCAAGGAGTTGGAGTCTTTGCAAAAACTAATTGTCACTTCTCTTTGTCAATTGGAAATGTACTTTCCTCCTTCATTTTTCACAATAATGGTGCATTTAACTGTACACTTGGTTAGAGAAATCAAATACCTTGGTCCAGTTTATCTAAGGTATCAATATCCTTTTGAGAGATTGATGAAAGTGTATAAGGATTATACATCTAATAGATATCGTCCTGAAGGGTCTATTGCTGAGCGCGCAATCACGGATGAAGCACTTTTTTATTGCTATGCACACTTGTCAGATTCTGAGCTACCTGGGATTCCTAAGAATAGGCACAGTGAGTGGATGATGGGCAAAGGTCTTAGGGGTCATGTTCGTCTAGATATGGCAACTGAGAAATGGCATATAGCACATACATATGTTCTTCATAACGAGGATGAGGTACAGCCGTACATTGAGGAACACAAGGCATTGTTGAAGGCGAAGCATCGAAATAAATAAGAGATGTGGATCGCAAGTGAGCACAATAAGACTTTTAGAGTTTGGTTCAAGGGTCGAGTTATAGAAGACTTGCAACAATATCCTGAGTATATTTCTTCTAGATTACAGAGGCTTTGTTTTGGGCCTAAGACTTTTGCATCGTCTTATACTGGTTATGCCGTTAATGGATCCACCTTTTACACTCGTGGGCAAGATGACATGAGCACGATGCAAAATAGTGGTGTTAGTGTAGAGGCAGAAGGCATGCATTTTGCTAGTTCGAAAGATAAGAAACCAGTTTTAAGTCAAATGCATTATTATGGATTCATTGAAGAGATTTGGGAGTTAGATTACACAGATTTTCTAATACCTATATTTGGATGCAAGTGGATTGAAACTACTAGTGGAGTTCGCAAGGATGAACTAGGATTCACCTTAGTAAATCTTAATAAATTTGGTCATAAGGAGGATCCTTTTATTATAGGGACACAAGCGAAACAAGTATTTTATGTCACCGATCCATCGGATAAAAAGTGGTCAGTTGTGCTATCTGTAAGAAGTAAGACCACAATGGATAGTTGCGATGACGATGTGGTATTTGAGGGCTTTGATCCTCGTGTACCACATTTAGATGATACGGATATATTCGAGCCTTCTAGTTTATATGTTCGTGACGACCATGATGAAGGGATATGGACCAATACCGAGTCTTCTTCTAAAAAACGCCCTCGCGGTTTTGACGCATGATTAGGTACGATTTATTATTTTTATTATTATTATTATTATTATTAATATTATTATTATTAAATTATTATTATTAAATGCTTTTTTCCTTTTTTTTACTATGGGCAGCAACGACCTGAATTCAGTCCAAGCAACGCTTCAGTCCAAGCAACGCTTCAGTCCAAGCAACGCTCCAGTCCCATTATTTTTATTATTATTATTATTATTATTATTATTATTATTATCATATAGAATCATTTAGTTTTCTTGGTTGTTTATTTTTGCTTAGTGGCAGTATGAGACTTCTTGTAATTTGCTCCATTATTGATGTTTTAATATAATTTCTTACATTTTACCGCTTTTCATCAGAAGCATTCCTCATCTACATTTCTTATATGTTTTCCTATCTTGCATGTTCCAGTGACTTGCTTTCCCTGTTGTGACTTGCTATCCCTGTTTTTTTTTGTACAGTTGAACAATGGGCCCGCAAAAACGTAAAAGAAGTCGAAAGAACAACTCTGTTGAGGACGCAAGCGGAAAGAAGGGGATATCTTCTCACAGGGGCCGAACTGTTTTAGATATGGCTGCAAGAGCTATTAAAGAGAAACAACCCATACAACTTGAGTGGGACGAAGAAGATAAATTGCCGACAGGAAAATATGCATCTAAGTTTAGTTCATGGATAGGCGTGACTGTTCGGGGGAATGTTAGTCCCGCACTGGAGAGTTGGGAGGATGTGGATCAACCGACGTTGAACCTTATGCTGAGTGAACTGACGGTATGTTATTTTAACCATGTTCTAAGTTTTTTTGCTTCATGTTTTAAGTTTTATGAATATGGGTTGTACAGATATGAGGCCTATATAATGAACCTTACTTGAGGAGTAGGCTGCTGCTTCCTATTGACTTCTAACAACTGTTGTTTGTTACGTACCCTTCACTTACTGCTGCTGTTCATTTGTGATGCGTCTATAGCTGCTGATTATTGATGGTTATCTATGCCACTGCTGCTGTCTATGCTTATTTTTACTACTGCTGTTATTGCATCCATACTCTACAACCTACACTGCTACTCTCTACTACTTAATTGTATTATATGTTGCATTCCATCTCTGAACTACTACTGCCCCCCTACTACTGCACATACTACGTTTTATGTGATTGGATGGTGTTTATGGCGTGATTTTGTCATGGGTAGTTTAGAATCTGAAAGTCACAAGTTATTTAAGATGGAATTGAGAGTAAATATGATTCTTACATTACTACTTAACGAGACTATGTCGTTTGGTTCTTAGGGTGATTGTTAATAAGGGAAATCATGGTTTGGGTGCTGTTTATGGCCACTGTCGTTATTGTTTATTGTAGTAGGATGCTGCCCAGTAGTTAACATGATAATACCACTGCCATTCTTCATTTCTGCATTTCTAACCAGTCACTGCTGTCCCTGCACTCGAAGTTTTATGTCTGAAAGCCTGGTTTTGTGTGCCATTCTGTTCCTGCACATTGTTCCTATTTTACTGCTGCTTTTCTTTACTTCCTGTCTGATGCAAACTATGTATCTGTTATTGCTGGTTGTTCAGAAGTTCTATCCTAATGTTGCTGTGCATACTACGTTTACTCCTTACCATTCTTCCTTCCTGCACCAGTCCGTTCAGACCAGCCATTATGCATTTTACTACTGCTGTGTTACCACTGTTTCCTCCTCCTCTACTTGTTATTGCACCATACTTTTACTGCTACTATGCTACTGCTATTTACTGCTCTATTATTGTCACTGCCCCGTGTCTGCCTGCACCTCGAATCTGTTCAGCACGCTATTCTACTGTCTCTGCATGTTTGTTTATTTCTGTACAGCTATTTCGGTATATGCGTTTCTGTACCTGTGCGTCTAGTTCTGTCCCTGTACACCTGGTACTGTCCCCCCCTTATTCTGCACTGCTTTCCTCCAATTCTGCTCTACATTACTCTACTGCATCACTCTAATTGCTGAACTGCTACTGCCGTGTTGTTGCTTTGTGTGCATTGTAGTTATATATGAACGTAGTAGTATAATACTATTTGTCAGATTATTAATCTTGAGCCAAACATGGTATTATGAAAATGAAGGGAAAATGACTAGTTGAATAATGAATGATAACATGAATACCTTGACTTCATCGTATAGCTTCCTCTCCCACGCATATAACCTATCACTACTAGAACTAATGAAACTAATATTATAACATCCTTAAATAAGTTCTAATCTCTTATTAGAACTAACGAAACTAATATTATAACATCATTCTTTTTTATGGCAATTTAGGGTGCTTTTCATGTCATTGAAGAACGTCACGATTGGTGTCTCCAAAAGATGGCTGAATTATGGAGAAAATGGAAATGCACTTTGGTTCGTGAGTGGATGTATGATGAGACGGGAGCTATCCAGAAGACACCACCACCCTTGTATAAGCAGATTACACAAGATGATTGGAACAAGTTTCTGGCATCTCACACTAGTGAAAAATTCAAGGTAATATTTCTATTTTTGTAGACACGCAAATTATTTCATGATAATATATATATGTATATAGTATCTCGTACTATTTTTCACTCTATATGATTTATGTTATTAGGCGATCAGTGATAAGAACAAGGAGAATGCCTCTAAAAAAAAGGGGAAATACTTTGGCTCACGAGCAGGATATCGAGGGATTCAAGTTAAAGTCGTAAGTTCTATGTATTGGTTTCATTTTTTAGCTAACTTCCAGGTCAAAAGTTGGCATGAATTTTCATGAACTCTCTTCTTTTTTGATAGAAAGAAGATTTAGCTGCCAAGGGAAAACAAGTGGAAAAAGTTGATCGATATTTAACTTGGCTAAGGGCTCACAAGTCAGCGAAAGGGGACATGACTGATTATGATAAGGAAGTTGCTTTGAAAATTGTAAGTTGAACATTTTTGTAATTTAACTCGGTTTAGTTCAGTTGTTTAATTTATTAGTGTTATTTATTCATTTTTTTTGGCTGCTAAAAACTTAATTAATATTGGTGATTTGCAGGAATCCCTTGAAAAGGATGTTGAGGCTGGATTATTTGTGCCCGAAGGACGGGAAGACATACTCGCTAAGGCGATAGGCAAGCCTGAGCATCCGGGCCGTGTGCGAGGAATTCCTAACGGTATTTCCATAACAGAGTATTTTGGGAAGGGACCAAAAAAACCGACAAGAGGAGAGTTGTGCGAGAAGATCAATTACATGCAACACCAAATTGATGACTTTGAAAAGTTGAAATCAGTGATGATGCAGTTTTGGCTAACTGGTGAGAAGCCAAGTACTAAAGTATTAGACGATTTAATGCACGGAGGAGCATCTATGAGTACCGAGGGATCGACAAATTCTGCATCACTACACGTGAGTGAAGAGCCACGCCCAGAGGAGACACCCCGAGAGGAGACACCCCGAGAGGAGGATTATCAAACACCCAAGACCAATGTTCTGAAGATTTCTACCATATCACCACGGCAGGTTGTAAAAAGGTTTTGCATTTAAAACACTATCTAGTTCAAAGTCGATGAAAAAAGTTTTAAAACACTAATCTATCTATGCAGGGGTCTCACATGCAATCACTCTCACTAAAAGGAGTGCAATCACTACAAGTGACTGAGGATCCACCCGTGACCAATGTTTTGAAGACTCCTGGCCCAGTAACACAACAGGTATATATGTAAGCTTTTCATTAAAGACGCTACTTTATAGTAAATGAAAAAAGTTTGAAATTCTACTATAACTTAAATTTTCAGGCTTGGAAAGATTGTGAGCTATCACTGCCAAACAAATCATCGAAGATAGTGGCTTTAGGAATGGTATACCTATCAAGTAAGGACGAATTTGTTTCCATTCATGGCAGTGCCCTTCGTGATGGTTTTAGCAAAGTGTCAATCAAGGAAATCTATTCTGGGTCGGAAAATGTTGATTTACCAATGCCTGTTGGTGATATGATAACATTGACTCATGCTAAGGGTTCATTTATTCAGTGGCCGCAAAGTCATATACATAGTCCTGTTGAGAAGGTAACTAAGATTTCTAGTATAGCTAGTATATATAATGATATAAGATACACTGAGAGTTATACCATTTATCAACTTATTTATGCCAACTTTTAGATAACCATGAAAAAGAATGATCAAGGAAAAAATAAAGCAGCAGCAGCAAAGAAGTCCAAGCCTCAGAAGTGTTCGCCCTCGATTTCGCCATCTTTCCTTGGAATTGAAGTTAGTCCCAATTTTAAGCAAAAGCAGAGGACCATGGATTTGAAGTTATTAGCAACTGAGGCTCGGGTTTTAAAGGCAAGTGGGACAATGATCAGTGTTCCCATTGACGAACATGTGTTACACAATGAACAAACTTGCTACCTTAGTTATGAGGAGGTTGTTCATTTGTTAGATGAACAAATGATTGGTGCCTCTCACATCACACTCTTTATGAGGTTCGGTCTCTTTGTTTAAGCTTCCCCTTTGCAATCCCATTAGTATATATATATCTGATAATATGCAAACTAGTACTAGATAGTTACTATGGATTCTTATTGTTGTAGGTATTTGAGTGATCTTGCCGATACCATGCAAATTAGTAGTCACTATGGATTCTTGTGCCCAGAGACATTGTCCTCAGAATCTGTTGCTCCGGATGAAAATTATCGATCCGATTATGTTGCTAGGGCAATGACATGTACCGATTGTGGAAAAGGTCGGAAACTTATATTTGCTCCATATGCCCAGGGGTACGTAATTATAAATTTCTTTTCATAGTATTATTATTGATGACTTGATTAATTATTTTATTATTTTTTGTCAATATTTAAGTTGATATCTTCGTTGTATTTTTCTATAACTTGTAGTAAGCATTGGATGTTGGGCGTGATCAATCCGGCTCAAAGTACAGTGTATTGGTGTGATCCTGCCGGACATACAGAGCCTCGTCAATTTTTCATGGATACAATTACCAAGTATGTCTAACTTATTTCTATTATACTTTAAATTAACGCTTCATTATCAACTAAAACTGAATAAATATATAAACCTGGCTATCTATATATACAGGGCCTTTGAGAAAAGGAACTCTATCGATCCACTTGCAAAATATGAGGCCAATGGCGTTGTTTGGAAAAAGATTAAGGTACTTCTTGTATATATAGTATATATCTATATATATATATATTAACATAAATATTGTTTCTCTTATTAAGTATAGTACATGTGCGTGAAGTATTTATTTATAATATGAGCTACCCTTTCAGGCCCCTTTGCAGCCTTGTGGTTCCGTTTTATGTGGATATTATATTTGTCGATACATGTTGGACGTCATCAAAGGAAGATATGTTACTATTACTCCAAATGTACGTATGTTATTGGTTTTTTAGTTCATTTTACTTATATATATAGGAGTCTTGGATAAAAATTTTCTAACCAATTTTTGAAAATTTGTTTGTAGTTCATGCTTAGAGCCCCATTGACATATCCGCTTGAGCTGATTGACGAGGTGAGGGATATATGGGCTAACTTTGCGCTCCAGTTTAAGTCAGCCATGAACGATGATGAAGTTTAGCTTAAGTACATACGTATTGTATCTAGAATTTGTGGATCGGAAAGTATGTTGTATATATGAATGATGTAGCTTAGTTGTTGGAGCAATGTTATATGAATGATGTAGCTTAGTTGTTGGAGCAATGTTATATGAATGATGTAGTTGTTGGAGCAATGTTATTGTACGTTTATTTGCAGGAAAAATTATAGGCCGGATGAATTATAAATCAAATTATTAAAAAAAAAATAGCAGGTGCAAAGAGAACGGTTATGTTCTCAAGCGTGCTCTATTATTCAAACATATGGCGCGAAGTTTGAACAAAAGAGAACGGTTCATCAGGAAACCGTGCTGGAAAGTGTGATCAAAGAGATTGTTGAACAGGTTCAAAGAGAACGGTTCAAAAAAGAACCGTTCTGGTAAGTGACCTAAGAGAACGGTTTAAAAGGGGAAAGAGAACGGTTGGGCAGGAGAAAAGAGAACGGTTCTAGTTTGAACCGTTCTGGTAAGTGGCCTAAGAGAACGGTTAGAAAGGCCTAAGAGAACGGTTAAACAGGGCAAAGAGAACGGTTGTGCATGACATAAGAGAACGGTTCATGTAAGAACCGTTCTGGTAAGTGCACAACTAAGAGCACGGATGAACCGTTCTCTTAGGTAAAGAGCACGGCCAGGGGGAGCACGGTTCCGCCACTCATAGGAGAACGGTTTTTAACCGTCTTCGTATCTGTATTTTGTAGTAGTGTCATACAAATAATTCCCAATAAAATATTTTGAATAGATTATATTGTAGAGGTAAGAGCAAGGATTGTGAAACTATAATTTGTGTATGAGTTTGGAAGAATTAAAGATATTCAACAATGGAGTCAAAGGGAGAAAGAAAGAAAAACAGACGAAAAGGAGTGAGATGTGAGGCGCGGCGACTCACGCACGAAATAGAAGGAGCAGCTTGCTAGCTTGCTTAGGGTTTTCTTTTATAAGGAGATTAACTAATGGGCTTTTGGTCCATTAACTCATACAATGGATTATCTTATTACAAATTGGATTGAGCGATATTAAAACGTAAAGAAAACTTGAAATAGAAAAGTAAATATTAAATTAAGATAATTAAATATTGCACGGACGTTTTAACCCATCCAAAAGTAGATCAAAACGAGGAAATATTAAAATATAGGATGGAGGTTATAAATATAGATTTCCAAAATATATTATTAAACTTTAAAATAATTAATTAAATAAAATACTTTCATAATAAAATATTATTATAAAATACGGGGTGTTACAATCTAACCCCCTAAAAAGAAGTTTCGTCCTCGAAACTTGAATTTCAAACGTAAGATCAAAAGAAGGTAAGAATTACAAGTGATCATCAACGAAAGTCATCTCGGAATCCTAACCGCTGCGCACTCTGATCCTTATCAACACTCCAACCATAAAGAGATATCCTACGCCCTTAATGTTATTATCATCTTCACATATTCTACAACCTCAAAAGACATATCAAACTCATACTCACAACCCAAAATTATCATTTAACTCCATATGATCTAGTTATCGTAAAACCACAATGTTTTCACACATGCATCACCTTTAAGCATGTGGTTAACACTCATAAACACCATTACATCTCACATACTAAATCATCAAGCTTTCCTCACTTTCACCAAGCTCACTCAAAACCATTAAGTAGTACACTCATTAATGTGTACTCTTTCATCTCATGAACTATCTAACTTCTAGTCCTCGTATTCCAAACATTACTCCACCACCATTAACCATCATATATGACCTCTCATAAATTTATTACCATTTCTCCAAGTCCAAATAACTTTCAACAAACACTTCAATTATAGCTTACCATTCACCACAAGATATAGCATTGACCAAAACCTCAAACAGATAATCTCAAAGCCAGGAAACTCTTCCAAATAAGCAAACTCTTCCCTTCACGAGTGACATTAAACTTATTGCTACCATAAGTTCCTCAAAGTTGGTAGTGCTTACTTATATATACAACTCTTAATCTCAAAAGGTTTCATAGAAACTCCCGATAATCCTCGATATATGTCTAGTATCCAAAATCATCAATCTCAAACCTCAATTTCACCACCTAATCATTAGTCACACTCGCAAGATCAAAATCATTTTCTTTGAACACTTATCATTAATAACGCATTTCCATCAAAGCGTCACCATACAAATCTTATCACTCATACTCATGTAAACACTAAGCCTACATCCTCAATTCATAATCATGGTTTACTATCCATGAGTATCATCTTACCATTAAGAATCCACCAAAACACTGTATAAAACTATGTCCATCAAACTCATAACATCCTCAAACTTCCAAACCTCATATAAGTCCTTTAATACTCTTTCTTCAAAACTTTATATGTCATCCAAATTCACACTCTCATCCAACAAATGTTACTATGCTCTCAATATCCAATAGCCAAACATCAAACTCACAAATCTCGAATTATTCCCAAAAGGATTCAAGCTTCCACCACGAGATGATCACAAGTAGCTCTAAAGATATTTCAAACATTTTCAAGTTACCATAAAAGAATAAATAACTTGTAAACCAAAACCAAATATGTTCGCGCAATATCACAAAGCAAATGAAAACATAGTCTTCGAAAGTATGAGCTCAATGAGAAATCCATGTAAAGAGGATAATTACAGAATTTCAAAGAAGAAGGAACTGGAGTTAAAATAAAGAACAAATAGAGAGTAACGATAGACAAAATAGACAGAGAACAAAGATAAATAAGACACTTTTGGACTAAAGGCTCAAATAGAAGAGGTATGGCCGACACGTGCAAGGATGACAAGAATAGACGACTCCAAAACAAATTTATAAACACAAAGACGACACCTTAAGATAAGATAAATAAAGCACGATAACCAGGGTCTTACAATTCTCGTACAATCATCACTCAAGGTCACAACGTCTCCAAACATCCTTTCATCATATCTCCATAATACCTCAATACCAACAAACATCTATATAATTGCCTTTTACCATCACTAACTACATCCCTCGGATTCTCAACTCTCAAGATCATAAACTCTCATGACCATCAACTCTCAAGTCCTTCCACTCTCAGTAACTCCATCTAATCATACTTAATGAATCAATCCATAACAATCTCTATACCCTCAAAAGATGAACACCTCGATCCATTATAATCACCGTCGACATGATCGTTCCTTAAGCCAACACTAAAACTCTTTAACATTAACACCTCACAAGCCCATAAATTATAGTTCATCTCTTTCACTCAATCCTTTAAAAGGCATCCCTTCATAACTCACTAAAAGTGTCATTAACGATTCTCCCTCTTCAAATATCATATTCCAATTAAAGTCGAGCAAAATCTCTAAAATTCCCAACGTGCTCAATCTAAACTCCACAATAACAATCAAATCATTTCCAACATTTAATCCTCGATCCATAAATAATTTGCATCACCTTTCCCTTTAACACAAGATAAGAATCCAAAAATTCTAACCATTAAGAGCATAAGCCTCGGTATTCCCCAAATCATATCATAAGATAAATCCACTCATTATGTCTCTCACTTCCATTAAAACTATAAAACCACAATTAAACGTCTTATGTCACATATCATTCACTCACTCTCTATCCTCAAAAAGGTATTCCTCAAGCATACAATGAACTTAACATTCACTTATCCCAAATGAGATTTCATCCTAACAACGACTATTCCCAAAATCAAGTGCATCTCAGCAACCTCTAATCCCAAAGTAAACTTCTTCTTAACAACCTCAAATCTCAAATTAACTCCCTCGTTACCAACTCATAAATGCACTTTTCTTTCATTCCCGAACACCACAATTTGCCAATCAATTTTAACTTGATGCCTCAAAAACCATAAGGGAAACAACCTCGAAATCACCTCAAACAAGGACGATGTTACCAAAAGATCCAAAAAGGATGAAAGTACGATAAGAGTAAAAGTTCAGGTTATCAAGGAAAAAGTTTTGACCGACATATAACCAAAATGCACGACATGTAAGACGTAACATGCAAAAGACATTTTCAAAATTGACCAACTTTAAAATCAACAGAGCCTGCTCAAAACAGTTATATATGAGCAACATGTTTTTGTACAATTAATGACGAAACGCAACATAAACTCATAAACAACACAAATATATGAACAAACATGCAATACAATTAATAACGATGCAAAACATCAATGTATAAAATACACAATTCCATGAACAACACAAATAACACAATTAATAAATATACGAAACATTAATGCATAATAAAACAAGTAGATGAATTATACATTCAATACATTGAGTAACAATATGAAACATAAAAAGACAACAAACAAATACATGAGCAAACATGTAAAACAATTAACAACTATGCGAGACATTAACGCATAAGCAAATAAGTAGATGAACAATACATGTACTATAATTAACAACGATATGAAACATTAAGATGTAAGCCAACAAGTCCTTAATTGTTTCTACCCCATTTACTCTCACTCATTTACTAAGTCGATTTATTTTAGTCATAAACTACGCGAGAGTTGGGAGCGTGTTCGCTCTGATACCAGCTGTAACAACCCGGATTATAAAATAAAGGAAAAACATAATATAAATGAATATCAAAGTGTAACTCAATGATAACTGGGTTAAGGTGGCGGAAACACCTTACCCAAATCCGGATCGATACTCAAATCGAAAACCAAACTAATACATTATTCAAAGGTTCTTAAAACTTAAACAAAAGTCCTAAACAATTTATTAAGCTCGCTTCGCACATTCCCCAAGCAAGCATCAACCAAACAGCGACCACCTGAACAACCTGAGAAGGGGGTCGACAATCAGTCGGGAGTAACTAGATGCTCTCCCAGTCATGCTTACAACAATTGAATGTAACCAACAATCAATAACAATTGAAATGTAAAACCAGTAAACATGCGAGATCATCTACACTCATGAAAGTCCAATCAAACTTACCATCATTTGAAAACATAATACGGCAATCATGTGAGGATATAAACATGACATGACATGAAAGCAAACTTACCATACCATGATATTCTCAACACCAGACCAAAGAACCAAACGATCCTAGACCATATGCGACCACTAGACCATGAACAATTACAACCCAAGTAACTCACGACTCATAGTACATAAGGCACAATGCTAGCAATAAAGCGTAGCGAATATGGTGACACACAATCCATTGCAACAGAAGGCACAAAGCTATCATCAAAGCATAGCGAATAGAGTGAACGCCCGTTAGAGCGTATCACCACTGCCTCTAACTTGTCAGAGCGTATCACCACTGCCTCCGACTGACGGAGCGTATCACCACTGCCTCCATCGGTGTGGAGCGTATCACCACTGCCTCCACGGTACTATGTATAGCGTATCATCACTGCCTATGTGCCTAAGACCTGGCCAGACCTCTCGATGCAATAACTGTACACCGAACGACACTCGGGACCCAGAACGTATAACTGACGAATCTGGCCACCCCCGAACATAGACCAAAATAAATCCCACATCAATGGGTGGCGTTAGTTCATTCCGATAGTATATAACTGATACTACCGTCATCTATTCAAACTAGCAAACAACAATGCACAGTATAACTGACTGTACTAACATGCGCGAATACCAGCACGACTCAAACCAGTAGAACATCATAACAGACTGTCCTAATATCAAACGCATAGAAGTATCCAACGACATATGCAAACACAATATTATACAATCACTTAACACAGATCAACATGTGAATCAAGTATAAATAACCAAAGTTATAGTAACTTTAACTATAACATAAGTAATGGATGCGAGGTTATACTAACCTCAACTATAACTTCCACATATGGCTTGAGGTTATAGTAACCTTAGCCAAAACTTGACACGAACCTAAAGTTATACTAGCATCAACCATAACCTTGAGTCATACCTCAGGTTTACGTTAGACTCAGCTATAACATTAACTCGTAATTCAAAGTTATATTAACTTCAGCTATAACTTTGAGTCGTACTCAAGGTTGTACTAGTTTCAGCTATAACCTTGAATCATATTTCCAAGGTTACACATGCTTCAACTATAACCTTGAGCAACACTCTTGGCCGTTCGCCATGCCGCCATCTAGGGTTTTCCTCGCGAACCCTAGTTGCGCACACGACACCCATAACGACTTATCGATACATTAATCCACAATTACGATAATAACACATACATAAATATATGAAACACAATTAATTCATGACAATAAATAATCAAACATGTACCAATCGTACAAACAATCATTAAATCATATTAATTACATCAATTGGCATAAACATAATTAAAAGAGAAACACCTAGTTGCCTTTTTAGCAATTAATGAAAACCTTCATAAATAATACAACCAACAAAGCCTTGTCTCCAACACGTGCCAATAACCCCAAAAGTGAACTTTAACGAAAGCGGAAATCCAAATACTTGTGATAGAAATTGTACGAAACAATCACTCTTTCGAAAACGCCAAAAGGGAAAGAGATCTCCTTCTTTACTCAGAAAACAAGAGACCCAAAACGTAGGTCTAAAGGTTCATAAAAATAATTCCCAATAAAATATTTTGAATAGATTATATTGTAGAGGTAAGAGCAAGGATTGTGAAACTATAATTTGTGTATGAGTTTGGAAGAATTAAAGATATTCAACAATGGAGTCAAAGGGAGAAAGAAAGAAAAACAGACGAAAAGGAGTGAGATGTGAGGCGCGGCAACTCACGCACGAAATAGAAGGAGCAGCTTGCTAGCTTGCTTAGGGTTTTCTTTTATAAGGAGATTAACTAATGGGCTTTTGGTCCATTAACTCATACAATGGATTATCTTATTACAAATTGGATTGAGCCATATTAAAACGTAAAGAGAACTTGAAATAGAAAAGTAAATATTAAATTAAGATAATTAAATATTGCACGGACGTTTTAACTCATCCAAAAGTATATCAAAACGAGGAAATAATAAAATATAGGACGGAGGTTATAAATATAGATTTCCAAAATATATTATTAAACTTTAAAATAATTAATTAAATAAAATACTTTCATAATAAAATATTATTATAAAATACGGGGTGTTACACCTTGATGGCCAAGTTAGATAAGCTGGAGAGTGGTGGGAAGTTTGAGATTGGGAGCGGGAGTAAAGGAGGAATGTACCAGGTGAATGTCGTTCAAGACGGACCTTTTGTCTGTGAGAGATGTGGTGGAGAGGGGCACGTGTCAAAGTTATGTACCTCATCTAACGAGACATTTGCCGCCTTTCAGCATTATCGTGGGAATAATTTTTATGATCCAAATAATAATAATGTCCATCCCAACATGAGGTGGACAAGCCAGAATGTCCGCAACCCACAACACCTACAACCTCATCAAAATTCCACATACATCCTGACACCCGTCGTTGAGGGGTGCCAAAGATAAGATTTATAAAACCTCAGCTTAAACTAGATAGGATAAGTCAAGGGTCGAACCACAAGGAGACAAGGTTAATTATGTTTGTGAATTTAAAGTCTATTGCAAGTAACCAAAAAGGGGGTTTTGATTTGAGATTTAAACTAACAACTAAGGTAGCAAACTAACAAGAAAATTAAAATAAGATAAAAAGGAGATTAGGAACTTTGGTTCCCCATGGTCAAAACGAGTCAATGAAAGGTAAAATAATCAAATAACACAATCCCAAGGAACAAAGAATAAACCTTTAGGTCAATATTCTACCCAATCCTTACGGTCTTAGGGTTCCTAGAAAAGCACTAAACTTTCGTTCAAGGGCAATCCCAAAGTTGTTGTTAAACTAATCCTAATAATCTTTCAATCCTAAGGATTAGTTCACCAACAACAATGGGGGATTGGTAATTTAATCATCAAACTTATCAAAGTCAAGTCTTTATCATGGTTCCCCTAATTCCCAATCACAAGAATTAGCTATGCATACTTTTAATTATGGAACTAACAATTACTAAGAATATTAAAGAGATGAGCATAATTAAAGATGACAATAAAAGGGTAAACATGAGATAAGAAATAACAACAAGATGATTAACAAGATTGACTAAAAAAAGAAAGATTAATTGTAGCAAACTTACAACTTGAATGGAAAATCTAAGAACAAAGATGAAAACTTGGTACCAAAAATCTAACAATGGAGTTCTTCTAACATAAAGTGCTTGATAAAAATAAAGAGGTTCTTTCTAATGGAATTACTTGCTTAACCTAATTGGAGAGTCTAGGTCTCCTTAAATAAGAATTATTACAAGATTAGGAAAGTAAAGAAAACACAAAACAGAAATCCGGAACAGCTTCTGGTCGGTCGACCTATCATTCGGGTCGGTCGACCGATTCTGGTACTGTTGGTTTATTTTTCGCAAGAATGGGCTTTTGTGAACTGGGCTTCGGTCGGTCGACCGCTTCTTCGGGTCGGTCGACCGCTTCTCGTTCTTTTCGGCTTAAATCTGGCCCATTAACAATACTTGAATGCACCATCCGGATCCTTGCTCCATATTAGTACTCAAAACAGCTTCCTAAAGGCAAATAAGGCTCGGTTTTGCTCACTTCCGTGTATTCCTACATATAAAACATAGAAATGCCAAAGTAAACCGTTTCGGGAGAAAAAGCAACTAAAAGTCACGAAAGTGTAAGAAAATACGTGCCAAAAGAGTAAATAAAACGCATAAAATAGGCACGTATCAAACTCCCCAAACCAAACCTTGCTTGTCCTCAAGCAAGCACTAAGACTCAAAAGAAAATAAAACTTCTAATGGAACGGATTTCATACTTTTCACAACCAAACACAACACTATGCCTAACCAATTTAATGCATCCTTCAACTATAATCAAACATAATGTCAAGAGCAAAACGAGTTAGACATGTTGGAAAAGCATGCTAAAATTTCAACCTTGCAAGACTTATTCTAATTGGACTCTCGCGGTACGCTCGAGACACTCTTGAAAGCAAAGGGTCAAATGTATATGTGAAAGATAAGAAGATAAATAAAAGTAAAGACTCTCACCTATCTACGACCCGTAAGAACATGCCTGCAATCTAACATGAATAGAATCTCTACAACCGTACATATGCATTCCCACACTAAATAACCATGACACATGCCGAGGCAAATTTGGGATTGTGAGGCTAAAGGTAAGAAGGGGTTTAGAATAAGTTATGGAAAGAGGGGTTAAACCGAGCTAACAACCGTCTATCCACACTATAAAATCACTTCTTATTGTTCTCTTTTTCTTTCATACATGCCAATGCTCAAAGTTTTGGAGCAAAAATCACAATTCTTCCAACTTTCTCCCCTTTCTCTTCTTTTTTTTTCAGAAAAACTGACCCATTCAATGGTCCTGGCCGACCGACCAGGAAAACTGGTCGACCGACCAGCCTTGAAAACAGGCTGTTTCGTTTTTTTTCATCATTTTTGTTTTTTTTTCTTTTTTTTTTTTTTTTTTTTTTGATCATAAATTTTTTTCGTGTCCTTTTTTTTTCTTTTTTTTTTCTTTTTCTCCTTTCTATCATTCTCCCAAAGTCAAAATCTATCATTGAAGCATAAACCAAAGAATGGCCAAAAACAGTCCCATCACTACTTTACTAGCTCGGCTAGGGTAGACAATTTTTAAGATGTAGCAAATGGGTAAAAGGATTCAATTTGGCTATGTGAGGATAATGGGAATAACGAGAAAGGGGTACCTCTACCACATGTGTCAACAAACCACAAACCCGAATGCATACAGGTATTAAGAAGACAAAATTCATGTTTATGCATATTGATGTGACATGCCTCAAGAGGAGAAACTACTCACAAACCTATATGAAATCGGTCATGGATGTCACCGATTTATTAAGCTCTAATCCTTAGAATATGTAGTAGCTTGCCAAGAAGAGAGTCAAGTCTAATAATTTAGCATGAAATCAACAAAAACTCGTAGATAATGCAAAAGACTAGCTTGAAAATTTTTTGAAAAATGCAAGGCAAAGCAATAAATGATATGTGAGGCATAAATTGTATTTATCCGTTCCGACTCGACCTAAAAACTTAAGACAGAGAAGAACGCGCGACAGGGAAGAACACGCGACAAGAGAGGATGAAAACAAGAAAAACATCTAAAGGAAGGAAAAATAAAAGACACAAAAACAATTGCATACTCACAAAGGAGTATGCAAACACCCTCCCCAAACCAAAACGCACAATGCCCCCATTGTGCTCATCAGCATACAACCACAGCATAGGGATGGGGGTAGGCGAAAAAGAAGCAAACAAAGAAAGGAAAAGGAAAAAGACAAGAAATTACAAAAAGAGTCTAAGGAGGAAGGAGGGGAAAACTGGAAATCTAGAGGGGAAAATTGGAAATCTAAGGGAGAAAAACACTTACAAAGGAAATGTGGACCTCTCCAAATCGAACCAAAGAAAGGGGACCTCCCCAAACCGAACCCCAAGGAGGGTAAGGTTAAGCATGTCCCTATCCCTCTGAGTCGTAAAACGGCTCAGGATCCTCTCCTCCTTCCTCCTCATCGTCATCCTCTTCAGACCCTATGCCTGTTCCCGAGGCAGAGCCTGAAGCTACACCGTGGTCACGACCGCCTGCGAGAGGTGTGTACCAGGTGGGGTGAGTCCATGGGCCGGTTGGGAGCCTACCTTGTGTAGCATACTCCCTGTAAACCGGGTATTGGAAAAGACTATCGTTCAGCTGTTTTTGGCTGAACTGCCTGTAAAGGCTCGCCATCATTTGTGGCATAGATCTGTCATCAACAAAAGGAGGAACATAAACATTAGGAGGAGCAGTAAAATCAGATGGGTACCCCGTCCCAGATGTGGTATGGTGGCCACCGGGAGCAGGGGCCCTGAAGCCTCTAGCGGTGCCTCCCCTAAGTGGGAGGCGGTAAGACGGGAGTAATGGTCGGGGTTCCCCTACAACATTAGAAAGGGGAAGCATAGTGGGAGCCATGGTGATGGGGATGCGGTCACTGAGATAGGTGTCTATCTTCCAATAATCTCTCCTGTTTACCCAACGCACGGACCTGACATAAGCCATGTCCATGAACCGGGAGAGAGGGTCGACCGCATCCTCATAGCGAGGGAACTGGGGTACAAAAGAGCGGGCTAATCGGGTGACTAGCCCACCACAGACAATAGTAGTCAAGGAAGTTCCCTCGCCCACCGACACAAAATGAGAGGCGACCAAATAAGCAGTGTTGTAAAACTGCTGACCCGTACGTCTGATGTTAAGATAACCAGACAAAATGGAGAGCTCAATGTTGTTGACATTTTGAGACTCTTTGCGGCCGAAAACAGTGTTGGCCAACAGACGCAAAAAATAACGGGGGGTGGGAAGGTGGATGGTACTGTTTTTCTTCTTCACATCGCTGGAATCAGAAATACAGGACCACATATCAGAATACGACCCCGTGGGGTCATCAGTAAGACCCTCAGAAGATAAGCCCAAAATTTGAGCAAATTGGGTTAAAGTTAAAGCATATGTTTCATTGAACATGCGAAAAGAGATGCAAAAGTTATCATAGCCGGAGCGAAGTGCCCCTAAATCAAAGGTAAAGGAGGAAAAGAACTCAAGAGTGAGAAGGCGGTAGGTGATCTCGTCCATAGTGACAAGTCCTGCAAACCCGGTCCCAATGAGCAAAGATACTACCTCGTCGTGACATCCCAAAGCTTGCAGGGCTAGAACAGAAAGGAAACGGGTTGCCACTACCACGCAGTAAGCGGTGAGATGGAGGAATCGGGCCTTCTGGGCCGGAGTGCTGAAAGTGATTTGCGGATAGTTTGGTAAACTATCCGTGTCCTGCACCGCCAAACCTCTCGTCCTAGGGACACGTCCTCTAGAAGTGCTTCCACCCGAAGTGCGGGCGCGCTTCCCACCTTGATCACGGCTAGACATCGTAAAGCTGAAAAGTTCAAATAAAGATATAAGTCTTATGAGCATGTGAAAACATTGCTTTAACAAAATTAGGCACGAAAAATGCAGAAACAGAAACTTATGAAACAGGCTCTGGTCGGCCGACTGCATATGTAGGTCGGTCGACCACTGCTGTGAGTCAACACGTAATTTCTGCAAAATAAACGGTCGGTCGACCGTAAAACTAGGTCGGTCGACCAGTTTACGAAAGAAATTCAGAAACTGCAAAAAAAATTAAACTCAGGAAAACAAGGTTCTGGTCGGCCGACCTCAGTTTCGGGTCGGTCGACCGACTATCGTCAGAAAAGTGCAGATCTGTAAATTAAAAACCCAGAAAATTCAAATTTCGGTCGGCCGACCTCATTTTCCGGTCGGTCGGCCGACCTCATTTTCCGGTCGGTCGACCGTGAACAGTGTAGGTGTCGGCTTTTCGCGGTTGAATTCGCGCGAAAAAGGGCATAAAAATTTTAAGGAGGAATTAAACTATCCTAATCAGCACGAAATCACCATAAATTTACAGATCTAAGCATATAAAATCAAGAAGAAGAAGAAAACTAAGATAAAAACACACAAACAAGTATGGAAACGGAATTAAGAGCAAAATTGAACTTAAAAAGATAAACTAATACTACCTAAAACGGAAGTAAGAAGATATAAAACCAAAAAGAGAGAAAGAAAACTAAGGAAAACATACCTTGGATGAGGAAATTGAAAGAAAGTAAGTAAATTGGTGAAGGATGAAGGTGGGTGAATTTTTCTAGGGTTTTAAGAGAGAAAGAGAATGCTGGGAAAGTGAAGAAGTGAAAGCAATTATTGCATTTTCAAAACACAAATTACCCATGACCTTTGACTCAGAAAAAAAACCGTAAAAAAAAAAACCCGTGGTCGGTCGACCACAAAAGTCAGTCGGTCGACCGACGTCCTTTTACCTGCTCTGCAAGTTCTACTTACTCTGTCAGGAAAATTGAATAAAGCTGTCAGTTTGGTCGGTCGACTTAATAACTTGGTCGGTCGACCGCTGTACTGACGGATTCCCCTTTTTTTTTCTTTTCTGCAGAGATTTCAATTTTCACCTAAGGATAAATCGAAAAATAAAACAACAAAACGTAAATTTAAACTAAAGCACGGGTTGCCTCCCGTGTAGCGCTGGTTTAAGAGGTCCCGCACGACCTTTTTACCTATTAAGGAGCATCTTAAAAAGGGTCAAAGTAAGAAACTTCGACTTTTCCGACAAATTCATTTTCTCCTCGGAAGTGCTTCACATATTGGCCATTGACTTTGAACCTCTCACCAGATGAGGTTTCTAATTCGATTGACCCGAATTTTGAGACAGCTGTGATGGTGTAGGGTCCGCTCCACCTGGATTTCAGCTTACCAGGAAAAAGACGAATACGAGCATTAAAAAGCAATACCCTATCACCTACCTGAAAATCACGTCTAATGATTCTCTTGTCATGCCAGCGCTTTGTTTTCTCCTTGTAAATCCTGGCATTGTCATAGGCTAACAACCTGAATTCTTCTAACTCATTAAGCTGCAATAAACGTTTCTCACGGGAAAGATTAGGGTCTAAGTTAAGATCACATATAGCCCACCAAGACTTACGTTCTAACTCAACTGGTAAATGACATGTTTTACCATAAATCAATCTGAATGGTGACATTCCTATTGGAGTTTTGAACGCGGTTCTATAGGCCCATAAAACATCATCAAGTTTTAGGCTCCAATCATTCCTAGACTTAGAAACTAATTTGGCTAGGGTCTCCTTGAGTTCTCTATTAGAGATCTCAACTTGACCACTAGTCTGAGGGTGATAAGCTAAACCCCTACGGTGTTGGACACCGAATTTATTTAACAAGTCACCTAAGCGTTTCTCCTTAAAATGCATACCTCCATCACTTATGACAACCCTAGGGACACCAAAACGAGGAAATATGATTTTTTTTAAACATCTTAATAATAGCCTTTGCATCACAATGGGGGGTAGCAATAGCTTCTACCCACTTAGACACATAATCAACAGCTACAAGAATATACCTGTTACCTTGACTACTAGGAAAAGGTCCTTGATAATCAATGCCCCAGACATCAAAAATCTCTACCTCTAAAATACCAACTTGTGGCATCTCATGTCCTTTTGAAACATTCCCAGTTCTTTGACAGACGTCACAATTACCTACAAAATTCCTACAGTCAGCATGTAAAGTAGGCCAATAAAAACCAGACTGCAATACCTTGGCCACGGTCCTAGATGGACCGTGGTGACCACCATATGCAGAAGAGTGACATGCTTCCAGAATGTCCTTCACCTCCCATTGGGGGACGCATCTCCGGATAAGTCCATCTCCGCATTCTTTAAAAACATAAGGGTCATCCCAAAAATACTGTTTTGCATCGAACATAAATCTCTTCTTTTGTTGCCAAGACAACTCAGGGGGGATTTTACCTATAACAGCAAAATTAGCATAATCAGCATACCAAGGAGGGGGATAAGAACCTGAACTATTAATGATAAATAAACTCTCATCAGGAAACGAATCATCAATAGGTAAAGAATCTTCCCCATCAGTCAGCTGCAGGCGAGATAGGTGGTCAGCTACCACGTTTTCCGCGCCTTTCTTGTCCCTAATCTCAATGTCAAACTCTTGGAGAAGGAGTATCCACCTTAAAAGTCTTGGCTTTGAATCCTTCTTTTGAAAAAGACCTTTTAAGGCTGCATGGTCAGTATAGACAATTACCTTATTACCCACTAAATATGACCTGAATTTTTCTAAGGCAAATATGACAGCTAGCATCTCCTTCTCGGTGGTGAAGTAGTTGACTTGAGTCTCATCCAGGGTGCGGCTCGCATAGTATATAGCATTAAGAGCCTTGTTCTTCCTTTGACCGAGCACAACACCTACAGCGTAGTCACTAGCATCGCACATGATCTCAAAGGGGAGATCCCAATCTGGTGGCTGGATGATTGGTGTTGAGATCAAGGCTTCCTTCAACCTGTTAAAAGCTGAAAGGCACTCATCAGAAAAATCAAAGATGGCATCTTTAAGAAGCAATTGTGTAAGTGGTTTAGCAATTTTGGAAAAGTCCTTAATGAAACGCCTGTAAAAACCTGCGTGTCCTAAGAAACTTCTCACCCCTTTGACGTTAACAGGAGGGGGTAATTGTTCAATCACCTGCACCTTTGCTTTATCTACATGTATACCTTTATCTGAAATTAGATGCCCTAACACTACCCCTTCAGTAACCATAAAATGACACTTCTCCCAGTTTAAGACAAGGTTTACATCAATACATCGCTGCAAGACTTTATCAAGATTAGCTAAGCATTGATCAAAAGCATTACCGTAAACAGAGAAATCATCCATAAATACTTCCATAATGTTTTCTATAAAGTCTGAAAAGATACCCATCATACACCTTTGAAAAGTAGCAGGAGCATTGCATAACCCAAAAGGCATCCTGCGATAAGCAAAAACACCCTGTGGACATGTAAAAGTAGTCTTACTCTGATCATCAGGATGGATGGGAATCTGGAAGAAACCTGAATAACCGTCTAGAAAGCAGAAGAATTTATTAGAAGCCAGTATTTCAGTCATTTGGTCAACAAAAGGAAGGGGGAAATGGTCTTTCTTGGCGGCGGCATTTAACTGTCTATAATCAATGCACATCCGCCACCCAGTTACAACTCTAGTTGGTATTAACTCATTTTTATCATTCTTAACCACTGTGGTTCCTCCTTTCTTAGGAACCACCTGAACTGGGCTAACCCATTTAGAGTTGCCAATCGGATAGATAATACCTGCATCAAGAAGCTTCATAACCTCAGCCATAACCACATCCTGCATTTTAGGATTCAACTTACGCTGTCCCTGTCTATAAGGCTTATGCCCTTCCTCTAACTCTATTCTGTGCATACAAACATCAGGGCTTACACCCTTAATATCATCCAAAGAATAACCTAGAGCTTTTCTATTCTTTTTAAGAAAAGTCATTAAGGCAGAAAGTTGGTCAGGACTAAGTTTAGAGCTAACAATCGCAGGGTACTGTTCAGTATCATCTAGGAAAACATACTTAAGATTAGGAGGAAGTGGCTTACGCTCTGGTGCTTTTACCTCAACTGCCTGAACAGAATTAGTATCTATAGAATAGCACATGTTTACCAGACTTGCATTAGCTAGGCTTATGAGCTTCTCATTCTCTTCTTTAGTGAGCTCATACTCCTCTTCCTCTTCTTCTATCAAATCCAGCCTTTCAGCATCCTCAGCTGGATTACCTGCACACTTATCCAAAATCGTCAGATCATCTAAGGGATCCTTGGTCAAGGATTCCCTCCAATTAAGGATAACGTTCCTGTCTATAATATCGATGGAGCAACAAGTATCATCAGTAGGAATAGTTGCCTTATGGGCAAGACTAAACTCGATAGTGTCATCCCCAATCTCTAAAGTAATGGTCCCGCGTTTGACATCTATCACAGCCCCAGCTGTGTGTAAAAATGGTCTACCTAAAATAATAGGTATTTGACTATCCTCAGCAATGTCTAAAACAACGAAATCCACAGGAATAAAGAACTTTCCCACTCTCACTGGGACATCCTCCAAGACCCCTAGTGGTCTTTGGGTTGATCTATCAGCCATCTGTAGGGTAATATTGGTGACTTTAAGTCTACCTAAACCAAGTCTTTCACATACAGAATAAGGTATAACACTGACACTAGCCCCTAGATCACAAAGGGCTTTCCCTATTACATGATTACCTATGGTACAAGGGATGGAAAAACTACCTGGGTCTTTTAACTTGGGTGCTATATTATCTTGTGAAAGAACATAACATTCTTCCACAAAAGCAACAGCACCGTCGTCCTGAAAATTCCTCTTACGACTTAAAATATCTTTCATGAATTTAGCATAAGAAGGTACCTGGGTAATTAAGTCAGTGAAAGGGATGGTTACCTCAAGATTCTTCACCATCTCCAAGAACTTACCAAATTTCCGATCCTCTTTTGAATTTTTCAGTCTTTCAGGATAAGGAACGGTGACTTTAGCCATAGGATCAGCAACCTTTGGCTTTTTCAGCTGTAAAATTTCGGTTAGGCCTTGAATGAAGGAGGGATCCAGCAATTCTGGAGTCAAAACAGCACTCTGCTCAAGAACGTCGGTCGGCCGACCGGTAGCAGTGGTCGGTCGACCAGAGTCTGCAACATCCGAATTTTTCTCCTTTTCAGAATCTGATCTCACGTCAGGAACCGCGGTCGATCGACCTACAGTAGCGGTCGGTCGACCTCCTGTTCTTTTGACGGGATCGGATTCTTTGTTCGGAATTTCGGCTGGATCATCTTCTTGAGTTGACTCTTCGCAAACACGGTCACTCCTTAGATTTATGGCGTTTAGCGTCTCCATGGGTCCCTCACAACTAGCTGGAGAGCTAGTCCTTTGGTTGGCTATGTTTATCAAGTGCTCCTCAAAAACTTTTGAGGAGGCAAAGTGAGCCTTACTCATCTCCATAACCGCTTTTGTTAAAACATCAACAAGGGTTCTTAAGTTCTCAATCTCACCCGTGTTGTCAACCGTAGTAACTAGGTTCGCACTTTCAAGCTTTAGCTGGGTTGCCTCAAGCTTTTCAAAACGGGCTTCAACTGTTGTCTCAAGAGCCATCACTCTATTCATCTCTACATTCAGCCTTCTTTAATTCCCACGTGAACTCTTAAAAGTAGCCCTATGCACCGCCATGTCTTCAATGGTTTTCCAACCTTTCATATGGTCGGTATTATTCTGGAATCTTCCATTGGCGGCCGCATCAAGAATCATCTTATAGTCATCGTAAAGAGCGTTGTAAAATCGGCTACACAGGTCCCATTGTTGAAAGTTATGGTGAGGGATGGAACGGACCAATTTCTTGAACCGATCCCATGCTTCACAAAATCCTTCATCAGGTCCCTGTTGAAAGTTACGGATTTGGTTTCTCAAGTCCTCGGCTTTTGCAAGAGGGAAGTATTTCTTGTAAAAGGCCAATGCCAAGGAAGTCCAATCCGTAACCTTCTCACTTGTCCTGTCAAGGTACCGGTACCATTCTCGCGCGTCTTCTTTTAATGAGAACAGGAACATCGTTGCCAGCACCTCGTCTCTAGTTACCCCTTCAGGTAGGAGTATGGAACAACAATAATCCGTGAAGGTTGTAACATGCTTTATTGGATCTTCGTCGGGTAGACCAGAAAATTGACTCTGTTCCACCAAAGAGACATGAGTTGAGCGGAGTTCAAAGGAGCCAGTGGTGGGGGTAGGCAAGGCGAATCCCTTCGGTAAATCTTGAGCCTTCGGCTGTAGGTAGTTATAAATAGAATCCATATCTAAAACAAGAGAGTACTCAAGCCTTCCTCTCAAAAACCTGTCTTCTAAACAAAACTAGAAGAAAAGGTAAGAAACGGTCTTAAGGAACCTGAGTTCCTTAAGACAAGAAAAATAAACTAAAAATTAACAAACAAAATTATACCGTCTCCCCGGCAACGGCGCCAAAATTTGACACCCGTCGTTGAGGGGTGCCAAAGATAAGATTTATAAAACCTCAGCTTAAACTAGATAGGATAAGTCAAGGGTCGAACCACAAGGAGACAAGGTTAATTATGTTTGTGAATTTAAAGTCTATTGCAAGTAACCAAAAACGGGATTTTGATTTGAGATTTAAACTAACAACTAAGGTAGCAAACTAACAAGAAAATTAAAATAAGATAAAAAGGAGATTAGGAACTTTGGTTCCCCATGGTCAAAACGAGTCAATGAAAGGTAAAATAATCAAATAACACAATCCCAAGGAACAAAGAATAAACCTTTAGGTCAATATTCTACCCAATCCTTACGGTCTTAGGGTTCCTAGAAAAGCACTAAACTTTCGTTCAAGGGCAATCCCAAAGTTGTTGTTAAACTAATCCTAATAATCTTTCAATCCTAAGG
The DNA here is from genome assembly GCA_029255685.2 of Silene conica. Lineage (NCBI taxonomy): Eukaryota > Viridiplantae > Streptophyta > Magnoliopsida > Caryophyllales > Caryophyllaceae > Silene > Silene conica. The sequence goes on along the minus strand of CM055318.2, from coordinate 71,620,209 downwards.
ATTAGTTCACCAACAACAATGGGGGATTGGTAATTTAATCATCAAACTTATCAAAGTCAAGTCTTTATCATGGTTCCCCTAATTCCCAATCACAAGAATTAGCTATGCATACTTTTAATTATGGAACTAACAATTACTAAGAATATTAAAGAGATGAGCATAATTAAAGATGACAATAAAAGGGTAAACATGAGATAAGAAATAACAACAAGATGATTAACAAGATTGAATAAAAAAAGAAAGATTAATTGTAGCAAACTTACAACTTGAATGGAAAATCTAAGAACAAAGATGAAAACTTGGTACCAAAAATCTAACAATGGAGTTCTTCTAACATAAAGTGCTTGATAAAAATAAAGAGGTTCTTTCTAATGGAATTACTTGCTTAACCTAATTGGAGAGTCTAGGTCTCCTTAAATAAGAACTATTACAAGATTAGGGAAGTAAAGAAAACACAAAACAGAAATCCGGAACAGCTTCTGGTCGGTCGACCTATCATTCGGGTCGGTCGACCGATTCTGGTACTGTTGGTTTATTTTTCGCAAGAATGGGCTTTTGTGAACTGGGCTTCGGTCGGTCGACCGCTTCTTCGGGTCGGTCGACCGCTTCTCGTTCTTATCGGCTTAAATCTGGCCCATTAACAATACTTGAATGCACCATCCGGATCCTTGCTACATATTAGTACTCAAAACAGCTTCCTAAAGGCAAATAAGGCTCGGTTTTGCTCACTTCCGTGTATTCCTACATATAAAACATAGAAATGCCAAAGTAAACCGTTTCGGGAGAAAAAGCAACTAAAAGTCACGAAAGTGTAAGAAAATACGTGCCAAAAGAGTAAATAAAACGCATAAAATAGGCACGTATCACATCCCTCCACATAAGCAAGGTTTCCAAAAACCACCTTTCAACCCTCAACCACCTTCGAACCCACCACCCAATACGGATGCTCTCATCCAAAACCTTATTGGGTTAGTTCAGAAGGAATCTCAGGCAAGGGAAGCAGGGATGAAGATGTTAGAGTCCCAAATTGCTCAAATCGCGAGCAAGAATGATACTAGGGCCCCGGGTCAACTTCCGACCAAGACGGACCAAAAGAAAGAGACTCTAAACATCATATCTCTGAGAAGTGGAGCTAAGGTGGGAAGTGAGGAGGCAGGCGAGAAGAATAAAGCGAAACAGCCGAAGCCAAGCAGCAGCGAGGAAGGTCGACCGACCCAGGAGCTAGGTCGACCGACCTCTGAGCAGATTCCAGAAACTCTGGAAGTACAGGAAATCGATCGATCGAACGAGGAGGAGGGTCGACCGACCCCCGACGCTGAACAGGGGAACGCTTTCAGACCTGAAATGTCGGACAACTTAAGGGACTTTCTGTTCCGGGGTGATAAGACCCCTAAGTTTCTGAGAAGGGCTGCAAATACTGAATCTTCCGCCCCTCCTTTTCCAGAAAGACTTATACCAACCAAGGAACAAGTATCGTTTGATAAATTTAAAGACGTAATTCGTTCATTGAATGTTCAAGTTCCGTTTTTAGAACTAGTTCAACAAGTTCCTTCATATCTTAAATTTATGAGACAACTTTTGTCAAGAAAGCGGTCCTTAGATAAGGTTGAGTCGGTAGCCCTCACTGAAGAATCCTCTAGCTTCCTATCACATGTCATTGCCCCTAATAAGCTGGAGGATCCTGGAAGTTTTTCTGTACCTTACAATATAGGAACCTTCCCTGTTAAAAAGGCCCTATGCGATCTAGGAGCTAGTATCAGTGCATGCCCCTAAGCGTAGCCTTAAAGCTCGGGATGACAAATTTTGCAGTAACTAGTATGACTGTCCAGATGGCTGACCGTACATCCATGGAACCCATAGGGGTGTTGGAAAACATCCCTGTGCTTATTGACAGGTTTTTCTTCCCAGTCGATTTTGTAGTTTTGGACATCCCTGAGGATGCCTATATACCTATAATACTAGGGAGACCTTTCCTTCACACTGCGGGAGCCATTATTGATGTGGGCACTGGGACCTTGACCTTCAAAGTAGGAAAGCATTCTATTATTTATGGTCTATCCTATAGAAAGAAGGATGCTATGACCCCTATTACTTGCAATGCTATTGCTTCTGAAAAGAAGCATATAGGTCGAGTCGGAACGAGAGTATTTCAAGGATGATACTTGCCATCTTACATGTTTATGCCTTTTCCTTGCCTTGTCAACTTGTTTTAGTATAAGAGTCTTTTGCATATCTACGAGTTTTTTGTCAAACTATCTGTATATCTTGAGACTTGACTTATACCTTGGCAACGTACTATACATTCTGAGTTTTAGAGCCTTATTCCTGGTTTCATTTTTAAACCAGTTGTCTAGGATGTGAGTAGTACTCCCCTTGGAACATATTACATCAATATGCATAAACATGAACTTGAATTGCTATATAATTGTTATACTATCTCGTTTTGTGAGTCTTGGTACGTGCATTTGGGATCCTTTTTCTCTCAATTACCCATAAGCCTTACACAGCCAAAATTGCCTTTTTATTCCCCCAAAACTACATCCCATACTTAGCCTACCCTTCCAAGCTAGTATTTGTGGTCTTTGGTTTATTTTTTGAGGCATCTTGGTTTGTATGCTATCTTAAAAGAAAGAAAGAAAAAAAGAAAAGAAAGAAAAAAAAAAAGAAAGGAAAGAAAAGAAAAAGAACAGAAAAAGAAAGAAAAAGAAAGAAAGAAAGAAAACGAAAACGAAAAAAATCAAAATTTACAGCAAAGTCAGTCGACCCACCACCCTCATAGGTCGGCCGACCAACTGACAGGGTCAGAATGCAAATTTCGTTCTAAAATCCCTTCTTTTATGTGTTATCACTCCCATACTTCATTCAAAAATATTTGGGAGTCCTTTCTTATATTTAATGTGAGAGCTGTGCTACAAAAGAGCACCTTCTCGATATCAAAAATTTGTGAAATATGTTGTTGGGAACCGGTTTTACTAGCTTGGCTACTAACCCCACAAGTCCAAAAACATCTTAACCACTTTTACCTTTTACCTCACATGTCTTTCATTACCTCAATTGCATGTATCTGGGTCACTTAATGAGATTGTTATACATAGTTGTAGAATTTTTGTTCATGTTAGATTGCAGGCATGTCTTCATGGGTCGCAGTTAGGTGAGTGTCATGAAAAGGTGAGTATATTGTCTCTAGGTTGCAAGTTTGACGACCCTACAACTCGTTTGCATGATTTGAATACTGTCTCATTTTGTGCTTGGTATTGGTTTAGGCTAACATGTAAATTTCGCTTTGAGATTGAAATCGTTCCATTAGTTAAGATCGAGTCTATTTCTTGCTTGAGGGCAAGCAAGGTTTGTGAAGCGTGCATTTTATATAGACCTTTTAGGCCATATTAGCACGCATTTCCATGCTTATTTCGTAGCGTTTTACTACAAAAGTCCCCCGAATAGTCTACTTTGGTTTGTCTTGTATTATTTGCAGATATGAGCCGGAGAAGATCATAATCAAGCCTAAAACATGTCCTCATTCATGCATTTAGGAGAAGAGTTGAGTCGGAGCTTGCTACTACCATCTTGAGATGCCTGTAGAAGTAACGAAAGTCTATCGAGCGAAAGAAGAGCTTCACGCCGCTAGTGCCTACTTTGAAGAGCCATAACTCGAGTTCTAGAAATGATAATCAAGTGATTCAAATTGGAGATGAAATTTTATCCTCTTAGCTTTCCAACGCCATCAAAAACGCTTGATTTGAACAAGTAACGAAGAAATGGCGGCTGTTTGAAGTTCAGTGCGCATTGCAGGAAATCTGTTCGACAGATATAGTCGATCGACCATATATGGTCGATAAGTAAGTCGATCGACCACTTTTGGTCGATAAGAAAGTCGATCGACGAGTTTTCTTTCCCGAAGCCCAAGTTTAACCTAAGCCCATTAGGTCATCGGATGGGAATCAGACTAATTCGTTTTTAAGCAGCTTTTGAGTTCTTTTTAGACTACTTTTACTTTTAATCTTCACTTTTTATCTTTTTATCTTTTGCCTTTTACTCTTAGACTACTTTAAAAACTTGTAATCAGTAATCTTTCCCTAACAATTTCTAGCTTTGAAGAATCATACTTTGCCATTTACATCCGGTAATTAAATTTGCTTTGTTCATTTTTATTCTCATTCCTTTACAACTTGTTTACTTTTGTTTTATATTGCAATTTTCATTATCGCGATCATGTACTCCCTTTCCTTTATTTATACTGTCTCAATCATTCCCTCTATCATGCGTAGTTAATCCTCTCGACTAGGATATAGGTGATCCAATGATAATGTGACGATGTTCGTTTAGGTTAGATCGGTTGTTGGTGATTTATCTCTGTTGTTAATTATGACATTTATTTGTGTTTAATTGGTTAAGTCGACGTAGCTAATTATTCGTATGGTAAACCCCGACCTAAGATCGAAAGCCTGGTGAGGGTTAGACCTGTCATAAACACTAGAGTGCCCTAATAAGTTGCGAGAGCCCGTTAGAAGCATTCTAGGGCGAATAGCGATCCGAGAGGACCTTTTCACTACCCCTTAGATTTCCACCTGCGACCGAATCTTGACCTAGACTTGACCGTTACTTTATCACTGGTGAACCGACTATCCTGGTTCCTTTTCCTTCATTTTATATTTTACACTACTTTGCTTTACGCTGTTCTTTTCTCTATACCTTCACTACTTTTTAGTTTAGTCAAACAACAAACAAAACCCCAAAAATATGGTTACCTTGACGGACTTTAGTTTAGCTTTTAGAATTCATATCTGTCTCCCTGTGGATACGATCCTGACTTCCTTACTACATTAGTTAGGCCAGTTGGTTATCTTTGATAGGGTTGCGACAGCCGTGTCAGTTTGGTTTGGGGAATTTGATGCGTGTCTATTTTATGATGTTTTACATCTATTTTTACACGCATTTTGCCACTCATTTACTATGTTTTAGCCTTAATTTCCCAACAATTGTCTACTTTCGTATCTTTATGCTCTTTTGCAGATTTATACGGAAAAGGGACGATTTTACACCAAACTTATGTCCTCGGGATTTTTCATAACCAAGGAACGAAGGAAAAATCAACTGGAAGCATTGACCAAGTGCCAAGAAGTCAAACCGAGACAAATCAAAGCAATCCTACAGGAAAACAGGTCGACCGACCTACTACTTGGGTCGGCCGACCAGGCCTCTGTTATGGAAAGTCCAGAAAATCCTGAAGCCCGTAAACAGGTCGACCGACCTACTACATAGGTCGACCGACCTCTGCGCAGACCCAGAAGCTTTCCTAAAGCCCATTGAAGTGTTTGTTTCATTAGGAAACTCTAATCTTTCCGCCTATTTAAGCAAGGGGCGTGATTAGGGTTAAAGAGGGAGTCATTAATTCAGAATCATTCAGTTCCTAATAGAGTTTTGCTCAGTCTTTAATTTAGTTTTATCTTTAGTTGTAATCTTTCAATAACTCTCAAGCACTTTTAGTTTTGTTCATCAATCTCTCAAGCATTCATCAATAAAGTTTGTTCCTTTCCATCTCAATTCTGATTTCCGGTAATTCTCCTCTTAATTTCAGTTCTATTATTATTAGTTTAGAATTATTGCATTCGGTTTAAGATAGAATCCAAAAACCTTATTAGTGATTGCATGTTTAGATTGATACTAATTATGATTTCCATGTTTATTCCTGTTTTCATTATTGTTTTAGTAATCATGAGTAGCTAATTTCATATGTTAGAATGTAAGGGGTAGATATGCATAGATAGTATTATTGTTGTGGTTGGCCGACTGGGCTAGCTGGTCGGTCGACCCACTCGCGTATGTATTCTGTTTCGTTTTACTTCGTTGACTATAATACCCTATAATGAGACTGAAAGGAGACTTGTAGGATGTTAGTAATGACCTACCCAAGATTGAAAGATACGGGAAGGGCATTGGTTTACGCCTTAAGACGACTAGGTTACTTAAGACTGAAAGGTATGTGACCTAGAATTTAGGAATCACCCTTATTGTTGACACCCAATAATTGTGAGACCTAGGAACTAATAGCATAGGCCGAAAGGAGCTATTAGGTACCATAGACCGAAAGGATATGTTACACCCCTTACGCGACTGCAATACATGTTGACTTAGGATTTATATTATCTTAGCTATTTACTACCCAAACATCCTAGCATCTCTTTTACTATAGTTTTATTTTCATCTTTAATTACTTGTTTATTTTTATCTTTGTTGTAGACTTAGTATCAACCAATTCAAAACCCCCCAAATTGTTACCTTAAAACATTAACATCAAACAATAAACATTCCCCACCTCTCTGTGGTTCGACCCTGACTTTCACTATCTATAGTCAAAGCTAGGAAATTATAAATCTTATCTTTGGTGCCCACAACGACGGGCATCAATATACCTTGTAAATGGCTGATACTAGGGGAGTAGATGATAACAGCAGCAATATGGGTGTTCTTGAGAAATTTACGAAGACCAGGTATGCCCAAAATATTGATGGAGACGAAGAACGATGGAGGATTGCAGAGTTTTTTTCACAGGGTTTGAGGAAGACAAAGAGGTTAGCACAGAAGGAAGTTCAAAATTGGAAAAATTGGAAAAATGAGAGAGTGGGATACGTGATAGTGGGAAACGTGAAACACAGTCAATTTTTGTCGGTTTGGAAGAATGTGCAAATGATTAGTTAGTTGGCATGCATAAAAAAATGTGTTTTAATTACTTATTAAACCTTAATCTCAGCCACTAAGTAGTTTTGATTTAAGGGCTAGTATTAGGACTCAATGATTCATCACTAGGGGGTTGACTCATTTGATCATATATATATATATATATATATATATATATATATATATATATATATATATATATATATATATATATATATATATATATATATATATATATATATATATATATATATATATATATATATATATATATATATATGTTTAGAATCGGGTGAGAACGATTATTCGGTGCAAACGGTGAGAACGAGTATCCACCCTTAGATCAAACAGTATTCAAGGATCTAGATTAAATCGTTAAAGCAACTTCAACAAACTCTATATAAATTTAATAACACAACGCCAAACTCGTTCCCTAACAATTCAGCCAAACCACTGCCAAGACAACAACATTCTGTCGCCGACAACCACCATAACTGATTCCGTCGATATCACTATCAACCACATAGCATGCCGGCGATATCACCAATCATCACGAGCGGCTAGAATTTTTGGATCGCTCGAAAAAAATATAAAAAATCACACAAACACAATTCGATCAGCAAATATTATTGACATCGACATTTATGGATCCATCATAAGAGAGATGAAGAACGACGATGATTACGAGTACGAGTATATCTGAAAATCGATTGATGGTTAATTCGAGGACGACTTGTCCCCACCCTCTCATTGCCCTCTTCTCTGCCACACCCCAATCAACATCTAATAACATCACCAATCCACTTTGAATGTTCTCATCTATTTTAATGTATCTACCATAAATTTTGTTGTATCTAAGCACTATTTTAATGTATCTACAATAAACTTTGATGTATCTAAGCACTATTTTAATGTATCTACAATAAATTTTGATGTATCTAAGCACTATTTTAATGTATCTACAATATAGACACACAAAAATCGTTATTGGGTACATTAACAATTATCTGAAATACATCAAAATAAAACTGAGATACATCAATATAACCACATACACAAATTTGGTTTAGCTCCAACAATGACGAATTTGATGATGGTGACGAAGATAACAAAGGTAATGACGGTGCTGAAAGTCGTCAAGTCGGTAGACGACAGTGAGTTTAGCTCCAACATTTGATAAAGTTTTTGCAATTTCATTGATTAATTGTATGAGAAACTTAAAATTCGAATTTCGATCAAGAACCACAAGATCCGAATTTGATGGACTTTGTGTTTGATTAATTCAGATGCGATTATTTTTGATAGGTTTGATTTGTTTATTTTGTGAAATTTTTGGGGAAATGATAAATGGAGGCAGTGGGTTCTTATGACAGTGGTAGTGGAAAGAATAACAAACTTATTGGCAGTGATTTGTTTTTAAAATAATTTGGGTTGGATTTTATTTAATGAAAGTGGGCATTTTACCTTGTAACAATCCATGGTTGGGTTTGGTTTGATTGATCTCAGCCGTAGTTTGTTTTTTTAATCTAATGGTTATGACTCGTTCTCACCGTATGCAACGAATGATCGTTCTCACCGGATCTTGCCTCTCTCTCTCTCTCTCTCTCTCTCTCTCTCTCTCTCTATATATATATATATATATATATATATATATATATATGTGGGATCCTGTGAGTCCACCTAAATATTTGAGTCTGTGAGTCCATTTAGAGTATCACAAGTTGTATTAAAAAATATCACGTTTTTTTTACACTACAAAGTCTACAATATCACAACCTTTTCAATATAATATCACAGGATACAATATCACGCACTATATAAAACAATATCACGAAATTTTTTTCCCGGAAATATTTTTTTCAATTTTTTCTCTCAAATTTTTTTCCGAAATATTTTTTTCTCGAATTTTTTTTTTGTGATATTATTTTGAAGAACCGGTGATATTGTATTGAGTAACTTGTGATATTTTAATGAAAAAAAATCGAAAAAAAAAATCGAGAAAAAACGCCTTTTGTTAAACAATATCACGCACTATATTAAACAATATCATGCAATTTTTTCAAGAACTTTTTTTCCCGGAAATATTTTTTTCAAAACTTTTTTTTCAATTTTTTCTCCCGAAATTTTTTTCCGAAATATTTTTTTCTCGAATTTGTGATATTATTTTGAAGAACCGGTGATACTGTATTGAGTAACTTGTGATATTGTAATGAAAAAAAAAATTCGAGAAAAAATGTCTTTTTATTAAAAAAAACGTGTTTGTTTTAAAAAAAGTGCATACTGAAAAAGGGAATTTTTTTAATAAAGAAAATGTCATTTTAAAAGAAAAGACAAAAAAAAAAAGAAAAAAAGTAATATTGAAAAAGAAAAAACAAAAAAAAGAAAAAAAATTGATATTGAAAAAACGTGATACTTATTTATACTTCCTCCATTCATATTCAAGTTACATTTATGCTTTTTGCACAAGTTTTAAGAGTAGAATAAAAAACTATAAAAAGTACATTGGAAATTGTAAAGGTTGCTTTTTAGTTAAGTTAAATGTGTTGCTAATGTGTAATTTCGGAAATGTGAATTGTGATGTTAGTTGTTAATTTTCCCACCAAAATCACTTTTTGAAGTTTCAGATTTAGTGTAATTTTCCCACCATCTTTTTTCCCCCAAAAAACTGAGTAGAATACAGCCTGTTGCCAGCCTGTTGCCAGGTTGTTAGTGATGTGGGGGAGGGCGACAAACCCCGCTTATCAAAATGGCGCCGTTGCCGGAGAGGTTAACGGATTGATATTAGTTTAGTTTTGGATTTGTTAGGCTATGCTTTTGTTATTTGTTACTTGATACTTGTTGCATGAAATTTGTTGCATGTTGCTTAAGTGTTGCATTATTATTACTTGTTTTTTTGTGACTTGTTCTTTTATTTGATTTTGTTTTATCACTTCTTTGAGCATACATGACCATGTCTTGCATACGCGATTTTTGTAGACCAAACCTTACTCATATCAACCGGCCTATTAATATTGGGGTTGTGGAGGTTGATTATGAGTTTGATATAGGTCTTATTGAGTTGATTAAGCAAGATGTCTTTTGTGGTTTAGAGAGTGATGAAGCAATTGACCATTTAGAGACTTTCGAAGCCAATTGTGACCTTGTCAAGAAGGAAGGGCTATCAGACCAAACCATTAGACTTTTGCTTTTCCCCTTTAGTCTTAAGGGTGAAGCTAAGAGATGGTTACGCTCTCACCCTTCTAGCACTTTTAGCTCTTGGGATGACTTAGCTCAAGCCTTTCTAAACAAGTTTTACCCTTCTTCTAAAACCACTTTTAGGAAACGTCAAATCTTCAATTTCCAACAAGGTGAGTTTGAGACTTTGAGTGAGACTTGGGATAGGTTTAGGGGTTTATTGAGAGCTTGTCCTCATCATGGTTTCTCCCCTTGTCAAGTCATGATTACTTTTTTTGATGGTTTGCTTCCTTCTCTTAAAAACTTTGTGACCGTTTCATCCGGGGTGGGAGCATTTGATAAGTTGAGCGTTGATGATGCTAGAACTTTGATTGAGAATATGGCTTATGCCGATGAGAATCGAAATTCTATTTGGCCTACATCTAAGAGAGGACCACAAAGTAAACTTAAACGTTATGACTATTCTATGTTTGATGCTTTGAGTGGAAATGTGGATTCTTCTTCTTCTATGGATGTGTCTTATGTTCAATCTCATGTTCATAGTCTTCATGTTCCCCTTTCCCATGACATTGTAAATGATATGCATGCATTTTCATCTTCTTGTGGTGATGTGAAACTTGATCTTGATAAATTTTCTTCTTATGCATGCCCACCCTTTAAGAAGATGAATGTGATAGATGATGATGATGATATGTGGTTGGAAGATGCAAATAACCTTCTTAGTGAGAACTTTGAGGGTGTTGATTTGTGTGAATTTGAAGAAAAGAGTGAGTGTGAGGCCTCACCTACCATTGTTATTGATGAGTTAGTTGCCTTTTCCTTGACCAAAACCTATGAAAATCCCAGTTTTGAGGATTTGAGTGGTGTGACAATGAGGGAAAACCTAATTTTTGACTACATGGTAGATGAGGTTAGTAGTGAAAGTGAATGTTCTTTTGATGGTGAAAGTTAGTGGAGGAGAACGATGTTTTCATTGATTCTTGGAGTAAAGAGAGTGTGAACATCTTTGATGATAGTCTTGAGGTTAAGTGGGATGATGATGTTGTGGATTTTGACATTCTAGGAGAGCCCACTCTTGAGAGATTCTTTGAGAATGTTCCTATGACTATCCATTTAATTGAGGATGACTCTCTTATCTCCATCGATTGTCTTTCCCTTGACTTTCACTAGTAGAAAAAGGCTCATTGACATCGCTTATTTTGGCTCATTTACATCGCTTTTTGGCGATGTATCTGGGGGCGACATTTAGAGTGTTTTTCCCTTTACATCGTTTTTAAAAGCGATGTTAATAGTATACCATTAGCATCGGTTATAAGTGAAAAGCGATGTTAATAGTATACCATTATCATCGGTTATAAGTGAAAAGCGATGTTAATAGTATACCTTTATCATCGATTATAAGTAAAAAGCGATGTTAATTGTATACCATTAGCATCGTTATAAGTCAAAAGTGATGTTAATAGTATACCATTAGCTTCGGTTATAAGTGAAAAGCGATGTTAACACTACTACAAAATACATATACGAAGACGGTTAAAAACCGTTCTCCTATGAGTGGCGGAACCGTGCTCCCCCTGGCCGTGCTCTTTACCTAAGAGAACGGTTCAACCGTGCTCTTAGTTGTGCTCTTTACCAGAACGGTTCATGTAAGAACCGTTCTCTTATGTCATGCTCAACCGTTCTCTTTGCCCTTTTAACCGTTCTCTTAACCCTACATAACCGTTCTCTTAGGTATATTACCAGCACGGTTCAGTATAGAACCGTTCTCTTTGTATAGCCAACCGTTCTCTTTACCCTTTATAACCGTTCTCTTATGCCACTTACAAGAACGGTTCTATTGTGAACCGTTCTCTTTGCACCTCACTTTCCAGCACGGTTGCCCTTTTAACCGTTCTCTTTGCCCTTATAACCGTTCTCTTTTGTTCAAACTTCGCGCCATATGTTTGAATAATAGAGCACGGTTGAGAACATAACCGTTCTCTTTGCACCTGATATTTTTTTTTTAATAATTTAATTTATAATTCATCCGGCCTATATACAATTTTTCCTGCAAAATAAACGTACAATAACATTGCTCCAACAACTGAGCTACATCATTCATATAACATTGCTCCAACAACTGAGCTACATCATTCATATATACAACATACTGGGGCTAAACTTCATCATCGTTCATTCGTATGCTAAACTTCATCATCGTATGCTAAACTTCATCATCGTTCATGGGTGACCTAAACTGGAGCGCAAAGTTAGCCCATATATCTCTCACCTCGTCAATCAGCTCAAGCGGATATGTCAATGGGGCTCTAAGCATGAACTACAAACAAATTTTCAAAAATTGGTTAGAAAATTTTTATCCAAGACTCCTATATATATAAGTAAAATGAACTAAAAAACCAAAAACATACGTACATTTGGAGTAATAGTAACATATCTTCCTTTGATGACGTCCAACATGTATCGACAAACATAATATCCACATAAAACGGAATCATAAGGCTGCAAAGGGGCCTGAAAGGGTAGCTCATATTATAAATAAATACTTCACGCACATGTACTATACTTAATAAGAGAAACAATATTTATGTTAATATATATATATATATATAGATATATATACTATATATACAAGAAGTACCTTAATCTTTTTCCAAACAACGCCATTGGCCTCATATTTTGCAAGTGGATCGATAGAGTTCCTTTTCTCAAAGGCCCTGTATATATAGATAGCCAGGTTTATATATTTATTCAGTTTTAGTTGATAATGAAGCGTCAATTTAAAGTATAATAGAAAAACAAGCTAAGGTCTATGATTGATGGCTTTTGGGTGGCTTAACTTTTGTTCCTAGCCTACAGAAACATTTTAAGGCAAATGCAGGGGAGTAACAACGGGAGGTATAATATATGAAGGCAAAATAAAAAAGATCAGAAATAAGTTAGACATACTTGGTAATTGTATCCACGAAAAATTGACGAGGCTCTGTATGTCCGGCAGGATCACACCAATACACTGTACTTTGAGCCGGATTGATCACGCCCAACATCCAATGCTTACTACAAGTTATAGAAAAATACAACGAAGATATCAACTTAAATATTGACAAAAAATAATAAAATAATTAATCAAGTCATCAATAATAATACTATGAAAAGAACTTTATAATTACGTACCCCTGGGCATATGGAGCAAATATAAGTTTCCGACCTTTTCCACAATCGGTACATGTCATTGCCCTAGCAACATAATCGGATCGATAATTTTCATCCGGAGCAACGGATTCGAAGGCTGTTGATATTGGAAGAATATCCCTCCGGTAGTGTTAAAGTGCCGGAGGGATATTCTTCCAATATCAACAGCCTAGTATCAATGACAGATCTTAAGCTTGTTGGTTTAAAGTCTCATGATTGTCATACTTAAGCACTCACAAAACTCTGTCATTGATACTAGGCTGTTGATATTGGAAGAATATCCCTCCGGCACTTTAACACTACTTAAGCACTCACAAAACTCTGTTTTCTCCTTTCTTGAAAGTGTATGAGCAGCCGGAGGCAAATAATATCGTGTTCCTTTCTTTTCTGGTGCCAACTCAGGTCTGATTTTCATATCCACCATGTCCATCCTAGCTGATGTGTTGTCTTTTGACTTATTCGGAACATTCAGAAGAGTGTTGATTATATTGTCACACACATTTTTCTCAATATGCATAACATCTAAGCAATATCTTATAGAAAGGTCACGCCAATATGGAAGTTTTTCAAAAAGAGGAGACATCTTCTTATATCCCCGAGACGCTAATTTAGAACCCTTCTTCCCATAAGTTATCTCAATTTTTTTCACTCTTTCATATACTTCATGACCGGTTAATATCTTAGGAGGAGATCGATGTTCAGGTTTTCCATTGAATGGTTTTTGTAGCTTACGATATGAATGATCAGGGTCCAAGAACCTACGGTATCCCAAGTACGCTTGCTTACGAGAAAACTTCAAATAACAAGAATCGACATCTTCTCCACACAAGGGGCAAGCCTCTTTCCCGTGCACAGTGTGTCCAGATAGATTACCATACGCAGGAAAGTCAGAAATAGTACATAGTAACATTGCTTTCAAATTGAAATAACTATTCTGGTAGGCATCAAACACTCGTATCCCTTCATCCCACAACAATCTCAAATCGTCAAGAAGAGGCTCTAAGTAGACATCTATATCATTACCAGGTTCTTTAGGACCAGAAATCAATAAAGACAACATCAAATATTTTCGTTTCATGCAAAGATATGGAGGCAAATTGTAAATAGCTAAAAACACCGGCCAAGTACTATGTTGACTACTCAAATTTCCAAAGGGATTCATCCCATCAGTGGAGAGTGCAAGGCGGAGATTTCTGGGTTCTTTGCCAAACTCGGGATATTTTGCATCAATAAACTTCCAGTCTTTCCCATCGGCCGGGTGTCTCAACTTCCCATCATTTGCTTTTGATGTACTATGCCATGTGAGTAATTTGGCATCATCTTTATTCGCAAATAATCGTATCAACCTAGGAATTATTGGAAAGTACCACAAAACTTTAGCTGGGATCCCCTCCTTCTTTTGATATCGCCATTCCTTACACACTGGACAACTAGTGAGATTAGCATATCCTTTGCGATATAATATGCAATCATTGGGACATGCGTGGATTTTTTCATATTTCATACCAATTCCCCTAAGTAGCTTCTTTGCCTCATATGTACGATCGGGAAGTACATTATTTTCGGGGAGCATGTCCTTTAATAATTTCAGGAGGTCTGTGAAACTCTTGTCACTCCACCCATTTGTTGCTTTTAAATTATATAACTTAACAAGAGCTGCCAATTTATTGTGCTTACAACTACTATAAAGAGGTACTTCGGAATCTTTCAATTTCTCCAATACAACACTGGTATCCTCCAAATCATTTTCATCAAGATCCTCATCAGTTTCATCTACAATACCTTCTTGCTCATCACCTCCAAACATATCTCCCCATGATTTATCCAACATATCGTCACACCCATCTCCTGCCTCAGTATTCATATTACAACCCGGATCTTCTAGTGAATTAGACTCATCGGGCTCTTCATCGTCACTCAAGCATGTTTCTCTCTCAATCTCCCCAAATTGGACATCTATTCCATCTAAATTTTGTGATTCTCCATGGAAAGTCCAACAAGTGTACTTTGGATTAAAATTTGTCTTATTTAAATGTATTCTTACATCTCCAAAGCTCATATACCTAATATTCCGGCACATATCACAAGGGCACGCCATACTAGATTTGTCTTTCACGTTCTTTATTACGAAGTCGTAAAATTCAGCTAACCCGGCATCATATTCTACTTCGCCCTTTTTCCCATTAATCATCCAAGTACGAGTCATATTCGGCTACATAATTACAACATAATTCAATTATTAACGATAATAATACTAATAGCAATAATAATACTAATAGTAATAATATCACTAATGTTAAAAACAACAATAAAAGGACGATATTAATATCAATAATACTCAAATAATAATACCGTAATGATAATAATAATAATATCATCAATAAACATAAATAACAAACATCCCCTACCCTTTGATCCAGGGATCAAACCCCACGACCAACAACTTAACTAACCTCATCAGGCAGCCACTTCGTCTTTACTCACCCGCGCACTCAACTTCAAGGCTAGAAAACCACCAGCCGGGCCACCCCTAGCCACCACTATCAACATCACTCCCTAGCCTGCAACACCTACTACAACCACCACCTTCTCGCTGCCACCAGAACCCACCATTACTGCCCTAACGTACTGCCCAAAACCCGTCACACACACACTGTTATTCGTTTTCCAGCAACTCACCTACACTCCCCCTCCTTTTCCCGTTAGGATTTCTCTCACCCCCTTGCCCCACACCACCTCTGGCCACCACCGTTGTCACCACTGACCCACGGTGGTCCCAGAGGTGGTACCAACACCCTCTCGTCTCACCTACAACCATCGACAAACCACCATCAAACCCTCCTGTTCAGCACGTTTTGTATCAAACCATCGACCGTAATTTTGAACAAAATTGGTGTTTGTTACAAACAAAAACCACACAGGCAAACATATATTCAAACAAGAGTAATTCAAACATATATTCAAACAAGAATCATATATTCAAACAAGAGTAATTCAAACAAGAGTAATTCAAACAAAATTGGTAAACATCGACAAAATTGGTAATTCAAACAAGAGTAATTCAAACATATATTCAAACAAGAATCATATATTCAACATCAAAACCACATAAAAATTCATAAACATTCATAAAACCTAATAATATCGACAAAATTGGTAATTCAAACAAGAGTAAAGGAGAAAGAGGCGTACGATTATGGTTCAGTTGCTTGGTGAAGAAGAACTATGGCGGACTGAATTCGCAGATTGATAGCAAGAAGAAACTATGTGGAAAATACGCAGACTTTGAATTCGCAGAATTTCAAAGGTTTTGGAAGGCTGCAGCAGTTACTGTGTTTTACACGTTAAGTTTAATTTTTATGAAGAGCAAAGAGAACGGTTCACAAGGGAACCGTCTTCTTTTAGAAGCAAAGAGAACGGTTATAAACGAAACCGTTCTCTTTTAGAGAAGCAAAGAGAACGGTTATAAACGAAACCGTTCTCTTTTAGTTATTATGTTTAAATTTTTATGAAGAGCAAAGAGGACGGTTCTGAAGGCAACCGTGCTCTTTTATTTTCTCAAGGAAAAGAGAACGGTTTCTTACAGAACCGTTCTCTTAGATTTCCAAATGGTAACATAAGAGCACGGTTAAGTTTTTTAACCGTTCTCTTTAGTTTATTTAGAATAAATAAAGACGGGTTATAATGGGAACCGTCTTGTATTTCTGAATTAAAAAATCCCGCGCATTTTTATTGACACATTAGCACGGTTCCGCAAAAATTCGTTCCATTAGCCCCGTCTCCTAAACCTATATTTGTAGTAGTGTAATTGTATACCATTAGCATCGTTATAAGTGAAAAGTGATGTTAATAGTACACCATTAGCTTCGGTTATAAGTGAAAAGCGATGTTAATTGTATACCATTAGCATCGTTATAAGTGAAAAGTGATGTTAATAGTACACCATTAGCTTCGGTTATAAGTGAAAATCGATGTTAATTGTATACCATTAGCTTCGGTTATAAGTGAAAAGCGATGTTAATTGTATACCATTAGCATCGTTATAAGTGAAAAGCGATGTTTATAGTATACCATTAGCTTCGGTTATAAGTGAAAAGCGATGTTAATAGTATACCATTAGCATCGGTTATAAGTGAAAAGCGATGTTACTAGTGTCTGAATTACATCGTTTTTAGTTGCAAACCGATGTTAATAATGTGTCGATTACATCGTTTTTAGTTGCAAACCTATTTGTGATGTTTACATTCATACACTATAAAAAGACCTGCAAACTGAATCAATATACAAATAATAACCGTGCATCTCATAACTTCCAAGAATTCAAACCCAACTATATATTATACCAAAAAAAATATCATATCGTATTACAATTTTGTCCATTCAAAGTAGTTTAAAATGTATACTACTACAATATTTGACTAAGCATCCATG
The DNA here is from genome assembly GCA_029255685.2 of Silene conica. Lineage (NCBI taxonomy): Eukaryota > Viridiplantae > Streptophyta > Magnoliopsida > Caryophyllales > Caryophyllaceae > Silene > Silene conica. The sequence continues at coordinate 71,602,737 of CM055318.2, read as the reverse complement.
CATAAAAGTAGTCTAACACACTATATAATAATTTCTAGAAATTAAACCATACATAAACTAAACATTTTTTGCACAATAAAGCGACCAAAGCTCTCGAACCTTGTTCATTTGTGCAATTGTCATTTGTGAACCTGAAATACACTACGTAAAAGAACACAGATTATTAGGAAGGGAGCTTAGGCAATTAAACATTACGAACAATATTTATAAATATACATAAAAATTCAAACAATTCGAGACAAGAGATCAATAATATACCTTTTCTAAGTCGTCCTCCGATGTTGAGTACCTTATAGTAATATCATACATCCACTTCATAACATAATAGCCACACTCATAACTCTCTGGCTGTTGAGGACACTACATTTGTACAAAATTAAGAGTTAAGTAGCAAACATTATACATCTACACAATATGTCACTTGACATACAAAGAAGAAGAAAAAGCCCCAGCTACGGTTAAGCCTGCCATACTCTATCATATTATATATATAGGATGGAGCTTGACTTTCAATATTATTGCAATCTCCCAAAGGAAAATATTATTTTGACTAACCATAACCTGAAGCTTAAGCTTAACCATATTATTGCAAATGTCAATAATTCATTGTGACAACCATAACCAATCTCTAAAATCTCACTCAACAACTACAGAGAAGCTTCTAGCCTTCTACAACCATAAACTCAATCATATTATTGCAAATACAATAATACATACTCCGTATAATTTACCAACACTTCATAATCAAAAGAGTCTCACTATAGCAATATTAGCAAACAAAACGATGTTACTAAAGGCGGGTCAAGGGAAGTTACCTCAATTATTTTTATTTGGAGTTCATTTTTTTTTGACATATGACGCAATCCAGCTGTAAAAGAATACCTTTTCCAAGCCCTGAAATTAAATACATGAAATATCGATCATTCATACCTAAACAACAATAATTTAATGTAGTTGGGTAATCAATTAAACTTACCATGATAAACAACTTCTTATCTGCCATTTCTTTTTTGTCGCCTTATCCGAGTCAAAAATATATGCAATGTTATCTCCAAGACAAAATACAACCAACATCCAATGCGAGCTATATAAAATAACAAAACATATAAATCTTTTAATTAGGTGAGCCAACTAATAATGAAATGCAGAAAAAAAAAATTGTAATACTCACGCCTCAAAAAAAGCACCCATCACATATCTCTTTTCTTCTTGATCCTTTAAAGCGCCTGTCACATATCTTTCCATCTCAACCTCAGAATGCAAATATGTGCAGAGTCTATCAGGACACAAAAATCCAACTAGTTTTTTCGTCACTCCAAGTTGAGTCCCAAAATCATATAAAAAGCTACATTATAATGAGAATAAAATATATAATAAGTATATAAATACACACATGTGTAAAGGAAGCCATATTGAATTATTATGGGAAAGAAATACCTTCCCCAAAGTTGAAGTATAGATATATTTAACCATTCGTATCTAAACATCTCCCTAATATCATCAAGCATGATTATCAGCTTAATCGAGCTTTTGTAACAATAGACCACCTTCTCGATTTCTATAGTAAACAACCTATATCCTCCTGAATCAGCAGAGCAGATCATGTCTTCCAATCTTTGACAGTGGACATCCAAAAGACTTAACTCATCCTTATTTAGTGGCCCCTTTTTGCTCTTTGTTGTCTTTACCTAAAGAATATAAGATTAAAAGAACCAAATAAGAGAAAAAATAATTAAACACTTAGAAGTAAATCTAGCATCTAGTTTATTACCGCATCAAGGTGAACCTCCTTAATACCACCACCACCACCAGACGGTCGTGTCTTTGATGAATTATCCATGTCTTTTGGCTTAACCTGTTGAACCTTATCTTTAGTCTTACGATCATCCTAGCAATTAGAATTAATACAACACTTAATTAGTTTCTTGTCCCTTGCAAAAATAATAGCTGATAAATTAGTTGCACATTTTATTACCTCGGTAGCTCCTAATAAAACCAATGATTTTGGCCACTGTGCAAAACTTCCGACAACCTCACCAACCCTTGTAAATTCATCCCACGGAATTGGAAGTAATGCCTTCCCATCTATGATCTTATCAATGGATACGTGAACATTTTCACGAGTCAGTGGTGAATTGTGTACCATCTTACCTTCTACCCATGGCCATATTGTTCCCTCGGCGACAACGATCTCCGTCTCATCAGCAACCAGACGGCATGGAACGGGAGCCTGCAACAATGAATAAAAGGGATATGTAAAATTTTAACTAAATAACACAAGGAAGAGATCATTTGTAGAATGAGTACTACTCTGGAGAGTGTGATTTGATATATTATATATACCTTTAACTCAAGGAAGTGATCCATTCGTTAAATTTCTGATCCATTCGTTGTTTCACAAACTCGTTCCAATCATCTGGTGTTATGCCTTTATAAAGGGTCAAAGGATCATCTAAAGGCTCTCCTCTCCTTTGTTTTCTTGTTTTGGTAATATAAAAACAAGTCAAGGTTGTCCTAAACAACCTAAACTTCGCGGCCACGTTTTTTAGAACGTTCTTACGCATTGCATCATCAGTGAAGTTCCATTTGATCTATCAAAACAAATCATAAACATAGCACACTAAGTCCATTTAACTCAAAAATATCAAGATTTAACTCAAAAATATCAAGAATTACAAACTAACCAGAATATCAAATTACAAAAAAAATTTCAATGCTAAATAGAATGCTAATTAACTAGAGTGGAAAAAAAACACTTTCATGTGTCAACCTTCTTCGGACAAAGTAAAGGATGAATTATGCTTTTATAAAACAAAGAAAGTTAAGGGCGCAAGTCACTGAAGTAGCTATTCACAGTACACTAATAGTAGTATAATCTTCCGTTCATATTATACGGAGTAAAGTTTGTGATGTTCTAACTTCTAACTTCTAACTTCTAACTTCTAACTTCTAACTTCTAACTTCTAACTTCTAAGTAAGCACATTATTCATCACACTAATTTATTCATATCAATGATATCAGGATTACTATTCACAAATTTAAACCTCGAAGCTCAAAGCCTATCGATTATCAGATGTTACGTGGATGGCCAAGTTCCGGGAAGTTCTTCCCCCTTTGAAAGCTAGTACGAAAGTAAATACATTCGCCAAGAAAGATAATATTCGACAGAAAAGGACAAATTTGGAAAATGTATGAATTTGAACCTTTAAATCTTTCCAAATCGAATCTTTAATTCCCTCGGGTACTTTCAACCAATCTTCATATGTGATCTTGATATTATTTCGGGCGATATCCCCAACATCTCTTACAAAATCTACCTTCCATGGTCCAAATGGCCTACCAAACTGATCAAAATGAATTTGCTTAGGCCCTTTATTTGCACTTTTACTGGCCCTTATACCCGTTGTTGCACCTCTCCCTTTACGTTTGAGCTTCTTACACTGATCATTTTCGCTTGTGGGGGCTTCCTTGTCCATTATATACCTTATAAAATAAATTTAAAAAAATAATTAATACCAAACATGAAAAATATGTAAGACAGGGGAATCAAGACCATTAATATACAATAACAATTAAAAACAACTACTTCTAATAAGGCATAACTCCTGCCCATAATTCCTGCCTGCAGAATGCATAACTCCTGCCCATAAGAGTCTTTATCCGTGGGATCCTTCATTACTTCCTTTGTCTGAGGGGCTTCTTTAACAATAACAATCAAGACCATGTGTTAATGATAATTAATTATAAAGGGGCTTCTTTAACTATCTATAAAGGGAAGATACCAACGTAACCCAGTCTAGACTTAAAGTAGTATTCTACCTATGTACCCAAAGGATCAATCTCCTCTCCCTTTGTCCGAGGTCCCCTGAGACAATGTCCTATGAGACAATCTCCGCACTACTTGTTTGACCCTCTGGTAGTAGAAATTCTCTGTCCAGAGAACCCTCTGGTGGTAAACTCTCTGAAACTGTAGCTAGGGAAGGAAAGGAAAATTCTCCCTGTATATTGCAGACCCATAGGAACTACATTCCTGCAACAGTCCTGCACAAACAACCTATACTACCCACGCACCATTAGAGAGCATAATACTGGTAGAGTACCCTCTGCCCCCAGCAACTAACCCCTGCAACAAAATTTTCCTGAACCCAAATTTGTGCAAAATCTGTGTTACTTCTGAAATACTGACAGACCAAAATCTGTGTTACTTCTGAAATAAATTAATAACAATAACTACTCTGCCAGTATTACTGAACCCAATAATTTGTGCAGCCCCAAGACTGCAGTCCTCAATGCCTTTCATTACCACATATGGAAGGAAAGAAATCAGGCACGGGTCAATGCCTTTCATTACCACATATGGAAGCAACATAGAGGATGATATTAAACAAAGGCTCCAGACCAAAATCAGATCAGAAAATGATAGTTTGTGAGCCCCAGGACAGACCAAAATCTGTGTTACTTCTGAAATAAATTAATAACAATAACTACTATCAGTTATTATCATTATTTTTCCAAAAACAAATGGTTTGCATTATTATGAAGTGAAGCACATTCTAAGATCTATAATATATTCCATAGAAATAAAATTCTAGCCATGATACTGCTGGTGTTGTGTCAATGATAAGTCCATTAACTTGAACTTGACAACATATACATGTGGGAGCAATAACGCCTAACAAGTTTGCAACTTTCACATACCTTCCAAAAAACTAAAGCCTATCACTGATTTGAAATGATTACTAGCGCCAACATGACAAAAGTTAGGACATACAATACTTAAATTTAGTAATTTTACTGATTGAAATTCTCAATGGTTTTACATAGTTAATGCAGGCAAGTTAATCGATCCAGAGAAGTTCAAGTAGCAATAAACAATTACTATTTGGTCAGGCCAGAAAGAATAGCAAGCAACATAGAGGATGATATTAAACGAAGGCTCCAGACCAAAATCAGATCAAAAAATGATAGTTTGTGCAGCCCCAAGACAGACCAAAATCTGTGTTACTTCCCAATGGTTTCACATAGTTAATGCAGGCAAGTTAATCGATCCAGAGAAGTTCAAGTAGCAATAAACAATTACTTTTGATATAAATTACTATGTATGGCAGCATAGGTACTGCATTAATAGAGTATAAAAACATGTACCAAGCCATAAGGCCTAACCTACGGATATGAAAATTGATTACCATAACCCATTAATAGAGTATAAAAACATGTACTAGCATGTTTTGGTAGATTAAATGATATGGCAAAGTATAAGGCAACATACGCATACAGAAATATAAACTGTAAAACGAAGAATAAAAAGAATGATGAAAGGGACAAAACTATTGAAACTACTTAATTATTATTCAGTAATCTTGAAAAAGTCTTAAACTATTTTATATTATCAAACCATAGACCCTCATCGTGATCTTGACGCATATAAGTTTCATCACGTAAATCTTGAACCGATCGACGCTTCACAGAAATGGGAGGCAGTTCATCAAGTTGATCATATTCTTCTTCGTCAACTACACCCTCGACACCAAGAATCCGTCTTTTACCATAACGAACCACAGATAATCTCTTATCCAAAGGATCGTCAATGTAGAATACTTGTTTCGCTTGAGATGCAAGAATGAATGGTTCGTGTATATGTCCAACAACATTAAAGTTTACCAAAATGAATCCCATATCGTCAACTCTGACGCCCTTATCGCAATCTACCCATTTACATCGAAACAAGGGTACACTAAAAGTTATATATTCAAGCTCCAAAATATCTTCAACTTTTCCATAGTACGCCCTTGTGATGTCTACGAGATCCTTACCCTTACCCTTTCCTACATATTCTTCTGATGATGCAAGAAGAGTCACTCCACTATTTTGCATTGTACTCTTGTCATCTTGTCGGCTTGTGTAAAAGCAAAACCCATTGATATCATACCCTTCAAATGATGTGATGTTCTGTTTAGGGCCATATGCTAACCAGCGTAAGTTATCACTTACATTATGAGATTCGGTAGACAACTCACTCATCACCTTACCTTTAAACCACTCCGCAAAAGTTCGACTTTGTTCATTCAACAACCAGTCATCGCGTTTATGGGGATTTTGTCGCTTGAGTAAATTCACAACAACATCTGCTTGCAAGTCATCCAGGGTGTCAGGATGGATATCTTTTGAGTTGATTGCATCAAAGAAGAGACAAAGCTTGGTGATGACTTGTCTAACATGTTGTGGCAATACGGATCTAATGGTCACAGGTAGCAGTTGTGTAAGTATAACATGACAATCGTGAGATTTCATCCCAACTAACTTACAATCTTTTACGGAAACAAGACGACTTATGTTAGAGCTATATCCATGTGGTACCTTGACTCCTTGTAATGATTCACAAACAATGATCTTCTCCTTCTTAGAAAGAGTTGTGCAAGACGGTGGTATATAGATACGTTTTCCCTTCTCTTCTGGTTGTAACTCGATACGCCCCCTAGCAGCCATGTCATTTCGAGCTTTAACCCCATCCTTAGTCTTATTCGGCATATTGAGCAATGTTCCGATTAGACTATCAAACACATTCTTCTCCACGTGCATGACATCAATACAATGCCTCACATACAAATGTTGCCAATATGGAAGATCCCAAAAAATTGACCTCTTTGTGTGATATACTCCATCTGGTGGAGGTACGTACGGTTTTCCAAAAATTCTAGTTATATTCTTAACCTGATCGTAGTACTCTTCTCCACTCAAAAACAAAGGGGGTTTCCTATGCTCCGTTTTCCCATAAAAAGCCTTCTTCTTCTTTCGATATTGATGATTTTCAGGTAGAAAACGACGACCACCCATGTATGCATATTTGCCACTGTGCTCCAACCAATCAGATTCAGTGTCATTGCCGCATACCGGACATCCCTTATCGGTCTTGAGTCGGTATCCAGAAAGGTTACCATAAGCCGGGAAGTCATTAATTGTACAGTACAACATAGCATGCATTTGAAACCTAGAGTTAGTTGCTGCATCAAACACTCGTACCCCAACATCCCATAAGAGTTTCAAGTCTTCAATTAGAGGAGCCAAATACACGTCAATGTCATTACCAGGTTGCTTAGGGCCCGAAATTAGGAGTGTTAACATAATGTATTTGCTCTTTGTGGTAAGCCAAGGAGGTAAATTGTAAACTATCAACATTACTGGCCAACAACTATGCTGGGTACTTAGAGTTCCAAAGGGATTAATCCCGTCGGTGCAAAGTCCCAATCTTAAATTTCTAGGCTCTGAACCGAAATCTGGAAAGGTTCGATCAATTGTTCTCCACTGAGGAGAATCAGCTACATGCCTTAGTTTGCCATCTTTATTCCTCCCCTTATGATGCCACAACATGTACTCTGCATCTTTTTTATTTGCAAAAAAGCGTTTAAATTTTGGTATTATTGGTAAATACCATAACGTATTTACAGGACTTTTCTTGCTCCCACCATTACCATAGTCTACCTTCTTGTATCGTGACTCACCGCACTTTGGGCATTCTTTTAATTCACTATACTCTTTTCGGTACAAAATACAGTCCTTCGAGCATGCATGAATCTTTTGGTAAGTCGTAGCTAATGGGCATAGTAGTTTCTTGCATTGGTATGTGTTGGTGGGAAGCTCGTTATCTTCTGGCAACATTTGACACAAAAGTTCTAATAAGGAAGTAAAACTCTTGTCACTCCACCCATTTCCAGCTTTTAATGTGAATAGTTTCAACACAGCTGATAAAAGAGAGAATTTAGAACAATTCGGGTATAAAGGCTTCTTGGAATTATCAACCATTCCCTGAAAAATTATAGGGCACTCCACAATATCTTCTTCAAGATCCTTCATGAGCCCGTCAATATTATCATTATCAGACATATCAGTATCTTCAAATATTTCATCGTCATTTTGACCTCCGACACCAATCTCTTCCCCATCTTTATCATTAATTCCAAAATTTACGTTGGTACAAATATCACTATCATTTTCTCCATGCCATATCCACACATTATAATTTGCTTTAAATCCTTTTAAAATTAAATGCTCCCGCAATTCATCCCTAGAATTAACATTCTTCCGATTTTGACATAGGGCACACGGACATAAGAATTGATTATCCCCAAGGCGGCTTTTATGTTCCACGGCACAATTAAGAAACTCATCTAGTCGTTGAAGATAAACAAAATCACGCTTTCCATACATCCAACTTCGGTCCATAATCTAGTTAATGAGCACGGATATGAATGAGTATGAGATGTCTATCACATTTGGATGCAACGAAGTACGAGCAAATTTAAGAAGCATTGGATTAGGTCTAGTGAGATAACACTTTCTTTGGAATAGGTTTGGCTTGCCTAAGGTCAACTTTAATACCTTTATTACCTAGTTGTTTGAATAGAAGGCTTACCACAAAGTTAGACTACAGAAAGGGATTCAGATAGATGGCTTATGCTACAAGGTCTGAATGTCAGATTGTCAGATTAGCACATATTTTGGTTGGTAGTCCAGTACAACCAAAAGTATAGTTGAGCAACGTCTAGCTGAAACTAAAAGTAATTCTAGTGAAAAGTCGTTATTAAGTAGACATCCATAGAACTTTAATCAGGATCCTACATAGCTAAAATAACTCATGAAGCAAAAATAAAAATGGGTAGAAGTCATCACAGTAACATAGAAACAAAAATAGCCAAGTGACACAAGAATAACACAACGTGTGGGTGGTGAATACCAAAACAGTAGATAAAACACAAATTCGTATCTGGTAAAATAAACATGATACAAACCCACATTACTGCCATTTAACTATTTATCGTAAAATCACTTTTTAGAGGACTAATTGGTCTATGAGATCGTCTTTCATGACACTAACTATTAAGCATAAGATTATTTCTCAAAGAACTGTAAATTAGTAAATGAAAACAAATTCCGCCAAATTATACACTATCTCAATGATTTATAAACTGACAGAACTAAATTTGTCCAGTACAACAGCATACAAAAAACTGAATAGTAAAGATATACAACAATCTGTTCTCAAGAGTGGATATTTCTTATTTGATAATAAGCCCTTGATAATTAAAGCATGGCATCCAGACATTGATCTCGTTAAAGAAGAAGTTAAATTTGTACCTACCTGTATCAGATTATAGCAACTGGCTTTGAAGTTCTGGGGTAAGAGCCTGCCAAAAAACTTAATCCAGAGCGATCCTGCAACTAAGCAAAAATTTCCTAATCAGATTAAATTTGTTGACGAGAAACAACTCATTGAAATCAAAGTTCATTATGAATGGGATCCGGATTATCTTAATGCCCTAAACTCTTCTTTTTCTCTTACTATACTTTAAGAGAGCTCGTCTTTTTAGTCTAGAGCTTCCCCTCCTATTCGCTCAGTGGATCGATCCCGTACTACTGCCTGATTTCCTATAAATAGCCTATTGGAACCGACCCCTAACTTCTTATAACTAGTCTTCTAGTTCTTGGCAGATATCTCTCTCTCTAGCCAGGCACTTAGAGAGCGGAACTTAGGCGACAAAGTGGAACTAGACTTCATTATTCTTTTTCAAATTACAACTTTTTAGTTGGTTGTGTGCCTAAACTAGGTCTCTGCCTCTGCCCAATCTCTTATATATAATGCCAAATTGCAATTAAAAAGACAAGTGCAACCTACTTTAAAAAAAAGACGCACGAGCATATTCATATATTTAGAAGCCAGTAGAACAGAATTCAATTACTATACTACAGCCTACACCGAATACTATACTTGAGCAAATAAACTGGTTAACAGCCCTGTCACTCCCACGGGTCAAGCAAATGACTACCAAGACATGGGTGGTAATGGCGCAACAGTAAAAGACGAACAACACTGTCAAAATAATAGCATTGTAGTAGTACAACCTAGTGTATGCAAACCAACAGGGACTAAGAAGTACAGGGAAGGGCTCACGCAGGAAATGCAGTGGATAGAAGTTCCATAGTAGACACGCAGTAGCAGAAAACAGAAGGTTTACACAGCAATATCAGATTAACAGATGCAACAGAATGACAGTTACACCTTAACAAACTGGTGAATCTTACACTATACAAGGGCTGTAAATGGTGACACAGCAGTAGCATTAGAGTGGCAGTAGGACAGACTAACAACAGCAGTGAAGGGTACGAATAGCACAGTTCAAAATGGAGGAATTGCAGTAGCAGAATTATAGACTAGCTGTAGCATTTGGGTAACAGTCAGCACAAGTTCAGAATATCAGAGATGCAGGGAATGATGCAACAGATCTACACAAAAGCAGACTGAAACTAATAGCAGAAAACGCAGTGGCAGAGTACAGTAGTATCAGATGGGCGGTGTAACAGATGTACATCAAGTAGAGTTCAGTGTTTAGGAGTAGTTACACGCACAAATCCAAAGCAGTATCTACTACAACTGCTGCTCTTCTGTCCCCAATCAGACTCCCAGATCAACTGCCATTGAATGACAACAGTCCTCAATCACTCATTACAGATATGCAGACCGTGCTCCAGACCACATATACACAGCCCCATTACCGCTGCATCGGCCAGTCAGTCCTGCAACACCTCTACCAGAGACAAAATTTCTGCCAACACTAACTGAAAGCAGACCATCTAGTTGTCTGCCTTATTTATAGAGCAAACAGAATTCCAACAATATACAACAGCTATTATTCAAGTATACACAGAGCAAGATCCTCTGAGTCCAATACATGAACAAAATGCTCATCCATTGAAACCCACCCAAACATGCTTTTACTACTTGAACATGAATAGAATTCATCAATTAAACACAGTAATAAGCAACCCCCACAGCCATGAATAGAATTCATCAATTAAAGAAGTTCAATCATAATAACAACACAGCATGAACAAGAATGCAACAATTACCGGAATCAATAATCCAGAAAACAGTAGAATACATTAAAAGAAAGTGAATTTCACTGTTGATGATGATACTGACCTTTGCACACTATGAATTCACTGTTGAAGATTATGAAGACGACGAACGGAAGGTAAGCTATGGCGGTAATCGTGCTTTATAATTTCTGAAAACTTAGGATTTGGTAATTTAGGTTTTGCTTAATTTGAGGATTTTATTAGTTTCGTTAATTTTGGAAAATTACAGTAAGTGGATTTTATTAGTTTTGGAAAATTCCAGTAAGTAGATTTTATTAGTTTTGGAAAATTAGTTTTGGAAAATTAATAATTTGTGAAGATTATCATATATATAGGTTTTGGTTAGTAGAAGTTAATTAATTGTAATTTCGGAAAATTATTTACATCGGTTCATAATTGATAAGTAATCGATGTATTTTTTGCAGAATTGTTACATCGGTTAATAATTAATAACTAACCGATATATTATTTTTATCATCTTAACTGCTAAACAAATCGGTTCATAATTAATTATCATTAACATCGGTTTAAAACAAATCGATGAAATAATAATATAATTAACATCGGTTTTGATTTCGAAGCGAGGTAAATAACAAAAATAACTTAATTGCTAAACATCAGTTTACTTAAACCGATGCAATTAATTATCATTAACATCGGTTTTATACAAAGCGATGTAAAAATAATATAATTAACATCGGTTTTGATTTCGAGCGATGTAAATAACAAAAATTATCTTAATTGCTAAACATCATTTTACTTAAACCGATGCAATTAATTATCATTAACATCGGTTTTATACAAAGCGATGTAAAAATAATATAATTAACATCGGTTTTGATTTCGAGCGATGTAAATAACAAAAATTATCTTAATTGCTAAACATCATTTTACTTAAACCGATGCAATTAATTATCATTAACATCGGTTTTATAACAAATCGATGTAAAATCATTTAATTAACATCGGTTTTGATTTCGAAGCGATGTATAATTATATAATTAACATCGATTTTGATTTCGAAGCGATGTAAATAACAAAAATTAGATCAATTACATCAGTTTTAGTAAAAACCGATGTTATAGTGGCGATGTCAATAGCACTTTTTGTACTAGTGTTTCTTATCCCGTCTTATGAGTACATGATTGAGAAAGATTGCACCATTGATGCTTATAAGGGTTTTGAGCCACCGCTTGCTCCTTTCAAACCAAGTCCATTAACTCATACAATGGATTATCTTATTACAAATTGGATTGAGCCATATTAAAACGTAAAGAAAACTTGAAATAGAAAAGTAAATATTAAATTAAGATAATTAAATATTGCACGGACGTTTTAACCCATCCAAAAGTAGATCAAAACGAGGAAATATTAAAATATAGGACGGAGGTTATAAATATAGATTTCCAAAATATATTATTAAACTTTAAAATAATTAATTAAATAAAATACTTTCATAATAAAATATTATTATAAAATACGGGGTGTTACAATCTAACCCCCTAAAAAGAAGTTTCGTCCTCGAAACTTGAATTTCAAACGTAAGATCAAAAGAAGGTAAGAATTACAAGTGATCATCAACGAAAGTCATCTCAGAATCCTAACCGCTGCGCACTCTGATCCTTATCAACACTCCAACCATAAAGAGATATCCTACGCCCTTAATGTTATTATCATCTTCACATATTCTACAATCTCAAAAGACATATCAAACTCATACTCACAACCCAAAATTATCATTTAACTCCATATGATCTAGTTATCGTAAAACCACAATGTTTTCACACATGCATCACCTTTAAGCATGTGGTTAACACTCATAAACACCATTACATCTCACATACTAAATCATCAAGCTTTCCTCACTTTCACCAAGCTCACTCAAAACCATTAAGTAGTACACTCATTAATGTGTACTCTTTCATCTCATGAACTATCTAACTTCTAGTCCTCGTATTCCAAACATTACTCCACCACCATTAACCATCATATATGACCTCTCATAAATTTATTACCATTTCTCCAAGTCCAAATAACTTTCAACAAACACTTCAATTATAGCTTACCATTCACCACAAGATATAGCATTGACCAAAACCTCAAACAGATAATCTCAAAGCCAGGAAACTCTTCCAAATAAGCAAACTCTTCCCTTCACGAGTGACATTAAACTTATTGCTACCATAAGTTCCTCAAAGTTGGTAGTGCTTACTTATATATACAACTCTTAATCTCAAAAGGTTTCATAGAAACTCCCGATAATCCTCGATATATGTCTAGTATCCAAAATCATCAATCTCAAACCTCAATTTCACCACCTAATCATTAGTCACACTCGCAAGATCAAAATCATTTTCTTTGAACACTTATCATTAATAACGCATTTCCATCAAAGCGTCACCATACAAATCTTATCACTCATACTCATGTAAACACTAAGCCTACATCCTCAATTCATAATCATGGTTTACTATCCATGAGTATCATCTTACCATTAAGAATCCACCAAAACACTGTATAAAACTATGTCCATCAAACTCATAACATCCTCAAACTTTCAAACCTCATATAAGTCCTTTAATACTCTTTCTTCAAAACTTTATATGTCATCCAAATTCACACTCTCATCCAACAAATGTTACTATGCTCTCAATATCCAATAGCCAAACATCAAACTCACAAATCTCGAATTATTCCCAAAAGGATTCAAGCTTCCACCACGAGATGATCACAAGTAGCTCTAAAGATATTTCAAACATTTTCAAGTTACCATAAAAGAATAAATAACTTGTAAACCAAAACCAAATATGTTCGCGCAATATCACAAAGCAAATGAAAACATAGTCTTCGAAAGTATGAGCTCAATGAGAAATCCATGTAAAGAGGATAATTACAGAATTTCAAAGAAGAAGGAACTGGAGTTAAAATAAAGAACAAATAGAGAGTAACGATAGACAAAATAGACAGAGAAAAAAGATAAATAAGACACTTTTGGACTAAAGGCTCAAATAGAAGAGGTATGGCCGACACGTGCAAGGATGACAAGAATAGACGACTCCAAAACAAATTTATAAACACAAAGACGACACCTTAAGATAAGATAAATAAAGCACGATAACCAGGGTCTTACAATTCTCGTACAATCATCACTCAAGGTCACAACGTCTCCAAACATCCTTTCATCATATCTCCATAATACCTCAATACCAACAAACATCTATATAATTGCCTTTTACCATCACTAACTACATCCCTCGGATTCTCAACTCTCAAGATCATAAACTCTCATGACCATCAACTCTCAAGTCCTTCCACTCTCAGTAACTCCATCTAATCATACTTAATGAATCAATCCATAACAATCTCTATACCCTCAAAAGATGAACACCTCGATCCATTATAATCACCGTCGACATGATCGTTCCTTAAGCCAACACTAAAACTCTTTAACATTAACACCTCACAAGCCCATAAATTATAGTTCATCTCTTTCACTCAATCCTTTAAAAGGCATCCCTTCATAACTCACTAAAAGTGTCATTAACGATTCTCCCTCTTCAAATATCATATTCCAATTAAAGTCGAGCAAAATCTCTAAAATTCCCAACGTGCTCAATCTAAACTCCACAATAACAATCAAATCATTTCCAACATTTAATCCTCGATCCATAAATAATTCGCATCACCTTTCCCTTTAACACAAGATAAGAATCCAAAAATTCTAACCATTAAGAGCATAAGCCTCGGTATTCCCCAAATCATATCATAAGATAAATCCACTCATTACGTCTCTCACTTCCATTAAAACTATAAAACCACAATTAAACGTCTTATGTCACATATCATTCACTCACTCTCTATCCTCAAAAAGGTATTCCTCAAGCATACAATGAACTTAACATTCACTTATCCCAAATGAGATTTCATCCTAACAACGACTATTCCCAAAATCAAGTGCATCTCAGCAACCTCTAATCCCAAAGTAAACTTCTTCTTAACAACCTCAAATCTCAAATTAACTCCCTCGTTACCAACTCATAAATGCACTTTTCTTTCATTCCCGAACACCACAATTTGCCAATCAATTTTAACTTGATGCCTCAAAAACCATAAGGGAAACAACCTCGAAATCACCTCAAACAAGGACGATGTTACCAAAAGATCCAAAAAGGATGAAAGTACGATAAGAGTAAAAGTTCAGGTTATCAAGGAAAAAGTTTTGACCGACATATAACCAAAATGCACGACATGTAAGACGTAACATGCAAAAGACATTTTCAAAATTGACCAACTTTAAAATCAACAGAGCCTGCTCAAAACAGTTATATATGAGCAACATGTTTTTGTACAATTAATGACGAAACGTAACATAAACTCATAAACAACACAAATATATGAACAAACATGCAATACAATTAATAACGATGCAAAACATCAATGTATAAAATACACAATTCCATGAACAACACAAATAACACAATTAATAAATATACGAAACATTAATGCATAATAAAACAAGTAGATGAATTATACATTCAATACATTGAGTAACAATATGAAACATAAAAAGACAACAAACAAATACATGAGCAAACATGTAAAACAATTAACAACTATGCGAGACATTAACGCATAAGCAAATAAGTAGATGAACAATACATGTACTATAATTAACAACGATATGAAACATTAAGATGTAAGCCAACAAGTCCTTAATTGTTTCTACCCCATTTACTCTCACTCATTTACTAAGTCGATTTATTTTAGTCATAAACTACGCGAGAGTTGGGAGCGTGTTCGCTCTGATACCAGCTGTAACAACCCGGATTATAAAATAAAGGAAAAACATAATATAAATGAATATCAAAGTGTAACTCAATGATAACTGGGTTAAGGTGGCGGAAACACCTTACCCAAATCCGGATCGATACTCAAATCGAAAACCAAACTAATACATTATTCAAAGGTTCTTAAAACTTAAACAAAAGTCCTAAACAATTTATTAAGCTCGCTTCGCACATTCCCCAAGCAAGCATCAACCAAACAGCGACCACCTGAACAACCTGAGAAGGGGGTCGACAATCAGTCGGGAGTAACTAGATGCTCTCCCAGTCATGTTTACAACAATTGAATGTAACCAACAATCAATAACAATTGAAATGTAAAACCAGTAAACATGCGAGATCATCTACACTCATGAAAGTCCAATCAAACTTACCATCATTTGAAAACATAATACGGCAATCATGTGAGGATATAAACATGACATGACATGAAAGCAAACTTACCATACCATGATATTCTCAACACCAGACCAAAGAACCAAACGATCCTAGACCATATGCGACCACTAGACCATGAACAATTACAACCCAAGTAACTCACGACTCATAGTACATAAGGCACAATGCTAGCAATAAAGCGTAGCGAATATGGTGACACACAATCCATTGCAACAGAAGGCACAAAGCTATCATCAAAGCATAGCGAATAGAGCGAACGCCCGTTAGAGCGTATCACCACTGCCTCTAACTTGTCAGAGCGTATCACCACTGCCTCCGACTGACGGAGCGTATCACCACTGCCTCCATCGGTGTGGAGCGTATCACCACTGCCTCCACAGTACTATGTATAGCGTATCATCACTGCCTATGTGCCTAAGACCTGGCCAGACCTCTCGATGCAATAACTGTACACCGAACGACACTCGGGACCCAGAACGTATAACTGACGAATCTGGCCACCCCCGAACATAGACCAAAATAAATCCCACATCACTGGGTGGCGTTAGTTCATTCCGATAGTATATAACTGATACTACCGTCATCTATTCAAACTAGCAAACAACAATGCACAGTATAACTGACTGTACTAACATGCGCGAATACCAGCACGACTCAAACCAGTAGAACATCATAACAGACTGTCCTAATATCAAACGCATAGAAGTATCCAACGACATATGCAAACACAATATTATACAATCACTTAACACAGCTCAACATGTGAATCAAGTATAAATAACCAAAGTTATAGTAACTTTAACTATAACATAAGTAATGGATGCGAGGTTATACTAACCTCAACTATAACTTCCACATATGGCTTGAGGTTATAGTAACCTTAGCCAAAACTTGACACGAACCTAAAGTTATACTAGCATCAACCATAACCTTGAGTCATACCTCAGGTTTACGTTAGACTCAGCTATAACTTTAACTCGTAATTCAAAGTTATATTAACTTCAGCTATAACTTTGAGTCGTACTCAAGGTTGTACTAGTTTCAGCTATAACCTTGAATCATATTTCCAAGGTTACACATGCTTCAACTATAACCTTGAGCAACACTCTTGGTCGTTCGCCATGCCGCCATCTAGGGTTTTCCTCGCGAACCCTAGTTGCGCACACGACACCCATAACGACTTATCGATACATTAATCCACAATTACGATAATAACACATACATAAATATATGAAACACAATTAATTCATGACAATAAATAATCAAACATGTACCAATCGTACAAACAATCATTAAATCATATTAATTACATCAATTGGCATAAACATAATTAAAAGAGAAACACCTAGTTGCCTTTTTAGCAATTAATGAAAACCTTCATAAATAATACAACCAACAAAGCCTTGTCTCCAACACGTGCCAATAACCCCAAAAGTGAACTTTAACGAAAGCGGAAATCCAAATACTTGTGATAGAAATTGTACGAAACAATCACTCTTTCGAAAACGCCAAAAGGGAAAGAGATCTCCTTCTTTACTCAGAAAACAAGAGACCCAAAACGTAGGTCTAAAGGTTCATACAAATAATTCCCAATAAAATATTTTGAATAGATTATATTGTAGAGGTAAGAGCAAGGATTGTGAAACTATAATTTGTGTATGAGTTTGGAAGAATTAAAGATATTCAACAATGGAGTCAAAGGGAGAAAGAAAGAAAAACAGACGAAAAGGAGTGAGATGTGAGGCGCGGCAACTCACGCACGAAATAGAAGGAGCAGCTTGCTAGCTTGCTTAGGGTTTTCTTTTATAAGGAGATTAACTAATGGGCTTTTGGTCCATTAACTCATATAATGGATTATCTTATTACAAATTGGATTGAGCCATATTAAAACGTAAAGAGAACTTGAAATAGAAAAGTAAATATTAAATTAAGATAATTAAATATTGCACGGACGTTTTAACTCATCCAAAAGTATATCAAAACGAGGAAATAATAAAATATAGGACGGAGGTTATAAATATAGATTTCCAAAATATATTATTAAACTTTAAAATAATTAATTAAATAAAATACTTTCATAATAAAATATTATTATAAAATACGGGGTGTTACACCTTGATGGCCAAGTTAGATAAGCTGGAGAGTGGTGGGAAGTTTGAGATTGGGAGCGGGAGTAAAGGAGGAATGTACCAGGTGAATGTCGTTCAAGACGGACCTTTTGTCTGTGAGAGATGTGGTGGAGAGGGGCACGTGTCAAAGTTATGTACCTCATCTAACGAGACATGTGCCGCCTTTCAGCATTATCGTGGGAATAATTTTTATGATCCAAATAATAATAATGTCCATCCCAACATGAGGTGGACAAGCCAGAATGTCCGCAACCCACAACACCTACAACCTCAGCAAAATTCCACATACATCCTGACACCCGTCGTTGAGGGGTGACAAAGATAAGATTTATAAAACCTCAGCTTAAACTAGATAGGATAAGTCAAGGGTCGAACCACAAGGAGACAAGGTTAATTATGTTTGTGAATTTAAAGTCTATTGCAAGTAACCAAAAAGGGGGTTTTGATTTGAGATTTAAACTAACAACTAAGGTAGCAAACTAACAAGAAAATTAAAATAAGATAAAAAGGAGATTAGGAACTTTGGTTCCCCATGGTCAAAACGAGTCAATGAAAGGTAAAATAATCAAATAACACAATCCCAAGGAACAAAGAATAAACCTTTAGGTCAATATTCTACCCAATCCTTACGGTCTTAGGGTTCCTAGAAAAGCACTAAACTTTCGTTCAAGGGCAATCCCAAAGTTGTTGTTAAACTAATCCTAATAATCTTTCAATCCTAAGGATTAGTTCACCAACAACAATGGGGGATTGGTAATTTAATCATCAAACTTATCAAAGTCAAGTCTTTATCATGGTTCCCCTAATTCCCAATCACAAGAATTAGCTATGCATACTTTTAATTATGGAACTAACAATTACTAAGAATATTAAAGAGATGAGCATAATTAAAGATGACAATAAAAGGGTAAACATGAGATAAGAAATAACAACAAGATGATTAACAAGATTGAATAAAAAAAGAAAGATTAATTGTAGCAAACTTACAACTTGAATGGAAAATCTAAGAACAAAGATGAAAACTTGGTACCAAAAATCTAACAATGGAGTTCTTCTAACATAAAGTGCTTGATAAAAATAAAGAGGTTCTTTCTAATGGAATTACTTGCTTAACCTAATTGGAGAGTCTAGGTCTCCTTAAATAAGAATTATTACAAGATTAGGAAAGTAAAGAAAACACAAAACAGAAATCCGGAACAGCTTCTGGTCGGTCGACCTATCATTCGGTTCGGTCGACCGATTCTGGTACTGTTGGTTTATTTTTCGCAAGAATGGGCTTTTGTGAACTGGGCTTCGGTCGGTCGACCGCTTCTTCGGGTCGGTCGACCGCTTCTCGTTCTTTTCGGCTTAAATCTGGCCCATTAACAATACTTGAATGCACCATCCGGATCCTTGCTCCATATTAGTACTCAAAACAGCTTCCTAAAGGCAAATAAGGCTCGGTTTTGCTCACTTCCGTGTATTCCTACATATAAAACATAGAAATGCCAAAGTAAACCGTTTCGGGAGAAAAAGCAACTAAAAGTCACGAAAGTGTAAGAAAATACGTGCCAAAAGAGTAAATAAAACGCATAAAATAGGCACGTATCAAACTCCCCAAACCAAACCTTGCTTGTCCTCAAGCAAGCACTAAGACTCAAAAGAAAATAAAACTTCTAATGGAACGGATTTCATACTTTTCACAACCAAACACAACACTATGCCTAACCAATTTAATGCATCCTTCAACTATAATCAAACATAATGTCAAGAGCAAAACGAGTTAGACATGTTGGAAAAGCATGCTAAAATTTCAACCTTGCAAGACTTATTCTAATTGGACTCTCGCGGTACGCTCGAGACACTCTTGAAAGCAAAGGGTCAAATGTATATGTGAAAGATAAGAAGATAAATAAAAGTAAAGACTCTCACCTATCTACGACCCGTAAGAACATGCCTGCAATCTAACATGAATAGAATCTCTACAACCGTACATATGCATTCCCACACTAAATAACCATGACACATGCCGAGGCAAATTTGGGATTGTGAGGCTAAAGGTAAGAAGGGGTTTAGAATAAGTTATGGAAAGAGGGGTTAAACCGAGCTAACAACCGTCTATCCACACTATAAGATCACTTCTTATTGTTCTCTTTTTCTTTCATACATGCCAATGCTCAAAGTTTTGGAGCAAAAATCACAATTCTTCCAACTTTCTCCCCTTTCTCTTCTTTTTTTTTTTCAGAAAAACTGACCCATTCAATGGTCCTGGTCGACCGACCAGGAAAACTGGTCGACCGACCAGCTGTTTCGTTTTTTTTCATCATTTTTGTTTTTTTTTCTTTTTTTTTTTTTTTTTTTTTGATCATAAATTTTTTTCGTGTCCTTTTTTTTTCTTTTTTTTTTCTTTTTCTCCTTTCTATCATTCTCCCAAAGTCAAAATCTATCATTGAAGCATAAACCAAAGAATGGCCAAAAACAGTCCCATCACTACTTTACTAGCTCGGCTAGGGTAGGCAATTTTTAAGATGTAGCAAATGGGTAAAAGGATTCAATTTGGCTATGTGAGGATAATGGGAATAACGAGAAAGGGGTACCTCTACCACATGTGTCAACAAACCACAAACCCGAATGCATACAGGTATTAAGAAGACAAAATTCATGTTTATGCATATTGATGTGACATGCCTCAAGAGGAGAAACTACTCACAAACCTATATGAAATCGGTCATGGATGTCCCCGATTTATTAAGCTCTAATCCTTAGAATATGTAGTAGCTTGCCAAGAAGAGAGTCAAGTCTAATAATTTAGCATGAAATCAACAAAAACTCGTAGATAATGCAAAAGACTAGCTTGAAAATTTTTTGAAAAATGCAAGGCAAAGCAATAAATGATATGTGAGGCATAAATTGTATTTATCCGTTCCGACTCGACCTAAAAACTTAAGACAGAGAAGAACGCGCGACAGGGAAGAACACGCGACAAGAGAGGATGAAAACAAGAAAAACATCTAAAGGAAGGAAAAATAAAAGACACAAAAACAATTGCATACTCACAAAGGAGTATGCAAACACCCTCCCCAAACCAAAACGCACAATGCCCCCATTGTGCTCATCAGCATACAACCACAGCATAGGGATGGGGGTAGGCGAAAAAGAAGCAAACAAAGAAAGGAAAAGGAAAAAGACAAGAAATTACAAAAAGAGTCTAAGGAGGAAGGAGGGGAAAACTGGAAATCTAGAGGGGAAAATTGGAAATCTAAGGGAGGAAAACACTTACAAAGGAAATGTGGACCTCTCCAAATCGAACCAAAGAAAGGGGACCTCCCCAAACCGAACCCCAAGGAGGGTAAGGTTAAGCATGTCCCTATCCCTCTGAGTCGTAAAACGGCTCAGGATCCTCTCCTCCTTCCTCCTCATCGTCATCCTCTTCAGACCCTATGCCTGTTCCCGAGGCAGAGCCTGAAGCTACACCGTGGTCACGACCGCCTGCGAGAGGTGTGTACCAGGTGGGGTGAGTCCATGGGCCGGTTGGGAGCCTACCTTGTGTAGCATACTCCCTGTAAACCGGGTATTGGAAAAGACTATCGTTCAGCTGTTTTTGGCTGAACTGCCTGTAAAGGCTCGCCATCATTTGTGGCATAGATCTGTCATCAACAAAAGGAGGAACATAAACATTAGGAGGAGCAGTAAAATCAGATGGGTACCCCGTCCCAGATGTGGTATGGTGGCCACCGGGAGCAGGGGCCCTGAAGCCTCTAGCGGTGCCTCCCCTAAGTGGGAGGCGGTAAGACGGGAGTAATGGTCGGGGTTCCCCTACAACATTAGAAAGGGGAAGCATAGTGGGAGCCATGGTGATGGGGATGCGGTCACTGAGATAGGTGTCTATCTTCCAATAATCTCTCCTGTTTACCCAACGCACGGACCTGACATAAGCCATGTCCATGAACCGGGAGAGAGGGTCGACCGCATCCTCATAGCGAGGGAACTGGGGTACAAAAGAGCGGGCTAATCGGGTGACTAGCCCACCACAGACAATAGTAGTCAAGGAAGTTCCCTCGCCCACCGACACAAAATGAGAGGCGACCAAATAAGCAGTGTTGTAAAACTGCTGACCCGTACGTCTGATGTTAAGATAACCAGACAAAATGGAGAGCTCAATGTTGTTGACATTTAGAGACTCTTTGCGGCCGAAAACAGTGTTGGCCAACAGACGCAAAAAATAACGGGGGGTGGGAAGGTGGATGGTACTGTTTTTCTTCTTCACATCGCTGGAATCAGAAATACAGGACCACATATCAGAATACGACCCCGTGGGGTCATCAGTAAGACCCTCAGAAGATAAGCCCAAAATTTGAGCAAATTGGGTTAAAGTTAAAGCATATGTTTCATTGAACATGCGAAAAGAGATGCAAAAGTTATCATAGCCGGAGCGAAGTGCCCCTAAATCAAAGGTAAAGGAGGAAAAGAACTCAAGAGTGAGAAGGCGGTAGGTGATCTCGTCCATAGTGACAAGTCCTGCAAACCCGGTCCCAATGAGCAAAGATACTACCTCGTCGTGACATCCCAAAGCTTGCAGGGCTGGAACAGAAAGGAAACGGGTTGCCACTACCACGCAGTAAGCGGTGAGATGGAGGAATCGGGCCTTCTGGGCCGGAGTGCTGAAAGTGATTTGCGGATAGTTTGGTAAACTATCCGTGTCATGCACCGCCAAACCTCTCGTCCTAGGGACACGTCCTCTAGAAGTGCTTCCACCCGAAGTGCGGGCGCGCTTCCCACCTTGATCACGGCTAGACATCGTAAAGCTGAAAAGTTCAAATAAAGATATAAGTCTTATGAGCATGTGAAAACATTGCTTTAACAAAATTAGGCACGAAAAATGCAGAAACAGAAACTTATAAAACAGGCTCTGGTCGGCCGACTGCATATGTAGGTCGGTCGACCACTGCTGTGAGTCAACACGTAATTTCTGCAAAA
The DNA here is from genome assembly GCA_029255685.2 of Silene conica. NCBI lineage: Eukaryota > Viridiplantae > Streptophyta > Magnoliopsida > Caryophyllales > Caryophyllaceae > Silene > Silene conica. The sequence continues at coordinate 71,579,497 of CM055318.2, read as the reverse complement.
TAAACGGTCGGTCGACCGTAAAACTAGGTCGGTCGACCAGTTTACGAAAGAAATTCAGAAACTGCAAAAAAAATTAAACTCAGGAAAACAAGGTTCTGGTCGGCCGACCTCAGTTTCGGGTCGGTCGACCGACTATCGTCAGAAAAGTGCAGATCTGTAAATTAAAAACCCAGAAAATTCAAATTTCGGTCGGCCGACCTCATTTTCCGGTCGGTCGGCCGACCTCATTTTCCGGTCGGTCGACCGTGAACAGTGTAGGTGTCGGCTTTTCGCGGTTGAATTCGCGCGAAAAAGGGCATAAAAAATTTAAGGAGGAATTAAACTATCCTAATCAGCACGAAATCACCATAAATTTACAGATCTAAGCATATAAAATCAAGAAGAAGAAGAAAACTAAGATAAAAACACACAAACAAGTATGGAAACGGAATTAAGAGCAAAATTGAACTTAAAAAGATAAACTAATACTACCTAAAACGAAAGTAAGAAGATATAAAACCAAAAAGAGAGAAAGAAAACTAAGGAAAACATACCTTGGATGAGGAAATTGAAAGAAAGTAAGTAAATTGGTGAAGGATGAAGGTGGGTGAATTTTTCTAGGGTTTTAAGAGAGAAAGAGAATGCTGGGAAAGTGAAGAAGTGAAAGCAATTATTGCATTTTCAAAACACAAATTACCCATGACCTTTGACTCAGAAAAAAAACCGTAAAAAAAAACCCGTGGTCGGTCGACCACAAAAGTCGGTCGGTCGACCGACGTCCTTTTACCTGCTCTGCAAGTTCTACTTACTCTGTCAGGAAAATTGAATAAAGCTGTCAGTTTGGTCGGTCGACTTAATAACTTGGTCGGTCGACCGCTGTACTGACGGATTCCCCTTTTTTTTTCTTTTCTGCAGAGATTTCAATTTTCACCTAAGGATAAAACGAAAAATAAAACAACAAAACGTAAATTTAAACTAAAGCACGGGTTGCCTCCCGTGTAGCGCTGGTTTAAGAGGTCCCGCACGACCTTTTTACCTATTAAGGAGCATCTTAAAAAGGGTCAAAGTAAGAAACTTCGACTTTTCCGACAAATTCATTTTCTCCTAGGAAGTGCTTCACATATTGGCCATTGACTTTGAACCTCTCACCAGATGAGGTTTCTAATTCGATTGACCCGAATTTTGAGACAGCTGTGATGGTGTAGGGTCCGCTCCACCTGGATTTCAGCTTACCAGGAAAAAGACGAATACGAGCATTAAAAAGCAATACCCTATCACCTACCTGAAAATCACGTCTAATGATTCTCTTGTCATGCCAGCGCTTTGTTTTCTCCTTGTAAATCCTGGCATTGTCATAGGCTAACAACCTGAATTCTTCTAACTCATTAAGCTGCAATAAACGTTTCTCACGGGAAAGATTAGGGTCTAAGTTAAGATCACATATAGCCCACCAAGACTTACGTTCTAACTCAACTGGTAAATGACATGTTTTACCATAAATCAATCTGAATGGTGACATTCCTATTGGAGTTTTGAACGCGGTTCTATAGGCCCATAAAACATCATCAAGTTTTAGGCTCCAATCATTCCTAGACTTAGAAACTAATTTGGCTAGGGTCTCCTTGAGTTCTCTATCAGGATGGATGGGAATCTGGAAGAAACCTGAATAACCGTCTAGAAAGCAGAAGAATTTATTAGAAGCCAGTATTTCAGTCATTTGGTCAACAAAAGGAAGGGGGAAATGGTCTTTCTTGGTGGCGGCATTTAACTGTCTATAATCAATGCACATCCGCCACCCAGTTACAACTCTAGTTGGTATTAACTCATTTTTATCATTCTTAACCACTGTGGTTCCTCCTTTCTTAGGAACCACCTGAACTGGGCTAACCCATTTAGAGTTGCCAACCGGATAGATAATACCTGCCTCAAGAAGCTTCATAACCTCAGCCATAACCACAATTTTAGGATTCAACTTACGCTGTCCCTGTCTATAAGGCTTATGCCCTTCCTCTAACTCTATTCTGTGCATACAAACATCAGGGCTTACACCCTTAATATCATCCAAAGAATAACCTAGAGCTTTTCTATTCTTTTTAAGAACAGTCATTAAGGCAGAAAGTTGGTCAGGACTAAGTTTAGAGCTAACAATCGCAGGGTACTGTTCAGTATCATCTAGGAAAACATACTTAAGATTAGGAGGAAGTGGCTTACGCTCTGGTGCTTTTACCTCAACTGCCTGAACAGAATTAGTATCTATAGAATAGCACATGTTTACCAGACTTGCATTAGCTAGGCTTATGAGCTTCTCATTCTCTTCTTTAGTGAGCTCATACTCCTCTTCCTCTTCTTCTATCAAATCCAGCCTTTCAGCATCCTCAGCTGGATTACCTGCACACTTATCCAAAATCGTCAGATCATCTAAGGGATCCTTGGTCAAGGATTCACTCCAATTAAGGATAACGTTCCTGTCTATAATATCGATGGAGCAACAAGTATCATCAGTAGGAATAGTTGCCTTATGGGCAAGACTAAACTCGATAGTGTCATCCCCAATCTCTAAAGTAATGGTCCCGCGTTTGACATCTATCACAGCCCCAGCTGTGTGTAAAAATGGTCTACCTAAAATAATAGGTATTTGACTATCCTCAGCAATGTCTAAAACAACGAAATCCACAGGAATAAAGAACTTTCCCACTCTCACTGGGACATCCTCCAAGACCCCTAGTGGTCTTTGGGTTGATCTATCAGCCATCTCTAGGGTAATATTGGTGACTTTAAGTCTACCTAAACCAAGTCTTTCACATACAGAATAAGGTATAACACTGACACTAGCCCCTAGATCACAAAGGGCTTTCCCTATTACATTATTACCTATGGTACAAGGGATGGAAAAACTACCTGGGTCTTTTAACTTGGGTGCTATATTATCTTGTGAAAGAACATAACATTCTTCCACAAAAGCAACAGCACCGTCGTCCTGAAAATTCCTCTTACGACTTAAAATATCTTTCATGAATTTAGCATAAGAAGGTACCTGGGTAATTAAGTCAGTGAAAGGGATGGTTACCTCAAGATTCTTCACCATCTCCAAGAACTTACCAAATTTTCGATCCTCTTTTGAATTTTTCAGTCTTTCAGGATAAGGAACGGTGACTTTAGCCATAAGATCAGCAACGTTTGGCTTTTTCAGCTGTAAAATTTCGGTTAGGCCTTGAATGAAGGAGGGATCCAGCAATTCTGGAGTCAAAACAGCACTCTGCTCAGGAACGTCGGTCGGCCGACCGGTAGCAGTGGTCGGTCGACCAGAGTCTGCAACATCCGAATTTTTCTCCTTTTCAGAATCTGATCTCACGTCAGGAACCGCGGTCGATCGACCTACAGTAGCGGTCGGTCGACCTCCTGTTCTTTTGACGGGATCGGATTCTTTGTTCGGAATTTCGGCTGGATCATCTTCTTGAGTTGACTCTTCGCAAACACGGTCACTCCTTAGATTTATGGCGTTTAGCGTCTCCATGGGTCCCTCACAACTAGCTGGAGAGCTAGTCCTTTGGTTGGCTATGTTTATCAAGTGCTCCTCAAAAACTTTTGAGGAGGCAAAGTGAGCCTTACTCATCTCCATAACCGCTTTTGTTAAAACATCAACAAGGGTTCTTAAGTTCTCAATCTCACCCGTGTTGTCAACCGTAGTAACTAGGTTCGCACTTTCAAGCTTTAGCTGGGTTGCCTCAAGCTTTTCAAAACGGGCTTCAACTGTTGTCTCAAGAGCCATCACTCTATTCATCTCTACATTCAGCCTTCTTGAATTCCCACGTGAACTCTTAAAAGTAACCCTATGCACCGCCATGTCTTCAATGGTTTTCCAACCTTTCATATGGTCGGTATTATTCTGGAATCTTCCATTGGCGGCCGCATCAAGAATCATCTTATAGTCATCGTAAAGAGCGTTGTAAAATCGGCTACACAGGTCCCATTGTTGAAAGTTATGGTGAGGGATGGAACGGACCAATTTCTTGAACCGATCCCATGCTTCACAAAATCCTTCATCAGGTCCCTGTTGAAAGTTACGGATTTGGTTTCTCAAGTCCTCGCCTTTTGCAAGAGGGAAGTATTTCTTGTAAAAGGCCAATGCCAAGGAAGTCCAATCCGTAACCTTCTCACTTGTCCTGTCAAGGTACCGGTACCATTCTCGCGCGTCTTCTTTTAATGAGAACAGGAACATCGTTGCCAGCACCTCGTCTCTAGTTACCCCTTCAGGTAGGGGTATGGAACAACAATAATCCGTGAAGGTTGTAACATGCTTTATTGGATCTTCGTCGGGTAGACCAGAAAATTGACTCTGTTCCACCAAAGAGACATGAGTTGAGCGGAGTTCAAAGGAGCCAGTGGTGGGGGTAGGCAAGGCGAATCCCTTCGGTAAATCTTGAGCCTTCGGCTGTAGGTAGTTATAAATAGAATCCATATCTAAAACAAGAGAGTACTCAAGCCTTCCTCTCAAAAACCTGTCTTCTAAACAAAACTAGAAGAAAAGGTAAGAAACGGTCTTAAGGAACCTGAGTTCCTTAAGACAAGAAAAATAAACTAAAAATTAACAAACAAAATTATACCGTCTCCCCGGCAACGGCGCCAAAATTTGACACCCGTCGTTGAGGGGTGCCAAAGATAAGATTTATAAAACCTCAGCTTAAACTAGATAGGATAAGTCAAGGGTCGAACCACAAGGAGACAAGGTTAATTATGTTTGTGAATTTAAAGTCTATTGCAAGTAACCAAAAAGGGGGTTTTGATTTGAGATTTAAACTAACAACTAAGGTAGCAAACTAACAAGAAAATTAAAATAAGATAAAAAGGAGATTAGGAACTTTGGTTCCCCATGGTCAAAACGAGTCAATGAAAGGTAAAATAATCAAATAACACAATCCCAAGGAACAAAGAATAAACCTTTAGGTCAATATTCTACCCAATTCTTACGGTCTTAGGGTTCCTAGAAAAGCACTAAACTTTCGTTCAAGGGCAATCCCAAAGTTGTTGTTAAACTAATCCTAATAATCTTTCAATCCTAAGGATTAGTTCACCAACAACAATGGGGGATTGGTAATTTAATCATCAAACTTATCAAAGTCAAGCCTTTATCATGGTTCCCCTAATTCCCAATCACAAGAATTAGCTATGCATACTTTTAATTATGGAACTAACAATTACTAAGAATATTAAAGAGATGAGCATAATTAAAGATGACAATAAAAGGGTAAACATGAGATAAGAAATAACAACAAGATGATTAACAAGATTGAATAAAAAAAGAAAGATTAATTGTAGCAAACTTACAACTTGAATGGAAAATCTAAGAACAAAGATGAAAACTTGGTACCAAAAATCTAACAATGGAGTTCTTCTAACATAAAGTGCTTGATAAAAATAAAGAGGTTCTTTCTAATGGAATTACTTGCTTAACCTAATTGGAGAGTCTAGGTCTCCTTAAATAAGAATTATTACAAGATTAGGAAAGTAAAGAAAACACAAAACAGAAATCCGGAACAGCTTCTGGTCGGTCGACCTATCATTCGGGTCGGTCGACCGATTCTGGTACTGTTGGTTTATTTTTCGCAAGAATGGGCTTTTGTGAACTGGGCTTCGGTCGGTCGACCGCTTCTTCGGGTCGGTCGACCGCTTCTCGTTCTTTTCGGCTTAAATCTGGCCCATTAACAATACTTGAATGCACCATCCGGATCCTTGCTCCATATTAGTACTCAAAACAGCTTCCTAAAGGCAAATAAGGCTCGGTTTTGCTCACTTCCGTGTATTCCTACATATAAAACATAGAAATGCCAAAGTAAACCGTTTCGGGAGAAAAAGCAACTAAAAGTCACGAAAGTGTAAGAAAATACGTGCCAAAAGAGTAAATAAAACGCATAAAATAGGCACGTATCACATCCCTCCACATAAGCAAGGTTTCCAAAAACCACCCTTCAACCCTCAACCACCTTCGGACCCACCACCCAATACGGATGCTCTCATCCAAAACCTTATTGGGTTAGTTCAGAAGGAATCTCAGGCAAGGGAAGCAGGGATGAAGATGTTAGAGTCCCAAATTGCTCAAATCGCGAGCAAGAATGATACTAGGGCCCCGGGTCAACTTCCGACCAAGACGGACCAAAAGAAAGAGACTCTAAACATCATATCTCTGAGAAGTGGAGCTAAGGTGGGAAGTGAGGAGGCAGGCGAGAAGAATAAAGCGAAACAGCCGAAGCCAAGCAGCAGCGAGGAAGGTCGACCGACCCAGGAGCTAGGTCGACCGACCTCTGAGCAGATTCCAGAAACTCTGGAAGTACAGGAAATCGATCGATCGAACGAGGAGGAGGGTCGACCGACCCCCGACGCTGAACAGGGGAACGCTTTCAGACCTGAAATGTCGGACAACTTAAGGGACTTTCTGTTCCGGGGTGATAAGACCCCTAAGTTTCTGAGAAGGGCTTCAAATACTGAATCTTCCGCCCCTCCTTTTCCAGAAAGACTTATACCAACCAAGGAACAAGTATCGTTTGATAAATTTAAAGACGTAATTCGTTCATTGAATGTTCAAGTTCCGTTTTTAGAACTAGTTCAACAAGTTCCTTCATATCTTAAATTTATGAGACAACTTTTGTCAAGAAAGCGGTCCTTAGATAAGGTTGAGTCGGTAGCCCTCACTGAAGAATCCTCTAGCTTCCTATCACATGTCATTGCCCCTAATAAGCTGGAGGATCCTGGAAGTTTTTCTGCACCTTACAATATAGGAACCTTCCCTGTTAAAAAGGCCCTATGCGATCTAGGAGCTAGTATCAGTGCATGCCCCTAAGCGTAGCCTTAAAGCTCGGGATGACAAATTTTGCAGTAACTAGTATGACTGTCCAGATGGCTGACCGTACATCCATGGAACCCATAGGGGTGTTGGAAAACATCCCTGTGCTTATTGACAGGTTTTTCTTCCCAGTCGATTTTGTAGTTTTGGACATCCCTGAGGATGCCCATATACCTATAATACTAGGGAGACCTTTCCTTCACACTGCGGGAGCCATTATTGATGTGGGCACTGGGACCTTGACCTTCAAAGTAGGAAAGTATTCTATTATTTATGGTCTATCCTATAGAAAGAAGGATGCTATGACCCCTATTACTTGCAATGCTATTGCTTCTAAAAAGAAGTATAAGGTCATCACCACTTCTCCTACTTTATTACCTACTCTTATACCTGTTTTTACACCTCCGCCCCAGATTGGGAGCAATACGGAGGATGCTTCTATTGTGACTAATGCAGGAATTGGTTTGGGGAAACCCACAATAAAGGACGTCATGGTGCAAAGAGGAGGACTAGAAATCCTAAGCTACGGGGAGGATGAGGATCCAGACATTGTTGATAAGGAGGACAAGAGAAGAAGAGAAGAAAAAGAGAGAAGTCCGTCGCATATGCTTTGCGACGGAGAGGCGACGTGTTTTGCTATTCGCACAAACACGGTGGAGACTACGGCATATCGCCAAAAGCCGTGGTCTGAGATTTTCCGCATCTTTAGCGGTAGTTGTTTAAATTTTAAAATTCTAAGACAATTTACTTTCTGTTTTGTTGAGACCTTTTTAATTTTGTTTGCTTTTAGTTTTAGAACTTTTTCGTTTTGCTGCGTAGTTAAGACATTTTAGACTTGGTTCTGGGATCTTGCGCATTTGTTAGGCGCATATACAATGATTTTTCAGGTTTGAGGAAGAATGAATTGGTTAACACAAGTTATTTCCGAAGAAAAAAAAAAGGGCCGCTGTGCAGCAGAGGGGTCGACCGACTAGAAACGTAGGTCGGTCGACCTGGTCCCTGCATTTCTGGAATTCCTGCAGTTCCCAGGAAGGTCGGTCGACCAGAGACATAGGTCGGTCGACCTACCCGTCTGTTACAGCTTGCTCGTTTCTTCCTCGGGAATCATGCAACCATCTTGTGTACTTGGGTGGCACTGCTGGCCACCAAAACCTCCCAGCTTACGCTGGTTTGGGGAGGTTTTTCTCATGCGCTTAATAATCCAGTGAGTTCTTTCCAATTTTCCTTGGTTTTCATTTTCCTTGCATCTTTCCTTTAATTTTATGAAACCTTTACTTAGGCTAATGCATAATGGGGACATTGTGCGGGTTGGTTTGGGGAATTATTTAGTCACATGCATTGTTCCATTGCATTTTGTCACACGTTTATTGCATTTCTGTCTTGCATTGTTCCTTTCCTTATTTTCCTTACCTATACAAAAGAAAAATACAAAAAAAAAAAAAAAAAAAAAAAATAGAAAAATTCCAAAAATTCCAAAAAAATGCACGTTTACTTTAGCATATAGGTCGAGTCGGAACGAGAGTATTTCAAGGATGATACTTGCCATCTTACATGTTTATGCCTTTTCCTTGCCTTGTCAACTTGTTTTAGTATAAGAGTCTTTTGCATATCTACGAGTTTTTTGTCAAACTATCTGTATATCTTGAGACTTGACTTATACCTTGGCAACGTACTATACATTCTGAGTTTTAGAGCCTTATTCCTGGTTTCATTTTTAAACCAGTTGTCTAGGATGTGAGTAGTACTCCCCTTGGAACATATTACATCAATATGCATAAACATGAACTTGAATTGCTATATAATTGTTATACTATCTCGTTTTGTGAGTCTTGGTACGTGCATTTGGGATCCTTTTTCTCTCAATTACCCATAAGCCTTACACAGCCAAAATTGCCTTTTTATTCCCCCAAAACTACATCCCATACTTAGCCTACCCTTCCAAGCTAGTATTTGTGGTCTTTGGTTTATTTTTTGAGGCATCTTGGTTTGTATGCTATCTTAAAAGAAAGAAAGAAAAAGAGAAAAGAAAGAAAAAAAAAGAAAGGAAAGAAAAGAAAAAGAACAGAAAAAGAAAGAAAAAGAAAGAAAGAAAACGAAAACGAAAAAAATCAAAATTTACAGCAAAGTCAGTCGACCCACCACCCTCATAGGTCGGCCGACCAACTGACAGGGTCAGAATGCAAATTTCGTTCTAAAATCCCTTCTTTTATGTGTTATCACTCCCATACTTCATTCAAAAATATTTGGGAGTCCTTTCTTATATTTAATGTGAGAGCTGTGCTACAAAAGAGCACCTTCTCGATATCAAAAATTTGTGAAATATGTTGTTGGGAACCGGTTTTACTAGCTTGGCTACTAACCCCACAAGTCCAAAAACATCTTAACCACTTTTACCTTTTACCTCACATGTCTTTCATTACCTCAATTGCATGTATCTGGGTCACTTAATGAGATTGTTATACATAGTTGTAGAATTTTTGTTCATGTTAGATTGCAGGCATGTCTTCATGGGTCGCAGTTAGGTGAGTGTCATGAAAAGGTGAGTATATTGTCTCTAGGTTGCAAGTTTGACGACCCTACAACTCGTTTGCATGATTTGAATACTGTCTCATTTTGTGCTTGGTATTGGTTTAGGCTAACATGTAAATTTCGCTTTGAGATTGAAATCGTTCCATTAGTTAAGATCGAGTCTATTTCTTGCTTGAGGGCAAGCAAGGTTTGTGAAGCGTGCATTTTATATAGACCTTTTAGGCCATATTAGCACGCATTTCCATGCTTATTTCGTAGCGTTTTACTACAAAAGTCCCCCGAATAGTCTACTTTGGTTTGTCTTGTATTATTTGCAGATATGAGCCGGAGAAGATCATAATCAAGCCTAAAACATGTCCTCATTCATGCATTTAGGAGAAGAGTTGAGTCGGAGCTTGCTACTACCATCTTGAGATGCCTGTAGAAGTAACGAAAGTCTATCGAGCGAAAGAAGAGCTTCACGCCGCTAGTGCCTACTTTGAAGAGCCATAACTCGAGTTCTAGAAATGATAATCAAGTGATTCAAATTGGAGATGAAATTTTATCCTCTTAGCTTTCCAACGCCATCAAAAACGCTTGATTTGAACAAGTAACGAAGAAATGGCGGCTGTTTGAAGTTCAGTGCGCATTGCAGGAAATCTGTTCGACAGATATAGTCGATCGACCATATATGGTCGATAAGTAAGTCGATCGACCACTTTTGGTCGATAAGAAAGTCGATCGACGAGTTTTCTTTCCCGAAGCCCAAGTTTAACCTAAGCCCATTAGGTCATCGGATGGGAATCAGACTAATTCGTTTTTAAGCAGCTTTTGAGTTCTTTTTAGACTACTTTTACTTTTAATCTTCACTTTTTATCTTTTTATCTTTTGCCTTTTACTCTTAGACTACTTTAAAAACTTGTAATCAGTAATCTTTCCCTAACAATTTCTAGCTTTGAAGAATCATACTTTGCCATTTACATCCGGTAATTAAATTTGCTTTGTTCATTTTTATTCTCATTCCTTTACAACTTGTTTACTTTTGTTTTATATTGCAATTTTCATTATCGCGATCATGTACTCCCTTTCCTTTATTTATACTGTCTCAATCATTCCCTCTATCATGCGTAGTTAATCCTCTCGACTAGGATATAGGTGATCCAATGATAATGTGACGATGTTCGTTTAGGTTAGATCGGTTGTTGGTGATTTATCTCTGTTGTTAATTATGACATTTATTTGTGTTTAATTGGTTAAGTCGACGTAGCTAATTATTCGTATGGTAAACCCCGACCTAAGATCGAAAGCCTGGTGAGGGTTAGACCTGTCATAAACACTAGAGTGCCCTAATAAGTTGCGAGAGCCCGTTAGAAGCATTCTAGGGCGAATAGCGATCCGAGAGGACCTTTTCACTACCCCTTAGATTTCCACCTGCGACCGAATCTTGACCTAGACTTGACCGTTACTTTATCACTGGTGAACCGACTATCCTGGTTCCTTTTCCTTCATTTTATATTTTACACTACTTTGCTTTACGCTGTTCTTTTCTCTATACCTTCACTACTTTTTAGTTTAGTCAAACAACAAACAAAACCCCAAAAATATGGTTACCTTGACGGACTTTAGTTTAGCTTTTAGAATTCATATCTGTCTCCCTGTGGATACGATCCTGACTTCCTTACTACATTAGTTAGGCCAGTTGGTTATCTTTGATAGGGTTGCGACAGCCGTGTCAGTTTGGTTTGGGGAATTTGATGCGTGTCTATTTTATGATGTTTTACATCTATTTTTACACGCATTTTGCCACTCATTTACTATGTTTTAGCCTTAATTTCCCAACAATTGTCTACTTTCGTATCTTTATGCTCTTTTGCAGATTTATACGGAAAAGGGACGATTTTACACCAAACTTATGTCCTCGGGATTTTTCATAACCAAGGAACGAAGGAAAAATCAACTGGAAGCATTGACCAAGTGCCAAGAAGTCAAACCGAGACAAATCAAAGCAATCCTACAGGAAAACAGGTCGACCGACCTACTACTTGGGTCGGCCGACCAGGCCTCTGTTATGGAAAGTCCAGAAAATCCTGAAGCCCGTAAACAGGTCGACCGACCTACTACATAGGTCGACCGACCTCTGCGCAGACCCAGAAGCTTTCCTAAAGCCCATTGAAGTGTTTGTTTCATTAGGAAACTCTAATCTTTCCGCCTATTTAAGCAAGGGGCGTGATTAGGGTTAAAGAGGGAGTCATTAATTCAGAATCATTCAGTTCCTAATAGAGTTTTGCTCAGTCTTTAATTTAGTTTTATCTTTAGTTGTAATCTTTCAATAACTCTCAAGCACTTTTAGTTTTGTTCATCAATCTTTCAAGCATTCATCAATAAAGTTTGTTCCTTTCCATCTCAATTCTGATTTCCGGTAATTCTCCTCTTAATTTCAGTTCTATTATTATTAGTTTAGAATTATTGCATTCGGTTTAAGATAGAATCCAAAAACCTTATTAGTGATTGCATGTTTAGATTGATACTAATTATGATTTCCATGTTTATTCCTGTTTTCATTATTGTTTTAGTAATCATGAGTAGCTAATTTCATATGTTAGGATGTAAGGGGTAGATATGCATAGATAGTATTATTGTTGTGGTTGGCCGACTGGGCTAGCTGGTCGGTCGACCCACTCGCGTATGTATTCTGTTTCGTTTTACTTCGTTGACTATAATACCCTACAATGAGACTGAAAGGAGACTTGTAGGATGTTAGTAATGACCTACCCAAGATTGAAAGATACGGGAAGGGCATTGGTTTACGCCTTAAGACGACTAGGTTACTTAAGACTGAAAGGTATGTGACCTAGAATTTAGGAATCACCCTTATTGTTGACACCCAATAATTGTGAGACCTAGGAACTAATAGCATAGGCCGAAAGGAGCTATTAGGTACCATAGACCGAAAGGATATGTTACACCCCTTACGCGACTGCAATACATGTTGACTTAGGATTTATATTATCTTAGCTATTTACTACCCAAACATCCTAGCATCTCTTTTACTATAGTTTTATTTTCATCTTTAATTACTTATTTATTTTTATCTTTGTTGTAGACTTAGTATCAACCAATTCAAAACCCCCCAAATTGTTACCTTAAAACATTAACATCAAACAATAAACATTCCCCACCTCTCTGTGGTTCGACCCTGACTTTCACTATCTATAGTCAAAGCTAGGAAATTATAAATCTTATCTTTGGTGCCCACAACGACGGGCATCAATATACCTTGTAAATGGCTGATACTAGGGGAGTAGATGATAACAGCAGCAATATGGGTGTTCTTGAGAAATTTACGAAGACCAGGTATGCCCAAAATATTGATGGAGACGAAGAACGATGGAGGATTGCAGAGTTTTTTTCACAGGGTTTGAGGAAGACAAAGAGGTTAGCACAGAAGGAAGTTCAAAATTGGAAAAATTGGAAAAATGAGAGAGTGGGATACGTGATAGTGGGAAACGTGAAACACAGTCAATTTTTGTCGGTTTGGAAGAATGTGCAAATGATTAGTTAGTTGGCATGCATAAAAAAATGTGTTTTAATTACTTATTAAACCTTAATCTCAGCCACTAAGTAGTTTTGATTTAAGGGCTAGTATTAGGACTCAATGATTCAACACTAGGGGGTTGACTCATTTGATCATATATATATATATATATATATATATATATATATATATATATATATATATATATATATATATATATATATATATATATATATATATATATATATATATGTATGTTTAGAATCGGGTGAGAACGATTATTCGGTGCAAACGGTGAGAACGAGTATCCACCCTTAGATCAAACAGTATTCAAGGATCTAGATTAAATCGTTAAAGCAACTTCAACAAACTCTATATAAATTTAATAACACAACGCCAAACTCGTTCCCTAACAATTCAGCCAAACCACTGCCAAGACAACAACATTCTGTCGCCGACAACCACCATAACTGATTCCGTCGATATCACTATCAACCACATAGCATGCCGGCGATATCACCAATCATCACGAGCGGCTAGAATTTTTGGATCGCTCGAAAAAAATATAAAAAATCACACAAACACAATTCGATCAGCAAATATTATTGACATCGACATTTATGGATCCATCATAAGAGAGATGAAGAACGACGATGATTACGAGTACGAGTATATCTGAAAATCGATTGATGGTTAATTCGAGGACGACTTGTCCCCACCCTCTCATTGCCCTCTTCTCTGCCACACCCCAATCAACATCTAATAACATCACCAATCCACTTTGAATGTTCTCATCTATTTTAATGTATCTACCATAAATTTTGTTGTATCTAAGCACTATTTTAATGTATCTACAATAAACTTTGATGTATCTAAGCACTATTTTAATGTATCTACAATAAATTTTGATGTATCTAAGCACTATTTTAATGTATCTACAATATAGACACACAAAAATCGTTATTGGGTACATTAACAATTATCTGAAATACATCAAAATAAAACTGAGATACATCAATATAACCACATACACAAATTTGGTTTAGCTCCAACAATGACGAATTTGATGATGGTGACGAAGATAACAAAGGTAATGACGGTGCTGAAAGTCGTCAAGTCGGTAGACGACAGTGAGTTTAGCTCCAACATTTGATAAAGTTTTTGCAATTTCATTGATTAATTGTATGAGAAACTTAAAATTCGAATTTCGATCAAGAACCACAAGATCCGAATTTGATGGACTTTGTGTTTGATTAATTCAGATGCGATTATTTTTGATAGGTTTGATTTGTTTATTTTGTGAAATTTTTGGGGAAATGATAAATGGAGGCAGTGGGTTCTTATGACAGTGGTAGTGGAAAGAATAACAAACTTATTGGCAGTGATTTGTTTTTAAAATAATTTGGGTTGGATTTTATTTAATGAAAGTGGGCTTTTTACCTTGTAACAATCCATGGTTGGGTTTGGTTTGATTGATCTCAGCCGTAGTTTGTTTTTTTAATCTAATGGTTATGACTCGTTCTCACCGTATGCAACGAATGATCGTTCTCACCGGATCTTGCCTCTCTCTCTCTCTCTCTCTCTCTCTCTCTCTCTCTCTCTCTCTCTCTCTCTATATATATATATATATATATATATATATATATATATATATATATATGTGTGTGTGTGTGGGATCCTGTGAGTCCACCTAAATATTTGAGTCCGTGAGTCCATTTAGAGTATCACAAGTTGTATTAAAAAATATCACGTTTTTTTTACACTACAAAGTCTACAATATCACAACCTTTTCAATATAATATCACAGGATACAATATCACGCACTATATAAAACAATATCACGAAATTTTTTTCCCGAAAATATTTTTTTCAAATTTTTTTTTCAATTTTTTCTCTCAAATTTTTTTCCGAAATATTTTTTTCTCGAATTTTTTTTTTGTGATATTATTTTGAAGAACCGGTGATATTGTATTGAGTAACTTGTGATATTTTAATGAAAAAAAATCGAAAAAAAAAATCGAGAAAAAACGCCTTTTGTTAAACAATATCACGCACTATATTAAACAATATCATGCAATTTTTTCAAGAACTTTTTTTCCCGGAAATATTTTTTTCAAAACTTTTTTTTCAATTTTTTCTCCCGAAATTTTTTTCCGAAATATTTTTTTCTCGAATTTGTGATATTATTTTGAAGAACCGGTGATACTGTATTGAGTAACTTGTGATATTGTAATGAAAAAAAAAATTCGAGAAAAAATGTCTTTTTATTAAAAAAAACGTGTTTGTTTTTAAAAAAGTGCATACTGAAAAAGGGAATTTTTTTAATAAAGAAAATGTCATTTTAAAACAAAATGTCATTTTAAAAGAAAAGACAAAAAAAAAAAAGAAAAAAAGTAATATTGAAAAAGAAAAAACAAAAAAAGGAAAAAAAATTGATATTGAAAAAACGTGATACTTATTTATACTTCCTCCATTCATATTCAAGTTACATTTATGCTTTTTGCACAAGTTTTAAGAGTAGAATAAAAAACTATAAAAAGTACATTGGAAATTGTAAAGGTTGCTTTTTAGTTAAGTTAAATGTGTTGTTAATGTGTAATTTCGGAAATGTGAATTGTGATGTTAGTTGTTAATTTTCCCACCAAAATCACTTTTTGAAGTTTCAGATTTAGTGTAATTTTCCCACCATCTTTTTTCCCCCAAAAAACTGAGTAGAATACAGCCTGTTGCCAGCCTGTTGCCAGGTTGTTAGTGATGTGGGGGAGGGCGACAAACCCCGCTTATCAAAATGGCGCCGTTGCCGGAGAGGTTAACGGATTGATATTAGTTTAGTTTTGGATTTGTTAGGCTATGCTTTTGTTATTTGTTACTTGATACTTGTTGCATGAAATTTGTTGCATGTTGCTTAAGTGTTGCATTATTATTACTTGTTTTTTTGTGACTTGTTCTTTTATTTGATTTTGTTTTATCACTTCTTTGAGCATACATGACCATGTCTTGCATACGCGATTTTTGTAGACCAAACCTTACTCATATCAACCGGCCTATTAATATTGGGGTTGTGGAGGTTGATTATGAGTTTGATATAGGTCTTATTGAGTTGATTAAGCAAGATGTCTTTTGTGGTTTAGAGAGTGATGAAGCAATTGACCATTTAGAGACTTTCGAAGCCAATTGTGACCTTGTCAAGAAGGAAGGGCTATCAGACCAAACCATTAGACTTTTGCTTTTCCCCTTTAGTCTTAAGGGTGAAGCTAAGAGATGGTTACGCTCTCACCCTTCTAGCACTTTTAGCTCTTGGGATGACTTAGCTCAAGCCTTTCTAAACAAGTTTTACCCTTCTTCTAAAACCACTTTTAGGAAACGTCAAATCTTCAATTTCCAACAAGGTGAGTTTGAGACTTTGAGTGAGACTTGGGATAGGTTTAGGGGTTTATTGAGAGCTTGTCCTCATCATGGTTTCTCCCCTTGTCAAGTCATGATTACTTTTTTTGATGGTTTGCTTCCTTCTCTTAAAAACTTTGTGACCGTTTCATCCGGGGTGGGAGCATTTGATAAGTTGAGCGTTGATGATGCTAGAACTTTGATTGAGAATATGGCTTATGCCGATGAGAATCGAAATTCTATTTGGCCTACATCTAAGAGAGGACCACAAAGTAAACTTAAACGTTATGACTATTCTATGTTTGATGCTTTGAGTGGAAATGTGGATTCTTCTTCTTCTATGGATGTGTCTTATGTTCAATCTCATGTTCATAGTCTTCATGTTCCCCTTTCCCATGACATTGTAAATGATATGCATGCATTTTCATCTTCTTGTGGTGATGTGAAACTTGATCTTGATAAATTTTCTTCTTATGCATGCCCACCCTTTAAGAAGATGAATGTGATAGATGATGATGATGATATGTGGTTGGAAGATGAAAATAACCTTCTTAGTGAGAACTTTGAGGGTGTTGATTTGTGTGAATTTGAAGAAAAGAGTGAGTGTGAGGCCTCACCTACCATTGTTATTGATGAGTTAGTTGCCTTTTCCTTGACCAAAACCTATGAAAATCCCAGTTTTGAGGATTTGAGTGGTGTGACAATGAGGGAAAACCTAATTTTTGACTACATGGTAGATGAGGTTAGTAGTGAAAGTGAATGTTCTTTTGATGGTGAAAGTTAGTGGAGGAGAACGATGTTTTCATTGATTCTTGGAGTAAAGAGAGTGTGAACATCTTTGATGATAGTCTTGAGGTTAAGTGGGATGATGATGTTGTGGATTTTGACATTCTAGGAGAGCCCACTCTTGAGAGATTCTTTGAGAATGTTCCTATGACTATCCATTTAATTGAGGATGACTCTCTTATCTCCATCGATTGTCTTTCCCTTGACTTTCTTATCCCGTCTTATGAGTACATGATTGAGAAAGATTGCACCATTGATGCTTATAAGGGTTTTGAGCCACCGCTTGCTCCTTTCAAACCAAGTGATGAGTATTGGTGCGAGTTTGAGATATTTGGTGTTCGTATGCTTGACCACAGACCATTTACTATCATTCTTATCTCTTGGCTTTGTACATTTTCATGGTTATTTTATTATGAGCACTTTTATGATGATTGGTCAAGTTTGTTTGACAAGCTAATGCGGTCTTTGACGGGATTTTTAGATGACTCACTTGTGTTTTATAGTGTTGTATTTTTGGTTGTTTTTTGTGGTTTGTTTTGTTTCATGTTTGTAGGTACCATGTTGAACTCCAAGAACCAACAAGAAGGTGGTGGGTTGAAGTAGAAGATTCAAAGATCACTTCACATAGTGAATGATCGAAGATTGTGCTTGAACGGTAACATTCTTTACTCACCCTCTCTCTTTTTACCTTCCCTTGTTCTTAGACATTGGGGACAATGTCAAGTTTAAGTGTGGGGTGGTTTGTTGTTGTTGGTTAGATGGAGTAGTTGTGGTTGGAGTGTGGATTGGATTTGGTGGTGTTGGTCCCTTGTGGACATTTGTTGTGGAGTTGGATTGTTGGTAATTTTGGTGGTGTTGTGTTGTTTAGACATGTTTATTGTGTTTCATACACATCTCTTATGTTTGTGACATGTCTTATATTGTGTTTTACTTTCCCATTTTTTTTTGAGAAAAAAACCATATAAATTTGAAAATTTTGAAAAATTCAAAAACATGTTTTTACCTTATTAGTATAGAATTGTATATATGTTTGCTTGTTTTTTCTTTCTTTTCGCATTGACAGCGCTTTACTTGAGCACCGCTTTGGAATTTGAAGATGCCACGGTATGATCGCTCCAACCCTCATTTCGCTCTCATTTTCTTTTCATTTGTTTATTTGAAGGAGGATGGGCTTGTATGTGGAGGATTTGGAGTGTATTGTGGAGATTGCCTGTGGTTTGTGTGCCTTTGTGCTGTTAGGAGTTGCATTAGTTTATTTGACATATAGTTTGGTAGTTGCACTTGCATTAGATCATGTTTATAGTAGTTGCATTCATGGCATGTAGTTGCATTTAGTAAAATGTTTCCAAATTGCCTAATTGAGAACCTTGACAAAAGCATTTAGGCCATTGTAAATATTCTTTCTACTTGTGACTTTGCCTTCTAGAATGGTATTGAAACACTCTAGGTTATGTTTTGCTAGTATCTTTCGAACCGTGATCCAATACCGAGTCGAGGGTTTGCATTTCGAATCACCTTGTCCAACCTCGCGATGCGAATAGGTATAGATTGACTAGTCTTGGTGACCTTGTCGGTTTGGGTGGGATGACAACTTGAAATTTTTTATGGTTTTAAAATGCTCATTTCTTTAATTTTGGTGTGAAATGTTGAAAAAGTGAAAAAGAAACCTCTAAAAAAAATGGTGGAATAAGATCATGTAGTTTAGGTGGAGGCGTACCACTTCGATGTGCTTTGGAGGGGGGCCAAGGATTTGGCTTCCCACTTGGTTATGAATTCGACCGCCCAAAGACAGAGTGATTGTCACCCCGATAAGCTATTGCCTAGAGGTTAACCGGTCGCCTAATAAGCGATTGGCGAAAGCGAAGGGCATTAGCACGCGTGGGACAAACCCCATCTTAACTCATGAAAAGAAAAAAAAAAGAAAAAAAAAAGAGAAAGAAAGAAAGAAAAAAATTGAGGTCTTTTGTTGTGTTTTCCACCTTTATGAAATGACGTGAGCATTTAAACCCGAAAATCGATTTTGCTATCCTTCCTTGACGAACTTGGGACGATCCATGACCCTTACTTGTGAAGAGTCTAGACCCGGTTTATTCCTCACCTCTAGCATCATGGGGACATCCTTCCATTCCATCCGATCGCCCTCGACGGAAGTATTTGGATCATGGTTATGAAAGTAGTCTAGGTTAGCATTATTTGGTAGTGATTTGTTGCCATTATTTTGGACTTAGTGACTTGTTGAATTAGTATTTGTGAAGGAGTTTATGTTGTTGAGTTTGTTCTCTTTTAGTTGATATTCGCCACTTAGATGAGGAAAGTGGGTTTTCTTTTGTTTATACATCTTATTGATAATTTTGTGCTTCATGTTAGGATGTGTCCAATTTTCCGCAAGCCCCTACTTGCCTTGCGAGTTGTGCTTTACCTCATGAGCACAACCACGTGAGTTGAAGGGACGGAGGAGGCCCGTTAATTGCCTTTCATCGGATATTAGTAGTATATATATAGTTCTTTTATATTACGGGTCTTAGTATAGTTTGTGAGCTTACTCGAGGACGATGAGAATTTAAGTGTGGGGAGGGGAAATATCTACCTTGTATATATTTCTTTCATGTTTTCATTTTGTTTTTCATTTTTCTTTTGAGAAAATTTTTAGAAAATACAAAAAAAAATTAAAAAATTTGAAAAATCCAAAAAAATTGCATTGTATATATTTTGTGTTTTGTTTATTCTAACCTTGTTCATAGGTAACACACAAGATTGCATCGGAGAAAAAGTTTGGTAAAATTCATCTTACTCTTTCTCCTTATTCCTTCCTTTTTCATTTTTTTCATATTTACATATGAAGGAGGATGGGATTATATGATGATGGGTGTTCCTTTGGGGAACCGTTTGGAGATTGTTGTGTGTGCTTATGTGTTGTTAGGACGTTTTGTATTTAGTTTAGAGTAGGCATTTAGTTTTTATAGTTGCATATGCATTATAACATGTATATATGTAGATTGCATTCATGGTATGTAGTTTTTTAGTTAGTTTTGTTTTTGAAAACTTCTAAAAGAGAATTTTGTCAAAAAAAACACCTAGGCCTTTGCAAATTTTCCTTCGGCTTGTAGCTTTGTTTATTTAGAATGGTTTTGGATCACCCTAGTTAGTGCTTTTCTAGTACCTTTTGGGTCATTTTCCGTTACCAAGTCAAGGGTTTGCATGTGAGTCATCTTTTTCAACCCCATGATGCAAAGAAGTATAGATTAGCTCGTCTTGGTGACTTAGTTCGTTAGGCTTGGTGGGATGGCAAATCCAAAGAAATTTTTGATTTTTAAATGCTCACCTCACTTATTTTGGTTGTGGAAAATTTGATTTTGAAAAAGAAATCTCTAGAAAAAAAAAGTGAAATAAAATAATGTGGTTTAGGTGGAGGGTACCACTTCGATGTGCTTTGGGGGGAGGGCCAAAAACTTGGCTTCCCACTTGGTCGTGAATTCGACCTCCCCAAAGACAAAGTGAATATCACCCCGATAAGCTAACATCTAGAGTTTAACCGGTCGCCTATAAGCGATTGGCGAAGGCAAAGGGGGTTAGCACGCGAGGGACAACCCCATCTTAGCCCATGAAACGATATGAAAGAAAAAGAGAAAAAGAATAAAAGAAAAAAGAAAAAAGAAAATAATAAGAGGTTAAGTTTTGAGTTTTTCCAACCTTTATAAATTGATTTGAGCATTTTATTTCGAAAATCTATTTACTTTTGCCACTCCTCTTCGACGAACTTGGAACGAACCATGACTCTTACTTTTGCCACCAATATTAACCTCTCCGGCAACGGCGCCATTTTGATAAGCGGGGTTTGTCGCCCTCCCCCACATCAAACAATATTTATAAAACTCAACTACGAAACTAATGTAGTAGGGTAGTCGAGGTCGATCCACAGGGAAGTTAAGTTTGAGTACTAGTAGTCATAGTTAGCTACGCAAATCAATAATGGGATAGAAAACAAACTAAAGATGTAAACATAAATTAACTATGACTACTACCTAAAAAAACGAACAAGTAAAAGAATAAATATAAAAGCAATAAAGAAAGGCCTAAGGCGCGATTTCGACTTCCAACACTCGTAAATTACCGCTTAACTCTATAACAAGTTGCCAAGGGGAAAGGTTAAAGGTGAGACGCCTCTAATTCGCTCATAGACTCCCTCAAGGGCTCACTATGAGACACTAGCTATGCCGACACAACTCCCTCCCGGGCTCATGCATCAAACTCCTTAAGTCAAGGGTCAAAGCTTACCAAAATACGCCTATTTCGACTTCCCTTTCCCCAAGATTAAGGTTCTAAGTCCACGCTATACTCCGGTCATCTCACTCCCTCTCCCGAGGGTCGATTTCAAACCGAAAATTAAGGGCACCCCTCTCAAGTCCTCCCTCCCGGGCTCGACTCAATGAGGCTACTACTTCCAACAAGATGTCCCGACTCAAGTCTAGCCAACTCTCGTTGACGGACAAGGACTCAAGGTCAAAGCACAAACAAGACAAAGAAAAGACAATTAGACCCCTTAATTAACCCAATAAACCCCCCTCGACACCAAGTTGGTGGAATCAAGTCGGTAATCACATATATCGGAGTCTAATCGCACCCTAGTAAAATACTACTAACTAATCATGCAAGCATTAACATTAAACATACTAAATACTACTCTAATAACAATATTAAACATGGTGAAGACAATAAAGATTGAAACTTTAAAGTAAACTAAACCACACTAGACAAATAACAATAACTATAATATAAACATGACAAGAGTAAAAAAAGATTGAAACTTTTATTAAATAAATGCATAAATGAAGTAGAATAAATGAAAAGGGAAAGAGGATTAATTACCCAATTCACTTCAATTAAGGAGAAATAAGACAATGAATCTTCATACAAATCTTATAAACCATAATTACTAACAAAATTTAAACTAAGAAATGCAAAGAAAAGAGGAGTTTTGTAAAACTAGATGTAGCTAAGTATGCATACTCTAATTTTCTACTGCTTGTGCGAAAATGTTGCTGCGGCAAACGAAATGTTACGGGCTCCTGCTTCCTCTGTGTTCTCTGCCCAGAAACCCCGAGCTGCTTACTTGCTTCTTTTCTTCTTTTGTTCTCACGTGACTCCACAAAGATGGCCCAAAAACAATGTCACGTGGCTAGCTTTGATTAGCTTCCTTGTTTAGCTATTATTTTTCTTTTTCCTTTTTTACTTTTCCGTCTTTCTTTGATCCGAATTGACTCGGTTTCATACTCAAACTTGGTACCTATAAAAATTAAAAGATGAAAACAGTACCAAAATTCGACGAAATATATATATATTGGCACTAGTTAAATTAAATTAACAAATATTCTATTTTATTCACAAAATTGGTAAATAATGCTAATTTGGATAATGAATTAGACTAAATAAGAGACGAAATGTGGGTTAAAAAGACTTGTGTTATCAGTTAGTACACTCAGTGGCCATAAATAGACCACTATTCTCAGTTCATTAACTGAGTACCCAACAAAAAAAAACTTTTCACAACATTTACTTACTAAAGTCCAAAATTACAGTCCCAAAGAAAAACAATAAAAGTCCTTAATTATTTATTACAACCAGTTATAGCACTTTACAAAATGGGATACAAATGCATGTCCGAGGACCTATGTTCTAAAATTGCCGTCTACTTGCTTCAGAAATCAGTGAACGGGAAACTAGACCGTGGTGAACTCCAAAAAACAGCCCTCCGCTTCAACCTCAAAGAAAGGAGTGTCTTTAACATTTGGCATCTCGCAAAAAAACCACGAGTAGTTGGTCAGAAACTAAATGTTAGTAGCGGGAGAATGGGGAACAATAACAAGAAGAAAGTTCTACCTAATGTCGAGTTTATCAAGTCCCTCATTGCCGCAAAACGAAATACTATGAAAAGAATTTCAGAAAATTGTGGTGTTGCCATTGGCACGATCCATAAGTGGGTGCAAGAAGGTTTACTAAAACCTCATTCCAGCCCACTTCATCCTAAACTCAGCGACTTACACAAAGAGGAACGGCTTCTTCACTCACTAAAGATGCTAGTCGCAAATCAAGTGATCGAAGATTTTCTCGACCATAACGCAGTACCAGTTACAGAAATCAAGTTCAGCGAGATGAGCAACGTAATACACATGGATGAGAAGTGGTTCTTTGTTACGGACGACGACGAGAAAATTTACGTGGTAAATGGGGAAGAGTTGCCTTACCGTAGCTGTCAATCAAAAAGGTACATCACAAAAGTGATGTTCATGTGCGCGGTCAGCAGACCGATTTACGATGCACAAGGGGAACTAATTTTCGATGGGAAAATAGGGATGTTCCCTCTTACACGTCAAGTACCAGCACCTAGAAACAGTAGAAATAGGCCAGGAGGAACAGTGGAAACGAAACCAATAGACTCTATCACGAAAGAAGTGGTGAAAAAATGTATAATTGAGGAAGTAATTCCAGCTATCAAAAGTTCTTGGGCAGAAGGTCTAAGCAAAGAGATTTACATTCAACAAGACAACGCTCGCCCACATATAAAGAACAACGATCCAGATTTTATGGCGGCCGCAAATTCAGATGGTTTTAACATTAAGTTAGTTTTCCAGCCACCAAACTCACCCGACTTAAATTGTAATGACCTTGGTTATTTTAGGGCATTACAATCATCCCAAGCAGCTAAAACAGTCGATGAACTAGTGAATCAAGTCATGCAAGCATTCGTGGATTACAGCCCAAGTAAGCTAAACAACATATTCTTAACATTACAATCGGTTATGGTAGAAATCATGAAATGTAAAGGTCACAACAACTTTGCAATTCCTCATATGGGGAAGGGTCATCTAGCAGCCATTGGTATGTTACCAAGAAATTTAGTGGTTTCTGAATCACTAGTTAGGGAATGTGTTGACTACTTATGTGGAATAGGCAAGACGCAAGGGTTAGAGAATTTAATGTCCGAGCTAGGGTATAATGCTCAATGAAATCGCTTGTAATGCAAAGAATATGTAATGTTCAGCTTCTATTTTAATGTTAATGTTTAATGTTCAGCTACAAAATGTTCCATTTTAATGTTATTGTTTAATGTTCAACTACAAAACAGACTGAAAAACAAATAAACAGAGGACTCTCAGGACTAAATAGCCTCATCATTGAGTTCTGTTTGGTTAATAAGCCTCCTACATACACAAAAACTAGGTAGACCATGCGACAACCATTTAATGACAGCTATCAAAAATACAAATGTCATAACTAAGCTTTCAAACCATTCAGGTAATGTTATCAGCAAGCTCTGTATAATTAAGTAATTATGTGACTGTCAATTAACTGTTTGCGCATACACACCTACGAATGGTAGACCATGTGGTGGCTTATCAACCATATGCAACATGGCTCCTACACACACAATTCAGGTAGACTATGTGGTGGCATGACTACTTAAATGGCCAGTAACCTGTTTACCACACTTGACACATATTGCTCTCAAACCATTAAGGTCTTTCATCACTGAGCACCTTCATAAAACAAACAGACAGAATATCTCATCACCCTCAGAAACAGTCCAACAACAAAGCTAGTACGCATTTTCAGAAACCCAACCCATAAAATTGGAAACAAATAACAACTCTCAGGCTTGTCTGGCCTCATCATTGAGTTGTCTAAAGGAGCAATGCCTCCTACACACACACGCAATTAAGGTAGACCATGTGGTGGCATTACTACTTAAATGGCCAGTAACCTATTTAATACACTTGACACATGTTGCTCTCAAACCATTAAGGTCTTTCATCATTGAGCAGAATTCATATTAAGTCAGAATACAAGCATAGGACATTAAAACAATCTCAAAGAGCATTCAACAATCATTTGTTTACATTTCAAGAACAATTTTAAGTCTGGTTTTTTTCAATTTAGTCAGATTAAAGGAAATAACTAAGTCATATTACAAGCATAGGACATTAAAACAATCTCAAAGAGCATTCAACAATCATTTGTTTACGTTTCAAGAACAATTTTAAGTCTGTTTTTTTCAATTTAGTCAGATTAAATGAAATAACTAAGTCATATTACAAGCATAGGACATTAAAACAATCTCAAAGAGCATTCAACAATCATTTGTTTACGTTTCAAGAACAATTTTAAGTCTGTTTTTTTCAATTAAGTCAGATTAAATGAAATAACTAAGTCATATTACAAGCATATATAGGACATTAAAACAATCTCAAAGACCATTCAACAATCATTTGTTTACGTTTCAAGAACAATTTTAAGTCTGTTTTTTTCAATTTAGTCAGATTAAATGAAATAACTAAGTCATATTACAAGCATAGGACATTAAAACAATCTCAAAGAGCATTCAACAATAATTTGTTTACGTTTCAAGAACAATTTTAAGTCTATTTTTTTCAATTAAGTCAGATTAAATGAAATAACTAAGTCATATTACAAGCATATATAGGACATTAAAACAATCTCAAAGACCATTCAACAATCATTTGTTTACGTTTCAAGAACAATTTTAAGTCTGTTTTTTTCAATTTAGTCAGATTAAATGAAATAACTAAGTCATATTACAAGCATAGGACATTAAAACAATCTCAAAGAGCATTCAACAATCATTTGTTTACGTTTCAAGAACAATTTTAAGTCTGTTTTTTTCAATTTAGTCAGATTAAATGAAATAACTAAGTCATATTACAAGCGTAGGACATTAAAACAATCTCAAAGAGCATTCAACAATCATTTGTTTACGTTTCATGAACAATTTTAAGTCTGGTTTTTTCAATTTAGTCAGATTAAATGAAATAACTAAGTCATATTGCAAGCATAGGACATTAAAACAATCTCAAAGAGCATTGAACAATCATTTGTTTACGTTTCATGAACAATTTTAAGTCTGTTTTTTTCAATTCAGTCAGATTAAAGGAAATAACTAAGTCATATTACAAGCATAGGATATTAAAACAATCTCAAAGAGCTAGAATTTAATTTAAAATAATTTGAAAAAAAAATTGATACGAATGCCAAACTCAGTTGATTTGATATGAATGCAGATCTAATTTTTCTACTGTACAAAGTAATCCAAATTAATCCAAATTTCTCTACTGTAATCCAAATTAATCCAAAGTAATGCCAAACTCAGTTGATTTGATACGATAGCACAAAGTAATCCAAATTTGCCAGCAACAAATTACTTTACTGTACCAAACATGAAACATGCAGATCTAATTTCTCGTATGACAATAGTGTTAATCTAAACAAAATACAAGTACAAAATTATTGGCGTACACTACTCTACTCTACCAAACATGAAACAAGTAGATATAAATTCTCGTATGGCAAGCAGATTAATCACAAAAACAACAAAATATTAGTCTGAGATTAACAAATTCTTTACGAATAATCACAAAAACAACAAAAAATTAATCTAACCTAACAGCAAACAATTTCCCAGCAGTTTATAAGATACAAATATTAGATCTATATGATAATAACTTAAAATACAAAGTTAAAAAGAGAAAATCATACCATTTCATCTTCAGCATTATCACCCAAACCAGGCCAATACTTAGATAATTCCCCATTAAACCACTTCGTAATAACCGGACTTCCTCGTATGGAAGGGTCATCTAATTTCTCCTCACATATACAATGAACAGACCCACATGCAACATCATTTCCCCTCTCATTTTTTTCCTCCTCAATCTCATACTCCATTAACATCTCAAACTGCGGCCAAATACGACATAAATCACTCATAAAATGTAATCGATTTTCCGGAAGTGATTTACGCCAAACTAACCAACCACTCTCTTTACTCTCCCTCTCTTCTTTACCCTTACTTATCCTCATCCTCACCTCCTCTTCCTCAAACTCTTCCTGAACCTCAGCCGAACCTTCACTGTCATAATCATCATACTGTTTCTCTACAAAACGAAGATCAATAACGGACGAATCAGAGAGAACATGCTCCATAATAAATCAACTGAGCAAATAGATCACAAATATTTAGGAATTTTTTAACTGTAGATGCAGAAGAGAAAATAGAGAAAGTTTAGGACGAATCGTAGAAGATGAAGGCCAAAAGTTTAGGATGTGAGATGACGGAATAGAGGAGATGAGAAGTTTCAGATTAGGGTTTTGAATATAGAGAGTTTTGTAGAGAGAGAGAGAGAGAGAGAGGCGGAAGAGAGGAACTGATTTGGATCTTAGGGTTTGCGAGATTATATGGTAGGGTTTGGGTTTGGGTATAATGGTTTTGTAATTGGGTTGAATTTCATGGTCTTGTAGTAATAGGGTAGGTTGGTTTCATGGGTGGGTAATTGGGTATTTGGGGAAGATGAAGTGGATAATTCAAATTTATTTGGTGAGAAATTTGGGTGAGTTATAATTTTTGGAGGGAGTGGTTAGTTTAGTAGAATTGGGTTAGGGGATGTTAATTGGGCCTGATTAAGGTTAGAGAGTATTTTGTGGTAAATTATAGGTGGTCCATTGAGTGGTATTTTTTGTAGATAATTGGTTTTCATTAGGGTAGTTTAGTAATTTTGATTTCTTTTTTAGGAAAGTGATAGATATGAATGGATGAAAAAGGAATAAATGTAACTTAGATATGAATGGAGGAAGTATAACTTATGATATCATTGTTAGACTCATGAACTCAAATATTGTGATCCCAACTCTCTCTCTCTCTCTCTATATATATATATATATATATAAGCCATTGGATCTAAGATAATGCATGACTGAGATTAACATAGATTAACTAAAACTAACACTTCCCCATAATCTCAACTACCTCATCATGTTTTTTATCACCTCTCATAACTCCACTTCCCCATATTGCCTCCTCTTCATTTTCAATGTCAGTTTTATTTTTCCAATTCAATGTTAAACAAATTACTTTCATTTCCATTTCATCCCTACCAAACACTACCCTCAATCTCTCACAAACACAACCAAAAAGGATATTTATCTATTTTCGCTGAACAAAGAAGAGAGGGTTGGAAAGAGCAATCCCTTTCCGAGGACGCCAAACTGTGCAGATTTTATTTAAAATCACACACGACAATCTCGTGGCTTAAAAGGCTGCCACTTATTAAGTAAGGTTTTGTTTGTCGTCTTTCCTAATTTGTTGAAATAAGCTAGCACCAATGAGGAAGACAATAAGAAAAATGACGATTAGCACCAATTTCCACCAATCCACCATTGTTCGTCATGGTAAATCTTAGAGTAAATTAATAATAACTCCCTCCAACATACCACTTTTCTGAAAAAAATCCCTTATATAAACTTTTTATTATTTTACTCCCATAAAATGTTCTCAGGTCAAAAATTACACCCATTTTCACTTTTCGGCGATATATTCCGTCAAAATTGAAAATTTCCATTTAAATGCATAATTTTATGACGAAAACACCCTTCTTCCTCCTTCTTCTTTGCTGCTTCTTCTTCGCTTCTTCTTCTTCTTCCCTGCTTGCTCTTCTTCTTCCTCTTCATCGTACTCTTCTGCTGCTACTTCTACTCTCCCTTTTACATTAATTTAGTACTCTTTCTTTCTCTTATTCCCTATTTTTCTTAACTTATCACTTCAAAATTAAGGGTAATCAAAATCCCATATTTTATTTATATTTCTTCCCCAATTGAAAAATCCAGATTTATTTTTCTTTTCGATCCCCCAATTTTTCTGGGTTTATTCAACCAATTACAACCTTAGTAATCAAAATAACGGGTTTTGGATCACTCACACTGAAAAATCTGATTAAAGCACCATAAATAGTCAAAAATCAACAAATTTAAACTAATTTAGAGAAAATCAAACTAGCCAACGTGAGAAAAACATTAAAATGATAATAATGTTGAATGTTTACATAAATTGGAAAAATTGATAACAATAATCCCACTTTTTGGCTTTCTTCCCATAATAATCCCACCTTTTAATAATCCCATAATAATCAATTCATCTTCCCGAATCACCCTCCATTGCAACTTATTCAACGTTTTCCCACCTCCATCTTCACCAGTCCATTACAGATTACAACATGCCCATCCTCGTTAGCCGCGAGCGTTTAAAGTACTACAAGGCAGTGACTCATTTGGCTAACTTGGATTTTCCCCGTAATCTATTCGGTCCCCTAAGACCCACCTAATTTGAGTAATACCTGATGTTAGGGATTGAGAGAAGGTAAAGAAAGGGGTTTGAGAAAGAGAGGGAGAGAGAAAGAGATCTAGAAACACTACTATTACTTAGTACAGAATTGATGAGTGAATAGTACTCCCTTCGTTTTCGATCCGTCTCCGGTCTGGTTTTTTCTTTTTTCATTTATAAGAATTGATGAAGAAGAAGAGAAGCAAAGAAAAGAAGATGGGATTGATTGATGAAATTTCTGAAAAAAGATTGATTGATGCAATTTGTGAAGAAGATTAATAGATAAAATTTGGTGATTGTTAAAGAACATGAAGATTGATTAATGAAATGGATGAATAAAGAGGATGACATATCAAAATATCAAAGAAAGAAAAAAAAAAGAATACGTAAGGGCAATTTGGTCAGAAAAAAAGATTTTTCACCGGAAATTGAAAGTGGGTGTAATTTTTGACCTGAGAACATTTTATGGGAGTAAAATAATAAAAAGTTTATATAAGGGAGTTTTTTTAGAAAAGTGGTATGTTGAAGGGAGTTATTCTTAATTTACTCTAAATCTTATTATTATTAGCATTTCTTTCTATATTTATGGTTATAATTTGTTTTAATTAATTAATTAATGGAATTAGAAAGGTGATTTGCGTAATTATTATTTCTTTATATATATATATATATATATATATATATATATATATATATATATATATATATATATATATATAAACTTGATGATCCTTTTCTTTCCATTCTTTTTAATTGGTGTTTGATATACTAAGGGGCGTTTGGTTAGAGAAAGAGAAAGGGAAATGAAATAAGAAAGAGTAAGAGGGGAAAGGAAAGGAAAGGGATAACCTAAAACTTAATTAGTTGTTTGGTTACACCAAAAAAGGGAACTAATGGTCTACTCACACTCACTCCTACCCCTAACACACACCACCGCAAACAACCACTTATTTACTGGCGGGTGATGACGGTGGAGGTGTCATGGCGGTGGTGGTGGTGGGGTGTCATGGCGATGGCAGTGGTGGCAGTGGTTACGGTGATGGGAATGTCATGACGGTGGTGGTCGCGACGGTGGTAGTGATCACGACGTTGATGGCGTTTGGGTGTCATGGCGGTGGTGGCGATGATGGTGGTAGAGGGTGTCATGGCGGTGACGGTGGTGGTGGTGAAGGTGGTCACGACGATGATTGTGGTGGAGGTGTCACGACGGTGGTGGTGGTGTGGTGACGGTGGTGCGGTGGTAGTGGTGCGGTGGTGACGGCGGTGGTGGTGGTTTAGTGGTGGCTATTGTGGTGGTAGTTGCAAATGTGGTGGTAAGTGAAGAAAGTAGTTGAAGGGTAACGAGGGTAATGAAATCTCACACCCTAGGGGGTGAGAGTAAGGAATTAGATGGATTGAGGGGTAAGGAAGGGAGCTACATTCCATTTGTTTGTGTCTAACAAACACCAACAAAGAGAATGATTAACTTTGTTTCCCTTTCCCTTTCTTATAGACTCCCACCCAAACGCCCCCTAAATGTTTAACTTTGTTTAATAATTAGGGGTTATTCCGCGCTGATATTATTCTGCCATGCTTATTTATTTGATTATGTTACCTAACATTGATTTTAATTTGTTTGGATCAGGGTTGTGACGGTTCTGTTCTTCTTGATTTAGTACCTGGAAAAGAGGTCGAGAAAATGAATACGCCCAATATTGGCCTCCGTGGTTTTGAGGTTGTAGCCGCCGCTAAAAAAGCGGTTGAAGTGTTATCTCCAGGAGTGGTCTCCTGTGCTGATGTATTGTACATGTCTAAAGCGGCACGTGACAGTGCCGCCTTACTTGGGGGGATAACATACAGTGTCCCGTGTGGATGCTTAGACGGGATGGTTAGCCTAAAAGAGGAACCTCTCCAAACACTCCCGGGACCTTCCTTAGCACTTGAAGAACTTAGAACAAGTTCTTGAAACATGGGCTTACGATGGACGATGTAGTCGTCCTATCCGGGTCACATTCCCCCGGAGTGGCTCATTGCGCATCGTGTCAAAATAGGCTATATGTGTTTAACGCAAGTCATCCCCAAGACTCATCAATGGACTCTGATTTAGCCGAGGTTCTAAAGAAATTATGCCCATCGAATGCTCCCCCATTATCGACAACTTCTTTAGTCTTTCAAACCCCGAACCACCTAGATAATCAGTATTATGTTAATGTGCAAACACATAGAGCTGTCTTTAGTTCCGACCGAGTCTTATTACCTTATTGGACATCCCAATCACACAAAGGCTAGTCAATAACTTTCCGACCGATAATCGTTTGTGGAAAGAGCAATTTGCCACTGTTATGGTAAAATTGGGTTCCATCGTCAGTTCTAAACCCGACGAAATAAGGAAATTCTGTAATGATAATAATGCCAGCGGCCAGTAACTAGCTAATAAGTAATACTACTACTTATTGGTAATTAGATTAAGATGTACAGTTAGTACACCAACAAGCATAATTCATAGATAATGTGAAGTTTATTAGGATGATGTAAGAAAACAATATGTAATTAATTTGCAGTTATAATATTAATAATATTATTATTTTTATTTTATCTTGCCATAATTGTCCCTTTTTTGAAGCCATTCAATCTAATCTGAAGCAAGACCGGACTGAGGGACGCCCCCCTTACCCCTATCTAGCCTAGTAAGGGCGCTCACCTGGTATATTACCACGAGGATAATATTCGCATACAAAGTAGGGTTGATGAAACTCAAAACAAGTATAATTACCACAACCTATGAAATGTGAGTTACGCCAAACCATTTGAGTATAGTATTCACAACCTCCAACTCCACATGTATTGTTAACATGGTCGTAGCTTATCTGCCCAGCAGCCCATCCGTCAGCCACAGCCTTAGCGTCCTTGCCTAAGTAAGGTGAATCTGCATTCTCCCCGTATTTGCTTTTGGATTTGTCAGAAGTGTGAGTACATTTAGAAGCCATAAGACTTGCGTACGCTTCCAAAACCGGATCCCATTTGAGCGGGGCTACCTTGACTCTTTCTCGCTCAATATTGTGGATTTCTAAGATTTTGTCTTTGTCAGCTTGGCTAAGGCATAAAATGCCCGTTATTAAGTTCGACATCAGGTAAACTAATGCAATTGATATTGACAATTTTAGCAAACCCATTTCGATTCGTCTTCTTTCAAAATCAAACAGATTATTGGTTTTGGATTATTATTCAAGGGGACCTCTGCTTTAGGCCTTTATAAAGCTTTAAATCAGTTACGTTTTTGTATCATTTATGTTATTGCAGAAGACAGATTAATGACCATTTATTTTATTGACTTATTATGTAGCATATGTTATTGTATAGATCCATCAATTGCATGTTGATAGGCAAAGATAACTTCTCATTACAGTGACAGTTTATATTTAGTAAATAGAAATATAGAATATTTATATTTAGTAAATAAAAATATAGAATGAATGGTTGTGAATTTACATAGTTTTCCAATTGCTTGGTTATTAAAATTTCGTTGTTTTTTCTTTTTGACATTTTCGAATTCGGATTTCAAAATTTAAAAAACGCGGTTCAAGAATTAACAAAATGAAAACCCCACATATCACTTTTCACTCTTTACGTATTTTAGTAACTTTGATTTCCGTATATTATAAAAAGATTATTAATAACCCAAAACGATTAAATTAGAAACAAACGACTAGAAACGAACAAAAATTTCAAATAGCCATAACTTTGTGCTCGGGTGTCCAATTTTGCCGAACTTTTTTCGTTTAAATCGCTTAACTTTTCTTGACGAACACAATAATAAAAAAAATTGAAAAATGGACCGATGTGAAAAAAACACAAACGAATCTAGGTCGGTTTATGTGAATCACAAGAATGGACCTTGGGCAGTTCATGTGGATTACATGAACTAACCTAGGCTAGGCTGGTTCGTGTAAGCCACATGAATTGCCTTTTTATTTTTGCAAGCTATTCTAATTGAATTTCGATTTTCACGAGTTAAACAAGATATTTTGAATAGATCCTAGGTCAACACATTGAGAGTGGGTTTAGTATAGTTTTTCTGAATATCTTCTTCCTAACCAAAGAAAAAGAAGCAAGCTTTAAAGTTGCAGCTCGTCTAAAGAATGGTCCTTATAATCGGTGGTACGGTACTCGCCCAGAAAGATAGATAAAGTTTTCCTACCTACCTTCAAAACACCAAGAGCAGCAAGCAAGAGTTAGGCATCTAGCCTTATCCTATCTCCTTCTTGTTTATATGCACCAACCCAATTTCTATCAAGAGAAATCCCCTTTATCTTCAATTCCTGGATTGTTAGGCATCTTCCTGAAGCTGATTATGATGTAAGCTGCTTATTTACTATCAATTTGTTATAAAGTTGTTACCTTTTTTTTGGTAATTTGATCTTTGTAATTGTAATTGTAGCTACATTGCTAGGATTTTTTGTGTGTTTAACTGTGAATTGTAGCTGCGCTTAGATTATGCTGTAAGTTGCTTATTTACTGTCAATTGCCTTCAGAAAATCTTCATGGTAATGTTAACAACGAATTCTCAAATTTTCCTGTCAGTGATATGATGTTTATTAGAGTATAAAGTATAAACTATTCATACTTTTGAGTTTTGACAGGCATTAATAAAGACCTTGCTGCATTTGGTTTTAGGGTTTAGGGTTCGTATGAGAGATACAAAGTGGTTGTGGGTGTGGCTAAGGCGCTTTATTATCTTCATAACGACAGTTTTCAACCAGTGATACACAGAGACGTAGTTGACATAAGCATAATCAGACTCATAGATAGGTGGTTGACAGTACACAAATGCAGTGTCAAACTGGGTATAGTCAATGGCCGGGAATCGTGCTTATAATAGAGGGCCAATTAATTAATGACAAGTGTGAACTAGATTGTTTCTGAACGGAAGGTCTTAAACCAGATTATATGAAAATGTATAATAATCAGGTCAAACAAGCGTGGCTTGTAACATTCTTAGATATGAGTTGTGCATACTTAGATCTGTAGAGGATTCTACAAATCTCAACCAATTAATGCTCGTACAGGCGTAATCTTTGATAAGAGGAAATGTAGGTAAAGGGAAAACGTTAAACATGTAAACTTCAATGTAATCAGGTTGAAACTCTTGAAAGCTAATTACTCTGAAATTTATATAGAAAAAGCTTGACTTTCCCCATACCAACTTTCTGCCTTTTAAAAGTTATTTCAACAGGTATCTAGAGGGCATGTTTGGATACAAGGAGACAACATATATGCATCAAACAATTCACGACACTTCGGTGCAGTTCCTTATGGTCTTATCCAAGGCAAAGCATTGTGTTGGGTATGTTTAT
This sequence comes from Silene conica, assembly GCA_029255685.2. Taxonomy (NCBI): domain Eukaryota; kingdom Viridiplantae; phylum Streptophyta; class Magnoliopsida; order Caryophyllales; family Caryophyllaceae; genus Silene; species Silene conica. The sequence goes on along the minus strand of CM055318.2, from coordinate 71,544,968 downwards.
TCATGTGGCACCTTGTGCTTGATGCGAGTCTCCTTGTTATGCACTTTACAGTATGTATTTGCAACTACTTCATCACTTAATGATGGCTTGTGATGCCGTACTAGGTTTTGGCAAAATATATTACAAGCCTTTACTACACCCGTTGAGTTGATTGCATGTGGTTATACACCTGAAACATTTTTGACTGCCTATTGCCTCCTCAGAGAACGAGTATGATGTTGATATGAACATATTTGCATCAGTTTCTTGGTCAGCTTTTTCTTATGATGGATACGGTGAAGTTTTTACGCTGTGCAATAATATTTCAACTTGAACTTTGCATTGCATTGCACTGAGAGCGCACCAGCCAAAAGGCCTAAAATGAACAAGGTTATTGAAATGCTTCAAGAGATCAAAGAATAACAACTCAGACTCAAGGTCCTCAGGCTCCTCAGTTCTCAGTCCCTCGTTTCCTCTAAATTTCTGGTAATTTTCAACCTGAGTTTGTCTGTCACAAACTACGCGGCGGCGGCGACGGTCTAATTTGTCACGTTGAAGATTTCAGGTTGTTCCATTCTTCTTTACTGAATATAATGCCATTAGCAGTGTTTTAATTGTTTGGATTTTATTTAGCAGTTAGGTTAATTAGTTCTTGGTTGTGTGTTGTTGAATATAAAACCTCAGGCTTTGTACACTAGCTATTAACGAAAACCCAGAATCTCATCAAGGATCTCCGCAGGGCACGGTAAGGTTACAACTACAAGTTTCTGAGTGTTCTATTTTTTTGTTGGATTGAATTAGATTTTACATTATTTAAAGTCTTTTCTTTATGTTTAACTTGATTGTAATAAATTAGGATTGTTTTTACATCCAACAAGCTTGAAACTCAAGGGAGACATTGCTCCCATTTTGGCTGTTTTCTCTCTTTCGGAACATCTCTACATTACCTACTGGTAATTTCATTAGGGCTGTCAGTTACTTTCCTTTTCTATGACTCATATTTTATGGTGTTTTTTTATGTGTAAAAGTTTGATTATTTGGTTAGTTTATGTTATCGGGTATTCTTACTTTTTACCTTCTGCAATGATGATAGTTTATCAATTAAGTTAAATGTTTGCATTAGTAATCTTAATTTTAATTTCATCAACTGGGTAGTTTGTATTTTTTGTACCCTCCAACAAAGACAATGATTATGTGTATGTGAAAACAATGGGACATTTTTAATTATGTCAATTGTGATGACTTCATTATTGTGTTTTAGGAAAAATTAGATGGAAATCAAGGATTCTTAAGAGTTTGCTATTTTATTTTGCTAAAAGGATTGTTCGGAACTTTAAAATGTATTCGAATAATTAGGAAATTAGATGGTACTTAATGTTGAATGTAAAGCTCGGCCACCTCCTGTCATTGCTGTTTTTGGGAATATTAGAAATATCATAAGAGCGATGTAGGTATGTGACTTTTCTTATCTGACTTTGCTTGCTACTGGTCTTTCAGATTATTTGTGTGTTAATACGTGTTACTTTCGTAATCGTATTGTTATTGTCTTAGTCTGTCTGTTCTGTCAACTCAGATAGCTATATTTTATATCATAGGTAGATTTCAGCATTTATTCCTAATTCAAATTATTTTATACTGCTGTGTTCTTTTTTTGATAGAGCAATGGCATTGGATATAAGATCAAACAAGACAATAGTAACTCACGTGCTCAAAGCATGGTGAACAGTGCTTGCTTTGTCTTTCTTCCTGACCCTTTGTCTCTGACTTTCTTTGTTTACTCCGTCTTGCATCTCTTCTTCTCTGTCCTTTTGTTGCTCCTCTTTATCTTCCTCCTATACTTCCTCATGCTCTTTATCTTCCTCCTATACTACATGGATTTCAGTCACATGTTAGAATGCCTCCCGTATTTTGAACCCGAGTATGTATTAAGATTATCAAACTCTGCTGAAGGAACCGTCACACTTTAGAGCATATCGTGGCCACCCTTGCTGCTCACATCCAGTCCATCCCCAATCCATTAATTTTCGATAGTTATGATGTTTGTTGATTGAATTTATTGTTGAATTATGTGCGATAATAGTCTTGATTTTGGAAATCTGTGTGATAAATGAGAATTGATTGCTTTTTCTTATTGATAAATTTACAGTTTCTTTATTTAATGACGAGTGTTGTATAATTCTGAAGCAATAGTCTGATAAAACCTAGATTTATGGTGGTTTAGAGCTGTGAGTGTTGCGACGAGTCGGTTTGATGATGAGATGGGATTTATCATGAAGGTTTTGTGGATGCTGCTGAACTTTCGGAAAAGCTGGTACGAGACTGTATTAGTTACCCATTTGGATTAATTAGAGATACAAAATGTTAGTTCCTATGTTTGTATGGGTTTCTCTTACAATGAGATGATACTGTTAAACTTTTCGATTAAAAGTGAGACGAAGAGTGGTCTAAAACATGGCCGCATAAATCAAGCTACCCATTTGTACAATGTCTGATACCAAATAATTAGCTTGGGGAATAAGTAAGGAAGAGATAAATTACTAAGCTCCCCCTACTGGTTTGAATTATGATAAATAAAGCAAAATGACTCGCTAAACTGGTTTAAAGTAGCCATCATTCTATACAATTATCCTCGTAGTTTTCATTATGGATAATCTGGAAACAGCAAAGGCTGCCTACATTTGATACCCTCACCCCACCAGTTGTTGTAGCCCTTGACGCATGAGGTAGTGTTGTCTGTGTATTAATTATGGGTAAATCAGATTACATATTTGAAATGTGTTTAGATGTGTTGATACATAATGTTTAAATCATAAACTGTGTCATATACTGGAGAAAGAGTGATGACATCAGCATTTAGGGAAGAGAATGGAGATGATGAAGTAGCCGTTTTACTAAGTCATACCCAAGTTATTGTCACTGGAAGTAATAGAACTAAATCTGTTTTAGTGGGTTTACAAGGTGTTGTTAAGAAGGCTGTTAGTCTTGGTGGTTGGCATTGGCTGGTAATTTTCCGTTAACCCTTCTTACGTCTTTTCTCTTTCACTTAACTGATTTGTTACGTTTTTCCTAATCCCTTCTCGCTCAGAAAAGATGAGCGGAGTCGTAGGGATTGTAGGACTGTAATTTTAATTAGTATTGTGTTCTATTGTGATTAGTGTGGCTAGATTTATTACTAATGCAGCGAAAGTATTAAAAGTGAAATCTTTGGTCTTGATCTTTGAGGAACGAAGTTTGGTCTTTGTGTTGATGGATTAAGTGATTAACTGTATATACTACGGGATGTAGTAAAGTTAGGCAATGTGATTAGTATGGAATATAAAAGAGAAACAAATGACGGAGACAAAAGGGAGTATTAAACTTTTGTGATTAGTAAGATTCAAATGACCTGCAATGATTTGTCTCCTTAATATCTCATTGCTTTTGGAATTTCTGTTTAATGATTACGTGTGTTGTTCCCATTAGAGAATTAATCAATGTCTAGCTTTTACGAAAACACCTTAATTACTCCGTACTTAAAGACAACCACAATTGTTTCAGGGAATTCCAGACCACCATTCACACCCCTCACTGTGTAAGCACCTTACAAAACTGTGCGGTCCTATACATTTTTTCAGAAAGCCGAACATATAGTAAAATACTAAATTCTAGGGGTAATGAAATCCAGTTTCATTTCACTTATTCACAGTGAATGCATTTTGCCATCATGTTCTTTGGTTGACTGATGTACAGGCAGCATGTTTTGCCAGCCTTAGTGGCTGATATATTTTTCAACGAATTATTGGTGAGGCGGTCCTCAGTAAGATAAAACAAGCTTTATTTAACATCAATGGGGTAAAACAAAGGGTAAAAGGTTGATTTTGGGATCACGCCATTTATTTCACATTTGAACCCCTCGAGCCCTTTCCTTTGATATTCGCGGCACTAGACCCTGAAGTAGCTGGTGAGGATCGAGACTCACGTAGGCCGGTCTCTCCTGATTCTGTCCACCACTTTCTCAATTAAAGGTTGCCAATCCTTTAAGTTGAATTGAGTTGGCTTAATTGGAACACCAAGGTATCTGAATGGCATCTGACCTTCCTTGCATCCAGATACTTGGGTAATGTCCTGTCTAATATGATTAGGCACTCCATTAAAATACACATTGGACTTCCCTAGACTGAGCTTTAATCCTGATGTGTTAGAAAAGGTTCTAAGCAGCAGCATCATGGACTGAGTATCACCTTTGCTAAACAACAGAAGATCATCTGCAAACATATGGCAAGCAAGTTTCATAGATTTACACATAGGGTGGAAACTGAAGGGCATAGTGCTTGTGTTATGCTTGAGCAACCTAGTGAGGTATTCCATACAAATAGTAAAAAGGAGGGGGGGAGAGGATCCCCTTGCCTTAACCCTCTATGACCTTTGAAGAAACCAAAACTTTCACCATTTAGATTGAGAGAAGGGAGGGGGGGGGGGGGGGGGGGGGGGGTGAGGATCCCCTTGCCTTAACCCTCTATGACCTTTGAAGAAACCAAAACTTTCACCATTTAGATTGAGAGAATAAGATGCAGTGGTAACACATTGCATAATCAATTCAATGAAATGAGATGGCAGATGAAGAGCATTGAGCATGTGGTGAAGGAACTCCCACTCAACTGTATCATAGGCTTTCTGAAGATCTAGTTTGAGTAAGCATTTGGGACTACTAGATTTCCTTGTGTAATGACTAATTAAGTCTTGGCATATGAGAATATTCTCAATAATACTCCTATTTTTGCTAAAACCCCCTTGCACTGGTGAGATAATATAAGGGAGGACCTGCCCAGTCTATTGGAAAGTAGATTAGCAATAGTCTTGTAAATGAGATCGTAACATGCTATGGGCCTGAATTGAGTGACATGGGCAGGTCTATCCACCTTTGGAATAAGAGATATAGCAGTGGTATTGAGTTGTTTAAGGAGCTGGCCATGCTGGAAAAAGTCATGAATGGCAGCACAAACATCCTTCCCTACAATATCCTAAGCATCTTTGAAGAATTTACTATTAAATCCATCTGGACCAGGAGCTTTTTCATTGGGAATGCTGAAGATGGTGGTCTTTATCTCCTCGTCAGTGACACGGTTGAGCAGTAGTTGCTTATGAGAGGAGTTACACAAGGGGTCTTGATTGACAATGAAGTGTTTAACCTTAACTTAACTGTGGGAGTGCTAGTACCAAACAAATCAGTGTAATAAGCTTGAAAACATGCTTGAATACTTTCCTAGTCTGAGTGCATTTGGCCCTTTTGATCATGAATCTGATGGACAGTATTCCTAGTTCTTCTGTTCTTCAGATACCCATGGAAGTAGGCTGAGTTGGAATCCCCATACTCAAGCCATTGGGCTTTTGATTTTTGTTCTAAAAATTCCTGACAGGCCTTATGAAGGGCAACATATTCAGCATGAGTATCAAATTCTCTTTGGAGGAACATTGTTTGGTAGTCACTCTTATGGCTCACTTTAGTAATTGTGAACCATGGGGAATCTCGAGCTTGCCTGCTATTTTTTTTGTCACTGATAATTTGTGAAGTTAGAGATAGCATCATATAATTTGTGAAGGACGGTAGAAAGCTGGAACTCTAACAACCAGTCCTTTTATTATATGAATTGTGAATCATAATTTCGTCTTAGGTGGGTGATAATTGTGCTAAATTTCTGTATGAATGCAGATACATACTACTCACAGAATGTCTGCAAGTATTCTTCAAAAATTTACTTCTAATGGTGACAGAAGTGAAGAGCCCAAAACATACCTCATGGGAGCATCTCCGTTTACTGCCCCTGATGCATTTATAGAATCTGTTGCTTCTTTTGGCTCTGTAGCTGGTAAGCAGTAATCCAATAATTTTGTATTAGACTTGATTTAGGGATATTTCACTAATATCCTTTAGTGTACTTGGTCAAATTTTGTGTGCTGAATGAGGAACTCTTGGGAGAAGCATTGTTTGGTAGTCACTCTTATGGCTCACTTTAGTAATTGTTGTTGAACCATGGGGAATCTCGAGCTTGCCTGCTATTTTTTTTTTGTCACTTAAGAAGAATATTCTCTTATGATAGAAAAATGGCTGACAAATGGTCTTTTTAACCTTCATTGGCTCCAGTTTTGATTTCTCATATTATGTCCAAGTGTTTTATTCATAAACATGATTTGCCATCATTCTGCATGTTAATTGGTATTTTGAACTTGGATGTGCGTTATTCCCTACGTCAGTTGCAATGGCCAATGGTTCAAGAACTAGGACACAATTAGGTTAAAACTTGCCCATCACTTGAAAATGAATACATTCATACCAGTGGCGGCCCCAGAGGATTGTTTACGCCTTTACGGTGTCAAGCAATTATCTAAAGCTAATAAGTCTATTACATACGCAATTTACCACTTGTAATTTTCTTAGCACAAAATTGGGAAACTGCGATAAAATTATATTCCCTGGTTTCTTGGGACCCCTAATGCATGTTGAAGTATAGATCCGGAAATGATTCCTGCTATGGCATATGTTGTTGGTTTTCCTATTCTATGGACTAACAGAAGATTACGTTTTTTCTCTTACACTTATGCATGTGGTTGACCTCCGGTGGTCTCTTTACTATCAGAAATGTTATGATCCAGACTGCCGAGGTTTTTATTGCCAGGTCCTTAAAAAGTTAGTCGAATGGCAGAATTGTAACTTTTTGCTAATTCGCTGATGAATTAGGTTATCGATCTCCCTCTCGTCCTATTCTGACTGGCGTGATCCCTGAATTATCCAGTTTGCGTCAGTCAGGTAATGTAGAAGGTTTGGTGGACGATAAGGTGAAGATAGCTGGTAACCACCAGGAAAATAGTTTGCCTTTAGAGTACGAAAGCATGTCAGAAGAAGATGTGAATGATGGATGGTGGCTTGAAGCGATCAACAGGTAGAGCATTGTGTTATATGAAGTTGTATCATGTTTCATGTGTTTTTTATTTGTTGATGCATAATTTACTGTTTGTCCTATATTATCTATTAGCTCAAAAGGTAGAGCGTTGTGCGATTGCGCAAGGTGTGGGTTCGAGTCCCACATAGATAAACAAATATAAATATATGATCATTATTTACATATATGTCCAACGTCACCTGTTTATGTGTTAAGATTCACAAAATCGGGTCTAGGATTCACAAAAATAAGTTCACTCACTCATATATAGTATTGTGTTCTGAGTTTCTGACCGAAAGATAGTTCACTGATTTGGGCACTAGAACTCTAGAAGTAAATCATTGATAGGCTGAAGATGTTTCTTTGGACTTCCTTCAGCGAACTGTTTTAACTATATGATAGTTTGCGCTCAATCTCTTGAAAATCATGTGAGTTTCGACTTTCTGAATGCTGAAGATTTGAGCAAATGGCACTAATTAATATCCAACTTCTGAGCTGTCTGTCATTGTATCTTGTACCATGTCAAATGCAGGTACACAATCCTGTCATTGAAAAATGTCGGGTTTTTGCTGATGGACATCTTTTCTTTTTTACTCTTATGAGTTATGACAGAGCTTAATGAGAAGACAAATACAATATGCGCGAGCTTATCAAAAGTTGATTCGTGTGTGTTAGTGTTTCACTGAAATGGTTTATATTCTTATGTTTGTTTCTGCTGGGTCAGAGGAGCTAAGAAATGCTACAATCAGTCCCTTTGTGATGAGCTTCTGAGTCCAATCTTGCCGGCAAAACCCCCTTTTCATCCACGTCAATTTGAAAGATGTGCTGTTGTTGGGAACTCTGGAGATCTATTACTGACAGAATTTGGTGAAGAAATTGACAGTCACGATGCAGTGATACGAGACAACGAGGCTCCTGTTAATGAGGTAATTGCAGTACATCAGATAATTCACTTCTCTTAGATTTAAGTATAGTGTTTAAACTCTAAGGTAGCAACTGTTCGTACCATGCATATTAGCTCTGTAGACTGTGGGTCGATGACTATCGTCATCACTTTTCTCCTTGAAGCCCTTTTGTCATAAAAAAGTATCCTAGTTTTATTTATTCCTATGAAAATTTTCAAGCTTTTGATGTTAAAATTTAATATTTTGGCAGCTAAAGTTTTAAACACTTGCACACAAAAATCTCAGTTTTGGCTAATTGCAGAGTTACTGCTAAACCGAGCACTGCATCACATGTGACTGTTTTGCCTACGTTCAAAATCTGCATTATCTTTTCCGTTCTTATTTCTCCAGTTTCTGTTTATTTATCATGAGGTGGGTACGAAAGCGCTATCTCATTTCCTTTCATGGTATAATGCAGAAGTATGCGAAATATGTTGGCCTGAAGAGGACTTTTCGCCTTGGAGTCAGAGGTGTTGCTCGTAACATGATTAAGATTCTGAAAGGGGCGCGTAAGTTGGAAATCTTTTTCTAATGTTTGGTTAATAGTTTCTCAGTAACATCCCTTTGTCCCTCCCCCTACGATTAAATGTCGAAGTTACTCCTTGTCAAGCAAATGGAAAGGCATGCCTCTACTCTTATAAGCTACAGCTTTGAAACTTGTGCATGACTAGCGGGCAGATGCTCACTTACATGTATATTTGAATTCTATTCAGTTTTTCCATCCCTTTTTGTTCTCATTTTGGGAGATAAGTATGAAGACAGTTGAAGCCCTCTTTGTGAAAAACTGAAAACAGAAGTAATATTTTTAGGTGAGGGTTGGTGATAGTGCAGCTTTGTGGAGAATATGGGCAATAATTCTGATCTACTTGAATTTCTTGCAGCTGAAGAAGTATTCATCATTAAAAGTGTGATTCACAGAGATTTCGATGAGATGATAAAGGTGATATTACATTTTATTGAGTTTATATGATTGTTCTTTGGTGTAATGCCGGTTCAGTATGCTTTCTACATTGGCCTTGTGTTGAATACCTTATTGCTGATTTATCTCTTCTCATTATCTATATCTTTGCTTCCTGAGTCTGCCCTATTAACATAGGAAGTTAGGAACTTTTTATTTAATGGTGAATCGTTAAGTCTCGTAAATGTTGGTTTTAATGTCCAAAGACGTGTGTTCTATCATCTGTCATAATTTTTGAAGGCCTATCTATCGGAAATGAGAACATTTATTATCTGGTTTCTATCATGTCTTTAGAGATAAGATCAGCAGTGAATTCATGTATCTATCTGTTGCCGAGAAATTTGTTACTGCTATTATGCATCAATATTTGTTAATTTTAACTAAACTTTTTCTTTCTTGTGGCAGAGTATTGCAAATCCCGTTTATCTGTTCCAGGGAATTGTGCTGCGAAGAGGGGCCAAAGGGACTGGGATGAAATCTATAGAACTAGCACTTTCAATGTGTGACATTGTTGACATATATGGTTTCACTGTTGACCCTGGCTACAAAGAATGGTGAGTATTTTTTTCCACAACATCACAACCTTAATCCCAAAATGATTTGGGGTCGAGTTTTTTCCCCCAACAAGCAACTCTTTTACTTCTATGTTCTATCTGTTTGAAAATTGACATGTGTGACTGCAACTCATTTAGCTTCTAAAACTTTTGCCGTTTCTCGTTCTTCAAATAGTAGAGGGAAATGACCAAGATGTTAAGCACATGTTAAATCTTGATTTGTTTTAAGCATTTAGGATTTGAGATAATATTTACAAATTACGACCACCGTTATGTTGCTCAATCTGATTTGTAGTTTGTAATTTACTCACTGAACGTTTATGCGGCCACACTTTCATTTTTATCATTCTCACACCCACATTTACTTATGTAAAATAATGGTGCATGAATGAATTGTTTAATTAATGATTATATTTCCGTTCCCACAGGACCAGATACTTCTCAGAACCAAAGAAGGGCCACAACCCACTTCAAGGAAGAGCGTACTATCAGTTGCTGGAGTGCCTGGAGGTATGTGCTTATTACTTTCTCAGTCCCAGCCAATAGTCGGTAATTTACGGTTGTTTATGGATCAAAGTTTGATGTAAGCATGTCCAAATCGGCTAGAGCGTTCCACAATAGTACCCCACCATACAAAACTTGCCTAAAAAAGAACATAATCACCAATTCCCCCTTCGTTATGCATGTCAGCATGTTTACTCTGGATCATTGGTTTTTCTTCTTTTCGACACAGGTTATAAGGATACATTCCCCAATGAGAGCTCAAAGGAACGAAGACTGGTCAGACATACCAAGTCGAGATGCAATCAGTAGAGCTCATGGTGCTGCAATACGTTTAAAGCAGCACGAGACAACGGGTCAGTTCAATGATGTAGGGCAGTTCAGAAATTGCAAGTTCTGGGGTGAGAAAGGTGCCGAGTACAATGGGCAAGTCTCTGGTTCTCCAGACATGAGTGACGTCAGGAAAACATCTAACTACAGTAAGTGGGAGTTGATGCCGTTTGAGAGCTTAAGAGAGGAAGCTCAAGAATACTACAAGCAAATGGAGGGAGTTTCTATGTACAAGGTTGATGGTAATAAATTGGATGATTTGGTTTGCGTAAGACATTCTACAAGATCTGCAGACTGATCAATGTTTTTGGCCCGGAAGCTGTTTTCCGCAGTGATACGTTTATGAGTCCATCTCACAGGTGACACCTACTCTATACATATACATATGTATTTCCGCGCTATATATTTGGTAAATGGGTTGGTCTCACTTGTAAGAACGTCTTATATAAGCACGAGTTTGGATGTTGTGTTGGATTGTTTGCGGAGCTTCTCATCGACAATCAAACGACTTGTGAGGTTCTGAAGCTAGAAACATATTGTAGGATAGTGACAGTAAAGCAGAGTGACAACTCTGACAAGTCTATAACTATACCGCGTTAGGTCAAAGTGGCATTCTAGATTTCGAGCTGATGTATTTTTGTTCTATTTTTTTATTTGTTGGAGCAAGAAGATGGGGAGATTTGGTTGTGATGTACGGTTGTAAAATTTCAGAAAGTTAGAAGTATTTAACAGATGAAATGATACTTAATCTTTGTCTCGTCTCGAATTCTGCATATTTATGATTGCCCAGGGGCCAGGCCAGTGAATTGAATACATTTGCTACTAAAGAAGCCAGACATTCAAACCTGATCCAACTTTGTTAGCAGTTGATCTTGAACGACTAGGCCATTTTCGCATCAGTATGATACGATTACAGATTACGCATTTGTTACGGAGTTAAAGGAGAGGGATTCACCCAACTCCGGATCTGCAAACCCTTTTGTTTTGAAAACTTAGTCGTCAACCGGTCGGCTAATGGTTAAGAAATTAATACCCGACGTATTTGATCCGGTCTGATGGACTCGAAACATATTCACCAATCCAAACAATTTCAATCTCGAATTTGCAATAGAGATATTTTGTTAGGACATCTCAACATTAGAATGTCAATAATATCAAACAATGAGTCTCTCTTGTGACGGGTATATCCGTTACAAGCTTACAACGGGTCAAGTGCATTAAAAATTACAGATATTTTGTCTTTATCTCCCCAAATGGGTTTTATTTAACCCGCCAGAAGCCTGTGATAGATATTGCCGTCGCAAATGAGAATTTGTGAATATCAAATATCTCCAAGATGATGGGTACTTGACTACTTGGTAAGTCTTCCTCATCCTTTAAACAAATCTTACCATCATGCCATTTGCCATGTAAGCTCCTCCTACCCTTATCCAAAATCATTATTATCCTATGAAAAAAAACACCATTTATTTCACTATAAATACTCTTACAATATACTACTCACTAAACCAAAAATCATCCTACAAATCAATTTGCTAAATAGAAAAAACAAATTAAAACCCTAGACCAAAAATGCAGACTGCATCAACATGCATAGTTCACCCATTTTTTCCTTCAAAAAATGGTGTAATGAGATTAAGCACCCCTCACAAATTACAACCCTTCTTTGCTACCACTAGGGGTGAGCAAAACTCGGTCCAGACCGGAAAAATGGACCGAACCGGACCGTTCGGTCCAGACCGAACCCGGACCGGTTGAGTTTCGGTCCGGTCCTAGGTCCAACAATTTATGTTGTTCGGGTTTCGGTCCGGTCCGGTCCAAAACCGAAAATTTTCGGTCCAGACCGATAGGACCGAATTGAGTCAAATTTGTGATTATTGAACTTTTGACTTCTGAATTCTAAAGTTGCTTAATGTGTTATTTTGGCTAGTTATTACTTATGCATTCTTCTGCGTGATGTGGAAAGTAGTACAAATTAGAGTATACGTTTTTATTCAAGACTTTTATTGTTAGTTAAATAAGAAAATTTGATCAAATGGGATATCGGTCCAAATGGTCCGGTCTCGGGTTGGTCCGGTTTTTTCCGGTCCGGTCCGGTCCAGGACCGGTTCCTTATAGGTCCGGTCTTCGGTCCCCAATTTAGTGAAATTCGGTTTCGGGTTCGGTCCGGTCCGGTCCGGTTCTGGACCTATGCTCAGCCCTAGCTACCACCCATGCTTCTCCCCTTGCGTTTGAACCATTATCTATTAACTACAACTCTCAATTTTCGTAAGTTTTTTCTTTCATCAGTCATTTGTTTACGTATTTTAATACACGACATCTTTTATCAATCTTTATTTGTATCTACAACCCCTATAAATGTGCAAACTTGGGAAATTGTGAATAGTAGAGCAGTGGCTCACGCACTCAACGCATGATGAACAGTCTTCTGTTTGTCTTCTTCTCCTTTTGTTGCGTTGAAATCTTTTGTTTTTCTTTATTTTCCTCCTTTGTTTCCTTCATTGATAAAGAGGTCAGAGGAAAGAAGTACATTGAACAAAAAATCTCCTTCTTCATCTTCAACTACCTTACTTCAATTTATTTTCTAGGGTTTATAACCACCTTACTTCAATTTATTTTCTAGGGTTTATAATATCCCCAAATTATCAAATCACATAGAAAATTCAAAACCCTAAATTGAAAGAGGGGAGACTCAATGTGAGAGATGTTCAAAGATTTATTCAACCCGATAACAGCAATGGATCCCGAATTCGAGAAATCACCACGATTTATCAATATGAAGAACCTTGGTGAAGCTGGTGATACATTGAAGGTTTTTGCTGGATATTTCTGTAATTATGTGATGCCTAAACTACTGACTGTGCCCAACATTGACAAATTTGCCTATCTCACGAGGGAACAAAGGAAGGTAATTTGGTATCCTTAGTGTATTATGTTCTGTCTCTTATTGGACCCTGATCATCTTCTGTCATTCGTCATCTTCTTCAAATTTTTGCTCCTGGTATTGTTCAGATATTTACTCTTGCTGATGCCAAGAAAGGATGTTTATAGTTTAAATTACCAAAGTACCCGAACGGTTTTTTCAAAGTACTCAGGTAATTTCCCACCTAAATCAACAATCCAATTGTTTACCTCTTGAATTACTCAAACTTTGGTAATTTTGGCGTACTTTGAGTTGAGTATATGTTCAGATATTGACCGTAGCACTCCAGACTGGTGTAATTTCATTCGTGCCATGTTTTGTCACCAAAAGTCATTTTCTCCCACCTGCAATAGTCTTACTGCATTTCTATGTCATTTATAGCTTGTGGGCTGCATTTCTATTGTCATCTTTTTCTCTTCCCTTCCAATCCTGCTTGAGAATGAAGCGAAGGATTATTTCAACCATTTTCATTAAAAAACTAACCCACATGAATATCACTATTATAAGGCTTCAAAGCTTTTGAGGAAGTAGTTTTTTTTTGTTACATGTGATATTTGCTTGAGTGGTACTGCATGTATGTAATATCTTCACTGAGAATATTTGTTCTGTCTGGTGGGCTGTAGAATATATTCGGTATTATGTTATTGGAGATCAGATCCTTCTGCTAATCGTCAAAGCATCATTAATGCTTTTACTGAAAAGGCAGGCTACTGTCATTGATCCTGCTGATGTGGAAGGCCTGAAGACTTCGAAATAGCAAAGCATTGGTTATTTGGTTGGAGTTTCAGTCGTTCAAGGGCAATCATGTGCAGCGCTGCCTTATCTGCACTACTACACAAGGTACACTTTTTTTGTGATGAATGTTAAAAGCTCCTAATTTATATTTCTCTATTTACGCGCTTATTGGATACATCTTCAGGGTTCGAGAAACATTATATTCAATTTGTGGAGAGACAATAGAGGAGGATACTTTTTTTCCCCTTTTTCCAGTTATGTTTTACCTTATTCAATGCGGCTAATGCCCATTCTGTAAGTACTCATTCAGAAGCACGTTTTTTTTTTTCACGACTCTCATTATCGAGTTTCTTGTGTCAGATGTTTAGCACGTGACCTGGAGACTGGTGTATTTTCTTCTTCTTCTGTTTTATTTGATTATCTGAAAGATATTTCTAATGTTGTCTGCTATAGGTGCTGGATTGGTCAGAAGGAAAGGATTTAAGGGATCGTTTGCAGATGCAGGTGCTTCAGCCAAGGTATATTTGTAATCATACATTGACTTAACTCGTTTTATTCCTTCCTCAAGATGTGTAGTTTCCGTTTCATGTGGGATGTGTGATGTATCTCTTCGTTAACAGACGTTTGCAGCTCTGTCTGGTGTTAATAGTTTGGTGATGTGCTTCATGAAGAAACTACGGGGCAAGGATGATGGTAAGATGACTTAAAATTTGATGCTCCTTTTACAATGTGCCGTCGTGACTCGTGATGCAACTTATATCATTATATATATGACACTTTTCCTTCTATCTGAAGTCATAAATGCAGGAGTAGCTGGCTGTTGCACTGGAATTGCTCTAACTGTTCCAGGTACGTTCTTGTCGGAGTAATATGTACACTCACTTATAATCACAAGACTTTTTAGAGCCGTTTTTCGGTGCTTTCATATAAGTTGGTTATGCTCGTTGGCTTATCAACAGAATCCTATTTGTCACCATGAAACCTTAGGCAACCAAAGTTAAAAGTTGTTAAAACACGAGGTCGTCAAAGTGAGTAATTGAAAACGCCCAGCTCACGTAATCTGTGAAACACATTCGGACATAATTGGGAATTTTTTAATTATCAAAACACAATTCCGTAATCGTTGGAAGGTATAATCTAATTTATATATGTCAACCATCGTTGTTCTTTCGTGGCAGGCGCTCCTCAGGCCATTCTACAAAGCTGTCTTACTTTTGGTGCATTTAACTTCATCCTGGAGGGCTTAAACCGAAAACAATTAGCACCAGCTGGTTGGTTGACTTTTTTCCTGCCTGAATTGCTTTTTAGGGATTTGAGGTTCTGCATAACAATGATATAACTGGCTATGATACTAGGAGTGTTCTATCTAGGCTGCTGACTAAATGTTCAGTAGGGTGTTCACTGGTCCAAAACAGGCGGCAATCTTCTTGTATATGTTACTGAATCATAGTTTTTTGTTCAACACAGATGTTGTTCGGGCTTTAGAAGATGGTGATCTTTAAACTTTGGGATTGTTAAACTACGACAAGTGATTGTCCCACAATTTTACTGCGCATCCGACAAACTATCATTACACCTTCGAGTATAGGAGTAAGACAAAGCATAGAGGAAGTGATTCCGAAGAAGAATTAGGAAATATAGAAAGAGGAGAAAGAGGAGAGAGAGAGTGAGGAAGTATAGGAGGAATACAAAGAACAATCATTTTTCTTTTGTGTCTAATTTGTCAATAATAACATTTTTACTGTTTCTGTTAAAGTTTGCGATAATGAAACGTGTGCGGCACTCAAATGTGGTTCTCTTCATGGGTGCTGTAACGAAGCGTCCACACCTATCTATAGTAACAGAATATCTGCCGAGGTGATAAAACATGTGTATTCATCTTTCTATACTTGCTTAACTAAACTTGATAATTGCTTCTGAGTATTTTTTTTGGCCGACAGAGAGAGTCTACACCGTCTTTTGCACAGGCCCGCTTCTGGGGAAGTCTTGGATCACCGAAGGTGATTACGAATGGCATTGGATGTGGTCTGTCATACTTACTGTTGTATGCCTGTGCCTATTTATTCAGAGACTGTTTCTGATGCAATGTATTAAAGCACTGCTTCTTTTGATTGTATAGGCCAAGGGGATCAATTATCTTCACTGTCTGAGCCCTCCTGTAGTGCACTGGGATCTAAAATCTCCCAACTTGTTGGTTGACAGAAATTGGACCGTGAAGGTTTGTATATATTCTAAATTTCTAAAAGGCGGTTTTTTTAGTGGGAAATTTATCTACTGAACACATGATTAATCTTGCCTTACACCGCTCTCAGGTATGTGATTTTGGTTAGTCGAGATTTAAAGCACACACTTTCTTGTCGTCAAAGTCGGTAGCTGGAACGGTGAGCTTCTCTGAAACTCTCAAACGATTTTTTCCAATTGTGTAAGTGGACACCCGAAGAGTTAGCCTGAGCAAATCTCATGTAAGTAATCTTGTTTTTCATTTCAGCCTAAATGATGGCCCCCAGTGTTTTTACGTGGAGAACCATCAAATGAGAAATCAAATGTCTACAGTTTTGGGGTCATATTGTGGGAGCTTGTGACCATGCAACAACCATGGAACGGACTTAGCCCAGTTCATGTACGACCAATTCAATATTAGATGTTCACTCTTACCCCCTTCTCTTTTGGATCCTTTGTGTTTATTGTTGTTGTGATTTTGAATTAGTAGCGTTATTAGATCATCACTCTATTTCGATACTTGTTATTTAGAATTGAGACACAATTATTCTGGACAAACTTTGACAAAAATGAGGATAATGAAATTAGGATGGAGGAAGTAGTAGTATACTTGGCTTTTGTGTAGTATTTGGGGTAATTATTGGATTAGTTGATTTGATATTCATGTGGGAATTTCGAATAAGCTTCCTGAGGTTCCAAGGGTAAACTCAGAAGTAGCTTTTTAATTTGGCTTAAAATGAGGTGTTCAAGACTTTTAAGTGTCATGACTCGTACTCATGTCCCTGAGTTGAGTGTCGGACACGGGTACGCGAGGGAAGAAGACTAAGAGCCTAGAGTAACATAGGTGACAACCTATTTGGATGAACTTAGGGTAAGATTATTGTTGGTAAGTCTTAAGACAAGACTCACTTTGAAGAGTCTGATGGATAATTTTAACCTTAATGTCTGCATTGAGATTAATACCCTGTGTTTTTAGATTAGGGTTTGTGTAATATGTTGGAATGTGGGTGACTAAGTTGAAGTGCAAGGGTTTCTTTTCTATAGTAGTCGTATGAATATATTTGAATCTATCTTTCTGTAGACTAACTAGGGAAGGAAGGGAAGAAGTTTAGATTGTATTTGGTTGGAATTAGGAATTTGCAGTGTGCCTTAATGTGTTGTGTACAATTGTGTACATAACGTCCTCATTTCTCAGGGTCTTAACATTTAACGATAATGTGTCCATCCATGGGCGTGGTTACAAATTAAGCATCATGTCTATTCCCTTCAGTGTTATTTTCTCCTATGCATTTGTGGATTTTGATGATAACTTTTGAGTTTTGCTGTAATTATACACACTTTTCTCATGCTTAGCCAATGAGATGTACTATTTGTTCATCTATGTGTTTTTGCCGTTGTAGGTGCAGATGCTCTTGTGTGTGCTGAGGAAAAGGTTTTGAATCAGTCTGATGCTGATGACGTTTTAGGGGTTGAAAATGATGACGAGGAAGCAGTGGCAATGATTGAAGAACCACTATCAGGTATTGGATTTAGTGGTATTACGCTTCTAGAGTTCTAGGTTAATAGGTGTTATTCTTGATTTAGTGTCTGGTCTGAACTCTAAACTCTGAACTGCCAGATCATGTATAAGTGGTAACGTGGACATTTTTATGGATTGCCATTTTGAAACCATTCTCTTTTACTACAAATTGTGAGCGATACCCATATTTGGATCTTTGATTTACGGCACACAACATAATTCGATTTCTAGAAGTGAGTTATTTGCCTACTTTTGAGTTTCAATTATCGAAATTCTAGGGTTTCGGAGAGCTTGATAGAAATTGCGAAACATGTTATGTTGAGTTTCTTTGATTTTAGTTTGGTATTTATGATGCATCATGACAAAATGTAAATACATGTGTGTGCGTATGATGAAATGCACCGAATTGAGACATTCAATCGTCTTGAGCTTAAGTTACCCAATCTAGGTTTTGTATACGTAATCTGCAAAATTTGTTGTGCAAACATCGTTGCATATTATGAAATACGAGGGGCAATTGATTGGTGAACAAATTAGTTATCATGTTTATGATGCTGAAATTGCTGATTATAGCTTAGTTAATAGGATTTAAATTGCTCATGGTGTCATCAAGCTAGGTGACCAACAGGTTTGATACGTTTACAGAGACTGAGTGATTGTATTGGTTGCCTAGAGAGTAATTTCTGACGCTGGCTATGTTGTTTCTTGTCGCAGGCTGATAGTAAACGTGCTCTTGTCTACGGACAAATGAATGAGCCCCCAGGTGCCTGTGCCCGTGTTGGTCTTACCGGTTTGACTGTTGCTGAGCATTTCCGTGATGCTGAGGGACAAGATGTGCTGCTCTTTATCGACAACATTTTCCGTTTCACCCAAGTATGGCTCTTCCGATGTTATGTTTTCTTAACTCCTTGAGCATTTCTCATGTTGTGGCTTTTGTAAGGCATGCTGAATTACATTAGTTTTTATTAGCTAACAATGGCCTGTCTTTTTCCTATCAAGTAATGGCAGAAGTTGGGATTTTAACATTTCCGCCTCTCAGTTTCATGTATCTGCATTACATGTGAACCATTTCCTCAGCTTCAGATTGAATTGTTGGTCGCATTTTTTTGAAGAGTGAGTTAGTGTTGTAAATAAAATGTCAATTCGTTACGGTTTCATTCCAAGTTCCCTACCCCAATGACATTGTTTTATTAGTTGCTTAGCTTTTTCGCTCCAACACCAAACTTTCAACGTCTTTCTTGTATCGTCGAATAAAATATAGAAATTCCATTTTCCAATTTTGTCGGTCAGCATATGTATAATTATCAAACCGCCATAATCAAACAATTGACAACCCGAATTAGGTTATTCCCTATAGTTAAATCAACATAGATTTCAAAATTCATGCATATTGATATCCTAAATATTTGATTTTGAAGTAAATTAGGGTTTGAATTTGATTAATTTTGGAGAAATGGAGGAGAGAAATTGTTGGCCAACAATGGATCTGATGAGATCAGAAGAAATGCAGTTAGTACAGTTGATTATACCAATTGAATCTGCTCATGTACAATTTCTTACCTCGGTGATCTTTCTCTTTTCCAATTTAAAAATGTAAGTTTTATTGTTGATTTTTTAAGCCGTGGTTAGGTGATAAGGTCATTTGTGCTACTGATAGTTATTATTCTGTTCATTTTCAGTTATTGCAAAGCTCCATTTCGAGTCACAATTCATTGTTTACTGTTAGTGAAAGATAACTATTCATATGATTTTGTTTCAGCTCAATGCGGACAATAGTCCATTCCAGAGGACATATGCTGCTCAGGTGCGTTCTTGAGTTTGATCATGAACTTCTGATCATCTTAATCTTAAAGCTAACTATCAGTTTGGGGATTCCAAATGTGTACTGTTTGGTCTACTTCTTTTTCATATTATTACTTGCATATACTATTAGTTTCATTTTGATACCTTGTTCGTCACCAGATTAAGAGATGCGGGGAAATGGCTCGTAAAATAAGATTTTTTAAGGATCAAATGACAAAAGCCGGTATAAATCCCTCAGCTAGGTTTCCGGTGGAGAATAACTTGAACATGGTCGAGTTGGAGGTAGGTTCAGCTTTGTCAAATTGTTTCTCCTCAGTTCTTGATTCAATTGGCATTAATGCGTGTTTCACAACCAGGCAAAACTTGGAGATCTTGAGGCCGAGTTAGTTGAGATGAATGGTAATAGTGAAAGACTACAACACACATACAATGAACTTGTCGAATATAAGCTGGTATTGCTGAAGGAATTGGCTAACATGTTACATTAGTTTTTATTCTGAGTTGGCGAGGTAAGCGTGCATCATTTGAGCTAGATGAGGGCCAACTAGGAGTTTAAGGTAACAAGGAGACCACAGATTATGAGTGTGATGTAAAAACCACAGGAGAAACCCCTGCTTTCTATTTCCCGTATTATCAATTTTCTCTCTTCATCGTCATTCTTTTGTAGCTGGATTATTGATTGGATGGTTGCTGATTCCATTGCTCTTTTGTAGCTGGATTGTGCTACTAATCTTGATCTTGGTGCTAAAATATTGACATCTTGGTGTCATTGGAGTGCACTCAAGTTCTTCTCAGTCTTCCTCAACTGTGTTCCAATAAGATTTCTTTAGGGATTCTTATTCTTAGAGCACTTCAGTTTGTTGGAGAAAGGCTGATCTTTTTTCTTTCCCGAGTATCCATATGACTAATGAAGGGGGGAGTGACAGAAGCTAAGAGGAGTATAATTTAAGATAAGCTTACCAGCATTTTCCAAGCAAGGTAGCCAGCTGGGCCTCCCCTGTGGCTGTCATTGACATCATCTTGAGAAGAAGTGATTTTACGGGTGAGAACATCCTCAACAAAAGAAACAGCTTGAGGGTACTTGCCTAAATCACAAAACAAGGAAATGGCCTTTTCCATGATGCTGAAACCGGGCTTGAGTCCAACACAATCCATATCAACCAAAAGATCAACAATCTCAGAGACATCCTTATCAGCTAGGATCAACTTGTTAACCCAGGCACACATGATGGAAAGCATGAGGTCCATGGTCTCTTGATCGAGACGGTTCTCCTTTCTGAGCCAGTCAAAGACCTCCAAGGCACAGCAGGAGTCCCTACCATCCTGGGAGAAGTAGAGGAGGACGAGCTGAAGCTCACGGGGTGAGAGGCGGTCATTCATTTGTTGAAGAACATGATAGGGGTCACGGGTCATACGCTCCAATTCTCCAATGGCCTCAAAGAAACCCTCACTCATCTCATCCTCATCCTGATACTCGTCGTCATCCTCATCCTCACTTGTCAAAACACGGTCCAACTGAACGGAGCTCAGTGGGATGAGCATTCTAGATTGAATTGGTATAATGGGGTTTACAGATTTGAGGATATAATTATAATTACGAGTAGTAATAAAGAATTTGGGAAAAGGGGATAGAGAGTAATGGTAACAGAGAGTTGAAGGGAACCCAATTGAATTAGCCATAACTACAGAAAAGGATGTTGTATCAAAAGATAAAACCAGGTTAGGGATAGATAAGATAAGAGGTGGAATTAATTAATCGCGTCACTCGTACTCCGTTTCCGTATATAAAAAAGGAGTAAACTTTAGGATAATGACTGACTAATGAAGGTGTGCCAAGCAGAAAAAGAGAGAGAATGATGCATACAATACAACAGACAAGTGATACTCTATCACAAAGTCAGTAAATAATACGGAGTACCAAGAAAAAGAAGAAGAAGATGAAGCAGCAGCTCCAGCTCCAGCTCGGTTCGCCATCCACCGCACTTACACAGGAGGTACACCCATATTGTATTTTCCTTTTTCTCTTTTCAGGGGTTATAGTTTACAATCCATAGACTTAGACATTTCAAAATTGGTTAATCGGGGTACCCATAAGTCTTCACCTTATTACTAAAGAGTTCGTCTTCTAACCTTGAAATTAGGAGTTTGATTGCAATTGAGCTAAAATATACGCGTATTGGTATTAATTGAGTTAAAATATAGGTGATTGGGTCGGTGGTCTGTCATGGCCTTGGACTGAATAAACTTACCCTTGAACCTAAACTTTAAAAAATAAAAAATAAATTAATCAGGATCGTGTTTAGGTATTATCACTTTAACTAGGATTATCTTGATTTTGTCACCTTTTATTTGGGGTTTGTTTCACTTTTGAATGTGGTGTTGTCGGGTTATTTTAGGTTTTGTTCACTATGGGTTTAGTAACTTGGAGTCAAGTCATTTTCGGTACGCATGGTTTTCGGCTCATTTTAGGCCAGTACTTTTTATCGGGTATTTTCGGATTGGATTATGATTGATCAATTAAGATTCGCGTCCGGTGAATTCAAGTTTTGTGTTATATTCGGGTTATTATGCAATTTTAAATCATTTTTGAATCTCAGCTCAACCTTATTACAAGTTTTGTGTTACATTCAAATTGGACATTTACAGTTTGTGTTATTTTAATGGATATAATTACAGGAAGAAAGGTCATTGATAGCAGAAAGGATTCTAGGGATCAGAACTTGGTTGTTTGGGTAAGTTGACTGGTCTCGCTCTCTCCCACTACCCCTCTTCTGATTGTCCGCTTACTTGCAATATATCTTTCTTAAGCAATGCTTGAGGTGGAAATCGCATTTATCCGTTTTGGTGAGATTAATTTGCATCTAATCAGGTGCATTGCAGCTTTTTAATACCTGATGACTAAGTCTTCAAGAGTGCCATTTTATGCGATGGGATATTTGAAAATTTAAGAGAAATGGCAAAAAAGGGAGGGATCATTTTTAGATTACAGTAGTCAAAATTTTAATTATAAACATGGAGGGTCAAGTTATGGAAGTTCCTTTTTTATATAAGCTTTTAGATCTTTGGCTGAAAGGAGTTTTTAGCATTTTGTAGTTCTCGCACATTTATTTATTTTATATGTCATGGTTTCTGATCTTCCTCCCCAATCAAGTTACTATTGTACTCTTTGGCTTCGTGTTGGGGATACGTGAATCTCAAACGACTCACAGTGATGTTTAGTACTTTTGATAGAGAAGAGATGTTTGAAGTCACGGGGTTAATGACTGTATCCAGGGATGTCGTCAGTGGTGCGTGTAATCCACACATGGAAGGATGTTATATCTCTGACTCTATTTTAATAATTTGTTGGATGCTATATTTGAGAGAAAGGGAGGGATGAGGAATGGAGCTAAAGTTTTTCTTCCTCAAATCTTCTTATGCTTAAATGATTTTGGCCGCTTCTCTGGTAGGAGCTGCCTCCAACTGAAATTAATATCAAAACATGGTGTACCCATCTCTCTCTCAGTCTCAAGTCTCTCTCCCTTTCTTTACCTCCAAATCACTCAATTCCAACAAGGGTGTTAGTATTCCTTGCTATAGTGCACAAAGTACACAAATCTACTTTGATCCTTGTTAGTACTATCATGATTGTGGTATTTATATTGTTAAACAAATCTGCACTTGAATTCCTTAAACTCATCTTTGAAGATGCTATCAATATAATCTAGCATGTTTTATGTACTTTCAACGTTACTCTTAAGTCAAATTGTGAAAATTCTGTAAGATGTCGCCCATTATAATTTTTGAAGGGACATCCAGCTTTTGAAAGCCTGATACGCAGAATGATATGATGAAGAAGAGCATTTATTACTTTCAGAGAAGGGTGTAGTACTGGCTTATTGCTGGGATCCGTTCTCTAAATATATATAGTGAGATCTGACGAAATCAAAGGAAGTGAATCCGAACAAGTATGAGGAAGTATGAGGAAGATAAAGAGAATGGGGAAAAGTAAGAACAAGGAAGCAACAAAAGGTTGAGAGTTCCAACTGAAACAAAAGAAATGAGAAATGAGAAGAGGACAAAGGGGAGACTGTTCATCATGCGTGAGGCATGAAAAACACTGGTCTACTGTTCCCATTTACCCAAGCTGCTGCAGATTATGCACTGATGACTTAGAAATGGTGTTTGGTTTAACACCCTATTTTGATTAAATTACTGCTCTTTGGCCGTTCATTCTTGCCTTTTTAGCAAAACACCGTGCCTGCCTATAATATATTTTCTCATTGTCTGGATACGATTCTCATTTTCTTGCCATAGTTGCTAAAAGAATAAATGGGGATCAATGACCAAAATTTCATAAATGAAGGGAGTACAAGTTTATATCAGGACGCTCCTTTTTATTGTAGAAGAAGTTGCTATTGTAGGTTGGGCTAATCGGGCAAAATTTCCGAAATGGAAATTGTGGCTGTTTTGGAAGAATAGAGGGAATAATAGACTGATTTTTGAAATCAGAGGAACTGTCCAGTGTATAAACTATTTACTTACAAACCAGATTCTGTGGCTGGACGTTCTGAGTTGGCGAGGTAAGCGTGCATCATTTGAGCTAGATGAGGGCCAACTAGGAGTCTGAGGTAACAAGGAGACCACAGATTATGAGAGTGTGATGTAAAAACCACAGGAGAAACCCCTGATTTCTATTTCCCGTATTATCAATTTTCTCTCTTCATCGTCATTCTTTTGTAGCTGGATTATTGATTTGATGGTTGCTGATTCCATTGCTCTTTTGTAGCTGGATTGTGCTACTAATCTTGATCTTGGTGCTAAAATATTGAGATCTTGGTGTCGTTGGAGTGCACTCAAGTTCTTCTCAGTCTTCCTCAACTGTGTTCCAATAAGATTTCTTTAGGGATTCTTATTCTTAGAGCACTTCAGTTTGTTGGAGAAAGGCTGATCTTTTTTCTTTCCCGAGTATGTTGTTGAGATATTGATTTATCATTTTATTGGAAAAAATTTGGGTGGACATGAAAAATGATAAGCGGTAGACTTACTGTTGAGATTTATTTGAGTTTGCTGTTCTGTCAGATATTTTTTGAATTACTGTTGAGATGTATTTTAGTTTGCTTTTCTGTGTAACTCTTGTGGATAGCTCCATGCTTTTGAAAAGATTTGTTCTGTTGGGAAGTTTCATATAAATTTGTACCTACCTTGTCTTGTGTAAAAAGTGATATTTCCTTCGCAAATTGTCTCGTGTAAATAATTTAAAAACCCTGTTACTGTCTAGAAATTTATGGGACTAGAATATTCCTCTATGTAGAAGTTGCTGCAGATTATGCACTGATGACCTAGAAATGGTGTTTGGTTTAACACCCTATTTTGATTAAATTACTGCTCTCTGGCCGTTCATTCTTGCCTTTTTTGCAAAATGAATGGTGGTTTTGGAGCAATTGAAAGTGACAAATACAACCTTAGAATCCAACGGTGAAGCGTATCCTTAAAGAAGTTAAGAAAATGCAATCTCATCCATCCGAGCCTTCCTCTCGAGGTTTTAAAACCCGATTTTTCATTATTAGTCGCGTAGAAGACATCGTATGCTACACCCCATACCCCACTATAGGCGGGATGCATTGAGGCACTATGGTAGTACAATTTTTCATTTTTAGGTTTAATCAGTGTAACAAAGTAAGTTTCTTTCCTCAATTTCAGTAATTTTATTGCAATTTTGTTCTAATTTAGTTTTTTGTGTTCGGAAACAGCCTCTATGTTGTGTTGCGTACATCTAACTCCCTTACCTTGCAATTTGTTGGAGCTATTGAGGCATCGGGGGAATGTTGTTGTGTGATCATTGGTCATGAGTTGTGTTTTTGTTTGATTATTGTTGATCATGTGATTGTGCAGGTTTTTTAATTAGGGTTTGGTTAATTTGATGTAATGTGGTTAATAGGAAGCATGATGTTCTTATTGATTATAATGGGGGACTAAGGATTGTTTTTTTTTTTTTTTTTTACTATTTTGTGCAATGTAGATGTTAATTAGGGTGCATGTGACCTAATTTTTCCTGTAAGGTAGTATGTTGATCACGAGGCGTGTGATCATTCAAAGACAGTTTCAAATGCTGTTATCAGCTGACCCCAAATCATTTTGAATTTGGGGCTTTGATGTTGTTGTAGTAGTCTACTGATCTTGACTGCTCGTCCTTTCGGGCGATAGCTGTTGTTGGTTGTTTATTGGAGGTTTGTTTTTTGCTTTATGAGTATTAGCAAGGATCTCTCACATAAATATAGTTTCGTTACCTGGATACTGTCAAGATGAAACCAGAATCGCTCCCATATACGTGTATATGGGCAAGGGAGACTTGCAATCTCTTTTGTCAGGTAAATGACACTGGGACGGAGGGATATATATACATCTGTTTGAATTTTAGTTGTGTTTGTTTCTAATTCAAGCATTAGAGAGTAAATGACCGAGACAGATATATATATATATATATATATATATATATATATATATATATATATATATATATATATATATATATGCATCTGTCTGAACTTTAGTCGTGCTTGTTTCTGATTCAAACATTAGGGAGAAAATGACTGAGACGGAGGGATATCTATACATCTGTCTGAATTTTAGTCATGTTTGTTTCTGATTCAAGACTAATATGCTGTCTGTCGTAATGAACAGATCGGCTAAAGATAGCTACTCTCACGGTCGAGGGTCTGGGATACATCTACTTGCTAAGGAGCTTTCGGTTGGTAAGCAAGAGCTCATGGCCCAGCTCCAAGTAATGAATTCGGATGCTGCTCGGGCTTCTACTGATGTCCAACAAGTCCTTGCTTTGAAAGCTGAAATCGAGCCCATGAGACAGGAAGTTGAGTGAGCAAAGAATGGAAGTACTTTGAAGAGCGTTTATGTGGTTTTTAGCACCCTAATGGCTGGTCTTTTATGCTAATGTTTCAATGTTTACTCTCGATATGCAGGATTGTAATTGAATAGGAGAAGAAAGTCTATGCAGATAGCTACAAACAAGGGCAAAGTATGCAAAGCAATTTGGTCACCATGGCTAGAGAACTAGAAAAGCTTCGAGCAGAGATTGCTAATGCTGAGAAGAGAGCTCGTGTTGCGGCTGCGGTTGGCAATGCTGGTAAGTTGTGTGTTGGTTATTACCCATAAGCTTTCCATTGTTTCTTGGCTTCTTGTTGTTTTGCTTGGTTTAGTTGAAATGATAATGTGGGTACTCATAATTGTCATGTTTTCGTACATTTTAATGTCAATTTTATGGTGTGTTGCCCATCGGGCTTTTGATCAGAGTTCTTCTGTGAGTTATGGTGTTTTTGGGATTTGATTGAAGTATACTATAGTATAGTTGGTGGGTTTAAATTATTAAATTATCTGGGTTGTCAGGATTTATTTGTTTTGTTGTGCTCGAATTTCTGGAAGAAGAAATAAAGAATCCATCCATTCATCACTATTCACTATTCACTACTACTACTACTGCTGATACTAATACTTTTGTGTCTACTGATACAATAACGACAGCAGATTAAAGGTAAGGTTTGCCAAATCTGGTTCATCATTTTGTGTTTGAAAAAATAGTGTGGGGCTTTAAACTGACAACACCATCCTCCCAGCCCAGGAATTAGAATCTTTGTGCTGCTCCTTTTTCCACTGTTTTTCTCTATTTATCTTTTTAAGCTCTCTTTTTTTAAATTATTATTCATTTTTGTTTCTCGCTTTTCCTTTCATTTTGTTGTTTCAAAACACCATCTACTTTCTCATTTTTCTTACAATCATTTTTTTGGGTGATCTGTTTTCAGCGGTAACATATTTTTCTTAGCTTTTAATTTTCATCACTCTTGCACTTGCTGTGGGGTTTTATTTTCATCATTTAATTTAATTTAATTTAATTTAATGGGTAAATGTAAATCAATTTTGTATGGGTTTGATTTGATTTGATTTTGAGAACCCCTAAAATAGTTGTAAATCAAATTAATTATCATTATAATATTGATTGGCTGTGATGATTACAAATGGTATGACAGGAGAAAATAGCAAACAATGAGGGAGAAGGGAGTAAGAAGGAAGAGAAGAACCAGTACAGGCATTCGGATTTTCCTCGTGGGAAGCTGAATGAGAGAATTCTTTCTTCCATGTCTCATAGATCTGTGGCTGCTCACCCTTGGCATGATTTGGAAATCGGTACTTCCTCTCTATCAACTGATCTTTGTTTCTTCATCTTCTGTCTTGCCTCTTTACTCTTTATTGCTCCTTCTCATATCAACTGCTGTTTATTCATCTTGTAACTTGTAACCCTCATCATCGTCTTATTTGTTTGGTTTGGTTTGGTTAGTTCGGGACGAAACAAGTGGGTGTAATGGGAAAGGTTTATTCTTGCCTTGTTCTTGCTTCCCTCTTTTTCTCCCTCCAACATTTGTTTTAAAGTAACAGTCAATGACCCATATAGTTTGATCTGGGAATACGACATTTACATGTGTTCGTCATTTGTGTCACCATAACTACCATACAACTTCTTACTGATTCATGTTTTGTGACTCTTTTGTGTTTCATTTAGAACCTGAGGCTACTACAATTTTGAACTGTGTAAGTCCCCGTGAATGGTTTAAGATTGTAATTAGTATACCATTAGCTCTAATTAGTTTAACTTTATTTGGGTTAAGTTTGTTGATTGGTTATGTTTCTACTAAAATTGCTCTGTATGGTTGGAAAGATAGACATAGTCCTATGCCTAGATGGCGTTCTCGTCTTATGTGGGTTACTCGCCTTTCTGCTCGCTGTATACTCTTCTCTTTTGGGTAAGGGTTTGATCTTACTCGATTATGGTTTTAAATGATGATTCATTTTACCCGATCCTAAATCATGTTGTTTTTGTATGGAAGATTTGGTCTTTGTGTTTTTTTGGATTTGTTGTTTTGACGGTTTTAAATGATGATTCATGTTAAGTGACCCCAAATTATTTTGTTGTTTTTGTATGGAAGATTTGGTCTTTGTGTTTTTTTTGGATTTGTTGTTTTGACGGTTTTAAATGATAATTCATGTTAGTCGACCCCAAATTATTTTGTTGTTTTTGTATGAAAGATTTGATCTTTGGGTTGTTTTGGATATGTCGTTGGGTATGTCGTTAATTATATAGGATGTTGGCATGTAACATTTGAAAGAACGTCGGATGTTAACGGAGTTTACTGACTAAAACAATAGGAGCACTTTCCTTATGGGTTGCCCAAAGATTCCTATCTATGGTTAGGTTTTGTGGTAAACCTTTTAACTATGCTTAGCAAAGGTCTCTAAAACTTAGACAAATTAATTCTTCGAGATCGGATTCATGGTATCCTTCTGGTTGGATATGGCTAAACTACTCTTTGATATATTGTTAACTTTTGACAGAGTCTTCTTGACCAGGTGCTTCTGAGTAAGCACTTATTTCTCAATAGGGCGCTGGAACAGCTATCCATCTAATATCATACCGACCCACTGTTTTGCTTGGGGAGGTTTTTGAAGCTTTTATCCATTCATCTTCGCAAGCTGCTCCCTCGGACCTCTGGCTATTAAGTTCCTACAACCCTTACCTCAAAGGCCTCCTTATGCGGTCTGGAAGAGGTTCGAACGGTAGCGAGGGAGGGTTTTTGGTTGATCCCTCATTAAGGTAACAAAAAGAAAAGCATTCCTCAAAAGCCAAGAGCAATAGAGTCTACCCAGAAGTCCTTAGTGTCGGTAAAAGCAGGAATGATATCAATAGTCAAAAGTTTACGTAAAGGGCGGCTGTTGCTAATCCTGAGCTTAAAGAAGACTGGCCATCTTTGGGTACGAACCTTTTCCTTCTGTAGGAAAAAGAGAGCAATCTCCTGAACAAGGGTCTCTACGGAAAGGAGCCACCAACTCGCCCTTTGGTTTGCTTTTATGTATGGTCTAATTAAGTAGTAGGTAGATAAAGTACGATTTCCTTTGAATGCCCACCCTTCGCCTTCTTCCGTGGCTTCCTTGGATTGATTCGTAAGAGTCTTGCTATCTTGAGAAGGCGGTTACCGACCGACTGCCCGAGTATAAAGTAAGTCATTTCACACTCAGCATCGGCTTACGCCTATCTCTACTCTTTGTGTCAACATTTTGCTTTATTTAGCTTGTATGCCTGGGTATAAAGACTAAACCTGTAGGGTTAGGGGTAAGAGCTCGAACGAAGGAAGAGTAAGGGAAAAAGAGGAAGATGGAAAGAAGGAGAGGGGAAAGCAAGGGAAAGGCTCGATCGAGTGCATACGAGAGGATAAGGAGGAAAGATATTTATCGCCTGTAAGGAGATAGGCTCGAGCAAAGCAGCGGCGAGAGGAGAAAGAAATGAGACTCGAGTGAAAAAGAGAGGAGATTGGTGAGACTAGAAGGAAAGGTCTGAAAGGGCTCAAGCGATAGTGAGAAGATAAGGGCTCGGTTGAAGTATAATAAGATCAGTAGAAAAAC
This sequence comes from Silene conica, assembly GCA_029255685.2. Taxonomy (NCBI): domain Eukaryota; kingdom Viridiplantae; phylum Streptophyta; class Magnoliopsida; order Caryophyllales; family Caryophyllaceae; genus Silene; species Silene conica. The sequence goes on along the minus strand of CM055318.2, from coordinate 71,515,139 downwards.
ATGGAGAATACAAAAAACACATGGCTAAACATATTATTAGCCCCATGTTAGACAGTTGAACATGGAGAGTTCCACTTGTTGCAAGTCTTAAATATTTTTTCCAGGTGCTTATTCTAGACAAGCACCTGGGTTGAGTTGGGAACCAATGGTCATGTGGCGAGCATTATGTGAAAATGCAGACTCCCAAATTAAAGCCATTGATTCCCTAGCCAGTTGTGAGGTAACACTTTGCCTTTCAGAGTGCAAAACTGTTTTTTGTTATTTGGTTCCATATTTTCTGTTTGATGCTTTTTACTCCGTATCAGTTGAACACATGAAGCATGCATTTTGGTATATAGTTAAGTTACTCAGAGCCTTAGACATATTAGGGGCCAGGTTCGAGAACTTTGAGCTTATTTCCATAGGTTTAATTAAAATTCTATATCTATTAAGTAACTAATTCGAAATTCCCATGAAACTTCTGAATAAAACACGTGAGCCATATAAAGTTCACTTTGATTGCTTGTATCAAATGTACATAAATTTATACAGTGTTGTTAAAACAATGTTCACTTAATGCAGGTTAAAGTAAGTACTCGGCAATTCTTCAAAAGATACAAAGACGGTCGAAGTTACCCAAATCTATGGCCAGAGATGCTCAAGTTGAAAGATTGGCCTTCATCCGATGCCTTTGAAAATCTTCTTCCAAGACATTGTGATGAGTATATCAGTGCACTGCCGTTTCAGGAGTACACGGACCCGAGGCACGGAATTTTAAACCTCGGTACTATGTTGCCTTCCACCTTCCTCAAACCTGACTTAGGTCCGAAGACATACATTGCCTATGGAGTTAGGCAGGAACTTGGTCGAGGAGATCCGTCACTAAGCTTCACGGTGACATGTCTGATGCTGTATGTCGTCTTCTTATCTTTTACTACTGTGTTATTTTTCGGACACAAAAACCCAACCTAAAAAGAATCCGACTTACTGGAAACAAATTTCTAGCAGGCATGACTAGGAAATAATGACCCAAAGTGAGAAGAACAACTCAAAGTGACTTACTGACACAAATCCTTAGGAAGCATGACTCAGAAATAATGCAAATAACCTAATCTGTAACACCCTTTGCCAAAAAATGATTCGAATCATCCTGAATCTATTAGTTGTTAATTTCTCGGTCTTTTATAGCACATTCATCTATGACTGATCTAATGATTGCACATTCTGCATGCAGGCTTGTACGAAGGTGGCCGTGGATTTTGTTTCTCCCGAAAACATCAAAGAATGCCTTCGATTGACAGAGGAGTTCCGAAGACTTCCAAAGTTCCACAAGGCTCGAGAAGACAAACTCAAGGTATGAATTGAAAATAATCCCTCTTTTGCACTTCTAACTTCATTAATACCGTTTAGTAGGTCAAGGAAAACCCAATCCTGAAGGACTAAAGACGTGACTGGGTTCTGCAGCTTCCGATGTTTGAATTGTTGTGGTTGGGTTGCAGGAAGTTGAGATGGGAGCTGGCTTCCTTACTATGTCGGCATATAAAGAGAAAAACTCATTCAATTCCTTTCCGCTTATTGCCATTGTTGCTTAAGGTTTCTCTTCTCAATCTCGGCTGTCTTGTGTATAGAGGTAGGATTAGAAGGGAGCGCCATTGGGCAAATGTGCAAAGATGTGATTGGTAAGGCTTTAGAGGAAGGTCCAATCTTTGATTATGTAGGTTCTCGGCAATTGGCGGCCTTACTGATAGCTATCTGGTAACCTCAAGTTCAGGATTTACTGTTTCATTGTTCTGACCTCCCACCAACTTTGGAACGACTGATTACATTCTTGCTACAGGGTAGGAAAGCAGATAAGAACGCATGTGGGGACCTTGATGTTGCAACCGTTGCTTGTGGCTTTCGCCGAACAATTGGTAACAAGGTATGATTTCTGTACAAAATGATGTTAAAATGTGTACCGACGTTATCTTGATGCACTGATATATATGCTTGTGTAGGGAGGTGTAGGCATAAGGTTGATAGACCATGACAGAATAATCTGCTTTATGAATTGTCACTTAGCTGCACATTTAGAGGCAGTAAACCGGATAAATGCAGACTTTGACCACATCTTTCGTACAATGGTGTTCTCTTGACAGTCTCACTTGCTGAATGTCGCTGCTGGTATGAGATGTCTGCTTTTGTATTGCTCTCCTGCATTTTGTTTATATTTATTTTGGCTACTTTACTCTTCTGGCTTCTCATAGTCCTCTCTTGCAGCAGGAGCTTCTTCTGCTTCTCAAGTACTTCGCGCAAATGTATGTCATCTTATTTAATCTGCTCTTAGTTACGGTCTTGGGGGCAATATTTATGGAACGGAAAGCGTATTATCTTACTGAGACACCTGAATCTTGTAGGGTGCCAGTGGGGAAGATGCAAGAACGGATTTATCTGTAGCAGATGCGAGCAATCTCTGTGAATGAGGGGTAAGGTTGCGCACATCCCACCCCTCTTGCCTTGCCATTTCTGGAGCCCTTGAGACAGTGTGGTAATGTTTTTTATATAATCCAATTTATCAGAATCCAAAAGGTTGGCTCTAACATTTCAAAATACCATATCTGGTGAGTTGTGGACAGTTGTTGCAAATTTATCACCCAAACTTCAGTGATGTATCAGTGTTGAGAGCAAATCACATAGTGTCAGCTTAAAGTGTGTTTATGGACTTACACGGATTTAGAAACTTTAATATTTGGCATTCTTAAACATTGAAGTCTCTGAGCCCAACATTTATATGGTACATTTTTTAGCAAGATATAATAAAAGAATTGAACTTCTCGTTTTTGAATGTCATACTGTCGTGTCAGGACTTCTGACATAGAGTATTAAAACTAAATCTGACAGCATACATGCCAGCTATTTCGTTCTTTATTCTGATTAAATGTATCAAAACGTTCTCTATCTCATGGTCAATCTATCTGATGAAATCTAACTCCGTATTGTAGGCAAATAATGCCATTCCAGTTCTCTGTGTCGCTAGAAACGTAGCGTGCAATGTCCAAGGTGGCTTTTTCAAGTAAGTTCTTGGCTGTTTTGGAATATTTGCGAATTTTTTTTTGGTAAAAGGTAAAAATATATTAATAAGTAACAAAATATGTAGGAGGGGGTTGCCTCCTATACAAAATTACATCATCAATCCATCTATCCAAGTCTGATCTCGACTAGAGATTCGACCCTTACAACATTTGGAAATTCTAAGACAAAAATCATGTTTCAGCATTTGCAGAACTATGGCTGGCCTGAGTAAAGTTTGTTCAGCCCTTGCTTTGTTCCTTTGGGTCCACAGATGATAGATTGCAGCATTCATGAACCCATAAGTCACGCCTCTTCTGATTTTCGACCCCCTTTTTGTAAGACACCATTGTGTTATGTTGAAGGTAGGGAAAGGAATCCCTGTCCACGCATGAATCAACTCAATAACTCTGGTACTGTAAGTACAGAAGAAGAAGAAGAAGAGGTGATCTATGCTCTCTGTTCCTGTCCCACTTAGGCAGCCACTTAGGCAGCAGTGTGTAGTAACGCTGATTCCCAATTTGTGCAGCTTTTCATTAGTGTTCAGTGCTCTGTGATGAAACATTCATGCCACAAAAGAGTGCTTTGGCAGAGTCCAGTCATTCCAATTCAGGTAATACCCCTAATCTGGTGATACATCTTGCTAATAGAGTACTGATTTTGGTTAGCATAGTCAGGCACCACAGTTTTAACCATCTCTTTGATTTTGCAAATCTTCTTCCATGTCCAAGAAACATCATGTTGTGGGTTGTAGTCTGTCCATGTCTGCTCCTTAATATATACTGCTTACCCATTTAACCCACAACATCTCAGGTTTTTTGGCTACCCACTAGGCCAGTTTCCCAATGGCTGCTTTGTTCCATAGAAGATAATTCCTAATCCCCAGTCCTCCCTCCTTGATTGGTCTGCACGCCTTTTCCCAGGCGACAGGAGGTGTCCTCTTATACTCTGTACCCCCATACCATAAGAAGTTCCTACAGAGGGCTTCAATATTCTGAGTGACAGCAGATGACAAGATGAAAATAGTGGCCCAATAGGTATGTAGAGTTTTAAGCAGACTTGATAAGCACAAGTCGGTCAGCATATGACAACTTCCTTGCTCCTATAATTCTGATCCGTTCCATGATCTTATCAATAATAGGCCTGCAGTCCTTAGATATAGTTGTCAGATAATTGAAAGAGTGAGTTTTATCTGCGTTAAAGCTTAAAACTACTGATTTGCACTAGAGTTCCCTTGAATATAGCAATAGCTTTTTAACAGTGAGCTAGATTTATTATTGCCGATGTTCTTTCTCTTCAATGTCAACTTCCAAAAGGAAGCGAAATGCGGTGGCTAATAGCTTAGCGAAAATTGGTGTTTAAGACATATCGATCACCAGTTTTGTTACCTTAAAGACCTTGTGACCTTAAATGGGTTGACTAGCTATGCGTATTAAATTACCTAATTGGCTACTGAATAACCACAATTCTTAGCTAATTAGTCATGTTCTGGATTTAAAGAGTTTGCATTTTCTGTGCAGGGTGTCCTTACGGAGAATTTAATATAAGTTACATGGTAGTTTAGTTCTATTAGCTTCAGGGTTATTTGCAAAAGGTGCAAGTGCTTTGACATATGAGGAAGCACTCGAGCAAACTAAAGGCAACAACTCTGGGACTGATTTCGATGTTGGAAGCGTTGTCGATACGATGGTGAACAATCCAATTCTTGTAGCTGGTGGTGTTTCTCTTAAAGCATCCCCCTTGCTTTTGTCTCAGATATTAGGAGGAAAGCCTAAGGCTTTTGGGTCAGAATCTGCTAAAAGTGCATTTGCCAAGCTGGGTGATGACCCAAATGCCCAATTGCTCGATATGAGATCAGGTAAGGATGTTAGGGAGACGGGTAGTCCAGATATTAAAGCGTTGAAGAAGAAGCCGGTTTCGGTTGTGTACAACGGTGATGATAAGCCTGGATTCCTGCAGAAGCTGTCTTTTCGAGTTTGAGATGATCTGTTTGAAGAATATCGGATTGCCTTGGATCCAACCTTCAAAAGCATTCAAGCTCGATTTTGGTGGTCTGACTGATTGCATTTGGTGTACGTTTCTTGACTTTTATCTGATTGAATGAATAGTTTACAAATCAGCAGATTGTTGTTTTCCTTCTATGTCAAGCTTCAATTCTGGAGTGCTACAATCTTGAGGTGGGCTAGAATTGCTGGTCCCATATGGCGAAACACGCTACAAACAATTATAATTAAAAGTTATTTATTTGCATCCACGCTTGTTTTTGTGTGAAGTAGCAAAAGCAGCAAAAGTAAATTCATACCGAGACATCATCGACCAAAACTCCTATCGAGTTACGATAGTAAGAGCAACCAATTAGTTTCCCGTCATTAATGCATAGATCACCCAGTGTCGACCATCCCATATTGATTCCATCATGGCATATGACAGGCTCCCATGAATAAACCTAAAACGAACATATAAGGGTGTAAGTGATCAATCTACGGTGAGTCTTGTATGAGACGATTTAACATGTGAGACCAACCGAATTCTTTTGTATGCCTCATTTAGTTAAATGGTTAATGGTTTGGTCTCATATGTAAGACCGTCTGATATAAGTTTTTGTGAGCAATGCAAACAATCATTCTTTTTTGCCTATCGAATTCTTTAGCCGTTCATGATTGTCTCCATAATCAGTTCATTCCACGTATCTATTGGGCCGGGCAAACGTCAATGCAAGCAATCATTCTGAACTTTAGTGTTCTTATCAGTGGCGAAAGGTTGTACTGCATGTATTGGCCTGGGTCCCCGTCAGGCCTCTGTGACGAGAGTTGATTGCTATGAAAGAGCTTCAAGGTGATTCCATTCTTGGACGCCACGCTAGACGCCGTGTTGAATTCCTGCATCTCTATTTCATACAATATCCTGTCGGTTTCAGTTACATTAATCTCATTTCTCTTGAATGACACTTTTCTTTTGCAGGTTCCACCATTATGCCATTAACCATTTTTGAAGTGACTCGGGGTGATCGTCCTGAACAAAACTGAAATTAACATTTCTAGCTATTCGTGTACTGACCATTTCTAGCTATATGTCAAAGGGTTAATTTCTACCAGTCCTAAGAGAGAGAGTTTGTTATTAGGGATGTTGGGTAAATGAGGTCCGTAGGCCAATGTTTTTATGCCTCACACATGGTGAACAGTCTATATAATTATGTTTAGGGATGTTTGTTATTCAGTATATTGTTATTCTTCCATCAATATCATTTAAAATCAATCGACACGTCACATAAATATGATACGCAAAAAACAATATACCTTGTCGGAATTATAGACATTTACTTCCTAACAAATGACCTCCTTTGGAATTCCGCGCGCATCGCGCGCGGAGGAACAACTAGTGGAAAAAAAGGTAAACAAATGAACGGAGTAAAACATAAAAACGCAACAGTATTACGTGTTGATTAAATTGTCATGTGTATACTATGCAGGGTGTTTCCTGCAGAAACATGCGAGACAGTAGGAGGAGCCAGTGGCGGACCCACGTGGAGTCCTGCGGGGGCACGTGACCCAGATAGGTCATTTAATTACCGACTCATTTTGATTTATTCCATCGTAATCGAAAGAGTCTAACACCAAAATAAGTCATTTAACTACCGACTCATTTTGATTTATTCCATAATAATCGAGAACCAAACAATTGAACAATTAAGGAATCTAACACCAAAATAAAAGACATTTAACTACTGACCCATTTTAATTTATTCCGTAATCAAAAACCAAACAAATTACGAGAGAAAAGGAAAAAAAAAAAAAAAAATCTCAGAAAAGTGAAAGCAAACAACGACATTCATACCCATCTCCATATCTCCTGATTCTCCTCCTTGTCTTTCCTTCAACTTCAACTTCATACCCATCTCCATACTCACCTGCCGACGCGGCGACGCCGTCCTGCCGCCAGCCACCCGCGACCCGCCGGCAACCACCAGTAACTATCGAATAGGTATGCCCAATTTATAGAATCTATAACCCTAATTTGTAATTTTGTAAACCCCTATTCCCAAAATCGTTTTTGTTTGTGTAAATCCCTTTCCCTATTTCACTATTTCAGTGTTCTTTATTTGATTTATAAATCCCCAATTTATAGAATATAATAAAACCCTAATTGGCTAATTTCTTGAGTTAGTACAAAAGCTTGGATAAAAAAGAAAAGCTAGGGGTAAGACCAGTTTAGAGTGGAATTAGGTTTAAAATTTTCAATTGAATTGATTGCTATAGAGAATATATGATTAGAACACTACTAATTATCTTTATACAATATTTTAAGTGTAGCAATTAGACAAGATGAAGAACAAAAGTATTCTAGACTTTTGGGGTAAGGGAAAAAAGTCCCAAAAATCTTTCTCATCGTCTTCACCATTATCTAGTGAACCTCAAGAAGTTAATCAATTGAATCAAAGTGAGCAAATTGAACTATTGTTTGATTCCATTTATTGAGCGAGACTTTTTTGTACAAGTAAGTGATGATGATATCATTAATCGCTTCCAAAACATGAAATCTCGTCGAATGGTATTAGATTGACTCTTAGATTTTGTGCTTCATTCACGGTATTTTGATATGTAATGTTGACGATAAAATTTATGTAATGAAATTTTATATTTTTTTTCGTGCTCTCTCTTTCTCTTAGCTATTGTGCTCCCGCCTACTATAAATCCTAGGTCCGCCACTGGGAGGAGCCGCTTGTTCTGCGAGCATGTACCCTGAAGTTAAACTGGGTAAGAATAGAATTACCAATGAGCAGCAGGTTGAGAGGGATTACTTCGATTACAGCAGTGAATCTAAGAGGAATACATAATACATACTAATCCGTATTTAAGCAGAAGAAAACGCTCTAGTCCTTACTCCAACATTACACGCGCTCTCATGAACTAAGAGTGACACAGGGTCGCACACCAATCTCCTATGAACCAAAAATATTGGTCAAATGCAGTCAAAAAAATTTCATCTTCAATTAAAACCCGTCAATCAATTAGACCACAATCCAACCCCCAAAATGTCATCGACGCCCGAATCATCAAGACGGGTTTTGACCCGAACACGACACGATCCAACTTTCAAATGGAATGGTTACTCAAAAGTGGACAACTTTCTAAAGCACGTCAACTGTTTGATGAAATGCCTTGCAGAAACCTATTCACTTTTAACACCTTAATTTCAGGTTATGTAAGGTTAGGTGACCTAACTAATGCAAGGAAATTGTTTGATGACATGAATTCTCGGACTAATGTGACGTGGACAATTTTGATTGGTGGGTATGTTAACTACAACAATCCCATTGAAGCTTTTAAGCTGTATGTTGGGATGTATGGCAGTGGGATTATGCCTGATTATGTTACTTTTGCGACGCTGTTGTCGGGTTTTGACGATCAGAAAACGATGAATGAAATGGTTCAGGTTCATGCCCATGTTGTGAAATTGGGGTTTACTTCAGTTAGGAAAGTGTGCAATACTCTGGTTGACTGTTATTGCAAGTGCCATTGCTTGAATTTGGGTTGTAGATTGTTTAATGAAATGTCAGAGAGAGATTCGGTTAGTTATAATGCAATGATTACTGGGTATACAAGTGATGGGATGAATAGGGAAGGGATTGAACTCTTTTTGGGTATGCAGAAATCGGGTTTTCGACCTTCTGATTTCACGTTTGCGTCTATTCTTGGAGCTGGTGTTGGGCTTGGGGATTTGTTTTTCGGTCAGCAGATTCATGCTTTTATCGTAAAGACGAACTTTGTTTGGAATGTTTTTGTTGCCAATGCATTGCTCGATTTTTACTCGAAGAATGATCGTGTTGATTTATCTGAAAGACTCTTCGCTGAGATGCCGATAGTGGATGGTTGTTCGTACAACATTGTCATCTCTGGCCTTGCACGGGAAGCTGATTATGGGAAGGCTCTAGCCCTTTTCAAGGAACTGCAAGACGCGGGATTTGACAAAAAGAATTTCCCTTTCTCGACTTTGTTAAGTTTAGCGGCTTACACACGTAACTTAGATATAGGTAGACAAATTCATTGCCAGTGTGTTATGACAACATCATCACCTGAACTTCAAATTCAAATACAAAACGCTCTTATAGATATGTATGCTAGATGCGGTAGTTTTGAGGAAGCGAATATAATCTTCAGATCTCAATCTCACAGGAGTACAGTTCCGTGGACATCCATGATTTCGGCTTTCGTTCAGCAAGGTTACCATGAGGAAGGCTTGAATGTATTCGTTGAAATGGGTAGGGCTAAAGTCGGCCCAGATCAGGTGACCTTTGCTAGCATCTTAAGGGCTACTGCCTGTCTGGCATCAATCACACTTGGGAAACAATTGCATTCATCTGTACTCAAGTTAGGGTTCATTTCCAATGTGTTCTGTGGATGTGCATTATTAGATATGTATGCAAAATGTGGTTCTATGAAAGATGCTGATACGGCTTTTCACGAGATGCCTAACAGGAATATCGTGACTTGGAATGCTATGATTTCTGCATTTGCTCAGGGTGGGGATGGTGAAGGTACAATTAGAACATTTGAGCACATGATTTCATCGGGTTTTCAACCTGACTCTGTGACTTTGCTCAGTGTTCTTACTGCTTGTAGCCACCGAGGGCTTGTTGATGATGGAATAATGTATTTCAATAAGATGACTGAAATATACAATGTCAAGCCTAGGAGAGAGCATTATGTCACCATGGTTGATATTTTTTGTCGAAGTGGGCGTTTTGAACAGGCGAAGAAGCTAATGGCGGAAATGCCCTACGTCCCTGACGAGATAATGCTGTCATCGATTCTAAACTCGTGTAGGATCCATAAGAACCTAGAGCTTGCCAAAGAAGTGTCGGAAAAGCTATTTAATATGGAGATCAGAGACGCTGGTCCTTATGTGAACATGTCAAACATCTATGCAGTATCCGGGCAATGGGACCAAGTAGCCAAAGTAAAGATGGCAATGAGGGAACGGGGCGTTAAGAAGGTACCGGGTTATAGTTGGATTGAGATTGCCCACAAGACGTATACTTTCTCAGCAAATGCGCAGAATCATCCGAGATGGGAAGAAATTAGGAAGAAAATTGAATGTCTTTCAAAGAGGATGGAGGAGGAAGGGTACAAACCAGATACCAGCTGTGTACATCATGACTGGGACGAAGAAATGAAAGCAGAGTCTCTGAAATACCATAGTGAACGCATTGCTATTGCATTTGCGTTGATCAGCACGCCGGAAGGCATGCCTATTTTGATCATGAAGAACTTAAGGGCTTGTGCAGATTGTCATGCTGCCATTAAGATCATCTCGAAGATAGTTGACAGGGAGATTACTGTCAGGGATTCAAATAGATTTCATCATTTTCGAGATGGGTGTTGTTCTTGTGGCGATTACTGGTAAACCAGGCTCCATGATATATTGAGGTATGTCATGTGATTAATGAACGTTGCATACTTCGACAATATTATACCAGATCGATGATTCGTTCCAGTTTTAATGTCCAGGTCGAAACATGCTCAATCTTACCTAAAGAGCTAAGACTGTCACATTCATTCCCTTTTCAACTTTCTACATATTTTAAAGGTCGACATATAACAGATGTTTAAACTCGATAAATTAAAGATAATAGTTACGTGAGTACAACATTGTAATATTTGGAAAAACAAGAACAGAAATAAAACTAGACTTAAAACAGACATTGGTCTACATTGAAATGAAAGCAATAAACTTGATGAATGAACACAACATTGTTAGAACACTAATTGAAAACCCGGCAATCTGAACGGATCTCTCCATGAGTACCCTCGAGAACTTGAATATTACCCATCTTTACCATGGCGGCCGCAAATTTATGAGGAGTGGATAGACCTTCAGTATTGTCATCTATGGATATACCTTTGCTTAATAAACTTTGGTTAAGCATATCGAGGTCTACTTCTTAATAAACTTGATGAATGAACACAACATTGTTAGAACACTGCCATTCGCTTTTTTGGCTTAACTATTTATCTCTTTCATGCTTAGACTAATTAGATTATTTGTTTGTGTGTTTTTGATACGCCTGATAGTTTAAAAATCAGGCAAGGATTTGCCTGTTATCCTCTCTGAGCTAAGTAGTAGACCTATGCACCTCACTGCAACAGTGAAACTGATGCAACTTAGCTATATTTTAGACTCCTTTGCATGTTGTTTTTATAGTTAATTTTCAGTTGCATTGTAATCTTTTGAAAGTAATAATATTGTTTGTCGTTCCCGTAATTAAGCTTTCTAGAGTGCATTAGTAATTTAGTACATAACACATTTTTTGAATGTTATTCTAAGTTTGGTTCATAAAATTTGGAGTTCTCTGCAGTGTGAACTTAAAGGCTGTAGTGTCAACTTCAGAAAGTTGCCTTTGTTGTTTTCAAATTTAAAATGCTGTATTGAATATGAAGCAGAGTATGGATTGGGCTTGCCAGATGAGTTTCCATTGTATGGTTCTGTAGTTGGACTTTGAGAAGGCATATTAAAAGATTAGTTAGGCATTTCCAAACTAGGTACTTGGGATGATGGGTTTGATCCATGTTGGAGACGATGGATGAGAGGGTGTTTATCACATATATATTTAGGTGCTTCTGGATAGAGCTGTTTGGGAGTGGTCTACTCCTACTCAAGCTTTAGAAGTGAGGATCCTGTAGTGCAAATGAGGAAGGAAACTACTCATTGCTTATCACATTCAATTTATTGGCGATGTGATTTTGTTTCAATCAAGTGAGGGAGCATTTTCGAGAGGATCTGGACATGTTTTCTCAGGCATGGAAATTGATTTGGACACATGTGCGGTAGAAATTGCTTCTTTTTGACAGGTGTTTGGTTCTTTATCTGCCAGACTTGCCACTAGCTTACCTGGGGATACCCTGTGAGGTGGTGGCAGGGAACCAAGAATAATTAGACTTTGGGAATCCCTTTGCTAGAAAGGTGAAGTGCAGACGTGGTAAGAGACATTCTTGTTTGGGAGGTAGAATTACAGTTGTTTCTTATCTCTCCATCTTGCCACTATGTTATATTTCCTTGTTGAAATTACCTGTCTGGTTGCAGATTGGAAGAGGAAAATCACGATAAATTACTTACGATCCTGTTGTTAGTTGGGATGTTTGTGTGTGTGTGTGTGTGTGTGTGTACGCAAATCAAATTTGTTATGTTTCAGTCATCTAGTGCACTGAAGAGAGCTTTTTGGGGCACTGGTTGTGTTTTCTTTTCTTTCTAGCAGAACTCGATTATTTGTTGAATTAAATAATTAGAAGTCGTTACAATATACAAGTATCATGTGTAATGGATGTTACTTTTTGTTAGGGACCAATTATTTATATGCTTTCAAACGATTACATGCATAAGATATTATGATTATTAAAGGTGAAGAATGCGGAATTCTTGGGAGATGGGTGGAAAGCAGTTTTTTGTTTTCTTGTGTGTGTGTGTGTGTTGCTTTTTACCTGTATTTGTGATGTTTACAAAATGGCATGACCCCCGATTCAAGATGGGTGAATGTGTACAATTAGAGGACGTTCAGAAAAGATTGCAATCTTACCTAAAAATATTGCATTTATCATGTTTTTGTTGTAGCAATAGTTATCCCCTTGCTCCACCATTGCTTATGAGAACAGAAACAAAATGAATTAGCTGTTGAGCAAACTTTTTATCCTAGGTGAAGTTCATTTATCCGGAGAATGCTTATATGAGAGTTCGAAAAACCCATTGTTGTGGTCTTTTTTCTACTGCATATCCTTTAAACTTCTGACCAATTTTGTCTCCTCTGAACTTCATATGCCTAGTAATGCAGAATTTTTATGATCTTGACAGGTAGTCAAATATTGGGCAGAAAAAGGCGTCTCTGGACACACAGTCTTCAAGTTTCAGCTGAAACGCCTTGAGGGGCAGCCTGAATTGACTACAAACCAGGTTTGTTTTATTGGCCTGCTCATTATTGGCCTGGGTGCTCTAGTCAAATATATTTCTGTAACTGCTCCATGTGTCCACGTAGTGAGCTATTCGAGTAATGCTGGCACTACATAAAACCTGCTTAAGGAAGAAAGTTTTCGGAGGTTCAAGAAAACCTTCTTTCAACAATGTTCTTAGCTGCATTTTGGTTTTGTTGAACGTCCTTTGAAATATCCAGGCTCTAGAGAGAACTGGTGGAAAAGAAACCAGTGGTATGTAGGCGCAATGTACTCTTTACGTTGTGCTTAATCATTTGAACAGCACTTGTGCCCATGGCATCACATCAGTTTCTTGCACATTCTTTACCGAAGGCATCATTGGCTGTGAGCCAACTGCCATTCACCTTGCTGCCAAGGGGCATGGCATGTGATGCTTTGTTTTGGTGTGGTCAATTTGGCCCAGTTCTCGAGCTAGCTACATTACACTTGGCCTATATAATTTATGACCAATTTTGCCAACCCTTATTTTGTTCGAATAAACACATACATAGCAAGATGGAAAAGAAAAGTCACTATCCTTTAGAGGTAGAGTTATTAAAATCTACCAAACTTTTAAAACAAATGCATTGGAAAGGAGTGATGTTTAGTTTCCCTTTACTTTTTGTTCATTGTATTATTTAATGCTTTGTAAACATTTTCTATCTTTGTCTCATCTAGAATCATCTTTTCTACTTCAACAAATCTCCTCGCACCTATGATGTAATCTTTAATGTATAAATAGTCTGTCAAGATAGAATACAAAGAATAATAACAAATACATGGCAGATATGTAATTATGTATGAAAGGGACACATTTGAATCAAACAGGATAACATAACCCTTACTGCTTTTAGGTTATATGCCTGATGCTTTTCCTAGACATGTCTTAATCTAGAACACCTAAAAATCATTTGTTGATTGAAAATAGCAGATAAGAACCTCAAGTTCTGTAAGAAAATGTATATTTTCCATCTGCTAGCAAACTTTTGAATACTTAAAAGTCGGGCATTTGTTTTTGTGATTTTATATTAAGGTGCTTGATGTCTGTGTGTCATAAAGATTATTTGGAAGTTGCATGTTTTCTGCTGCCTTCCACATTCCATATTTCACAAGTCTAACTATACTGTGATGACATATTTAAGGAATGCTGAACATTTTTTCAATTGACAGGTTCAATTCTTTCGCGGCCGGATTCCTGATACTATTGCGGATGTGCGAGGGTAATTGTTTCATAGATGAATATTTTCTTGTCCACTTGCTTTTATGAGATAGGTGATATCATTCTGTTTTTTTTCTTACTTGAAGGCTCGTCTGTGCTGATATTTCTGAGGGTCAGGAGGATATTCCCATTCCAGCAACTAATCTGGTTGACGATCCGCCTGTACCACCTACAGGTACACTGCTTAGGCTAACTTTTATAAATACTCTGTTCATTATTCTATATGCCCATAATTCCGTCATTAGTGCCTATAGATAATAAATGTATGCAAGTAATGCAACTTCGTCAATACTTTTATCCTTTTAATTTACAAGAATTGTTATGCCAGTCTTTTTAAGAGATCAAAGTAAGCAATGCCAATTTTGTTAGTTGTTCGTTGTGTACCTTTTAAGTTCAGAATAGAATTGGACAACTGGTTTCTAGAATAAGTGAGAGATTCAGAAAAAGTCGAATACAATTGCACCTCTATTTAACTTCGTGAGTATATAAGTTATAAAATGGTACAGTCTCTATACTGCTACAAATGTGAAGGAAAATTAACATAAAAAATGTGAGATGATAGAAGAGTGGAATAATGACTTTAATGACATTGATATGTGGATGAACTTTCAAAGTCGTAAATATTTGATGTATATGTTATGTTCCGCACCAACAGTCTCAAAAGTATTATCTTCGATAGATTTGTTCAGAACCCACAAACTTTTAATTAGCATCCAGTTTCAAATCGTTGCCTAATTGAAAATTTGAAATTTGGCAATATAAGATTAATTTCTTATGTTGTGGAATTGTCTTTTATAGTTTCAGTCTAGTACCTCTGTCTTTGCCATCTTGGCATTTAGCTATTCCTTCTGTTATTCAAGGATGTAGTTTTTTTAGTTTTTATGTGCTCCTTGTCTCTTTGTTGAAATTGAAATAAAATATTTTAGGGTTCAAGTACATCAGATATGTTAAAGTTGCTGATAATGTGAAGATCCCTCCTCCGACAATTGGTTGTGGTTGTACCGGAAGTTGTGTGGATCCAAAAATTTGTGCTTGTGCTCGGGTGAATGGTTCTGACTTTCCCTATGTTCAGAAGGATGGTGGAAGGTGAGTGCATGAATTGGCTGATTGGTTCTACTAAAGTTCCTGCTGTTATATGATATTGCTACTCTTGCATGTTTGCTCTTCAGGCTCATAGAGGCAAAAGCTGTGGTATTTGAATGTGGCCCGAAATGTGCATGTGGACCAGCTTGTGTTAACCGTACATCTCAAAAGGGGATAAGATACCGCTTTGAGGTGATGTATTTAGCCAATCAATATCACTTTCTTTGGTACTAGTTTAAATTGCTTACAATATTTCTGTTTAACCTTTTCAGGTTTTCCGTACCCCAAAGAAAGGCTGGGCGGTCAGATCTTGGGATTACATACCAGCTGGAGCGCCGATTTGTGAGTACATTGGGATCTTAAAGAAGTCAGATGATGCGGATAGCGTCTTGGAGAACAACTTTATATTTGATATAGACTGCTTGCAGACCATGAAGGGTCTTGATGGTAGAGAGGTAATGATCAGATCACTTCGTATAATTTTCTTTCAATTTCTGGCGCTTTTACGATTGAATGCCTTGAGTGTTCCAAATGCTTCGAAGTGATTGTTAATCTTTTAACTGTGTAAGACTGTTGGAGAATTCTTTCTGATTCTTGATGTTATATATTCTAGCTTCTGATTACTATATTATACTGGTCAACCGCCGAGGATCTTAATTCCTTCTCCTTGCTCTTTTATTACCACGCTGCTCAACTATACTGTGATTGCTTTGTAAAATTCTTAGTTACCTTTACGGATGTATTTTGAACCACTATCCACTGCAGTACGGGGGACAACCATGATTATGGTGCGAAAACTGATTTTGTGATCATGATTAGTTATGATATATTGTGACATGGTTTTTGTTATCGATCTACATTGGATGGTGTTGCTGGTTTGTTTGATTTTGATGGATTCAAACTTCTTGTTTGTTAACAGATGAGGTTAAGAGAAGTGTCGATTCCCTCGGAAGGTTTCTCGGAGAAGGAGAAGGTTGTTGCTGGAGCCCCTGAATTTTGCATTGACGCTGGATTGACCGGAAACATTGCAAGGTTCATTAACCATAGTTGTGAGCCAAATTTGTTTGTCCAGTGTGTCCTGAGTTCTCACCATGATATCAAACTAGCAAGGGTGATGCTTTTTGCTGCTGACAACATTCCTCCTTTGCAAGTGAGTCGACAGGCATTCAACTTTGGTTACTTTTTCGTTAGTCAGTCATTTAGAATGTCCAATATGAAATGGCATAAAAACCAAGATTTAAGATTAGTTACACAGTGCATGTGTTAAGCAGCTACGTAACAGTTTGTGAAAAATTTAGACACCTGACTGCTGCTTAGGGATAATAAGCTTCGGTTTGGGAATAGTAAGTCTTATTTTTCTAGATAAGTTTGCTCTGTTTTGGTTCATACTTTGGGGGCTGGATCAACTTTTGTTATTGCAATGTGCAAATGAAAAATAGTTTGATTCAAAAGCCAGCGGAATAAACTATAGAAAGTGAGTAATACCTGGTTGGTTTCTATTGCGTCTGGATCTTAGGTTACTGTATAGCTTCTCATTTTTTGGGTAACTGTATAGTTGATTGCAGTTGAGAGTTGATAGCAATACTTGTTATCCTAGGATTTTAAAGGATTTTTAGAATGAATGAAAACAATACATTGTAGAGGGAAGAGGTTTAGGAGATCATGTATAGTCTTATTACAATATTCTTTTTACTTACTGTTTGTTCATAACCTTAGCACACATTTTTTTCCTTATGGAGCTCTATTTAAGGGTTTCTGCATTTTTACGTCTTTCCCTTAGTTTCTTTCATGCTTTATTTATCGATTTTTGTACTAATTTAATTGTTTTAAACTTTTAATGAGTCCTCTTTTTGTGTTGACTTGCGGTACCTTGTTCACCATTTCAAATAGTGCTTCCCTGATCCTCTACCCAAAATGTGATTTCCTGTGGCGACTATGAGATTTCTCGGGCTCTCGGGCTTCAGGAGGGGATGGTGATGGAGAGGGCACTATGGAGGGATATGATACATGTGGACTTCTAGCCATTGTTTTTGTTAAGTTTTCTAAAAAGTTTTTTTTCTTTTTGGATTTGTTACACTTTTTTCCCAAAACTCTTATATTAAATCTTACTTCGTTTCTCAACATCACTTTGAACTTTATTCTTGATTGATTTTTTTGGGTGTTTATACATGTGATAAGTTGGATTTAAAATCTATAAAACTCATTTGCCTTTCATTTTCTTTTTCACCCGACTTCCGTTTTTTTCCTTTCTTTCTTTTTCTCCGGTCGAGATGAGAGTTCACTCATGACGGTTCTAAAGGATGTTTCATGTCAGCCGACCCCAAAACATTTTGGGACTAAGGCTCTGATGTTGTTGTTGTTGGTTAGATTACGAAGGAAATACCCTGAGTTTGACACTTGATCACTACGTTATACCAAGTCCGTATTACTTGTAATATTCCATGGTCCTATACTCGTATCCTCTAATTATGTTTGTTGGTGTAATTGCAGGAGCTCGCCTATGATTACGGATATGCCCTGGACAGCGTGATTGGACAAGACGGGAAGATCAAGAAAATGGCGTGCTATTGTGGCGCTCCAGGCTGTAGGAAGAGGCTCTTCTAGTCTTCTAGCCGGTAGGATTTGAATCAGGAACAATGATGACACGAGTAAATTAATTTATATATATGCTTAGAAGAGCAATTTTTTGGTCAAGGAAACGGTCCCTAAAATACATTAGTGAATCATCAGACAAAGAAAATGATGTTTCGTTGCAGGTGGCGCAGTTCCTTTAAATATTCGGGTGCTGCTAAGGCGAGTGTTGAGCTATGCATGTTAGCTGTAATTAAGGCATTAAAGCCATTAATGACTAATGTAAATTTGGTTTACTATACTACTAGGCCTAATATGGATGAATATTTTCGCGGAAATCACAGACACTCTAATGTTTATTCAAGTTTCTTTGATGATTTTGTGAAAACATCGAACTCTCCTGGAAATATTGTACTTCTCCAGATTTCGGTTGCAACTAAAATTGTAATCCTTGGCCTTCTTTATCTATGTCGATTTTAATTTTTCTATTTTGGTTTATTGGTCGATGAATTTAACTCTTATGGGAGTTTTGTTGTTGGTCGATGGACGATGGACGATGGACGATGGATGACGGATCTAACTGTTAACTCATGGCTTGTGTTCTGGTTGAAGCCCTTGAAGGAATAGCACTCGCTGTGCAGGAGGAAAAAGTTGGTAGAAGCTTATATTTCTGCCTTCACAAAGTTAAATAAATAAGGGATATTCTACGATGTACCCTCGAGTTTTTCACTTTTCTACGTTGTACCCTTACATTTTTTAAATTCTATGGTATGCCCTTAAACTCTATGCATTAGTCTATACAATGACCTTATTTATTGGTTTTGCTAGCTTAATTTCTTAATTTATCTATTAAATCGTCCATTTAACATTTCAATTACTCGACAACCTTCTCATTTACTTATTAGTTCGCCGAAGTACCATTAACCAACCAAATAGTATACAAATCTAACTCAATTTCATCAAATTGCTATTATTATTTCATGCTTCATAACATATGTTTTTAATACTAGAAGTTTATGCTTATTTAAAGATATTTGTGATACTTTTTAAATAGAATGGTGATACCACATAAATAAGTCAAAATAAATGTCAAATTATGACTTTATAAAGTAATAGTGTTAATGGATATTTGAAGGAGGTCATTATGGAGAATAAGTAAAAAGTTTAAGGGTATACCATAAAAATTATAAAATGTAGGGGTACAACATAGAAAACCGAAAAACACGAGGGTACACTGTAGAATATCCCAATAAATAATCAACAAGTTTTGTTTGTGATCGTCACAAGTTGTAACGGCTCATAATCCCCTTTTTTTAACATTATTTAAATCGATTGTGAGTGCTATTATAACTTGTAATGGGTGTAAAAATTGTGATAAATAATATCTTAGGGTTGTTGGTCCCATATGATTGTAATTAAATTTAATAACATGATTGTTTTCAGAATCAAACTTAATTGATGTCTCACATGTTTTATGTTTTTAGTTTTTAACAAAACTTCCTGTTTGAACTCATTGTATAATCAACAATGGCTATTTGTACCCACAAATTCTCGTTTGTGACGGGCACATAGGTCGCAACCTCGGACATATCAGACGCAATTTTGCGATGGGCCAAATACTAAGCACGTGGAAAGATAAGACAAAAATTAAAGTGTATAATGGACTTGGGAGTAGCACTTTGTATTGTCTTATCTAAGCATGTGGTAGTATTTGACCCTGTCGTAAATTTGTGACGGGTATATCCGTCACAAGGAAGACTAGCTAATTTTTACAATGTTGGTTCCAAATTTTTTAGGGTTTAATGTGTGGGGGAGTAAAACCAAAATTTATAGAGTATAATACTGCTGAGAAATTAGTTTTTGGGAAAATTAATGTGCATTTGGTCCCTCATTCTCTTGATCAAATAAGTAAGAAAACTAGATTAATTTTTAGGGTAGACGACCTATTTATGGGTTCCTAGCTCCCCCACTTTTTCTTCCGGTTTGTCTTAAGTTAGCTAAAGTAAAACGAGTCAAATATCATCTAACTTTTAAATTTAACACAAATATATTACCTTTTCCGTATATCGTACTTTTGATTTATTTTAACTATATGATCCGTCTTAAGTTTAAAACGAATATTGCCGTCTTAAAACTTAAATCTGTTGCTTTTTCCATTTGTTGAAGTGTGGTCAACTGGTCACTCTCACTGGCCACTGTAAACCGTGAGCATGAGACAAAGATAATCACAATGCTCAATTTATACTGTATCACATGATTATTGTCAAAATTTAATCAACCCCACTAACAATTTCCTTCTTAAAATCATCTGTATTGAACTCAATTGTAAAGTTATTGCAATCAGTAATGGCGATTTGTACAATGTTGTTCCAGATTTTGGTGGGTTTGTTGATGTTTGTGGGTGTAAAATCAGAGTTTATAGAGTATAATACTGCTGGGAAATTAGTTTCTGGGAAAATTAATGTGCATTTGGTTCCTCATACTCATGATGATGTTGGTTGGTTGAAGACTGTTGACCAGTACTATGTTGGTGCCAACAATTCCATCAGGGTTTCTGTTTCTCCCTTTTTCATATGCACAATTGTAGAATAAGATCGTCTTACGGTGTAAGACGGTCAAACCCTCATTTATTATGAGACGGTATTACATTGTGAGACGGTCTTTAATCTTTACAGAATACTTACTGTTCCATAGACCATATGTTGTTGTTTTTCATATGTTTTTGTTTGGCTAATCTTGTTTGATCATGGTTTTGTTTCTTCTTTTATTGCTGTGTGTTTTCAGAAATAATATGTTTATTCCAAGTTTGGTAATTTGGTTATTTATTTGGTAGTTTGGTAATGTTTGTAATGTTTGAGTTGTTGTGGAAGATTGGTTGGAACATGTTAATAAGTCTAGCAGTAGCGCATATCCGACCCGTTTGTATGTTCTAACAGTATGATTCAAGTGAATGAAAGGGAGTATAAAATAAGAGTTGGGGTGAGAAGAGTAAGATTTGAGCTTAGGGTCGAATAATTAGTGATTCTAAGTATTTCCATGTTGTATCTATTACGAGTTGAAGGGAGCGGCCATAGCTTTTACCCTTGTTACACAGCCTCTGATTATGGATGTTGGCTGGTACTCTTATGAGTATTTTTGGTCGATTCTCATGCATTTCTCTTACTGTGTTTTCATACATTCTGCATGTTTGTAATTTTTTTTTATTATTACTCTGATTTTTTAAATCAGTTGATAAGTAGTTATGTTCTGATAGAATCAGAGAATTATTAGTAATTTAGTATATATATAGTTATGTAAACTAGTTTCGTTACCTTATTTCTGCTCATGTGGTGACTGATGAGACATTGGGTGGTATGATGTGGCAGGGAGCCTGCGTGCAGAACGTGCTGGATTCTGTTATCTCATCGTTGTTGGAAGATGAGAATCGCAAG
Source organism: Silene conica (assembly GCA_029255685.2). Taxonomy (NCBI): domain Eukaryota; kingdom Viridiplantae; phylum Streptophyta; class Magnoliopsida; order Caryophyllales; family Caryophyllaceae; genus Silene; species Silene conica. The sequence goes on along the minus strand of CM055318.2, from coordinate 71,493,849 downwards.
TTTATGTATGTTGAAATGGCAAGAATCTCGAAAACCCTCTTTGTGATTGATCTTATTTGATTGGTTGCTTGATAATTGATGCCGTATGCGTTAGATTGTGACCAATAGGTGTCTTGATTTAAAAACTGAAGTTTAATGCTTGCATTTTTTTGGTTATGCCTCATTGTGCAGGCATTTTTCAAGCGGTGGTGGAGACAGCAAAGTCCAAAGCTTAAGGCTAAGGTCAAGGAGCTGGTCAACTCGGGACAACTGGAGTTTATGTATGACTTACTATTTACTAATCTAATTTTGTCCCCAATTCACGCTGCTTCTTAGGATATAGGGTTAGGTTCCCTATGTTTGTTAGTTGATCCGCTACTTGGAGCTGTTAACTGATGTTCCGAACCATTTTATCACTACTTGCATTAATGTAGAAATGGAGGATGGTGCATGCATGATGAGGCAACACCACATTACATTGACCTCATTGATCAGACTACTCTGGGACGGGACATCGGTTCATCAAGGATGAATTCAATCAGGTGCCTCGAGTTGGGTGGCAGATTGATCCATTTGGACATTCTGCTGTTCAAGGTTATTTGCTTGGTGCTGAGGTATCATCCATATTTACGAGGCATTTACTTCTTAAAGTTTGTTAGTTATAGGATGCATGTGAACCTGGCAAAATTTTCGTACTTCTTGTTTGGATGCTCTCTCTGTTAGATGTGGAGTTTGACTTCAGCATGTTCCTGTAAAATCTAGACATTATATTTTAGGATCCTAGCTTTCGATTTTTGTTGAAGCTGCTGGTGCTATGGGCCTATGTGGGTGTCTGATAGTTTGAACATTCTATTAAAATTGGTTTGAACATTGAAATATTGATAGTCCAATAGGCAACGTCAATAGCCATTCTCTGGTAGAGAGAATAACCTAATGACAGTGATGTTTTAATCCCCTCATAAGAAACCGCACTAGGATGTTGATATCACATTGATGAAGCAATAAATGTCTTTGTTGATAAAATGATACTGATTTGATCTTTCTAAGAAGCACTTAGTTCTCATAGCTATCAGTCTAACCTACTGGTTCCTTATTGCAGTTAGGATTTGATTCATTGTACTTTGCTCGAATTGATTACCAAGACAGAGCGAAAAGGAAAGTTGAGAAGACACTTGAGGTGGTGCGGCGTGGTTCTAGGTCACTTGGTTCAACCTCACAGGTACGCCTTATGCTAGGATGACGTTTTCCCCCTTATCTGTTGAAAACTGGATACTCCACTTGCAATTAGTATCTTTTTTCGAGCATCTTTGTATCTTGTTCTTTGTCCTCTCTATCCCGAATTCTAGCTAAGTTGGCTAACTCTTTCACAGATCTTTACTGGAATATTTCCTGTACATTATAACCCCCCTGATGGGTTCCAATTTGAAATAAACGATGCGTCTCCTCCTGTTCAGGTATGTATTACTTTTTGTTCAGATCTTTGTTTATTTTAATAGTTAGTTGATGCTAATACAAAATTAGGTGGGCCAATTTTTTCCTTGTTGAAGGATGATCCTCTATTATTCGGCTTTAATGTTCAAGAAAGAGTGAACGACTTTGTTGCTGCTGCTGTAGCACAGGTGAGTCTATGGAGGGGTGTTTTAAAATTACTTATGTAGTTTTTTTATTAATTTATTTGGTTGTTAACTTTGGGTTCAATTTTCTCCCTTCTCACTAGTAGCCAAAGTTAGTTTCCGATACAAAGGGAAAATTGGCTGACGGATGTTTGTTTAGCTGTTTAGAGTTTCAAACAAAGGGCTTAAATTATTTATTTTGAGCTGGCAATGGGATCCTTAGAATGCCAACCTCATTAGATACTAACACTTGATCTAGATGGAGGATTAGGACTTAGGAGTGAGGGATTAGGGCATTATGTCACAAGACGATTCTTTTCCCCTAAGAATGACTCGTGTGCACGCCTAACGCGTGAACCTCGGGGTAAAATTTTACAGTAACTTTACTGTGTTGCTCATATAGGGGTAAAATTTTTTTGGGAAAGCGAATACATGTCCTAGGAGAATGTAACCAACTTCGTATGTTCTTATCATATTCCCTTATAGCACTTAACTACTCACACAAGAGCGATTCAAGTCATGTCGTCTAATGGACAGAAACAAAGAAACAGGCCGGTGATTAGCTCATATTTCGGTACCGCATTAAATGAAGGTTTATTGTAGTTGGTAACCATGGCTTTAAGGATGTCCGGAGGGAATATGATTTTCTTGCGAAAAGTATTGGGAAACACATGTGTGATGTGTATGTGCGAATGTTTCATGTATTATGTGAAATAAGAGGTTACATGAGAGAAGTTAAACTAGAAACATGGAATAACTTAGATGACATAAAAATTCAACGAGATTGTTTGGTTTCATTCCGTTTGTGATATCTCGGTGCGGATTAGATCATATTTCGTACCACACTCAATCAATTAGGATTTGAATATAGGTTGGACCTCACAATTATATCTGGATCCAACAGAATCTGGTCCATCCCGTTGCTATCCCATAGTCAATTAGGTACTGTAGTAGAAGGATTACAAAAGAGAGAGCTTATTCCGTTCGTTTTTATGTCGTGCAGGCAAACATTACCAGAACAAATCATATAATGTGGACCATGGGTGAAGATTTTCGATATCAGTATGCCAATTCATGGTTCAGGCAGATGGACAAGCTTATTCATTATGTGAATTTGGTATTTTATGCTAACTGTTGAATGTATCATTCAAAAATCTATGTGTCTTTGCCCTTTCTTTTGTTGTAGCCGATCTCATGTTTAATGCTGCATAATGTTGTCATTGGATGCAGGATGGTCGTGTCAATGCATTGTATTCAACACCTTCTTTGTACACAGATGCAAAACATGCTGCAAATGAAACATGGCCCGTCAAAACTGATGATTTTTTCCCGTGAGTTTTCTCATTTTCTGGAACAGTTGACTGAATCCTTTCTTAAAGCAACAATTGTATTAATTCAACTCATTTGGTCCTTCAGCTATGCCGACCGTGCCAACGCATACTGGACTGGATACTTCACAAGTAGGCCTGCTTTTAAAGGTTATGTCAGAGCGATGAGTGGTTACTACTTGGTACCCTCTTTCTTCATGAATAAGCTTCTTAGTTTCCATTTTGGGAGGTCCATGAATAAAGTTCCTACTTTGAATATTTCGTTTTCTGCATGCTTTTGTGGTCATTGTGGTTTGTTACCAACCTCTTTCATCAACTACATTCCCAACTATCAAATATGTGCTTTGTCATCTTTTGAAATTCTCAATGTCTTATATTACGAGTATCTATATCGTTTCTCTGTTTTTTTATTTGTTGCCAGGCAGCAAGGCAATTGGAATTTCTTAAAGGAAGGAATGGCTCGGTTTCTCAAACAGAAACGTTGGCCGCTGCTTTGGCAATCTCCCAACATCATGAATCATGATGCAGTTAGTGGCACCGAAAGACAGCATGTAGCTGATGATTATACATTGCGGTTGCACACAGGTTATTTAGAGGTGCCATTTTGCTTGTTGTGGATTTTTTGTGCAGATTTGGAGTTGAAATAAGCTGTGGTTCTACCATAAATTAACTAGCTATGCTAATTCTCTATTGCAGGCTGAGAAAGTAGTTTCGTCCTCCCTCAATTCTTTGACCAGTACCCATGGAGAATCACAAACCAGCTTTCAACAGGCAATACACTCCCCATTCACTTATAGTTATATGAAGATCGGATCCTTGAGAGTTTGCATTATTATCTGTGGTTGTGAAGATATTTTAATGCCGACAGCAAAAGACCTTGAAACTGAATAATGGTTTCTAAAAGCATATATAGATCTGCCCTCTGCTACTGTATAAAGAAAAATTATGGATAGTGCGGATGGAACTCCGAATATAAATCTTAGTATATTACCATAATAATGTGGTTAAAAGTCACATGCTACATTTAGAATACCTGTAACTCTAATAAAATGCTATTGTACTTGTCTAATTTGGTTTGGTGGTTTGCATGCAGTGCCCTCTTCTTAATATAAGTTATTGCCCACCATCAGAAGAGATTTTGCCAAAGGGGAAGAGTTTGGTATATGAATCTCATGTTTCACGCGTTATAGAATTTACTGGCTTCAATTTGACCATCATTTCTATTTCAGGTAGTTGTCGTTTACAACTCTCTAGGGTGGAAAAGAGACGAAGTGATACGAATTCCAGTTAGTGCTCTTTGTCTTCATTCTCCCTCTTAAAACTATGTACATGTTACATATCTACTTCTGATTTCCTGTTTCTTTTCTCAATCTACTTTATGCAGAGTTACAGCCGTAATTGTAAATTTTAAAGTGTAATATAAAGCAATCAAATTCGGACACGGTTTAATTAAATCTCTTAAACACGGGATTTCCTATCTTAGTGTTTTTATAATTAAATATAGAGATGTTAGGGAAATAAGGCTCAAAATTATATATCAGTACATTTCAGTACTTTTTGTCATCCAGCCGTCCTTTTTGGCTAATAAAGTGAACTTTAGATTGTTAAGGACTGGGTATAGATGCCAACTGACACGTGTCAATTAGAATCAGAACTTACGTGTCATCTTAATAGGGGCTCAAGATGTGTTTTTATGGTATTATATAGATACTTGTATATCAAATTTCATGACAAACAAAGTTGCATTTTATTTTATAGAACGTTCTAAGGAACGAATGAAACTCCTTAATGGTTTGGAAATTCTTATTCGATAACCATGCGTCCCAAAATCAGAAATGAAAATTCTTTTTAAAGGTGAAGTTTGGTGAAAAAAATTTAATAGTTGTGTTTAATAAAAAAGACTTATTAATAATCCATTTCTAAAAATCCATAATATTTCCCGTGGTAGAGTAAAATGAGCATCAAAACATAATGAAAACAGTCCCTGAAATTGGAGCATAAACTGCATAGATAGTTAATTAGTTATATTTGATTTCTGAAATTCCGAAATAATTGGAATCAAAAAGCGAAATGGGCATGAGAATAATGAAAAAATGAGGGGCGGGAGAAGTTGGCAGTGAGATTGGTAAGCTAATAAGATAGAATTGCAAGTATTATTTGACAAGATTGTGACATAAACTAAGACATACCTTCTACCATTGACGACAATCCAGTTGTTACTATTACTGCTTTATATTCCCTCTTTTTTGTAGGCCTACTCCACAAGATTGCTGCCTACATTTTGGCCGTCTTTCTTTCCCCTTTTCTGATTAAAACTCTTCCCTTTTTCCATTCTGTTTTACCATTCATTCTTCTTCACCTTCTCTGGTCTTCCATTCTTCTTACTACATTGTCTCAACTCTCAACTATGTCTTCTTCTCTTCTTGCCTCGCTTTTAGTCGCACTATTCGTCCTTCTTAGCTTCCCTTTTGTCGCCCCTTCGTATGACAGGGACGATTCCCCGCCTACACCACCCATATCTCCTTCTTTACCCCCTCCTCCCCCACCGTACCCGCCTACACCACCAATATCTCCTTCTTTATCCCCTCCTGCCCCATCTCAACCAAAGTTGACTCCGCCATTGTTGCAACTACCATATCCTTCAGTGATGTCTCCGCCGCCACAAATGCCGTCTCCCTCGCCACCTCAATCACCGCATCTTTCAACAACGCAATCACTTTTCCTACATCCACAATATATGCAACGGCAAAGACGCGCTTTGCCGCGTTATCGCTTACCACCTAGGATCATTTTACCACCATGTAGGGGATGTCATCGCCGTCATAAACTGCCACGCAGATTCAGGCCAAGGCATCATCATAAAGTGCTTCACTTGAATCCACCAAATCGTTCTCATAGGATGAGACGGATGCCACACAGGTTCAACCAACCACAACACCGCCATCATGCTACACCTAGGACTAGGATCATTATACCACCGCAACACCAGCACCACATCCACCGTCGCCATCATCACCGACCTCCACCCAAGATCATTCTACCACCACAACATAGTCATCATCATGAAAGACAAGTTCATCACAGGCCTGCAAATCCAATTCCTCGTCGTCCTATCCACCATAGTCCAATCCATCATCATCTGATCCACCATAGTCCAATCCATCGTCATTCAACCCCACATCGTCATCCAATTCATCACCATCCAATCCCTCGCCATTGGAGAATTCCGTACCTACAACCTATTCCAGAAGAACCTAAAAGTCATCACCACCACCATCACCACCCACATAAACATCACAGACATGTCAACCCAGTGGTTCCTCGTCAAACACAAAGACGTCACAGCCCAATAGTTCCCCGTCAAACAAAAAAACGTCAGAACCCAATCGCTCCTCATCAAACACAAAGACGTCACAACCCAATAGTTCCCCGTCAAACGAAAAACCGTCACAACCCAATCGCTCCTCGTCAAACACAAAGACGTCGCAACCGCTCCAAATCTTTGACTCGCCATCATGAAAGACCAACCAATAATAGGCACCACCAAACTACACACACTCATCAGCATGTGATATCTAGACACACCTACAAAAGACCGTTTATAGGTCATCATCCCAGAGTGCCAAAAGATAGACAACAACCTCACCAACACAACAATCGCATGCATCAGATTCACGGACATGAAACTCATCGCCATAACACTCGCAGACACAAAACCCGTGCCCGTGACAACCATGGACAAGAAAGTAATTCCCATGACACTCATGGACAAGAAACTCGTGACCATGACACTCATGGACATCAAACTTTTGAAGATCATGACAAACCAGCTCAAAATCAGAACTCACCTCTAGCGCATCATCACAGGAAAAGAACACATAATAAGCACAGTCGTCCGAAGCATCATCATCATCATCAGAATAAGCTACGACAAAAGCATCACATGAAGTCGCTAAAGAAGCACCACTATGTGGAGCCAGATCAACAGATGACTGCCCCCGCACCCAGTCTGATTCCTGCAGATCTCTTTCGATAATTAGCACAACAAAGTTGAAAAGAAGAAAAAAAACTCCTGTGTTGCAATGACAACTTAGATGGCTCATTGGAAGAGAACTTCATCCACATTATGTGATTCAGTAAGCTTGGAACCTTTGTGAATGCAACTTCAGCTCATTTTCTTCTTACAATCTGCCTAATTCAAGTCAAGGATAGCTTGTAACAAAAGGGAAGTATTAGCTATTAGATTAGACACCATATCCTACCTAGAAAGAAAACTTCAATTCATGTTAATTTTGTCCTGATAAGATTAATTGAAGTCGATTTTTAATTCAATGGCGCCTATCGTTCTTAGTTTCTTACTGTGCTAACTTTTTATTTGAAGGAAGTCCAATATTTCATCATTGGCTTATTAGTCTACCAAACATAATAATTCTGCTAACCCACCAACAAAAACATTACACCACTGGCCGTTCAAGCAAGACCTAAGATGAATAATTCTACTAACCCATAGGCATTGTTTCAACAGTTCTTCCTCTTCCAAATAGCATTACTAAACAAGAATCGGAATGGATTCATCGAATCTAACCCATCCTAAATTCTCCACGGATGCTAGCTCAAACCGACAAAGCCACAATTCATCATTTACTCTCTCCAAAGTCCAAACTTTAAAGCCATACAAGTTCGGACCAATCGAACAGATGCACAAAAACACCCACTTTATCCTAGTGTCGCAAGGGCTCCCTGAATTGCATAACATGGGGGTTGGATGTACGAAGCCGTCAAATTACAGAATGAGCAAAAACTAAGCAATCAAACAGATTACATTACAGTAATCTTACAACTACGCAAACAACTACAACATTAACCCAACTGCCTCAATGGCTCCATCAAATTGCAGGGTAAGGGGGTCGGATTTACGAAACCTTAAACTAGCAAAAAAGCAATCAATCGAACATCCAAACAGAACAGATACAAACCAAAATCTCAACTAAACAATCATAACACACGATAAAAACAATCAACCAAACCTAATCACAACCAAACCAAATCCAAAAACATCATTTCATTTCATAAAAATAAAATAAAATCCAACAAAAACTCAAATCTCTTACAACAAAATCCGAAAAACTCTAAAACCCAACAACAGAATAAAATCTTCAAAGCCCAGCAACAGAATCTCCAAATTAAAACAAAGAAGTTCCCTTTCCCTTCTTATCACCACCAATCTCAAAATGTTTGCAACGCTTAATCGGATGCTGAGAAACATGTTTACAAGATTGACATTGAAGCCTCAACACAATCTTCTTAGTAGTTTTAGCTTTCTTATGAAAAACAGGCTTAGTTTGACCACCATAACCAGATTGTTTCCTATCATAACGTCTCTTTCCTTGTGCTGCTAAACTGTCTTTGCCCTTCTTGTATTGTGTTACCTTATGCATTGTGTGTTTCTTGCATTCCTTGTTCTTGCAGTACGTCTTCTTTGTTTTTGGTACGTTCACCATTTTTGTGGTGTGTTGTTGATTTTGGGTTTTCTGGGTTTTTTGGGGGCTTTGGGGGAGTACGAACCCTAGAAATTTCAGATTGGGATTTTAGAGAAGAGGGTTTATCATTTATGTATGGTTTGCAATGTGGTTACTATATGGGCTTTTGGATAAACCTTGCAAAATGGATCAAGGCCCGAATTAACTTATCCGAGTTGAGGATTCGAACTTACTCGTTATTGAATTGAACCGACTCAATATGACCGGCCGGATTCTTATTGTTACATTCTTCTATTAACTCATTTGAACTTGACTCGTAACTAGAATTGAACTACACAATCTCATACATACTTATCATTAGTCTTAAATAACTTGATGTAGCAAACTTAAAAATGACGCCAACTTGAAATAACTCGACTTAATTTAACCTAAATTCTTATAAGTCCTAGCCTCAGAATTCTCTAATGTCGTATTTGTTTCAACGGAATAAAAACAAAAGGATCCTCCTTTGAGCTTGAGGACTCTTTCACATTCCCACAATTATCTCGATTATTTTTCAAATGACTAACCAAAACTCGGCCTTGTAGGCTCATTTTTAGATAAGAAAACTAGATTGATCATTTAAGATAGGACTAATCTATCTTATCTTATTGAACGAGTGAGATAAGTTGAAGCCATCGGCTTTCAAACCACCTCGAAAGGGTTGGACACGAATGTCCAATAGAAGCCATAAAGTCAACAACTTTGTTGACTTCACAAAAACAATGTTTAATTATCACTTTATCGAAAAAATGAAGGTCTAATTTAACATCTTTGATAATACTATTCCCCAAAGAATTTGTCAACGAATTGAGTTATAACACATAAATTATCACCTTCTACTATTAACTTTGAGATTTCTAAGTATTTAGTTGTTAAAATGCCTTCTTTTAAAGCGAGAGCTTCCACAAGAAGAATTTTATTAAATCCACACTTTTTTTGCTCCCAACTGAACAATTTTGTCATTATAATCTCTTATAGAATATCCTAAAAGAGCTTTATTGCCATCTAGTTTTGATCTATCAAAATTTTGCTTTAAAAAACCGTTTTTAGGTTTCTCCCACCATATATCTTCCTTACTAGTAATGTTTCTAACTGACTCGTCTATCTCGGGATTATTGGGATCTTTATCTCTAGTCTCATTCCAAACATTAATACTATTACTCCATAAAAGAACAAGTTTAATTTGTTGATATCTAAGTGAACATTATTAAAGATAATATCATTTCTACACTCAACTTGTATTCTTACGTATACCTGTAGTTGTTGTGAATTTATAAAAATTTTTTTAGATTTGTTTAGTTAATTGATTATATTATTATATTTTAATTTCTTAGTTTAATAATGGTTTTATCAATGATTTTTTTTAAATAGAGACATCTTGAATTGAATGGAGGTTGATTTAATTTTCATGACTATTAACCATGCATTTCACCAAATAAAATATTTTTTATGAAATCGAATTTTGCAATGAGGTCTTTTGAGATAATTTAATTTCATTAAAAAACTTTGACTTTCAATATTATCTTGTAGTGCCAAAAATTTATTAAAACTAATACTAATATTCATGCCATGGGTAACGGAACCAATCAACGACATTTGAAAAAGAAATGATTTTTCTCTTCAAAAGAATGATTGCACAAAACACAATGAGGCCGTTTGACAAATGTACTTCTAAAAATATATTCCCTATTATTCAGTCTATTCTTCACTCTTCCCTTACTCGTGAGAATCACTTTTTCTTCCCTCTTTACTTATTTGGTGGTAAGCTTTGTGTGACTCAAATTCAATCTCGCGTGGGGGAGGTTGATTTGTATAGTTCATATCCATTTCTTTATGAATAGTGCAACTTGCATTATGAAGAGATGTACTATTCGCTTTCAACTTGTAACGGATAATACCCGTTTTTGATGAGAATTTGTGTAAAATTAATATAGAGAATCCACCTTCATACCTAATCCTCTAATTTATTTTCTTTTGTATGGTAGTAAACTAGTAATCATTTCTAACAAAAAAAAATAGGGTGTTGCTCTTTCATATACATGTTTTACTCTTTTATAAACAAAATTGACCACTTTAGCCCTCTCTTTTTTACACCATATTTTCAAGTTTCTAATCTCTCTTTCAACTTCCTCGCCCTACCTCACAAACACCGCATCACCACCACCTGTCCTCCACCGCATTACCACCAATGCCTCACCCCTCCTCCGCTCCACTGCTTCCCAAACCCGCCCCTTCTTTCTCTGCCCAGTCATATCCGCCTCCTGCACAACCCCTCCCTCCACCCCATCGCCTAACCGCCGCCTACCACCTGACATTCTCCCTTGGCTCTTTCACACACCCTGCTCACCTAAGACTAGAACCGCCCCTTGGCTCACTCAAACAGGGCCGCCCCCTTCTCTGCTACCGCTGCTCGACCTTCGCTGCTGCTTGAACTTCGCTCACCGCCCCTCCCTCTCCATCTACGCCACCAGCCCTCCCCTTCGCTGCCACCCCTTTTCAAATAAAACCCTAATTTCTAAAAAATATCCATAACATTATGTGTATTGTTATAAATTGATACAATAAATTGTTGTTTACAGATTTAAATGGAATTATTAATCAATCAATATTTGATTCGGATGCATAATTGTTGAATTTGCTAAAAAAATGATTAATTTTTTAGAGAGATGGGAAAGTTGAGTTTTTTTTTGGTGAAGGGCAGGTGTTGGAAAAATTATAACAAAAAGTTTATAAAAGAGTGAAACGCGTATATGAAAGAGCAATTACGAAAAAATATACTTCGTATTCATTAATTAACGCGTGCATAAATAAAGCTAAGAGACAATTTAGTATAATTACAAAAGAAGTTTCCTAAAGAACACTTCATTCCATTCAATCAGCTTCATTCACCTCCAATAATTCACCATTTTTAGCCACCACGATCATCTTGGCTATCTCAATATACTACTAAAAAAAGCTAACATCTTTGACTTTTTATTTTTATTCCTTTTTCTTCTAAATTGTTGTTACTAATTTCGCAGGTGAATGTTGATGAACATCAACTAAATTGCATTCATTACTCAAGTGAACATTATTTATGAGGAATTCTGAGCTTTATTTTTGGAACCAAATTTCATGGGATGAGGTATATTTTTTTCATAAATTTCATAGATTGTTTTAATATTCACGAGGGTAAGGCCGCATACATACCCCGCAATTTGAGGGAGCCATTCGGGCTCTTGGTGGTTGTTGTTACTTGAAATTCTAATAGTTTTAGATCACATTATTCTTCTTTGGCTAATTTATTTTTTTGTAAATGGTCAAATCTACATGTAATTTGTTTAGATTAAGTGAATTGTTAAAAAAAAATGGGTTTAACATGATGAATGTTACATGAGCTCCTATCAATATCACTTGATCATGTGAATGTTTTTTTTAGTTAAAGGAAGATCACAAGCAAGGGCGATATTAATGCTGACGGGATTTGAAACCATGTCATGATTAGTATGTACGACCTTTTGTGACTTTTCCAATGAACTAATAAGCTAGTTAACATCTGCTTTGGCGATGTGAATGTAGGAAGGAGAAAAACATGTAGAAAAGCAAAATGAGGTTCATGAATTGGGAAGATCCATTAGGAATAGGTTCGAGAAGTTGGCACCATTATCGTCTAAATGTTGCATATATCGAATCCCTCAAAGCCTTCACGAGGCGAATAAACCGGCTTATTCACCTTGTTTGATATCAATTGGGCCTTTTCACCATGGAAAGAAAAGGTTTGAACCCATGGAGGACACAAAGTTAAGGTACTTGCATAAGTTTCTTAGGAGGAATGACGAGAAATGTTTGTCGGATTACTTGAGGTTTATTAGGCAATGCGAGAAGAGAGTTCGCGAATACTATGTTGAGATTATTGATATGAGTTTTGACAAGTTCGTCATGATGGTTTTATTGGACTCCATATTTGTGATCGAGTTCTTCTTAATGTGGCATTTGGATGATGCTGATGAGACTGATCGCGTCTTTGAGAAACCTTCCTTGGAGAGTGTCATTAGGCGCGACATATTGTTGTTAGAAAACCAACTTCCATTCTTCGTACTGCACGGTTTATATGACATTGCTTTCGCTGAATTAGATATCAGCTTACCGAGTTTCCTACAACTCTGTTCTGAAGTCTTGGTGGATCACCATAAAGAGGTTGTGGTTAGTTTCAAAGACCGCGAAATCTTACACCTTATTGATTTCCTAAGAACATATTACCTTCCCTCATCACTTAGGCACAATAAGGATGACGATGATGATGATGATGATTTCAAGTTTCCTCCAGGGATCGAAATGCTGCACAACACCGGAGTTAGATTCGAGGTGGTTAACTCTGTACCACTACTCAACATAGAGTTCAAAAACGGGGTATTAAGAATCCCGAAACTAGAAGTTGAAGACCACACAGAATGCCTACTACTAAACCTATCAGCATTCGAGCAATGTCATTACTTCTTCGATTCATATATAGTCGATTACATTGTGTTGATGGATGTTCTAATAACTTCAGTCAAAGATGTGGATATTCTGATGAGCACTGGGATAATGACAAATGCATTAGGAAGTTCAGAAGATTTAGCATATATATTCAACACAATTTGCAGAAGAACAACTTATAAAAGAAAAGGGTATTATTATAGTCATCTTTGTAATGAGTTGAATAAATATGCTAAGATGCCATGGAATAGATGGAGAGCTACTTTAAGTCATGATTATTTTGGGAATCCATGGACTATTATTTCTGTTATTGTAGCTATTGTGCTTCTTCTTCTTACTGTCATTCAAACTGTATGCACTGTCATTTCAATGGAATGATTAATAATTGTGTTTTTCTGTGTGTTAAGTTGATGTGATTTGTTTCGGAAATATTATTAGATAGTTTTTGGAAAATTTGGGATGACGTTTATACAAATTCTTATTTGTGACGGCACTATTCCGTCACAAGGAGCAAGTGGGAGGGCAAGTGAGTGGGGATTGTGTGACTGACGGTTTATATGGTAGAATAAGTGAATTTGTACGAGTTTGGGATGAGTTTTGAATTTTGAACCGTTTGATAGTTAACCGTGATACTTCAAGTAATAACCATCCACTGAAGGATAATCTTCTCCTTTTGGTACGAGCATGAATAAACAAGATTAATGGCCAATAGAACTCCATACACGAATTTTTTACAAATCAGTTTTGATCAGAAAACCGTCAATGTATAGAAAAAAGAGAGAATTTTGAAAAATCGATTTTCTACAAAATTTGGTATAGGATTCAAGTTTAAAGACAAGTATGACAACATTCCAATGTTGTTCACTTGGAAAACATATGCCTTGGCACACAGCAAAGCTGTGATGCTCAAACTCTGGACCCAAGGATTAGACTCTGGACACGGATCTGAGTGTCCGATCTTTTAATGACTCGGGTACGAGGATCCGTTGATTATTTTGGACCCAATATTTTTCTGCAATAATAAAAATATATACAAATTTTAATATTTATTTATGAACTATAAAAATATATATAAATATTTAGTTATTTAATTATCAATCCAGTTTTGTTACCTTGAAAAAAAACTTCAGCTGCTCCAATTTTCTATACGAAATCATTTACTCTTTGATAAACGTAAAAAAAAACATTTACTCCTTCAAATCCATTCACTCACAAGTCTCACAAGTCACAACCGCTATCTTCTTTATCCTCTAACCTCTGCTCATCTTCAAGTCTTCAACAAAATTATTGTTCTCTTTAATTACTAGTTTTAATCTCGTGCAAATAATGCACGGATGATTTTTAAATCCATGCAAAAAAATATTGGTGATTACGGTTATCTTTTTATAAAAATATTATTGATTACGAATTTTCTAGTAATTATTGTTGTTTTGAGTAATTTCTTTATTTGAGAAAAAATTGTTTAAAACGATTTCGGCATTTGAGATTTTTTAAAAGATGATTTGAATGACATAAAATAACTTGATAATAATTGACTAAAAAATAACTCAAACCCGAAATAACCCGCTTAGATCAAATAAACCGACTTGATTGTCCATTTTACCAGGTCTTGGGAGGAGGTTCAACAATTTTGTTTTTACGTTACTATTTTGCCTGAAATTACTCAATTAGTAGTAAAAGTTATGATACTATCAATCTCTACTTGCCCGTACCCCAATGTTAATCGTAGTTATTACATTATCGATAACCCATTCATTTTTTCATATAATCAAACTCACTCAACCATTTAATTTCTTTTCTTATTATCAATAACTCATCCGTGTATATGAATTATTTTTGTACCTTGAAGACTGAAAGCAATCGAATTTTTTTTATAATAAATAATGTACTCCAGTAATATTTTGTAATATCTAGGTTGTAATTTTTTTTATATTATATTGTTAATATCATAGAAAACATTTTAATTTTTTTAGTGAAGATTTTTTTTTTATAGTTAATTGGTATTTTTAATTATTTAATTTGTAATTTTTGAATGTTTATATTATATTGTATTAGTAATAACAAATGTATAATGTATGATGTTGCATAGTTTGTATTATTAAATTTGGAATCATAATTTAAATAGTTATAAAACATAAAAAAAAAAAATTAAATTGAGTGTAAAACATGGAGGGCCCCACAAAAAAAGTTATTTTTTTAACTTTAAAATGAAGAACCAATAGGAGGCCTTCATTTTCTACTCCTTTTATAGTAAAGGGATTCACCGGCTTACTCCTAAAAACCTTCAAAAAAGAAAAGAGTCTGATTTCACACTGAAGGGTCAGACATGAAATCCATGTCCTGGTCGGGTCTGCTGGATCCTCAGGGGAAACTGAAGAGTCCGAGCATCACAGCGGCAAAGCATATATGAGGCCCTGTATTTTGTAAAAAATAATTTTACCCACCAATTTTCTATAACCAGCAGGGTTGCTTATTACAGTTTTTGAATTAGCATCCAACATTCTAACATAAATGGCTCAACTAAGATTATTTACAACCCTAATGACGATATTTAGAAAGACGAGAAAGAAGCGATAAAAGCAAGGAAGAGGATGGCAGAAGAAGCACCATCTTCCTGAAGACAAGAGCTACTTCTCTTAAACTTCTTGACATTGCTTTTGTTACAATGTATTTGCATCATCATTTGCTTTTGTTGTTCGCCATTGATATTTTCTTGTTGCTTACTTTTCATGGCTTCTTCTACTCTTTTGCGTTTACTATTTGTTCCTTTTAAAGTGTTGTTGACAATGCATGGAGTTGCTACAAAATGCCACTATATATATAGCTGATCAAGGACATACAATCCAGATTTCTTGCAAACTTTCATACGGCGCGAACGGTACGAATCAACGTAAAAAAAATTAGAAAACCACGTTGGTTTGCACCATAAGAAAGTAAGCACGAGATCTGACCCCAACGACATAAGAACAAGGGTTATAGTCTGCGACGGGATACACCCACTTGTCTAGATAAGACAAAAATAAAAGCGAATAAAACAATCCCAAAGAGTTTGTATTTTTCTTTTCAAATACTCCCTCCATTCTAATCAACGTTGCACTTATGCTTTATGCACAAATAATAAAAACTTATATTATAGTATTAAAAGTACAACTAATAGGTGTAAAGTCTTAGTATTGTGTCTCCATTCTAATCAACATTGCACTTATACTTTATGCACAAATAATAAAAACTTATACGAGGTATTATATTATTAAAAGTACAACTAATAGGCGTAAAGTGTTAGTATTGTGTGTAATTTGTTTTGAATAAGTGAGCCTTAATAGTGTTATTATAGTATTATAGTATTAAAAGTACAACCAAATAAAGAAACATGCAAAGTGGATTTGAATGGACCGAAATAAAATACATGCAAAGTGGATATGAATTGAGAGAGTAGATGTTATTTGACCTGTCACAACTTGTGACGGATATTACAGAAAATTTGTGATAGTTAATTATTGTGGTTGGTGAAGTGTTGAATCAAGTCAATCTCACTAATTGTATTTTTGAACTGATAAATTTTTATGATATTTGTGTAAAACTTTCTTTTTAAAATCACTTTAACATATACAGAATAAACATTTTAACTATGAAAAGCTCGGTAAAAAAAGAAAAAATATATGATAAATACTACTACAAAGTACTTTATTCTCTTCAATGTACGTATTACATTTTCTTCTTTCGAAGACAATCAAGAATGAATTAAAGGTTTTCAATTAGCGTACGTAATTACTACTCCGTGGATAATCACATCACTAGAACATGTTTTTGAGAATAAGAGTTAGTTCAAGTGGTAAGAGCTTTCTTATCTCATCCTTAAAGTTGGATTCGATTCTCACCCGCGACATAATGCGCTTATCTGAATCGGAAAAAAACTAGAACATGTCTTGAATCCGGTAGTAACATTTTATGCACATTCCTTACTAAATCACCGAAAACAAATTGAAAACTAAATTTTTTTAATTGATCACATTATCTCAACATGGTTATTTTTTTAGTTATTATATAACATGATTTTAGTAGCCGTTAGCTAATTATAATGTACGATATCAGGTATCTTTGATATGATTACCTTATTGACCGAGACAGGATTTAATTTTTAAGGTACAAAAAATTTTAGAGACTGCGAACGACAAAAGGTACATTAAAAAAATCAAAAAATTTAATTAAAAACTTGAAAATTTTCTTACGTGCCGGGAGAGAAGAGCGCCCCAACTAATCTCCTAGCTTCAATAGTGTTAATAACTGCTAAGTTTTTGAACATGTATGGGATATTTGGCATGCAATAAGTGAATAATGATGCCTAGTTTAGTAGGATGCTTTCTCATGTGCAAACCCATGTGACCATGTGTTCAATTTTTCATGTTTTCTAGTGCTACATTTTATGCCTCTAATGCTATTTTCCTGGGACCTAAACATCAAAAAGTCTTAATTATCTTACTTGTGATGAATATTATTCGTAACAAGCTGAAAATGAATAATTTTCCTTCTATAACAAGACAAGTAGGAGGACAATTGAGCGAACATAAAACATTCTATGGGTCGTACCACTTGCAATTTGTGAAAAAGGGAAACACTAGCTGTTTTCAGCTTGTGACGGACAGATAGTGCACATTTCCGACGAAAATTTGCCCCTTAACATTTTAGTATTGTTTTTTTACTTTTTTTTTCCTTAAAGAATAGTGTTGCGTTAACCAATCATTGACTCCCTAAATATAATCGAATGGATATGACAAGGGTTGGTGGTTGCTCACTAACTTCTTTGCTATAACGTTAAGTTGTACGGAGTAGAGATTAAATAATAAAGTCATGAGGTTATGCCCTGAATTTAAACCCCGTCCGTGTCAAAATCAAAATCACCTTAATAACTCCATATACACAGCATCAAAAGCCTTTGAATTATTCACGTACCGTTACTATTTGTATGGTCTTGATGCTGAGAATTTTCCCATGTTTCTACATACCGTTACTATTTGTATGGTCTGCTAGTGAACCATTCACGTGAAGTAGGACAACATTCCTTTGTTACTACTCTCGGACTCTCGGTTCATCATTACTAGCAGTGACAGTGACATTGACAGTGACAGTGACAGTGACGTAACCAAGATTTAAAGAAGGTGAACTAAGCTTAACCCAAGTTGAATGAAGCCCAGCTAAGAGTTAATTTGAGTAGAACAAAGCCGAGACCAAGGCTTATGGCCTTGTTTGATCAACAAAAATAGGAGGAAAACCAAGGAAGAAAAGGTGGGATCAAGGGAGATTTCAATCAAATCTTCACCATGTTAAAAAGATTTTGATTTGCTTCATCTAAAACACATCTATGCGAGATGGAATGGAATGAAAGGACTCTACCTGAACTGAAAAATAACTAGCTTGAAACAAAACCCTAGATATTCCAATCCCCTAGAATGACTAAAAATTTTATCATTTAACCTAGCCAATTGTGTCAAAATATCTAAATTAAAGTGACCCAATTCGATGACAACAAACCTATTTCGAATGATGGCGCCAAGAACAACACAGTGATTCGGTTATTTTAACATTCATGTTAAATACCCGAAACTGTGGAATTGCAAAATTATCGAGTTGCTATGCAGGTTTTGAAGGGCCCTTTGCACAGCGCACAGCGCACAGCTCCCCCAGCTGTGGCCAGCTCTTGCTGGCATGCAAGTACATAATGCACTTGGCTTTTGTTAGAGCCAAAAACAAGAAAGGGAAGAATTCAATGTATATCTTCTCTCTCTATCAGCTCCTGTTCAGTTACATACCCCATCTTGGGTCATTGTAGTTTCGAGAATTCGAGCCTTTTCTCTAAGTGCAAGCGCATCCCTGAATCTGCAATGGGAAATATATTAACACACGGTGTTTCCGGACAGCAAAAATAAAATTATTAACAGTATTACACACGATATCAGTCCTTAAGCCATAAAATTAGCCACAACCTGTATAGCAAGGTGCATTATGCAGTATAATTTAAAAGATCTAAAGAGGGCATTTAAAACCATTATCCACATCCCTAAATGATGTTGATGCGGAGAGATTATACGTCTGATCAATTGTCTTGCAAGTTGCAACTAGGGAAGAGTATAAAAGATCATACGGAGGATGTTTAACAACTTGATATCATGATAAAATATACTTTACCTTGAGGTCCAAATGCGAGAGACTGCCAGATAAATAAATAACTGTCCAAAGAAATCAAACGTCTGATTTGCAAACCGGACATGATCTTTTTCTTCTAAGCCAAGGATCAATACACTACCAAAGAAAACAAAGAAAATTGGAATGTCACAATGGCTCATTTTAAGCAGAACACATGCTAAAGGCAAGCATCGGGATAAAGAGTGCAGCTCGTACAAGACCTCACATGTGAGACCAATCCAAATTCTTAAGCATATCCTTTATTTTATTAAGTTGATCTCACATGTAATAAGACCATATATAAGTTTTTGACACAGGTTTTTATGCAGAATAGGACTCACATCTTTATGAAATTTGTGCAAGCATGGAAGATGGCGAATAGTGTCCCCAATCGCTGGGTTTTCAAGGCAAATTGAACATACTTCAGTGCTTTCACTCTACACAAAACACACATCATTTAGTGCTGGATCTCCTAATGACAGTCTAAATATTCACCCCTAAAACATGCACACAAATACTCACTCGCACTTGAGACTCGGGCAGGTTGGCTATTTGAGCAACTGACGCACCAAGATGTTCATGGTTGTTCTCATCAAGAGCTAATAGCATTTCATAATCATCTCTGCAAAGATACATCAAGATTAAAAGTCTAAACACTTGCTGAAGGATCGTACACTGATCAGCTCCAGGCTGCAACAGACAGGAAGGGACAAACCGCAATGAAGCTGACAGCAGATAAAAAGTAGAGAAATCCTCAAACTGTTTATTGAACAATACTCACGTCATGTGATATAAAACAAATGGCCACATTTCTATGTTACTTCAGCGCAACACAATTGAGCTTTCCTTAAATAATACTTCCTCCATTCCAATAAATTCTATACATTTGTTTTATTCACGTTTGTTAATACTCGTTTTCTTTTGTTAATATCTTTAGTTACATATCGATAAAAATTATAAAACTTTAATATTCACAATATATTCGGTAAGACAATTTAAACAAGATCTCACATGACTATCTTTTATGTTATATATTAGAAATTGTGTCGAACATTCACTCGACTTATGAATAGCGTCCAAAAAGTGAAATGTATAGAATTGATTGGAATAGAGGAAGTAACATAAATGCTAGGTGGACAGTTTAGGTATTTTCCCTTTGAATCGTATAAACTTTTAAAGAAACCAAGCCTTTTGAAACCAAGTGTGTACATTATATCACGGAAAGATGCAGAGTAACTTACTCGCCAAACTCTCGATCTGAATGAAGAAGTTGATTAACCATTCTAATATCTTCATCAGCCACAGCTTCCAGTGCTTCTAATAATTCAATCCTCTACATACAATATAAAGGCTGTTGTCAGAGTCTCTAATTACATAAAACAGTCCAAAATAGTAAATACAGACACGGACAAAAATCCCAATATACATATTGCAAGATAGAAAACAGATGAAAGTGTAAACCTTTTACTTTCCTCCAAGAATAGGATGCAGATATCTAAGATATGCAACTGATAAAGAAGGTATGAGGAAAAATTTAAATGATTCGAATGGTCATTAGGTTGGAAGGGACGGACAACTACCAATATTTTTGTGCAGAGCGCAATGTGTCTAACGAGACATGAAGCAGACACTCACGACAAGACATGTTGCTTATCAATAAGGAGGAAATGCAGACAGATAACTGGAAATTAAAGGCAAGTATCATCAACTTATACCATGTCTACATCCATATGTGACGGAAACAACCGACGCCTCCCCCTAGAAGCAGCCATAGAAGGATGACGATTTATACGAGCCCTTAAACTCGCAAAATCCGAAGCGGGATTCCGTGCTTGATGTGCCTGCCGTAAACGACTGCGTAAAGAAGGAATCTGCGATCCTCTTCCTGTATTTGATCGACGGATTATCTACAAAAATGTCAAAGCTGAGTCCAGTGAGTAAAACAAAAGTTCACAAAGAACCGCTAATATAAAATTATAAAACACTTTCCCGACAATGAGCAATTTATATTGTTTTTTAAACACTAAATCTGTGTTTGTGGATAGCAGGTTGGGATGACAGCATTTCGAGGGAGGGGAGATAATGAAGAGATCCATTTTCCAGCCAACACAAAAATGATTTGGAGGGAAAACCCACTTCTCCGTTCCCCATATCCCTATCCTTTCCTTCCCCTCTCTTACTCTCCTCTTTTAGTATCTAAACATACGGTAAAAGATCTTCATATATGCTCCGAGACATGAACTGGGCATATCTAAGGCCAAAATCAGCAATGCACAAAGAGGAATCAGAAGTTGAACATAGAAAACTAACTAACAACTGAAACAAATGAAGGAACAAAAATTTTAGACAGAAAATGCTAAGCAGAAGATGTGTGAAAAGTGAATATCAAGTCAAAACACAAAAAGAGGTAATGACACGGGTCTAGCATTCAGGAAATGACAGTAGCAACCATGATTCACTCAGCTATAAAGCCCAGCATCACACTATGCAAGAATAAAAAAAAAAACTTACATTAGTATGTGCGCGTTGCCGTCCCCTAAAAGGAGCAGGATTTATGCTAGCTTCCCCAGCTAACCCTAAAAATGCCTCGCCACTAGTAGCATCTGGCATTTCATTATATAGTTGTTCCTGCAGCTCTCGAGCCATCATTTCATCTACTTCGAGTTGTATTGCCCTAGTTTGATTGCCATTATCAGCACTTTGTGACTCATGTTCTCTCCTTTCAGAAGAAAAGTCGCCAACAACTATCGGAGAACCCAGAGCCCTTCGAGGACGAACATGGTGTCTTGCCGATTTTGCAGCCAACGACTCACCACCCGAACTCAAACATATTATTTCTCCTTTCTCTTCAGGAGTATTTGAACAAGCACCAAGCCTTTTTTGTTTTCTGGATGAACTAGGTGCACCAACTTCACCACCTTCCAATACAGGCACCACTTCCAAAGATGACGGACCAGATGATGAGGAGCATTTACCAAGAATACTATTACTTGAGTCGTTAAGCCTTGCATTGCCGATATCAAATCTTCTGTCAGCAAACTTTTTAATCAGTTCACAAAAACAAAATAACTGTTCGCTTCTAAAACCTTCAAAACCACACCCAAAAGATATACAATAGATGGGAGCTAATAACTGCTCCCCATAGCTAACTAACAATCAACAAAAATACCAGAGGCCAGCTTACACTAGTAAAACCCAAAATTTTGAGGTCAGGGTTAAAAACCTTCACTGAAATAATCCGATTGAAAAACCCTATAAGGAAGTCAAATCTTATCTAGGAAAAATAAGGAAACATTAAGTGTGCAAGGAAAATGAGGAAATCTTTAAATAAGTTGTTTTCCGGGCAAATTAGTTAAACTTCGGACAACATTTTTACTTCACATGTTCTTTTTAATCGTAAATTAGATATTTACTTCTATAGTTCACACTATTTAAAAGATACCAAGGGTTAACATGCATTTAAAAAGAAGGGCTAAACAAAGTTAGGTGCTCAACCTGACTTGAGGTCACACTAGAATCGTTTTCTAGCCTTCCCTGGTAAAATGTGTTCATAACATTGAAAATACTGCTGGTAAAGCTATCCTACCTGTTCTCGGGGCCCTTTGAAGAAGATGCATGAATCAGCACCCCTTTTCCTTTGGATTGTTTTGCAGTAGTTTCATTGGCAATGACTTTGTCAATGTCAATCACATTACGAGAACCCCCAGATACACCATTACACACAGCATTCTCAGATCTCTCAGAAGAGCTCCCTTCAGATACTTTGGCCTTTGCTATATTATGCGGAGAAATACAACCATTCCGCACCAACCTTCTTGTAGTACGTCCTCTCACAGACTGCGGGGGTAATGTAAGGCTGTCCCCAGTACAATGCTCGGAAGAAACATGAAACAATTCATCATTTCCTTTAACAGGTTTACCAAGAATACCAACACTTGGAACATGATTACCATTGCCAATCTTGACCTTTCCCTTGTCGTCATTTCCAGTAGGCTTACTAGACAAATCAGGCAAATGTAGAGAAACATCTCTGGAAGCCTTGCCAATATCAACACGCTTATTATGATGGTGGTCAGATAATTTTAGAGGCCTAGAATGTGAAAAACTGCCGTTCTCCACGTCCAAATGGTTAGAACAATGTCCTTTGAGTTTTGAGTTCCGGTCAGCTACTGAATTGGAAGTAGAAGCATTCCTGAACATAGGTGCTGCAGCTGCATCTCCAGTACGTCGATTACGGTCAATATTAACAAAATTACCGCTGGGGTTATAATCAACTTCTGAGGTCTTCATATTATCACCAAAAGAAAGAGCTCTTCTGTCGGACATGGCTTTATTTGCTCGCCCAGATGTTCTTGAATTATAATGAGAGATAGAGGTACCTTGACAAGTATTCTTCTGTATGTTACATACCCTATCCGGAGTGTCTGGGACAACGATATTCATATCAATGTATATGGAATTCGTATTTCCATTATCCCCTAAAGAAGACAAATAAGGAAAAACTGAATAAGGTCAAATATTCATTATAACATATGGAGCATATAAACCACATCTTTTCGAACAGCTCACCCCAAAGCTCTTAGCTATCACAGAAATAGCTGCCTGCAGAACAGCTAGAAACATGACTCGGAGCACCCAGACTCACAAACAAGGAATAGAAAATCCATCAAATATCAAGCTTTCTTCATAGCATAAACATACAAAACTAAACCAGTAACGGCAAATAATAGCATAATACCATCTGGAGCGTGAACTAAAGTATTCACATAATACGAACACATTCTTAAACTGTACTCAATCCAAGCTGTATCTGTAAAAATGAAGAATAATCTAGCGAATCTTCTCAGTCGGAGGATAATCCTAATCAAATTGGTCAGCTTACCTTATCTATGATAGAACACACTTTGTTTACCTAATGTTCTGGCCTTTCCAGTTTCTAGCGTTTTCTTGGATAGTTATAGTGCCCCATAGGCGCAAGAATGCACAGCACACGATCCTTACGAGTTCACTGTTGGCGGAAGACAATGTTGCGGGGTCCAAGGAACTCATCATGTTTCAATGGTCAAACATGCTATACAGACAAACAACATCAAGATGAATAAAAACTCCTTTACCAGTAAAACATGCAAGATACTGAAATTATAAACCATTTAAACACCGTGTTACTCCGACACGGTGACGGTGTTGTGTCTGACACGTGTCAGGGTCGATACAGCTACTTTGTGCAAATTTTTCTATTTGTGGTTTAAAGTGAAGTGCGAAGTGTCGCGTCACGCGACACGGCAACTAGGTGAAGTGTCGGAGTAAAGTAGAGTAAACAACATGAGTATTACTAACCATCGTGCCTTTTGGCATTCAGTAATATTTAATACGTAGCACAACACTCCAAAAATGTTTCATAGTGTCCGCCATTAAATTTTATGTTGACAGGTCAGCTTTTCAGCTCATCACAATATTCAAGACTAAGTTCACGTTGCTTTAAGTGCTCTTAACCAATATCTCAAGAGATTCCCAATTGTTCCAGCGTCTATTAGTATAGTACACACTATGAGCAACTTCCACGCTGGATCACCAAAGTGAAGCGTAAACTTTCATGAGTTCTAATGCAGGAAGAAGCAAAGCTCGTCAGTGGCACTCCTGCAAAAGCCCTTTCACACGGCTTAGTGGACACTGACTGCGCTTGCATCCCCGATCACCAAAGATGCTCGGCCTGAACACACGATTCTAATTGAGATTAGAGAAGTGTGACAAAACAAAATATGCAATGACAATGCTCCTTTACACAAACTTGTGTTGCTATAGACGATAAGATCTTGAAAATTTAACGGTACAACGTGGCCAAAAGTATTTTTTGGTTTTTTTCAAGTGTGACGGTTGTCACAAGGGTAATTCACAGCGGGATTCAAGTCCTAATCATGATATAATCCCTCGTTACCTTATAAGCTAAGTTAGATATTTGCAACATCAGCGAACATTAATGATCACATATTCACATCTACATAATTTGCACCTAGGACCTCTACACTCTGCTTAAAAACAGCGTCAATTATAACCTAAAAAACTCTAAGCACCCAAAGAAAATTGACACCGTTAACAGACAATCAACATTGAACCTCAATTCCTAAGCACTCAAGATACATATTTTACTTCTGCTGAGACACTAAAACATAGTGCGTCACTAAACGCAAGCATAATCCGATAAAAAGACACTTCTGCATAACTTAAGAAATGAGACAATGTATGATTGACCATTCAAACGATGAAGTAAACTGCCGAATTTCCATCAAGTAAACTCAACTCCGATATACATTCAACGATTCTACAAAATCAGCAAACTTCTCACAACATACTACACCTCTCAAATCTTCAATAACATTCCCTGTTCTTAGATTAATTGCAAAAAACAGATCTCTACGGAGACCAATCGAAACGTAAAGATAACGAATTTCATAAAGCCATCAGCATATATATCAAATTCATCAGCACAGGATCACAATGTTACATATAAAGTTACAAAAAAACCCGATTCCAGCAAAAAAAAATCCACATCCAACAACCCAATTGAAAGAAGTTTCGAATTTTAATAAATTAACAACACAAAAACAACACCATACATTCATTCACATACATATAGATTACGCAGACGGTAATAATTAAAATTGTTACGGAGATAACATCAAACAGATCGTCAAATTCGAGAAAATCAGTGTCAATCTCAACATTAAACGACGAAGAACACGATAACAATCGAAAAAATAATGGTAAACAACAACATAAATAAGCAAAGACCGATTTCTCAAACAAGAAATTGCAGATTAACATATTGGAACTGAAATAAGTGTAAATGTAAGGCGAATTGAAGAAAAATAAAAAGGAATCGAAAATTGAATATAGCAAGAGAGGAAAGCTAGGGTTGATACCGGAGGTAGAAGGCCGGAAGTTACGGCGATGTTGATGTTGATGTTCATCCATGGCGTCGAGAGAGATGAGACAGGAAGCGGTGAAAGATGGCTTTATTGGTATTGGTGGAGTAACTACAGCGCCTTCTTTTATGTACGTTTCTACGATTATGCGTCTACCCAGGGCTTTAATTCCACTATTTTGAATCGGGTTATTCTCGTCACTCGCGTCTAGGATGTCATTGGGCGGGTACAAGTGGAGACTGCTCTATACTCGTGTCAGTTGGGGCGGGGATGGGTAAAGCTTTAACGGGTGGTGGGGCGGGGACGGGTATGAAAATTGTACCCGCCATGGGTAGTGGGGCGGGATGGTTTTGCGTGTTATCCACCTCATACCCGCCTACTCGCCAATTATCACAAAAATTAATACCATTATTATGATAATTTTACAAACATTATGTTGTTATAATTAAAACGTAATATTAAAAATAGCTATTTTATAAAGTATTTTACCAACTTATTTGGAAAATAACTAAAATTATATAAACAAAATCCTGAAAACATAAAATAATAGCGATTAAACCAACTTTACGAAAAAAAGATCGGAAAAATTTATGGTATAGCGGGGTTAACGGGTAGATGAGGCGGGCATGGTTTTAGAAACTTGTACCCGCCATGGGTGGTGGGGCGGAGATAGTTTTGGAAACTTGTACCCGCCATGGGTGGTGGGGCGGGGATGGATACGAGGATTTCTTGATGGGTACGGGTACGGGAGCCTATATCCAGCACCGCCCCGCCCCAATGACATCCCTACTCGCGTCGTATTGTGTCGGGTTGGATAAACTCGAATTATTTGGGGCAGTTTGAATTTTGAATGTAAAATAATAACAAAATAGTAACGAAGAGCGTTTGTTTAAAACAAGTTTTTCTTATGTTTGTATTCATATCCTACTTGTTGAATTCGAGTCCAAAATGATCAAATTTTATTAATATAGTTATTGTCGTAGTTATACTTTACGGTTTACCCGATTTAGTAGTGAATAACTAGACTTGACAAACACATTGATCATGTATTAGAGCATGTATTCTATAGAGGAGGATTACCCTTCATCTTAGGAAGATACAAGTTAACATACTAATGTGAATATTATTTTTATTTTTTATCTTTTATAAAAATTGAAAATTATATTATTCGTTATCATTTTCATTTTTTGTTGTACATTGTTGGTGAATTTATGTTATACAATGTTACATCATCTATTAATATTAGTGTATTGTTGGCGAGAAGCCGAGAATTAACTACTCTGTTTGTGCATGCAATGAAATATGTTAAAATGAATGTGAGTTAATATAGAGCACTAGTTGACTAGACTTTTTAATTAACTCTACCTAATTTTGTTCACACATTTACGGCTACATAAATTGGTTCAATTTTATAAAAGTTGACTTAAATCTGGAATTATCTGGATCATGTTTTTATCATGTCGAGTCGGTTTGGATTGGGTCAAATTATTTGCATCAATTCGAAATTTGCATGATATAAAATACTCTTAATTAAGTACAAATATTGTTTAACACTAAGGGGGCGTTTGGTTAGAGAGGGAAAGGGAAAGGAAAAAAGAAAGGGTATGAGGGGAAAGGAAAAAGATTGCCTAAAACTTAATTGGTTGTTTGATTACTCTACGAAAGATAATTAATGGTCCACTCAGACTCACTCCTACCACTAACACACATCACCACAAACAACCACTTATCTACTGGCGGCAGTGATAATGGTGGAGGTGGCATGGTGGTGGTGGTGGTGGAGGTGTTATGGCGGTGGTTGCGGTGGTGGCGGTGGCGGTGGTGGCGACGGTGATGGTCACTGATCGTGGTGGGGGTGTTATGGCGGTGGTGGCGATGGTGGTGGTAGAGATGTCATGGCGGTGACGATGGCGGTGGTCACGACGGTGATGGTGGTGGAGTGTCAATGTGTCATGGTAGTGATGGTGGTGGGGGCGTCACGACGGTGGTGGTGTTGGGAGGGGGGGTTGTTATGGCGGCGGTGGCGGTGGCGGTGGTAGTGGTGGGGGGCAGCAGCAGCGGCGGCGGTGGCGTCATGGTGGGTTGGTTATTGTGGTGCTAGTTGTAAGTGTGATGGTAGGTGAAGAAAATGGTTAAAGGATAACAAGGGTATGGAATTTCATACCCTTGGGGTAGAGGGTAAGGATTGAGGGGTAAAGGAGGGAGTTCAATTCCCTTTAATTGTGTCAAACAAACACCAACAAAGAGAATGAGTAACTTTATTTCCCTTTCCTTTTCTTATAAACCCCAACCAAACGCCCCAAATTGATTTACGTTCATACTCATATTGTGCTTGTGAATAGATGAGTTAGGATTAAATAGATTGAACTTTACCTAGTTGAGGTGAGATTAGTTTGAATGTCTCATATTTTAGGTTAATATTGGGGATATTCAATAAGTCTTACTTGTGTGACAGGTTGCATAAGCTTGTGACGATATCAGCCGTAAAAAATGAGAATTTGTGATATTACAATTTGAGACAAAATAGCACAAATGTTTTCTCTCGCAAGAATTAGCATCGTCCCTCAGCAAACTGAACCACAATGTACGACCAGGAGCGGTTTCTGATGCTTCATTGCAGCCGATACAGATTGGGGAGGTTACAACCACTACCTTTTAGGATGTGTTTGGATTGAGAGAATTTGAGGGAATGGGAGGGGAGGGAAAGGGAGGGATTCAATTTCCATTGTTTGGTTACAATATATGGAAGGAGGGAAATGGAAGGGGAGGGAAATGGAAAGATTCAATTTCTCTCTATTAGACCAAACTATAATCTCTCCATTGTTGGCAAGATTTGTAAGGAAAATTATCCAAACAAACCTTATTCATTCCCCCTCCCTTTCCTTTCTTTCCCTTTCCCTTCCCTTCATTCCCCTCCCCTCCCTTTCCCTCCCAATTTGTTATCCAAACACACTTAGGGTGTGTTTGGATACAATTTTAAGAGGGAAAGAGAGGGGAGGGAAATGGAGGTGAGGGGAGGGGAGGGAAAGGGAGGTGAGGTGAGGGAAAATGTGGTTGTTTGGATAATAAAAAATTTAAGAGGGAAATGTGAGGGGATATAAGAGGGACATGATGTATTGTATGGAGGATGTTACGGAATATGGTGAATAATGACAATAATACACTTCCTATACCATTATGAAGCTTTGAAGTTGTGTTTTCCTTCCAAATCTCACCTCCTTAGAAAAGAAAACAATTTGAACTAAAGGAGGGAAAATAGATCCTGTCATTTCTTTCCCCCCTCATTTCCCTCCCTCTAAATATTGTATCCAAATAAGAGAAACTCCATCCCTCCCTTTCCCTCCCCTCCCTTTCCCTCCAAATCCCCCTATCCAAACATAGCCTTAAGATGCAGCACCCAGGGTAGTAGACAGTAGAAACATGCCTATCAATCGAGAATCCGTAAGCATATACAGTAACAGTCGTATAAAAAGTGACCTTTTTGCGTTGTTTACAGTAGTATTTCGCATTGAAACCTACTGCTGATGAGTTGTTGTTTAACTAGACTATCATCAACGAAACGGGGATATTTATTTATTTGTCAATCAAGCATTCAAGCATTACAACTTTATCAACGGCAAGAAACTGTCCGGGCCAGCTTTGACAGCAGCTGGAATTGCAACAACAACTCCTGTACCCATGACAGCAGAAAAAATCCCATAGCATTCAGAAAATACTCAACCAATACAATGCGGAAATATTACTTGTCTAATCAACCATATTGTTAACTTTAACATACATACATATGACTATCGGGCTTAGCCGCCATCGGAAGACTACAACAGCTTATACACTGACAAGTAATAAGAAGATTGTAGAGCAACTTATGGGACGTATACTGTATAGATGTCGATATTCATAGAATTTTAAGTCACAGTCGTAAATATGACAATGGCGCTGGACATCCGGTAAATGGCCATACTTCACATATCTGAGACCGATCAAAGATAGGCTTCTAGCTGGGTAGCTTTCTTCTCATTTGTCATTTTAAAAAGCTGCTTTTCATAACCATTACTACGATTAAGTCGATCCCAGTGTCTTCCAGGTTTGATGTCATATCTATTGGGCTCAAAGTCGAGCCCTCTCTTATGCCAATTGTGACTTGGAATTCCCTGAGGTACGATAAATCCCGATTCTTTCATCTTCTGACTAGCTCCGAAATCAGGAAGTATCATCAAGTCAGATACAAGATGTGCCATTGGATCTGATAGATGAACCATCTCAATCAAAACCTTAAGGTTGATGGTTAATGCCCAACTATTATTAATATTCCAAATACGCTCCCTCACTCGAATGCCCATTGGGCTTGAAGAGTGGTTAGTTTTGCACAGGCCCCCCATACCGTGTTCTGGGTTTCCATTTCGTGAGTTTTCGAGGGGTTTTGAGGTCGCCAGGATTCGAAACCGTGACCTTTGGTCACACTGGCTCTGATACCATTCCCCATCTAAGTCTATCCTTCATCGTCCTGTCTAATTCCGGATCTCTGGACCGTTCAAACGGCTTAGACTTCTCAACTTCTAGCTCTTGAAACTCTGCTTCAGCTCGACGTTTCTGAGCCAACCCCTTACCCCATTCCAACTTCTTCTTCTTCTTCTTCTGCTTCGTTTTTTCTTGTTTCTTCGTCATCAAGTTTAGATATTCATCCTTGGATACACGTTTGCCATTCAGCCTATATACTGGTGCAACACCTTGCCCGCTTGCAGTAGCATCCATTTCTTTGATTCGCGACCATTCATCCTTCTTAACTTTACCAATCTCTTCTCTTACTTCCTCTCCTGTCATTAAACCTACCATTCCTTGACTTTCAGACTTGTCGAGCACACGATTTTTCGAAATAAGCAAAGTAGTTTTTCTGCGAAAATGGTCTTGCACGATTGTAGATTATGGGGCAACAAAAATCTGATTTGTGTTATGGCATCATATATTATATCATATCATATCATCATATCATATATCATATATTAAATTAAAGCAAACATCGACTTCCCCATTCATCGCCACGTGTCACACCATGTTGACCGCCACGTGTTAAGCTTTATTCGCGCGCCACGTGTCATATTCGTTTTATTAATGACATACATTATTGTCGATATAAGTTGAGCATAAGTTGAGCATTAATGTGTGATTGAAATAAATTATTCCCTGCCGAATTGATAAATTATTCCCTGCCGAATTGATAAATTATTCTCTGCCGAATTGATCATTAATGTGTGATTGAAATAAATATTAATTGATCATTTTTTTTCTCTGTCTAATTATTCTCATTCAGAATCATTTTGAAATTGTAATAAATTGATTCTCAAATTGATTACATAGAAACAACATGAAAATCATTTTCATTTGATTCCGAAATAATTAATTGTGGAAATGGGAATAATTTAATAATAGTGTCATGCTTTATTCTGAAATAAATAATTAAGGAAATGGAAATAAGTTCTGAATATTTAGTGTGTTTAATGATAGGAAGGTTTGATTTTTGAATATTTAGTGTGTTTAATAATAGGAAGGTTCGATTTCTGAATATTTTTGAAATTTTAAATTGATTCTGAAATTTAATAATAGAATCTCGGGTCTTAATATTTAGTGTATTTAATAGGAAGGTTTAATAAATAAATATTTAGTGTGTTTAATAATAGAAAGGTTTGATTTTTGAATATTTTTGAAATAGTGAATTGATTTTGAAATTAAATAATAGAATCTCGGGTGTGAAAATTTAGTAATAAGTGGAGCATTAATATATTACGGAATTTTAATCAACTTAATATTTTCCATAAATATATTATCATGTATCGGGATTTAATATATACCTAATTTGAAATGTTATTATAGGCGATATTTAATCAAGTTTATTTTTTCCGTTTCTAAGCATTCAGAAAATTCATCCCTTCTTTCTAAAACTTTTTTTTTCAAACTCATCTGTATACTATAGCTCAAAGCACCATGGTCGCCAAGTTCAGCAAAATCAACTCGAGGATCAGTACATCAATGTCCGAGCGAAGGTCATCCGCAGATGGGAACGTCCTGATCTTTACAGCAAGAAATACGCATTATTTGTTGTTGATGTCATTTTAATGGATGATGAGGTTTATTTTATCTTTAAACTCACGTTTTTTATACTCTCATATTACAATATTACAACACCATCCAATCAACAAAGCAATACTCACGTTTACCTCACACGTTTTGATTACACGATAACTCCTAATTATTTCTTTGTTTAACCATACTTTTTCTTCTTCTTTAATTACAGTCCAACACAATTCAAGCAACGGTACGGAGGAGATTAATTAAAAAATTCCAAAAAACCATCGAGGAAGACAAAGAATTCAATTTCACTAACATGGAGGTTTCCGAAAATATTGGTTCGGATGTTACTAGAGTCTCTGTAAACAATAAACATCGTTTATATTTCAGTTTCACAACGCGTGCTGAACAAGCGCGAACTTCAATTATTTTAAACCATGGCTTTCGGTTTAGTAACTTCCAAGACATCTTGGACAAGAATAAGGATGTCATTGGGGCGGGTACAAGTGGATACCGCCCCGTACCCACCCAGTTGGGGCGGGGATGAGTATAGCACTAATACCTACTTCATACCCGCCTACCCGCCAAATATTAGAAAAATTAATACCATTATTACGATAATTTTACAAATATATGTTGTTATAATTAAAACGTAATGTTAAAAATAGCTATTTTATAAAGATTTTACCAACCTCTTTGGTAAATAACTAAAATTATATAAAAATATTCCTAAAATAGAAATTAATAGTGATTAAATTAACTTGTACGAAAAAAGATCGGAAAATTTTATGGTATAGCGGGTTAATGGGTAGGTGGGGCGGGGATGGTTTTGGAAACTTGTACCCGCCATGGGTGGTGGGCGGGGATGGTTTTGAAAACTTGTACCCGCCATGGGTGGTGGGCGGGGATGGTTTTGAAAACTTGTACCCGCCATGGGTGGTGGGGCGGGGATGGGTACGAGATTTTCTTGATGGGTACGGGTACGGGGGAGCCTATATCCAGCACCGCCCCGCCCCAATGACATCCCTAGACAAGAATGTGCCTGAACGTCATTACTTGGGTATGAAATACAAAAACTCATGATTATTAATATCAATTCATTATTTAACATCGTATATACTATTAGTTAAATAGTCTAATCTGGCCAGGTATTTAACTTTAGGCTTGATCTATAAGTTTTCATATTGTGTAATAAACACTCATATGAGTATGGACACATTTATTACTAACCTCGAAATTTTTAGGCTGACTATTGGGTCACATTTGGTATCATAACAAACATGGACTTGGAAGGATATTGGTATTATTTGTCATGCAAGAACTGTTTTAAGGGAGCTACGAAGAGCGAAGATGGTAAGCTAGAATGTAAAGATAAATGCTTGAGAGAAAAACAAACAAAAATTATACCAAGGTATATTTATGAAATGCATATCATTTGTAACTTCACAATACATTCTTTTTAAAGACACTGATTTTTTTCTTCATAATTATAGGTTCCAGACCATGTTTATCTTGAAAGACTCAAGTGGTTGTAGTGCTAAAGTGACAGTGTTTGAGACTCTCATATCTAAGGAGATTAAGATGACGGCAAGCGAAATACTTGATCGCCAAGACCAGGTAGCCACGAGTGTAAAATATAGCATGTTCGTTTTTTAACTAACTGAATATTTACTTTGTTTTGTGTATTTAAATCCTTTAGGGAGAAGACGCACCCGAAGAACTCAGAGTCTTCATTGGTAGAGAGTTCGTCTTCAAATTGGAAGTGTCACGTAAATGGAACGCCAACAGCAATAGTACTTCTTACACGGTATCAAACATGACCGATGACAAGAATATGATTACCCGATGGAAGGATGCCATGCCAATATCAATGAAGACCAGCTTGGACACAACTATGGGCTGCAGATGACAGTGAAGGTAACACCATAAATTTTTAAACAAATGAAGTGCAAATTCTTATAAAAGTTATTATATAATACGATATAGTATTACAGCTTATCTTTTTCCCGTAAACACAGGCAAATGATGATCAAGCTCAAGCTGTTGTTGAAACTGCACCACCCATGGAAGCGTGCACTATCTAAAATCATAAAAGACATAAATGATGAGGACAATGATGATGAAATTGCAGTTGTAGACCAGCTCTCAGCCACCAAAAAGCATGTCAAAGTTAAATTAGAGAAAGTTTAGATGAATAGAGAAACAATATATATGTGTTGTGACATTTCAGTTTAAGTACTTTTTAGATACAATATGCAGTATTGAGTTTTGAAACTTATTTAATTCGGTGTCTCATTTTGAGACAATTATTATGCTTATTTAAACTCATGATGTTGGAATTTTAATAGTTTTTTCCAAATCCAAAGTTATTTAAGAGATATTATCATTTCGATTCAATCTGTAATTCCACACAGTTTTCATTATATCATTCTGAAAACCTTATTCGAGTTTTATACCATTACAAAATTGCGCGTACATAGTGACAGAAGAATAACAAGACGTCAGTGGGCCCATCACTACAAAAAATCTCAGCTTTTACTTACTACTGGCAACTGGTAATGGTATTGTTTTCAGAAAAAAGAGCGGAAAGGGGAATTTTGGTATGACAACCATGTGTTAATCATATATAAATAAGAATTTTCAGGATATTAGAGAACAAAAATTCATTCTTCCGAAGTTCTTTGATGAGTTATTCTATATATAAAGTATGTGTGATGTAAAGAAGGATTTTTCACAATGTGATAAATCAAACATGACAAATTTGACATTGTTATGTAGGTTGAAGTGCACAACCCCAATTGTAAGATGACCTTACATTATACATAGTACCACTAACCTAATTAACAAATATCAATTGCTCAAGTACAATTTATCAATTTCCCTATTAACAACCCAATTGATTTTTAACATTTCCACATTCTTAAAGAGTCCTAATTGACCGTTCGGAACCTCACTTTCTCTTGCTCGCACAGCTAAACTACCTAAACAATTTTGTCATCTTATATCCAATATAATCCGAAACACTTATATGTTTTCATAATCACATGCATCTCTGATCATGGCGAATTAGATTAACAAAAGAGCGGATACTTAACAAATTAGATTAAAGTACGTTACCGATTACTTGCTACTTTAATCATACCTCGACGATGAGCGAAGCTTTGATATCTCCAACCTGCGGAATTAAAATCGAAATTAAAATTAAGATCATTGGGGTAAGACGTTGATCGTCATGAAAATGGGGGAATTTACTTGCATTGAAATCTGATTGTGATAATCAAACAGAGAGTGAAGATAAAGAGGAAGGGAAACGGTGGTGTATTTTAGGTGGAACTTCTCGATTAGAAAACAGGAGGATAAAGGGAAAGTGTATGTTGGCTGAAATAGATAGAAAGATATGTGTTTTAATTTTTTTTATTTTATCTTTCTAATTTATGTTTTAAAATTACATTTATTTATTTCTATAATACATTCCATTTTTTTGTTATTTTGTTCTATTTTAAGGTATTTATTATTATGTTGATAAGATAAATCTTGGGATAAATTTTATAAAATATTTTTCATTAGGAATCTATATATTTATAACTTTAGTCTTGTAAGATACATATTTAACTTTTTGAATTGAAGTTTGATTGTCCAAAAATGAATGTAACCCGGCCCATATAAAAGATATTATATTATTTACGAGCTATATCAATATAAGTATAAACATAGAATCTACTAATAATTTTAGGTCATTAATATTAAGCTTCATATAAAAATATTTAAAATATACTTTATTAGAAAATTTCTATTTATGTTGCGTCTGAGGCACAAGTGCCGTATTTGAATGTTTGGCTCGATACCATTATTGTATGGTGATCGTTTCTTTTCATATATACTTGCACTTTATCAAATAGAAAAGATCGACGATACCGTCTAAAATATACTCATAACATTACGCCTCCGGTCCAAAAATATATATATTTAAGATATACTCAAAATATCAATTTACATTATCACCCATGCAGTGCACGAGTTCAAAAACCAATTGTTTCGTTATTTATATAGCGAGCAAGGTCTCTTAGGTTTTTACAAAAATTAGGAAAGATCTTGTATGGAATATCCTTATTTCCCTAGATAAGACATGAATAATATAAATATATAAAATTATTATATTATTGCTAAATCTTTAAGCTTTATTCTATGAACATAAAATATACCACGTTTAATTCATATAACAAACGCATATATCTAATCATAGGAGGCATGAGGAACGCAACTTCATGGCCGTGAGGTTCCACATGTTTCCCTAGAATTTTTTTTTTTGACAGATGCTTAAGATTTACTTATACTATTGTTTTTGCAATAGCATGAGTGGACCTAATTAGATACCTAGTACAATGACTTAAAGAAAAACAAAGACAACTAGTAATAAGAGGTAGCAAAGAGTTGACTGTAGATGTGATATCCTTATCTAGTAAGTCTTGCTTGCGACGGGTCACTATTTATGACGGATAGTTTGTGAGATAAAATGGATACAAATGAGTTAGTGGAGAAAAGGGACCACATGAATAGTGTTGGAGAGAGAGAAAAAGTGGATATTTTGTGAGAGAAAACGGTATCCGTCACAAGCTTGCGACGGATAGTGCCGTTGCAAATAAGAATTTGTGATCCTTATCATGAGCTCTAACAACAATGGCTTGATGGTAGCGGACATAAGATTGGCCAGTAGCGATGGTTCCAACTTCACCAGCATGTGTGACCTCCAAATACCGTCGATACGTATGAGTCGTAGAGAGACAAAAACAAGGTGAACTTACGCTCTTGCGAAAAGAACGTAGAAAGACAAAGTGACAAGCAAGACAAATAAGTCTGCCATCGATGGAGTAAAAACTCCTACACCTTAGAGATCGGCTCCTTTGATCATAAGTCCTACCGAATAAGAGATACAACATGTAGTTAAGAAGGACCAAGAAGAACCTCTCAACCAAATTCCGAACCAAAAGCGCTTTCTTACTAGAGGAGACTTCAGACAAACTAAAGGACAGGACACCCAAGTTCGAATAAGTCATAATCATCACATACAGAGATAAAGGTACTTAAGGTAACCTGACATTTAATTTTGAAGAACCACCGCAACCGACACACCCAAAACCATGGACGACCACATATCAACACAACCCAACACACCATTTTCGTACTGATTCCCAGAAGACCAATTTAAAACCAAAGAGGGACGAGAACCTCCATCACAACCGTCTATAACCAGAGAGCACAAAAGTTGCATAAGACGCACCAACAACCAACCGAAACAGAAAAGAGGACCAACAGTCAAAACCGCTCCGAACTCAAACAACCCACGACAACATGCAAAGGAGACATGCAAGATCAAAAAGACACCCGTTTCACCAAAACGACACCTCCCAGGACCACCGTCCAACATGCAACCAAACCAAACGAAAGGACAACAAAGACAAACATATGTGATAAGTAAAGGGACAGATTGGTGGGGGAAAGAGGGGATCACTAAAAAAGACCCAAAACCCGACCACATAAAAACAACATAGCCTCAACCGGATGAGCTATACTCATCGACACATACCGACAAGACCAAGAAGAAAAGGCCAAACCAGCGATGGGGGAAATGGGGGGATCACCACTGGGAAGAAAACACGGATGACGGTGACAGGGCAGGGAATCAAAGGGACATGAACCTCAGAGAAACAGATGCATGCAAACCAACAACACAGCCAAACAAAACGGGGAAAGACAACTCAGACGGAGATGGTCACAAACAAAGGCGCAGCTTTAAAGATTGTCCCAATCGAGATGACCGTCGACAACAAGGGGCCCCAACAAAGACAACATTCAAAAGAGCACACCGACATGCAACTTATGAACTTCATTATAGAAGGAAAGACAAAGACTCAATCCCATCAAGAAGGAAAATTGGTATAAGCGGAATTGACAATGAAATGGTGGTTCGCCAGAGATGAGCGCAATCAGAGGCTCATCTCCGGCGAAAGGTGGTGAGATATGGGTAGAAGATGGATGGGTGGCAGTGGCGATCGAACAATAGAAGAAATTTGGGGTTTTTTATTGGGGGTATTTTTTGGGGTTTCTTCTTCAGCTGTTGATCCCTTGTTTCCCTAGAATTAAGTTACCTAGGATTTGCATTTAAGTTATTCTAGAAATCCTAGTTTATAAGAAGACAAATAACTCGGAAGTTATTTTATCTATTCTATCAACTTATGAATTTCTTATAATATATATCTAATAAAGATTTAATAGCTCAAGATACTAAATTTTAATGCCACAACAGTATAGAAGTATTTTCACCCTTTTAGAAAATGAAAAGATAAACATTTCAAAGTGCACTTTTTGTACCGCCCAGAGTTATAGCTAAGAACTATAACTTTCGGCTCCTTAATATACAAAGTAATAGTTGCAAGCTATAACTTTGATCAATCAAGGTTAAACTCAATCTATTTAAAAGCTTCGAACGATCTTCACTTGATCTTCGCTTGATCCATCTTAATCTTGAGCATATAATTTGAATGTGAAGTTAGCTTGAATTCTTGTCGTTAGTCATTATCACAAAATTGAAAGGAAAATATGGAATATAATGATTAACAGAACACTGGCTGATAGGGTTTGGCAAGAGACCGCTCCCCAGGACATGAACCCGTGATTTGACGGTCACAAAGCAACACCTTAACCGGTGCGTTAAGACTCCCTCTCACTATTATATTTTCTACTAGCACAAAGCCACATTTTTATTGTCACAAAATTGAAAGGAAAATATGGTACATAATGATTAACACGACACTGGCTGATTCTAGAATTAAAATTTAGTTTTCGACGTATATACAAAATCTGTGTTAATGTGATAATTTCTTCGACAGTCGACACTCGACATTACACGAGATTATTTACACTACCTACTTAAAAGCAAGTGTACCATAAAAGAAAGAGGAAAAGGAGTTCTGCAAAAGATGGAACGACTACAAACTAGAATGTTATTGGGGCAGCTGAGTAACCAGGTTCAGAAAGCTTCAGTTCCAGGAAAAGAACGGAAATTTCTGTTCACCGGAAGCGTATAAGATAATGTTCTTCTTCAAGGGTGAAATGTACTGCGCTCCATGGAAGGCAGCAGCTCTTAACACATTTAACGGGCCAAGGTCGATGCTGTATCCCTTCTGAATACTATCCAAAATCGTCGCCATCATAAAATTTGCAGGTTTCCGTTCTGCTTCATACTTTTGCAATAGGGATAGCTGTATCAAGCAAGCAAGTGGATAATGCAAATAAGACAGGAAACAGATATGAAACACAAAACAAAGTTCAACTTGTGTCTCCTAATGACAACACATCAGCGAAGGATTGAAAGGAATGAAGGATACAAATGAGAAAAAAAGTCATCAGAATCCTTGAAAGTATATACAAAGAAGGGCGGCCACAGAGGCAAAGACGAAAAAGGTGATGGAATTAAATTGGAGTTACAACTGCTTAGATCAAACTTCTAGGAGTCTCTGACTTTGCCTGGAAGATCAGATTTGTATTGTTTTTGTTTTGGATTGTTGGCTTACTACAATTGATGTGGGCTCTTGTTATACTGACACTGCTTCTTGGTAGTCTCTTGGCCTGTTACTTGTTAGCTAGCTAAACTACTTCTCCAAACACAAATGACAAAACTTTTTTCTTACCTGTCATTATGAACGGTTACCAAAGAGGATTCATGTTAACCGATCGTAGGTCACTTGGGGAAGTAAGGGACTATTGTTATTTTGTTCATCAAATAGACAACAGTCAAGTTAGGTTTGGGCAGCACTAGATCCCTCCGTCTAGAAAACATGACACTATCCTCCTCAGGGGCGGAGCAGCGGGATGGGGGTTGTAGCTTTCATTGAGTTATGTGTCAATTTCAGGGCTTGTTGGAACTTGAAGTAGTAGTTTCAGAATTAAAGGTCTAAGATTTACAACTCCTCCATCTATCTACAGTGGAGAGCAAAAGGAATTTTTTTTTAAAAAAACATTATACTATAATTATATAAGACACTTGTCCCCAAAGACAAGTCACGTGTCAAGTTAAGAACACCAAAATCTCAATGTAAATCAGACTCGTTTACCAAACAGGGGCGCATGTCAAGTGTCAAAGTATTGAATTAGACTATTTTATGAAAAAAAGAAAAATCATGTTCTTGACTTAAAATGAAGTGTCCAGGTGAGTTGGAGCAACAGCATATAATACAGGATAACTCAAACAATACCTGTCCAATGTCAATACCAACAGCAGTGCCCTGAGATAGAACTTTTGAAAGAGCTGATGCATCTCCAAACCCAAGATTCACTCCTTGACCAGCCAGAGGATGAACAGTGTGCGCAGCATCCCCAATGAGAACCACACGTTTTCTAGCATATGCGTCCGTATGGACTAAAGACAGAGGAAACACCATTCTATCTGATGCCAAGTTGATGACTTTTGGTGGAATTCCAAAGGATTCATTGGACGAAGCTACATTTGCTGTAAAACTGGAGAGTAACTTATCTATACTCGAGTTTGACCGTGGGTGAGGACCATATCCATAGTCCAACGCGTGATTTACAACCTTGACAAAATCGTCCTCAGTCATTGATTTGCGGTCTAGGGCCTCTTTGGGGCTCATTGTCCACACAATGTTGCTGTAATTATCCCCTACTGGCAAAAGTGCAATCGGTCCATCCGGAAGGAATCTCTGAAAAGCACAATAGCTTGGCAAAGGATGTTTGACTGTGCATATAATTGCATTCTGAGGATACTTGTGGCTAGTTGACCTGAAGCCTCCCAACTCCCTTACACGAGACCTTCCCCCATCAGCTCCAACCTGAGACAAAGGGCTCAACAATCATAACATGACAAAGTAACCTAGATGCAAATGCCAGCAAAGCTTAGTTGGTAAAGTCATTGAGCGGTGTTATCATGACCAATGTTCACAACCAGCCAGTATCAAAAAAATGCCTTTGTGGCTCACTTGACCCTAACAAAAAAAAGTAAGTAATTGCATCAACCATCTGCAACCCAAACAAAGACACTTATGCCTATTGAGTGGTCCGTCACTTGAAGATCAAAATACCATCTACTTTTGTCAATCATAGAGTCATAGACAAGAATGAGTTGAATATATTTCCAAGGTTGTGGAATCATATAAAAAGACGGATTTTTTGACACAGACACCAACCTTTCTCCAAATCAAGGCCTATTAGGTACAATGACACAAGCAGCCTAAAGGCTTGTAAGTTTATGTTTGAGACCTCCAATGTTCCCTCTTAAGCAAGTGAGTTCAATGGAGATAACTATTAGCTCATAGAACGGTAGAAAATGCAGGACTTTTATTAGTAAAGCTGCTCAGAAATAATGTCCCAGATTAACAGCACCTATTCACATGCCATTTCCATGCAGAAACACTAAATTGCCAAACATAAAGTGTCTCAAGCCAAGTATCAACTTAACATATCATTATATTGGTTCAACATCTTCCAAGTTAATTTCAGTTCCAAAGAAATAGAAAAGAGAGTTCAGTTGGTTCATACTTCTTTAACAAAAATTGGTTTCAATCACACATTTCCTCCCTATTGCCCATCTTTTTTTTTCTTCTTTGTAATTTGATGAAGATATTTGACACTGAAACCACTTTAAAAAACTCATTGTCCCACCTAGACTTTCTAACACTTGCACTAATGACCAAACATGCAAGAGGTTCAGCAACTTGCAATGTACCTGCTTTATTTATAATTCTTTTAGCGTAATGAAAGGTAATTACCACCAATTTTGCGGCTAAGTTGCTGCCATCAGTAAGCTTCAGCTGAGCTAAATCGCTTTCTAGTTTTGTTGACGACGCACTTGATTGCAAATCGATGGACGCTACTCTTGAAGGATGTAATGTCCTTGAGGATCCATTATCCTGCAAAAGTACTTCATTCAGTTAGATTGAACATAGAAGGATCAACTGAACATATAACAACAGAACTTATATAGATAGGTGGAATAATACTGTGCAGAGGATAAGTCGTTTTAACAACAAATCAGCCTTTTTTTTATTAGAGAAAAGATAAAAAAACAGAAGTAAATGTCAACATATGTGATCATAGATGACATGATCCTTGAAAAAAGCAAGAGATTTGTTTAGAAAGCACTGATTAATTTGTGTTCATTTTCTCAAAGCAACATAATTTGTATGACTTGTATCCCTGATGCGGATATCAATATGCATCAATCCCTCACCCTTATCCTACTTGGTGTGGGCCGCAAGACCTCTATGAGGGTGACGAGATGATGGGATAATGAAAATCACATATCCAACCTGCACATGAAACTATTTGCCTTACCACTACCAGCCTAGCTATAACCATAAG
This sequence comes from Silene conica, assembly GCA_029255685.2. Classification (NCBI taxonomy): domain Eukaryota; kingdom Viridiplantae; phylum Streptophyta; class Magnoliopsida; order Caryophyllales; family Caryophyllaceae; genus Silene; species Silene conica. Next base: position 71,451,409 of record CM055318.2, on the reverse strand, counting down.
AGACTACTAGCTGATGGAAGTGAGATGGTGGAACATATATGTAAGAGTAAACAAAGGCTAGCACAAGACTTCTAGGCCAAATGAGCAAGACTTCTCATAACACTTCATGTAAAAACATGAGCAGAGGTGAATGTAAGCTATTTCCATGGTGGAAATGGCATACATGAATGAAAGAAAGAAATCTCGGAGAAGAGAGAATTTGCAGTGATTTAAAGAGTAGAAGAGAGTGAATGTATTAATTATGAGAGGAAGAAACAAGCGGTCTTTATATATGATCTGGCACCTACATTGTCACATCAGAACTACTAAGTTAGCTAAACTAATTAGGACAGCTAAGTTAGCTTTAGCTTGCTTCTTATAACATAGACTTCCTGAATTCCGGGAGGCTAGTTACAACTAACTAACAGCTCAATAATGTCACACATTACAAAGAATAAAACATGGAACTATAGTTAGAAGTTTACCTGTATACACAGTGACAGAGATCTGACGAGTACCTTGTTCTCGACAACACACCTAATGTGACAAGCAACAATCTCAGTCTTTTGTAACAGAACTATAGATCATCGTAAAACAAAGTTCTATGTTTTTAAAAAGGCTTTGTTTCATAATAAAAGCTCACCCGAGTACCTCCTTTTTAACATCTCTTGCATTGTACCTGGTGTAACCTAGACCAGTATAATCCCATACCTGCACAGGATGCCAACACATACATCATGTTTTACAGACTTCACATAGATGGAATAATAATGGTAAAATAAGGTATAACAAATGGCAGACAAAAGACCAATGACTACAAATTATAATATTTATTTGACTATCCCATTTACAAATCCAGAAGATTGCACATTATAGCCATATCCTATGTACAAGACTAAAAGTCCCTTTTCCAGAAGTGAAAGTTTGTTAAGGGGAGAGGCGCTAGAATACTGCATGTAACAGTTCATAACATATACACTAATTATCAAATAAGCAGGTTTTGTATGTCCTTTAGCATCCACTGGTAATAAAAAAAGTTAGGAGCTGCAGAGCCACTGATAGTAGAAAAGTAAGGAGCTGTGGAGCCAAGCCCTTGCCAGCTATAACAAGTCTTAACTAATTTGTCTTTATACGTAAGCGGCTAAGCTCGACTAACAAGCAATTTGCAAAGAAATAATACAGATTAGAGAGAGTATATTATAGTAATGTATATTGACCCAATCAACTAATATAAAAATTCAAAATTTCAAGGACGGCACATTTGACACAAAAATTCTCCAGCATCTACATGTAAACAGTACGATATGAAAAGAAAGTAAAATTAGCAGGATTAACATGACAAATATTACCTGCATACTATCAAAATAAGCGTGCCGCTGCTGTTCAACAAATTTCCATGCTCCAATATCTGAAATATTTATTTCTTAGTAAGGTACCCTAAGTTTTAAAAAGGCGTTGGGTTTGCTGACTCCACCAACCGCAACAAGGGCCTAATTAATAAAGCTTAAGGCACAAAGCAAAGGCGTTCTCCACATGCACAAGAAGCGCGCTGTTTTTGCAAACAAATTTGTACTTTCAGAATCAATATACTGCACACAAATACATTTTGGCTTTAAAGAGGGATAACATGTAAAAATGAGATAATAGGCAAAGCATGGCATAGTAAAAGGAAAAGGAGAAGAGAATATGGAAATCACGTAGTGATGTGCCTCGTTACTCGTTAGACGTGCCTAGAGTAAAAAGCACACCTAAGACGGCCAAGCCATTCGGGCTAGTACTCCCTCTGGCTTTCTATTTTCTTCCCATTTCAATAAAATACTCCTCACATATATTAGAGAAACGGGACGAAAATTTTATGTCTGGAGGGAGTATTTCTTTTTATCATCCCTCAGGCCTAGGCGGGCTTTTAAAACTAAAGGGAGACAAGAAGGCCACATAGGATATCCAAAAGGTTAGAACTTAGAACATCGAAGAATTGACATGGTGAAATGACAGGGGAGACATCAATGCAGGAATCGTCTATGATGGCAACTTGTATAGGCACAAAAATCAGAAAGCTAAATGCTAACAACATACCTTGAAGGAAAGAGATAGACGTTGGTGTAATTGTACTAACTCTAGGATCAGGGACGTCATCTTTATTAATCAAACCTTCAGACGTCAATGCAGGATTATCGTCGATGATGGCAACTCTCAGATTCCTGGTCAAAGGAGAGCAAGCTGCAACAATTGAATGAACAAGACTATGACATCAATATCACATTTTCACATTTTCACATTTTCAGCATATAATTTACTTTTAGCATTGTTCACACGTAGTTCTAAGGTTTATAACATCTCGAAAGATACACACCCAAAAATCTTGTTGGGAGTTTGGGACTAGGGCAACACAGGGACAGAAAGCTTCCTCCCCTTGACTTTCTAATACAACAATTTTCACTCCCCCCCTCCCCCCGGCCAACCCCAACCCATCCATAAAAGAAGTTACTTCAATTCTGAAGGAGTACATCTTGCCACCAATTACATACCAAGTAATATTTTAACATTTTCGCCAGTAGTAATGTTTGCTCTTACCTTTTTCATATCCCCTCCTCCAGAAACTCAAATCCCATTTTTTTTCCCCACAGAAATTTTTACTTTCACTCCGCTAGCGTGTATACTTGATTCAATTCAAAGTGTACATACCATCAAAAATTGGGAACAGAAAGTAGTTTCAAACTAACCCAAGGAACAAGCAAGGGCCATGCCAACCATTCCACCTCCAACAATAGCAACATCATACTCTTGAACATCATTAGCTGATTGGTTCTCTCTTTTATGATCCTGTCATATTTAATAATAATAACAACTCAGTTACCTGGTAATTATTCGTGAAGTTAATTCTGAGAAAGCAACAGGGTTATAGGGGACATTCAAAGATTCAAACAACAGGAACGCCTACACCGTTCTTAAACTATTAACAATAAATTGAATGACAACTCGAAACAAAAATTCTACAGACAACTCAATTTCGCTACCCCAAACCCTATATGACAGCTTAACAACAAACTAACTCTCAAAAATTCATCAATTCAACACCAAAAAACCTGAAACAAAGACTCAATTAACTTACATAGTGTATCATAATCGTAATTAACAATCAAACAATCAAACATAAAGCAAAAAACCTACAAATTCAATAGTTCTAAGTTGAAACGATACTCACAGTATCAAAGCTACTAGCGGCGACAGGTTTCGGACCGGCGCCATTACAGAATAATCTCCTTAAACCTTGCAATCGATGAGCATTTTCATGGAGTTTTCCACCAATTACTCTATACATCCTCCAAATTAATGGTACAATAAAGCTGAAATAGTAGAAATAATGAATAAAATTACATGAATTAATCACACATTCAAAGTAGGATTAGCTCATCGTTTACATAATCACAATTCACAATCACCTAAAACCTCCGAATACTGAAATTTCAAATCCAAATACAAAAATTATACAGAGATAATAAGCATACAATCGAGAATTAGACACGATGATAGTTCGAAGAAGATGATTGTACCGAGAAAGGAGATTAATGGCGAAAAAAGATGATCAGAGTTTCTCGAGTTCGCTACTCAGAAATTATACGTCGCCACTTTTGTTGCCGCTGATTTTGTCGAGGCTGGTAATTGTCCTTGCACTAATTCTAGGCCTGACTTAGAAAGTACTCGTAGGATTTATTTTCTTCGAGGGTAAAAAATAATTTTTTTTTTTTTTAATCTACTCTTACGTCGGTGCGAGTAGCATATTTCTAAAATAATATATTGAAATCTACTATTTTAACATGTTATTTTTTTAAACAGTTCAAATAGCACATTAATTGGTCAAATATGATAATTGTCTCAAATATGTTAAAATCTTATCTATATTATAACAAAAACATTTAAACAACTCTCTGGATTTTATTTCTGGAAAAGTTATTCATTTATGTTTGTACGTAAAGTTTTACGTTTAAATTTATGTAAATTCACGGTTAATATTGGAAAAGTTATTCGTTTATTTTTGTACGTAAAATTTACAGTTAAATTTATATAAATTCACGGTTAATGTTAATAAACTAATACGGAATACTCTGTCGGAAAAATATGGATAAAATAGTTTTAGAACGGATTCTTTAAAAAAAATAGTTATCATACTTGAATTATACCTATTATATCTAACAAATATTCCGGCATAAAAAATCTGCTATTTATAATTAAATTATCATATCGTTTGAATAATAATTAGATCTTAATTTGGTTATAAAATAACGAATATATCTCTTTAAGAAAAATCAACATATTAAAAAATTATAAGATAAAAAAGTTTCCGCATTTAACAACCTTAAAAACATTTAAAAAATAATAATTACGGAGTTTTAAAAGCTTATTGCTGAAAGTTTGAAAAAACGAAAATAGATTAAATTCATATTACATACAATATAATTTTTATTTCAAAAATTAATTTACAAACAATTTAAAGGTTATTGTTGAGGTCTCTTCCCATATGTGTGTGAGGAGCATTGTCCCACATCGGTAGAATTATAGTGAAGGGACTAGTTTATAAGTAAGTGGGCTACTCCTCCTATCACCAATTGGTTTTAGGATGGAACATCACTTGCTTATGGGCCGGTCTCATGCACCTAATTCTATAAGCCTGCTGCGGGGGACTCAACAAGTGGTATCAGAGCCGACGGTTCGGCTTGGGACCGCAAGGTGCGATGTGGTGACCGGGGGACTCAACAAGTGGTATCAGAGCCGACGGTTCGGCTTGGGACCGCAAGGTGCGATGTGGTGACGGTGCTCGAGATGGCGCAGAGTAGCGTCGTCGGGTGCGGAGTAGCGCCAAGTGAGGGGGAGTTTCGTTCACACACATGTGAAAGGGGGAGATTGTTGAGGTCTCTTCCCATATGTGTGTGAGAAGCATTGTCCCACATCGGTAGAATTATAGTGAAGAGACTAGTTTATAAGTAAGTGGGCTACTCCTCCTATCACCAATTGGTTTTAGGATGGAATCTCACTTGCTTATTGGCCGGTCTCATGCACCTAATTCTATAAGCCTGCGTTATAATTAATTTAAAAGTTGCAAAGAAATTACTCCCCCATTCTTTTTATATCACCTCATTTCATTATTCACGTTTGCCGATGTTCATTTTGTTTGATTATATCTTTAGCTACATACTACTAAAAATTATAAAAGTTTGATATTCTTAATTCTCTTATCAAGACAATCCAAAAAAGATCTCACATGAATATAAAACCGACATTGAATAGTCGATTGTGAATAGTGTCAAAACAAAAGTTGGGTGATATAAAAAGAATGGAGGGAGTAGTTTGTATACGTACATGAATCTTTAATAATGGTTTAACCCAAATATGTCAATATGATGCAAAGTAGTATGTTTGATGGGTAATGAATTAAGAACAATAATAAGATATAATTAGATTAATTTGAAAGTTTGATATTCTTAATTCTCTTATCAAGACAATCCAAAAAAGATCTCACATGAATATAAAACCGACGTTGAATAGTCGATTGTGAATAGTGTCAAAACAAAAGTTGGGTGATATAAAAAGAATGGAGGGAGTAGTTTGTATACGTACATGAATCTTTAATAATGGTTTAACCCAAATATGTCAATATGATGCAAAGTAGTATGTTTGATGGGTAATGAATTAAGAACAATAATAAGATATAATTAGATTAATTTGAAAGTGATCTCAAAATTGAAGACATAGAGGGAGTATAAAGATAATTGTGTAAATAATATAGAAAATTTTGTAAATAATACAGAAGATTTTGTGCAAAATAATAATATAGCGTGACATTAGAGTACGTGTTTTTTTGGTTCAGGAGTGATAAAATATAAATTCATTTCATATGGGGTGGCAAAAATTTATTTTTAATGCGGACTTAATTTAAACTTGAGCCCAGTTTTTTTTACTATAGTTGTTTAGATATATGTATTAAATTGGAATTACTATTAGTCGCCAACAAACTACGTTAGTACGTAGGATGCATAATTTTACTCATATATTTTTAACTCGGCCAAAGTTAATCGAATTGAACTAATTGAAAGTTTTAAAATAAAAACAACAAATTACATTCTCATTGGGTTTAATTTGTAACAATGGAAATAATAATGTCGATATATATTCGCATTATTCTAAACAAATTTTATATATTAGAATTTTAATAAACAATCCGTGCATTTTTGCACGGGTTAACACTAGTTTTTGCAATATGTGTTTACCAAACAGCGCCTAAGTGTGTGTTTTTTTTTTCAAATTTGGGGGTGTCGAGACATTAATTTTGGTACGAGTGTTAAATGGAACACAAATCAGTAATTTTCTAGTATAACGATCTCAACCCGTATTTTTTCGGCAAAATGTAACCATTCTTTTTGATAAAAAGTTGTGTTTTTGATAAATATTGACCACCTTGAAAAAATAGGTCATTTTTTAACTAAAAAAGTGATCACTATTCAATCAAAAGTTGCAACTATTTATCAAAATTGGGCACTTTTCTAATGGTCACACGTGTACGTGCGACCGTCGTAGAGTAGAATACAAATACTTATCGAAGACGGGTTCTATTCGTCATAAGCTCGAGACAATGGCTATGCCACTCTCACAAAATATAAGTGACATTATTCATTGGATGCTCTATTTCCCCACTTGTCCTCCCATGAGAGGAACATTATCACTATCCGTCTTTAACTTTTAACGGATACAGTCTGTCATAAGGAAGACGTTTCCGAAACGAAATAAAATGTTTAAAAGTTGGGTTTATCAAATATTTTTCGAGTGAGGGGTAAGGATTTTTCTCTTGTAACACCCCACAATTATTATATCATTTATATTTATTATTGTACCTTAATAATGATGATATAACGTAATTGAAACATGTTTATTGACTTATTGTAACCCGAAACCCGAGCTTATAAAATTTTCTTTACGTAGGATCTATTGGTCGTAAATTTTCACCACCCAAATACTTTTACAGTAGTTTTACAATAAATATTTCATTTTTGTTTACTGTTTTAAATTTCAAACTATCTAGAAATTTCTCATACATAATCCGATTCAAAACCGTTGTTTTCAAATGTGTTTTATTAATTCGTCTTGAAAGCTCGATCCAACAATTGTCTTGTTCGTGCCCATTATAAAACTCTTTGGCATAATGCAAAATTTGACCTATGGCGAGCTTGTGACTAATATACCCGTCAGAAATGAAAATTTGCGATAATTAAATGTATAATTAGAATAAATAATGGTACAAAAATGAAGATATAACTACATCTCCCCTCCTCGCCCTTTCCCCTCAATGGCTCAATTAGGAGATGTTATAAAAGTAGACTTAAACTCATAGTGTAAGCTATACTCGTTAACATTTCTCTTGTGAACCAAGTGGGGGTTCATAAATTATAACAGGATTGAAATGTACTTCTCAGTATTCTATTTCCATCCCACTTCTCAAATTTAACATGTGAGTAGTAGAGAAAATAAACATTTGGAGGGAGTATTATCCAATGAAATACCAAAATACCAAATTGGTGCTTTGATCAAATTTTAAAATCGTATTCACTCAACTCTTCTAATCAAGTATATAACAAACTAATTCAATTGAGAATCATACATTATATATCACTAATAACATTACGTGTAAATGTCGTGCCTTAGTTATACCATAAGTTACTCATGTGAAGGAATTTGAATTAGATTCATGTGTATACTTGAACAAAATATTGCATTTAAGCTGATAAAACGAACAACTCAAACAACTGATAAAACAAACAACTCAAACAACTGATCATAACTCATAAGAAAATCAACCCCTAAAGAGGAACAATTTGTGTATTAGCATCTTCAATGGCAAATTCAATCGGATAGAATAAAATAATTAGCAAGCTAAAGTTCATATCATCTACAACATTACTTATTTTTGCCTCAAACTCTCATAGCCTACCTACATCTTTGTTTGAGTCCTCATCTCATAGTATAATTGATTATCGTGGCATGTCAGTTTAACCGTGTTTTGATGTCACAAACTTGGTTTTGCACGAAAGCCTCAACCACTTATTTAGGATGGTCATTGTGACAGTCAAACTCATCCTTAGGTCCGCGTCAACTTATCGATTTAAAAGTCGTCTCGTTGTGAAACTTTGTCAACCTATATACAAATAAGAAAATATTGGGTTAAGATAACTGAATAAGTTTGATTTAGATGCAAGTCATACGTGCTTCTAAAGGAAAAACCAAGAGCTTAGAAGCATTATACTTCTGAACCCATCTTATTGTAAGAGAAAAGAACTGAAGTACATGATCGATCTCTTGCTGTATTGGCTTAACTTTTTACGGCCAAACCTAAGTTTCAGCACATAAACATATGATAAAAAGAGTTAGCTAGTCTTTCTAGTGATCGACATATCCGTCACAAACTTACGACGGGTCAAATACTATTCACATGTGCAGATAAGACAAATAAAAATGCTACTCTTTGAAGCAACTTAGATCAACTAATGTATATAAACTAAATGTTATCCTTTCAAAACAAATTTCAAAATAGTAGCACATCTTGGATAAATTAATGTATATAAACACGGTTATAAAATGCCTAGCTGGCATCGTGATAAATTTCAAGAAGGTCTATCCTTTGAAGCGAAGCAAATGGTCGGCAAGTGTTTTTAAAACTATTCACCAAAGTATAAAACTAAACATTTCACATATACACGGGAAGAATAACAACAAAAACTATAGTCTTACTCGGGAAAGTTCTAATCCCTTCCTTCAAATCTCAATGCTCGCGAACAGAACACGTGAATAACCAATGAAAGTGATTTAAAATAACGGAATTACTTTTTCACATATGGACTTTACTTTTTCACATACATTTTTTCATTAAGTTTCCATATCATACCCTTTTTTCTTAAACATATACAAATTACGTCTTATATGTACCAATCCCGATAAAAAAAGAATCTAATTGCTCTTAAAATTTGAGAGATGAATCATTGGATTCTAATTCCTAAATTAATAATTTAGTTGTTTATAAATAATTAATATGTTTTGTTGAAATTATTCAAGTTTATCATTAGTAAAATTAGTATATTGTTTAGTTGTTTATCAATTATTTTCAATTAGGGTTTATAATTGTGTAAAGGCAAATGTTGAGTAAAACCATATTATTATGCTAGACGTGTGAATTGATTAGTAAATATGACCTTGAATTGCGTGGACGTGCTTTGTTGGTGTTGCTGCTTTTTCAATGTGTGTCAAATGCTTTAGGAGTTTATCTGGCATTCTAGAGGTTATACGGTGCGTGAGTTCCAAATTCACTATTTTGACTTTCTTCCGAACGACTATGTAATGAGTATGTATACTGTTACACCCTAAAAATCACCATTTTTATAGGACCACACATGGCATTATTTGATTGGAGGAAAAGCATGCATTGGATACCAAAGTCAATAAAGCAAAGGAGGTAGTAAGTCAATACAAAAAGAAGATTGTAAAGGAAGGAAGAGGACGGCAGGAACGAGAAGGAAGAAAAGTCCAAAGGAAGCGGAACTCGAGATTGCCTAAAATGGCCACACAGCCAGCCTCCATCAGATAAAGCAAGTAGAAGAAAGGCACCCGAAATAGGCGAGAAGGGAAGAAAGATCCGTTGGATTAGACCTTAATCCAACGGTCAAGAGCTATAGGACTTGTATAAATATGTAAACATTGTGCATAGAACATTCATTCATTATCTTACCTAGCATACATACAACACTAAGAAACAGCAAAACACTTGTACTCACAGTCACTCTCTGAAAGATAATTCTAGTGGAAACTTGGAGGAAACATCCCTCCCGCAGTTTTTCCCCAAGGGGTTTCTGCGTGATCAATTCCCTTCTTCATTATACTTCTTCTTCTTACTTAGCAAACACATCCAATTCGTCTATTCAACTATAACCTTGGCTTGAAATCATTATAACCTCATAGAAACTACCTTAGGTAAATTTTGACCTAAACATTTTGGCGCCCACCGTGGGGCTATAGTGATTATTCAACCAAAAAAACATCAAATCCTAAAACCCTCAAGAAAACCCTCAAAAATGACAAACCCAACTCCTCAAGCAACCTCGCAACCCATCCCGGTGACAACATAAACCCACAGTGGTCAGTGCTCTTCCAAATCCACTGCGGTCAGCGCTCCTCCAGTAGTCAGCGCTCCTCCAGAAGTCAGCGCTCCTCCAGTAGTCAGCGCTCCTCCAGCGGCCAGCACCCCCCTCGCTGTTAGCACTCCTCAGGCGCAATCAGGCGTCACCAACAGCGGCGCAGCGGCCAGCTCAGGCCCGGCGGGTGCTCCCACCCCAGACATGTGGAAGACGATGATGGAAGGGATATTCACCCTCCACCAGGCAGTCGACAACCTGAGGAAGGACAATCAGGAACTCAGAAAGTTAGCAACGGCTCAGAATCTACCTCCCCGCGCCAGCAGAAATCCAGGCGCAGAGCCAGGAATCCCAAGACCCCCAGAGAGCAGGGCGATTCCCAGCGAGATAGTCACCAGACTGGACCTCTCCGAGGTCGCACCTCCAGGAAGAATCACTCCGACAGGCTTGGGTTACCTCTCCATCAACCTAGATTCACCGCCACCTCAAACGAGGGCCCCAGGTAACGAATCTGTAAGGCCACCTATTATCACTAACCAACATGGTAATGCAGGACCTTTTTTCACCCCGACCTCAGCCTGGGCACAAGGGGAAGGGTCATCAGCAAGGCAACCACCTCCGCTGGGGGCTGGTTCATCGGGATATCCCATCCAACAGACGCCGTCAATAGTGCACACCGTGCCAATGAATCATCAGGCACTCTGCCAGCCCATGGTCGGCCAGATGCCAGGAGCACCAGGGTACGCACCACTCACCCATACCACCCCTTGGAATTTCGCTAACCCTCTTGCAGGACCGAATCCATGGGAGCACCAGTACAAGGAGCTGTGGGATTTAGTCAGCCGCATCCCAGGAATGCCAAGGCCCCTGGAGAAAGCGGCCCCAGACAGCTATGCAGACTCGCCATTCACCCACAATATCGTCTCGGTAGACGTACCCAAGGGATTCACTCCGCCAAACATGACCAGCTACGATGGAACAGCTGACCCGATAGACCACATCAACCAATATAAGCAGAAAATGATGGTGGTCACGGCCTCAGGCTCCCTGAAAGAGGCATGCATGTGTAAAGGATTCGGGTCCACTCTCTCAGGAGCCGCCCTTCAATGGTTTGTCACTCTGCCCAACTCCAGCATGTCCAGCTTTGCAGATCTGGTGAACGCGTTCAACCAGCAGTTCGCCAGCAGTAGGAGGCCAGAGAAGCAAAGCAGCGACCTCTACGAGATCCAGCAAGGCGATGCAGAATCCACCAGAGACTACCTGGCCAGATTCAACAAGGAAATGGTGTCCATTCCCCATTGCGAGGAGAAAGCCGCCATCCACGCCTTTCGCTGGGGGCTACCCCAGGCCTCCGACCTATACAAAGAGCTCACCAAATGGCCATGCACGGCCTACGCTCAGGTTCAGCAAAAGGCGTTGGATGCCATCCGACTGGAAGAGGACGCAGGGCCCAGGAGGATCAGTTGCGGCTCCGCATCCACCAGCAGGAAGGCACCAGCAGCAGACAGGCAAGAGAAATCCAAACCCTACAACAGGCCGGTGCATAAAGTTTCTGGAGGAAAAAACTGGAAGAATGACCCAAATCTGCCACCAAAGGTACAAGAGTACGGTTTCACTGTTAATCTTGCAGGACTAATCAAAGCGCTAAAGGAGTTGGGAGAAAAGGTGAAATGGCCCAAGAAGCGGGCAGAAGAAAGAAGCAAGGACGGAAGGGACACCAACCTAAGGTGTGACTTCCACAACGAAGATATCGGGCATACAACGGAAGATTGCATCACCCTCAGGAAAGAAGTCCGGTATCAGTACGAGCAAGGTAATCTGAACCACATCTTGCCAAAAGGAACCAAGGTGAACGCGACTCGCCAGGTAGCACCCTCTAGTCCCCCTCTTTGCACTAGAACTATTAACGTGATAACAGGGGGCTCGGAGCTGTGCGGACTTACCTATTCCGCAGCCAAGAGGCACGCCACCCGAGTTAAAGGAGACAAGCCAGAATCCTCGTGCAGGATCAGCGCCCAGGATCTACCGGTCGTCAGCTTCGACGAAACGGATGCAGAAGAGGGTGCTGAGTACCATGATGACGCCCTGATCATCACCCTGTCCATAGGGAACTGCCGGGTAAAGAAGATCCTGGTGGACACGGGAAGTTCAGTCAATATCATCATGTTAGAGACGCTGAAAAGTATGGGATTTGGGGAAGCAGACCTAGTCAGAAAGGCGGTTCCACTGGTGGGATTCAGCGGAGAAACGAAGCACTCACTCGGGGAAATCATGATCCCGACCTACGCCGGAGGAGTCAACAAACAGGTGAGGTACCTGGTGATTGACGGCCCCTCCACCTACAACGTCATCCTGGGCAGGCCATGGATACATGATATGAAAGCTATCCCATCATCATACCACCAGTGCCTCAAATTCCCTACACCGTGGGGAGTCCAGACCATAAGAGGAAACCAAGAAGAAGCCAGGAGCTGTTACAAGGTGGCACTCAAGCCTACAGCCACTCCTCCCCCAGCATAGCAATCACAGGCAAAGCAGGTCAGGGGAACCTACGAAGAGCCTCCCCAAGTGGAGGTAGAGGAAATTCCCCTGGACCCGCTGCACCCAGAGAGAAAGGTACTGGTGGGAGCAGAGTGCACAGGTACCGTTCGCTCAGAACTATTAAATTTGTTAAAAGCTAACATCGACTGCTTTGCATGGTCCCACGAGGACATGGTAGGGATAGACCCAAGTATAATTTCACACAGGTTGAGTGTAAGCCCCGGCTACAAGCCGGTCCAGCAAAAGAGAAGAAAGTTTGCCGCAGAAAGAAACCAGGTGATAAACCAGGAGGTGGACGACCTCCTGGCCGCAGGAAAGATAAGGGAAGTAACCTACCCAGAATGGCTATCCAACGTGGTGGTGGTCCCCAAAAAGAACGGAAAGTGGAGGGTGTGTGTGGACTTCACCGACCTCAACAAGGCGTGCCCTAAAGACCCGTTCCCCCTACCGCACATAGATGCAATGGTGGATGCAACCGCAGGCCATGAAATGCTCACATTCCTGGACGCCTGGAGCGGATACAACCAGATCAAAATGCATCCAGAAGACCAAGAAAAGACGGCATTCAGGTCTGAAAGAGGTATCTACTGCTATAACGTTATGCCATTCGGTTTAAAAAATGCAGGATCCACATATCAAAGGCTGGTGAACATGATGTTCAAAGAGCAAATTGGCAAAACCATGGAAGTCTACATAGACGACATGGTTGTCAAGTCCAAAGCAGCCAGCCAACACACCCAGCATCTAGAAGAAACCTTCAGCATCCTGAGGAAGTACCAGATGAAGCTGAATCCCTCCAAATGCACGTTCGGAGTCCCCAGCGGGAAGTTCCTGGGGTATATGGTCACGCAAAGGGGAATCGAGGCAAGCAGTGAGCAGATCAAAGCGCTCCTGCAGCTAGAGTCCCCCCAGAAGCCAAAAGATGTGCAGAAATTGACCGGTAGGGTGGCAGCCTTGAATAGGTTCATCTCCAGATCTTCCGACAGATGCCGGTTATTTTATGACATACTACGGAAAAGCAAGAGATTTGAGTGGACAGAGGAACACGAGCAGGCGTTCACAGATCTGAAGAAGTACCTCAGCTCCCCACCACTCCTATCCAAACCAGAGCAGGGGGAGCCGCTGTACTTATACCTATCAGTAACCGAAGTGGCAGTAAGTGCGGTACTGGTGCGAGAACACGAAGGGACCCAGCATCCAGTCTACTACATCAGTAAGTCTCTGCTACCTGCAGAGACCAGGTACACCGCTCCTGAAAAACTCGTCCTTGCTTTAGTTACAGCTTCGTACAAACTGAGACCTTACTTCGAGTCTCACTCTATATCCGTCTTAACTAGCTACCCCCTGAGACCCATATTGAGTAAACCAGAACTTTCTGGAAGAATGTCCAAATGGTCAGTCCACCTGAGCGGCTACGACCTAAAATTTGAAACAAGAACCGCGATAAAATCGCAAGCCCTTGCAGACTTTGTCTCTGATTTCAGCCCAGGTATGGAAAAGGAAGCAGCCAAAGAAATCCTGCCTCCAGAAATGGACTCTGAGGAAAATTGCTGGACGCTGCATGTAGACGGAGCCTCCAACAGCAGAGGAGCGGGGGTAGGAATGGTACTCAGGTCCCCTCAGGGAGATATGATCGTGCAAGCAGTACGATGCGAGTTTCCAGCAACCAACAATGTAGCAGAATACGAAGCCTTGATCCAAGGACTCCAACTGGCCCTGGATCTCAAAGTCAGATACCTGCAGGCGTTCAGTGACTCGCAGCTCATAGTAAATCACATCAACGGTGAGTACGAAGCCAAAGACCCCAGGATGGCAGCATACCTGGAAGTAGTCAAAGACAGACAGGCAAGGTTCATTACCTTCAAAATAGAGCAAATCCCCAGGGAGCAGAACGCAGAAGCAGACGCGCTGGCTAACCTGGGGGCAACATTCAAGCCCGAAGACATCTCCTCGATCCCCATCACCCACGTGCTGGAACCCTCAACTTCTCAGGAAGACCGAGAAGTTGAAAACTCCAGCACCCAATGGGAAGCAGGATTAGGCGTCCTCAGCAACACCGCGGAGCAGCCAGAGGATTGGAGGTCACCCTACCAGAAATGGCTGACAGACGGAACCCTACCGGCTGACAAAAAAGAGGTAAGGGGATTCAAAATGAAAGCTTCCAGGTTCATACTAATAGATGGTGTGCTGTTCAGGAAATCACTCGCAGGACCCTACCTAAGGTGTCTGGGCGACAAAGAGGCACAGACAGTCTTGCACGCTCTCCACAGCGGAGACTGCGGAAATCATGCAGGGGGCAAGAGCTTATCCAACAAGGCAATCAGAATGGGATACTTCTGGCCGACGATACGAAGGGACGCAGTAGAACTAGCCAGGAAATGCGAAGCCTGCCAGAAACACGCCCCGGTCACGCATCAGCCCGCTGAACCTCTGCACCCGATCATATCGCCATGGCCGTTCATGAAATGGGGAATGGACATAGTAGGACCACTGCCCAGAGCACCTGGGAACAGAACCTACATGCTCGCACTAACAGACTACTTCTCCAAATGGATAGAAGCAGAAGCCTTCCCCCAGGTCACAGAAAATCAGGTGATATCTTTCCTTAAACGAAACATAATCTGCAGATTCGGTATACCCTCTGAAATAGTATGTGACAACGGCTCACAGTTCATATCTAACAAAACCGAAGCATTTTGTGCTAGTTGGAATATCACCCTACTAAAAGCTGCCCCCAGGTACCCCCAGACGAATGGCCAGGCAGAATCCAGCAACAGGATAGTCATGGACAACATGAAAAGAAGACTGGAGGAAGCTGGAGGAAAGTGGGCAGACGAGCTGCCCTTAGTTCTCTGGTCTGACAGGACCACCCCAAAGACAGCAACGGGCCAAACCCCATTCAGCCTAGTGTTCGGAGCAGAAGCTGTCATCCCAGCAGAGGTAAAAGTACCAACACAAAGGTACGGCTGCCTAACAGAAGAGCGCAATCAGACAGAAATGGCCAGCAGCCTGGACACGATAGATGAGCTCAGAACCAGCGCTGCCATCAGGATGGCCGCCTACAAACAAATGGTGGCAAGGAGTTACAACAAGAATGTGAAGATCAGGACCCTCCAGGTAGGAGACCTAGTCCTCAGAAAAGTATTCCAGAATACAAAGAATACAAGTGCCGGAAAGTTTGCCTACAATTGGGAGGGGCCCTACCAGGTGGAAAGTACAACGAGAAGTGGGTCCTACAGGCTGATGGATATGGAAGGGAAAATGGTGCCCAGACCCTGGAATATCCTTCACCTAAAGAAGTATCACGCGTAAGGGAGCAGACTGGGACGTTCTTTCAGAGTCCGCGCCCAGAATCTACATCCTAATCCTAGGGTATTTACTTACTTATTCTACGTTTAAACATTTCGTACTTTAAGTCATACCCCAATGTATCACCCCCAGGATCCAGCCATCCTGAGGGAATTATTCGAAAAACAGAAACAATTTGGCGATCGATGAGAATATATTTCGAGGTATTTTTTATCATGAATACTTGCAGAATGCTGTCACTCAAAAACCTGAGTCAAGTCACACTCAAAAAAAAAAAAAAAAAAAAAAAAAAAAAAAAAAAAAAAAAACGAAACATTGCGTGAGTACGGCAAAGTACAAGCAACTGGGACACTGTCGCCCACGATACCTAGCACTCACGAAAAGCCTGGCAGCCTCTGACTGAGATGGGTATACCCTGAAGCCAGCACCCACACATGGCCAAAATACACGAGCATGCACAAACAGAAAATAAAAAGAGAAACACGCAGAGCATAAAAAGCGCCCACAGACGCATACTTAAAAAGGCAGCACAAACGGCTGCCAAAAATCCCTGGGATCACCCAGGAAGGAGTTCAAAGTACCAAAGAAAAACAAAAGCAAATAAAGGCCCGCCACGCAGGGCCCAGGGCACAGAATATTCAGGGCACTAGCCCAACAACAAAACGAGCAACAAAACAACTAAATCAAGATGCCACCAAGGGCGCAGAAACTAAGCATCAGGAGCCTCCCCTTCGGCCTGCTCACCACCAGAGTGCCGAGTGGAAGAGGAGCCCGCCTCCGCAGCAACATCAACAAGCTGATCCTGAAAGATGCGGACCGGAACAGGGGATCCTGGAGGGGCACTCTGAACCTCAGGAGAGCCGGGAATTGGAGAACGGAGGGATCCATCGGGGTTAAGATCAGAAAAGTCCGGCAGCGCAGGAGGCACCGGAAACATCTGCTCCATGAGTTTCCTCTCATCCTCCAAGCTCCAGGCAGTATGCTCCCCCTTCCCAAACTCTTCCATGCAGGATATTCTCGCCTCCAGGGCGGAGAAAGTAGTCATGTTGTACAACAGCTGGGACAACTTCTTCTTCTTGGCCACCACGGCTCTCAACCGCGCGCCCTGCTCCGCCAAGGCCTGGTCCCTCTCCCTGCGCAACTCAGCAAGTTCTTCTGCTCTCTTCCTACCCTGCTCCTCAAGGGCATCCTCAAGCTCCTTCACCCTCGCCTGGCAGCGGGCCAAATCCTCTGCCTTCTTCCTGCTGAGCCCCCTCTCGGCGTCCAGCCCGGTCTCAGCCTCTCGAAGTGCAACCTCGGTCTCGCTGCACCCCATCAACACCTTCTGGAAGCCCTGAAAAGGGAGCCCAGGAAAGACTTCAGCCAACCAAAACGGAAGCACAAACGAACGGAGGGGACGGAAAGAAACTTACCGAGAAGATGTCCTCCGCAGCCTGGCGCCACAATGGCATCAAAGGTTGGCCCGTCAACGCTGCCTTAGAACCTGGAGTCAGCAGGCGACCCATAGCAGGCCAAGGATCCTCCTCCAGTTTGCAGCTAAAGCCCTCTGGTAGGCGGATGATGTCCTCACTTAGGTCCTCAATGATAGGGGCGGCAGATTTCTTGGCCAAAGCAGTAGAAGTGGAAGCTCTGTGGCGTGTCCTGGAGGACACGGCTGGAGGAGCAGGACCAAAAGGGGTAACGGAGGGAGATGACTCAGCAGGGGCGCACACGGCGGCCTTCTTCGGAACAGGCAGGGATTCTCCGGGCTCCAGCTTCCTTTTGGATAAAGGCTTAACCGATGAAACTAGCATCATTTTCCTACGTTCGGCCAGCAGCTCCGTGGGCGTTTTCTTGGTCTGGGTCGAACTGGTAGACATTTCTGCGGGTTCTTCTTGGCTGAACAGGGTATTGAAACTACGGGCGTCGACGTCTAACCCAAATAACTTGTTGTAAATCTCAGTGGGGTCGGCTGAAGGAGTTAAGTCTTTCACGCCTGCATGAAAAAAGGCGTAAGGGGTGAGTGGCAACGAGAACGGAAAAACAAAAAAGAGCACACAGTACCTTTACTATTTGTGATGGGGTCCTGGAAGATGTATTCAGCAGGCGCCGGGAGCGAGTCCACTCGTACGAAGACGAACTGGGTGGACCAACCGGCGTCCTTAGCCTTTTTCGGAAGAATAATAGGAAGGTCAATCTTGGAGTGGGCCCGAAGGGTAAATTGGGCGTCACCCAAGCTCCTGACCGCGTAAAAATGGGCTAAATCCCCTAAGGAGATGTCGATGGAATAGCGGTTGCTCAATTCAGACAAAGAAAGGAGAATCCTCCAGGCATGGGGATTTAACTGCCAAAGTGGAAGCTTCGAGTGCCGAAGAAATTCTTGCACCAGAGAGGGGAATGGGAAAGACAAGCCCAAGGAAAAGGGGTACAAATAAAAAGTGGTCCACCCTGGGCAATGCGCATCAGGAAACTGCCCAGGGCGGGGAACAATCATATCAGCCTCCTTAAAAGGAAAAAAGTCCGCAACCACTGAAGGATCTAACAAAGCAAAACACGAGTCGACACGGTACTTGCTAGCCAGTAGGGGACGCGCAGAAAAGGTGTTCGCGGCCATTAAAGATGTTGAAGAAAAAGTCGCGAAAAGAATGGTACCTTGGTAGAAAGAGAAGCAGTGACGGTTGGAAGAATCGGAAGTTGAAAGAATCAAGAAAGAGAAAGGGGAAGAGTAGATGGTAGAAAAGTAAATGGTAAAAGTAAAGAGGGTAAAGGGAGGTTTAAATAGGGGAGGTAAGTTTGAAATTTGAAGTTAATGGGGGACAGCTGGCGGGTGGTTAACATGCAATAAAGAGGGCATTTGTTGGAACTGACGCACGTCATATCAAAGACTCCTCAACTGCTGAACCTGCGCAGCGTTTCTGAAGGAAGTCCGCATCGGAGCCCTGGACGTGACTTCTGCAGGAGTTCTTGCAGAAACATATTTCTACAAGAACTGGGGGCTAATGTTACACCCTAAAAATCACCATTTTTATAGGACCACACATGGCATTATTTGATTGGAGGAAAAGCATGCATTGGATACCAAAGTCAATAAAGCAAAGGAGGTAGTAAGTCAATACAAAAAGAAGATTGTAAAGGAAGGAAGAGGACGGCAGGAACGAGAAGGAAGAAAAGTCCAAAGGAAGCGGAACTCGAGATTGCCTAAAATGGCCACACAGCCAGCCTCCATCAGATAAAGCAAGTAGAAGAAAGGCACCCGAAATAGGCGAGAAGGGAAGAAAGATCCGTTGGATTAGACCTTAATCCAACGGTCAAGAGCTATAGGACTTGTATAAATATGTAAACATTGTGCATAGAACATTCATTCATTATCTTACCTAGCATACATACAACACTAAGAAACAGCAAAACACTTGTACTCACAGTCACTCTCTGAAAGATAATTCTAGTGGAAACTTGGAGGAAACATCCCTCCCGCAGTTTTTCCCCAAGGGGTTTCTGCGTGATCAATTCCCTTCTTCATTATACTTCTTCTTCTTACTTAGCAAACACATCCAATTCGTCTATTCAACTATAACCTTGGCTTGAAATCATTATAACCTCATAGAAACTACCTTAGGTAAATTTTGACCTAAACATATACGGATCTCTAAAATTGGTTGGCTGCTTCAACTCTGAAGAAATGGTGCAATGCTAATCGTAGATTTTATATTGTGCTATTATGAAACAATTTCATTGGTTAACGGGGTAAGGTTTAGTCAAACAAAGAGGAAGTTGGGAACGATTGGGTCATGGTTGGCTGGGGCACGGGGTGACAAAAGTAAGTTCGTGGATGAGGGCCAGAGTTATATTTGTCGGTGACTCGATGAGTGGACTGATCGGAGGTGGTGATTGATGAAGGGAGGCAGTGTTGATGATGTTGGGAAATGTGTCCTCAACAATAGCGCGATCACATAATTAAATCTCATGACGAGAATGCGCAAGGGATGACTCGAAATTATATAGTCAACTGACCAACATTAATCGGTAATGATTAGCTAGCTAGAGTTTGACATTACTGTCGTATGACGGTGGTGGTCAGTTGATCCCTTTAGGTCACACCTATAGGACAATTCCCTTAATTGATAAACTCATCAAGTGTATATTGATACGAGTTGATCAGATTCCTTAAAATTGAATATCGAGAAATCAGAGGTTAAATCTTAATGTAAGATTTGTATTTGAAATTGAAACGTGTCAATTATCAAATATTAATCGATGTTTATAAAACGTCGAAATCAGAATGAATTGGGTTGGTTATTATTATAAATGTTTTACATCGTATTGACGATTATTGAAATGACCATTTTATACATACGTAATTACGAATTACTAGTCAATTTGTTAAATATGATTTATTTAATTTATAAATAATATTTATTTGATAAATATGTATTTTAAATTAAAACAATTATTTTATGTTGTGACATATCACACATGAACTTACAATTGTACAAAATGACAATTATAAAATGGAAGTCCATTTTATGAAATGGTGGTACCGGTTTTGGGTAGTGGAAATTAAAGGGTGTTTTGTATTTTGAGAACATACAAAAACATAATCATTTAGTGTGGCCTTGAGAATATTACCTTGTGCCACCTTATGAGCATGGATAAGGTAAAAAGCACTCTTGTGCCTTCCCTCTGAGGATTTCACGGCAACACCACCCAAAACCCCATCAAATGTGAAAATGTTCACATGAGATTTATTCATTCTAATCCTTAACATTTTCTAGTGTGAGAAAATCCAATAAAATCATCTCCAATATTATCTCATAATATTTTATATAATAAGATTATATTAACAATACTACAATTGTTGTAGTATTAATATTAGTTGATGTAATAGGATTAGATTAAAGTTTAAGGAAACCGATTTTTAGCACCTAGCTCGTGTAAGTCTCGGTTTAAGGGGTAGTCTTGGGTGCATCACAAAGGAGGTAATCTACTTTGATTACTCGGTTTGGAGGATCATCCTTGCAAGTTTTTCGTCGGATTGTAAGAACTCGACACTTTAATTCCGCATTTTAATATTGCATGCATAAGATCTAAAACCTAATTAAAGTGTTAATTAGTATATTAAAATTTGTAAGACTAATTTAATTTGGGCGTATATGACATGAACCCTACAGATGACTTGTTGGTGAAAGGAGATTAGGGAAGAGATAAAAAAATCAATTGAGTCCTTGAAAAAATGACAAGGGTAATATTGGAAAAGACGTATGTAAAAGAGTAAAATCCGTATGTGAAAAAGTACGACCCTAAAATAATTACTCATTAAAAACGTTACAATGTCACAACCTCAAAGATGGAGCCTCAGGAAAACTAATGGCCACTCGTTGAGAAAAAGCCGCAATGGAACAAATAGGTGGGAACAATGAAGTAACTAACATCTTCATCAACTAAGATCGTTTCAATGTCCTCTTGATTGAGATTGACTTTGTTTTAATGATTTAATTTTTTTCCACCCATGACTATACATGAGTATGTAATTATGAAAAGCACATAAAGTGACAACTACCGAAAATACTTCATATACAACAACAGTTGAGAGTATGGAATATCTACAGTGTCCCTGATCGATACTCCCATCATTAAACCATTAATCAACTTAATTTGGAGAATTACATATCCATTTCCGCAAATGCAAATAAAGAAGAAATGATAATAAAGCAATTGAAGATAGCCATCATCAAATTAGAATAGGAACATTGTTATAGCCTTCAATTAATCCCTAGATTATATTACAACCAAGGACAAAAACATGGTATCAGCTAAAATGATTTAAAAAGGAACAAAAAGAATTACCGTAATAACTGACGATGACGATAATGGTGTAAAGTATATGAGAAATATTATGATATTAATTGATGATTAGAATAGATTACAACCTAAGCTTATATAGAAGTTTACATACACTAAACTAGGTTAAAAAAGATTCTTAACATAATCTAAGGAGATAAATAAGGTAACAAATAAACTAATTACATAAGATAAGGAGGAATATATTGATAGCATTTGTAGCAAGATTAATCACGTTGACTTAGCCTTGATTGTAGGATTTGTATTGTTGACATTCCCGCTCAAGATGGACAGGCGATAGCGCAGACCAATCTTGGATGAAAGCAAGAGGAACCGGGGTTTATGAAGGGGTTTAGTGAGTGTGTCGGCCAGCTGATCAGTCCCATTAATATGTTGTATTCGGACATAACCGTTGCGCATTTGCTCTTTGACGAAATGGAAAGCGAGAGCGACATGCTTCATTCGTGAGTGAAAAACTGGGTTGGCCGAATACGTTGTAGTACCTAAGTTGTCACAGTAGATCATAGGAGGAGCAGTAGGTGTTATAATGAGTTCGAGCAAGAGATTTTGGACCCAAATAAGTTCTGTCGTGGTGCTTGCCGCTGCTCAAAATTCAGCTTCTACTGAAGATCATGACACTGCCTTTTGTTTCTTAGCGGACCATGAGATCGGATTACAGCCCAAATGGATGATATACCCGGTGGTAGAAAGGTAATCTTGGGGGTCACCGCCCCAGTCGGCATCACAAAATGCGTGTAAACATAACAGAGTGGAGCTAGCTAGATAGGTGAATACCGAGGTGAAGTGTCCCACTGAGATAACGTAACAAACGTTAAAACGCACTCCAATGATTGGCGGTGGGATGTGTTAAAAATTGAGCTAATTTATTAACGGAAAATGCAATATCCGGTCTCGTAAGAGATAAATACTGTAAATTACCGACAATAGACCGGTAATCAGATGGGTTTTCAATAGGTGCAGTTGAGTCTTTGACGAGTGGTGGGTGAGCGAGCATAGGTGTAGTCGCAGGGTTCGAATTTTCCATGTTAAATTTGACAAGTAGGTCATGCAAATACTTGGTTTGATTTAAATGCAATCCCGTTTTGGTAGGTGTAACCTCGATACCCAAGAAGTATGAGAGGGGTCCAAGGTCCTTAAGAGCAAATTTTTGAGAAATTTGATTGATGAATGTCGTGATGTGGTGTTTATTTGGTCCCGTGACGATGATATCGTCTACGTAAACTAATACAAAGAGAGTCGTAGTGGTAGTTTTAAGTATAAAAGGCGAAGGGTCAGAGAGTGAGTTTCGAAAACTTGAGTGAAGTAGATAGGTTTTGAGTTCATTGTACCACGCTCGTGGTGCTTGCTTAAGACCGTAGATGGCCTTATTAAGCTGACAAACATACGATGGGTTGGTGGTATCAACAAAACCTGGAAGTTGACTCATAAACACAGTGTCCGTAAGAGTACCCTGCAAAAACGCATTGTTAATGTCAATCTGATGTAAATGCCACTGTCGTATAACCGCAATAGTAAGTATTGTTCGAATCGTAGTAGGCTTGATCACCGGACTAAAGGTTTCCGAATAATCAATCCCGGGTCGTTGATGGAAACCTTTAGCGACTAAGCGTGCTTTGTGTTGTTTCGGACTTCTATCCGGATTGTATTTAATGCGATACACCCATTTACAACCAACAACATTAGGGGCGTGGGTGGGAGGTACTAAGGTCCGGGTTTGGTTTCGAATAAGGGCGTCGAATTCATCGACCATTGCTTGTCTCCATTGAGGGTGAAGGAGCGCTTGCTTGGTGGCTATAGGTGTCGTATGAGTGAGAGGTAAGGTGGCTGTGAGTGCATTTTTGTTGGTTTTGAAGTAGCGTAGGTTGGGCACAATGATATTGTTGGATAGGCGGGTTCGATAGAGGGGCGAAGGAGGTGGTGGTGGAGGAGGGGGGTGGGGAAGGGGTACTGGTCGTGGTGGAAGAGATCGATGAAGGGGAGTTCGATAGAGGTGAGGAGGCGGTAGAGGTGGGTTCGACAGGGGGTAAGGTGTTGGAGGAGGAAGGCGATAAGGGAGGTGAAGGAGGAGGGGAAGGAGGCGGTGAAATATGTGGGGAGTTGGGGTCTGGATGTGGCGTATTGGAGGCAAGAGGTGGGAGCAGAGTGATGGTGAGAGTACCCCATTGATGGGGAGTGGGGGTGGGGTCGATGGAGGAGTTCGATAAGGTGAGGTAGGGGAATTCGAGTTCGACGAAGCGAACATGGCGAGACGTATATAGGCGGTTTGTAGTAGGGTTGAGACACAAATAGGCACTTTGAGTTGTTGAGTACCCGACGAATAAACACGGAGCGGACTTGGGTTCGAGTTTATGAGTTGTATATGGTTTGAGCCATGGATAACACAAACAACCGAATGGGCGAAGTTTGTTATAATTTGGATTTGACCGAGTAAGAGTTTGTATGGAGATTGATTTGTGAGAGTGGTGGAAGGTAGTCGATTTATTAGGTAAGTTGCGGTTGAGAAAACATATGGCCAATATGTGGTGGGCATTTGAGCTTGGGTGAGAAGAGCGAGCCCGGTTTCAACGATGTGACGGTGTCTACGCTCCGCGAACCCATTGTGTTCGGGAGTGTGAGGTGGAGAGATGAGGTGTGTGACACCATCATCAAGTAAAGTGGGTGTTAATTTGACAAATTCTCCTCCATTATCCGAATAGAATTGACGGATAGGACGTTTAAAGTATTTCTCGATGATAGCTTTGAATCGAAGGAACGTTGTGGCTGTATCGGATTTGTTTTTGAGGGGATAGAGCCAGAAATAGTGGGTAAAATGATCGACAAAACTCATGTAATATTTGTATGAATCAATAGAGGTAATGGGTGATATCCATACATCAGAATAGACAAGGTCGAATGGTGCTGTGGACAAAAGCGATGATTTCGAAAATGGTAATTTGTGACTTTTGTTGATTAAGCAAGAATTACAATGCAAGAAATCGGAAATATTGAAATTAAAACTAGTGCTTAAGATGCGTAAAGTAGCGTTTGATGGGTGGCCTAAACGAGCATGCCATAAGAAGCTCGATGGTTTATTCGCGGCTAAGGCTTTGGGCGTGGTGGAGGATGGCTTCCAGAGATACGAGCCATCAATGAAGGGTCCTTCAAGCAGTATTGCTCCCGTCTGGATTTCCTTAAACAGAAATAATTGGAAGAAAAGAAAGTGTGAGCATGGTTATCGGCGCAAAATTGTGACACCGAAAGCAAAGGTTGCGAAATATGAGGTACTAAAAGAACATTATTAAATTGTAACTTATGAGAAGAAGTATA
Organism: Silene conica; assembly: GCA_029255685.2. Classification (NCBI taxonomy): domain Eukaryota; kingdom Viridiplantae; phylum Streptophyta; class Magnoliopsida; order Caryophyllales; family Caryophyllaceae; genus Silene; species Silene conica. Next base: position 71,426,264 of record CM055318.2, on the reverse strand, counting down.
AATAGAGAAGGAACCAATATGAGAGATTGAGAGGGACGAACCATCACCAAACACAAGGTCATCGGGTCCATCGTAGGGAGCCTGGAAGGATAGGGTGCTTAGGTCATTGGTGATGTGGTGGGAAGCACCACTATCGATGAGATAAGTGTTTGAAGGAGCGGTAGTGGTGGTGGCCGTGTTGGCCGAGGGACGAGGATGGCGAGTTGGTGGAGGAGGGAATACGACATTAGGATAGTCACGTTTAAAATCGGGACAATCACTAATGACATGCCCTTGAGTGCGGCAATATTGGCAACGACCCTTGAACGGATTTGGAGTCGTGGTGGTGTTGCGATTAAAGGATGAAGATTGGGTTTGGTTTTGATAGCGTGTTTGGTTGTTATTGGGGTTTTGGTTGTAGTATGGACGATGAGAGGCGGTATTGGCCGAGGGGTTGAATGAGTTGGTGGTGATTTGTGGTTGATTTTTGAGAGTCAATTCATGCTGGATTAATTTTTCGTGGAATAGGTCGAAGGAAATAGGAGAGTCTCGAGCGCGGACTGCGTCGATAACGGGTTTGTATAAGGTGTAGTCAAGGCCACTGATGATTTGAGAGGTGATATCCTCAATGTCGAGTGGCTTCCCGAAATGAGCAAGTTGAGTAGTACAGTCTTTGATAGCGAGCATGTACTCGGAGATGGTTTTGCCAGTGTGGGTGATGGTTTTGAGACGGTCTTTTAGTTGTAGGATGTGGCCACAGGAGGGATTAGCATAAGTCGTGGCAAGGGTGGTCCAGGTGTCTTTTGAGGTGGTGGCATCTAATAGGACGGGTGCGAAGGTATCGTCAAGGGTACCAGCTAGGGCTCCTAGGATGAGTTGGTCCTGACGAAACCATGTTTCGTAGGCGGGGTTCGGAATGGGTTCAGGGTTTGGTTTGTCCGTGGTGGCCGGTGGTGGCCGGTGGTGTCGTGGTTTTGGATGGACCAACGATGGTCCCATCGAGGTAGGAGAAGAGGCTGAAACCTAGGAACATGCGGCTGATTTGGTAATGCCATGATCGATAATTGGTCGAGGTTAGTTTAGTGCATGTGGGAAAGGAGACGGAGACAAGGGGTTTGGATGGTTCGATTGAGTTGAGAATTTGGTTGTTTGTGGTAGCCATGGTTGTATCGCAAAAAAGACGAAGGTGGCGGAAGCGTGTTTATTATAGGATCGATATGATTCCTGATACCATGTAAAGTATATGAGAAATATTATGATATTAATTGATGATTAGAATAGATTACAACCTAAGCTTATATAGAAGGTTACATACACTAAACTAGGTTACAAAAGATTCTTAGCATAATCTAAGGAGATAAATAAGGTAACAAATAAACTAATTACATAAGATAAGGAGGAATATATAATAACATTTGTAGCAAGATCAATCTCGTTGACTTAGCCTTCATTGTAGGATTTGTATTGTTGACAAATGGTAATCGAGGGAGTTGATGGGATTTGATCAATTTATTGTCGTTTGATATTGTAATCTACTACCAAAAAACTCCATAAATTTACATATCAACATTATATAGCTAAAACCCAGTGAAGATTAAACCTTTTTAAAGACCAGTTTGTAATAAACACAAACTTAGCTTGAGTTTATCATATTAGGAATATCAATCAAGAGATTCTTATCCCTACAATCAAGCAATTATTATCAAGGAATCAATCCCTGCAATCAAGCTAGCAAAACGCTATGTTCACACTGCAATATTATATTAATATTCTTTTACTTTATTCTCTATATAATCAACCTATGATAGAATAATAGTTTTACTATTGTATATATCATGTAGGAGATGATAAATGAAATGTCTGAAACTGTGCTGATAAATAAAATGTCTGAAACTGTCGCATGATAATATATGGCCCGAAAACTTATCTAAGACGATTTGTGCTTCCATATTCAATGAATCTCTGAATCGCCACCTCGCCGGTTGCAATAGATTAAGGTGATTAATAAATACAATTAAATAAGAAAATTAAACCCATACATGAACAGTAATCTCATAATCATCGATCTAACACACAAGTCGTTTTCCCAACTATAACACAATCCATGGGAAGAACATCCGTTTTTTTCTGACAAAATTAGTGAAGGTATTGAAATATCTGGTAAATTGAGGGGTTGAAGATATGGAATTGGGATGAAGAAAAGGGTAATGGCAGTTAATGAAGTTAGGGTGGATGGAATTGATTGAGGAGGTGGAGAGGGTAGTGGGTAAGTTTTATTCTTTTGTTTTATTCTTATACATATACGTAATTACGCATATGTATACTATACGAATGCCTATAAACGCGACACATCAGCTTATTTATGTATAGTGGTTGTTGCTTTAATAGTATTAATGATTAATGATGATTAATGATTAATGATTAACTAGTGTTAAACCCGTGCAAAATTGCATGGGTATACTTTTAGAAAAAATATGGTGAATATATAATTAATATTACCGAATAGTGTCAATAATACGTGAATATTGTGCATTCAATTTCTACTATATTGATAATACGTTAAAATGCACATGATAATAATAATGGTATTTATATATCCATTCTTTTATTGTTTTTTTTAAATCGATATAGATGTTTTTTCAAGGTTTATTTTGTACCTTTATGTTTATGATTTGATTTCGCAAAATATATAAATTTGTACACTATTATTGGTTGTTATACTAATATTATGTTATTTTTATTGTTTTTTAATTTAGTATTGTCGCTTTTCTTTTCGATTGCAAAAATGCACGGGTATATTTAACCGGTATACTTTTAAGAACATCGATATAATATATCGATATATTGTGTATTGTAATTATTTATTGGAATTTTTTAACTTTACTCAATTTTGTTTTTAAATTTAGCATTGTTGCTTTTTTTCGATTGCAAAAATGCACCGGTATATTTAACGGGTATACTCTTGCCAGAAATTAAAATTTCATGTGTATGAATTTATATAAAAAATGTTATGTAATATTTCTTAAACTACGTTATCAGGTATTTATTTAGAATTTCAGACGGTTATTTCTCAGGAAATTCATAAATGAAATTGCGGTTTATTCTAAAATTTTAATACCATAAACCGTTATAATGTTAAAACAATTGTGAAAATTATTAATTATCCACAGGTATATTCAATCCCGCTATTAATCATTACGTAAAATTTACGATTTATTCTTGTAAAATCAAAATAGTTGTGCAAATGAATTACGCAATTTTACACAAGTTTTTCATAAAATTTCATGTTTACGAATTTATATAAAAAATGTTACGTAATATTTCTTAAACTACGATATCAGGTATATATTTAGAATTTCAGGCGGTTATTTCCTAGGAAATTCATAAAAGAATTTGCGGGACCCACCTGAGAATTTTAAAAAAAAATAAAAAAAATCACAATTGCATTGATGACGTGGCGCGTCGAGGGCTTCTGAAATGATTCAGTAATTTTTTTTTTTTTTTTTTTTTTTTTTTTTTTTTTTTTTTTTTTGCAAAAAGTTATAATCCTTTCTATTCATCCACAAGGGGCAAACAAAAAGAATACATTTTTACAAAGAATACCCCCTAAAGCCTTATTTCCTTTTGGGAAAAGATAGGCTACAAAAAAAATAAAGGAGAAACTTATAAGAAATTGTGTAAACCTGTACTCCTATACATCATAGAGACACTAACTATGTACTTAATTCTTTGTAACAAAACTGAAGATGATTATATAGATAAGATGATTAATGATGTTTTTAAGGTTGGAAAATTTCCATATTTTATTTGTTTTGATTTTGGCCGAAAAATAGGAAGAAGAAGGAGAAAGCAGTGATAACATTTACCAGGGGTGTTCATAATAAACCGAACCGTAATAACCGAACCAAAAAACCGAAAAACCGTACATTTTTAAGGTTCGATTAATAGAACCAAATTTATCATGGACATGGTTCAGTTGAGGTTCGCAATCTTAGAAAAGAGGTTAACCGTGAACCGAACCGTTCACACAAAAATAAGCAAAAAATTAAAATATTATATAAAAAATTGTTATTTTTTTAATTAAAAAGTGTTTTCAGATTCAAAAATGGTTAAAATGATTAATATTAAAGTTTCACTAATTAACTTTATTGTTGAGTATAATTAAATATTAAAATTTAATTAAACTATTAGATAAAATTCTCGAAAACTAAGGAAAAAGTATATATAGCATGTTTTTAGGTTAACCGGTAACCGAACCGCAAATAAACGTTTACTGTGGTTAACCGAACCGCAACAGTTAGGAACGGTACGGTTTAGGTTCAGTGTTTTGCCAAACCAAACCGTATGCGAACCGAATTATATATGCGTTTCGGTGAACCGAACCACGAATGAACCGAATTGAAAAAATAAGTTAGAGAAGAAAAACTACATTTTGCATAGATAGGAGAGAATGTGGAGCTCTGGAATAAAAGTAGGATTAATATTTTTTGTAGGGTAAAAAGGAAATTATTTTTTTTTCCTAATTTACTCTTCGAATATGCTGGTGGGAGTAGCATATTCAAAACTAGCATATTGAACCCTATTTCATCATGTTATTTTCCAAACAGTCCAAATAACACATTGATTGGTTAAATATGCTAAAAATTTTGCAATATGTGTTTACTAACCAGCGGCCTAGTGTGTTTTTTTAGATTTGTGGGTGTGCTTGTATCGAGTCATTAATTTTGGTACGAGTGATAAGTGGAACACAAATCAGTAATTATTTTCTAGTATAACAATCTCAACCCGTTTTTTCGGTAAAATGTAACAATTTTTTTGATAAAAAGTTGTGCTTTTTGATAAATATTGACCACTTTGAAAAAATAGGTCATTTTTTAACTAAAAAAAGTGGTCACTATTCAATCAAAAATGGTAACTATTTATCAAAATTGGTCACTTTTCTATTGGTTGCATGTGTGACCTCGAAGTGGAAAAGGTTCGGCTCCTTTCTTTTATCTCGTGTAGCCATTGCAACTTTCGTGGTGTACCTGCAACGAAAATGAGATAATTCGACGGAAACGAAATAATAGTTTATTTCCAATTGTACCCTAGCTTGTCTCACACGTTCGCGACTGTGGAAAGAATCCACCTTACATTGACTCCTCTCAGGACCTTCTTTATCCGTGTTGGACTTGCTTGTTTTATCCGCAATGAACTGGAATTGAATTTCATAGATCCGTGGCGGAATCCGATCATATCCGTTTCTTTTTATCAATTTGGAAAATAGCTCCCTCCTGAAGCACCTTTGAATTCTCGAGAATCAATGTTGAAAGTTCATCTTGCTCCTTAGGTAAAGACTTTTAATCATGTTAGTCGAGGCCAAAATTTTGGGCTCTTAAGATAATTTTATGAGATGAAAGACCTTTAATTTGCGAAATATGGTCGTAGTAGGATGAATTACTAAACTAGTAACTAAAAGTAATTAATTATGCACTCAATGTCGCTTATTTAAAGTATTGATTATGAATCTTTGCATGCATGTTTGGTTACTCTAAAAAAGATAATTAATGGTCCACTCACACTCACTCCTACCACTAACACACACCGCCACAAATAACCATTTCTCTATTGGCGGACATTGATGGCGGTGGAGGTGGCATGGTGGTGGTGGAGGAGGTGTCATGACGGTGGTGGCGGTGGTGGGGTGTTATGGAGGTGGCGGTGGTGGTGGCGACGGTGATGGTCACGGCGGTGATGATGGTGGGGGTGTCATGGCGGTGGTGGCGATGGTGGTGGTAGAGATGTCATGGCGATGACGGTGGCGGTGGTCACGACGGTGATGGTGGTGGAGTGTCATGGTAGTGATGGTGGTGGTGGGGGTGTCACGACGATTGTGGTGGTGGTGGGGGTGTTATGGCGATAGGTGGCGGTGGTAGTTGTGGGGGTGGCGGCGGTGGCGTTATAGTTGTGGTTTGGTGGTGGCTATTATGGTGGTAGTTGTAAGTGTGGTGGTAGGTGAAGAAAGTAGCTGAAGGGTAACAAGGCTAATGAAATCTCATACCCTTGGGGGGTGGGGGTAAGGAATTAGAAGGATTGAGGGGTAAGAAAGGGAGTTCAATTCCCTTTGATTGTGTCAAACAAACACCAACAAATGGAATGAATAACTTTGTTTCCCTTTCCCTTTCTTATAGACCCTCAACCAAACGCCCCCTAAGTGGTGGTCAAATGTTTTAAGTTTAGCTATAATTAGTAATTGATAAAATAAAAAACATATTTACGACACATTTATTATTAGTAGTTTAAAACCGACCGTAGGTCAAAATCGTCAAGTTTAAACTACTAAAGTCAAATGGGCATATGACCCACATGTCTTAATGGTTGAGTTTAGTGGTTAAATCTCACCTCATAAATAGGGGCAAAATCGACTTTCAAAAAATGTAAATATTATATTATTTGCTACGTGTTGGAACAAAATATTTTACAAAGGAAACAACATTTATTTTATCAGGTAGAACGTTGTTATGAGAAATAATAGAAATGAAAAATTATTTTCAAAAATAAAATGATATTTTGCATTTTATTGGCGTTTTTATGAGGCAGTTCCGAATCTCTACGAAGGGGAACGCATGTTTATTGATTGCAAACATAGAGATATGGAAGAATAGTACTTAGCTTAACTATATAAAATCATCTATTGCGTGTTGTCGTAGTATATTATGTACCCTATCGGGATTATATACTCGGGATAAAAATTACGAGTCGGACCGGGTTGCAGTTATCTCATGCGTGACATATAACATGCATGCAAGTTATTGGTAGTTATTATGATTACTAATGATTGGCAAATGGCAATGATTGGTTGGTGATAACAATAAACTTATCCATACATCAATAAATGCATTCACATATATATACATATGCACGTGAAAGAAAAGTGGTTGGTTTTTCATTTTTTGCACAAAAAGTTGCTGTAACTTTTTCACAAAAGTTTTTGTCCTTTAATTTTCTTTCTGATTAGCGTGTGGTTTTTGACAAAAACAAATAAAACAAAACTCTTATTGTTTATTTTGTTCTTGATTCTTGCCTTAAGATAAAGGAATCGTCTTATCCTACAGAGATTTCGTGTAACCCAATGGCAATAGGGTCGAAATACTCTAACGAAAACGTGTTTAGCGTGACTCAATTGGGTGTAATATACCGTCTTATATTGTTTTCATTTCTGTTTTTGTGCCTTTGTTTTGTATTAGTTTCTAGTTTGTAATATTTGTAATACAAAAAGTACAACATTCTTAGAGTATTTACTACATTTGGAAGTGGATTCAATCAAAGAGATGACTAGCAAGTTTGGAAAGTTGGAGAAATTTGAGGGTGTTGATTTCTGTCGTTGGCAAAAGAAGATGCACTTCCTTCTCACCGCTTTGAGGGTTGTGTATGTGTTAAGTACTCCCATGCCGGAGATTGTTGGGGATGAAATGATTGCGGAAATTCAACGAAAAAGAAACAAGTGGGAAAATGATGACTACATATGTCACGTAGCACGGTCACATCTTAAACGGTATGTCCGACTCTCTTTTTGACATTTATCAAAATGTAGAGTCCGCTAAAGATTTATGGAATCAACTTGAATCTAAGTACATGGATGAGGATGCTTCTAGTAAGAAGTTTTTTGTTGGAAATTTCATGAATTATAAAATGGTGGATGCTAGACCGGTAATGGAACAATATAATGAATTGCTTCGGATTTTGGGGCAATTTGCACAACATAAGATGGAAATGGATGAATCTATTTCGGTGTGTAGTATCATAAACAAGTTGCCTTCTTCATGGAAGGATTTTAAACACATGCTTAAACACAAAAAGGAAGAGTTGAGTCTTATTCAACTTGGTAGCCATTTGCGCATAGAGGAATCTCTAAGGGTGCAAGATGGTGGCAAGGGTAAAGGGAAGGATGTTATGGGATCTTCTTCTGTCAATATGATGCAAAAGGGAGATGGTTCCAATAACAAGTTTAAGGGTAAAAAACGCTCTTTTAACAACACCAATGATGAGTCCAATAAGGCACCAAAAGGTGCTTGTTGGATTTGTGGAAAGACCGGGCATTTGAAAGCAAATTGCAAGGTTAGGAAGCACAAAAAGAACAAGGGTGCAAGTACTAGCCAAAGAGGACAAGGGTCTAATGACCAAGGTCCACCCACTAATCAAGGTCAGATTTTAGACTATGGTTTTAGTTCGGTTGTGAATTACGCACCACTAATTTCTGAAGCATTTTATGTGCAGGATGATGTAGTGGCATGGTGGATAGACTCGGATGCAACCAATCATGTTTGCAAGGTGATACGTGTCTATTTTATGATGTTTTACATCTATTTTTACACGTATTTGGTCGCTCATTTACTATGTTTTAGCCTTTATTTCCCACAAATCTTGTACTTTCGTATTTTTATGCACTTTTGAAGATTTATGCGGAAAAGAAGCAATTTAGCACCAAATCCATATCCTCAAGTCTTTTGCTTAATTAGGGAATTAATGGAAAGTCAACTGGAGTCAAAGTCAAGTGCCAAAAAAAAGTCAAAACGAGAGAAATCCGAAGATTTCCGTACATAGGCGGTCGACCGACCACCTAAACGGGTCGGCCAACCAGTCCTGAATTTTAATGAAGCCCAAATTTCAAGGAAGGCCAAAAATAGAAGAAGCCCAGAAGGAAGCGGTCGACCGACCCGAATAGTAGGTCGACCGACCACAGCGGAGGCCCAAACGATTCTTTTTCGGAAATAAAATAGAATTAGAGTCTTTAGGAAACTCTAATCTCTTACCCTATATAAACTAATCTTGTAGCTAGGGTTTATTATCAAGTCTTATTTAGAGAGTTTTATTTAGCCTTTAGTCCGATGACAATCTTTCAATAATTCTCAACACTTTTTAGTTTGTTCTTCGATCTTTCAACATTCGTCAATAAAGTTTGTTCCTTTTCTGCCTTAATCCTATTGTGGTAATTACTCTTTTAATCTTGCTTTATTATCGTTCTTGTTTTTATTACAATTGTTAAGTTAGAATCCCAAGCTTTATTGAATCTTGCATGCTTAGATTATTTACTATGTTCTCCATGTTTATTCCCAATTTTATAATCGTCTTAACAATCATGAGTAGCTAATTTTCATATGTTAGGATGTAGGGGATAAATATGCGTAGGTAGATAAAATTCGAAAGACCGACCTGTAGCAGGACCACGGTCGGCCGACCGGAATAGCTGGTCGGTCGACCGAGGCTGTGGTCGGCCGACTGGAGTAGCTGGTCGGTCGACCACTCGCGTTTGTTTTCTTTTTTTCGTCTTTTCTTGTTAATTATAATATCCTGCAATGAGACCAATAGGAGACTTGTAGGATGTTAGTAATGACCTACCCAAGATTGAAAGATACGGGAAGGGCATTGGTTTACACCTTAAGACGGATAGGTTACTCAAGGCTGAAAGGTATGTAACCTGGAATTTAGGAATCACCCTTATTGTTGACACCCAATAATTGTGAGACCTAGGAACTAATAACATAGGCCGAAAGGAGCTATTAGGTAGAATAGATCTAAAAAGATATGTTACACCCCCTTACGCGACTGCAATACATGTTGACCTTAGGATTTATTTTACCTTAGCTATTTATTACCCAAACATCCTAGCATCCCTTTTATTATATTTTATTCTCATCTTTTATTATTTGTTTATTTTAATCTTTGCCTTAGACTAAGTAATCAACCAATTCAAACCCCCAAAATTGTTACTTTAAACATTCACATCAAACAATAAACATTCCCCACCTCCTTGTGGTTCGACCCTGACTTTCACTATCTATTGTTAAAGTTAGGAATTATAAATTTTATCTTTGGTACCCTCAACGACGGGCATCAAATTTTGGCGCCGTTGTCGGGGAGGTGACGCCAGTGTTTATTGTTTTTTGTTTTTGTTTCTCTTTGTTTAAGGAACTTTTTGTTCCTTAAACCTTCTCACCTTTTTCTTGTAGTTCCCTCTTATGCGCAGGTCAGTTCAAGGAGAACTCCTACCACTTGATCTCGAAATTGAGAGGACTCTTAGGGAAAGAAGAAAGCAACTTCTAGCAAATCAAGAGGGAGGGTCACCATCCTCTTTATTTCAAGAAGACCTTTTCGAGTTACCACCATCTTCACCAAAAACACCACCTTCGCAACCGAATTCACCCATCAATCCGCTTTCACCAAAAACACCACCTTTTACCTACTTTCCAGTTTTTCCTAAAGAAGAAGATAATATGGCAGAAGAAGCTACTATTGCCAGTCACTCCATGCCTCAGGCAAAGGACCTATACAAAGGGTTCACTTTACCTGCAGGTACTGGGAAGCCATTCGAGGCCAAGCCTGCCTATATTACTATGGTTGAAAGAAACCAATTTGGAGGCTCGGCCAATGAGGATGCTGCTAAGCATATTGAAATCTTCACAGATTAAATATGCTCTATAGCACCCCCAGAAGGAGTGACGCAGGACCAGATTAAACAGACCATGTTTATCTTCTCCCTTAGGGACTCTGCGAGAGAGTGGTACAGAGACCTTGACCGCACTGCTGCGGGAGTTACAGATTGGAACACCTTAGCCTTAGCATTCTACAGGAAATATTACTCTGCATCAAAGACAAATGCTTTAAGAGCGCAGATCACCAATTTCAAGCAAGGTCCCAATGAAGACTTTAGCGAGGCGTGGGACAGGTTCAAGAGACTTGTTCGATCCATACCACATCACGGATTCGAACAATGGTTTCTTTGCAACCAGTTCTACAATGGCCTCTATGATGACAACAGGGCCTACCTAGATGCTGCAGCTAATGGAAGATTCCAGGATAATTCAGGAGAGACTAAGGGCCTCAAGTTAATAGAAGATGTTGCTGTGCACCGCGCTGAGCATGGTACTTCCAGAGGAAACCAGAGGAAATCTGAGTACAAACTGTCAGCAATTGAGGCCTTGACAGCCAAGCTAGAAAAATTTGAGGCTGCAGGAAAGCTCGATCTAGGGAGTGGAAGCAAGGGAGGAATATACCAGGTGAACGCCGTTCAGGACGGACCCTTTGCTTGTGAGAGGTGCGGTGGAGAAGGGCATGTGTCAAAATTCTGTACTTCATCTAATGAAACATGTGCCGCTTTTCAGCATTACCGTGGGAACAATTTCTATGATCCGAATAATAACAATGTCCATCCCAACTTAAGGTGGACAAGCCAGAATGTTCAAAACCCTCAGCACATGCAACCTCAGCAAAATTCCACTTATGTACCCCCACATAAACAAAACTTCCAAAGACCACCTTTCAACCCTCAACCACCTTTTAATCCACCACCCAACACAGATGCTCTTATCCAAAATCTTATCGGGTTGGTACAGAAGGAGTCACAGGCTAGAGAGGCGGGGATAAAGATGTTAGAGTCCCAGATTGCTCAGATCGCGAGCAAGAATGATACTAGGGCTCCGGGTCAACTTCCGACCAAGCCGGACCAGAAGAAGGAGACTCTAAACGTCGTAACCCTGCGAAGTGGAGCTAAAGTGGGGGCTGAGAAAGAAAAAACAGGCGAGTAGCAGCAAAGGCGGTCGACCGACCGAAAAATCTGGTCGACCGACCGCAGATCAGGATCCAGAAATTTTGCCTGAACGGGAGACTGGTCGACCGACCAAAGATACTGGTCGACCGACCACTGAAGCAGAACCTGAAGTTCCCTTTCGTCCAGAATTGCCGAACAACTTGCGGGATTTTCTCTTCAGGGGTGACAAGACCCCCAGGTTTTTAAAAAGGGCTGCAAATACAGAATCCTCAGCTGCTCCTTTTCCAGAGAGACTCGTGCCTTCAAAGGATCAGGTATCTTTTGACAAATTTAAAGATGTGATTCGTTCATTAAATGTTCAAGTCCCATTTTTAGAATTAGTTCAACAGGTTCCTTCTTATCTTAAATTCATGAGACAACTTTTGTCAAGGAAGAGGTCTTTAGAAAAGGTTGAGTCGGTGGCTCTCACTGAAGAGTCATCCAGTTATTTAACACATGTCATTGCTCCTCATAAACTAGAAGACCCTGGTAGTTTTTCTGTCCCCTGTAATATAGGAACCTTCCCAGTTAAGAAGGCTTTATGCGACTTAGGTGCTAGTATAAGTGTCATGCCCTTAAGCGTTGCCTTAAAACTAGGAATGACCGAATTTGCAGTGATCAGTATGACCGTCCAGATGGCAGATCGCACATCTATGGAACCTGTAGAGGTGTTAGAAAACATCCCTGTGCGTATAGACAGGTTTTTCTTCCCAGTTGACTTTGTTGTCTTGGACATCCCAGAGGATGCCCATATACCCATAATTCTAGGAAGACCCTTTCTTCACACTGCAGGTGCCATTATAGATGTAGGCACTGGAACTCTAACCTTCAAAGTAGGCAAACATTCTATTATCTATGGCCTATCTTATAGGAAGAAGGATGCTATGACCCCCATCACGTGTAATGCTATAACTTCTGAAAAGAAGTATGAGGTCATCACTACTTCTCCACCTTTATTACCTGTTCCTGTATCTGTTTTTACACCTCCGCCCCAGATTGGGAGCAATAGGGAGGACACTTCTGTTATGACTATTGCAGGAACTGGTTTGGGGAAACCCAAGGAGAAGGAAGTCATCATCCAAAGAGGAGGAATGGGATGCTTAAGCTATGAAGAGGATGAGGATCCAGACGTCGTGGATCGAGAGGAGAAAAATAAGAGGAGGCAGGCTCAAGAAGAGAGACCGTCGCATATGCTTTACGACGGAGGAAAGAAGATGTGTTTTGCTACTAAAGCAAAAACTGTGGAGACTACGGCATGCCGTCAGAAGCCGTGGTCGGATATTTTCCGCATCTTTAACGGATAGTTGTTTTTAAGTTACAGTTTTAAGACAATTTATTTTATGTTATGTGAGACTTTTTAGTTTGGCTTGCTAGTAGTTAAGACTTTAAGAATCGTTTTGGCATCTCGCGCATTGTTGGGCGCGTTTTTTTTTTCTTGCTTTTTCAGGATTTCCGAAGAAAAGAAGACCTCCAGGACTCAGCTGGTCGACCGACCAGAAAAATCGGTCGGTCGACCAGAGGCGCTGTATCGCAGATTTTTCCGATGTTCACAGGAGGTCGATCGACCCGTTTAGCCGGTCGGTCGACCTACTGTCCGCTGCAGTCTTTCGTTTTTTCCTTGGAAATCATGAAATCGTCTTTGGTACTTTAGTGGCACTGCTGACCACCAAAACCTCCCAGCTTACGCTGGTTTGGGGAGGTTTTTCTCATACATCTTTTTACCCAGTGAGTTCTTTCCAGTTTTTCCTTAAGTTTTTTTTTTTTTTTTTTTTTTTTTTTTTTTTTTTTTTTTACTTGCATTTATCTTTTAATTTTCTGAAACCTTTACTTAGGCTAATGCACAATGGGGACATTGTGCGGGTTGGTTTGGGGAATGGTTTCGTGTTACATGCATTGCATTTTGTCACACGTTTACTGCATTTCTGTCTTGCATTGTTCTTTTCTTTATTTTCCTTATATATACAAAAATCCAAAAAAATTAAAAAAATTAAAATTCCAAAAAAATGCACGTTTATTTTAGCATATAGGTCGAGTCGGAACGAAAGTATTTCAAGGATGATTTTGCTTTCTTACATGTTTATGCCTTTATCTTGCCTTGTCAACTTGTTTTAGTATGAAAGTCTTTTGCATATCTACGAGTTTTTGTCAATTTGTATATCTTGAGACTTGACTTATACCTTGGTAACCTACTATACATTCTAAGGTTTAGAGCTTATTTCCTGGTTTCATTCTTAAACCAGTTGTCTAGGATGTGAGTAGTCCTCCCCTTGGAACATGTTACATCAATATGCATAAACATGAGCTTGAATTGCTATATACTTGTTTTACTTTCTCGTTTTGTGAGTCTTGATACGTGCATTTGGGATCCCTTTTCTCATATTTACCCATAAGCTTCACATAGCCAAAATTGCCTTTTTATTCCCCCAAAACTACATCCCATACTTAGCCTACCCTTCCAAGCTAGTATTTGTGGTCTTTGGTTTATTTTTTGAGACATCTTGGTTTGTATGCTACAAAAAGAGAAAAGAAAGAAAGAAAGAAAGCAAGAAAAAAAAAAAGAACAGAAAAAAAAATTCAGAAAAAAGAAAGAAAGAAAAGAAAAACGAAAAAATCAAAATATACAGTGGAGTCAGTCGACCGACCAACATCATAGGTCGGTCGACCACCTGACAGCATCAAAATGCAAATTTCGTTCTAAAATCCTTTTCTTTTATTTGTTATCACTCCCATACTTCATTCAAAAATATTGGGGAGTCCTTTCTTTTTTTTAATGTGAGAGTTGTGCTACAAAAGAGCACTTTCTTAATATCAAAAGTTGTGAAATATGTTGTTGGGAACCGGTTTTACTAGCTTGGCTACTAACCCCACAATTCCAAAAACATCTTAACCACTTTTACCTTTTATCTCACATATCTTTCATTACCCCAATTGCATGTATTTGGGTCATTTAATGAGATTGTTATACAAGGTTGTAGAATTCTTGTTCATGTTAGATTGCAGGCATGTTTTTCTTGGGTCGCAGTTAGGTGAGTGTCATGACAAATATACTTCTTTCTATCTTTTACATATACTCACCCTTTGCTTCATGAGTGTCTCGAGCGTACCGCGAGAGTCCATAGTATAAAGTCTCTATAGTCTCTAGTATTGCGAGTTTGACGACACTATAACTCGTTTGCATGATTTATATATTTTCTCATTTTGTACTTGGCATTGGTATAGGCTTACATGTAAATTTCGCTCTGAGATTGAAATCGTTCCATTAGTTAGGATCGAGTCTATTTCTTGCTTGAGGGCAAGCAAGGGTTTGGTTTGGGGAATTTGATACGTGTCTATTTTATGATGTTTTACATCTATTTTTACACGTATTTGGTCGCTCATTTACTATGTTTTAGCCTTTATTTCCCACAAATCTTGTACTTTCGTATTTTTATGCACTTTTGCAGATTTATGCGGAAAAGAAGCAATTTAGCACCAAATCCATATCCTCAAGTCTTTTGCTTAATTAGGGAATTAATGGAAAGTCAACTGGAGTCAAAGTCAAGTGCCAAAAAAAAGTCAAAACAAGAGAAATCCGAAGATTTCCGTACATAGGCGGTCGACCGACCACCTAAACGGGTCGGCCGACCAGTCCTGAATTTTAATGAAGCCCAAATTTCAAGGAAGGCCAAAAATAGAAGAAGCCCAGAAGGAAGCGGTCGACCGACCCGAATAGTAGGTCGACCGACCACAGCGGAGGCCCAAACGATTCTTTTTCGGAAATAAAATAGAATTAGAGTCTTTAGGAAACTCTAATCTCTTACCCTATATAAACTAATCTTGTAGCTAGGGTTTATTATCAAGTCTTATTTAGAGAGTTTTATTTAGCCTTTAGTCCGATGACAATCTTTCAATAATTCTCAACACTTTTTAGTTTGTTCTTCGATCTTTCAACATTCGTCAATAAAGTTTGTTCCTTTTCTGCCTTAATCCTATTGTGGTAATTACTCTTTTAATCTTGCTTTATTATCGTTCTTGTTTTTATTACAATTGTTAAGTTAGAATCCCAAGCTTTATTGAATCTTGCATGCTTAGATTATTTACTATGTTCTCCATGTTTATTCCCAATTTTATAATCGTCTTAACAATCATGAGTAGCTAATTTTCATATGTTAGGATGTAGGGGATAAATATGCGTAGGTAGATAAAATTCGAAAGACCGACCTGTAGCAGGACCACGGTCGGCCGACCGGAATAGCTGGTCGGTCGACCGAGGCTGTGGTCGGCCGACTGGAGTAGCTGGTCGGTCGACCACTCGCGTTTGTTTTCTTTTTTTCGTCTTTTCTTGTTAATTATAATATCCTGCAATGAGACCAATAGGAGACTTGTAGGATGTTAGTAATGACCTACCCAAGATTGAAAGATACGGGAAGGGCATTGGTTTACACCTTAAGACGGATAGGTTACTCAAGGCTGAAAGGTATGTAACCTGGAATTTAGGAATCACCCTTATTGTTGACACCCAATAATTGTGAGACCTAGGAACTAATAACATAGGCCGAAAGGAGCTATTAGGTAGAATAGATCTAAAAAGATATGTTACACCCCCTTACGCGACTGCAATACATGTTGACCTTAGGATTTATTTTACCTTAGCTATTTATTACCCAAACATCCTAGCATCCCTTTTATTATATTTTATTCTCATCTTTTATTATTTGTTTATTTTAATCTTTGCCTTAGACTAAGTAATCAACCAATTCAAACCCCCAAAATTGTTACTTTAAACATTCACATCAAACAATAAACATTCCCCACCTCCTTGTGGTTCGACCCTGACTTTCACTATCTATTGTTAAAGTTAGGAATTATAAATTTTATCTTTGGTACCCTCAACGACGGGCATCACAAGGATCGACATTGGTTCAAGGATTATGAACTAGTGAAGGATGGATCCGTTCTTTATATAGGCAACGAGTCTACCGCTCCTATAATTGGTCGTGGCACGGTGGTGTTGGAATTTAGTTCCGGAAATGTTGTAAATTTAAACAATGTATTGCATGTACCCGGAATTAGAAAAAACCTTGTATCCGGTAGTTATTTATGTAAACTTGGCTATAAACAAGTGTATGAATCTAATAAGTATGTTTTATCTAAGCATGGTGTGTTTATTGGATTTGGTTATTATTGCAATGACATGTTTATGTTGAATGTTGTTCCAAATGGAAGTTCCATATTTATTGCTTCCTCTATGGATGATACTTCATACCTTTGACATGTGAGATTAGGACATGTACATTATAAAAGATTGGAAACTATGTCTAAAGATGGTCTAATTCCATCTTTTAACATGAACATTAATAAGACTAATACTTTTATATTGACAAAAATCACAAGGCAATCATTTGGTAATGTGTCTAGGATCTCACATGAGCTTGAACTTATTCATAGTGATTTACGTGATTTTCGCAATTATCCGTCTTTAGGTGGTAAAAAATATGTAGGGACTTTTATTGATGACTAGGTTTTGTTACATATATTTACTCCATGCTAAAGATGAGACAATTGATAAGTTTAAGGGTTTTAAAAAAATAAAGTGGAATTGCAACAATCGGGTTTGATTAAAAGGTTGCGTTCCGATAGAGGTGGTGAATATTATGACCCATTGTATTTTGAGTCAAGTGGTATCATTCATGAAGTGTCTCCTCCCTATACACCACAATTAAATGGTGTTGCAGAAAGAAAGAATAGAGTCTTAAAAGAAATGGTTAATTCCATGTTGTCTCACTCGGGTTTGAGTGATGGATTTTGGGGTGAAGCCATGTTGACGGCTTGCTATTTGCTAAATAGGATTCCTAACAAAAGGAATAAAGACACTCCATATGAACTTTGGTACAAAAAGAAATCAAGCTTGAATTATCTTCGAGTTTGGGGTTGTCGGGCTGTTGTAAGACTACCCGATCCCAAGATTCAAACCTTGGGGGAAAGGGGCATCGATTGCATATTCATTGGATATGCTGCGCATTCAAAGGCTTATAGGTTCTATGTAATTGAACCCAATGATTCTGTTTCGGTTCACACCGTAATTGAGTCAAGGGATGCGATATTTGATGAGAGTCGTTTCTCATCAATGCCGAAGCCAATGGATCTAGTACCTAGTTCCAGTGGAGCTATTGAGGGAAGTGACAATGTCACAACTCAAGAAGTAACACCTGAAATTCGTAGGAGTAAGAGGAAAAGGATTGCTAAATCCTTTGGTCCCAATTTTATACCTATTTGGTTGAAGGTTCAAGGGATGGATGTGAAAACTATTATCCATATTGTTTTCACATTGATGAGGACCCTAAGACATTTGATGAGGCAATGAGGTCTCATGACTCTTCCTTTTGGAAAGAGGTTGTGAATGACAAATGGAATAACCTCGTGGTTGTAAACCATTAGGTTGCAAGTGGATTTTCAAAAAGAAGATGAAAGTTGATGGTTCTATCGACAAGTTTAAAGCCAGATTGGTTATCCAAGGCTTTAGACAAAAGGAAGGGATTGATTATTTCGATACATATGCTCCCGTAGCTCGTATTACTACTATTAGATTATTGATTGCTCTTGCTGCAATTAATAATCTAGTGATCCATCAAATGGATGTCAAGACATCGTTCTTGAATGGTGAGCTTAAAGAGGAGGTGTATATGAAACAACCAGAAGGATTTATTATGTCAGGTAATGAGCATAAGGTTTGTAAGTTAATCAAATCATTGTATGGACTTAAACAAATCCGTCCTAAACAATGGCATCACAAGTTTGATGAGGTTGTTCTATCTAATGGGTATAGACTAAATCAGTCGGATAAATGTGTGTATAGCAAATTTGATGACAACGGTAATGAAGTCATTATTTGTCTATATGTGGATGACATGTGGATCTTTGGTACCAACCTAAGTCAAGTAGACCTTACTAAGGCCTTTTTGTCATCAAGTTTTGCCATGAAAGACATGGGTGAGGCGGATGTGATACTTGGTATAAAGATCAAGCGTGAGAACATAGGATTCTCTTTGACACAATCTCACTACATTGAGAAAGTGTTAAAGAAATTTAATCATGGAAATTGTTCTCCGGTTAACACTCCAATGGATCCTAGTGTTAAGCTTATGCCTAATAAAGGTGAAGCCACAACTTGAGTACTCTCAAGTGATTGGGTGGTTGATGTATGCTATGACAAGCACAAGACCAGATATCGCCTTTGCCGTTGGCAAGTTGAGTAAATACACAAGTAATCCTAGTCTTGAGCATTGGATTGCGGTAAAACGTGTATTGAGGTATTTGAAACAAACCATGGATTATGGTTTGAACTATGTCGGATTTCCTTCGGTTTTAGAAGGATATTCCGATGCTAGTTGGATCACCAACATGGAGAATCATTCATCTGCTAGTGTATGGGTGTTCTTACTTGGTGGAGGAGCTATCTCATGGGATTCTAAGAATCAAACTTGTATAACAAGTTCGACTATGGAGTCGGAATTCATTGCTTTAGCTGCGGCCGGTAAAGAGGCGGAATGGTTAAGGAATTTGGTTTATGAAATTCTGGTTTGGCCAAGACCTATTCCTCCTATCTCTATCCATTGTGATAATTCAGCTACTTTAGTTAATGCCTATAGTGAAGTTTACAACGGAAAGTCTAGACACCTTGGTGTTAGACATAGCGCGGTGCGTGAGTTGATTACTCATGGGATTATTTCCGTTGATTTCGTGAGAACACATCATAATTTAGCTGATCACTTGACGAAGGGATTAGCTAAGGACTTGGTTTTAAAGTCGGTAATCGGGATGAGTTTAAAGTCCATCTAGATCTTTATGATAAGATACCCAACTTCCATCTAACATATTTTAGAGGCTAAGTTCAATATGGAAGGCTTATTGTGGAAGATTGAGGCACATGTTATAATCCCGAAAGGTATGTGCATGACCTGCATGACAAGAGGTTGAAGTTTAATACTTCTTAATAAAATCTTTGACAAAGTGCATTTTGCAGGTGCACGATGAAAGATTTACCTATGTGAGCGTGAAGTGTAGCCGCTTCAAGAGGTTTGGACTTGGCTTCTTATACTCTCATGAAAGGATATGGACACAAGGCGGTCAATAGTGTCAAGTATGTAACTTTAAGAGTTTATTGAGTCTATGTGTATGTTATCATCATGTATTCAATATGGGTTGAAAAGTTCAATCCGTGGGACACCTTGATTCTCGAATATATGAAATGTGTAATATATTAATGTGGAACTTCAATCCTCGGGACACTTTCATTTATGCATAGATTTGTTTACTTTGTTGTTTTAAATGGAAACAAGGGATACACTTAAATGGGGGAGGAATGTTAGTGATATTGATCACAAGTTCATTTAAGTGCATTCGGGTTATCAAAACGGTTTGAACTCGTAATGGATATAATGTGAGTCGGGAATACGGAGTGTATGCTCATATAATCGTATATCGAGTTCATGTATATAATGGATAAGGGACAATAATTAATAGTGTTATCGTAGTATATTATGTACCCTATCGGGATTATATACTCGGGATAAAAATTACAACCCGGACCGGGTTGCAGTTATCTCATTCGTGACATATAAGATGCATGGAAGTTATTGGTAGTTATTATGATTACTAATGATTGGTTCGTGATAACCAATAAACTTATCCATACATCAATACATGCATTCATATATATATATATATATATATATATATATATATACACATATGCACGTGAAAGAAAAGTGGTTGGCTTTTTCTTTTTTGCACAAAAAGTTGTTGTAACTTTTTCACAAAAGTTTCTGTCCTTTAATTTTCTTTCTGATTAGCGTGTGGTTTTTGACAAAAACAAAGAAAACAAAACTGTTATTGTTTATTTTGTTCTTGATTCTTGCCTTAAGATCGAGGAATCGTCTTATCCTACAGAGATTTCGTGTAACCCAAAGGCAATAGGGTCGAAATACTCTAAGGAAAACGTGTTTAGCGTGATTCGATTGGGTGTAATATACCGTCTTATATTGTTTTCATTTCTGTTTTTGTGCCTTTGTTTTGTATTAGTTACTAGTTTGTAATATTCGTAATACAAAAAGTACAACATTTTGCATATTATTGGCGTTTTTATGAGGCAGTTCCGAATCTCTACGAAGGGGAACACATGTTTATTGATTGCAAACATAGAGATATGGAAGAATAGTACTTAACTTAACTGTATAAAATCATCTATTGCGTGCGAAGGGTCTTTGGATGTATTGATATTGACTCGAGAATAGACGGGAGTGTGTCCATACTTTTCTAGAACATGATTTATTTATGAATGTGATAGATGATGAAATTGTAAAAAAAATTTAGACATGCGAACTAATCGAATATTGTAAAAGTAGTTTGATTATTATTGTAATTGACTTTTTTTTAATATTATCAATATTAAATTTTTGCTACACCAAATAAAAAAAATTCTGGGTTTGCCCCTGGATGGAGATGTAATTAATAAATGATTTGATTGTCCATTAAAGCATACCAATCCATGTCTCTAAGTAAGATATATTTGAGGTTGTCAATGGTGGTCGAATCATCAAGTGCGTAGAGGAGTAACATCGATGATGACGGCTAAATGTTGATATGTAGCTGCTTGTTGGTGGTTTGCTACTTTGCTCACAGTGATTTATGGGGATTGGGGATTGAAGATGAAAGGTAGGGAAAATGAATGACAAAGGTTTGTAGGTGTTGCAAATTTGACCGACATGTCACGTCTAATGGGGTCCTTGTCCCTCGATTTCGAATCATAATCTTCTAAGTCTACGTGGACACTATTTTAATAAATATTTTCACAATCAATCCAAAATAATAAATATTCTACTTTTAACCATTACTAGTTTTACTCCCGTGCAAAAAATGCACGAGCTTAATTTTGTTAAATTAAAAAAATAAATAAGAAGGTGGATATATTTTAAAAAAGTATGATTTTAATATTACAGTTATGCCGATGTAAAATGTATAAATAATCTATACGCTTAACTTAAAAGTATGTAAAAACAACGCATTAACTCAACGTTATAGAAAATAAACACATTCTTATTTAAGACGGTTTAAATATATATGTGTATGATGAACAAAACAAAATAATAAATTATGCATATGAAAAGTAAAATATTTGTCTTATATGCCCAAAGAATAGATATTGATCCGTTTTAACTTAAAACGGATAATAGTTAATAAAAATATGTAAACATCTAAATATTATATTTACGGTTTAAACCAAAATTCTTAAATATCATAATTAACCCAAATTATTATTGGTCGACCCTCTAACTACAAAAAAACACTGATCATAAAATATAAACTCCGACCCTCTAACTACCCAAAATAATTATCACCATATATATATGGAGTTGATTTTTTCCACATGCAAAATAATTATTCATAATTTTTTTTTATCTCCGATAGTTAATTTTAGTTCATCATTTTTTATTCCTTTTATCGAGATATTATAATATGGCTCTTTGTGTTAGATTTGGTGTATAATTATATGAATTTGCTTGTTGTTATGAAATATTATAGTATAATATTATATGGATGTCCATATCTTATAATATATTAGAGTGTTTTATCTTATGTAAACTATACCTCATTGTATATGTATATATACCCCCTCATAATGGAATGAGAACATACTTTTGTCTCTCACTTTCTCTTTACAATTCTCTCTCGTCTTTATTTTACAACACGTTATAAGCACGAGTCTCTAACCCTAATTTTTTTAAACCAACAAATAGGTATGATTTTAATTTTTTTATCACGTTTGATTTTAATTGGTTTAATTGGTTTTGCATAAGACGTAAATCTCTTTTAATCTACTCGCATAAAACAAGTGTATAACATGATGCATCTCTATGATTCTAACATCACGTCATTCACGTATGTAATTTGTTATTCAACTAACATGTAATCTTGAATAAAATAGTGTAGTTATGTTTTCATCACGTATCATACGTGCGAGCAAAATGTATTTTTTCAATACAAAGTATTAAATTTATAAATTTATTATATGCATCCATTATTTAAAATTTGATAGTCAAAAGGTTTATATCAGATCTATTCTATTATTCTCAATTGAATAAGGTATGTTTTCTTACATATGTTATTTTGGTTAATTGTAAAACTATAATTATATTATTATGGAATTTGACAAGATTTTGGTAGGTATAGTCTATTCAAAAGATTTTATAATGTATATGAGATTATTATATCAGTTGTGTAGAATATCATATTATTTCGGAACTGAAATTTCATAGGAAATACTTTTTGAAAAAGAACATATCAATATCATAAAACTTTGGATTTTAAGGGGTGTAAATTTAACACTGTCTCATAAGTGAAATATGTTTATATTATGACTTTGACTTGAAGTTCAAAGTTTTAAGGGTGTGAATTTAACACATCTCATACGGGAGATATGTTTATATTATGAAGTTGAAAGTTTTAAAGGGAAAATTTAACACCGCCTCATAAGGGAGATATGTTTATATTATGAAGTTCAAAGTTTTAAGGGTGTAAATTTAACACCGTCTCATAAGGGAGATATGTTTATATTATGAAGTTTAAAGTTTTAAGGGTGTAAATTTAAAAAATGTCTCATAAGGGAGATATGTTTATATTATGACTTTGACCTGAATTTTAAAGCTTTAAGGGATGTAAATTTAACACTGTCTCATAAGGGAGATATATTATATTATGACTTTGACCTGAAGTTCAATGTTTTAAGGGGTGTAAATTTAACACTGTCTCATAAGGGAGATGTGTTTATATGACTTTGACCTGAAATGCAAAGTTTTTAGGGGTAGAAATTTAACATTGTCTCATAAGAGAGATATGTTTATATTATGACTTTGACCTGAGTTTTATGGGATGTAAATTTAACCCCTTTGACCTGAAGTTCAAAGTTTTAAGGGGTGTAAATTTCACAACGTCACATCAATACATATGACTTTGACCTGAAGTTCAAGTTTTAAAAGGAAAATTTAACACTGTCACATCAATACAATATATTCATATTGTATTTTGTACTTGAAGTTTCAGAGGGAAACACCTCATACTATCTTGGGCCTGAAGTTCCAAAAGATTTATTTTATAAAGATGGGGAGATATGATATTCATATTGTATTTTGGACCTAAAGTTCTTAAGTTTATATTGTATAAGGCAAGTGGCTAGAAGTCCACATGAAAGCTAGTGGCCAGAAGTTCACAGCTGCGATTTTGATACGCATTTGAGTTTTAAATGAATAAAACGGTTTTATTCAAGGGAAATTATTTCTAAATTGATTATTGTTCACCTGAAGTTGAACAGTATAATGAGATTTGAAAGTAGATCCATTCCTGGTAGTGAATGTGACATCTCATAAAGACTCTGCCGGGAATAAGGTTAATGGACAATAATAAGCTTAATGATGTGGCCTTATTGAGGCTAAGAATTGAGGCATTTGATGAGCCAAGCTAAGTAAAGAAACTTTAATTGAGTTTAATGATGTGGTTTTATTGAGCCTAAGAAGAATTTTGAGCCAAAATTCATTTCATTTAAAGTAATGAAAGTATCTCATGAAAGTGAATATTCAAAGTAATGAAAGTATCTCATATATGCTCGAAATTTGATACGAGAAAGGAAAAATTATGTATGGGTTGGAAATTTTTGACATTCACACTATGGTCTGAAGTTCATAGCGTTTGAAAATAATGAAATTATGGCTCGAATTTCATAAGTATTTACGTATATAGAATTATGAAGGGAAGTTCATAACGTTTACAAATATTAAAACTGTGGCCTGAAGTTCACATTGTTTGCAATTTAGTTTTGTATACGGTGATACATTTTGAGTACTAAAACAAAAATAAAGTCGGATTTATTCATGAATGTCAAAAAACTAATAAATTATGACATATGAGATTTAGATATACGTTTTATTTCACTCATATAATGTAGTGTTGAAGACACAATATCGTGAAAAAAAAATATTTTGAGTGAAACTATTATTTTATTGAGAGTAAATAATTATGTCAACGATAGTCCTTATATATAAGGACGTGGTGTGTTTATTTTGAAACACTTATATTCCCATCAAAAGTGGATATTTTTTACACTTTTGAAAGAAAGGAAATAATGTGACACTCATATGGTATTATGAGGTAAATTGTCGAAAAATACAACTAATTTTGAAGTTGTTGGGATCTCTGTGGTTAAGAGAATAATTGATTTGTAAGTTAAATTATGATCAATTTACATATATAATTATCATGTTATACAATACATTGAAAGGATGTGATAAACATGAGTGTCATCATTTTATATGTTGACGATTATAATTATTGGTCATTTGAGAAAACTCAAAGAGGAATATATTTCCTATTGCAATATTGATGAGTCTTGCCTACATATATGGGACACTTATAGTGTCATTTGTCACATCAATTATCAGGTTGAATAAAGTATTGCTAACTACAAATTTAGCATGAGATATATAGTCAACTTGGAGTGGCGTGTGATAAGTGAAATTACTGAGACACAACCGATTTTTATTAAAGATTGCCATGGATTGTGGGTAACTTAGAACGTTGACATGAAATAATTCAGATGTGACATATTAAGGCCATCCGGGTTCTTATTATACCCGTTTTTATAAACCTGAAGTTTATCTTATGGAAAATATAAGTGCTGTAACTTTCTCGTGGAAATTTATTGAAAGCAAGACATTACACGGAGATTGAATATATTCGATATTGGAGATCTGACAACTACTTGAAGTGTAATAAAGAACTTAAAGGTTCATTTATGGATTGACACTATATTAAGGGGCTTGTAGCCACATAATGATTTTTTCTAAGTAGTTATTGTGTGGTAATCATAGCTTATTATATGAAATCGTCAGTCTCCAAATTGGACATTATGATTCAGCACATTTAAAATCCAACTGCATTATATGGTTGTTGTACAAAAAAAAAATGTTTACCTAAATTCTCATTGGTGATATGAGAAATTAAGGTCTAAAGTGGTTATGGTTTTTACCACCTTAGGGGGGAATGATAAGGAAAAACTGGTAAAAACAAACAAGTACATTATCCCCAGCTGGACATGATGTTCAGCGGTTTATTTTCAATATGATATACGGAGTACATCACATAGAGGTTCATGGAATTAAAAATGATGGTATTCATTTAATAATGAAGATGTATTAATAATACCGGTTTGATCATCTTATCAAAAATGTGATATGTTCATACAATGAAATCTATGATTTAATTATAGACAGATAGCCCTATATGTGGTATAGCGAGCTATAAATTAATCATAGAAAGTTGGTGTAACGAAAATTAGATTCTTGCCAATTAGAACAACAAACACACAAGAAAGGTAGTGTGAAAGTCATATCGGTCCACATATTTTAAGTAGTAAGAAAATGGCAAGCATGAGCAGTTGGTACTCTTACAGAGTAAAGAAATTTGGATGTCCCGGAAGTGATATAGATATCTGAATGATAATAGATGACCTATATAGAAAAAGAAATGGTACCGTATATATTCAGATATCACTGATTCAATACTTACAATATCACGAGATATTGAAATTATATCGATATGGTTAAGGAACCGATATGAAATTGCGCGCAGAGTTTAATGAACTAGATAATGGGGATCTTATAAATAGGTCCAATATTATTGTCGACACATAATCATTAATTATGAATGAGCTCATGGACTGGAAGTCCACTTATTGACCGGAAGTCAATTTAAGCTATGAATATTGAAAACAAAAATTTTAAGTTTGCATTATCGAGTCATCATCATGTGCATTTTAAGATTAAGTTCATCATTGCATTTAGTTTTAATATATATTTACATTATTATTTGTTTTAGAATGCTGAATAGAATTGGTTACATATCATATGCATGCACGTGATTAATTATATTGTTATTATTTGATAAATATTTAAAAATGAGAAATATTATCTTATGAGATACTTCAACGAGGATAACTCCTTATAGGAGCCTCTTATAAATGATCATCACATGGTGATGTTTTATTAATTAAGTTTTGGGAACTCAGGATTATATATGAACCTCTACGACACGATTGAAAGGTTATCGTGATTATTTCTAAGATGGAAAATTTCAAACTCATGTAGAGTTAATTCAAAGAAATTATTATTGTGTCAAACTGAAGTTTGAGCATATGAGAATAATGATTTAAATGAGTTTCATGTTAAACATTTGAAATTAGTTTATGGTCCAGAAGTACCATAGCAGTTGGAAAATATTGTAGTCAAAATCTACAATGACGATGTCAATCAATGCATATATGGTTTAGCAAAGAAAATAGCTCAAAGGTATTGGGTGATTTATTCAATAATTATCGTATTGATTCTCCTTAATACGAGGAATTAAGTAATGGTGGCTACACTCTTTTTTCCTTCGACTAGGTTTTTGTCCCAACGGGTTTTTTCTAGCAAGGTTTTTAACGAGGTAGCAATATAAGCGCAAAATTACGCTATAATCATGATCGTCATTATTGTTGGAGATGACAATTATTTTCAACATATATTGTCATGTCGTTTTTGTGGAGAAGAATCATTTTTGTGGAAGTATCAATTGAAATCAAGATCCAAGATTTGTTATGAAATGATTATATCCAGAGTGTGAGTTATAAAAGAAATGTGATATCGAAACTGCCATGGATTTCTATTGACCGAAGATTCAAGATTATTAACTACATTGGGTATTACTTCAATGATCAAGAAGTTATGTCAAAGCATGGATCATCATTTGAAGATTTATTAAGTTATGTAATCATCAGGGGGAGTAACACGCGTTGTACTCTTTTTCCTTAGTTATGGTTATGTCCCACTGGTTTTCCATGGAAATGTTTTAACGAGGCAGCTTTGCTATGCGTGTTTGAAGATTAGTGTACTCTTTTTCTTTACTAGTGTTTTCCCACGAGGTTTGTCTAGAAAGGTTTTTAACGAGGCATCTTCTTCAGTGATGGACATCCAAGGGGGAGTGTTATGAAATATTATAGTATAATATTATATGGATGTCCATATCTTATAATATCTTAGAGTGTTTTATCTTATGAAAACTCTACCTCATTGAATATGTATATATACCCCCTCATAATGGAATGAGAACATACTTTTGTCTATCACTTTCTCTTTACAATTCTCTCTCGTCTTTATTTCACAACACTTGTCTATATTTTATTTATTATTATTCATTAGGGTTGTTATTTTTTAATTTATTAATTTGAAATTTATTAATTCGTAGTCTTTGAACATATACATTCTGTACAATTTTCCTTTTTTATTTTTATTTTTTTGTTTGCATAAATTTTTCTGTAAATAAACTTTTTAACATAAACTTAATATACGAATACGAATATTTTGGAATCGAAAATTTGTAAAATGGAACGCAAATGAATTTGGAGGAGAGAGTAATTAAAGGAAAGAAATTGATGGTGGGTCCATCTACCTCAAATTAAGGAACAAATCAAAAGCCTTGAAAAATTCTTCCTTTTATAGAAACTAGTTTTATGCCCGTACAAAAAATGTACGGGTCTATTTTTAAAAATTTCGTTAATATATTAAAAAAGTAGTACAAATATAATTTAATATGAACTTAAATGAGAAATATATA
The DNA here is from genome assembly GCA_029255685.2 of Silene conica. NCBI lineage: Eukaryota > Viridiplantae > Streptophyta > Magnoliopsida > Caryophyllales > Caryophyllaceae > Silene > Silene conica. Next base: position 71,398,042 of record CM055318.2, on the reverse strand, counting down.
AATTATGAATTCGAGGATGATTTTGACTCCAAATAATTGATTTACTGGTATAATTAAATTTTTTTTAATGATTATATAAATTCAAATAAATAATTATGACATTATGAAATCAATTTGAACCATATAAAATAGATAAAGAAATTGTATTGTATTTCTATATCTTACCTTTTACATAACTTACTCTCTAAATGAAAGTAAAATGATAGAAATATTTTTAATAGCAGTCTCTTAAAATTTGTGGATGATTTTATAAAGAAAATAATAATGTATTGTTATTAAAACCATCTTTTTACTCGATGTTAACGTAGTTTTAATTGACTAATTCTCGAAGGTTGTTATACTTTCTTAAAAATCGTAAATCTATATTTTTTTTTTGTTAATTTAATGGGTTGGGTTTATTTGATCTTATTCAAAAAAAATTAATCTACGTTTCTTTCATTTTTTTAATCTACGTTTTTTTGTTAATTTTTATCTCCTCGTGTATTTTTTTCATTTTTTAAATTTTATGGGTTGGGTTTATTTGATCTTATTCAAAAATCTTTGATCTACGTTTCTTTCATTTTTTAATTTACGTTTTTTTGTTAATTTTTATCTCCTCGTGTATTTTTTTCATTTTTTTAGATATACGTATGTTTGTTAATTTTTCACTCTTTGTATAATTTTTTTCGTTTCTTTTCGTTTTTCATACCTTTAAATATTTGTTAATTATTTCTAATTGTCCTACTTTTTTTAATATTGTTGAATTTTATGTTTCTGGGTAGAATTTTGGTGATTTTTTTATTTTCGAATTTGGAGTAAAGTTGTTTTTTTTTATTATCGAGATAAAAATTATTTGTAACTTTAGAATGTTAAATGGAGGATTTAATCTAAAACCGTATATAATAAAACGGCATTGTATATTTTTGTTGACCCCAACTATTTCTGAGCTTGTAAAAATATATATTTTGGGCTAATAGACAACCATAAAAACATGGATCGATATAGATGTATGAGTCGACAATATCACCTAATAATAATTATTACTCGTATTATTTTATATAGCCTTAATTTACCATTTCGCAAAATTCTACTTTACGACGGTCACACATGCGACCAGTAGGAAAGTGATCACGTTTTGATACGTAGTGACCACTTTTGATTAAATAGTGACCATTTTTTTTTTCATATTTTTAGGATTTATTTTTCATCAAAATCTTAAAATTTTGGCCTCGTGTTAAATTTAATTTATATAGTATATAAATTTGCTTTTATACATTTTAATTGTCACAAATTATAGAGTAATACGGTCTCATATAAAAGGTTGTTCCTTCAGTGCTAATAAACGATTTTTATTTTTATATATGTTGATCGTCTTATGGTATGAGAGTATGAGACCGTTCATACAAAAATTCTAATTTAATTTTAATTGTCAAGGTATCCAAAAGGTTAATTTTCCGGAATTGTAATTTTTTTTTTATTAAAATTTGTTGTCCCCTATATAGATTTTCGATTTTTTTAAAATTTTCTTTTATTGTAAGGTTGAATGTGATTAATTTTTTTATCATAAGTTTTTTAACATATGAATATGTATATGAAAAATAATAAGAAATGAGGAGAGAGGGTAATTAATTGGAGGGAGAGTAAGTGGAGAGAGTGGGGTTGATTAATGTGTAAAAAAAAAATTAAAAAGTAAAAATTCTAGCCAATCACAAGCCTAGAAATGACCTTCCTTTTATAGATAGGGGATAGGATTTCACAATCAATCCAAAATAATAATTATTCTACTTTTAACCCTTACTAGTTTTACTCTCGTGCAAAAAATGCACAGGCTTAATTTTATTAAATTAAAAAAAAATAAGAAGGTGGATATATTTTAAAAAAGTATGATTTTAATATTACAGTTATGCCGATGTAAAATGTATAAATAATCTATACGCTTAACTTAACAGTATGTAAAAACAACGCATTAACTCAACGTTATAGAAAATAAACACATTCTTATTTAAGACGGTTTAAATATATATATATATATGTGTGTACATGAACAAAACAAATAATAAATTATGCATATGAAAAGTAAAATATTTGTCTTATATGCCCAAAGAATAGATATTGATTATAGTTAATAAAAATATGTAAACATCTAAATATTATATTTACGGTTTAAACCTAAGTTCTTAAATATCATAATTAACCCAAATTATTATTGGTCGACCCTCTAACTACAAAAAAACACCGATCATAAAATATAAACTCCGACCCTCTAACTACCCAAAAAAATTATCAGCATATATGGAGTTGATTTTTTCCACATGCAAAATAATTATTCATAATTTCTTTTTATCTCCGATAATTAATTTTAGTTGATCATTTTTTGTTCCTTTTATCGAGATATTATAATCTGGCTCTTTGTGTTAGATTTGGTGTATAATTATATGAATTTGCTTGTCTATATTTTATTTATTATTATTCATTAGGGTTGTTATTTTTAATTTATTAATTTGAAATTTATTAATTCGTAGTCTTTGAACATATACATTCAGTACAATTTTCGTTTTTTATTTTTATTTTTATTTTTTTGTTTGCATAAATTTTTCTGTAAATAAACTTTTTAACATAAACTTAATATACGAATATGTTGGAATCGAAAATTTGTAAAACGGAACGCAAATGAATTTGGAGGAGAAAGTAATTAAAGGAAAGAAATTGATGTGAGCCCATCTACCTCAAATTAAGGAACCCATCAAAAGTCTTGAAATGTCCTTCCGTTTATAGAAAGAGGATTTTAGAAAAAAATCATTCGGTGTAACGTGTAAGCATTCCCTCAAATAATTGTACAATATATTTCTGACATAATTCCGTATTTTGTGAACTTTGAGTATGTTACTCGCGCAATCTAAAAAGTAAATAAATAAATAAATAAAGAAAGGGATTGCATTACTACGTTCACAAACAATTCATATAGTAAATCACGTTTTCAACATTGACATCAAAGTGCTACGGACCAAAAAAACAAAAATAAATACTTCGTATTATCAAAGTGCTAACTTTTACACGTTTTCAACATTGACGTCACAAATTCACAAATTCACGAATCCACAACTCCAATAGTCGTCTTCATTCATTTACTCACTGTCACACTGCCATCATTTTCTTCCTAGTTTATATATAATCTGACACCTCCACTATTTTTCCAACAATATTTGTTATTGGTTTTTCAAATTATTTTTCTAAGTAAGATTTATACCAAAAATGGAGAAAGCAATGAACAGACAAAAAGTTCTGTTAGATCATCTTCGTCCTCCATCTTCATCTGATCACAGTTATGAGGCATTTCTCTCTGTATGTCACACTTATCTTATTTCCATGTTTCTAAGTGGTCTCATTAATTACTTTGTTTGTTGATATAATTACAGATTTTGGTAGTTGGGTTATCTTTATTTTCTGAGAAGCTAAAGCATCTTGTGGGAAAGATTGGATTTTTATGCCTATATTTGATTTTGAATTAGTACCCATGTTTAAGAAATGAGGTTTGGTGGGATTCGTGGGAAATTAGTGGAAAGGAAGACGGTTCTTCCTTTTGTCGCCATCATTTATTTTTATTTATTTTGTTTGTAATGTGTATTTTAAAGATGTAAATAAATGATTCGGATGGATGGATTGAGTACTTGGATAGGTAGGACTGGATATGCCAGTTTTGATGTTTTCCTTTTAAGACAGTTTTTAATGTTATTGTGAAGTTATTCGATTATGTACTTATGTTGTTGAACACTGTTACAAATATAGGAATAGGAGTTTTGAGTTGCGACCAGGGGCGAAAATAGGTTGTAGCAAGGGGTGATGGTTGTTACGCCAAACTTAAAAACGATTGGTTTAGAAGACGGATTTGTGGTACCCAAATATCATTGACTAATAAATAAGTATCTTGTGGTTCAAAGGTAAAACTTTGGTTTGCCACCTAGTGTCCTGGGTAACTTGACATAGGTGATTGGTCTTGGAAAGAATGGCAGCCAATGTATATGACATATAACATGTTTACCATGAAATTTTGCTTTACGAGTACGTATTTTCAACTTAGGGGTAAGTTTGGGTACAGTCACCCTTACCTCGCATTGGGTTAATCTTGTTGTTAATTTGTTATCCTGTGTTTCAAGACCAGGCTTTCCAAATCATGAAGTCATAGTTTACATGTTGGGATATGAACAAGGGTTAATCATGAAGGCATGCCTTAGTTTGTTGTCACTTCAAAATTCGCGTTTTCACTTCTTTCTTTGTTGTGGTGGCTGTTTCAGGTATCTAATTGCAGCGCTGGAAATTCGTCTTCTTATCACAGAACTAGTGCTTTTGGGGATGATGTAGTTATTGTTGCGTAAGTTGTTGTTGTATTGTTTGTTTAATAGATGGTATGAAGTAGTTCGTATAACTAGAACGTATATGGGTACTCTGCAGAGCATACCGCACTCCACTTTGCAAGGCAAAACGAGGTGCTTTCAAAGATACATATCCTGATGATCTTCTTTCCACAGTGTTGAAGGTATTAATTTGTCGGTATCCATGAAATTTTTCCTTCATTAGAGTTCTAGACGATTCTATATTACACCTTCACTTTTGACAAGGCCAATGTATAATGCTCTAGTGCCTCAGCTTGTGTGAGAGTATGCTGATTATCCTTTTTTCCCTGGGTAATATTGTTGTAGGCAGTGGTAGAAAAAACAAATTTGAACCCAGCTGAAGTTGGGGATATTGTTGTGGGAACTGTTCTTCCTCCGGGATCTCAGAGAGCCAGCGAGTGTAAAATGGCAGCTTTCTATGCTGGATTTCCTGGTATATCTCTGTCCTTTTATTCAGCATTTGTTGAATCAGTCATGATTACAATTTTTTCAACTTTATGTCATTTCATCTGTAACAATATACTGTATGGTATACTCAATATATATTGTTTTCAGCTGCACGCGATATGTGACATGCAATTTGATTTGATTTTTTAGTGTAAAATTCTCCCCTCTAATATATGGGTGCTATCGTTCATAAGTGGTACGGAGTATTGAACTCATGTATAATTAAGCTTCCTCCAAAAAAAAACTGATGTATAATTAGGACTTATTAATCATTTCTGTGATTTGTCGGACTTATATTGACAGAGACTGTTCCGGTAAGAACTGTGAATAGACAATGTTCGTCAGGCCTCCAGGCAGTTGCTGATGTAGCTGCAGCCATTAAAGCTGGATTCTATGACATTGGTGAGCACTATCACTTTATCTGAATCTTAGAAGTGTTTGGTTTGGGGGCAATATTAGCACTTCCTTACCGGCAAGCTGCTTCTGAGCTGGTGATCACGAGCTATGATCGGTCAAATTTTCTTGAAAAGGAGGTGTACCACTTGCAAAGTGGCAAACCCTAGGGATGTCCTGTGAATGTTCTGAAAAAAGAAATTTAATCTTCATTAAGGTTTATAGGGCGGTGATGGGATGGTTAAACATTAATATGTGATATAGCTTCCCATATTTCCATCGAGAATCATTTCATTGGATTTTGGCTTGCAGGTATTGGTGCAGGATTGGAGTCCATGACAACAGATCTCAAGAGTTTGAAAGGATCTGTTAATCCTAGAGTATGATTTACATACTCTCGGCTTCTATTAAACATCAAAGGGTTGACCAATGGCCATGTCCTGCACTGTAGAGAAACGATGGACTTGTTTGTTTTAACTCTATGTAATTCTTCTGTTATCGTTGTAGGTAAAAGAATTTGCTCAAGCTCAAGATTGTCTTCTTCCTATGGGCATTACTTCGGAAAACGTTGCAAGCCGATTTGGTGTTACAAGAGAAGAGCAAGACCAGGCTGCTGTAAGTCATCTCATTATCTGTTGTTATTTTTATGTTGCAGACTTGTAGTTCCGCTGTATCAAACATAGAACCATTCATTTCTCCTAATAATCTATGTGAGTTACAATGTAAGATTTGCCATGTTTTTTATTCTGCGCATAAGTAGCGCTGATTAATTTCTTTGAAACGACGTATCAGGTGGAGTCTCACAGAAAGGCTGCTGCTGCCACTGCTGGTGGTAAGTTTAAAGATGAAGTTATACCTATACAAACCAAGGTAATTTGCATGCTTACTGCTTGGAAAAATGGTTTCTGTATTTTCCTCTAAACAAAATGGAGTATATTGTTGTTTTGGTTTTCGTTACCTTGAATGTCTCTGATCTTTCTACTCTTTTATAGCTTGTTGACTCTAAAACTGGAGAAGAAAAGCGTATTACTGTTTCTGTGGATGATGGTATTCGGCCAAACGCAACACTAGCCGACCTGGCAAAATTGAAGCCTGTTTTCAAGAAAAATGGGACAACAACTGCTGGTATTGGCTACTGACTGTCAGGAGCTTTTCTGGTTTACAAGCTCTCTATTATATTCAATTTCAATTTTTTTAACTTTTGTCTTGTAGGCAACTCTAGCCAGGTGACTGATGGTGCTGGAGCTGTGCTTCTTATGAAAAGAAGTGACGCTATGCGCAGAGGCCTACCTATTCTTGGTGTATTTAGGTACCGATTAAATTAACCACAGTGTAACTAATCCTGAGGACATGAACACTTTTATGGTCTACTTGCCATCCCTTAACAATTCACCAACAGATTATAACTTAAAATTATCTGAGTATCGACAACAATACGATGCATAAGTTCAAATAATGAAAACACGTATACTAAAGTCACCAATACGATTGATCAAGCAAGTAATTTTCTGAATGCTATTTCGTAAACTTCTTCCATTTCTATATTTCTTTTGTTTATAAATGGCTTGCAATGTTCTAGATTCAATGATTTATTATTTATTTACAGGACATTTGCTGCTGTTGGCGTTGACCCTGCTATCATGGGTGTTGGACCTGCTGTTGCAATTCCAGCTGCTGTCAAAGCTGCTGGCTTAGAACTGACTGACATTGATCTTTTTGAAATAAACGAGGTTATAATCTAGTTCTTTTTTTGTCGCTCTGTATAATTTTGACTACCAGTCAGTGTCGCATTTTCTGAATACTGTCTATTTGGATTTCCGATATCATCTTTGTTGTCCAGGCATTTGCATCTCAGTTTGTGTATTGTCGTAAGAAGTTAAATCTTGACCCCGCAAAGATCAATGTAAATGGAGGGGCTATCGCACTAGGGCATCCGTTAGGTGCTACAGGTATGGACTTGCCTAGCTTAAAAGTTCTTCATTGGTAATATTCATAATATTACTGTATAATTGTGACAGAAGTAGTGTAATTTGATCTATTGGTCTCTGATTTAGGTGCCCGTTGTGTTGGTACCCTGTTGCATGAGATGAAGCGACGTGGTAAAGGTTGTCGGTTTGGAGTTGTATCGATGTGTATAGGTACTTCCTCATTCCTCCCTTCTGTATAAGCATTCTTCATCAATGCGTACCTTTTCCAACGAGACAGTCTCATACTCCGTATATGAGATGAACCCTATTACTTTATTTCACATGTAATTACATGAATAACGAGCTGACTTCCCGTGTAAGACAGTCCTATTCCTATATAAGTATGTATAGATCTTTTTAGTCGAGCTGGAAGACATATCTAAGGTTTGGAAGTGCAGGCACTGGTATGGGAGCAGCAGCCGTTTTTGAAAGGGGAGATGCTGCCGATGAGTTATCCAATGCCCATACCGTTGGCTCCAACAGTTTTACCTCCTAAGACGCTCGATGGCTATAAGATAAAGTAGAAGCCAGTGACAAATTGTACTGCACTATTGCTTCATCGTCAAATAAATTATTATGGATAAAGAAAATATTTTTAGTCAATTTTATCTTTCTAAGTTGATTAATTTTCGATTTTGGGAATTATTAATATTAATTTTCTTACAGATTTATCCGCATAGAGGATATATACTTTTTGTAAGCAAAACTCATGTAATTCTTTTGATTTGGAATATATGAGAAATACTTTTTTGCAAAAAAAATTAATGATAAAAATAAAATAATAGTTGGACATCAACCATCACCTTAAGGTTCTGATTGGGACGGGCATCAAGTTTCGCGGGGGTGGGTAGTATGGAATGAGAGCTTGCTGCTAAATCTGCTATTGCATTTGGGATGCATGCTTGAGAATACTTTTAGTACGAGAGTGTGGTCAAATAGTTGAGGTCGGTGATCGGTGATCGGTGATGGAGATAAAATAATGAGTGTTATTCATTCAAACAAGTCATCATCGTCTTCCTACCCTTGTCTCAAGGTAAGATCATATTTTACAAAATAAAGAAATAGGATAAAAATTAAAAGAATTTTTCCAAAACAATGGTACAATAGGGTTTAACAATGAAGGTGAGACCAAAATTTTATTTTCGTAATTGCTCTTTCATGTACAAGTTTTACTCAATTATATACTTTTTTTCGTAATTTTGCCAGAATATACCCTTCTTCCTCAAAAATACTCTTTTTCTCTAGCGTCTTATTAGAAGTTTATCAAATTCTTATCAGATCCATCATTAATCATAATTTTCATATTGACCCAGGACAATTTCATCAATCACAATCCTTTGTATCAGATTTATAAAATACTAATTGGTAATTAATTAATTAATTGATCATCTTTAATGGATGATTGAACATTGACATGCACAATATTAATCACATCAATTTTAATAAAGAATCATGGTATTATTAAGTGAAATGGAAACAAGTTAGGTGTGATTTTTCGTGCAACATGCTGAATCTAAAGCAAATTTATGAATCCTAATAAACATTACACCAACAGGCAACAGCTCCCAGATCCCCAATAAATTAAATGAGAAAATTGGTCAACTCCCCAACATATGTATATCTGGTAGTCTGAGCGACATTTATGGGGGCGTTATTGGTGGGGTGGGCAGAAGGGGGGAGGGGTTGTGGTAGGATGGTGACCGGATGGGTGGTGGTTGAGAGGTGGGCGGAGGGAGGAAGTTGAAAGAGAGAACTACAAGTAAAAAATGGGCGTTAAAATAAGAGGGGTATAATGGTCAATTATGTACATGATTAAGTAAATTATGTATATAAAAGAGCAACATCCTTTATTTTTGTGTAGCAGTATAGCACACTTATGATAAAGTAATTACACTGCCCGGAAATTTCTATACTCGTAAACTCGCTTACAATTCATCTACCGTAACTTTCTAAAATACATCACATTTCACGAAAATAACTAAGCATCAAATTATATGACGTAGTGACTTAATTTAGACAGAGGAGAGAGAAAGTCCTAAAAAATCCCAAATCACCCCTAAATTCAAAACCCTAAAAAATTAAACGCGTCTAACTCACCGACAACTTCTCCGGTCGCCGGCGAGGCTACTCGATTTCGCCCCAATTTTTTTCCTTTTTTATCTTCTTGCTTCTCATCGTCATTCCTACGTCGTCTTTCAATTAGTGTCGCCGTCTTTGAGTTTTTTACAGGTTTGTTTTTCGTTGTCTTGTTTTTTGTTCGCCTGTTTCTCGTTATGGTTGGTCTATCCATGGCTGATTAACTTTCTTTTCTCCAATTTGTTTTGTTCTGTGTGTGCGTCGTTGGGTCTGATTGTTTGGTGGGTTGTGTGTCGCCGCCTTTTATCAGGTTGTGGGCGAGGTTTTTTCTTTGTAGTTTTCTGTTTTGTTTGGGTTGTGTTTTATCTTCTCGCTTTTGGTATGAGGATATGGAAATAACATGGTCTGATAATTTGGCATAATCTACTGTATATCTTAAGTTTTTGGATTTTTCTTGTGCCCTTGTTAGTGATGGGTTTATGGATAATGATGAGGAAAGAATGATAGATCATTTTACGACAATGAAGGGTTCGTTTACACTAGCCTTATCCGAGGTGAGGGCGCTTAAAGCCAAGAAAAGGCTTGTTTCGACAAAATCACTTTGATTAGGCTGCTCTCTGACCTTACAATCTCTCTTAATTCTAATCTGGTGGCTTGTGTCTTAAAGCTTGAGAAATTTAGGGCTGCTATGGATCTGTGTACCATGATTTTGGGATCATTTCCACGAAATGTTAACGCTCTTTTTCGTAGGGCAATTGCATATATGAAGTTGAACAAGTTTTTAGATGCAAAGATGGATCTGGGTGGAAGTTTTGGGGGTAGAACCTAGGAATAAAGATGTTATAAGGGAATTAGAGGTGGTGAAAAGTTACCTACTGATTAAGGTTAATGGTAAAAGAGTATTGGAGTTCGCTTCGTCTGATGAAATGGAAGTGAATAGTAAGAAGCAGGTGCATACTTCACATACAGTGTATGCTCTTGAAAGTAATATAGAAGATTGTGAGAGTGTATGTGAACATTGAGGCGACGAAAATCCCTGAAGAGGTGAGTGTAAAGGAAAATGTGAGTAGGTATTTGGAGATGGCTGAAACTGAAAATAGTGGGAGGACTAATTAGAACTTTAGTTTGGAGAAGATTGGTCACAACAAGTCGTCTTTTGAGTTTTCCAAAAAGGGGGAAGGACACTCCCGACTAAGGATTTCTGGACATGATGATCAAACACTCCTTCAAGGTAATAAGGTGATGTATTACCACAAACAAGATCTATCAACTATAACAGTTCGGATTTTTCATATTGAGCCTACGAAGGAGGAAGAAAGTATAAGTGGGTTTTGTAAGAAGAGGGTTAAGAAGAAGAGAAGGACACTTTCTAAATCCAGGAAACGTAAGATAAGGAGCCAAAAGAAAGATATGTCTCCTTCTGCAGAAGTCAGCACTATGGCTAATGATTGTGGTCCAATGAAGTCTTACATTAGCGATATAAGCTATAGCTCCTCCTCCTTTGGAGGCAACTTCTTCTCTCTTAGTACTCATCAAGGCCCCGAAGAAAGTCTTTCGGTTGTGGAGCCTTTAATTTTGAAGAATGATACACCTATCATCTCTACTTGCCCTTTGGCCTCTTCTAACCTAAATGTTAGCCATATTTTTTGTTTTCCGTCTAGTCCTAAGAAGAGCAAGACTTCTCTGTTTGGTAAACTGCTACGTGGCTCTACCACATATATGTCATGCATATTAAAGAGGATGAGAATTTTACTTTCAAGAAAAATCATATCAAAGGAGATGAATCTCCGGGACACAATTTATCTACTTCTTCCAGAAAATTTCTACGTCCTTGTGGCGTAAGTGTGTCTTGTTGTAGGTACTCCTCGGAAGCTCAGCGGATAAAGAAAAGAAAAGAAGTCTTTGATCAGTTGGAGAGATCAGATCGCCCCTCCAATAGACCTATAATCTGTACCTGCCATGTTCTTAGTTTAATCTCTTGTTCAAATAATATAATGAAAAAGTACGATCCGGAGAGTTAGGTAGGCATTATGTAAGAACATTTCTTTATTGTTGTCAAAAAAACTAAGCATTCGCACAACCATTCATGTGACACCCCGCGATATAGCACAAAAATAAAAAAGTAGTTTGCAGCGGAAATACGATACTTTTAAAAAACTTTTCGACATATTTATTAAAGCTTTTTCGCGGAATATCAAAACAACATGCGGAAGATTAAAAACTAATGAGAAAGTATAAATTATACAAAATAACTTAATAGACGAGGGATAAGGTATCCCACGATAATAACATGAATTAAATCTAAACTAAGCGTAAGGGTAATTGTCGAATTATCAACAATGCTCGCTAGCCACACGTCTTACCCAAACAGCACCAACCTACATTCATGAAACATGAACGCCACAGTCAGTGGGGAGTAACTCAGGGTTCTCCCAGCCACTTTACGTCAGAAAACATGTAAACGGTAATACTAAACATCTTATACATATGAACATGTATATAATTTCATAAACAATCATATATATTACCAAACATGAACAACATGATCAATGCGTGGGCGATAAGTCAAAAAACATGTGAAAACAGTATGAATCAACATATATAACAGAATTAAAGCCAGCATATGAGATAGTATCAAAATCAAGGAAACATCCAAGCAAAGAATACACATAGTCAGAGCGTATAACCACTGCCTCTGACATACCAGAGCGTATAACCACTGCCTCTGGCTACTGGAGCGTATAACCACTGCCTCCAGCTACGGAGCGTATAACCACTGCCTCCGATTACTAAGCATAAAACTATCAATCAACACAGGAATATAATGAACGCCGTCAGAGCGTATAACCACTGCCTCTGACGTACCAGAGCGTATAACCACTGTCTCTGGCTACTGGAGCGTATAACCACTGCCTCCAGCTACGGAGCGTATAACCACTGCCTCCGATTACTATGTATAGCGTATAACCACTGCCTATATGCCTAAGACCTGGCCAGACCTCTCGATGTAATGCCTTACACCGAACGACACACGGGGACCGGAGCGTATAACCACTGCCTCCGACCAATCCCGAACATAGATAAATTCCCATTGCATGGGTGGCGTTAGTTCATTACAGTGATAGACAAATCGTACCACCGCTATCTATTCTCATGCAAGGCAACATAACCGTCGCCAACCCAGTTTTTCGATGACATAATCGTCATCTACGCAACCTTAGGATAACATAAACATTAACCAACTCATTTAAACATGCATGAGCTAACAAACGATAAATACGACAACACTTAAGTCCATTTTATCTGGCAGAAGAATAAACGGAACTGATTAATCAAACATAAGTTCTAAATGCATTTCACGTTAAAGCTGTCCCCTGCCGTAAAATTCATAATTAATTCAAATAAAATCGAAATGATACAAGATAAATTGGATCGGATTACTAATACTTTTATCTACAATATTTGTCAAATAAACATTTTCAAAATACGAACTTAACAAGGGGTTATTGTCTGATCTTTACAGTGTGTCAGAAATCGTCACACAAAATGTATTGCTTCATAAAACGGGTTTAACAAATCATTTTGGGGCAAAACAAACTCCTAACATCATCTAAACTCTTCAAAGTTTAATTATTTAAAAGGACAAGAATAGTTTCAAAGTATAAAAATGGTTTTCGAAACAATATTTGAGCTACTGTCCTTTCTGCGAGTATTTCAGCGCAATGTTCGTAAATAATTTATTGTAAACAAACGACATGCAAGAAAATTACGAAATTTCAGAGGTAGACTCTACACTGAAAATAAACAGGGGTTTCTTTTCAACATTTTCAAAGACGGATAATCTAAGATGTTGAAATAAATTGTACAAGACAATGGACAGATTTGTCAAGGTGCTGAAACTTATCAAATAACCAAAGTAAACCAAGCATTATGAATTTGAAAGACTATCAAACTGATCATCCTCAAATATCACAAACTCATTTAACCATACAATCCTTAATGAATTTCCACAACTAGAATATCATCCAACACAATCATGCAAGATGAAAATCATCCAAACATATGACTTATAAAACTAATCATGCAACTAATTAATCAAACACAATTCTAGTATAATAAACATTACTAGCATATAGAACATGCAAACAAAGACGATTAAAGTCGAGTAACCCATCATCGTTACCTTATAACTCTTCAATAAGCATGATTTTGAACTTAAAGCCACTCCGGTTTGGACAACCGAACTAGCTACACATAAATAAACGAGGTTAGCTATGAGAACCGTGCCTTAAAGGCCACGAACAGAGTATATTAAGGAAGAAATTTGATAATTTTATTACCTAGAAAGGTGGAGGGCGAGGATAGGAAGAGATAGGCGCGAAAATCGTCGAAAACGGATAAGAAACGAAGATTTTACGATCGTCTTAAGGTTGAAGGTAAAGAGTGTAACAATGGTGTTTGTGTTTTGTGTTTGGGTGTGTTTGTGCTGAAAAAAATAAGTAGAGGATTGAAGAAGAAAAAAGGAAGAATAATGAAGAAGTACTTGGGCAGCAAGGAACTTAGTTGCATGTTCAAGCCAAGTGTCGAAAAGCTCACGCCAAGTGTCATAGGTACGGCCAAGTGTCGAGGGCTTTAGGCCATGTGTTGAAAGGATTACGCCATTTGTCGAGGACCTTAGGCCATGTGTAAGAAGTGATTAGGACATGTGTCTAAGTTCTTAGACCAAGTGTAAGAGGTGCTAAGCCTATGTGTCGAAGGTTTTAGGCCAAGTGGAAGAGGTAGCCACGAGCGAGTATCTCGTCGGCGGATATTCTGCGACAGCCTTTCGTATTTTCGGCATAATTTCCTCTACAAAACTCGTAATAAGGTGTTTTCAGTGGCGTTGGAAAGCTAAGAAAAAGATCTAAAACTTTTATTTTATAAGAAAGAGCTAAATATGCCTTTAAAATATCTTAAAATTAGTAACAAGGACAGAGTAGCGTTTCACAAGTTTAAGGAGTATAAGTGTAAGACGGACATATTAATGTCATTATCAAAAACGATAAATTTTAAAAGGAATTTTATTAATTGTGGAACATTATTATTACTAAAATAAGATTTTATTAATATATAATAACTTGAAATTATGGGGTGTTACAATTCATCCCCAATGCTTGAACAGGAGACAATCCGATAGTAAAAGTGATCGGAACACTTGACATTATGAATAAAATTTAAGAATTTTGGGTAGGAAAAACCGTTTAGACAAATAATAACTAAAAATCTTTTTTTTTGAAAGAAATTGTTATATAATAAAAGCAAAGACTTTTAAAGAAATCTCATTGGTTCCTTAATATAAGGGATTTCCTTTTCTTTTATCACAAAAACTACTATAAGACCGTTGCACAAATGAATACCATGCAACGGGTCTCTTTTACCCGTTTTATTTAATGGATATCCATCTAACTATTATATTTTAAAACCTTTTTATTTTTCCAATACCTACATTTAATACTTACAAACATTCTATTATTGTTTCCATACAATTATTTTCCCCATACATACCTATTTCCCCATGAATGTAATTGATTATCCGTTTCTCATGCATCTGCAACAATCATTCATGCTCTCATGCATCTACAACAACCATTCATGTCTGCAACAATCATTCACTCTCTTCTTCATAATTAAAAATAAGTTCAGCAAAAAAATACAATGTTCATGGATAATGATATCATTCCCACCCCAATGATGATAGACAATGAATCATCTGTAGTAGTCGTTTCTGATGTAAACTATGAAGACCCTTCTGATCTCAATGATGTTACAGTTATGGGAGAAAACCGAGCACACGAGAATGACTGTAATATTGACGGTTAGTAAAGTCATTATTTTTGTCTGCAAGTACTGACCATGTTCATATTTTTAGAGACCGTGTTTTAAATGTTGATGACCACGTAATTTTGGTATACATTTATCAGTAAGTATTGAGTTCACCATTATACAACTCATTTGTTAGTTCGAAAAGTTTCTTTTTGAGGAAGTCATATTCAAATTTCTGATGATGCTGTGAAAATATGTGTTTTAATAAGTTTCATTTGTTAGTTTGATAAGTTTCTTTTTGAGAAAGTCATATTCTTTAATAGAGATATAGAATCACTTTTGAAATTTTATTTTAAGAATGTCATAATTTTCATGGCTTATTGCCCCGTTTTATTGTAAACTTTGTTAATTTTTCATATTAATGAGTCCATTTTCTTATGTGGAAATGACATACATTATGAACTCTGGTGACCATGTTTTTGTTACAGATGACCATGATATAGTTACTTGTGGTCATGTTATATTATTATGAAATGTCTGATGTACTTGTTTAAAAGTGTCTGGTTTTCCGTTTTGGTGACCATGTTATAGTTACAGATGACCATGTTATTGTTATTGGTGACCATGTTACAGTATTATGAACTGTCTGATAAACTGTCATTTTATAAACTCTGGTGACCATGTTGTAGTTACAGATGTTCATATTATATTTACTGGTGGCCATATTATATTATTATGAACTTTCTGTTGAACTGAGCATTTTTTGTACGTGGATTATTCAGGTGCAGAGTTATTTCGTTCATTGGCTGGGGAGACGAGTCTTAAATGGGAGACAATATATTAGATGTATGAATCTCATGCCAGCGCTATGGGTTTTGGAATTAGGTTGGGGACTTGTCGCAAAAAAAGTCCCGGAGCTCCCGAGTACGAGAGACGTGGCTGATGTTCAAGAATTTTTCAAACAACGTGATTCCGAACATCACATGGTGAACAATATTGAACCTTCCACACACGTGCTTGATCGAGTGAGGTGTACAACAAGAGGTAGAAGTTAAAGGAAAAAACGACAAACTTCTAAAAGCAAAAAAAGACAAAAGTACAACATGAAGTGTTGTCGTACACTCCGATCCCTCGTCTCTTTTAAGTTAATATAATCTCCTTTGTAATAGATTATTGGCGCTTAAGTTTTTTTTGTGCAATGACATTAAACTACTGCTTGTAGTTTTTTCCTTTTCATGACATTGAACTAGTGTCTATTTGTGACCACTTTTGTGTTACAGAGTGACCACTTAAAAACATTTCTGCGCATTTGTATAATTTTTAACAATTAAACATTTTTTTTTTACCATTACATTATGATATGTGACCACATATACTTTAATATGTTGCCATTATATTCGTACTTTTAACTTTTATAAACGGTAATGGCGAGTAATATTCAATACAGAGGGACCAATTTTATTTTATTTGTGACCACTAGTTATATCATACCGACTGTCCATTTGTGACCATTGTTATGATAATGCGTAACCACTTTTAAAACATTTTTTCGCATTTGTGTCATTTTAACAATTAAGCATTTTTTACCATTACCCTATTATATGTGACCACATATACTATGATATGTGACCATTATATTCGTAATTTAAACTTTTATAAAACGGTTATGGTAAGTAATATTTAATACAGAGTGACCATTTTTCTTTTATTTGCCACCACATTCTATCATACACAGTGGCCATCTTGTATTTTCAACAACTAACTGTACTAACCACTTTATTATATAGAGTGACCACTTCTATCGTACAGAGTGACCACTTCTATCATACACATTGCTAATTTGCTACAACGAAATAAAAACCCAAAGCAGATAAATTTCTATTGCAAGTACGACAATAAGTTTAGTACCAACAAAATAAAAACACAAGTTTTTTTCCAATAAAATACCAAAAAAACTACCAACACTACTTGCTATTTTTCTTCTGATCGGTCTTCTTCTCCACCTTCTTACCGAGCGATCGTCTTTGCATAATGTCTCGTGTATCTTTGAACGATAGTTTCAGGTGGTGACTCTAACCTTGGCGAGACTGAATTGGTAGGATTAAGCTCAAGAGATGGCATCTTCACAGCCACACTTGTTGCCTGGTCAATTTATTGAGCAAGTTTTTCATATGCAACAAGAAAATTTGGGTTCTTCCACTCTTGAGTCCATGAAAATGGCCTCCAAATCAGATTCTGAACAAATTTAATCGTCAAATACTGGTTATCACATTAAATATTTAATACAAAATGGTCTCAATACTCCAGAACATGGTTACTAATCATCTAACTGATTAGATGATCTGAAATACACCAGTAATAACATAATAATTCACACAACAATTTCTACAAAATGATCTGAAATGGTCTAAAATACATCTGCAACAATCATTCATCCATATTTTCGCATGCATGTAATTGATTATCCGTCTAAAATACATCATGTAACACTGACTATAACAAAAACGATATCTAATTAACACAAAATGGTCAAAATATAGTAAAAACATAAAATACGAACCCAAAATTACCATTGCTTTTGAAATACATCTGTTAAATTTGAAAAGAAAAAAAACCATTCCCCAAACTGTTTTAAAGACTTCAAAGAAATTCAAAAAAAATACAGGAAAGAAATTTGCAAACCTACTGATTTTAGGGACTTCAATCTTAATGAGTTCTTCATCAATGGGCTTCTCGTCGTCATTTTTCGCATCATCCTCAACTTTGTTACCATTCTCCTCAGCAACAACTTCTTCTTCTTCCTCTTTCACTAAAAACAACACAAAAAACTGAATTAAAATATGGAATTAAAAAACTAATTAAAATCGATTGCATAAGAGAAAATGAATATGAAAAACTCTCGTTAGAAAGGGATTAAAATCGAGAAGATGGATTAAAAAACATTACCGTACCCAAAATAACCAGAAACATACTTCAATTGCTTTTTTTTTTCTTCCTACGATCTTTTTCCCTATTTCTTCTTCAATAAAATTGAAATAGATCCAAAAATAGTGGAAAATGAAGTAATTTTTCAATTAATTGGGTATATGGAAATTTGGAATAAGTTGGGAGAGTAGTTGAATTAATTTTTTCAAGAAGATACCGTACGGGGAAGGTGAAATTTGATTGAAAGAGAAAAATTATGGGTAAGGAGGAAAGTTATGGGGAAGACCATTTACAATTTTTCAAAACTGCCTTCGAATTTTCAAAAACTGATAATTATTGAACACAACTTCCACTGCAACATAAATTCCCTTGACCCATTTAACATATTCAAGATGTAAAACGGGTTAAAAGGACCCGTCTCACAATATCCATATGTGAGACGGTTGTACAGGATAATTACTGTTCTTTTATAATAATGGTATGTCAGATTGATTTCTATGCATTTAATTAACTTAAAGTGTGTACAATATTTTTGTGCTCATTTAAACTCCACTAGAGTTTGATGAAATTTAAAACTGATATATT
This sequence comes from Silene conica, assembly GCA_029255685.2. Lineage (NCBI taxonomy): Eukaryota > Viridiplantae > Streptophyta > Magnoliopsida > Caryophyllales > Caryophyllaceae > Silene > Silene conica. The sequence continues at coordinate 71,379,477 of CM055318.2, read as the reverse complement.
ATGCATTTAATATTAATATACTATGCATTTAATTAATTGAAGGCCTTATCATTAATAATTTGATTAATAGAATCAGTAATTATTAAACTTCATTAAATTTGCAGAGATACGTAAATAGTTCTAAAAAGCATCTAATTCATTGATTATTATTTTATATTATGGTGACGAGAAATTTGGTTTTAAATATTTATGTTGTTATTTAAATTAGAGCTGACAAATAATGACACTGATACCCGTCATTGTGGGTGTCACAGATACAATTTATAAGTCCGAACTAGACTAACATAAGCTAGCGAAAGTACGGGTCGAACCACAAGGAGAAAGGGAGATATTAATTGTCTTAATCTTTAGTCTAAGGTATAAAGGGGGGTTTGATTGATTTGATTTGGACTAAGTCTAATTAAGAAAATAACAAAAGTGAAACTAAAATTTAAGATGTAAACAAATGATAAAAGAGATGTTTGGATGTTCCGGTTTCTATAGCTACGATGGCAAATAGTCTAGGAAATCTGTATTACAGTCGTGTAAGGGGCATAACAAGTCCTTTCGGTCCGAGTTAACTAATAGCTCCTTTCAGCCTATGCTACTAGTCCCTAAGTCTCACTAATCTTAGTTGTCAATATGATAGGTGATTCCTAATGTCTAAGTCACATACCTTTCGATCTTAGTAACTTAGTTGCTTAAACCGTTAACTAATGCCCTTCCCTATCTATCGATCCACGGGTTGGTCATTACTAAGTATCTAACAAGTCTCCTCTCAGTCTCATTGAAAGATATTGCACTTAACGAAGTAAAACGGTTCTGATCATACACGAAATCAGTCGGCCGACCAGCTACTCTAGTCGATCGACCAATCCACTCAGTTGATCGACCAGAGAAGCCAGTCGGTTGGCCAAGCGCTGTTACGGGTTGCTTTAAACTACGCCATCTATGCTATAGGTCGCCTACATCCTAATACATGGGGTTTAGCTGTGGGGAATAAAGCATGTATTCACCCTAAACTTGCAGGATTATAATGAAAATTACAGTTGTGATTATAGTCATAAGATAAATAAAAACATGAATAGAGTACAACCTTTAGTCCTTGTGCGAAAGGCCTAAGAACAGGAATTAACACAAATTCCCTCCTATAACTTGCACCCAAGACTTTGTTTGAGACGATGCCGCGTGTGCTAGAAAGGCTCTCCAATTGCCTTGCAATATGGGGAGAGTTATTGAGGTTTTAGATGTGAGATCTGAGTTTTGGGAGAAGAATGCTCTCAAAACCCTAATTGTGAGAATTGTGATTCAACAGTTAACCAAGAGTCCTGACATAAGGAGAAGGACTCTCCTTATGTAGCCCTAGGTCGGCCGAATGGGTATGGGGTAAGAGTGGGCTTTATCCACTCTTACCTTATTCCTTTGCATGATTCGACCCGTTTTGCTAAATATTATTTGCGGGATTTTTATTATAAATCGTATACGTGTCATCAGGTATTAATGCAGTCGATGTATTAATAATGGCCTGATAAAATTACGATATTGTATAATTACCCAAATTAATATAACTGTTTATATTAATACGCGAAATTAATGTTTAATTAAGTATAACTGCTTAATTTTAATTTACGAATTAAACATGTAATCCGTATTAGCTAAAATTATTTAATCCGTATTAAATAATAATAATCTCAACATCTTATTGACTAATTTAATAGTCAATACCTCTGACTAACTGTTTAGTCGTATCCGGCATAAATGTGACTGTATTTTCATACCTTCACATCTCTCAAACGTGTCCTATAGGTGTGACGTATAGGGACCAGTTGATCACCGCCATCCGTATGACAATAACGTCAAACTTATCCAGCAAGCCAACCGTTATTGATAAACGTGGATCAACTGGTAATAATACTGAAGTATGCCCTTGTGATCCTTAAAGAGATTTAATAAGTCATTGTACTTAATTGTCAAGGACACCAGCCCCAACAATCTCCCACTTGTCCGTACAAGGGTATGTTCAATGACGTTATCACACTACATGTGGAGGACACAAGCTCCAACAAACTCCCACTTGTCTGTACAAGTGTAGGTGCGATAACCGATTCTCATATCCTTTTAAAATTTCTCCCACTCAATGTAAGACAATTTGCAAGTCCGCATTCGCAAAGGTCGTATCTCACAAGCGATCTGTATCAAGAGTGGTTTCCCCGACTAGAGAGTAACTTAACTGATAAAACGAATCTGTATTCGAGCATGGCCATGCATTTCAGTTACTACTCCTCGAGTGGCCATGAGAAATGATAAAATCCTGATAAGGGTTTGGATATTTCCCTCAACTCGAATCCTGCCGATATCGCGCAGCATGAAATAACCCAAAAAAACCCTCTTGGCCCCTGTTACGATGACCGTGGGAAAGAAACCAAAGTTACCCAAAATCTGCCTTAATCTCAAGAGACAGTTGAAAGTCAAAAGACTCGACTCTAAGGAACACTATGGAGGTCCTATCCACGACCTGACACCCAATGTTATAAAACATTTAGGACTCCATAACGTTGTCACGGGGTGTCCTACGAGATATCCGTATAACTCGCCTTTGTGATTGGTCAGTCATCCGCGTGACTTATGGCTCGTTGAACCCACCATCAACCAACGTCACAAAATGATTACCTGAGTTATCAGCTCAAGTGGGTAATCAAGGACTAAAACGATGTAATGTAATTCAGTTCACTTTGTGGTGTTCAAAATTGGCGTACAATTCCACATGAAAAACAAAACATTATATATCATAACAATGAGGTTGAATAGAGTACACGAGAAAATGAATTATTACATGAATTCATAAAAGAGTACTACAACTTAGGAACACAGCTAATTCCCATGGAATGAATGTGCCCTTCATGCTTATCACGTGGTAATGCTTTAGTGAGAGGATCAGCTATGTTGTCATCCGTAGCGATCTTATCAATGAAAATCTCCTTTTGCTCCACGTAATCTCTGATTAGATGAGCTTTCCGTTGTACATGCCTAGCCTTGTTGCTAGACTTATGCTCCTTAGCTTGGAAGATGGCACCTTTATTATCACAATAAACGGTGATTGGGTCATTCGAACTAGGCACTACTGATAGTCCTTGTAAGAATTGACGCATCCATATTGCTTCCTTAGCTGCTTCTGAGGCGGCATAGTACTCGGACTCAGTCGTAGGATCTGCTGTAACACTCTGTTTAGAACTTTTCCAGCTGACAGCAGCGCCATTAAGAGTAAAAACGAATCCAGACTGAGATTTCGAGTCATCTCGATCCGTTTGGAAGCTAGCATCTGCGTAACCCGTGGCGCAGAGCGTTGAGTCGCCTCCATAAGTCAATCCCCAATCTTTAGTCCTCCGTAGGTACTTAAGAATGTTTTTCACGGCCATCCAGTGTTGTTCACCTGGATGAGCTTGGAATCGACTGGTCATACTCAATGCATATGCAACGTCTGGACGTGTGCATATCATGGCATACATGATCGATCCTATTGCCGAAGCATAAAGAATCCGACTCATGCGCTCTTTCTCTTCCAATGTCTTAGCTTCTTGAGACTTGCTCAAGTGAAGCCCACTAGTCATAGGAAGGAACCCTTTCTTGGAGTTCGTCATGCTGAATCTCTCTAGAATCTTATCTATGTAAGACTCCTTACTGAGAGACAACATCCGTCGTGATCTATCCCTGTAGATACGGATGCCCAAAATTCTTTGTGCCTCTCCCAAATCTTTCATCTGGAAATGGTTCTTCAACCATGCTTTAACCGAAGATAAGAGAGGTATGTCATTCCCAATCAAGAGTATGTCGTCGACATACAGTACTAGGAATACAATCTTGCTCCCACTCGACTTGATATAGAGACATGGTTCCTCGACTGATCGAATGAAACCATTCTCTTTTATCACTTGGTCGAAGCGATGATTCCAACTCCGCGATGCTTGCTTAAGTCCATAGATGGAACGCTTAAGCTTGAAAACCTTCTTAGGATGTGCTGGATCAATAAAACCCTCGGGTTGTACCATGTACAACTCTTCCTCCAAATAACCGTTTAAGAAGGCGGTTTTAACGTCCATTTGCCATATTTCATAGTCATGAAATGCGGCGATCGCTAAGATAATCCGAATGGAACGTATCATGACTACGGGTGCAAAGATCTCATCATAGTGCAAGCCTGACACTTGGGTGAAACCTTTAGCAACTAATCTTGCCTTGTGGATATCTTGTTTACCTTCCACGGCATGCTTTATCTTGTAAAGCCATTTGCATTGAAGGGGGCGTACTTTTGCAGGTAGGTCCACAAGATCCCACACGTTGTTCTCATACATGGAGTCCATCTCGGATTGCATGGATTCTAGCCATAGCTTTGAGTCAGAACTGGTCATGGCACCTTTATAGGTTGAGGGTTCATTACCCTCTAGAAGTAAGACGTCATCCATATCATGTTCCTCGACCATACCAATGCATCTGTCCGGAGGAATGGAGACTCTTCCCGACCTCCTAGGTTCCTCAGGAATATCTACCGCAGCCTCGGTTGAAGGAACTGTTTCCTCCAATGGTTGCTCGGTAGTTGGTTCTTGTACCTCCGATAAATCGAAGGTTCTATTACTCGACTTGTTCTCGAGAAATTCTTTCTCCAAGAACGTCGCACTAGCCGCAACAAAAACACGTTGTTCGGTTGGCGAGTAGAAGTAATGACCAAAAGTTCCCTTTGGATAGCCTATAAAGTATGTCTTGACCGATCGCGGGCCGAGCTTATCCTCGTGTCTCCACTTGACATAAGCCTCGCAGCCCCAAACCCGAATAAAGGACAAGTTAGGGACCGTTCCCTTCCATAATTCGTATGGAGACTTGTCAACAGCTTTAGACGGACTTCGGTTAAGTATTAGAGCGGCCGACAAAAAGCATAGCCCCACAATGAATCAGGCACAACGGTGTGACTCATCTGGATCGAACCATATATCGAGTAGAGTTCGATTTCTCCGTTCGGACACACCATTTAATTGTGGTGTTCCAGGTGGAGTCAACTGTAGCACGATGCCACAGTCTTTAAGGTGTTGATCAAACTCGTGTGAAAGATATTCACCACCACGATCAGAACGAAGTGCTTTAATCTTTCTTCCCAGTTGGTTCTGTACCCGATTCTGGTATTCTTTGAACTTGTCAAAGGATTCACTTTTGTGCTTCATTAAGTAGACATAGCCATATCTACTCAAATAATCCGTGAAAGTGATGAAATACCTATAGCCTTCTCGTGCGTTGATCGACATAGGGCCACATACGTCCGTATGTATGAGTCCTAATAGGTCGGCAGCGCGCATTCCAACACCTTTGAAGGAAATACGAGTCATCTTACCGATGAGACATGATTCACACGTGCCATATGATTCGAAATCAAAGGGCGAGATAGCTCCATTCTGTATGAGCTGTTTCACGCGTTTCTCATTTATGTGTCCCATACGACAATGCCATAGGTAAGTTTGATCTTTGTCACCTACCTTTAATCTCTTGTTATTCACATGTAATATCTCGGTGGTTTGATCTAAAACATAAATTCCATTCATGGAAACTGCCTTGCCATAAATCATATTGTGTAAGGAGAAAATACAGCTATTATTCTCTATTACAAATGAAAAACCGAGTTTGTCAAGCGCAGAAACTGAAATAATGTTTTTGGACAAACAAGGAACATAATAACAGTTATATAAAGATAACTCGAATCCACTTGGAAGCTGGATCACGTATGTTCCCCTCGAGATTGCAGCAACACGTGCTCCATTCCCGACACGCAGGTCAACCTCACCCTTGATTAGGGGTTCTTAGTTTCGGAGGCCCTGCACATGACTACATAGATGAGAACCACAACCAGTATCTAGTACCCAAGTTCCGTAACTTGCATGGTTAGTCTCAATCATGTGAATAAAAGAAGAAGAAGACATACCAACAGGAGTAACGCAGCCTGCCTTAATGTCCTCACGATACACGGGGCATGAGCGCCTCCAATGCCCAGTCTTGTGGCAATGGTGACATTCCATGCTAGTATCCTTGCTCTTTGTTTTTCCCTGTGAGTTGCTTGACTCACCTGGCCCACTCTTAGTAAATCCTGACTTCTTAAACTTGGGCTTGCCTACTGTTAGGTCGCCTTGAGTTTTAGCTTTACCCTTACCTTTTCCCTTACTGGAAATCATGAGAACATCTTGCTTCACACTCCCACTTAATTTCAGATCCTTCTCAGTCTGTACGAGAAGGGAGTGGAGCTCATGAGGAGTCTTCTTCATGTCGTTTATGTAATAGTTGGCCCTGAAGAGGGCGAACCCATCATGAAGCGAATGAAGCATTCGATCAACAATTATGTTCTCACTGATCTTGCAGTTTAGGGCCTCCAGTTTCTCGATATTCTCAATCATGTGAAGAATATGTGGGCTAACAGCTTGGCCCGTCTGGAGTTTCGCCTCAAAGAAGCGACAGGTATGCTCATAAGAAACGATTCTCGGAGCTTTTGAGAATTCGTTAGTGAGCGTGGTGAAAATCTTGTTTGCACCATGGGCTATGAAGCGTCTTTGCAAATTGAATTCCATTGCATAGATGAGTACGTTCTTTATCGCACCCGCTTCCATGACGAAGTCGCTATGAGCGCGAACTTCGTTAGCTCTAGCTCCAGTTCCTGGGTGTGCCGGAATTGGCTCAGTTAAATACTTAAGCTTTCCGTCAGCAATGGCAGCATTCCGTATGTTGCCTCCCAGTCAGAGAAGTTTGACCCATCATTCCTCAGTCTAGTAGACTGATTCATGGAGTCCATGAAGGCTTTTAGCCAGGATTCACGTGCTAGCTTGGCACTTGGCATTGGGTCTTCACCAGCCATTTAGTTATACAACAGTTTAATTGAACGTGTTCTACACTGAAAAGAAGATAAAACAGAACCATATAAGCAACTCATTGTTGTGATTTAAGTCTATATTAAATTGAAATTTAAACTCGTAGACTCAAGCATTTATATAATTGATCTCCCTCAAGAATTATATAAACGATCCCAAGACTCAATTTCCGTATATTGATAAGCCCACAGTTTGGCTAATTCCACCGTTGAAACTCTTGGTCGATAGATTTCCGTAAATCCTATCTATTAGTCCATCTCAGTCGCTAGATATTATCGAGTGACCGTGATGTTGAGATAAAATAAATCATCTGTTCCCACTTACCCGACGTAGAAGGGGTCATATTATGCCTACCGACGAAGAAGGGATTCATGGGAGGCTGATTTATAAAGACTATTCTCAATTTTTGGTTATACGAGGAAGACCCCATCGACTTATATTTATTCATATTAAGTGAACTAAAATCTAGCATATGCGTGAATGAATGAAATAAAGTGATGGCTTTGCAATAGACATGTGACATCTGTATTGTCACAGAAAACTAACGCGTAACCTCTACATGAGTCAGTTTTCAGGCATGTTATAGGTGGTTTGGTTTTAGGCGAAATATGATGCAAGCTATTATCGATGAAAGCATAAAATAAATGCGATAAACGTAAATAAAAGTCCTAGCGTGGCCTATCCTACCAAAATAAACATAAAACAACTTGGAATCCACCGTTGGACCCTAGAAGCTTGTCTTGATGTTCCATCTTGGTCCTTGCAGCGGGAGTGAGCATCCGGTCTCCGTCTTTGGTCTTCACAAAATTACTAATTTAAATTACAAATATAATCCTATTTACATTCTAATTTAAATACAAAAGTAATTACATGGCAAAAACCCAAAACGGAGATTCAAGATCTCAAAATTACAAGCAAGACTGTGTTCCATCATTACGGTAACACAATCTACTAAGGCCACACTAAGTTACAACCGTTTGCAAAAATTAAATACGTTATTGAAAGCATTCAAGGCATTCACAAGACGATAAATAAAATGCATCAACTAAATAAAATTCATACATGACATAATACTGTTATTATGATTAATAAATTTTTACCAAACCACCTTACGGGATTAAAATTATGTGATTATACCGTTTTAATCACCCAATTTTAATAAATTTATAATCCTATTATCTTAAACCGTTTTAAAATAATATGTACCATACGAGGGTGAACCGTTTCACAAAATTAATAATATACTATTTCCGTATATAGTATATTACTAAAGGTCATGTGAAAATAAAACATGTTATTTTCGAAAAATAAAAAAAACGAGTCTGTTACAGGGGGGGAGGTCGACTGACCTAAACACGTGGTCGACCGACCTCCAGACGAGAAACGAAAAATCTGCAACAGCAAAATCGGTCGACCGACCTATCAATTAGGTCGACCGACCAACAGGCAGTAAAAACGAATTTCAAAAAACGCAAAACGCTGCACCTTTTGAAATCAAAACAAGTTTTTACCTTTTAAACTTTGATTAAAACAAGTAAATCAAAATTAACATCAACAAGGGTTCACATATTGTCAAGAATATCGATTAATTAACAATATGTAAACAGGAATCGAAAAACAAGATCGATTACTCACAAAAGAAAAACATTCGAAACAGAAACCAACACAGGAGGCGGTCGTCCGACTGCAACAGGGGGTCGATCGATCGACTCAGCGGCAAAACACGATTTTTCAGATTTTAAAACTTATGAAAAACACAAAAGTAAAATTTTCATGGCCTGGACTCTGATAACACTTGTGGGGAATAAAGCATGTATTCACCCTAAACTTGCAGGATTATAATGAAAATTACAGTTGTGATTATAGTCATAAGATAAATAAAAACATGAATAGAGTACAACCTTTAGTCCTTGTGCGAAAGGCCTAAGAACAGGAATTAACACAAATTCCCTCCTATAACTTGCACCCAAGACTTTGTTTGAGACGATGCCGCGTGTGCTAGAAAGGCTCTCCAATTGCCTTGCAATATGGGGAGAGTTATTGAGGTTTTAGATGTGAGATCTGAGTTTTGGGAGAAGAATGCTCTCAAAACCCTAATTGTGAGAATTGTGATTCAACAGTTAACCAAGAGTCCTGACATAAGGAGAAGGACTCTCCTTATGTAGCCCTAGGTCGGCCGAATGGGTATGGGGTAAGAGTGGGCTTTATCCACTCTTACCTTATTCCTTTGCATGATTCGACCCGTTTTGCTAAATATTATTTGCGGGATTTTTATTATAAATCGTATACGTGTCATCAGGTATTAATGCAGTCGATGTATTAATAATGGCCTGATAAAATTACGATATTGTATAATTACCCAAATTAATATAACTGTTTATATTAATACGCGAAATTAATGTTTAATTAAGTATAACTGCTTAATTTTAATTTACGAATTAAACATGTAATCCGTATTAGCTAAAATTATTTAATCCGTATTAAATAATAATAATCTCAACATCTTATTGACTAATTTAATAGTCAATACCTCTGACTAACTGTTTAGTCGTATCCGGCATAAATGTGACTGTATTTTCATACCTTCACATCTCTCAAACGTGTCCTATAGGTGTGACGTATAGGGACCAGTTGATCACCGCCATCCGTATGACAATAACGTCAAACTTATCTAGCAAGCCAACCGTTATTGATAAACGTGGATCAACTGGTAATAATACTGAAGTATGCCCTTGTGATCCTTAAAGAGATTTAATAAGTCATTGTACTTAATTGTCAAGGACACCAGCCCCAACAATCTCCCACTTGTCCGTACAAGGGTATGTTCAATGACGTTATCACACTACATGTGGAGGACACAAGCTCCAACATTAGCTACTCATAATACTAATGAAAACAGAAACTATAATTATAATAACAACAAACAACATGATTAAGACGATTAACGATAAAGCAAATAACAAAAGCAATGGTTTCGGGATTCTAATTAACCGGAACTAATTCTAAGAAAACTATAAATAAACTGAATAAGGAGGCAAGAATTACCGTAGAACAATAAGGCAGAAATAAGAACGGAACTATTGAACTTTATTAAAATATGCGTGGAACGGAATGTTTGTGTAAGCTAATTCTAAAAACTAGATTAACAACTAATGATAAACTTGATAATGAAATTAGTCTAAAGCTAGATTAACGAAAATACTTAGATAAAAAAATTGGGTAATAAACTAGATGCTTAATACAGAGGCAGAGATTACGTTTTATAGTAATTTTTCCCAGCTCTCCTCCAAAACCCTAAACACACTTATGGGATTAATCTTGTTTCTTAATTTTCCGAGAAAGGGCGAGTGGTCGACCGACCGCTGTGTCTGGTCGATCGACCAGTTGTCGGGTTTGTTGAAGCCTCTGATCTTATAAAATAACTTCTGAAATCTTGCTCGTCAGGTACATTGGTCGACCGACCACTGTGCTCAGTCGGTCGACCGATGTAGCTGGTATATCAGTTCTTTCAACTCCTGAAATTTGTCCTTTAGGCCTTGAAGTGCGCGCTAGGCTTTGTTCCTTGATCGTTCTTTCATGTCAGTAGTCATGCAATCCATTTGAGGACAAGTTTGACTCAAAATCCACCCATTTCCGCATTAATCTGCAATACTGCACCAAAACACGAAAGTAGACGAAATAAGAGAAATAATAGCCATAATCACATAGATGAGCTCTGAAATGCGTGTAAAAATAGATGTAAAACATCATAAAATAGACACGCATCAGACACGACACGAAAACACAACACGAACCCGACACGAAACTAGCGGGTTCGGGTTGAGGTTTAATGACCCATTTATGTAAGTGGGTCGACACGAATACGACACGATATTTAATTGGGTCGGATTTGGGTTGAGTTCTTTAAACACGAACTCGACACGAATGACCTGTTTACTAAATTAATACAAATTTTTTTATCTTCCATCACATAAATATACTTAAACTTTCCAAATATGGACATGACACGAAAACACGACACGAACCCGACACGAAATTAACGGGTTAGGGTTGAGGCATGATGACCCATTTATCTAGGTGGGTTGACACTAACACGACAAGAAATTTAATTGGGTCGGGTTTGGGTTGGAGGTTTTGTGAACGTTTACATGTGACACACACGAATCCGACACGACCCGATCTGTTTGCCGGGTCTAATTTAAATTGTTGAATATTGGGTTTAAAAGTAGTTTTTTTGAAGGGGAAAAATCGTTTCATTAATTAAAAGTCTCATGGTAGTTACAACATATGTCAAGAATGACAGGACACAAAACAATTAAAATCAAATAAACTACATTCTCGATCAACAGAAAATTTCTAAACTTGATGGGCTCATGAGACGCTTCTGCACATCCTATAACATATCGCCTTCTACGGCTTTTCACAAGAGGGTCTCCAAATTTTCTAAAGCATTGACAAGAATCAAGTTCTTTGGACCAAAAAGTTTGTAACGAGCAATCTGACAGCAGTTTTATCTCCATAGGATCAACAATGAAGGCGCCGATCTTCCACTTAATTCTTGAACCTCTCAAATAGAGGGGAAAATCTCACCACAAGATGAGAACAGACTCACCAAAAGGTGAGGACAAAACTCAGACAAAGGTGAGAACAAAACTCACACAAAGGTGAGAACAAGTCTCCAATAAAGGAGAGGCAATAAATTATTAGCGTAACAAACTAAAGAAAAGGAACGAAAAGGAAAATTTGGGGCTTACCTCCACCAAAAAAGGTAGACGGCAGCCCCCAAGATGTTGAAGTTAGGGTTTAGGTTTTTCTTTTTTTAGAGAGAGAATTAGAGAGATTTAAAAGATACTTCATGCTTATCTTTTTAAAAGTAGTTAATTGAGAATTAATAGTATTTTTCTATAAATTAAGTGTAAATGTTGAAAATTACTTAACATTTTAGGACGGAGAGAGATAGTCATTGATTAAAAAGGAAATGTGAGTGAGTGTATAAAGGGAAAGAGGTGATCTTTTAAAGTGAGGAAGGTTAATTTGCGTGAAAGCACACAAATAGGATTATACATCCAGATGTATATGAGTATCGTACATCTAATACAAATCTAATTGAGCTTATATGTAATTTTTTTTGAGCTTTTAACAATTTTTTCTTGCACTATAATTTTTTGGTGTTAAAATTAAAAATTTTGGGTTTTATATGTATTATTTTTGAGTTTCAATATATTGTTTTGAGTTACAATTTTATTATAAAGACGCCCGGATTCTTTTCAATAAAACTCGTAAATAAAATATATGTATAAGCTCAATTCTTTGTTATAAAGCTCGAAATATATATTATCAGATGTATACATCTTGTTGTATAATTCTCTAATTGCGTGAAAGCATTACCTATTGGTGTAAGAAGTTATAAAATTCTTACAGGAATTTACTCCCTCGAATCCACACTAAAGGTTACATTAACTTTATAAAATCTTTAATTACGCATTGTTAAAAAATATAAAATTTGATGTTTTTATAGAATTTATAATGATAACTCAAACAAGAGCTCACATTTTGCTCTTATATATTACAAATAATATCAAAAATTATATACAATCATGAATAGTGTCAAAGAGTCAATGTAACCTTCGGTCTAGATTGGAGGAATGTGTTTTTAAAGTAGACACGCCAATTAATAATATAGTCGTATGTGGATTAGGTATTGAAAAAGAGAGAAGAGAAACAATTACTATTTTAAGATGAAGGGTACTTATGGGGAAATTGTGTAAGATTAAGCAACTATTATTTTGGACGAACTCTGCAACGAGTTCGAATTTCTTGCAACATTTCCATGTCTCATCTTGTGTCCGATTATCTATCTCTTTGAGACATAAGCATTAAACATTAAAAAGAAGTATTTAGATATTATAAAATGATGAGTTGTCAGAAGATTAAGGTAGTGAAACACAAGACGAGACATGAAAGTGAGACAAATGATTCTGACTGTTTCACACAGCCAAACATTGTACTGTAGTAAATTAACTCCATTCCAATCGATTTAAAAAAAAAAAAAAAAGTCAGGCCATGGTTTCATATAACTTACAGAAATTTCACGTGGTATCCTTAAACTGTCAATTTTCACATGGTATCCAATATTTTAATTTTGTGTTCATGATACCCTTCATTTTTATTTTCATGCACAATATACCCTTTTTATTACTATAATTTTTTGAATTGAGCATAACTACTAGGTAGGAATTCGGAATCGATCAAGTTTTGTTCTAAAATGATTTTCTAGTCAAAATCTACGATTTGAAAAAAAAATTGCCGACCAACATTTTCTAGGTTTTTTTTACGGAAATCTCAAATCAAACATACTTTCAATCTTAAATTTCCGAATAACCATTTTTGTGCTATCAAACTTTAGATCTCGAAAAGATAATCAATAATTTGAAAAAAAAATGCCTAATTTTGATTTCCCATCTATATTTTAGGCTCAATTGAAAATTTTAAAACCGATAAATAAAACACACATAGTGCTTGAAAATCAAACTTTAAGGGCATCATATGCAGAAACTTATTAACTCGTGAACCACGTGCTAAATGACAAAGTTTAGGAATACCACGTGAATTATCTGTATAAGTTAATCTCTTTGAAACAAACGACCTATAACGTGAATTACGTGATCAATTGTCAGATATCAGACCTTTTGCTTAATAATACAATAGTGATGATTGAGTATAATCTCAATACAACAATTTATGATTAACACATCTTAATTATTGCAAAAAAAAATTTACACATCTAATTTGATGATCACCTAAACAAGGTAAAGTATTACTAAAGATTAGATCACGTGTATGTATTCCATATATTCACACAAGAATTTACGTAAAATAAATTTTTTTAACCAATTATCTTCGTTTTATATCACTTTTGAAATCAAAGACAATTGAGATTTTTTGGATTTAATTTTGGTTTTTTTTAGTTAAGTTTTATTTAATTAAGTTAAGTTCAGTTCAATTCAATTAAATTTAATTAGGGTTATGCTTTTTCAGGGACATGAATTACTTAATCATGGACATGAATGACAATTATACCCCTGTCATTTGTCCAACTCAATTTTCCATTTAATTAATCCAGTTCTCATCCCACCAGTCGTTTGCTACCCTTGCCTCCCTTGTACAAAAGACTATCGGACCACCGGACCAGCCGCTCGTGTCAATTGACGTCGTTATTATTGTATGTTTATTGTTTCCGAAACTGTATTTTTTTAACCATGAGTATAATCCGACATAATTGATTTGAATGTATTGAATGCAACATTAAGAAAATGAATTCATATGATAATGCAATAATTTCACATTATTTAATGGCAAATCAATTTATATATTTTTTTTCACGTGAAATTTCCTTAGTTCTGGGTGCTTTTTATGCAGCCAAAGTGATTAGTGCCCGTATGTCAAATCAATCCACGATCAGTCAAAATATTTGGAAACACAAGGTAATTAGAGCACAGTATACTCCAAGAATCAGAGTAGATGATAATGAGTTTTAATTTATTGCACATAACACGCACATAGATGACCGGAATATACCTTAATTTGAAAATAGTAATTTCTTAAATCCTAATGTTATTAATCGAAATTTATTTAATCTCTCCAATTTGATATAGTATAGTTAATAAAGATAATAACTTAGATTTATTACTTAATTAACATGAGAACAAATATTCATAATTTATGAGATATTTGAATTGACGGATTTGGGTAAATATTTGAGGAAAATAATTAGAGAGTTTGAGAGGAGGGTAAAGTATCGAAAAATCATGACAAAAAGTTCATAATGGATAATCTTTGTCCATAAATGAGCAACCACGTTACCTATTATTTGAGTTTAGTTCAACTACCTTCGGTATAGAGTTAAAATCGATTAAATTTTATTTAGTTGTTAGTGTCGAAAAAAAGAAACAAAAAAAAGAAATAAGAAAAACGTGAAGAAAACGTGAAAATACAAAGAAGAGAGAGAAAGTAAATGTGAAAAGACACATAAATAAAGGTAAACAAAATAAGCGAGATATAAAAGCAAAACATAAACTTATTAAACAGTACTTCAATTGTCAGCATAATCTTAATCTTAATCAAATTCATACACATTGTATATTTGTATTCAATCTAGCGTTAATTCCCATATTTTAATTCGATAAATTAATTTCGACCCTTTATTGATATCGAATTTTCGCAATTTGGGGTTTCATGGTAAGAACCCTAATTGACGCAATTGAATTTGAAATTGGAGGAATTGGGTCTGTTTAATAAGGGGGTTTTTCTGGGTTTTCGATTTCGTTGAAGTCTTTCTGATAATATTGTTTAATCAAGATCATGATCGTCGTGCATGGGATTTGTGATGAATTATGGAGTACCTACATTGTGTTAATTTAATCAATTTATTGCATGGGTAGGTTTTTGTCGTAATTTTGAATGTGGGAATTGTTGGAAATTGATTGCTTGATGTTTTGATTATGGTGCATTGTTTGCTCATGCTTTGTTATTGATCATGTTGGAATTATTTAGTGTTTAGCTTGGAAAAGATTGGAAATTGTTGTCTTGATGCAAAATGTAGTCTGTTTGATCGTTTTTCTAGTGGAAATGCTATGTTGTGTGCGAAACCAATTATTCGCGAAAATTTTGTAAGAGATTGGAAGATGTTGAATTGCTGCAAATGTAGTTTGTTTGATTGATTATTTAGTGGAAAATGCTAGGTTGTATGGGAAATTCAATTACCCGCGAAAATTTTGTAAAATATTTGAAAATGTTGAATTGATGCAGAATGTGGTATGGGTGATTGATTTTCTAATGGAAAGAGGTATGTTGTGTGTGAAATTCAGTTACCCTTGAAAATTTTCATTTATGATAAAAATCACGAGATAGAAATGGAAGGTTAGTGTTTTTCGGGATGGTTAGAAAGATAATACTGTAAACAGATGTCAAAAGATGGAAAGGGAAAAAGATTTCTGGTGGATTGAGTAGTAAAGGTTTTACCTTTCACAAGAACTAGTGCAGGTTACCAATTTCGATATATAACGGAAGATAACCACAATAACTTTCCACACTGCATTGAGATATGCATTTGTTGTTTTTTAAGATGACCGACTCTTGAGGACATAATTTCACGGCCTCCTGATTTCTAGTGGCTTAGGAAAGATTTAGAGTCTTGAACTTGCTTGCAAAGCCTGAATATTTGTCTGAGAGTCTTCATTTGCACTTTCTGGTCCACGCTGTCACACTGTAACGCTTAATTGTAGTCGCTGCGTTACTTTGTATTAACCGTGTACGGAAAGTAGTAAAGTTCCCTCAGCTCGTTGTGGTAACAATGCGTTTAAAAGTGTCCACCGCACTTCATGTTTATTAATTTGAGGATTTGAGGGCGTATTTGGCTATCCCATTTCTGTATGGATGTATTGTGTCAAGAAGTTGCAAGTGATATTTTTTGTTTCTCCTTTTTGTCCTGTATATTTGTCAGCTGAACTTATCCTTGTTGCAAATGGAAAATTTAGCATGCAACTGGTTTCAGCTACATACAATCTTTATAAATGAATACTTACACTTAATTGCTTCCATACTTATTATTGATTGACTTGCAATCTTCAGCAATCATTTTGTGCTTATCTTGAACTTGATAGGAACGTATTGATATAAGGCGGAGGGCAGGCTGATTTTATTGTCAAAACCTTTTTTTATTGTTTGGAAAATTACATCACCTTCCAACATTTATTCATGTTGAATATTACCATTTAGAAATGGATATATATTATTTTTGGGCTTGTAGAATACTTATTGTATAATGGAAGTCAAAAGATGGAAAAGAAAAAGTATCGAGTGGACGCAGTTGAAATTTACCCATCATAGAATAAGTAGTTTAGGACCTATTTTGATATATGCAATGGAGAATAACCACATAGCTTGCACTTTATATTGATATTTTTTTTTTCCTATATGACTGACTTTGCAAGGACATATCATTTTGTAGTCTCCCAACTTGTAGCGGCGAAAGAAAGATTCAAGAGTCTTGCACTTGCTTGCAAAGTTTTGCATTATTTGTCAAGCGGTCATCTTTTGCACTTTCTGATTCACACTGTAGTAGTGTAACCGATAGTTGTAGTCACTGGTTTTCACATCCTTAATTGCACACGTAAAGTCTGTAAGTCCCATTTGCTTGTAATTGAAGCAATTTGTGTGAATATATTTAGAACATTTGTACTTTGTTGTGTCAAGGGCAAACATAGTTACTCGATTTCTTTATGGACATGCATGTTGCCACGAAGAGTTGTACTTTACCCCGGGAATTTGTATTTTCATAGGGCCAAATTGTCCTTTTTGCATATCCACACAGTGCCACTAAACTTGAAGTGTCTGGGTTGTTGACGATAATTGTGTAGTTATGATTCTCCTTTGTGGATATATTCTGTAAGGAAGTATCTTGGGTTTGATTAATGAGTTGAACACTGCATTTTTGTAGTTTGTGTATTTTTTAGCTGAAGTGAACCTTTTGAACCGGAAAACTGAGTTACTGGTTTCTGCTTGAATAGGCATAAAAAAATTATTATGCATGCAATTATATCCTTGCTTATTGACGTGCAATCATTCACACTTATGTGAACTATTTTAGTAATTCTAGGTCGCTGTGCTTTGTATGATTCACGTACACCTATAAGTTTGACATGGAAATAACTTATAACTTATATGCAATATCACTTGTCGATTTGAGGTGGCTTTATTGTGGATCATTAACTTAGAAATTCGTATGTTCATAATCTGAAAATATATGAATCTCTACTTTGGTTTATACCCTTGAATTTTTCTTGCATGAAATATTTGAGGCACAAGCACTTAGGATGTTTATCCTGTTTGTTGCACGTGTCTTCTCCGCATGTCCTTGTATGTGACGTTCTTTGTATTTGGCCTTTATGTTCTAGTAATTCAAAGTATTTCTTTTTGTTGCAGCGTTATTTTGGTGGAAAGAGCAGATATTTTTCTTGATATTGAAGGTTCAGCAGAAGCATAAGAAAAGAATGTGTTGTTTATATGGTGAAACTGTTGAACTTAAAGGTATTGGGCAGTCTACTCATTGAAGATGAATGCCCAATCTCACATGTCAGGTCAGTGTGTTGGGCAGGTACCTAACCAGGCGAGCAATCAGTTGCCTGGACTGCTGCAGCAAAATGGGAATCTGTTCCATTCACAAGTGCAAAATATGAGTGGTCAGAGTAATCCGCCAGTGATGGACAGCGAAATTGTTATGATGAGGCGGTTTATGAGAGAGAAAATGTAAGATGTGTATCTTGGATTTTGTTTATTTATGTTTGCATTTGATTTTTATGCGTTTTTTCTCCATATGATGCCATGACAGATTGATGGGGTTACATGTTTCTTATGGAGGTACAGTAATTCCTTATGGCTTGCATACCCTAATAGCTGACCCTGCTTTACAGTTGTGCCGAAGTAATTCCTAGCTGTTGAGTACATGTGTGTATAACCCATTTTGTCGCTGTTATGGAAGTATATTCTGAACGATTACTTGATGGCAAATAATGTGCTCTTTGCTGTGAGGGCTCAGTTGTAAATCTGATGTCTAGATCTTAGAGTGCTACATTTGTTGTTTATGTTTTTTTTTTTTTTTTTTTTTTTTTTCAAAAAAAATTTCCATCCTTTTAAATTGCCTGTCAATTATATTTTTGATACCTTGTAACACTTTCATTAACCGTTGGTCAGATTTTATCGTATTGATAACAAATTGGTTTCTTCGGTGTCCACTTTATTGTTTCAGTTTGGATTCTCACGTGAGATGACATGTGGCTTCCTACTTTAGATGTTTTTTGTTTTTGTTTTTTGTGCATTTAAGATCAGATTTCTTGTCGTAATACTGGAGCGCTCTTTCTTATTTTACAAGTACAGAACTTTGCTTTAAGAAGGCATTTCCTATTTTAACATGTATGAACAATATCTCTGCGGTAATTGGTAAATGAAAATCGGAAGGCCGCTGTATTTAAAGACGCCGAAGATGTCCGATTTAGCATTAGAGTAAATTATGTGCATCATTTCCTCTGGATTATAAGCCTTCATGTGATATGATAATTACGGGAGAGGCAAGCTATAACTTGTTATCACAATTCTTAGTTATAAAGAATGAGGTTGTTCTTGTCCGTATCATTCCATTTAATAATTGTGCTCGCAGTTGAGATATTCAGGGGCGAACCCAGGATTAAATGTTTGGGGTAGCAAAACAAAATTAAAAAGGTAAAATGCTAGTAAGGGGATTCGAACCCGGGGCACTAGGTTGGAAAACAAAAGCTTTACCATTGTACCACAAGATATTTATTGTATATTTATCTACTATTCAACAATATTTGGGATAGCAAAAATCCGTCTCTAAGTCAATTTTTTAAAGTTTGGGGTAGCGCCCGCCACCCCCTTGCTATTACCTAGGTTCACCCCTGGAGATGATGGCATATCTTGGTTTTGCCCAGTATAGCTAGGATAATAGGATCAACTGTTTTCTTTATGTTCCTTAGTAAATGCAAATTATTCTGTTCACCCAACTTTAAACTCGATGCCTCTTTGGGCACAAGAATTCAGGAGCATGATAACGTGTTGGAAATTGCATTTTTGGGAAAGCGATGGGTCACAAATCACAATAACCACAAGTAACATACAAAGAAAAAGAAAGATTTCTTGTTCTGCTAAATCTGTTCAGTGCTATATGGCTACTGCAATATTTGGTTGCTGGTGTAAATGAATTGTGTTCACCATTGGAGTTAATCCTTTTTGTAATAGGTTCCTTTGTTTTCTAATGCTTTTTTCCATTAGGGATTTTGAAATATGTTCCATGTTGTTCCCAGCTATGAGATTCTGATGCTGAAACAATCACAACCCAATGAGCTTGTCTCAAAGAAATGTCAAGATTTTACAAGACATCTGGAAGAGGGACTTTTTAGGTCGGCTACGACAAAGGTATATTTTTGATTTCTTCTGCTCCTGTCATTCTGTGTGTAATGTGGATCCTGGGATATTAACTTGTCAAGTGGTCAGGTTCTCCTTATTTCACAGTATTAAGTCTCAGTTTTGTTCATGGTCTTGGCATAATCTCGCTAGATGCGGCCAAGATGTCCCAAAATGTGGTTGTGTTAACCTCCAAAACCTTGATAACTTGATCGCAAATTGGTGTACTGACTGATTCATAACCATGCTTTATTGACTTAATGTTGTTTGCTTAAAGGCAGGATCGTCTACAATTTTCAAGAATGTCACTTTTTTGTAATTTTTTATTTTTTATTTTTATAGATGGAGTTTCTGGTGAACCATCTTTCCTTCGTTATTCGCTTATGTTACTTATTTAATTCGGCTGTTAGGAGGACTATATGAACATGGACACTCTTGAGGCCCGTTTGCAAGCATTCTTTAGACGACATACACCGACTAATCACGTGCCTCAGCATTCACAATTCGTAAATAATACACCCCCTGTTGCTACAATGATGCCAACACCTGGTATGCAGTACAATGGATATTCAAATGTTATGGTCTCATCTGCAGTTAATTCAACAATGATGAACGCAGGCGCTGGTGGATACATGTCATCGTCAACTCCAGGCGCTGGAAGCATGATGCCAATTGTCAATGGACCATTTTCTGGTATGCGTGGTGGCTCTTTCGGTGCAGGTGAAGGTGATTAAAATGTTTGGTGTATTTTTGCAAGTAATGTTGCTGGCTTTAATGTGCCCTTTCTGATAGAATATATGTTAAGCAGGATCGTTATCAAATGTTTGCCAGCCATTGGCGTCTGCATTTTCCATGAATTCTGGTGGCAACAACATGATGCTGGGGCAGAGAACTATGAACCAAATGGTTCCAACACCTGGACTGAGTGGCAGGAACAATCAAATGTTAATGACTGTGGATGGTTTTAACAACAATGGTATGCTTTCAAGTGTTGATTCTATGATGGCATCACAGCAGGTGCCTCAAAGACAAGCAGGTGGTCAAAATAATATCATGTTACAGAACCTTGGCAGTGGAATAAGATCTTTAATGCAACATCGGTTCCAAAATGGTATTATGAATAATGGTTTTGGAAATAATGTACAAATGGTGAATGAATCATCTGGTAACTATTTGGCGTTGTCATCGTTTGGTGCCTCCTCTGGACATCTGCTACCGTCACATGGTACACTTCAGCAGCCTGTTCTGGTGCAAGGTTCGTCAAATTTTCTCTTCCTTTATGGCGATTTAGAAAGCTGATGCTTACTAATGCATGTATTGAGGTTTGGTAGATTGATGCTTGAACCCAATTGCCCATACTGAAGTAGAGTTCATACTCGGATTAGGCGGCTAGTTTCTTTCAGATTTTGAATACATTAGCGTTCTGAGAACTCGAATATCTTGCCGAACCAAATCGACATCAAACCATGTAACACAACTCATGGTTTATTTACTATCATTGAAATTAACTTGTCTACTTTGCAGGTAATTCTTCTGGATCTGGAAATTTCTGCAACATTGGGGCTTCTGTTGGGTCATTGCTGAATAATCAAAATGCAGATCAAGTGGGAACGTCATTAAACCCCAGAACCAGCTCCTTAGTAAATAGCCAATTGGCCCAATTGAACTCTCAGTCGTCGCAAGCAGCTTCATATCTCAGGCCGCACTTGGCTGAACAAGTAGAAAAAGTTAATTTTCAGCCATCGCTGCCACCGATTGAAAACCATATGCAGATTTCTACAAGGCAGTATCAACAACAGCTTCATCAGATGCCCCAGCAACAGCAGCTTACTGCATATTCTCAGCAAAGGCAGCCAAGTGATCTACTTGTTCAGCCAACTGAGGCATATAATCAGCAAATTTGGCGAAGTGATCAATCCCAAATCTCTGTAAGAAATGAGGCATTTCAATTGCAATCAACATCTGACAATGGTAATCCTGTGATTTCTGAATATGCAATGGACCATCAAAACGAGGTTTTTCAACAAAGTTTATCTGGACATATCCAGGTTCCCGAGTTGCAGAATCCGCTGCAGTATAATTCAAATGAAAATATTTCAAGAAATAATCAATTGTCTTCTCTCCCGGCTAATCCTCAGCCAATGATGGCTGGTGACAGTACAAATGAGCTCGGCAAGCAGCATTTGGGAGCAGAGCAAGAAGTATTGCATAGTAGTCAATGGCATCCAGTTCCTGACAGGCCATCATTGGCCAGAAACATATCCAATGAAAATAATGCTCAAGAGGAGATTCTTCGGGGAACGGTTGGGCATGCCGATGTGCAGTGCACTAATTTGTCTTCTGAAGTCTCAAGTAACGACCGAATTGTTACTCCTGGAAGTATTGCAGATCAACCTAGATTAGGTAGTGGCGGTAGTTCTTCAAATGGCCAATGTGATCAAAATTTCAGAAATCAACTCAGGTGGCTCTTGTTCCTACGCCATGCACGTTCGTGTAGAGCTCCGCCGGGAGAATGTCTTGAATCTAATTGCATTTTAGCTCAAAAGCTTTTAGACCATTTGGATAGCTGTAAGGATATTCCATGCTCGTATCCTCGTTGTGCGCAGTCAAGAACACTGATTAATCATCAAAGAAGTTGCAGGGATCTTAACTGCCCTGTTTGTGTGCCTTACCTGAAGTTTATACGTGTACATAAAAAGGTATGTACTCGCCAGGATCCTGATGGGTTGCAGCATTCTATTACCGGCCCTTTCAAATCGTCGGAGACAATTGTTGTATCTCCAATTGTTGTATCTCCAACTGTTGTATCTCCAGATAATATTAAGCCATCTGAAGCAATTAAGCCATCTGAAACAATTGTTGTATCACCAGAGAATGAACCTCCTCCTGTTAAACGAATTAAGTCAGAGTTACCTTCTCAATTTCGTTCTTCTGAGAATGATAGCATGTATGCACCAGTTGATGTTATTGGTGCACCACAAGCTTCCCAGAGTGTACAGTCAAGCGAATATGGTAAAAATGATGACAATTTGCAAATTGATTCTGAGTATCAGGATTTAAAAGAAGAAATCCCGAATGGATTAAACCAAAATGATACTGAGATTAAACAGCCTTCTGTTGACATTGCTTCTTGTCAGCTGTTTGACGGTGGATCAGTTTTGAATCATGTCGGTTCATTGCCTAAAGAAGAGATTGAGAAACATGTAAAAGAAAATGGCCAATTGAAGCAAGAAGTGGTAGTCCAGTCACCCGAACAAGTTGGAACAAAGTCTGGAAAGCCAAATATTAAGGGAGTATCATTAATTGAACTGTTCACCCCAGAGCAAGTGCGGGAGCACATTACTGGCCTAAGACGGTGGGTTGGGCAGGTCAGTTACTGTCCTTGGACTTGTTGATTTTTTACTTGCTTATCATGTGTAGTGTGTACCAACGCATACTGTTGATATGAGGTGGTTACTTGTTATTTAGTCGTCATTTTACCGAACTGAGCTTTTGTGGGACTTGTTTGGTGAATATACCCTTCACTGAATGTTGGGGTATATTATTGCTAGATTTTTTTGGTTAATTTCTAATTAAGTGATGAAAGAGGGACTTGTGATATCTATACTTTTGTTAATTTCATATGTTATTTTATTGATTTATTTCTGTATCAATTTCAAATAGTTGAGTGAGACGAAAAACCGCGGTGTTTATTTTCCCTAGCTGGGTGATTATAATTATGAAAAAGTCTCATGTAGCTTTTGAGTGAGCGTCTTTGAGATTAATTGTGAGCTCCACTTGAGATTTGGAGGATCCTGTTGAGTCTTAAGTAGCCTGAGTTCTGAAAACATAGATGTTCAAATTGTTGATACTTGGATATGAGCGAGGTGAAGGTCTATGTGAGCTAGTGTGAACTATGAATCAGTCTTATTTTACACCAATGACAATCACTTTACTTTGCAGTTATATACCTCAGCAATATACTGCCATGGTCATGTACTCATATTTGAAAGTTGAAACCATAGGTTGACATGAAAGGGCTGTAGTTTGATGGTGCTGTCGACATTTCTTTGCCATAGTCCATAGTTACTTATATAGTTATACGTGTGTTCTTATTGTACTCTTTTTCAGAGCAAGGCAAAAGCGGAGAAAAATCAAGCGATGGAACAAACAATGAGTGAAAACTCTTGTCAGTTATGTGCTGTTGAGAAACTTTCGTTTGAACCACCACCTATTTACTGTACTCCTTGTGGCGCTCGAATCAAGCGAAATGCTATGTATTATTCTGTAGGAGCTGGTGATACGCGTCACTTTTTCTGTATTCCATGCTATAATGAA
The DNA here is from genome assembly GCA_029255685.2 of Silene conica. NCBI lineage: Eukaryota > Viridiplantae > Streptophyta > Magnoliopsida > Caryophyllales > Caryophyllaceae > Silene > Silene conica. Next base: position 71,355,307 of record CM055318.2, on the reverse strand, counting down.
ACTCGTGGTGATACAATAGTAGTTGATGGAACTGCAATTCCAAAGGGAAGGATGGAGAAGAAGAAAAATGATGAAGAGACAGAAGAATGGGTATGTCATTACTGACCCAACTTCATTTTAGTTAAAAAAAGGAAAAAAAGGCTGTGTACTCAGTTTATGCTGTCTTTTGCAGTGGGTACAATGTGATAAATGTGAAGCCTGGCAACATCAGATATGTGCCTTGTTTAATGGAAGGCGAAATGATGGTGGTCAAGCTGAGTACACATGTCCTAATTGTTATATGCAAGAGGTGGAACAGGGAGAGCGCACACCATTACCACAGAGTGCTGTTCTTGGGGCAAAAGATTTGCCGACGACTGTGCTAAGTGACCACATAGAGAAACGATTAGCTAGGCGACTGAAGCATGAGAGACTTGAAAGAGCAAGAAGCCTAGGGAAAAGTTATGATGAGGTATTTTCTGTTGTCACACTAATTGTTAACTTAGTTATATGTTGAAGTGGGGATGATGTGTTGCGGCATTCTTGGTGGAGGAATTCATTTGATTTATTTTGAATTCATCTAATAGAAAAAGCTGGACTACATATATAAATTTATTTTCATATTAGGCTGCTTATGTTCATTCTGCAATATTTCCTTTTCTTTTAATCTTTCATGAAATATGCCGTTCTTTGTTGGGGGCATATTTATGTGAAATTATAAGCTAATCGCTGGTGTGGTGAATGGTGATTTAATATTTCATGCTGTTAATGTTCCGTATGAACTGTATGTTCAACAAGTTCTTGAACTTTAGGGTCAAGAACTCAAGATATAGCTTTCTTGATTCTTTCCGTAATGTTTGGCGGAGTATTACCTATTGGGAGTGTATATGTAATGCTGGATAAAAATGCAATTAGAGAAGAGTGTATTATTAGATACTCACTATTATCATCGTATGGTGATTTTTGTTTACTTTTTTGGTTGTACATGTGAATGTGGTTTTTATAGGTTCCTGGAGCTGATGGTATAGTTGTTAGGGTTGTGTCATCTGTTGATAAAAAGCTGGAAGTGAAGCCGCGGTTTCTGGAGATTTTTCGTGAACAGAATTATCCTTTGGAATTTCCGTACAAATCTAAGGTCTGAAACTGTGTTATCTGTTCTCTAGTAAGTTTTATTATTTGACCTTGTGAGGTCATGGACTGTCTGTCCTAAGTGTGCTTAAGAAGCTACTATTTCAGGTCGTCTTATTATTTCAGAAGATAGAAGGAGTTGAAGTTTGTTTATATGGCATGTACGTTCAAGAGTTTGGATCGGAATGTCTTCCGCCAAATCAACGCCGTGTTTATCTGTCCTACCTTGATTCAGTGAAATACTTTAGGCCAGACGTAAAAACAGTGACTGGAGAAGCTCTTCGTACATTTGTCTATCATGAAATCTTGGTGAGGCTTGTGGCTTTGAATCTTTGATGCTTGCGTGGATTTGGCTTTTTTAATTTTTAAATCTTGTTGATTTAAGTATAGTTGCTAATGGACTCCCTGTGTGTGTCAAAATATTTTGTCTTTGAAGATTGGATATCTTGAGTATTGTAAGAAGCGAGGTTTTGCAAGTTGTTACATATGGGCTTGTCCGCCGTTAAAGGGTGAAGATTATATCCTCTACTGCCATCCTGAGATCCAAAAGACGCCTAAGTCTGATAAATTGAGGGAGTGGTATGACGATTTTGCTAATAGTACATGTGTTAGTATTTGATCATCAACATGTGGCGGAAGGCTCTGTTTGGATGCTTGCCTCATAAATTATGTTGTATGATGATTATTCTTCAGGTACTTGGCGATGCTTAGAAAAGCCATTAGAGAAAACATTGTGGTTGACCTTACTAACTTGTACGAGCATTTCTTCATTCAAACTGGTGAATCAAAAGCGAAGGTTACAGCAGCTAGACTCCCTTATTTTGATGGTGATTATTGGCCTGGTGCTGCTGAGGATATGATAAATCTGATTAATCAAGAAGAGGAGTGCAGGAGACTGAACAAAAAAGGAGTAACTAAAAAGATGATAACAAAGAGGGCTCTTAAGGCATCTGGGCAATTGGATCTTTCCAGTAATGCGTCTAAGGATATCCTTCTAATGCACAAAGTAATTATCGTAACAGTAGCTTGGAATGCCTTTCATTTTTTATCACGAATTATTACTACCTTCTTGGTTCTATATCAGGCCATTTGCAGCAAAAGCTACCAGTTTTTTTTTCTCGTTCTAAGCACTTCTTATATTTACCGTGTCCAAAAGTAAATAGAGGATTTTTTTTTGTGAGGTTGATGAGTTGAAATTGATTTGTGGGAAATTCTACATGTCACCTTGTGTATTTACTTTTTCAAAGTTATATCCCGCCTTTTGAAAAAAAGCCCACTTTGATAGGCTATAACTCTTGGTCACGAGTTCCAAAAGCGGCGTTTTTTTCCCAAATTCATCGTCATTTCCTGAACCCATGGCCAAGAGTTCTGACTAGTCAAAGGTTTTTTTTGGATAAAAAAGTTGGGTACCATGTATAATTTTCCTGGATTTATTTATCAAAGCAATATAGACGGCAATATAGTTGCTGACAAGCATCTTTCCTTAATGCATTTTTCAGTCAATATTCTGATATTTTAATAATTGTTTTTTGTTTGGCCTGCAGCTTGGTGAAACAATTGCCCCTATGAAGGAAGACTTCATTATGGTCCATTTGCAGCATGCATGCACACACTGTTGTCTATTGATGGTATCTGGAAATCGCTGGGTTTGCGAGCTGTGTAAAAATTTCCAACTTTGTGATAGGCAAGTTTTTGTTCCTTCAACTTGAGTTTTGGTTTTGTGTGTGTTTTCCTTTTCCCGTATCGCTGATAGAGAAGATGCTTGGTGAATTCCTTCTCCCGTATCGCTGATTGATCAGTTGGTTTTGGCACATTACCTTTCTCCTTTTTTTAGCCTTGTTAGTCGATCGAGTATATATAAGGCGCATCAAGTGGGTGACTCCATTTTGAAAAGAAGGCAAAGATTTGAATCAAACTTAGACTATAGTGCAGTGTGCATGAACCTTGACTGTTTATAACTGGGTTATCTGTTCAAAGTAAACTGAGGTTGACTTGGGATATCCTGTCCGTTACCTAACTTTGTATACCTTATTGTCCAAGGAACAACACTTCATTATACTATAGCCAGTTACTTTTAGTTTGGTGAATATAAATTTTATAGAAAAACATTCATCTGAATAAAGCTGCTGCGTGCACATCTTCCGAAGGTTTTCTTATAGATTAGCGCCCTCTAGTGCTTCCTCTGTTTCAAATTAATCTTCACATTATTTTGCATTTATATATTTCTTCTTTTGTTGAAAATAATTTGGTGATGACAAATGTAAACATATAGCATCATATTGTATTTCATTTAAATTTGTTAGAACGTTTACCGTCAATATTTGGAACTTTGATCTCAAAAGTCAAATGAGTAGATAATGTGTAGGAGGGAGAATGATGGGTGTCAAACTATTGAAGTGGTGTAATGCTGTTTGCTTGTACTTTTTTCTCCCTGCTGAATCTGGCTTATTCCTGTTTCACATATTGTTTTCAATATCCGAAGTCCTGAATTATCTTTCTTGTATTTGTTATTCTGTATCATGTCATTATTGTTTAGATTTACGAATTAGTGATTAGAGTTTCCATTTAACTTGTTTTACCTTGTAGATGTTCGAGTGGAACATTATACATTTCTTTGAATGTCTCATTTTTGCCTGGATTGATTGTGTGTGGTTGAATATGATGGTTTTTCGCAGGTGTTTTCGTGAAGAAGAGAAGCGTGATGGCCGGGAACGACATCCCGCCAACCAAAAAGATAAACATGGACTTAGGAAAGTAAGTTACACACTTGTGTGATTTGTCACATCGGCCAAAGAACTTATTCGCATATTTATATTTTAATTAGTCAACTTTGTATAGTTTATTCCGGTTAACTGCACAAGTGGTTTAAATCTCAGATTGAAATCATCGGTGTGCCAGAAGACACAAAGGACAAAGACGACATTTTGGAGAGTGAATTTTTTGATACAAGACAGGCATTCTTAAGTCTTTGCCAAGGAAATCATTACCAGTATGATACTTTACGCCGAGCTAAGCATTCCTCCATGATGGTGCTTTACCATCTCCATAATCCAACTGCCCCTGCATTTGTGACAACATGCAATATCTGTCACCTTGATATTGAGACGGGTCAAGGTTGGCGGTGTGAAACATGTCCAGAATATGATGTATGCAACGCTTGTTTCCAGAAGGATGGTGCTGTTGATCATCCTCATAAGTTGACAAATTATCCTTCCATTGCTGAACGTGATGCTCAGAATAAGGAAGCTCGACAATTACGTGTTGTACAGGTATCAACATTTGCACTGACTTTCATGCCTTATTCCTGTCTGAAACATAACCGTGCACACCAGAGAAACATTCTATACTAGGTTTCTTGATGCGCTAAGCTGTCTATTTTCTTTTGTAGTTTTGTTTCATCCTCTCTTTCCCCTCTTGTTCTCCTATTTTTCTCTGATAGAGAAAAAGTACGATTTCCATCCCAAATTAATCGTCCCTGGTTGAAACCATGTTGCATCATCCATTTTTTTCACTTCTGCATATACGTGGAGAAACTATTGGTCAAAGCTAACTATTGCTTGACCACCCAACATCAAATCCGGACACATAAAAATTGGTAAGGAGGGAGCAAAATTATTGAAAGAAAATAAGCATTAAAGAACGAGGATCCCCCTTTAATTTCAAAGTTCAAATTATTCTCCATTCTTTAAAGAAAGGTAAGTGGATATATTAAGAAAGCATAACCCTAAGGCTATAAGGAAGCAAGATAAAAAAGCGTAATGTACAGAAAATACATCTCTTTTGGCAAAAGTTGCAGAAGGGGATGCTGCATCTAAGAACAGCTCCTATTTCTTTCTAATTTGCTGTATTTGACTGTATGATAAAATGATTTTTGGGTGCTTACAGCTGCGGAAAATGCTTGATCTACTGGTACATGCATCTTTATGCAAATCGCCACCGTGCCATTATCCAAACTGCCGTAAGGTGAAAGGGCTTTTCCGTCATGGGATACATTGCAAAACTCGTGCTTCTGGGGGATGCGTTCTCTGTAAAAAGATGTGGTATCTTCTTCAACTTCATGCCCGAGCTTGTAAAGAATCGGAATGTAATGTACCTCGATGCAGGTTTGTACCTCTAACTATTATTGTTTCAGTTTGTGAAGCGATAGTAAATTTTCTGCTTAATTTCTGTGAAATGTGTCTCAATCGGAAGGTTCAAGCCTCATGTATTTTCATTCCTGAATCCTACCCAATCACGCCTATTACCGCCACACCTTTTTGAATGATATTAGAATTCAAAATTTCCTTTTTAGCGCTATGAGATCACAATTTACTACTTTTGTCACCTGGAGTTTTAACAATTTATCACCTTGGTAACTGAAAGCAAATAATAATCAAATTCCATCTAAATTGATAACAAATTCTGCATGATGAGGGGCAAAAATTACTCTCATTACGCATACAAATATTGTGGCTCCGTATTATTTCATATGCTCAAAAAGTACTTGGTTGTCTGTAAAAGCACTTGTTACACCCATGAAATTTCGGTTATATTACACTTAGGATCACCAAACTAGAAGATAACTCAAAGCTTAAATAGCAGTTTGTGAAACGATCCCTCAATACACCCACACACGTTACTTCTGAAGATCAAATGAGCCATTTTCATGAGAAAGTCCTTGTTTTATAGTCCCTGTTTGAATGCGCTTTTAGTATAACCTGATCAAGATTCTTATACCGAAATGTTTTGAATCTCCAGAGATTTGAAAGATCACCTGAGGCGGCTTCAGCAACAGTCTGATTCTCGTCGACGAGCAGCTGTTACGGAGATGATGAGACAAAGAGCTAAGGAAGTTGCTGGTACTTCTTAATTGGGTCCCATATACATAGTTAGCACTTAGCAGAAGACTTGTGAGATATTGTTGGAGTCAACTCCAAGCGTGTTGGTTAATAGACCTGGGCGCGACTCCCTCCGAAACTATAGGAGAAGAAACAATGGAGACTATACCTCTGTACAGAGTTTACTTATAGAAGGCATTCATTCTTATGGCAAATTATAATATGCTTTTCTCAAAGAGATGAGCTTTAGTCTTTTCCTGTGGTTTCAAAAACTGTACATTCTTCGACCCAATTGTCGTCCAGTGGCAATTGTACTCGTGCTGTAGTTTATGTACTCGAGATTGGAATTTCTCTGCCATTTTCAGAGAATGTACTGTAATTTACCTTTTAAATAGGTGTTGGGTATAAAACAACATTTTATCATACTATGGGTTTTGTTGATTTTTGAAAATCTATATTTCTTTGGGATAACGTTTTTTAGGATACACTGCCGACAACATTGAGATAAACGGCTGACCAAAGAGTTTTATTCGGGATGATGTGCCTGCATTTAGCTGTGTTTCTTCTTCATGCTCTATACATCAAATAAAAGGAAAAAAGATCAATCAGTCATAAGAAATTTGCTATCATCTGCATCTGATAGCGACAGTCAATAAAACTATTGACTAGAATGCTAATCGATTTGTAAATTTTCAAAAGACGGTCTTACTCAAGTTTTTTTGTGTAAGAACACCAATTTCCGACTTATCGTCCCAAAGAAATAAAATCAGGTTTAAAAAATTAGGCATTTTAGATTATAATTTGATTTATTTATGGATAATGCAAAAAATCAAGAACCAAAAATAAAATGTGGCCAATGAAAGATACTGATAGTAGATGAAGAGAAAATGGACCTGAGAATGCCGCGTCAGCACATTATTTGCTACCTTACACTCTAAACTTGTCAACTTTAACTTTGGACCCACTTCATTTTTATGTGGTGGGCAACTGCTGTTTGCTATGACTTATATTGGATATACATTTTTATAATCTTAGTATAAATTTTTTTCATATTATTATCAATTTAATTTTGTATTAATTACTGTTTGTAATTTCAGAAAGTTACTGTGTACTGTCAGTAAATCAGAGATGGCTGCAGCAGCACAGGCAGCTGCAATGAATTTACTTACTGTCAGAAGAAACAACTGCAGCAGTAACATTAGGAAAGTAATGCTGTATGTTCCAAGAGCATCAGCTAGTGGTACTGATGGGTCCACTGGTAAAAAGAAGAGGGTAAAAAAGAGCAGTAATTCCAAGAACAAGAAGGATGCTGTTGCTACTGCTGTTACTGCCGATGTTGGTAAAAATGAACAGAAGGAAGTTAGTAGTACTGTAAGCAGCATTGATAGCAGTAGTGATTTGGAGAAGAAAGGAGTTGGTGAAAGTGGGGTGATTAAGAGGTTAGATGAGGCTGTTAATCCAGTAGGATTAGGGAGGAAATCGCGGCAGATATTTGACGAGGTTTGGAAGAAGTTAACCGGGTTAGGACAGATATCAAGGACTGAGTATGATAGTGGGACTAGTAACTTGGTGTATGGAGATGGGGCTCCTTTGTGTGAGTTTACTGTTCCTGGTGCTCAGAATACTACTGTTCTTGTGGTTGGTGCTACCAGTCGCATTGGTCGCCTTGTTGTTCGTAAGCTCATGCTCCGTGGTTATACTGTCAAGGTATTACCATTTTCCTCTTGTATCCGGTCGGTTCAGGTTCTTTCCAATTTGTTCTCTTTTTCTGGTTTGGGACGAGTCAGTTTTGTCAGTTTACGTATGATAATGTAATGTAGATTATGCCATTACAGTTCTAGCCCAAAGTGAAATTGCTATGAAAGAGAGCAACTTTTTATGTTTTATTTTTGTTGATTTAGATTTTCCTCGAAATTTGTTGATAAATAGAAGTCTGGCAGGGGTTTGTGAGGAAAATTGATCAAGAAGTGATGGACATGCTCCCAAGATCAGTGGAACTAGTAGTAGGTGATGTGGGTGATCCTGTATCCATAATGGAGGCTGTTGAAGGTTGCAGCAAAATTATCTACTGTGCTACTGCCCGTTCAGCCATTACTGGGGATCTCAATCGAGTTGATAATCGTGGTGTCTACAATGTTTCTAAAGCCTTTCAGGTATTTTCTTGTTTATGGTCTTTGTTGTTCTGGTTTATGTGAGAAAATTCATATTTTATGCAGTAATTTCTGAGGTTTACAATTCTATTATGACATTATCCTGCCTGTGGTCTGAACTACATTAAGATTCAAGTTAACATTTAATGAAAGGAAGTTTAGATTATGCAGTAGCTTCTACGGTTTACTCTTCGTATCTGACAGTATCCGGATTCCTGACTGGTTTCATAAATATTCATCGAGATATAATTAGATGCAACGAAATTTCAGATTATTTAGTAATTTCCGAGTTTAACAGAAAGTAAATAGAGTAAATCTGTGAAACATGTGTTGTGTTGGACAGGCACTGACCTGAAAGTATTTACAGGACTATAACAACAAATTGGCACAGCTACGCGCGGGAAAAAGCAGCAAAAGCAAGCTTCTCATCTCAAAATTCAAGTCAGAAGATTCGCTAAACGGATGGGAAATACGTCAGGGAACTTATTTTCAAGATGTAATCACAAGCAAATATGACGGAGGAATGGAAGCCAAATTCGTGTTTAATGATAATGGACTTGCGATATTCTCAGGTATGTGTAAAATATTTACTGGGATTTTACATTTTGAGATGATAGAACTGTAAATACAACCAATACTCCGTTGAGACCGTTCTCTATGCCTTGTGGCATATGTCCGTAACAAATGGTGTAAATCATGACTGTCATTCTTACTACCATATTCATTACAGGATATGTTTTCACTCGAGGAGGATACGTGGAATTATCGCGAAAGATTTCCCTTCCCTTGGGTTTTACTTTGGACCGGTATGTTTGTTTGAAAACACGTCACTTAGATACTTCACTTTGATGTATGTCAACTGTCCGAAATATTTTCATCTGTTGCATTTTCTGAACTTTGTGAATCATAACTGTTTTCTTTTCGAACACATGATGATTAGATATGAAGGTCTTGTTCTTTCAGTCGGTGGCAATGGTCGATCTTATGTTGTGATCCTTGAAGCCGGCCCTCTTGCAGATCCATCTCAAAGCAAAATGTACTTTTCTAGAATTAATACGAAAGCAGGATTTTGCAGGGTGCGGAAATTTCCATTAGGAACTGTTTTTCACTTTTACTCAACTGAGCTGTTTAAAGTCTTGCTTTTTCAAGAGCTTAACTTCTCCTAACTTTTTCCTTGTGTTTGCAGGTCAGAGTCCCCTTCTCGTCTTTCCGTCCTGTGAGCCCGACTGATCCTCCTCTAGACCCTTTTCTTGTGCACACTTTGACCATACGTTTCGAACCTAGAAAACAGGTCTTACTCCATTTCTGTTTATTCATCTCTAAATAAGGAGTCTTAGCTATATAGGTCATGGAATATCAATTTTTTATGTGTAAATGAAGCCGCAGTCTACCATGGCGGATTTTGATACTGACAGGTTTCGAAAACTGATCCCAAGTTAAACCATCAATGACTTTACGAGTTAAGCTAGCTAACATGTCCCATGACAACTCCTCTTGCGCAGAGACCTGCGGAAGGCCCTAATGGGATGAAGCAGGATCCGAGAAGTTTCGAGTTAATCCTTGAATATATAAAAGCCTTGCCTGTAAGTACCAGTAGTTCTTCTGTGAATGTATATAATATGGTAACTTTAATTGTAGAAAAAAGTGACCGAGGAAAACGAAATACTTTTTTTCCCTCCTACACGGTAAACAAAAATCCTTTCAACACTAAAGCGATTTGGAGGGAAATGTCATTAATCTATTCCTCTATACCTCCCCCTTCCTCGCATTCCTTTCCCTTTCGTTGCTTTCCTCCTCTTTTTGTATCAAAACAAAGGGTGAAGGTCTCTAGGAAACACAAAGTAATGTAACTAGTTTTGTATTCTGAAAGTCTTCTGCTGAATTTTCCGAGACAATGTATCCTTGCTGCAGAGTGGTCAGGAAACAGACTTTATATTGGTGTCATGTACTGGATCAGGCATAGAGGCCTCAAGAAGGGATCAAGTTTTGAAAGCTAAGAAGGTACACAATTGACCTTAATGTAGCATTGTATCGGAAATTCAGCCCCTATCTTCCTTAGAAATCGAATGTAAATATCTGGGTGTGTCAAATTGCCTAACATGACCGCTTTGTGAGCTAAAATTCATGCTTTTGGCCTAAAATAATGTTACTGAGAGTCTGTTAGAACTGTACCTTGTAAACGGGCCAGTTAGGGTCTGTTTAGGGTCTGGCTATTACAGGTTAGGGACATTTTAGATGCGAGTTTGGATCATTTTTCATATCAGTGGTAATGGGTTGAGTCATTTTCTGCTCGTTTCATGTGATGGCAATTAGGTTGGGTCAGATTCACGTCGGGTCATTAGGTTACAGTGGTACTTCCCATTGCTATTTTCAGGTTGGTGTTCGGTTTGAACTGGTCATGTCAATTTTGCCTTCCTAGGAGTTCCATATCGAGAAGTAACACCCACGCAACTGAACTTCTAAAGTGAAGAGTCTAGAAAATAGATATGCAGGGCAGACTAAATGATATACTTATATTGGTCTGACTTGTTTGAAGGCTGGGGAAGATTCATTGAGAAAGTCGGGACTTGGTTACACAATTGTCCGCCCTGGTCCTCTGAAGGTAAGCACTCAATTACGGTGGCTTGATCAGTTGCCAGCATAAACCACAGCGAGATTTTTCAAACAGAATTAACTGATAAGTGTTTCTTGTGGAATTTACAGGAGGAACCTGGGGGACAAAGAGCTCTCATATTTGATCAAGGGAATAGGATATCTCAGGTGAGCATCATAGTGAAGTTCGTAGCTTAACAACGCCAATATCAACTGTTTTAACTTAATGCCGAGACATTTGTGACAGGGTATAAGCTGTGCGGATGTAGCAGACATCTGTGTGAAGGCGTTGCACGATTCTACAGCCAGAAATAAGAGTTTTGATGTATGCTTATTTCGTCATCTTCAATAATACTGTACTTCAATCTGTTCTAAACGGAAGTTTGGTGATTCTGATTTGTCGCAAATAAATTTCAGGTATGCTATGAATATGTTGCTGAACAAGGCCAGGAGCTTTACGAACTGGTAAGACTTTCATCAACTTAATTGCTACGACCTATGCTACTTAGACTCGGATGGATTCAGAAAGTTGATGAATGCTGCTCTGATCTGCAGGTGGCACATTTGCCTGATAAGGCGAATAACTATCTGACTCCGGCATTATCAGTTCTCGAGAAGAACACATGATCATCTTCACAGAGATTATGTTATTCTTTTTTTGATCAAAATGGTTGTATTTTATTTGTATAAAGTTCATTTCTTACAATTACTACTGTATCATATTACAAAAATGTAAAAGAGCTCATACAAAATACTTCACCTCCTTCACATGAATGAAAAATACTGATTTTTCGTCTTTCCCTTTTTTATAAACTTTTCCGTACAAAATAAAATTAGTTGCATATTAGCTATGGCCTGTAAGCCACAGTTGGACACCTCCAATGGCTCGTTTCTCCATCAAAATTCATAGCATTGCATCGTCCTCCCCTCCCGAGTATATATAAATTCAAGCTTCCTCAACCCGATAACCTGAAATATTCATTAAGATAGACTGGAATTGAGATAAAAGCAAAACAGAAGGGAAAGTGGGCTTGCAAAACATTTTCTACAGCTAAAATAAGACTCGGTAAAAGGGGGAAAACGCGATAAAAGCTTGTATGGTTCAGTCGTACCCAACACCGCTACACTCGCTTACACAATGTAACCTAGAATTTCTAGTATCTTGCCAGCCATGCTGTAATCTGAAATACATTTTCTATAGCTAAAATGAGAGTCGGTAAAAGGGGGAAAACGCGATAAAGACTTGTATCGTTCAGTCGTACCCAACACGGCTACACTCGCGTACACAATGTAACCAAGAATTTCTAGTATCCTGATTCCTGCCAGCCATATTGTAATCTGAATCAAAGTAGGTATTTGATAATTACAATCTACAATCTATCTTCTACCTGTAATTAAACTCTTTAAACATCGAACTGTAATTAAAATTACTTATTGATCACATATTCAACCCATCTTTAAACTCTAATTAAACATAAAAATAGTATTTATATATATCGAGAATCAAAGTTGGAGTATGAAACTAAAACAGAACCTGAAACTTTATCATAATGAAATTTTATCATGACTGAAGTCTATCAATAACAATCCGAAAGCCAGGAAGTCGACCGAGTAGAAGTCGGAAGAGTAGTTGATGCCAAATTCTCCGATTTGAGTTGATATGAAACACATATTTACAAAGGCTATATAAACCCCTTCAACGTTCAATCCCATTCATAAATTTCTCAACTTATACCTCTCAATTTGATCTCCTTCCTTCTCTCAATACACAGTAAAAACCCGAAACAACAATGAAGACTGTTGCAATCTGTTTTCTAGTTCTGTTTTTGGCCATTGCCGCCAATGCCCAACAACAACAACAAACTAAATCCGAAACTGACCCGGAAGCCATATTTATGCATCCATGGTTCCACCCACATCCATTCCTACACGAACATCACCGTTTCCCATTCCCACACCCACACTTTCACCCACACTTTCACTTTCCCGGTTTCCCATTCCCTTACGCCGCTCAACCACCAACCTCCCCCAGCACCAGCACCGGCGACTCTGACAACACGGAGGACTTAGACGGACTTTTGAAATTCCCATTCCACCCACACCTTAAATTCCCATATCATCCCCACCATATGGCAACCAAAGAACAGAGGGAGTGTTTCATGGCGGTCCACGACAAGAAGATGGGAGCTTGCCTACACGATCTCCATCACTATATTATGACACGTAATGTTAAGCTTGGGTCCCAGTGTTGCGGTGCACTTGAGAAGATCGAAGATGCTTGCCAACCACTAGTTAAGCATCCTCTTCCAATTTTGGAGGGCATCATTACCCACCATTGTTCCGCTTCTGCTCCATCGCCATCAACTTGAGCATACTGTTATTGTGTTTACACAAATTTAGTAGTTATTGATTCTTAAGTATGTTTAGGAGAATAATAAGGAAAATATATATAGTTAGATCTTATAATTAGATGGAATAAAGTCGTGCCATGAGCATGTCACCATAGTTTTTTAATCTTACGTTATTGTTACTATTATCAAACTATTAATTAAGTAATTAGTTTCGTGTTAAAAGCAGCTTTAATTTCTTCTTATCGTTTTATTGATGGCTTGATTGATTATTAGGAGGACCGTATTCTCTGTTATTCGTATCGCGTATGTATAATGCTATCAGTTTGATGAACCGGCGAATGATTTGATAATAATACGACAACTAGAGATGACAATGGATCCCGGATTCTACCCAGATTCACCAGACTCTATACCCAAGGGTAGGATATGGATCTCATTATTTTAGATCCTTAGGATCCGGATCAGACCCATATCCTTATACGAGTACGAGGGTCGGATCTGGATCCCACCACTAAGATCCAGATCCTACCCTTTGACCCTCTTTTAATTTCTATAAGGGTAATTTTTTGATAGATCCGACGCTTCAAAGATAGATCATGGAAATAAGTCCTACCCTTGGACCCTCTTTTAATTTCTATAAGGGTAATTTTTTGATAGATCCGACGCTTCAAAGATAGATCATGGAAATAAGGAAGGAAGTATTAGTGCTTATTTTGTTTGAACAATTTGTTTTATTATGAACTGTTGAAATTATAATTATTTTGTGATTTGTAAACCTTATTTGTAAGTTGCTATAAGACTTTTTAACACTTTGTATTGTTTCTTTTAACTATGATTTTTAAACCAGTGAAGGCATAAAGGGTAATTCGACTAAAACATCGTTTCTAATTGACAAATAAAAGTGAAATAGTGTATAATCGTGACTTGATGGGCATAAAGGGTAATTGGACTAAAACATCGTTTCTAATTGACAAATAAAAGTGAAATAGTGTATAATCGTGACTTGATGCGGTTTCATTTGAATGTATCGTTGGAGATTGACGGATCTGGATTTTATCCAGATCCTACCCGGATCCTTAGGATACGGATATGGATCTATAAATTTTGGACCCTAAGGATAAGGATAGAATCTGGATATACCATTTTAAAACGGATCTGGATCTGGATCCTACGTTTATGAATTCCTCAGTCTCTGTATTTCTAACACCTCGTCTCCAAATTATTCCTTTCGTAAACCTACTTCCGATTCTCAGGGCTCACTTTTGTCTACTTCTTTTAATTGTAATAATTGTAAATTTTCTTATAGTAGTTACGTTGTTTAATCTTAATTAATTGTTATTTTTTTTGTTGAATATATGGTGTTCTGCTCTACTATCGTCCTTCATTAAATATTTTTGCTTAATGGCACATCCGCACATGTTAATAAATCTAAGTTTATGCTAAAATTTATCATGAAAATATCTTACAAATCTTAACATATATGTAGACCTGTCAAACAGGTCGAACGGGCGGGTTGCGGGTCGGGTAGATACGGGTTCGGGTAAAATACGGGTCGGGTGTATTTCGGGTCGGGTAAAATACGGGTCAAGTCTATACGGGTTCCGGGTCGGGTTCGGGTAAAAATACGGGTCAATCAACATCTTTTCCTCGCATTTTTTAAAACTTATTTTATATCGTAATTCCTACCCTTTATACGTTTTTTATCCTCTTGCTCGTCTTAGTTAACTTAATTGTCACCGTTTTTGCCCTCGACACCAACATCACCATCGTTATCATCATCATCATCCTTACTAACTCGTTAAGTACGATAATAAGACTCAAATAAGATAACAATGATGACGTGACATGTGATCTGAGGTGATGAGGTGGAAGTGTTGACGCGAAGTGCGGTTCAGTTCGACGTAATACGGTGAAAGTGACGGTATGACACATATTTTGAGGTGATGATATGGCATGTGGTCCTAGGCAATTATGTGGAATGAGGTGTAACTTGTAAGTGATAGTGTGACACACATTTCGATATAATGACGTGACATGTGGTCCGTCGAAATAATGAGGTGACAGTGCTAACGTGGAATGTAACTTGACGTACTACACTAAAAGTGACGACGTGACACACACTTCGATGTGATGACGTGGCATGTGGTTAGAGGTGATGAGTTGGTGTTGCTGACGTGGAATGCAATTCGACGTACTACGGTGAAAGTGACGGTGTGACCCACACTTTGAGGTGATGACGTGGCATGTTGTTTGAGGTGATGACGTGACATACCGCATATATATACATATTTCTCCTCAAAAATTTATAAGTCATCAATACTTATTTGACATTGTATATTTTAAAACGATATATTGTCTTGACCCAACGGTCAACCCGTTGCGGGTCGGGTTTTGACCCACTGTTTACGGGTCAAAACGGGTTCGGGTATCTTTCGGGTTCGGGTTGAAAAAACCGGGTCATTTGCGGGTTATTTACGGGTCGGGTTACGGTCGGTTTTCGGGTCGGGTCAAGTTTTGACAGGTCTACATATATGGTTTATTAACGTGACGAACAATATGATATTGAGACTGATTTTCCATCACAAATTTGTTCCCCACCGGCAATGTTTGAGAGGCTTTTGTTTTTCTCTTGTTTGGGATTAGACAAAACATTAAACGTGTTTTGGACTAACTGTCATCTATCATACTAAATTATATATGTTGTTAAATAAATATTTAACATATTTATTATGCTATAAAATAATATTGCCAATTAGAACGAAAAATGTTAAGCAAATTATAGTGTAATATTTTGGTAATTTAATTTGAAAATAATCATCATATATGCATTAAAAAAGCGTTAAAGCAACGGATCGTTCCCACTATACAACGACTCATATTTGTCGCTAAAGGTATCTTACGACAGAAAAGTCATCGCAAACAGCCAATCATGATTTTCTTTGCAAATTTGTATAACAGACTTTTTGGCTACAAAAATTCCGTATGACAATTTTTTTCAAGCAAGTATGTGGAAGACACTTTATAAACATAACAAGCCTCGTAAACTATTTCGATGTAGCATAAAATTGCAACAGAAAGCCAGTCCAAATTTTCTATATTCCGTCGTAATTTTCTGTTTATGGCAAAATGTCCAAGGGACACCAAATATCTTGCTATGGAGTTTCCGTGTGGAAATTCCGAAGCAAAGATTTTGGCTTTTCGTAGGAAAAATCTAAAGTCAAATATCTTGCTAACAAAGAATTTGAGCTTATAGAAATATTTTACGAGCTTTTTTTTGACAAGAATTTAAGCGTCTTTATAAAAAAACTGTAAATCAAAACAATATATTGAAACTCAAAAATAATACATATAAAATCCAATAATTTTAATTTTAACACTAAAAAATTATAGTGTAAGAAAAAATTGTTAAAAGCCTCAAAAAGAATTACATATAAGCTCAATTAGATTTGTACTAGAGGTACGATGCTCATATACATCTGGATGTATAGTCCTATTTGTGCTAACTTTATACACTCATACTCCACAATTATTCAATTGACGCCTAAATCCAAAAATACCAATACTTATTTAAAATGGGTATCCGTTTTAACCTTAAAACCAGACAACAAGAAAGTTCATAGGGAGTAGCGAATAATTGTCCTATCTAAACAAGAATCAGTAGGGGTGGAATTTACGTAATTGTTCATTCATGTACGAGTTTTCTGTTTTGTTCATTTTTTTCCTTATTCTTCTTTTTTCTATTGTTATTTGGATTGAATCCTGTTATAATAATATTAGATTTGTAGGATGTTCAATTAGAGAACAAATTGATATCCCATAAAGTAAAGCAATCAAGAAATTGCTAGTCCTCGCAGCTTTACATCAATGGATTTACAGTGACATTGAAATTCACATAAAGTGCATACCAAGAAGGAGTTGTACAATGACTTCAATTGATTGGATCAATATTCTTCTTTTTCTATCAAGTTAAACAATTTCAACTTTTGGCTAAGGGAGACCAGGAATAGGGAAAATATTCAAGGAATTGCCTTTAGAGATACTTGAAGAAAATAGGCAAAGAGAAGAAGCAAAGGGTGCAGCACATGCAGAACTGGTAACTTAAGAAGGCAAAGAACTTTTGTTAAACTACGTCAGTATATCAAAATCCTCCTACAGATTATGAGATATATTGTTGACACTGTCTAATACCTGGATCCATTCATTTCTGCCATGGCTGTTTCCAAGATGTTTAACTTTTTTTAGAGTGAGAAGTTGAAATAAGATTATAAAGGTTGTGAAAAGATAGGGGTATTATGGTCAATCATCTCCATGATTGAGTAAAATTTGTTAATGATTGAGCAAACACGAAATTTAATCCTTTGTATTTTTGAAACGGATAAACACGTCCTAATAAAGAAGAATTGTTCTGAAAAAAAATAACCAAAATTAAAATAAAAATGAAAATGCAGAAAAAGAGAAATAAGAAAAAAAATCTAATCTATCCAAAGAAAAACACCATCCGTTCATTCTTCTCCATTCACAATGCAATTACATTGTGGTTCCAATCCCCATACTTCTCTAACCCAAATTCCATGTTCCTCAAATTACAAAATAAATTGTCACAATTACATAATTACCCACTTAAATTCAAGAAAAACTAACAATTTCAATTCAATACGGGGTATTTTACTAGAATGACCATTTTCCTTAAATTATTTACCAAACTAATCATTCTCAAATTTTAATTACCATTTTAACCATTTTAAAACTTTAGAAACATAACCAATCTTGACAATGGCTAGTTTGGGAAATAAATTAGGCTTAAAGGCTAATTTGGTAAAAAATTTATATAATGTTAAAATTAATTAATTTTCCGTTGTGATAATTACTATTACGGAATATATATTTTCCACCACAAAACTTAGGAGAGACCGCCTCTCAATAATTTACTGAGAGACGGCCCATTTTCAAGCAATTGATTCCAAAGCATACCATATTATAATATGATAATTATTATTAATTAATTCAATTAATTAATTAAATAGTCAAACCATAATTAAAGTAGGAAGATTCACCTCCCTAAAATTGTGGGTGGTTATTGCATTTATATATAAAAAATACACAATTCCAAATTAGAAATAATAGCCTTATTATTTGTTAGACCTGGCAAACAGATCGGGTCGTGTCGGGTTCTTGTTCGTGTCATATGTAAACGGGTCACAAACCCTCCAACCCAAACCCGACCCAATTAAATTTTGTGTCGCGTTCGTGTCGACCCACTTAGATAAATGGGTCATCAAGTCTCAACCCCAACCCGTTAATTTCGTGTCAGGTTCATGTCGTGTTCTCGTGTCATGCATGTCCGTATTTGGAAAGTTTAAGTATATTTATGTGATGGAGGATAAAAAAATAGGATTAATTTAGTAAACAGGTCATTCGTGTCGGGTTCGTGTTTAACGAGTTCAACCCAAACCCGACCCAATTAAACATCGTGTCGTGTTCGTGTCGACCCACTTACATAAATGGGTCATTAAGCCTCAACCCAAACCCGCTAATTTCGTGTTGAGTTCGTGTCGTGTTTTCGTGTCGTGTCTTTATTTGCCAGCTCTAATATTTCTTTATTTTTAATTTTTAATTTGAGAACCATATGTTATTTTATCTATTACTTACCCCATTTATTTTATTTTTATTTAATTAAACGTTACAACAGTTTAGAAAAAAAAAAGAGTGAAGAATATTTTAATTCTTAAATATTATCATTATTTCCAAACTAGAAAAATCTAGAGGCATCCAAACTATGATTAATATTACATATTATTTTTGTTACTAGTACAGAGTATCATCGTTTTAATAAAATTCGATTAACAAAAATATCATTTTAGATATTTGTTACTCTAAATTCAGAAACAATATTGAGAGATTCACGTTTCATTATTGTGTGATTATTTTCTTCTAAAGCAAAATACACAATCTTAAACCAGAAAAAAATGTATTATTCACGACGAAATATTAATCCTAACTCCAATCTGTTGAAATCAAAGAAATAACGACGAATATGGAAGAACATGATGATCCGATGGAAATAGAAGATATTATTAATCACACCTAATGTTCTTGATTTGTTGTAAAAAAAAATTTGTTGCAAACTAATCCATTACTCTTATAATTTGTAGCTTTGAAAATTATGAAAAATTTAGTATGATGGTCTCATAATAACAGAGGAACAATTTTGGAAAATTTGTTGCAAACTAATCCATTACTCTTAAGAAGATGATCTCATAATAACAGAGGATGATGGTGAAGTATTGTTTCATCATTTTTGGAACAATTTAGTACTTGTTTTTCAATTGTACGTACAGTCAGTTTAATATAATTAACAGATTTCATAAATTTCGTATTTTTTTTCTTTTTATGTACTGACAAATTAATGTTAATAATAAGTTACATCAATTTCGTATGTTTTATTCCTTGTTACGTACCGACAATATGGTAACATAAGATATCAGTGACATCAATTTCGTACCTTATTTTCGTATATATATTTAACTTGGGAACTTCTTATGATGATGTAGGTGTCATTGCAAATGAAATAGACATTGCTGGCTCGTTACTTGTGTCTAAAGCTTTGAAATGAGAAGGATTATACAAATTATATGTCCAACATTCAAAATGCATAGGATTCGGGGAAAAGAAATTGTGCACTCGTACGAACACCTCCACCCCGTTTAGTTTAGATTTATTTATCTTTTATTTTTAATAATTAATCTGTACCATTTATTTTTTATTCAGTAACTCTGTAGTAATTTCTGTTTATGTTTCTATTTAATTTTTGCAATTTTCGTATCATTGTAATTTCGTACAATTTTTTGTTAATTTAATATCAGGTCATTTCTTACTTATTTAGTACCAGATAATTTCGTATTAATTTTTGTTAATTTCGTACAATTTGTTGGGGGGTTAGTAATGAAACTAGGGCATTTTTTGTAATTAATGAAGTATAAACAATGACATTTTTTGTAATTAATGAAATAGGACAATGACCAAGTTATCATTTGATTGTCTAAAATAGGAAAGAAAAGAAATGGGAAGAAAATAGGTAATTTGCCAAATAAGGGAAATGGGAAGAAAATAGGAAAATGGAGGAAGTATCAAATAAACTGAAATTAATAATAAGAAATATAGTCTAACTAAACTTGCATAACTTCAATACGATGTCTTACAAAAGCAAGAAATAACGACCAAATAATCTCGTTACATAACCAAACTGAAATTGTCTAAAACCGTCTAGAATATAACATAAATATTCTAAATTCAATTCTACTTTTTGCACCCTTTTTCTTTGATTCTCTCACTATATCTAAGCCTTTGTTTTTCCTTGGTTGACTAATATTCTGGAATCGATTAAAACCAACATCATTAATGCTCCCCTTTCAACATCCCATGTGTTGCAAACTTCATGTACATTTGGCTTTTGAACATCTCGATCCTTAGCATTTGAACATTCCCCTTTTTCTATCATAAGAAAAAAAAAAGATCAATATAAAAAATACCAAACACGAAATTACAAGTACAATACAATACTATACAAAAGAGTAAATTCAAAGTACAAATGCGAAATCTAAAACAAATATAATATACGTTTAACCTATAATTACGTAATTTTGTACTAATACGAAATCTAATATAACATGTACATTACAAAGCATCGATTGTTATACAAAACAACAAATTAAGTGTACAAGTACGAAACGATAAATAGTTCGTACAACAAGTACATTTAAACATTATTACATACTAAGTACATATTTAAACTAACCAAGTACAATAATAAAATACAAATACAAATGAACAAGTTCAAGGTACAGGTACAAAATATAAGATATGAGGTACTACGACAGAATTATATATCTAAACTATTAAATGATACTTCCTCCATTCCAATCAATTCTATACATTTGCTTTATTCACGTTTTTCAATACCGGTTTTCTTTTGTTAATATCTTTAGTTACATATCAATAAAAATTATAAAACTTTGATATTCACAATGTACTCGGTAGGACAATTTAAACAAGATCTCACATGACTATATTTTATGTTACATATTAGAAGTTGTGTCGAAGATTCACTCGACTTATGAATAGTACCGAAAAAGTGAAATGTATAGAAATGATTGGAATGGAGGAAGTACTAAGTATTAATTTCAACAAAACAAGTACATAATTTTTATTCAATAATTACACAATTACTATCTTATATTGTACATATACATAAAGTAATAAATCAGGTACAAAAATCAATAATTATATTAACAAATAAACTAACTATGTTCACATTCTTATGTCTAATACCTAATACAATCAGGGTAACACTTATTATAATTGGTACAAAATTATACTAACAATGTGGGTTAAGCTTGAATATCAAACACATACTTACATGCATCGAATTTCATAAATTTACCGAATTTAGTACCAAAATACAAAAGAACAAAATCAATGTACGGAATTTATATGGTCTTTAAAATTTGAAATATATACATATACCAAATTTCATAAAAATGGTAGAAAATTCAAAAACATACCTATTGCAATTTTCACTTGTTTTCTCGGAGTCGGTTTCAATGGACTTTTCCTACCCATATTCTTCTTCATTATGTTAATACAAAACTATACATTCAGACAAGTATATTTTAAGTTAGGAACTTGTACCAAAATAAACGAATACATTTTTTGAGTACAATACATATACAAATTTCAGAAAAATTGTACGAAATTTAAACGGTCTTCAAAAATACTTATACCAAATTTCATAATAATTGTACAAAATTCATAAACATACCTATTACGAATTTCACTCGTTTTCTCGGGGCCGGCTTCAATGGACTTTTCCTACCCGTATTCTTCTTCATTGTGGTGATTTTGATAATTAAGAAAGAGAAACAGTAAATATATTGGTTGAATATTAAGTACAGTAAATATATTGTTGAAGACGACAGTTGAGGAGAATATAAGGTTGAATATTTTTTGTAAATTTTGGGAAGATGAAAATTCTGGCGGTTTTGAAATTGATTTGAAAAGATTATGAAAAGTATTAATTTGGAAATATTTTGTACACAAGCACACGTTAGCTTTTTGGTCAAGCATTATTTACTTTTCTTTTTTTCTTTTATTGTTATTAAATGTAATTTTAAAATATTTTTTCTCTCTCTAATATACCATATTCTATTTTAGTATAGTACTAGTCTAACACCCGTGAAAAATCACGGGGCTGTTTATTTTTGACTTTTAAAGAAAAGGATCAATCAAAATTGTTAGATAATCTAATAACATATTTGATGTATATGAGAAAACTTTAATAAAATTAAATGAAAACGTAAATATATAATAAAATATATAACAACTTCTATTACAAAAAAGTAGAAAAAGGTTAAAAGAAAAAACAGCGAAAATGGTCTATATAAAATTAAGCATTATTTAGAAACTTGTTTTTTAGAAAATGTCTGTCATTGACTGTCAAGCAGTAATATAAAATTGAATTATTGTTCGAAAGTAAAAAGAGCGGTAATATGACACAGCAATACATGATTTATTTTTAAAATCACTCAACATTAAACGTTTGACATGTAACTTGAAAACGTTTAACATATATATATAGTATATAAGAAATGGAAAACTATTGTTTTCCAATAAAAAAGGTTTGAGTTAAAAATGTGAAATAAATGGTTTTACAGAACTTATGAACGGAAAACTAATTAAATTAAGAAAATTAAGAGAATTTATGAAATATCTCCTAAAGAATATAATATTTTGTTTCTCAGTTTCTTATTTTAGTTCTTATTTATGGAATTATGGAAAGATTGAGACAATATTGCGTGAAAATAAGGATAAATGATATGGTGTAGATTATGGAATATTAATATTTAATATGTATATTAATATTTACGTTTATGGAATATTATGGCATAGAAATCACGGCCATACTGGAATTACGTTTATTTAGGTAACTAATGCCATTAATATTTATCTTCACACGTTTTTTTATGGCATAGAATTCTTAATTTAGTTATTGCCTCTGGTCAAAATATGCTTGATAGTTTTCTGTTTTTCATCTTCACACGTTTTTTATGGCATTGATATTTTATATGGTGTATCTTACATTTTTTATGGTGTATCTCACGTTTCTTAATTTAGTTATAGAATAGAATCTTTAGGATAGATAATAATCAGAGTCTTTGTATTTAATTATTATAATACGGTCAGACTCTTTGTATTGAAATTATAAGTGCTGAAATAACAATCACACTCTTTTTTAATTATTATTTTATCAACTTTATTAATTTAATAATATTGGTCTATATTTCTATTTTTTTCGAGATTATAGATTATAAATTACGTTTAATATAAAAATTTTGTGGGCGATATGAGAGCGGTGTATAAAGGTGGTTAATGATTAAAAAGGTTTTTTTATAAAAGAATAATAAAGAATTGGATTAAGATTAGCAATTGGATAGATGAAAGAGACGACTTAGAAGGATTTTATTCTGGTCAAATTTGGTCAGACGACTTAGAAGGATTTTATTTCGTGCACGGCTAGATATAGAATAGAATCTTTAGAATCGATAACAATCAAACTTTTTGTATTTAATTATTAAATTATTATTAAATTATTATGATGTGGCATAAATGAGTAAGTCTGATTGGTCTACAAAATTGATATTTCTGAGGGTGAATGTGAGAGCTCGAAACACTAAACGCTGAAACATGATTGCGCCACGTCAGCGGAATTACATTCTTCTTTTATAGTAATAATGATTTGATATTTGATATTTCCAGTTTGTATATGAGTCATCTCTCAGTATTTTATTGGACGGATTTTCTAACATGTGCCCTAAGAGCACATGATAAGAAACTAAGTAAGGAAATATTGTTGAGAATATATCATGATAAATTAGAGTTAAAACTCATATTTACCACAATAAGTGAAATAATCTTGAAAATCTTTCCTTTCTGCACTTCTTCTCATGTGCCCTTAGGGCACATGTTAGAAAAACCCTTTATTGAAAGGCGGTCTCTCAGGAGACCTAGTGATTTTCCACCAATATATGGATTTTGAAAGATGTATTTTTCTTAATCTTTATTTTACTTATTATTTAAATTTTATAATTTTTCATTGAGCATATTTAATTTTCATATAAAAGTTACTATGACCATAAAAAAATTAATAAATATGTTATTTTATGACGAAATAAAAAAAAACAAATGGCATGATTTATGAAGAGAAGTAAAATGGTCGTAATTTTTTCAATTATTGTTTTATTTGAATTTGGGTTCTAAATAATTAATTGTAATTTTATTACTTTGTTTGTAATTTAAATGTTAGTTTTTTTTTTGCAGGAAAGCAAAGGATTTTTTATATCATATAAATGGTGAGGTAAATACAAAGACCCTAGACTAAACTACAAAGGAGACCGGAATAGCCCCCTATACTAAAAAATTCCAGTGGGGAAAAAAAACTTGAATTGATCAAAGGATCAATCAAAATAGTCATAAAAACATTGCACAGATGTGAGCAATGTGAAAAAACTGACTAGTGGTAAAGTTGCTTCCGAATAGATGCTTCATCTAGACCATTTGAGCAATGGAACATTCTGCTAGTAACCCGGTAGTGTATCTCATTGATAATTTCAGCCATCGTCCTACTGCTATCCTTAAAAATCCTATCGTTTCTTTCCTGCCACAAAGAATAGATAGTGCAGAGTAATAGGCATCGTCGTCTTCTCTTGAGCCAACTCTGCCCCCTATTGTGACGTTTATACCAGAAAAGAATCGCAGGAAGGTCTGTTGCTGCAGTCTGAAACATGAAAGCATTCTGGGCAGTTCTCCACACCTGGCGAGCAAATGCACATTCAAAAAAGATATGGGCATGTGTTTCCTCAGCGGTCCGGCATAAAACACACCTGTTTATCCATTGAAGGCCCCTGCTTCTGTACTTATCCACCGTGGGGAGTCCCTGCTGCACGGCCAAATATGCGATAAACCGATGCTTTGGGTAACCAACAGCATCATACAGAGTAGGACACCAGGGTACTTTAGCATTAGGAGATCTGAAAATATTATACAACTGTGAAGTATCAAATTTTGGCATTGCATTAAAACAACTTTGCGCTCTCTGCAGGCCCATTTTCTGAACCATCAGATCCTTAACCATCAGTACATTCCTCCAGTACCAAGAGGCAGCTGTGTTTGGTTTGGCATCCCAGATCCTATTCCCTTTCAAGATATAAGCATTGATCTATGAAGTCCAGACAGAAGGTTGGTGAGTTTCAATTTTCCAGAGCCATTTAGCAGCTTGCGCTAAACTTCTTTGATATCATACCCCCCTTCATCCCTAGGATTACAAAGCTTTGCCCAACTTTGATAAATCATCCTTCTCCCTTCATTATCAGCATTCCAAAGAAATTGCCTACATATTGAATCAATCTGCTTTGCCACCCCTTTAGGAATTAGGACACAAGCTCCCCAAAAATTATTCAACCCAAATATGACCGAATTAATTAGTTGAATTTTTCCCGCATAAGTGATTTTGGGAGACGACCATCTTGCAATGTTGCCATGAATTAATTAGTTGAATTTAAATGTTAGTTTTGTTTTTTTTGTAAGAATCTAAAATTGACTAAGGCTGATGTATTAAATAAAG
The DNA here is from genome assembly GCA_029255685.2 of Silene conica. Classification (NCBI taxonomy): domain Eukaryota; kingdom Viridiplantae; phylum Streptophyta; class Magnoliopsida; order Caryophyllales; family Caryophyllaceae; genus Silene; species Silene conica. The sequence continues at coordinate 71,329,614 of CM055318.2, read as the reverse complement.
GAAAAAGTTAATTCACGTCACATTATTTATTCGATATAATCATACATTACTTATATATAAGTGTTGTAAGATACATGTGACATTTATAAAAAAAATTAGAAGGAAAAAAATATTAATCTATTAATATTTATGTGATGTTAGAAATATATATGGAGTATGTATTAATTAGTTGCCATTATGAGAAATTAAATTTTAAAATCGTACTTCCTCCGTTCAAATCCAAACTGTATATATGATTTTTGCACAAATATTAAGAAAGATGTTAAAAAATTATTAAAAGTAAAATTGGAAGTGTGTAAGGTTTTTTTATTAATTTAAATGTGTGATTGTTGATTAAAGGTGGGCCATTTAATGACATTTTGTGTAAATAATTGGTGTTCACAAGGATAATTTATTAATTTTCTTGGCTTTATTAGGAACACAAATTCTCATTTGTGACGGCGATATCCGTCACAAGCTTGTGACGGATACCGTTTCCTCTCACAAAATACCCACTTTTTTTTCTTTCTCTGACACTATTCATGTGGTCCCCTTTTTCCACTAACTAATTTTGTATTCATTCTATCTCACAAAATATCCGTCACAAATGGTGACCCATCACAAGCAAGACTTACTATATTAGGAAAGTGGTAGTTTGGATATGAATGGATTAAAATGGAATATGTGTAGGTTGGATTTGAATGGAGGAAGTATAAATCTCTTGCCGAATTAACAATTTTGCCAAAATTATTGCCCAAACTAGCTATTGCCAAAATTAATTACGTTGTTAAAACCTTAAAAATGGTTAAAATGAGAATTAAAATTCGAAAATAGTTAGTTTGGAAAATACTTTATAGAAAATGGTCATTTTAGTAAAAGACCCTCAATATGGAAAGTTCTGATCATCAATGACAATAAAAATAATGGTTCAAAATGTGGAGCATTTGGTGGAATCGGTGTGACCGCAGTGCTTTCGACACCGCCTCCTACCGAGGAGACGTTGTCGAATATTCCTCAAACTCTTTCGACGTCCAAGTCATGCAACAAGAGTCTTCACGACACTGAGGTAATGTTATCGTTACCTAAATCATCGCGTTGTAAATTTTCTCATTCTTATTTTTGGTTGCAGACATCCGTGGCTTGATCAGTTTCCAGCATAAATCTTACTTTCCACCACAGCGAGATTTTTCAAACAGAATTAACTGATAAGTGTTTCTTGTGGAATTTACAGGAGGAACCTGGGGGACAAAGAGCTCTCATATTTGATCAAGGGAATAGGATATCTCAGGTGAGCATCATAGTGAAGTTCGTAGCTTAACAACGCCAATATCAACTGTTTTAACTTAATGCCGAGACATTTGTGACAGGGTATAAGCTGTGCGGATGTAGCAGACATCTGTGTGAAGGCGTTGCACGATTCTACAGCCAGAAATAAGAGTTTTGATGTATGCTTATTTCGTCATCTTCAATAATACTGTACTTCAATCTGTTCTAAACGGAAGTTTGGTGATTCTGATTTGTCGCAAATAAATTTCAGGTATGCTATGAATATGTTGCTGAACAAGGCCAGGAGCTTTACGAACTGGTAAGACTTTCATCAACTTAATTGCTACGACCTATGCTACTTAGACTCGGATGGATTCAGAAAGTTGATGAATGCTGCTCTGATCTGCAGGTGGCACATTTGCCTGATAAGGCGAATAACTATCTGACTCCGGCATTATCAGTTCTCGAGAAGAACACATGATCATCTTCACAGAGATTATGTTATTCTTTTTTTGATCAAAATGGTTGTATTTTATTTGTATAAAGTTCATTTCTTACAATTACTACTGTATCATATTACAAAAATGTAAAAGAGCTCATACAAAATACTTCACCTCCTTCACATGAATGAAAAATACTGATTTTTCGTCTTTCCCTTTTTTATAAACTTTTCCGTACAAAATAAAATTAGTTGCATACTAGCTATGGCCGGTAAGCCACAGTTGGACAGTTGGACACCTCCAATGGCTCGTTTCTCCATAAAAACTCATAGCATTGCATCGTCCTCCCCTCCCGAGTATAAATTCAAGCTTCCTCCAATCGAGATAAAAGCAAAACAGACGGGAAAGTGGGCTTGAAATAAATTTTCTATAGCTAAAATGAGAGTCGGTAAAAGGGGGAAAACGCGATAAAGGCTTGTATGGTTCAGTCGTACCCAACACGCTACACTCGCGTACACAATGTAACCAAGAATTTCTAGTATCCTGATTCCTGCCAGCCATACTGTAATCTGAATCAGAGTAGGCATTTGATAATTACAATCTACAATCATCTTCTACCTGTAATTAAACTCTTTAAACTCTAATTAAACATAAAAATACATCCAAGTATTTATGTATCGAGAATCAAAGTTGGAGTATGAAACTAATACAGAACCTAAAACTTTATCATAATGAAATTTTATCATGACTATAGTTTATCAATAAAAATCCAAAAGCCAGGAAGTCGACCGAGTAGAAGTCGGAAGCGTAGTTGATGCCAAATTCTCCAATTTGAGTTGATATGAAACATATATTTACAAACGCTATATAAACCCCTTCAACGTTCAATCCTATTCATAAATTCATAAATTTCTCAACTTATACCTCTCAATTATATCTCCTTCCTTCTCTCAATACACAGTAAAAATTCGAAACAACAATGAAGACTGTAGCAATCTGTTTTCTAGTTCTGTTTTTGGCCATTGCCGCCAATGCTCAAGAACAACAACCCAAATCCGAAACAGACCAGGAAGCCATATTTATGCATCCATGGTTCCACCCACACCCATTCCTACACGAACATCACCGTTTCCCGTTCCCACACTTTCACCCACACTTTCACCCACACTTTCACTTTCCCGGTTTCCCATTCCCTTACGCTGCTCAACCACCAACCTCCCCCAGCACCGGTGACTCTGACAACTCGGAGGACTTAGACGGACTTTTGAAATTCCCATTCCACCCACACCTTCAATTCCCATATCATCCCCACCATATGGCTACCAAAGAACAGAGGGAATGCTTCATGGCGGTCCACGAAAAGAAGATGGGAGCTTGCCTACACGATCTCCATCACTATATTATGACACGTAATGTTAAACTTGGCGCGCAGTGTTGCGGTGCTCTCGAGAAGATTGAAGATGTTTGCCAACCACTTGTTAAGCACACTCTTCCAATTTTGGAGGGAATCATTACCCACCATTGTTCTGCCGCTGCTCCATCGCCATCGAGTTAATTAATTATGCACTGATTAAGTATACTGTTATTGTGTTTAGACAAATTTAGTAGTTATTGATTCTTAAGTATGTTTAGGAGAATAATAAGGAAGATATATATAGTTAGATGGAATAAAGTTGTGCATGCATGAAGCATGTCACCATAGTTTTTAATCTTACGTTATTGTTACTATTATCAAACTATTATAATTAATAATTAATTAGTTATGTGTTAAATAAGCTTTCCTCTTATCGCTTTATTAATGGCTTGATTGATTATTAGGAGTACGTAATTCCAGTGGCGGATGCAGGATTTTTATTTCGGGATGGCATAATTTTTTTTCCGTAATTAGTAGTAAAATATTCATCCCATAAAAACTCTCTCATATATATTTTTGTTTGGGAGGTGCTAGGGCGACACCGGGTGTTACTGAGTTCGGTAACACCCTAATAAAAAAATATTAAAAAATTGAAAATTGAAAAGTAAATTTTCGTATTTGCGCCAATCTCAAAAGGGTAGAACCGTAATTCACATATTTATCAAGGTCGTTGATTAAGGAAGGTCGACGGTGGTTGGCCGTCAATGCCGCCGGTCAAAGGTCGAGGTTTGACCGTGGTTGGCCGGTCAACGTCAATGCCGCCGGTCAAAGCCAGTCAAAGGTCGAGGTGTGACCGCTAGTCTGCGGGCTGCGGTGGTTGACAACCATACGATAATCAACTATTAAATGAAACATCAAAAATGCTATTAGTAAGGCTTGAACACATGACCTCTTAACTGAGATACACTTACTAATGCCACTATGCCATACAAATCTTTTTGATAAATTTGTATCTCTTTTGAGATATATACGTATATTAAAACTTGAATTAAAACAATATATACCTATAATAATTATTAAATAATGTACTTATAATTTATAATCAATGTACCTTTAGTATAAAATCAATATAATGCTTACTAAAGTGTATAAAAAATGAACAAAAGATTTTGCTCACTTACACTTTACATAATTATTATAAAGTTTGCATTTATTATAGGTGTCATATATATTTTAACAAAAAAAAAGTATGCACGTAAAATATAATTATGTCAAATGTACATTATATTTTCACTGGAGGTACATAATATTTTCCAATATGACATGCGATGCATATTTCAATGTTTGATTTAACAACTTTTTATTTTCTTCAATATTTAATATATTTTGCTTTTAAACTTAAGCATTTTGTTAGATGTTGATTTTGTTTTAGCAAAAGGAATATTCTTTTATTTTGTTTTAGCAAAAGAAATATTCTTTTATGAGCGATATCTTTTACTTATGAGGTTTCTTTTTTTTTCTATTTTGTAAGTTTCCTTAGAATATAAATAAGTATATGTTATATTTTGGAAACTGTTAAACGGTAAGTAAATCAATTCAAATTTTCCAAAAAATATAATATATTCCATAATTCATTAAATTTATAATTTAATTAATAAAATAGTTAGTATTACTCTTAAATTCAAATTTATAATTTAATTAATAAAATAATTAGTATTACTCTTAAATAATATTCTAATCTAATATATCAGATTTATTTAAATATATAACTCTAATACAACTAGTTAATCAACTATTATGATATTAACCACCCATGTGAGTAGTAAAACCAACAATAATAGCAACTCGAGTAATGAAAGTCATATTAGCAGCAACAAGGGTAAAAAAATTAACAGTAATAAATGTGGGAGTAGTGAAAGAAAAAATAATGACGGCGAGAGAACTAAAAGTAATAGTAGTGACAACACATACATGTCGCGAAAGTAACAGTAGAAACAACGGAAAGAGTATAAAAAATAATTTAAAAATTCGTTTTTAAGAAAATATTAACTTATTTAAATACATGAGTTTGATAGAACTAACGGGTTAACCGCAAAAATAGCATGAGTAGTTATACAAACAACAGTAACCGAAAAAGTAGTGAACGTAATAGTATTAACAGGTAATGTAGTGAAAGTACTCATATTATTAAGGGGATATGTGAACGTGTCTCATAATTTGTTGATTAATTTTACTTCTCATCTTAATTTCAAGATATAAATTGTAAATATAAATGTTAACCAAATTTAGCGAATCATATTTCATAGAAAATAAAATTTAAATGATAAATAAAAGTAGCCCGATAACAATAATTATGGCGAGAGTAATGAAAGTAATTAACAATAGTAATAACGAATGTAATAAAAATAACTCTAAGAACAAAATAAAGTATATATGAAAAATTAGCTAAGCAATCGATTTAAGTAAAATAGTAACGGGTTTTCTAATGCGTGCCCTATGGGCATACATTAATACTTAGTTTGGCATAGATTAAACATTATTCATAATTAAGATTCTACTATTTACCTTAGTTATCTTTTATTCTTTATCTTTCCTAGATTTTATTTTATCTTATGAATATTTTCCATTCTCAATATCTCTCGCATATATAATTCCAATAACCTTACATACTTGACTTTTTCTTTTTACAATTCAACCCATTTCTATCACCTTACATAGTTTTACTTTATTTTTTAAAAAAATCCAACAACCAATTCTTATTTGTCAAATACAATCATTTAAAACATACTAATGAAGTTTAAACCACATTGAATAATTTCAAAATAAATGTTAAAATACAAAAATTTCAAAATTCACTAAATATGATTTAATCTCTTAATTTATTCTACTAAATTATGAGTAATTAACAAGTATTTACACTAGAAATCAGTGTGAAAAGAAGACCACATCCAATCATACTTTATAGGAATAGATTTTGGTGCACCATAATCGATTAAATTGCTCATTATTGATTTGGGATTGATGAAAAATTGATTTATAAATTAGATTTATTTATTGACGACAAAGTTCTATAGAAAAAAAAATATAATACCGGGAGAAGAACTATTAGAAAATAAAATAATATCTAGAATAGAGAAGAATAAAAGATAAGTAAGGTAAATAAGAAAATCTTAATTTTTAGTAAGATAAAATAAAATCTGACAAAGAATAAAAGATAATTGAGATAATTAGGAGAATTTTAATTATGGATAATGTTTAAACTATGCCAAACTAAATATTAATGTGTGTCCATCGGGCACGCATTAGAAAAACCGAAATAGTAATAGCAGGAGTAGTGAAATCGTCTCATAATTTATTTCATTGTAATTTTAAGATATACTCTGTCTCATAGAAAAATATATTAATGTAAATTTATTAGTTATGCAACTTTAGAATAGTTTTAGTTAATTGAAAATATATTTTAATTCTAAATAAAGGTAGCCCGTGCGAAGCTGGACACCTCCAATAAAAATAAAATGTACTTTTGCCAAAAATACATTGTACGTACATAATTTTTGTTGTTATAATAATATGACCTATAATAAATGTAATTTCGTAATATAATTATATAATTATAAGTACATAAATTATTTTGTTCAATTTTTATCAAATACATTTAACTAACTGAGAATTATATTGATTTTATACTGGGTACAATGAATATAAGTTAAAAGTACATTTAAAGATTATTATAGGGATATATTGATTTAATGCAATATTATGCTTACATATATATAGCGAAAGAGATACTAAAATTACAACAAGATGCTTATGTTATAGTGGTAATAGTAAGTGTATATTGTTCAATAGGTTACGGGTTCAAGCCCCATTTAGAACTTTTTTTAAACTTTCACTTTGAGGGTTGATCGTCTTCAACCACTAACCGCCAATCACCGATGGTCAACGGCCGACCGGTGTTGAACGGTGGCCACCGGTGGTCAATGGTAACGGTGGTCAAACCGCCGGTGATAACCGTCTTTGACTATAATTCAAAACCCTTAAATTATTTAATTAATGTTAGTTTCCTAAACTACCCTTGAACACTAATAGGTTTAAGATTTGAATGTTGATGGAGGGAACACAAAATACGTAAGTAAATTACAATAATACCCCGGGTGTCGCTCACTTTGAGTAACACCCGGTGTCGCTATATCATTATACTTTTTGTTTAGAATATTTGAATTTGAGATAGATTAAGCATAAAGATGTCATTAGGGTTGTGAATGCCATGGAAAACAAAAAAAAAAGAAAGAAATTTGGTGAAAATAAAGCATGTTTTTCTAAAGAAATTTTTTTTTTCCGTAATTAGTAGTAAAACATTCATCCCATAAAAACTCTCTCATATATATTTTTGTTTAGAATATTTGAATTTGAGATAGATTAAGTATTTACCAAGAAAATTGTGTGAATAAAGATGTCATTAGGGTTGTGAAAGCCATGGAAAAAAAAAAAAAAAGAAATTTGGTGAAAATAAAGCATGTTTTTCTAAAAAAAAGCCTCGTAGGGGATTTGAACCTCCAACCTTACAGAATTCATATTTCCATAGCCACTTTCAACCACTAAGCCCAACACATATTTCCATAGCCACTTTCAACCACTAAGCCCAACACATTTTTGTGAAATGTATGCTCAAACATAGTTCTTATTTTTATGTTGGGGGTGGCACCCGCCTACACTATCCACCCCCAGATCAGCCCCTGCGTAATTCTCTGTCATTTGTATGTATAATGCGTTAATGGCTGCTGATGCAGGCCGTGAATGCATGTAGTATCTTAGTGTAACTAGACCAAAAGTGGATGATAACCAAACTAGAGTTTCACTCGATATATATAGTATTACCTCAATTTCAATCAATTTAACACATTTAATTAAAAGGGTTACTTCATGGGATTAATCCAACATATGTCCTATCTTCTGATATTAATCCAACATCGGTAGGCTAGACAAAGTTCAAGAGATATAGGTTGGATTATTATTATGAAATAACCCTAATTAAAATACAATTTACTTGATTTACTAAAATAATTAAGTTGCGGCCAACCCTTTTATATAAGGCTCAAATTTCACGTTTATACTAGAACTAAAAAGTATGATGAACTAGAACTTAACCCTATATATCCGGATCTAAGGGTAGCACATAACGAAAAACCAATCAATGATTTGATAATAATTCAAATTAGTTTTAGCTCTATGCAAAAATGATGCAATTAACTTGTACTCCACAATTATTCAAGTGATGCCTAAATCCAAAAATATCAATACTCATTTAAGACCGGTTTATTCGCCAGAAGCTTAAAACCACTCAAATATCATAAGTAAGACAAAAAAAGTCCATAGAAAGTAACAACATAATTGTCTTATAGTGAAATTTAACGCGTTTTATTCTTGAAACGGATATACACGTCTTAATGGAGAACAATTGTTCTGAAAGAAAAAACAAAAATTAAAATTAAAGGAAAATGAAGAAAAAGAGAAAAAAATCTAATCTATCCAAAGAAAAACACCATCCGTTCATTCTTCTCCATTCACAATGCAATTACATTTTGGTGCCAATCCCCATACTTCTCTAACCCAAATCCCATGTTCCTCAAATTACAAAATAAATTGTCACAATTACATAATTACCCACTTAAATTCAAGAAAAACCCACAATTTCCATAAAATATGGAAAGTTACGATCATCAATGACAATAAAAATAATGGTTCAAAATGTGGAGCATTTGGTGTAATCGGTGTGTTAGCTGCGGCCGCAGTGCTTTCGACACCGCCTCCTACCGAGGAGACGTTGTCGAATATTCCACAAACTCTTTCTACGTCCAAGTCATGTGAGTTTGGTTCGAGTTCTGTAGAATGTGAGGATATGAAGGTTAAGAGAATTCAGAAGCCTAAGTCTAGGAATGCTGAGAGGTGTACTAGTAAATGTGCCACTACTTGTGCTCGTGGCGGGTACGGGTCCCCTGGTGAAGGTCCTCTTAATCTTCGAGGGTATGCAATAATGTGCTGTTACTATTTACTCGGATTTAATACGACACTGGGATAATGTTGTCGTTACATAAATCATGGCGTTGTAAATTTTCTCATTCTTATTTTTGGTTGCAGGCCTATCGTTGTTTTCAAGGAAGGATTTCGAAGTCGTCAATATTGGTAATATATCATCCTGTTAATTACTTAATTTTATCGTCTCAAGATTTTGTATGTTTCATGACCCTAGAGCAGTTCGTACGTTCTGCATCTAACAGGCTAATTAAGCGTACATGCTCGTTAATCTTACCGGGTTTGATTAGTTTCTTCGATGTGCAGTTTGGTGGAGTGTTCGGATATATGCAACTTGCTCGATGATGCTGCCAAAGGCCGTAAATGAAAACAGTGGCGGATTTTAGTTACTCCAGGCAAGGATCTATTCGTTTTTACAGTACTTGTTAAGTTCATACACGTTTCCGTACAAAACATTCATCTGACCTTCCTTGCATAATTTCGTAAATATTTCAAATTCGGTAATATAATAGCTCAGGCATTGGCCCTGTATATTTTGCTTCAAGATATCACCACTAAATAGATGATATTTTTGAGAATTATTACTTTCATAAAGAGAATTTTTCTTCAAGTTCTGTGGTTCTTAGCTTGTTATAGTTTCGCCTTTCAAGAGAACGTGTTTCCTGTATTCAGCAATCGCCCACATAGGGAAAATATTCCGATGCATTGCATAATGTAACATCAAGGTCTTAATGGATGCTCCTGTAATTTCCTGTAAATGTATGATCGATAAGGGCACATGTTAAAAAGGGCGTAACAAGACTAAATTAATCCAAGTATTAAACATACCTGCTGAGGAAAATCGCCATTTTCTAGCTGTGAATTAATCAACAGTTTTGCTGCACGGTGTAAAGGAGTAGGATCCCTCTCCATCTGATACAATAATAAGATTGAATTATATAATATAATTTCACGCGAAGTTAAACTATACGTAATTAGACAGAAATAGTAATGAAGTTGGATGACTAAAATACCTGTCTTGTATAAATGAGACTCATTAACGCCCACGCAGTCTGAACTAAATGGGATCGACCTTCTAGTGGCACAAAGTTCTGTGTTTGATAAATCACAAATGCCCTTTATATTGTCTATATGAGAAACATAAATAGCCTTCAAATTTTGTCGATTTCATTTCTACTCCGAAAACTGAGATAAGTTGGTCTTATTATACGGATGTAAGTTGAGTAATTCTGTACAAAAGAAGGAATTTACCTTTTGGGTGCATGAAAGATAGCTCTCTCCCCATCCACCATCCTCCTTCTGAGATGTAAGAAGAAATTTAACAGCCTTTCTAACAGCAGCACAATTTGAATAGGATTTGCCAGCTGCATTTAGTCCTTTTAGTGCGAAAAACGTCCCATATGTGAAGCATACTCCCCAGTTTCCGTACCTGCATTTACAAAAACAAATCCGGTAAGCTTAACGCTACTACGACTAGGAATTAAATGTTTTCAGCCTGCACATTGGGTGCAGCACAGCGTCACATGACTCACATCGACACATTTTAATAGGTTCTGCTCCGGTCCATTACATAATCACAACACATTTTTTATTTTGCATAATCGGATTGAGAACATACCAGGAACCATTGGGATATTGGATATCCTCAATGAACTTGGACGCCTTAGCAATAGACTTTTCGATCTCTTCCTTCCTATGCATAGGGTATAATTTCTGGAACAATACCAATGCCTCAATTGCTGAAGCAGTACACTCCACATATCTACAATAAGTACATACATTATACGTCCCGCTCTCATATTTTATTAGTCTCATAATTTCAACCAAGTATATCTATAAACACAGATTCTCGCATAATTCACACTTACTCATGCTCGATAACAATGTCCTCGAAAAATTCTGTTGGGTTGAGAAGCTGAATATTGCATCAGAAGAGGAAAAAAAGGTCAAGTTCAAGTATTATGATTTATGAATTTGTTATGTTGCTCATAGAAAAAAAATGGGAGTTATTCATTAATTACCTCCAACCATGCCGGAGCTCCGGCAGGCTCCCATGAGGAAAATCCTCCATTTTCACTCTTCATTGTTTTTATCAACATGTGAGTTACAGAAATTAGAAATTATGAGGACTATGCAGAAATGTTAGTAACTTGTAAATGAAAGGATGGACGCGTAATTGTACCTGAAGAGAAAGTACGACATTAACAGAATCATATAGCATCTCGTCATTCACCTTTTCTCCAACAATTTGTGGATTCATAGTTGATAAAATCAAGCAACACTTGACAAATAACAACATTAACACATATTTAATCGATAATTTCAACACACTTGTTAAAATATTACGGAGTAATAGTTTTCTAAAATTTAACTAGAGTTGTTATTTTACCTTGAGGGCTTCAGCAGTACAGTCAGAGCCCTGCCACCCGTGATCTTGATCCGAAAAGGTCCATGATCCTTTAGTTATGTGACGATACATACTCTTAAAATCGCCTGATGGATTTTCTTTCACCTACATTGTTCGCATTATATACGGAATCTGCATTAATGGCCACTCTAAGTTTTATTATAAGCATGGGCATAAGAATACCTGTGACTCTTTAGTGAAGAAGTGGGCTTTCCGAAGAGCAGGTCCAATGTCGTCAAGACTTAGATTTGAAGCCAACAAGGCTTGGACGGCGAAGCTACAATCCCATTGCTGACTTCCGAAACTCTGCATATGAATACCATCATTATATGATGTACGGTTTGAATCCAGATCGAATATTAGGACTTCAACTTAGTAGTTTAAGTTAAATTACCTGCATCTTAAGTCCATCCTCGGCAATCCATATGTAATCCGGAACTCTGGCAAGATGTTTCTTGAAATAAATGCCATTTGGGTCTTCAACCCAACATGCTAACATACATAATACCTGCCACCAGGGAATTTATCGTTTTAACAACTGTCGAAAACAATTCTGAAGTACAATCAATTTGAATCAAGGTAGTATGTATAAATTCAGTTTCAATGTCGTAACTGATTGCCGGGACCTAATTTTGGTTGTTGTGCCTTGAATGTGGCTGATTAGAATAACATCGCGGTGTAAATAGCTATTGATCCATATTTTATATCTATTATCGAGTTTTATTGACATCTGTATAGACCTTCTCAATAGATGCCATGGTTATGTATCGACTGTTCTCATCTTCATAATGTATATGATTCATGGTCACTTGCAACGCTTTCTTCCGAACGAGCTTATTCAAGGGCCAACGCGTTAGAAGAGGTTCAGTCGACATGTAAAGAGTATCCCACATGAGATTACCTTCTCCACACTCCCTATAGTTATGTATCTACTATTCTCATCTTCGTAATGTATGTGATTCATTGTCACTTGTAACGCCCTCTTTCGAACCAACTTGTTGAACGGCCAACGCGTTAGAAGAGGCTCAGTTAAGATGTAAAGAGTGTCCCACATTAGATCTTTAAGTAATGGTTGAGGGTTGTAGACATCCTCCTGCATCAGTTAATTCACTAATGAGTGTAATCCAAATACATTTCATAAAATTTATCAAATTGTAATTTGCATTAATATAATGAGTTGATTACCGGTGCACATAAATGACGAACTTTTTTCCAATTGATTTGCTCGAAGGGTTCATTGAAGAGTTCCTCCCTAAGTTGCGTAATGAGAGGTGTTATTGGACAAACGAACTTCTTCCCGTATAAGTATGACAATGGCATGTAAACCATTCGGCAATAGCACCACATCTTCCCTGCACAATATCAGCACCTAATCAAGATTTGGCATCGTTTGTAACCGTTTGGACTTGGAAGACTGGAGAATTTTTGGTGATGATGCCAAACCTGGAGATATGGGCATGAAAGAAGGAAGCATCCAAAACTCAGGCAGCATTGGGTTGCTTCCCGACCAATCGAATAGACCGAGTATCTAAAACATATATAGTGTATATGATTAAATCGGAGCCTACAAAAATCCAACAGGTGAGAAACGCTCTGCATGTACTAGTCCTACATAAGATAACTTACAGAAAGCCAAGTCTTTCCCCAAGAGGGAATGTGAGTAACGCTACCATGGTCGAGAATCCATTTACGAGCTCTTGGACATGCATTGTCGTCTCCTTCGTCTGGACCAACTCCTAGCATTCGCAAACATATGTAGTTGAGCGCTGTACAGAACATGGTGCTAGGACCTTCTATGTGCAGTCCCCACCCGCCATCTTCATTCTGTTTATGGGGCAAAAAATGATTAATAATCAGCTCATTGTGTGACTAAAAATCCAAACCGGAGTGGCTTGCCTGCAGTAGTGAAACTAAATTTACGAACCTGATGATAGTAAATACTACGAAGAATTTCTTTGCGATGGTGTATCGAGAAAACAGAGTTGAGATGTCCCGTAATGTATAGGCAAAAAATCTGCATTGCATTCGACATATACATGTAAAGTTGACTGAGATTCGCCAACAGTTAGGTGTTGTACACAGCACACCTGAAGACTTTGGAAATACGGCATAATTTTGCGAGATGTATGTATATGTGAGGACTTACCAAGGGAGGGAGGTAAAACTGAGGGCCAGCAATTTCAGCAGGCCAGTGACCGTGGTCGGACTGCAGGGAAGTCAAGAACTTCACGGCCCTCTTTAGCGTAGTCGTGGTAGTTTCATAGGTGATCTCCTCCTCATTCCCCACCTTCACTTGTGGTATGCTTTGCTTGAAGTTTTTCTCTCTTAAGAACTGCATTTTAATTAAGGAAAATAAGTTAGCGTTATTAGACGTGGTACAATGTTGAAAATTCACTCACTTTAACTAGACTTGGCAAACGGGTCAATCAGATAGGGTTCAAGTCGTGCCAGTTCGAGTCGGTAAAGGGTCTCTCATTTTTTTTCATGTTAATTCGGGTCGAGTCGGGTTATTTCGGGTTTTGAGTCTGTATCGTTATATTGACTGGGTCATTTTAGGACGGATTATTTCGGGTCCAGTTATTTTTGAGTCCATGAATAAGAAAGAAAAAGTCATTTCAAGTCTTTGCGATTCAATTAGAGCTATGTTTGTCAGATTATTTCAGGTTGACCCGTTTCAGATCAGGTTATTTTCGGGCCGGTTCAATTACGGGTCACAAAAGGTCAGGTAATTCTAGGTCAATCAATTCGAGCTTCCGGGGTCAAATATAGATGATTTCTGCTCATATATAAATGACTTAGTGGGTCAATCTCGAATCCGCCTTTTCGAGTCGAGTCGAGTCAATTGAATCGGGTGGCTTTTACCCATTCTATCTTTAACACTCCGCCTCCTAGAGTAAAACCATTACATGAAAACAAGGCCCAGCATTGCGAGTTTCTACATGCAACGCCAGAAAAGATCACCACAGTCCACAAGATTTGACATGACACAAAATGAGACAATCAATTTGTCTAATTATGTACGATAAAAGTAGGAGTAAAAAGTTACTACTCCTTCCGGCCGGCACTTCTTCGTTTGTGTAGCTGGGTTAAACCTTAAAACTTGTAGAAAGGTAGGAGTTGAGAGGTCCTAGGTTCGACTATTAGTTGGGCCGATGATCACTTGGTCAAGCCCATTTGAGTATATAAGACAAAGCATAAAAAATCTATCTCAAACAACTTGTCTTTTCCTATTTGTGGATACTTGACCGGTATATGCGTCACAAATAAGAATTTGTGAATTTGTACTAATGAAATAGTTCCTCCACACATTCATGATCGGACATGGTAGGGGGTAATTGGTGAAGTAAAGATGAAATACAAACCTGAAAACGCCATAGAAGATCACCACAAGGCTTGATTCGGAACCGGTTTCGATAAAAGTTAAGACGAGCTTCTTCAACCTCTTGTATTTCTTGAGGAGTACCATAATCAGGATCGAACTCCCATGTTTGACGTCCTACAAAGTTATTAGTACTTGTTAAATATGGATCATTTGCACCTTCTCCTATCTTTAACCTCCACATTTTCTCCTAAGCATATTAATCCTGTCTTTAATTTAAAATTTAGCAATAAGTTCCATGATTAAATACGTATACAGTGTCTTCGGTTAGGTCAATTGTCGTACTTTGATTTCGACACAGCAAAGACCAAGAAAAAAGGAGGGTTCAATTGAACATTTATAAAATGACAAGTGGACCAAATTGATTGTGAATACTCGAATAATCAAATTACTGATTAAATACAATTCTTTCTAAAATATAAAAGACAACAACTAAATGAGAAACAAGTGGAATAAAATAACAAATGACTGAGTCACTATATGTATAAGCACACAGTGACAATTCGCCCCATTAACTTTATTCATTGGTAAAATGAAGTCATTTAAGTTTTAATTGTAGCAATTAAATCTCATATCTTTAACAAAAAGTGAATTAAACCCCAATTATATTTTGCAATTAATTAAATCGACAAAAAATCAATTTATATTATATAACTAATAACACATAAAAATGACTAATTTTAACGTTTTTTAATTTATATGAATTAAATTATTCATCTAAAGAATAAATTATTCATCTAAAGAATAATTTTGTATTCGTTTAAAATAAACAAAATAAGAATATGGTAAAAATATATAACTATTTTTACATTTATAATAAATTGTCTAAAAATTATAAAATCATAAAAATACTTGTTATTACAATTATATATGTATAAAAGTTATAAGGATATTAAAAATAAATTTTGTATTAGATTAATTGTATTATAAAAGTATTGTCTATTAACTAAAATGTAGGTACTCAATTGCTACAATTAAAACCTAAAAAAATAATTTTTATTATTAAATAAAGTTAAGTGGACAAAGTACTAAAATTAGCGTCATAATTACGTAATTAGGGTGATTTAAAAAAGTCGCGACCTCCTTAACAATTTTGCTTGAAAATGGTCTTAAATTGCGAGTCAAATAGGTCCCAAAGAAGGGTACTGTGCAAAGTGTAGACCATGCATCGTCTGAAAGTTCAACTGCTCCTATTCCTATGACTCCTAAGTCCCACAAATTCTTATTTGCAACGGCACTATCCGTCGCAAGCTTGCGACAGATACCGTTTTCTCTCAGAAAATACCCACTTTTTCTCTCTCTCCAACACTATTTATGTGGTCTCCTTTCTCCACTAACTCATTTTATATCCATTTTATCTCACAAAGTATCCGTTATAAATGGTGACCCGTCGCAAGCAAGACTTACTACCTAAGTCCTATCTCACCAGCTAATAATACACCATGTGAATAATTGTGATTAAGAACCACAAGCAACGAGGCACGTCGGCAATTATATTTATGTCTGTACAAACAAATTTTGTTCACAAATTCTCGTTTGAGAAACTATTCGTGTTAGAGTTTGAAATGAATTCCTTAAATATAGTATGTCAAATAAATTAAAACTATAACCACTATAATGGTTAGGATGACGAATATAATTTGTCTTAAAAGTATTACTCGACTCGTTTTAACTTTAAAATAAATACATACGGAGTATATATTAATTGATGATTACAAATGTACAAGATTGATAAGTCTCTCTTGTGACGGGTATATCCGTCACAAGTTTGCGACGGTATTAGGATGTAGACCCTAAGGCCCATTAGGGTTAAACTAGGGTTAGATTTAATAGTGAGGTATTATAAATACCTCACCATATATGATGTAAACCCAACAATTATCAATACACAATCATTCCATTACTATATTTTCTAACATGGTATCAGAGCCTCTTTCTTGAGAACTCTAAAACCGCTTCCGCTTTCTTGCCGGTGGGATAATCAATAATGCCCACCGGTGGGATTTTTAATATCGTAATCGTATTTCTTTTTAAATTCTTAAAAAAAAAATTATGCTTTTAATCTCGATCTATTCCTAAAACTAGTGACTAATAAAGATGAAAAATCAAGTGGAGCATGTTGTGTTATTACTAACAGATTGTTAGTTGTAAGTCTTGTAACTATTCTTTCTCAGTTAGTCTTGCTTGTGACGGGTCGGGTGGAGAGACGGATAATGATACTCACAAAACGAATAGGGGGACAAAGGTGGGGCACCCCCATGTGCTTTCCTCTCTCCTCTAAATGGGCATTTTGTGAGACAAAATGGTATCCGTCTTCTCCTTGTGACGGATACCCTCCGTCTACAATGAGAATTTGTGATTCTGCATATGTCATTCTTTATCTTAGGAAGCAATAATATTATCATTTTATTTCCCTTTTAAAATATATTATTTACAAAAGAAAAAAAGATATTATTTCCACTATTTTGAATCTTCATTAAAATTTCTTCTCCGTTTAAGGTGGTACTCGATTTGTTTGGAGTCCGAAAAAAATTAACGTTCTCCATATTTTGAAATTTTAACGGATAATTTCCGTCTCATTGATATTTGTCAGGTTCGATAGAGTTCCTGCAAATTAACTCATTCTTCCAACAAGTCCGAAAAAATTAACGTTCTTGTTCGGAGCTTTTCTCGCGAGTCTTAATACTCGTTTATCTTACCAACCTTGCGGAGATGAAGATCTAAGTGAAGACGAAGAAGAGACGGAGATTTTGATTTTTTTGGTGTTTTTGATTGTATTTAATTTCTCCAATCGTAAAGTTCGTACAATGTACTACCTTTACGATTGCGGGAGGGTATTAGGATGTAGACCCTAAGGCCCATTAGGGTTAAACTAGGGTTAGATTTAATAGTGATGTATTATAAATACTCACCATATATGATGTAAACCCAACAATTATCAATACACAATCATTCCATTACTATATTTTCTAACAGACGGGTCAAATACTACCCATGTGAATAAATGAGACAGAATAATTCATGGTATTCCCTAAACACTCTCCTTTTGTCTTATATACCCCACATGAGTAATATTTGACCCGTCGTAAGCTTGAGACGGATATGCCCGTCATAAATGAGAATTTGTGTCGTCTAAAACATGTATACAAGATAATCAAATATCATACGCCGAATATTACGATACTATAGAAATATCGTCTGTAACACCCTCATTCACCAAAGTGTCTTACCAATACCAACTTATTAAATGGGAATGCTACCATCTCGCTTGCCCGAGGTAGTGTACATCAAATCAGCAATAAAGAAACATTATACTTCCTCCATTCACATCCATAGTGTATTTATGTTTTATGCACAAATTTTAATAGTTTATTAAAATATGATTGAAAGTACAATGAGAAGTGTGTATGCTGTTTTTTTATTGTTTGTGGTGGAGTAATGGTGGCCATTTGATGACATTTTGTGTAAATAATTGATGTTGATAAAGATACTTTAGTAATTTTGTTGGCTTTATTAGAAAAGGTGTAGTTTGGATATGAATGGATTAAAATAGAATAGATGTAATTTGGATATGAATGGAGGAAGTATAAAAGTAACCTTGAAGTGTATGTAAAGATTACGAGTGCCAAAATCTAAAAGGTACCATCAAACTAGTAAAGTGATAGTATCTAAACAACGGAAGCAAAGCAACAAAATGAAGACTCAAACCTATCCGATCTCGCATGCTACCTGACCTTATCAATACCTGCTAATTAACTGCTCACCCTCCTCGAATGGATCACCACAGTTTTGAAAACAATAGTTGGGGCCAGTCAAATGCATACAAATACTCATAAGCAAGTAAAACAAACATACATCTCCGTCTCAAACCAATACCCAAACTCCAAGATCAGGATCCAAATCGCAACCCAAATTTGATTACACATCGCAACATGTAGCCCTGCCAGACACCCATCGCAACAAGTAACCACACCACTAGTTGTAAACGGTAGCCTAGCCACCAAAATTCCCGCTTATCGCAACGAGCGAACCCAGATCAATAATGTGCACACCCCTTTGTGACGAAAGCCACATTGGGTGAAATCCATCTCTCAACAATGGCTCGACAAACCATTTCATACTCCATACAACAATGCAAATAGATAACCAAATCATGCCATACAATAACATATCAGAAACCTCGCTATTAGAGAATATTAGGAAATATGATAAGAGAATATATTATCGTAAGATAATATATATAGTTAAGAGATATTATTTATATTAGTTAGGAAATATTATCTTTAGGAATATTCTTAGGATTATTCCCCAGCGTAATACCCTATATATTGTAACCGTTTTTATCAATAATAATCACCTCATTATACCGTCTTACTTATCTTATAACATGGTATCAGCTTAAAATCGATCAACATAAAAATATTCCCGCTTGCTACAAATTCGTGTTTGAACCAGCGCCGACCGGAGATGGTCGCCTTATACCATCTTCGGTAGGTATCCGGATCAATATATAATACATCTTTCATTAGTTTTATAGTTTTATATTATTATTTTTTGTCCAATAAAGTACTAGGCAAAACTCACTCTTCGTCTTCATCAGCCGACCTTCACATCCCTCACCCACCTTAAACACAACCTCTCCCCAACAAACTCTTCATGTACCTTCCTCAACAACCCAAACCCGACCAACATATACCATTTTCCTAGCCTTCGACAACCATCTCTTACACCTGGAATCCACATTCCCATCCCTATCGACACCTACCTTTCCACCCGCAGACAACCTCAACACCACCACCGTCCTTAAGCCTAGCATATTAATTTAGGAAATACATTTTTTTACCCTCCTCCGCATTTGAAGTCGTTGCTTATGTAGATGTGCCTCCGTTCATATCGTTGAGTTAATTGTGTTCACGCCACCACCGTCATCACACTTGTCGTTGTCTAAGGGTTGCTAAAACAATTGATGTGTGCCTATTTTATATACTTTTTAGCATTATTTGGCATGCATTTCCATGCATTTTCATGCGTTTTACGTGCTATTTTGCCCCTATTTTGCTTCTTTGCGTATTTCTTATTGTTTTGCAGGAAAATATGCAAAAGTTGTGGAGACCATGCTTTTACTGCGAAAGTAGGCTATCCTTAGAAGATGGAACAAAGTCAAGGAACCCCATAGCCTCAGAAGTGCAATTCTGAGTTGATAAGAGCCTTAACCGAGTGAAAAATGAAGGACATAAGCAGCTGGACAACAAAAGAAGCATTTTGGTCTAATAAGAGCTCGATCGAGCTCTGGCTTTTGCTCGATCGAGTAGATGCAGTAGAGAAAGTGCTCGATCGAGTAGTTGCTTACTCGATCGAGGAGACTACATGAAGGACAGCGATTTCGAGGATTCAGAAGTTACTCGATCGAAGGGGTGCAGGACGAAGAATGCTCGATCGATGGGTTTTGGAAGGATAGTTACTCGATCGAGTGATTCTGGCACTCGATCGAGCAACTCACTTACTGTACCGGATTTCGCATTTTGTGTTTTAGGTTTTAGGATTAAGTAGTTAACTTAATCCTTATATAAGGATTAGGTTAACACTAATCAGTCACTCATCATTAGCTAATCTCATCTCATCTTTCACTAATAGTCAGTAGCCTTATTCTTAGCATTTTGAAAAACACAGTACAACATTTCTAGAGTTTATTTAATCTTATAGTTCTTTCCGGATTTCCGTTCATCATTCCTACCAGTTTATTGTAATTCCTTTTACCCTTTTCTCTTATTTTCATTCTTGTCATTTTATTGTTTATGTTCTTTAGTTTATTTTCATTGTTTATCATGTCGCATTTTATTAATTTCGTCATTGTTAGCGTAGATCCCGAAGCCGTGCGTAGGTAATTTTCTTAATATGTTAGGATGAAGGAATTCGCGGTAGTAATGTCGTAGGAATCACATGTTAGTTGTCTCGGAACTGTCGACTCGATATGATTTCTTCGTGCTGCATTTCTAAATTCTAGTGCTGCATTTCTAATGGTTAATTGCATTTGTTCACCTACTGTTTGAGTGCTCAATAGGAGATAGTGTAGACCCATAACTATAGAGAATTTTAGTGTAAAAGAGATATTCTATGGAAAATACATACCCCTATAAATCCCTTGCAGTGCTCAGGAGTTGAAAACCAAGTTTCATCAATAACTGTTTCGGAGGTTACATGTCTACCAGAATGCAGAACTGTTGCGGTAGATGATGTGAAAATCACTTGTTTGACAGATGAAGCTTTTACGCACGAGAAAAGAACATTCAGAGTTCCCTTCAATGCTGGATCAATCAAATCCGCCTGTTCAATTATTCGTATATTTCAGTATCAGTGAGCTTATTTCCATAAACTAACCTAAACAACAAAGACGGATATTGAAGAACAAGATATTGAGCACTCAAACAGTAGGTGAACAAATGTAACTAACCATTAGAAATGCAGCAGTAGAATTAAGAAATGCAGCACGAAGAATTCATATCGAGTCGACAGTTCCGTGAAACCGAAATTGGTAGTGCACGACGATATTTGGGCTCGTTTTTTGTGCAAAACACGAAGCTAATGACTCAAACAAATATGTGAATATGATAAGGGAAGTTAGAATGAGAGATGAATGTGATAGTTCGTAATTTGATGGCCGGAGCAAAGAGAACGAAGGACATGAATGTAGCTTGTCGAGCACCGTATTTCGCTAAGCAACTTGTTGCTGTCTGTCCTATTTTCAACAAAAAAAATGATTACGTGAGCCCATTTTCGGTAAATATTTTGAAACGGCTCTATTTTGTTAAATAGTTTGCTTTTAAGCACCGTTTAAGAAAAAACTTCCTTTTTTTACATAAAACACCTTGCAAATTTTGTTATTCGTATCTTGTTGAAGGTCTATCGTTGTTTTCCAACAAGATTTCAAAGTCATTAATACTGGTAATATATTATGTTGTTACTTAATTGTATTATTGTCTCTTGATTTTACATGTTTATTTCATGACCCTAGAGTTAGCCAATTGTCTGTGAACATCTAACCCCTTTTATTGATCATATAAGCTTGATACTGTAGAGCAGTACATATATCGAACCCCCCTTTTGTCTCATTGTCTTTCATTCATGTCTTCATTGTGCAGTTTAGTTGAGTGTTCGGAACTTCGGATATATAAATTTGCTCGATGATGCTCCTAAAAACCGTAAATGAAGACAGTGGCGGATTTTAGTTATCTCATCAGGCGAGGATTTACTCATTGTTAAGTTCATACACATTTCATTCATCTAGCCTTTCTTGCATTATTTCGTAAATATTTCAAATTCGCTAATAGTTCAAACATTGGCGCCTTATATTTTGCTTCAAGATCTCATCACTATATATAAAGGTGATAATTTTGAGAAATGCTTTCATAAAGGTAATTTTTCTTCAAGTTTTGTATTCAAGAGAACGTGTTTCCTGTATTCAGCGATCGCCCACGTTGGGAAAATATTTCGATGCATTGGATAATGTAACATCAAAGTCTTAATGGATGCTCCTGTAATTTCCTGTTTAATGTGTTCACGTCATTTCCCAAAAGGAACAGAAATAAAAAAACATCTATGATCAGTAAGGGCTCGTGTTAAAATAGTCGAAACATGATTAAAATGTTATGAGTATTAAATGTACCTGCTGAGAAAAATCACCATTTTCTAATTGTAAATTAATCAACAGTTTTGCTGCACGGTGTAACGGAGTAGGATCCCTTTCCATCTGATATAATAATAAGATTGAATTATATAATATTATTTTACTAAACTAAAATATATCGTAATTAGACAGAAATAGTAATGAGGTTGGATGATTAAAATACCTGTCTTGTATAAATGAGACTCACTAACGCCCACGCAGTCTGAACTAAATGGGATCGACCTTCTAATGGCACAAACTCCTGTGTTTGATAAATCACAAATCCCTTTCAAATTGTCTATCAACATATATACACGAGACAAAAGAGGCTGCTGAGTAAAGGGGATTCGGAGGAGGTAATATGAACCAAGAAGGATATTGCAATGAGTCTATAGAAAGCCGCTACCTCGCTATGAGTAGGTGAGGTAGTCGACTGGGTTAAAAATATCCCCCAATTTGGCCGGAGATGATTGTTGCCATTTCGGATGTAAATTAATCACTGTTAATTCGATACAAAAGAAGGTATGCACCTTTCTGGAGCATGAAAGATAGCTCTCTCCCCATCCACCATCCTCTTTTTGAGATGTAAGAAGAAATTGAACGGCCTTTCTAACAGCAGCACAGTTTGAATAGGATTTGCCAGCTGCGGTTAGTCCTCTTAGTGCGAAAAATGTCCCATATGTAAAGCATACTCCCCAACTTCCGTACCTACATTTACAAACAAACATGTCCAATAAGCTTAACACATCTCTGACAATAAATTTGGTGATGGTATCGAGTTAAGGAATGGATTTACAAGATTTCAGCCTGCACATCGAGATAGGTCACCACTTCCGTAGTCGACCAACCCAGTGTCACACGTTTCGCATCGACACATTTTTATAACTTCTACTGCATTAATCGGATTGAGAACATACCATGAACCATTGGGATATTGGATATCCTGAATGAACTTGGATGCCTTGGCAATGAAATTATAGATCTCTTCTTTCCTATGCATAGGGTGTAATTTTTGGAACAATACCAATGCCTCAATTGTTGAACCAGTACATTCCACATATCTACAATAAGTGCAATACTTTCAAATCAGTTATAATAATTTACAATATGAAGTACTTCTCTCTCTGACCCGTCATTTGTTTACTTTTTCTCACTTTGCCTCACCTTTTTTTATATTAAGATTGTTTTTACATATCATCCTTGCCTATCGCTATCGGGATCCACTTGTCGTTAAAAAACGCTACCATCTCCTTAATAATTGTGCCAAAACTAAAGTGAAATAAAAGACCAAAATGGAAGGAATATAATTTATAAGCAATATCAGTATTATAATTTCTACTTTATAATATTTGTAGAAAAGTATTATCATACTAATAATACGGGTAATTAATATATGTGACTATGATAATAATTAAATTAATACCACCAACATAAACTCGATTCCAATTGACTATGTTTGTTATTTGTACCGGAATTTACACTTACTCATGCTCGATGACAATATCCTCAAAAAACTCAGTTGGGTTGAGAAACTGAATATGGCATTAGAAGAAAGAAAAAAAAGGTCAATTTCAAGAATTTGAAAATATGATTGAAATAAATGTTAAGTAGAGTAATTACAGTCAATTTCAAGTATTAGAAAAAAAACTGTTAATTAATTACCTCCAACCATGCCGGAGCTCCAGCGGGCTCCCATGCCGTTAATCCTCCATTTGAACTCTTAAAATTTTTACATCAAAATGTTAATTTGAGACTTACAGTAAAATTAGACTTTAGGACGAGTACAAAAATATTACGAATTTATAAATGAAGGAAAGTTTCTGTTAGTCGTACCTGAAGAGAAAGTATGACATTAACGGAATCATATAACTTCTCGTCATTCATCTTTTCTCCAACAATTTTTGGATCCATAGTTGATAAAATCAAGCAACACTTGACAAATAACAAATTATTAACACAAATTAATCAATTATATTATCACGATTTAACACATTCACAATACGAAGCAATAATTTCTTAAAATTTTAGTTATTTTACCTTAAGGGCTTCAGCAGTACAGTCTGAGACCTGCCAGCCGTGATCTTGATCCGAAAAAGTCCATGATCCTTTGGTTATGTGACGATACATGCTCTTAAAATCGCCTGATGGATTTTCTTTCACCTACATTGTTGCTTAATTAAGTTAATTTGTTCCACAATACGAGTATAATTTATTTTTTTCCATTGGGTTTAGAAACGATTTTTCTAAAGCGTGTCTAATTTGTGTAATACCTGTGATTCTTTAATGAAGGAGTGTGCTTTCTTAAGAGCAGGTCCAATGTCATGAAGACTTAGATTTGAAGCCAACAAAGCTTGGACGGAAAACACGCAGTCCCATTGCTGACTTCCAGAACTCTGCATATTCATATCATTGTTATATTATGGAGTATCATTTAGGATTTTAGGCGCAATCTAATGCACACGGTTTTGAATCCAGATCGAACATCATTCATGAATGAATTTAACTTTGCAGTTAAATTAGTTTATATCTGCTAGGAATGTCAAAATTTACGAGTTTTCAATCTAGCTAACTGAATTACCTGCATCTTAAGTCCATCCTCGGCAATCCATGTATAATCAGGAATTCTGGCAAGATGTTTCTTATAAGAAATGCCCTTCGGATCATCAACCCAACATGCTAACATACACAATGCCTGGAATCACAAAAAATTTCAGTTTAACAAATTGTCGATAACAAGTACCCACCTTGATCATAAATACTAGCTTACTGCAAACCACGCCAAGTAAGTTTAGTGGTTAAGATAGTGACATGCCCATGTCTAAGTAATAAGATGGATTACCTTCTCAATAGAGGCCATGGTTATGTATCGACTGTTCTCATCTTCATAATGTATATGATTCATGGTCACTTGTAACGCCCTCTCTCGAACCAACTTGTTGAAGGGCCAACGAGTTAGAAGAGGCTCAGTCAAGATGTAAAGGGTATCCCACATTAGATTTTTAATTAATGGTTGAGGGTAGTAAACATCCTCCTGCATCAGTTAATAATATGAATTATAGGATCACATTTATTCACTAAATATTTTTAGGAAAACATAGTGTCGAAATAAATATAATGGGCTGATTACCGCTGCACATAAATGACGATGTTTTTTCCAGTTGATTTGCTCAAAGGGTTCATTGAAGAGTTCCTCCCTAAGTTGCATAATGAGAGGTGTTAATGGACCAACGAACCTCTTACCGTATAAGTATGACATTGGCATGTAAACCATTCGACAAAAACACCACATCTTCCCTGCGCAATATTAGCTATCGTTAAAAAAAGTTGTATGATAAGTGCATAATCAATTTTTGACATCGTTAGATCAAGAGGTAGAGGACTTTGTAACGGTGCTAAACCTGGAGATACGGGCATGAAAGAAGGAAGCAACCAAAACTCAGGTGGCATTGGGATGCTTCCGGACCAATCAAATAGACCGAGTATCTAAAACAAATATGGTGTGGATATGATTAAATCGTTACGAGTATGAAGCCTACAAAAATAAAATAGATATGAGCCAGTCCTATGTAAGACAACTTACAGAAAGCCAAGTCTTTCCCCAGGAGGGAATGTGAGTAACGCTACCATGGTCGAGGATCCATTTACGAGCTCTAGGACATGCCTTGTCGTCTCCTTCATCTGGACCAACTCCTAGCATTCGCAAGCATATGTAGTTGAGCGTTGTACAGAACATGGTGCTAGGACCTTCTATGTGCAATCCCCACCCACCATCTTCATTCTGTTTATCAGTCAAAAAAGGATTTACAGTCAGTTCATTTATATGACTTAAAATCCAAAATGGAGTAGTTTGCCTAAATTGAAACTAAATTTACGAACCTGATGATAGTAAATACTACGAAGAATTTCTTTGCGGTGGTGTATCGAGAAAACAGAGTTGAGATGTCCCGTAATGTATAGGCAAAAAACCTGCATGACATTGGCATTGCCATTCAACATAATATACATGTAAATTCAAGCCTAGGATTCAATAACAGTTAGGTGTTGTGCATATATTTGAAGACTGACCAAGGGAGGGAGGTACAACTGAGGGCCGGCAATTTCGGCAGGCCAGTGACCGTGGTCGGACTGCAGGGCGGTCAAGAAGTTGACAGCTCTCTTTAACGTGGTCGTGGCAGTTTCATAGGTGATCTCCTCCCCATCTCCCACCTTCACTTGCGGTATACTTTGTTTGAAGTTTTTCTCTCTTAAGAACCGTGTTTTAAAAATGGAAAAAGAGTTAGCCTTATTCGAGCAGGTACACAATGTTGAAACTTAACTCAAACACCGTCTCCCTAGAGTAAAAACATTACTTTACCCCTCAGCTCATATTGTTGTTAACTATTCCAATCAACTCTCCCTCTATTACTTGGATGTGCTCGAGAAACCGACATAGAATAGTTATCACCTACAAACGCCGCATCACCCAAATCTTTGATTTCCACCCAAACTTTGTTGTTAAGAGGAAGTTCGTACGCATGGAAATCGTTATTGTCTGCGAAAACACACCCTTCTTTCTTATGATCTACCACCATGACCCATGAGGAGGTCACTACCATATTATTGTACCAAATATTGTTAGGATTACCATGTATCGTATTATTAGTTATCGTCTTATTATCTGTTAGAACACAATGAGTTTGATGATGACAAGTTACTCTTAATCATCTAATGTTTAGGCTTAAAAACGCAATGACTTAGGTGTTTAGGCTTAAAAACGCTATTTATATATATCTTGTACGTACGTATATTAAATTAAGTTCATTATATTGAGTAGCACACATGCATTGATTTAACACATTGAGCTATGACACATCAAATTACCTTTTTGTCTTCCCCAAAACCGTCACTTTTACCATAACACTCAACCACCTAAACATCCAAATACATCACTCAACTTCCCTATTACCCATTGTACAATAACTATCTCCTTCATCTCCATAACCACATAAACTTTTTTAAAAAAATAAAAAAAACCCCTTTACCAAAGCCGTTATCTCACCCCACTCACTAAAAATGCCTCCCAAAAGCCTCAACAGAGAGTTAAAAAACATTGCAAATTCCTATAACCCTCTATTTGTTGCGAAAAAGAAAATGTCTTCACTCTTCAGGAGGAAGCCCATCAACTTCAGCCTTGCTCTCCTCGCCCTCATACTTCAGACGAGCTCTACCACAATAAACCTCACCAGCCAAACCTCGGTTCGTCAGAACCAAAGCAAAAACCACGATGGGTCCGCAGAGGAAGAAAAGTCAAGGGAAAGTTACCTGAAGTAGTTTAAAAAAAGGGCACTCAAATGGCCATTATCCCTGACTCGGATGAAGATGCCGAGGTTCAGGGGGAAGTAAGGGTTGAAGTGTCTGTTGAAAATGACACAGAGCAAGAAGATGAAGCCATGAGCGAAAAGGAACCTAAAACCGATCAAAATGAGACAAAAGAAACCACCGAATCAGAGGAAGTCGAGAAAGAAGATGAAATAGACGAGGACGAAGAGGAAATGAGCCAAAAAGAAAAAGGCAAGGAAGGAGAGGAAGTAAGTAAGGAAAAAAGAGGAAGTAAACGAAAAGGATGAGGAAGTAAGGAAAAAGAGGAAGTGAGCAAAAAGGATGAGGAAGTGAGTAAAGAAAAAGAGGAAGTTGGAATTGAAAAGGTTTCTGAGAACGAGGAAACCGAAGAGGAGGGTGCTCAAAACGATGCACACCAGGCGTTTGAGAAAGAGCTTGAATCACTAACCCGTGAAACTCCTCTCTTAAAATCAAAGCAAAAAATCACTAAGATTTTCGGTGATGATGATGATGATGATGAAGATGACATTCCCATTTCGAAAATGACAAAAACCAAGTCAAACACAAAACTAAAAAGGAAACCCACTCACAAACCAAACAAAAAGGCCAAAACTGAAGGAAAGGGTGATGAGTGTGCTGAAGAAGAAGCTTTTGAGGAACCGATTCCCTCAAACCAATGCACCACCTTAATGGCTACTCACTTTGATCAGCCATTAAAAAACGAGGTCTTAGCTCATCTCGCCAATCTTCCCCTCTCCGAGGACATTCTCGAGTTCTGCCAAGGTCTTTTGTCGTGCTCCTTTAATAATGGCCGTCGTTACCCTAAAGACTGGTACGACACATCCCCCGCCTTCTCCCTCTTCAAATTTCATATTTATGCACAGGGTTGGTTAGAACTCCCCAACAAGTACTAGCGTGTGTACCTGTCTAAAATACTGCAGTTCTACGCAACAGTCAGGGTGGATGTTGCGTCGGAAACTCTGTCAGCCTATATCAATGCCCCTTGTCCTTATTATCAAACAACTAGCCCAACACCTTGAAGTTACTCTTGTGGGACTTATAGTGTTTCCAAAGGGAAACTGGAGAGAGGTGGATGCCACCATGGTCACCAATATAATGAAAACCCTCCGACCAGGTCATGAACACGGCCCCGCGAACATATATGCCTCAGAACTCAAAGCCCCTTACCATTTTATCTTTAACTTTCTTCAACAGGTTGTGGTCCCAAGCAACCACGGCCGCAGTCGATGTTCCCACCTTGAAATGATCCTCCTCTACCACATCCTTAAAGACCGTCCCATAAGCCTTCCCCACCTCATGTTTCCACGCATCAATGATCTTGAAAATGACATTCGTAAGGGAAAATTTGATAATAGAACACTCCTTCCATACGACATGTGACTCTCCCTTATCTTTCAAAAGAAGAAGCTTATCAAGAAGGGAAGCCCTGCCGTTGAAAAACTGAGCGTTGAAATGACCATGGGATTGTTATCCCAAATGACCTTGGACATTCATGAAGGGAAGTTGGTAAAAAAATTCGGCGGGAAGGGCAAGGCTGTTGCAACAGGTAGCTCAAGTGTTGCTCTAGGGGCAGTCAATGACAAGTTGGATAAGTTGATGACGGTGGTCAATAAGTTGGTCGTGGAGATTGAATCTCTAAGAGAGGAGGTGGCATAGTTGAAGAACATCAATGAAGATCTCATGGAAAGGGTTGCCGGCAATGTCGAGGCAGAAGATGAGGAAAGCTGAAAACCACCACCCCACCCCATTCCCTTCAAAATAGCTCTTTATGTTTAATGTTTTGTTTGTGTGAACCATACTCTATCTGTTTTCTGAACTTATTTTGCATGCGTACGCGTAATAGGTTGCTGCCCTAACTTGTTTTGTCTTCATCTTGATAATGTCAAGAGGGGGAACGTTTTATAAAATAATGTGTTGCATTTGTTTAATGACTCTTAGGCTAACATTCACCGTAGAAATATTTTAGCTACTATGATTAGATGTCTTTACCTAGGTGAGCTGCGGGATGATCTTTATATTATTGGATTTGTGCGGGTGCTCGACCTTTGGTGGTGAATCAAGTAACTGACTCGGGTTCTCTTTCTATTTGGCATCAACAACGGGGCATCTGTCTGATAAAGTGGTCAAGGCTCTTCGTTTTGCTACTAGTTTTCATTCAAATAAAAACAAATTGTGTGGTGTGTGTCATTTTGCGAAACATCGTAGTAGTTTTCTTAATAATGATCAGCATGCCTCGAGCATTTTTGAATTAATTCACTGTGATTTATGAGGGACCCTGTCGTGTTCCTTTTTCGTGTGGTGCCAAGTATTTCTTAACAATTATTGATGATTACTCCCGTGTAACATGGGTTTATTTATTGCTAGATAAGACGAAAGTTACAGATTTTTTCATGAATTTTATATCTATGGTTGACAATCAATTCTCTAAAACTATTAAACATGTGCGTAGCGACAATGGTATCAAGTTCCATTGTATGTCGGGGTATTTTTTCCAAAATGGCATCCATTTGAAGACTTCTTGTGTTGGTACGCCCCAACAAAATGGTCGTGTCGAGCGAAAACATCGTCACATTTTGAATGTGGCTAGAGCCTTTCTTTTCCAAGCTTATTTGCCAAAATAGTTCTGGGGTGAGTTTATTCTCACTGTTGCGTATTTGATTAATCGTACTCCATCTCATCTTCTTATTAACAAGACTCCTTATGAATGTTTATTTGGTGTGTTGTCGTCTTATTTGCGCATTTTTGGTAGCTTTTGTTTTGCACATGACCAAAATACGCGGGGTGATAAGTTTGAGAAAAGAGATCGTAAGTGTATTTTTTTTGGTTATCCACATAATAAGAAGGGATAGAAGTTTTATGATCTTGAGACGGAATCTATATTTGTTTCTCATGATGTCGTGTTTCACCAATTATCTTTTCCCTTTGTTCCTGCTGCACCTCCTCATGTCAGTACTCCACCTTCACCTAGGTATTCTCTTTTGTTTGAACTCTTTAATGGCACGGGTGAGGACCTGGTTGTTGGTGAGGGAGGATCCCGGCTGCCACTGGGGACACGAGGGTTGATGGTGTGACTGAGGATGATGTGGTCATGAATAATGCGGGAGGTGGGGTTGTTGATGATATTATTGATGGGAATTCCATGGGGGCTGTTGATGTGGATGATGTCGAGGGTGGTATAGGTCGTGGTGGCCGTATTAAATTTCCCAACTCACGGCTCTGTGGTTACGTTACGGGCACCGTGAAAAATCCTTCTTCCCGCTCACAGAGTCCGACCTCGTCGTCTTCAAGTACAAACTATTCTTTAGCCAATTATGTTGACTGCCATTTATTTTCGGAAAAACATCGACAGTTTCTTGCAGTTGTTACAACAATTGTTGATCCTCCCACATTCAAAGATGTTATTCACAATGAACAGTGGTGCACAACAATGAAAGATGAAATATACGTACGCTCTTGAACGTAATGAAACTTGCGAGCTGACTGACCTTCCGTCTGACAAAAAGGCACTTGGGTGTCGGTGAGTGTATAAAATTAAATATAAATTTGACGGTACCATTGAGCGATTTAAAACACGCCTCGTTGTTTTTGGGAATCTATCATCAGGTAGAAGGCTTGGATTATGGAGAAACTTTTGCTCCGGTTGTCTAGATGTTCACAATTCGGGCCTTTTGTCTGTCGCTGCAATAAAGGAGTGAGAACTACATTAAGTGGATGTGCATAATGCCTTTTTACACGGCGACTTGAATGACGAAGTTTGTATGCGACTTCCACCTGGTTTTGCTCGAGGTAAGGAGGGGAAGGTTTGTCGATTGAAGAAATCTTTATATGGCCTTCATCAAGCTCCCCCGTTGTTGGTTTGCCAAATTTGCTTCTACGCTTCCGGGTTATGGTTTTAGTCAGTCATATTCTAACTACTCTTTATTTTTTTACTCGCTGGACAAGGTACGCCTCTTTATTTGTTCTTGTTTACGTTGATGATCTTGTCGTTGCGGGTAATGATGCTTCCGCTATCTCTGTTGGAACATGTGTGCTCCACAGTTAGTGCGACTACAATTTAAATCTCTTACAGGATTACAAAGCGATACTTTGTATATTTTATCTCACTTTTTCACATCACATACTTCCTGCAAGGCTGCAATAATATGGGATAATTTGCATGGTTTTATTTGCACTTTGGATCTTCACGGTGTCACTACCTCCCCACCACATCAATTTGCTATGGTTTATTTCTACGTTTTGGTTCAAACACTGTAATCTCGCAATAGTTACAACTGCTCATTCTCAAACTCCGTGTTGGGACAAGTTTTGAATTTACTGTTAAGGTGTACTCTTACTTTATAACATCAACTGGGACACTACTTCAAGCTATGTACACGACGCAATCTGCATATTTTACCTTTGTTTCCCTTGGTTTCATGTCAAACATTATCCTTTATTCTGGCAAGAACATTGTCGGTATCAACCGACGTGTGAACTTCAGTCACTGAAATTCGCAAACTACTTCAAGTATATTCACACTTGTGTAAGCCTTGCTACATGCTAGAATAAGGGTGTTAACGAGCCGAGCCGAGCCCGAACTTGACCTTGCTCGGCTTGTGCTCGATTACCAAAACTCGAGCTCGAGCTCGAGCTCGAGCCGATCTTACCCGAGCTTGAAAAAATGCGCTCGTTACAAAGCTTGCGAGCTTTAACACGAGCTCGACCCTATATAAAATTGTTTATTTTATTTTTTTCTTCCAATATTTTCAATAACACAGTTGTTGAGTCCCCGCAGGTAGTGTCACCGTGAATCATGTACACGACGCAATCTACAAATTTTACCTTTGTTTCCCTTGGTTTCATGTCAAACATTATCCTTTGTTCTGGCAAGGACATTGTCGGTATCAACCGACGTGTGAACTTCAGTCACTGAAATTCGCAACCTACTTCTAGTATATTCACACTTGTGTAAGCCTTGCTACATGCTAGAATAGGGGTGTTAACGAGCCGAGCCGAACCCGAACTTGACTTTGCTCGGCTTGTGCTCGATTACCAAAACTCGAGCTCGAGCTCGACCTCGAGCCGATCTTACCCGAGCTTGAAAAAAATGTGTTCGTTACAAAGCTTGCGAGCTTTAACACGAGCTCGACCTTATATAAAATTGTTTATTTTTTTTTATTTTTTTCTTCCGATATTTTCAATAACACGGTTGTTGAGTCCCCGCAGGTAGTGTCACCGTGAAGCATGTACACGACGCAATCTGCATATTTTACCTTTGTTTCCCTTGGTTTCATGTCAAACATTATCCTTTGTTCTGGCAAGGACATTGTCGGTATCAACCGACGTGTGAACTTCAGTTACTGAAATTCGCAAACTACTTCTAGTATATTCACACTTGTGTAAGCCTGGCTACATGTGCTAGAATAGGGGTGTTAACGAGCCGAGCCGAGCCCGAACTTGGCTTTGCTCGGCTTGTGCTCGATTACCAAAACTCGAGCTCGAGCTCGACCTCGAGCCGATCTTACCCGAGCTTGAAAAAAATGCGTTCGTTACAAAGCTTGCGAGCTTTAACACGAGCTCGACCCTATATAAAATTGTTTATTTTTTTATTTT
Organism: Silene conica; assembly: GCA_029255685.2. Classification (NCBI taxonomy): domain Eukaryota; kingdom Viridiplantae; phylum Streptophyta; class Magnoliopsida; order Caryophyllales; family Caryophyllaceae; genus Silene; species Silene conica. Next base: position 71,296,161 of record CM055318.2, on the reverse strand, counting down.
TTTCTTCCGATATTTTCAATAACACGGTTGTTGACTGTTGAGTCCCCGCAGCGGTCTTATAGAATTAGGTGCATAAGATCGATGTGGGCAATGCCCCTCACACATATATGGGAAGAGACCTCAACAATCTCCCCCTTTCACTTGTGTGTGCAATTCCCCCTCACTTGGCGCTACTCCGCACCCGACACAACCCCATGTCGGGCCGATCAGGCTACCCCGCGCGATGCTACTCCTCATCTCTGGTCAACCAAGGAGAGAGTCCAACTGTGGTGTTACTCCGCAACTACGACGCTACTCCGCGCCATCTCGAGCATCGCCACCACATCGCACTTTGCGGTGCCAAGCTGAACCGTCGGTTCTGATACCACTTGTTGAGTCCCCGCAGCGGTTTTATAGAATTAGGTGCATGAGACTGACCCATAAGCAAGTGAGGTTTCATCCTAAAACCAATTGGTGATAGGAAGAATAGCCCACTTACTTATAAGCTATTCCCTTCACTATTATTCTACCGATGTGAGACAATGTCCCTCACACACATATGGGAAGAGACCTCACCAAAGGTTCAATTCGAAAATTTTAAGTAAAAATATTTAGCAAATCAACAAGATATTTGATATATATGCTACAAAGGTATAATAATGATAAAATATTTTTATAAAATATGAGCATATTTTTATAAAATATGATTAATATCTTATGTAATCTCAAATGTTCGAGCCGCTCGCGAGCTTTTTGAGTCGAGCCAACCTATGCTCGGCTTGACTCGTTAAGCTCTCGAGCCGAGTCCGAGCTCGAGTCGAGCTCACACGAGCCGATCTCGAGCTGCTCGCAAGCCGTCTCGTCTCATTAACAGCCCTATGCTTAAACACTTTTGTACTTGGTTTTGATTTCTTAATACAAGTGGTTCATTGTTCTAAAAAAAATTCTAATTTTGAAAGATTAGCATTAAACCCCAATGCCGACCTCTTTTTGTTATTATTATTCATTATTAGTGATAGAGTGAATAGTTTAATTGCGTCTTGCGACTGACCCAATACCTACTATGATAATCACAATAAATATTTTTTTAATATAATATGATTCCCATGGTTTAAAAAACATCTATGCATATCAACAACCATAATAACAAAAAGAGGTCGGCATAGCAAAACGCAAGCGCGCTACAAGGGTGCAAATTTCAATCTGTATATTTGAAGCATCACATATTATTTTATTTAAACAAAACCACAATAATTAAGTCATGCTACTTTTATACCACAATAATTAAGTCATGCTACTTTTATTGGTGTAAACCGGGGTTTTCACTTTTTACCATCGATAACAAATTAAGAATGTATAATCCTTTCAACGCGAATGCTCTCATGAAGAATTAAACTGTTGGTCAAAGAGTTTGCTTCATTTACATAAATAGAGATCGAAACCCTAACTTTATGATTAATGAATAAGGTAAGCAACCATTACACAAAACCATTTAATTATAATTAAGTTATATTATTAAGTTGTTGAAGTGTGTAACGAGTATAGAAGACATGATCAATTGATCACAAAACACAATTGGACACAAAAAGGTATATTCCAATTTGGACATATTTAGACATATAGTCCAAATATAGGTGGGAATAGAAAAATAAATGGTCCAGCAACTTTTTGTCTGATTTTGATTAACCTTTGAAAATACAAGAGTATTGACTTAATTTCAATTCTGAAATGAATAGTTGTTTGATTTTCACAATTTATATGAATTTTAAGTTCCACAATACCACAATTATTTCATTAATAATGACCACAGTTATTCGATTAATAATGGACGTAACCAAGTTGTTTGTTTACCGAGATCATGGGTAAATAAAAATGCAATACATATAATCAAATAAACTACATTTTCTAATTCATATGAATTCATACTCACGTTATAATATGAACTACATCATAGTATTTCATAGGCATTATTGCAACAAGTTTCTGCACCAGAAGATTTGACTTGGAAACGATTGAACTAACATGTCCCAAAAAAAGATACCAACACCCTCTCTAGTTACTCTCTCGTAACTGCGTATAGTTATCTATTATAGTACCTTTGTTGCGGAACTAAGGAAGATAACTTTTCTTTAGAACCGAGAGAGTTTAACGTAGAAATACAACGTAATTAAATGGCGAACTAATGATGAAATACAAACCTGAAAACGCCATAGAAGATCACCACAAGGCTTGATTCGGAACCGGTTTCGATAAAAGTTAAGACGAGCTTCTTCAACCTCTTGTATTTCTTGAGGAGTACCATAATCAGGATCGAACTCCCATGTTTGACGTCCTACAAAGTTATTCGTACTTGTTAAATATGGATCATTTGCACCTTCTCCTATCTTTAACCTCCACATTATCTCTATCTCTTCTTATTAATGTTAGCTTTAGATAATTAAGCTTCACAATTTGGACCAACAATTTCCATGATTAATCGTGTATATATAGAGTGCAATGGTAGATATGAAAGATTGAGTGAAGTTACGTCACCTTTGGCCAGCGGAACTCAACCGTTGTAGTGTAACATGTAGTCAATGTAGACAATTCCTTTTTTTAAATGTCTAAAATTAATAATTACTTCATTTTAAGTTCGCTTTTTTTTCATATATTTAATTACGTATAAACTTAATATTCATAATATGTTATATATTAGAAGATGAATTGAAATTTTTCGGCACTTATAAATAGTGACAAAAAAATAAACATATAAAAAAATGGAATGGACCGAAAAATGGAATGGAGGAAATAATGTAGACGGATTTACATATAATATAAATTAGTGTAATACCCGTGAAAAATCACGGGGTTGTGTACATTTTTTTAAAGAAGACGACAAATTATGGTGACAAAAGTTGAAAATTCAATTACAATAAAACTTCATTTTACGCAACCTAATTAGACGCTATCTGTTAAAATTAATATTTCCAGACAATAATTTGTTTGTTTATGATCGTTGCGAATTTTATAGGAAATTAGTATATACCAACTTTATATTTCACATATACACTAATTTTACGCCCGTGTAAAAAATGCACGAGTTGAATTTTATTAAAATGAAAAAAATTAATGAGTTCAATATCTTTAATAAAATATGATTTAAGTATTGTAGTTATATCGATTTAAAAACGGAAGAGCATTTAGATGCTTAACTTAGAGTAAACAAAAACAACGTATTAGCTCGACATTATAAATATACACAAATTTATTTAGGACGACGCTATCGGTTTAGGTTTAAGACTGTATGAGTCAAATATATATATGTAGGATAATAAGATAAAAGTAAATTATTTGTACTATATACCCATTATACCCCTAAGAAGTAAAACTGGTCCGCTTTAAACTTAATACGGATAATAGCCGATAAAAATATATATAGATTTGAAAATATAATTGCGGTTTAAATCTTAAGTTTCTAACCTTCGTAATTAACCCAAATTATTATTGGACCGACGCTCTAACTACCCAAAAAAATCCAACCATATCATATATTTTTATCTTTTTAATGTATATTTTAGACGGTGATAAATATTTGCGTTGATTTCCAACTCTTAACTATTTTGTTGATTTTTTGTATTGGAAATGTTCTAATTTTCGCAGATTTATTTGATATTCACTATTTGTTCCTGTTTATCATTGTCACTTAATTTAATCATTTTTCTATTCTGCATGTTAATGACATATTGAAATAATATATTGACATTTAATATGTTATTTTGTAATATGATGCTTCTACCAACGTATTGTATTAGTGGATTAAAAAGTTAAATAAATTGTCTTTTTTACCCTCTTAAACATACTCAGTGGCAAGGCCCGGTTCAGGCTGAGCCCAAGAACCGGGTCTCCAACTTTGGTGGGCCTCGTTATCTTAGTGGCCAAAGATTTATACGCCAAACAATGAAATTCAAGCAAGAAATTAATGTAGTCTAGTGGTGTCAGGGAAGAGTGTAAGATTGCCAAAGTAAACGTTCAGCCCATCCAGGTTCGAGGCTTGACAACTGTAATTTTCAATTTTAAACATTTTGTCTATTTTTTCACTTTGTTTTCCTTGTTTACGTTATAATGTCCTTTTTTTTTTCTTATAACCTTTTAAAAATTATTTTAAAAATTATCTTTAAGAGAATCATAACCCCCTCGTAACTCATTTCAAATTATTATGAGTTGGATAACAATATGTGCTTATTTAACGCAATTCAAATATTTCTTGTAAGTGGGAGTCTTTTCATAAATTGTTAAAAATGTACTCCAGTGGGCATCCTTTTAGATTAACGTATTTTTGCCATTGTTGCTAAAAAAAAGACGGCAAAACAACGTACTTGTAAAATAACAAAATTATTTAATGGCCCACATCGATTTTATAGCACAGGGCCTCCCAAAAGTTTGAGACGCCCCTGAACATACTAACTTTATTTTTACATATTTAATAAATAATATATTTATATCTTTATTTGTCTTTTTTATAAAAACGTTAAATAATCTATTAATCTAAAACTAACAATAACCAAATAAAAATAATTATGCTGAGGAAATCTACTAATCAACCTCAAACCTCGTAAATCATTTTTGTAAATTTACATCAGTCAGTATTAATTCGTTACATACACAAAGAACGCCTTAATGTTAAACAAATATGGTACCGACACCAAAATTTCAGTTTACCCGATTCAATGGAACGTACGTGAGTAAGGTCACCATAACACTGCAAAAGTCAGATTAACGGTCCACGTGTAATGTCGTAATGCATGTATTAGGAACTTAGCTAGAATGAAAAAGGCAAGGTAAATTTATAAACAAGTCTCCTTTATCACGGTTATATTTATCACAAGTTTGCGACCGGATAAGTAAAAATCATGTGAGTGAATAAGACAGCACACTTTGCGACTTCATGGGCCCTTTAATTTATTTTTATCTTATCTACCTCATATAATATTATTTGACCCGTCGATCCGTCATAAATAAGAATTTGTACAATTTATAAACAATATATACATTAGATTTTAGTTTTGTTAATATTTTAATTATCAGATGTATACATCTATAAGACAAAAATTATTTTTATCAGAATTATTTTTATCTAGTCCATTACGAAGTTTTGAATATAAAAAATAAGTAAAGAATATTGCAAAAATGATATGTTAAATATTAGACCTCATGAGTTATGAGTAGAGTGATAATTGCACTACTAACAACTATGGTACTTTTCTTTCCATGTAAAATTATTATCGTTGTATTACGACTAACTGCGCGCTCCGTTGAATAAAAAAAAATCGTTATTGTACATATCCCACAACTACTACCCGAGTCATGGCCCCTTGAGCCCGTACTGCGCTTCGTCTTAACCTTAAGGTGATGGTTGAGGCCCAACTAATTAATATTCCTAATACGCTCCCTCACTCAAAGCCCATTGGGCTTGAAGAGTGGTTAGTTTGCACAGGCCCACCCATACCGTGTGCTGGTTTCCACTTCGTCTTTTTTGAGGGGTTTTGAGGTTGCCAGGATTCGGACCCGTGACCTTCGGTCACATTGACTCTGTACCATAATAGATGAACCATCCCAACCAAAACCTTAAAATGATGGTTGATGACCAACTATTATTAATATTTCAAATAATAGTTTTTAATTCTAAGATTGCAGGTTAACTAAATTCTGAGGGGGCGCTGGAGGGAGTCGCGAACCGGGTTACTAGCGAGATGAATGCAGGGTTGCGAGAGGAGTACAGAGCAGAGGAAATTATTGAGGCGCTTAACCAGATGCATCCCCTAAAATCTCCGGGACCTGACGGTATGAACGCCTTATTTTTTCAAACCTATTGGCATATTGTTGGTAAATCGGTGATTAAAACTTGTCTTAGTATTTTAAATGGTGCGGGCCCGAGGGATGGGTTTAATTTGACACATCTGGTTCTTATTCCTAAGAAGAAGAATGCTCGGTGTATGTCGGATTTTCGTCCGATTAGCTTATGTAATGTCCTGTATAAAATAGTTTCTAAAGTGCTTGCTAATAGACTTAAGAAATTTTTGGGGGACATAGTGTCGGAAAACCAAAGTGCCTTTACTCCGGGAAGGCTAATTACGGACAATATTTTGGTAGCTTTTGAACTCTTCCACCATATGAAAAATGCTCGGAGTGAAGGGGGGCATATGGCGCTCAAGTTGGATATGGCGAAGGCTTACGATAGGATTGAATGGCGAATTCTTGACCAAACTCTCAAGATGATGGGGTTCGAAGACCGATGGCGTATTCGGGTTATGAAGTGTGTTACTTCCGTCTCTTTTGCTGTTATGATTAATGGTGAGCTCACAGATGGTTTTAGGCCTGCCCGGGGACTCCGTCAAGGCGACCCTCTATCACCTTATCTTTTTATTTTATGTGCAGAAGTCTTTTCTAGCATGATAAGAAGAGCTATGGAGCGTGGGGTTATCCACGGGGTGCGTGTTGCCCGCTTGCGCCGATGGTTTCTCATCTCTTCTTCGCGGACGATAGCATTATTTTTACGAAGGCAAATATGAGAAAGGCAAGAGTGGTGAAGGATATTATAAGCCGGTATGAAAGCATTTCGGGGCAGCTTGTAAACTTGGATAAGACCACGGTTTCCTTTAGCAAAGGAACTGCGGAGGGGCGTAAGAATGCAGTGAATGGCGTGTTGGGGGTGCGGGTGGTCCAAGAGCAAGGCAAGTACCTGGGATTACCTACAGTGCTCGGGAGATCGAAAGAAAAACTGCTCAGAATTGTGCGTGAGAAATTACACAAAAGGCTCCAAGGTTGGCGTGGTGCAATGCTTAGCAAAGCGGGAAAGGAAATTTTAATCAAATCTATTGCTCAAGCCATTCCCACTTATGCTATGTCTGTTTTCAAGCTCCCGGATTCATTCTGTGACGAAGTCCGTGGGCTGATTTCGGGTCTCTGGTGGGGCGTGGAGAATGGGCGTAGAAAAATTCTGTGGGTGGCTTCGGAAAAAATGTGTGGTTCAAAGGAGTATGGGGGGTCGGGCTTTCGAGATTTTCGTAAATTCAATATGGCCCTTCTTGCTAAACAGGGTTGGCGGCTGTTGACTTCGGATTCCTGTCTGATGGCGCGGGTTATCAGAGGCAAATACTTTGGAGACCGAGACTTTTTGGAGGCTGATTTGGGAACGAATCTGAGCTACACGTGGCAGAGTATTTGGGAATCGAAGGAAGTGATCAAACTAGGCGCGAGGAAGAGAATTGGGGATGGATGGAGCACCTCTGTGTGGATGGATCCTTGGATCTCAAATACCCAATCTCGTAGAATTATTTCGCCTCGCAATGGTTCTGATCCGGACTTGAAAGTTGCCCATCTTATGTGTCCAAATCGTGAAGGCTGGAATCATGAGCTTATTAATTCCCTGTTCTTGCCTTTCGAACAACAACGAATTCGTGATATTCGTCTCAGTGATAGTGGTTTGGTGGATGATTGGTGCTGGGATGGGGCAAAGGAAGGGGTTTATACGGTGAAATCCGGCTATTTTTTGCTTCAAGGGTACGGCCTGCAACCCGAACAATCTGATTTTGCTCGAGATAAATGGTTGTGGAAATTGATATGGACAACTGACATTATCCCTAGAATTAAAATCTTCATGTGGCAACTTTGTCATGATGCTATCCCGACTCGAGGCAATCTTGGTAGACGAGTTAAACTGAATGATGGGAGTTGTCCCCTCTGTTCCTTCCACACGGAGAACTGTCTCCATACTATAAAGGATTGTGGGTGGGTTGGGGAGGTCTGGGAGGGTGTTGGGCTGGTGGAGTGTGTGGAACTGGGAGCAGTGAGGATTCGGGAGTGGGTGGAGAGCGTGCTGCGAGGTTTGGGGGTGTACGAGAGAGGGAGATTTATGGTTACGTGTTGGGCTATTTAGGAACGCAGAAATAGAGTGCTTTTCCAGGGGGAACGGGGGCATTCTGTAGGAGTTATAAAGCGTGTTGAGGACTTGATGAAGGAGATGTTGGGGACTGTACGAGATGGGGAATGTCGAGAGAGGGAGCACAGGGCTGTGGGTGAGGAGGAGGGGAATGCAATGAGCAACGACAGGACTGTAAGTCTGGGAGCGCGCGGGAACAGACCTGAGGGCAGAACTTTGCTGGAGGAGTATGATATAAAGGTGAATACGAATGCGGGTTTTATGCAGGGGCTGGGTATGGGCTTGGGAGCAGTGGGCAGCAACGCGGAAAGGGAAGTAATGTGGGCGGTGGCTGTTCAAATGCACGAGACGCGTAATCCGAAGATGGCGGAAGTAGAGGCTATTCTACTCGGGATGAAGGAAGCGAAAGGGCGGGGGTGTTGCAGCCTGGTGGTCGAGAGTGATTGCTTGGGAGTTATTCAAGATCTCAACACTCGGACGAAGGGCATGGCGGATATTCATTTAGTTTACGAGGACATTTATTCTCTTATGTTTTCTTTTAATTCTGTTGTGTTTTCTTTTGTTAGTCGTTCTTGCAATATGGATGCGCATAGGCTAGCGCACCTTGTTCCTTGGTCAGTTGGTAGACGGGATTGGTCCTCGGAAGCAGCTAAGGCTCTTCTTGTCTCCATTTCATGTGATTTTAATGAAATGAATTAACCCCTTTTGGGGTGTTCCCTGAAAAAAAAAATGCACCATGTGAATAGTGAGTTGTGATTAATAGCACAAGCAAAGTGTCGAGAGTTCAACTGCTCGCATTTTACCAACTAATAAACCATGTGAAATAGCGATTAATAGCACAACCAACGGGATATGATGTAAATTACGTTAATGTGGGACTGTGGGTGACTGGTGTGCCAACTTTTATACAGAAAATTGGTGAAAACAATACTCTCTCCGTTTTATTTTGTATTCTCTCCTATTCTAAATAAAAGTCCCATTATTTGAATATATGGGTGAAGTATTTTAATAAAATGAGACTTTTTTGTAGAATAGTTAGCAAAATGCATAAGAAATCAAGTAAAATTATATTGAATTATGATTTCAATCAATTTGCAGCAATAATACTCAAGCTTAATTCAGAAAGGAATTGAATAACTTGAGTAAATAAAGGGAGATTTTATTGATTAAGAATCTTAACTTACAACATGGTTGAAGATCGATCACCTATTTATACAATGACTACTCTGTACAAAATATCTTCTAACAAACTATTTTGTACAAAATATCTGTAACAAACTCTGTTGACAGGTTGTTATGAGCTGGAGTTTGTTACAGCTGAGGTGGAGCTGACGAGGCAGTGGGATAGGCAGTATGATATAACCAACAGCCCTTCCTTAAGTTGGACTATGGTGATGCATCCACAAGTCCCAACTTGGTAGTAAGATAAGCATGCTGTTTTTCACCAAGGGCTTTTGTCAAGACGTCTGCAAGTTATTGTGCTGTAGATATATGTGCAGTCTTGATCAAACCAGATGAAATTTGTTCTTTGATGTAATGACAATCTTGTCGAATATGCTTAGTCCTTTCGTGAAACACGGGATTTTCAGCTATTTGTTGTGCTGCCTTGTTATCACAATGCAATGTAATAGGTGTTGGAACATAAACTTGTAGCTCCTTGAGTAATTCAGTTAGCTAAACGATTTCACTAGCAGTTTGACTCATGCTTCTATACTCTGACTCAGTAGAGGATTTACTTACTGTTGCTTGTTTCTTTGTCTTCTAAGAGATCAAAGAATTTCCCAATGATATGTAATAGCCTGTTAATGACCTGCCTGTGAAAACACATGAACCCCAATCTGCATCACAGAACAGTGCAAATTGAAGTCTGTTTTGGCAGGATGGAATAGACCTGTATTCAGAGTTCCCTTCAAGTATCTAATCAGATGTAGAGCAGCATTAAGATGGGGTTGTCTTAGTTCATGCAAAAACTGGCTCAGCTGCTGGACACTATAGCTAATATCAGGACTAGTGAGGTTCAAATATAGTAGTCTGCCTATGAGCCTTCTGTACAACTCTGGTTTGTCCAGTACAGTTCCTTCAGCAACTGATAACTTCAAACCAGTTGGAAGAAGGAATTTGGCTGGCTTAGCTTCAACCATCCTTGAATCCTTTAGTATATCCACAATATAATTTCGTTGGTTTAATAAGATCTCATTAGGTGATCTAGAAACCTCAATTCCAAGGAAATACCTCAAACAACCTAAATCCTTGATTATGAAGGCTGTATGCAAGTGATCCTTGATGGCATGAACCTCTGAATCATTATTACAAGTAATTAACAAGTCGTCCATATAGACAACAATGGCAACAAATGATCCATTAGAGTCTTTCTTTGTAAAGAGGGAATAATCTGAATTAGCTTTAACATATCCATGCTTGATCATAAATTTAGACAACTCAACATTCCATTGTCTAAATGCTTGTTTCAATTCATAAAGAGATCTTTTTAGAAGACAGACATCATTTGTATTCCCCTTCTTATAACCCTCTGGCTTTCTCATGTACAGTTCCTCATCAAGGAATTCATTAAGGAAGGCATTATTAATGTCCAATTGATGTAATGACCACTCTTTGGCAGCAGCAAGGGAAATAATACACCTAACTGTGGTGAATTTTGCAACAGGACTGAATGTATGCTTATAATCCTTCCCTTCAATCTGACTGTAACCCTTGGCCACAAGTCTAGCCTTATACCTTTCAACAGATCCATCAGGGTTGAATTTGATCTTATAAACCCACTTAGCTCCTATAGCCTTCTTACCAAGGGGTAGAGAAGTCAACTCCCATGTCTTATTTGCTTCTAAAGCTGCAATTTCCTGGTCCATGGCCACTTGCCAATGAGGATCATCTTTGGCTTGTGAAAAAGTGGATGGTTCACACAACTGAAGAACATTCTGACAGGAAATCTGATAATTGGGTGAGAAGCCTTGAAGTTCAATCAAGGCAGTCAGGGCAGTATGGGGGGCAGACATGGTTCCATCAGAAACATTAGCAATGGATGGTGGAACACCCTTGCACTCAAAACCTTTTAATCTGGAATTCAGAAATCTGGTTCTGGATGATTTTCTAGACTGATTAGTAGTAGTATCAGTAGTATCAGGAGTATTATTTGAAGTAGTATGAGTGGTATTTGTATTATTATTTGAATTATTATTGGGGGCTGAAACAAATCAGCAGTTTGAAGAAGAACATCATCCTCTTCTAGCACAGTATGCGGAATAGAAGGAGTTGGATCAGGTTGTATTTATTTTGAATGTAGGGGAAAAAGGGAAAAGGTTTTCTTTGAATACTACATCTCTGCTGTAAATGACTTTGTGACTGTCCAAACTGTACAACCTATATCCCTTCTTGCCCATAGGATACCCCAAACATATGCATCTGATTGCCCTATCTTCAAACTTGTCACCATCATGTCTTCCAGCATAGCAAAGACAGCCCACCGCACTCAAGTGAGTATAATCAGGTGGTTTGCCAAACAGACACTCATGCGGTGTCTTCCATTGAAGAATAGCAGTGGGAAGAAGGTTGATAATATGAGTTGCAGCAAGTATAAGATCACCCCAAAACTTCTTAGGTAGACTAGATTGGATTTTTAAAGCCCTAGCTACTTCAAGTAAGTGTCTATACTTGCGTTCAACCCTCCCATTCTGTTGTGGATTACCAGGAATAGAAGTTTGATGCACTATACCATGGTCAGCAAATAACCTAGCACATTCTTTTTGCAAAATTTCTGTCCCATTATCTGATCTTAAGGTTTTGACAGTGGTATTAAATTGATTATGAACATAAGCAAAGAAATGTTCTTTTGTTTGAGCAACAAGATCTTTTCCCTTCAATAACATGGTCCAAGTGGTTATGCTAAAATCATCAACCACAGTAAGGAAATAGGAAGCACAATTGATAGCCAAAACCATATATGGTCCCCAAAGGTCTACATGAATCAACTCAAAAGGAGCATTAATAGTAGATGAACTAGTGGGAAAATGACTCTTATGATGTTTGGCCATAAGACAATATCACAATGAAAATTTCCATTATTCATAAATAGACTGTGTCTGTGGCAGTACATGTTTCATTGTAGACAAAGCACTATGTCCTAGTCTAGCATGCTGAAGACTAACATCAGTAAAAACAGCATTAGCAGTAACAAAGTCTGTGCTAGGAACATGGACATTGCATTTATTATCACTAGGTATACTACTACTTAGATGATAGATGTCTGCTTTCTTCAAGCCTGAGCATAGAAGTTCCTCAGTTATATTGTTCTGAATAACACAACCATCAGGATTAAAAGTGGCCCTCAGCTTAACATCATTTACCAACTTGCCAAGGGAGAGCAGATTATGCTTAAAGTCAGGGAGATAAAGGACATTATGAAGCAATAATCTGTCTGAAAGCTGAACAATACCAGTATAATGAACATTTTTAACTTGTCTATCTGGTAAAGTGACTGCTAAGGGGATTTGATAAGTGTGTAATAGTTTGTAAATTGGACAAAACATATGTCATGTGGTCTGAAGCCCCTAAATCAATGATCCAGTTCATAGTCAGCAATGAGTGATCATGAATATGAGCACTAACAGCTAGAAGAGTACCTGATGACTGAGAAGGACCAGCAGCATTAGTGAAAGTGTGGGAGTAAGACTGCATTTTAAGCAATTCTTTGGCTACTGCTTGCACAAAAGATGCATCAACCACAAAAGAATCTTTACCAGGTGAGTCAAGAGGAGTATCCATAGATCTCACTTCTTCAACATTAGCAGCAAATCCCTTCCCTGAACCAGAAGAGGAAGCAGGAACATGCTTCTGGTTGTTAGCTGCAGCAATAGCTTTAGCCTGTTCTCTCTTGTGATGCCAGCAATAATCAAGAGTGTGACCCGATTTCTCACATTGAGTACACCAATATACAGGTTTCTTTGGCTTGTCTTCAGACGTCTCATCACTTTTGGCCTTCTTATTATCCCTCCGCCAAACATTTTTTGTGTGATGTAACAGCCAGAGCAACAACATCAGAATTGACCACAGGTGCAGAAGCAGTCATAGTCATCTGGACTTCAGCTTGATGAAGCTTAGCATATACTTGATTAATGCTTGGAAGAGGATCTAGAGCAAGAATATGATCACGAATTGAATCATAATTCTTCTCTAAACCCATCAGAAAATCAAGAATATGATGAACATTCTCGCGTTCAACAATCTTCTTGAGAATGTTGCAAATACAGGTAGCAATGCCACCACAGTCACATTCAGGAAGAGGATCTAAGGATCGAATATCTTCCTAACCAGAACGAAGTTTGGCATAATATTCAGCAATAAAAAGATCACCTTGCTTGATTTGCGTGACTTCTTTTCGCAACTGATACAGAAAAGGAGCATTAGATTGATTAAACCTTTCGTTTAATTCCTCCCACAACTGCTTGCTGGAAGTCACATAACAAAAAAACTTCGAGCAATATCCTCAGAAAGTGAGAACTGCAGCCACCTCAAGACAGTGTAATCAGTACGAATCCAGTCTTGATATCGTTCATTAGAGCCTGCAGGTCGAGGACAAGCACCATTGATGATCTTGTTTTTCGAGATCAATGCATGTGCATATTCCGCGACCAATGGAGAAAGGATTTGCCATTGAAAACCTGCGGAAGGATTTGCAGTAGTGATTGATCACCAGGAGTAAGATGCAGAGGATCTTTATAAACCGAACTAATAGGAGGAGTCTGCATCTTGAATCAAGCAAGAAAATGTAGTAATTTGCAGCGGAAAAAAAATGAAAACAATTGATTTTGTGATTATAATTGTGTAAAAGGATCAAATTGACGTAAGAAAAAACATCAATTTGATGAAAAACTGAAGAAAAACATAATCGATTTGACCGATGATACCATATTGAATTATGATTTCAATCATTTGCAGCAAGAATACTCAAGCTTAATTCAGAAAGGAATTGAAGAACTTGAGTAAATAAAGGGAGATTTTATTGATTAAGAATCTTAACTTACAATATGGTTGTTGATCATCTATTTATACAATGACTACTCTGTACAAAATATTTGCTAACGAACTATTCTGTACAAAATATCTACAAAAATATTTGTAACAAACTCTATTGACAGGTTGTTATGAGCTGGAGTTTGTTACAGCTGAGGTGGAGCTGACGAGGCAGTGGGATAGGCAGTATGATATAACCAACAAATTATACTCCCTTCTATTCTACATAAGAGTCCCGATTTCCATTTCGGTCCATTCACAATAATGTCTCATTGTCCCATTTTGGTAAACTTTTATATTTATTTTAATCACTTTAACTCACAATAATACCTCATTTTACCCCACAACACTACATATTTTAATCACTCGACCCACAATAATAATTAACAACAATGCAACTTCCCTCTCCCCAATCTTCTTATCACATATAATACTTTACATTATTTAATTCGATTCCTTAAATATTGTGCCAATGTTTAACTAGGACTTTTATGTAAAATAGGAGGAAGTAGAAAAAATCATTCTTGAAAATTGTACACTCCATAATACACCCAACAACTCATTTGTGCATCTTAATTAGGGGGTTATAAAACGTCGTCGACGTTTTTCATAAATTACATTCATTGCTGTAACAACTCGACCCACCGCCGTGGTAACACAAACCCAATAAGATGGGCGTGCACTTTTCGGCCTATTAATTGTCCTCACTTAAGCCCAAAAGCACAAGGCCTTGTTACTAAGTGGTGGGTGGAAGTTATTATAAACATGTCACAAGCCTCACATTCTACCGATGTGGGACAACTTTCCCCTCACACTCTTGGGGTGTTACAATTGCCGTTTTTCTTCATTTCTCTAACTTATCTCTCCCGAACTCTCCCAAACAACAACACTTCAAAAAAACTCGATTTCTCACAGTTTCAATGTCGAGCAACCAACAATCTTCGCTGTGCGACATCTGCTTTTACGAGATTAGAACGTTACATAAATAAAATTAAACAACTTTTCATAAAAAAAAACTAATAAAATACAAAATTAAATACAAAATAAATTCAAAATTACACAAAATTAACAACTTAAATAATATAAAGTACCCATTTAAATACAAAACTAACAACTTTTTATAAAAAAATAATTTTTAACTATTAAAATTGAAAATATACGGTTAAAACGAAATAAAAAAGTCCGAACCATGGAGGGACTTTGAATCCCCACATCTCTCACCATGAGGGACTTGGAATCCCCACATCCCTCACCATGAGGGACGTCCATTCCCCACGTCCTCCCCCATGGGGGAATTTGAATCTGCACGTCCCACCCCATGGGGGACTTTGAATCCCCACGTCCCTCACCATGAGGGACTTTGAATCCCCACATCCCTCACCATGAGAGACGTCCATTCCCCACGTCCTACCCCCCACCCATCAACCCGATTATCAACTTCTCATTACTTCAATCTATGAAAACCCGAAATAACAACACTAACAACAACACCAACAACAATACTAACAACAAACAACACTAACTAACAACATCAAATCCGAAAAATTGAAGAACAAGTTGAAAAAACTACAACAACAACAACAACAAAAACGAATTGAAGCAACAACAACAACAACAACAACAACAACAACAAAATAACATACATTACTAGTCTAATTAACATCAAATTATACAACTAAAATAAATTAATTTTTAAAAAAAAGGACTTACTTTGCTCCGGTGGTCGCGGTGTGGTGGTGGTGTGGCTCCGGTGGTCGCGGTGTGGTGGTGGTGTGGAGTGGCTCCGGTGGTCGTGTGGTGGTGCGGTGGTGCGGTGGGAGTAAAGAGTAAAGGGAGAGTTTGGGAGGATGTAAGGGTAGTGTCGTCTTTTTTTAAAAATCCGTCGACGAGTTGTTATGAAACGTCGACGACGTTTCGCAACTTTGCTTAATTACTCTACTTCCACCATAACCCTTAATATTCAGATTTAAAGCCCAACTTTTGTTACTCATTTCTTTTACTTACACTTAAATTTGGCACCAAATTTTTGTTGATGATTAAAAATGGAACCAAGTCTAAAATTAGTACAAAAAACTATTTTCTTAATATTCTATAAATAGTTTGTTCCATACTCACATAATAACAAATCAAATTGAATAAAAAACGAGAACCCCATTATTTGACCTCAACCAACTATCCCCTAGTGATGGAGAATAAGCATACATGGTACCCCTCAATTTTTCGACTTTCTACATGGTACCCTTACACTTTTTAAAACATACATGGTACCCCTAATTGTTGTCATTATCACTACGTGTACCCCTAAATTTTATTTTCCGTCAATTAAACTCATTTTTAAGCGTTAGATGATTGCTTAGACGCATAACCAAACTTGACATTTATCATCTCATGACATAAGGACTCTATTAGAATTAATATCCATTCTTTAGACGTGATAATTTGGCAAAGATCAGTAATTTTTCCTTCACCTTTTTTTTAGCCCATATATATCTATAAATATTAAGATCGAGATGGATATTGAGCCTAATAGAGTCCTTATGTCATGTGATAATAAATGACAAACTTCCTTACGTGTTCAAGTTATCACTTAAAGCTTTAAAATGAGTTTAATTGACGGAAGATAAAGTTTAGGGGTACGCGTAGTGATAATGAGAACAATTAGGGGTACCATGTATGTTTTAAAAAGTGTAGGGGTACCATGTAGAAAGTTAAAAAATTGAGGGGTACCATATAGAATATCCCAATTATGTTTAATTATGTTTAATAGAGAGATATGATTCTCGAGGTGATATTTTGTAATACTTCAATCCTCCCTTAGACGAGTGGTGTATTTGTACTCGATCGAGTACCTAGAGTACTCGGTCGAGTACACTCTGTACTCGGTCGAGTACACCGGTTATGATCGGTTCCGCGATAGGTCAATTAAAGAAAACAGGATTTGCAAATCATAATTCTTTTATATAATCATTTCGCTAATCAGTTTCTCTGAAAACTCAAGCCTTAAATTTCTTTAATTGACATACCGCAAGCTTAGTTCGTGCGTCGATCATCCTAGATTGTTCTTTCATCATTGCTGCAAGTAAGTTATCTAGTAGTACTTTCAGATTGTTATAATTAGGGTTTATAGTGCCTTAAATGGTTATTAATAATGTTGAATAATGTTTTAGGAGTAGGATTTGTAGAAGAGCATTTGTCAATATGTCTTGACGTGATTGTCTTGAGGTATGGTTTCCCTACTCAGTTATCTGTTATATGCCATGTTTGTGTTTATGATTACCATTGAGATATGAGGAAGTTATGTTTGGGACCATTGTCGTGAAATGGTTCTCAATCACACAATCGCCCTTCGTTGTTCCCGCCATGGAGGAAATGTGCACACTAAAGACCTGGGTACTGCTTGTTGCGAGCAAGTAGGGGTTGAGTGGTGTGACTACGGTCTCCACTAAAGATGGTTATGAGGGTGTTTGAGATACAGTCGAATTATATATATATATACATATATATATGTGTGTATATATATATATATGTGATATACACACACACCACCTTACAATGAAAACCACCTTACAATGAAAACCGGTGAGAACTCTTCCTTACAGAGTTTTTTTTTTAAAAATTAATGACATAATTGGATTCGGCATGGAATTTTATGGCTAGAGAACATATTTCTTGGTCTAGAAAATAAATACTAGTGGCGGAAAAATGATAGATACGAAAAAATAGATAGTAGGTGCATGCAAATAAATAAAATGTATCTCACCTTGATTTCCGTCACTAGTATTTATTTTCTAGACCAAAAAATATGTTCTCTAGCTATAAAATGCCATGCCGAATCCAATTATGTTATTAATTTTTTTAAAAAAAGTCCGTAAGATAGAGTTCTCACAAGGTTCTCATTGCAAGGTGGTTCTCACCGGATCCCAAGTCTATATATATATATATATATATATATATATATATATATATATAGAGAGAGAGAGAGAGAGAGAGAGAGAGGGAAGTTCAAATGAGTCTACTTCCTATGTTGAGTCCTAGAGTCCTCATCTAAACCATTGGATCAAAACAAAATTAATGGCTGGGATTAAAACAAAAAGAGCACCCACCAAACATGCAATTAATGCTTTATTAATTTTTCTCTCTCATAATTTTAGTTCCCAATTACTCACTTTTGAGTTTCTGAAACTTATGAGTGTAACTCTCATGTTGTATGAGTGTAACTTTATAGAATTATGAGTGTAACTCTAATATTGTACGAATGTAACTTTGAATCTTTAATGCAATTTTTTTAAAAATTTAAGAGTATAATTCAACTGTTTTATTAGTGGAACTCTATTATTTTATGCGTAAAATTCTTTTATTTTATGCGTGGAACTCTATTGTTTTTTTCGTGGAACTCTATGTTTGTTTTATTCATAGAAAACTACTGTTGTTTGCGTGGAACTCTATTGTTCTATATGTGGAACTCTATTGTTTTATGAGTGGAACTCTTTTCTCATTATTGGTAGAACTTCATTATTTTATGTCACTGTTTTAGGGGTGGAACTCCACTGTTTTAGGGGTGAAATTCCACTATTTTAGGCGTGGAACTCCACTGTTTTAGCCGTGGAACTCTATTCGTATGATGGGTAGAACTCCAATATTTTATGTCATTGTTTTAAGGATGGAACTCCACTGTTTTAGGAGTGGAACTCCAATGTTTTAAGGGTGAAACTCCACTGTTTTAGGGGTGGAACTCCACTGTTTTAGGGATGAAATTTCATTGTTTTAGGGGCGTAACTCTATTGTTTTAGAGGTGGAACCCCACTGTTTTAGGGGTGGAATTCCATTGTTTTAGGGGCGTAACTCTATAGTCTTTCAAGCATAACTTTGGTCCACTGTCCTCTACCACACTTTGATCTGGAACTCCATGTTCTATTTTGGTGGAACTCTATGATTATATTGGTGTAACTCCATGATTATAATGGTGGCACTCCATTTTTTTTAGCAACCATCACCACGAAATCACCACTGCCACCATTCCAATACATGACCCACCACCCCACCAACAACCACTCATCTTCTCAAATCTAGAAAAAAAAAACACCGACCTTACCAACCACCATCACGTTCATAAAAAAACACAAATCTAAAAAAACGAAGAAAAACACAAAAAAAATACACAAATCTGAAAAAACGAAGAAAAAAAAAACTGCCGCCTACCACCCACCACGGCTTCACCGTCTGAAAAAAATCAAAAGGAAAAAAATTAGTCTCCCATAGAAAAAATACACCAACATCTAAAAAATCTCACAAAAAAAAGAGATTTGATTCATAAAACAACCACCACTACCAAAAAACCCGAGATACCAAATATAAAACAAAAACAAAAACTCCAAAACAAAAATTGTAATTTTTTTTTAAAAACAATAAACCATTCAGATCTAAAAAAGAAAAAAAAAAGAGGAGAAAAGGATGAACGGTGGCGGTTGGCGTGGTGGTGGTGTGGCGGCAGGAGAGATGCGACGACGGAGAGAAGATAGGGTTTCTTTCTTTTGATTTTTTTTGGGTGGTGGAGTCGTGGTGGGTGGTGGGTGGTGGTTGGCAGATGGGTGGGAGAGAGAAGGGAGAGTGAGTGAGAGAGAAGGGTGAGTGAGTGGATGAATGAATACATGGGTAGGGATTAGGGTTTGGTTGTTTATATACGCCCTCTCTTTATTTTTTTTAATCTTGACCATTCATTTGCTTTGATCTAGTGGGCAGATGAGGACTCTAGGACTCAACATTAAAAGGGGACTTTCCTAATCTGATTTCTATATATATATATGTATATGTATATATATATAATCAAGATCTCGTGCAAACTTTCTTACGGTGCGAACAGTACGAACCAACTAATTTTTTTTTTCCATTGGTTCGTACGGTTCGCACCGTAAGAAAGTTAGCACGAGAACTTGAACCTATACAATAAGAACCATGAGAACTCAAGCTTACACACTTTTTTTAAAAAAAAAAAAATAACGACCTATTCGGATTCGTCATGCAATTTTATGGCTCGACAACTGTTGAGATACTTGCTGACTCATTATTGTAACAACCTGTAACAAACTTTAGAACCTTCTAGAATTAGTTTGTTAGGTTGTTAGCTTACTATCCCATGTGTATATAAAGCAAAGCAGTTACATTGTATAAGTTAACACAAAATAATCAATAAAATTTTCTCATTTATTTAGCTTTGCTGTTCAATTCTTTCTCTTCTAAAACTCATCTTCCTCCATTAATGGAAATCAATTGAGCTTGAAGATTTCTTCATGGTATCAGACTACACAAGATCTTGTGATATTTTTTTGTGATTAATTCCGTTCTTATCACTATTTTCCGGTGCAAATTACTCCAATTGCTTATTCGATTTCATATTCTTTTGAAATCAATTCTCCTTCAAAATGCTAGAGAATCCTGCTACTTCATATACTTCAGTTTACAAGGATCCTTTAAATCTCAATTCTTCCGATCAATCATTAATACATTTGATTTGTAATACCACGTAATTTCTATTTCGTTTTAATTTATATTAATAATTATTTGTATGTCGACGGGTTTTAAAGCGACAATGTATTGGTGAACGAGGTACCTTGTGTGTAAGTATTTTGAGTCGTGTACGCGAGTATTTAACAAAACCGAGTTTGATTCATGTTATTTGGATATTGAAGTGCGTGAAGGGCCTAACCCATACATGTATAGCCGTGTCATTGGGCCTAGGGTTGCGTGCAAACCTAGCCCATACACGACACTAACATCTGAAAATCAGAAATTTCAGAACACCTTCCCTAGCCGCCTTATTTACACACACTTTTAAGATCTTATTTTGACCTATCGACACAAAACAACACATACACCTTGCTGCCGCCATATCTGAGAACACCAGGAGAGGGTTTACACGGTGGTTGGAGGTTGTTAAGAGGGCTCGAATACCCAAGGAAGAGGGTATGTCCACCGTTATTTGTGTTTTCATGGTTGCTACTTCCTGTTTTGTCGCATGATTTCTATCAGATATGTTTGTCTAGGGGTACTGATATTTATCTTTTCTTAATCTGTGTCGTATGAGGGTTAAGTATGAACCAGGTCGGGTCGTCTTTGACACCCTAACACCACCGTGTAAGGTGTTTAAGGGAGGCTGCTGGTAGATGGTTCTGAGGTGTTATTCGGGTGTTGAGTTTTTGTATGTGTTTTTCTTTAAGTCTCGTTTATGGCCTGCTTATGGGTCGTGGCTCTAGGGTCACGAGTGAGTCACAGAGTGGGATGGTGGTTCTCGTGGTGACCAGTGGTTGTCAGGGTGGTTACTAGGGTTGTGGCTGATGGCAGGTGCGGGAAAGGAAACAGGGGTTCATCAGGGGTGTATACGGGTTCTGGTTTCACATGGGTGTTTGGGGGTGGTACCACCGATGACTAGGGGGAGGTCGGTGCGGTGGTACCACCGTGGTTGGTGAGTATGTTTAACGGGGAGTCCGTGGTGGTGGTCTAGGGTAGTCTGGCCGCGGTTGTCAACAGTTACAGGGCGTGGTTTCAGGCGTTTTATGGTGGTCACGTGTTGGGTCAGGCCGGTTTAAGGCCCTGGTCATCCTTGTCGGCAGGAGTCGGTGGTCTGGGTTAGGGTCAGTGGTAGAGTAGGTGGTGTAGGGGTGATGTGTGGTGGCTGCCGGCGACAAGAGAGGGGTTCACACGGCTGTTTTAGCTAGCAAAAAGTGGGTCACGCGGTTTGGGTTGTCGTAGGTTCTAGGGCTCTTTTAAGAGTTTTGTTTTATTATTATTATTATTATTATTATTATTATTATTATTTTGGTAAGTATGATAGTTTATTATTATTATTAATAGTATTGGTATTGTGGGATGATAATACTATTGTTATTATTAGTATTAATAAATGTTATGACTTTATTATCTATATTGTTATGTTAAAATTGTTGGTATTAATATTAATGTTAATGTTTGAGTATGCTATTTTATTAAAATTAGTAGAGATTGTTATCAATATTATATGCTATAGTTAGTATGGTAATTATTATTTATGGATGGTGAAATTGTCATAATGTTTTATAATTAGTTAGTATATTTGCTAGACATAATTAGTGAACGATAATTATTTTGATATGAGCATGTTTATGGATGTATGTGTATATACGTATATGAAGTGTTATGAGTATATAATCATGGGCATGACGGAATAGTTTAGTAGGGTTTGGTTGTATGGTAGATATTGATGTTAAGTAATACTTATAGGAACTGAGTTCGAGGTGGAACACTTTTAGCAGCTGCGCCAGTGACAATTTCATCCGACGGTTTGAGGTAGGGGATATATATATATATCTGTGGTTACGTTATTGGCATGACGTATATGTGTTGCTTACTATGAGACTGATATACATGATTGTGAATGTATTTTGACTTGTTGACTATTATCGATTGTTGTGGAGAACGGGAGTTGTGAAATGGGTCTTGTGATATGGGTCTTGTGATATGGGACTTGTGATATGGCCATGGAAGGGTGGTGTGATGCAAGGGTGGTGTGATGGAAGGTGTGGTGTGATGGAAGGTGTGGTGTGATGGAGGTGAAGTGGATGACTGGTGATCTGAAAACGGAGTTGTGTTCTGATCTGTTCTTATTTATGTCTCTTTGATGTTTCCTACTCAACCTCGTGGTTGACCCTGTGTATTCGTGTGACACCTACGATGATCCGGAATGGGGAGTAGATTCTACAGGTCAGTGACAGATGGATTAGGAGCCTGGGCATGGAGAGAGAGACATGGCTTGGACCTACGTAGAGTTAGATCACACTTAGATATCTTCAGTTGTACTTTTATTTTTATCAAAGTCTGGACCTCGTAGTTGTTGTAATATCAAAGTTTAAATTTTATCAAATTCATATAAAGTACTCTGGTTGTGTTACTTTGTTATTCACTACCTCGGTCATTCCGAGATGGTAACAGTCTTATTTATTTGAGAATGTCTGGCTAAAGCTCTTAAATAAATGGGGGTGTTAAATGATTCCTCAAGTGTTTGATGAAAAATCCTTCTTACACTGGTCTAGGAACATTCGTATTACTTTGATCACTAAGAACAAGCTAGGTTTTGTCAATGGCAGCTATTCTTGTCTCTGCTGAGAGTCATGAGAAATACAACTTTATTCGTACAGATTATACGGTCATGCGTTGGATTCTACACTCTCTTGATTCCACAATTTAAGCTGGATTGTCCTATGTCACCTCTAGCAAACAGCTTTGGGATTAACTCCATAAAAGATACAATCAGTCCAATGCACCGTTTCTGTACCAGCTTTGTAAGGATGTTAATGAAATCTCTCAAGGAACTTCTTCTGTTGCAGACTATTATGCTCGGTTAAGATCAGTTTGGGAGGATATGAGATCATTAGATCCTTTACCTGAGTGTAATTGTGGTGCTCTTGCTAAGTGTTCTTGTCAAGTTCTTAAGAAAATTGTAGAACGCGAAATTGTTCATCATGTTCTTGATTTTCTCATGGGACTAAACAAGAAATATGAACATACTCGTTCTCAAATTCTTGCAATTGAGCCTTTTCCTAAGGTGAATCAAGTTTTTGCTACTGTTCATCAAATTGAAGCTTAGAAGAATATCACAACAATTGAAGAATAGACTCTGAATGATGGAATTGCTCTTGCTGCTCAAATACTTCTCAGCATTATTCTGTATCTTCTGGTGTTCCACCTAATGTTTGGATACGAGATGCAAAGAAACCTAAGGTTGATCGTTCTAAATTCTTCTGTGATCATTGCCAGAAGCCTGGTCATACCATAGGTTATTGCTGGACATACAAACAAAGGCTTAAAGTTAATCTAGATGCTGTCAAAGATAGTGGAAATGCAACTACTGGTCAATCATCTGGAAAATCGAAGAAACTTGCTGCTAATGTTGAACTGTAGGGTTATGACTCAGATTCTCCTCTAGAGATCCTCAAACCTTCTTCCTCAACTTCACAAATAGCAACTCCTGATGCTTATGTTGTACAGGTTGTTGCTAGTGAAATATTCAGAATGCAGTCTTTTGCCTCTACTTTTGATGTTTCTGGTTTTTCTTTTGGAGGTAAAATATTTACCTCTACTGCTCATCCTTGTTATGCAATTAATTCCTTTTGATTGCTGGATACTTGATTCTGGGGCATCTAATCATATGACCTCAACTTATTCTTTTCTTAGCAACATTAAGAAGCTATGTAAACCTCTGACCATAACTTCACCCGATGGACAAGTTAAGTTTGTTAAGATAATTGGTGATGTTGTCTTAAACAAGGACATAACTCTACATGATGTGTTATTTCTACTTGATTTTAAACATTATTTGGTATCACTTGGGAAGCTTTTTGTCTAATCACAGACTAATAGCTAATTTTACTTGCACTGAATTTCATATTCAGGATCCTTCCACCGAAAAGATCATATGTTCAGGATGGAAGATTGATGGCATATATTAGTTTTATGCTACGAATAAGATTTCTAATCATAAGACTGCTTGTAATTCTGGATTTTCTTTTTCTACTGCTGCTGCTCTTGAAGATGTAGCTTTATTACATGCCAGATTAGGTCACTCTTCTGTTAGTACCCTCAAACATGTAATTCCAGGATCCATACTTAATAAAACAAGGATACTTGTCTATTAGCCAGACATCATAAAATATCATTTCCTGTTAGTCATACTATTAATACCAAGAAAATAATGTACAAAGATCAGCTTGATCAAGAGCAAGCTTTATGACATTAATGTGACATTCATTGTTTTCTTGTGATGAGCTGATCATCCACATAAAAACAATGGCAGTAAAGTCTCCATAAGATATAGTCTTAGTGAATAAAGAATAATCTGCTTTGGACTTCTCAAAACCATGTTTGATTAAGAACTTGGACAATTCCAAATTCCACTGTCTTGATACTTGTTTGAGGCCATAAAGATACATTTTTAATAAGCATACATCTTCAAGTCTACCTTCTGTATATCTTTCTGGGTTTTTCATATAGACTTCTTCATCTAAGAAGCCATGGAGGAAGGCATTGTTTATGTCTAGCTGATGCAACTTCCAATTCTTGGCAGCGGCTAGAGCAATAAGAATTCAAACAGTTGTGAGTTTAGCAACAGGGCTAAAAGTGTGTTTATAGTCCTTTCCTTCCACTTGGATATAGCCCTTGTACATAAGCCTAGCCTTGTACCTCTCAACACTTCCATTAGGATTGAATTTTACTTTGTACACCCATTTGGTCCCATAGCTTTTTTGCCTTTAGGTAGGGGAGTGAGAATCCAAGTATGATTATCATGTAAACAGTAAGCTCCTTATCCATGGTTGCAACACAATTAGGATCACTTCTAGCTTGGGCAACTGGCAGGTTCAAGGACCTGTAAAATACTGTGACATGATTTCAGAAAATCAGCAAAATAGCCATGTAAAGAGGGTTTTGCAGTGGCATAACTATCAGTAGGATGCTGTAGAGACTGAGGTAATCCATGAAAGTCAAAACCAATGAGCCTAGATGATAATTGTCTAGCTATTTGAGACTATCTAGAAGGCTCTGTTGCAGAAGAAGATGCAAAAGGTGTATCAGTTATTGAGGTATCCTGAATAAAAGGAACTTCTACGATAGGGATTTCTGAGGGAGTGGAGGATATATGTTCATTATCAAAAAAAGATTACACCAAAGCTATCTGATCATTATGAAAACCTTGAAATGTTGGAAAGTTAGGACCATTTGAAGTCCTTAAACATCCTCCATTGTAAAATTGAAATCATAAGGGAAATTTTTTTCCTGAAAGATCACATCCCTGATGAGGATGACTTTCTTATTGGCCAAATCATAAAGTCTGTAGCCCTTCTGAGCAAATGGATAGCCCTGGAAAATACATCTGGCAGATATGGGTTCAAACTTATCACCCACTCTCTGAGCAGCATATCAAAGACAAGCAACAACCCTAAGATGAATGTAATCAGGTTGTTTGTTGAATAGCACCTCAAAAGGAGATTTCCATTTCAGAATGACAATGGACATGAGATTGATTAGGTGTGTAGAATCTAACACCATATCCCACCAAAATTGTTTGGGTAAGTGATCCTGAAACCATAGGGCTCTAGTAGATGTCTCTAAGCGATGGCTATGCTTCATTTCAATAGCGCCATTCTATTGTGGATTCCCTAGAATGCTTTTCTGATGAATAATCCCATAATCCACTTGTTGTCCACACTCCTCTTGAACAACATCAATACCATTATCACTTCTCAAAGTATGAACCTTTACTTGAATCTGAGTGTTAACATAGGAGAAAAAATTCTATAAAGTTTGTTTGATATGAGTTTTGGATTTCAAAAGTGTAGTGCAAATGACTCTGCAAAAATCTTCTACAATGGTTAGAAAATAAATTGCTCCAAAGATTTAATCATATATGGCCCCTACATATCAACATGAATTAATTCAAAAATGTTAGTAGCTAGGAGTGGTATTACTTATAGGAAATGGATACTTATGTTGTTTTGCCAAAAGACAGGTATCACAATGCAATGATTCAGCTTCTTTATTGAACGCAAAACTTGGCATTACATGCTTAAGAGTAGTTAAAGAACTATGCCCTAATCTAGCATGTGTCAAGGCTACATCGGTGATAGAAAAAGCGGAAAAGGAAAAACTGACTGGACAGTTATTAGAGAAATATTCTCTCTTAGGTATATCAACTCTGTGACTGGCATTAAGCTTGTAAACTCCATTCTCCTTCCAACCAGTGCAAAGAAGCTTCTTAGTGAAAAGGTCCTAAATAAAGCATTCAGTAGTAGTGAAATTAACTTTCAGTTTATGATCAGATAAATTTTTTCCAAGGGATAGAAGATTATGCTTGAGATGAGGTAAATAAAGGACATCATGTAGAGTAATATCGATATTGAAGAAAACTTCACCAATCTGTTTTATTAACTTGACTTAGCCATCAGGTAAGGTAATGACCAATGGTTTAGAAAGTTGTTTGAAGGATGTAAACAACCTATAATCTGAGGCCATGTGATCAGAATATTCTAAATCAACAATCCAGGAGTACGAACTAGAGGTAGAAGGTGAGGTAAAAGCAATTGAAGCAAATATCATACCTATAGATGGACCATTAGTATCAGTTACTGAGGATTGAGCTGAGATTGCATTTTGAACAATACTTTGGCAACAGCCTGAATGAAAGTAGGATCAGGATTTGACAAATAAGGCTGAACTTGAGGTAAGACATTAGTGCAATCAAAAGGAGTATCCTGCTAAGATCCTTGGTTTCAACATTAGCAACAAACTTCTTTGAACTAGGAGGCTTGGCAGCAGCAGATGGTTTGACACCCTGAGACTTAAGTCATTGCTTGTAAGTCCAACAATAGTTAATAGTGTGTCCTCCCTTGATGTAATTATAACAAAAGAAGGTGGAACAATCAACTTTAGGCTTCTTAGGATCCCTTCTCCAGACATTAGGAGGATCAGTGGCAGGTGATTGTTGCACAACCAAAGCAGAGCCATGAGTATCCACTGGTTCTTCAGCATTGGTGATATTCTTTTGAGTCTCAACTTGATTCACAATAGCAAAATCTTGATTAACTCTAGGAAGAGGCTCCATAGCTAAAATATGGGAACGAGTATGTGCATACTTCTTGTTAAGTCCGATCAAGAAGTCAATTACATGATGAGTATTTTCCCTTTCAACAATCTTCTTGAGAATTAGGCATGAACATTTAGCAAGGATACCACAAGCACATTCAGAAATAGGATCCAGAGACTTCATATCCTCCTAAATAGAACGCAGATTAGCATAATAATATGCAACAAAAGAATCACCTTGGACAATTTGAACAACATCTTTGCGAAGTCAATACAAAAAATGAGCATTAGACTGATTGTATCTTTCATGTAACTTTTCCAATAGTTATTCGTTGGAAGTAACATAGGACAAACCAACAACAGTTTTAGGATCCAAAGAGTGTAGGATCCAACGCTTGAATGTATAGTCAGTACGAATCCAATCAGAGTGATTAACATGAGTATCTGCTGGTTTAGGATAACCGCCATTGATAAAATGAAGTTTGTTCTTAGTAATCAAGGCGATACGAAATGTGCTGGACCAATGCAGAAAAGATTTTCCATCAAAAACTTGCGGAATTAGCTGGGGCAAAGCTTGATCAGCAGTAGTAAGATGTAGAGGATCTTTATATACCGAAGTATATATATTTGCTGAAGTTGTAGTAGTAGCGTCTGACATTGAATTGAATTGAGAAGCAAGAGAAGAAAAGGTATGATTAATCAAATAAAAAAAATGATCAAGAATTTGACCTAATTTGAGCAAGCAAGAAGGAATGTGATAAAAAAATTGAGAATTAATCAAAGTATTGATTAAAAAAGAAATTGCAGCGGAAATAACAATTTTAGATGATAATCGCAGAGTTTTGCATCATTTTGATGATGATACCATGCTAAATTCTTCAATCTCAATTATGTTCCATTAGTGGAGAACCTTAAGCTTTACAAGATTCTAGAAAGTATGAAACAATCAAGCTAAATAAAAGACATTTTTTATTGAGTATGAAACAATCAAGCTAAATAAAAGAGATATTTTATTGATTTGTTTCTCATAATTATAAAGATGAAAATAATGAGGTATATATACAAGTTGATGAGGAATCTAACAACTTCCTAACTAACTTGTAACAACCGTAACAAACTAACTAACAAACTCAAGTATGAGCTGGCAATGTGTATGTAGCTTATCTTAACAAAAAGATAGTAATATCGTAGCTAATATATTATCAATTTCCCTAATTTTTCTAATAATATTTTTTATATGATAAGATCTCTAATAGAATTAAGTTTATTGCAATTTATCTTACGGTATTAGACGACCTTATATAATAATTAATAAAAAAAAATCATGAGCTTCAACGAAACTATTACAAGCTGCATTCTATTTGCTTTGAATGTTCATGCTAATTTTTATTTTGGATTTTTTAAAATTTACGTGTAAGATCCTACGCATTAGATCTTCTTGCATTCCAACCATTGGTCCATTTGTCCCTTTTATCACAATAATATACTAACTCTAAGTTGATAGTAAGATTTTACTTTGGACACAATATTTTGTATCGAGTAATAATATTGTTTATTTCATGGTAAAACAATAACACATAAATATGAGAATAATCCACAATAATAAATAATAAATGATTTGAAAGAGAAGATTAATGGGTCTTCTCATAAAAAAAACTAATTCGTTGTATTTACATGTATATTCCATCTTTGATATCTACAATTTTTAATTTTTGTTTAAAACAATTTGATAATCAAATTATCAATAAATATATATATATATATATATATATATAAATATATATATATATATAAATATATATATATATATATATATATATATATATATATATATATATATATATATATATATATATATATATATATATATATATATATATATATATATATAAAGAGAGAGAGAGAGAGTTGGGATCACATGAGTCCACACTAAATATTTGAGTCCATGGGTCTAATAATGATATCACAAGTTATATAAAAAAGTATCACGTTTTTTCAATATCAAATTTTTTTCCTTTTTTTGTTTTTTCTTTTTCAATATTACTTTTTTTTTCCTTATTTTTGCCTTTTCTTTTAAAATGACATTTTCTTTATTAAAAAAATCCCTTTTTCAATATGCATTTTTTTAAAAAAACAAACACGTTTTTTTTTATTAATAAAAGGCATTTTTTCTCGAAGTTTTTTTTTTTATTACAATATCACAACTTACTCAATACAATATCACCGATTTTTCAAAATAATATCACAAAAAAAATCGAGAAAAAAAATATTTTGGAAAAAAAATCGAGAAAAAAATTTGAAAAAAAAAATTTCCGGGAAAAAAATTTCGTGATATTGTTTAATATAGTGTGTGATATTGTTTAACAAAAGACGTTTTTTCTCGAAACTTTTTTTTTATTTCTTTTTCCATTACAATATCACAAGTTACTCAATACAATATCACCGGTTCTTCAAAATAATATCACAAAAAAAAAATCTGAAAAAAAATATTGAGAAAAAAAATATTTTGGAAAAAAAGATTGAAAAAAAAAATTTGAAAAAAAAAATTTAGGAAAAAAATTTCTGGAAAAATTTTCGTGATATTGTTTTATATAGTGCGTGATATTGTTTTCTGTGAAATTGTATTGAAAAGGTTGTGATATTGTAGATTTGTAGTGTAAAAAAAAACGTGACACTTTTTAATACAACTAGTGATACTTTAGGTGGACTCATGGACTCAAAAATTTAGGTGGACTCACCGGATCCTGCCTCTCTCTCTCTCTCTCTCTCTCTCTCTCTCTCTCTATATATATATATATATATATATATATATATATATATATATATATATATATATATATATATATATATATATATATATAGAGGCCGGATCACGTGAGGCCGCCTCTTAGGATGAGGCCGCCGGACCTCACGCATCCCCAAGCTTCTAGTTTCACAGTTTCACAATATTTGCTTCCAGTTTCACAAGTTAAGCTTCTAGTTTCACAAGTTAAGCATCTAGTTTCACAGTTTCACAATATTTGCTTACAGTTTCATATCTTAAGCATCTAGTTTCACAAGTTAAGCTTCTAGTTTCACAGAATAAGCTTCTAGTTTCACAAGTTAAGCATCTAGTTTCACAGTTTCACAGTTTCACAATATTTGCTTCCAGTTTCACAAGTTAAGCATCTAGTTTCACAAATTAAGCTTCTAGTTTCACAGTTTCACAGTTTCACAATATTTGCTTACAGTTTCACATCTTAAGCATCTAGTTTCACAAGTTAAGCTTCTAATTTCACAGAATAAGCTTCTAGTTTCACAAGTTAAGTATCTAGTTTCACAGTTTCACAATATTTGCTTCCAGTTTCACAAGTTAAGCATCTAGTTTCACAAATTAAGCTTCTAGTTTCACAGTTTCACAATATTTGCTTACAGTTTCACATCTTAAGCATCTAGTTTCACAAGTTAAGCTTCTAGTTTCACAGAATAAGTTTCTAGTTTCACAAGTTAAGCATCTAGTTTCACAGTTTCACAATATTTGCTTCCAGTTTCACAAGTTAAGCATCTAGTTTCACAAATTAAGCTTCTAGTTTCACAGTTTCACAGTTTCACAATATTTGCTTACAGTTTCACATCTTAAGCATCTAGTTTCACAAGTTAAGCTTCTAGTTTCACAGAATAAGTTTCTAGTTTCACAAGTTAAGCATCTAGTTTCACAGTTTCACAGTTTCACAATATGTGCTTCCAGTTTCACATATTAAGCATCTAGTTTCACAAGTTAAGCTTCTAGTTTCACAGTTAAGATGATCATGAGAAAGAGGAAACCAAAATCGACAAGCCTCCACCTCCGCCTCCACCTCCGCCTCCACCTCCGCCGCCTCTTCACTGTCGTTTCAGGCGATTCCTCCACGGCCGACGCACTCCGGCGAGAGCGCGGCACTAGAAGTAAAATTATGCATATAAACGATGTGTATAGTAAAAGTAGGGTAAGGGGGGTGATACGTGTCTATTTTATGATGTTTTACATCTATTTTTACACGTATTTGGTCGCTCATTTACTATGTTTTAGCCTTTATTTCCCACAAATTGTGTACTTTCGCATTTTTATGCATTTCTGCAGATTTATGCGGAAAAGAGACGATTTAGCACCAAATTCGTATCCTCAAGTCTTTTGCTTAATTAAGGAATAAATGGAAAGTCAACTGGAGTCAAAATCAAGTACCAAGAGTCAAAACAGAAGAAATCCGAAGATTTCCGTACAGAAGCGGTCGACCGACCAGCTAAACGGGTCGGCCGACCAGGCCCGATTTTCATAAAGTCCAATTTTCATGAAAGGACCGGAAATAAGAGAAGCCCAGCAAGAAGCGGTCGACCGACCAGCTAAACGGGTCGGCCGACCAGATTAAAGCCCATACGATTTCTTTTCGGAAATAAAATAGAACTAGAATTTTAAGGAAACTCTTAGTTTTTACCCTATATAAACTAATCTTGTGATTAGGGTTTTATCATCTGGGATTATTAGATCTTTCATCTATCAAATCTTTTAGTATCAAGTCTTTATCATATTCAGTTTTATTCAAGCTTTAGTTTTGTAATCTTTCAATAGTTCCCAAGTATTCAATAAAGTTAATTCCGTTCTGCCTTAATTCCAATTGTGGTAATTCTTCTTTGATCCAGTTTCATTATTTTTCTTATTGCTTTTATTACAATTGTTAAGTTAGAATCCCAAGCTTTATTTGAATCTTGCATGCTTAGTTTATTTACTATGTTCTCTATGTTTATTCCCAATTTTATATTCGTCTTAACAGTTATGAGTAACTAATTTTCATATGTTAGGATGTAGGGAATAATATGCATAGGTAGATAAAATCCGAAAACCCGACTTGTAGCAGGACCACGGTCGGCCGACTGGAATAGTCGGTCGGTCGACCGAGGCCGTGGTCGGCCGACTGGAGTAGCCGGTCGGTCGACCACTCGCGTCTGTTTTCTTATTTCGTCTTTTCTTATAAATTATAATATCCTGCAATGAGACCAATAGGAGACTTGTAGGATGTTAGTAATGACCTACCCAAGATTGAAAGATACGGGAAAGGCATTGGTTTACACCTTAAGACGGATAGGTTACTCAAGGCTGAAAGGTATGTAACCTGGAATTTAGGAATCACCCTTATTGTTGACACCCAATAATTGTGAGACCTAGGAACTAATAGCATAGGCCGAAAGGAGCTATTAGGTAGCATAGACCTAAAAAGATATGTTACACCCCCTTACGCGACTGCAATACATGTTGACCTTAGGATTTGTTTTACCTTAGCTATTTATTACCCAAACATCCTAGCATCCCTTTTTATATATTTTAAATCTCATCTTTATTTTCTTGTTTTATTTTTGTCTTTGCTTTAGACTTAGAAATCAACAATCAAACCCCCAATTTGTTACCTTAAAACATTGACACCAAACAATAAACATTCCCCACCTCCTTGTGGTTCGACCCTGACTTTCACTATCTATTGTTAAAGTTAGGAATTATAAATTTTATCTTTGGTACCCTCAACGACGGGCATCAAATTTTGGCGCCGTTGCCGGGGAGGTGACGCCAGTGTTTATTGTTTTTTGTTTTTGTTTCTCTTTGTTTAAGGAACTTTTTGTTCCTTAAACTTTCTCACCTTTTTCTTGTAGTTTCCTCTTATGCGCAGGTCAGTTCAAGGAGAACTCCTACCACTTGATCTCGAAATTGAGAGGACTCTTAGGGAAAGAAGAAAGCAACTTCTAACAAATCAAGAGGGAGGGTCACCATCCTCTTTATTTCAAGAAGACCTTTTCGAGTTACCACCATCTTCACCAAAAACACCACCTTCACAACCAAATTCACCCATCAATCCACCTTCACCAAAAACACCATCTTTTACCTACTTTCCAGTTTTTCCTAAAGAAGAAGAGAACATGGCAGAGGAAGCTACTATTGCCAGTCACTCCATGCCTCAGGCAAAGGACCTATACAAAGGGTTCACTTTACCTGCAGGTACTGGGAAGCCATTCGAGGCCAAGCCTGCCTATATTACTATGGTTGAAAGAAACCAATTTGGAGGCTCGGCCAATGAGGATGCTGCTAAGCATATTGAAATCTTCACAGATTACATATGCTCTATAGCACCCCCAGAAGGAGTGACGCAGGATCAGATTAAACAGACCATGTTTATCTTCTCCCTTAGGGACTCTGCGAGAGAATGGTACAGAGACATTGACCGCACTGCTGCGGGAGTTACAGATTGGAACACCTTAGCCCTAGCTTTCTACAGGAAATATTACTCTGCATCAAAGACGAATGCTTTAAGAGCACAGATCACCAATTTCAAGCAAGGTCCCAATGAAGACTTTAGCGAGGCGTGGGACAGGTTCAAGAGACTTGTTCGATCCATACCACATCACGGATTCGAACAATGGTTTCTTTGCAACCAGTTCTACAATGGCCTCTATGATGACAACAGGGCCTACTTAGATGCTGCAGCTAATGGAAGATTCCAGGATAATTCAGGAGAGACTAAGGGTCTCAAGTTAATAGAGGATGTTGCCGTGCACCGCGCTGAGCATGGTACTTCCAGAGGAAATCAGAGAAAATCTGAGTACAACCTGTCAGCAATTGAGGCCTTGACGGCCAAGCTAGAAAAATTTGAGGCTGCAGGAAAGCTCGATCTAGGGAGTGGAAGCAAGGGAGGAATATACCAGGTGAACGCCGTTCAGGACGGACCCTTTGCTTGTGAGAGGTGCGGTGGAGAAGGGCATGTGTCAAAGTTCTGTACTTCATCTAATGAAACATGTGCCGCTTTTCAGCATTATCGTGGGAACAATTTCTATGATCCAAATAATAAAAATGTCCATCCCAACTTAAGGTGGACAAGCCAGAATGTTCAAAACCCACAGCATATGCAACCTCAGCAAAATTCCACATATGTACCCCCACATAAACAGAATTTCCAAAGACCACCTTTCAACCCTCAACCACCTTCCAATCCACCACCCAACACAGATGCTCTTATCCAAAATCTTATTGGGTTGGTTCAGAAGGAGTCGCAGGCTAGAGAGGCAGGGATGAAGATGTTAGAGTCCCAGATTGCTCAGATTGCGAGCAAGAATGATACTAGGGCTCCGGGTCAACTTCCAACCAAACCTGACCAGAAGAAGGAGACTCTAAACATCGTAACCCTGCGAAGTGGAGCTAAAGTAGGGGCTGAGAAAGAAAAAACAGCGAGTAGCAGCAAAGTCGGTCGACCGACCGAAGAATCTGGTCGACCGACCGCGAAGCAGGATCCGAAAATATCAGCTGAGCAGGAGACTGGTCGACCGACCGAGGATACTGGTCGACCGACCACCGAAGCAGAATCTGAAGTTCCCTTTCGTCCAGAATTGCCGAATAACTTACGGGATTTTCTTTTCAGGGGTGACAAGACCCCCAGATTTTTAAAAAGGGCTGCAAATACCGAATCCTCGGCTGCTCCTTTTCCAGAGAGACTCGTGCCTTCAAAGGATCAGGTATCTTTTGACAAATTTAAGGATGTAATTCGTTCATTAAATGTTCAAGTTCCATTTTTAGAATTAGTTCAACAAGTTCCTTCTTATCTAAAATTCATGAGACAGCTTTTGTCAAGAAAGAGGTCTCTAGAAAAGGTTGAGTCGGTGGCTCTCACTGAAGAGTCATCTAGCTTTTTAACACATGTCATTGCCCCTCATAAATTAGAAGACCCTGGAAGTTTTTCTGTCCCTTGTAATATAGGAACCTTCCCAGTTAAAAAAGCTTTATGCGATTTAGGTGCTAGTATAAGTGTCATGCCCCTAAGCGTTGCCTTAAAACTAGGAATGACCGAATTTGCAGTGACCAGTATGACGGTCCAGATGGCTGATCGCACATCAATGGAACCTGTAGGGGTGTTAGAAAACATCCCTGTGCGTATTGACAGGTTTTTCTTCCCAGTAGACTTTGTTGTTTTAGACATCCCGGAGGATGCCCATATACCCATCATTCTAGGAAGACCCTTTCTCCACACTGCAGGTGCCATTATAGATGTAGGCACTGGAACTCTAACCTTCAAAGTAGGCAAACATTCTATTATCTATGGCCTATCTTATAGGAAGAAGGATGCTATGACCCCCATCACATGTAATGCTATCACTTCTGAAAAGAAGTATGAGGTCATCACTACTTCTCCACCTTTACTACCTGTTCCTGTATCTGTTTTTACACCTCCGCCCCAGATTGGGAGCAATAGGGAGGACACCTCTATTATGACTATTGCAGGACTTGGTTTGGGGAAACCCAAGGAGAAGGAAGTCATCGTCCAGAGAGGAGGAATGGGATGCCTGAGCTATGAAGAGGATGAGGATCCAGACGTCGTGGATCGAGAGGAGAGAAAGAAGAGGAGGCAGGCTCAAGAAGAGAGACCGTCGCATATGCTTTGCGATGGAGGAAAGAAGATGTGTTTTGCCACTGAAGCAAAAACTGTGGAGACTACGGCATGCCGTCAAAAGCCGTGGTCGGATATTTTCCGCATCTTCAGCGGATAGTTGTTTTTAAATTGCAGTTTTAAGACAATTTATTTTATGTTGTGTGAAACTTTTTTGTTCGGTTTGCTAGTAGTTAAGACTTTTAGAATCGTTTTGGCATCTCGCGCATTGTTGGGCGCACATATTTTCTTGCTTTTTCAGGATTTCCGAAGAAAAGAAGACCTCCAGGACTCAACTGGTCGACCGACCAGAATCATCAGTCGGTCGACCAGAGGCGCTGTTTCGCAGATTTTTCCGCTGTTCACAGGAGGTCGATCGATCAGAAACACCGGTGGGTCGACCTACTGTCCACTGCAGTCTTTCGTTTCTCTTCCTTGGGACTCGTGAAATCAAATTTGATACTTGAGTGGCACTGCTAGCCACCAAAACCTCCCAGCTTACGCTGGTTTGGGGAGGTTTTTCTCTTACATCTTTTAACCCAGTGAGTTCTTTCCCGTTTTTCCTTAGTTTTAATTTCTTTGCATCTTTCCTTTAATTTTCTGAAACCTTTACTTAGGCTAATGCACAATGGGGACCTTGTGCGGGTTGGTTTGGGGAATGGTTTCGTGTTACATGCATTACATTTTGTCACACGTTTATTGCATTTCTGTCTTGCATCGTTCTTTTCTTTATTTTCCTTATATATACAAAAATCCAAAAAAATTAAAAAAATTCAAAAAAAATGCACGTTTATTTTAGCATATAGGTCGAGTCGGAACGAAAGTATTTCAAGGATGATTTTGCTTTCTTACATGTTTATGCCTTTATCTTGCCTTGTCAACTTGTTTTAGTATAAGAGTCTTTTACATATCTACGAGTTTTTGTTAACTTGCGTATCTTGAGACTTGACTTATACCTTGGCAACCTACTATACATTCTGAGTTTTAGAGCCTTTTTCCTGGTTTCATTCTTAAACCAATTGTCTAGGATGTGAGTAGTACTCCCCTTGGAACATGTTACATCAATATGCATAAACATGAACTTGAATTGCTATATACTTGTTTTACTTTCTCGTTTTGTGAGTCTTGGTACGTGCATTTAAGATCCCTTTTCTCATATTTACCCATAAGCTTCACGTAGCCAAAATTGCCTTTTTATTTCCCCAAAAAAAAAAAAACTACATCCCATACTTAGCCTACCCTTCCAAGCTAGTATTTGTGGTCATTGGATTATTTTTTTGAGGCATCTTGGTTCGTATGCTATCATGAGCAAAAAGAGAAAAGAAAGAAAGAAAGCAAGAAAAGAAAAAAGAACAGAAAATTCAAAGAAAGAAAGAAAAGAAAAACGAAAAAAAAAAAAAAAAATCCGAAAAATACGGAAGTCAGTCGACCGACCACATATACAGGTCGGCCGACCACCTGGCAGAATCGGATTCAAATTTTCGTTCCAAAAATCCCTTTCTTTTTTATGTTATCACTCCCGTACCTCATTCAAAATATTTGGGAGTCCTTTCTTATATAATGTGAGAGTTGTGCCACAAGAAAAGGCACTTTCTTAATATCAAAAAGTTGTGAAGTATGTTGTTGGGAACCGGTTTTACTAGCTTGGCTACTAACCCCACATATCCAAAAACATCTTAACCACTTTTACCTTTTACCTCACATATCTTTCATTACCTCAATTGCATGTATCTGGGTCACTTAATAAGATTGTTATACAAAGATGTAGAATTCTTGTTCATGTTAGATTGCAGGCATGTTTCCATGGGTCGCAGTTAGGTGAGTGTCATTACAAATTACTTCTTCCTATCTTTTACATATACTCACCCTTTGCTTCATGAGTGTCTCGAGCGTACCGCGAGAGTCCATGGTATAAAGTCTCTATAGTCTTTATTTTTGCAAGTCTGACAGCACCATAACTCGTTTGCATAATTTAAATGCTTTCTCATTTTTGTACTTGGCATTGGTTTAGGCTTACATGTAAATTTCGCTCTGAGATTGAAATCGTTCCATTAGTTAAGATCGAGTCTAATTCTTGCTTGAGGGCAAGCAAGGGTTTGGTTTGGGGAATTTGATACGTGTCTATTTTATGATGTTTTACATCTATTTTTACACGTATTTGGTCGCTCATTTACTATGCTTTAGCCTTTATTTCCCACAAATTGTGTACTTTCGCATTTTTATGCATTTCTGCAGATTTATGGGGAAAAGAGACGATTTAGCACCAAATTCGTATCCTCAAGTCTTTTGCTTAATTAAGGAATAAATGGAAAGTCAACTGGAGTCAAAATCAAGTACCAAGAGTCAAAACAGAAGAAATCCGAAGATTTCCGTACAGAAGCGGTCGACCGACCAGCTAAACGGGTCGGCCGACCAGGCCCGATTTTCATAAAGTCCAATTTTCATGAAAGGACCGGAAATAAGAGAAGCCCAGCAAGAAGCGGTCGACCGACCAGCTAAACGGGTCGGCCGACCAGATTAAAGCCCATACGATTTCTTTTCGGAAATAAAATAGAATTAGAATTTTAAGGAAACTCTTAGTTTTTACCCTATATAAACTAATCTTGTGATTAGGGTTTTATCATCTGGGATTATTAGATCTTTCATCTATCAAATCTTTTAGTATCAAGTCTTTATCATATTCAGTTTTATTCAAGCTTTAGTTTTGTAATCTTTCAATAGTTCCCAAGTATTCAATAAAGTTAATTCCGTTCTGCCTTAATTCCAATTGTGGTAATTCTTCTTTGATCCAGTTTCATTATTTTTCTTATTGCTTTTATTACAATTGTTAAGTTAGAATCCCAAGCTTTATTTGAATCTTGCATGCTTAGTTTATTTACTATGTTCTCTATGTTTATTCCCAATTTTATATTCGTCTTAACAGTTATGAGTAACTAATTTTCATATGTTAGGATGTAGGGAATAATATGCATAGGTAGATAAAAT
Source organism: Silene conica (assembly GCA_029255685.2). Taxonomy (NCBI): domain Eukaryota; kingdom Viridiplantae; phylum Streptophyta; class Magnoliopsida; order Caryophyllales; family Caryophyllaceae; genus Silene; species Silene conica. The sequence continues at coordinate 71,257,230 of CM055318.2, read as the reverse complement.
CCGAAAACCCGACTTGTAGCAGGACCACGGTCGGCCGACTGGAATAGTCGGTCGGTCGACCGAGGCCGTGGTCGGCCGACTGGAGTAGCCGGTCGGTCGACCACTCGCGTCTGTTTTCTTATTTCGTCTTTTCTTATAAATTATAATATCCTGCAATGAGACCAATAGGAGACTTGTAGGATGTTAGTAATGACCTACCCAAGATTGAAAGATACGGGAAAGGCATTGGTTTACACCTTAAGACGGATAGGTTACTCAAGGCTGAAAGGTATGTAACCTGGAATTTAGGAATCACCCTTATTGTTGACACCCAATAATTGTGAGACCTAGGAACTAATAGCATAGGCCGAAAGGAGCTATTAGGTAGCATAGACCTAAAAAGATATGTTACACCCCCTTACGCGACTGCAATACATGTTGACCTTAGGATTTGTTTTACCTTAGCTATTTATTACCCAAACATCCTAGCATCCCTTTTTATATATTTTAAATCTCATCTTTATTTTCTTGTTTTATTTTTGTCTTTGCTTTAGACTTAGAAATCAACAATCAAACCCCCAATTTGTTACCTTAAAACATTGACACCAAACAATAAACATTCCCCACCTCCTTGTGGTTCGACCCTGACTTTCACTATCTATTGTTAAAGTTAGGAATTATAAATTTTATCTTTGGTACCCTCAACGACGGGCATCAGGGGGTTAGGAGTAACTCCTTCATCAACTGATTTAGCAGTCGCCGGAATTCCGTCGGCATCAATGTTTCCGGCGAAGACTCCACCGTCGAATCTCCCGTTCTACGACGTCGTTTTACGGCCGCCATGTTTCCGGTCGTCGATTTTCTTTCTCCACCGTAACAACCACCGCATCTTCGCATCTTTCTTTCCGATTGCGATCGCGGCAGTAAAAGCTTCTAGAACGAAGTTTAAATGTCTGGTGAATTCCTCTGCGCTTAGTGATTTTGAGGAGAGAGAAAATCGAAGTGACGGTAAAATTGTTGATAGTGAAGTTAGTGATAATAGAGGAGACGGAGGTTGAGCTCAGGTGCTGCTGACGAATTGAAGTGAGAGGTGGGAGAGAGAATCAAATGGTAGAGCGAGAAAATGAAGGGAGGTAGCATTCACAGGTTTTGATTTTTATATGATTACACGTGGCACAATCTAGTACATATATGATAATTAGATCTAACGGGTTAGAATGGTCCGACAGCCTCACGCTAAGAGAGCGGCCTCACGTGATTCAATTTCTATATATATATATATATATATATATATATATATATATATACTTAAAAGAAAAACTTTTCGAGCGATTTTATTGACTATTGTTTTAAAGTCATTTCATTGGCTATTACTTTGGTAAATTAAATTAAATAGTAATAAAATATCATATAAATAGTTAATAAAATAATTAATTTCATTGAATTAAATTAAATTAAATATATAAATAAAAATATAATTAAATAGTAATAAAATATCATATGGATAATTATTGAATTAGTTAATAAAATAATTAATTTCATTGGCTATTATTTTAGAGCTATTTTATTGGCTATTACTTTGGTTAAATAAATTAAGTATATAAATAAATAAATAAAAAGATAATTAAATAGTAATAAAATATCGGTTGGATAATAATTATTTTAGAGCGATTACATTGGCTATTACGTTGGTTAAATAAATTAAGTATATAAATAAAAGATAATTAAATAATAATAAAATATCAATTGGATAATTATTGAATTAGTTAATAAAATAATTGATTTCATTGGCTATTGTTTTAGAGCAATTTCATTGGCTATTACTTTGGTTAAATAAATTAAGTATATATATAAATAAAAATATAATTAAATAGTAATAAAATATCAGTTGGATAATTATTGTTTTTAGAGCGATTATATCGGCTATTATTTTGGTTAAATAAATTAAGTATATAAATAAAAAGATAATTAAATGTAATAAAATATCACTTGGATAATTATTGAATTAGTTATTTAATAAAATAATTGATTACAAACTAAGAGTTTTGGCTACCGTGGAGTTATGGTATAATGTTGTTTCTCTCCTCTTATTTAATTAAAAGCATAAATAGATGTAGTGATGAATATATTAAGCACTTAAGTTTACAAGGTATAATTAAAAAAAATACGAGCTACAAAATACAAATACATAAGAATACGAGCTATTGTAAAAAGAATAAAAGTTTAAGAGAATCACGAACTAAAAAATACAAACACAGAAGAATAATGCGATATATTAACCTAAGAATGCAAGTTAATATAAAAAAAATACAGGCTATTAAGCTAATAATACAGGCTTATGTAAAAACAATGCGAGCTATTAAGATATGATGAGCTTTCAAATACGAGCACAAATGAATACGAGCTAATGAAAAAACAATACGAACTATTAACATAAGACGAGTTTCAAAATATGAGCACAAATGAATACGATTACGAGATTAAAAGGATCACAAACTTAAATATACGAGCACATACATAAGCATACGGCCTATTAAGATGAGAATACGAGCAATGTAAACAGAATACGAAAACACGAGCTAATTAAAACACTTCTCGAGTTAAAAAATAGAAGCAGATTTGCAAGACGTCAAATTTCATGATACAATAAACACTTAAGATTACGAGATATAATTAAAAGAATACGAGCTACAAAATACGAATATATAAAAAATATGAGCTAATGTAAAATGAATAAGAACTTAAGAGAATCAGGAACTAAAAAATACGAGCACATAAGAACGTGAGTTATTAACGTAAGAATGCGAGCTAATAGAGCTATTAAACTAAAATATGAGGTAATGTATAAAAAAAAATACGACGTATTAAGATAAGAATACAAACTAATGTAAAAAAACATCTATATATCTATATAAAAGTATATAAGAAAAACCACCATACATGAATTGGACACGTGTCACTCTCACATTAAAAAATTTCCCGCTCAAATTCCCAATTTTGGAAAAAATATTCTCACTGATTAATGTATATAAAATATTGGAAAAAATATTCTCACATCACTAATAGATATACAAAATATTGCAAATTATTCTTTGGATATCCTTAATAATTAATCCATATAATACACTAAAAAAATCTGGCAACTAAAATTTTACTTTTTCTTCCCATCTATATTAACTTTGGAAACGAATATTTAGATAATTATTATTATTATAAAATACACGGAAAAATACGGCAACTAATCTGGTGAATTTCATTTTCCTTCCAATCTATATTAAATACGGAAAAAAATATTTTTTACAACTATTAATAAACAATCAAAGAAATACACCAGCGAAAAAGGACAATTAATCTTTAAATAATCAATCAAAGAAATACACTCGGAAAAAAAACGACAAATAATATTTAAATAACCAATCAATAAATTATAGGATTAATTGATAAGAATACTCCGAAGTATGGTTGTCCTGCTCAAAATACTCCAAACTTTATTTTAACTACCAATATAACCAACTAATGCTCTCATTCGCTTTTATTATAAAATATGACCTCCTACCTGCTAAATAAGTGAATAAATTTATAACCCTTCTTTAACGAGTCTTTCTCTTTTTACTTATATGTTAATATATTCACCTAATCACACCATTAAAACATGCTACAATAAGTTAACAAAACAACAAATTCTATTTAAAGCAAGTGAGGGCATTAGTTGGTTATATTGATAGTTAAAATAAAGTTTAGAGTATTTTGAGCGGTTCACTCATAGTTCGGAGTATTCTTATCAATTAATCCTTTATAAGCAATCTTGAGTCAATCAAGTTGTTGACGTGGAATATATATTGCGTAAAAAATTGTGTAAATCGCATACATGTACAAACCAAAAAACAAAAATACGAAATTCCTTGAAATTTATATTTGAGTATAATACATGTCATATACTAGCTTAAGGTAAAAATAGAATATATTGTATCATACAGCTGTTCTAGGTATAGAATGCAATATGATGAAATCCATAAAAAATATTGCAGCCGTATAAGAGGTTGTATTCTTATCTTATAAAAGATATTGCAGCCGTAAAAGATATTATTTTATAATTGTATTCTTATCTTCAATATTGTACGTATGAAATATATTGTACCATACAGTTATTGTACTTATAGAATGCAGTATGATTCATATATAACTATAATAGAGAAATCATTGGACACATGTCAGTCATTGGTTAAATATTTTTTCGTTCATTAGTTATTTCGTTATTTATGGTAAAATTATTACTTAGTTTCAAATTAATATTAATTGTGATTATTATATTATAGTATTATTATATTTTCTCTTTTTATAATTTTAGCTAATCATGTTATCTATATCCATTTATACTTTATTTCTCTTTTATGATTTGATTATGTAGAATTTCTTTTTATTTGATTTTACTTGAGTACTTAAATGTTTACGGAGTATTACTCGGTCAATAATCTCTTATTTATAAACAAGTACAAAACATTTGCTAATGTAATTCAATAAACCAATCTTTTTTATACTGGCAAAAGTTTTAGAACTTAGATTTCCTGTTCAAGGTTTATAAATGATTATACTAAGACATTAATTTTGTATGACTTATTTTTCAAGTTTTTTTCAACAATATTTTACAATAGGAAGACTTTGAAAAAGAACGGGAACATATTAAACGTTCCACGACAATATTTTACTGAGATATTAATTTTGTATGACTTATTTTACTGCAAATAAATGGAACATACTATTACGGTATTTTCCCACAAAACAGATACTTTCCGTAAATGAAAATCGTACAAATTACGCACAGTCCACCAATACGACAATATCAGTCCAAAATTATGACATGATGTATTTCCTTATTTACACCCTTTTACTTTTGCCCTCATTTGTTTTGTTATACTTTTTTGATACTATACTTGATAAATGGGTCGAATCAAGTTTTGTCGGACCAATTTGGGCCGGGTTAAGTTTAGTTCATCATTGTTTCGGAACAATTCATGTTGTGTCGGTCATTTTGGGTTACAGATTTATTTTGATGTGTTGGTCGGTTTAAGTGGGTCGGATCATTTTTGGGTTAATGATCAAGAGTGAAAATCATAATTTTTGATCTGGGTGGTTTCAAATCGGCCACTTCGGGTTGGATCAGTTATCAATCAAGATAATTTAGGTCATTTTGGGAGGAGTCGGATCAATTCGGATTTTGGGTCACATTCGGGTGTTGTAGTTTGGGTCAATGTCGGATCTTAGGTTAGCCTATTTTGCACCTGTAACAACTATTGTTCTCAAATACTCTGAAATATGACAATAATAAAAGGATAAACTGTGATAGTCGAGTAACTGAAAATAGGAGTTTATAAATAAAGATAAAAGGCGAGACCAAATATAACTCCAAACCTCAAATTACAAATAAGGAATTGTGACTGACTATTTTAACCTATTGACAACACTATTATTCTGATTTTTTATACATTTTAAACATTTATTTATATAGAACTATGAACCATTGAACTATGCATTTCTGTGCATTTTGCACGGGTTCTAAGCTAGTACGGGTATATAAGAGGATCACGAACTTACAAATATGAGTATATAAGAATGTGTGCTAATATAAAAAGAATATGAGTTAATGTAAGAAGAACGTGGGCTAATAAGATAAGAATACGAGTTATTAAGATAAGAGTACGAGCTAATGTACGAAGTATACAAGCTAATAAAATAAGAATACGAGCTATTAAGATAAGAATATGAGGTAAAGTAAAAAAAATACGATCTAATGTAAAAAAAAAACGAGATAATGTTAAAAGAATGCGAGCTTCAACCATGCTGTTCATATATTATAAATATTGGATAAAAAATTTCTTCAAGATGATGCTCAAATAAAAAGCATACAAGTTATTATAAAAATATATGTGCTTAAAAAATTATTTTGACATTGATGCGTAATATGTAAGTGTCTTTTCAAGACGATTGAATCGGAGGTAGATGTTTCCGTTTCGATTGGAGTTGCATGCACTTTCAACGTTTCATGTTATTACATTGATGATGATACATCTGATGTTTCATTAGCTATAAAAAATAATCCTACTTGAATTATTCTCTATATATACCTACTAGCTTAGAACCCGTGCAATTTTGCACGGAAATGCATAGTTAAATTAGTTTTATTAAAAACCGGAATATCATTGTTATCAATATGTTAGAATTAGTCAGGGCGATAATTCATCTTTTGGAATTTGGGACTTAGATTAATATTTGGTCTCACCTTTTATCTTTATTTATAAGTTCCAATTTTCCGTTGCCCGACTATTACGGTTTTTCCGTTACTATCGATTATTTTTGTCATATTTCAATTTGAGAACAATAATTGTAACATATCCGAAAATAGGCTGACCTGAGACCCGAAATTGACCAAACTACATCACCCAAATATGACCCAAAATTTGAATTCATCTGACTCGTCCCAAAAAAAATTCTTATCTAATTTCACCCGTAATTGATCCAACCCGAAGTGGTATAATTTGAAACCACCCAACTCGAAAATAACTTGGAAAAATAAACATTCTAATGAACAAAATGACTTGAAATGATATTTCTCTTTTAATTATTGGCCCGACCTGACCCGTAATGATTCAATCCGATCCGACCCTAATTATCTCGAAAAAAATGATGAACCAAACTGACATGACCTGAATTGGCCCGACAGAACCTGAATTAAATTATATTAACAAATACTTCTTTACAAATAAGAAATTAGTGACCGAGTAATACTTCGTAGACGTCGAATTACTCAAGTAAATTCAAACTGATAAAAATCCTACACAATACAATCAAAAAAGAAAAAGAAATTATAAATAGATATATATAACGTGAGAACATAAAATCATAAAAAGAGAGTATAATAATACTATAATATAATAATTACAATCAATATTAATAAGAAATTAAGTAATTATTTTTTATCGTAAATAATGAAATAATTACTGAGCAAAAAAATATTTAACCAATGACTGTCAAATGTCTAACGATTTCTCTATTATAATTATATATATAGATAGATATATAGATCGTATAATTTAATATACTCCTATATTAGTCTCTATTTGATTAAACAATAAGTCTTTCCTAAGACAGATCAGTTACATACTACTTGTGTAAATGACCCCATAGCTAATTATTAAAAATAGTTCTTAGTTTTATATTTAGGCGTGACATAATAGCACTATTATAGAATTGAAAATATATGTTATAGTTACACTTAAAATGATAGTTTGGATCTCATGAATTAATTGAATCTTTGAATAATATTGTACGGTAATTAATTATATGTAAAAAATATTTTTTCCAACAATTGTATGTGAGAATATTTTTTGGAGGTTTTAATATTACACGGATAAATTTAATATTGCATGGATAATATCTTTGAATAATATCGCTCACTGTCTATTGATACAAGAAGTGTCTGAATTTAAAAGATATAATATAAAATCATTTTTATAAAATATTTATATAAAATATTTTTGCACGGATTTATATAGAATATTTTTATAGTCTACACACTTCTAAATTTATATAGAATATTTTTGCAACGATATGCATAGGAATATTTTAGATTTTAAATATCAGTCTAAATTTATTAAGTATTGCACGAACAGGTCAGATATTCCCTATTTTGTATACATTAATCAGCGAGAATATTTTTTCCAAGATTTTTCAAAATCAATATTACATCATGGGAATTTGGGCGGGAAAATTTTAAATGTGAGAGTAATACGTGTCCAATTCATGTGTAGTGGTTCTTCTTATATACTTTTATATAGATTAATTGTTACGTTTACTTAGAAATCATGTCAAGATATTACCGGACAACGCTCGGGCATGAAATCTAGTAATTTTATATTTGGTGTGTAACTTTATTAGTCATCTATAAGGATCTATAGTGACCATATTTTATATTTATTATGTTTTGACCATATTTTATATTTATTATGTGTTGATATAACCGCATAATAATCCTTTAATAAAGTCATTAAAACTCCGGATTAATACATCTCCGATATTCAGCTATTGCCCACAATGGAAATATATTTCGGTGCATTGGATAATGTATCATGAGGGTCTTAATGGATGCTCCCGTAATTTCCTGTTTAATGTTTGGACGTATGTTATTTTCCAATAAGAATAATAGATACGATACTGAATAATTAATAGATGTTAAAATTAAAATAAAAATAGGGTTATTCTACATGGTAACCTTGTATTTTTTCAAATTCTATATGGTAACCCTGTTTTTCAATAAACACACATGGTAACCCTCAACTTTATTAATATGTATTGCCGTGACCCTAAACTTTTTTTCCGTCACTTTTGTCCGTTAAGTATGTACGTGGCCAATTGAATTTTGAGATTTTCTATAAAGTAACCCTTTGTTTTTTGTATCCTACAAAATAACCCTATTTGTTTTTTTTTACAAAAGAAATAATCTTAAAAATACTCCCTTGTTTCCTCAATTTATTATTATTAACACGTTTTTCACTCGACTACTCAAAAGAACGTCAACTCTTAATATCATCTCTTCAAAGTATGATTACAATAAATCCCCAAAAATCGGGTTCAATAATTAACAAAGAATTCAACCAATGTTTACAAATAAGTCTCTACTCCTCAATTGTATCTAACTTTAGTGTGTGAATATGTCGAACAATTGAAGTCATTATTGCGTTTACAACATTTCAAGTTTTGAGATATATGTTGAGGTTTTAAAAACAAAAGTTTTCTTAGTTATACTACCATTATGAATTAAATTTGGGATTGATTATTATAATACTCGATATATAGTACGTTTACTATGGTATTTAGAATATTTTATTGAGAGTTTTTTTATATCAAACAACGTTTTTATTGAAGTTTTTTTCAAAACTCGGTTTATTGAAGGGTAATGAGAGTGGATTTGACAATTTGGGTGTAGTTAAGCAAAATTGTGAAAATAAGATTAATTAACAGATTATGTTTTTATACACATCTGAATTGTAGAAAAAATAAGGTTATGTTGTAGAATGTTTTAAAATATGGGGTTACCTTATGGAAAACCACAAAATTCAAATTGCCACGTCACATACTTAACGGACAAAATTGACGGAAAAACAATTAAGGGTCACGGCAATACACATTAATAAAGTTGAGGGTTACCACGTGTGGTCTCTGAAAAATAGGGTACCGTGTAGAATTTGAAAAAACACAGGGTTACCGTATAGAATAACCCATAAAAATATATACGGAGTATATAAAACGAACATTGTGAAAATTTACCTGCTGAGGAAAATCACCATTTTCTAGTTGTGAATTAATCAAAAATTTTGCTGCCCGGTGTAATGGAGTAGGATCTCTCTCCATCTGGTGTAATAATAAGATTGAATTATATATACCATTTTATGCCAAGTTAAACTATAACTATACAAACACAAATTCTCATTAAAGACGGGCATTATCCGTCACAAGCTGAAGACGAATGATGCCCTTCTCACATAATGCAAGATTGCAAGTTGCACTATCCATATGATGCTTCATTTTCTCATTAAAGACGGACACTATCCGTCACAAGCTCTGAAGACGGATTGTGACCCTCTCACAAAATGCAAGTTGCACTATTCATACGATGCTTCATTTTCTCCCACTTGCATGTCCACTTACATTTTTGTGAGAGTAAAGTATTCGTTTTCAGCTTGTGACGGATGTTACTCGTCACAAGCAAGATTCTTTACTATACAAAACAGTATTATGGATAAATGATTAGAATACCTGTCTTGTATATATGAGACTCATCAACGCCCATGCAGTCTGAACCAAATGAGAATGATCACCTTTTAATGGCACAAATTCCTGTGTTTGATAATCATAAATTAGGGTGGAGCATAAGTCCAAACCCGGACCAAAAACATCATCTCTATCCGTAAAAATGAGATAGATTAGTCTTATTATACCAACATGTCTAGTCAAAACTCGTAATCAATCTATTTTTAGGTAAAAATTACTATGATTTTTCTATTTAAATAAAAGAAGGTACCTTTTTTGGGGCGGAAAGATAGCTCTCTCCCCATCCACCATCCTCTTTCTGGGATGTAAGAAGAAATTGAACTGCCTTCCTAATAGAATTACAATTTGAGTAGGTTTTCCCAACTGTAGTTAGTCCTCTTACCGCAAAAAATGTTCCATATATAAAGCATACTCCCCAGTTTCCGTACCTACATTACATATCTTCAAGTCAATTACTTTCACCGCCATCGGTTTATAAAAGTTATGTAGTGATAAGACGGGTTTAGTACGATATAAAGTGTCAATTTAGATGAGTTATTGATTGAATGAGTAGCGTGTTGAGGTATAATTGTATAATTACGATTTCTTGGTGTTGATTGCATTTAAGAGTAATTAAGTTGAAATATTGATTAATGGAATTTTGGGTATTATTTGGATTGAAGTTTACATGGTTTGTGGATTGACAACATTGGTCCAAGCCTAATATAATGGGTTAACATTGATTCAACTTAGACTTATGGGAATTGGTTTGGATCAAATAAAGATCTAAGGCCACAAACATGTCACGTGGGATTGTCCCATGATGGCCCAACATGAAGGCAATCAAAGAAGAGAAAAGACAGGAGGAGTGAATTTGCATTCCAGCAATTGGGGCGGGTCGCACGCGTGGCTGCTAAAACTCGTGTTTTATTTCCCTTATTTCCTTATTTCAGCTATTTTTCTATTGTTTTTTTAAGGATATTAAGTTAATTATTTAGCTTATCTATCACATTATCATTCATTCAACTTTTAGAATTGGGAAGACTATAAAGAACCCTAATTACTTTTGCTTAATAATTATGAGGAACTAATCCTCTCTTTTCTTGGATCGATAAACGGAAGTTTCGACTAATTAATTGTGAGATTGTTCTTTCTCCCTTTTATTTCTCAAGTATTGTTTATGTCTCTTGCTCATATATTATGATTATTGTTTTCTCTTGCTAATCTGAACAATTAGTAATTGTTTACATTAATCTATCCCATGTTTAGAAATTGAATCCTTAATTGTTCAATTAAACTAGACTAAGGTAGCAAGCTTTACCCTAATAATTTGTATGCGTTTCATCGTTATTAGGACGAGGTAGAGACTAAACATATAATTCGAATCTTTATCGCGTGTGTTAAAGATTGTTATCTTTATTGCTGCCTTGGATTGTTAATGCTATTGTTGGATTAAATCTAGACGCTTGACTTAGGTTATTCAATAATTAGGTCTTCTAATATCGCATTTCGACTTAGTTAACTATATGATAGTGGATGTTTATTAATCCAAGACCTTTTAGTCATCTGAATTCAGTCATCTTTATTATTTGTTTATTAGACTATAGATTATTCAATCACAAAACCCCCTTTTATTTTTCCTTATTTTCTATACTATATTTCACATAAATTATATCGCCAATAAAATATTTACCATAGAGAGTACATGTTTTAAACTTTAAACTAATTAGTTCATGTATCTAATAATAGCGTCTGAAATCACGACAATACAACTCGTGCATGTTTTCACGGATTTAAAACTAGTTGTTTTTATATATGAGAATTTAGCGTAATGAAAATGTTTATTATCTCAATGTTTCATTTCTAATTCCACTCTAATTTAAGTGGGATCCTCTATCCCATTTTTGTGTCTCACTTCATACACATTTTTACATATCAACTCATTACCATGTTTATTATGTATTTTTTATTTTTTATTTATAACAAGTGAGGTGTCAAGACATGAACTGGAACATACCATGAACCATTGGGAAATTGGATATTCTCGATGAAGTTGGATGCCTTGACAAGGACATTTTCTATTTCTTCCTTCCTGTGCTTAGGGTATACCTTTTTGAACAATACCAAAGCCTCAATTGCTGAACCCGTACATTCCACATACCTACAAATATAATTACAATTAGACAATATTTCTACAATATATGAGTTAAGTTAGACCTTACTTCAGGCTAGAAGAGGCTAACCCGAGGCCGGTCAATGGTCGGGCTCCTTTAACTAAATAAACCTAGTTTTGGGGGGACTAGGATGACTCATATGCTTGTCCCTAATCCAACTTGTCATTTTTTTGTTTCATAAGTGCAATGGAAGAACTTTATATAAAGTTCTTCCTTTGTCACGTCATATTTTGACAATCTCAATAATTAAGAATATTTTATCACAATGAAAAAACTTCATATAAAGTTCTTCTATAATCCATAACTAATTGATTAATTTAATTAATTGGTTAATTGTTCATTGAAACTCACAAGATTTTCTTGTTTTTTGAAAGAACTTGTTCTTTTTTTTCAAACCAAATTTGTCAATTTAAGAACAAACTTTTGTTTCCAATGGAACAAACTTTATTTTAAAGGTTTGTTTTGACAAACCCAACATAAAAACCTCCCATTGCAATTGCTCTTAATTGACATGTTTGAAAAGGACGAGACCAGATAACACTTACGGAGTATTAATGTTTGAAATTTTCTTCATAATTTAAGAAAAGATAATAAATATTTATTAAACATATAGAGAGTATATGAATAACTTAATTCCACCAATGGATACAAATTTAATACTAATTGACATTATTGGCTACTTGTGCTGTAAAATTCACACTTACTCATACTCGATGACAATATCCGCGAAAAATTCTGTTGGATTGAGAAGCTGAAATCGCATTGAAAGAGGAAATAAAAGTCAATCTTATATATTATAATTGAAATAAAAAAAAATTAAAAAAAATTACATTCATGATCTAAGTTTTATTTGATCCAAACCAATTCCCATAATTTCACTTTATTCTTCCTAGATTTACCCTAAAATTTGGGCGTGCAAGATTTAGAGGTATTGGACTTTTTTTTCTTTTAGATTTATGGTAGGTCTTATCCAATCTAAGATCAGGCCAAACTGTTGACTTCTATGAATATTTAAAGCGGCGTTTATAAATCATCTTCCAACAAAACTATATTTTAACTGAGTAAGAATCAAACTATTGACTTCATAATTAGAAGGTAAAGCCAACCCTTATTAATAGCAGGTATTGAACTATCATGTCCATGGACACTTACTTTCAACGCATGGATTTAGCTGTTACTTATACTATAACAAACAATAGAACTGATTAAGGACCGGGCTGAGTCGGATTTGTGTCGGGCTCATGCTAAATAAACGGCTCAAACACATGGGTTATATCGGGTTGGGCCGGGCTCGGCTTGGAAGGTGGCCATATTTTTTTGACCCAAGCCCATAACAATTCGGGCTATTATGACGTTGGGCCAAAACTGGCCAAAATATTAGGATGAAGAAAATAATACACTCTTCGAGCCTGTCACCCTCGTGTGGCTTACCTGGTGTATGTGATTTGCAGACTATCACATTTACTCGAGAATTTACCCAGTGTGCACCGAAAATAGCGACTGCGAGTTCCCTCGTATAAAAAGATGGAAAAAAAGGTTACCTCTAACCATGTCGGAGCACCAGCCGGCTCCCATGCAGAGAATCCTCCATTTTTACTCTTTTTTTTATCAAGCATTACAAAATGTTAGTTATATAAATAAAGTAGAAAGGGAAGAGTAGTGTACTTGTGTTGGTACCTGAAGACTAAGTATGACATTAACAGCATCATACATCAATTTAGGATCCAACTTTTGTCCAACAATTTCTGGTTTCATTGTTGATAATATCAAGCAACACTTCACAAATAACAAATTAACACATTAATTCCATACATTATTTCTTTAAATAACTACTATATATAGTCTGTTGAAATTATAATTGTTGTTTATTTACCTTAAGAGCTTCAGCAGTACAGTCGGAGACTTGCCACCCATGGTCCTGATCGGAAAAAGTCCATGATCCCTTCGATATGTGACGATGCATACTCTTAAAATCGTCTGATGGATTATCCTTCACCTACATTATTAGGTGAACCGACGGCACCTTAATTGGTTAGGTTTTCTGGTTGAGTCTGGTCATTAATAAATAAGGGTAATTTTGATCATTGTTGATCATTGTTGACCTTTATTACGTTTCTTTCGGACTTATCATTTAGGTTAGCCACCCGGGTCAATAATAAATGAGAATAATTTTGGTCATTAGTAACCTCTATGTCAAGTAATTGGGTCAAGTTTCTTCTATTTTTACGAATGTAACAATTCAGCTATAACCCAAAAAAAATTAATCATGAAGTCGATTTTATAATGGGTCAATCGGCTTAGATGATTTCAGGTTTATGTATTGTTTTGTGTGTAGAAATTAGCTAACCTCCAATTTAATTCGAATTGTAGATTTGAAACGGTTTAAGGTTACTCACATCGAATCTTCGACCATATATCAAAATTTGAAGTATGGATATATTTTGCAAGGTCAAAATGTAGCACCTGTGATTCTTTAATGAAGAAGTGGGCTTTCTTAAGAGCAAGTCCAATGTCATCAAGACTTAGATTTGAAGCCAACAAAGCTTGGACCGCAAAAGCACAATCCCATAGCTGACTTCCAAAAACCTACGTATAAAAACCATGACATGAATTCAGAGACGAAGCTATGCTTGGGCCGGCCGGGCCATTGTCCTGATTAGCTTTTTAAGAATAAGTTATAAATAAGCATGTTTTAAATTACTAAAACTTATGTGGTGTAATGGTAACTATTAAAATAGTAAGTACTTTCTTTTGTAAAAGGTCAGGAATTCGATAATTCTATGAGTATGTTTTACGGTCTCTTAAAATTTTTATTAAATATAAAAAAGCGCTGGATTGGTGTGTCCTAATAAATAAGTATATAGGACAAAATAAAATTCGTCCAAGATACAAATTTCGTATCAATTATGCCCCGAATATAAAATCGATTTTTCCAACATATACCTTTTTGATAACTTTTAATTATATTTTATTAATCTCTCTTCTATCACTCAACCCCATCCAACTTTTTTACTCTTATTTTATTCATTTCATTAATATTTGTGGCTCATAAGACATTATTTAACAACTAAGTATTCATCCCTCCCTCTTATTCCAAACCTCACCCTATTCTTTCTTTATTAAAATACATCATTCTTTTAGCTGGGGCTTCAGGTATGGCTATTCATGGTGCGACTTCGGATTGGGCGCGGGAAAAATGGTTGTGGAACAAGCTCTGGAAAATTCCGGTTTGGCCTCGTGTGAAAATCTTCTTCTGGCAACTGTGCAGTGATGCTCTTGCGACTGGTGCGAACATTGCTTACCGAACTCGAGGTACGTCATCTTTATGTCCTTTTTGTTATTCTTTTGTGGAGACTAGTTTGCATCTCTTTCGTGACTGTGGGGTGGCTCAGCGGGTATGGGAGGGCCTTTCGTTGACAAGGGAGGAGGAAGCGGAGGGTGGAGGTGTTCGTGACTGGGTGGAGGATAAGTGGAAGGTTTTAGGGTGTTTGGAGATCGGTACTTTTATGGTTGGGTGTTGGGCGTTATGGGAGCATCGTAACCATGTTATTTTCGAGAATAGGAGGGTCGATGTGGGAGCGGTTGTGCAGCGCATTCTTGACGTGCTAGATGAGGGTGGAAGTCTGATCACTACGGGAGCTGGGGGACAGCAGTCGGCAGGGCATAGGCGGCAGGGGAGTTGTGTTGTTGAAAGGTGGCGGAAACCGCAGTTCAATTTTGTCAAGATCAACGTTGACGCAAGGGTGAAGGATGGCTCTGGAGTGGGGATTGGCTTGGTGTGTCGGGATGAGATGGGGCAAGTTGTTTGGGGCAGCTCTATTCAACTTGAGCAGTCGTGGACGCCCCTTATGGCTGAAGCGGTGGCGGTGTTGGAAGGTGTCAGAGAGGCGCTAAGGAGGGGTCATGACCGTATAGTTCTCGAGAGTGATTGTTTACAAGTCATTGAAGCCTTAAAGAGTCGAGCTTTGGGTCGTAATTCTTTTAATTTAGTTGTTGCAGATATTTTATCCTTATGTTCTTCGTTTGTTTCTTTACAGTGGTCTTTTACTCGTAGGATAAACAATACCGTGGCGCACGCGTTGGCCCATTCTATTACTCATGGGGCGGGTAGAGTAGATTGGCTTACTGTGTTGCCTACGGATGCTAACAATGCTGTAATGTTTGATGTTTCGTTATCTATGTAAGCTTTGGCTTTTCTTCAAAAAAAAAAAAAAAAAAATACATCATTCTTTGAGTATCGTACCCCTCCAAAGGAGAAAAAAAAGCAGAATAGGAAGAATTATAAAACAATATTTTTAAAATTTTCTTTAACAAAATTGTCTTTTCTGAAGTCATGAACCCAATCAATCGGTTTTAGAGCTCGCTATTCATTAATATCATATTCGGTTGTCTTAATAAATAGTTTACATTTTCCTTTATTTTATGAGAGAAAATAAAGCAAATGTAAAATATTAATTGGGATAAAGAGAGTATCAAATTACCTGCATCTTAAATCCATCCTCCGCAATCCATATATAATCTGGAATTCTGGCGATATGTTTCTTGAAAAAAATGCCATTTGGGTCTTCAACCCAACATGCCAACATACACAATATCTGCAATCGTTGAATTTGTGATTCTAGCAATTGTCTTTTATTCGGCCCCCATAAAATAGTATATTGAGTAACAAGGCCACAAGAGTATGAACGAGTTTTGAAACATAGTCGCGGGTAGTATCCAATTACTTACCGCTAAACTAGTTAACATTTGCGCAAACTAGCTACAAAACTACAAAAGATAGATTACCTTCTCCACACTCCCTATAGTTATGTATCTACTATTCTCATCTTCGTAGTGTATGTGATTCATTGTCAATTGTAACGCCCTTTCTCGAACCAACTTGTTAAAAGGCCAGCGAGTTAAAAGAGGCTCAGTCATGTTGTAAAGAGTATCCCACATTAAATCTTTAACTAATGGTTGAGGGTAGTACATATCCTCCTGCATCGATCAATTTATTAAACGGTCATTTACTCGTTTACAATCATATATAAAGAATTTGTGGAACTAATTAACATTGAAATTGAGTATAAGGGTTCTTTACATTACCTGTGCACATAGATGACGAACATTTTTCCAGTTGATTTTGTCGAAGCGTTCGTTGAAGATTTCTTCCCTAAGTTGCGTAATGAGAGGTGTTATTGGACCGACGAACCTCTTCCCGTATAAGTATGACATTGGCATGTACAACATTCGGCAGTAACACCACATATTCGCTGCAGAATATATCGACATAATTTAAAACTGTTTGATCTTGAAACAAAATAGAATAGTTAGTGACGATATACCTGGAGATATGGGCGTGAAAGAAGGAAGCATCCAGAACTCAGGCGGCATTGGGTTGCATGCGGACCAATCAAACAGACCAATTATCTATATATACAATATATATGATTGAATCATAAGTATAAAAATCATGATTGAATCATAAGTATAAAAGTCGATACCGTGATGAAACATTTTGGTTAATGTCATTACACAGTGGTTAAAACAGATTTTCCAAAAGGGGCGAATCAATGATGCCGAGGTAGGAGGGGAGGGTTCTATCTCCTTGGAACTGCATATGGACGTTGATTGGGTCAAGCGGGTGGGTCGAACACCCGACTACTGTCAAGGCTATACCGCATAGGCGCATATACAAATAGAGTACTTACTAAGCAGTAACTCTGTAATAGTCCTATGTAAGACGACTTACAGAGAGCCAAATCTTCCCCCAAGAGGGAATGTAAGTAGCGCTACCATGGTCGAGGATCCATTTACGAGCCCTAGGGCATGCATTGTCATCTCCTTCATCAGGACCGACTCCTAGCATTCGCAAACATATGTAGTAGAACGTTGTACTAAACATGGTGCTGGGACCTTCTATGTGCAATCCCCACCCTCCATCTTCATTCTGTCAAGTGTTAACGGATTAAGACTTCGAAAACCAAATAATCAATAACAATAATGAATCTCAAATACTCTGTAATAAAGTTAAATAAATAATAAAACATAAACTTATATAGACGAAAGACGAATGTGGGAAGCAATTACAAGATATCGAGCAACTAATACGAACCTGATGATTGTAAATGGCGCGAAAAATTTCTTTCCGATGGTGTACCGAGATAATAGAGTTGAGATGTCCAGTAATGTATAGGCAAAAAACCTGCATTCGCAAAGTCTTAATAATGTTTAAATAAATAAACGAATATTTTGGCTTAATAGAGTTATTTACTTATTTAGCAAATTAATTACTAGATCTTTGGGTTGTTTCAAACTATTTGAAGTCAATGGTTCCACGGCATCGCTTTCATTTTTTTTTTCCAGTTTTTAGGTAAATCCGTTAAGCTTTCTGGTAGCATGTAATCATGTATCGTTACCATTTTAGATAGCTTTATGTTTTAGAAAAATACCGAACTAGTGAAGTTGTTGTGGTATCTAACGGCTCCATAAAATGGCATTTTTGAAGCATGATGTAAGCAGGTAACTTTTAAGGGGCGTTTGTTTCGCGCATGAGTATGGGTTTGGAATCAGGAATCATACCTGAGTGGTATGAGGTTAGAACTCAATACCCGATACCTTGCGTTTGTTTCAATTGTAATGGGTATGAGCTTGAAACTAAGTTAAAGTTGAAATAGGTAAAATTTAATACTTTAAATAATAATTTTATCATATAAAATTATGAAAATAAAGATTTTATCAAATAATTATATAACATGTTTCATTTACAATACGTGTTAATATTTATTTTGCACATTTTTTATAATCGTAGTTTGATACCCATTGGTATCAAACTCATACCCACCCCCCTCCCTGGTTATGAGAAACCCATACCTCGTGGGTTTGAGGTATGGGTATGAAACCCTCGGATTTGTTAAACAAACACGTGGTATGGGTTTGTCTCATTCCAAACTCATACCTTATACCTTTTAGGTTTGAACCAAACACCCCCTTAGAAAATTAGCAGCAAAAACGATCATAAAGCCAGCGGCTTACACGGCCAACCAAAAAAATTGTTGAAAGTGCAACAAAATGGTAAGGATACAAGCCACCGAGGACTTGAGCAGCTTACCTAAAAATTGAAATAAAAAATGAAAGTGATCATGTGGAACTATTGACGCCAAATACTTTGAACAATAGGTCTCCTGAGAGACCCTCTCTTAATAAGTTTATTGAGAGAATATTGTACAAATTTAAGAAAAAGTGGTACTAAAAGTAATAAAATTGGTACAAATCATGATTAAAGATGAAATAAGTACATTTATTAGGTAAATAGGTACGAAATTACTATGGTACGATCAATGACAAAAGGCTCACGAAATACAAATAAAATGGTACAAAATAATGGCCTCTCAATAATTTATTAAAAGACCGTCTCTTTCAAGTTTTAGTGTACTTTGAAATAGACCCAAAATTCCAATTAATTTGCTAAATAACCTGTTTAGCCAACAAAAACTCTAAATAAACTTCTAATGCAACTCATAAATAATAAATTCAAATTCCTTAGGAAAAATTAGGTTTTATCAGAAAAAAATAGGTTTTATCATTTTAGGATTTTAGTAAGTGACGATGTATTATTAATAAGATTATAAAGCGAGAATAGCATAATGAATTGTATTATTGATTTCGGTGACTTACATTGTTATGTGACGGTATATATTTATAATAAACTGTGACTTACTAAAACCCTAAAATGATAAAACCTAATGATAAATGGTCCTAATATACGCCCAATATCCTAATATATTAGGATATTGGGTTTGACGATGTATTTATAATAAATCGTCACTTACTAAAACCCTAGAATGATAAAACCTAATGATAGATGAGCCTAATATGCCAATATCCTAATAAAAGTGCGTGTTAGAATCTTCATGTCATATTAGGAATGTTGAAAACTTAATCTATAAAATCTTATTAAAAGGCTAGCTAAAATAATGTGACATGGACAGTTTTATTGTGACATGGCAATTTTTAATGTGACATGAAAAGTTTTAATGTGACATGACAATTTTTAATATAACGTGGCGAATTAATGTGACATGGACTATCAATTTATTATATGAAATTCATTTAATTCATTTATCTATAAATCTATAAAATAAAATAATAAAAAAATAAGTCAAAAATATTTCATCTATAAATACTATTAAAAGCGTAAACCTTAAATGCCACATAGATAGTGTCACTTTAATGTCACCTTACATACTATTAATGTGACATGACAAATTAGTATGACATAGATTATAGATTATTTGATATAATTATTTTAAAAAAAAAAATTTAATGATTGCTAAAAGTCCTTATAAAAATGTTATTGCGCATTTTATAATAGCATACAAATAATTGAAATTAAAGGACGTCAATAATCTTAAATTAAATATTTATATACTCCTACATTAAATATTTGATGAGTAAAAAAATCCCAAAAAAATGTAACTTACAAAAAATCACATCTAACATTTAATAATTTAGAAAAAAATAATAATTAAAAATAAAAGTGAAAATAAAAATGAAAACAAAGTACTACTTAATGTATTAATTATTCATATTATTATAATATCTATGTATTAAATACTATTAAAAGGTTAGCCTGAGCATCTTTCATATGTGATATGTCGATGAGAAAAAGACTCACAAATGCACAACATATTGCATGTTAATATATTATCGTAAATTTCAAGCTTTTGGAAATATGAAAGGTATTACTCAATAAATCTCTAAAAATATTCTCATTTATTCTCAACTTAATTAACATGAGTAGTAATTAAGTAATTATATTAAATTATTTACTTAATTTCATACTACTTACTTTAGGAGTTACATGCCCTTTTATCTTTTCTCATACCAATATTATCATTTAATTGCTTATCTAATCTCATATATATGAGAACTAAAATTCTATTCTCATCAGATTTGTTAATTTTTTCACTAAAATATATTTTTTTTTTGTTATTTTTCAGGTTATTCGCGCCCAAAATTTGAAGATTGGAAAGAAAAATCTATTTTGTTATTTGTTCATAATCCTCTATTGTTTAGTTTTAATTTATTTTCCATATGTTTTTCTTCCTTTGTTTTTTTATTTGGTTAATTTGCTCTTTTGATTTTACTTTTTATTTTTATTTGTAACAATATCTTTTTCTTAAATTATGTTTCGCTATTTTACTTCTTTGTCTTTTAGGTTTTGATCCTTCGACGTCCATAGAACAAAGCTAAATACAAGCTTAAGGTATTAATCTATTAATAATTTTTTTTAATTACATTTTTATATAGTCGTTGTTGTTATTTTCTATATTAAAGCTAAACATTTACTCGTAGCTTGAATCTTTCAAATTGCGTTTACTTTAATTGTTGTTTTGATCTTCATTGTATTAGAAGGAAAATATTTATTAGTTTTCAAGAGAGTGAAATCTCATCATCCTTATCAATTAATCAATTTAGAAAAATTCATATATTAAATATAATTTTAGTTTTTAATTTGAATTAGAGGATCTTAGTAAATTGTTTATTTTTTATTATTCTGTTTTGTAAAAAAAACATTATATAATATAGTTAAAAGACTTCTTAAAATATCTAATTTTATTCCACATGTCATTTTTATATTGGTTAATTTTAAGGGTACATCAAACTTATTTATTAAAATTCTCCTTAAGATTTACTAATATTTTTTTGTTGGAAACCATAATACGATCATGATTTACATTATAAAAATAAATTAAGCTTTTACTCTCATCATTTAAATCGTACATTTTTTCCATCTAACTCTTCATTAACCGTAGAGATAGTAGTTAAACTTAAAAGATCCAACATAGAGTTAATAAAAAGTCTAATAAGTTAAATTATAAAGCTACTAATAATATTTTTTAGTTCAAATCATATGATCATGTACTAAAATAAGCTTAATTTACTTTCATCATTTAAATTGTAAAATCTATCCACATAATTACTCATTGACAATAAAGATAGTAGCTAAAAGGTCTTATACACGGTAAATGAAAAAATCCAATAATTTGGATTATAAACCTTCACAATTTCACATATTGGCACTTTTGATTTTTTTCAAAGCCATCTTAAAATATTATAATTAGCACACTTGCGATGTGCATGTGATTAAAACGTTCATAGTCTTTTTAAAACGATACTCTATATTTTTATCTTTTAGGATTTTAAAATTCTTAAACTTTAATAAGTTGTATAATTAGTTTTGTAATTAAGATGATGCTTATTTTATTTTATTTATATTTAAATTTTAATTATCTCAATTTGCATATTATTGATTGTGAGGAGGCTATTAAAAAGAGAAAATTACATATTTGGATTTAAATGTGAAAAACAAAAACATATTCTTACTCTTTTAGTCGGCTTACAAACTATCTATTAACTTTCTTAAAAAGCCTATAAGATATGTAACCGCGATCTTAGAGTGCTTTGTTTATCGATTTAACGACGTAGCCGTTTTTAGCTTAATTTATGATGTACATCATAAATATAGCAAAATAACAAATTTGAAAAAAACATAAACAAACATTTATAGTTCTAAAATTAGCTACATTAAATTGTTGATTACAAAATATTCAAGAATAATATTAACATTTATCAAAATATATGACCATAAAATTCAAATTAGAACTTATATCTATATTACTATGATCACGAAAAATAATGTAAAAGGAATAAAACATTTACAAATGTTTTGCTTATAACTTATTCGCGATAAAAAAAATATTAATTTATATATAAGTTAAAGATGAACGTCAACAAAAAAATAAATACACGGATCAAATAAAACAAGTCCGCGAATTCGCGGGTACAAAACTAGTTCACTTTTTTAAAAGGGTTTTTTGTCTAACACCACCTTTAAAAAACTTTTTCTTTCAAACAACACCTTTAAAAAAATAATTTGTCAAACACCACCTTTAATAAAAAAAGTTTTGTCAAACACCGCATTTTGGCTAAAATTTCAGCGTTTGTGATGGGGTGACTTTCAGTCGATGTTTGAGATAGCAAACAAGGTCGGTTTAGAGTGTCAACACGGTGGTCACTTTACACATCAATCTACCTCACATAAGGACACTTTTGACCACCGTGTTGACAGTCGTTGGAAAGCCTGTACTCCCACCTTTACAACGAGTTCAAGAACACTCTAAACCGGCCTTGTTTGCTATCTCAAACATCAACTGAAAGTCATCCCATCACAAACGCTGAAACTTTGGCCAAAATGTGGTGTTTGACAAAAAAAAAATTTATTAAAAGTGGTGTTTGACAATTTTTTTTTTTTTTTTTTTTTTTAAGGTGATGTTTGGAAGAAAAAGTTTTTTAAAGGTGGTGTTAGACAAAAAACCCTTTTTAAAATGCTGGTTAACATTACTTCGCTTGCAAATTAATCAAATTAATGATAATTAGAAAAGGTTGAACAATGATTTTGGAATAATATGATTCAATTTAGATCTAAATACTATAAATAAAATGTCTCTCTTGTGACCGACAGATCCGTCACAACCTTGCGACGAATTAAATAATATCCATCTTGATAGATAAGACAAAACAGTTTGCTACTATTATGGTACTTTACTTTTGGTTTATCTCCATATATGGGTATTATTTGACCCGTCGCAAGCTTGCGACGGATATGTCTGTCACAAATAAGAATTTATGAACTATAAATTGTCATTACTGCAATTTGAGTGAAACTTTTCTTTTTTGGTAAAAGGTAATTATATTAACCAAAAAAATAACCACCAACTAAACAACTAAGCAACTCTATGAAAAAACTATACAGGGAAGCCTAACAAAAGTTATTTATCCAAAATTGATCTTTGCTAGCCAAAACCTTTAACATTCTTATACTCCCATCTGACATATACATCATGAAAAAACCCTGTTTACTAAAGTTGTAGGATGAGGCATCACCAAATCAACTCTAGCCGAATTTTTGGCCATCCAAATAGTATAACAAGTTCCAACATAGTAGGTACCTGTGAAAGTTCGCTGTGCAAACCAGTGCATCCTCTAGCTTTTGAGAACCATTTCACCATATCTCGGTGATCAAATTGAATACCAGTTTCTCCTTTAACAAATCCATGCATTTCAGAGAATATACACATTGATAGAAAAGATGCTCATGATTTTCAGCTGCTCCTCCACAAAGATAACAGTCAGAATCCCCTCCCATACCAAATCTGTTCATTCTCTCCGGGTAAGAAGTCTTTTATGGTGAGCTGCCCAGAAAACGAAACCATGTTTAGGAACATTCAAGCTATTCCAGCACAAGAACCGCCAGGGAACCTTAGTCTCCCTATTTCTCAACCAGTGGTAGCCCTCAAACACCGAGTACTTTCTGTTGTCATTGAGCCATTTCCCATCCTTAAACGC
Organism: Silene conica; assembly: GCA_029255685.2. NCBI lineage: Eukaryota > Viridiplantae > Streptophyta > Magnoliopsida > Caryophyllales > Caryophyllaceae > Silene > Silene conica. The sequence goes on along the minus strand of CM055318.2, from coordinate 71,232,883 downwards.
ACCTTTGAAAACATCTTTAATCTCCACTATTTTCTTCCAAGACCAACTACAATAAAGAGGGGCCTCATAATCCTTCCAGTCAGAGCCTTTCATATAGACATGATTAACCCATTTAACCCAAAGGTGATCCTTCTTTGTAGCTAGCTAATTAATATATTTACCTAGTAGAGCTTTGTTCCAGACACAAGCATTGTAAATACCTAATCCATCCTTATCTTTAGGTAGACAACACTTCTCCTAATGGACATTAGAAGATCTATGATATACATCGCTCCCTCCCCAAAGATAGTTTCTGCAAATAGCATCCACCTTCTTCATTATCCCAACAAGTATAAGGAAGTTGTAAGCCCAATATGAATGCAAGGTAGATAAAGCAAATGTAACCAAAATTAGCCTACCAGAGTAAGCTAAATGCTTAGTACCAAATCCCCGAATTCTAGCCACTATTCTATCAATTAACTTCTGCCCCTCAAACTTTGAAATTTTCTTAGAAGTAATAAGAGCTCCCAAGTATTTAAAAGGCAAATTACCAATTCTGAAACTAGAAATTTGAATAATATCCGCCATAACATCAGCTCTAACACCATTGAAATAGATATCAGACTTTTCCTTATTTAGAGTAAGGCCAGAAGCAGCATAAAAGGTTGAGAAAACCCTCGACATCCAAATAATAGATTCTGCATTACTTTTGCAGAACATTAAAAGGTCATCAACAAACAATAAGTGGTTGAGTCTCATATGGCCACACATAGGATGAAATCTGAAAGTATCTTGTTGAGCAACAACTGTAAGAATCATTGAAAGATACTCCATACACAAGGTAAATAATAAAGGGGATAACGGATCCCCTTGCCTCAAACCACTCTTGCCTTGGAAAAATCCAAAATGATTCCCATTGACATTCAATGTATATGAAGGAGTAGTTACATAAACCATTATCATCTTAATGACCTTGTCAGGAAACTTTAAAGCATTCATCATGTGAAACAAAAAATCCCACTCAACAGTGTCATACGCCTTCCTCAAATCAATCTTAATGAGACATCTAGGAGAAGCAGCTTTCCTATTATACAATCCAACTAAATCTGGACATATCAACACATTCTCCGCTATATTTCTATCTTTCACAACAACACCCCCCCCCCCCCCCCCCCCCCGACTGCTATGGTTCATCACACGAGTGAGAATCTCTCTTAATCTCTTGCATTATTGCAGTAAGCAATTGGTCTATAATTAAGCACACTATCAGGATGCTTAACTTTAGGAATAAGAGATCTGTCAAAAAAAAAAAAATTTAGGAATAAGAGTAAGGGTAGTAGTATTCACCTGTCTTAGCATAAGACCATTAATGAAAAAATCCTTAACAGCTCAAATTATATCCTTGCCAATAATCTCCCAAAAGTCTTTGAAAAACTAGCTAGAAAAAGGAATAGAGAAGAGAAAAACTAGCTAGAAGAAGGAATAGAGAAGAGATCAGAGTTGTTTGGATTTCCTCATCAGTCAAAGGAGAGAGCAAAAAATTGCTGGTGATGCTCAGTAACAACTTTCCTTGTCTGACAGTAGGATAATGAACATGAGAGGTAACACTGTTTGTTCCCAATAAGACCTTATAATAGTCCAGAAAAGCATTCTCAATACCAAAGTTATCCCTATGCATACAACCATCCTTATCTCTAATTTGAAGAACTTTGTTATGCATAAATCTTGCTTTCATACTATTGTGAAATTTTTTATTGTTGTCATCACCTTCACATAACCAATCCACCTTAGTTTTCCGATTCATAAAACTGAGATGCGTCTTGGCCAGGAGTCTATACTCATGAGCAGCCTCAATTTGAGTGAAACTTAACTCCACCTTTGTTAAATAATATAAAGGGAAGACAATTGTATTATTGATTGTTGTGTTTCTTACCTGAATTTAGGGTGAGCTATTTATAATAGTTCACAACTTCAAGAAACTCTAATAATGTAGAAACCTAATGATCATTGGACCTCATATAGGCCCAATCTATAACCTTTCATTTTGTTACTAATTCAAATATTCAATAAATATACACATACATACAGTAAGTCTCTCTTGCGACTGATATATCTGTCGCAAGCTTATAAACTGGTGCGTGCCCAAAGTTCGATTCGAATGGGTGAAATTCTCCCACTTGTATATATAAGACAAAATATTGAAAATTCTAAATGTCTTTCCTTTCGCTACTTAAATGGATAATATTTGATTTTTCGTACGGTTCGCACACATTTGTTATACACATGACTGTGTAGAAGATTCTTTAGCAAGTTGCAGGGGATGGTGGATGACCTACAATGATTGATAAATTGAATTTTGGATGGGTGATAAAAGCATAAAAGATACGTGAACGTTTATTTTCGTGATTAGATATCACCTTTATCACAAATTTTTCTTTGAGATAGTCACTTTTGGTTTAAAATAATAAGACGAGATTTTATAACCATTTTACAGCCAAATATAACCACGATAATATGGTCAATGTTACAGCTTATGATAACTTATTTGTAAATAATAGTTACATTTAACTGTAAAATTGTTACAAACTCCCGTCTTATTATTTCAGACCAAAATTGTGGTCTGAAACGAGACCAACTGGACCTTTATAAACAAATGCAACAAATTACACATTTATCCTCTAGTAATTTGGCACAAATAACACATTACTTCCTTTACTCAAATTCATAGTCTATTTATACTTTATGCATAAATTCAAGAGATTATTAAAATATGATTGAAAGTATAATTGAAAGTGTGTAGGTTGCTTTTTTTATTTTTTGTGGTGGTGTAAAGGTGGGCCATTTGGTGACATTTTGTATAAATAATTGATATTCATAAGGATAATTTAGTAATTTTTTTGGCTTTATTAGGAAAGGTGTAATTTGGATATGAATGAATTAAAATGGATAAGTGTAGTTTGGATACGAACGAAGGAAGTAGCTTTTTTCTTTTTCATTTTTCCGTTTTCATTATTAGGATTTAGGGTGTTTCAGTAACACCGGATATCGTCCTACCACCCCATTTTAGTATTTACCTAACTAAAATCATGTTCTTTCTGCTTTAATTTCTTCACCTTGCTTTCAAATTTGCTTAGCTCTATTCCGTTAAATTTTATTTATTTACGTTCAATATGTACAATTAATCTCTTCATAAAATTAACTTTTTTGTTCAACTAAATTTCACTCAATTTAATTCAATTAAATTCTAGTCTAATTAATTTAATTCAGCTCCATAAGTCGAAAAGAACCAGACTTATATATATAGGTCCCGCACCCTTAATCACTTGTTTTCTTATAATTAAGATATTATTCCTAACAAAGAATAATAAACCTACGTAAACAAATGAAAATGACGTTAGACGTAAAATTAGAGGACTATTCCTAACAAAGAATAATACACATGTAATCGAGACTGACCAAATTAGGAAGATAAAATTGAGGGCCGCCTATCTCGGCAGGCCAATGACCGTCGTCAGCCTGCAGAGCAGTGAAGAAATTTGCGGCTCTTTTCAACGTCACCGTGGCTATATCATAAGTCATCTCTTCTTCTTCACCCACCTTCACTTGTGGTATACTTTGCTTGAAGTTTTTCTCTCTTAAAAACTACATTTTCAAACTCCAATCACGTTCCAAAACTAAAGACTGCAAAGTCAACAACGACGACAACGACGAGGAGAAGACGAAACACAAACCTGAAGACGCCATAGAAGATCACCACAAGGCTTGATTCGAAATCGGTTTCGATAAAAGTTAAGACGAGCTTCTTCAACTTCTTGAATTTCTTGAGGAGTACCATAATCAGGATCGAACTCCCATGTTTGACGTCCTACGAAGTTATTAGTACTTGTTAAGTATGGATCATTTGCACCTTCTCCTATTTTTAGTCTCCACATTTTTTCCTTAATATATATTCCTATCCACACTTAATTAAGTTCCTTCCTTTACGGAATAGTAGAACTTATGAATGATACGGAGTACAAACCTCCAAAAGAATTGTGTAGAATTGCCGACAAACTTCTGACGTTCGGCACCTTAATTATTGTGCTACTCTTTATTTCTTACCTATATCAGACACGTTATTAATTCAGTTCTTTCAACGGGAGGTCTAAATACGGAATAATTTATAGAGAAAATTGTTGATTACAGTCTTATAAAAACCACTTTTTGAAACTTACAGCCTTATTAAATTTGTTTTGAACTTATAGCCATAATATTACTTCTGATCAAAACTTACAGCCATAATATTATCTCCGACGGAAAACCACTGCCAAAATGGATTTTTCGTGACTTAAGATGAATTTTTAAGACTAAAATACCCTTCCCCCTTCCCATTCTATTATCTATAGTCTTCAACCTTCCTCTCCCTTAATCAGATTTCAAACCTTCATATTTCCATTCTCTTGTTTCAACAAATTTTATCTTTTTTTAATCTATTTTCTAACTCTTAATTTGTTCAACAACTTCTCTAATTCACTCTTTTTTTTTCAAAATCTATCATAATTCTACATTGGAGTATGTCCAATTTCTGTTAAAATTAAGCTTATAAATTTTCCCCCAAATTCAAAAATATTAGGGTTTTCTTCAATTTTAGCAAGATGTCTTCAAATTACTGGAAAAATACTTACCTTTTGCCGTAGAGTCATCAGATGAAGGCACGATTATTTTGCTCGTGATCAAATTGCGTAATCTTCAACTAGAATGATGAATTTTAGCCGAAATTTGGGGAAATCTGGAAGAGGAGAAAAGGGGGAGGGTTTTGGGGTAAATGGGTAGGTAAATCAACGATCAAAATGAAAAGGTAATAGTAATAGGCAAAAATAGAAATAAGGGCATATCGGTCATTTTTTGTCAAATTTGGCCGGAAAAATGGTTTTGAGTCAATTTTCAAAGAAAACTAATATTATGACTATAAGTTTCAAAAAAAATTTAAGAAGGCTGTAAGTTTAAAAAAAATGGTTTTTAGAAGGATGTAATCAACAATTTTCTGTAATTTATAATATACTAGATTTCATGCCCGGGCGTTGCCCGGGTAATATCTTGACGTAGTTTCAAAATAATTATCGTAACAGTTAATCTTCTAAAAATACTTAGTAAAATAGTCATATATAAAGAATAATTCAGGTATGATTGTTTTTGATGGCTAATAAAATATTAGATGTATCAGGCTCGTATTATTTTCTTATTAGCCCGTATTCTTCTTATATTAGCTCGTATTCTTTTTATATTATCCCGTATTCTTACATGCTCATATTTGTAAGTTCGTAATTCTCTTATACGCTCGTATTCTTATTTTAATAGCTCGTATTTTTTACATTAGCTCGTATTTTTAACTTAATAGCTTTATTAGCTCCCATTCTTACGTTAATAGCTCGCGTTCTTGTGTGCTCGTATTTTTTAGTTCCTGATTCTCTTAATTTCTTATTCATTTTACATTAGCTCGTATTTCTTATGTATTCGTAATTTGTAGCTCGTATTCTTTTAATTATACCTCGTAATCTTAAGTGTGTATTATATCATGAAATTTGACGTCTCTCAAATCTTATTCTACTTTTTTAGTTCGAGAAGTGTTTCAATTAGCTCACGTTTTCGTATTCTGTTTACATTAGCTCATATTCTCATCTTAATAGGCCGTATTCTTATGTGCTCGTATATTTAAGTTCGTGATCCTTTTAATCTCGTGTTCGTATTCATTTGTGCTCATATTTTGAAGCTCGTCTTATCTTAATAACTCGTATTGTTTTTTCATTAGCTTGTATTCATTTGTCATTTGTCATTTGTCATTTGTCATTTGTCCTCGTATTTTAAAACTCGTCTTATCTTAATAGCTCGTATTGTTTTTATATTAGCTCTTATTCGTAGCTTAATAGCTCGGATCATATTCTTTTTATATTAGCCAATATTATTAGGTTAATAGCTCACATTCTTCTGTGCTCGTATTTTTTAGTTCGTGATTCCTTTAAACTCTTAATCTTTTTACATTAGCCCATATTCTTATGTGTTCGTATTCCGTAGTTTGTATTTTTTAATTATACCTCGTAAACTTAACTGCTTAATATATTCATCAATACATCTATTTATGCTAATGTATTAACTAAATAAGAGAAGCGAAACAACAAAGTATACCATAACTTTACGGTAGCCAAAATTCTTAGTTATCAATTATTTTACTAACTAATCAATAATTATCCAACTGATATTTTATTACTATTTAATTATCTTTTTATTTATATACTTAATTTATTTAACCAAAGTAATAGCCAATCTAATCCCTCTAAAATCAATAATTATCCAACTGATATTTTATTACTATTTAATTATCTTTTTATCTTTTTATTTATATACTTTGTTTATTTAACGAAAGTAATAGCCAGTGTAATTGCTTTAAAAACAATAATTATCCAACTGATATTTTATTACTATTTAATTATCTTTTTATTTATATACTACGTACTTAATTTATTTAACCAAAGTAATAGGTAATGAAATTGCTCTAAACAATAACCAATGAAATCAATTATTTTATTAACTAATTCAATAATTATCCAACTGATATTTTATTATTATTTAATTATATTTTTATCTTTTTATTTATATACTTGATTTATTTAGCGAAAGTAATAGCCAGTGTAATTGATCTAAAAACAATAATTATCCAACTGATATTTTATTACTATTTAATTATCTTTTTTATTTATATACTTAATTTATTTAATCAAAGTAATGGCCAATGAAATTGCTCTAAACAATAACCAATGAAATCAATTATTTTATTAACTAATTCAATAATTATCTAATTGATATTTTATTACTATTTTATTATTATCTTTTTATTTATATATTTAATTTATTTAACCAAAGTAATGACCAGTGTAATCGCTTTAAAAACAATAATTGTCCAATTGATATTTTATGACTATTTAATTATCTTTTTATTTATATGCTTAATTTATTTAACAAAAGTAATAGCCAATGAAATTGCTCTAAAACAATAGCCAATAAAATCGCTCGAAAAGTTTCTCTTTTAAGTATATATATTGATTTTCATTTTGATTTTTAGGTAGAAAGTTATTTTCAGCATAATTAGCGAAAATATAGAGTAATCTTTTTGCATTTAGATTATTAACAGGTACCCTAAGGATACGCGTTAGAAAAATCGTTATGATTTGATGATCAACGTGTTATTAACTCCTCTACAGTAAAACCGCCTAAAATGCACGATTTTTTTAGCCAAATTTAAATTGTACACAGTGTAAGCAAGAGTATATTAAATATTGCATAATTAACATCCCCTGCTATAAAAGCAATAATTTTTAGAGATTTTTATTGGCTCATGATTTAGGGTAGACGGTTTCACTATCATTTTTGTCTTTTTTTTTCTTTTGGAATGAAGAGGGTTTAATCCTTCGGGCTCATGCATTTCCGCATCAGTACTTCATGGATAAACTTGCTCCCTATCCGCGAAGCAATCAACAGCACCGTGACCTTGTTCGCCACACATCTACAAAGGATAATCTCTTCTCTTTGTAAGACATGAACCGTTTGACGGTTCCCAACACCTTCACTCTCCAACTTCTCAATTTTTGCAAAAAGCTTGTCAAATTTTGCTTCTAAACCCTCTGTTTCAATACTAGCAACGGTTCTAGTATGTAATACTCCGTATTTTATGATAACGTATTTTAATATTTAATTTTTATTAGTGTTTTTCGAACGTTGGTATTTGATAATTTAAGGAGTGTTTTATAGTTTGTAAGTTTTAAGAGGTCAAGGTTACGAGTTAATAAGTTAAATTGGGTTACGTTTTGACTTTGGACCTTGGAATGCGTGCAAACACCCAAGGCCCATTCTCGAAATCAGCTACCCCTCAATATCACGTTCACCCTAACCTCTTATGCCGTCATATAAACACCCTAAAAAAAAACTCTAACCCTAGCCTATCAACACACAATACCTCACTGCCATTCTTCTGTCGCGACATCAAAGCTTGAGAAGGAGGGTTTTGCACGGTGGTTAAGGGTTGATAGGGTGGTTCGTTTGCCAGGGCAGGTAAGCATTGTCACCATATTCCTTCGTTTTTCTCTGTTTTTCCTTGTATTTCTTATACGAAACCTGGTGTATATGCAGTATGATACCTCGGTCTGTTGATACTTAGTAATAATCTAGGGTGCGTGATAATCATATATAGACCATAGGAAAGGCGTCGTTGACCGTCAGTACGACAATGTAATCACTGCGTCAGAGTCGAATTATAATCGTTTCAGGTCTCTGTTTTGAGCGTGTATGTTTGTGTTTATTTCGAATGAATTCCTGTGTATGTTTAAGACAGTTGTTGAGGTTGTGTTATTAGTGGTTGTTAGGGCGGTCAGAGGGTGGCAGTCGCAGTGGTAAAGGGTGCAAGGTTTGGCAAATACAGTGGGGTTCGTTTTTATTGTTCGTCATGTTAGAACAAGTAGTTGCGGTGGTGATGGGTTCGTGGTCTGTGGCCGGCGTCATGGGTGGTTGTCGGCGTCCGCTGGTCCTTCCCCCGGAACCACCGTGGCTCAGAGGTGAGTCTAGTGGCGCCAGTGGGGACGTCAGAGGTGAAGGTTGGTGTTGGGTGCGGTGTTTGTCGGGCTGGTAGGGGTGTTTATTTTGGTCACGGTTGAGGGTTGTTTATCACGGATTATGTTGTTGTGTTTTATTGTCTAATATATATTATCATTTGTTGTTAAGGTTGGCATTTGTTTATGATTCACTAATTTTATATTTTACAACAATTAGTACTTATTTTTATTATTATTGATAATTATTGTTGTATGAGTATTATTGCTAAACTAAGATGGTAGTAGTATTTTGGTATAGTTGTTAATAGTGTTGCTAGCAAACGTGACGGTTATTAGCGTTAATGTATAATATGATTATTATTTATTATTATTATTGTTATTGTGTGACTATACTGGTATTGATAATAAGGTTGAGTATGTTAGTTAGTAATAAAGAATGAGTAATTTTGTATGCTATAATGGGTAAGGTAATAACGCTAAAGAATTCTATAATTTATATATTAAATCAATTAGTGTGTGTATGGGCATGTTTATGAACTTGGGCAAGTAGGTATTAGTAGTGATTGTTTGAATGGATAGAAGTTGATACTAAGTGATTTTTATAGGAACGAAATTTGAGGTGGAGTATTACTAGACAGTGTTGTTTGTCTCAGCTTGCTATTCCAGGTAGGATACACTGACACTATACTCTATGACGTGTTATGAATGGACTTTGGATTGTGTGTTATATGGATGCCGAGCATGAGTGATATGAGAATGATTTTGGTTGGATTGAGTATTGATTATTATTGGCATGAGCATTGTATTAATTAATAGCATGATTGATTAAGAGTATTGTTGCATTCATGAGCATGCACATGCATTGGTTACTGAGCAAGATTTGATTCAGATATTGTTCTGATAGAAAGCCCAGGGTGGTTCTGCAGACCAGGCTTGGTGTCTTATCAGCTATTGAGCTGGTGTTCGGCGACGACCGATTATAGTCTGCCGGGAGGTTTGGTATGGCTGGGTGTTACGGGTTTGAGATTGAGAATGAGATTGAGCTCGAGCATATCATGACATTTGCATATCATCATTGTTGCATTATTTATTGTTGTGTTATCCTACTCAACCGCGAGGTTGACATTGTATTCGTGTACACCTACAATGATCCGGAATGGAGAGTAGATTCTACAGGTCAGAGACAGATGGGCTAGGAGCTGGGGCAGGAATGTGAGAACTAGATTTCAGACCGACTTAGAATTATTTCACTTCTAGAAAAGTCATCAGTTGTATTTTCTTTTTCCACTGAGTAGTATCTGTAATAACAAAAGTTTTAATTTAATCAGTTTTATATAAAGTATTGTAGTTTGTTTTACTTTGTTATTCACTACCTCGGTTACCCCGAGATGGTAACAACTCTATTTATTTGAGAATGTCTTGCTAAAGGCTCTTAAACAAATGGGGGTGTTACATAGTACCACTCCTAGGGTTACCATACTCGGATGTATGTGTGGCCATCTCCTCTATCAAGCTCCAACCCTTGTCATCATCCACCTCTCGTTGGAACCTCCCGTTTGCGGCCGAATAAAAAATGGCTCGGTGATCATCGTACAAGCCATTGTAAAATTGGTTGCAAATGAACCATGGTTCGAAACCATGGTGGGGAACGACTCTCACATAACCCTTAAACCTATCCCATGCCTCAGTCAGGTTTTCGGATGGTTTTTGTTTGAAATTTGTTATTTGAGTGCGTAGGGCATTTGTACGTTGGGGTGGAAAATATTTTTTGTAAAAGACTAGGGCTAAGGATGTCCAATCTGTGATTCCAGCTGCCTCCCTATACAAATCCGACAACCACTAGCATTGTCGGTTAAAGAAAATGGGAAAAGGGCATCTTTGATTTTATCTTGGGTTACCCTCTATTACCCGGAATGGAGGAGCAATAATCAGCGAATCGCTCCATATGCTGTAACACCTCGCGTTTTAGAGTTTATGTATATGTACTACTTGTTTTGATTTATGCTTGTGGTGTTTTGTTATCGTTGCGGGGTGGCGAACTTCGGGACGAAGTTCATTTTAAGGAAGGAAGACTGTAATACCCCGTATTTTAGCATCGGTCAATGGTAGCAAAACCGTGTTTTATACAAGTATTTCAAATGAAATGTTTATAAAGTATTTTACGTAAACTGCTATTATTTTATAAATCGTATTTCCATAATTAATTCGTACTTCATAATCCTTTATATTTGATGATTTCATTCATATATTCTTTATTTTGTTAATATATATATTTAATTAAATATATTTCATATTTTATATTTACTTCTCATTTATACTTGTTTTATTATTTACGCCATAAATATATTTAAATCCTAATTTTATATATTTTTATGTTAGTTCTAATAAAATTACATTCTTGTAAGTAATTTAATAAATATTTATTAATATTAAATTACTTAATTTATTTGGTATAAATAATTTATACGTACTCATTTATTTTAAGTTACGAGCGGAGAGCAGGATTTTACCTCGAGATGCGTGACGGGTTTGGACTTGGGTTGTAATCGTTATGTGATGGGCAATAGACTCATGTAATGCAAAATCCGTTCATCCAATCATACAAACCGTACCACTCGACATATTCATTGTCATCGACATTACAATTTCACAAACCCTACTTCCTCATATGATATCTGCCTCCCCATCTCGTCTAACCCTATTCACCACCTACCTTGTTGCCTCCATAACCATACCTAAACACCGCCTTGACAACGTGATTTCGAAGGACAACAAAGAGGACGAAAACGCAACATAAACAACCCTCACCATCACCGTTCTCACCTTTGCACTGCACCTACTTCGTAAGTAATTTATAACACCTTCTCATATAGTTACTGACACCCGTCGTTGAGGGGTGCCAAAGATAAGATTTATAAAACCTCAGCTTAAACTTAGATAGGATAAGTCAAGGGTCGAACCACAGAGAGACAAGGTTAATTATGTTTGTAAATTTAAAGTCTATTGCAAGTAACCAAAAAAGGGGGTTTTGATTTGAGATTTAAACTAACAACTAAGGTAGCAAACTAACAAGAAAATTAAAATAAGATAAAAAAGGAGATTAGGAACTTTGGTTCCCCATGGTCAAAACAAGTCAATGAAAGGTAAAATAATCCAATAACACAATCCCAAGGAACAAAGAATAAACCTTTAGGTCAATATTCTACCCAATCCTTACGGTCTTAGGGTTCCTACAAAAGCACTAAACTTTCGTTCAAGGGCAATCCCAAAGTTGTTGTTAAACTAATCCTAATAATCTTTCAATCCTAAGGATTAGTTCACCAACAACAATGGGGGATTGGTAATTTAATCATCAAACTTATCAAAGTCAAGTCTTTATCATGGTTCCCCTAATTCCCAATCACAAGAATTAGCTATGCATACTTTTAATTATGGAACTAACAATTACTAAGAATATTAAAGAGATGAACATAATTAAAGATGACAATAAAAGGGTAAACATGAAATAAGAAGTAACAACAAGATGAATAATAAGATTGAATAAAAAGAAAAGATTAATTGTGACAAACTTACAACTTGAATGGAAAATCTAAGAACAAGGATGAAAGCTTGGTACCAAAAATATAACAATGAAGTTCTTCTAACATAAAGTGCTTGATAAAAATAAAGAGGTTCTTTCTAATGGAATTACTTGCTTAACCTAATTGGAGAGTCTAGGTCTCCTTAAATAAGAATTATTACAAGATTAGGAAAGTAAAGAAAACACAAAACAGAAATCCCAAAACAGCTTCTGGTCGGTCGACCACCTATACGGGTCGGTCGACCGATTCTGGTACTGTCGGTTTATTTTTCGCAAGAATGGGCTTTTGTGAACTGGGCTTCGGTCGGTCGACCGCTTTTGCGGGTCGGTCGACCGCTTCTCGTTCTTTCCGTCTTTAATCTGGCCCATTAACAATACTTGAATGCACCATCCGGATCCTTGCTCCATATTAGTACTCAAAACAGCTTCCTAAAGGCAATTAAGGCTTGGTTTTGCTCACTTCCGCGTATTCCTACATATAAAACATAGAAATGCCAAAGTAAACCGTTTCGGGAGAAAAAGCAACTAAAAGTCACGAAAGTGTAAGAAAATACGTGCCGAAAGAGTAAATAAAACGCATAAAATAGGCACGTATCAAACTCCCCAAACCAAACCTTGCTTGTCCTCAAGCAAGCACTAAGACTCAAAAGAAAATAAAACTTCTAATGGAACGGATTTCATACTTTTCACAACCAAACATAACACTATGCCTAACCAATTTAATGCATCCTTCAACTATAATCAAACAAAATGTCAAGAGCAAAACGAGTTAGACATGTTGGAAAAGCATGCTAAAATTTCAACCTTGCAAGACTCATTCTAATTGGACTCTCGCGGTACGCTCGAGACACTCATGAAAGCAAAGGGTCAAATGTATATGTGAAAGATAAGAAGATAAATAGAAGTAAGGACTCTCACCTATCTACGACCCGTAAGAACATGCCTGCAATCTAACATGAATAGAATCTCTACAACCGTACATATGCATTCCCACACTAAATAATCATGACACATGCCGAGGCAAAATTGGAATTGTGAGGCTAAAGGTAAGAAGGGGTTCAAAATAAGTTATGGGAAGAGGGGTTAAACCGAGCTAACAACCGTCTATCCATACTATAAGATCACTTCTTATTGTTTTATTTTTCTTTCATACATGCCAATGCTCAAAGTTTTGGAGCAAAAATCACAATTCCTCCAACTTTCTCCCCTTTCCTTTTTTTTTCTTTCTTCTTCCTTTTTTTTTTCTTTCTTCTTCCTTTTTTTTTTCAGAAAAACTAACCTGTTCAATGGTCCTGGTCGACCGACCAGGGAAACTGGTCGACCGACCAGTCTTGAAAACAGGCTGTTTCGTTTTTTTTTTTCATCATTTTTTTTTTTGATCATAAATTTTTTCGTGTCTTTTTTTTTCTTTTTCTCCTTTCTATCATTCTCCCAAAGTCAAAATCTATCATTGAAGCATAAACCAAAGGATGGCAAAAACAGTCCCATCACTACTTTACTAGCTCGGCTAGGTTAGGCAATTTTTAGGATGTAGCAAATGGGTAAAAGGATTCAATTTGGCTATGTGAGGATAATTGGAAAAATGAGAAAGGGGTACCTCTACCACATGTGTCAACAAACCACAAACCCGAATGCATACAGGTATTAAGAAGACAAAATTCATGTTTATGCATATTGATGTGACATGCCTCAAGAGGAGAAACTACTCACAAACCTATATGAAATCGGTCATGGATGTCACCGATTTATTAAGCTCTAATCCTTAGAATATGTAGTAGCTTGCCAAGAAGAGAGTCAAGTCTAATAATTTAGCATGAAATCAACAAAAACTCGTAGATAATGCAAAAGACTAGCTTGAAATTTTTTTTGAAAAATGCAAGGCAAAGCAATAAATGATATGTGAGGCATAAATTGTATTTATCCGTTCCGACTCGACCTAAAAACTTAAGACAGAGAAGAATGCGCGACAGGGAAGAACACGCGACAAGAGAGGATGGAAACAAGAAAAACACCTAAAGGAAGGAAAAACAAAAGACACAAAAACAATTGCGTACTCACAAAGGAGTATGCAAACACCCTCCCCAAACCAAAATGCACAATGCCCCCATTGTGCTCATCAGCATACAACCACAGCATAAGGATGGGGGTAGGCGAAAAAGAAGCAAACAAAGAAAGGAAAAGGAAAAAGACTAAAAACTACAAAAAGAATCTAAGGAGGAAGAAGGGGAAAACTGGAAATCTAGAGGGGAAAATTGGAAATCTAAGGGAGGAAAACACTCACAAAGGAAATGTGGACCTCTCCAAATCGAGCCAATCAAGGGGGACCTCCCCAAACCGAACCCCAAAGAGGGTAAGGTTAAGCACGTCCCTATCCCTCTGAGTCGTAAAACGGCTCAGGATCCTCTTCTCCTTCCCCCTCATCGCCATCCTCCTCAGAACCTATGCCTGTTCCCGAGGCAGAGCCTGAAGCTTCACCATGGTCACGACCGCCTGCGAGAGGTGTGTACCAGGTGGGGTGAGTCCATGGGCCGGTTGGGAGCCTACCTTGTGTAGCATACTCCCTGTAAACCGGGTATTGGAAAAGACTATCGTTCAGCTGTTTTTGGCTGAACTGCCTGCAAAGGCTCGCCATCATTTGTGGCATAGATCTGTCATCAACAAAAGGAGGAACATAAACATTAGGAGGAGCAGTAAAATCAGATGGGTACCCCGTCCCAGATGTGGTATGGTGGCCACCGGGAGCAGGGGCCCTCAAGCCTCTAGCGGTGCCTCCCCTAAGTGGGAGGCGGTAAGACGTGAGTAATGGTCGGGGTTCCCCTACAACATTAGAAAGGGGAAGCATAGTGGGAGCCATGGTGATGGGGATGCGGTCACTGAGATAGGTGTCTATCTTCCAATAATCTCTCCTGTTTACCCAACGCACGGACCTGACATAAGCCATGTCCATGAACCGGGAGAGAGGGTCGACCGCATCCTCATAGCGAGGGAACTGGGGTACAAAAGAGCGGGCTAATCGGGTGACTAGCCCACCACAGACAATAGTAGTCAAGGAAGTTCCCTCGCCCACCGACACAAAATGAGAGGCGACCAAATAAGCAGTGTTGTAAAACTGCTGACCCGTACGTCTGATGTTAAGATAACCAGACAAAATGGAGAGCTCAATGTTGTTAACATTTTGAGACTCTTTGCGGCCGAAAACAGTGTTGGCCAACAGACGCAAAAAATAACGGGGGGTGGGAAGGTGGATGGTACTGTTTTTCTTCTTCACATCGCTGGAATCAGAAATACAGGACCACATATCAGAATACGACCCCGTGGGGTCATCAGTAAGACCCTCAGAAGACAAGCCTAAAATTTGAGCAAATTGGGTTAAAGTTAAAGCATATGTTTCATTGAACATGCGAAAAGAGATGCAAAAATTATCATAGCCGGAGTGAAGTGCCCCTAAATCAAAGGTAAAGGAAGAAAAGAACTCAAGAGTGAGAAGGCGGTAGGTGATCTCATCCATAGTGACAAGGCCCGCAAACCCGGTCCCAATGAGCAAAGATACCACCTCGTCATGGCATCCCAAGGCATGCAAGGCTGGAACACACAGGAAACGGGTCGCCACAACCACGCAATAGGCAGTAAGATGGAGGAATCGGGCCTTCTGGGCCGGAGTGCTGAAAGTGATTTGCGGATAGTTTGGTAAACTATCCGTGTCCTGCACCGCCAAACCTCTCGTCCTAGGGACGCGTCCTCTAGAAGTGCTTGTACCCGAAGTGCGTGCGCGCTTCCCACCTTGATCACGGCTAGACATCGTAAAGCTGAAAAGTTCAAATAAAGATATAAGTCTTATGAGCATGTGAAAACATTGCTTTAACAAAATTAGGCACGAAAAAATGCAGAAACAGAAACTTATAAAACAGGCTCTGGTCGGCCGACTGCATATGTAGGTCGGTCGACCACTTCTGTGAGTAAACACGTAATTTTTGCAGAACAAATGGTCGGTCGACCGTAAAACTAGGTCGGTCGACCGATTGACGAAAGAACTTCAGAAACTGCAAAAAATTAAACTCAGGAAAACAAGGTTCTGGTCGGCCGACCTCAGTTTCGGGTCGGTCGACCGACTATCGTCAGAAAAGTGCAGATCTGTAAATTGAAAACCCAGAAAATTCAAATTTCGGTCGGCCGACCTCATTTTCCGGTCGGTCGATCGTGAACAGTGTAGGTGTCGGCTTTTCGCGGTTGAATTCGCGCGAAAAAGGGCATAAAAATTTAAAGGAGGAATTAAACTATCCTAATCAGCACGAAACCACCAAAAATTTACAGATCTAAGCATATAAAATCAAGAAGAAGAAGAAAACTAAGATAAAAACACACAAATAAGTATGGAAACGGAATTAAGAGCAAAATTGAACTTAAAAAGATAAACTAATACTACCTAAAACGGAAGTAAGAAGATATAAAACCAAAAAGAGAGAAAGAAAACTAAGGAAAACATACCTTGGATGAGGAAATTGAAAGAAAGTAAGTAAATTGGTGAAGGATGAAGGTGGGTGAATTTTTCTAGGGTTTTAAGAGAGTAGGGGAATGCTTGGAAAGTGAAGAAGTGAAAGCAATTATTGCATTTTCAAAGCACAAATTACCCATGACCTTTGACTCAGAAAAAATAAAACCGTAAAAAAAAACCCCGTGGTCGGTCGACCACAAAAGTCGGTCGGTCGACCGACGTCCTTTTACCTGCTCTGCAATTTTTACTTACTCTGTCAGGAAAATTGAATAAAGCTGTCAGTTTGGTCGGTCGACTTAATAACTCGGTCGGTCGACCGCTGTACTGACGGATTCCCTTTTTTTTTTTTTTTTCTTTTCTGCGGAGATTTCAATTTTCACCTAAGGATAAAACGAAAAATAAAACAACAAAACGTAAATTTAAACTAAAGCACGGGTTGCCTCCCGTGTAGCGCTGGTTTAAGAGGTCCCGCACGACCTTTTTACCTTCTAAGGAGCATCTTAAAAAGGGT
Organism: Silene conica; assembly: GCA_029255685.2. Lineage (NCBI taxonomy): Eukaryota > Viridiplantae > Streptophyta > Magnoliopsida > Caryophyllales > Caryophyllaceae > Silene > Silene conica. The sequence continues at coordinate 71,215,742 of CM055318.2, read as the reverse complement.
CAAAGTAAGAAACTTCGACTTTTCCGACAAATTCATTTTCTCCTCGGAAGTGCTTCACATATTGGCCATTGACTTTGAACCTCTCACCAGATGAGGTTTCTAATTCGATTGATCCGAATTTTGAGACAGCTGTGATGGTGTAGGGTCCGCTCCACCTGGATTTCAGCTTACCAGGAAAAAGACGAATACGAGCATTAAAAAGTAATACCCTATCACCTACCTGAAAATCACGTCTAATGATTCTCTTGTCATGCCAGCGCTTTGTTTTCTCCTTGTAAATCCTGGCATTGTCATAGGCTAACAACCTGAATTCTTCTAACTTATTGAGCTGCAATAAACGTTTCTCACGGGAAAGATTAGGGTCTAAGTTAAGATCACATATAGCCCACCAAGACTTACGTTCTAACTCAACTGGTAAATGACAAGTTTTACCATAAATCAATCGGAATGGTGACATTCCTATTGGGGTTTTGAACGCGGTTCTATAGGCCCATAAAACATCATCAAGTTTTAGGCTCCAATCTTTCCTAGACTTAGAAACTACTTTGGCTAGGGTCTCCTTGAGTTCTCTATTAGAGATCTCAACTTGACCACTAGTCTGAGGATGATAAGCTAAACCCCTACGGTGTTGGACACCGAATTTATTTAACAAGTCACCTAAGCGTTTCTCCTTAAAATGCATACCTCCATCACTTATGACAACCCTAGGGACACCAAAACGAGGAAATATGAATTTTTAAACATCTTAATAACAGCCTTTGCATCACAATGGGGAGTAGCAATAGCTTCTACCCACTTAGACACATAATCAACGGCCACAAGAATATACCTGTTACCTTGACTACTAGGAAAAGGTCCTTGATAATCAATGCCCCAGACATCAAAAATCTCTACCTCTAAAATACCAACTTGTGGCATTTCATGTATTTTTGAAACATTCCCAGTTCTTTGACAGGCATCACAGTTACATACAAAATTCCTACAGTCAGCATGTAAAGTAGGCCAATAAAAACCAGACTGCAATACCTTGGCCACGGTCCTAGATGGACCGTGGTGACCACCATATGCAGAAGAGTGACATGCTTCCAGAATGTCCTTCACCTCCCATTGGGGGACGCATCTCCGCATAATTCCATCTCCGCATTCTTTAAAAACATAAGGGTCATCCCAAAAATACTGTTTTGCATCGAACATAAATCTCTTCTTTTGTTGCCAAGACAACTCAGGAGGGATTTTACCTGTAACAGCAAAATTAGCAAAATCAGCATACCAAGGAGGGGGATAAGAACCTGAACTATTAATGATAAATAAACTCTCATCAGGAAACGAATCATCAATAGGTAAAGAATCTTCCCCATCAGTCAGCTGCAGGCGAGATAGGTGGTCAGCTACCACGTTTTCCGCGCCTTTCTTGTCCCTAATCTCAATGTCAAACTCTTGGAGAAGGAGTATCCACCTTAAAAGTCTTGGCTTTGAATCCTTCTTTTGAAAAAGACCTTTTAAGGCTGCATGGTCAGTATAGACAATTACCTTATTACCCACTAAATATGACCTGAATTTTTCTAAGGCGAATATGACAGCTAGCATCTCCTTCTCAGTAGTGAAATAGTTGACTTGAGTCTCATCCAGGGTGCGGCTCGCATAGTATATAGCATTAAGAGCCTTGTTCTTCTTTTGACCGAGCACAGCACCTACATCGTAGTCACTAGCATCGCACATGATCTCAAAGGGGAGATCCCAATCTGGTGGCTGGATGATTGGTGCTGAGATCAAAGCTTCCTTCAACCTGTTAAAAGCTGAAAGGCACTCATCAGAAAAATCAAAGATGGCATCTTTAAGAAGCAATTGTGTAAGTGGTTTAGCAATTTTAGAGAAGTCCTTAATGAAACGCCTGTAAAAACCTGCGTGTCCTAAGAAACTTCTCACCCCTTTGACGTTAATAGGAGGGGGTAATTGCTCAATCACCCACACCTTTGCTTTATCTACATGTATACCTTTATCTGAAATTAGATGCCCTAACACTACCCTTTCAGTAACCATAAAATGACACTTCTCCCAGTTTAAGACAAGGTTTACATCAATACATCGCTGCAAGACTTTATCAAGATTAGCTAAGCATTGATCAAAAGCATTACCGTAAACAGAGAAATCATCCATAAATACTTCCATAATGTTTTCTATAAAGTCTGAAAAGATACCCATCATACACCTTTGAAAAGTAGCAGGAGCATTGCATAACCCAAAAGGCATCCTGCGATAAGCAAAAACACCCTGTGGACATGTAAAAGTAGTCTTACTCTGATCATCAGGATGGATGGGAATCTGGAAGAAACCTGAATAACCGTCTAGAAAACAGAAGAATTTATTAGAAGCCAGTCTTTCAGTCATTTGGTCAACAAAAGGAATGGGGAAATGGTCTTTCTTGGTGGCGGCATTTAACTGTCTATAATCAATGCACATCCGCCACCCAGTTACAACTCTAGTTGGTATTAACTCATTTTTATCATTCTTAACCACTGTGGTCCCTCCTTTCTTAGGAACCACCTGAACTGGGCTAACCCACTTAGAGTTGCCAACCAGATAGATAATACCTGCATCAAGAAGCTTCATAACCTCAGCCATAACCACATCCTGCATCTTAGGATTCAACTTACGCTGTCCCTGTCTATAAGGCTTATGCCCTTCCTCTAACTCTATTCTATGCATACAAACATCAGGGCTTATGCCCTTAATATCATCCAAAGAATAACCTAGAGCTTTTCTATTCTTTTTAAGAACAGTCATTAAGGCAGAAAGTTGGTCAGGACTAAGTTTAGAGCTAACAATCGCAGGGTACTGTTCAGTATCATCTAGGAAAACATACTTAAGATTAGGAGGAAGTGGCTTACGCTCTGGTGCTTTTACCTCAACTGCCTGAACAGAATTAGTATCTATAGAATAGCACATGTTTACCAGACTTGCATTGGCTAGGCTTATGAGCTTCTCATTCTCTTCTTCAGTGAGCCCATATTCCTCTTCCTCTTCTTCTATCAGATCCAGCCTTTCAGCATCCTCAGCTGGATTACCTGCACACTTATCCAAAATCGTCAGATCATCTAAGGGATCCTTGGTCAAGGAATCCCTCCAATTAAGGATAACATTCCTGTCTATAATATCGATGGAACAACAAGTATCATCAGTAGGAATAGTTGCCTTATGGGCAAGACTAAACTCGATAGTGTCATCCCCAATCTCTAAAGTAATGGTCCCGCGTTTGACATCTATCACAGCCCCAGCTGTGTGTAAAGAGGGTCTACCTAAAATAATAGGTATTTGACTATCCTCAGCAATGTCTAAAACAACGAAATCCACAGGAATAAAGAACTTTCCCACTCTTACTGGGACATCCTCCAAGACCCCTAGTGGTCTTTAGGTTGATCTATCAGCCATCTGTAGGGTAATATTGGTGACTTTAAGTCTACCTAAACCAAGTCTTTCACATACAGAATAAGGTATAACACTGACACTAGCCCCTAGATCACAAAGGACTTTCCCTATTACATGATTACCTATGGTACAAGGGATGGAAAAACTACCTGGGTCTTTTAACTTGGGTGCTATATTATCTTGTGAAAGAACATAACATTCTTCCACAAAAGCAACAGCACCGTCGTCCTGAAACTTCCTCTTACGACTTAAAATATCTTTCATGAATTTAGCATAAGAAGGTACCTGGGTAATTAAGTCAGTGAAAGGGATGGTTACCTCAAGATTCTTCACCATCTCCAAGAACTTACCAAATTTCCGATCCTCTTTTGAATTTTTCAGTCTTTCAGGATAAGGAACGGTGACTTTAGCCATAGGATCAGCAACCTTTGGCTTTTTCAGCTGTAAAATTTCGGTTAGGCCTTGAATGAAGGAGGGATCCAGCGATTCCGGAGTCAAAACAGCACTCTGCTCAGGAACGTCGGTCGGTCGACCAGTAGCAGTGGTCGGTCGACCAGAGTCTGCAACATCCGAATTTTTCTCCTTTTCAGAATCCGATCTCACGTCAGGAACAGCGGTCGATCGACCTACAGCAGCGGTCGGTCGACCTCCTGTTCTTTTGACGGGATCAGATTCTTTGTTCGGAATTCCGGCTGGATCATCTTCTTGAGTTGACTCTTCACAAACACGGCCACTCCTTAGATTTATGGCGTTTAGCGTCTCCATGGGTCCCTCACAACTAGCTGGAGAGCTAGTCATTTGGTTGGCTATGTTTATCAAGTGCTCTTCAAAAACTTTTGATGAGGCAAAGTGAACCTTACTCATCTCCATAACTGCCTTTGTTAAAGCATCAACAAGGGTTCTTAAGTTCTCAATCTCACCCGTGTTGTCAACCGTAGTAACTAGGTTCACACTTTCAAGCTTTAGTTGGGTTGCCTCAAGCTTTTCAAAACGGGCTTCAACTGTTGTCTCAAGAGCCATCACTCTATTCATCTCTACATTCAGCCTTCTTGAATTCCCACGTGAACTCTTAAAAGTAGCCCTATGCACCGCCATGTCTTCAATGGTTTTCCAACCCTTCATATGGTCGGTGTTATTCTGGAATCTTCCATTGGCGGCCACATCAAGAATCATCTTATAGTCATCGTAAAGAGCGTTGTAAAATAGGTTACACAGGTCCCATTGTTGAAGGTTATGGTGAGGGATAGAACGGACCAATTTCTTGAATCGATCCCATGCTTCACAAAATCCTTCATCAGGTCCCTGTTGAAAGTTACGGATTTGGTTTCTCAAGTCCTCGGCTTTTGCAAGAGGGAAGTATTTCTTGTAAAAGGCCAATGCCAAGGAAGTCCAATCCGTAATCTCCTCACTTGTCCTGTCAAGGTACCGGTACCAATCTTGCGCGTCATCTTTTAAGGAGAACAAGAACATAGTTGCCAGCACCTCGTCTCTAGTTACCCCTTCAGGTAGGGGTATGGAGCAACAATAATCCGTGAAGGTTGTAACATGCTTTATTGGATCTTCGTCGGGTAGACCAGAAAATTGACTCTGTTGCACCAAAGAGACATGAGTTGGGCGGAGTTCAAAGGAGCCAGTGGTGGGGGTAGGCAAGGCGAATCCCTTCAGTACATCTTTAGCCTTCGGCTGTAGGTAGCTATAAATAGAATCCATAAAGAGAGTACTCAAGCCTTCCTCTCAAAAACCTTTCTTCTAAACAAAACTAGAAGAAAAGGTAAGAAACGGTCTTAAGGAACCTGAGTTCCTTAAGACAAGAAAAATAAACTAAAAATTAACAAACAAAATTATACCGCCTCCCCGGCAACGGCGCCAAAATTTGACACCCGTCGTTGAGGGGTGCCAAAGATAAGATTTATAAAACCTCAGCTTAAACTTAGATAGGATAAGTCAAGGGTCGAACCACAGAGAGACAAGGTTAATTATGTTTGTAAATTTAAAGTCTATTGCAAGTAACCAAAAAAGGGGGTTTTGATTTGAGATTTAAACTAACAACTAAGGTAGCAAACTAACAAGAAAATTAAAATAAGATAAAAAAGGAGATTAGGAACTTTGGTTCCCCATGGTCAAAACAAGTCAATGAAAGGTAAAATAATCCAATAACACAATCCCAAGGAACAAAGAATAAACCTTTAGGTCAATATTCTACCCAATCCTTACGGTCTTAGGGTTCCTACAAAAGCACTAAACTTTCGTTCAAGGGCAATCCCAAAGTTGTTGTTAAACTAATCCTAATAATCTTTCAATCCTAAGGATTAGTTCACCAACAACAATGGGGGATTGGTAATTTAATCATCAAACTTATCAAAGTCAAGTCTTTATCATGGTTCCCCTAATTCCCAATCACAAGAATTAGCTATGCATACTTTTAATTATGGAACTAACAATTACTAAGAATATTAAAGAGATGAACATAATTAAAGATGACAATAAAAGGGTAAACATGAAATAAGAAGTAACAACAAGATGAATAATAAGATTGAATAAAAAGAAAAGATTAATTGTGACAAACTTACAACTTGAATGGAAAATCTAAGAACAAGGATGAAAGCTTGGTACCAAAAATCTAACAATGGAGTTCTTCTAACATAAAGTGCTTGATAAAAATAAAGAGGTTCTTTCTAATGGAATTACTTGCTTAACCTAATTGGAGAGTCTAGGTCTCCTTAAATAAGAATTATTACAAGATTAGGAAAGTAAAGAAAACACAAAACAGAAATCCCGAAACAGCTTCTGGTCGGTCGACCACCTATACGGGTCGGTCGACCGATTCTGGTACTGTCGGTTTATTTTTCGCAAGAATGGGCTTTTGTGAACTGGGCTTCGGTCGGTCGACCGCTTTTGCGGGTCGGTCGACCGCTTCTCGTTCTTTCCGTCTTTAATCTGGCCCATTAACAATACTTGAATGCACCATCCGGATCCTTGCTCCATATTAGTACTCAAAACAGCTTCCTAAAGGCAATTAAGGCTTGGTTTTGCTCACTTCCGCGTATTCCTACATATAAAACATAGAAATGCCAAAGTAAACCGTTTCGGGAGAAAAAGCAACTAAAAGTCACGAAAGTGTAAGAAAATACGTGCCGAAAGAGTAAATAAAACGCATAAAATAGGCACGTATCAGTTACATCTGGATATTAAGGTCGTATATAGTATTGGTAGCATGCACAACATGCTGGTCATCGTTAAACCGCCATAGGATCATTGTGGGTATCGTCTTAACCACCATGAATGTCGGCAGGAACTTACTTGTATGCTCTGTTCGTGCGTTTTTTTTCCCTATTTCGTGTTATTTCTATGTTAATTCTATTACCGTTTTGATTGTCTACGAGCACTACTCCATGATGGGTGATAGTAGGATGTTAGTATATCAGTTTAGTGGTCGTATGGTGGTATGTGGTGGTCGGGAAGGCCTTAGGCGACGATCGTTTAGGAGGGGGGGGCTAAGAAACGAACGGAAACAGGGGATGGGGATGTGTTGAGCGGGCTGTTGTGATGGGACTTCATGGTGATACAGGAGGTAACAAGGGGAGGATCTGACCGCCACTGGAACCACCGTGGGTCAGTGGTGACCACGGTGGCGTTCAGGGAGGTGTTAGGACTGGTGGTTGGCGAGAGACACGTGAGTAAAGAGAGGTGTCTGGGTGACGGTAACGAAAAACTGAGTAACTGTGGGTGTGTAGTCGGGTTTGGGCAGTGTGTTAGGGCGGTTATGGTGGCTTCGGGTGACAACGAGAGTGTGGTGTTTATAGTTGGTGGTACAAGCTCGATGATGGGGTTGATAGCGGTGGCTAGGGGTGGCTTGATTGGTGGCTGTGCGTCAGGGAGTTGTGGGTCGATGGGCTGTTATACGTTTTTCACTTGCAGCTATGTCGAGGTCGTAATTGTTGTTCCTGTACGTTTTACTGCATGTCTTTATTATCTTTATTAATTTCTTTTGTCTTATTATTATTAAATTGTATGAGAATAATATTAGTAGTATTATGATTACTACCATCATTGTTATAAAATATGGTTACTAATAGTGATAATTACATCGACAAGTGAAGGGTTTGTTTACTCAACTTATTAATAATAGTTAATTAGTATGGAATATTATTATTAGTATGTTACTATTATTATTAATAGTATTGATATTGTTATTGTGTTAATAATATCATTGTTAGTATGATTATTATTGTTAGCCATATTGTTCATGTTAGTAATGGTTAAAGTTGTTAAGTAATTTTATACAAGAATGTGACGGTTATCAATGGTTTGTTTTTTATGTTCGGTTATTTAATTGGAATTAGTTATAAATGTAATAAAGACGGGTTAGGCAAGCTAATTGAAGTAGTTGTGTTTAATCCGGTCTCGTTATGCGTAATATGTGATTTAAATCGTTAATTTGAATAATTAATATATTATTTTGTTACGTAGTTATATTAGTTAGTAATTACGTATATTATATTGTTAGGTGACGATTTTGAAGTGACAATATTCTGTTTACTTGCTGGCTTGCTTTTGGACTACATTGCTATCCAGGTAGGATATACTGTCATTATACTCTATGATGTGTTATGAATGGATGTTGGATTGTGTGTTATGGATGCTGAGCATGATTTATATGAGAATGATATTGGTTGGATTGAGTGTTGATTATTATTATTATTGGTATGCACATTGCATTATTTAAATAACATGATTGATTAAGAGTATTGTTGCATTCATGAGCATGACATGTGCATTGAATACGGATTTGAGATGATGAGATATTATTGGGCCCAGACTAGTTCTGCAGGACTAGACCTGGTGATCTCAGCTGTTATGCTGGTGTTCGGCGACAGCCGATTATAGTCTGCCGGGAGGTTCGGTATGGCTGGGAGTTACGGGTATGAGTTTGAGATTGAGATTGAGCTCGAGCATGTCATGGCATTTGCATATCATTTAACTGTTGCATTATAATTATCGTGTTACCCTACTCAACCGCGAGGTTGACAGTGTATTCGTGTACACCTACGATGATCCGGAATGGGGAGTAGATTCTACAGGTCAGAGACAGATGAGCTAGGAACTGGGGCAGGAATGTGAGATGCATACATTGGACCGACTTAGTACTATATCACTTCTAGAGGAGTCATCAGTTGTATTTTGTTTTTCCCACAATGTAATATCTGTAATAATCAAAGTTTAAATTTTATCAGTTTTATATAAAGTATTGTGGTTGTTTTACTTGTTATTCACTACCTCGGACTTCCGAGATGGTAACAGCTCTATTTATTTAAGAATGTCTTGCTAAAGGCTCTTAAATAAATGGGGGTATTACAAAGTGGTATCAGAGCGAACGATCCTCAGGCCTAAACCAAATGAATAATAATGAACATAGGAAGAGTCGATAAAATGAACCCCAGGCTAGTAACTGTTACGAGCCCCAGGATTGGGATGAGTTAGGGGCCCCCTCAAACGAAGCCACTGGCCCTTTCAGTCTAACCTGGTAACCTGTGAGTGATGCAGAGAGTGGGTAGTAACAAAATAAAAGATCAGACCTTCCCTATATCGTACTAACAGTTTTGTAGGAGCGGAATGAGGTAAGTTATGATGTGAAATATGGTTGGTGATCTATATTATGAAGCATGATAATGATATTGAATGTTGGGTGAGATACTGAGATATATGATTTTCAAGTATTGAGAACATGAGTTTTGAAAATGAGTTTGAAATATAAGCTTGACTTGCATGATGATGTGCATTAGAAGAATACGACAGATATTGGGATGTTGATTGATTTGAATGATTGCATTGAATTTTTTGAGAATGGATGTATATTTATTGAACAATAATTTTGAGTGATATTATCATGTGATTTTGGTGTTTAGAAATTTTTATATGATATCTGGTTATTAAATGACTATCGTAACTATGTAATATATTGTCTTAAATTTGAATATGAATGATCAGATTTAAATGCTATAGTAATCTATGTCTAGTGATATACAGAATGTGTTGCCCCAAGCCATGAATGTCATATAGCTATGTGTTACATTCGTATATACATGTATAAATATTGGTTTATTTAGTTGATCCTACCTTTCAGTTTCGCAATCTTTACCGCTTTCTTGATGGCAAGTACAAGTTGAAATAATGAATAAATATTAATATGGTGCGATGTCATTTCTATGCTTCAATATATGCGTCAACATGTTTTGAGAATAGTTGTGTTTTAATATGACGATGTAAAGTAATAATGTGAAATATTAAAGTAACCGACGTTGTAATAATTAAGTTTTCAGAATGTTATCCATTTGTACGGGTTGCCGTTTAAAATGTGTTCTCTATATGAATGTGTAAATTTTATGTATGATGACCTTATGAGTTAACTTTCTTATGATTTTGATTTCATGTTAAAACGACTTATATTTCGAAGGAAATAAATATTTTGGTTAACAGTGGTCAGATTGTTACTGTACAGTTTTGTTTTGACCTATGTTTTTGTAAAGGGAATCATTTAAAACGTGTTTATTGTTTATGCATATTTCCAACTCCACTGTTTAGAGTATTCATTCATGTTTTCAAAATGATAAGCCACATAAAAGCTTAATGAGTCGTTATTTAATAGCGATTTTTGCAAGTTGTTCAAATTTCTGTCTAAGTGCTATAAAGTTTATGTTCAGACCCACTGAATTGTAAAATTCGTATTAAGTAATTCCATTAAGCTTCGCACTTGATTATCTTCTTATAATTAGTTAATTCCTTATATTTTCTAAAAACTATAATAGTTTGCAAGATAGCTAAGCGGTTATTTAATCATGATTTTTTTTTCTTTTGGATGTTGCAGCGTGATGTATGATTGTTGAAAATTGTAAGTTATGTAAGTTTTCAATATAAAAGTTTAATCAAATATGAATTATGTGATGTAACCATGTAATTTTCTGATATGACATTAGTAGCATGAACAATAGACGTGTTATATAATAATATAACCTTATTTATTGGTGAGTTTTATATAAAGTTAGTTTTATTTATACACTATTGTTATGCCACAAGGTGAACTACATATTGTTATGTATGTTTAAATCTGATCACAATGTACTAATTTAGTAATCTGGTTGACAAGTGTATTATGAGAGTGCTAGTCTTACTTTCGATCTGTAGCTTGTAATTCGTCAGTTGATAAGACGGGTTTAGTACGGCATAAAAGTGTCAATTTAGATGAGTTATTGATGGTATGAGTAGCGTGTGGAGGTATAATTGTATAATTACGATTTCTTGGTGTTGGTTGCATTTGAGAGTAATTATTGGAGTTTACATGATTTATGGGTTGATAATATGGTTCAAGCTTAATATAATGGGTTAACAAGTGAATAAGTTCAATTGGGCTATATAAATTGGTTTGGAAAAATAAGTGGACAAGAAGTAATTGGCATGTGAAAGCAATTGGGTTGGACTTTTATTATAAAGGAACATTGGCACATGGGCTTGTCCCCATTAAGCCAACAACAATGAAAGCCCACTTGAAGACCAAAGAGGAAGACCACGCAGAAAGAAGAAAAGGCAGGCCAGAGTTACGCGCGGGTCGCGGGAAAACGCGCGGGTCGCGGAAGTTGGGCGCGGGTCGCGGATTTTTGGCGCGGGTCGCCCGTGGTTCGGCCGCTTCGATGCTTTAATTCGTTTGATTTCCTTATTTCAGTTATCTTCTATTATTTCTTTATTAGTAGTAATATTAGGTTAAGTATTTAGGATCCGTCACTTTATCATTGATTCAACTTTTAGAATTGGGAAAACCTCAAGAACCCTAATTTCTTTTGCTCAATAATTATGAGGAACTAATCCTCTCCTTTCTTGGATTGATAAACGGAAGTTTCGACTAATTAATTGTGAGATTGTTCTTTCTCCCTTTTATTTCTCAAGTATTGTTTATGTCTCTTGCTCATATTTTATGATTATTGTTTTCTCTCGTTAATCTGATCAATTAGTAATTGTTAACTTTAATCTATCGCATGTTTAGAAATTGAATCCGTAATTGTTCAATTAATCTAGACTAAAGTAGCAAACTTTACCCTAATAATTTGTATGCGTTTCATCGTTATTAGGACGAGGTAGAGACTAAACATATAATTCGAATCGTTAACCGCGTGTGTTAAAGATCGTTATCTTTATTGCTTCCTTGGATTGTTAATGCTATTGTTGGATTAAATCTAGACGCTTGGCTTAGATTATTCAATAATTAGGGTCTTCTAATATCGCGTTTCGACTTAGTTGACTATACTTAAGAGGAAGAAGGAAACCTCTATTTCCACAATAAAGTACTTGAGAGTAATTGAGTTAAAGACAATCGAAGACCAATTAGTTTGTTGATAGCGGATGTTTATTGACCCAAGACCTTTTAATCATCTGAATTCAGTCATCTTTATTATTCGTTTAGTAGATTATAGTTTATTCATCACAAAACCCCCCATTATTGTTCCTTATTTTCTATACTATAATTCACATAAATTACATCGCCTTCTCTGTGGATCGATCCTTATTACCATATACTATATTAGTTTAAGGTTTTAAGTGTTATAAATATTATCTTTGGGAGCATACGACTTCGGCTCACCAAATTTTGGCGCCGTTGCCGGGGAAGGCAATTGTTAATTTTTGTGTTTCTTTAGTGTAGACTTTTATTTTATTGTTTTAGTTTATGCCTAATACTCGTTCTTCTGACCAACCACTCGAGCCTTACGACTCAGAGATTGAACGTACCTTTTTCAGGTTAAGACAAGTCGGAGAAGGTTTGTTAGTTGCTTTTGAGCACCCAGATTCTGAGAAGGATATACACTCTAATTCAGACAGTTCGGAAATCTCTACTACTACTGAGAATATGGCTAGAGAGACTCGAACCTTAAGGGAGCTTACAGCTCCAAACCTTGACGTTCAACCATTGTGCATCACTTTTCCAGCATTGAATGATGGAGTCACTTTTGAACTGAAATCGGGTTTGATACATCAATTACCAAGTTTCAGTGGGATGAGCATCGAAGATCCGAACAAGCATCTTTCAGATTTTCATATTGTTTGCACCAGTATGAAGCCAGCCAATGTCACAGAAGAGCAGTTGAAATTGAGAGCATTTCCCTTCTCCTTGAAGGACAATGCAAGAGATTGGTTAAACTATCTACCACCGGGGAGTATCACTACTTGGGTAGGTATGAAGAAAGCATTCTTGGAGAAATACTTTCCTCCTTCTCGGTCATCTCAACTAAAAAGAGCCATCAGTAATGTTGAACAACAAGATGGAGAAACTATGTATGAGTTTCTTGAAAAATTTAAGAAACTTTGTGCTAGTTGTCCTTACCATGGATACTCCGACCAAGATCTCATCATGTATTTTTGTGGAGGCCTAAATCTAGATGATCGTCGTATGATTCACTCTGCTTGTGGGGGAAATATAGCCAATAAGAATCCAGATGAGGCTTGGGAGGTTATCACAGAGCTAGCTGAAACCTCTAGACAGTTTGAGAGGAGACCATTACGAAGAGGAGTGAGTGCTATGGGTGTTAGTCCTGGCTTGGAGGAAAAAGTTGATAATATTGCTTCCACCCTACGTGACATGTTATCTGGAAGACAAATGGCTGTTGTTTGTGGTATATGCTGTATTGAGGGTCATCCTAGTGATTTGTGCCCCCAAATGCAAGAGGGTGGGTCTCAGACGGTGAATGGCATATGAGAGAGTAGTTCAAATAAGAAATGGGATCCACACTCTAGTACCTATAATGAAGGATGGAAGGCTCACCCTAACTTCCGTTGGGGAAACTCTCAAGCCGGTCCATCAGCTGGCCCTCCTAGAGGCCAGTTTCTCCAGCGACCACAAGGACAACAATTTACTCAACAAGTGCCACAACAAGTAGCTCAGCAAACACCACCGAGCTCATCAATGTCCACAGAAGATATGATTCGTGCTCTTACTCTCAGTGTTACTCAAGATCGAGCAGATAATAAGCAAAATTTTAAAAATCTTGAGAATCAAGTGAGTCAATTGGCTACTGCAGTCAATTGGTTAGAAGTTAAACAGTCGGGTGCTCTACCATCTCAAACAGTGCTGAATCCCAGGGAGAATGTGAGTGTCGTGTCATTGAGAAATGGTAGACAATTGGTGGAGATTGAAAAGCCAAAAGCTAAGCCTAAGGTGGTGACTATTCAAGAAGAAGAGGAGTTAGTGGTTGAAGGTGACAAATCACTTAGTGATGGAGTGAAAGAAGATGCATCTAATTCCAAGGAGGTGACACCAGTTATGCCCACATATGAGTCACTCCCACCTTTTCCCGAGGCTTTGAAAGACAAGAGAAGAAAGGAGCATGACACTGATATTTACGAAACCTTTCGTAAATGCGAGGTAAATATTCCTTTACTTGACTTGCTTGAGAGTGTTCCTAGGTATGCAAAGTTTTTAAAAGAACTTTGTACAATTAAAAGAAATCAAAAGGAACGTAGTTTGAAAAAGCAAAAGGGTAAACCTAGTGAGTTTGTTTCGGCTTTGTTTAAGAGTAAGACCCCTCCTAAGTGTAGTGATCCGGGTGTGTTTACCATACCTTGCACTATAGGTGATACACGGTTTGAAAGAGCCATGTTAGATCTAGGGGCATCAATAAATGTTCTCCCCTACCATGTTTATGAGTCTCTTAAGCTTGGTCCTTTGAAAAGCACTAGGGTAATAGTCCAACTCGCTAATCGGTCTAATGTACACCCTAGAGGAGTAGTAGAGAATGTTATGGTCAAGGTAGATCAACTAGTTTTTCCAGCAGATTTCTATGTTTTGGATATGGCACAGGAGGTTGATGCTATCCCAATTTTATTGGGTAGACCATTCCTAATGACCGCAGGAACCCGAATTGATGTCCCAAATGGTTCCTTGACTATGGAGTTTGATGGGAAGGTGGTTAAATTTCAAATTAATCCACCTAATTCAACTAATTCTATGGTTTCTTCTTTGTGTGTCATTACTACCAATCATACTTCTATGAGAAGCCGGAAGCCACCACTTCCGAGCAAAGCTTGTGAAATTTTGCAGGACTGCCCGCCTAGAGAGAAAAGGTGTATCCTTCTATGGGAGAATCACAAAGATGCTGAGGCTGGAAAAAGGAAGGGTAAGACTTGGTTTGATAATCTAATTCGCCGGAAGAGCTCCGGTAAAGCAACACAAGTTATACATATTAAATCAAGTGTTTACCCCAATCCCTTGAAAAGGTAAAGTTCTAAACTCTATCTTAAGTCGGGTGTTTCACCACTCCGCCAGATGTCGAGCCAACGACGTTAAACAACAGCGCTTCTGGGAGGCAACCCATAGATTTGTGTGTGCAATTTCTTCCAAAAAAAAAAAAAAATCCGAAAAAAAACGAAAATTCAAAAAAAAAAAAAAAAACGGAAATCGGAACTGCTTAATTTATGGTGTTGGCGACATAAGAAGGGAGACCTAGAAGGAAGGATGGGTAGGATAGTGGCTAAGGTGTGGTGTAACCGCGGTGCGTTGTTGTGGACACTTGTTTATGCGGTTGGATGGATTGTTGATTTGGTGTAGAGGAGATTAAGACTGATCTTGTAAGCTCGGAGTTGCGGAAGTTTTATTTATGTGCATTCTGTTACTGGCACACATATAATTACAGCTACTTGGTCTTTGGTTAGGATTGGAGTAATAAGGGGCGTTAGTCTTCTTTGTCACTCTTATCTTTTGTTGGCTTTGTATGATTGTGCTTTATGCTGTATGCTAATAGCCAAGTGTGGGGAGGAGGTGTGGTGCGTGGATTGCTCTGTTTTCATGTTTTCATGTGGTGTTGCGGTATGCTTGATGGTCTCTATCGTCATTGGTGCTCCTTAGATGAGGTGTGTGTTTTTCTCTTCCCTTTTTATTGTGTCCTTGCAACATTGAGGACAATGTTTCATTCAAGTGTGGGGAGGGAGAATCGTTCCGATTTGTATACTTTTGTAATTGTGTGGTGTGTTTATTTCAGTACTTTATTTCAAAAAAAAAAGAAAAAAAAGAAAAAAAAAAAGAAAAAAGCAAAAAAATAAAAAGATTAATCCCGGCTAGGTGAAAACCCGAAAGGGCGCCTAGGCAAGATTGGATGTGGCCGAGGACGGAGTGAAAACCCGAAAGGGCGCTCCGGGTAAAATGAAGAAACGAGTTGCGTGCCACTGAGAGTAGAGGTGAGATGAAAAAAAAATGATAAGCTAGAGTGAAAATCCGCAAGGGCGGACGCTCTAGGCAAAATGAGAGACATAGGTAAAGAAAAAAATCCGATGCTATTTTGATCTCCTGCTGCTAAGTTGAAGACCGTCTGGTTCAAGTATAACTACATGTTTTATTACTTTTCTTACACTTCTGTGGATCGGTGTTGGTATGAGCTTGTAATGAGTCCTTTGAGTTTACTCGAGGACGAGTAAAGATCTAAGTGTGGGGAAGTTTGATAAGACGGGTTTAGTACGGCATAAAAGTGTCAATTTAGATGAGTTATTGATGGTATGAGTAGCGTGTGGAGGTATAATTGTATAATTACGATTTCTTGGTGTTGGTTGCATTTGAGAGTAATTATTGGAGTTTACATGATTTATGGGTTGATAATATGGTTCAAGCTTAATATAATGGGTTAACAAGTGAATAAGTTCAATTGGGCTATATAAATTGGTTTGGAAAAATAAGTGGACAAGAAGTAATTGGCATGTGAAAGCAATTGGGTTGGACTTTTATTATAAAGGAACATTGGCACATGGGCTTGTCCCCATTAAGCCAACAACAATGAAAGCCCACTTGAAGACCAAAGAGGAAGACCACGCAGAAAGAAGAAAAGGCAGGCCAGAGTTACGCGCGGGTCGCGGGAAAACGCGCGGGTCGCGGAAGTTGGGCGCGGGTCGCGGGTCGCGGATTTTTGGCGCGGGTCACCCGTGGTTCGGCCGCTTCGATGCTTTAATTCGTTTGATTTCCTTATTTCAGTTATCTTCTATTATTTCTTTATTAGTAGTAATATTAGGTTAAGTATTTAGGATCCGTCACTTTATCATTGATTCAACTTTTAGAATTGGGAAAACCTCAAGAACCCTAATTTCTTTTGCTCAATAATTATGAGGAACTAATCCTCTCCTTTCTTGGATTGATAAACGGAAGCTTCGACTAATTAATTGTGAGATTGTTCTTTCTCCCTTTTATTTCTCAAGTATTGTTTATGTCTCTTGCTCATATTTTATGATTATTGTTTTCTCTCGTTAATCTGATCAATTAGTAATTGTTAACTTTAATCTATCGCATGTTTAGAAATTGAATCCGTAATTGTTCAATTAATCTAGACTAAAGTAGCAAACTTTACCCTAATAATTTGTATGCGTTTCATCGTTATTAGGACGAGGTAGAGACTAAACATATAATTCGAATCGTTAACCGCGTGTGTTAAAGATCGTTATCTTTATTGCTTCCTTGGATTGTTAATGCTATTGTTGGATTAAATCTAGACGCTTGGCTTAGATTATTCAATAATTAGGGTCTTCTAATATCGCGTTTCGACTTAGTTGACTATACTTAAGAGGAAGAAGGAAACCTCTATTTCCACAATAAAGTACTTGAGAGTAATTGAGTTAAAGACAATCGAAGACCAATTAGTTTGTTGATAGCGGATGTTTATTGACCCAAGACCTTTTAATCATCTGAATTCAGTCATCTTTATTATTCGTTTAGTAGATTATAGTTTATTCATCACAAAACCCCCCATTATTGTTCCTTATTTTCTATACTATAATTCACATAAATTACATCGCCTTCTCTGTGGATCGATCCTTATTACCATATACTATATTAGTTTAAGGTTTTAAGTGTTATAAATATTATCTTTAGGAGCATACGACTTCGGCTCACCATCAGTTGATTTGTGTTTATAAATTGCCATCAATTACAACTTCATTGTCTGAAAGTTTCAAAATGTTTTCAAGGTGATAAGCCATGATAAAGCTGATGTTGGATCATTGTGGTAATTGTTTTGCAACATGATAGAATCTGTAGCTACATGTTGATGAAATCTTGCTCAATATGAAATTATTTCACAGGATATAAACCTCTTATCTTGCAAGTTATATTTATTACTAGTTTTATGATAAATGATGTAATGTAAGTAGATGGAAAATGTTCCTATGTGATTTTAATTTATTTGTACCTAGAAATGCTAAGCTGACTTGCTAATCTATGATTGGTGTATATCTCATGAAAAATGTTAATGCTCCGTGTTTAATTACATTAATTAAATAATTGTCTAATGTCATTTTTTTTCTTATCTGCATAAACATGATTTTGCCTCCATAATATGATTATGAGCATGAAGTGTGTTGATTTGTCAAGTATGAACTCTGAGTTAGCGGATTGTCTACATTGGTGTAAATGTGTTAAGGTGTGTTAAAATTTACAAGGGTATATAAGTGTTAGTTACCTTGACTTTGTTTTAACTGCGTAGCATGAAATTGACAAGTATCTGTTGTTGCTTGAGAAGCCGGATGCTAGTTGCCAGTATAGAGTAATTAGCTTATCAGATGATTTGTGACTGTTGTTTCGGTAATCTTCTTGAGCATTGGTTGTGGAATTTTGTAATGGGGTTACGGGGACGTAACCATGTCTTAAGGAGGATAGGATTGTAAAATCTTAATGATTTATGAAATGGCTAATTGATATGTCGCGCTTGTTTGAATATAATAGATAATCATGTTTACTTCTGTTATGCATTATATGGTGATTCGTGAAATATTCTTAAAATTTTAGTTATACGTTAACTTTGGGGACAAAGTTTTCTTAACAAGGGTAGAATGTAACACCTCGCGTTTTAGAGTTTATGTATATGTACTACTTGTGTTGATTTATGCTTGTGGTGTTTTGTTATCGTTGCGGGGTGACGAACTTCAGGATGAAGTTCATTTTAAGGAAGGAAGACTATAATACCCCGTATTTTAGCATCGGTCAATGGTAGCCAAACCGTGTTTTATACAAGTATTTCAAATGAAATGTTTATAAAGTATTTTACGTAAACTGCTATTATTTTATAAATCGTATTTCCATAATTAATTCGTACTTCATAATCCTTTATATTTGATGATTTCACTCATATATTCTTTATTTTGTTTATATATATATATTTAATTAAATATATTTCATATTTTATATTTACTTCTCATTTATACTTGTTTTATTATTTACGCCATAAATATATTTAAATCCTAATTTTATATATTTTTATGTTAGTTCTAATCAAATTACATTCTTGTAAGTAATTTAATTAATATTTATTAATATTAAATTACATAATTTATTTGGTATAAATAATTTATACGTACTCATTTATTTTAGTTACGAGCGGAGAGCGGGATTTTACCTCGAGATGCGTGACGGGTTTGGACTTGGGTTGTAATCGTTATGTGATGGGCAATAGACTCATGTAATGCAAAATCCGTTCATCCAATCATACAAACCCTACCACTCGACATATTCATTGTCATCGACATTACAATTACACAAACCCTACTTCCCCATATGATATCTGCCTCCCCATCTCGTCTAACCCTATTCACCACCTACCTTGTTGTCTTCATAACCATACCTAAACACCGCCTTGACAACGGATTTCGAAGGACAACAAAGAGGATGAAAACGCAGCATAAACAGCCCTCACCATCACCGTTCTCACCTTTGCACTGCACCTACTTCGTAAGTAATTTATAACACCTTCTCATATACTTACATCTGGATATTAAGGTCGTATATAGTATTGGTAGTATGCACAACATGCTGGTCATCGTTAAACCGCCATAGGATCATTGTGGGTATCGTCTTAACCACCATGAATGTCGGCAGGAACTTACTTGTATGCTCTGTTCGTGCGTTTTTTTTCCCTATTTCGTGTTATTTCTATGTTAATTCTATTACCGTTTTGGTTGTCTACGAGCACTACTCCATGATGGGTGATAGTAGGATGTTAGTATATCAGTTTAGTGGTCGTATGGTGGTATGTGGTGGTCGGGAAGGCCTTAGGTGTAATACCCCGTATTTTAGCCTTCGTCAACGTCAGTCAAACCATGTTTTGTACAAGTATTTTAGATGGAATGTTTATAAAGTATTTTACGTAAACTATTATTATTTTATAAATCGTATTTCTACGATTATTTCGTATTTGATAATCGTTTTATATTGGATGATTATTCATCAAAATGTCATTTCATTTGTATTTATTTATTTTGATAATATATTTATAATTAAATATATTTCATATTTTATGTTTATTTCTCATTTATACTTATTTTATTATTTAAGTCATAATTATATTTAAATCCTAAATTTTTATATATTTTATTGTTAATTCAACAATGGGTCTAGGCCACACCCGAACGCAAGAGAAAGGGTCCACAATATAAACTCAAGAGGGTTCCACTCTATCTAAAACCAATTGGCGATAGAGGGAGTAACCCCTTGCCTTATAAAATGATAATTCTTCTCCTCTATTATCAATGTGGGATAATCCTCACATTTGGGACTTTCGGGTTTCTTCATACCCCCTCACATGTGAGGCCCACTTACCCACAGACTGGACAAATTCAACTGAGCAACCTTGCTCGTCCAGCTGTAAACTTGGCCCAGTATCAACTCAGACCGGACAAATTCAATTGAGCAATTTTTTTTGCTCGTCTGGCTATAAACTTTGGCCAATGATACCCAGGTCTTCAGCCATGGCCTGGGCTCCGATACCATGTAGAAATTGAAATATGGAGAATTTGAGAAGATGATAATTCTCATTGATTTTCAAATGCTGCGTACAGGGGTAGAATATATACAACAAGGTCTTATGCAATATTTGACCACCTATCAATTAGGAAAACTAAGAGAATATTTATCCTAAATAAAAGATACATATCAAAACTACTTCTTAACAATATACGAGAAATCTTCTAATAATAAGAAAGAAAAATATATACATCTTAACATTCCCCCTCAAGTTGGAGAACGAGGTAAACCGAGTCCCAACTTGAACTGTAGATGATCGAACGACTCACCTCCGATCGCCTTTGTAAATAAGTCCGCGATTTTTTCTTTGCTACGTACATGTGAGGTGCTGATTGTTTTTGCCACAATGTGTTGACGAATAAAATGACAATCAATTTCGATATGTTTTGTCCGATCATGAAAGACCGGATTTTTCGCTATATGGAGTGCTGCTTGATTATCACAATACAATGACATTGGTTGTGTATGAAAAATCCCAAAGGAACCGAGAAAAGACTTGAGCCAAATTAGCTCACTCGTTGCTGCCCCCATTGCTCTATACTCGGCTTCCGCGGTCGATTTTGCCACCGTTACTTGCTTCTTTGCGCGCCACGAAATAGGTGACTTCCCTAAGGAAACGAAATATCCACTCAACGACCGTCTCGTTATCGGACAACTGGCATAGTCCGAATCACAATACCCTCTTAGATGAAAATCCCCTTCTTTCTTAATTGAGATACCCTTGCTTGGATTTCTCTTAATGTACCTCACTACTCGAAGTGCAGCATCCCAATGTTCTACTCTCGGCTCATTAGCAAACTGTGACAAAATGTGCACTACGTAAACAAGATCGGGCCTTGTGATTGTAAGATATACTAACCTTCCAACGAGTCTTCTATACTTCATAACATCTTTCAAGACTCTCCCTTTCGCGAGAGCTAAGTTGTGACGAGGTTGAATCGGTGTGTACACTGTCCGTGCTCCTGCCATACCACTTTCCTCAACAATGTTCATTGCATACTTTCGTTGGTTAAGGAATAACCCATCGTTCCCATGAGCCACCTCAATGCCCAAGAAGAATTTCAATCGGCCCAAATCCTTAATACCAAATTTTGAATCAAGGAACCGTTTGAAACGAACACAAGCATCATCACTATTGCTCACCACAATCATGTCATCCACGTATACCAAGACTCCAATAAATATTCCATCACGATTAAAAGTAAACAAAGAATAATCCGCTAAAGATTGAACAAATCCATACCTCCGCATTGATTCAGTAAGTTTTGCAAACCAATTTTGGGAAGCTTGTTTTAACCCATAAATTGATTTCATTAACTTATAAACATTGTTCTCTTTCTCTCGCTCAAAACCTTGCGGTATCTTCATGTAAACATCTTCATCTAAGTCACCATGTAAGAATGCATTATTTACGTCGAGTTGCTCGATTTTCCATCCTTTCATCACGGCAATGGCAAGCATGCATCTAACACTCGTCATCTTCGCAACTGGCGCATACGTCTCATGAAAATCAATGCCCTCTACTTGGGTAAATCCCTGAGCCACAAGTCTTGCTTTGTACCTCTCTACTTCTCCATTAGCTAAGTACTTGATTTTGTATACCCATCGGCACCCAATAGCTTTCTTTCCCGTTGGCAACTCCACAATTTTCCACGTATTATTTTTCTCTAGTGCATCTATTTCTTTCTTCATCGCATCACGCCATTGAGCATTTTTCGCTGCCTCTCGGTAATTAATGGGTTCCTGTTCTGCATCAATCTTTGCCAAGAAAGCTTTGTGTGATGGTGAAAAACAATCGGTAACAACGTATTTAGATAAAGGATAACGAGTACCTGATGACGCAGACGATGATTCAGTCGGATGAGCCTTCGACGATGGAGTAATTACTTTCATAGATTTGCAATAGTAATCCCTTTTCCACGCGGGCTCGAACTTTTCTCGAGCACCTCTGCCCATCCTCTCTTCTCCTCCTGTACTCGTTACTTCTGTCTCCCTATTTGTCTGTATTTCCCTCACAATTCCGCCATCAATATCACTAAGGACAGCCCATATTTCGCTATTTTCATTCTCTGTTTCGCTCGTATCAGTCTCTCCGTGGTCTCCATCATGAACCCCTGCTTCTCTACTTTCCTCACGGTCAACTTCCTCTTCATGAGTGGGGTCATTATTATTTTCATGCTCAATTAAAAATTGGTCTGGGAATTGTGTATTAATAGTACCCTTTTGCTCATCTTCGTTTTTAGCGAGAATCAAATATGGGCTTACATTTTCATAGAATGCTACATCTCGAGACACAAAAACCCGTTTCTCCTTTAAGTCATACAACTTCCATCCCTTTTTACTATGTGGATAGCCTATGAAAATGCATCGTTTCCCCCTCTCGCTAAACTTATCCTTCGGTCTCTCCTTATTGTGTGCGTAACACAAACAACCTAGGACTTTCACATTGTCGAAACAAGGTTTTCTATGGTGTAAAATTTCATATGGCGTTTTTCCATCCAATAACGGTGTGGGTGTTCTATTAATAAGGTAGGCCGCCGTTAACACACATTCCCCCCAAAAAATTAAAGGCAAACCACTCTCAAATCTAAGGGCCCTAGCCTTCTCTAAGATGTGACGGTGTTTTCTCTCAACCCTTCCGTTCTGTTGTGGTGTGTCAACATTACTAGTTCGAAATTGAATGCCATTTTCCTCATAATATTGACGCATGGGTCCGGAGAGTAATTCTGTTCCATTGTCACTTTGAATTATCTTAACACAAGTGTCGAACTGAGTTTTCACCATTTGACAAAAAATTTTCATGAATTCTCCCGCTTCACTTTTGCCTTTCATAAGATATACCCAAACTCCCCGACTATGGTCGTCAACAATGGTCAGAAAATAGTGTGCTTGTGTCAAACTTGCTACCCGATATTTGCCCCATATGTCACAATGTATTAAGCCAAATAAAACATTGCATTTCTTACTATTAATTTTGAAAGGGGATCGAGATAGTTTTGCTCGACAACAAGAATCACAAACAACATCCGAGTTCCAATGTAAATTGCATCCAATTAAACTAGAAAAATGAGAGAAAATACTTTTCGACGGATGGCCCAATCTCCTATGCCACAACCGTTCATCCTTGGTCACCGTCACTCCACGCACTGTTTCGTCTTTCTTCAACTGAAAGTAATAAACTCCATGTCTATGCTCACCGCGTCCAATCATCGTCTTTTTAAACGGGTCCTGTATTTCACAATAATCTGAATAAAACGTTATTACACAATTATTTTCCTGAGTTATTTGTTGAACGGAAATGAGATGACATGTGAGACTGGGAACGAATAAAACATTTTTTAGACTAAAACTTTCAGTCAGACGGACTTCTCCGTGTACACATGCTTCAACTACTCTTCCATTGGGCAGGCTTACTCGTGAGGCTTCCTCCTGCCATTGATTAATCAACAATTCTTTTCGTCCCGTCATATGATGGGAAGCTCCGCTATCAATCATCCATTCAACATTAATTGTCATTTTCATACCTTTGAGTTTATCAATACCATCTGAACTTGCCCCTAATAGTGTTTTCAGTTTATCAATTTCCTCACTTGTGAAGGGCAGTCCGGTTGACGCATTTTCAGAGCCCCTCAAAGCCGTATTAGCACCTACTGCATTTGCCTGATGACTTCCTTTCTCCCTCAAAGCCGTATCAAGCTTGGGGTATCAGAAGGATGCAGAAATAGTGGTGATGTCGTAGGAATGGTCTTTGGACCTCCCGCAGTGCCCTTGAGTTTTTCGTCTCTTGTCATACTTTGGTTGACGGAGATGAGTTTTGTGAATAAGAAAACAGGATCGTAAAAAAAATGCTCACGATACCATATTAATTCAACAATGGGTCTAGGCCACACCCGAACGCAAGAGAAAGGGTCCACAATATAAACTCAAGAGGGTTCCACTCTATCTAAAACCAATTGGCGATAGAGGGAGTAACCCCTTGCCTTATAAAATGATAATTTTTCTCCTCTATTATCAATGTGGGATAATCCTCACATTTGGGACTTTCGGGTTTCTTCATTTATGTTAATAAAATTATATTCTCATAATTAATTTAATTAGTATAAATATATTATATGTATACTCGTTTATTTTAAGTTACGAGTCGAGGACGGTAAATAGAGGTTAATTAACTAAAGATGCGTGACGGACTTTTAGTAATGGACTTGGACTCGGGTTAGGGTAGTATGAGACCGAGGAATAATAGCAACCTAAAACGGATACAACCCATCGACCCTCACAAACCCTAATACCCTATACTACTTTGCCTCCATCAACGTACACCAATGTAACCCAATTCATCCATCACTCGTCTGCCTCCATCTTTAAGATGTCTCCCTCCCTAGTCCGCCTTCCTTAATCAACAAAACAGAAGTCATGCTTGACCACCGTGTAGTCGAATAAAGCAAAGGAGAAGGGGAGACAAAAGTCGTGATATACCATCATCACCATCATGGTTTAGCACGCGCATCAGTGTTTCGTAAGTAGTTTATCGAACCCTCTCATCTCGTTATGCCCGAATACTATAATTGTATGTAATCCTTGTAGCATATATAACATGTTTATCATCGTTAAAGCACCATAGGACTACCGTGACTGCTACAACAATCACCATAATGTCAACAGTAACAATAACGTATTCATACTCTGTTTATGCGCATACCTTGTTTGATCTCGTTTTAATCGTGTGTAGTGTCAGTTCGTATGGTGGGGTTCATGTTTTCTGGTTGTGGGGTGTTAGTAGGTCATACTGGTGGTGCTGGGATGGTTTTTGGTGGTCGGAAAATCTAGGGGGCAGCCGTATAAAAGTGTCACAGGAAGTTGCAGAAACAAGGGTATGGGTGTTCAGGGGTTTTGGGGCGGTTGTTTCAGAGGATTGCGTGGGGTCGAAGTCTGGTGTTTGGCACCAGGGGCTTGTGGGTAATGTGAGGTGTCGAAGGTCGTGGCTGTTTGTGGTGAGGGTGGTGTTAGCAGGTGGTTAAGGGAGTGTTTGCAGTGGGTGTAACACGGGTGAGTACAGGAATGTGACGGTTGCTGTTGGTGACCAGTGTGGTTTGGGCTGGTCTCGAAGGCTCCTGGGGTTGAGTCAAGGGTGGTGGTCAGTGTCAATAGGTGCGTCACGGTGCAGTGGTCACAACCATCGTGGATGGGGGGTGGTTCTGGCTCGATAGGGTGGTCGTTAAGGTTGTGTAAGTAGGCTGGTCATGGGGGGCTGTTGGTCGTGGTTTTGAGGCTGTTAGGTTAGGCGTAAATAATTGCTGCATTGTGTACACTAATACTAGTTATACTATTATTATTATTATTATTATTATTATTATATTATTATTATTATTATAATTAGTATGGTGAGTGTATTGGTGTAGGCGTACTACATTATTAGTATTATATTATTATTATTATTATTATTATTAGTAGTAGTAGTATTGTAGTAACAATGTCATTAATAGTATGTTTACTATTTTTAGTAAGGTTGGTCATACTTTTAATTATTAAATTGTTAAGTAAGATCTTTATACATGAATGTGACGGTTATCAATTGTTTGATTATATTTTTTATGTTCGATTATTTAATCGAAGATTAGTTATAAAAGTAATAAAGACGGGTTAGTCAAGTTAATTGAAGTAGTCATATTTAATACGGTCTTGTTATGCGTAATATATTATTTAAATAGTTAATTTAAATAATTGATATATTATATTAATTTGCGGAATTGTATTAGTTAGTAATTACGTATATTATATTGTTAGGTGACGATTTTGAAGTGGCATTATTCTGTTTACTCGCTGGCTTGTATTTGGACTATATGACTATCCAGGTAGGTTACACTGTCACTATACTATTGTTATGTGTTATGAATGGATGTTGGGTGTATAATATGATGATGAGCATGAATGATATATGATTATGAGTAATTATTATTACTGTTGCATTCATAAGTATAATTACTATTACTGTTGCACTCATGAGCATGGCATATGCATTGGATACGGATTTGAGATGATGAGATATTATTGGGCCCAGGCTAGTTTTGCAGGACTAGACCTGGTGACCTCAGCTGTTATGCTGGTGTTCGGCGACGGTCGATTATAGTCTGCCGGGAGGTTCGGTATGGCTTGGTGCAAGGGTATGAGTTTGAGGTTTGAGATTGAGAATGAGATTGAGCTCGGGCATATCATGGCATTTGCATATCATTTAACTGTTGCATTATAATTGTTGTGTTATCCTACTCAACCGCGAGGTTGACAGTGTATTCGTGTACACCTACGATGATCCAGAATGGGGAGTAGATTCTACAGGTCAGAGACAGATGAGCTAGGACTGGGGCAGGAATGTGAGATGCAGACTTTGGACCGACTTAGAATTATATCACATCTAGAGAAGTCATTATTTATATTTTCTTTTCCGCTGTGTAGTAACTGTAATAACCAAAGTTTAAATTTTATCTGTTTTATATAAAGTACTTTGTATTGTTATACTTTGTTATTCACTACCTCGGACACTCCGAGATGGTAACAGCCCTATTTATTTGAGAATGTTTGGCTAAAGGCTCTTAAATAAATGGGGGTGTTACAAAGTTGTATCAGAGCGAACGATCCTCAGGCCTAAAAACAAATGAATAAAAATAATGAACGTAGGAAGAGTCAAATAAAATGAACCCCAGGTTGGTAACTGTTAGGAGCCCCCAGGATTGGGATGAGTTAGGGCCCCCCTCAAACCAAGCCAATGGCCCTTTCAGTCTAACCTGATAACCCTTGAGTGATGCAGAGAGTGGGTAGTAACAAAATAAAAGATCAGACCTTGTCTATAATGTACTAACAGTTTTGTAGGGGCGGAATGAGGTATGTTATGATGTGAAATATGGTTGGTGATCTGTATTGTGAAGCATGATAATGATATTGAATGTTGGTTGAGATATATGATTTTCAAGTAATGAGAACATGAGTTTTGAATATGAGTTTGAAATATAAGCTTGACTTGCATAATGATGTGCATTTGAAGAATACGACAGATAATGAAATGGTGATTGATCTGAATGATTGCATTGAAATTTTAGAGAATGGATGTATATTTATTGAACAATAATTTGGAGTGATATTATCATATGATTTTGGTGTTTAGAAATTTTCATATGATATCTGGTTATTAAATGACTATCGTAACTATGTAATATCTTGTCTTGAATTTGAATATGAATGATCAGATTTAAATGTTATAGTAATCCATGTCTAGTGATATGCGGAATGTGTTGCCCCAAGCCATGAATGTCATACAGCTATGTGTTAAATTTGTATATACATGTATAAATATTGATTTATTTAGTTGATCCTACCTTTCAGTTTCGCAATCCTTACCGTTTTCTTGATGACAAGTACAAATTGAAATAATGAATAGATATTAATATGATGCAATGTCATTTCTATGCTTCAATATATGCGTCAACATGTTTTTCTTGAGAATAGTTGTGTTTTAATATGACGATGTAAAGTAATAATGTGAAATATTAAAGTAACCAATGTTGTAATAAGTTTCCGGCAGAATGTTACCTATTTGTACGGGCTGCCGTTTAAAATGTGTTCTCTATATGAATGTGTAAATTTTACGTATGATGACCTTATGAGTTAGCTTCTAATGATTTTTATTTCATGTTAAAACGACTTATATGTTGAAGGAAATAAATATTTTTGGTTAACAGTGGTCAGATTGTTACTGCACAGTTCTGTTTTGACTCATGGTTTTGAAAAAGAAATCATTTACAACGTGATTACTGTTTATGCATAATCTTAATGAATCGTTATTTAATAGTGATTTTTGGAAGTCGGCCAAATTTCGGTCTAAGTGTTGTAAAGTTTTTGTTCAGACCAACTAAGTTGTAAAATTTGTTATAAATAATTCTCTTAAGCTTTGCATTTGATTCTTTTTCCTATGATTAGTTAGTTCATTAAATTTCCTAAAAACTATAATATCTCACAAGATGTCAGAGCAGTTATTTAATTATGATTTTTGAAAGTTCCTACATGATGTTTGATTGTTAAAATTGTAAGTTATGCGAGTTTTCAATATAAGAGTTTCATCAAATATGGATTATATTATGTAACCATGTAATATTTTTTATATGACATTAGTAGCATGAATAGTAGACATATTATATGGATAGGAACTTTGTTATATAATAATATAACCTTAATTATTATTGGTGAGTTTTATATAAAGTTAGTTTTATTTATACCGACACTATTGTTATGCCACAAGGTGAACTACATATTGTTATGTTTATATCTGATCACAATGTATTGAATTAGTAATCTGGTTGACATGTGAATTATGGGAGTGCTAGCCTTACTTTCGATCTGTGGCTTGTAAAATCGTCAGTTGATTCGTGTTTATAAATTGTCATTAATTACAACTGCATTGTCTGAAAGTTTCAAAATTTTTTCAAAGTGATAATCCCTGATAAGGCTGATGTTTGATAATTATGGTAATTGTTTTGCAACATGAGAAAATCTGTAGCTACATGTTTATGAAATTATGCTTGAATATGAAATTGTTCCGCAAGATATAAACCTCTTATTTCGCAAGTCATGTTTACTAGTTTTATGATAAATGATGTAATGTGAGTGGATGAGAAGTGTACCTAAGTGATTTTAACCCGTTTATATCTAGAAATGCTAAGTTGTCTTGCTAGTCTAAGATTGGAGTATACCTCGTGAAATAAGTCAATGTTCCATGCTTAATTACATTGGTTAAATTTTGCTTTATGCCTTTTCTAGAATATGATTTTGATTCTATAATATGATCATGAGAACGAATGTTTTAATTTGACAATTATGAACTATGAGTCAGCTGATTGTCTACATTGGTGTAAATATGTTAAGTTGTGTTAAAATTTAAGGGTATATAGGTACTAGTTACCTTGATTTTGCTTCACTGCGTAGTATGAAATTGACAAATATGTTTTGTTACTTCAAAAGTCGGATGCTAGTTGTAATTACCTTATCAAATGATTCGTGACTGTTGTTTCGGTGATCTTCTTAAGCATTGAATGTGGAATTTTATAAGGGGGTTACGGGGACGTAACCATGTCTTAAGGAGGATAGGATTGTAAAATCTCAATGGCTTATGATATGGTTAGTTGAT
The DNA here is from genome assembly GCA_029255685.2 of Silene conica. Taxonomy (NCBI): domain Eukaryota; kingdom Viridiplantae; phylum Streptophyta; class Magnoliopsida; order Caryophyllales; family Caryophyllaceae; genus Silene; species Silene conica. The sequence goes on along the minus strand of CM055318.2, from coordinate 71,186,334 downwards.
ATAACATGGTAAATTGGTATGTCGTGATCGTGAGTATACTTGATAACCCTGTTACTCCTGTTATGCATTTTATCGTGTTTCGTGAAGTATCATCTAATTTATTTATACGCCAAACTTTGGGGACAAAGTTTTCGTAACGAGGGTAGGATGTAACAATTCGTGTTTTAAAGCCACTATAAGTACTACGTGTGATGGTCTTAAGCTGTTATATGTTTCGTTACCATTAGGGGGTGGCGAACTTCGGGACGAAGTTCATTTTAAGGGGGGAAGACTGTAATACCCCGTATTTTAGCCTTCGTCAACGTCAGCCAAACCATGTTTTGTACAAGTATTTTAGAGGAAATATTTATAAAGTATTTTACGTAAACTATTATTATTTTATAAATCGTATATCTACGATTATTTCGTATTTGATAATCGTTTTATATTGGATGATTATTCATCAAAATGTCATTTCATTTTTATTTATTTATTTTGATAATATATTTATAATTAAATATATTTCATATTTTATGTTTATTTCTCATTTATACTTATTTTATTATTTAAGTCATAATTATATTTAAATCCTAAATTTTTATATATTTTATGTTAATAAAATTATATTCTCATAATTAATTTAATTAGTATAAATATATTATATGTATACTCGTTTATTTTAAGTTACGAGTCGAGGACGGTAAATAGAGGTCAATTAACTAAAGATGCGTGACGGACTTTTAGTAATGGACTTGGACTCGTAATGGACTTGGACTCGGGTTAGGGTAGTATGAGACCGGGGAATAATAGCAACCTAAAACGGATACAACCCATCGACCCTCACAAACCCTAATACCCTATACTACTTTGCCTCCATCAACGTACACCAATGTAACCCAATTCATCCATCACTCGTCTGCCTCCATCTTTCAGATGTCTCCCTCCCTAGTCCGCCTTCCTTAATCAACAAAACAGAAGCCATGCTTGACCACCGTGTAGTCGAATAAAGCAAAGGAGAAGGGGAGACAAAAGTCGTGATATACCATCATCACCATCATGGTTTAGCACGCGCATCAGTGTTTCGTAAGTAGTTTATCGAACCCTCTCATCTCGTTATGCCCGAATACTATAATTGTATGTAATCCTTGTAGCATATATAACATGTTTATCATCGTTAAAGCACCATAGGACTACCGTGACTGCTACAACAATCACCATAATGTCAACAGTAACAATAACGTATTCATACTCTGTTTATGCGCATACCTTGTTTGATCTCGTTTTAATCGTGTGTAGTGTCAGTTCGTATGGTGGGGTTCATGTTTTCTGGTTGTGGGGTGTTAGTAGGTCATACTGGTGGTGCTGGGATGGTTTTTGGTGGTCGGAAAATCTAGGGGGCAGCCGTATAAAAGTGTCACAGGAAGTTGCAGAAACAAGGGTATGGGTGTTCAGGGGTTTTGGGGCGGTTGTTTCAGAGGATTGCGTGGGGTCGAAGTCTGGTGTTTGGCACCAGGGGCTTGTGGGTAATGTGAGGTGTCGAAGGTCGTGGCTGTTTGTGGTGAGGGTGGTGTTAGCAGGTGGTTAAGGGAGTGTTTGCAGTGGGTGTAACACGGGTGAGTACAGGAATGTGACGGTTGCTGTTGGTGACCAGTGTGGTTTGGGCTGGTCTCGAAGGCTCCTGGGGTTGAGTCAAGGGTGGTGGTCAGTGTCAATAGGTGCGTCACGGTGCAGTGGTCACAACCATCGTGGATGGGGGGTGGTTCTGGCTCGATAGGGTGGTCGTTAAGGTTGTGTAAGTAGGCTGGTCATGGGGGGCTGTTGGTCGTGGTTTTGAGGCTGTTAGGTTAGGCGTAAATAATTGCTGCATTGTGTACACTAATACTAGTTATACTATTATTATTATTATTATTATTATTATTATTATATTATTATTATTATAATTAGTATGGTGAGTGTATTGGTGTAGGCGTACTACATTATTAGTATTATATTATTATTATTATTATTATTATTAGTAGTAGTAGTATTGTAGTAACAATGTCATTAATAGTATGTTTACTATTTTTAGTAAGGTTGGTCATACTTTTAATTATTAAATTGTTAAGTAAGATCTTTATACATGAATGTGACGGTTATCAATTGTTTGATTATATTTTTTATGTTCGATTATTTAATCGAAGATTAGTTATAAAAGTAATAAAGACGGGTTAGTCAAGTTAATTGAAGTAGTCATATTTAATACGGTCTTGTTATGCGTAATATATTATTTAAATAGTTAATTTAAATAATTGATATATTATATTAATTTGCGGAATTGTATTAGTTAGTAATTACGTATATTATATTGTTAGGTGACGATTTTGAAGTGGCATTATTCTGTTTACTCGCTGGCTTGTATTTGGACTATATGACTATCCAGGTAGGTTACACTGTCACTATACTATTGTTATGTGTTATGAATGGATGTTGGGTGTATAATATGATGATGAGCATGAATGATATATGATTATGAGTAATTATTATTACTGTTGCATTCATAAGTATAATTACTATTACTGTTGCACTCATGAGCATGGCATATGCATTGGATACGGATTTGAGATGATGAGATATTATTGGGCCCAGGCTAGTTTTGCAGGACTAGACCTGGTGACCTCAGCTGTTATGCTGGTGTTCGGCGACGGTCGATTATAGTCTGCCGGGAGGTTCGGTATGGCTTGGTGCAAGGGTATGAGTTTGAGGTTTGAGATTGAGAATGAGATTGAGCTCGGGCATATCATGGCATTTGCATATCATTTAACTGTTGCATTATAATTGTTGTGTTATCCTACTCAACCGCGAGGTTGACAGTGTATTCGTGTACACCTACGATGATCCAGAATGGGGAGTAGATTCTACAGGTCAGAGACAGATGAGCTAGGACTGGGGCAGGAATGTGAGATGCAGACTTTGGACCGACTTAGAATTATATCACATCTAGAGAAGTCATTATTTATATTTTCTTTTCCGCTGTGTAGTAACTGTAATAACCAAAGTTTAAATTTTATCTGTTTTATATAAAGTACTTTGTATTGTTATACTTTGTTATTCACTACCTCGGACACTCCGAGATGGTAACAGCCCTATTTATTTGAGAATGTTTGGCTAAAGGCTCTTAAATAAATGGGGGTGTTACAAAGTTGTATCAGAGCGAACGATCCTCAGGCCTAAAAACAAATGAATAAAAATAATGAACGTAGGAAGAGTCAAATAAAATGAACCCCAGGTTGGTAACTGTTAGGAGCCCCCAGGATTGGGATGAGTTAGGGCCCCCCTCAAACCAAGCCAATGGCCCTTTCAGTCTAACCTGATAACCCTTGAGTGATGCAGAGAGTGGGTAGTAACAAAATAAAAGATCAGACCTTGTCTATAATGTACTAACAGTTTTGTAGGGGCGGAATGAGGTATGTTATGATGTGAAATATGGTTGGTGATCTGTATTGTGAAGCATGATAATGATATTGAATGTTGGTTGAGATATATGATTTTCAAGTAATGAGAACATGAGTTTTGAATATGAGTTTGAAATATAAGCTTGACTTGCATAATGATGTGCATTTGAAGAATACGACAGATAATGAAATGGTGATTGATCTGAATGATTGCATTGAAATTTTAGAGAATGGATGTATATTTATTGAACAATAATTTGGAGTGATATTATCATATGATTTTGGTGTTTAGAAATTTTCATATGATATCTGGTTATTAAATGACTATCGTAACTATGTAATATCTTGTCTTGAATTTGAATATGAATGATCAGATTTAAATGTTATAGTAATCCATGTCTAGTGATATGCGGAATGTGTTGCCCCAAGCCATGAATGTCATACAGCTATGTGTTAAATTTGTATATACATGTATAAATATTGATTTATTTAGTTGATCCTACCTTTCAGTTTCGCAATCCTTACCGTTTTCTTGATGACAAGTACAAATTGAAATAATGAATAGATATTAATATGATGCAATGTCATTTCTATGCTTCAATATATGCGTCAACATGTTTTTCTTGAGAATAGTTGTGTTTTAATATGACGATGTAAAGTAATAATGTGAAATATTAAAGTAACCAATGTTGTAATAAGTTTCCGGCAGAATGTTACCTATTTGTACGGGCTGCCGTTTAAAATGTGTTCTCTATATGAATGTGTAAATTTTACGTATGATGACCTTATGAGTTAGCTTCTAATGATTTTTATTTCATGTTAAAACGACTTATATGTTGAAGGAAATAAATATTTTTGGTTAACAGTGGTCAGATTGTTACTGCACAGTTCTGTTTTGACTCATGGTTTTGAAAAAGAAATCATTTACAACGTGATTACTGTTTATGCATAATCTTAATGAATCGTTATTTAATAGTGATTTTTGGAAGTCGGCCAAATTTCGGTCTAAGTGTTGTAAAGTTTTTGTTCAGACCAACTAAGTTGTAAAATTTGTTATAAATAATTCTCTTAAGCTTTGCATTTGATTCTTTTTCCTATGATTAGTTAGTTCATTAAATTTCCTAAAAACTATAATATCTCACAAGATGTCAGAGCAGTTATTTAATTATGATTTTTGAAAGTTCCTACATGATGTTTGATTGTTAAAATTGTAAGTTATGCGAGTTTTCAATATAAGAGTTTCATCAAATATGGATTATATTATGTAACCATGTAATATTTTTTATATGACATTAGTAGCATGAATAGTAGACATATTATATGGATAGGAACTTTGTTATATAATAATATAACCTTAATTATTATTGGTGAGTTTTATATAAAGTTAGTTTTATTTATACCGACACTATTGTTATGCCACAAGGTGAACTACATATTGTTATGTTTATATCTGATCACAATGTATTGAATTAGTAATCTGGTTGACATGTGAATTATGGGAGTGCTAGCCTTACTTTCGATCTGTGGCTTGTAAAATCGTCAGTTGATTCGTGTTTATAAATTGTCATTAATTACAACTGCATTGTCTGAAAGTTTCAAAATTTTTTCAAAGTGATAATCCCTGATAAGGCTGATGTTTGATAATTATGGTAATTGTTTTGCAACATGAGAAAATCTGTAGCTACATGTTTATGAAATTATGCTTGAATATGAAATTGTTCCGCAAGATATAAACCTCTTATTTCGCAAGTCATGTTTACTAGTTTTATGATAAATGATGTAATGTGAGTGGATGAGAAGTGTACCTAAGTGATTTTAACCCGTTTATATCTAGAAATGCTAAGTTGTCTTGCTAGTCTAAGATTGGAGTATACCTCGTGAAATAAGTCAATGTTCCATGCTTAATTACATTGGTTAAATTTTGCTTTATGCCTTTTCTAGAATATGATTTTGATTCTATAATATGATCATGAGAACGAATGTTTTAATTTGACAATTATGAACTATGAGTCAGCTGATTGTCTACATTGGTGTAAATATGTTAAGTTGTGTTAAAATTTAAGGGTATATAGGTACTAGTTACCTTGATTTTGCTTCACTGCGTAGTATGAAATTGACAAATATGTTTTGTTACTTCAAAAGTCGGATGCTAGTTGTAATTACCTTATCAAATGATTCGTGACTGTTGTTTCGGTGATCTTCTTAAGCATTGAATGTGGAATTTTATAAGGGGGTTACGGGGACGTAACCATGTCTTAAGGAGGATAGGATTGTAAAATCTCAATGGCTTATGATATGGTTAGTTGATATAACATGGTAAATTGGTATGTCGTGATCGTGAGTATACTTGATAACCCTGTTACTCCTGTTATGCATTTTATCGTGTTTCGTGAAGTATCATCTAATTTATTTATACGCCAAACTTTGGGGACAAAGTTTTCGTAACGAGGGTAGGATGTAACAATTCGTGTTTTAAAGCCACTATAAGTACTACGTGTGATGGTCTTAAGCTGTTATATGTTTCGTTACCATTAGGGGGTGGCGAACTTCGGGACGAAGTTCATTTTAAGGGGGGAAGACTGTAATACCCCGTATTTTAGCCTTCGTCAACGTCAGCCAAACCATGTTTTGTACAAGTATTTTAGAGGAAATATTTATAAAGTATTTTACGTAAACTATTATTATTTTATAAATCGTATATCTACGATTATTTCGTATTTGATAATCGTTTTATATTGGATGATTATTCATCAAAATGTCATTTCATTTTTATTTATTTATTTTGATAATATATTTATAATTAAATATATTTCATATTTTATGTTTATTTCTCATTTATACTTATTTTATTATTTAAGTCATAATTATATTTAAATCCTAAATTTTTATATATTTTATGTTAATAAAATTATATTCTCATAATTAATTTAATTAGTATAAATATATTATATGTATACTCGTTTATTTTAAGTTACGAGTCGAGGACGGTAAATAGAGGTCAATTAACTAAAGATGCGTGACGGACTTTTAGTAATGGACTTGGACTCGTAATGGACTTGGACTCGGGTTAGGGTAGTATGAGACCGGGGAATAATAGCAACCTAAAACGGATACAACCCATCGACCCTCACAAACCCTAATACCCTATACTACTTTGCCTCCATCAACGTACACCAATGTAACCCAATTCATCCATCACTCGTCTGCCTCCATCTTTCAGATGTCTCCCTCCCTAGTCCGCCTTCCTTAATCAACAAAACAGAAGCCATGCTTGACCACCGTGTAGTCGAATAAAGCAAAGGAGAAGGGGAGACAAAAGTCGTGATATACCATCATCACCATCATGGTTTAGCACGCGCATCAGTGTTTCGTAAGTAGTTTATCGAACCCTCTCATCTCGTTATGCCCGAATACTATAATTGTATGTAATCCTTGTAGCATATATAACATGTTTATCATCGTTAAAGCACCATAGGACTACCGTGACTGCTACAACAATCACCATAATGTCAACAGTAACAATAACGTATTCATACTCTGTTTATGCGCATACCTTGTTTGATCTCGTTTTAATCGTGTGTAGTGTCAGTTCGTATGGTGGGGTTCATGTTTTCTGGTTGTGGGGTGTTAGTAGGTCATACTGGTGGTGCTGGGATGGTTTTTGGTGGTCGGAAAATCTAGGGGGCAGCCGTATAAAAGTGTCACAGGAAGTTGCAGAAACAAGGGTATGGGTGTTCAGGGGTTTTGGGGCGGTTGTTTCTGAGGATTGCGTGGGGTCGAAGTCTGGTGTTTGGCACCAGGGGCTTGTGGGTAATGTGAGGTGTCGAAGGTCGTGGCTGTTTGTGGTGAGGGTGGTGTTAGCAGGTGGTTAAGGGAGTGTTTGCAGTGGGTGTAACACGGGTGAGTACAGGAATGTGACGGTTGCTGTTGGTGACCAGTGTGGTTTGGGCTGGTCTCGAAGGCTCCTGGGGTTGAGTCAAGGGTGGTGGTCAGTGTCAATAGGTGCGTCACGGTGCAGTGGTCACAACCATCGTGGATGGGGGGTGGTTCTGGCTCGATAGGGTGGTCGTTAAGGTTGTGTAAGTAGGCTGGTCATGGGGGGCTGTTGGTCGTGGTTTTGAGGCTGTTAGGTTAGGCGTAAATAATTGCTGCATTGTGTACACTAATACTAGTTATACTATTATTATTATTATTATTATTATTATTATATTATTATTATTGTAATTAGTATGGTGAGTGTATTGTTGTAGGCGTACTACATTATTAGTATTATATTATTATTATTATTATTATTATTATTATTATTATTATTAGTAGTATTGTAGTAACAATGTCATTAATAGTATGTTTACTATTTTTAGTAAGGTTGGTCATACTTTTAATTATTAAATTGTTAATTAAGATCTTTATACATGAATGTGACGGTTATCAATTGTTTGATTATATTTTCTATGTTCGATTATTTAATCGAAGATTAGTTATAAAAGTAATAAAGACGGGTTAGTCAAGTTAATTGAAGTAGTCATATTTAATACGGTCTTGTTGTGCGTAATATATTATTTAAATAGTTAATTTGCGGAATTGTAGTAGTTAGTAATTACGTATATTATATTGTTAGGTGACGATTTTGAAGTGACATTATTCTGTTTACTCGCTGGCTTGTTTTTGGACTATATGGCTATCGAGGTAGGTTACACTGTCACTATACTATTGTTATGTGTTATGAATGGATGTTGGGTGTATAATATGATGATGAGCATGAATGATATATGATTATGAGTAATTATTATTACTGTTGCATTCATAAGTATAATTACTATTACTGTTGCATTCATTAGCATGACATATGCATTGGATACGGATTTGAGATGATGAGATATTATTGGGCCCAGGCTAGTTCTGCAGGACTAGACCTGGTGACCTCAGCTGTTATGCTGGTGTTCGGCGACGGCCGATTATAGTCTGCCGGGAGGTTCGGTATGGCTTGGTGCAAGGGTATGAGTTTGAGGTTTGAGATTGAGAATGAGATTGAGCTCGAGCATATCATGGCATTTGCATATCATTTAACTTTTGCATTATAATTGTTGTGTTATCCTACTCAACCGCGAGGTTGACAGTGTATTCGTGTACACCTACGATGATCCAGAATGGGGAGTAGATTCTACAGGTCAGAGACAGATGAGCTAGGACTGGGGCAGGAATGTGAGATGCAGACTTTGGACCGACTTAGAATTATATCACATCTAGAGAAGTCAGCATTTATATTTTCTTTTCCGCTGTGTAGTAACTGTAATAAGCAAAGTTTAAATTTTATCTGTTTTATATAAAGTACTTTGTATTGTTATACTTTGTTATTCACTACCTTGGACATTCCGAGATGGTAACAGCCCTATTTATTTGAGAATGTCTTGCTAAAGGCTCTTAAATAAATGGGGGTGTTACATTAGGCAACGATCGTTTAGGAGGGGGGGCTAAGAAACGATCGGAAACAGGGGATGTGGATGTGTGATGGGACTTCATGGTGATACAGGAGGTAACAAGGGGAGGATCTGACCGCCACTGGAACCACCGTGGGTCAGTGGTGACCACGGTGGCGTTCAGGGAGGTGTTAGGACTGGTGGTTGGCGAGAGACACGTGAGTAAAGAGAGGTGTCTGGGTGACGGTAACGAAAAACTGAGTAACTGTGGGTGTGTAGTCGGGTTTGGGCAGTGTGTTAGGGCGGTTATGGTGGCTTCGGGTGACAACGAGAGTGTGGTGTTTATAGTTGGTGGTACAAGCTCGATGATGGGGTTGATAGCGGTGGCTAGGGGTGGCTTGATTGGTGGTTGTTCAGGGAGTTGTGGGTCGATGGGCTGTTATACGTTTTTCACTTGCAGCTATGTCGAGGTCGTAATTGTTGTTCCTGTACGTTTTACTGCCTGTCTTTATTATCTTTATTAATTTCTTTTGTCTTATTATTATTAAATTGTATGAGAATAATATTAGTAGTATTATGATTACTACCATCATTGTTATAAAATATGGTTACTAATAGTGATAATTACATCGACAAGTGAAGGGTTTGTTTACTCAACTTATTAATAATAGTTAATTAGTATGGAATATTATTATTAGTATGTTACTATTATTATTAATAGTATTGATATTGTTATTGTGTTAATAATATCATTGTTAGTATGATTATTATTGTTAGCCATATTGTTCATGGTAGTAATGGTTAAAGTTGTTAAGTAATTTTATACAAGAATGTGACGGTTATCAATGGTTTGTTTTCTATGTTCGGTTATTTAATTGGAATTAGTTATAAATGTAATAAAGACGGGTTAGGCAAGCTAATTGAAGTAGTTGTGTTTAATCCGGTCTCGTTATGCGTAATATGTGATTTAAATCGTTAATTTGAATAATTAATATATTATTTTGTTACGTAGTTATATTAGTTAGTAATTACGTATATTATATTGTTAGGTGACGATTTTGAAGTGACAATATTCTGTTTACTTGCTGGCTTGCTTTTGGACTACATTGCTATCCAGGTAGGATACACTGTCACTATACTCTATGATGTGTTATGAATGGATGTTGGATTGTGTGTTATGGATGCTGAGCATGATTTATATGAGAATGATATTGGTTGGATTGAGTGTTGATTATTATTATTATTGGTATGCACATTGCATTATTTAAATAGCATGATTGATTAAGAGTATTGTTGCATTCATGAGCATGACATGTGCATTGAATACGGATTTGAGATGATGAGATATTATTGGGCCCAGGCTAGTTCTGCAGGACTAGACCTGGTGACCTCAGCTGTTATGCTGGTGTTCGGCGACGGCCGATTATAGTCTGCCGGGAGGTTCGGTATGGCTGGGAGTTACGGGTATGAGTTTGAGATTGAGATTGAGCTCGAGCATGTCATGACATTTGCATATCATTTAACTGTTGCATTATAATTATCGTGTTACCCTACTCAACCGCGAGGTTGACTGTAACACCCCAAGAGTATGAGAGGAAAGTTGTCCCACATCGGTAGAATGTGTGGCTTGTGATATGTTTATAATAACTTCCACCCACCACTTAGTAACAAGGCCTTGTGCTTTTGGGCTTAAGTGAGGACAAATAGTGGGCCCAAAAGTGCACATCCATCTTATTGGGTTCTTGTTACGACGGTGGCGGGTCATCGAGTTGTTACAAATGGTATCAGAGCGACCCTGCGACCGTGTGGTGAGCATGTGGTCGGGAGTACCCGGGTCACACACCTAACGGGGGAGGATTCTGGCCCTGGTTGTGGTCAAGTTTGAGGCACAACGAGGACGTTGTGTTCTTTAAGTGGGGGAGTTTGTAACACCCCAAGAGTATGAGAGGAAAGTTGTCCCACATCGGTAGAATGTGTGGCTTGTGATATGTTTATAATAACTTCCACCCACCACTTAGTAACAAGGCCTTGTGCTTTTGGGCTTAAGTGAGGACAAATAGTGGGCCCAAAAGTGCACATCCATCTTATTGGGTTTGTGTTACGACGGTGGCGGGTCGAGTTGTTACATTGACAGTGTATTCGTGTACACCTACGATGATCCGGAATGGGGAGTAGATTCTATAGGTCAGAGACAGATGAGCTAGGAACTGGGGCAGGAATGTGAGATGCATACATTGGACCGACTTAGTACTATATCACTTCTAGAGGAGTCATCAGTTGTATTTTGTTTTTCTCACAATGTAATATCTGTAATAATCAAAGTTTAAATTTTATCAGTTTTATATAAAGTATTGTGGTTGTTTTACTTGTTATTCACTACCTCGGACTTCCGAGATGGTAACAGCTCTATTTATTTAAGAATGTCTTGCTAAAGGCTCTTAAATAAATGGGGGTGTTACATATGCTTCCTGGGATCCTCTCCCGCAGCCCCTCTATACTGGTTTCTCTCCACCATGTTGATGTAAGAGGGTCGGAAATCGAAGGTTTTACCGTCCTCATCCGTGGCTATACTAAATCCCTTAGGAATGAACTCAGCCGTGGGCTCAGAGTGACTGGCTATATTAGGCATTTTTGGTTGAAAGTTAGGTTCGAAAGTGGGGTTTTCCTCAAATAATCGGTTCTCTCTTGGTCGGGGGTACTCAAGTCTTCCTCCCGACGGGTTCTCTCTTGTTCTCTCCTTCTTCGTAAGAATAATCTCTCGGGTTCGGGATCGGGTTGCACCAATTCTCCCCTTTGAGACCTGCGCATACAAACTGAAAGAGAACGGTTAGAACGGTCTTAAGGAATTAAAATTCCTTAAGACAAAAATAGATAAAAACAAAAATAGAAAACAGTGTTGCTTCCCCGGCAACGGCGCCAAAATTTGATGCTCGTCGTTGTAGGCACCAAAAATAAACCTAATACACGACTATTATCACTACTACAATTTAAGGCTAATAGAACACCCCTTTAAGAACTGTTAAATGCGGAACCGTCTGTTTTGTCTCTTTATTTTTGGCGCTCATATATGACTCCAAAAGAGAACGGTTATTTGTATGAACCGTTCTCGTAGCTTACCAACGAGAACGGTTATGTTTGACCAACCGTCTTAATATATCAAAATATTAACAACGAGAACAATTATTATGTATAACCGTCTTAATAGATTAATATATTAACAGAGATACCGCTTATTATTTAGGACCGTCCTCTTTATAAAATAAGATATCCTTAAACAAGAGGACACTAATTATTCTATTATGTATGACCGTCTTAATATATTAATATCTTAACATAGATAACGCTTATTACGTATGACCGACCGTCTTGTTTGTAAAACAAATTTTCCTAAAACCAATATCATCCGATCTTAGTAACAAAAAAAGAGCATAATTTACTAGATAATTAACAAAAAAAGAGAATGAGTTACATATATATAAAAATATTAAACACGGTATATATTAAAATTATTATAGGAAAGGAACAAAAAAACAGAGTTACGTACAAACAGACACGTTTCTCATCATCTTCTTCATTTTTAATTATAATAACATCCAGCTATAGGCGCTAGCGGCGGCAATTGATTTATCTTCCAAGTATATATCGCGCGCAACAGCAACCATCAACGAGAACGGTCATCTATTCCAACCGTCGTCTTCTTCTATGAAATCAACAAAGAGAACAGGTCACCGACAACCACGCTCTTTGTAAATCCCTCAATTCCAATTTCAATTGTATTACAGAGAGAACGGTTATTAGCCAACCGTCGTCGCTATTCTTTACAAAATAATGTGTAGAATAATATAAGCTTAATTCGCGCGTGCCCTATGAACTTCCCTCTGTTTCGTTAATTCATACAAAAAATATTGCTTTTGCCTCAAACAGTTTAATTTTGCTCGTCCAGTTCGAGAACGGTCTATCGTGGACTCCGGCAACACCCTAATCGCTTACCTTTAATCGTTGTCAAAACCAATTGTTACTGGTAAGACTACTTTTCAATACTCGTCAATATTAACTTTAAGATATTAGTATAGTCTTTGTTGGCAAATATACTGTTTTAGACGTAGATAATTTGATGATATGGCTTAGTTTTTGGTTTAGTCTTGTTAACAAAGATTCTATACAAGAATTTGAACCTAGTGAAATTGGTTAACTATTGTGTTTTCGAGATTATTCAATATGATGACTGCTGGTTTTGGTTTTTTGTTTGATTGCATCGTCTTCTTTCTGATTTTTTTGTTAATCCGGTAACTGTACAACGTAATAGGTTAAGATTCGTTTATGGCATATTGCAATGGGAATAGGTTAAGATGAGTTTAGCATAATTGGTAAGTTGACGGTTTAGATTCCTGTAGCATTATAGATAGACTTTAGAATTCGACTCGAGACTTTGTTTGGTTAGTTAGTGACTAATTAAACAACTATTTTAGCACTGCAGCTTATGTCCTAAAGTTTTTCTGCAAAAGGTTTCCTAAGGCTGTTGCATGCGACTAGAAGAAGTTGTTCGCCCGAACTAACTAACTAGCTTACAAGTTTCCTTTCCTAAAAACGAAGTAATAACAGTAGAAATTTCTAGTAGGGAAAGCTTCGAATACAAGTGAATAGCCATTTGGTCTATATGCAGTTGAAACCTTTTAACTAGAAGTATATATAGCCTTCCAGAGTAGAGTCTAAAAGAGAAACACCTATGTACACTACTAGAAAAAAGGGTTACGGAATGCTTATCCAGCGACGCTTAGAAAAAAACTGCCTAACAAATAAATTTTACGCGAAAATAGAAGCGCTTTCGCTTAGCGCACTTAGTAAGCCCACTAAAGTGAACAAATAGATTACTCGGGGATTGAAATTCACTAAGCGCCAAAACTCTTATTTCCCACTAAATCATGTTTATGAAAAACCAAGAACCCTTAAAAAAACCTCAATCTAATTGTAGCTTCTAGCCCAACAGCCTCCATCTTCTTCATCTTCAACAATTTCTCTTTCAATTTGGGTCTATAATCTCATCTAGGTATGTTTTCCTTGTCTAATTTCTCTTTTAATTTGAATATTTTCATTACCTAATTTTAATATCATCTTTTTTACTGTAATTTTTAGGGTTTGTTGATATTCCCACGGATCTTATTAGTTACTGCTCTTAATTTTAGTTTAGATATTAGTATTAGACTAGATAATATCATAAATTTGTGCACTATACACTCAATTAACAATAGGCCTGTTATGCGTGTTTTCATTTAGTACTCAAATTGAACTTGTCATTATTTTAGCCCATTTTATTGAATTTGTTGACTAGTGAATTTCGTTAACTAGTTTTATGGATCAAAGGTGGACTAATTCTTACAAAATAGTTGAGACATAAATGGAGGGACCATAAATGCACTTTGAAAGGATAAAATCAACATACAAGTATAAAACCGTGAGGGTTGTGCTTGACATTAGTCTGAAAGGTCTCTAATTGTTTGAGCATTCTCGACTGCCAGTTGGTCGATATTATGTCATCCAGTCTATAAGGAATTATAATAAGTTGATCAAATGTAACAACAGGCAGATGTAGTTTAGTTATTTTAGTTTCAGTTACTACAATTATTAAGCGGGATTCTGGTTGCACAGTGTGTTGCTACTAAATTTGAAAAGAATTTATTATTCCAGCCTATAGCTCCTGCACGAAACCAATTGTTAGCTGCTGCTGGTGTTTAGCACCATGCCAACAGCTACAAAATCTGCTACTCTGCTCCTATTTAATTGATGCACGCTCAAATGATGCACACTGCTGTATCAGAATAGCCCATCAATGCTATTCTGCTGCATCCAGTAGCAACAGACCATTTGAACTCTGCATATACACTGTTGGAGACCCAAAATACTCTGCACACGAGACGTTACTGTCTGCATACTATAGCATGATTAAGACTATAGTATGAAGACAACAGCTCTAGCCTTGTTTCTTGCTTAATTCAACAAACACAACAATAGTCTGATTCTGGCTTTGAAGCCTACCACACCCAAAATTGCTGCTTTGTGTGCATACAGAAGTAAGTCTACAGAACTGACTGCAGATGCACACCGCTGCCCCACATCCAGCTTTACCTCAAAGAATGTAAGTCAGGCCCTTTAGCAACTCTGCCCACGAGAGGGAATTGAGTTGCATTAAGCACCTGCCTTTCATGCGCTCGTGTTGCTATACCAACAAATCCACCGAGTGGTTTCATGCCAGCTCCCGAAAGCTCTCCTTTTCTTCATTTTTTGTTTTGGCTGGTTTTGGACAAAATCAAGATAAAAGCGTATGCAGTAGCTTGTTTGGTTCTGCACTCTAGGTGGCTTTAAGAGCAGTAGAGTTGCAGATCTGGAATTCGTGAATTTGGAATTGTTCGTGGTTACTTCAAGTTGTTTTGGTACTACTGAAATGGCTGTAGTGTAGGCAGACATACGTGAATGGCAATGACTTGGGTATGCACTCTAGCTGTAAGGTATGGTTGCAGGGCTGGAAGATGCAGAATGCGGGTATGGATTTGAGTTTGTATGGAGCAGTTTTTCAACGATGCAGATTAAGGCCGAGCTATAGCTTAGTTTTTAATGTATCCAAGATAACTACTTGGATTAGCTTACCTCACGTTAGTTAACTAGTTGTGTTCCTGTATCAGTGTGTTTGGCTTGTAGGTCTAATGAAGTGTTTAAGTGTCATATATCATAAATGTCGAGTCACCTGTTGGATTGAGTTTCAGTACCATTCTATCACGTACACTATAAAATATTTCCTATTTATGGGGCTTAATGGCTTACTTTATATTCCGTATATGTGGAAATTTGGTATGAAATTCGGGACCATATGGTGGCATCCTATGTATCACTTTCTCTTTGTATATTGAAAGAATATGACAAGTTTAACTAATTAAGAACGTCGTTTGTCCCATAGGTGTGGCAGAGGGCAACATTGTGGAGTATAGGCCATCAAACATTGTTGCAGCTGCCATAGTTTGTGCATCAAGTGAATTGCCAAGTTTGTCATCTGCCACTTTTGAACATGTTGAATCAATAAGCACATAACTGCAATCACCTCGTCTGTGTCGAATTTATAATTTTGTATGTAATACTGTAAAATATGATAAAATTGTATTTTGTTTAGGAGAAGATCAGAGAATGCTACGAATTAATGCAACAATCTGTGGCGGGACAAAGCGAAAGGAAGTCTATCAAAGTTAGACCACACTTCCTCTATGTCTTTTGTTGGTATGTACTCGTTCCCTCTCACAACTACTTGTTAATCTTAGTTAAGACTTTATAAAGTTCCTCTATGACAGTGGTCTACTAGTGTTCGAGAAAAGAAACTCTATTGATCCACTTGTCAGGTTCGAGGCAAAATTACTTACTTGAAAAATAATTAAGGTATGTGTTTTCAATTGTCAATATTTATTATCATAGTATTTCAATAATTGCTTTTTTTTTATCATAACTAAGGAGTAGATATAATATGTTAATTTCATTATGGTTTTTATTTTAGTGCCCTTGTCAACCTCTCGGTAGTGAATTATGCGGATATTATGTTTGTCGCTATATGTTGGATATTATCAAAGGAAGATATATTAGTATTACCCCAAATGTATGTTTTCTTTTCTTCATTTCAATCATCTCTTCTCTATAAATTTCATTTTAGTAATTGTTTTACTTTACAAATATAAATAGTGTGGTGATTACATATTTTGGTGTCTTATATATATAGTTTATGCTTAACGCTCCAAAGACATACACGGTTGAGCAAATTGACGAGGTGCGCAATATTTGGGCTGAATTCACACTCAAGTTTAAGCCGTCGGGATGAAGATAAGGAGAACTGGATGATTTTTTATTTCTGTTTTGCATGAATTTTTTTTATTTTTTGTCTACAATGTTGGAGTTTCTGAATTGTAATGCAGATTTAATTGCTATGAGCTATACGATTCAATCCTGTAGGGGTTACGGAAAAAACAACATTATTTTAAAAAGAAGTTGGAACAACAAGGACGGTTCCTTACATAGCATGTTCTCTTTGACCATAACAAATAGAACGGTTGTAACATTTATCGCTCTCTTTGAAAATAACAAATTAGAGGCGCAAAATAAACTAATTATATCAACCAGCACGGCTAAGAAGCGTAACTGTTCATATTGTTGTTACAATGAAAACGGTTCCGTGTTACACCGTGCTCTATGATATATCAACGAGCACGGTTGTGGTGGGTAACCGTTCTTATTGTAGTTACAACGAGCACGGTTGCATGAGTTATAGACTTTGTGATATATCAAAGAGGACGGTTATGAAGCGCGGCCCTTGTTATTGTAGTTACAACGAGACCGGGTTGGCTTAATTTCAACCGCTCTCTTTGATCAACGAGAACGCCTGGCCACAGGACGGTCCAAAACGCCTTTAAGAACGCTTTCGAACCGTTCTCGTTGAGCAAATTTGTAGTAGTGCATACGCTAGTGGTAAATAGGGTCAGTCTCCACAAGGAAGCGAACTTGCTAGCTATCGGTTTTTACCTATTCGTCACAATTTGGAGGTTTGAAAAATAGTAAACTAAACTATGAGATATGAGATGCAAAAGAATAAAATTATAAAACAAACAAGAAAAGAGATGAATTAAATCAAGAATAAAAGGGAATATGTTGGGAACTCGGGTCGTTGTGTCTTATGTATATTTTGTATAGCTGGGATAGGCCAGTTTATTGGTGGGAAAGGCTGGGTTATTACGGTCAAGTCTCAAATCCGACTATACCTTCTGGTCTTAAGTCACCCTAAGGTCGTTTTTGCTTAACTTCCGCTCTCACAAAAACTAATTAAAATCGTTAAATAAGTCTTACCCTTCCAACCTTCCGGTCTAGGTCGGGAATTAACTAGTTGTAAGGTCTTATGCGTGCACTCACTAAACCGAACATAAATTAAATTACTTTACGATTATTCCCACCAAAAACGGTCCATCCCGACTACTAACTATCATATATTTGACACAAGTTCCCTTATCCCAACATATTAAAAGATTAGCTACTCATGACGGTATTGATGACAATTACGATTATTACAAATGAACTAGCATACGACATGTTGTATTGGTAGATAAAATCAGAATATGAAAACAGGGATAGGGGATACGAAGATGACGGAAAACAGTAGCGGAAAGGGACACGATTTCCGATGCTCATAAGACGAAAACAAAGGTACGGAAACAAGCATACAAAACGAGATGAATATGAATTCTAATACGAGATATTGTATAACTAAATTAAACTAATAATCAAAGATTATAAAGGAAAGGGAATCAGAATCAGAAAGCATGAACGAAAGTAGAGAAACGAACGAGAGCAGCGACGAATACAAGCGTACGAAAACAGAGCACTAATCGTGATAGCGACGGGAAACAGAGAACGAAACAGGGATACGATTATGAATAATAAATAAACAGAAGAAACAAGATAAAGAAGAAGGAATTATAAGTGAGAGATGGCAAGAACAAGTAGCAGAATCCTTAGAACGGAAATGGCGAAAAAGTAAAATTATTGTGAAAATTATTGTGACGGCTACAAGTTTCTGAAAATATAGAACTAAGAACAAAGTCTGAAGAGAGGCTAATGATAAGTAAAAACTTCTTAACCTAATGATCTCAAATGATTTCTTAAATAAAGAAGAAAAACGAAACTGATTCATTAAGTTCTGTGAACACGAAGGGTCAGCAAAAGCTCTCGATCGAGAGAAATTTCCTCTCGATCCGAGCACAAAGTCTTCAAAACCGGTCGATCGAATGACAGAAGTTCTCGATCGACTCTTCTTGTCTTCATAATCTCTCGATCGAACAACAAGACTATCGACCGAGTACTTTCTTCCTTGGGAACCTCTCGATCGAGCACATGACAGCTCGATCGAGGATTTCTCTTCCTCGATTGGGCCCTCGACAGGCCAAAAGTGGTCGATGGACAAGATTTCTCCTCGGATGGTTGAGTAAACACCTCATGCACATCCAGCCATGTTTCTTCCATCGTCTACTAAAATGCAATGCTTTGAGGTAGAAAAAGCTCGGTTTCCGCTACACTTTGGTTAATATCTGCAAAACAGCAATATAAACACAAAGTAGCAAATACGGGGCATAAAGTGATATAAAATCACCAAATTTCATGAAAATGTGTGCCAAAATAAGACTAAAAAGTCTATACAAAATGCACACATCAGAAACTGAGAAATACTCTACCTTCAAAACCAAGTGCTCGATCCTATGTGAAGGGATAATTGAATTCATCAGAAACAAGAATTTGGAGGCAGGGAGTAATTCTTATCACAAACCATACGAACAAAGTAATACTCCAAAAAAAACCTAGAACATGAAGCAAAAAAACTTAGAACATGGTTAAAATAACATACTGTCAGTTCACTCAGCATAAGGTTCAACGTCGGTTGATCCACATCCTCCCAACTATCCAGTGCGGGACTAACCACTAGTACAAAAACACCCTATTGCGTCCGTTCTATATGACCTATTGCGTCGGTTCTTGCTTGACGTTTTTGGAGGTGACGTTTATTGAAACGTCGGTTCGGAAACTGACGCAAAAAACAGACATTTGCATCAGTTCTTAGTATACAACTGATGCATTTGATGTATCATTTGCATCAGTTCTTAAAATACAACGGATGCAATTGCTATAAGAACCGACGCAAATAGCTTAGTTTTTGCATCAGTTTTCCAGTAACGGATGCTTTTTCGCTTAGCTTTTGCGTCAGTTTCCCAACAACTGATGCAATTAGTACCTTAATTTCGCGCAAAATTGAATAGTATATGCGTCGGTTATAAACGAAACTGACGTTTTTTTCTCTACTTGTTGCATCAGGTTTGTTAAAACTGATGTATTTGATATGTTGTTTTAGCGCCAAGTTTACTAATATATGCGTCAGTTATTATAGGAATTGACTCTTTTGCTCTATTTTTTTGCATCATTTCTTTTCAAAACCGATGCAATATCCAATTAAAAGACATTACATTTCATCCGATCGACGTTCCAAATACAATCCAAAGTACAAATAATCCCACAAACTTAGTCACTAAGCTAATCTATACTAAATTAAACATCTAGTAAAGTTACATAATCCCGTGTCATCATCTGATAGAAGGATGAAAATTGTTCCGGATTTCCTCTCAGTGTCCCCAATTATCTTTTCATCCTGAATGACATCGGCATTCTGCACTTCAACCCGTATGATATTCAACGTACCAGACACATAATTCCGCATTTTAACTTGTGTATCGCCAACATGATCAGGAAGGAAACAACCAGACCACTGCCATCCAGGTTCCTCAAAACGAACGGCGATAAGTAATTCCCTGGAGAAAGTTTGACAAGTCTTCAGACCAAACACAGCTAAACTTTGTGTTTTACTCCAGACTATTTTTACGGTCGTTCAAACTTGGTAAATTTTTACCACTCAATATTAGCTGTATTTATAGTTCGCAAAAGTAATGGTAATTTACCTTGTTGTATCAATCCAATGAAGATGAGAATGTTGTCTTCTACCCAGACGGTACAAAAGATCGGTACCCTTTTGCTTATAACACAGAGCTTTGCCGCATGCATTGCTAATCACATATCTGCCAGAAGTTAAGTAAAGGCCAATGAAAAAAATACAATCAGTACAGGAGGGATTCCATCTTCAGGTCACTATCTTTTGCTACGTATGCAAGCAGTCATACACATGCAACCTGAACGCATTAAAGGCTCAGGACAGAGTATATTAGAAAATTAGTCTTGTTTGGCAAGAAACAAAGTAGCCTACAAAACAAAGCAACAGGGTAAGCCTTAGAGGGCTGTCAAAAGAGTTTTGTTTGGTAAGATCTAATCAGCTTATCTATCAATGCAACATCGTCCAATTAAGCTCAACCAAGAAATAGCAAAAGAAATTGATAAAATACCAAAAGTGCAAACAATATAGCGAGTTCATATTTTTTATCATAGAAGAAATATTTAGTGACCAATGCTACTCCACATGGGCAGAAGCGCAAACAAGTTAGTGAGCTAATTTAAGGTTCAGATAAAGAAAAAAGACAGGTAGGCGCCATAAGTATGCCATATTCTCCACATTCAATTGGATACCCACAAAACTTACACTTGCACCAGTTGCGATGACCAAATAAAGTGTCGTATTTAAACATTTCACCGGCTGCACTTGTAAGAGTTTTTGAAGACAAATCAGCTCCATCAATACTTGTCTTCAAAATCACTTAGTAAACATTGTGACGACTAACATGACCAACTTTTGAGGGAGTATCAACTGAATTGGAATGCAACAAAAGAGATCACGCTGTGATGGCGGATTTCAGATCAAGATAGAAGCCAAGATTTAATCACATAGTCTCCACACACATCTGACACATGTAAGAAAGCAAAAGAAAAACCAACCTTAATCCCGCCTTTCTCCTCCTCAACCTGACCCTTAAAAAGTGCAGTGAGAGGCCTTCCACCAACACCAACCACAACTATATCAGCTTCCAGAACCCTGCCATCCTTCAACTTCACTTCCTTCACCTGCATTAACACAACAAGTTATTATTAGAACATTCAGAGCACCACTCAAATGTTCCTTATATGGTAAACTATGACATACCTCCTTGTTATCATAATAGCTGAATCCACTTGCTACTGTTCCTTTTATAATTTGGATTCCCTTGTTAGCATAATAACCCTCATAAAACTTAGCTATATCAGCTGTAAACAGACGAGGCACTGCAAAATTTTGATACAGGATAATCAATCATTCTCACTCATTGCAAGACGTTATTATCAAAGGTACATATAATTAAGTTAGAAGACTGCCATAGAATGCAACTCTTTAAAGTTTAATCCAGATAAGTGTGTATTATAATAAGCACAGCCAAATTCGCGACAAGTAGACAATAAATAATGTGAAATTAGTCATCCATACCTACCAAATTCATTAAGGTGTACAACCTGCAAAAAAACACAAAAATTTTACACATAAATGCCGAACCCCTATTAGAAGAATCCTAGAATCACCCCTGTATGATAGCTAGCACGAATAGATAGAGATTAGATTATTTACCAACTTAACAAATATGGACTAAAGTACGGGAGACTATACATTGCGACATTTTAAATACAGAAGGCCAGAGGTTGTTAGCAACACAAAGAGGTTGTTTCAGAATTACCCAAGATGAAAATTGCCCTCACCACTCATCACAAAAGAAATTGCAGAACTGCGTCAAGTATAAGGAAGATTGAGTGTAAAAACATGGATGTCACAGTTTCCGCCTTGGGTTCTCTGGTATTTTCTCTTCGACTGCAAAGTAACCCATTAATTAACCGAACTCTCAATATGAGAGAACACTAAATATTAGGAAACTCGATGTACACATGACCAGACCGCTAAATTATAGATCATCATTTCAAATTAAGGTCATATACATCACAAAAACATGTACAGAGTATAGTTATCATATACTGGGTATACTATACTATACAAAATCTCTAACTTCATACAAAATCTCTAACTTCCTACAAAATCCCCAAATTTTGTATCAACTAACCCTAAATCCAGATGAACAGTTAACTTTTACAAGTATATATATAAAACTAATATGACCAACAAACTAACGATTAAGTTCTAAACTATTATGAAAATGAAAAAACAGTGCAAGGATAATTAAATTACCTGATTCTAAATAATTAATGGTTGTTCTGAGGGACGGCAAAAGGATTGCGGCACGGTGATGGATGTGTGACGACAGAAGAATAAGGTCGGCGATGGTGGTCAGGTGGTGGGACAATCACGGAGTAGCAGTGCTAGGGTAGGAGTAGTAGGTTTTGAGAGTGAGGGTGTTTCAAGCGAGATTAAGTTTTGAGGCGAGATTCATGGTATATGAGTGTTTTCTTTTTTTAATTAAATATCATTTGCATCAGTTTTAGTTATAACTGACGTAAAAATGTTATATCAAATACGTCGGTTTAGAAAAACAACTGATGCATTTGACCAAAAATATCAGTTTCGCTTAAAACTGACGCAAAAAATACGTCAGTTTCTCTATAGAACCGACGCAAATAGCTTAACTATAGGGCTAAAAACACGCTCCCGCCAAAAGTAAGTACTTTTTGCGTCAGTTTTAGTAGAACCGATGCAAATCACTTGACGCAATAGGGTATTTTTGTACTAGTGAACATTCCCCCGAACAGTCACGCCTATCTAGGGGTGAGAATCGGTCCAAGACCGGACCGAACCAGATCAAACCGGACCGGACCGAAGACCGAACTTAAATATTTGGTGGACCAAAGACCGGACCTAATACTTTCGGTCTTGGACCGGACCAAACCCGAAATATTTGGTCCGGTCCGGTCTTGGACCGAAATGGACCTAAACTATTTTTTTCACTATTTCATATACGATAATTACATTTTAATTCCGCTAAATAATATGCATTTAATTAGTTAGACGACACTTTTTATGAAAATCATTGATAATACTAATTTATAATGTCTTTTGAAGATAAAATGTTAATTTAATTCAAAATATTTTAATGATTTGCCTTGAAAAAACAAGAATTTTGGTCCATTCGGTCTGGACCAAAATTAATCGGTCTTGGACCGGACCGGACCGAAGACCAAAACTTGGAAAAATGAGGACCGGGGACCGGACCAAAATAATTTGGTCCGGGTTTGGTCCAGACCAAATGGTCCGGTCCGGTCCATTTTTCCGGTCCGGACCTAATTTTGCTCAGCCCTACGCCTATCCATGAACTAAACTTAGATGCATATTTTCCTATCGACAATTTATCTTCTCTATCCCACTCACGTTCAATGGGTTTTTTCTGTTTAAGAGCTCTTGCAGCCATATTTAACACAGTTCGGCCCCTGTAAGAAGATATCCTCTTCTTTCCGCTTGCGTCCTCAACAGAGGTGTTATTCTTTCGACTTCTTTTACGTTTTTGCGGGCCCATTGTTCAACTGAACAAAATAAACAGGGAAAACAAGTCACAACAGGGAAAGCAAGTCACTGGAACATATAGGAGCTGTCAGACTTTATGCTTCTGAGGACATACAACAAGAGAGGAAAGCATATAAGAAATATAGATGAGGAATGCTTCTGATGAAAAACGGTAAAATGTGAGAAATTATATTAAAACATCAATAATGGAGCCAATTACAAGAATTTCAGCAGATGATGGACATACAACAAGTCTCATACTGCCACTAAGCAAAAATAAACAACCAAGAAAACTAAATTAGGGGCCGTTTGGTTCAAACAATTGGAATGGAATGGATTCTAATACCAAAGAGGTATGGAGTTAGAATCACATACTTATTAATGCTTGTTTGGTTTGATTTCGTAATGGATTGTAAATGTCATTCTTATTGTTTGATTCACATTTGGAATGAATTTCAACTTATTTCATTTTCTTCATCGTAGATAACTGCAATTATATTATTTTGAATTAAAATTAACTACAACAAAGCCAAAATTCAAATTAATCCATAAAAAAACAAATGACTCATGTTCATATAATACGACAATAGCAAAATTATTCTAAGACCGAAAAAATCCACATAAAATGTTTTACGAAAAAATCCACATAAAATGTTTTATGACCAAAATCCGCATAAAATGTTTTATGAAAAAAATTCACATAAAGTGTTTTACGAAAAAATTCACATAAAGTGTTTTACGAAAAAATTCACATAAAATGTTTTATGAAAAATACGCAACTTTTATTTATGACCAAAATCTGCATAAAACGTTTTATGAAAAAAATCCACATCAAGTGTTTTACGAAAAAATCCACATAAATTTTTTTATGAAAAATACGCAACTCTTTTTATGACAAAAAACCGCATGACCAAAATCTGCATAAAACGTTTTATGAAAAAAATCCACATAAAGTGTTTTACGAAAAAATCCACATAACATGTTTTATGAAAAATACGCAACTTTTTTATGACAAAAATCCGCATAAAATGTTTTGTGAAAAAAATCACATAAAATGTTTTACGAAAAAATCCACATAAAATATTTTATGAAAAATACGTAACTTTTTTTTATGAAAAAAATTCACGTAAAATGTTCTATGAAAAAAATTCACATAATATATTTTATAAAAGATACATAATTTGAGATGAGGTGCAATGGAGTTAGAATCTTGGGTTGAGACATGGGTATGGAATTCCAAGAGGTTGGAATGGATTTAGAACCCCTTGGGTATCAAACTCCATTCCAAGAAGGTCCAACCAAACACTTGAATGGGTGGAATCCATTCCAAATGCCCTAACCAAACACCCCCTTAGTCTATATTAGCCTGAGGGCCAGCCTTGGACTGAAGTCTGCGCAGCACTTCAATTTTGATTCTGTGAGCACATCTTGGTCAGACCATCAGTCTATATTAGCATGAGGGCTGAAGCCTTGCTTGGACTGAAGTCAGGTCGTTGCTGCCCATAATAAAAAAAAAAAAAGCATTTTATAATAATAATAATAATAATAATAATAATAATAATAATAATAATAAATCGTACCTAATCATGCATCAAAACCGCGAGGGCGTTTTTTAGAAGAAGACTCGGTATTGGTCTATATCCCTTCGTCATGGTCATCACGAACATATAAACTAGAAGGCTTGAATATATCCGTATCATCTAAATGTGGTACAAGAGGATCAAAGCCCTCAAATACCACATCGTCGTCGCAACTATCCATTGTGGTCTTACTTCTTACAGATAGCACAACAAACCACTTTTTATCCGATGGATCGGTGACATAAAATACTTGTTTCGCTTGTGTCCCTATAATAAAAGGATCCTCCTTATAACCAAATTTATTAAGATTTACTAAAGTGAATCCTAATTCATCCTTGCAAACTCCACTACTAGTTCCAGTCCACTTGCATCCAAATATAGGTATTAGAAAATATGTGTAATCTAACTCCCAAATCTCTTCAATGAATCCATAATAATGCATTTGACTTAAAACTGGTTTCTTATCTTTCGAACTAGCAAAATGCATGCCTTCTGCCTACTAACACCACTATTTTGCATCGTGCTCATGTCATCTTGCCCACGAGTGTAAAAGGTGGATCCATTAACGGCATAACCAGTATAAGACGATGCAAAAGTCTTAGGCCCAAAACAAAGCCTCTGTAATCTAGAAGAAATATAATCAGGATATTGTTGCAAGTCTTCTATAACTCGACCCTTAAACCAAACTCTAAATGTCTTATTGTGCTCACTTGCGTTCCACATCTCTGATTTATTTCGATGCTTCACTGTAAAACCCCTCGCGAAAGCGGAAATATAAACATACAAAAGTACCAAAATTGCAGCGGAATTAAAACTTTTTAAAGAACACAACACGCGAGAAGTCTTAAACTGTAACAGAAACTGAAACTGGAATAAAACCCAAAATAGATAAGTAACAGTTCTAAGTATCAAAACCAATATATACATCAGCCTGGGATGGAACATCCCTACAGGCACCGAAACGAAAGTAACAACTACGAGTCCAGCTAAACGATATAAGGTAATTAAGTCATATGATGACAGCAGGATCATCACTCGCTACCTCTCGTGAACCCATCTCCAACCAGCATGTACCTACATACATGAAAACATGTACGCCACAATCAGTGGGGAGTGACTAGAGTTCTCCTAGCCACCTCTTGTGACAACACGTAACATATAAAACAATACAGAATACTCCAACATATAAAAACATGTGAAGCATAAACATCTCATCATCTGATCTCTTACTAACATGCGATTACAATGCACGGCTCTCAACTAACTTCATAAACAAAGAGGAAGGAGAGCCGGTTTCCCTACTGGTTACCCAGTCGGGGGGTCTTTCAATCCAATTATTTATGAAACCGAAATAAGAGTCATCCAATGCCTTGGATGATTTAACCACAAACATATAAACATCAATAACCTATTATGCATATCTGACACTGTACCATCATCAAGGCAAGCAGATATGAAACAGCAGGTACAAAGGTTCAGAGGCGACATCTTAACGCATAACCTATGTACTAAAACAATCAGCAAGTATAAGGTTCGGAGGCGACATCTTAACGCATAACCTATATACCAAGTTCACAATATCAAGCAAGGACTCAGAGGCGAAAACTCAACGCATGGACCGGCTATTACCGAACACTAGAATCAGAGGCGAAAACTCAACGCATGGACTAGCATTCGATTCACTATCACAAGTAAGGAACTCAGAGGCGAAAACTCAACGCATGTTCCCCTACCACATCACAAGATACTAGACTCAGAGGCGAAAACTCAACGCATGTTCTAGCACCAAACACCTGCACTCCGGGTATGGTATGACAACCTGATTGCCCCGTCGTGCAGTTGCTCTACTCGTCAGACTCAGAGGCCAGCTTAAGGCATGTCCTGACGCGATCACACATACATGTCTGGACTCAGAGGCGAAAACTCAACGCATGTCCCAGACACGACAAACAGACATGTATGGAACTCAGAGGCGAAAACTCAACGCATGTTCCCATACACGACACACAACTCACGTATTAAGTTCAGAGGCCAGCTTAAGACATAACTTAATACGCATCAAAACAATATCATCCAAGTCTATGAACTACTCTATAGTTCTACCTTTAACCTCTAATCAACACCTAATTGACCCCGAGAACTAAGATGAGAGAGAGCCGGTTTCCTTTTCGGTTGCCCGACCGGGGGGTCTCTATCCTCATTCCATTCCCGAGCCCAATATAATGTTGCCCATCCTCCGGGGACCTCAAATACATGTCAAAGGTACACAAAACAAGTTTCAATCAAAACCGATTAACCATTTGAAGGTTACGATTAAACTTCAAAACTCAAAACAGCCAACAGGGGTCCCCAGCCGGTCGGCAGGCAGCCGGTCGGCCGGCTGGTGACCTCCTCAGCCTTTCTTTCTTTTTCTGAAACACACACGGATTCCCAGTCGGTCGGCAGGCAGCCGGTCGGCCGGCTGGGGACCCTATTCCCTAGCCTTCGCAAATAACAACCATACCCCAAATGCACTCCCAGCCGGCTGGCAGGCGGCCGGTCTGCCGGCTGGGCTCCCTTTCTACTTAGGTTTTTCGCAAACAATATACGACACAAGGGACTACCAGGCGGTCGGCCGGCTGGCAACCCCAAGCCAAAATCTCAAAACTCTTAAAAACACGAAACAACCCTCCCAGCCGGTCGACCGGCGGCCGGTCGGTCGACCGGCTCAGAGAGCCTGATACGCAAAATCGCCATTTTCGCCCTTTTCAATAATCTCTTAAATCGACACTCAAACTTCAAAATAGCTACCATTGATGTTTACACAACATCAAGGATCATCCAATAGTACTAATTATCAGCAAACAAAACCAACAACAATCCTCAAACGATTAATTTCATGTATCCGTCTTAACATATGAAAAACTGAAATTATACTTATGAACACATAACCATATTTCCAAGCATGAATTCTTCACATAAGCATAAACCTAAGCATGTTTCTAAGTCTAGTAATTTTAAAACTTAAATAAAATCAGAAACAAACATGAGAATCCATCAAACATGCTAATATACACATAAAGGCCGAGTTATCTCATTATCGCCACCTTTCAAGCTTACTCCGGCAGATGATCCTCCTCAATCACGTAACTATCGGTCTCGGGATCGTCCAGGCCAACACCTACAACATAGAAAACAGATTTTAAGTACTTAAAACGGATTTTAAGGAAAACAGCCCGTTTTTCAAAGTCGACGAAATGAAAAATGAAAGTGATGAATGACTAGGAAATCGAACGAGGATTCCGAAAATGTACTTACTTTTGCAATTTGAAGAACGGATGATGAAGAATTTCTCAAAAGAAGGAGAGGTTTATGGAGGTTTTGAGGATAAAGAGTTTACTGTAAAAGAGTTTGATGAAGGAGGATGAATGTCGACATATTAGGGGTTTATGGGGTTTTAAGGACTGTCCTCCTGGATGAACGGAATACGGCGACAAATGAGCCTCATAAAGCACCCTCTTCCTCAGATCTGGCACATCAGGAACATACATCCTACCACGGAACCTAAGGAAACCATCAGCATCAATCACCAAGCCAGGTGCAACACCACTCGAAATCTTAGCCTCGAACTTCTTGAAATCGGCATCTGAAGGCAAACTCTGGCGAATCTCCCAATATAAAGACTATAGCTGTCCACGGGCCGTCCCGTCCATTAGGCCCTCCCGTCCAGCCCGAATATTTCGTGGGCTTGGACAAGTATTTTTTGCCCGAAAAATTATGAGGGCGGGCCAAACCCAGCCCGCCAAGTTAAATGGGCGGGTATGGACAACAAGAAATACCCGTGGGCCGGCCCATTAGGCCCGTTAACAATTTAAATGATTTACTTTTACTCTTAAAAAACATTTTTTTAAGAAAATTCTATGAATTTTATAGGGATATGGAACATTAAAATAATAATATGGAAAATATAATATGTAAACTAAAACAATTAATATGTAACGAAAATATTTATATATTTTAATTAATATAAAGTCCAAATTAGATAAATGTTCAAACAGTAATGATTACGTCTAATCTTTGCGTCTAACCTTACATGTATTTCTTTACGAAACATAAATTTATGTATCTCGTTTCAAAGTTCACATCAAGGTATGAAATATAGAAAAATAGATTAATATAAGTCATTTTATACCGAATACTTCATTAACAGTTAAAGTTTTATATTATGGCCCATTGGCCCATGGGCCGCCCGACTTTTGTATAAAGGGCGGGTAAGGGCAAGGATAATTGGCCCATAACTATGGCCCGGTCCGCCCACTAAGTCTTAACGGGTAACTTTTTTCTTCACGGCCCGGCCCAAGTCCGGCCCAAGCCAGCATTTGAACAGCTCTAATAAAGACGGCTCGGCAGTCATAGCAGCTAACCAATCAAAACCACTACCCACCATCTCTAATCTCAGTTTCCGGAACTCGGAACACAACTCATCGGGCAATACTCTCATGGCACTCATCGAGTGAGAAGACTTGCGGCTAAGCGCATCTGCAACTACATTGGCTTTTCCCTCATGATATAACAACTCGATGTCGTAATCTTTCACCAACTCTAGCCAACGTCTCTGTCTCATGTTAAGGTCTTTCTGAGTAAAAATGTACTTAAGACTCTTGTGATCTGTGAAAATACGGCAATGGGATCCAATCAGGTAATGACGCCACATCTTCAAAGCATGAACAACTGCGGCCAACTCCAAATCATGTGTCGGATAGTTCACCTCATGAACTCTCAACTGTCTAGATGAGTATGCTATCACCTTACCACTCTGCATCAGTACGCATCCAAGTCCTAACATCGAAGCATCACAATACACATCGAAGTCCACTCCGATCTCTGGTAAAGCTAACACGGGGGCGGAAGTCAATCTGGTCTTCAACTCCTGGAAAGAACTCTCACACTTGTCGGTCCACACAAATTTGGCTTCTTTCTTCAGCAACTGAGTCATCGGGCGAGCTAATCTAGAGAAATCCTCAACGAATCTACGATAATAACCAGCCAATCCAAGGAAACTACGGATCTCTCCAATATCTTTGGGACTCTCCCAATCAACCACAGCCTCTATCTTCACGGGATCAACCATCACACCCTCGCTGGATATCACATGTCCTAAAAAGGCAACTTTCGAGAGCCAAAATTCACACTTCGAAAATTTTGCGAACCATTTCTGTCGACGCAATATCCCAAGAATCAATCGAAGATGCTCAGCATGTTCCTCATCGGTCTTCGAATATATCAAGATGTCATCAATGAAAACCACAACACATGTATCTAGGAACTCACTGAAAGTACGGTTCATCTGATCCATAAAAATAGCCGGTGCATTAGTCAACCCAAATGGCATAACCACGAACTCAAAATGTCCATATCTGGTACGAAAAACAGTCTTCGCAATATCAGCCTCTCTCACTGGAATCTGATGATAACCCGATCGAAGATCAATCTTGGAAAACCTAGAAGCACCTCTCAACTGATCGAATAAGTCATCTATCCTAGGCAAAGGATATCTATTCTTCACGGTCACTCGGTTCAACTCTCTATAGTCGATGCAAAGTCTCATGGAACCATCTTTCTTCTTAACGAACAAAACGGGAGCACCCCACGGAGAAGCACTAGGTCTAATGAAACCTTTCTCGATCATCTCTTCCAACTGTTGCTTCAATTCCTTCAACTCTAGCGGAGCCATACGGTAAGGAGCTTTGGAAATTGGTCCGGTACCTGGAACAAGCTCAATAGTAAACTCCACATCTCTCTCTGGCGGTATCCCTGGCAAGTCCTCTGGGAACACATCTGGATACTCACGAACAATGGCTACATCCTCAAGCTTCGGTAGCGATGGTTTAGCAGCTGTAACAACACACAGGAAGGCTTGGCAACCCTTCCTAAGAAGATGAGAAGCTTTCATCGAAGAGATAACACGAACACCCCTTTGAGGGCGAGTTCCCCTATAGGAAACACGAACTCCTGAAGAACTCCCCAAGCAGATTTTCTGGTCGCGACACTCGAAGCGAGCATGGTATCGCGATAACCAATCCATACCGAGGATAATGTCAAACTCCTCGAGAGGAAATCTCAGTAAGTCTGCTGGAAATGTGGCTTGACCAATAATAATAGGAACATCCCTATGGGACGAAGAGCAGGAAAACACGTCTCCAGAAGGTAAGGAAATAGAAGTCTCCTCAACCAATGAAGACTCAAGAGCTAGACGGTCGGCGAACTGAGTCGATATAAATGATAAAGAAGCTCCAGTATCGAATAAAATAAGGCACTCAGCACCAAGAACAGAAAAGATACCGGCAACAATGTCTGGATGAGCCTCTGCCTCAGCCCTAGTCATCACGAAGATCTTCCCCTTCGGCTTTCCTCCTCTGGTCGCTGCAGCAGCATTGGCAGCCTTGCCAAGAACAGTATCCTTCTCAGGACAATCAAAGGATCTATGCCCATATCCATTACAAGTATAACACTTATAGGCATTCTTGAAACAATCAAACCCTGGATGAAGCGGTTTACCACAACGGCGGCAAACAGTAGAAGCAGTGTCGGTGTGAAATGTGGTCTTAGCAACCGGAGCAGAAAACCTCTCAAAACGCTTCTTCTGAGAAGAAGGCGAAGAAGTAGAAGGAACAAATGGTCTCTTCCCCTGGTACACTGATCTCTGGTGAGGTGTCACACTAGAAGTAGCGGCACGGGTCTCAGCATCTATGGCACGAATAGAACTCTCGGCCCAAATAGCGTCATCATATACCTCCACAAAAGAAGTCGAATCTCGACGAACCATGCTCTCGATGCGTGGCCCTAGCTTGCCACGGTAAAAGTAGACTCTCTCGGCCTCATCTCTGACAAATCTCGATGCGAAGTGAGCAAGTTGATTGAAACGGTCTGTGAACTCCTGAACTGACATCTTGCCTTGCTTTAAATCCATGAATTCTTTGAGTCGCTGTGATCTGAGCTCTTTAGGATAGAACCTCGTCTCGAGCTTATCCTTAAAAGCATCCCAATCGAACAGAGGATCATGAGTGAAAGTAGGTCCTGTCAACGCCCACCACCTATCGGCCTCAAGGGTAAGAAAGTGAGTGGCTAGCCGCACTCTATCCTCTCTACCCACCGAATACATAGTGAAGCTCTTTTCCATCTCTCTGAACCACTCGGTAAGAGCTACCGGATCAACCTCGCCACCATATGTCTTCACGTGGCTACGGGACATCTGAGAAGCTATCCATGAGAAACTACCAGGACGATTAGCTTCGCCGCCTGGCGGTGGAGGAGGTGGAACATTCTCTGCTTGCTGTCTCTGAGTCTCAAGCAAATGCTGAATTGCTTGCAGCACAATGTTATGAGCAGCCCTAGGTCTCACCATCCTTCAAAGGAGAAAACAAGTATTAGCTTAGTAAGTAGCAATCACAAATAGACTACAAAATAAGTCCTTAGATCTACCCATCTCTCATTCATTATTTGTTTATTTGGTCAAGTTAAGGTTGGGGGTCACATGAGTGCGTCGGGAGCAATAATGCTCTGATACCAACTGTAAAACCCCTCGCGAAAGCGGAAATATAAACATACAAAAGTACCAAAATTGCAGCGGAATTAAAACTTTTTAAAGAACACAACACGCGAGAAGTCTTAAACTGTAACAGAAACTGAAACTGGAATAAAACCAAAATAGATAAGTAACAGTTCTAAGTATCGAAACCAATATATACATCAGCCTGGGATGGAACATCCCTACAGGCACCGAAACGAAAGTAACAACTACGAGTCCAGCTAAACGATATAAGGTAAGTCATATGATGACAGCAGGATCATCACTCGCTAGCTCTCGTGAACCCATCTCCAACCAGCATGTACCTACATACATGAAAACATGTACGCCACAATCAGTGGGGAGTGACTAGAGTTCTCCTAGCCACCTCTTGTGACAACACGTAACATATAAAACAATACAGAATACTCCAACATATAACAACATGTGAAGCATAAACATCTCATCATCTGATCTCTTACTAACATGCGATTACAATGCACGGCTCTCAACCAACTTCATAAACAAATAGGAAGGAGAGCCGGTTTCCCTACTGGTTACCCAGTCGGGGGGTCTTTCAATCCAATTATTTATGAAACCGAACTAAGAGTCATCCAATGCCTTGGATGATTTAACCACAAACATATAAACATCAATAACCTATTATGCATATCTGACACTGTACCATCATCAAGGCAAGCAGATATGAAACATCAGGTACAAAGGTTCAGAGGCGACATCTTAACGCATAACCTATGTACTAAAACAATCAGCAAGTATAAGGTTCGGAGGCGACATCTTAACGCATAACCTATATACCAAGTTCACAATATCAAGCAAGGACTCAGAGGCGAAAACTCAACGCATGGACCGGCTATTACCGAACACTAGACTCAGATGCGAAAACTCAACGCATGGACTAGCATTCGATTCACTATCACAAGTAAGGAACTCAGAGGCGAAAACTCAACGCATGTTCCCCTACCACATCACAAGATACTAGACTCAGAGGCGAAAACTCAACGCATGTTCTAGCACCAAACACCTGCACTCCGGGTAAGGTATGACAACCTGACTGCCCCGTCGTGCAGTTTCTCTACTCGTCAGACTCAGAGGCCAGCTTAAGGCATGTCCTGACGCGATCACACATACATGTCTGGACTCAGAGGCGAAAACTCAACGCATGTCCCAGACACGACAAACAGACATGTATGGAACTCAGAGGCGAAAACTCAACGCATGTTCCCATACACGACAAACAACTCACGTATTAAGTTCAGAGGCCAGCTTAAGGCATAACTTAATACGCATCAAAACAATATCATCCAAGTCTATGAACTACTCTATAGTTCTACCTTTAACCTCTAATCAACACCTAATTGACCCCGAGAACTAAGATGAGGGAGAGCCGGTTTCCCTTTCGGTTGCCCGATCGGGGGGTCTCTTTCCTCATTCCATTCCCGAGCCCAATATAATGTTGCCCATCCTCCGGGGACCTCAAATACATGTCAAAGGTACACAAAACAAGTTTCAATCAAAACCGATTAACCATTTGAAGGTTACGATTAAACTTCAAAACTCAAAGCAGCCTACAGGGGTCCCCAGCCGGTCGGCAGGCAGCCGGTCGGCCGGCTGGTGACCTCCTCAGCCTTTCTTTCTTTTTCTGAAACACACACACGGACTCCCAGCCGGTCGGCAGGCAGCCGGTCGGCAGGCAGCCGGTCGGCCGGCTGGGGAGCCTATTCCCTAGCCTTTGCAAATAACAACCATACCCCAAATGCACTCCCAGCCGGCTGGCAGGCGGCCGGTCTGCCGGCTGGGCTCCCTTTCAACTTAGGTTTTTCGCAAACAATATACGACACAAGGGACTACCAGCCGGTCGGCAGGCAGCCGGTCGGCCGGCTGGCAACCCCAAGCCAAAATCTCAAAACTCTTAAAAACACGAAACAACCCTCCCAGCCGGTCGACCGGCGGCCGGTCGGTCGACCGGCTCAGAGAGCCTGATACGCAAAATCGCCATTTTCGCCCTTTTCAATAATCTCTTAAATCGACACTCAAACTTCAAAATAGCTGCCATTGATGTTTACACAACATCAAGGATCATCCAATAGTACTAATTATCAGCAAACAAAACCAACAACAATCCTCAAACGATTAATTTCATGTATCCGTCTTAACATATGAAAAACTGAAATTATACTTATGAACACATAACCATATTTCCAAGCATGAATTCTTCACATAAGCATAAACCTAAGCATGTTTCTAAGTCTAGTAATCTTAAAACTTAAATAAAATCAGAAACAAACATGAGAATCCATCAAACATGCTAATATACACATAAAGGCCGAGTTATCTCATTATCGTCACCTTTCAAGCTTACTCCGGCAGATGATCCTCCTCAATCACGTAACTATCGGTCTCGGGATCGTCCAGGCCAACACCTACAACATAGAAAACGGATTTTAAGTACTTAAAACGGATTTTATGGAAAACAGCGCGTTTTTCAAAGTCGACGAAATGAAAAATGAAAGTGATGGATGACTAGGAAATCGAACGAGGATTCCGAAAATGTACTTACTTTTGCAATTTGAAGAACGGATGATGAAGAATTTCTCAAAAGAAGGAGAGGTTTATGGAGGTTTTGAGGATAAAGAGTTTACTGTAAAAGAGTTTGATGAAGGAGGATGAATGTCGACATATTAGGGGTTTATGGGGTTTTAAGGACTGTCCTTTCCGAGTAATTAAAATGGGTAGGATAAATGGAACGGATGTTTAAGTCGGATATTACATGCCAAGTTGTATTCGTCTTAAGGACTTGAGGTTCTTAAGACGGATCTCACTTATTAAATTAAAATCTTCCGAGTTAAATTATTAAAATATTATTTTATTACTTAAAGTAATTTAAAATGCTTAAATTAGATTTTACGAAAATACGGGATGTTACAATCACCCCAACTTCAAAAAGTTTCGTCCTCGAAACTCGAACGAAGATAAGTTCTAACTAACTATACCTCACTCGAAAAGAGAGGGATGCACGATACGCATCGATGCTTCAGTCTCCCATGTTTGCTCTTCAACATCACCGCAACGCCAAAGGATCTTCACTAGCGGCACTACCTTGCTCCTCAGCTTCCTATCCTGATGATCTAGGATCTTCACGGGACGCTCCTCGAAAGCAAGACTCGGCTCCAAGTTCTCGATCTCTCTAGGCAAAACATGACTCGGATCACTAATGTACCCGCGGAGCTGGGAAACATGAAAAACGCTATGAACCTTGCCCAAACTAGGAGGCAAGTCCAAACGGTAAGCAGCAGCACCAATCCTCTTCACGATCTCAAAAGGTCCAATATACTTAGGGCTCAACTTGCCCTTAACTCCAAACCTCTTAACACCCTTCATCGGAGAAACTCTCAAGAAGACTCGGTCACCCGCCTCAAACTCTAAGGGTCTACGGCGAACATCAGCATAGGATTTCTGCCGGTCCTGTGCGGCCTTCATCCTACCTTTGATAAGCTGAACCTGATCAATAGTAACAGCTAACTGGTCCGGTCCTAGGTCACGAACGTCACTAGCCTGGTCCCAACAAATCAGACTACGGCACTTCCTACCATAAAGAGCCTCGTACGGAGCCATACCAATGGAAGCATGATAACTGTTGTTGTAAGAAAACTCTACCAACGGCAAACACTGCTCCCAAGAACTCTGAAAATCAAGGGCACAAGCGCGGAACAAATCCTCTACTGTCTGAATGGTCCTCTCGGATTGCCCATCGGTCGCGGCGTGAAATGCGGTGCTCATCAACAAACGGCTACCCATAGCCTCCTGCAAAGCCTTCCAGAACCTGGAACAAAATCTCGGATCTCGATCTGAAACGATCTCTCTCGGCACGCCATGATATCGGACTATCTCAGCAATATAAGCCCTGGCTAAACGATCCATATCCCATGTCTCTCTGATCGGCACGAATATGGCACACTTAGTTAGACGATCAACAATAACCCAAATCGCATCTTTGCCTCCCACAGTCTTAGGCAGTGCTGTAACGAAGTCCATAGATATGCACTCCCACTTCCACTGAGGAACGGGAAGCGGCTGTAGCAAACCACCAGGTCTCCTATGCTCTATCTTGACTTGCTGACAAGTCAAGCACCTACTAACATAATCCAAGATCTCCTTCTTCATACCAGGCCACCAAAACATAAGCCCCAAATCCTTGTGCATCTTCTCTCCTCCTGGATGAACGGAATACGGCGACAAATGAGCCTCATCAAGCACCCTTTTCCTCAGATCTGGCACATCAGGAACATACATCCTACCACGGAACCTAAGGAAACCATCAGCATCAATCACCAAGCCAGGTGCAACACCACTCGAAATCTTAGCCTCGAACTTCTTGAAATCGGCATCTGAAGGCAAACTCTGGCGAATCTCCCAATATAAAGACTATAGCTGTCCACGGGCCGTCCCGTCCATTAGGCCCTCCCGTCCAGCCCGAATATTTCGTGGGCTTGGACAAGTATTTTTTGCCCGAAAAATTATGAGGGCGGGCCAAACCCAGCCCGCCAAGTTAAATGGGCGGGTATGGACAACAAGAAATACCCGTGGGCCGGCCCATTAGGCCCGTTAACAATTTAAATGATTTACTTTTACTCTTAAAAAACATTTTTTTAAGAAAATTCTATGAATTTTATAGGGATATGGAACATTAAAATAATAATATGGAAAATATAATATGTAAACTAAAACAATTAATATGTAACGAAAATATTTATATATTTTAATTAATATAAAGTCCAAATTAGATAAATGTTCAAACAGTAATGATTACATCTAATCTTTGCGTCTAACCTTACATGTATTTCTTTACGAAACATAAATTTATGTATCTCGTTTCAAAGTTCACATCAAGGTATGAAATATAGAAAAATAGATTAATATAAGTCATTTTATACCGAATACTTCATTAACAGTTAAAGTTTTATATTATGGCCCATTGGCCCATGGGCCGCCCGACTTTTGTATAAAGGGCGGGTAAGGGCAAGGATAATTGGCCCATAACTATGGCCCGGTCCCCCCACTAAGTCTTAACGGGTAACTTTTTTCTTCACGGCCAGGCCCAAGTCCGGCCCAAGCCAGCATTTGAACAGCTCTAATAAAGACGGCTCGGCAGTCATAGCAGCTAACCAATCAAAACCACTACCCACCATCTCTAATCTCAGTTTCCGGAACTCGGAACACAACTCATCGGGCAATACTCTCATGGCACTCATCGAGTGAGAAGTCTTGCGGCTAAGCGCATCTGCAACTACATTGGCTTTTCCCTCATGATATAACAACTCGATGTCGTAATCTTTCACCAACTCTAGCCAACGTCTCTGTCTCATGTTAAGGTCTTTCTGAGTAAAAATGTACTTAAGACTCTTGTGATCTGTGAAAATACGGCAATGGGATCCAATCAGGTAATGACGCCACATCTTCAAAGCATGAACAACTGCGGCCAACTCCAAATCATGTGTCGGATAGTTCACCTCATGAACTCTCAACTGTCTAGATGAGTATGCTATCACCTTACCACTCTGCATCAGTACGCATCCAAGTCCTAACATCGAAGCATCACAATACACATCGAAGTCCACTCCGATCTCTGGTAAAGCTAACACGGGGGCGGAAGTCAATCTGGTCTTCAACTCCTGGAAAGAACTCTCACACTTGTCGGTCCACACAAATTTGGCTTCTTTCTTCAGCAACTGAGTCATCGGGCGAGCTAATCTAGAGAAATCCTCAACGAATCTACGATAATAACCAGCCAATCCAAGGAAACTACGGATCTCTCCAACATCTTTGGGACTCTCCCAATCAACCACAACCTCTATCTTCACGGGATCAACCATCACACCCTCGTTGGATATCACATGTCCTAAAAAGGCAACTTTCGAGAGCCAAAATTCACACTTCGAAAATTTTGCGAACCATTTCTGTCGACGCAATATCCCAAGAATCAATCGAAGATGCTCAGCATGTTCCTCATCGGTCTTCGAATATATCAAGATGTCATCAATGAAAACCACAACACATGTATCTAGGAACTCACTGAAAGTACGGTTCATCTGATCCATAAAAATAGCCGGTGCATTAGTCAACCCAAATGGCATAACCACGAACTCAAAATGTCCATATCTGGTACGAAAAACAGTCTTCGCAATATCAGCCTCTCTCACTGGAATCTGATGATAACCCGATCGAAGATCAATCTTAGAAAACCTAGAAGCACCTCTCAACTGATCGAATAAGTCATCTATCCTAGGCAAAGGATATCTATTCTTCACGGTCACTCGGTTCAACTCTCTATAGTCGATGCAAAGTCTCATGGAACCATCTTTCTTCTTAACGAACAAAACGGGAGCACCCCACGGAGAAGCACTAGGTCTAATGAAACCTTTCTCGATCATCTCTTCCAACTGTTGCTTCAATTCCTTCAACTCTGGCGGAGCCATACGGTAAGGAGCTTTGGAAATCGGTCCGGTACCTGGAACAAGCTCAATAGTAAACTCCACATCTCTCTCTGGCGGTATCCCTGGCAAGTCCTCTGGGAACACATCTGGATACTCACGAACAATGGCTACATCCTCAAGCTTCGGTAGCGATGGTTTAGCAGCTGTAACAACACACAGGAAGGCTTGGCAACCCTTCCTAAGAAGATGAGAAGCTTTCATCGAAGAGATAACACGAACACCCCTTTGAGGGCGAGTTCCCCTATAGGAAACACGAACTCCTGAAGAACTCCTCAAGCAGATTTTCTGGTCGCGACACTCGAAGCGAGCATGGTATCGCGATAACCAATCCATACCGAGGATAATGTCAAACTCCTC
Source organism: Silene conica (assembly GCA_029255685.2). Classification (NCBI taxonomy): domain Eukaryota; kingdom Viridiplantae; phylum Streptophyta; class Magnoliopsida; order Caryophyllales; family Caryophyllaceae; genus Silene; species Silene conica. The sequence goes on along the minus strand of CM055318.2, from coordinate 71,146,526 downwards.
GAGAGGAAATCTCAGTAAGTCCGCTGGAAATGTGGCTTGACCAATAATAATAGGAACATCCCTATGGGACGAAGAGCAGGAAAACACGTCTCCAGAAGGTAAGGAAATAGAAGTCTCCTCAACCAATGAAGACTCAAGAGCTAGACGGTCGGCGAACTTAGTCGATATAAATGATAAAGAAGCTCCAGTATCGAATAAAATAAGGCACTCAGCACCAAGAACAGAAAAGATACCGGCAACAATGTCTGGATGAGCCTCTGCCTCAGCCCTAGTCATCACGAAGATCTTCCCCTTCGGCTTTCCTCCTCTGGTCGCTGCAGTAGCATTGGCAACCTTGCCAAGAACAGTATCCTTCTCAGGACAATCAAAGGATCTATGCCCATATCCATTACAAGTATAACACTTATAGGCATTCTTGAAACAATCAAACACTGGATGAAGCGGTTTACCACAACGGCGGCAAACAGTAGAAGCAGTGTCGGTGTGAAATGTGGTCTTAGCAACCGGAGCAGAAAACCTCTCAAAACGCTTCTTCTGAGAAGAAGGCGAAGAAGTAGAAGGAACAAATGGTCTCTTCCCCTGGTACATTGATCTCTGGTGAGGTGTCACACTAGAAGTAGCGGCACGGGTCTCAGCATCTATGGCACGAATAGAACTCTCGGCCCAAATAACATCATCATATACCTCCACAAAAGAAGTCGAATCTCGACGAACCATGCTCTCGATGCGTGGCCCTAGCTTGCCACGGTAAAAGTAGACTCTCTCGGCCTCATCTCTGACAAATCTCGATGCGAAGTGAGCAAGTTGATTGAAACGGTCTGTGAACTCCTGAACTGACATCTTGCCTTGCTTTAAATCCATGAATTCTTTGAGTCGCTGTGATCTGAGCTCTTTAGGATAGAACCTCGTCTCGAGCTTATCCTTAAAAGCATCCCAATCGAACAGAGGATCATGAGTGAAAGTAGGTCCTGTCAACGCCCACCACCTATCGGCCTCAAGGGTAAGAAAGTGAGTGGCTAGCCGCACTCTATCCTCTCTACCCACCGAATACATAGTGAAGCTCTTTTCCATCTCTCTGAACCACTCGGTAAGAGCTACCGGATCAACCTCGCCACCATATGTCTTCACGTGGCTACGGGACATCTGAGAAGCTATCCATGAGAAACTACCAGGACGATTAGCTTCTTCGCCGCCTGGCGGTGGAGGAGGTGGAACATTCTCTGCTTGCTGTCTCTGAGTCTCAAGCAAATGCTGAATTGCTTGCAGCACAATGTTATCAGCAGCCCTAGGTCTCACCATCCTTCAAAGGAGAAAACAAGTATTAGCTTAGTAAGTAGCAATCACAAATAGACTACAAAATAAGTCCTTAGATCTACCCATCTCTCATTCATTATTTGTTTATTTGGTCAAGTTAAGGTTGGGGGTCACATGAGTGCGTCGGGAGCAATAATGCTCTGATACCAACTGTAAAACCCCTCGTGAAAGCGGAAATATAAACATACAAAAGTACCAAAATTGCAGCGGAATTAAAACTTTTTAAAGAACACAACACGCGAGAAGTCTTAAACTGTAACAGAAACTGAAACTGGAATAAAACCAAAATAGATAAGTAACAGTTCTAAGTATCGAAACCAATATATACATCAGCCTGGGATGGAACATCCCTACAGGCACCGAAACGAAAGTAACAACTACGAGTCCAGCTAAACGATATAAGGTAAGTCATATGATGACAGCAGGATCATCACTCGCTAGCTCTCGTGAACCCATCTCCAACCAGCATGTACCTACATACATGAAAACATGTACGCCACAATCAGTGGGGAGTGACTAGAGTTCTCCTAGCCACCTCTTGTGACAACACGTAACATATAAAACAATACAGAATACTCCAACATATAACAACATGTGAAGCATAAACATCTCATCATCTGATCTCTTACTAACATGCGATTACAATGCACGGCTCTCAACCAACTTCATAAACAAATAGGAAGGAGAGCCGGTTTCCCTACTGGTTACCCAGTCGGGGGGTCTTTCAATCCAATTATTTATGAAACCGAACTAAGAGTCATCCAATGCCTTGGATGATTTAACCACAAACATATAAACATCAATAACCTATTATGCATATCTGAAACTGTACCATCATCAAGGCAAGCTAATATGAAACAACAGGTACAAAGGTTCAGAGGCGACATCTTAACGCATAACCTATGTACTAAAACAATCAGCAAATATAAGGTTCAGAGGCGACATCTTAACGCATAACCTATATACAAAGTTCACAATATCAAGCAAGGACTCAGAGGCGAAAACTCAACGCATGGACCGGCTATTACCGAACACTAGACTCAGAGGCGAAAACTCAACGCATGGACTAGCATTCGATTCACTATCACAAGTAAGGAACTCAGAGGCGAAAACTCAACGCATGTTCCCCTACCACATCACAAGATACTAGACTCAGAGGCGAAAACTCAACGCATGTTCTAGCACCAAACACCTGCACTCCGGGTAAGGTATGACAACCTGACTGCCCCGTCGTGCAGTTGCTCTACTCGTCAGACTCAGAGGCCAGCTTAAGGCATGTCCTGACGCGATCACACATACATGTTTGGACTCAGAGGCGAAAACTCAACGCATGTGCCAGACACGAGAAACAGACATGTATGGAACTCAGAGGCGAAAACTCAACGCATGTTCCCATACACGACAAACAACTCACGTATTAAGTTCAGAGGCCAGCTTAAGGCATAACTTAATACGCATCAGAACAATATCATCCAAGTCTATGAACTACTCTATAGTTCTACCTTTAACCTCTAATCAACACCTAATTGACCCCGAGAACTAAGATGAGGGAGAGCCGGTTTCCCTTTCGGTTGCCCGACCGGGGGGTCTCTATCCTCATTCCATTCCCGAGCCCAATATAATGTTGCCCATCCTCCGGGGACCTCAAATACATGTCAAAGGTACACAAAACAAGTTTCAATCAAAACCGATTAACCATTTGAAGGTTACGATTAAACTTCAAAACTCAAAATAGCCTACAGGGGTCCCCAGCCGGTCGGTAGGCAGCAGGTCGGCCGGCTGGTGACCTCCTCAGCCTTTCTTTCTTTTTCTGAAACACACACACGGACTCCCAGCCGGTCGGCAGGCAGCCGGTCGGCCGGCTGGGGACCCTATTCCCTAGCCTTTGCAAATAACAACCATACCCCAAATGCACTCCCAGCCGGCTGGCAGGCGGCCGGTCTGCCGGCTGGGCTCCCTTTCTACTTAGGTTTTTCGCAAACAATATACGACACAAGGGACTACCAGCCGGTCGGCAGGCTGGCAACCCCAAGCCAAAATCTCAAAACTCTTAAAAACACGAAACAACGCTCCCAACCGGTCGACCGGCGGCCGGTCGGTCGACCGGCGGCCGGTCGGTCGACCGGCTCAGAGAGCCTGATACGCAAAATCGCCATTTTCGCCCTTTTCAATAATCTCTTAAATCGACACTCAAACTTCAAAATAGCTACCATTGATGTTTACACAACATCAAGGATCATCCAATAGTACTAATTATCAGCAAACAAAACCAACAACAATCCTCAAACGATTAATTTCATGTATCCGTCTTAACATATGAAAAACTGAAATTATACTTATGAACACATAACCATATTTCCAAGCATGAATTCTTCACATAAGCATAAACCTAAGCATGTTTCTAAGTCTAGTAATCTTAAAACTTAAATAAAATCAGAAACAAACATGAGAATCCATCAAACATGCTAATATACACATAAAGGCCGAGTTATCTCATTATCGTCACCTTTCAAGCTTACTCCGGCAGATGATCCTCCTCAATCACGTAACTATCGGTCTCGGGATCGTCCAGGCCAACACCTACAACATAGAAAACGGATTTTAAGTACTTAAAACGGATTTTAAGGAAAACAGCCCGTTTTTCAAAGTCGACGAAATGAAAAATGAAAGTGATGGATGACTAGGAAATCGAACGAGGATTCCGAAAATGTACTTACTTTTGCAATTTGAAGAACGGATGATGAAGAATTTCTCAAAAGAAGGAGAGGTTTATGGAGGTTTTGAGGATAAAGAGTTTACTGTAAAAGAGTTTGATGAAGGAGGATGAATGTCGACATATTAGGGGTTTATGGGGTTTTAAGGACTGTCCTTTCCGAGTAATTAAAATGGGTCGGATAAATGGAACGGATGTTTAAGTCGGATATTTACATGCCAAGTTGTATTCGTCTTAAGGACTTGAGGTTCTTAAGACGGATCTCACTTATTAAATTAAAATCTTCCGAGTTAAATTATTAAAATATTATTTTATTACTTAAAGTAATTTAAAATGCTTAAATTAGATTTTACGAAAATACGGGATGTTACATTCACCTTCAACAATGCCTTGGGTTCCTCAATGTACGGTTGTACCTCATCCTCGTTATAAAGAACATATGTATGTGCTATATGCCATTTCTCAGTTGTCATATCTAGACGAACATGACCCCTAAGACCTTTGCCCATCATCCACTCACTATGCCTATTCTTAGGAATCCCAGGTAGCTCAGAATTTGACAAGTGTGCATAGCAATAAAAAAGTGCTTCATCCGTGATTGCACGCTCAGCAATAGACCCTTCAGGACGATATCTATTAGATGTATAGTTCTTGTACACTTTCATCAATCTCTCAAAAGGATATTGATACCTTAGATAAACTGGACCAAGGTGTTTGATTTCTCTAACCAAGTGTACAGTTAAATGCACCATTATTGTGAAAAATGAAGGAGGAAAATACATTTCCAATTGACAAAGAGAAGTGACAATTAGTTTTTGCAAAGGCTCTAACTCCTTGGGATCTAACACTTTATTGCATATGGCATTGAAGAAAAAGCAAAACCTACTTAGGGCGTATCGAACTTTTTTAGATAAAATCGAACGTATAGCCACTGGTAGTAGTTGTTGCATCAAAGTATGACAATCATGAGACTTCAAACCAATAAGCTTAAGATCTGTCATTGATACTAGGTTGCTAATATTGGAAGAATATCCCTCCGACACTTTAACACTATGTAAGCACTCACAAAAATCTGTTTTCTCCTTTCTTGAAAGTGTATGAGCAGCCAGAGGCAAATAATATCGCGTTCCTTTCTTTTATGGTGTCAACTCAGGTCTGATTTTCATATCCACCATGTCATTCCTAGCTGATGTGTTGTCTTTTGACTTATTCAGAACATTCAGAAGAGTGTTGATTATATTGTCACACACATTTTTCTCAATATGCATAACAGCTAAACAATATATTATAGAAAGGTCACGCCAATATGGAAGTTTTTCAAAAAGAGGAGACATCTTTTTATATCCACGAGACGCTAATTTAGAACCCTTATTCCCATAAGTTATCTTAATTTTTTTCACTCTTTCATATACTTCATGACCGGTTAATATCTTAGGAGGAGATCGATGTTCAGGTTTTCCATTGAATGGTTTTTGTAGCTTACGAAATGAATGATCAAGGTCCAAGAACCTACGGTATCCCAAGTACGCTTGCTTATGAGAAAACTTCAAATAACAAGAATCGACATCTTCTCCGCACAAGGGGCAAGCCTCTTTCCCGTGCACAGTGTGTCCGGATAGATTACCATACGCAGGAAAGTCAGAAATAGTACATAATAACATTGCTTTCAAATTGAAATAACTATTCTGGTAGGCATCAAACACTCGTATCCCTTCATACCACAATAATCTCAAATCGTCAAGAAGAGGCTCTAAGTAGACATCTATATCATTACCACGTTCTTTAGGACCAGAAATCAATAAAGACAACATCAATTATTTTCGTTTCATGCAAAGATATGGAAGCAAATTGTAAATAGCTAAAAACACCGGCCAAGTACTACGTTGACTACTCAAATTTCCAAAGGGATTCATCCCATCAGTGGAGAGTGCAAGGCGAAGATTTCTGGGTTCTGTGCCAAACTCAGGATATTTTAGATCAATAAACTTCCAGTCTTTCCCATCAGCCGGGTGTCTCAACTTCCCATCATTTGCTTTTGATGTACTATGCCATGTGAGTAATTTGGCATCATCTTTATTCGCAAATAATCGTATCAACCTAGGAATTATTGGAAAGTACCACAAAACTTTAGCTGGGATCTCCGCCTTCTTTTTGTATCGCCATTCCTTACACACTGGACAACTAGTGAGATTAGCATATCCTTTGCGATATAATATGCAATCATTGGGACATGCGTGAATTTTTTCATATTTCATACCAATTCCCCTAAGTATCTTCTTTGCCTCATATGTACGATCAGGAAGTATTATTTTCGGGGAGCATGTCCTTTAATAATTTAAGGAGGTTTGTGAAACTCTTGTCACTCCACCCATTTGTTGCTTTTAAATTATATAACTTAACAAAAGCTGCCAATTTAGTGTGCTTATAACTACTATAAAGAGGCATTTCAGAATCTTTCAATTTCTCCAATACAACACGAGTATCCTCCAAATCATTTTCATCAAGATCCTCATCAGTTTCATCTACAATACCTTCTTGTTCATCGCCTCCAAACATATCTCCCCATGATTTATCCGACATATCGTCACACCCATCTCCTGCCTCAGTATTCATATTATAACCCGAATCTTCTAGTGAATTAGACCCATCGGGCCCTTCATCGTCACTCAAGCATGTTTCTCTCTCAATCTCCCCAAATTGGGCATCTACATTTTTTTCTATTCCATCTAATTTTTTTGATTCACCATGGAAAATCCAACAAGTGTACTTTGGATTAAAATTTGTCTTATGTTAATGTATTCTTACATCACCAAAGATCATATACCTAATATTCCGGCACATATCACAAGGGCACGCCATACTAGATTTGTCTTTCACGTTCTTTATTACGAAGTCATAAAATTCAGCTAACCCGACATCATATTCTACTTCGCCTTTTTTCCCGTTAATCATCCAAGTACGAGCCATATTCGTCTACATAATTATAACATGTACAAACACATATTAACAGCAGCAGGAAAAAACCGAGAAAAGCGGCAAGAATGAGACTTAAACCAAAAAAAAAGAAAAGCATTAAGACAATAAATAAAAACAGCAGCAACTATGAACTACCTATCAAGTATCAAATATCAAATACCACAAGCAAGTGTAAACTATGAACACACAGCAACTATCAAGTATCAAATATCAAATGCGAAAGATGGGGTACCACCCTGGGTCTTGTACAACTCTGGTCAGGGCTGATAAGTACAGTATGAGGCTGCTGGTAGTATTATAGCAGCAGAGCAGGGCAGTGCAGGCTATTCTCTCGGTGTAGTAGAGGAGGCAGAATGCAGTTGTTGCTGATGTAGGTTGCAGGAAGTTGCAGACTGGTGCTTGTGCAATAAGTAGTGCAGGAATCGGTGCGGGTAATGGGTCTGACTGGTTGTTGGCAAATCTGGTCAGGGCTGATAAGTACGGTATGAGGCTGCTGGAGGTATTGTAGCAGCAGAGCAGGACAGTGTAGGCTATTGTCTCGGTTAACAGGAATGTAGGCAGAGGAGCAGAGTGCATTGCAGGTCTGGAAAGGCGAATTTTCAGGACTGGTTTTGGTTGCTGTTTAAGACAACGTACTAGCAGTAGCAGATGGTTACCAAGGAGTTGATAGCCGCTCAACACAAGTCTAGGCTTTAGCTTAGTTTATGTTTTCTAATTGACGTCTAGGCTAAGCAAGTGTCAACTAGGAATATGATGATGCCTCAAGTTTCCTGAACATGCAGCAATTATAAACACAAACCAATCGGGAAAAATAAAATCGGGAAAAATAAAATCAAGTTTCTTGAACATGCCTCAAGTTTATTAAGCCCTAAGTGATAATCGTTCCCCTGTTATTAAGCCCTAGGTGATAAACACAAACCAATCGGGAAAAATAAAATCAAGCAAAATTAAGCAAGAAAGAGCAAACCAAAACAAACTTAGTGTGCAGTATAGTTAATAACCCAAATAAAATCGACAAATTCATTAATTCATTATTTGGTAATTCAAACAATTGAGGAAAAAAAAGAAAAAAAGAGTAATTAAAGAAGAAAGAGGGCGTACGAATTATGGATGCTTGCTTCAGTTGTTTCGAAAATTGTGGTGAAGGAGAAGCTATGGCTGTTGGGTTTCGAAAATTATCGTTGTACTGTCGTCTTTGTTTTGAGGAGGGTTTCGAAAACTGTCGTAGTACTGTTGATTGTGTTTTGTTTAATTATTATGAATAACAAAGGGAACGGTTGAACAAGAAACCGTCTTGGTTTAGTTAATATGACAAACAAAGAGGACGGTTGAACACTAAACCGTCTTGGTTTATTATGTATGAATAACAAAGAGAACGGTTGAACACCAAACCGTCTTGGTTTATTTATGTACGAATAACAAAGAGGACGGTTAAGTCTTTAAACCGTTCTCGTTGTTTTTTTTAACCTATAAAGACGGGTATTAAATGGAACCGTCTTCTATTTCTATATTAAAAACAAGCGCGCAACTTTGGTGACACATTATGACGGTTCCGCAAAATTTCGTTCCTTAAACCCCGTCTCCTAAGCCTATATTTGTAGTAGTTTTCATTTGCAGAAATTCAATCTGGTAGTTCGTATGATATCAAAATGAAAATTCCTGATTTAACTGGTGATAATTTCAAGGTTTGGAAGGAAAGAATTTTGTTGCATTTGGGATTCAGTCGTTTTGATTATGCTATACTTAATGACGAACTCCCTAAACTAACTAAAGAGAACACTCCTAAGGAAGTTGATACTCGCAAACAGTGGGACGAATCCAATCGTATTTGCTTGCTATTTATTAAAACTAAATTGAGTGCTAGTATTCAGGGTTCCGTCGAGCATCACACAAATGTAAGGGATCTCATTAAGGCTATTGATGAACACTTTCAAACTTCTAATAAGGCTCTTGCAAGCACCTTGATTATTGAATTCACATCTTTAAAGTTAAGTGCCACTAAAAGGGTGCGTGATTAGATCATGCGCATGAGGGACATTGCAGCTCGACTTAAGATTTTGGAAGTTACCATGTCTGATACTTTCATTGTACACTTCATATTGTGCACTCTTCCGTCATAGTATGCCCCCTTTAAGATCTATCACAACACACATAACTATAAGTGGTGACTTAATAAATTATTGACCATGTGTGTACAAGAGAGGGTAGGATTTCGATGGAAGAAGGCGAAAAGGTGAACCTTACTACCTCTACTGATAAAGCTTCATCCAGTAAGAGGTTTAAGGATCACAATAAAGACAAGGGAAAGAGTAAGATACCAGCTGAGCCTAACATTAAGAAGGAGTCTACATGTTTCTTCTGTAAAAAGAAGGGACATATGAAGAAAGGCTGCGAAAAGTTTAAAGCTTAATTGAAAAAGAAAGGTACTTTTCATGCGTTTGTTTGTTATAAGTCTAATATGGTCAATGCTAATCATAATACTTGGTGGATTGACTCTGGTACTACAATCCATGTTTCAAATACCTTACAGGGTATGACAAACCTTCGGAAACCAGTGGCAAGTGAAAGCGCTATCTATTCAGGCAACAAGATAGTCTCACACGTTGAGGCCGTGGGAACATGCAGTTTAATTTTAAGTAGTGGTTTTATTTTGGTTTTGGAAAAGACTTTTTATGTTCCGAATTTTGCTCGGAATTTAATTTCAGTTTCTATACATGTACCTTTCGGATTTTCTTTTAACTTTATGGACTCTGGTTTTAATATTTGCAGAAATTCTAAAGTTATTGGTAATGGTATTTTGTCTGATAATTTATATCGTCTTTGTTTACAAAATTATACCACTCAAAACATTATGCATGTTAATACTGGTTTAAAAAGAAGTATTATAAATGAGGAGTCCTCTATGCTATGGCACCAGATATTGGGACACATCTCTATTGAGAGGTTCAAGAGATTGGTAAAGGAATGGGTACTTGGTACTTTAGATCGACTTTATCGATTTTGAGACTTGTCTTAGTTGCATTAAGGGAAAGCAAACTAACAAATCTAAGAAAGGTGCTAATAGGAGTTTTGACCTACTAGAGATCATATACACGAATATATGTTGTCTGGACATGAACGCTAACGATCCGAAATACTTTATTACTTTTATTGATAATTATTCACGATATATGTATCTTTACTTACTTCGTTCCAAAGACAAAGCTTTAGATGCCTTTAAAACTTTTAAGACTGAAATAGAGAAACAGTGTGATAAACACATTAAGATTGTGAGATCAGATAGAGGTGGCCTGGTGAGTACTACGGTAAATATACTGAGGATGGAAAAGCATCTGGTCTTTTGCTAAATTTCTTTAAGAGCATGAGATTGTTGCCCAATACACTATGCCTGGTTCTCCGGATCAGCATGGTTTAGCAGAAAGAAGGAATCGGACATTAATTGAAATGGTGCGTAGTATGAGAAGTAATATAAAACTTCCTTCATTTTTGTGGGTTGATGCTCTAAAGACGGCTGCGTATATATTAAATCGGGTTCCTTCTAAGGCTGTCTCTAAGGCGCCTTTTGAGTTATTCAAGGTTGGAAATCGAGTTTGCAACATATACGCGTTTGGGGATGTCCGTCTGAGGTGATAATTTACAACCCACAAGAAAAGAAACTAGACCCAAGGAATATTAGTGGACATTTCATTAGATATGCCGAAAACTCCAAAGGTTATATGTTCTATTGTCCGTCTCATAGTACCAGGATTGTGGAATCTAGAAATGTAAAATTTCTAGAGAATGACTTGATCAGTGTGAGTACTATAGGATTTGAACCTGAAAAGGATCAACATGAAGCTTCACCCTCTGTTTTGAGTAATAGGTTGGTTATTGTTCACGGTCCTGAAGTACGACCGGAGGTTCAACAACCAAATACAGAAATTCCACAAAATATCGATCAAAATATGGTAGATCATAATGAGTAAGAAGTTCACCGCGAGGTTGAACAAATTCCATTAAGAAAATCTACTCGAGAAAGGAGATCGGCGATTCCTGATGTGACACCCCGCGATTTAGCATAAAAATAAACAAGTAAATTGCAGCGGAAATACAATACTTTTAAAAACTTTTCGACATATATATTTATTAGAACTTTTCGCGGAATATCAAAACAACAAGCGGAAGACTAAAAACTAATGAGAAAGTATAAATTATACAAAATAACTTAAATAGACGAGGGATAAGGTATCCCACGATAACAACATGAATTAAATCTAAACTAAGCGTAAGGGTAATTGTCGAATTATCAACAATGCTCGCTAGCCACACGTCTTTCCCAAATAGCACCAACCTACATTCATGAAACATGAACGCCACAGTCAGGGGGGAGTAACTCAGGGTTCTCCCAGCCACTTTACGTCAGAAAACATGTAAACGGTAATACAAAACATCTTATACATATGAACATGTATATTATTTGAAAAACAACCATATATGCATTACCAAACGTAATCAACATGATCAATGCATGAGCGATAAACCAAAACATGTGGGAAAAACATGAATCAACATATAAAACATAATTAAGCCAACAAGTGAGATGATATCGAAATCAAGTAGACATCCAAATGATCGACTCAGAGGCCCACAGCTAGGTGGCATGTCCAATCATCATAATCAGATAAACATCCAAGTGATCGACTCAGAGGCCAACAACTAGGTGGCATGTCCAATCACGCATACAACAAACCAAGAATAGAATGAACGCCGTCAGGTAGCATAACCGCTACAACTGACAGTTAGGGAGTATAACCGCTCCACTAACAGGCTAGGGCGTATAACCGCGCCCTAGCTACCGGAGCGCATAACCACGTCATCTGGATACTATGTATAGCGCATAACCGACAACTATATGCCTAAGACCTAGCCAGACCTCTCGATGTAATAACCTACACCGAACGACACACGGGGACCGGGCCGCATAACCACGGACACCGACCAATCCCGAACATAGTTAGATAAAATCCCATAACAGGAGTGGCGTTTGTTCATTACAGTGATACACAAATCGTATCACCGCTATCTATTCACAACCAAGGTATCATAACCGTCACCAACACAACTTAGGATGACATAACCGTCACCTACACAAGCTTAGGATAACATAACCGTTAACCCACTCATTTAAACATACATGAGCCAAAAAAATATGAAAAATACAACACTTATATCCGTTCCATGCCAAAAGAGAACACACGGGATTGAATAATGAAACAAAAGTTCTAAACGCATTTCGCATTACAGCTGTCATCTGCCGTAAAATTCATAATTAATTCAAATAAAATCGAAATGATACAAGGCCAATTGGGTCGGTTTAATAAGACTTTTATCTACAATATTTGTCAAATAAACATTTCCAAAAGACGAACTTAACAGGGGGTTATTGACTGATCTTTACAGTGTGTCAGAAACCGTCACACAAAATGTATTGCTTCATTAAACGGGTTTAACAAATCATTTTGGGGCAAAGAAAACTCCTAGCATCATCTAAAATCTTCAAAGTTTAATTATTGAAAAGGACCAGAATCATTTCAAAGTTTAAAAATGGTTTTCAAAACAATATTTGAGCTACTGTCCGTTCTGCGAGTATTTCAGCGCACTGTTCGTAAATAATTTATTGTGAACAAACGACATGCAAGAAAATTACGAAAATTCAGAGGTAGACTCTTAACTCAAAATAAACAGGGGTCTCTTTTCAACATTTTCAAAGAAGGATACTCTAAGATGTCGAAATAAATTGTACAAGACAATGGACAGATTTGTCAAGGTGCTCAAACATCATGAATTAACCATTGTAAGCAAAACACTATGAACTTGAAAGACTATCAAACTAATCATCCTCAATGATCATAAACTCATTTAACCATACAATCCTTAATGAATTTCCACAATTAAAAACTCATCCAACACAAGCATGCATGATGAAATTCATCCAAACATATGATTTATTATCCTAATCATGCCACTACTTAACCAAAAACAATCCTAGTATACTAAACATTACTAGCATATAGTCATGCAAACAAAGACGATAAAGTCGAGTAACCCATCACCGTTACCTTATAGCTCTTCAATAAGCATGATTTTGACTCAAAGCCACTCCGGTTTGGACAACCGAACTAGCTACACATAACTAAACGAGGTTAGCTAAAAGAACCGTGCCTTAAAGGCCACGACCAGAGTATATTAAGGAAGAAATTTGATAATTTTATTACCTAGAAAGATGGAGGTCGAGGAGAGGAAGAGATAGGCGCGAAAATCGTCGAAAACGGATAAGAAACGGAGATTTTACGACCGTTTTACGGTTGAGGTGCACAACAATGGTGTCTTTTGTTTTGTGTTTTTGTGTGAGTGTTTTTCTGAAAAAAATGAATGATTTGAAGAAGAAGAAAGGTAGAGGATGACCTTGGGCATCAAGGCAAGGCTTAGTACTCAGCCATGTGTCTCAAAGGACATGTGGTAAAGAGTATAGAGTAAGCAACGAGCATGGGTCTCGTTAGCGGATGATCCGTGACAGCCTTTCGTATTTTCGACATAATTTCCTCTACAGAACTCTGATTAACGTGTTTTCGGTGGCGTTGGAAAGCTAAGAAAAAGAGCTAAAACTTTTAGTTTATAAGCAAGAGCTAAATATGCCTTTAAAATATCTTAAAATTAGCAACAAGGACAGAGTAACGTTTTACAAGTTTAAGTAGTATAACTTTAAGACGGACATATTAATATCATTGTCAAAAACGATAGATTTTAAATGAAATTTTATTTATTGTGGAACATTATTATTACTAAAATAAGATTTTAAATAATATATAAATAATTGGAAATTACGGGGTGTTACAATCACCCCACCTTTCAAAAAGTTTCGTCCTCGAAACTTGAAAGTAGAAAACGGTAAGTTGTAAAGACAAGGTAAACAACCAAAGCGTTTACCCAAAATTTGGTATTTCAAAACTTATATTTTTTTTTTTTCAAAGATTTTGAAAAGATTTTTCAAAGGCACAAGTCCTCGTCAATGGAACAAGAGGGTTCTCGTTGCGCATTCAAGAGCCCGACATTCCAAATCAAGGGCTAGTCCAAAACTAAATCATGCGCCGACAAGCATAGTACAAGTTATTAGACATCTCCAATAACGAGTTCTAACGCTGAATCAAACGCTAAAATCAATTAATATTATAAACCATTTGAAGTTTTTCAAAACATGTTATTTCGAAAGTAAACTTCCATTTTCGAATCCGTAAAAATAGGTAAGGTTGTTACAAAAACTAAGATTTTCAACAACAAAAGTTAGCTAACTCAAATCGTTATAAAATATATAAATGGAAAATATTTTGAATACTTCAAACAAAATACTAGGATGAAAGCTACATATTAACAACCAAAGAGGGTCGGGTCGGTCTTTCAAAGATCTCAAAGCACAAAGAGGTCAACAAGGAAGCTAGCCCAAAACAAGGCTTCATAAACTGCCATCTTCAAGGTTAAAGACGGTACTCAACAAGAGAACAAAGAGACAAAGACAACAAAAGAACGAAAGCATGGACAAAAGAGATTTAAGGTTAAGGAGGGGATAACTTTTCAGATTACAGAAATCACTACTCACTCAATCCATAAATGAGTCATCATCATCATGGTTTCTTACACACCTCAAAAGGCAGCTCTTTCATCCGCAAAACTCTAAAGGCTTCCTCAACTCAATTTGGGTCACTCACTTCCAGGTCATCCACGATACAAGGTATCACATTACCAAAGGAACTTCACAACTCTTAATTATTACTCAACAACCAACATCCTTCACAGAGCTAGGTCCAAAATTATTAACAAGGTCACATTCATAACCAACCAACATAAGATATATGTCTTTAAACAAGGTAAAACACCAAAACAAGGATCCCAAACCATAATCCATCGTACTTCCAGACCTCTAAACAAAATTTGTTACGCTCATACCGACAACAAAAGATATGAAAGCGACACTCTCGGAACTGTACTCACTCTCATACATAGGGCTATGAGATAAACATTCAAAACATCTAATCCCAAAAGCATAGACACGGAATTCTTCAAACCGTAACTATTCCCAAACCTAGGACTACGAGTTAAACATCCAAAATATTTAGTCCCAAACTGGTCAGCTCTCATCGACCCAAATCAAGAAAACATTTTTAAACCTTGACTACCATACTTCATTACCGTACAGTGATCATCCCAAAAGAAAGTCTCATAAAAGTAACAACTTTCAGCCAAACGGTCTCTAGGTAACCATCAACACCCTCATAGATAACACCAAAATCATCAGCATCAGGGTTGATATCAATCCATAAGAAGCACTCATACCTTCAAACCTTTAACATGAAACCGTCAAGATGGCACACTACCTAATATTACCTAAACGTCACCAAACGCCAACTCTCTCAACTAAGTCCGATAACAAAACCAAGGATCTTCTAAGCATATATCACTATTCCACAAACGAATTCAACCTCACACCTAGTCCAAGAAGAAAGGGGACAAGGCTCACAACAATTAAAGATATGATTCAAACTTCAGGAACAAACGCGAAATAGAAACTTGAGGGAGAGATACGTATGTAAGATGATGGCTAAGAGACTCTAGATTATGGATTCCAACAAAAGTGAAGCTATGAGTAGAAAGATAAACATTAGAGGTAACAAGATATATGACGTAAAAAGAGGTCAAGTAAGCTTTGTTATGAAAGCATAACTCGACGGAATTAGCACTGAAGAAGAAAGAAGATCGAAGAGAAGCGTTGAGAAAAGATTATGATTTGAACTGACACAATTCCCAAGGCTTAGGATTCCTAAAATTCTCACAAGGTTCTCATCTCCTATTTACCAATTCAAGCACACTGAACTATAACTTTCCAAGAATAATTTTCCCATATGGTTTACCATATTATAAGTCCTTTCAGGTGTACGATTATCTCAATTTCGACTATTCCATAAAGTTTCAGGTATCTCTACTTCTTAAATTTCCTAAACGACACTTCTTTAATATTCCAGGATAAACCATTTTTATACCATTGCTAGTTCATAATCTTTATACTCCATAGATTATGTACTCTCTATTTTCTTCAATTTCCAAAAATTTCACCTTTTATCGAATCACTCTATTCTAATCCCACACGATCGATAAATCCATACAAATTCTTAGATACCTCAAAATGTGAACACCAAGTTCAATTATAGATATGTCTCACATCTCTATATACGAATCCAAACGTCCTTTAAACATCGCATCCTCGAAATCTTACAAATCCACAAGTTGCACCTTACTACATCAATCAGACATCCAAAGACATGATCTTCAAGTAACTCCTCAAAGGTTACACCTCTAATCCAATCAAATAACTAAAAGAGTAAACTTCAGTCAGTTCCTCTAAAGTTACATCGCTAACTCTTTCAATAATCGTCCATCAATATACACGATTCTTATCCTCCAAAAGTAAAATCCCAATTAAAGTCAAACCCAATTCCCAAAGTCAAGCATTACTGATTCACTTTACTCAACCATTCATTTTCACTAGCATCCCAAGTATATTTCCCAAATTCATTTATGACTTCTAACACCTCATTCATACTCTTAAAGCAACACATTTTAATCCACTAATCCTAAATCCCAAATATGATTCCCAAGGTTAAAATCCACCAAATATTGCACATATAATTCAATATTTTAAACCAAGATTCCACCAACCATTTTCACTCACTATGTAGGGCAAACAACTAAGCATTAGGATCACCAAAACATGTCTTACTATACTCCCTAAACGTTTTCAGTCTTATTACTTCTCAAAATAAGGGCTAGGGGTTATCCTCGAACAAAATCCTGAATATCCAACTAAGTTAGGCTACCTACGAAGCGCCATGGGAAAAGGTAAGTAACAAGGATAAGGTTAAGTCGAGAAGTCACGGAAGTGGCTTCCGAGTTAAGATAGAAGATAGTTCGGGAAGTAAGGATATACATCAAGAAATAAGGAAGAAGATGATGCAGGATGAGCAAGGATTATCTTCGGGGACATAGAAGCATCCTTCAAGATAGCACGAATCTTCCATCTTCGGTAGTAGACAATAATCTTGATCGTCATCCAGGTAAGCTCATGGTTCACCAATCCTTAAGCACAAAAATAAAATCTTTGACATTTAACAAACGTGTTAGACCTAACAAGGAGCAATCACATTAAAGACTACCACCTGGTCCTTAAATCTACCCATCTCTCATTCATTATTTCAGGTCAAGTTGATATTTAAGTTGGGGTACACGTGCGTGAGTCGGGAGCATTACTGCTCTGATACCAACTGTGACACCCCGCGATTTAGCATAAAAATAAACAAGTAAATTGCAGCGGAAATACAATACTTTTAAAAACTTTTCGACATATATATTTATTAGAACTTTTCGCGGAATATCAAAACAACAAGCGGAAGACTAAAAACTAATGAGAAAGTATAAATTATACAAAATAACTTAAATAGACGAGGGATAAGGTATCCCACGATAACAACATGAATTAAATCTAAACTAAGCGTAAGGGTAATTGTCGAATTATCAACAATGCTCGCTAGCCACACGTCTTTCCCAAATAGCACCAACCTACATTCATGAAACATGAACGCCACAGTCAGTGGGGAGTAACTCAGGGTTCTCCCAGCCACTTTACGTCAGAAAACATGTAAACGGTAATACAAAACATCTTATACATATGAACATGTATATTATTTGAAAAACAACCATATATGCATTACCAAACGTAATCAACATGATCAATGCATGAGCGATAAACCAAAACATGTGGGAAAAACATGAATCAACATATAAAACATAATTAAGCCAACAAGTGAGATGATATCGAAATCAAGTAGACATCCAAATGATCGACTCAGAGGCCAACAGCTAGGTGGCATGTCCAATCATCATAATCAGATAAACATCCAAGTGATCGACTCAGAGGCCAACAACTAGGTGGCATGTCCAATCACGCATACAACAAACCAAGAATAGAATGAACGCCGTCAGGTAGCATAACCGCTACAACTGACAGTTAGGGAGTATAACCGCTCCACTAACAGGCTAGGGAGTATAACCGCGCCCTAGCTACCGGAGCGCATAACCACGTCATCCGGATACTATGTATAGCGCATAACCGACAACTATATGCCTAAGACCTGGCCAGACCTCTCGATGTAATAACCTACACCGAACGACACACGGGGACCGGGCCGCATAACCACGGACACCGACCAATCCCGAACATAGTTAGATAAAATCCCATAACAGGAGTGGCGTTTGTTCATTACAGTGATACACAAATCGTATCACCGCTATCTATTCACAACCAAGGTATCATAACCGTCACCAACACAACTTAGGATGACATAACCGTCACCTACACAAGCTTAGGATAACATAACCGTTAACCCACTCATTTAAACATACATGAGCCAAAAAAATATGAACAATACAACACTTATATCCGTTCCATGCCAAAAGAGAACACACGGGATTGAATAATGAAACAAAAGTTCTAAACGCATTTCGCATTACAGCTGTCATCTGCCGTAAAATTCATAATTAATTCAAATAAAATCGAAATGATACAAGGCCAATTGGGTCGGTTTAATAAGACTTTTATCTACAATATTTGTCAAATAAACATTTCCAAAAGACGAACTTAACAGGGGGTTATTGACTGATCTTTACAGTGTGTCAGAAACCGTCACACAAAATGTATTGCTTCATTAAACGGGTTTAACAAATCATTTTGGGGCAAAGCAAACTCCTAGCATCATCTAAAATCTTCAAAGTTTAATTATTGAAAAGGACCAGAATCATTTCAAAGTTTAAAAATGGTTTTCAAAACAATATTTGAGCTACTGTCCGTTCTGCGAGTATTTCAGCGCACTGTTCGTAAATAATTTATTGTGAACAAACGACATGCAAGAAAATTACGAAAATTCAGAGGTAGACTCTTAACTCAAAATAAACAGGGGTCTCTTTTCAACATTTTCAAAGAAGGATACTCTAAGATGTCGAAATAAATTGTACAAGACAATGGACAGATTTGTCAAGGTGCTCAAACATCATGAATTAACCATTGTAAGCAAAACACTATGAACTTGAAAGACTATCAAACTAATCATCCTCAATGATCATAAACTCATTTAACCATACAATCCTTAATGAATTTCCACAATTAAAAACTCATCCAACACAAGCATGCATGATGAAATTCATCCAAACATATGATTTATTATCCTAATCATGCCACTACTTAACCAAAAACAATCCTAGTATACTAAACATTACTAGCATATAGTCATGCAAACAAAGACGATAAAGTCGAGTAACCCATCACCGTTACCTTATAGCTCTTCAATAAGCATGATTTTGACTCAAAGCCACTCCGGTTTGGACAACCGAACTAGCTACACATAACTAAACGAGGTTAGCTAAGAGAACCGTGCCTTAAAGGCCACGACCAGAGTATATTAAGGAAGAAATTTGATAATTTTATTACCTAGAAAGATGGAGGTCGAGGAGAGGAAGAGATAGGCGCGAAAATCGTCGAAAACGGATAAGAAACGGAGATTTTACGACCGTTTTACGGTTGAGGTGCACAACAATGGTGTCTTTTGTTTTGTGTTTTTGTATGAGTGTTTTTCTGAAAAAAAATGAATGATTTGAAGAAGAAGAAAGGTAGAGGATGACCTTGGGCATCAAGGCAAGGCTTAGTACTCAGCCATGTGTCTCAAAGGACATGTGGTAAAGAGTATAGAGTAAGCAACGAGCATGGGTCTCGTTAGCGGATGATCCGTGACAGCCTTTCGTATTTTCGACATAATTTCCTCTACAGAACTCTGATTAACGTGTTTTCGGTGGCGTTGGAAAGCTAAGAAAAAGAGCTAAAACTTTTATTTTATAAGCAAGAGCTAAATATGCCTTTAAAATATCTTAAAATTAGCAACAAGGACAGAGTAACGTTTTACAAGTTTAAGTAGTATAACTTTAAGACGGACATATTAATATCATTGTCAAAAACGATAGATTTTAAATGAAATTTTATTTATTGTGGAACATTATTATTACTAAAATAAGATTTTAAATAATATATAAGTAATTGGAAATTACGGGGTGTTACACCTGACGACTACGAAGTATATCTACAAGAATCGGATTGCAATGTTGGAGTTGATAATGATCCTATGTCATTTTCACAAGCCGTAAGTTCTACAGATTCAAACTTATGGATGGATGCTATGAAATATGAGATGAACTCCATGGCATCTAATCGAGTTTGGGATCTCGTCGAGTTGCCCAATGGTGTAAAAACCATTGGATGTAAGTGGGTTTTTAAGACTAAGAGAGACTCACTTGGCAACATCAAGAGATATAAGGCAAGACTCGTTGCTAAAGGGTTCACTTAAAGAGAAGGGATTGACTACACAGAGACATTTTCTCCTGTATCAAAGAAAGATTCTCTTCGAGTTATCATGGCATTAGTAGTTCATTTTGATTTGGAGTTACATCAGATGGATGTGAAAACGACATTTCTTAATGGGAATTTAGAGGAAGCGGTTTACATGAAACAACCTGAAGGATTCTCCTCTAAAGATGGTGACCATCTGTAAGCTAAATAAATCCATATACGGTTTGAAACAAGCCTTCCGTCAATGGTATAAGAAGTTCCATGAAGTAATTTCTTCATTCGGCTTTGAAGAAAATATCATGGACCAATGTATATACCTTAAGGTTAGTGGGAGTAAGATTTGTTTCCTTGTGTTATATATGGATGATATTCTGCTAGCAACCAATGATAAGGGGTTGCTATATGAAGTAAAACATTTTTTGTCAAATAACTTTGATATGAAAGATATGGGGGAGTCATCTTATGTCATTGGCATTAAGATCCATAGAGATAGATCCCGAGGCATTTTTGGCTTGTCTCAGGAGGCCTATATCAACAACGTGCTTGAAATATTTAGAATGAAAGATTGTTCACCAAGTGTAGCACCTATTGTGAAAGGTGACCGATTCAGTTTAGACCAGTGCACAAGGAATGATTTGGAAAGGGAACAAATGAAAAATGTTCATTATGCTTCAGTTGTTAGTAGCATTATGTATACTCAAGTCTATACCAGACCTGACATTGCATATGTTGTTGGAGTATTAGGCAGATATCAGAGTAACTCAGGCATCGATCACTGGAAGGCTGCAAATAAAGTGTCGAGATACCTTCAGGGTACTAAAGATTGCATGCTTATGTATAGACGGACTGATAGTCTTGAAGTGGTAGATAACACCCCCATTTATTTAAGGGCCTGAACAAGGACTCACCAAATAACTAAGGGTGTTACCATCTCGGAATACCAAGGTAGTAGATAACAAAGGGAAAGAAGCACAATACTTTATCAATTATTTAAATGTCAAAACCAAAGACACAACTGTTTCATAAACAAAAGTAAAAGTCTGATTAAACTAGTAGAAGAACTTCTAATGTGTCGTAGACTCTAGTCTGGTCCGGATCTTAACTCTCTCTTCCCTGCCAGCTCTCACAGTCACATGCACCTGTCTATCTGCTCCCCAATAATTGGTTCATCACAGGTGTCCACAAATACACAGGGTCAACACGAGATTGAGTAGGAAAAATAAATAAGACATAAACAAAAATTAAACACAACACCCTTCCGTCTCCATGCCATCTCCACCACTGCTTCTTAATCACAAGACTCACTCCTCCACAGCCATATCACAAGACCCAATATCACAAGACCCGTTATCACAAAACCTGTTATCATAAGTGATATCATCGTATTTTACCGTCTTTTTACCCATATTTTATCTCTTATTTGAACGAAATAATAACCCGAGTTAGCTTATTTTACGCATTTAATGTCAAATAATATATTAGTCGATTAATTTTAAATAATGTTATTTTATATTATTTGTTAGTATTTTGGTATTGTTTTCGTTATTTTATTTTATAGGTACAAAAAATAGAAGAGTCGGATTAAATAAAATGAAACGAGACGAAACTCGAATTGGGCCAAGCTAGCAGCCACGTGACACATCTTTTTGTCAATTGTGAGGAGTCACGTGCGGATGAAAGAAAAGAAAAGAACCAAGCAAGCAACCAGGCAGCAGCATCTTGGCATTGTTTTCGACTTGTGGGTTCTGGGCAGAGAACACGCAGGGAAGACGGAGGGCAGAGAGCAAGACGTAGAGTAAGAGTAGAAAAAATCAACACAAAAATTCTATTTTTCTTCCATGTTTTTGGTTTAGATTAGATTATCGTCTTAATTTATAATAGTGTATGAAGATCTATATTTAGTTTTGGGTGAAAAATTGAAGGAAGAAGCATCCTCAACAATTCATTCCAAATTCATTTCTTTACATTTTGTTGGTATAAAATTCCTCTACTTTACTTTGTTTATCATTTGTTCACTCTTTGTTCTTCTTTATTTCTCCTTTTTATTGTTGGTCTTTATGAACATAAGGTGTTTGATGAAATGTCCATGTGAAAGTTCGTTACTTTTTCTTAAGGATGCAACCTTTATACTTTGTTAGTATTAGCTATAGATTGATTAGTGTTTACTTTTTATTGTTTGTTTATTTATATGCTTATTAGTGTTAGTCTTAAACATAGTTAGTTTTCAAGTTTCCATCATTTATGTTTGTTTTAGTTTAATTAATATGATTAGCGAGTAGTTTATCACTAGGGTGCGATTAGACTCCGATATTTGTAGGTTACCGACTTAATTCCACCAACTTGGTGTCGAGGGGGGTTTATTGGGTTAATTAAGGGGGTCTAATTGTCATTACTTTATCTTGTTTGTACCTTGACCTTGAGTCCTTGTCCGTCAACGAGTTGGCTAGATTTGAGTCGGGACATCTTGTTGGGAGTAGTAGCCTCATTAAGTCGAGCCCGAGAGGGAGGACTTGAGAGGGGTGCCCTTAGTTTTCGGTTTGAAATCGACCCTCGGGAGAGGGAGTGGGATGACCGGGGTATAGCGTGGACTTAGAACCTTAATTTTGGAGAAAGGGGAGTCAAAATAGGCATATTTTGGTAAGCTTTGACCCTAGACTTAAGGAGTTTGATGCATGAGCCCGAGAGGGAGTTGTGTCGGCATAGCTAGTGTCTCATAGTGAGCCCGAGAGGGAGTCTATGAGCGAATTAGAGGCGTCTCACCATTAACCTTTCCCCTTGGCAACTTGTTACATGAGTTAAGTGGTAATTTACAAGTGTTGGAAGTCGAAATCGCGCCCTAGGCTTTTCTTTATTGCTTTTATCTTTTTTTTCTATTGCTTGTTTGCTTCTTTAGTTTAGTAGTCATAGTTAATTTATGTTTACATTTTTAGTTTGTTTTCTATCTCATTATTGATTCGCCTAGCTAACTATAATCTAAGACAAGACTAGTACTCAAACTTGACCTCCCTGTGGATCGACCTCGACTACCCTACTACATTAGTTTAGTAGTTGAGTTTATAAATATTGTTTGATGTGGGGGAAGGCGACAAACCCCGTTATCAAAATGGCGCCGTTGCCGGGGAGGTTAACGGATTGATATTAGTTTAGTTTTGGATTTGTTAGACTATGCTTTTGTTACTTGTTACTTGATACTTGTTGCATGAAACTTGTAGCATGTTGCTTAAGTGTTGCATACTTACTTGTTTTTTGTGACTTGTGTTTCTATTTTGTTTTCTTTTGTTTTAACACTTGTTTGAGCTTACTTGGCAATGTCTTGCATACGTGATTTTTGTAGACCAAATCTTACTCATATTAACCGGCCTATTAATATTGGGGTTGTGGAGGTTGATTATGAATTTGATATAGGTCTTATTGACTTAATTAGGCAAGATGTCTTTTGTGGTTTAGAGAGTGAGGAGGCGATTGACCATTTAGAGACTTTTGAGGGAAATTGTGACCTTGTCAAGAAGGAGGGGCTATCGGACCAAACCATTAGACTTTTACTTTTTCCCTTTAGTCTTAAGGGTGAAGCTAAGAGATGGTTACGCTCTCACCCTTCTAGCACCTTTTGCACTTGGGATGACTTAGCTCAAGCCTTTCTAAACAAGTTTTACCCTTCTTCTAAAACCACCTTTAGGAAGCGTCAAATCTACAAATTTCAACAAGGTGAGTTTGAGACTTTGAGTGAGACTTGGGATAGGTTTAGAGGTTTGTTGAGAGCTTGTCCCCATCATGGTTTCTCTCCTTGTCAAGTCATGATTACTTTTTTTGATGGTTTGCTTCCTTCTCTTAAAAACTTTGTGAATGTTTCATCCGGGGTGGGAGCATTTGATAAGTTGAACGTTGATGATGCTAGAGCTTTGATTGAGAATATGGCTTATGCTGATGAGAATCGAAATTCTATTTGGGCTACATCTAAGAGAGGACCACAAAGTAAACTTAAACGTTATGAGTATTCTATGTTTGATGCTTTGAGTGGAAATGTGGATTCTTCTTCTTCTATGGATGTGTCTTATGTTCAATCTCATGTTCATAGTCTTCATGTTCCCCTTTCCCATGATATTGTGAATGATATGTGATACCCGTCATTGTGGGTGTCAAAGATAAGATTTATAAACCAAACTAAAACTATAGATAGTGATAGTAAGGGTCGAACCACAGAGAGACAAGGTTAATTCCGTTTGCTAATTTTTAATCTACAAAGTAACAATAGAGAGGGGGTTTGATTGGTTGTTGCTAAGTCTAAAACAAATATAAAATAAAACAAGTAAATAAGATGAAAATAAACTATGATAAAAGAGATGCTAGGATGTTTGGGTAATAAACAGCTAAGATAATATAAATCCTAAGTCAACATGTATTGCAGTCGCATAAGGGGTGTAACATACCCTTTAGGTCTATGTTACCTAATAACTCCTTTTCGGTCTATGCTATTAGTTCCTAGGTCTCACAATTATTGGGTGTCAACAATAAGGGTGATCCCTAAATTCTAGGTCACAAACCTTTCAGTCTTAAGTAACCTATCCGTCTTAAGATGTAAACCAATGCCCTTCCCAAATCTCTCAATCTTGGGTAGGTCAATACTAACATCCTACAAGTCTCCTTTTGGTCTCATTGTAGGTTATTATAGTCTACAAATTAAAGCGAAACAAAATTCATACGCGTGTCGGTCGACCGACCAGCTAACCCGGTCGGCCGACCTCCACCCTGCAACATGTCGATTCGGAATTTATACTACCTTCGCATATTTACTCCCTACATCCTAACATATGAAATTAGCTACTCATAACTATTGAAACAATAATAAAAATAGGAATAAACATGGAAATTATAAAGAACATCAATCTAAACATGCAATAATAATAAAGGAAATTAAAATAAGATGAAAAGGAGATTAGGAACTTCGGTTCCCCATGGTTAAAACAAGTTAATGAAAGGTAAAATAATCAAATAACACAATCCCAAGGAACAAAGAATAAACCTTTAGGTCAATATTCTACCCAATCCTTACGGTCTTAGGGTTCCTAGAAAAGCACTAAACTTTCGTTCAAGGGCAATCCCAAAGTTGTTGTTAAACTAATCCTAACAATCTTTCAATCTAAAAGAATTAGTTTACCAACAACAATGGGGGATTGGTAATTTAATCATAAAACTATCAAAATCAAGTTTTTACCATGGTTCCCCTAATTCCTAATCACAAGAATTAGCTATGCATAATCTCAATTGTAAAACTAACAATAACAAGAATCAAGAACATTAAAGGAGATAACATGATTAAAGATTAATTGCAACAAGAAAGATTAATTGTAGCAAACTTACAAGCTTAATTGGAATTCAAGAACAAATATTTGAAACTTGGAAAGTATTCTCTAAAGCTATGGAGTTTTTCTCTAAACTAGGATGCTTCTCTCTATTAGGACTTGATTATAATTCTATGATAGAAAACTAGATTAAGAACTTGATGGAAATCTGAATGAATAACCCTAATTACGAAATTTGGCTTAAATAGGCGGAAATAAAGAGTTTCCTAATGACCTAAATACTTTAATGGGCTTCGCGGAAACTTCTGGGTCGGTGCTGTGGTCGGTCGACCAATATTTTTGGTCGGTCGGCCGCTTTACGGATTTTATGCAATTTCTGGGCTTCAGGCAAATTCTGAGCTTTTCCAATAGGCACCTGTCGATCGACCTACTTTGTTGGTCGGTCGACCAACTGTCGGGACTGCAGCGCGCATCGTTCTTAAAACAGCTGCCATTTCTTCGTTACTTATCGTAATCAAGCGATTCTCGCGGCGTTGGAAAGCTAAGAGGACAAGCTTTCACCTACAACTGGATTCACTCCATTATCAGCTCTAGAACTCGAGATATAGTCATTTGAAACAGGCTGCAACATCAAAGATCGATTCTTTGCTTGTAAAAGTTATCTTTAGGCCTTGAAATGTGCGCTAAGCTTCGTTCCTTCTTATCCTTAGTCATGAAAAGTCCCGAGGGCATAAATTTGGTATAAAATCGTCCCTTTTCCGCATAAATCTGCAAAAGAGCATAAAAATACGAAAGTAGACAATTGTCGGGAAATAAAGGCTAAAACATAGTAAATGAGCGACAAAATGCGTGTAAAAATAGATGTAAAACATCATAAAATAGGCACGCATCAATATGCATGCATTTTCATCTTCTTGTGGTAATGTAAAACTTGATCTTGATAAATTTTCTTCTTATGCATGCCCACCCTTTAAGAAGATGAATGTGATAGACGACGATGATGATATGTGGTTGGAAGATGCAAATAACCTTCTTAGTGAGAACTTTGAGGATGTTGATTTGTGTGAATTTGAAGAAAAGAGTGAGTGTGAGGCCTCACCTACCATTGTTATTGATGAGTTAGTTGCCTTTTCCTTGACCAAAACCTATGAAAATCCCAGTTTTGAGGATTTGAGTGGTGTGACAATGAGGGAAAACCTAGTTTTTGACTACATGGTAGATGAGGTTAGTAGTGAAAGTGAATGTTCTTTTGATGGTGAGAAGTTAGTGGAGGAGAATGATGTTTTCATTGATTCTTGGAGTAAAGAGAGTGTGAACATCTTTGATGATAGTCTTGAGGTTAAGTGGGATGATGATGTTGTGGATTTTGACATTCTAGGAGAGCCCACTCTTGAGAGATTCTTTGAGAATGTTCCTATGACTATCCATTTAATTGAGGATGACTCTCTTATCTCCATCGATTGTCTTTCCCTTGACTTTCTTATCCTGTCTTATGAGTACATGATTGAGAAAGATTGCACCATTGATGCTTATAAGGGTTTTGAGCCACCGCTTGCTCCTTTCAAACCAAGTGATGAGTATTGGTGCGAGTTTGAGATATTTGGTGTTCGTATGCTTGACCACAAACCATTTACTATCATTCTTATCTTTTGGCTTTGTGCATTTTCATGGTTATTTCATTATGAGCACTTTTATGATGATTGGTCATGTAACACCCCAAGAGTATGAGAGGAAAATTGTCCCACATCGGTAGAATGTGAGGCTTGTGAAATGTTTATAATAACTTCCACCTACCACTTAGTAACAAGGCCTTGTGCTTTTGGGCTTAAGTGAGGACAATTAACGGGCCCAAAAGTGCACACCCATCTTATTGGGTTTGTGTTACGATGGTGGCGGGTCGGGTTGTTACAAATGGTATCAGAGCGACCCTGCGACCGTGTGGTGAGCCTGTGGTCGGGAGTACCCGGGTCACACACCTAGCGGGGGAGGATTCTGGCCCTGGTTGTGGTCAAGTTTGAGTCACAACGAGGACGTTGTGTTCTTTAAGTGGGGGAGTTTGTAACACCCCAAGAGTATGAGAAGAAAATTGTCCCACATCGGTAGAATGTGAGGCTTGTGAAATGTTTATAATAACTTCCACCTACCACTTAGTAACAAGGCCTTGTGCTTTTGGGCTTAAGTGAGGACAATTAACGGGCCCAAAAGTGCACACCCATCTTATTGGGTTTGTGTTACGATGGTGGCGGGTCGGGTTGTTACAAATGGTATCAGAGCGACCCTGCGACCGTGTGGTGAGCCTGTGGTCGGGAGTACCCGGGTCACACACCTAGCGGGGGAGGATTCTGGCCCTGGTTGTGGTCAAGTTTGAGTCACAACGAGGACGTTATGTTCTTTAAGTGGGGGAGTTTGTAACACCCCAAGAGTATGAGAGGAAAATTGTCCCACATCGGTAGAATGTGAGGCTTGTGAAATGTTTATAATAACTTCCACCTACCACTTAGTAACAAGGCCTTGTGCTTTTGGGCTTAAGTGAGGACAATTAACGGGCCCAAAAGTGCACACCCATCTTATTGGGTTTGTGTTACGATGGTGGCGGGTCGGGTTGTTACAAAACTGTAATACCCCGTATTTTAGCCTCGGTCAACGACAGTCAAATTCTGTTTTATACAAGTATTTCAAACAGAATGTTTATAAAGTATTTTACGAAAACTATTATTATTTTATAAATCGTATTTCTACGATTATTTCATATTTTATAATCATTTTATATTTGATGATTATTTCATGAATTGACATTTCATTAGTATTTCTTTAATTTTAATAATACCTTTATTATTTAATATATTTTATATTCGTTTCTCATGCTATACTTAATTTCTATTTTATTTATTTATTTATGTCGTAATTATATTTAAATTCTATATTTTTCATATAGAATTATGTAAGTGCTAATAATTTTATATTTTGAATATATTGTTAGTATAACGTATTTAGTTTATTTACGTATGCTATTCGATAACTTAATTGTCGAACGCGTGTTTTTATAGTATATATGTTAATTGAGGGGTCGGGGCTACGAGTTAATGGTAAAACCGAGTTAAGCTTTGACTTTGGACCTTGGATTGCGTGCTAACACCCAAGGCCCATAATCGACACTTAACCAAATCTCAAATAACGTTCACCCTAGCTCTCTCCTACCGTCAATTCTACACCATGAAAAACCCTAACCCTAGCCTATCAACACTCAAACTGTCCTTGCCTGCTCTCTGCCGCCACATCCTAGAGTGAGAAGGAGGGTTTTGCACGGTGGTTTGGGTGGTCTAAGGTTTCTCGTTTTCGCTGTTAAGAAGGAACGGAATTTGAGGTGGAGTATTTCTAGACGGTGATTTTTCTTGTCCAGATTTGCTATTCCAGGTAGGATACACTGGTTCTATACTCTATGATGTGTTATGAATGGGTGTTGAATTGTATATATTGGATGTTGAGCCTGATTTACATGAGAATGATAATTGGTAATTGTTTATGTTAATATTGCATTCATAAGCATGGCATATGCATTGGATACGGATTTGAGATGATGAGATATTATTGATGAGATATTATTGGGCCCAGGCTAGTTCTGCAGGACTAGACCTGGTGACCTCAGCTGTTATGCTGGTGTTCGGCGACGGCCGAGTATAGTCTGCCGGGAGGTTCGGTATGGCTGGGAGTCACGGGTTTGAGATTGAGAATGAGATGGAGCTCGAGCATATCATGACATTTGCATATCATCTTTGTTGCTTTATTTATTATTGTGTTACCCTACTCAACCGCGAGGTTGACAGTGTATTCGTGTACACCTACGATGATCCGGAATGGGGAGTAGATTCTACAGGTCAGAGACAGATGGACTAGGAGCTTGGGCAAGGAGTGAGACATGGCGTGGACCTACTTAGAATTAGATCATATCTAGAGAAGTCATCAGTTGTATTTTCTTTTCCGTTATGTCGTAACTGTAATAACCAAAAGTTTAAATTTTATCAGTTTTATATAAAGTACTTTGGCTTGTTTAATTTGTTATTCACTACCTCGTACATTCCGAGATGGTAATAGCTCTATTTATTTGAGAATGTCTTGCTAAAGGCTCTTAAATAAATGGGGGTGTTACAGGTCAAGTTTGTTTGACAAGCTAATGCGGTCTTTGACAGGATTTTTAGATGACTCACTTGTGTTTTATAGTGTTGTATTTTTGGTGGTTGTTTTTTGTGGTTTGTTTTGTTTCATGTTTGTAGGTACCATGTTGAACTCCAAGAACCAACAAGAAGGTGGTGGGTTGAAGTAGAAGATTCAAAGATCACTTCACATAGTGAATGATCGAAGATTGTGCTTGAACGGTAACATTCTTTATTCACCCTCTCTCTTTTTACCTTCCCTTGTTCTTAGACATTGGGGACAATGTCAAGTTTAAGTGTGGGGAGGTTTGTTGTTGGTGGTTAGATGGAGTAGTTGTGGTTGGATTGTGTGGATATTGGTGGTGTTGGTCCCTTGTGGACATTTGTTGTGGATTTGGATTGTTGGTAATCTTGGTGGTGTTGTGTTGTTTAGACATGTTTATTATGTTTTATACATATCTCTTATATTTGTGACATGTCTTATATTGTGTTTTCCTTTCCCATTATTTTTGAAAAACCATAAAAAATTTGAAAAATTTAAAAAAATTCAAAAACATGTTTTTACCTTATTAGTATAGAATTGTATATATGTTTGCTTGTTTTTCTTTCTTTTCGCATTGGCAGCGCTTTATTTGAGCACCGCTTTGGAATTTGAAGATGCCACGGTATGATCGCTCCAACCCTCATTTCGCTCTCATTTTCTTTTCATTTGTTTATTTGAAGGAGGATGGGCTTGTATGTGGAGGATTTGGAGTATATTGTGGAGATTGCTTGTGGTTTGTGTGCCTTTGTGCTGTTAGGAGTTGCATTAGTTTATTTGACATATAGTTTGGTAGTTGCACTTGCATTAGAACATGTTTATAGTAGTTGCATTCATGGCATGTAGTTGCATTTAGTAAAATGTTTCCAAATTGCCTAATTGAGAACCTTGACAAAAGCATTTAGGCCATTGCAAATGATTCTTCTACTTGTGACTTCGTCTTTTAGAATGGTTTTGAAACACTCTAGGTTATGCTTTGCTAGTATCTTTCAAATCGTGATCCGCTACCAAGTCGAGGGTTTGCATTTTGAATCACCTTGTCCAACCCCGTGATGCGATTAGGTATAGATTGACTAGTCTTGGTGACCTTGTCGGTTTGGGTGGGATAGTAACTTGAGATTTTTGATGGTTTTTAAAATGCTCATTTCTTTAAATTTTGGTGTGAAATGTTGAAAAAGTTGAAAAAGAAGCCTCTTGTGGAATAAGATCGTGTAGTTTAGGTGAGGCGTACCACTTCGATGTGCTTTGGAGGGGGCCAAGGAATTGGCTTCCCACTTGGTCGTGAATTCGACCGCCCAAAGATAGAGTGATTGTCACCCCGATAAGCTATTGCCTAGAGGTTAACCGGTCGCCTAATAAGCGATTGGCGAAGGTGAAGGGCATTAGCACGCGTGGGACAAACCCCATCTTAACTCATGAAAAGAAAAAAAAAAAAAATTAAAAAAAAAAAAGAAGAAAAAAAAAGAGAGAAAAAAAAAAAAAAGAAAAAAAAAAAAAAAAAAATTGAGGTCGTTTGTTGTGTTTTCCACCTTTATGAAATGACTTGAGCATTTAAACCCGAAAATCGATTTTGCTATCCTTCCTTAACGAGCTTGGGACGATCCATGACCCTTACTTATGAAAAGTCTAGACCCGGTTTATTCCTTACCTCTAGCATCATGGGGACATCTTTCCATTCCATCTGATCGCCCTCGACGAAAGTATTTGGGTCATGGTTGTGAAAGTAGCCTAGGTTAGCATTGTTTGGTAGTGATTTGTTGCCATCCTTTTGGACTTATTGACTTGTTGAATTAGTATTTGTGAAGGAGTTTATGCTGTTGAATTTGTTCTCTTTTAGTTGATATTCGCCACTTAGATGAGGAAAGTGACATTTTCTTTTGTTGATGCATCTTATTGCTAATTTTGTGCTTCATGCTAGGATGTGTGACATGTGTCTAAATTTTGTGCAAGACCCAACTTGCCTTGCGAGTTGTGTTTTACCTCATAAGCACAACCACGTGAGTTGAAGGGACGGAGGAGGCCCGTTAATT
This sequence comes from Silene conica, assembly GCA_029255685.2. Taxonomy (NCBI): domain Eukaryota; kingdom Viridiplantae; phylum Streptophyta; class Magnoliopsida; order Caryophyllales; family Caryophyllaceae; genus Silene; species Silene conica. The sequence goes on along the minus strand of CM055318.2, from coordinate 71,114,525 downwards.
GTCTTTCATCGGATATTAGTAGTATATATAGTTCTTTTATATTATGGGTCATTAGTATAGTTTGTTGGCTTACTCGAGGACGAGTAAGAGATAAGTGTGGGGAGATTTGATATCATCGTATTTTACCGTCTTTTTACCCATATTTTATCTCTTATTTGAACGAAATAATAACCCGAGTTAGCTTATTTTACGCATTTAATGTCAAATAATATATTAGTCGATTAATTTTAAATAATGTTATTTTATATTATTTGTTAGTATTTTGGTATTGTTTTCGTTATTTTATTTTATAGGTACAAAAAATAGAAGAGTCGGATTAAATAAAATGAAACGAGACGAAACTCGAATTGGGCCAAGCTAGCAGCCACGTGACACATCTTTTTGTCAATTGTGAGGAGTCACGTGCGGATGAAAGAAAAGAAAAGAACCAAGCAAGCAACCAGGCAGCAGCATCTTGGCATTGTTTTCGACTTGTGGGTTCTGGGCAGAGAACACGCAGGGAAGACGGAGGGCAGAGAGCAAGACGTAGAGTAAGAGTAGAAAAAATCAACACAAAAATTCTATTTTTCTTCCTTGTTTTTGGTTTAGATTAGATTATCGTCTTAATTTATAATAGTGTATGAAGATCTATATTTAGTTTTGGGTGAAAAATTGAAGGAAGAAGCATCCTCAACAATTCATTCCAAATTCATTTCTTTACATTTTGTTGGTATAAAATTCCTCTACTTTACTTTGTTTATCATTTGTTCACTCTTTGTTCTTCTTTATTTCTCCTTTTTATTGTTGGTCTTTATGAACATAAGGTGTTTGATGAAATGTCCATGTGAAAGTTCGTTACTTTTTCTTAAGGATGCAACCTTTATACTTTGTTAGTATTAGCTATAGATTAATTAGTGTTTACTTTTTATTGTTTGTTTATTTATATGCTTATTAGTGTTAGTCTTAAACATGGTTGGTTTTCAAGTTTCCATCATTTATGTTTGTTTTAGTTTAATTAATATGATTAGCGAGTAGTTTATCACTAGGGTGCGATTAGACTCCGATATTTGTAGGTTACCGACTTAATTCCACCAACTTGGTGTCGAGGGGGGTTTATTGGGTTAATTAAGGGGGTCTAATTGTCATTACTTTATCTTGTTTGTACCTTGACCTTGAGTCCTTGTCCGTCAACGAGTTGGCTAGATTTGAGTCGGGACATCTTGTTGGGAGTAGTAGCCTCATTAAGTCGAGCCCGAGAGGGAGGACTTGAGAGGGGTGCCCTTAGTTTTCGGTTTGAAATCGACCCTCGGGAGAGGGAGTGGGATGACCGGGGTATAGCGTGGACTTAGAACCTTAATTTTGGAGAAAGGGGAGTCAAAATAGGCATATTTTGGTAAGCTTTGACCCTAGACTTAAGGAGTTTGATGCATGAGCCCGAGAGGGAGTTGTGTCGGCATAGCTAGTGTCTCATAGTGAGCCCGAGAGGGAGTCTATGAGCGAATTAGAGGCGTCTCACCATTAACCTTTCCCCTTGGCAACTTGTTACATGAGTTAAGTGGTAATTTACAAGTGTTGGAAGTCGAAATCGCGCCCTAGGCTTTTCTTTATTGCTTTTATCTTTTTTTTCTATTGCTTGTTTGCTTCTTTAGTTTAGTAGTCATAGTTAATTTATGTTTACATTTTTAGTTTGTTTTCTATCTCATTATTGATTCGCCTAGCTAACTATAATCTAAGACAAGACTAGTACTCAAACTTGACCTCCCTGTGGATCGACCTCGACTACCCTACTACATTAGTTTAGTAGTTGAGTTTATAAATATTGTTTGATGTGGGGGAAGGCGACAAACCCCGTTATCAATAAGACCCATTATCGTCCTCTCCAGCATCATATAGTAATAATTGGGGCAAACAACATCTTAACATTAACATTCGATATCAAAAGCCAATCTCATAGTAGTGAACAATCATATTTCATGTCATAAATACAATTCACGGTTTATTCCCCTACCTCAATTTAAAAATAAATAAGACATAAACTGTAACACTCCCATTTATTTAAGGGCCTGTACTAGGACTCCTCAGATAAATAAAGGTGTTACCATCCCGTTTTCCGGAGGCAGTAGATACAAAGGAAGATAAACAGTACTTTAAATAGAAATTAACTCAAGTCGTGTTCTTACATCCGTATCAAAAGGTCTTAACAACATAAATAAAATACAACTCGTACTAAACTGACTAAGGTGATCTAGACATCTAATCTGGTCCGGATCCAAGCTCTTCCTCCCCTAGCTCCCCCTTAGTCTCAGCCACCTGTCAATCTGCTCCCCAATAATTGGTTCATCACAGGTGATCACGAATACACAGGGTCAACCACGAGGTTGAGTAGAGAAAACTGTAAATAAACCACATTACTATAAATAGAAAGTTGAACTTCTCCACTCCGAATCACAGACCCTTTTTCTCCGCACCAAACACAGACCCTTTATCTCCGCACCAAGCACAGACCCTTTATCTCCGCACCAAACACAGACCCTTTATCTCCGCACCAAACACAGACCCTTTATCTCCGCATCATATCATATCACAGAATTATATATCACAATATATCAATTATATAACATTATAGATGAACATGATTAATATCAACCAATAAACAGATTACACATCTCATATACGTAGTATTTCCCCTACCTCGTAACTGCAGAAGAAAATGGCAAAATGCACAACTGTTCTCAAAAGTGCTCCACACGAAAACTTCCACCTAAAAGTATATTATTTAATTAATAAACTCCCTAATTCTCGTAATACATGTACACATTCTATTTATAGAAACTTCCTATATTTAGAAAGTTTCCCAACAACCGAGTTACCCGAAATAGTAACTTTCCAAATATAGTAGCTCCTAAAAATAGCAACTCCTAAAATAAATAAACACTTGGGTTTTGAAATTCAAATCTAAATCTTTACCATAAATACCAATTACATTTGCCATAAATAAAATATTACCTCATAAAAATAATCATTCTAAAACCAACAATAGAAATAAATAATAAAAATAATAATAATAATAATAATAATAATAATAATAATAATAATAATAATAATAATAATAAAAAAACAACCAAAACAACACAAAACAGCCGAGACACCACAACACCCTCACGCGATTCGAAACTCCCCACCACCACCGTGTTCCTCCCTTCGACCACCCATGACCGCTGCCTACCTGCACCCACTACCACCAGGCCAGAACACCACCAAACCCTTGGTCACCTGCCGGCGAGACAGCACCACTCTCACCAGGCTGACCCCTTCACTCAAACACCGCACATCTCGCTTGACACAACCCCATACCCGCCTGACAAAACGCCCCTCCGACGACACTACCACCACGCCCAGACCTCACAACCACGACCAACATTACCCCTGACATCTGTTCCATCGACGACAGTGGTACCACCGTGTCGACCTCCCCCGAGTCAACGGTGGTACCACCCCCAATATACTCCCCTGACCACGTAAATCATAAAATCCGTGTAACCAGAGGCCACGAACCACCCCTTTACCGTTGACCCAGACCCCTAGACACGCCACAACTTCCACCCCATTACACCCCCGACCACCACTAGTATAGTGGTGTTAGCCACGACCCATATCAGAAACCAAACACCATAAACTGACTCAACGAAAACCCAAGACTCAAACAGGAAAAAGATAAGTTCTGTCACATACCCGACTCTAAGGTCAAAACGACGTGCTCTAGGCCGGCTGAATTACGGTGGTCAAAGTGTCTCCTCCTCCTCTGCTGTGGTGGCTGCGTGATTTTGGTAGTGGTGGTGTGTTTGTGTTAGGGTAAGCATAAGAAAATGTTGCTTATAAGTGACGGCAGGGCTGTTTCTAGCCTCTAGGGTTTTTACGGTAAGGTGGGCTGTTTTGTGTTTGCACACAAAACGAGGCCCATCGACAAGCTTATCAAGAGGTCACAAGATCGATCCCCACCTAAGACATAACTAATATAAAACTATAATAACAATTGAACGTAAAAACGTTGTTAAACCATCGACATAACATTTATAATAAAGTATAAACTCGAATCAAATAACTAAAGTTTTCGGGGTATTACAGTCTTCCCCCCTTAAAATGAACTTCGTCCCGAAGTTCAACAACGCCCAGATGACAAAACAACCACTCAAACGCACTTGGAACATAAACGTCACAAAAGGTTCACTTTAATCACAGAATGTTACACAAACAAATATAGAACACAACACCTGTTGGGGCTGGTGTCCTTGACAATTAAGTACAATGACTTATTAAATCTCTTTAAGGATCACAAGGGCATACTTCAGTATTATTACCAGTTGATCCACGTTTATCAATAACGGTTGGCTTGCTAGATAAGTTTGACGTTATTGTCATACGGATGGCGGTGATCAACTGGTCCCTATACGTCACACCTATAGGACACGTTTGAGAGATGTGAAGGTATGAAAATACAGTCACATTTATGCCGAATATGACTAAACAGTTAGTCAGAGGTATTGACTATTAAATTAGTCAATAAGATGTTGAGATTATTATTTAATACGGATTAAATAATTTTAGCTAATACGGATTACATGTTTAATTCGTAAAATTAAATATAAGCAGTTATATTTAATTAAATATTGTATTCGCGTATTAATATAAACAGTTATATTAATTTAGGTAATTATACAATATCGTAATTTTATCAGGCCGTTATTAATACATCGACTGCATTAATACCTGATAACACGTATGCGATTTATAATAAAAATCCCACGAATAATATTTAGCTAATCGGGTCGAATCACGCAAAGGAATAAGGTAAGAGTGGAGAAAGCCCACTCTCACCCCACCCAATTCGGCCGAACCCCATGTGCTACATAAGGAGAGTCTTTCTCCTTTTGTCAGGAACTGTTGAATCAGAATTCTTACAATTAGGGTTTTGAGAGCACTCTTCTCCCAAAACTCAGATCTCACATCAAAAACCTCAAAAGCTCTCCCCATATTGCAAGGCAATTGGAGAGTATTTTCTAGCACACGCGGCATCATCTCAAACAAAGTCTTGGGTGCAAGTTATAGGAGGGAATTTATTTTAATTCATGTTCTTAGGCCTATTCAAGCAAGGACCCAAGGTTGTATTCTTTTTCATGTTTTATTTATCTTATGACAATATTCACAACTGTAAATTTCATTATAATCCTTCAAGTTTAGGGCGAATACATGCTATATTCCCCACAAGTGTTATCAGAGCCAAGGCCATGGAATTTTACTTTTGTGTTTTTCATAAAGTTTTAAAATCTGAAAAATCGTGTTCTGCCGCTAAGTCGGTCGATCGACCCCCTGTTGCGGTCGGTCGACCGCCTCCTGCGTATTTTTCTGTTTCGACAGTCTTTCTTTTGTGAGTAATCGATCTTGTTTTCGATTCCTGTTTACATATTGTTAATTAATCGATATTCTTGACAATATGTGAACCCTTGTTGATGTTAATTTTGATTTAATCGTTTTAATCAACGTTTAAAAGGTAAAAACTTGTTTTGATTTCAAAAGTTGCAGCGTTTTGCATTTTCTGAAACTCGTTTTTACTGTCTGGTGGCCGGTCGACCTGATTGATAGGTCGGTCGACCGCTTATGCTGTTGCAGAAAATTCCTGTTTCTCGTCTGGAGGTCGGTCGACCTCCCCCCCTGTAACAGACGTCGTTTTTTTTATTTTTCGAAAATAACCTGTTTTATTTTCCCATGGCCTTTAGTAATATACTATATACGGAAATAGTATATTATTAATTTTGTGAAACGATTCACACTCGTTTGATACATATTATTTTAAAACGGTTTAAGATAATGGATTATAAATTTATTAAAATTGGGTGATTAAAACGGTATAATCACATAATTTTAATCCCGTAAGGTGGTTTGGTAAAAATTTGTTAATCATAATAACAGTATTATGTCATGAATGAATTTTAAATTTTAGTTGATGCATTTTATTTATCGTCTTGTTGAATGCCTTGTGAATGCTTTCAATAACGTATTTATTTTTGCAAACGGTTGTAACTTAGTGTGGCCTTAGTAGATTGTGTTACCGTAATGATGGAACACAGTCTTGCTTGTAATTTTGAGATCTTGAATCTCCGTTTTGGGTTTTTGCCATGTAATTGCTTTTGTATTTAAATTAGAATGTAAATAGGATTATATTTGTAATTTAAATTAGTAATTTTGTGAAGACCAAAGACGGAGACCGGATGCTCATTCCCGCTGCAAGGACCAAGATGGAACATCAAGACAAGCTTCTAGGGTCGAACGGTGGATTCCAAAGTTGTTTTTATGTTTATTTTGGTAGGATAGGCCACACTAGGACTTTTATTTACGTTTATTGCATTTATTTTTATGCTTTCATCGATAATAGCTTGCATCATATTCCGCCTAAAACCAAACCACCTATAACATGCCTGAAAACTGACTCATGTAGAGGTTACGCGTTAGTTTTCTGTGACAATACAGATGTCACATGTCAATTGCAAAGCCATCACTTTATTTCATTCATTCACGCATATGCTAGATATTAGTTCACTTAAAATGGATAAATAAAAGTTGATGGGGTCTTCCTCGTATAACCAAAAATTGAGAATAGTCTTTATAAATCAGACTCCCATGAATCCCTTCTTCGTCGGTAGGCATAATATGACCCCTTCTACGTCGGGTAAGTGGGAACAGATGATTTATTTTATCTAAACATCATGGTCACTCGATATTATCTAGCGACTGAGATGGACTAATAGATAGGATTTACGGAAATCTATCGACCAAGAGTTCCAACGGTGGAATTAGCCAAGCTGTGGACTTATCAATATACGGAAATTGAGTCTTGGGATCGTTTATATAATTCTTGAGGGAGATCAATTATATAAATGCATGAGTCTACGAGTTTAAATTTCAATTTAATATAGACTTAAATCACAACAATGAGTTGCTTATATGGTTCTGTTTTATCTTCTTTTCAGTGTAGAACACGTTCCATTAAACTGCTGTATAACTAATGGCTGGTGAAGACCCAATGCCAAGTGCCAAGCTAGCACGTGAATCCTGGCTAAAAGCCTTCATGGACTCCATGAATCAGTCTACTAGACTGAGGAATGATGGGTCAAACTTCTCTGACTGGGAGGCAGCACTACGGTATGCTGCCATTGCTGACGGAAAGCTTAAGTACTTAACTGAACCAATTCCGGCACACCCAGGAACTGGAGCTAGAGCTAACGAAGTTCGCGCTCATAGCGACTTCGTCATGGAAGCGGGTGCGATAAAGAACGTGCTCATCTATGCAATGGAATCCAATTTGCAAAGACGCTTCATAACCCATGGTGCAAACAAGATTTTCACCACGCTCACTAACGAATTCTCAAAGGCTCCGAGGATCGTTTCTTATTAGCATACTTGTCGCTTCTTTGAGGCGAAACTCCAGAAGGGCCAAGCAGTTAGCCCACATATTCTTCACATGATTGAGAATATCGAGAAATTGGAGGCCCTAAACTGCAAGATCAGTGAGAACATAATCGTTGATCGAATGCTTCATTCGCTTCATGATGGGTTCGCCCTCTTTAGGGCCAACTATTACATGAACGACATGAAGAAGTCTCCTCATGAGCTCCACTCCCTTCTCTTACAGACCGAGAAGGATCTGAAATTAAGTGGGAGCGTGAAGCAAGATGTTCTCATGATCTCCAGTAAGGGTAAGGGTAAGGGTAAAGCTAAAGCTCAGGGCGACCTAACAGTAGGCAAGCCCAAGTTTAAGAAGTCAGGATTTACTAAGAGTGGGCCAGGTGAGTCGAGCAACTCACAGGGCAAAACAAAGAGCAAGGATACAAGCATGGAATGTCACCATTGCCACAAGACTGGGCATTGGAGGCGCTCATGCCCCGTGTATCGTGAGGACATTAAGGCAGGCCGCGTTACTTCTGTTGGTATGTCTTCTTCTTCTTTTATTCACATGATTGAGATTAACCATGCAAGTTACGGAACTTGGGTACTAGATACTGGTTGTGGTTCTCATCTATGTAATCATGTGCAGGGCCTCCGAAACCAAGAACCCCTCATCAAGGGTGAGGTTGACCTGCGTGTCGGGAATGGAGCACGTGTTGCTGCAGTCTCGAGGGGAACATACGTAATCCAGCTTCCAAGTGGATTCGAGTTATCTTTATATAACTATTATTATGTTCCTTGTTTGTCCAAAAACATTATTTCAGTTTCTGCGGTTGACAAACTTGGTTTTTCATTTGTAATAGAAAATAACAGTTGTATTTTCTCATTATACAATATGATTTATGGCAAGGCAGTTTCCATGAATGGAATTTATGTTTTAGATCAAACCACTGAAATATTACATGTGAATAATAAGAGATTAAAGGTAGGTGACAAAGATCAAACTTACCTATGGCATTGTCGTATGGGACACATAAATGAGAAACGCGTAAAATAGCTCATACAGAATGGAGCTATCTCAGCCTTTGATTTCGAATCATATGGCACGTGTGAATCATGTCTCATCGGTAAGATGACTCGTATTTCCTTCAAAGGTGTTGGAATGCGCGCTGCCGACCTATTAAGACTCATACATACGGACGTATGTGGCCCTATGTCGATCAACGCACGAGAAGGCTATAGGTATTTCATCACTTTCACGGATGATTTGAGTAGATATGGCTATGTCTACTTAATGAAACATAAAAGTGAATCCTTTGACAAGTTCAAAGAATACCAGAATCGGGTACAGAACCAGCTGGGAAGAAAGATTAAAGCACTACGTTATGATCGTGGTGGTGAGTATCTTTCACACGAGTTTGATCAACACCTTAAAGACTGTGGCATCGTGCTACAGTTGACTCCACCTGGAACACCACAATTAAATGGTGTGTCCGAACGGAGAAATCGAACTCTACTTGATATGGTTCGATCCATGATGAGTCACATCGTTGTGCCTGATTCATTGTGGGGCTATGCTCTTTTGTCGGCCGCTCTAATACTTAACCGAAGTCCGTCTAAAGCTGTTGACAAGACTCCATACGAATTATGGAAGGGAACGGTCCCTAACTTGTCCTTTATTCGGGTTTGGGGCTGCGAGGCTTATGTCAAGTGGAGACACAAGGATAAGCTCGGCCCGCGATCGGTCAAGACATACTTTATAGGCTATCTAAAGAGAACTTTTGGTTATTACTTCTACTCGCCAACCGAACAACGTGTTTTTGTTGTGGCTAGTGCGACGTTCTTAGAGAAAGAATTTCTCGAGAACAAGTCGAGTAATAGAACCTTCGATTTATCGGAGGTTCAAGAACCAACTACCGAGCAACCATTGGAGGAAACAGTTCCTTCAACCGAGGCTGCGGTAGATATTCCTGAGGAACCTAGGAGATCGGGAAGAGTCTCCATTCCTCCGGACAGATACATTGGTATGGTCGAGGAACATGATATGGATGACGTCTTACTCCTAGAGGGTAATGAACCCACAACCTATAAAGGTGTCATGACCAGTTCTGACTCAAAGCTATGGCTAGAAGCCATGCAATCCGAGATGGACTCCATGTATGAGAACAACGTGTGGGATCTTGTGGACCTACATGCAAAGGTGCGTCCCCTTCAATGCAAATGGCTTTACAAAATAAAGCATGCCGTGGAAGGTACACAAGATATCCATAAGGCAAGACTAGTTGCTAAAGGTTTCACCCAAGTGCCAGGTTTGCACTACGATGAGATCTTTGCACCCGTAGTCATGCTACGTTCCATTCGGATTATCTTAGCGATCGCCGCATTTCACGATTATGAAATATGGCAAATGGACGTTAAAACCGCCTTCTTAAACGGTTATTTGGAGGAAGAGTTGTACATGGTACAACCCGAGAGTTTCATTGATCCAGAACATCCTAAGAAAGTTTGCAAGCTTAAGCGTTCCATCTATGGACTTAAGCAAGCATCGCGGAGTTGGAATCATCGCTTCGACCAAGTGATAAAAGAGAATGGGTTCATTCGATCAGTCGAGGAACCATGTCTCTATATCAAGTCGAGTGGGAGCAAGATTGTCTTCCTAGTACTGTATGTCGACGACATACTCTTGATTGGGAATGACATACCTCTCCTTTCTTCGGTTAAAGCATGGTTGAAAAACCATTTCCAGATGAAAGATCTGGGAGAGGCACAAAGAATTTTGGGCATCCGTATCTACAGGGATAGATCACGACGGATGTTGTCTCTCAGTCAGGAGTCTTACATAGATAAGATTCTAGAGAGATTCAGCATGACGAACTCCAAGAAAGGGTTCCTTCCTATGACTACTGGGCTTCACTTGAGAAAAACTCAAGAAGCTAAGACATTGGAAGAGAAAGAGCGCATGAGTCGGATTCCTTATGCTTCAGCAATAGGATCGATCATGTATGCCATGATATGCACACGTCCAGACGTTGCATATGCATTGAGTATGACAAGTCGATTTCAAGCTCATCCAGGTGAACAACACTGGATGGCCGTGAAAAACATTCTTAAGTACCTACGGAGGACTAAAGATTGGGGATTGACTTATGGAGGCGAGTCAACGCTCTGCGCCACGGGTTACGCAGATGCTGGCTTCCAAACGGATCGAGATGACTCGAAATCTCAGTCTGGATTCGTTTTTACTCTTAATGGCGCTGCTGTCAGCTGGAAAAGTTCTAAACAGAGTGTTACAGCAGATTCTACGACTGAGTCCGAGTACTATGCCGCCTCGGAAGCAGCTAAGGAAGCAATATGGATGCGTCAATTCTTACAAGGACTATCAGTAGTGCCTAGTTCGAATGACCCAATCACCGTTTATTGTGATAATAAAGGTGCCATCTTCCAAGCTAAGGAGCATAAGTCTAGCAACAAGGCTAGGCATGTACAACGGAAAGCTCATCTAATCAGAGATTACGTGGAGCAAAAGGAGATTTTCATTGATAAGATCGCTACGGATGACAACATAGCTGATCCTCTCACTAAAGCATTACCACGTGATAAGCATGAAGGGCACATTCATTCCATAGGAATTAGATGTGTTCCTAAGTTGTACTCTTTTATGAATTCATGTAATAATTAATTTTCTCGTGTACTCTATTCAACCTCATTGTTATGATATATAATATTTTGTTTTTCATGTGGAATTGTACGCCAATTTTGAACACCACAAAGTGAACTGAATAACATTACATCGTTTGAGTCCTTGATTACCCACTTGAGCTAATAACTCAGGTAATCATTTTGTGACGTTGGTTGATGGTGGGTTCAACGAGCCATAAGTCACACGGCTGACTGACCAATCACAAAGGCGAGTTATACGGATATCTCGTAGGACACCCCGTGACAACGTTATGAAGTCCTAAATGTTTTATAACATTGGGTGCCAGGTCGTGGATAGGACCTCCATAGTGTTCCTTAGAGTCGAGTCTTTTGACTTTCAACTGTCTCTTGAGATTAAGGCAGATTTTGGGTAACTTTGGTTTCTTTCCCACGGTCATCGTAACAGGGGCCAAGAGGATTTTTTCTGGGTTATTTCATGCTGCGCGATATCGGCAGGATTCGAGTTGAGGGAAATATCCAAACCCTTATCAGGATTTTATCATTTCTCAGGGCCACTCGAGGAGTAGTAACTGAAATGCATGGTCATGCTCGAATACAGATTCGTTTTATCAGTTAAGTTACTCTCTAGTCGGGGAAACCACTCTTGATACAGATCGCTTGTGAGATACGACCTTTGTGAATGCGGATTTGCAAATTGTCTTACATTGAGTGGGAGAAATTTTAAAAGGATATGAGAATCGGTTATCGCACCTACACTTGTACGGACAAGTGGGAGTTTGTTGGAGCTTGTGTCCTCCACATGTAGTGTGATAACGTCATTGCACATACCCTTGTATGGACAAGTGGGAGATTGTTGGGGTTGGTGTCCTTGACAATTAAGTACAATGACTTATTAAATCTCTTTAAGGATCACAAGGGCATACTTCAGTATTATTACCAGTTGATCCACGTTTATCAATAACGGTTGGCTTGCTAGATAAGTTTGACGTTATTGTCATACGGATGGCGGTGATCAACTGGTCCCTATACGTCACACCTATAGGACACGTTTGAGAGATGTGAAGGTATGAAAATACAGTCACATTTATGCCGAATATGACTAAACAGTTAGTCAGAGGTATTGACTATTAAATTAGTCAATAAGATGTTGAGATTATTATTTAATACGGATTAAATAATTTTAGCTAATACGGATTACATGTTTAATTCGTAAAATTAAATATAAGCAGTTATATTTAATTAAATATTGTATTCGCGTATTAATATAAACAGTTATATTAATTTAGGTAATTATACAATATCGTAATTTTATCAGGCCGTTATTAATACATCGACTGCATTAATACCTGATAACACGTATGCGATTTATAATAAAAATCCCACGAATAATATTTAGCTAATCGGGTCGAATCACGCAAAGAAATAAGGTAAGAGTGGAGAAAGCCCACTCTCACCCCACCCAATTCGGCCGAACCCCATGTGCTACATAAGGAGAGTCTTTCTCCTTTTGTCAGGAACTGTTGAATCAGAATTCTTACAATTAGGGTTTTGAGAGCACTCTTCTCCCAAAACTCAGATCTCACATCAAAAACCTCAAAAGCTCTCCCCATATTGCATGGCAATTGGAAAGTATTTTCTAGCACACGCGGCATCATCTCAAACAAAGTCTTGGGTGCAAGTTATAGGAGGGAATTTATTTTAATTCCTGTTCTTAGGCCTATTCAAGCAAGGACCCAAGGTTGTATTCTTTTTCATGTTTTATTTATCTTATGACAATATTCACAACTGTAAATTTCATTATAATCCTTCAAGTTTAGGGCGAATACATGCTATATTCCCCACAACACCCTTCCGTCTCCATGCCATTTCCACCACTGCTTCTCAGTCACAAGACTCACTCCTCCACAGCCATATCACAAGACCCAATATCACAAGACCCGTTATCACAAGACCCATTATCCTCCTCTCCAATATCATATAGTAATAATTGGGGCAAATAACAACATCTTAACATTAACATTTGATATCAAAAGCCAATCTCATAGTAGTGAACAATCATATTTCATGTCATAAATACAATTCACGGTTTATTCTCCTACCTCAATTTGCAGAATGACAAGCAACAACTGCTAAAAATATTCCACGCGCAAATCGTCATCTAAACATATAATATTTAACGATTAACAACCCTTCACTTTACCCCTATATTAAGAATAGTAACGAAATGCTAAATATAGTAACTTCCCAAACATGAAAAGTTTCCTGAAATAGTAACTTTGCTCAAAACGACAAATTACTTCACTAATATTCGAATAATAATATAATTATAATAATAATATAATAATAATATACTAATGATAATAATAGTAATCCCAAAACCTACCCCACTACACACCTCCATGACCCGCGACAAAACACGAGCCCCAACCTTCACTAACACCACCTCCACCACCGGCAACCACCACAACCACCACAACCCCCTCACTCACCTCAACCTGCCCCATGACCGACACCCAGTGGTGGACTCCCGCCGGCGTGTCAGACCGAGGCCACAACAAGGCTTGGTTCGTCATTCAATCACCACCACACGTCTACAATCTAACCCCGCTGCCACCACATACGACCCTGACACAACCCATGAACACCACCGTTAACATTGACTGTGGTACCACCGTGTCGACCTCCCCCGAGTCAACGGTGGCACCACCCCAAGACCTTACACGAAAACAGACCTAAAACCGTAAACTCGACGCCAACCCGCTAACTCCGACAACCATGACCACTACTGACACCAAGACCGTCACCCACGTATCTATCCCACGACCACCATGACACCCTAACCACGAAAAGACACAAACAAAAACGAAAAACGAAGGAAACTCATCTAGACTCGCATTGGTTTCGTTTCGAAAAGTCACGGCAATCACCCTGAACCACCGCCGTCGTCGCCTCTCTCCCTCTCTCTCTCTCTCTTGTTCTGTCTGCCGCCGTCACCAACGTTTGAATGAGGGTGAATGTGTGGAAAAGAATTTAGGTGTAGGATTGGAGGAGTACGTGAGATATAACGTAGGGAGGTAGGGTTTTTGGGAAAAATAGGCCGGGTAGGATAGCATGGTCACTTGAATTGACCCATTTACTCACACAAACTACGTTAAATAATTCAAACCAAAACCCAACCCGATACACGCATAACACGTAAAGTAATTATTAACTTAATTGATATACTTACGATAATGATTAATATAATACAATAACATAATATAGGACTCATAATAATTAACTTCGAGTTAGAACCCGAATCCCAAAACATGAGGTATTACAGTCTTTCCCCTTAAAATGAACTTCGTCGAAGTTCAACCACACACATGCATCTTTATACTTAAACATATATCACACATACGTCATATACTCCAACATATATCACATACCCGAAATAGATTCGAAACACGATAACATCAAAGTAAGGCACGAAATGTTACATTTTACCCCCCTTAAATTAAAGTTACGTCCTTGTAACTTACCTCAAACAAACAGATGCGGGTAACGCTCTCTCATGGATGCCTCAGCCTCCCACGTAACTTCTTCCATGTTATGATTGGTCCACAAGACTTTTACTAACGACGCCTCCTCGTTCCGAGTCCTCTGAACCTTCCTATCCAGAATCTCCTTCGGAGTCTCAACATAGGATAATTGCTCATCTACCTCAATCACCTCATGGCTCAACACGTGTGTGTGATAGGTCACTCACATACTTTCTTAACTGCAAAACATGGAACACATTATGGAGCTTGGATAGGGCTGGAGGTAAAGCTAATCGATATGCCATCTCTTCAACTCTGTCCAAAATCTCAAATGGTCCAATAAACTTCTGACTCAGCTTCCCACGCTTTCCGAACCTCATCACACCCCTCATCGGGGACAGTTTCAGGAGTATCTTCTCTCCTGCATCGAACGAAATGTCACTCCTTTTGAGATCTGCATAACTCTTCTGCTTTTCTTGGGCGACCCTCATCTTCTGTCGGATTATCTGAACTTGCTCCACCATCCCCATGAATCATCTCTGACCATAAAACCACAACATCAGCTCGGTCATCCCAACACGCAGGACTCCGACACTTCTACCCGTACAAGCAAGGCCTTAAAAGGAGCCATCCCAATACTAGCATGATAGCTGTTATTATACGAGAACTCTATCAACCCTAGTCGATCCTCCCAAGATCCCCCAAATTCCAGTACACAAGCTCTCAACATATCTTCCTAGGTTTGAATAGTCCTCTCAGTCTGGCCGTTTATAGCTGGATGGAAAGCTGTACTCATCTTCAACTGAGTACCCAAAGCGGACTGTAACTCCTGCCAAAATCTGGATATGAACCTCGAGTCTCGATCTGAAACAATGTCTTTGGGTACACCATGCAATTTGACCACATTCTGCACATAAGACTTAGCTAACTCGGCTTTACTCCAAGTATCTTTCATTTGGAATAAAGTGAGCGGACTTAGTCAACCTGTCAACAATCACCCAGATCATGTTGTTGCCCTTCTGAGTCCAAGGCAACCCCACGATAAAATCCATAGAGATATTTTCCCACTTCCACTCAAGTACATCTAAAGGCTTAATCTTCCCCTGAGGTCTCTTGTGCTCCCCCTTTACCCTTTGGCATGTCAAACATCGAGATACAAACTCAGCAACTTCCTTCTTCATATTTGGCCAGCAGAACGTCTTCTTGAGGTCTTTGTACAACTTATCACCCCCTGGATGAACGGAATACGGTGTAGCATGAGCTTCAGTCAGGATCTTCATTTTTCAGTTCTTCACTATCAGGGATACACCATCTCCCACTGAACCTCAGACTACCATCCGAATCGATACTGAATTTGGATTCGATCTCTCCACCAGTTCCCTCGATCTACGCCACTTCTGAATCCTAGCATCATCTTTTTGCAACTCTCGAATCTTCCAATTCAACTCTGGCTCTACAGTCAAATCACTAAGAGTATCTCCCTTCCGGATCACATAAATCCCCATCTCTCTTAGGTCACTATGCAGTCTCACTCTTGATCTGGCACTACACAAAGCATGAATAGACTTTCTACATAGTGCATTTGCCACCACATTCGCCTTGCCCTCATGATAGATAATCTGCATGTCGTAGTCTCCAATCAAGTCTATCCACCTCCTCTGTCTCATATTCAACTCTCGCTGGGTATAGATGTATTTCAAACATCTTGTGATCAGAAAACACCTTAAAAGTGGCTCCATAAAGGTAATCACGCCATAACTTAAGTGCAAAGACCACTGCTCCCAACTAATTTTCCTCATAGGTATTCAATTGTCGGGAAGCATAAGCATCACTCTCCCATTCTGCATTAGGACACACCCTAGACCATGCTTGGAAGCGTCTGTATAAACCTCGAAATTATCACTCCCATCAGGCAGAGCGAGGATAAGAGCTGTCGTCAGGCGTTCCTTAATAGTTAAGAATGCCTTCTCACAACTCTCATCCCAGAAAAATCTCTTTCCTCATGAATGATGTCAAGGGCTTTGTTATCTTGGATAAATCCTTGACAAATCTCTTGTAATAACTTGCCAATCCCAAGAAGCTTCGAATCTCACTCACATTCTTCGGGCTTTGCCACCTAGTCACTGCCTCGATCTTACTAGGGTCTATGGACACCCTCTCCTTGGAAATCACATGCCCAGAAAGGTAACCTTCTTCAGCCAAAATTTGCACTTGCTCAACTAGGCATTCGGCTCATTCTTCTCCAAAGTCTTTAGTACTTACCTCAAGTGATCCTTGTGTTCCTCCTTATTCTTGGAATACACAAGGATATCATCATAAATACAACCACGAACTTATCCATATATGGACTAAATACCCGATTCATCAAATCCATGAAAACTGTCGAAGCATTAGTCAACCTGAATGGCATAACCACAAATTCGTAGTGGCCATACCTTGTTCTGAAAGCGGTTTTAGGAATGTATTCGTCTTTGATCCTCAATTGGTGATACCCCGATCTTAAATAAATTTTGGAGAAAACTCCAGCTCCACTTAACTGGTCGAACAGGCCATCAATTCTGGGCAAAGGATAACGGTTCTTGATGGTCACATTATTCAGTTCTCGGTAGTCGACACAAAGCCTCAGACTTCCATCTTTATTTTTCACAAATTACACGGGTGCTCCCCAGGGTGACACACTAGATCGGATGAACCATTTCTCCGCCAATTCATCCAACTACTTCTTCAACTCGTCCGTCTCTCTTGGTCCCACACTATACGGTGATTTAGATATCGGTCCTGCTCCCGGCTTTATATCAATGGAAAATTCCACCTCCCTCCTTGGTAGCAACCCTGGGATATCATCACGAAATACTCCCTCAAACTCTCTCACAACAGGTATCTTACTAGCCTTAGAGGTCTCCGCTATTCACAATCCCACATCTGACATAAGATCAACTTATCTCCCTTCCTCGTGCTAGACTTAAGGGTATTAACAGAAATGAATTAGACTTTAGGTTTGACCAAGTATCCCTTGTAAGACACCCTCACTCCCGTAGGTCCCCTCAAGAAAATCTTCTTCTGGTGACAGTCAATAAAAGCCCTATACTTTCCTAACCAATCCATACCCAGAATCACCTCAAAAGCCCTATACATTCCCAACCAATCCATACCACCTTGTAACACCCCCAATGGATTTTCAATAAGGTCACAATGGAAAATCACCTCCCCAATCATGATTGGTACACTCTTATAGACTCTACTACAAGAGACAGACTCCCTAGAAGGTATAGTCACCGAATCTATAATCAAATCATAGATTTCAAGTTCTAAAACCTTAGCATGCTCTCTATATACAAAAGAGTGGGTAGCCCCGGAATCAAAAGGCAAAAATGTAGGTTTGGAGTTCACGAGAAAAGTACCAGTTACCACATGAGCATCATCTTTGGCTGCCTGCTTCTCCATGGCAAAGAGTTTATCACTGGATTTAACCCTACTCTGGCTGGTAGTAGCTGTCCCAGTCTGCTGATTTCCCTCCGTTCCGGTCTTTTGGTTATTTCCACCCCCGCTGTACTGACTCTGATGAGAACGGTTCTGGTAGTTGTTGTAGTTCTTATGGTAATTACTGCTACCCGTGGACTTCGCACCCCCTATGATACCCGTCGTTGTGGGTGTCAAAGAAAAAAATTATATTTCTAAACTTAAACTATAGATAGTGAAAGTTAGGGTCGAACCACAAGGAGGTTTGGTAGATATTAACTGTTCTAGGTCTTAAGTCTTAAGGTAACAAAAGGGGGTTTATGTTTGGTTTTAGTATCAACTAAGTCTAATAAATAAAACAAGAAGAAAACTAAAAATTATATGTAAATAAAATGATAAAAGAGATGTTAGGATGATTGGGTCACTATAGCTATTATGGCAGGCGGTCTAGGTCAACATGTATTATAGTCGTGTAAGGGGTATAACAAGTCCTTTCGGTCCGAGTTAACTAATAGCTCCGTTCGGCCTATGCTATTAGTCCCTAGGTCTCAAATATTTTAGTTCTTAACATGATAGGTGATTCCTAAGGTCTAAGTGACCCAATCTTGCGTTGTGGGCTTCACCTTATTTCTGATTTTTTTTGAAATAGGGCTTGTGGTCGACCGACGGTAGTGCTGGTCGGTCGACCAACTGTTGGGGTCTATGTAGCTTCTGATCTTGAAAATAAACTTTCTGAAATTCGCTTGTCAGGTACATTGGTGGACCGACAAGTGTGCTTGGTCGGTCGACTGATGTACCTGTTGGGTCAGCTTTCATATCTTCAAAAAACAGTCTTTTGGTCTTTGAATTTATAGCTGTCCACGGGCCGTCCCGTCCATTAGGCCCTCCCGTCCAGCCCGAATATTTCGTGGGCTTGGACAAGTATTTTTTGCCCGAAAAATTATGAGGGCGGGCCAAACCCAGCCCGCCAAGTTAAATGGGCGGGTATGGACAACAAGAAATACCCGTGGGCCGGCCCATTAGGCCCGTTAACAATTTAAATGATTTACTTTTACTCTTAAAAAACATTTTTTTAAGAAAATTCTATGAATTTTATAGGGATATGGAACATTAAAATAATAATATGGAAAATATAATATGTAAACTAAAACAATTAATATGTAACGAAAATATTTATATATTTTAATTAATATAAAGTCCAAATTAGATAAATATTCAAACAGTAATGATTACGTCTAATCTTTGCGTCTAACCTTACATGTATTTCTTTACGAAACATAAATTTATGTATCTCGTTTCAAAGTTCACATCAAGGTATGAAATATAGAAAAATAGATTAATATAAGTCATTTTATACCGAATACTTCATTAACAGTTAAAGTTTTATATTATGGCCCATTGGCCCATGGGCCGCCCGACTTTTGTATAAAGGGCGGGTAAGGGCAAGGATAATTGGCCCATAACTATGGCCCGGTCCGCCCACTAAGTCTTAACGGGTAACTTTTTTCTTCACGGCCCGGCCCAAGTCCGGCCCAAGCCCGCATTTGAACAGCTCTATTTGAATTGTGCACTAGACTTCGTCCCTTCTTCATTCCTTCGTATCCTTAGCCATGCAAATCACTTGAGGACGGGTTTGACTCGAAATCGGCTTATTTACGCATAAATCTGCAAAAATTGCATAAAAACACGAAAGTATACGAAATAGGAGAAATAATAACCAAAAACTCATAAATGAGCTCTGAAATGCGTGTAAAAATAAATGTAAAACATTATAAAATAGACACGCATCACCCTCAATAGCCTGACATGGGAGTACGATATCCAACACTTCCAGATGTATGCATGCACGATCCACTATGTCCTGATGTTGGTGTACGATAATCCCCAGACTGGTATCCTCCAAATAATCAACATACTGCCTGCTTGTGTCCCGTCTTCCCACAGCCAAAGCAAACTATTCCCACCGAACTGGTACTCGAAACTCCATTCTTATAACTACTACCACTCTGGTTCCTCACACCTCCCGAGGCACTGTTGGTGAAATACCCACTGTACCTATTGGAGTTATGCTTCTTCGATCCCGTATTTTCATTCGCAGCCTCAGCTTTTTTGTTATCAGACTTGGTCTTCTTGTTGTCTTTGATCATTTCAGAGAGCCTCTCCGCCGCCTCAGCCCTTAGGTAGATGTCGCGGACTGTGGTGGGCGAAGCTGCAATGAGTCTCCTCTTGATGGTTATGGTCAGCCCCCTTTTGAACTTCATAGCCAGCATTGCGTCATCAAATCCCATCTCTCCTAAATGACTCAACAAATTCAATCTCAGAGCGAAATACAAATGTAAAGCCTAAACCAATTTAATGCTTAGTCAACAAACAACTAGTAAATGAATCATGCAAACGAGTTATTGAGTTGTCAAAACTTGCTAATCTACCAACCATAGACACTTATCAAATGGACTCTCGCGGGTCGCTCAAATGACACAATAAGCAAAGGGTGAGTGTATGTAAAATATGGAAAGAAGTAACTTTGTAATGACACTCACCTAACTTCGACCCATGAGAACATGCCTGCAATCTAACATGAAAATAGTCTCTACAACCGTGCATATACATATAAATCTAATGACTTTGACACGTGACGAGGAAAAGAACGATATGTGATGTAATGGGTAAGAAAGGCTAAGAAAATTTGGATATGTGGAGTTTAAATAGCCAAGCTAGCAAAAAACGGAACCCAAACAACAATGATTTCATCACTTTAAAACCCAATGAACTTGAACACGGTGCTATTTTGAAGCACAAATCTCACGATTATTCCTAAGGAAAACTACTCCCCAAATGATATGAATGGAATATGGGAGTAAGGATCGCTAAAGGGCAAAACTTTCAACAATTGCGATTTTTTTCTGATATCTGGCAGTTGGTCGACCGACCAAGGGTTGCGGTCGGTCGACTAATTTGCAGTATATTTTCTTTTTTGATTTTTTTCTTTCTTTTTTCTGTTTTCTGTTTTCCTCTTTGTTTTCTTTTCTTTCTTTTCTGACTTTTTCATTCTTTCTCAAACGAGAGCATAAAACCAAAACGCTTAAAAGATTCCCGTTACTACCAATACTAGCTTGGATTGGGTAGGCTAAGTATGAGATGTAGCTTATGGGACAGAAAGGCAAATTTGGCTATGTGAAGCTTATGGGTAAGCTAAGAAAAGGGACCTTATTGCATGTGTCAAAAATCAACAAATTAGATAGCATACAGGTATAAAGCAGATTACGTTCATGTTTATGCATATTGATGTAACATGTCTCAAGAGGAGTACTACTCACATCCTAACAAACTGGTCATGAATGACACCAGTAATAAGGCTCTAAAACTCAGAATATATAGTAGTTTGCCAAAGATAAAAGTCAAGTCTCAAGATTAACAACTAGTTTGACAAAAACTCGTAGATTATGCATGTGATTCTACTACTAAAACATGTTAACAAGCAAGGCTTAGGCATAATCAAATGAAAATGCAATGTCATCATTGAAATACTATCATTCCGACTCGACCTATATGCAAGGAAAAAGAAACAACAATGCAAAACGGAAATGCAATAAACGTGAAACTGAAATGTAATAAAACATGTATGCGACGCAAAACCCTTCCCCAAACCAAATCGCACAATGTCCCCATTGTGCAATAGCATATGCAAAGAAACAAGGAATATGGGAATTTACGTTAAAATAAAACTAAGGAAGGAATATGGAAGGAACTCACGGAATATATGCGCGAACGGAAACCTCCCCAAACCAGCGTGAGCTAGGAGGTTTTGGTAGCCAGCAGTGCTACCTTATAGACCTAAAAAAGACTAAAAGACACAACCTTTTTCGGAGATTAAACGCATTTCGGTGATGAATTAGAATTACAGGAATGAAAAAATAGAAGAGAAAATAAGAGCATAAAAGAAGGAATAGAGAGAAAGACTCCCTAGGCTTGTTTGCACGCTCCACGAGGCAACCGAGATAGGCAGTAGCAGCAGTGGCGGTCGACCGACCACGGAGTCTGGTCGACCGACCACGGAGTCTGGTCGACCGACCATTGCTCGATAAATAGTAGCTTCTGGTCTGCAGTCAACGGTCGACCGACTGGTGTATCTGGTCGGTCAACCGCTCCTCCTGTACATAGCTCGTTTTTCTCTTCTTTTAATTAACTCAACGAATTGAGTTAATCTTATTCCAAACCTGTAAAACACTCATAATGTGCCGAAAACTTGCGCAATACCCAAGAGTACCAAGTCTATAGACTTGAGAACAAAACAACGAAAGCGAAAAGAGTCTAAGTCTAAGAGCAAAAACAACAAAATGTCTCAAAAACAGTAAAATAGTGTTGAAAATTCATCAGCAAAACACTCATCCATGGAAAATGCGGAAAATCTCGGACCATGGCTTTTGGCTACATTAGGTAGCCTCCACCATGCTTGTTTTGATTGCTAGGCACGTCCCCACCTTTCCACGTAGTATACGTGGTGGTTCATCCACTCTAGCATTCTCCTTCTTCCGATCATCACTCTTATGTTCGTCATCCGGCTCCTCGTCCGTTCCATAGCTTAGGAGTCCTAGATCTCCCCTTTGAACGATTGGCTCCTTGATAACTGGCTCAACTCGCTGTTCCTCTTTCCCCAAACCAGTTCATGAAATCGGTAAAACAACAAGTTCCTCCAGTTTGCTCCCAACCTGGGGCGGAGGTGTTATGATAGGAATGGGTGTAGGTTCTAAAGCAGTAACCCTAGTAATTACCACATACTTCTTCTCAGAAGACACAGTGTTGCATGTGATGGGAGTCATGGCATCTTTCTTTCTATACGACTGACCAAAAATGATCGAGTGCTTGCCTACCATAAAAGTCAAGGTCGCACTGCCTACCTCTATGATTGCACCAGCAGTGTGCAAAAAGGGTCTTCCTAAAATGATGGGTATGTGGGCATCCTAAGGAATGTCTAACACTACAAAGTCCACTGAGAAGAAAAACCTATCAATACGTACGGGAATGTTCTCGAGTATGCCTATAGGTTCAACTGAGGTACAGTCAGCCATCTAGACTGTCATGCTAGTCACGGCGAGTTGGGTCATTCCTAGCTTCCTAGCAAGGCTTAAGGGCATGACATTAATGCTAGCCCCGAGATCACATAGTGCCTTCTTTATAGGGAAGGTACCAATGTTACAGGGGACCGAAAAACTGCCTGGGTCCTCTAGCTTATGAGGGGCTATGACATGAGTAAGGAAACTAGATGAATCTTCCGTTAAAGCGGCTGACTCGACCTTGTCTAAAGACCCCTTCCTAGTTAGAAACTGTCTCATGAATTTCGTGTATACGGGAACTTGTTGAACTAGTTCTAATACTTGCACATTTAAACTACGAATGACATCCTTAAATTTATCAAAGGATACCTGTTCTTTTGTCGGCACGAGTTGCTCCGGATATGGAGGTGGAGTTGAGCTCTCCGCATTTGCAGCTCTCCTTAGAAATCTTGGGACATTCTCGCTTTGAAACAAGAACTCCCTCAAAGTCTCGGGCATTTCAGGTCGAAAAGAATCTGCCTCATCAGGTGTTGTGGTCGGTCGACCACTGTCCTCGGTCGATCGACCACTCTCAGCTTCCTCGGAATTTCCATTAGGTATTGGAACATTTACTGGTACCTCGACACTGGTCGACCAACTGATGTCAGTGGTCGGTCGACCAGAAACGTTGTTGTCAGCTTTCTTCTTTTTCGGCTTTTCTTTCTCTCCAGCCTTGGGACCATCCAGTTTCATCCCACTCCTTAACGTGATGATGTTGAGGGTTTCCTTCTTTTAGTCGGGTTGAGAAGGAAGTTGACCCGGTGTCCTCAGGCACTCTTGCTCGAGAGTTGATCAATTTGGGTCTCTAACATCTTCATACCCGCTTCCCGAGCTTTGGACTCTTTCTAAACCATCCCTATTAAGCTTTGTATCATAGCATCAGTACTTTGGGGCTGATTTTGTTGTGGGTTGAAGGGCTGTTTTTGGAATTGTTGCTTGTGAGGAGGGATGTAGCTTTGGGATTGGTGTGGTGGTGGAGTTGAGTTTTGGACATTTTGACTTGTCCACCTCAAGTTGGGGTGAACATTGTTAGGGTCATAGAAGTTGTTTTGTCTATAGTGCTAAAATGCCGCACATGTTTCATTTGGTGTAGTACAAAACTTCGAGACATGTCCCTCACTCCCGCACCTTTCACAAGCGAAAGGTCCATCAGAAACAGCGATGACCTGGTACATTCCTCCTTTTCCAGCTCCTCCTAAATCATACTTATCAAAACGGGCCGTGAGGGCTTCTAATACAGCTACCGAAGGAGACTCGGATTTCCTTTGGTTTCATCTAGAGGTCCCATGTTCAGCTCTTGAGACCCTTGGTCTCACCACTGTTCTCTTGGAAACTGCCACTAGCCGCGGCATCTAGAATCGCCCTTTGGTCATCATACAACCTATTATAGAATTGGTTGCACAAAAACCATTGTTCGAATCCATGATGTGGTATGGATCGAACTAGCCTCTTGAAGTGTGCCCACGCCTCAATAAAGTCCTCCGCGGGGCCTTGTTTAAAGCTGGTGATTTGGCCCTCAATGCATTGGATTTTGCAGCTGAATAGTACTTTCGGAAGAAAGCCAATGCCAATGAGTTCCAGTCTGTAATTCCCGCAGGAGCGCGGTCTAAATCACAATACCATTCTCTTCCGGAGTCTCGAAGGGAGAAGATAAACATTGTCTCCTTTATTTGATCCCGAGTCACACCATCTGGAGGAGGGATGGAGCATATATAGTCTTTAAAGATTTCTATATGCTTTGTAGCATCCTTGTTTGCAGCTCCCCCGAATTGGTTTCTTTCAACCATGTTGATGTACGACAGTTTTGCTTCAAAGCTTTTCCCCGTTCCTGAAGGCAAAGTGAACCCTTTGTAACGGTCCTTGGCCTTAGGCATGGAGTGACTGGAAATACTAGCTTCTTCTGCTATCTTTTCTTCAGGTTTGGATGTTTCGGTGTTTGTGAATGTAATGGGTGTTGGTGGTTGGTTTTCGAAAAGATCCTCTTAGAACAAGGAAGAAGGTGAACCTCCTTCTTTGTCCTGCTGAAATAGTCTCCTCTTTGTCCTTAGAGTTCTCTCTAGCTCAAGGTCAAGGGGAAGTAATTCTCCTTGTACCGACCTGTGCATAAGAAGAAAACTACAAGAAAAAGTGAGAACGATTTAGGGAACAGAAGTTCCTTAAACACAAAAATAAGACAAAAAACTAAAGCAGTTAATACTAGCGGTACCTCCCCAACAACGACGCCAAACTTTGATACCCGTCGTTGTGGGTGTCAAAGATAAAATTTATATTCCTAAACTTAAACTATATATAGTGAAAGTCAGGGTCGAACCACAAGGAGGTTTGGGAGATATTAACTGTTCTAGGTCTTAAGTCTTAAGGTAACAAAAGGGGGTTTATGTTTGGTTTTGATATTAACTAAGTCTAATAAATAAAACAAGAAGAAAACTGAAAATTAGATGTAAATAAGATGATAAAAGAGATGTTAGGATGATTGGGTCACTATAGCTATTATGGCAGGCAGTCTAGGTTAACATGTATTATAGTCGTGTAAGGGGTATAACAAGTCCTTTCGGTCCGAGTTAACTAATAGCTCCTTTCGGCCTATACTATTAGTCCCTAGGTCTCACATTCTAGTTGACAATATGATAGGTGATTCCTAATGTCTAAGTCACATACCCTTCGGTCTTAGTAACTTAGCTGTCTTAGAACGTTAAGCAATGCCCTTCCCTATCTCTCGATCTCCAGGTTGGTCATTACTAAGCATCTAACAAGTCTCCTCTCGATCTCATTGAAAGATATTGCACTTAACGGAACAAAACAGGTCTGATCATACACGAAGTCGGTCGACCGACCAGAGAAGCCAGCCGGTCGACCAAGCACTGTTATAGGTTGCCCTAAACTACGCCATCTACACTATAATTCGCCTACATCCTAACATGTGAGGTTTAGCTACTCATAATGCAATTGAAAATAGAAATTTTAACAATAATAACGATAAGAATCATGATTACAATAACAACAATGTAATTAACAATAACAAAGGCTAGGGACTCTAACTATCCGGTATAAAATTATGAAAACTATGAATAAAACTGAATTAAGAATAAAGATTACCGTAACAAGGATGGGATGAGAACTAAAAGATTGAACTTTTATTGAAACTTTGCGTGGAACGGAAAATTGTTTATGAAAAACCCTAACAAGACTTGCTTCTAACTAATTTTTATTTGAGAACTAAGCTAATGTAATTTTAAAAATAATTGAAACTGATAAAAGTTAAGTATATGATAAGTAAAAAAGATGATTAGTACAAAGACATTAATTAGCTTTTAAAATAATCTGTGATGTCCTCCTCTAAACCTAATCTTGCATCGTGGGCTTGACCTTGTTTCTGATTTTTCCGAAATAAGGCTTGTCGTCGATCGACCAGCACCACCGGTCGGTCGACCAACTGTCGGGGTCTATGCAACTTCTGATCTTGAAAATAAACTTTCTGAAATTCGCTTGTCAGGTTCATTGGTCGACCGACCATTGTGCACGGTCGGTCGACTGATGTACCTGTTGGGTCAGATTTCATATCTTCAAAAATCAGTCTTTTGGTCTTTGAATTGCGCACTAGACTTCATCCCTTCTTCATTCCTTCGTATCCTTAGCCATGCAAATCACTTGAGGACGGGTTTGACTCGAAATCGGCTTATTTCCGCATAAATATGCAAAATTGCATAAAAACACGAATGTAGACGAAAAAGGAGAAATAATAACCAAAACTCATAAATGAGCTCTGAAATGCGTGTAAAAATAGATGTAAAACATCATAAAATAGACACACATCACCCTCAATAGCCTGACATGTGAGTACGATATCCAACACTTCCAGATGTATGCATGCACGATCCACTATGTCCTGATGTTGGTGTACGGTAACCCCCAGACTGGTATCCTCCAAATGATCGACATACTGCCTGCTTGTGTCCCGTCTTCCCACAGCCAAAGGAAACTATTCCCACCGAACTAGTACCCGAAACTCCACTTATACCACTCTGGTTCCTCACACCTCCCGAGGCACTGTTTGTGAAATACCCACTGTACCAATTAGAGTTCTGCTTCTTCGATCACGTATTTTCATTCGCAACCTCAACTTTTCTGTTATCATACTTGGTCTTCTTGTCTTCTTTGATCATTTCAGAGAGCCTCTCCGCCGCCCCAGCCCTTAGGTAGATGCCGCGGACTGTGGTGGGCGGAGCTGCAATGAGTCTCCTCTTGATGGTTATGGTCAGCCCCCTTTTGAACTTCATAGCCAGCATTGCGTCATCAAATCCCATCTCTCCCACATGACTCAACAATTTCAATCTCAGAGCGAAATACAAATGTAGAGCCTAAACCAATTTAATGCTTAGTCAACAAACAACTAGTAAATGAATCATGCAAATGAGTTATTGACTTGTCAAAACTTGCTAATCTACCAACCATAGAGACTTATCAAATGGACTCTCGTGGGTCGCTCAAATCACACAATAAGCAAAGGGTGAGTGTATGTAAAAGATGGAAAGAAGTAACTTTGTAACGACACTCACCTAACTTTGACCCATGAGAACATGTCTGCAATCTAACATGAAAATAATCTCTACAACCGTGCATATCCATACAAATCTAATGACTTTGACACATGCCGAGGAAAAGAACGATATGTGAGGTAATGGGTAAGAAAGGCTAAGAAGATTTGGATATGTGGAGTTTAAATAGCCAAGCTAGCAAAAAACGGAACCCGAAGAACAATGATTTCATCACTTTAAAACCCAATGAACTTGAACACAGTGCTATTTTGAAGCACAAATCTCACGATTATTCCTAAGGAAAACTACTCCCCAAATGATATGAATAGAATATGGGAGTAAGTATCGCTAAAGGGCAAAACTTTCAACAATTGCGATTTTTTTATGATATCTGGCAGTTGGTCGACCGACCAAGGGTTGCGGTCGGTCGACTAATTTACAGTATATTTTTTTTTTGATTTTTTTCTTTCTTTTTCTGTTTTCTGTTTTCCTCTTTCTTTTCTTTTCTTTCTTTTCTGACGTTTTCATTCTTTCTCAATCGAGAGCATAAAACCAAACGCTTAAAAGATTCCCGTTACTACCAATACTAGCTTGGATTGGGTAGGCTAAGTATGGGATGTAGCTTATGGGACAGAAAGGCAAATTTGGCTATGTGAAGCTTCTGTGTAAGACAAGAAAAGGGACCTCATTGCATGTGTCAAAAATCAACAAATTAGATAGCATGCAGGTATAAAGCAGATTGGTCGACCCTCAGCTCCCGGTCCACCGGTCTCTGGCCATTCCTCTAAGATAGTTGGCAGCTTGGTCGACCCTCAGCTCCTCAGGACAATCCACTAGCTCAAATTAAACATGTTACTGAATTCTTGGCACCAATCTCCCAGTAAGTGAGGTTCCCCCTCCCTAGTGAATTGAGTAGGTTGATGCCTCGCAATTATCGTACTCATTTTTGCAGAATCCAAACGTCTAGCCTTTAGGGCCTCATGCTCAGCCAACAACTGGTCTAGTTCCTCTTGCGTGATGTTAGCCACAATATTCCTTCTCGGAGGCATCTCTATAACATATAAGAAGTAAATGAGTCCCAGCTTAACTAGGGGTACTCACCAAGATTAGGGTTATATTCCCTAAACATAATAATACATACTCTTATATTAATATAAACAACTATTTATTACTACTACTTATCTATAATCATGGCTCAGGGATCACATAACCGCATATCACTAGACATGATGTAATACTAACACAATACCAATCATCTCATGCATCCACATCGTTATATATTATATGTAATCCCGAGCACGTAAATCATTCATTCACATACCTTTAACTTCTATATTCATACCATCAACATATCGACGAATTCACATAACTCTTTTATCATACTTCACTTTCAAAATTCCCATCTCTTCCTATTCTAGCCTTTCTCTCATATGCACTCAAGGTACCCGGGTAAAACTGAGAGGGCCAATGGTTTGGTGTGAGGGGCCCCTAACTCATCCCTAACCTTTAATGGGCTCCTAATAGTTCCATCCGGAGTTCATTTTATTTAGACTCTTCCTAAATTCATTCGGTTTATTAGGTTAGGCTCACTACAAAACAATGCTCTGTTTGCGACGGAATTTTCCGTCGCAAAAAGGGTGAAATCCGTCGCAAATGATGTTTTTGCGACGGATTTGCGACGGACTGCGTCTGTCCCATATTTTTGTCGCAAAAAGTTAATTTGCGACGGATTTTTCCGTCGCAACTTTTTTGCGACGGATTGACCACATTTTGCGACGGATTGACCTTGACCAGAAGTCAAGGTCAATCAACATTTGCGACGGAAAATCCGTCGCAAAGAGGACCATTTGCGACGGATTTTCCGTCGCAAATGTTGATTGACCTTGACTTCTGGTCATAGTCAGTCAAGGTTTGCGACGGAAAATCCGTCGCGAAGAGGCCCATTTGCGACGGATTTTCCGTCGCAAACCTTGACTGACCTTGACTTCTGGTCAAGGTTTGCGACGGATTTTCCGTCGCAAATTGAGACATTTCCGTCGCAAATACCTGTGTGATTTTCCGGTTTCAGCCCTTTTTCCAGCTCCCCATTTCCATTGAAATGATTCATTTTTTTTCCCTTTTGCATGATCTGTAAACCTGCAATTTCAGAAAAACGACCCAGCAACAAAAACTTGTCGGAGACAAGGGTTTTTAATATCTCTTTTCATAACTAATAAGAAAGTTTTACAAATGATAATCCAACTCAAAACTAAACATAGTCCGCGGTACATCAACTAAACAACCTAATGAAATCTATCTAACGGTCGTGTCGGTGGGCTGTGGGGTGGCGAAATGACTGGCCGCCCTAGCATTGTCGCCGCCATCATCGTCAAAGTCGCGTCTCGGCTGAGAAAAGCCTCCCGGGTTGCAGCTCTGAGTAGTGAACTGCGCCCCCTGTTGACTTAAGTATTCTTCAATTGCCTTCAGCCTTTGGGATGTCTCGAGCTCGTTTTGTCTTAGCTGAGCATTCTCTCGAAGAACTATGCCGAGGATACCTGCAATGAATAGTCAAACATGATATTATATTCATTTAGTAAACGGTTAAATAATTGGTTAGTTTTAAATTTTAATAAACTATAAAATACAAACCTGGGGTGTATTGTGACTGGGTCCCAGCACTTGAGTGGCGACGACGCTCGTAAAGGACTGGGGCTGCATTTCCCATACCGAGTATCAACCCTTTCTTGTTGAAACCGCCGTGTTCTTCGAAGTAGATCTCGTTGTCGTCGATATCTTGCTCCGGGATCCCTTCACTTATCATTTTGTTCTTTCTTGAAAAAACTTTTTCCTACAAAACAAAAATAAAATGTTATTAGTATACGTTAATTAATTAGTAAACCAAACTACTAAAATATAAAGAAAAGTTTCTGTTAACTTACAAATAGTGCTTTGGGTTTCGTTGATAGCCAACCCTTCTTGGGATGTTTTTTTGTCTTCTCAAGCAACTTCAAGGCCGATGGTACATCACTCCCATCTTCTCCAGCCTGCAATTTAAATCCAACGACACTTGTTGAAAAAAACATTCAAGATTATCAAAGGGTGAAAATTATTGAAGACAAGAAAAATGAAGTAAAAACTAAACAATTACCATTTCATCCATCATCTGTAGGGTGTTTTTACGACCCATTATGTGAGTACCTAAGGCCTTGCCCTTTTCGGTACTTCCCGACATCCGGTTGGTCTTGTTTTTGTCGGATTTCTCTTGGAATTTTGGATTGTCCTTTCTAGCCTTCAGTTGTTCAAAAATATCCAAGGGTATCCAGTGCGGCCTTTTCTCCGTTGGTTTCTGCATAGCGTAGTGAATTCTTTTGCGAAGACGGTCTTTCATCATCTCTTCCCACGCCGACCTAACCGCTGCTCTATCACGAGGGTGAAAGGTAACTTTTTTCTGTTTCAAGGAAAAAAATAGTTAAATAAGTATGAAACAATAAATAGGTAATAAATAATAAAACGGAAATAGGTAGTAAACAGTTAATAAATACCTCAAACCAATTCCACCACTCTTCCTTAATGTAATCCGACGCTTCTGACCAGTTGGGCGCATACTCCTTGTAGTTGCAAATAATGGTCTGTGTTATAAGAGTAGAAACGTCTTTGTCACTGAACCTGAAAAAGAGTTAAATGTGAAAATAAAATAGTCAACAAGTAATCATATTATAATCAATATATACGTATATATAATCAATTACCGTAAACAAATAAGATACTTACCACTTGGCGCCTTCGTAATCAGTCGGATCGAGGTGTATTCGATGTGTAGGCGGCTGAGTCTCAGGTACAATCTCGTCCTCATCATGATTAGCTCCCGATCGTCCTCCCTCAGGCTGACGACTACCACCACCTCGTCGTCTTCCGCCCGGCATATTATTATCAAACTAATATAGCAACAATTAGAAAGAAATGCTTTACGTAATTAAAAACTTGAATAATAAGATTAATAAGATAATTTCATTGACATTAAGCCATACGGCATCTACAATAATTTCAACAAATACAAGATTATCGAATCTAATAGATAGTAGTCCTAATCAACAACAACAACAACAACACCAACACCAACAACAACAACAACAACAACAACACCAACACCAACAACAACACCAACACCAACAACAACACCAACACCAACACCAACACCAACACCAACACCAACACCAACCTGCAAAAAAGAACAATTTACATATATTGGTCTGGGGTCCTTATCTCTCCAGCCTAAACCCATCTTTGAATCTTTCATACCATTAGTAAACACTCTTATATTTTCTTAATTGTAATGAGACAAAAATTGGGCAGCACTTCCCTATTGTTCTCCAAATACATTATATAGAATGTATTTGGAGAACAATAAGGAAGTGTTGCCCAATTTTTGTTTCATTACAATCAAGAAAATATAAGAATGTTTACTACCTAAATGGCATGAAAGATTCAAAGACAGTCCCAAAACGGGGACTATTCAACAATTACACCTAATGTGTAATTATTGAACGGGTACTATTCAAGAATATTCTAAACAAATCAACAACACTAACAATCAACAACAATGCAAATTTTATATCAAAAAACAAACCTCCTAAACATCTTAACAACATTATGCGACGGATTTGGGACGAAATTAGCTACTAACCTAATATTACTAACCACCTAACAATACTAACTAAACTAATCAAATAACAATTAAACTAAACTAACTATTCCTAATAACAATAAAAAAACAATAGTACGGAATTTGCGACGGAATTTTGCGACGGATTAAACAAAAAAAATTAAGACGGTATATTAATAAAATTAGTATACATACATAAGAAAGAAAGAAGTGGCGGTGAGGTGGCAGGTGGAGGAGGAAGGAGGGGCGGCTGGCCGGAGGAAGGAGGGCGGCGAGGAGGAAGGAGGGGCGGAGGAGGAAGGAAAAGGAAGGAAGGAGAAGGAGAAGGAGAGGAAGAAGGAGGGGCGGTTGGGAGGCACCGGCGACGGCGGCTCCGGCGGGGGAGGTAGGGTAGGGTGGTTGGGGGGGGTGGTGTGGTGACGAATCGCCGATAGATCGCCTTAGGGTTTGCGTTTTTTTTTAATTTTGAAATCGATTTGGGGAAAAGAAAGAGACCCGCGGGGTCTGTATAAAAAACATTTGCGACGGAAATTTGCGACGGAATTTCCGTCGCAAGTCTGGTCAAGGTCAAATGTTGACCAGATTTGCGACGGAAATTCCGTCGCAAATGTTGACTCCTGCGACGGAAATTCCGTCGCAAATCTGGTCAACATTTGACCTTGACCTACTTTTGGGCAAGTCTGGTCAATAAGTTTGCGACGGAATTTCCGTCGCAAAGGTCAATATTTGCGACGGATTTTCCGTCGCAAACCTTCCCGCCATTTGACTTTCATTTCGCGGGTCTGGGAAATTCAGGTCCGTCGCAAATTCCGTCGCAAACAAAAAATCCGTCGCGAAATCCGTCGCAAAACTAATTTTGCGACGGATTTCCTGTCCGTCGCAAAAAATCCGTCGCAACGGCAGTATTTTTTTGTAGTGGCTTGAGGATCGTTCTCTCTTATACCACTTTGTAACATCCTCATTTATTTAAGGGCCTGAACTAGGACTCCTAAAATAACTAAAGGTGTTACCATATTGGAATACCGAGATAGTAGATAACAAAGGGGAAGAAGCACAGTACTTTATTAATTATTTAAATGTCAAAACCAAAGATACAACTATTTCATAAACAAAAGTAAAAGTCTAATTAAACTAGTAGAAGAACTTCTAAAGTGTCTTAGACTCTAGTCTGGTCTGGATCTTAACTCTCTCTTCCCTGCCAGCTCCCATAATCACATTCACCTGTCAATCTGTTCCCTAATAATTGGTTCATCACAGGTGTCCACAAATACATATGGTCAACACGAGGTTGAGTAGGAAAAATAAATAAGACATAAACAACAATAGAACACAAAACCCTTCCGTCTCCATGTCATCTCCACCACTGCTTCTCAGTCCCAAGATCCACGCCTCCACAGCCATATCACAAGACCCAATATCACAAGACCCGTTATCACAAGATCCGTTATCACAAGACCCATTACCCTCCTCTCCAGCATCATATAGTAATAATTGAGGCAAATAACAACATCTTAACATTAACATTCGATATCAAAAACCAATCTCATAGTAGTGAACAATCATATTTCATGTCATTAGTACAATTCATAGTTTATTCCTCTACCTCAATTTGCAGAATGACAAGCAACAGTTGCTAGAAATATTCCACGCGGGAACCGTCACCTAAACATATAATATTTAACGAATAACAACCCTTCACTTAACCCCTATATTTAGAATAGTAACAAAATGCTAAATATAGTAACTTCCTAGACAAGGAAAGTTTCCCGAAATATAAACTACCCAAAATAGTAACCTTGCTCAAAACGACAAATTACTTAACTAATATTCGAATAATAATACTACTTAATAACAATATAATTATAATAATAATATAATAATATACTAATGATAATAATAGTAATCCCAAAACCTACCCCACGACACACCCCCGTAACCTGCGGCAAAACACGAGCCGCAACCTTCACTAACACCACCTCCACCACCGGCAACAACTACAACCCCCATACTCACCTCAACCTGCCCCATCAGCGACACCCAACAGTGGTCGACTCTCGCCGGCGCGTCAGACCGAGGCCACAACTAGGCTTGGTTCGTCATTCAATCACCACCACACGTCTACAATCTAACCCCGCTGCCACCACACACGACCCTGACACAACCCATGAACACCACCGTTAACATTGACTGTGGTACCACCATGTCGACCTTTCCCGAGTCAACGGTGGCACCACCCCAAGACCTTACACGAAAACAGACCCAAAACCGTTAACCCGACGCAAACCGCTAACTCCGACAACCATGACCACCACCGACACCCCGACCCTCACCCACGTATCTATCCCACGACCACCATGACACCCTAACCACGAAAAGACAGAAACGGATACGAAAAACGAAGGAAACTCACCTAGACTCGCGTTGGTTTCGTTTTGAAAAGTCACGGCAATTACCCTGAACCACCGTCGTCGCCGCTCTCTCTCTCTCTCTCTCTCTCTCTCTCTCTCTCTCTCTCGTTCTGCCTTCTGCCATCACCAACATTTGAATGGGGTGAATGTGTGGAAAAGAATTTAGGTTTAGGATTGGAGGAGTACGTGGGATATAACGTAGGGAGGTAGGGTTTATGGGAAAAATGGGCCGGGTAGGATAGCATGGTCACTTGACCCATATACTCACACAACCTACGTTAAATAATTCAAACCAAAACCCAACCCGATACACGCATAACACGTAAAGTTATTATTAACTTAATTGATATACTTACGAGAACGATTAATATAATACGAAAACATAATATAGAACTCATAATAATTAACTTCGAGTCAGAACCCGAGTCCCAAAACATGAGGTATTACACAAACTTTGCTAGTTGCATTGATTCACTAAAATCCACATCTTGATATGTGTTTATGCTAGCTAACGGAGCTGTATCAAGGAGGAGTACTAATCAGACATTGAGAGCCACTTCTACTATGGAGGCCGACCGAGTTTGTTTCGTGTTTTGAGGCTATCTTACATGGTGTTTGGCTGAAAGGTTTCATATCTGGGCTAAGAGTTGTTGACTCTATTAGCTGGCCGATTCGAATGTATTGTGATAATTCAGTTGCGGTATTTATGGCTAAGAATAACAGAAGTGGAAGTCGCAGTAAACACATCGACATTAAGTATTTGGCCATAAAAGACCGTGTTAAGGAAAAGAAAGTGATCATAGAACACATTAGCACTGAATTGATGATTGCATATCCCTTGACTAAAGGCATGCCACCTAAGGGTTTCAAGGGTCATGTACAGAATATGGGACTTGGTCCCATAATGTGATACACTCATTTATATTATGTTTTTTTAACCTTTCATTTAGTTGTATATTTCTCTTTTAATTACATACGTACGTTCTTTGGTTATTTATTTTATTGAGAAATATCATTATGTTTTGACCTAGAGTAAACATATGGTTTATTCATTAAGTTAAGTGCGAGTGGTGAGAGACTATGTGTATCGTAATACATGAAAGATTAATTCTCGATCTAGAGAATTTGTCGCTGTGATTCGTACATGAAGTTTCTCTCTGTTAAATGGGTTAAGTGGGAGAATGTTGGATTTTTATTATTAATTAATTAAATATTATTATTAATAATATTAATATAGTTTTATAAAAATCCTAATTATGTGGCCCATTTGGTTTGGCAGTCAAGAGACGTTGAAACTGCTCCCTATTTTTCCTCCCCATTAAGTGAAATCACTTCCCCCAGTCTTCTCAAGTAATTAACAGCTCTTTGATGACAAAAGCTATTTAAGCAAACATTACTGATTGGAAAAGGTCACTATCTCTACTCTCCATTAAGAAATAACACCATCTAAATTAGTGAGTGTGAGGACTTAGAACCATAATTAGAAAAATGAAGGTAGACGGGTATACATTAGTACAGTTATTACAAAGAAGGGTTATCAGATATCAATTAAGAAATCGGGGTTGATAAAGTTGTTCAGGAATCCGACAAGCAATGATCGGAGGTTCTTAATTCTCGATCCTATTTATCGCTTCCGCTATTTATTTATTTAATTAATTGCATGTTTATTGAGTAATTTTAACATGCTATATAGTTTAAAGTTCTTACAGATAGAGGATGAGTAAAATAGTCTAAATGATAAGAACAACATAACGGGAAGGAAACTCAAGGGCATTTTCGTCATAAATTTAGGGAATGGAAAGAAAATTTAAAATTTGACGGAAATATTCACCAGATCGAAAAATGGTAGCAACTTTTGACCTGAGATCAACTCAAGAGAGTAATGTATTAATAAAACATATAAGGGAGTAATTTTAGAAAAAATGGAACATATAAGAGAGTAATTATTAATTTACTCTTTAGATTATGAGAAAATATTTAAAAAAGCTAAATTGATTATAACTCCCTTATATAATCCACTCTTTAAAACTTACGCCCTTATATAATTTTTTAAAATCTTACTCCACCACATTTAAATTTTACCAAATATTGTTCCCATTAAGTTATTCTGTAAAAAAAAAAAGAATATTTCATCCAAAATCTGAAAATTAATACTAATTCTTGTTGCTTATAATTGTATTGTCCATTGCCTTATTAATGACCAATTTATATCACCTTTCTTCCTCCCAAATTTGTTAAATCCCTTGAACTATCCATCATTGTTTAAAGAATTTGGGAGGACTAGATTAATTTAAACGGGTCGTGCAATATGACAAATGACAATACATTGATAAGCAACAAGAATTAGTACCAAATTTCAATTATTGGAAGAAATATTCTCTAATGTGTCACCGAAATCATTAATATGAGAGCAATATTTGAACAAAGTTATATGTGGTGGGAATAAGTTTTAAATTTTTTTTTTATAATGGGGTAAGTTTCAAAAAACGGATCATGTAAGGGAGTAATAATCAATTTACCCATAATAATCAATATTCTCTAATGCGTATATCATTAACATGATATAGTACTTGTCGTTTCGAGTCACTTCAAGTCATTTTGAACAGGTAGATTATAATTTTCGGGTCAAATCGGTCAATTTGGACCAACCAATGGTTGGATCAGACCGGGTCTAGATTGGGTCAATTTGCTTTTTTAATCGCTTTAGGATCAAACAAGTTCAGGTCACTTTAAATTTCGGGTCAATTTTATCGGA
This sequence comes from Silene conica, assembly GCA_029255685.2. Taxonomy (NCBI): domain Eukaryota; kingdom Viridiplantae; phylum Streptophyta; class Magnoliopsida; order Caryophyllales; family Caryophyllaceae; genus Silene; species Silene conica. The sequence continues at coordinate 71,077,033 of CM055318.2, read as the reverse complement.
TCAAATCATTCTAGTGGGTCAGCTTTGAACAGTATCACTGAAACAGTCAGAAGCTTAAAAGACCCCAATACATGTGGGTAACTACGTATCATAAACATAAAGACGAATTAGGTTGTGAAAATTATTTATGTCGAATTCAAGTAGGTCACTGATTGCCTGATTGGCATGTTACCATACAGGCATACATATATACTGTAGTTAAACAAACACGTCACACTATCACAGTATGCCAGGCTGTCGGTGCTTCTATTTTGGTGAAATCTGTCAGACTTTAAATTAATACGAAGTAATAATATTGGGATTGCTATATCACGCCCCCTGTTTTACTTGTTACGCCCCCTATTTTTCAATTTATTCCCATTTTACCCCTGCGTCTTGCGTTGAGTTTTGACGTTCGTTGGTGATGATGATTTCTGTATTTTTTTTGAGACGGTTTTTAAGACGGTTTTGGAGTTGGTTTTTGAGACGGTTTTTGAGACGGATTTTAAGACCGTTTTTGAGACGGTTTTTGAGACGGGTTTTGTTTTTTTTTTAGACGGTTTACGAAACGTTTTTTTGAGACAGTTTATGAGACGGTTTTTGAGACGGTTTTTAAGACGGGTTTTGAGACGGGTTTTGGGCTTTTTTTTTAGACGGTTTACGAAACGTTTTTTTTGAGACGGTTTATAATTTCCCATCCAAATTATATTATTCCATACTATAGACGAAAAATAAAAAAATACAATGTCGTTTAAAAAAAATTAATAATAAATTGTCGTGTAAGAAATAAAATAAAAATACGAGAGTTGACATTGCTAGATACGGAAAAGAAAATAAAAAATAAAAAAAAATACAATGTCGTGTAAAAAACACGACAGGACCTAGGCCATGTCGTGTAGACCACACGACAGGACCTAGGCCATGTCGTGTAGACCACACGACACAGCCATGGCCATGTCGTGTGGACTACACGACACAGCCTAGGCCATGTCGTGTGGACCACACGACATGGCCATGGCTGTGTCGTGTGGTCCACACGACATGGCCAAGGTCGTGTCGTTAAAAATGAAAAAAAATGGAAAAATGTTGGTTGTGGGGTTCGAACCCACGCGCGCTTATGTTTAGAGATCTTAAGTCTTCCCCCTAAATCACTCGGGCAAACTAGCTAATTGATATATGATAGAAAGAATATATTCATATTCAATTAGAATATTTTAAATACTTGAAACTTTTCGAGCAAAGGTACAATTACTCGAGTAAATTATGATATAATGATATATTTACGACGTCGTTATATTACCTATTAGCACGCTTTTCTTTTGTTGGATGAAACAACAAATTTTTACGAGACATACGCAAAATCGTTCCAAATTTTTTTCCTAATTCGCAATTAAACCGTCTTAAAAACCGTCTCAAAAATTGTTTATTATTACCGTCTCAAAAACCGTGTCAAAATCATTCTCAACAAAAAGTCTGAAATTCCGGCTACAAAATTATTATCAAAAACCGTCTCAAGAACCATCTCAAAAACCGTCTCAAAATCGTCACACAAACTATCTCAATTACCGTCTCAGAAAAAACCAACTTAAAACCCGGCCGTCAACAATACGTCAAAAAAAAAAAAAAAAAAAAAACCAAAAAAGATTCAGGGGCAAAATGGGAATTATTTAAAAAGTAGGGGGCGTAACAAGTGAAACAGGGGGCGTGATATAGCAATTTTGAATAATATACACGTTGTACACATGTACTCCTTAATTTATTGATGGAAGACCCCATCACATCTTTATACCGTGCATATGCACTTGAATTGCGTGAAGAGAGACACTCGAGTATGCCGAAAATAAAGGAAGAAACCCACGAAGCTGCCGTGGCAGTTAGGTGTATGGCCAGCAACGGATCCAGGATTTACAATTAGGGTGGGCTAGGCTCATGTTTGCGATGGTTAGTCAAACGAAACCAACAAAACGTATAATTGGGGTCGTACATATGTGAAAGATGTTAGTCATTTGGGGTTGCTCCCTTTGTCACAACTTACCGTCAATTGGGCAAATTTTTATTATTTTTAAATGATATTTTATTGAAAGACAAACAAATAATAAAGACAGAGGGATATCTTATAAAAATATAAACTATGATTGAATATTACAAAATGTATACTTGTATATATAAATCTATTTTACAATATTATTCAATGATACAAGTTTCACTATATAGTAGTAAATTAAACAATCATCATTAAAATAACGTAAACGTCTTATAATCTCCTTATTTTTAGAATACAATATTTTTTATTTCTGAATAGACAGGTATCTCAACTTTTTTAAAACTAAGGATTCTTATTCTAACAATTAACATTAACATTATTAGGATTTATGGGGCTAAACAACTTTGCGTAAAAAATACTTTAGTTCTATGGAAAATAATAATAACAATTTACGATTAATATTATTAGGATTTATGATAAAATCCTAAACAACTTATGAGGGTAGTAAATAAAAAAATGCAAATGAGGAGGTTCGAACAATTACCAAAGGGTTCAAACAAACTCTTTTACTTTTCAAGTTACCAACTGAGCCGCACAACAACACTGAATAATTTTAGAAATATTTTTTTTTATTCTCGAAAACTGGTTGAACTTAAGCCCACTTAGCCTTGTGGGTAGATCTGCCCATGCGTATGGCACGTCGAAAGGCAGAGGAAATTATTCAAAAGTAGATGGCGAAGACGAAGGTGAACCCCCATTGTGCAACTATATTGTGGAAAACATTACCACATAGAAGAAAACTGTTATGCTAAACACGGGTATGAGACCGTGAAAGGGGGGAGAAAGAGGACGAGGCAGGTGTTGGGGGCACGACAGAGGATGCGGAAGAGGGCAGCACAAAAGCTATGAAGCGAACACAGTGAATAGCTCATCAGCCTCAAAGGAGGCAGAAACAACAACCAAAAATTATACGTTCACCAATGAAGAATTTGAGAGACTTCGTGATAGTCCAGAAGGTAGTGAAAAATTGACAAGTATCCACGCAAAAGTTACTCGAGAATGGTTAATTGATAGCGGTGCTTCGCACCACATGACAGATTGACAGGGAGACGAGATTGTCTCAAAAATATTTGGATTGGAGAAGAGTCCAATTTTGGCTTACCGGATGGACAACGAATTAAAGCAAAGGAACATGGAGAAGTAATGTTGAATGTTGAGTTCGTGTTGAAGGATGTGTTATTTGTACCGAATTTAACGTGTGATTTAATATCGGTACAACAGTAAATTTGTGAAAATAATTGTGTCGTAACATTTTTTCCCCGACTATTGTTTAATGCAGGATCGGGTTTCGAGGACGGAAATTGGTAGGGGAGAGCATTGCGATGGGGTTTACACGTTCAAGTCGAGCATGGTGGAAATGGCTAGGAAAGTATGTGTGTCGAAGGAAGGAGAGCTTTGGCATAAACGACTTGGACATCCATCACGGAGTAAATCGCTAATCTATCCTGATTTAGTTAATTGCAATTTAAATTAGAATTCTAGCCAAGTTTTTGATTCGTGTTGTAGGGCTAAACAAACTCGCAATTCGTTTAGCTTAAATAATAATCGTTGTGACGAACTTTTTGGATTAATACATGTTGACATTTGGGAAAAATATCTCATTGCTAGTTTATCTCGAGCTCACTATTTTTTACCATTGTCGACGACCATAGTCGCGGTGTAACACCCCCGTTTATTTAAGAGCCTTTAGCCAGACATTCTCAAATAAACAAGGTTGTTACCATCTCGGATTAACCGAGATAGTGAATAACAAAGTAAAACTCCCAAAGCTCATTACATAGAAGTGATACCATTTAAAGTTTGCTATTACAGAAGCTACAAAGCAGAATAAATATACAACTGATGACTACTCTAAATGTGATATAGATCTAAGTCGGTCCCAAGTCCGCATCTCACATTTCCGTCCCAGCTCCAAGCTCATCTGTCTCTTTCCTGTAAAATCTACTCCCCATTCCGGATCATCGTAGGTGTCACACGAATACACAGGGTCAACCACGAGGTTGAGTAGGTAAAACAGATAAAACATAAACAACAATAGAACTGTATCTTCCTCCATCTCCATATCATTCGATCATCCACCACACCTCCACCACTCCACACCTCCATCACACCACACCTCCCATCACACCACACCTCCCATGGCCATATCACAAGTCCCATATCACAAGACCCATTTCACAAGTCGCGATCTCCACAGTAATCAATAATAATACAATCCACAATACCTTCATAAACAATTATAACAATCTTGTAATAAACATTACACACACTTCGTGTCATAACACAATCACAGTTACATATATATATCCCCTACCTCAATTTGCAGAAAGATAACCAACATCTGCTAGTAATGTTCCACGCAGAAACCGTCACCTAAATAAATATTATTTAACGATTAATAAATCACCACCAGCCCCCATTATATATATAGTAACAATATACTAAATATAGTAACTTCCAAAAGTGGAAAGTTTCCTGTAATAGAAACTTTCCCGAAATAGAAAACTTGCCCAAAATGGCAGTACTACAAAACTATTGATCAGGTTCCCAATTATTAAACTTAACCATATATAAATAATTGTCACAATACAATATCACAATATTGCACATAATCAAATACATTGACTAACCATAAAACCTTAATAATAAGTTACCATATACTAACAATCAATCATATTAATTACAATATACAATTCTAACAAACAATTATTATTAATTTCAATAAAATAATAATCAATAACATAATAATATTAATAACCATAAGACCAAATACAACCCCTGGCTTCCCCACTGGCACCACCAGGCTCGCCTCTGAGCCACGGGTGGTTCCAGGAAGGATGCCAGTGGCCGTTGACAACCACCAACGACACCAATAACCGACCACAAACTCGCCCCCACCACAGCCACTCTGTTTTGACGCGAACCAACCCCCACAACGAAGCTCACTCAAATCGCAGCCACGACAACCATAAGCCACCACGATAACCACCAGTCAACCCACCTGACTACCACCAAACCAACTACCCCAATATCCGGATTAAACCTCAACAGGAAAGAGGTCGAATACCCGTGTACATATACGGGTTTAGGGACTCTATTCTGAAACGGAAATTAACCACCTGACCCGCCAACAAAACGCTCTTCGTGGGTGACCCTAGGTGGTCAACGACACCGCAGGCTAGGGTCAGAACACAACTACAAACATCCTAGACCATTACTGTATAAAAATCAGAGACTATACATGCCATTACACGATTGAAATTACTAGATTAAAACGAAAGTGCAAACAGTGGAAAGAGGAACTTGATAAGCATACCTATCCTCCCTTCCTAGTCTCTGTTGTGGCGGCAGCACACGTGTAGGAGTAGCTAGGTCTCGATAGGGTTAGGTCTAGGGTTTTGGGTAGTGTTTTATGTGACGGCAGTGTAACAAATTGTGAGGTGTTTATGTTATATGTGTGGTTTGTCGAGATGGGCTGCTCTATGGCATGCACTTCGAGGCCCAATTCTGTTACCCAGAACATAAATTATTAGTAATACATATATTCGACACTTCACTTATAACATATAAAGTATAACCACATTACTTGATACATTAATTATCGAATATCACCTTCCATAAGACTATTCAAAACGTCAACATAATAAAATAAAACGCTTATTCGATAAATAATTATTGAATATAAATGCCTATCTAAATATCAACATGTTAATATAATAAATAATATTAGGGTACAATACGGAGTATTACAGTCTTCCCCCCTTAAAATGAACTTCGTCCCGAAGTTCGCCGCCCGTAAGGAAAAGAAACACAAAACTAACACAAAAGAACTCAAGTAGGACATATATAAGCTTCAAAACGTGAAATGTTACACGTGGTGTGTGGCTTTACTTAATGAAGGAGAAAAGTGAGGCTAGCCGATGTATGAAAACTTTTTGCAAGATGATCAAAACTCAATGTAATAAGGTTGTCAAAGTTATTCAAAGTGATAACGGTAGTGAGCTTTTATCCGAGGAAGTAAAATATTATTATGAGGATCATGGCATAATTTTCTAAACTAGCAATATCGACACCCCACAACAAAATGGGAGAGTTGAAAGGAAACACCGTCACATTTTAGGGAAGGTTAGAGCTTTGCGATTTACTAATCATTTGTCTATCGAGTTTTGGGGGGAATGTGTCTTGACGGCTGCATATTTAATTAATCGAACACGATCTCCTTTACTCAAAAATAAAACCTCGTATGAAATTCTATACAACAAGAAACCAATACTAACCAATCTCAAGGTCCTTGGATGTTTATGTTATGCCCACAACAAAGACAAACCTCGAGATAAATTTGGGGAACGGGGAAAACGGTGTCTATTTCTGGGTTAACTACACGGAAAAAAAGGTGGAAAGTTTATGATTTGAATACCAAGAAATTTTTGTGAGTCGTGATGTATGTTATATTTTTTGAGCACATGTACCCATATTATATTCCAACTGAGTTGCCAAAAGATAAATACACAAGCAGTGAACATCTAGAATATGTTGAAGTTGCTTCCGAAAATATCGAAAATAAAGTCGTCCCATTGAAACACATATTGAACAAGAAACAGAGGGTCAAAATGAAAGGGAAACATGTGATCAAAATAAGGAGAATGAAGTGGTAAATCCACAAGAAAATGGTGACAATAATGGTGCGAATGACCGGACTGAGCGTTTTGGTCGGGGGCAAGAGAATGCAGAGAGCCACTTTGGAGGAAAGATTATTTTTGCAAGTCGACAAGAATGGTAAAACCCATCGTTCATGCTCACTCCGAACAATCAAAATCAAAGAAATCATGTACTCGATATCCTCTAGTTAATTATGTTGACACGAATGATTTTTCGAATTCTCATAAAGTCTTTCTAACTCGACTTGATGAAGTGAAAGGGCCCACCTATTACCACGAAGAAGCAGGTAATCAGCAATGGAGGGAGGCGATGAGCAAAGAAATCGAAGTTTTAGAAAACAATGGGACTTGGGAAATAGTGCAACTACCAAATGGAAAGAAACCCATTGAATTGGTTGTAAATGGGTATATAAGGTGAAATACAAATCCGATGGATCGATAGAAAGATACAAAGCGCGTTTGGTTGCTCAAGGGTTTACTCAAGTGGAAGGGATTGACTATCATGAAACTTACGCTCCGGTAGCAAAGATGACGTCCGTTCGGTGTTTACTAATTGTGGCTCTAGCGAAACAGTGGAGTATTGAACAACTTGACATCAACAATACGTTTCTTCATGGAGATTTAGAAGAGGAAGTGTATATGAAAATCCCGCTAGGATTTGAACGAAAATGGGAGAATCGCGTTTGCAAATTGTCGAAATCGATCTATGGCCTTAAACAAGCATTGCGAAATTGGTTTGCGAAACTCACGAAATTATTGGTAAGGTATGACTTCGTTCAATCCTTAGCCGATTATTCTTTATTTACCTATAATAGCGGGAAAGTTTTAATTAGAATATTGGTATACGTTGATGATACGATAATCGTTAGTAATAATAATGACGAGAGTCAAAAATTCAAGGCTAGTCTCGATAAAAATTTTGGAATTAAGGATTTGGGTCGTCTCAAATATTTTTTGGGCATTGAAGTAGTATATGGGACGAAAGGCTTGTTTTTAAATCAACGAAAATACGCTTTAGGTATAATCGAAGAGGCTGGTATGAGTAGCGTGAAACCAGTCCACACGCCTATGTTACAACAACATCAACTTGAGCTTGCCAATGGTGATTTGTTGAAAGATTCTATGAAGTATAAAAGATTAATTGGGAGATTAGTTTATCTAACTATCACAAGACCAGACTTGGTATATTCAGTGCATATGTTGTCTCATTTTGTTAGCGAACTGCGAAAAGACTACTGGGACACATCATAAGGGTAGGAAGATACATTAAGATGAACCCGAGCAAAGGTATTACTCTTAGTCGACATTCGAACCTAGAATTGAAGGGGTATTTTGTGTCACTTGGGTCATCGCCGGTGTCGTGGAGAGCAAAAAGACAGGCCACAGTCTCAAAATCGACAGCGGAGGCCGAATATAGAGCAATGGGAAGTGCAACGAGTGAATTGATTTGGATAAAAAATTTCTTGAGTTCTTTGGGAGTGTTTCATACAAAACCAATGGAGTTGTGTTGTGACAACCAAGCGGCCATCCACATAGCAAAAAATCCGGTGTTCCATCATAGGACGAAACACATCGAGATAGATTGCCACTTTGTTAGGCAACATCTCGTTGAAAATACGATCAAGACAACACACGTTCGGATTAAAGAGCAAGTAGCGGAATAAGGCTTTAGGAGGAGAGACATTCGACTACTTGCAAAATAAGTTGTGTGAAACCCTCTTTTACTTAGAAGCTGAGTTGTGAGGCAACTCGGCCGAGTAGGTGATACTTGACCGAGTAGGCCGCACTCGGCCGAGTGTATAGTACTCGGTCAAGCTCTTGTAGACAAAAGCTAAGTTGTGAACCAACTCGGCCAAGTAGGCGATACTCGGCCGAGTATGTCATACTCGACCGAGTGAGCTATTTCCAGACGTCAGACCGCAGTAATTATATAAATTAAACATAGGTTAAAACCTCATTTACCTAAATCAGAAAAAGAAGATAACCCCTAGTCCCTCCCCTTTTCTCCCTTTCAAATCCTTCGAGGTTGTTTAGCAAAGGTTTAGTCGCGCCGATCATCTACCTAATCCTTTTCTACCAAGTAAGTGTTACTCTATTGTACTTATATCATAGTTGTGGTTGTTTAGTGAGTAATCCATATTTGTATAATCCTTAGGAGGAGGATTCGTAGAGGAGTGTTGGTAGGAGGATTGTGCCTTATATACTACTGTATTGTTGTTGAGGTAGGGTTTCCCTACTCAATTTCTGTATAATGATGATTGTGACGATACCGTCTTATTGTTTACTATCATTGTATTATTGTGTGACTATTGAGATTAAAAAGGTAATGGGTGGGACCGTTGCGGGAAACGGATCTCCCTCTTATGATCGCTTTTCGTGGGACCCGCCACGCACGGAGAGGATGTGCACATTAAGGGTCTAGGTACCCCTTGCTGCGGTAAGTGGGGGAATTGGGGTGGGGCTAAAGGCCACCACAGATAGGCAGTTACATGAAAGGTCTTGAAAAAGAGTACCATGGATTTGTGTTTACTCTGACCACAAACCCTAATGTTGTGAGTTCAGTTCCTGTGTTTCAAAGGTTATATATCTGTTTTGATACACTTAAACAAGGCTGGCTTCAGGGTTGTAGAAAACTGCTATGTGTAGATGCATGTTTCCTGAAAACTTTTCTTGGGGGGCAGTTGATCAGTGCAATTGGTAGGGATGGTAATGATCAAATGTACCCTTTGGCTTGGGCAATTGTGGAAGAAGAGAATAACGAGAGCTATCAATGGTTTTTTAAAGAGCTGAAAAGGGCAGTAGGTGAGGAAGATGGTGAGGGGTGGACAATAATCTCAGATGAACATCAGGTATAATCTCTTATCTATCTTTTATGTTATCAATTGATTTTTGTTGTAGAAGGTATACTCTCTAAATATCTTGGCTTTTATGTTAATTGTAGAGCATCATCACAAGTGTTGCAAAAGAGTTATGACACCCGTCGTTGAGGGGGGTCAAAGATAAGATTTATAAAACCTCAGCTTAAGACTAGATAGCGTAAGTCAAGGGTCGAACCACAAGGAGGTGGGGAATATTTATTGTTTTAGGTCTATGTTTTAAGGTAACAAATTGGGGGTTTGATTGTAGGTTGTCACTTAGTCTAAAAATAAAGACAGTAATAAAACAAGAAAATAAGATGAAAGATAAACTATAGTAAGACGGATGCTAGGATGTTCGGGTAATAAAGAGCTACGATGGTATAAATCCTAAGTCAACATGTATTGCAGTCGCGTAAGGGTTGTAACATATCCTTTCGGTCTATGGTACCTAATAGCTCCTTTCGGCCTATGCTATTAATTATTCCTAGGTCTCACGAATATTGGGTGTCAACAATAAGGGTGATTCCTAATTTCTAGGTCACAGTCTTAAGTAATCTAGCCGTCTTAAACCGTCAACCAATGCCCTTCCCATATCTTTCAACCTTGAGTAGGTCATTACTAACATCCTATAAGTCTCCTTTCAGTCTCATTATAGGGTATTACAGTCGACGAAGTAAAACAGAATTGAAAACATGCGCGAGTTACTCCACCGACCAGCTAGTCCAGTCGGCCGACCAACACCTCAGTCGACCGATGAGTTAAGTTGGTCGGCCGACCAGAAGTCTGCTACAGGCGGTCTCGGGTGTTATACCATCTACGCTATTTACTACCTACATCCTAACATATGCAATTAGCTACTCCTAAACATATTAACAACGATAATAACGATAACATTAAATAAAACAGAATTCATGATGAACATTAATCTAAACATATGATAACAATAAAGGCTTTGGGATTCTAAACTAAACCGGATACTAGTAATTCTATGACAATAACAATCAATAAACTGAAATCGAAAGAGGAATTATCGAAATATGGATTAGGGCAGAAAAGAACAAGCTTTTATTGAATCCGTGCGGAAAGATTGAATGTTTACTAGGAATAATGCTAAAACTAGAGAAACTAAACAGAAACTTAAAGGATGATTATTGTAAACTAACAACTTGTTTCTGATAAAAGCTCGATATATAACTGAATCCTAACCCTAATCACGTAATTAGCTTAAGTAGGCGACAAACATAACCTTTATAATAACCTAATCACGCGAATGGGCTTTTGCGGAAATTCTGAAACTGCGACTTGGTCGACCGACCAGGATAGTCGGTCGGTCGACCGGTCATCGGGCCTGGTGGACTTCAGTCTCTGAAATTTGAATTCTAGGTTGAGATGATCAGGTGTTTTGGTCGACCGACCAAGGTAGCCGGTCGGTCGACCAACTTTCCTGTACGTCAGCCTTGATTTCCGCCTAAAAGTCACCCTTTGGTCTTGGTCCGCGCTTTGAGTTGACTTGTCCTCATTCCTTGGTTATGCAAAAATCCCGAGGGTAGAAATTTGGTGTAAAATCGCCTCTTTTCCGCATAATTCTGCAAAAGAGCATAAAAATACGAAAGTAGACAATTGTTGGGAAATAAAGGCTAAAACATAGTAAATGAGCGCTAAAATGCGTGTTAAAATAGATGTAAAACATCATAAAATGGACACGCATCAAATTCCCCAAACCAAACCTTGTTTGCCCTCAAGCAAGAATTAGACCCGATCTTAAAATAATGGAACGATTTCAATCTCGGAGCGAATTTTACATGTAAGCCTAAACCAATGCCAAGTAACAATATGAGATAGCATTCAAATCATGCAAAAGTGAGAAAGGTTTAAGGAACAAAGTTCCTTAAATGCAAAATAAAAACAATAAACAATAAACACTGGCGTCACCTCCCCGGCAACGGCGCCAAAATTTGACACCCGTCGTTGAGGGGTGCCAAAGATAAGATTTATAAAACCTCGGCTTAAGACTAGATAGCGTAAGTCAAGGGTCGAACCACAAGGAGGTGGGGAATGTTTATTGTTTTAGGTCTATGTTTTAAGGTAACAAATTGGGGGTTAGATTGTAGGTTGTCACTTAATCTAAAAATAAAGACAGTAATAAAACAAGAAAATAAGATGAAAGATAAACTATAGTAAGACGGATGTTAGGATGTTCGGGTAATAAAGAGCTACGATGGTATAAATCCTAAGTCAACATGTATTGCAGTCGCGTAAGGGTTGTAACATATCCTTTCGGTCTATGGTACGTAATAGCTCCTTTAGGCCTATGCTATTAGTTTCTAGGTCTCACGAATATTGGGTGTCAACAATAAGGGTGATTCCTAATTTCTAGGTCACATACCTTTCAGTCTTAAGTAACCTAGCCGTCTTAAACCGTCAACCAATGCCCTTCCCGTATCTTTCAACCTTGGGTAGGTCATTACTAACATCCTATAAGTCTCCTTTCAGTCTCATTATAGGATATTATAGTCAACGAAGTAAAACAGAATTGAAAACATGTGCGAGTCAGTCCACCGACCAGCTAGTCCAGTCGGCCGACCAACACCTCAGTCGACCGATCAGTTAAGCTGGTCGGCCGACCAGAAGTCTGCTACAGGCGGTCTCGGGTGTTATACCATCTACGCTATTTACTCCCTACATCCTAACATATGCAATTAGCTACTCCTAAACATATTAACAACGATAATAACGATAACATTAAATAAAACAGAATTCATGATGAACATTAATCTAAACATATGATAACAATAAAGGCTTTGGGATTCTAAATTAAACCGGATACTAGTAATTCTATGACAATAACAATCAATAAACTGAAATCAAAAGAGGAATTACCGAAATATGGATTAGGGCAGAAAAGAACAAGCTTTTATTGAATCCGTGCGGAAAGATTGAATGTTTACTAGGAATAATGCTAAAACTAGAGAAACTAAACAGAAAATTAAAGGATGATTATTGTAAACTAACAACTTGTTTCTGATAAAAGCTCGATATATAACTGAGTCCTAACCCTAATCACGTAATTAGCTTAAGTAGGCGACAAACATAACCTTTCTAATAACCTAATCACGCGAATGGGATTTTGCGGAAATTCTGAAACTGTGACTTGGTCAACCGACCAGGATAGTCGGTCGGTCGACCGGTCATCGAGCCTGGTGGACTTCAGTCTTTGAAATTTGAATTCTAGGTTTAGATGATCAGGTGTTTTGGTCGACCGACCAAGGTAGCCGGTCGGTCGACCAACTTTCCTGTACGTCAGCCTTGATTTCCGCCTAAAGTTCACCCTTTTGTCTTGGTTCGCGCTTTGAGTTGACTTGTCCTCGTTCCTTGGTTATGCAAAAATCCCGAGGGTAGAAATTTGGTGTAAAATCGCCTCTTTTCCGCATAATTCTGCAAAAGAGCATAAAAATACGAAAGTAGACAATTGTTGGGAAATAAAGGCTAAAACATAGTAAATGAGCGCTAAAATGCGTGTTAAAATAGATATAAAACATCATAAAATGGACACGCATCAAGTTACCTAAGGCAGAGCACAGAAGATGTGCCAGGCATATATTTGCCAATTGGCATAAGTCATATAAGGGAGAAGAAATGAATATGCTATTCTGGGGCTGTGCCAAAGCCTATAATGAACCTGATTTTAATGAAGTTGTTGCTGCTTTGAGAAAGATTGATCCAAGGGCAGCAGATGCTTTCCTAGCTCTTAACCCTAGTCTGTTCTGTAGGGCTTTCATAAACACACATACAACCATCAATGTCATTCTTAACAACATGGCAGAAACCTTCAATGCATGGATTATCAATGCTAGGTCTAAGCATTTGATATATATGCTTGAAGAGATCAGAACACAATTGATGCAGAGAATGGTGATAAAGAAGAAAGAAATGGTAGAGTCAACAGCCATTGTTTGTCCTAATATTCAAGCACTTCTAGAAAAGGAGAAGGATAAGGCTGCATACTGCAAAGCATGGCCATCCAACCCTAATCAATGCCAGGTTATAGATGTACTTGATGAGGTGAAAGTAAATCTTGCTAATAGAACTTGTTCTTGCAGAAATGGGATGTTACTAGCATTCCTTGTTCACATGCAGTAGCCTGCATTTTTGAGATGTATGCACTTGCTGAAGACTATGTCCATCCCATGTACGAAAGGGAAGCATATCTTACTGTCTACATGACGATTGGGCCATGTCCAGGGGAGAGATATTGGCCTAAAATAGAGCAGCCTATGATTCCTCCACCCATCAAGATTGGACCAGGAAGGCCAAGGAAGAAGAGAAGAAGGGATCCACATGAGGATCCCAAAAAGAGTGGAAGGTTGACCAAACATGGAGTAGAGATGACTTGCTCAGTCTGGAGTCAAAGGAGCACAATAAGAGAAGGTGTCCACAAAAACACACATTGATACAACCACAAGCTAAAAGGGGAAGAGGCAGGCCAATGATTGTTAATGTTAGTAATACTGAAACTATTGCCTCCAGCTCCCAAGTACATCATGATGCAACTGCAAATCCAACAAAGACAGGAAGAGGTGGAAGGGTTATAAGAAGAGGAGGCAGGAATGCTATGACAGGAGGACACAGAGGTGCAAGGACGGGAACCAGAGGCAGAAAAGGAGGCATGGGTGGAAGGGTAAGTTCAGTTATTGTTTTAGTGCAGTTTTAATTTCAGTTCAGTTATGGTTTTGGTTGTGCATATGTTTACATGTTACTTCAGTTCATGTGTTTGGTTGTGCATTACTTGCAGGCCCCTCAGGGCGTGGGCGTGCTCTTTGATGATCAAGGAAATGCATTCACAAATTAGTCAGGGAATTTAATAGGTCCAAGAAACATTGGATCATGGTTTACAAGCCAACCGAACACCCAAGTTTCAACAAACGAGCAGCCAAATTAGGAGCAATGATGGAACCAATAATAAAGTGTGAATGTTTAGGGCCTTTCAAATGTATTTTGAATGTATTTTGAACAACATATTTTGAGCACTGCTGGAAACAACAAACAAGCAGCTTGTCATGGTCTTTTAATGTATTTTGAACAATGTTTAGTGTATTTTGAACAATGTTTAGTCTTTTAATGTATTTTGAACAAGCAACCAACATTGTTTTTGCAAGTTTAAGCATTTATAAGCACTTGTTTCATTGCTACAATACATTGCCATTACAATGTTTAGTGTTAATGTCATGGAACAAAACCAACACATGAATTGTCATTACAAGGCTAAAATTTCTACAATACATTGTCATTTTCTCCTTATTTCATACATAATTTCTCAAAATCAAACAAACAGCAAAAAAAGCCCAAGAGTAAACTAAATAATACATTGCCATTTTCTCTCCTCTTTAAGTGTCTTTTTACTTCATGTCTTAATTCCACCAATTCATCCTTCAATTTCTGATTTTTGTTCTTTAACTTCTCAATCTTCTCTTTCAAAAAATTCTTCTCCACCAAAGCACCCCCTTCTTCCAACTCAAAAAATCGACATGGATTATGCTACGAAAACAATTACATCACATTGATTATGCTACAAAAACAATTACAAAAATATAAGACAATTGACATCAATTTTAAACAACTGAAATTACAAAACTTACCGGCCACAACGAACAACCGTAAAAATATTTACCCGCATTTCCCCCTTTCTTCACACACCTCAAAATCGCAGGTAATTGATGGTCGCATAGAACGGATCGATTCGCATTTCTAAAGGACGAGTTACAAGATGAAGAAGACATCAAGGGTGAAGAAAATAAAGACGGAATAACTCGGTTTGACAAAGGAAGTAGAATATGGTGAAGGAGCAATTAAAAGGATGGAAAAAATTTAGAGGGAGAAAGAGAGAGAAATTAATAGAGAGGATTAAATTATTGTTGAAGAACAACAATGGAAGAAGTAGATACGGAGTATATGCTTTAAGGCCTGATTAAGGAAATAAAAATTAAAAAAAAAGGTAACCTGCAATTAAGCAAGGATTACCGGGTAAAACAGGTCAATAAGAGAGCTGAACTAATATCAGTTAAATGATGGCATAGTTTGTATTTTTTTGGGTTTTTTATAGTTCATATTAATTTCAGCAGGACAGTCATAGTTTGTATTATTGCTATCAATTAACCCTATTTTTTTATCATAATGTAATTGTAGTATAATGTATTAATTATGAACAAACCATTATATATAAAGTTGAAAGTATTTTAATCTACCTTGTGTTTTAGACTATTTTTTTATCAATGTCATCTATTGGATGATGACAACAACAACAACAACAACAACAACAACAACAACAATAATAATAACAACAACAATAATAATAACAATAATAATAATAATAATAATAGTTAACTTAAATTAATATAAAGTTAATTAAGTTCAGATTTTATAAGTTCGGTTCAGTTCCTATAAGTTAAGTTCAGTTCAGATCCTATAAGTTCAGTTCAGTTCAGTTCAGTTCAATTCCTATAAGTTCAGTTCAGTTCCTATAAGTTCAGTTCAGTTCAGTTCCTATAAGTTCAGTTCAGTTCAGATCCTATAAGTTCAGTTCAGATCCTATAATAAGTTCAGTTCAGTTCAGTTCAGTTCAGTTTCAGTCCAAAAGAACAAGGCATAAGTTCTTCCACTACCTACGTCCCTACGCACAAAAATAAACTTGGATTGGGCACAATTAATTAGATGTAGGGTTGTTAATGAGACGAGACAGCTCGTGAATAATTTGGGATCGGCTCGGTCAAAGCTCGATCCGTGTGCGTTCGACTCGAGATCGGGCTCGAATCGAGAGCTTAATGAGTCAAGCCGAGCAAAGGCTGACTCGACTCGAAAAGCTCGCGAGCGGCTTGAACATTTGAGATTACATAAAATATTAATCATATTTTATAAAAATATGCTCATATTTTAAATAAATATTTTATTATTATTATTATATTTTTGCGTCATACATATCAAATATCTTGTTAATTTGCTAAATTTTTTTACATAAAAGTTTCAAAACTTTTTATTGAAAATATCGGAAGAAAAAATAATAAAACAAACAATTTTAGATAGGCTCGATTTGGGCTCGAGTTTGGCTCGAGCTCGTGGTAAAACTCGCAAGTTTTGTAACGAACACATTTTTTTAAGCTCGAGTAAGATCGGCTCGAGTTAGAACTCGAGTTTTGGTAATCGAGTACAAACCGAGCAAGACCAAGCTCAGGCTCGACTTGTTAACACCCTTAATTAGATGACAATTAATAAAATTAAAAGCTTTATTACTAGTGCAACAAAGAGGGCATTTGAGAGTGTGTTTAAATAACAAATTGGAAGGGAAAGGGAAATAAAGGAAATGGGGGAGGAATGTAGAGGGGTTGTTTGGATAACAAAAATAAAGTAGAGGGAAAGGAAGGAGGATTGAGGAATAAGGTGATTTTAGTGAGTTGGAGGATGAAGGGAGTTGAGTCATATCATTCTTAAATAAGAGTCAAAATAAAGTTCACCTTCCAAATCTTGCCAACAATGGAGAGATTATAGTTTGGTCTAATGGAGTGAAATTGAATCCTCCCATATCTCTCCCCTTCCATTTCCCTCCTTTCATATATTGTAACTAAACAATGCAAATTGAATCCCTCCCTTTCCCTCCTGTCTCTTCCCTCCAATTCTCTCAATCCAAACACACCCTGAAGGAGAGATAAGATTATGGTTCTTGATTTCTGAAATTTGGGGATTGAGGATAATTTTTGCCGACAAGATTTGTGGTGGATGACAGAGTGGTTGTGGGTGGGAGTGGCGCTAGAGTTGGAGTGTAGACGGAGTTGACTAACCGAGGTTATGTGACTCAAGAAGGGGCGTGCATATGGATGTCAATGGGGCGGGGCGGGTGCGGAGGGGGGGGGGGGGGTCAACCCGCGCCCTCCCCGCGAACTATTAATGCGCACCCGCGCCCGCCCCGCGACCCGCGGCGGGTTGAACCTCTCAAAACCGTTCTCCCGCGGGGACCCGTTGCCCCGCCTATCTCCTCAAGAAATGTCGATCGAGAATCTAAAAATGTACTAGTCGTACTACTTATACGAAAATGTTTTCGCAAAATCCCTTAACATTAAATTAACTAGAGTCCGTTGAGCCATGAAATTGTTTTACATACAAATATACCACGAAACACATGCACAAACCGGGAGAGGACCGAAGTGGCCTACCACCGTGCAAGAACGTTGAATCCAGACTGGCTTTATCTAGATGTGTTTTGAAATGATGCCAAAAGTAAAAGAAGTAGATTAAATACATGCACAGGATCTTACGTTTTGAGCCAAAAAAAAAGAACTAATCATTGAAATTAAGTCCAAATTCTGACAGAGTAATAGAAGAGTAAGCAAAACTACAAAACAAATGAATACTGTTCAATTCTTCATCTTCAGTTCTTAAGTTCTGTTTACCGTTTTAAGTTATATTTTTTTTATCTATATATATTACTATTAGATATTATTATTTATTAGGTGGGTATAAGCGGGGCGGGGACATGTGGGGTGGGGCAAGCGGAGTGGGTGTGGGGCGGGTCTCATCTGATACCCGCATCCGCCCCGAGACCCGCGACGAATGATGCTTTTGAAAATCATCCCCGCCCCACGTCCCACCAAATTATTACCCCTACCCCCACGTGGGACGGGTGCGGGGCAAGACCCGCCAAGACCCGCCCCATTGACATCCCTAGGCGTGTAAGGGGTGTCTTTCAATTTATCAATTACTATTATTATTATAATTTTTATTTTATTTTTTAATTACGTGGGAACCCGCATCCGCTATGTGATAGCCTGCAAACCACATACACTAGGTAAACCACCGAGGGTGACAGACTCGAAATCTATTTAGGCATAGACTCGGTCCAATAATGCTCCACAAGATTTTCCTCTTGGGGAGACTTGAACACGGGTATCCTGAGAATTTTACCCAAGTTGTAATCGCTAGACTCCACCCTTGCGGGCTCATTTATTATTATTATTATTATTGTAAAAATTAAAATGAACTAATAGATTTAAATTGAACTGAATGAAATTAATGTATCTGAATTGAACTTAATTGAACATAATAAAATTGAATTGAATTGAATTAAACTGAACTGAAAAAAAAAATCTGATATGAACTAAATTAAATTTATAAGAACTAAAATTAAGTCTAAAACAAGTTTATCCAACAACCTTATTTAAAAAGAGAATTTGTCATAAAAAACCATAAGAGAATATTATGAAATTAGTGTCTTAGATTAAAATAAAAATCATTATTGCTATAAAAGCAAAATGTATAACTGCATACGTGGCGCAATAATATTCCACTGTTCACTCTTTCTCGCACTCACATTCACCCTCACAAAAATCAGTTTTGTAAACCAATGGGAACCCTTAATTTATGCCAAGTCATATATTTTTATGCATTATAATATTATTATTATTATTATTATTATATTATAATCATTATTACTCAATAGAAGTCCACTAAACCGAGATTCCCTAAATATTTCATTCCATAAATAAGAAATATTCCATTCCATAGTAAAATATATACAAAATAAATATATACAATATTTTGCTAATACAAGCAAACAGTTTAAACCGAGATTTAGGGAATTGATTTAAGGAATATTTAGTTACACTATTTGTGAAAATTCCCTAAATCTCGGTTTAAACTGTTTGTATTAGCAAAGTATTGTATATATTTATTTTGTATATATTTTACTATGGAATGGAATATTTCTTATTTATGGAATTTAATATTACAATTAGGAATATTTAATGTCGATTCCGAGATTGAATATTATTGACTAAACTTATAAAATATTATTGACTAAACTTATAAAATAATATAACCGAGTAAATTGTAAATCGAGTAAATTGCAAATATTTCATTCCATAATTGCAAATATTTCATTCCATAAATTACAAACGACTAAATTGTAAACCCCTAATTTAACAAATCCTAAATATCACATTGAAAATAATATAATAGTAATAGCCAATGGGAAAGTAACTTCCTTTAACTCTCCCACTCAATCTTTCATTTTTTACCGAATAATTAAATACCCAATTAACATACATGATACAACCCAGTATCTCAATTTCAATTTGATTTTTAATTGTGACCTTTTACAATATAATGATTTTATCGTGACCTTTTTTTGTTAATAATTGATATTAATGATGCATTGTCTTTCTATATGAGTTTTCTATGGGCGTTCATGGCTATGCAATTATCTTAATATTGCATTGTCTCTTCTAATACGGTTTATATATAGTTTAAACGTGTAAATTTTATTTTTGTATGTGGAATTATTTTGTAAATTATTAAAAAAGTTAATATTTTGTTTCTATTTAGTTTTCAAGTTACTCTCATTCATATTCTCCGTCTATAAAGTATGTAGTTCAAGTTTTTGATTTTATATTTTGTTTTTTTATTTTTCCAGTGAGTTTCCCCGTACTCTTCTATCCGAAATACACCACAAGTCCACAACATACATTTTTCTATATAGTCCTTTGGTTTATCGAATTTAAATAAATCAATTAATTCATATTATTTTGTTATATGACTTGGTAGGCTAGATGTAAAAATCGGAAACAAAACTTATGTTCAAGGAGAAAGGACCTACTTGAATAGATTTATATAAAATCTTGGGGAGGCTTGAACCGAGTCTCCCGAGAATTTCACCCAAAATTTAACCACTAGACTCCACCCTTACGGGGTATCTTTATATTTTTAGATCTATAATTATTTAGTGCAATAAATTGTGTTCATTATATTTTGAATCTGTTATTTTTGTTATATAAATCGTGTGCAGTATATTGGAATACATTATTATTTATTAATAAGAAAATTTAAAGTTTCCAGTATATAAGCCTTAAACTATCAGGGATTGTCATAATTTTCCAAGAAATTAATTCATCTAATTAGACATTTAAAATAGCGGCAAATATGAGTAGAATATTAGAGTGATGAGTAATTTTTTTGTATCAATTATTATATTAATTATTTCTATATTATCAACAATTTTTTCAAATGTCCGTATATATATTTTAATTTGTATACTTATATTACATTATTTCTTTTTTATTTTTATAAAGTATATGTTCAATAAATAAAATATCTGGTTACATAATAACTACTCCCTCCGATTTCCTATGATGTTCCCTCTTTCCGTTTTGGTCTAATTACATGATGTTCCCTCTTTCCTATTTTGGACAACTTTGTGTGGTCCAAAATGAATTTCATGTAGGGTCATGTGTATTGTGTGGTCTAAATTGATTTCCTTATTTCTTAGGTTAAAATCAAAAGGGAACAACACAGGAAATCGGAGGGAGTATAAATTACCGTCGTCTTTTAAAAAAAAATAGTACACTTCCCCGTGAATTTTGACGGGTGTTACACAAGTTTATACAACTAATATGCTTCTTTTTCAAATGTAATTTTTGTCTTAGATTTTCGAATTTTGATACATTCATTTAATTTAGATTTCTAGCTGATTAGTTATTTTCTTCATCTTATTTGTCCATCAACTTAAGTTCTTTCACCAATTCATCACAAGACAAGAACTTTCTAAATTACTCATTATTAATTATTTAATCTTTTTTTTTAATCGTTTATTATTTTTTCATTTCCCTTACTCATTCCTATTATCATAACTAATCCAAATATTTTCGTCATTGCTAACAGATATTCGAAAATTAGTGCACCAGGAAATTCACCCAAATTGACCGAGCATATCTTATATTCTTATACGCAAAACAGCCCAGTTAAAAATCACCTTGACTCCTTCCGATCAAACCAGGAAATGTCATTTTTTTTTATCTAATCCCCGCATCACCTTGACTCTTTCCGATGAAAACAGGTTCCCAATTAAGTTTGAAAGAAGACAATTTCCTTTAGCAGTTTGCTTCGCTATGACTATTAACAAAAGTCGGGTCAATCTCTATCCCAATTAAGTTTGCTTCCAAGACCAGTCTTTAGTCTTTACCCATGGCCAATTATACGTTGCTATATCTAGGGTTACGAGTAAGAAAGGTCTAAAAGTGCTACTTCTTGATGAAGAAGGAGGAATGACTAATACAACAACGAATGTTGTTTACAAGGAGGTTTTCGAGAAACTGTAATTTTTGTCCTACATTATCGAATTTTAATACACCCATTTAATTTATATTTCTACCTGATTAGTTATTTTGTTCATCGTATTTGTCAGTCAACTTATGTTCCGTAAGCAATTCATCAAAAGACAATAACTTTCCAAACTACTCCTTATTAGTTATTTAATTTATTTTTTTAATCATTTATTGTTTTTTCTTATATACCTTATTCATTAATGTTATCATAAGTAATCCAAATATTATCATCATTACTAACAGCTATTTGAAAATTAGTGCACCAGAAAATTCACCTTTTGACTGAACATATCTTATATGCAAACATCCCGTTAAAAATCAATTTGTTCGAATAAATAGAATTGCTATATATTGAAATGAATTTACCTTTGTCGTCTTTAAAACTAAGTGTACACAACCCCGTGAATTTTCACGGGTGTTACACTAATTAATATTAACTAGTTTTAAACCCGTGCAAATTGCACGGGTATGCTTTTTAAATTTTGTTATTATAAAAAGTATATATATACTTGAGAGAAATTGTTCTATTAATTAAAAGGAAAATATAAATATTATTTTTACATTGTCTGATTATAAAAAAAATGTTTGTAAATGTTATTTTGTTTTATACGGGGTTTCATTTGCAATACAAAGTATTTCGTTTATTTGTGACGTATAGTATTATGTTTGAAACAACAAATACAAAATTTCGTTTGTATTAGCGTAAATGATCCATTAAATTCATTAGGTCGAATAGTTATAGTATGCCATGTCCTCCTATTAGCTAAATTTGATTTTTACCTTGGCTTGTTACTCGAATAATTTCATAAAATCTAAATTATATGCTTCATTTGAAACAAATTATTCAAAGGAAAAAAAAACACATAATTAGTCAAATGATTACACGGGTCTAATTAGTCGTTGTAGCCTATGTAAGTGCTTCATTAGGTCAAACCCGTGTGTGTCTATAAAACTTATGCACATGTCAAAATGTGGATTTTGACCCGTGCACTTAAATGAGAATTTTAGCATGTTACTATTTAGTACAACTCACGTAATATTAATCGGTGAAAATGGGTCGAAAAAAATATATGGCTCGTGGTACTTTTGAAACAATGTAATTAGTCGAATTGTTAAATAGGCAAACCTGTGATATAATTATATAAAAATAATGCTAAATTTGATATATAAACCCGTGATATAATATAATTTAAAAGTCACAATTTTTAAATACAACTTGCCCCAAGTTTATGTTTGTTATTTTTGTATACAAAAATGATAATTAGGGTGAAATTCAATCTAAAAAATGATAACTCAAGTTCTTACCGAGCAATACTTGCTTAATAAACCATTTTTCAAATATTCGACAATCCAAAATTCCAAACTCTTCTAAGATGATGAATAAATGTATAGTACTTCAGTTCTAGTGTAAGGCGATACTATACTATTTGTTTTAAGTTTAAGACGAACCAATATTATACAACAAATATATTATTTATACATAAGCAATATTTCTTTAACGTGTTAAAGCCTAAAACGAATAATATCGTATTATGGGAGACTTACGAACTTACCATCTATAAATGTAGTATATTTGGCTTACGTTACATGCATTCAAGATTTTTCGGCCAATCCAAT
Source organism: Silene conica (assembly GCA_029255685.2). NCBI lineage: Eukaryota > Viridiplantae > Streptophyta > Magnoliopsida > Caryophyllales > Caryophyllaceae > Silene > Silene conica. Next base: position 71,053,734 of record CM055318.2, on the reverse strand, counting down.
AATCCATTACGTCCATTATAAAAACTTAACCTAAATAATAGACCCAAAAATTTAACACATTAATCCCTCAACCCTCACACTTATCATAGTTACCAATGCTGCAACTCACCATCGTTTCTCTATTTAGCAAAATTACCAGCTTCATTACTAAAATCCTAAACAAATTACCCCATCTTTTTTAAATCAATCGTGCGACTTCGATTATATATTTTTGAAATCGGTATTGCAGTGAAGTAGATTCGTTTTTGCATGTCTCAAATACCCAATATTTGGTTAGGAATTTGTTTTTCTTTTGTGAAGTCTATGTTTCAAATACAAATAAATAGCATTAGCATAACTTAAGTGTCAAATAAATTTTATCTACAATATTTTCGTGAATTAAGGATTTTTTGTAAGTTGTTACTTCCTTTATTTTTCGATTAATTTGATTTTACCTTTTAAGGAAGAGTCTTTTTTTAATATTTTTTACTAATTTATTTACAAAATGTTCAATTTCATTGTTTAATTTTAGGCATTTATTTGTAATACGTAGAATATTGGGCGGTTATTGTGCAGGAAATTCATCAAATATTATGCGGGACCCACCTGAGTGAATTAAAAAAAAAAAAAAAAGTTTGGATGAATGACGTGGCGCAACCACGGCTTGATAAATGTTTCAGGATTTATATAGATAAGATTAGTTTTTGATTTTGGGAAGTTACCCATTTAAAATGAATTTAATAATTGGTCAAGATTTTACTCAATAAATAAAATTCGTGGTATTACAAGGTATTGTATAAATAATTATTTCACGTTAACACATGGAACAATATAAATTTTTCACCCCCTTCTTATTCATTTGAATTTTTATTTTCTTTAAGATATTGGATGAAAAAAAGGCCAAATAAAAACAGTATATTATGTAGTATATTTAATGCTTATTTGTTTCAATAAAGTAAAAACAAAATTTATTGGTGTCCTTCCCTTGCGGAGATACAGTTGAATCATTTGATCATTTTCTAACACACGAATCATAACTCATGATGGTTCTAATTATTTCTAAATAAATTTGTTAAATGGGTCAGGTAGGCCGGGTTGTGGATACGATCTCACGTGTCGAATTAGGATAAAAAAAAAAGTTTTTGACATCTTTTATTTCAAATATTTTAAGATAGAAGAACATATTGTTTATGTTTTAGTATTGTCATTTGTCAATATAAGTACATAACTATATTCATTACTTATCATATATGGTATAAAAAGTATACAAAATTGATATTGAATTAATAATATAATTTAAAATCTTTAAATAATTATTTATTACTTCTATTTATTAATTCAAATAATATATTAAAATATTAATATTTTTGAGTTAATGATATACTCCCTCCTACCCATTATAAGTGTCCCGTTGTGGACCGAGTACAAGATTTAAGGAATAATACTTGTTTAATATATTTTGTAGTGTAGAGGTATGGAGATTGGAGATAGAAGGTTAGGGGGTGGGTGGGTGGGTGGGTTGGTAATATATAGAAATAGGGAAGGGTATAAGGGTAATAAAACAACCCAAAAAGTACACAACGGGACACTTTGACGAATAAACCGAAACTAACAACGGGATACTTATAATGGGTAGGAGGGATTATTATTTATCATATACGGAGTATAGTATAAGATGTCTACAAAATTGATTTTGAATTAATTATGTAATTTAAAATCATAAAATCAAGATTTATTATCTATTATTCTAAATATAGTATTTAAATAGTAATATGTTCATAATATTTTTGATTTATCTTTACCTCAACATAAGAAGACCTTAGAGTAAGTGCAATGGAAGAACTTTTTAAAAAGTTCGTCTTTTGCCACGTCAATTTTTGACAAACTCGAAAAATAAGAACATTTTGTCACAATGGGAGAATTTTAAATAAAGTTCTTCAATATACCCAGACTATATTAATTAATGTTTTTCATTTAATTATCAATTTTTGTTTATTGGTCAACTTTTCTTAGTTTTTGGAAGAAGCCAGTTCTATTTCTCAAACCAAGTTCTTCATTTTAAGGACAAATTTTATCCTACAATGGGACAAACGTTATTTAAAAGTTCTTGTTTACAAACTCAATGTAAAAAACTCTCCATTGCAATTGCTCTTAGGTCTTCAACTCTAGAATAACGTGACATGTGGGCTTCGGATCAATCAGATTACGGGTTACTCCCTCCGAGTCTGAGTGATTGTTCCTTTTGCTTTATGCACAAGAAATAAGAAAATGATTATAAACCACACAAAACACCCTACCCCACACTGAATTGATTTTAGACCACAAAAAAGTTACTAAAAAAGGAAAGAGGAACAATCACTAAACTCGCATAAAAAAGAAAAGAGAAACAATCACTCTGACTCAAAGGGAGTATAATTTAAGGGTAAAAAAAAACATGTCAGACCAGGTCGCAAAAGTCGGGTCGAATTTGAGATGACTAGTTTTAAGACACTCATATAGTCATATGTAAGATGACATTCAAACAAATAGCTTATCACTAGAACAACGTAACAAAACAAAACCATGGAGCTACTCTTCCTTTGTGGCATAATTCTTTTCATCTCGCTATCACTCATATCACTTCTCTTCCGCAGCTATCGTTCTACCCCGACATATATGCTACCCCCGGGCAAGATGGGACTACCAATAATAGGCGAGTCTTACGACTTCTTATCGACCGGGTGGAAAGGCCACCCCGAAAAATTCATATTTAATAGGTTGTCTAAATATGAGCCTAGCCAAGTTTTCAAGACATCCATCTTAGGAGAAAAGATGGTGGTAATGTGTGGTGCGGCATCTAACAAGTTCTTGTTCTCGAACGAGAACAAATTAGTAGAAGCATGGTTTCCTAGTACTGTTAGAAAGATGTTCCCTTTTTCCACCCAAAGTGATTATATGGAAGAAACTAAGAAAATGATTAGACTCATTCCTAATTTCTTCAAGCCCGAGGCCTTGCAACGGTATCTTATTTATTACCTTCTTCATTTCAATCATTATTTTCAGTGTTATCATTGATTTAGATCTGATTTTGAAAAGGGTAATTGACAGGTACGTGCCTATAATGGACAAGATCACAATCCAACACATGGAAGACGAGTGGGAGGGAAAAGACAAAGTAGAAGTATTCCCACTCGCAAAACGTTACACATTTTGGGTAGCATGTCGTATATTCTTAAGCATAGAGGAGCCGGTACATTTAGCCACCTTCGCTGGTACATTCAGCAGGATAATGTCGGGGATATACTCCCTCCCGATCGACCTACCTGGAACACGGTTCAATCGAGGGATCAAAGCCGTGACGGTGATGGTACGAGAGCTGAGGGAAATTATAAAGCAAAGGAAGTCGGATTTGGCGGATAACAAGGCGTCTCCTACGCAGGATATATTGTCACATATGTTGTTAACAACGGATGAAAATGGACGATTTAAGAACGAGTTGGATATTGCTAATAATATTTTGGGATTGCTTGTCGGTGGACATGATACTGTTAGTGCTGTTTGTACATTTGTTGTTAACTTTCTTGCTGAATTACCTCATATCTATGATGCTGTTTATAAAGGTATTTACTAAAAACATTATTCTGAAAACCGGCTTGAATTCGAGCTTGAATTGAACCGAACTGAGAAGATTATTAAGTATGAATAAATGCAGAGCAAATGGAGATAGCAAAATCAAAAGCTGCAGGAGAGTATCTAAACTGGGAGGACATACAAAAGATGAAGTATTCGTGGAATGTTGCATGTGAAGTCATGCGTTTGGCTCCTCCTGCTCAAGGTGCTTTTCGGGAAGCCCTCAATGGTTTCACCTATAATGGTTTCCATATTCCCAAGGGTTGGAAGGTACCTCTTTTACTAAACCCATTTCATTATTTCTTTGTTTTTGGATTACCTTCTAGTGCTAGCTAGCTAGTTTCCTCCAGGCCGACTAGACTCGACAAACGTATCGTTTGATTCAGTTTCGAATCGGGTTCATTCGGTTTGATTTAAAACAGGTTGATCTTAATTTCGGTTTCAATTCGATTTCGATCGGTTTCATTTCAGTTAGCCACTTTAATCGGTTTATGCTATTTCGGGTCGGGTACGGTTCGGGTTAGGGATTCGGGTTACAAGTATTCTTAATTGACGGTAAAAATATTAGCTTAATTGTATCTTATACTTTCCAATTTAATAGTAATAGTTCATAAATAATTGTTAAATATAAAAAGTTAATGAAAAACGCCTAAAATATAAGTTTATTCTAAAAAAATAGATTCTTTTAATTCAGGTCAATCGATTTGATTATTGTCGATTCAGATATATTCGGGTTCAGGTCCCATTCGGTTATTACTGAATTCGATTCAGTTTTGGTTTTATTTGAATTGAGTCGGGTTTTTGGTACAATTCAGGATTCTCGTATCGAGTGTTCGATCATTTATCAATTCAGATATTTTTAATAGGTTTTTCACATTCGGTTATATTTTACCAGGTCTACAATAGGCTCATTAACATCTTTATATACTCCTTAAAGCTTTGTTTGGATAACAAAAGTGGAGGGAAAGGGAGGCAAGGGAGAGGAGGGAAGAGAAAGGAAGAGAAGAGAACGGGAGGGGAAATAGGTTGTGGTCGTTTGGATACAATTTTCCTCCAAATCTTGCCTATTGTGGAAAGATTTTAACTAGGCTTAGAGGAGGGAAATTGAAACCCTCCAAATCTCTCCCTCTCCCCCTCCATTTCCCTTTATCCTCATTTACTATACATCCAAGGGATTTTAAATCACCTACTCTCCCTCCCTTTGATTTCCCTCCAAATCTCTCAATTCAAACACACCTTAAATCATATAATTTTCGTTTGGAAAATAATTATTCATCTATATAAATAAAAGAGGCTTTTTTCGAAACATGTGATAATCTCTAACTTTTTAAAACACTCACTAATAATAAAAAATTACATTTAAGAAACGGATCTTTAAATCAAATTAAAATAATAATAATTATATGATTTTATATTAAAATAACTACACTACCTACATGGCTACATCTCGCAATTTCTCAAAGAATAATAAGTTGTTAGAATTCATAAATTTTATATCCCTTATTATAATTATATTGTAATACCCTCATTTATCAAAGAGCCTTGTCAAAATCTTTCTTAGCAAATGGAGGTGTAACCATCTCGGTTCCCCGAAGTAGTATATACTCCCTCCTATTCAACATAACCTTCCCTATTTGGGGAAGGCACGGAGAATAAGGAGGAGATTATTATATGGAAAAGTATTGGTGTGGGGTTGGGTAATTGGAGAGAGGGTATGTATTGTGGGGTAATTGTTGTGGGTAAGGTGATGAAAATAAGTACAAAGTATGAGTAGGGTGCGGTATTGTGGTGGGGTGAGGTGTTTAAAATATGTATAAAAACTTTACTAAATAAGGAAATAGGGAAGGTATTGTGAATAGACAAAAAAGGAAATAGGGAAGGTTATGTTGAATAAGAGGGAGTATCAAATTTACCATATTGAAATATTTACTGAAATAAACGATGTTTAAAGTGTGCTTACAAATCCAAAACTCATTAAAAAAAGTACTATTCAAACTAAGAAAACGAATGTCTAAACAACAACAGAAGTTAAACTAGTAGACTCGTCGATGATGCCCCTTAAGTCCCGCAACAAGCATCTAAAAACCTGCTAGACATCTGCTCACCTTTCCCCAATGGATCACCGCAGGCTACACTACACATAAAAGGTCAATATATGCATTCAATTCAGAAACCAAGATAACAACACAATGGCATACAACCCCAAACACCAAAACTATAACACCCTCATAACCCAAGACTTTAGTAACAACCATTATCAGACTATAAAAGCATTACCATCTCAGTTTCCTGAGGCATAGTATCAAAGTACAAAGATGCAACTTATTATAAAGAATAAAATAAAGTGATTACAAAGCAAGTCTCCCAAAAATAATCAAAACCAAATGTAACCGCAGAAGCTAGTATGATAAGAATAAACTAAGGCTCTACAAAATTACGAGATGACCCATCCTCCAAACCCAAGCAAAAACAATCACGTCGTACCTGAGAAGCTGTTCACTATAAAATGGATCATCACAGCAATATACAACGACCGTCATTTTCTGCTAATAAGACGATCACAATCACAGTCACAAGCAACAATAGATACTCAAACTTATATATAATAATCAAACTGACATCACAATCTCATCAATCACAGGTGGCGGTTGTAATACTCCATTGAACCGAATAGGATATTCGGGTGGGGTAACTGTAATACTCCACTGAACCGAATATGATATTCGGGTGGGGTAACCCCTTGAAGAGGTCCATTGATAGTCTTATATGACTAGTGCTTAAAGCGATTCAAAGTACTACTAATAAAAACAAAGTGCACTTTCTTTTTTGGTTATCCATGCGAAAGAACTCCAAAGTTAAGCGTGCTTGGCTCAGAGTAGTCTTAGGATGGGTGACCTCCTAGGAAGGTTCCCGGTTGGCACATGAGTGAGGATAAAATGCGCTAGAAAGGATTCGTGTTGGTCTGTGGGGCCAGTACTAGCCTGGCGAGCTACCGTGGCTAACATTTCTGGTCCTAGGTTTAGGCCGGGGTGTTACAAATGGTATCAGAGCGACCCTGCGACCGTGTGGTAAGCCTGTGGTGAGGAGTACCCGGGTCACCCACCTAGCGGGGGAGGATTCTGGCTTGACTGCAGTCAGGTTTGGGGCACAACGAGGACGTTGGGTTCTTTAAGTGGAGGAGTTTGTAACTCTCCATGAAAGATTTGTCCCATATCGGTAGAATGTGGGTGTGTGTGGAGATTTGTCCCACATTGGTAGAATAAGACGCTTGTGGTATATTTATAATAACTTCCACCCACCACTTAGTAACAAGGCCTTGTGCTTTTGGGCTTAAGTGAGGATAAATAACGGGCCCAAAGGCATACCTCCCGTCTTATTGGGGGTGTGTTACGACCGTGGTGGGTCGGGTTGTTAGAAATGGTATCAGAGCGACCCTGCGACCGTGTGGTGAGCCTGTGGTCGGGAGTACCCGGGTCACACACCTAGCGGGGGAGGATTCTGGCCCTGGTTGTGGTCAAGTTTGAGGCACAACGAGGATGTTGTGTTCTTTAAATGGGGGAGTTTGTAACACCGTAAGAATATAAGAGGAGATTTGTCCCACATCGGTAGAATGTGAGGCTTGTTATATGTTTATAATAGCTCTCACCTAACACTTAGTAACAAGGCCTTGTGCTTTTCGGCTTATGTGGGGACAAATAATGGGCCCAAAGGCATACCTCTCATCCTATTGGGGGTGTGTTACGACGGTGGCGGGTCGGGTTGTTACAAATGGTATCAGAGCAACTCTGCCACCGTCTGGTGAGCGCCTGTGGTCTGGAGTACCCGGGGCACCAACCAAGCGGGGGAGGATTCCTGGTTTGGCTTGGCTGCGGTCGGATGCTGTCAGGCGCAACGAGGACGTTGCGTTCTTCAAGTGGGGGTGTGTAATACTCCACTGAACCGAATACGATATTCGGGTGGGGTAACCCCTTGAAGAGGTCCATTGATAGGCTTATATGACTAGTGCTTAACGGGGTTGAAAGTACTACTCATAAAAATAAAGTGCACTTTCTTTTCTGGTTATCCATGCGAAAGAACTCCAAATTTAAGCGTGCTTGGCTGGGAGTAGTCTTAGGATGGGTGACCTCCTGGGAAGGTTCCCGGGATGCACATGAGTGAGGATAAAATGTGCTAGAAAGGATTTGTGTTGGTCCGTGGGGCCAGTACAAAGCCAAGCGAGCTACCGTGGCTAACATTTCCGGTCCTAGGTTTGGGCAGGGGTGTTACAGTAACCCCTTGAAAAGGTCTTTGATAGGCTTATATGACTAGTGCTTAAAGAGATTGAAAGTACTAGTCATATCCACAAAGTGCACTTTGTTTACTGGTTATCCATGCGAAAGAACTCCAAAGTTAAGCGTGCTTGGCTGGGAGTAGTCTTAGGATGGGTGACCTCCTGGGAAGGCTCCCGGGATGCGGATGAGTGAGGACAAAATGCGCTGGAAAGGACCCGTGTTGATCTGTGGGACAGTACATCGCTTGGCGAGCTACCGTGGCTAACATTTCCGGTCCTAGGTTTGGACCGGGGTGTTACAAATAGTATCAGAGCAACGCTGCGACCATTTGGTGGGCGCTTGTGGTCTGGAGTACAAGCGGGGGAGGATTCCTGGTTTGGTTTGGCTGCAGTCGGATGCTGCCAGGCGCAACGAGGATGTTGCGTTCTTCAAGTGGGAGTGTGTAATACTCCATTGAACCGAATAGGATATTCGGGTGGGGTAACCCGTTGAAGAGGTCCATTGATAGGCTTATATGACTAGTGCTTAAAGGGATTAAAAGTACTACTCAGATCAACAAAGTGCACTTTCTTTTCTAGTTATCCATGCGAAAGAACTCCAAATTTAAGCGTCCTTGGCTGGGAGTAGTCTTAGGATTGGTGACCTCTTGGGAAGGTTCCCGGGATGCGCATGAGTGAGGATAAAATGCGCTGTAAAGGACCCGTGTTGATCTGTGGGGCCAGTACATAGCCTGGCGAGCTACCGTGGCTAACATTTCCGGTCCTAGGTTTGGGACGGGGTATTACAGCGGCCTCTAGCCCACATCTAATCCCCCACATGCTCGCGGCAAGGGCTACCTAAACCATTAGTGTACACATCCCCTCCATGGCAGGAACCACAAAGTGCGATTGTAGGATTGGGAGCCGTTATTTACCATCACGGTCCCAAACATATGTTCCCGATCAAGCAACAATAATCAGAATCACAGTGATATCAGTTAATACAAGTAACAAAGACTAGGTAGGGAAATCCTACCTCAAGGCACAGTCACGAAAGACAAGATCTGAAAGCTTTCTACAAACATTCTTTTACGAAGTCTCCTCCTAAGAAAACACATAGCCTATTACTAAACATAGACTCATTTCAACCAACATAGCTTACATACCCATCTCCTTCAACTATTTCACCATTCCAATAACACAATAGGGAGAAATGACTTATCCCATAGTCAAATAAATTCAACTAACACTAACAACCACTTAAATTTAACAAGATTATCAATTATTTGGAATAATAAGCATAAAGAGTAACTAGCTATTTTAATCAACAACTAATTAAAAAAATAAGTTATAGTTAATACCTTCAGTATGTAAGGAAATTGAGCAAGAAATACCCAAATACTTCTTTGATGTTGCTTAGAGACTAATAATTTGATTATTAATCAAATTAATCGAATGATTTGGGTTGCTTTTTGGTGGAAAACTGAAGTCGTATTTTTAGGGTTTGTAATTGGCGTTTTTTTTTAAATTGGGGAATATTAGAATAGTCAATATTCTTGTTATTCTTGTTGCTATATTTAAGTTATTCTGTCAATATTTGTTCTTAACTTATAGCATGTAATTTAGGTAACTAGCGATACTCTAGAATGTTGTATGGCTGTGTGTATATGTAACTCTAGATCAATGAATAAGAATCAAGCATTCAGACTCTTTTATTCTATTAGAAAACTAAAAGATCCTCTATTTTTTTACCTTCTTCCGTCTCTCTTCATAGTCGAGCCCCCTTTTGTCCTTAGTTATGACAGGAAACAACACTGATGCATCTAAATCCGCACCTTTTCATCCTGCCTTTTCCGTCTTAAATATCAAAAACCACGTCCTTATCATCCTTGAACTGGAAAAAACGTGCACTATGCCTCTTGGGCCGAACTCTTCCTCAACGCGGCTCAAGCTTTCGATGTGGTGGATCACATCGCCCCTCCTAAAAATACCCCCATCGCCAAAACGCGTAGTGGACCCGTCTTGATGCAATCGTAAAACAATGGATTTACAGCACTATATCTCTCGATTTACTCCACACGATTCTTAAGCTCGGGGCCACTGCCCAAGAAGCATGGGACCGTCTCAAAGACATCTATAATGATAATAAAAATTCTCGGGCAGTCTATCTCGAGCAACAGTTCTCCCAGATTCATATAGACCACTATCTGAATGCTTCGTTCTACTGTCAAGCATTGTAGATGTTGGCGGATCAACTCGCCAATGTCGGGACTCCTGTCACCGAGGAACGCCTTGTCCTCCAACTGGTCACCGGTCTCTCCAGTGTTTATGACAATATTGCCACCATCATTCAACAAAGTGAACCGCTGCCGCCATTCCATAAAGCACAGTCCATGGTAACCCTTGAAGAGACCCGTCGCAACAAGGCCGTTGCACCTGTCCCTGATTCTGCATTCCTCGCCACGCACCAGGACAACCGTGACCAATCCTATCGGACTTATGATCAAAACTCTAATCGCAATAACAACCAGGGCAACAACAATCGTAATAAAGGAGGTCGGGGGAAGCACTATCGTGGCCAGAACAATGGAGGCGGCGGATCATCCTCGAATCGCACCTCTAACAATTCGAAAAATAATTCTAGACATCAACAATATCAAGGCACTCAACCCAAGTCGTGGACTTATCAAGGACCCATTGGTACCCACTGATCTTGCAGCTACTATGCAAACAATGACGTTCCAGCAGCCGGATGACAATTGGTACTTGGATACGGGTGCATCGTCCCATATGACGTCGAACGACGGTACCCGCCTTTCCTCTTATTTTAATTTGAGCGACAATCTTAAAATAATAGTCGGTAATGGTTTTGAAATTCCGACTCTTGGTTGTGGCGTTAAACAATTATCGTCTCCCCTACCCCATTTACTGCTTAAAAATGTCCTACCCGCACCTAACATTATCAAAAACCTTGTTTCCGTCCGTAAACTCACCACCGATAATAATGTGTCTGTGGAATTTGACCCTTTTGGCTTTACTGTGAAGGACTTGCAGACGGGGAAGCCAATTATGAGACGCAATAGTACGGGCGACCCCTACCCTTTACTCACATCGCCCTCTACCAATTCTTCCTCACCACAAGCACTTGTGGGAAATATATGTATATTTCCCAACTCAAAAATATAGGATTATAACGAAATTATAAGGTACGATTTATAGTCATAAACGAAAAACGGGATACAAAGATAAGGATTAGGAATCAACCTTTGGTCCCCGCAATAAGGCCTAAGAATAGATATCAAAGTAGATATTCTCCTAATTTTTGCACTCAAGATGCTCCGAGGAATACCTTTTCTTGAGCTAGAAACTACAAAAATTACTGTTGATTTTTGTGAATGATGAACGATGGAGGAGGGAGTGTCGAAGCATTGCGTTGGAACTTGTGCCCTATGAGGGTGTCGAGTGGTTTGTATGTATAGTGGGTAGTGTTTGTTAATTAGAATAACTCTTATCCTATGACACTAACCACCTTGTAGACTTTAGATAGGATTTCTCAAATCCGTATTTGAGTCTACCTAAACTACTACTAAACCTTGTAACAAACTCCGTATCAGTCCGAGCATCCCACGCCCAACTGACCGATTTTATCAGTATAAGATCGGTTTTTATCTTGTGTATAATATTTATCTTATAAATATCGTATACTTATAATTTACTAATTAAATATAATCGTTTATATTTAACTAAATTATTTAATCTTCATTAAATAGTTACATTACACACACTAATTAAATATAACATTTTATATTTAATTACGAATTAACATTTTAATTCGTCTCAGCTAATATCATTTAATCTGTATTAAATAAACGTATCATCATTACATTGACTAACCGTTTAGTGGTATAAGGTATCAATATGATTAAATTTTCATTTAATCATATCTCTCAGACTACATCTTTTAGGTGTGACTTTCAGGGACCAGTTGATTATCGCCGTCTGTATGACAATAACGTCAAACTTCTTGCAAGCCAATCGTTATTGATAAATGTGAATCAACTGATTAAAATACAAAGTATACTCTATGATCCTTTAAGAGATTTATTCATGTTGTCGCACTAACTGTGGAGGACATTAGCTCCAACAACATTCATTGCCATCTCTGCCGATACATGGCACGAACATTTAGGCCGTCTTGGACCAACTATTTTTCATCTTATTGGCAATAATAAATTTATTTCTTGTAGTCCGTCGACGAACAATTTTTGTCATTCTTGTCAACTGGGTAAACATATTAAATTGTCATTTGTTCCATCGAATTCACATACTATTTTCCCGTTTGATATCGTTCACAGTGATTTATGGACCTCTTCGGTCACCAGTTCTATGGGTCATCGTTTTTATATTCTATTTCTTGATGATATTACTAATTTTTTATGGACTTTTCCAATCCGGCATAAATTCGAGGTTTTTAGTATTTTCACCAAATTTCACGCACTTGTCCACACTCAATCCAATCGACCCATAAAAACTTTATAATGCGATAACGGCCGCGAGTATGATAACTCTCACTTCCACGATTTTTCAAACAAAAAGGTATGGTTTTTCCTTTTTCGTGCCCTCATACATCTCCTCAAAATGGTAAGGTCGAGCGCAAAATCCGCACAATCAATAATATAGTCCGCATCCCCCTATTGCTCGCTCATCTACCGCCATCTATGTGGCACCACGCCCTCTTTATGGCAACTTACATTCACAACATTTTACCTAACAAGGCAAATAAGTTCGCCTCCGCAACATCGAGTCTTTATATCCGGTCCCCCTTCTATTCCCATCTTCGTACTTTTGGATGTTTGTGCTACCCACACCTCCCCTCATCAACCATCCACAAGCTCAATGCCCGGACTACTCCTTGTGTCTTTATTGGTTACCCGTCGCACCATCGAGGCTACCATTGTCTCCACTTGTCCTCTCGTAAGATCATCATGGCCAGACATGTTACCTATAATAAATCTGTCTTTCCCTACGCCAAAGACAACCCCGTGTCCCCACCATCTTACTCCTTCTTGGAAAGTGACCCCTCACCCTCTATGACACAATATCTCGCCTCCTCTTTATCCTCCCCCACGACCACCACTCCAACCGAGCCCACCTCTCCACATGTTGCCCAAACAAAATCCCATATGGCCTCGCTTATCCCCACGGCCTCCCCTACCGAGCCCCACAACTTTCCCCACAACCCTTCCATTACGTCTCCTCAAATGACAACTCGAGCCCAACACGGTATCTACAAGTGTAAACCCGTGTTTGACCTCTTTGCCACCACTGATCTCTCACCCATACCGAAAAGCCCAATCACCGCACTCCATGACCATAATTGGAAATAGACCATAACCGACGAATACGACGCTTTAATTAAAAATAAGAATTGTGTCTGGCTCTTTAAACACAAGTTTAAATCTAACGGTGATTTAGAGCGATACAAAGCTCATCTTGTTGTCAATAGCAGGTCTCAACAGGTGGGCGTTGGTTGTGACGAGACTTTCAGTCCGGTAGTCAAACTGGCTACCATTAGAACCGTCCTCAGCATCGTCGTATCAAAGAAGTAGTTGATTCACCAACTTGACGTCAAAAATGCCTTCCTTCACGGCAACCTTGCTGAGTCTGTTTATATGCATTAACCTCCCGGGTTCCATGACCGCCAATATCCCGATCATGTATGTCTCCTTCAAAAATCCTTATACGTTTTGAAGCAAGTCCCACGGGCATGGTACCAACGGTTTGTTAAATTTGTTGCCACCATCGGTTTCTCCGACAATGTCTGTGATAATTCCTTATTTATTTATCGACGCGGTGCTGATATTGCTTACATTATACTTTATGTTGATATAATTCTTGCCATTTCGTCTGACACACTCCGAGACTCCATTATTGGTAACTTATGGTCTGAGTTCTCAATGACTGATCTCGGCCCCCTGAATTACTTCATCGGCATCTTTATTGTCCGACATGAACACGGCTTCTTCCTTAACCAAAAGAAGTATGAAGAGAAAATAATTTCACGTGTTAAAATGACGTCCTGCAAACCCGCTCACACGCCCGTCGATACTAATTCTAAACTGGGCGCTGACTCGGGTGCCAAGGTAGCTGACCCGACTCTTTACCGCTCTCTAGCTGGTGCCCTTCAATATTTAACCTTCACCCGGTCTGATATCTCTTACGCGGTGCAGCAAATATGTCTACATATGCACGACCCTCGCACCGCTCATTTGGCAGCTCGTGCGTGTAAGAAGAGGGAATTCCGAGTTATTATTACTCAAGGCCAAGTTGCCAAGGCGGTAAGCGACTCTACTTAAAGCCAATTAAAAGTCAAATCGCCTAGGGGCGAGTTAATTTTGGGCACGAATTCAAGGAATTTACTCCTACGTGGACCCATTTTCGTTAATAAATTTCAAAAGCAATAGGCCTCACTTGTGATAGATATATCCGTTAAAAGTTTATGACGGGTCAAGTATCAACCATACAAGTAAATAAGACAAAAAATAGGGTGCATGAGAATTACAAATTATTTGTCTTTATCCTCACAAGCTTGACCCGTTACAAACCTGTGACGGATATCAGCCGTCACAAATGAGAATTTGTGTTAGGATAGAACGGTGAGTCGGTGATACACAATGCTTCACCTTTGTTGTATTTGTTGAATAATCAGTGACCATTCGCCAAAATGCTTCACCTTTTTTATCATTTCCAACGCTTGCATCAGTTGAAATCGTCACCCAAGCTTCTGCTAGAGCCTTGTCTTCATCAGTTGTCCATGGTATTCTCTTTGAACCCTCAACATTAACATTAAGGCTGATATTATCCAGACCTTCTTGAGTAGAATAAGGGGGAACCGGCGAATCAAGTTGTTGTTCACTACTCGACATATTCTCTTCGACATTGACGGTACACATTGTTTTTGCAACACTGGATCCATGACTAAAATTGTCAGTCACACCATATCCGGGTGGATGTGGATAAAATCCTGAGTAGAACATTGGCATCGTTTGATTTGAATTTTGCGGTGGTTGCATATTTTGGTAATTATAAATTGGTCGGAAAGGATAAACATGAAAATTTGGCGGATTATTGGAATTTTCTTGATTTTCAGGATTTGTGTTATTTAACATATTTGTGAATGGTCCTCTCCAACTAGGTAGCACCAAAACGGACACGGACACGGACACGATACGGACACGGGACACGACATCCCATAAAATATAGGACACGGGACACGACATTTAAATATAATTAAATATATATTTTATGGTTATAAATAACGTATAATTTTATTTTTATCATGTATTTGAAGTTAAATCTAAACAAGTAAAGGTACAATTCGACCTTTACTCTAACTAATTCTCATTTTCCACCCAAATAATCTTCTAATCGATCTTTTTAAAATTTTATTCCTCCTACAAACTATAATATGTTTAGTCATGTATTCAACGAGTGTCGGGTGTCCGAGTGTCGGACACGGGTTGGCTAATTAAGATAAATGTCCGTGCTACCTAGCTCTCCAACTAGGATCCATGACTAATAAAATAAGTTAAGACTTTTTAATATGTTTAAGATGGAAAGAAGAAAGAAGAAATTTGTGCATTTTTTTATGAAACTAAGGTTTGGTATTTATAGATAAATAATATAACGTACATATAAAAAAAAATTAAAAAAGTTAAAATGCTAAATTTAAAAAGAAAAAAACAAATTTAATAATAAAAAGTGGCGTTACTTTTTTTCATTTAGATGAACATTGTCTTGAGTTGAGTTGAGTTGAGGTTACAAACATGAGCTGAGTTGAGGTTACAAATTTGTGTCAAAATAAAAAGATTTAGTGGGCATGTTCCACATGGTTTTCATAACCACTCAATTTTTTGTGCGTGTGAAACAACCACCCTCTTCTTTTTTTTAATAATTGTGTGAACTTCAATCCCATATTTTTCACTATTTCTAAGAACTCATTCTTGCAGAGAAACAATAAAATAAGAACATGTTACAAACTCAATGAAACAATAGTGTTGAGATACTTCTTCATTAAAAACCATGCTTAAAAACAACCATTGTTGTTGCTCTTATTAGTTACAATTATATGAATAGTATGTATTGCTTGCGACGGGTCACCGTTTGTGACGGATATTTTGTGAGATAAAATGGATACAAAATGAGTTAGTGGAGAAAGGGGATCACATGAATAGTGTTGGAGAGAGAGAAAAAATTGGGTATTTTATGAGAGAAAACGGTATCCGTCACAAGCTTGCGACGGATAGTGCCGTTGCAAATAAGAATTTGTGTTATATGAAAGGTTAGCATTGAAGTCTTGTATTTCCACGAGTGATGTTGGCTCATCAAATGGAGTCCCATCCCTAGCATGCATTTTACATTGAAAATAGTATCGTTTTGAAACAACGACTTAACACTGGTGATACTACTTGATAGCGTTGGAACGAGGGACACTTGGAGACCGGGATAAATCTAGGATGAAACAGTAAGTCTTTTTTGTGATGAGTATATTCGTCATAAGTTTGTAACGAGTTACATATTACTATATTACTGATGTGTATAGATAAAACAAAAGTGAGATTACAAAGAGAATCACAAATTACTTGTCTTTTTCTACCTAATGGATTTTATTTAACCCGTTACAAGTTTCTAACGGATATCAACCGTTACAAATAAGAATTTGTGATCATGAAATACGGGGTGGGGTTGATTTGATCAATTTTAGATTTTTGTCGATCTTTGTCCTCAATTATTTATGACAAATTCTCATTTGTGACGGCGGTATTCGTTACAAACTTGTGACGGATACTGTTTCCTTTCACAAAAGACCCACTTTTTCTCTTTCTCCAACACTATTCATGTGGTCCCCTTTCTCCACTAACTCATTTGTATCCATTTTATCTTACAAAATATCTGTCACAAATGATGACCCATTACAAGCAAAACTTACTAATTATTTATAGGCCGTAACCCCATTTTTTAACACGGTTGATAAATATTATCCCCTCAACGATATTTTAATTATAAAATCAACAAATAATTGAAAATAAATCTTAAGAAAAATACTCAGTGATAGTTAAAGAATTAAGCATAAGGCTAAGATTATTACTCCCTACAAGTTTTTGAGACAAGACTTTATCAAGTTAATATAAGACTCGTTAAAAACTATCTATAATCTACTAAAGTTTTTGAAAATTTAAGACTTAATTTAAGACTTTGGACAAGTCTTGACCCAACTGTTCATTGAAATGAGGGGTTGTCGTGTGTCATTTCTTTTTGTAAAACTAAACAGAATGTAAAAAAAGTAAATTTTGAGCTAAGGGTCTGTTTGGCAAAACTAGCTGAAAAGGTAGCTGAAACCTGAAAAGGTACCTGAAATCTGAAAAGGTACCTGAAACCTGAAAAGCTACCTGAAAAGGTAGCTGGAAATTAAGACCTGAAAAGGTAGCTGATTTTTGTTAAAACTGTTTGGAAAATAGCTGAAAAGGTAGCTGATATTTAACAAAATGACGGAAAAGGACATGGTTTATTATTGATATCTTTTACGTTTTTACTATTATTCTTGTGTTATTGTCGTTGGCGGCGTTACGTTTTTACTAGGCTGAGGGCAAGGCGGGCTTCACATACCAGTTCTTAAATTTTTATCTTAGATTCTTAATTTCAAGTATAAATTTAACAAGTTATAACGAAATTTTTCAATATATTTGAAAGAGAATGAGAAAATAATTAATATATAACGATTAGGGCAAAAAATTTCAACAATACACCCTTGAAAATATATTGAAAAAACTAGGGGTGATTATCAGTTATATTTGGGAAGTACGTAAGAGTTTTGTATTGTGTTTGATTTTGTTAATTAGCGTTATACAATCGAGGGTAGAATAGGTAGATGAAAATGAAACAGGTACCTGATTTCTCAAATGCTACCTGGAGTAGCTTTTTATTTCAGGTACCTTTTTCACTCAAATCAGGTACTTGCCAAACACCAAAAAAAAAAAATAAGGTACCTGATTGTTTTGACAAAAAAGTCATTTCAGACAAATCAGGTACCTTATTTGCCTTGCCAAACACAACCTAAATATGAACTTAAGACTTTGGACAAATCTTGACCCCACTTTTCATTGAAATGAGGGGTTGTCATGTGTCATTTCTTTTTATAAAACTAAAGATAATGTAAAAAAGTAAATTTTGAGCTAAATATGACGGATAATGTACAAAGTCTGACATTAGTCTAAACAATAAAAAAATAATAAAAATTGGTGAAAAATTGATGTGGTACAATCTTAAGATTTGAGAAAGCTTTAGGGATAATCTTACTCTAAATATACAATACATAAAACTCTCTCCGTTTGTGTCATCTATTTTCAAGAACACAAGTAGCGTTCATACAACACAAATTCTCATTTGTGACGGCATTATCTTTTGCAAGTTTGCGACGGGTCCAATAACACCCATTTAAGGAGTCTATGCACTTTTATTCTTATTTTATCTAATCAAGTGGGTATACTTCACCCGTTGCAAGCTTCTGACGGATATATCCGTCGTAAGAGACCTATTGTTTTTACAAATATATACTACCTGATTACATCATACATGCGTATACCGTGCAGTTATACTGGAGTGTAAATTCAACGCACAGGAACCAGGAATACTTCCCTAAACCCGAAATATTTGATCCGACCAGGTTTGACGGGAGTGGTCCAGCACCCTACACGTTCGTGCCGTTTGGAGGAGGCCCTCGAATGTGCCCAGGAAAAGAGTTTGCAAGGCTAGAAATATTGGTGTTCATGCACAATATTGTTAAGAGATTTAAATGGGAGAAACTTATTCTTGAGGAGACTATTGTTGTTAATCCCGTGGCTGCTCCTGCTAAAGGCCTCCCTGTTCGCCTCCATCCCCACCATCTTTAATTTCTTAATTAATCATACATTTTATCATTTAAAATGAGAACTTGTGTTAAAATGGTGTTTATCGTACTGTTAATTTGTTATTTCCTCGAAAAATAGTGTAATTTGTTGTATATGACACACTCGTTTTTTTTTATAAGTTAAGAAAACTAAATTACTCGTCTATGATGAAAACAATCTATATTATATATTTTGGATGAGCGAGGTAAGTTGAAATTATCGACTAATAAACCAGCTCGTTAGGGTTTGATATGAATATTCAATACATGATATAAAACTAGCAACTTTGTTGATTTCACGAAAATAATTTTCAATTATCATTTCCTTGATAAAAATGAAGCTATTTTAGATCAGTCATAAACTCATAATACTTTATTGAAATTTGTAAAGGAATTTGTAAAGTACTTCCTCTTAGTTAGGGTGTTGGTTCACTTTTATTTGCATACCAAAATTAAGGAAACTAGTTTTAAACTCGTGCAAAACATGCACGGGTCGTAATAACAGACGTTATCGTTAAATACATAAACGTATAAAATGAGTGTGATTAAATGTTCAATGTTGTGATAATATCAATGTTGGGATAATATAAATATAAATAAATCGATAACTGAAGATTCAACGTACGTATAATTTAACTTGTTAATCATTCTCATTCGATGCAGAGTATGTTAAAGTTTATAACTAATCTGAAAGGTAACAGATACTCGAAAATGCAGAGGCTTTTTTTAAAATTATTCCGTACGATATTCAAAATACTCACAAATTTCATTAGTCTTCAACTTTATTTAACTCAGATATGACTTATATATGACAGATCTTAAGTAAGACGGTCTTAAATGAGAACGCGTGAGAACTTGAAGCCCAATCCGGAATAATTTTTGTTTTTAAAAAAAAGGCTTTCAAGCTAATTTATGTAAATTTCTAGTTAATTTATTCGCTAGCAATATTTTTCAAGGTCTAAATGAGTATGAAGAAAATTGAGTCTTAATAATTCATGATCGGTTAGTCTCCATTAATACCACGTATTTCGTTTTAACATTAAAGCGTGTCAAATATTATATCACTTGACCATATAAGACAAACATTTGCATTTTTACATGTCTTATGCTTTTGTTTTATTCTAATAATTATTTAACTTGCCTTAAGACATATTCGCTCGATGAAAAACATTTTTTTTCACTCTAATTATCACTTGCGTTTATATTATCTATTCCTTTCACTCTATTTTAACTTAGTTTTCCCCAAATTTTAAGCCAGTTCTTGTTAATATCTATAAAGTATTCCTCCGTATTTGATCTTAAAATAATTTTTTATTATGTTCAGTTTTATGAATATTGTTAGATAAAATGGTTATATTTTTGTTGTGTATTTTAATTTAGTTTCTGTAAAAGAACCTATTATTTCATGCACCTTGTAATCATTTTCATGCATGTAAAAAATTTCATGCACGTAGTGGTTGTTTTCGTGCATTTATAGCCGTTTTAGTATGTCTAATTGTATTTTGGTACACTAAGTATACATTTTGTTAATAAAATCAAATTTTTTTGTTTAATGATACTAAAATGTGTATTTGAATAAGTTAAACTAATGACAAATGATCCATCGAAACTTTCGAAGCGAGATATGGTGGAGATTTAGTGATGGTTCTCATGGTTCTCATTATAAGGGTGGTTCTCACCGGATCCCGACCCTATATATATATATATATATATATATATATATATATATATATATATATATATATATATATATATATATATATATATATATATATATATAGAGAGAGAGAGAGAGAGAGAGAGAGAGCAGCGAGTCTAACCTCGTTACCTCTTCTCTCCTCTTACTTTATATGAAAAGGTAGCGTCCCTAGAAAAAGAAAGAGAGGTCTGTCTGAAATAGGTGAAGAACAAAGTAGGAAAAACTGCAAAAAAGGAAAGCAGTTTACAAAAGTGCGCATTCTTAGACTTGATATGCTTCTTCTTTCGATAGGAAAGCGTCGGGTTAGACTCGCTGCTCTCTTTCTTTCCTACCCTTTTCTTGGCAGCCTCTCTTCAGAGCGATGAATAGCCATCTAATTCTATTTTACCTTTTGCATAACGAGAAAACCTAAGAAAAGGAAAAGAGAAGAAAAAGAGACTCAGTTACAATAAGAGAATCAGAATATATTAAAGAAATATATATATATATATATATATATATATATATATATATATATATATATATATATATATATATATATATATATATATATATATATATTTAAAACTACCTCATTATTTTTTAATATCACTAACGACTAACTAATGAGGTTTTTATTGATTTTTATAATTATATTCAATTTGTAATTTTTTTATTTCTTTGTAATTATTCAATTTGTAATTTATTTGTATGTTTATATTGTGTTGATAATATGTAAGAAATGTATATTATATGATTATAGGGGTTAGGATATGTGTTAGGGGAACCGGAAGAATGAAATAAAAAAAAATCAAAGAATTAATCCCATAGGAGAACGTGGTTTTAGGGGAAAATTTTGATTTTTCATGCCTAGAAATAAGGAACCAATCAAAAGTCTTTAAATTCTATCCCTTTTATAGTAAAAGAATGATTTTGGATCATAGAAAATAATTTACCTTACATCCCTTTACTATAAAAGGAATCACTTTTAAAGGATTCCTATAGATTGATGAAATTAGGAAGATGATTTTTTTTAATTAGGATAGGGTCCTGTTGGGCCCCAAAATTACTGAACTTTGGCCCACGACACGTGGCAACCCAGCATTGGGGCATCTCAAAGCACATGGATCAAAGGGAAGAATGGATCTCAGCCGCACGCTTACAATCAAGAAGAAGCACAAGTCTGAAGTGTATTGAAGAAGCTATATGGCCCAATTGTTTGTAACAGCCCAAAAGTGTAGTCCATGTAATAATAAGAAATAGGTTTTAACCCTTGTAACGGCTGGGCCTTGCCCAACAGTCCTTACCCAACGGATTTATGCACCCTCATGCATTATAAATAGGGAGGTTCATTTATTATGAACTCACCCAATACCCGACCTAGAGAGACCACTTAGGAGAACCCCTAGCATTTCAGTAAGAACACCCATACAACATTGTAACACTTAAGCAATTCAGCAAGAACAATTTCATCTCTCCCTTCGTTTCTTTTATCTTGCAATTTGTCAACCACAATCAATGAGTAACTTTGCTCTAAGATCACTATAACCTTACATAAACAAACTTGGTAATTTTTGACCAAAACATTTTGGCGCCCACCGTGGGGCTATAGTGATTGTTGTATCCAAAACAAAAACCTCTCAAAATCATCCCAGTCAAAAAAATCAGTAATGTCGGGAACCACCTCAAAAACAACCAACCCCTTAGCACCGCCTTCGTCCGTAGGTAAAACGCAGCTACCGACCAAATCCAAAGTCATTATCCCACCACCATCCACAACAGTCATGGCATTAACCAATAGCAGATCCCCTACCATGGCTCCAACCAAAGCCGTTGTCACCATTCAGTCAGACGTCGGGAAAAAGCAAAGCCCGAGCCAACTTGCTCCAACTGTGGAGATGTGGCAGTCAATGGCGGAAGCAATCAATAGGCTGAAGAAAGACAACCAAGACCTGAGGGAACGGATCGCCGCCATTACAACAATAGCCATGGCCGAAGCTGCAGAAAGACATCAAAGAAAAGCCAGTGGAAAAAGGGCAAGGGAGGTTCCAGCTGAGCTGGTCACACGGCTGGATCTCAGCAGGGTCGCTCCTCCAAAAATAATAACCCCCAGTGGAATGGGATTTTTATCCTACCCATCACCATCTCAAAACTTCGCACACACAGGTAATGATGTCTTAAGAATACAATCCCCAAACACTAACTTTTCTCACCCTGCAGGAACCTCATATCAGCATGCTCCAACATGGCCGGCAGAATCGTCAACAAGGCCGCCAACCTACCAGCAGTTCATCGGAGGGAACGGAGCACCAAGGTGTAGCATACAGCAAACCCCGTCCATCATCCACACCTCCCAGTATGCCAGCCCGTTTCCGCTAGCCAGTCAAGCTCCTGAAGCCGCAGATCGTGGATTTCTGCCTCCCCACGCGGCACCCACACTATCCAACGCGTGGGAGCAGAAGTACAATGAACTATGGGATCTCGTCAACCGCATACCAGGAGTACCACGACCCCTGGAGAAAGCAACAGAAGACAGCTACGCGGATTCTCCCTTCACCAGCAACATAGTCTCTGTCGACGTGCCAAAGGGGTTCACACCACCCACAATGACGCACTACGACGGAACCGCCGATCCGATTGACCACGTCAATCAATATAAGCAAAAAATGATGGTGATAACGGCTGCGGGACCACTCAAAGAAGCGTGCATGTGTAAAGGATTTGGATCAACTCTCTCAGGAGCACCCCTGCAGTGGCTGGTCAGCCTGCCTAATGGAAGCATCCCCAGCTTTGCTGAGCTGGTAAACGCTTTCAACCAGCAGTTTGCAAGCAGTCGGAAGCCGGAAAAGCAAACAAGCGATCTATATCGCATCATCCAGCGCGACACGGAGCCAACAAGGGACTACCTGGCCCGGTTCAACAATGAAATGGTGTCCATACCAAAATGCGACGTGGCTACCGCCATCCACGCCTTTCGCTGGGGGCTACCAGAGGGGTCAGATCTATACAAAGATCTAACCAAATGGACCTGCACCAGCTTCGCTCAAGTACAGTAGAAGGCCTTGGATGCCGTCCGCCTGGAAGAAGACCCAGGCCCCAGGAGGATCAGCCCGCGTGTTGAAACCCCCACCAAGAAAGCAAAGGAAGAAAGGAGTGAGAGGGCCAAGCCTTACAGCAGGTCAGTCAACAAAATAACAGGAGGGAAAAACTGGAAGAATGATCCAAATCTACCTCCCAAGGTAAAAGAATATGGTTTTGATGTTAATCTTGCAGGAGTGATTAAAGCCCTTAAAGATCTGGGAGAAAAGGTCAAGTGGCCCAGAAAAAGGACGGAGGAAAGAGCCAAAGATAACAGGGACACCAGCTTGAGGTGTGATTTCCATGAAGAGAACATCGGTCATACTACGGAGGATTGCATCACCTTAAGAAAGGAGGTAAAATACCAGTTTGACCAAGGAAACCTAAACCATATGTTGGCTAAGGGGACCAAGGTCAACTCCACCAATCAGGTCAGGCCTTCTAGCCCTCATGTTTGCACAAAAAATATCAATGTAATTACAGGAGGATCGAAACTGTGCGGACTAACCTACTCAGCCGCAAAAAGGCACGCCACCAAGTCAAAAGGAGACAAACCAGAAAGTTCCTGCAGGATCAGCAGCAAGGACCTTCCAGCAGTCAGTTTCGACGAAACTGACGGGGAAGGGGACGCGGAGTACCATGACGGTGCTCTGATAATCACCATGTCCATAGGAAATTGTACAGTCAAGAAGATATTGGTGGATACAGGAAGCTCCGTTAACCTAATCATGCTGGAAACGTTGAAGAGCATGGGATTCAACGAGAGTGACCTGGCAAAGAAGCTAGTGCCCCTGGTAGGATTCAGCGATGAAACCAAGCATTCCCTGGAGGAAATACCCATCCCCACCTATGCCGGAGGAATAAACAAGCAGGTAAGATATCTTGTGATTGACGGTCCTTCCACCTATAATGTGATTCTTGGCAGGCCATGGATCCACGACATGAAGGCAATACCTCATCCTACCACCAATGCTTGAAGTTCCCCACGTCATGGGGAGTGCAAACAATCAGAGGAAACCAAGACGAAGCAATGAGCTGCTACAAGGTGGCACTCAAGCCCACAGCAACTCCGCCACCAGCATAGCAATCAAAGGGAAAGCGGCTCCAGGAGGAATACGTTGAGCCACCACAGCTAGAACTAGATGAAATCCCCCTGGACCCGCAGCACCTAGAGAGGAAAGTCCTGATGGGAACAGAGTGTACATGTGATATCCGCCTGAAACTTGTACAATTGTTAAAAGAAAATATTGATTGCTTTTCTTGGTCACATGAGGACATGGTGGGTATAGATCCAGAAGTCATATCACACAGGTTGAGCGTGGACCCTAATCACAAGCCAGTCCAGCAGAAGAGGCGGAAATTCGCCTACGAAAGAAATCAGGTGATAAACCAGGAGGTAGATGACCTCCTGGCTGCTGGAAAAATTAGATAGGTCAAATACCCAGAGTGGCTGTCCAACGTAGTAGTGGTGCCCAAGAAGAATGGCAAATGGCGAGTTTTTGTTGATTTCACAGACTTAAACAAGGCCTGCCCAAAAGACCCTTTTCCCTCTGCCACATATAGATGCCATGGTAGATGCCACAGCAGGACACGAGATGCTGACGCTCCTGGACGCGTGGAGTGGATACAATCAAATCAAGATGGCTGCTGAAGATCAGGAAAAAACCGCCTTCCAATCAGAAAGAGGTATCTACTGTTACAATGTTATGCCTTTTGGACTGAAAAATGCAGGTTCCACCTATTAAAAAGGCTAGTGAACATGATGTTCAAAGACCAGATAGGGAGGACCATGGAGGTATACATTGACGACATGGTGGTAAAGTCCAAAGTAGCAGAACAACACTTTCAACACCTACAGGAAACATTCAGCACCCTGAGAAAGTATCAAATGAGGCTGAACCCTTCAAAGTGCACTTTTGGAGTATCCAGCGGGAAGTTCTTAGGGTACATGGTCACACAGAGGGGAATTGAAGCAAGCACGGATCAAATCAAAGCCCTGCTACAGCTAGAATCACCACGGAAACCAAGAGACGTTCAAAGGCTAACAGGAAGAGTAGCTGCCCTTAACAGGTTTATATCAAGATCTTCAGAAAGATGTAAGCTGTTCTTCGATATTCTGCGAAAAAGTAAGAGATTCGAGTGGACGGAGGAGCACGAGAAAGCCTTCAAGAGCCGGAAGCAGTACCTCAGCACTCCCCCCTCTTGTCTAAACCGGAACCAGGAGAACAACTCTACTTATACTTATCCGTTACGGAAGCAGCAGCTAGTGGAGTCCTGGTAAGAGAGTACGAAGGATCACAGCATCCTGTATATTATATCAGCAAGTCTCTGCTACCTACAGAGACCAGGTATTCCGCTCCAGAAAAACTTGTTTTGGCTTTAGTAACAGCATCCTATAAGCTCAGACCTTACTTCGAGTCCCATACAATTTCGGTCCTGACAAGTTACTTTTTAAAATCCATATTAGGGAAACCGGAATTGTCTGGGAGAATGGCCAAATGGTCAGTACATTTAAGCGGTTATGATTTAAAATTTGAAACCCGTACGACGATAAAATCACAAGCTCTTGCAGATTTTGTTTCTGATTTTAGTCCAGGGTTACAGAAAGAAGCAGAAACAGCATTCTTGCCTCCAGAAATGGATTCAGCAGAAAGATGTTGGACGATGCACGTAGATGGTGCCTCAAACAGCCGGGGGGCAGGAGTAGGCATGGTATTGCGATCTCCCCAGGGGGATGTCATTGCGCAATGACTGCAACTGGCTCTAGGAATGAGAATCAGGCACCTCCGAGCTTTTGGTGATTCACAACTCATAGTGAATCACGTAAATGGCGAGTACGAAGCCAAAGATCCAAAGATGATCACCTACCTAAAAGTAGCAAGAGAGCTGAAGGCGGAGTTCATCACCTTCGAGCTAAAGCAAGTACCCAGAGACCAGAATGCCGAAGCCGATGCATTAGCCAATCTGGGGGCTACGTTCAATCCAGGAGAAATTTCCGCAATCCCAATTATCCATGTGCTGGAACCTTCAACTTCAGGACAGAATCCAGAAGTTGACACATCCAGCACCCAGTGGGAAATGGAAGCAGGAGTACTCAGCAATACTGTCGATCAGGAGGAAACCCCAAATTGGAGGACCCCGTACATTGAATGGCTAACAAACAACGTCCTTCCCCCAGAGAAGAAAGAGGTAAGAGGATTTAAAATGAAGGCATCCAGATTTACACTAATAGATGGAATCTTATTCAGGAAATCATTGGCTGGACCCTACCTTCGATGTCTGGAAGAAAAAGAAAGTCAGGCTATCTTGCATGACCTCCACAGTGGCGAGTGTGGAAATCATGCAGGGGGCAGAAGCCTATCCAACAAAGCACTCAGAGAAGGATACTTCTGGCCAACAATTAGGAAGGATGCTATGGAATTTGCAAAAAAGTGCCAACCCTGCCAGAAACACGCGCCTGTAGTACACCAGCCTGCGGAACCTCTACACCCAGTAATATCACCGTGGCCCTTCATGAAGTGGGGAATGGATATTGTGGGACCCCTGCCAAGGGCACCAGGAAACAAGACCTACATGTTAGAACTAACAGATTACTTTTCCAAATGGATAGAAGTAGAGGCCTTCCAGGTCACAGAAAATCAGGTGATATCTTTCCTTAAACGTAATATAATCTGTAGGTTTGGCATACCTTCTGAAATAGTCTGTGATAATGGTTCTCAGTTCATATCCAATAAGACAGAGGCATTTTGTGCTGGTTGGAACATTTCACTGTTAAAAGCTGCTCCCAGGTACCCCCAGACCAATGGTCAAGCTGAATCCAGCAACCGGATTGTCATGGACAACTTAAAAAGAAGGCTGGAAGAAGCAGGGGGCAGATGGGCAGAAGAGCTACCCCTCGTCCTATGGTCAGACAGAACAACGCCAAAGGTTGCAACAGGCCAAACACCCTTCAGCCTGATGTTTGGGACTGAGGCAGTAATTCCATCAGAAGTCAGGATCTCAACACAAAGGTACGGATGCCTGACAGAAGAACGCAACCAGACAGAAATGGCCAGCAGCCTGGATACCATAGATGAACTCAGAACAAGCGCTCAAATCAGAATAGCATCATACAAACAGATGGTAGCACAAGCATACAACAAAAACGTCAAGGTCAGGACCCTGCAGGTGGGAGATCTAGTTCTCAGGAAAGTCTTCCAGAACACCAAGAATCACTACTACAAAATGTCAAATAGACATCACTTAATAGGCATCAGATTTTTAAAAAAATCTGATGCATATATTTATACATGTGTTATTTCGAAAAATCTGATGTCTATTCATTTATATAGACATCTGACTTTACAATAACCGATGCGTATTCTAAAGTGCACTCTTTAGTTCATATTATATACATCAGATTTATTAAAATCCATGTATATAACTAATCAAACCTATTGGTAGTAACTTAGTAAAATCCCTTTACTATAAAAGGGATAGTTTTTAGAGGCTTTTCATTGGCCGCATCATTTAGGGTAGATGGGTCCTACCATCATCTTCTTCTATTTAATTAATCTCTCTCCTCCATTTTTTTTTACAAACTTCCAATTTCAAAATATTCATTTTCTTATTTTAAGTTTATGATACAAAGTTTATTTACATAAAATTTTATGCAAAACAAAAAGAAAAAAAATGAAAAAATGTTTTGAAATTCATATGTTTAACGATTATAAATTAATAAATCTGAAACTACTAAATTAAAAAATAACAATCAAAATGAATAATAACAAATAAAATATAGACAAGTAAATTTATATAATTATACACCAAATTAACACGGAGATCCAATTTATAATATCTGGATGAAAATAACCGAAAAGAAATCAATTTAAATTAATTATTGGAAATAAAAATCATGAATAATCATTTTGTAGGTTGAAAAAAACAACCTTATATATGGTCAGGTTATTTTTGGGTAGGTAGATAGACGGAGTTTATATTATATGGTCGTATTCATCCTACACATATATATTTGAGTCGTCTTAAATAAAAATTTGTTTATCTTTATATTGTCGAACTAACACTTTGTTTTACTTACATTTAAGTTAAGCGTGTAAATTATTTATACATGTTAGATTGATATAAATGTAATCCTAAAATCATACTTTTCTTTTAAATATATTACTTACTAATTAATTTTTTCAATTTAATACAAATAAACTCGTGCATTTTTTGCACGAGAGTAAAACTAGTAAAATAGTGTTGCGGTAGATTATTATTATTATTGACTTATTGTTTTTATTTCATTATTTCCCCCAAAATCATGTCCCCAGCTTACTTCTTCTCCAATTCCCACAATCCCTAGCTTTTTCTCCAACAAATTGAACCACAGTATACACAACTTCCTTCATCTTGTCCATCACCGATCATCGTCATCAACTCGGCTGCTTGTCCCTCTAACACGCGTCGGCTTCACCTATCTCGGTTGCTCCATTATCGGTACTGGTCAACTCCTCTATTCAATTTTTGATTGGGTTTTGATTTGTTTGACTGGGTTTTGATTTGTTATTTCAATTTTCAGTTGTGTCATTCAATTTTTTCGTCCATTGCTTAGTTTTGTTCAATTTTTTCTGATTGGGTTTAATGGTATTGTATTGGTGCGGGCGCGATGCTTAATTAGATATACGATTTTGTTCACACTTTTCTTAAAATATCTCAATCGTAAGTTGTTATATTGTAATTTGCTGTTGTGTCACTTAGAAAAGCGTGATTTGCAAGAACTTAGTCTAAAAGCATGCAAATCATATTACGTCAACACGGGCTTAGAATGTCTGGCAACAAAGATGAGTGTGTGCAGAGAGTATTGGAGCATTGGAGGTAGGTGCCTTGGTGTTAAGTTCACTATTTCATAATGTACCTATTATATTGACAGAACTGAAGGTATTTATTGTTTCTTATAGGATAAAAGATGGTGCTGAAATTCTGTACCCAAGGTCTTCCTTTAACATTAATTGCAAAGGTGATTTTTCAATGATTTTTGTTTCTTCAATTTGTTGGTTTCTATTGTAACACTTGTTTTTAAAGATACTATTATTTTCCTATGGGTTTGTTGGAGAGCAGGTGATGTCTGTAGGGGAGACATTGTCCTCTTCAAACAAAAGGTCTACGGAAGGTACTAGTTGCATCCTAGCTTCCCTGGTATTTGCACCATTATGTCATACTGTTGGCATATTTTCGAGACTACTGTTTTTTTACTTTCAGTTACATTAGTTCTGGGTTTCTTGTGTTGAGAGAGAGGATGATGAAGGGTTGGTTTATATCTTCTTCTTATCAGTCGATCACATGTACGAGTATGTGATTTATCGTTGTATATGAGCAAGCGATTAGGGGACGACAAATTCATACTAGTTAGCTGATTTATGCTATGGAGTATGTTGTTATCGAGGATCAGTCTTAGGATGAGTCATCTCGAGTCTTCATTTTCCATGAAATGTGGGTGAATTGGCCTTGGATTTAGATGATAGTTGCGTATACTATATATGGTTTGGTAAAGAAGTTCTATTATTATTATTATTATTTTTTGATGAAAGGTAAGTAGTATATATCAAAAACCAAAGTCAAATTACAAGGATGTTTTAGATAGAATACAAAAATTATGCTAAAGCTCGCCCTTGTGAAAACTGCTCTGAAGGTTACGCTTCCCTGACTCCATGCTTGCCCAATTCCACCGCACTAGCACCATTCCAGTATCCATAAATCTACTCGGCCTCTATATCTGCAAATCAGAGAAAGTCAGTATTGAACTACTGAACTACTGAACTCCTGCTTCTCTTTCTCCTGTTTTCAGAACAGACCCTCTTGCACTAAAAGCAGATCACTGCCACTGATCTGCCCATCAAATGTTCCTGCATTTCATTCACAAAACAATCAGACCCAACCAGAAATGAACATCTGATCAACATTGCTCATGTGTTCTCTGCAACAGGCTACAGCCAGCAACAACTCTCCCTGCCCCATAGTCCCACTGTACAGCTATAGACCAGACTCTGCTACATGCCAACATTAGCAGACGCCTGCAATTTTGCCTCTAATAGTCATCCAGACACACCCACTGCCACTGAGTAACCCACGTACACAGTAGCCTACTTTCTGCCGCTGCATCAACAGAACAGCCCAAATCTGCTGCTCTCAAACCAGTGACAAGCACTGCTGCATCCGAATACCAGCAGCATCGTCCCTATTGCTACCCCTATTCTCACGTAATTCTTGTGCACAAGTCAGCCCCTACACATTCATATCTGTTACTCAACTACCTACAATTCGCACACTGAGAGCTCTACCATACCAGCAGCTCTACCAGTATTATTATTATTATTATTATTATTAGTCAACTCTCTTCATTTTTCATGGACCTTGATCACCAACTTTTCTACTTTAATATAAATGGCCTTAAAGACTAGCAGTTGCATTGATGTATTTTTTTCTGTGTAATTGCATGCAATAGCAGTGTGCAGTAATCGTTTCTGGGAGAAACAGCCTGATGTGTTTGTTTGCTTCTCCTCTGTAGAGCAATATATAGTTTCAGGCCTAATAAAAGTAAAAGTAGCATTCACTCTTTTTAAAGCTATGCTTAATTAAAGTTATACTCTTTTTCATCTCAAGTCGTTTATTAACGTTTAAATCTATATAGTGTAAACTATATATAGCTCATTTTGAGCACTTTATGGTCTGCCCTGACCTGTTTAGTTTTTCCTATTGTTTATGTTATGCAGGTATTGTTATGTCCTCTTCAAAGAATTCTCCACCCCACTCGGATACTGAGAATGTTCTAAAAGAACGAAAGGGCAAAGGTGCAATGTTAATGGACTTTGAAATTGTCTTTGTATGACTTGGCTCCACCATGAAATTGTTGCATAGACTTTGTTCAATATTTTATTAGAAATGAATGTGGCATTTGTACTCAACCATGTCATGTTTTAGTGTGTCCGTCAACCAGGTACAACAGAATGTGGTTACTACATCATGCGATACATGGTTGAGATCGTCAGTAGTCCTAGTTCAATCCGTTCTCTAAGTGAGGTATTTTCTTCATTCATTCATTGAATTTAACTTGGCAGATTGTTCAAATCTTGTGCAATCTAAGCGTATTATTAAAGTAGGTGCAACACCTTAAGCTAGAACATTGATAGTTTCTTGGAGGAGCCTTTTTTCTTTCCCGTTTTCATAAGATAGTGATCGGACTGCTCTTGTGCATGAGTTTAGCTAGTTGTCTGCTTATAGCCTAGTTTACTCCTAGGTCAGTAGTAAATAAAGGCAAGTAGGTTTCCGCTTCATATGCATGAATTATAAGATGAATTACAAATGGTATATTATTCGTTATTATTATTGTGTCAGTTTTTCAATCAAGTAATTTTCTTAACTTGCAGCTTTTTCGAGATACATCATATACACAAGACGAAATCGACGAGGTTCGTGACTTATGGGCGGATTATTTTCTGAATAATTAGTAATATAATGTACGAAGTATTAGTTTGTCGGATGCTAGTGGTTTATATTATGTATACACCATATTTTGTAATTAGTTTGGTGGCTTATGATATTGGATGCTAGAGGTTAATTTGCGTACTTAATGTATGTATTGGCCAAGGATGTATTTGGTGACTACTGAGTCTGGTGATTTTTGCTTAATTGAATAGGTTGATTAATCCGGCCTATTAAACGTTTTTTTAAAAAAACATAAAAAAACAATATGCATCAGATTTCTGAAAAACCTGATGTCTAATAGAGGCAATAGACATCATTTTTTTGAAGAACACTGATGCATATCTCACGGATAGACATCAGATAAATTACGACTGATGTCTATTAGAGGCAATAGACATCAGTTTTTAGTAAAACACTGATGCATATCTTTGGAATAGACATCAGATAAAATAAAACTGATGTCTATTTTTAAAATAGACATCAGATTTAAATCTGATGTATATGCATAAAAGAATATACATGTGTAGACTGTGCATCAGTTGTAAATCTGATGCATATTGATGAAAATATCCGATGTCTATTATGATTTTTGTAGTAGTGAATCACCAAGCAAGAAAGTTCGCATATAACAGGGAGGGACCATACCAAGTGGAAAGTGCAACTGGAAGTGGCTCCTACAGGCTCATGGACATGGAAGGAAAGATGGTACCCAGGCCATGGAACATCTTGCACTTAAAGAAGTATTTCATCTAAAAGCTGGAAAAGCCACATCAGTCAGCAACCTGAAACCTCAGGTTCCGGGACTCTTTTGCTATTTACAATGTTTTGTTTTCTTTTTCAAGTTAAGGGTTAGACAAAACCCAATAACTATATTTTGATGTCAAGCTAGTCCTTTGACAGATATCTTTTGAACATTTTGTAAGAAACCCCACGGGTTATCTTGAATATAACTTCGGTATGATTCAGTCAAGCAATTCTTGTTAAACACTATCAAAACTGAAAACGTGTGAATGTAGCAAACTATAAACAAGCTGGGATACAGTCACCCACAATACTGAGCACCCACGTAAAAGTCTGGAAGACTCCTAACTAAGGGAACCAACACATACACTTGGCCATTTAAACAGACAAAAGCATGCATGCAAACACAAAAACGGCAAACATATAAACTAAGGATCCAGGAAACCCTGGAACCAGGAATATTTATACGCACCCTTAGGTGCTCCGCTAGCCGGAAAACAGGCCGGAATAAGAGTTTTTACAAATTACGCCCAAAAACAAAGGGCCCCAAAGAGATAAAAGTTTAACTGGACCCAGCCGGGTCCAGGAGGAACAACAAAAAACAAAAGTTATACGCCACACAGGGCTCAGAAACGACAAATTAACAACTAAGCAACAACATGCTTGGTCACGGAGGAAGAATCGCCAGCTGCACCGACATCACCTTGGCCATCACCTGCTGGAGGAGGAGTCACATGGATCGCTTCTTCCTGAATAGAAGGAGGTCCAGCGGGAACAGGACTGTTGATCTTCGGAGCACCCTCTTCCTAACAATCAGAGAGCACGCCGAGATTAGGCTTTACGGGAAAAGTAGCCTCCAGAAGGCGCTCTTCCTCCACCACGTCCCATTCCAGGTGCTTGTTCTCCAACACCTCCTTCATGCATTCAACTCTGGCCGCCCAATGGGTGTAAGGAACAATATCAGACAGCACGCCAGAGAGGGATCTCTTCTTCTCCTGCAGGACAACAATCTCCGCATCAGCAGCTTCCTTGACCTCCTTCCATTTCTTCACCTCAGAGGCAAGGGCATCTTTAGCATCCAGGACTATCGCCATCTGCTCTTCGGAGTCCTTCTCCTTTGCCTTGGCCGTCTCTAGCCTTTGGTTCCCCCGATCCTTCTCCGCCTTCAATCTCCTGGTCATCAAGTTTAGCGCAGCCTTTAAGGATGTCAACTCCCTCTCAGATTCCGGCAGACGGTCAATTTCGACCAGTAGCATCTGCAAAGTCTGCAGGAAGAAAGGGGTGAGTGGCAAGATACAACAAGGAAGAGCAAAGACAAGAGGAAAAGTCATACCGCAAAGGCCTGCTCAGCAGCATCCTCCAGCAACTCCCTAGTAGGCCTAGGGCGAAGATACGTTCTCACTCCAGGAAGCAACGCTCTCTTTAGGGTCGGCCAGCAAGGCACTCCAGCAGTACATCCAAAACCAACAGGTAGCCTAATAACATCCTCAAGAAGGTCGGACATCACATCAGTCACGTCATCCCCAACTCCAGCATGCTCAACTCTAACACCTGATCCACCAGCCCCGGATCCAGATGGTTCCCTCTTAATCAAAGAGGAGGAAGCCCTCGTCTGTGCCGGAGGACCCAAAGGAGGCAGGGATGACAAGGGGGCAGCAAGAATGGTAACGTCATCGGAAGAAGATGAAGGCTCCAACCGCTTGGCAGAGGACTCAACACCAGCCGCCTCTGCCTTCCTCTTGGAAGGAGCCCTGAGCCCGCCTGCCACGGTCTTTTTCCTTCTCTGCGCCATCATCATGGCCGGAGTCATCACAAGCCTAGTAGAATCTGAAAATGGGCAGGAAGAGTGAGAAAGGGGAAAACAAAAATTGACTCAGCCAAACACATGCCAGAAAGAAATTACCAGTAGACATCTCCCTCTCCTCCTCCAAAGTAGTATAACCGAATAAAAAGTTAAAAGAACGACACGCAGGTTCCAGACCAAACAACTTTGACAGGGACTCCTCCTCGTCAGCAGCAGGAAGTATCTTGGGCAAATCTGCAAGAAAAAAGCAGTAAGGTGGTGAGCAACAAAAGGAATCAACAGAGTAACCAAAGTAAGTACCTGTAGGAGCCCTCCACCGGGTATAGATGTAGTCATGTGGATGGGCAACGTCTCTACTTCCACGAAGATAAAACTCCGAAACCAATCAGCATCCTTGGGTTTCGGAGGAAAGATTATGCAGTGTTCATCACTCTTATGGGCCCGGACCGTGAACTGACCACGACCCAGAGCCCGAACGGCGAAAAGGTGAGCAAAATCGCCCATTGTAATTCCCATATCGTATTTTTTGTTTATCTTGCTTAACGACAGGACAGTACGCCAAGCATACGGGTTGATTTGGCACATGGGAAGTTTGTTGGTATGAAGAAACTCTCGCACGAAATCTGGAAAAGGAAACCTCAAAACCAGCGAGAAAGGGTAGAGGTACATGCAAGTCCACCCCGGACGGCAAAAGTCGGCCTTCTGGCCGGCCGTGGGGACATGAATGTTGACCCCCTCATCAAAATGAAACAAAGCCTTTATGGCAGTTGTATCAGAGGGTTTGAACAGGGAATCACAAGAATGCAACAACGAGAGAAGACCTTGGGAAGGGAATAAATCATCTCCCATGGTCGATAAGGAAGAAAAATCAAAAGAAAGGTGAAGATGGTACCTGAAGAAACGGGCAAGGAACAGTGGGGAAGCCGGAAAGAAAGAGAAGGAAGATGAAAATGTTTTGGAAAAGTAATTTGGGAAGTTGTGAAGAAGTTATCAGAAATTAAAGAGGTTTAAGTAAGGTGGTTGAAATTTAATTAAAAGTCGAATATGAACAGTTACTAGGGGAAGCGAAAATCGAAGCAAAGCGGAAGCAAGTGTAACTGAAATTCCCGCGCAAGCAAACTTACACGAGAATTGGGGGCTAATGTTGGGCTCCAAAATTACTGAACTTTCGCCCACGACACGTGGCAGCCCAGCATTGGGGCATCTCAAAGCACATGGATCAAAGGGGAGAATGGATCTCAGCCGCACACTTACAATCAAGAAGAAGCACAAGTCTGAAGTGTATTGAAGAAGCTATATGGCCCAATTGTTTGTGACAGCCCAAAAGTGTAGTCCATGTAATAATAAGAAATAGGTTGTAACCCTTGTAACGGCTGGGCCTTGCCCAGCAGTCCTTACCCAACGGATTTATGCACCCTCATGCATTATAAATAGGGAGGTTCATTCATTATGAACTCACGCAATACCCGACCTAGAGAGACCACTTAGGAGAACCCCTTGCATTTCAGCAAGAACACCAATACAACATTGTAACACTTAAGCAATTCAGCAAGAACAATAACATCTCTTCCTTCGTTTCTTTTATCTTGCAATTTGTCAACCACAATCAATGAGTAACTTTGCTCTAAGATCACTATAACCTTACATAAACAAACTTGGTAATTTTTGACCCAAACAGGTCCACCATGTTCTTATGCATAATTAATTAACTCTCTCGAGTTTTTATCAATTTAGGGGTTGTTTGGTTGACACTTTGAAAAC
Organism: Silene conica; assembly: GCA_029255685.2. Lineage (NCBI taxonomy): Eukaryota > Viridiplantae > Streptophyta > Magnoliopsida > Caryophyllales > Caryophyllaceae > Silene > Silene conica. Next base: position 71,017,427 of record CM055318.2, on the reverse strand, counting down.
ACATGAATTGCAAACACTTTGAAAACACTTTGGTTGACACTTTGAAAACACTTTGAAAACCCATGCTCAACCAGATCCCACAATTCTTGAGACCTAAATAGAGTTTTCATTTTCAATTCCCAAAACTGAAACTGAACACCTTTGAAAACTGGTATTTGAGACGTATTAGAACCATTGGTTGCCATGACAAATCATAGAATGGAAACCTGAAGACCTGGTACCAAATTTATTGTATATTTTGTGAGTTTATCTGTAAACACAATATGAGGAAGGTAGAAAAAAACTTATATTAATCTGATGAAGATTACAATACTTAAATAAGAAAGAAAGGCAGAGCAACTAACTCCATGTTGCACGTCTAAACTACTGGTAGAAAAGTAGGAACAACCTACTGCACTTCACTGCATTTTAGGGAAATAGAAAATAACTGAAAGACCAATTCTTATGGCCACTACCCTACTTGATCCTAAATTGTAGGCCTTAACATAACTAGAAAATCATTTGAATTATATTTCAACGTCCATATCGAGAAAATATGAAGCTTCTGATATGTTTATAAGAAATTGTACCTATCATTTAGTAAGAAGTTTCTGTACTTTTGAGCTTAAGTAGGGATAAATCGGGATCAAAGGTAAACATCTCATTTTTAGGGTTAGTGTGTTACGAAGGTGGTGGATCGAGTTGTTATAAATAGTATGGGAACAACTCTACCACCGTGTGGTGACCTGTGGTTAGGAGTTCTCGAGTCACCCATCTAGCGGTGAAAGGGTATGGGCTAGGCTACGGTCAGCTTTCGAGGCACAACGTGACGTTTTGTTTTTTAAATAGGGACTTATTGGCACACTCGATTGTTATAGTCACACTTACCAATAATAAACCGTTACAAAATGTAAAAAAAGAAAGTGCTTGCATTATAGTAGTGAAACCTTGTGTTTATTACTTATGGCTAAATAATTACAATCATTATGTTGTAAAGAGCATAAAAATTACATCATTAAATTCACATTGGAAAGACTTCCTCCAAAGGTATAGTATTTTTTTCCTTTAATATTTGTGGCTTCTCTTTCAAGTTTCAATATTCAAAAGAACGTGTGTTCTGTATTCACTAATTGCCCACATTGGAAAAATATTCTTGTGCATTGGATAATGTAACATGCAAGTTTTGATCGATGTTCCTGTAATTTCCTGTATTATCATTATGCATTTAGATATTAGAAATAATACTCGTAAATTTACTAGCTTTAACTAAGAAATAATAAGGGAATGTAGCTTTGAAATGAACAAGTATCTTAGTTATCTTAGTTTACCTGTTGAGGAAAATCGCCATTTTCTAGTTGTGCATTGATTAACAATTTTGCTGCACGATGTAATGGAGTTGGATCTCTTTCCATCTGATTAATAGTGAATTCGAATTATAAAATTATAATAGTTAAAGACAAATAAATAATAAGAGATAACAGTCTTATGTTAGCTTATTAAATTCCACTCCAAATATTAACATTTACTTCCTCCATTTATATCCAAACTACACCTATTCCATTTTAATCCATTCATATCCAAACTACACCTTTCCTAATAAAGCCAACAAAATTACTAAAGTATCCTTATGAATATCAATTATTTACCCAAAATGTCATCAAATGACCCACCATTACTCCACCACAAACAATAAAAAAATAACATACACACTTCCCATTGTACTTTCAATCATATCTCCCTCCTATTCCATATTTTCTTCCCTATTTCCTAAAACGGATTATTCAGGTTTTCTTCCCCTTTCCTATTTTAGAAACTTTTATTCTTATTTTATTCATTTCTCTCTCCTATTATCAAACCCCACCCAACCTTTTTACTCCTATTTTATTCTTTTGTAATGTTTTTGGCCCCACAATTTCTTTATTTAATTCCTAATTATTCATCCCTCTCTTCTATCACCAAACCCCACCCAATTTTTACACTTATTTTATTCTCTACCTTAATATTTGTGCCAAATACAAAAGGGAAGAAAATATGGAATAGGAGGGAGTATTTAATAAATTCTTAAAATTTTTGCATAAAGCATAAATACAATTTGGATTTGAATGGAGGAAGTATTATAGTACTATTTATTGAGTTGAATTAATTGTTATATTCTTCAATGCAGATGTTTAGAAAGGGGGTATATTTTGTAAATGATAGAAAAATGAGAGTAGTGGAAATGGAAAATAGTCAAATACATACTCCGATCCGTACATAAAAGAGTAATAGTATAGCTTAATTACAATACCTGTCCGGCATGTATGAGACCCATCAACGCCCATGCGGTTTGAGTTATTTGGGATTCGCCATCTAGTGGCACGAAGTCCTGTGTATGGTAAATTAAATAAACTAAAACTTGTGGGAGACGAACTTTTACTAAATGATTGAGAAATCATTCTTTTGTACCATTTTATTTGTATTTCGTGACCCTTTAATTGTAACATACTCCCTCCATTCATATCCACTTTGCACCTATTCCATTTCGGTCCATTCGAATCCACTTTGCACCTATTCCATTTCGGTCCATTCGAATCCACTTTGCACCTTTCCTTATTTGGTTGTACTTTTAATACTATAATACTATAAAAACACTATTAAGGCCCACTTTTTCAACACAATACTACACTTTACACCTATTTGTTGTACTTTTATTAATATTTTAACAATACGTAAAAACCCGTGCATAAAGCAAATGTACCAAGTGGAAATGAATGGAGGGAGTAGTAATTTTGTATCTATTTACATAATAAATGTACTCACTTTATGTTTAATCATGATTTGTACCTATTTTAATATCTTTAGTACCATTTTTTTTTAATTTGTACAATTGTCTGTCAAGAGACCTAATGTTTATTGAAGACTATATTTTATTAAAGAATATTCATAAAATAGTATCAGCCAAACGTATCATCAAAATAAACCCGCGTGTAGATCACAATGTCCCCAAACTTAGGGTTTGTTTGGTTGACATAGGGGAATTAAAGTTCCCGGGAACTTCAAGATCACATGAATTTCGAATTCATGTGAATTCGCAAAAAGTGTTTGGTTTGCATATGGGAAGTTAATTCATGCGGGAAGTTCTATTGACCAAGGGGGGACTTGGTGAGTAACTTCCCACATAATGGAGGAAGTAAATTCATGTGGGAAGTTCTATTTCCCATGATATTGGCAACCAAACAACAACATGATTTTACACTTCCCAGGAAGTTCAACATCCCATGATTTTAATGGGTAACCAAACAAGCCCTTAGGTTCAGAACAAATATATCATATCGTCTTGGACTCCTGGTGTGCTTGCTCTCTTGCCCTTTGATGTTCATCAAAGCATGGTTTGTTGTTGATATATAGAGCCATTAAAGCATTTGTCATATTGGTTGTATCAATTTATGCATAAAATTTGTTATACTACATTTTAAGATTTTAAGTTATAACGAAATAAATGTGCCCATTTTATTGTAATTATATTTTCTTATAAAAAGAATTTATTGATTATTGTTAGAAAGTGACTATTTAAGAGATCATAGTTTTATCATAAAAGACTGTAAATTCGGTCTGAAACAATAAGACCTCTCACAAGTGTGAAAGTACATGGGTAGTGGCCACCCCCATGTAGTTTCCCACTCACTCCCTAAATGGTTTTTTTTGTGAGATAAAACGGTACCCGTCTTATAATTTCAGACGAATTTGACGGTCTGAAATGAGAATTGGTGAAGAATTTGATACGTGTCCTCCCAAGGGCGTAAACTAAACTTGTAAAATTTTGCATGTGTAATCCATGTCCCAGATTTTGCAATTCGCTATCAATACCATTTTGATTTCGAAGCAAAAAAGACAATTTTTTAACTATTCTACAAATAAAAATTATATAAGGTTACCTTTTTAAGACATGAAAGATAGCTCTCTCCCCAACCACCATCCTTCTTCTGAGATGTCAGAAGAAATTCAACAGCCCTTCTTATAGAATCGCAATTTGAGTACGTTTTGCCAGCTGCTTTTAGTCCCCCAAGTGCAAACCATGCTCCATATGTGAAGCAAATTCCCCAGTTTCCATACCTTTTTTTTTTTCAAGAAAAAATTATTCGTAAGCTGTAACACTAATTGAATATCTGGACTATTGTGATTACATTTATAAAGCGGTTGCCAAATCTCGTTATATTGTTCCAAACAAAAGTAATATCTTGAACAAGAATTTGAGGAAAATCTACATTTAAATGTAAGTTGGAAGTGAAATTCAAGTAAAACTTTACCATGAACCATTGGGATGTTGGATATACTCGATGTAGTTGGACGCTCTGACAATGAAATTTTCAATTTCGTCCTTCCTATGCTTAGGGTATAGTTTTTTGAACAACACCAACGCCTCAATTGCTGTACTTGTACATTCCACATACCTGCAATTAATTCAATTTGATCGCCAAAATTATCATTACAAATACAAAATATAATAGAACATTTCGACGGTATGGTTAATAAGAAATGTTTATATATACGCGTCTTAGCTGATATTTTAAGATAATTCAGACATCATCGTTTTACAAAAAATGTATAGGTTGTATAAACTTTAAAGTCATTTTTTTCTTTATAATTCCAACTAGCCGGGCAAATAGGTTAGATCGTGACTTGTGCGTGTAAATCTAAATTTCGGGGAAGCAGGAAATACAAATACAATTTTCAATTAACTAGGTGTGTAGCTAAATGCATAGTATGTACACTTACTCTCGTTCGATGACAATGTCCTCGAATATTTCTGTTGGATTGAGGAACTGAAGATTGCATTGCATGTAAAGGAAGACGGAAAAACAATGTCAATTTCGAGTTAGTTTTATAAATCTTTGCTCTCATGTTTGAAAAATGTAGACAATTTTGTTCATATATTTACACACCAGTTTTTATTTAAGACCGTCTTAATTTAAGATTTGACTCTCGGACAGTCGGGCCTATATAAAATAGAGAGGAATATAAAAGTAGGTTATGAAAGAGGTTAAGTTTACGGTTCTATAAGGAAACTGATGCTAATCCCTTTACTATAAAAGGGATAACTTTTAGAGGATTTTCATTTTGGCTAGATGATTTAGGTAATTGGGTCCCACCATAATCTTCTTCTATTATTTAATTAATATCTCTCCTCCAATTTTATTTGCTTTTCATTTTACACACTTTTGATTTCAAAATATTCATTTTCATGTGTTAAATGTATGATATAAATTTTTTATGCAAAACAAAAAGATAAAAAAAATAAAAAAGGAAAAATTTAAAAAGTACAAAAACTCATATGTTCCAACTATTAGAAATTAATAATTTTCAAACTAATAAATTAAAGCAAACATATAATTATACACCAAATTTAACCTGAATATCCAAATTATAATATCGGGATGAAAAGAACAAAAAAAAAATCAAATATAATTAATTATCGGAAATAAAAATCATGAATAATCATTTTGTAGGTAGAAAAAATTAACCTCACATAGTCATATATGGTCAGAGTTATTTTTTGATAGTTAGAGTGACAGGGTTTATATTATATGGTTGTATTCATCCTACATATATATTTGAGTAGTCTTAAATAAGAATTTGTTTATTTTTATATTGTCGAATTAACGCTTTATTTTACCTACATTTAAATTAAACGTATAAATTATTTATACATTTTAAATTGGTATAATTATAATACTGTAATTATGCTTTTATTTTAAATATATTCATCTTCTTATTGATGTTTTCAACATAATAAAATTAAACTCGTGCATTTTTTGCACGAGAGTAAAAATAGTAATATAGAAATAGAAATATGATTCCCAATCATATTTTCAAAAATATATTCTATTAAATTGCTAAAAAAAATGTGGGAGTTATTAATGACTTACCTCCAACCATGCTGGGCCGCCAGCGGGCTCCCATGCAGTTAATCCTCCATTTTTGCTCTTGATTATTTTTCATGAGAATATAATTAAAGTAAATAAAATGACTGAAAAAAATGATACTCTTGTAAATAAAAAAAGGGAAAACGAATATAAAAGATAAATAAATGACTCGGACGAGACGACGACATGGTAAGCGAAAGAGTATTGTACCTGAAGAGAAAGCAATACATTAACCGAATCATAAAGTAGTTCAGGATACATCTTTTCTCCAACAATTTCTGGATCCATTGTTGATAAAATCAAGCAACACTTGACAAATAACAGATTAAACATACAATTAATCACTTATTATTTGACACATTCAAAATTAATTATCTCCTAAAATCATGATGATTATGTTATTTTAATTACCTTAAGGCCTTCTGCAGTTCCGTCAGAGATCTGCCACCCTTGATCTTGATCGGAAAAGGTCCATGATCCCTTAGATATGTGACGATACATGCTCTTAAAATCACCCGATGGATTCTCTTTCACCTATATTATATAATAACGACATGGTAATATCCAAGGTCGAAGAATGTTGCAGGTAATTATTCGATTTAAATGCTAGGATCGAGTTCAATCCTTAGTTCAGGTATCGAGTCAAATTTACTAAGTCTAACCATAAACATTATTAAATTGCAATAACATTAATATCCCTTGTAATTAGTTAGTCTACTCAAAATTAGACCTCTAAAATAATTCCCACATATATAAAATCAATAAAATCGTAGGTACGACTATACGAGTATACGACCATGATAATTAATTTAATTTACCTGTGACTCTTTAATGAAGAAGTGTGCTTTCTTAAGAACAGGTCCGATGTGATCAAGACTTAAATTTGTAGCCAACAAAGCTTGGACGGCAAAAGCACAATCCCATTGCTGACTTCCAAAACTCTGCATATCATAATACCTTTATTACGGTGTTTATTGGGTGAGACGGTGTCCTACTATAAGACAATATATTTATCGTTAATGAATAGTCATTTATAAAAGTGAACGGTAAAGAGTCTCATGATGTAAAATCGTCTTATTCTATAATTTGTGATCCAACTGAATTACCTGCATCTTGAGGCCGTCCTCGGCAATCCATATAAAATCAGGAATTCTGGCAAGATGTTTCTTATAAGAAATGCCATTTGGATCTTCAACCCAGCATGCTAACATACACAATACCTGAAATGCGATAATACCATTTTTATCATTTCGACAATTGTTGAATTATTAGTTCACAACTTCACATTAAATGAAATTACTTTATTTTAGTGACGGATCTAGGATTTTCAGGGTGGCGACACAATTTTTCCTTATGGCATTGTTCTTTGCTTATGGTATTGTTGTGTTAGAGACCACGCTCTTTTTTACAGTAATAAGACGGATTAATACCTTCTCAATGGATGCAATGGTTATGTATCGACTGTTCTCATCTTCATAATGTATATGATTCATAGCCAATTGTAACGCTTTCTTCCGAACAAGCTTATTCAAGGGCCAACGCGTTAGAAGAGGTTCAGTCGACATGTAAAGAGTATCCCACATTAAATCTTTAATTGACGAGTGAGGGCAGTAAACATCCTCCTGCATCAATTAAGATTAATTAAATTTATTTATTATTACAGAGTACACGGTAAAACTTCTGAGAAGTAATACTCGATAATTATAAGAAACTTACCGGTGCACAGAAATGACGAACATTTTTCCAGTTGATTTGATCAAAGGGTTCATTGAAGAGTTCGTCTCTAAGTTGGATGATAAGAGGTGTTATTGGACCAATGAACCTCTTTCCGTACAAGTATGACATTGGCAGGTATACCATTCGACAATAACACCACATTTTCGCTGTACAATTTCAATAACATTATACCAATTCAGCTACTCAAAGAAAACAAAATTGTATGATACAGTACGACTGTACGAGTAATTTCTATTGATGATAATGTAAAATGTCCCTCCAAAATTATTAATGTCGCCGTTTCCTACGCCTTTTCACCATGAAAGGCTTGCCAAAATGAGATGGTTATTTAATAGTACGAGCTTGAAATTAGATCTAGAAAGAAAAGAGATCGAATAATTATTGTGTATGGTGTTAAACCTGGAGATACGGGCATGAAAGAAGGAAGCAACCAGAATTCAGGTGGCATTGGGATACTTCCGGACCAATCAAATAGACCAAGTATCTACAAGCATACATTTACAATAATAAGCCTATAAAATACTTGTACTTCGTACGTATTAGGATTTTGTATTAGAAGTTTTGCTTGAATGGCGTCGAAATCCAAACTAATTAACAAAATAGAGTCGGTTTTAAAGTATTCGAGGTGAGAAGATGAGAATGGTGGTCATATATCATTGTTTGGTGGTCGGAGTAAGAAGAACGGACATTACGAAGATAGCTTGTCAAATCACGGAATATGGAAGCAACTTGTGGCTGTCCCAAACTCCCGGACAACGACAAGTCCTAAATTTTTAAAAGAAATTAAAAATCGGAATGGATGACGTGAACCCATTTTTGGTAAATACTTTGAAACCCGCACTATTTTGGTAAATAGTTTGATTTTCGACCCCATTTTAGCAAAAACTTCTTTATTAATCATACATATAAGACACACTTACAGAAAGCCAAGTCTTTCCCCAAGAGGGAATGTGAGTAACGCTACCATGGTCGAGAATCCATTTACGAGCTCTTTGACACGCATTGTCGCCTCCTTCATCTGGACCAACTCCTAGCATTCGCAAACTTATGTAGTTTAGCGTTGTACAAAACATAGTGCTAGGACCTTCTATGTGCAATCCCCATCCTCCATCTTCATTCTGTTAAATGTTAAATGGCAAAAAAGTTATCACAACGCTAGGAAAACTAAAAATTAAATAGGTAAATGAATGAACGTGGAGAGTATCTAATACGAACCTGATGATAGTAAATGTTGCGAAGAATTTCTTCACGGTGGTGTATCGAGAAAACAGAGTTGAGATGTCCTGTGACGTATAGGCAAAAAACCTAAATGGCAATTGCATATACAATTAAATTCAAGAATAATAAAATCAACGGAGTAATTAAGATATAATCTATAATTAATCTACTTGAATAAATGAATAGAACTGATGGCTAACCAAGGGAGGAAGGTAGAACTGAGGGCCAGCAATTTCAGCGGGCCAATGGCCGTCGTCAGCCTGCAGGGCAGTCATGAAATTCACGGCTCTTTTTAATGTTGTCGTCACGGTTTCATTGGTGATCTCGTCCCCATCACCCACCTTCACTTGTGCTATACTTTGCTTGAAGTTCTTCTCTCTTAAGAACTGCATTTTAATAGAGTCGTTAGATAAGCTAGCGTTATTTGGATGTAAACAATTGTTTTGTGGAAAATAAGATAACATCGCTTGGTTACTTACTACTGCATTTTGTTAAATATTGCTTGAATGTTTTTGTCAGATGTGCATCACAAGATCAAATTGGATCGTTTATGTATCATTAGGGTAAGATTATTGATAGTCTTAAAATAAGACTTCGATGGTAAGTTTTATATTACTCGCCCAAAACTATAATAATCTAACAAAGTTTTAACAAAAGTCTTAAATTCAGTCTTGTAAATTCAAGGCTTAACTTAATACTTTAGGTGGGTGTATTGACCCCACTTTCAATGCAAATTATTCAATGAATAGATCTCATGTGTTATTGTAATGTCAAAAAAATAGGATCTGAGGTGATTCTAACGGATAATGTATAAAGCTAAGTAGGTATGAGGCGAGTCTGAATAATAAAGAAATAATAAAAGTTTGTAGAAAACTGGTGTGACATAGTTTTAAGAGTTTAGAGAGTTTTCCGTGTAATCTTACCCTTAAGTTGCTTAGAATAACATGAGTTTCACTGCTCAATCACAATCGTGAACTAATCGAGACCCCCGGACGCTATCCTTATTTAACTACGACCCTTGTTTTAATTCACAAAAGCCTAGTAATAAACCTATATTTCCCTAAATTAGAAACAAAATTCTACTTCATTTATTAATGTCATTTATTTACCTTTTTTTTCTTTTTTTAAATTTGGGCGTTTTATTCATTTATTTACATTTTTATACTGAGAGTTGATCCACTTGTATTCAATTACACTGACCGACAGTGGCGGATCTTGAAAATATTATTTAGGGGGCCGAAAAGTAAATAGCCGAATTTTTAATTACGATCAAATAGACGAACATTTATATATAGTTTAAACAGAGAGTTAATCTCTTGTCAAAACTAAAGGTAAACAAATAACCGGAACGAAAGCTTGAAGGAGTAATGAAAATTGATCATATATTTCCATAAACATTGTGAGAAATATTTTTCTCATGCTTAAAAATTCAAAAGTCACTAATAATTACTCCTAAAAAATTGTGACTACTGATTCTTCAATCACTAAACAAGTTTGGGAAAGATATTTATAGTCATTGATTTTGTAATTTTGAAATCGATGAATCATCATTAATCATTATGCAAATGGGTGAATGTCCAATTTTTTATTACATTTTTTCCATATTTTCAATGTAAAGTCTAGGGTATGGTCTTACTCGGACTTTTATGAGTGAGGGGGCCAACTTGTAAAAATACAAAAAAGTTTCTTATATTTTTTTTGAAGCAATTCCTTGCAATATTTCTTTTGAGAGTTAATAGTTGAGTCACAATTGTAAGGGGGCTTAACCCCAGTCCATGATAAGGAAGATCATTCACTGCTGACCGAGATACATATGTATCAAATAACTAATTACCTAACATCGGTAATAGTAATTTCGTGATATCATCTAATATGTTTCTACATCCGTTCGGTTTGATTACAGACGTATACCTTATTTACAAGAATTAAGAAATTAAGGTTGATAAAAGTACAAAAAATAAATAATGTAAAAGAAGCTAAAATTAGTGGATTGAAATGCTAATCTACTAACCTACGTACCCTTCTGCTCATTGCATATGCGTCCACCATTTTATAAATGTGATGAGGGTATGTTGGTACTTTCAACTTTAATTAGTGATTAAAAGTTATCTAAAATAGTGATGCATGTATGAAATCAAATTGAAAACGTATGGAGCCAAACTTGAGAATTATGACTCTTTTTGTTATGGGGTGATGAATGGCATAATATCAAATTTAGAGGTACATCTTTTGTTATGTACATTTCCAAGTTTTAACTATCATCAATTTTTAGTTACCTTTTTCAATTTTAACAACTCTCTAACTAATTCTATGAAATAGAGCTTAAGTTTCATAATCCTTCTTAGGAGTCGTTTGATTGATCAAAGAACTTAATTTGTCTAAGAATTTTAATTTCATAGTAATTAAGTTTCAGCATTCAATTCGGGTAAATTTGACAAAGGTGTTTAGTTGCCCATGTAGGAATTATATTCCATGGGAATTTCCAATGACCAAGGGGGAAGTAGGTAAGTCAATTCCTACATCTAGGCATTGGAAGTTCCTATGAACTTCTAATTCCTCCATTTTCCAAAAAAAATGACAATCAAACAAGACATATTTTTATAAATCATATAATTTTGCAATTCATGTATTTTTAAGGAGTCAATTAAATACCCCTAAAGTCTTCTTCATTGAAAGGTCTACAATTCGACAATCCATATGGATTACGTATGAGATCTCTATTTGATTAACTATGGAACTCGTCAATCAATAAATGTCAACATGGGTGTAGTATTTTAATACAATGCAACACTTATAAAAAGTAAGAGGGAGTATATTGTAATTAATTTTACGACTTTAGCTAAAAAAACTTAAGGATATTCATTTGTACCCCTCAAAAAAATTTCATTTGTTAAGATGTACCCTTTGCTTTTCACCAAAGTATTTTGACCGATAGTTATTCTCTACATACTAAGAGTTCAGAAAACGGTTAAAAAAATTTCAAACCAATTATCTCGTCAAGGCATCTGAATTTGAAAAAAAAAAAAAAAAACTACTGCTTGTTGAACCCGTTGCCGGTAGTTACAGGTTGCCAAAGGATTTTAACGAATAAACTTTGACCGACCATAATACCCAACTACGAGTTAAGATGTCGGTCATTGTTTTTTCAAATTAAAAAACCCGTAAAAATGATCAACTTGAAAAAATAGTTTTTCATATTCTGTATTTATAGCCGAGAGTTATTAACGGTCAAAAAATTTTGCAAGAAAAGAGGGGTATACCTTAACAAAAGAAAAAGTTGAAGGGTACAAATAAGAATATCCCAAAACTTAAAAAACATTACGGTCCTATTTGATAAACCGCATAATGTGAAATTTTTAGCATATTGAAGGTTTTTAGCATGTTTAACTCACTAATTTATTAATTCAACTGTTTGATAAATGACATATTGAAACAGTAGATTAAGCTCTAATAATCTATTGTTTTACAATTTGGTGCTTCTCTCATATTCACTCTAGCATATTGATAAAAATGAATCTGTTAGTTATTTACACATATATATAACAATATACTAATCTTAATCCGCTAATTACCAAACACTTACATAAAAGCCCTGTTTTTCTGACTTAATTCCAGCTCCTTTCAATTTTGTTTGGCTATATTCTGTTAAGTTTTATTTACGTTTAATCAATTATGTTCAGTTAATCTTTTCACAAAATTAACTTTTAATTCAACTAAATTCACTTCATCTCAGTTCCACCCAATTTAGTTCAATTAAGCTCTTATCCAATTAATTCAATTCAGCTCGTTTCAATAAAAAAGAACGGGACCTAAATCTGCTAAATGAAGTATGCTAGTCAAGCCCGTCAATTAAAATCTGCTTCTGCTAATAATAATTTGCTGATTACCAAACATCGCCTACATTATACTTTATCCGTCCTGGTCATTTGTTGTCCTATTTCATTTCGGAGTGTTTTAGTTAGCTATTGTCCTTTCTATTTAAAATTTGCCTTTAGTGAATAATTTGATCTTTCACACTCAATTGACTCACTTGTCATTTTATAATTGACACTTTTTTTTTTTCCTCTAATGTTTGTGTTAAAACCAAATGAAAACAATTGAATTGAAGTGAAGGGATTATTTATTAACTAATTGCCCTATAGAGCTATAGTCACCGACATTCCCTTTTTCATTTTCATGTCTTATATCACGTTTCAATGTTTCATCACTTTTCTTCTGATAAGTAATCCTGGTCATACAGAATATTGTGTCAATCATGTTAAATTGTGGATAAGTTGAAAAATAATGATGACTAAAATAAAGCCAAATAAAAAACGAATAATGCTAGGGATCCGCTGTCGAAGCAAAGAACAAATACAATTTTGAATATATCATATAGAGAAAATTTGATGTTAAGACGTTTTTCTCGAAGCATAGATACTACTTACGTTGAGTAATTACTTATTGGTTTTACACTAATGCATGTGTAAAATCGCGTTATACAAGTGTTAGTAAAAGGAAAATACCTACTCCGTACAAGTTTAACATGTTACAGATCGAAATAAGATGGACAATCCGATACACGTAAATAGGGAGCACATAAGCTAAGGCCAGAAGGGAAGAAGAAACACAAACCTGAAGACGCCATAAAAGATCGCGGCAAGGCTTGATTTTGAACCGGTTTTGGTAGAAGTTAAGACGAGCTTCTTCAACTTCTTGTATAGCCTCAGGAGTACCATAATCAGGATCGAACTCCCATGTTTGACGTCCTACAAAGTTATTAGTACTCCATAAGTATGGATCATTTGCTCCTTCTCCTATCTTTAACCTCCACATTTTCGAGTTATTAATAAGACACTTTGATAAAGCTTCACAACCTAAGTGATCGATATGAAACAAATATAAAGACAATCGTGTATATATATGTAGATGGAAATAGCGACATGTATATGTGTTGGATGTATTCCTTTCTCATAGGGAATTATACAGTCATTATTTTAACTTGTGATGAAAGTAATAAGATTTAAGAGATTGTGCCACCGGGTGGTACAGAATCTTGGTACCACCGAGGGTGTTCTGGTAATTTTTCTATTGTTTTCATTTTCCTCTTCGTACTTTTGAAACTCAAAGATATTTTTCGGTAAAGGTTAGAATTGAAAATTTTAATATCACAATTAGTTTCCTGTTGAAAGTATGAAACCTATTGCCTAACAATTCATACAACACATCATTTTAAAATTCAGGTGATTAAATATTATTGTTTGGTTTTGTAAAGATTTCCAATTTATGTGAATTTAAATTCGTAATAATTATTGTTCTGGTAACCAAACTACATATACTCATTTTCCAATCCAAACGATCAAATTTAAATTTCACAAATTTTCATTGAAGACGGACATATCCGTCACAAGTTGAAGGCGGGTCAAGTATTACCCAAGTTGTTAGATAAGACAAAAGCATAATGCTATCCGTTATCAGTAAGACTTATTGCTTAAATTTTTGTGTTAATTAGTGGATAACCAACAAACCCTAGTTAAACTTCCAAAAACTTTATTCATGAATTTAAGTGTTCTAGCAATATCCTCAATAATGTCTTTGGTGATTGCATGTACCACCATTACACAACAAATTATAAATATTGAAATGCAGAATTAAGTATTAGGGTTCCGAAAATTTCAGATTTCATTCCTTTGTTGATTGAATCTCCGTTTCTGAATTGATAAACCATGTCAATGATCCACGATTATAACATTTCATGTAAAGAAAGAAATGATTTATATTTTTGATAATCGTACAAGTAGTAGTTACATACAATATATAGTAGATGATAGAAGTATGAAAACATTTAAGGGAAAGAATCAAAACGTATAAGCTAATTACTAAAGATACAAAAATAGTTCCTGATATTGTGGAGAGAATAGTGGCAATTGATGATGGAAATGATTATGGTAATCATTTCCTTATTTGTGAAGATTCCTGCGTATTATCCTTGATACGGTCCCGCAAGACGGACGGTCTTAGAGTTAGTCCGATCTTGGATGTGAGTAGGGAATGACGCGGTTTGGGTAGAGGTTTTGTCAAGGAGTCTGCTAACTGATCGTCCCCATTTATGTGTTGAACCCTAATAGTGCCGAGTTGTACTTGTTCCCGGACGAAATGAAAGGCAAGAGCGAGGTGCTTCATTCTTGAGTGAAAAATGGGATTCGCCGAGTAATTTGTTGCCCCTAAATTATCACAGAATAGAACCGGGGCAGACGCTATATTTATGGTAAGTTCAGAGAGTAATGATTTTAGCCATAGTACATCGGCAGTTGTGTCCGCGATAGCACGAAATTCAGCTTCGGTTGACGATCGGGACAAGGCTCTTTGCTTTTTAGAGGACCACGATATAGGATTTTTACCAAGAAACACAATGTAGCCAGTGGTGGAGATGTAATCGTCTTTGTCTCCTGCCCAATCGGCATCACAATAAGCATGTAGATTGAGCATTGTATTTTTTAGTAGAGTTATGCCGAGATGTAGAGTGCCGTTAAGATATCGTAACAGCTTTTTCAAGGCTACCCAGTGGGTGGATGTTGGGTGAGTGAGAAATTGTGCTAATTTGTTGACGGAGAAGGCGATATCAGGGCGGGTTAATGAAAGATATTGTAGACTACCAACAATGGCTCGGTAATCTGTGGCATTTTCGATGGACTGATCTGGTAAGCGAGTTAGAGGCGGGTGATGTATCATGGGTGTGGTGGAAGGGTGACTTTCGAACATGTTGTATTTGGTTAAGAGGTCGGAAATATATTTGGTTTGGTTGAGGTGAAGGCCTCGTTTTGTCGGGGTGACTTCCATGCCCAGAAAGTACGATAGAGGACCAAGGTCCTTGAGCGAAAAGCGTTTTGAAATGGCAGTAATAAACTTGTCGACGTCGTGTGTTGATGGACCTGTTATGATGATGTCATCCACGTAAACCAAAACAAATAATTTAGTAGCAGTAGTATTAAAAATAAATAGCGAAGAATCCGCGATCGAGTTTCGAAAGCCATAATTAACGAGATAACTGCGTAACTCCGTGTACCAAGCCCTTGGGGCCTGTTTTAGACCATAAATAGCTTTCTTCAAATGACAAACAAAAGTCGGTTTGTCGGGTTGAATGAATCCAGGTGGTTGTATCATGTATACCGAATCATGTAAAGTGCCTTGAAGAAAGGCATTATTCACATCGATTTGTCGCAGTGTCCAACCGTTCGTAGTTGCCAGGGATAGGATAAGACGAATGGTAGTGGGTTTGATAACAGGGCTGAAAGTGTCGGAGTAATCAAGTCCGGGTCTTTGGTGAAATCCTTTTGCAACTAAGCGGGCCTTGTGCTGTTTAAGGGTACCATCCGGATTATATTTTATCCGGAAAACCCATTTACAACCAATAGTATTAGGGACAGAGTCGGGTGAGATAAGAGTCCATGCTTGGTTGCGAATTAGGGCATCATATTCGGCTTGCATTGCGGCGCGCCATTGAGGTTCCATTAGGGCTTGTTTTACAGTGGTCGGAGTAATATAGGTGTTAGTGGCGAGGGCAAGTTGGGCGTACCGCGGGTTCGGTTTTCGAATATTATGGGATAGGCGTGTGCCATATTTAGAAGTTTGAGGAGGGGGAGGTGGTAGGGGAGGGGAGGTGGATGATGGTAGGGTTGGATTTGTTGCGGTGGTAGGAGTATTCGCATAAGGAGGAGAAGAGGTTGATAGGTTGTCGGGTTGGGCTGGGGTAGAACAGGGGTTCTCGGGGGTGGTCTGTGAAGGAGCTGGGATTGGTGTTGTAGTCGGGGTGGGATTATTATGTGGTGTCGATGGAGG
Organism: Silene conica; assembly: GCA_029255685.2. NCBI lineage: Eukaryota > Viridiplantae > Streptophyta > Magnoliopsida > Caryophyllales > Caryophyllaceae > Silene > Silene conica. The sequence continues at coordinate 71,000,772 of CM055318.2, read as the reverse complement.
GGATGTGGGAGGAGAGGTAGTGCTCGAGGTGGGGATGGCCGTGGTGGTTGGGTTTAGCGAGGTTAGAGAGTCGGTTGTGATGAATGGAACATTGAGAGTACACCACTAATGGGGCGTAAAAGATGTTGTGAGAGAGGTGTTTTGATGTAAACGTTTGTATGGGAATTGATCATCAATGAATTTGACGTGTCGGGATGTGTAGATGCGGGAGGTTGTGGGATCGAGACATAAATAGGCACTTTGGGTGAGGGAATAACCAACGAAAATACATTCGATGGAGCGAGGTTGGAGTTTGTGATTATTGTAAGGTCGTAACCAAGGAAAACAGAGACAACCGAAATTATGTAATTTTAAGTAGTTTGGTTCTTGATTAAAGAGTACGTAGTAGGGCGATCGGTTCTGAAGTGTGGGAGTGGGTAGACGATTTATTAAATAGGATGCAGTAGTGAAGGCATACGGCCATAGTGTTAAGGGAAGTTGGGCATGTGTGAGTAACGAGAGTCCCGTTCCAACTATATGTCGATGCCGACGTTCCGCAAAGCCATTGTGTTCGGGGGTGTGAGGTGGAGAGGTGAGATGTGTGATACCACTGAGATTAAGGTTTGGTGTAAGAATGGTGTATTCGCCGCCATTGTCGGAGTAAAAACGACGAATGGGTTTGTTAAAAAACTTTTCGACTATAGCACGAAATTTATTAAATGTGTTCTGAGTGTCTGATTTGCGCTTTAACGGGTAGAGCCAAATGTAATGTGTAAAGTGATCGACAAAAATGATATAGTACTTAAAAGATTCGGATGAAACGATAGGGGATGTCCACACATCCGAAAAAATGAGATCGAGTGGTGTGGTGGATCTTAAAGTTGACGTGCCAAAGGGGAGTTTTTGACTTTTATTTAAATTGCATGAAATACAAGGTACGGAATCGGAAATGCGGAAATTAATTTTAGAACTAATAAGACGAAAAACATTAGAAGAAGGGTGGCCTAGTCGATGATGCCACGAGGCTTGATGAGAGGAGGTGGCTGCGTTGGCATGAGGTGGAGGAGGTGTCCAAATGTATGATCCATCAATAAGGGTTCCTTGAAGTAGGATCATGTTCGTCTGATGTTCCTTAACACAAAACGAATCGGATGAGAATAGTGCATAAGCGTTATTATCATTACAAAATTGAGTTACCGAAAAAAGTTTACGAGAAATGGAAGGAACAACAAGCACATTTGTAAAGCGAAGAATTTTAGAAGATAAAGGGATAGTGAATGAACCGGAGTGTGTGATTTGTAAGGCGGAACCGTCGCCTATGACGAGGTCATCAGGACCGTCATAGGGTTGGTGAAGGGAAAGAGTTTGGAGATCATCAGTGATATGATGCGACGCACCGCTATCTACGGTCCAGGAGTTCGGTGCATGAGTTGTGGGGTGAGAGGCCGTGTGGGCTTGTGGGGTAGGGCCGCGTGGTTTCCTGGTTGGGAAAACGAAGGTAGGGTATTTGGCTTGGAGATCGGGACAGTAGGCCGCGACATGACCAACGGTATCACAATATTGGCAGCGGCCTTTGAATGGTTTCGAAAAATTCGAGGGACTGGCATTAGGGGTAGTTGTTTTTGGGGTGTAGTTGGTGTTGCGATTTTGGGAATAAGAACGATTATTGTTGCGGTAATTAGCTGCGTTGGCTGATGGATTGAAGGCCGTGTGGGAGGGGTCGTTTTTGAGACGAAGCTCATGTTGGATAAGTTTCTCATGGAGGGCTTCGAATGAGATGGGCGTGTCTCGAGCACGTACGGCTTCAATGACGGGGCGGTATTTATTGTAGTTTAGACCATTGAGGATGACGGCAGTGATGTCATCAACGTCCATTGGGTGTTCAAGTTGGGCGAGATCATCGGTGCATGACTTGATAGAGGTCATGTAGTCGGTGATAGTCATGGTGTCGGTATGGGATATATTGTCAAGGCGATCTTTTATTTGAAGTCGATGACCGCGGGACGAGTTGGCAAAGGTTTTGGTGAGAGTCGTCCATGCGTCATGCGAATTTTCAGCATTAGCAATAAGGGCGGCAATGGGTGGGGCGAGGGTACCAGCTAGGGCTCCGAGGATAAGTTGATCCTGACGATACCAAGTGGTATAGGCAGGATTAGTGGCAGTTGTGGATTGGGTTTCGGGGGCTGTGGGTGCAACAGTGATCGTTTCAGCGGGTGCGGGATTAGTGCCATCAAGGTAAGAGAAAAGGGCAAGGCCGTTTAGGATAGCGCGGACCTGGAAACGCCATTGACGGAAGGTGATGGAGTCCTTAAGTTGGGTACAGTTGGCGAATGTGACAATGGTGAGAGGATTGGTGGGTTGTGCGGGGTTTACGATTTGAAGTTGGTTGGCCATGGAACGGTGAGGTCTGCGACAACGAATGATACGGTTGTAGATCGTGAGGATCGTAATTAGGCTGATACCATGTAAAGAAAGAAATGATTTATATTTTTGATAATCGTACAAGTAGTAGTTACATACAATATATAGTAGATGATAGGAGTATGAAAACATTTAAGGGAAAGAATCAAAACGTATAAGCTAATTACTAAAGATACAAAAATAGTTCCTGATATTGTGGAGAGAATAGTGGCAATTGATGATGGAAATGATTATGGTAATCATTTCCTTATTTGTGAAGATTCCTGCGTATTATCCTTGATATTTCATAGTCTTTTTGTAAATTGGTTAATCAATTATTATAAATTTTATCAACCTTGTGAATTTGTGATGAAAATGGAAATGCAGATTGCAGCAGTAAGCATCCCCTTACTTTCTTTTTGAATAAATTAAGAAACAATTAAATGAAATTTAAATAAATAATAACTAAAATTTTCTTTTTTTAAACTATTATCTTTTCATTAAAATAAAATCATATAATTAAACTTTAATATTATAATAAAATTCAAAATTATGAATTTTTTATCACAATAAAATTAAATTGTTGTTAAACTATAAACTGGAAGTTGTTAAATTTTTTATATGCAACAATTATAACTTTTGAGAATAACTAGTTTTATACCCGTACAAAAAATGTACGGGTCCGTTTCTAAAAACTTCGCAAATATATTGATTAATTAGTGCAAATATAATTCAAACATTAACTTAAATGAGAAATATATAAATTATCAATTCGGGGATGATTTTGACTCCAAATAATTGCCTTACTGGTATTGAATTAATTAATTTATTTTTTTTAAAAAATTATTATAAATTGAAATTAATTTTCAATTTTAATGTTATTAACGGAAATTAGGGGTGTTCGTCCGCGTTCGGTGAACCGAGCTGTGCATATTTAGTTCGGTTCACACACGTACGGTTCGGTTTGGCAAAACACCGAACCTAACCCGCACCGTTCGTAACGGTTATAAACGGTTCGGTTTGGCAAAACACCGAACCTAAACCGCACCGTTCGTAACGGTTATAAACGGTTCGGTTAACCTCTTTTAACGATTATTTGCGGTTCAGTTACCGGTTAACCTATAAACGTGCAAAATATGTTTTCTTTTGACTTTTCTTGGACTAATTATTTTTGCTGTTTGTAATTTTTTGTTTTTCGGATTTAATTTTTGGACCGTTAAACATCGTATTTTATTCGACTGTTGTATATTGTTATTTAAATATTCGATTAACAATAATTTGATCATATCGTATTTTATTATGATCATGACGAAATGTAATACTGCAATTGATTACGTAAGTAGGAATGATTAATTCTGTATATTGGAGATAGGAAAATTAAATGAGTGTAAAGTTAATGGCCCCACTCATTCCTTATTTTAAGGAACCAATGAGATACATCTAAAATCTATTCCTTTTATAGAGATAGATTCGACAAAACTTAACAGCTGTACAAAAAAAAAACATTAAAATAATTGGAGAAAAATTATGAAGTGAAATCCTTAATTTTATAGTAAAAGAAATACGAGTATATAGATTCCATAAAAAGACTAGTTTTATAATTTTAGTTTTTCATTATATATATATATAGAGTAAATAACGCCGTAAAAAATAAATACTCTATACATACTGCGTATTGTACGGGATGTATCAATGAGTGGATTATACCACCAGAGGTATATAATTCAATGTACATATTTTGAGTTTTCTAATAGAAATTTCGAGCTCTGTTGTAAAAAATATGAGATATATGGTAAAATTTATAAACTCCTTGACAAAATATTGAGAATCGAAAATTATTATACAACTACAACACAATACATACAAGTTGAACTATATTTAATTCTAATATAAAAAACTAAAATATAACTCAAAATAGTTTAAAAAGCTCAACAAACATACACATAAGTTCAATTAAATACACCATAATTGTACGATACTATTATACATCTGGTTGTATAATCTTTTTTATGGGATGTATACTAACAGAAATTAATTTTGGTAGATTGGTAGGGATAATGAAATATTTGCAAATTACAATTCTTTTCTTTTTCTTTTGACGTAATTTTTTTTTTTTTTAATTATTAGCAAATATTTATTGTATTTAATTAGGGTGGTACCAAAAATTGGTACCACTCCTATCACCATTCAAGTAGTAACTTGTAATATTTAACAGCAAACACATATATTTTAATTATTAGTGAGACATCAGAAACTTTTAACGCGTTACAAAATAAAATTTGTGATTATTCAAAAAAGGAAACTAATATTTCCCACTAATACATGCATTCGGTCAACATGATTTAGAAGCTTAATAGCAAGTAGTTAAGCAAGTAGTTAATCTCTCTTGTCAAATTATTTTATATTAATATTGTGACCAAATCTATAAGCAAAATGATCTTTTTAATACATATAAAATGAAAATAAAAATTGACAAATCAATTTTTGAAAGCTTATATTCGTTCCATTTCATTAAATTCAATCATTTGGCTGCTTAAAATATATTTTATGAATCCAAGTTATGTATTTATTTTTATTTTTTTTGGTGTCTCGATCATTTTGTAACATTCTATATTGAAAATATTTTTTATTTTATGTATAAGTTCATCAACAACCTACATTTTGGTCGACATGTTATTCAATAACGTACACCACCACCTCCATATCCTCGGTTTTCTGTAAAAAATAAAGAAACAACTATCCTGTCTAGAAATACCTTACATAAGGAAGGTGTATATTATAGATGTATCTAATCTAATGATTATTGAAGGATCTCTATCTATTAGATTATTGAAGGATGTAGTAGGAAAAAGGTTTGAGATAAAATATGTGAGTAGTCAAATAGGTAGTACGGACACTTTTTGTGATGAGCCGTATCGTGTCCGACACCGACACTTCACGGACTCACGCCGAAACGTGTCGAACATCTATAAAGCCGTGTCTAATTTTCTACATTTATTTGGGCATGTGTCCGACGCGTGTCCATGGTATTTAAGCCGTGTCCATCGCGTGTCCACGGAATTTGGTCATCATTTAGGGTGAATGATATTCTTCACACGAGAAATGTGTTATCGAAAGAGACTAATTAGAATATTGGTTCGGATGAGAATGAAAATGAGTTATTATCAAAGGCAAGTTTTACCTTCACTTATTTAAAATTAGTATCATACTCCCTCCATTCAAATCCACATTACACATTTCTATTTTACACACTATTCACAAACAACCATTCAAATTCGATTTTCTCTCAATACGTAAATAAAATTATATCCATGTGGGATCTAGTTTTATTCGTCTTTACGAGTATATTATTAATATCTAATTTTTATAATTTTTGAAAATACGTAGCTAAGAATATTTACCGTACAAAAGACGCGTTGGCAAACGTGAAAAAAGAAATGGGTAATGTGGATATGAATGGAGGGAGTATATTTTTACAAAAATAAAATCAAACATTTATAGGTATAAAATGTATATTTTATTAAATTTAAATAGCGTGTCCCATGTCCTAAATTTCATGACAAGCCGTATCACGTGTCCGTGTCGTGTCCGTGTCCGTTTTATTGCTACCTACGACTAGTCAACCGCAACAAGTGAGACACATCATTGTGACCAGAAAAAAGATTACACTACAAGAATACATAAAACAAGCGACGGAAATTGGCGACTGAAGACAGTCGCCAAATTACATTTGGCGACTGTCTTCAGTCGCCAAAGTTCTGTCGCAAGCCCTAGTCGCCTAAAAAAAATTGGCGACTGTTGTTAGTCGCCAAATTTGGTGACTGAAAAAGTAGTCGCTGTAGCAGGGAAAATGGCGACTGAACGTTCAGTAGCCAAATTGGCGACTGAAGGGAGAGGTAGTCGCCAAATTGGCGACTGAAGCTATATTGGAGTCGCCATTTTGGCGACTGAAGGGCAGTCGCCAAAATGGTTTGTACAGTCGCCAACGTGTTTTTTTTCCAGTAGCTTTTCCAGTTTTGGCGACTGACTGCAGTCGCCAAAACACCCATGTCAGTCGCCGAATTGGCTGGAACTTTTCATGTCATTTTCGTTTTTGATCTAGCCAAATCTCGTATTTATTCATCCTAATATCCAATGAAAACCTGCAAACAGAAAATTGCAACCCATTTGCGCGAACCGCAACTTTTGTAACACGAAATTCTCATTTATTAAAAAATGAGAACATTATCCAACTACAAGCTAAACTGACTACATTAACCAAGTTCATTATCCAACCTTAAGCTAAACCAACTACATTATCCAAGTTCAAGCTAATTAAACTAACTAAAACTTATCCAACAACCTAAGTTGCAAATCCCATGCCGGCTCCACTACCACCGCCCTTACCATGCGGATCGTTGGGGTCATACCGATATTGTGGACCGGGGTTGCATTGTGTGAAGAAGTTCTCCATGGCCTCCATGCGCTCCTTCATCAACCGATACTGTTCATCTCTTTCAGCATTCACTCTTCTTTCTTGAGCGAGTTGAGTCTGTAGTTGACTCACAATAGCCGGCTCATATGTTTGACGAGGCTCATATGAGGATCTTCTGGCCGGTTCTTTGAAGAAGACACCATGGGCCTTTCCGGTGCCATACACATTACCCTTCTTATATCCCTTGACCAAATTAAACCAAATCTCATTATCTGGTACTTCGGGATGTTCTTCTTTTTCAGCCTCGAATGCTTCCTACATTAGTTGACAAAAAATTACCATCATTAGTTAACATTAATTTCATTAGGTAACAATTCAAAAGTATCTTAAGTAAAAAATCTTACATATAAAGCTTTGTCTTTTGGCTTAATCCAAATTCTCTCATTCTTAGCGTTCACCCTTGAATGTGTGGCAAGGAACAGTTCCGGGACCGTCGCCTGAGGATCATCAGCCAACATATCATCTGGTTGATCAGCTGACTGATCATCAGCACTCTGATCAGCTGACTGCTCAGCTGACTGCTTCTTTTTATTCTTCTTCTTGTTCAGCTACATACACGAACAAAATTCAATGTTTGCTTAGGGACATTATTATTACCAATATCCAAATAAACGAGCTAAATAAATAAGTGTTAATATAAAAACTTACACCAAAAAGTATGTCCAGAAATGACCGTGAACCAGCATGATGGGTAGGCTCAGCCATTCCTTCCTTCTTGCCTCCCCTTTTGTTCAAGGCCTTCTGTGCCGATCTGGCTCGAAACTCTGGGGTATCACGCCGATTCAGAAGCCCCTCAAGCGCCTCACCTACAACAATGATAAATTATGTCATTATTAGTGGAATTTTCATCCTTTAATCAATACAATTGACAAATTAAAGGTAATTGTATAGATATACCTTTAAGATGTGAGGCCTTTCCCCTTTTACCAATCTTATGGATAATGTCTTTGTATCTAGTTGCTCCAACATCGCGCCACCTCTTATTGACAGTAGACTCTAATTCAGGCGGCCAGTAAAAATGTAGCTGCAGAAATATAACATTAAGTATTAGTTGAAAAACTATAATAGTGAGTAAAATAAGTAATTAATAAAAAAGTTTTTGGTTACCCGGAAGTTATTAAACCAGGCTTCTTTTTTAGCTTCACTAGCTTCTGTCCAATTCAGGGGCACAGGACCTAACAAAGATGACTTTGTGCTGTTGGTTACACCTCGAACAGCGGTCTGATGATTAAACCTGAAACATATATAAATTGTAACTTTTAATAACTAGCTTTTTATTACTAATAAAATGAATAATTACAATTCAATAAAACTTACCAAAATCCTGCTGGATCAAGTATCTTCCTGCGATCCTCTATGTACTGAATCTGTACACGTGTGTCCTCCTCAGGTTCGCTCTGAACCAACTCTCCTCCTCCTGCTGCACAGCGGGCTGGCTCTGCTGACGACTGTGCCCGCCTCGCTGTCTTCCTCTACCTCCTGCCATCTACAATCATATAAATAAAAGTATTAATACTTACAAATTAAACATGCATAAAATAAATGATTAATAAAAATATGAACAATATATAATAACATGATCAACTATACCAAATTAATCATCATCTTCATCATCCTCATGATCAACATCATCCTCATCCTCATCCTCATCCTCATCCTCATCCTCATCCTCATCCTCTTCCTCTTCCTCATCCTCATCCTCATCCTCATCCTCTTCCTCTTCCTCAGCTCTCACTTCATCTAATTCCTCCCATCCTTCAACCAACTCATCAAAATTATTAATCTCAACATCCTCCCCCTCTTCCAAGTCTTCAAACTGTTCATTCTCATTTTGGTCAATGACTACGTCTGTTGGAGGCAAAATTGTCCCATTTGATACTATTTCTTCTTGAAAAAATGTGGTATCAACTTTTGATCGTGCCTTTGTCTTAATGACTGCCCACCATGCCTTACTATTTCTATCATTTGTCGTGCTTGGATAGGAAGCGAAATACACTTGTTGAGCCTGATGTGCTAGTATAAATGGATCATACTTAGAGTATGTTCGGGTACTATTCACTTCCACAAGTTTGTAACATTCATGTACTCTCATTCCAGCCGAGGAATTATCCTTCCATTCAATCTTGAATAAGGTAGTTTTGTAAGCACGATCACGACCATTATAAGACATCTCAAAGATGTCCTCTACAATACCATAGTACTCATGGTCATCAGTAGAAGAAATAGTGACACCATAGTCGCATCTAGCCTTACCCTTACCGTGGTCAAATGTGTGAAAATTAAATCCATTAACTGAATATCGGTTCCACGTCTTAACCAAGCGTGAAGGACCGAAGGCCAAACTCCTTATCAAATCATCTTGGATATTAAACTTTATGACATGGTTCTGAAACCATTTTGGAAACTTATCCTCATGTTTGTCCCAAACATCATCCTTACTCACACTAGGATGTTCCTTACTGAAATCAGTCACGAATTTTGCTTCATATGGCTCTAAGATCTCACAATTTGATAGAACGTATAAGTGAGCACGATTGTATTCCTTGTCGTCCAAATATCTCGTTCCACCTTTTGATGAACAACCTTCATCATCTTGAGTTTGAAAAAACTCGGGTAAACTTGAATCAACATCATCTGCTTTATCAACATTCAAGTTTCGTGCTTTGGTTTCTATATGCTTTTCAAAGTAGAGAGAAAAAAAATTTGCAATCTCTTCTGTTAAATAGGCATTACATATAGAACCTTCTACCTTAGCTTTGTTACCAATATTTTTCTTCACATGATTAAGAAACCTACACATTTATTAGATCAATGTTTAATGATAATATATAGATTTGTAATTTAATATTCTAAAATTAAATAGTAACGAATCTTTCTTTTATTACCTTTCAAATGGATACATCCATCTATATTGAACGGGTCCTCCAACTTTGGCTTCGTAGGGCAAATGTACAGGTAAATGCTCCATAGAGTTGAAAAATGAAAGAGGAAAGATCATCTCAAGCTTACATAGTATTTGTGGTATTTGATCTTCGAGACGAATCATGTCATCAACACATATTGAGGAGGAACATAAATCTCGGAAAAATTGACTAATCTCAACAATTTCATTCCAAACAGTAGTTGGGAGGAGATGTTTCAAAGCAACGGGTAACAGTCGCTCCATGAATACATGACAATCATGACTTTTCAAGCCTTGTAGCTTGAGCTTCTTGAGATCAACACAGCGACGAAAATCTGAAGCGTATCCATCAGGAAACTTCAACTTCCTTAACCACTCACATAATACCTTCTTTTGAGCTTTGTCCAGAGTGTAAATGGCTTTTGGTTTCGATCCATCTTTGCGAATGTGTAATTTGGGACGATCACAAAATGTCTTTATGTCTTTTCTAGAAGCAACAGTATCACATGTTTCGCCTTCAACATCCATGATCATGTCAATGAGTTGCTCAAAAAAGTTCTTCTCTATGTGCATTACATCCAAATTGTGTCTGATTAGCATAGTTTTCCAATATGGAAGGTCCCAAAAAATGCTTCTTTTATACCAACCATTCTTCTTCTTTTTCAGCTCTTTAAACTCTTCATCGGTACCATCAATAGAAGATGGCAAATCACGTACCAACTCCCACAACGCATCACCCGGAAGATGAACTGGAGCTTCATCAAGTACTTGTTTACCTTTTTTGAAAGCTTTTTTGTTGCTCCTTAGAAGATTACCGTCTGGTAAGAAGCATCTGTGACAGTCAAACCAACTCATTTTCTTGCAATTTGGAAGCCAAAAAGCTTTACTTTCAACCATGCAATGAGGACATGCTTTCTGTCCCGCAGTAGCCCAACCGGATAGCATACCATATGCGGGAAAATCGTTTATTGTCCACAAAAGTGAAGCTCTAAGTTGAAAATTTTGCTTCCTGAAAACGTCATATGTTTCGACCCCAACTTCCCACAACTGTCTCAATTCTTCCACTAATGGTTGTAAATAAACATCCAAATGCCCTTTCGGATTCTTAGGCCCGGGAATAATGAGAGACAAGAAAATAAATTCCCTTTTCATACATAACCAAGGGGGTAAGTTGTATGGTGTGACCATTACGGGCCAACAAGAGTATTTCTTACCAAATTGGGTAAAAGGACTAAATCCATCCGTACACAAGCCAAGTCGCACATTACGGGGTTCCGCGGCAAATTCAGGATACATTTGATCAAAACGTTTCCATTCTTCCCCGTCACTTGGATGACACATCTTACCCGGAGTACGCGGATTTTCTTTGTGCCATGTCATGTGTTCGGAAATTTTTTTGGTAGAGTAAATTCTTTGAAGTCTTGGGGAAAGAGGAAGGTAAATTAATTGGTTCTCTGCTATTGGTTTCTTACACTTTTGACCCCTTCTATTACTCTTGTTGCCTTTTTTAGGTTTCAAAACAACTTCTCCATCACTTGTCTGAAATCTATCCATTCCACATTTTTTGCACTTGTCAAGCAACGCATCATCTTTCCAAAAGAGCATACATCCTTCGGGACATGCGTCAATCTTTTGATGCGGTAACTGAAGTCCTTTAACTACTTTTTTTGTATTGTAGAAACTTCGAGTCATGACATTATCTTCGGGGATAGCATCCTCAAGCAGAGAAGCAATACCATCAACGGCATTAAATGACATATTATTCTCACACTTCAAGGTTACTATCCTAGAGGCCGCTTGTAATAATGACATTCTACTCCCTTTGTATAAAGGTTGTTCCGCAGCTTTTAACATGTCAAAAAATGCCTTTGCTTGGGGATTTGGAGGTTGTTCTTCATTCATAGCTCGACGGTCGTCATCATTGAGAACATTGTACTCCAAGGCATCAACAATCATATCTCTATATGGGTTCTCATCAAGTTGTTGGATGTGAGGTTGGATGTGAGGTTGTTCGTGAATTGGAGAATATACTTCTCCATGAGAAATCCAATTATAATAATTTGGACAAAACCCGTTTGTATAGAGATGTTCTTGTACCTCAAGGACAATTGCGTATTTCATGTTTTTACGTTTGTTACAAGGACACCTAAGTTGATTTTCTACCGAGTTATATTCATCTTGTTGCTTAGCAAATTCGATAAACTCAGCAACACCCTCTATAAACCTAGCATTAGGACGTTTCTTCTTAATACCAACTCTTCCATCATACATCCATGAACGTTCCAATCTCTTCATTTTAATCTAAACATAAATTCATAAATTAACATTCAACAATAAAATAACTTAAACAACAACCTTAATCATATATAGGATAATAACAACTTATCAAAAATCTTCATTATTTATAAACACTAGCATAAAAAATCTCCATTATTTACAACCTAATAAACTAAGGTGATTTATATTTACACACTAATTAACTTAAACAACCATAATTTACACACCCCAAATAATAACTTATCAAAAAATCCCCAATTTTTACAAACCCTAATAACTAATTTGACATAATTAACTAACAATTATAAGCATAACAACATTAATAAGGCAAAAACATCGTCTTAATCGACATATAAACCCTAACCCCCAATTTCATATAAACCCTAACCCCCAATTTATCCACTTAACATCATAATTGGCTACTACAACCTAATTGACTACAACCTAATAAGCTAAGACGGTCCTAATTGGCTACTACATTACTAAATCGACAAAACAAAACAACAATAAAATTAAAAACTGAAATTAAACTAAAAAGAATAACAAACCTTTAATTCGATAAATGAAGGTGCAAGTGGCGGGTGTTGGCGGCTGGTGGTTGCGGCGGGTGGTGGCGGCGAGTGCTGGCGGCGAGTGGTGGGTTGGGGTGTGAGTGGGTAATGCGTTTGCGTTTGTGTTTGTGTTTTGAAGGGGTTTGGTGTTTGCGAATAATGAAGGGGCTGTAACTTTTCTGATTTCATATCGCGAAAAATGGCGACTGTATACATGTAATTTGGCGACTGACTGCTTCAGTCGCCAAATTGGCGACTGCATACATGTAATTTGGCGACTGACTGCTTCAGTCGCCAAATTGGCGACTGCACTAGTATATTTTGGCGACTGCGTTGTCAGACGCCAAAAATTGGCGCCAAAAATGGCGACTGACATCAGTCGCCAAAAGTTGATTTCAGTCGCCATTTTCTGTCGGTGGTAAAAAAGTTTGGGAAAACATACAGTCGCCAAAATAGCGACTGGTTTCAGTCGCCAAACTTAACCTTCAGTCGCCAAATTGGCGACTTCACACTACAGTCGCCATTTTTCCGTCGCCTGTTTTGATTATTCTTGTAGTGTTATACGCAACCAATCGTATAACCATAATGTATTTAATTGAGTTTATGTATATATTTTTGAGTTTTTAAACTTTTTTGAGTTATATTTAAATTTTTTGTCGTTAAAATCAAAAATATAGTTGAACTTATTTGTATGATATATTTTTAATTCTATAATAGTTTTTAAAGCTTAATATATTGTGAACGAGTTCATAAAATTTACAATAATATAACTCATATATTCTTTTCGCTTAAGCGCGAAATTTTAAAAAAAAAACTCAAAATATATATCATTAGTTCTATACATCTGGCTGTATAATATAATAATCCACTCGTTGCGATAGATGAACAAGGTTATTAAGATAAATTAATAATTATTACCGTCTTATATAAGTAACTTTTTAAAATTTACTATGAAATTTTTTAAAATTACCGCCTTACAAAGTAGATAGCATAAAACTTGCTACCAAAGTTAATTTCGGGTGACATAAAATAATATACTCTAAGGGCCTGTTTGGCAAAACTAGCTGAAAATGTAGCTGAAACCTGAAAAGGTACCTGAAATCTGAAAATGTACCTGAAAATTAAGACCTGATAAGGTAGCTGATTTTTGTTAAAACTGTTTGGAAACCAGCTGAAAAGGTAGCTGATATTTGACAAAATGATGTAAAAGGACATGATTTATTATTGTTATCTTTTACGTTTTTACCATTATTCTTGTGTTATTGTAAACAAATGACCGAAACAAATAGAGTAGTAACTTCTGAATAGAATCGTGCATTTAAAATGGTACTGGAAAATGCCTGCATGGCTACTTCCATGATTTTTTCATGCACACGGTTTCGAATGAATTGGCCTGGCTATTAAAATCAAGCTATAGGAATAGCTTCAACTACTAGCTTTTATATATACACATGATTCATGCATGCCCAAATAACTTCACAAATTAATATATAACTATTAGGTAAAAACAAAATTCAAACAATATATCCTCAAAAATATATTATTGATATAAAATTAGTTTTCTATTCAAATCATACACAAAAAAAATTAATTAAGTTTACGTAAGGATTTTGTATTGTGTTTAATTTTGTTAATTAACGCCAGAAAATCCGAGGGTAGAATATGTAAATAAAAATGAATCAGGTACCTGATTTGTCAAATGCTACATGAGGTAGCTTTATATTTCAGGTACTTTTTTACCCCTTTTCAGTCAAAACTCAAAACAGGTATTTGCCAAACACTCCAAAAATAATAAGCTACCTGATTGTTTTGGCAAAAAACTTATTTCATGCAAATTATGTAGCTGAAATGGTTTGTCAAACGGAGCCTAACTCAGTTAAGTGTATATTATGGGAGTTGCTAAATCATGCACGCGATTTTGCTTAATTCCACACACTTTATCTTCTTATTTCAATTTTACCCCTCTCACTTTTCACACCCAATAATTAGAGAATACAATAATCAAAAGCAAAGAAATCCCTCAAAAAATACATATATTTATACTAAGCCACCCCACCACCAAATTTTCCACAACTAGAACACGCCACCAATAGCCGCATAAACGACCACCCTACCTCGGTCAATAAGAGGACTACCAACAGCCACCTCTTAAACAATCCAAAATCCCAAATCCCTAAATGCAAATCCTAATTGTAAAAACTCTTCTTTTTAAGATTAAAAAATATTCGTTCAATCAATTAAAAGACATATATTAATAAATTTGTTGATAGAATAATGAAATTACTTATAATATGTGAGAATTAAGATCCATAATTCGCTAAATTATTAGCAATTTGGTTGGGGTGGAGAGGAAGAGGTGAGAAAAAAATTTGATCTTTTTTTTTTGAAAGGTAAATTCGGAATAAGGTGACAAAAATGTGTGGGAATTAGGATTAAATATAATCGTGTGCGGGACTTAACAAATACGTATTACAAATGTATCGAATCTATTAGATTGAAGGATGTAAGGAAAAGGTCTAATATAAAATATGCAAGTAGTCAACCGCAAAAAGTGAGACACAATATTTTGACAGATGAACATGGTTATTTGAATAAATTAATAATTATTACCGTTTTATATGATAGATGAACCATCTCAACCAAAACCTTAAGGTAATGGTTGAAGCTCAACTATTATTAATATTTCTAATACACTCCCTCACTCAAATGCCCATTAGGCTTGAAGAGTGGTTAGTTTGTACAGGCCCACCCCCATACCGTGTGCTGGTTACCACTTTGTGGTTTTTTGAGGGGTTTTGAGGTTGCCAGGATTCGAACCCGTGACCTTCGGTCACACTGGCTCTGATACCATGATAGATGAACCATCTCAACCAAAACCTTAAGGTAATGGTTGAAGCTCAACTATTATTAATATTCCTAATATTATATAAGTAACTTTTTTTAATTTCCCTCCTTATAATTTTTTTAAATATTACTGCCTTACAAAGTAGATAGGCATAAAACTTGTTACCAAAGTTAACTACCGGTGACTTAAAATAAATTAGTCTGACTCAGTTTAAAATTTCCTTCTGAAACATAAATTTTCTGACCATTTACCACTTCGTGTTTCCCTTCTATCTGTCTCTTTCCACTCTTTCTTGTTCTCTCCATCGAATCTTCTCAAATATTAAATTTTATTCTAATCTCATTGAATCTTTACAAATAATAAATCGTTGTCCAAATCTTATGGTGGATCTTGGTTAAATCATCATGACATCATCAAATTAGGGTTCTAATATTTTAATTACTTAATATAAATGCAATTTAGGGTTTCAAATTAGTAGGGGCATTTTAAAATAAATGGAGACTCTTTACTAAATTAAAAGCAGTAACTCTTGTATGAGCAAACTTATTGTAAGAATGGATTGTCTCACGGTGTGAAACCTTCTTGTTCTAGAATTTGTGAATAGAAAAATAAGGCCTCAAATATGAATGCATCAATGTAGGTTTCAATTGAATTCCATCATTAGAACTTGTAAATTTGACCAATAATACCGGAGGTCCGATTTCCGCGCTCATGATTGAAGAGGGCTTTAGACTCCCTTACAAATTATAATACCGAAACCCTAAAAAAGGGTTCTATATCAAACAAATTACAAGTATTTACCCAACGGTTAAGGGTCTATAAGATTTTAATGTTCATTAAATGCAATTTTGATGCAATTTTGTTGCGATTGTTATTAGTTTTGACAAAATCCGTGTGTTTGTGTTGATATTTAAATGAGGGGTAATTTGGTCAATATATATAAAATGCTTCACAACCTAAAGTGATCGATGAGACAAATATAAAGACAGTCGAGTATATGTGTTGGATGTATTCCTTTCTCATCGGGACTTATACAAATCATTATTTTTGCTTCTAACGAAAGTAATATGAATAGTGTGATAACGGCACCCGATGGTATCGAAATTTCTGTACCATTGAGGGTATTTTAGTAATTTTTATATTATTTTCATTTTCTTACTTTTGATTTTAAAATCCAAAGATATTTTTTGCTAAGGGGTAGAATCAAAAATTTCAGTATTAGAATTAGTTTCCTGTATGGAAATATGAAACCTTTTGAGGTGAAAAAATCATATGATTCTCTTGGTTGTATACAGGATTTGTATTATCTAACAAGTCCTTAAATACATGATTTTAAAATTCATGTAATTAAAAAATATTGTTTGATTATTTCGGAAGATCTAGCTAACACATTTCTTCGTCCATTACGGAAGAATTTTAATCCGTGAAAATTTTCAATTTTAAATTGGGGTAACCAAATATAAACTCATTTTGCAATCGACACGATAATGTCTTTGCTGATGGGCCTGATTAAAGGTGAGCAAAAAATTCCGATACGGTTTTATAATACGGTTACGATACGGTATACGATTTGAATTATAAGAATTTCCGTATATACGATACGGAAATCCGTATATACGATACGGTTTTCACAAAACCGTACCATATCTGGGTCGGGCAAAAACGAAACCGTATATACGGTTTTCGACACGGTTTGAATTTTTGTATAAAAAAATTAATCAAACGCAAATTCGGCTTTCAACTTCCACTCTTGATGGTTTTTTATGACTTATTTTACTAACTTATCTTAATAAATAAAAAATTAGTCTTTCATTAGATGTAGGCAGGTTAGATGTAATTATTAGCACTTGAATAACTACAATACTTAATTGGACATTTCTCACCAAACCGTATCCGTATAAAAATACGGATTCCGTATACACGGTTTTTTTCCGTGTACCCGAGAAGCGTATATACAGTTAAAACGTATCGGATCTGTATAGTGTTTTTTACGATTTTTGAAACCGTATACTTGATACGGTTTTCAAAACCGTAACGGGTATACGGTTTTACTCACCCCTAGACCTAATGGCATGTACCGTTACACAACAAATTATAAATATTGAAATGCAGGATTAAGTATTAGGGTCCCTAAAATTTCAGATTCCTTTCAATCTCCGTTTCTGAATTGATAAACCATGTCAATGATCCACGATTATCACATTTCATAGTCTCTTTGTAAATTGGTTAATCAATTATTATAAATTTTATCAACCTTGTGTTAAAAAATTGAAATGGAGATGGCAGCAGGAATAAAGCACCCCTTACTTTGTTTTTAAATAAGAAACAATCTAAATAAAAAATAATTAAAACTCTTTTTTAAAATATAATCTATTAGGATATTAGGCTCAGCTCATTATGGTCGGCTATCGTCTAGGGTTTACCCGAATATAGTTTATTATATATTTATTATACCCTATATCTATTGTAATGGACACCATTATCAATAATATCATCTTCTCCCTCTCTATATTCTTAACATAATTTTATAATGAAACTTTAATCTTATAATTAAATTCAAATTTATGATTTGTTTCATCAATTTTTTTACCAATCTTAATCTTATAATTAAATTTAAAATTATGATTTTTTTCATTAAATTAAATAATTATAACTTTAGAGAATAATTCGACATATACTTACCATTAACTTTGTGACAAAAAATTCATTATAATAATTGGAGAAAATTTATAAAATGAAATTCTTAATTTTATAATTAAACTTTTATTTTATAACTAAATTTAAAATTATGATTTTTTCATCAAATTAAAATAAAATTGATGTTAAACTATAAATTATAAGTTGGTAAATTTTTCATTAAATACAATAATTATAAATATAGAGAATAACTTGATACATACTCCCTCCTATTCAAAATAACCTTCCCTATTTCCTTTTTCGTCTATTCACAATACCTTCCCTATTTCCTTATTTAGTAAAGTTTTTATAAATATTTTAATCACTTTACCCCACCACAATACCCACCATACTCATACTTTATACTTATTTTAATCACCTTACTCACAACAATTACCCCACAATATATACTCTCTCTCCAATTTCCAACCCCACACCAATACTTTTTCCATATAATAATCCCCTCCTTATTCTTTGTACCTTCTCCAAATAGGGAAGGTTATGTTGAATAGGAGGGAGTATATACTTAACATTAACTCCGTGACAGAAAAAAATTCATTAAAATAGTTGGAGAAAAATTATAAAATAAAATCCTTAATTTCATATAAAAAACAAAATTTAGAGATTTCATAAAAAATATACCTTTCATAACTTTAGTTTTCCTTTATATAAAGTAAATAACACCCTAAAAAATAAATACTCTATCTATACCGCGCATTGCACGAGATCTATACTAATTGCTAATTGAAATTATTTTAGTAGATTGGTAGTGATGATGAAATATTTGCAAATTACAATTCTATCCTTTTTCTTTTGGCGTAAACTGTATTCTTTTTCTAATTCTTAGCAAATATTTATTGTATTTAATTATGGTGGTACCAAAAATCAGTACCACTAGTGACGTTCTATCACTATTCAAGTAATAACTTGTGATATTTAGCAAAAACAACCTATATTTTAATTGTTATAGTGATGCGTCACGAACCTTTAACGCCTTAGAAATGAAATTTGTGATTATTCAAAAATAGAAAACTAATATTTCGGAATAATACATACATTCGGTCAGCATGATTTAGAAGAGCAATAAGTTAACGGAATCACTTTTTCACACACGAATTGTACTCTTTCACATACATTTTTATATAAACTTTCATTATCGTACCCTTTTTCCTAACCTAATCAAATTAACTCTTACCTATTTTTTCCCTAAAATTGAATCTAATTGATCTATAAACTTTGAACAATGAATTATAATTCTCTAATTAATAAAGCAATTTTTCTGTATCAGCGATTAGTAATATCTTTTTGTGGAAATTATTAGGATATAGAAGTATCAAATAGTAAAATTAAGGTTCTGTTGTTCATTGTTCGCAGTTTCACACCACTTATTGCAGTAGTTCTGTAAATTTGCTTTTATTAATTAATCAAATATTCACTTGTTTACTCTAATTTGGTTAAACATGGTGTTGCTGTCGTTAGTATGACATTTGTTACTTGAATTGTTGTTGACTTTCCCATTTATGAACGTGTTTTCAGAGTCTTTTGCCGGTGGGTTGGGTCGGATGGTCGTAGTGTCGGATAATCGGTGGTGGTCAGAAAGGAGAGATCAGGGAGTGTCGGATAAGGGAGGCTGACTATGATCGCCGGAGAAGGGCAACCGAGTCCGGTTGGAGCAACCTCAGTTAGCGACTGGACTGACGGGGCAAGGGGTGTTAAATGGAGGTAGTATCTGTGGTGAAGGGAGATGAGAGAAGGGAGGAAAAAAATCAATTGGGTAACAGAAGGGGAAAAGTGACAAGGGCAAACTTGTAAAAAGCGCGCGTATGTGAAAATGTAAAATTCGTATGTGAATAAGTACAACCCTAAGTTAATCTCACTTGTCAAATAATTTTATATTAATATTAGATTTTTTTTTTGTATTTTAATAAGTTGACTCATTTTTTTTTTTTTGTTGTGAAATCAATTTTTCGATTATTCAAATTTAATTAAAGATGATTTGCACACAATCTAATGTTTGTAAGTAGAGTTTTAACCAATTAATCAAGGATATTAGCACGTCTATTTAAGAATTACAATTGTTAATATTTTAAAATTTACTAATTTAAAATAATATTCTCGAAAATCTTATTATCATTGTTTGGTTGTATTTAAAAAAAGTTATTATATATAGTATAATTTAGTTACCTATTGTACTAAGATATGGTAAAAAAAATGTGATATTTTGTAATTTTTTATGATGGGTTAAATAAAAATACAATATTCTGAAGTCTACTAATTAAAGTAACTTTGAAAAACCGTAATTTAATAAATAACAAAAAAGCGAAAATGGTTAAATAAAACAAACGAAGCGGGGGAAATAGCTGACATTCTTACTGGATCAGGTCCTCCATTGCAGCTATGGTCTATTGCCTTTGGGGAGAACGAAACTTTCGAGCTTTTTAGAACCAAGAGCGCCTGCCTTCAGCCGTTGTTCTTGAAGTCAAATTGGTTGTAAAATATATTTTGGTTCATAAACTAGGTTCCATTTTTCCTCAGGAAAATAGAAGTGCTTTTGATTTCTAGGAGTCTTAAGTTGTTTATGTTTAGGGGATATTCTTTGTAAGAGCCAACCCATGTTTTCTCTCTTTTTGAAATATATGGAAATAACCTTCTTGCAAAAAAAAAAAAAAACAAACGAAAATTCATTAAATAAAAAAAAAACGAAATTTATTTATTTTAAATTTCCATGTTATTTGATTAAATTCTTAGAAGATTTGATATAAGGAATGAATAATTTATCTTATTGTATTGAATGAATATTTTTTAGATATTTTAAATAAAAATACAATATTTGTACTCTACTCAAATAACTTTGGAAAACCGCAATTCAATAAATAACGAAAATGGTTAAATTAAAAAAAACGAAAATTCATTTAATAGAAAAGGCGATTTTTTTTTGTTTTAAATTTTATAATATTTGATTAATTAAATTCTTAGAAGATTTGATTTAAGGAATGAATAATTTATGATATTGTGTTGAATGAATATTTTTTAGATATTTTAGATAAGATATTTAGGGAATGATTAATTTTATGGAAATTTAAAATCTAAAAATTTAAAATCTTGTTTAATTAGAATAAATTAATATGGAGATTTAAAATCTGGTAAATATTAAGAGTTTGTCAGGTTGAACTAATAAGGAAATTTAAAATCTTGTAAATATTAAGAAAACTTTAATCGTGACACCCAAAAAAATGGAAATTTAAAACTTGGTTTAATTAAGAATAAATTATATGATATATTCAAATATATTAGGAATAAGGAAATTTAAAATCTTGTAAATATTAATGTTTATCAATAACTAAACCAATACTTTTTTAAAAAAAATTCGAAAATAAAATAATATTATTACTTAAATAATTATTATTATTGATTAATTACTATCTAAAACAAAAATTTAAAAATAAATTCCAAAAATATTAATTGATTTACTTATTATAGAAATATTTATTTTAAAAATAAAATCATTGAATTTTGTTAAGAGAATAAAATTTAAACAAAATTAGAAAATTTCCTAAATTAATGCTAATCACATGTTAACTACACTTGTAAAATTACTAAACTACCCTAAAACTAACTAATATTGTTTAAGTCGGGTTATCTACATGGCGCGACGTGATTGATCGTGTATGAAATTTTCCATACACAATGTGTAGTCTTTTCCACGATTATCACATTTCATAGTCTCTTTGTAAATTAGTTAATCAATTATTATAAATTTTATCATCCTTGTGTAGAAAATAGAAATGAAGATTGCAGCAGGAAGCTAAATGTCACGGTCCGGTACTTTTGCCGGATCGTGGTGCGCACCCTTGCCCGACTTTAGGGCAAGAATGCAAGCAACAAGGGTCTCGTACTAGTGAGGGATCGCCCACTAGCACGTATCTCGGATCTCGGGGTGTGTGTCGGGAATCATAATCACGATTATCAACGTCCGACACAAGAATGCAATAAAAGTAAGCAATACGATTATTGAAAGCAATAAGAAAGTATAAACAAGCTTAATGATGAGAAGCAGTTTTTCATTTACTAGCACCTCTCATAGAAGCAAATTTGATATTTCTCATCTTGTAGCAGTGAACATTAACATTGCAGAATAGGTATACGTTTTCAAAACTCCTAAAAACGTACCTTAAACTAAAAACGAGACTGCAAGCTTTCAACACGCAGGAAGTAGACTTTGAGTACTAAATGATACAAAACTAGAAATGAAAATACATAAGCGAAATAAGAAATCTACAGGCTCGAAGTGAAAGGACCGCGCACGCAAATTATTGGCTGTGAGGCTAGATTTGCGGCTAAAATATGCGGATCCTTACACGAAGCACCCCCTTACTTTGTTTTTAAATAAAGAAACAATTAAATGCAATCTAAATAAAAAATAATTAAAACTTTTTTTTAAAAATATAATCTTATAATAAAACTTTAATATTATAATTAAATTCAAAATTATGATTTTTCATCAAAAGAAAATAAAATTAATATTAAACTATAAACTATAATAAGTTGGTTTTTTCATTAAATTAAATAATTATAACTTTAGAGAAAAATTCGACATATACTTTGAAGGAAAACGGTAGTCATACTAGTTCACCTAATTATTTAGTCTTACTAATAATTTACTTATTAATCTCATATTAATATAAATCTTTATGCATGCAAAAAGAAAATGCGGAATAATAATGGAAAGGGCCTTACAATCGGTCTGAAGGGGTGCTAGGACGATCCTCCAAGGAGCAACCAAGTAAGCTTGCCTCCTTTATGAAAAAACCAAGACCTACCCTTAAACACCGAGACACTAACACGAGCTAGGTGACGGAAACGGTTACCTTAAAACCGTGTACTAATACTATTATTAGTATACTAGGAAAAATATTATATCGATAATATTTTAGAGGTTTTTATGTTTTTCTTACACTAGAAAAATACTTGCATGAAGATTAGTTTTAATATGTGATAATGATCACATATATATAATGGGTTGGGTGGGTTTGGTGAACCGTGTAAGCATAAGGCATGGGGAAGGGATTTAATCTGTTTTCCATGCATACATGCATAAGATAGTATGAGTTGTGAGACAATGTATTGGACAAAGATAGTATGAGTTGTGAGACATTAGTACTCTCATTCGTTTAAGGTGATCATCTTATAACGAACTAATGTTCTCATGTTTGAGTTTGAAGTATTTCACGGGATGTAATTCTCGTTTTAAGTAAGTCGTATTACTTTTATAATGATCCTATCATGTCTATCGTACGGTGAATCATTCAAGGTACTTTATTACGATTTATGAAAATCGTATAAACTCATGTTATGTATCACATAAAAGCATTTTAAAACCAACATATTTGATTAAGAACAAAAGGATGACTTGAGTTGAAAACCAAGTCACCAATATTACGACCATTGTTTCAACAAGATTCTTGTCATACAAGAAATACAAAGTTCTTAAATTAAAATGCAAAATGAAAGAAGACATCAAAATGAAAAATTAGAGCCATGCTCTTCATGTCTTCAATCTTGGATGCTACCTTAGCCGTCCATGGAAGGAACTTCAAGCTTCCTTCTCCTTCTCCTTCTCCTTGCATTTGTCTTTGGTAGGAGTCCCTTTAAAACAATTTATAAACGGGTAAGAATCAATAACTTGTATCAATATACAAAAATTGATAAAATAACATTAATTAGACGAGAATTAATACCTACTGGAAGAACCTTTCCGGCTTTGAGGTCATGGAGATACTTCGGGCAATTGCGCTTCCAATGCCCCCATCTTAGTGCAATAATGGCACTTGTCATCAACCTTTGACGACGATGAAGAAGCACCTTTCGAAAAGGTCTTCTCCTTAGGAGATGTGGGTTTGAAGGCTTTGGCATTTTTATCCTTATTAGCCTTCCGCTTAAACTTCCCCTTGCTTTTCTTCTCGATATTTAGTACATCCTTCGTGGAACTCTCATTAAGTCCCATATCCCTCTCCGCTTGGACTAGCATCTTATGCAACTCGTCCAAAGTGGTTTCTTGATTACGCATGTTATAGTTTACCCGAAACTGAACATACGATTTCACTTTGTTAAGGGAGTGAAGTATTTTGTCAACAATAAGCGAGTCGGGAACATTCACCCCTTGCAACTTCAAGGTTTCGGCTAGCTCAACCATTTTGAGCACATAAGGACTAATCCTTTGACCTTCCTTTAAGGTCAAATAAAAGAAGGCGGAGGCCGCCTCATATTGGATTACTTTAGGAGTTTGCGAAAACATGGTTGCAACTCTAGTATAAATCTCATTAGCCGTTGCTAGCTTAATCATTCTTCTTTGGAGATCCGGCTCCATCGAAAATATAAGCACGTTCTTTAGAGCATGCAACTCCTTCATGTAGGTCTCATAGGCCTCACGAGTCGCCTCCGATGCACGAGGGCCGGGAGTGGGAGGAGCGGCAATGGTAAGATAACGAGTCTTATCGTCAGCTTCCGCGGCCAACACTAATTGGGCGTCCTGATGAGCTCCATTTTGGTCATTATTTTCATTATGTATTCTTCGTTTTCGATCCCGATTTGACCTCGTTTTGCGTGCCTTTGCTCGTTTTTATGCCCGTTATCTCGACTATTCCTATTTGGTTCCCGTGTTGTAGGTATTGTGGCGTGAATGAGGAAACGGAAGCAAACGAGATGATTTTTGGAGTAAAATGAAGAGAAATGGCAAGAATCCTAACCAGTGCCTTCCAGCCGGTCCCCAGCCGGCAGCCGGTAGGCCGGCTGGGGGACCTTGACTTGACTTTCAAGTGAAAAATGAAGAATTTGGGCAGACCTTGAACTTTGACTCCCAGCCGGCAGCCGGTTGGCCGGCTGGGGATCGTTTCCCATACTTAGCCAAATTTTCGAAGTTTGAAGAAAAATGCATATTTGGGCAGATTACTGAAAAAGGGCTCTCAGCCGGTGGACAACCGGCAGCCGGTCCACCGGCTGAGGGGACCTGTACATGTTGAAGGTTGAAGAAAAATCAGAAGTGAAGAATAGGCCTCCCAGCCGGTGCCAGACCGGCAGCCGGGCGGTCGGCTGAGAAGCAAGGACAATTGAAGAATGTTTCAGAAGTTGGCATTTGGTCTCCCAGCCGGTCCACCACCGGCAGCCGGTTGACCGGCTGGGGATCACTTTTTGCATTTTCGAGCCCTATATAAACCCGCACTTGTAGACATTACTTATTACGCATTCTTAAGCTTATTTTTAGGTTTTTTACTGTTTCATTACTTAATACTTAGACTCAAAAAACACTCTTAAATATTTTAATCTTCTTTAGATCCTTACTTAATCTTTCAATATTTGTTAATCTCTCTTTAGGATTCTACTTAGCCTTGTTATTAAGCAATTGTAAGAGGATATTTTGGGTTGTATTTTTGGAGGATTTGGAAGAGTCTTTCAACTTGTCATCCAAGCTACTTCATTTTCTATTGTTATTGGTATAATTCTTCTAATCTTTACTTAGTCTTTACTTTTATTTAAGTTTCCTTTGAATCAATTGTTCATCCTTTGTTTGTTGATGATGTTTTGCTTTTGTTGATGCCTTATTCACATGTTTTCATTTACCATGAGTGAGTAGTCTCCTTACTAGGGTAAGGGGTGATCTTGGGTGTTGTTTAGATGATAAGTTCATGCTAGTAAGTTAATTAGTTGTTCTTAAAAAAATAGTCTTCCATTTGTTGCATGCTAGGTGTTTGATGATTTGCCTCAACGAAAGTTGGGCTTTGATTTTAGCGTGACTTGCCTTTAGCGACGGTTGGGGGGTTTGTCTTAGCATGTTTGATGGTTGGTTGTGATATTTGTAGCGAAAGCTAGGGTATTCCGACCTAGGTTAGTCGACTCGAGAGAAAAGACTACCCGAGACTATTTGTTTGAGACCTTCTAGTTTCCTTTCTAGCATCTTCGTCTAGCCACCTTAGTGACCCCCGAAACCCTAGTTTTCTCATCCATCGATTCAATCTTATTTAGTTGTTTTAATTGTTCGTCTTAGTTGTTCTTTAGTCTTTAATCAACCTCAAACCTATTACCCCCCGACTCTCGCATAAACTAGAACATAATTACACAACTATCCCCACCGTCTTCGTGTTCGACAACCCGTTTATACTACTTAATTGGGTTTTTACAAATGTGTTTGATGCCGGTATTGACGACAAAAACCGGATATCACGTCCCAATCCTTAAAATTGGCGTCATGCTTCTCAAGCTTGCAACGATCCATAAAGGACCGAAGCCATGAAACGTGTGGGAGTGGTGGAGCGATATTTCCCATTGATGATTGATAGTTGAAAAAGAACTACAATAAAAATAAAGGAATTAAAACACAATTATCGTTTTAATAATTAAATTAAACTTGTAAATTTTAAAACAAGTTAAACATCTACTTAATGATCTCTTACCCAATTAAGTAAATGATCCCGAGACCCAAAGACATACTAACTCGGACACGGTTTAGCCGATACATCCCTCATTAATATGACTCGGTGGATTAACCCTTTAATCGATTCTACTTTTAGAACTCTTGGTCGATAAAATTACACTAATTCTTATCTTAGCCCGAACTTATTACCACTACGGTGGCTAGAATACCTTCGTCGAGATCAACCAAATTTCGAGAACGTAATCATATTACCCCACTTCACCAACGGAATAAGGTTTGCACCCCGGTTTAGCCGAGCCTACTCCCTTATGAAGAAGATCCTTCGCGGGTTCTTTACTATTTGGTAAGGCTATGTCTCTATTTTAAATAACGTAAGAGATCTTGTCAATTTATTATTTATCTCCTTTAAGTGAACTAAGTCGGTGAATTATCGATAAATTAATTGACACGGTCGATAAAATCGATGAAATGCATGAGTTTGAATGACGATTTGGCTATGCATGCAAACATGATAAGCATAAATAAAAGCATAAAAACTTAAAAGCATAAAAAAAATCCTAGTATGGCCTTCCTAACATAGAAAATTTAAATGTAAAATACAAATTCGAAAACCAACTCCTTGGTCCCTTGAACTTCACACGCGGCACGCATCCCAAGGCAAACTCCGTCTTGGCCGGAACTCCTTTCCGAAAAGCACCGTCTTCAAGGATCTCCGGAATTACAAATAATTACAAATTTTCTATCTATTTTATACATTATAAAATAAAACAATAAAATAAAGTGATACGAGATCACACTAAATTACAACCGAATCGATAAACCCTTACATTACGGGAATTAACGATTAAAACTAAGACCATACTAAGCAAATTACATAATTCCAAAATTACGTAAATAAATTATGACATTCATAAATAATAATTAAATATGCAATGCTTATGTAAAATGCAAAACCTAAGCCAAATTGTCCTATTTAAACACAATTTAAATATCGTTATTCGTAATAACACAGTTTTATGGAATAACGTGATTTTAACATTTTTACAATCACTAATCACTCTATGAATCACTATTCACAATTTAGTTAGGTTTCCTAACACATTTTAGGATTCAAAATTTAGTCTTACTCAAATTTCGAAACAACTTAACCTTTTATTTTAATATTGTTCGGTTTTAATCGATTTTACGGGAAATAGCATTAAAACAATCAAAACGAGTCATAAAATATTTCGAAAATTCAAAATTCAAATTTTGAACATACTGAAAATTTTCTTAAAATTTCAGATCCTTAAAACATTAATATTTTCGAAATATACTATTTATTTCGTAATATTGCCGTGCAAAAATGCACAATTTGACGGAAAAATTCGAAATTACCTCAAAAATCATTCAATAAAATACCAATATAATTTTTACATATTCCAAGACACTCAAAGTGACTGAAAATGCAGAAAAATCAGGTTGAAACACTGTTCAAGGGCTGAAAAATGATTTATGACTTACAATTCTCAATTTTTAACTTTAACTTTTAAAATTAAAATATAAAATTTCAGAAACTTTTGGCACTTAAGAAAAATATGTTGATGATCATATCTAATATGACTAATATGGGTGAATTATTTGGACCATTTTAGTAACTTTTACTATTTTTAATAAATCGTGTCATATATTGCTCGATTTTACCAATTAAAATCATTTCTCATGCAAAATTCGAAATAATTAGCTCAAAAATTACATGCATGCTAGAAATAATATATGTGACACTATATAAATTTTTTATGGTCAAATTCGAACTTAAACTATTTAAGTTAAATTATGTCACTAATATTACGATTTTTACAATAAAAATCAATATTCATGCAATATTAAAGAAATATTTTTGGAAAATTTATCATATATTTTATATATTGCATGTGACATCTGCAAAAATTTTCGTAGTTAAATTCATAATATAACTATTTAAACCCATATTTATCCCATTTTATGACTATTTAACCTTTAAAAATCATAAACCATGTATAAAACTTCAATAATTTCGAAAATTATATATTCATAATATGTTAAATGCATGTGAGAACATATTTAAAATTCTCGGCCAGAAACATAATTTTACTATTTTTCCCATAATAAAAAAATTTTAACTGATTTTAAGCATAAATTAAACAATTTAATTACTACATTGAACAATATTATTCCATAAATCATCCAAAATGACTTAAAACTATTTTAAGACCAGAAAGTATACATGCATTAAGATTTTCGTGCATATCCTATATGTACTAATCATTTTCGTTTTTAATTAAAATCGTATTTCTCGCAAAAATGTAAAAATCGAGTTGCATGCAAGCAACCTAATGCTCTGATACCACTTGAAGGAAAACGGTAGTCATACTAATTCACCTAATTATTTAGTCTTACTAATAATTTACTTATTAATCTCATATTAATATAGATCTTTATGCATGCAAAAAGAAAATGCGGAATAATAATGGAAAGGGCCTTACAATCGGTCCGAATGGGTGCTAGGACGATCCTCCAAGGAGCAACCAAGTAAGCTTGCCTCCTTTATGAAAAAACCAAGACCTACCCTTAAACACCGAGACACTAACACGAGCTAGGTGACGGAAACGGTTACCTTAAAACCGTGTACTAATACTATTATTAGTATACTAGGAAAAATATTATATCGATAATATTTTAGAGGTTTTTATGTTTTTCTTACACTAGAAAAATACTTGCATGAAGATTAGTTTTAATATGTGATAATGATCACATATATATAATGGGTTGGGTGGGTTTGGTGAACCGTTTTAAGTAAGTCGTATTACTTTTATAATGATCCTATCATGTCTATCGTACGGTGAATCATTCAAGGTACTTTATTACGATTTATGAAAATCGTATAAACTCATGTTATGTATCACATAAAAGCATTTTAAAACCAACATATTTGATTAAGAACAAAAGGATGACTTGAGTTGAAAACCAAGTCACCAATATTACGACCATTGTTTCAACAAGATTCTTGTCATACAAGAAATACAAAGTTCTTAAATTAAAATGCAAAATGAAAGAAGACATCAAAATGAAAAATTAGAGCCATGCTCTTCATGTCTTCAATCTTGGATGCTACCTTAGCCATCCATGGAAGGAACTTCAAGCTTCCTTCTCCTTCTCCTTCTCCTTGCATTTGTCTTTGGTAGGAGCCCCTTTAAAACAATTTATAAACGGGTAAGAATCAATAACTTGTATCAATATACAAAAATTGATAAAATAACATTAATTAGACGAGAATTAATACCTACTGCAAGAACCTTTCCGGCTTTGAGGTCATGGAGATACTTCGGGCAATTGCGCTTCCAATGCCCCCATCTTAGTGCAATAATGGCACTTGTCATCAACCTTTGACGACGATGAAGAAGCACCTTTCGAAAAGGTCTTCTCCTTAGGAGATGTGGGTTTGAAGGCTTTGGCATTTTTATCCTTGATACGTGTCTATTTTATGATGTTTTACATCTATTTTTACACGTACTTGGTCGCTCATTTACTATGTTTTAGCCTTTATTTCCCACAAATCGTGTACTTTCGTATTTTTATGCACTTTTGCAGATTTATGCGGAAAAGAGACGATTTAGCACCAAATCCGTATCCTCAAGTCTTTTGCTTAATTAAGGAATAAATGGAAAGTCAACTGGAGTCAAAGTCAAAGTGCCAAAAGTCAAAACAAGAAGAAAATAGAAGAAATTCTTCGGGAAGCGGTCGACCGACCGACAATATAGGTCGACCGACTGACCCTGATCTTTATAAAAGTTCAAATCTGAAGAAAAGCCCAAAAATAAAAGAAGCCCAGAAAGAAGCGGTCGACCGACCCACATAGTAGGTCGACCGACCACAGCGGAAGCCCAGATGATTCTTTTCGGAAATAAAGTAGAATTAGAGTCTTTAGGAAACTCTTACTTTTTCTACCTATATAAACTAATCTTGTGATTAGGGTTATATATCATATCATATCATATCTTGGAACTAAGAAGTTTTATCAAGGAGTATCGATTAGTATCTATCTTTTACCATCTTTTAGTTTTGTAATCTTTCAATAGTTCCCAAGCATTCAATAAAGTTTGTTTCTTTCTGCCCTAATTCCAATTGTGGTAATTACTCTTTTAATCTAGCTTTTTATTATAGTTCTTATTTTTATTACAATTGTTAAGTTAGAATCTCAAGCTTTATTGAATCTCGCATGTTTAGATTGTTTACCATGTTTACCATGTTTATTCCAAATTTTATAATCATCTTAACAACCATGAGTAGCTAATTTTCATATGTTAGGATGTAGGGGATGAATGTGCGTAGGTAAATAAAATTCGAAAGACCGACTTGTAGAAGGACCACGGTCGGCCGACTGGAATAACTGGTCGGTCGACCGAGGCCGTGGTCGGCCGACTGGAGTAGCCAGTCGGTCGACCACCCGCGTTTGTATTCTTATTTCGTCTTTTCTTGTCAATTATAATATCCTGCAATGAGACCATAAAGGAGACTTGTAGGATGTTAGTAATGACCTACCCAAGATTGAAAGATACGGGAAGGGCATTGGTTTACACCTTAAGACGGATAGGTCACTCAAGGCTGAAAGGTATGTGACCTGGGATTTAGGAATCACCCTTATTGTTGACACCCAATAATTGTGAGACCTAGGAACTAATAGCATAGACCGAAAGGAGCTATTAGGTAGCATAGACTTAAAAAGATATGTTACGCCCCCTTACGCGACTGCAATACATGTTGACCTTAGGATTTATTTTACCTTAGCTATTTATTACCCAAACATCCTAGCATCCCTTTTATTATATTTTATTCTCATCTTTTTATTTGTTTATTTTAATCTTTGCCTTAGACTTAGTAATCAACCAATCAAACCCCCAAATTTGTTACCTTTAAACATTAACATTCAACAATAAACATTCCCCACCTCCTTGTGGTTCGACCCTGACTTTCACTATCTATTGTTAAAGTTAGGAATTATAAATTTTATCTTTGGTACCCTCAACGACGGGCATCAAATTTTGGCGCCGTTGCCGGGGAGGTGACGCCAGTGTTTATTGTTTTTTGTTTTTGTTTCTCTTTGTTTAAGGAACTTTTTGTTCCTTAAACCTTCTCACTTTTTTCTTGTAGTTTCCATCTTATGCGCAGGTCAGTTCAAGGAGAACTCCTACCACTTGACCTCGAAATTGAGAGGACTCTTAGACAAAGAAGAAAACAACTTCTAGCAAATCAGGAAGGAGGCTCACCATCTTCCTTATTTCAAGAAGACTTATTCGAACTACCACCATCTTCACCAAAAACACCACCTTCACAACCAAATTCACCCATCAACCCACTTTCACCACAATCACCACCTTTTACCTACTTTCCAGTTTTTCCTAAAGAAGAAGAGGATATGGCAGAAGAAGCTACTATTGCCAGTCACTCCATGCCTCAGGCAAAGGACCTATACAAAGGGTTCACTTTACCTGCAGGTACTGGGAAGCCATTCGAGGCCAAGCCCGCCTACATAACTATGGTTGAAAGAAACCAATTTGGAGGCTCGGCCAATGAGGATGCTGCTAAGCATATTGAAATCTTCACAGATTACATATGCTCTATAGCACCTCCAGAAGGAGTGACGGAGGACCAGATTAAACAGACCATGTTCATCTTCTCCCTTAGGGACTCTGCGAGAGAGTGGTACAGAGATCTAGACCGCACTGCTGCGGGAGTCACAGATTGGAACACCTTAGCCTTAGCATTCTACAGGAAATACTATTCTGCATCAAAGACTAATGCTTTAAGAGCGCAGATCACTAATTTCAAGCAAGGTCCCAATGAAGACTTTAGCGAGGCGTGGGACAGGTTCAAGAGACTTGTTCGATCCATACCACATCACGGATTCGAACAATGGTTTCTTTGCAACCAGTTCTACAATGGCCTCTACGATGACAACAGGGCCTATTTAGATGCTGCAGCTAATGGGAGATTCCAAGATAATTCAGGAGAGACTAAGGGTCTCAAGTTGATAGAAGATGTTGCTGTACACCGCGCTGAGCATGGTACTTCTAAAGGAAACCAGAGGAAATCTGAATACAACCTATCAGCAATTGAGGCCTTGACAGCCAAGTTGGAAAAATTTGAGGCTGCAGGAAAACTCGATCTAGTGAGTGGAAGTAAGGGAGGAATATACCAAGTGAACGCCGTTCAGGACGGACCCTTTGCTTGTGAGAGGTGCGGTGGAGAAGGGCATGTGTCGAAATTCTGTACTTCATCTAATGAAACATGTGCCGCTTTTCAGCATTACCGTGGGAACAATTTCTATGACCCGAATAATAATAATGTCCATCCCAACTTAAGGTGGACAAGCCAGAATGTTCAAAACCCACAACACATGCAACCTCAGCAAAATTCCACCTATGTACCCCCACATAAACAAAATTTCCAAAGACTACCTTTCAACCCTCAACCACCTTCTAATCCACCACCCAACACAGATGCTCTTATCCAAAATCTTATTGGGTTGGTTCAGAAGGAGTCACAGGCTAGAGAGGCAGGGATGAAGATGTTAGAGTCCCAGATTGCTCAAATCGCAAGCAAGAATGATACTAGGGCTCCGGGTCAACTTCCGACCAAACCGGACCAGAAAAAGGAGACTCTAAACGTCGTAACCTTAAGAAGTGGAGCCAAAGTGGGGGCTGAGAAGGAAAAACAGGCGAATAGCAGTGAAGGCGGTCGACCGACCGAAGCTTCTGGTCGACCGACCGCAGATCAGGATCCGGAAATTTTGCCTGAACAGGAGACTGGTCGACCGACCGAAGATTCTGGTCGACCGACCGTTGAAGCAGAACCCGAAGTTCCCTTTCGTCCAGATTTGCCGAATAACTTGCGGGATTTTCTTTTCCGGGGTGATAAGACCCCCAGGTTTCTAAAAAGGGCTGCAAATACTGAGTCCTCAGCTGCGCCTTTCCCAGAAAGACTCGCGCCTTCAAAGGATCAGGTATCTTTTGACAAATTTAAGGATGTGATTCGTTCATTAAATGTTCAAGTCCCGTTTTTAGAATTAGTTCAACAAGTTCCTTCCTATCTTAAATTTATGAGACAGCTTTTGTCAAGAAAGAGGTCTCTAGAAAAGGTTGAGTCGGTGGCCCTCACTGAAGAGTCATCTAGCTTTTTGTCTCATGTCATAGCCCCTCATAAATTAGAAGACCCTGGTAGTTTTTCTGTCCCCTGTAATATAGGAACCTTCCCAGTTAAGAAGGCTCTATGCGACTTAGGTGCTAGTATAAGTGTCATGCCCCTAAGCGTGGCCTTAAAACTACGAATGACCGAATTTGCAGTGACCAATATGACAGTCCAGATGGCAGATCGCACATCTATGGAGCCTATAGGAGTGTTGGAAAACATCCCTGTGCGTATCGACAGGTTTTTCTTCCCAGTTGACTTTGTAGTTTTGGACATCCCAGAGGATGCCCATATACCTATAATTCTAGGAAGACCTTTCCTGCACACTGCAGGTGCCATTATAGATGTAGGCACTGGGACTCTGACCTTTAAAGTAGGCAAGCATTCTATTATCTATGGCCTATCTTATAGGAAGAAGGATGCTATGACCCCCATCACATGTAATGCTATCACTTCTGAGAAGAAGTATGAGGTCATCACTACTTCTCCCACCTTATTACCTATTCCTGTATCTGTTTTTACACCTCCGCCCCAGATTGGGAGCAATAGGGAGGACACTTCTATTATGACTATTACAGGAATTGGTTTGGGGAAACCCAAAGTGAAGGAAGTCATCGTCCAGAGAGGAGGAATGGGATGCCTAAGCTATGAAGAAGATGAGGACCCAGACGTCGTGGATCGGGAGGAGAAGAAGAAGAGGAGGCAAGCTCAGGGGGAGAGACCGTCGCATATGCTTTGCGACGGCGGAAAGAAGATGTGTTTTGCTACTAAAGCAAAAACCGTGGAGACTACGGCATATCGTCAGAAGCCGTGGTCGGATATCTTCCGCATCTTTAGCGGATAGTTGTTTTAGTTACAGTTTTTAAGACAATTTATTTTTGTTGTGTGGAACTTTTTATTTTGGCTTGCTCGTAGTTTTAGATCATTTCCTTTATGTTTGAGTAGTTAAGACTTTAGAATCATTTTTGGCATCTAGCGCATTGTTGGGCGCACGTACTTTCTTGTTTTTTTCAGATTTTACGAAGAAACGAAGACCTCCAGGACGCAGAGGGTCGACCGACCAGAAACATCAGTCGGTCGACCAGAGTCGCTGTATCGCAAGATTTTCCGTGATTCACAGGAGGTCGGTCGACCAGAATCATCGGTCGATCGACCTACTGTTTGCTGCGGTCTTTCGTTTCTCTTCCTTGGAAATCGTGAAATTGACTTGGTTACTTGAGTGGCACTGCTGGCCACCAAAACCTCCTAGCTTACGCTGGTTTGGGGAGGTTTTTTTTTCTCATACGCTTCATATTCCAGTGAGTTCTTTCCAGTTTTTCCTTAGTTTTTTAATTTCTTTGCATCTTTCCTTTAATTTTCTGAAACCTTTACTTAGGCTAATGCACAATGGGGACATTGTGCGGGTTGGTTTGGGGAATGGTTTCGTGTTACATGCATTGCATTTTGTCACACGTTTACTGCATTTCTGTCTTGCATCGTTCTTTTCTTTATTTTCCTTATATATACAAAAATCCAAAAAAATTAAAAAATTTAAAAAATTCCAAAAAAATGCACGTTTATTTTAGCATATAGGTCGAGTCGGAACGAAAGTATTTCAAGGATGATTTAGCTATCTTACATGTTTATGCTTTTACCTTGCCTTGTCAACTTGTTTTAGTATGAGAGTCTTTTGCATATCTACGAGTTTTTGTCAACTTGCATATCTTGAGACTTGACTTATACCTTGGCAACCTACTATACATTCTAAGGTTTAGAGCTTATTTCCTGGTTTCATTCTTAAACCAGTTGTCTAGGATTTGAGTAGTACTCCCCTTGGAACATGTTACATCAATATGCATAAACATGAACTTGAATTGCTATATACTTGTTTTACTTTCTCGTTTTGTGAATCTTGATACGTGCATTTGGGATCCCCTTTCTCTTATTTACCCATAAGCTTCACATAGCCAAAATTGCCTTTTATCTCCCAAAACTACATCCCATACTTAGCCCACCTTTCCAAGCTAGTATTTGTGGTCTTTGGTTTGACCCTTGAGGTATCTTGGTTTGTAAGCTATCTTAAGCAAAGAAAAAAGAAAAGAAAGAAAAAAAAAAAAAAAAAAAACAGAAAAAATTCAGAAAAAGAAAGAAAGAAAAGAAAAACGAAAAAAAAATCAAAATATACAGTGGAGTCAGTCGACCGACCAACATCACAGGTCGGCCGACCACCTGACAGCACCAAAATTCAAAGTTCGTTCTAAAATTCCTTTCTTTTATGTGTTATCACTCCCGTACTTCATTCAAAAATATTTGGGAGTCCTTTCTTATACTCCCTCCGTCCCGATCAATTGTTATCTATTGCTTTTGACACAAAGATTAAGAAAAGAAGTATAAATGAATCTGGACCACACAAATTATATGGCCCCACATGTAATCAAATGTCATCCACAAAAATTTGCCAAAAATGGAAATAGATAACAATTCAATGATACACCCCAAAATGGAAATAGATAACAAATGACCGGGACGGAGGGAGTATATAATGTGAGAGTTGTGCTACAAAAAGAGCACTTTCTTAATATCAAAAGTTGTGAAGTTTGTTGTTGGGAACCGGTTTTACTAGCTTGGCTACTAACCCCACATATCCAAAAACATCTTAACCACTTTTTACCTTTTACCTCACATATCTTTCATTACCTCAATTGCATGTATCTAGGTCACTTAATGAGTTTGTTTTACAAAGTTGTAGAATTCTTGTTCATGTTAGATTGCAGGCATGTTTCCATGGGTCGCAGTTAGGTGAGTGTCTCAACAAAATTACTTCTTTCTATCTTTTACATATACTCACCCTTTGCTTCATGAGTGTCTCGAGCGTACCGCGAGAGTCCATGGTATAAGTCTCTATAGTCTTTATGTTTGCAAGTTTGACGACCCCATAACTCGTTTGCATGATTTATTTACTTTCTCATTTTGTACTTGGTATTGGTCTAGGCTTACATGTAAATTTCGCTCTGAGATTGAAATCGTTCCATTAGTTAGGATCGAGTCTATTTCTTGCTTGAGGGCAAGCAAGGGTTTGGTTTGGGGAATTTGATACGTGTCTATTTTATGATGTTTTACATCTATTTTTACACGTACTTGGTCGCTCATTTACTATGTTTTAGCCTTTATTTCCCACAAATCGTGTACTTTCGTATTTTTATGCACTTTTGCAGATTTATGCGGAAAAGAGACGATTTAGCACCAAATACGTATCCTCAAGTCTTTTGCTTAATTAAGGAATAAATGGAAAGTCAACTGGAGTCAAAGTCAAAGTGCCAAAAGTCAAAACAAGAAGAAAATAGAAGAAATTCTTCGGGAAGCGGTCGACCGACCGGCAATATAGGTCGACCGACTGACCCTGATCTTTATAAAAGTTCAAATCTGAAGAAAAGCCCAAAAATAAAAGAAGCCCAGAAAGAAGCGGTCGACCGACCCACAGAGTAGGTCGACCGACCACAGCGGAAGCCCAGATGATTCTTTTCGGAAATAAAGTAGAACTAGAGTCTTTAGGAAACTCTTACTTTTTCTACCTATATAAACTAATCTTGTGATTAGGGTTATATATCATATCATATCATATCTTGGAACTAAGAAGTTTTATCAAGGAGTATCGATTAGTATCTATCTTTTACCATCTTTTAGTTTTGTAATCTTTCAATAGTTCCCAAGCATTCAATAAAGTTTGTTCCTTTCTGCCCTAATTCCAATTGTGGTAATTACTCTTTTAATCTAGCTTTTTATTATAGTTCTTATTTTTATTACAATTGTTAAGTTAGAATCTCAAGCTTTATTGAATCTCGCATGTTTAGATTGTTTACCATGTTTACCATGTTTATTCCAAATTTTATAATCATCTTAACAACCATGAGTAGCTAATTTTCATATGTTAGGATGTAGGGGATGAATGTGCGTAGGTAAATAAAATTCGAAAGACCGACTTGTAGCAGGACCACGGTCGGCCGACTGGAATAACTGGTCGGTCGACCACCCGCGTTTGTATTCTTATTTCGTCTTTTCTTGTCAATTATAATATCCTGCAATGAGACCATAAAGGAGACTTGTAGGATGTTAGTAATGACCTACCCAAGATTGAAAGATACGGGAAGGGCATTGGTTTACACCTTAAGACGGATAGGTCACTCAAGGCTGAAAGGTATGTGACCTGGGATTTAGGAATCACCCTAATTGTTGACACACAATAATTGTGAGACCTAGGAACTAATAGCATAGACCGAAAGGAGCTATTAGGTAGCATAGACTTAAAAAGATATGTTACGCCCCCTTATGCGACTGCAATACATGTTGACCTTAGGATTTATTTTACCTTAGCTATTTATTACCCAAACATCCTAGCATCCCTTTTATTATATTTTATTCTCATCTTTTTATTTGTTTATTTTAATCTTTGCCTTAGACTTAGTAATCAACCAATCAAACCCCCAAATTTGTTACCTTTAAACATTAACATTCAACAATAAACATTCCCCACCTCCTTTTGGTTCGACCCTGACTTTCACTATCTATTGTTAAAGTTAGGAATTATAAATTTGATCTTTGGTACCCTCAACGACGGGCATCAATCCTTATTAGCCTTCCGCTTAAACTTCCCCTTGCTTTTCTTCTCGATATTTAGTACATCCTTCGTGGAACTCTCATTAAGTCCCATATCCCTCTCCGCTTGGACTAGCATCTTATGCAACTCGTCCAAAGTGGTTTCTTGATTACGCATGTTATAGTTTACCCGAAACTGAACATACGATTTCACTTTGTTAAGGGAGTGAAGAATTTTGTCAACAATAAGCGAGTCGGGAACATTCACCCCTTGCAACTTCAAGGTTTCGGCTAGCTCAACCATTTTGAGCACATAAGGACTAATCCTTTGACCTTCCTTTAAGGTCAAATCAAAGAAGGCGGAGGCCGCCTCATATTGGATTACTTTAGGAGCTTGCGAAAACATGGTTGCAACTCTAGTATAAATCTCATTAGCCGTTGCTAGCTTAATCATTCTTCTTTGGAGATCCGGCTCCATCGAAAATATAAGCACGTTCTTTAGAGCATGCAACTCCTTCATGTAGGTCTCATAGGCCTCACGAGTCGCCTCCGATGCACGAGGGCCGGGAGTGGGAGGAGCGGCAATGGTAAGATAACGAGTCTTATCGTCAGCTTCCGCGGCCAACACTAATTGGGCGTCCTGATGAGCTCCATTTTGGTCATTATTTTCATTATGTATTCTTCGTTTTCGATCCCGATTTGACCTCGTTTTGCGTGCCTTTGCTCGTTTTTATGCCCGTTATCTCGACTATTCCTATTTGGTTCCCGTGTTGTAGGTATTGTGGCGTGAATGAGGAAACGGAAGCAAACGAGATGATTTTTGGAGTAAAATGAAGAGAAATGGCAAGAATCCAAACCAGTGCCTTCCAGCCGGTCCCCAGCCGGCGGCCTACACCTTGACTTGACTTTCAAGTGAAAAATGAAGAATTTGGGCAGACCTTGAACTTTGACTCCCAGCCGGTTCCCAGCCGGCAGCCGGTTGGCCGGCTGGGGATCGTTTCCCATACTTAGCCAAATTTTCGAAGTTTGAAGAAAAATGCATATTTGGGCAGATTACTGAAAAAGGGCTCCCAGCCGGTGGACAACCGGCAGCCGGTCCACCGGCTGAGGGGACCGGTACATGTTGAAGGTTGAAGAAAAATCAGAAGTGAAGAATAGGCCTCCCAGCCGGTGCCAGACCGGCAGCCGGCCGGTCGGCTGAGAAGCAAGGACAATTGAAGAATGTTTCAGAAGTTGGCATTTGGTCTCCCAGCCGGTCCACCACCGGCAGCCGGTTGACCGGCTGGGGATCACTTTTTGCATTTTCGAGCCCTATATAAACCCGCACTTGTAGACATTACTTATTACGCATTCTTAAGCTTATTTTTAGGTTTTTTACTGTTTCATTACTTAATACTTAGACTCAAAAAACACTCTTAAATATTTTAATCTTCTTTAGATCCTTACTTAATCTTTCAATATTTGTTAATCTCTCTTTAGGATTCTACTTAGCCTTGTTATTAAGCAATTGTAAGAGGATATTTTGGGTTGTATTTTTGGAGGATTTGGAAGAGTCTTTCAACTTGTCATCCAAGCTACTTCATTTTCTATTGTTATTGGTATAATTCTTCTAATCTTTACTTAGTCTTTACTTTTATTTAAGTTTCCTTTGAATCAATTGTTCATCCTTTGTTTGTTGATGATGTTTTGCTTTTGTTCATGCCTTATTCACATGTTTTCATTTACCATGAGTGAGTAGTCTCCTTACTAGGGTAAGGGGTGATCTTGGGTGTTGTTTAGATGATAAGTTCATGCTAGTAAGTTGATTAGTTGTTCTTAAAAAAATAGTCTTCCATTTGTTGCATGCTAGGTGTTTGATGATTTGCCTCAACGAAAGTTGGGCTTTGATTTTAGCGTGACTTGCCTTTAGCGACGGTTGGGGGTTTGTCTTAGCATGTTTGATGGTTGGTTGTGATATTTGTAGCGAAAGCTAGGGTATTCCGACCTAGGTTAGTCGACTCGAGAGAAAAGACTACCCGAGACTATTTGTTTGAGACCTTCTAGTTTCCTTTCTAGCATCTTCGTCTAGCCACCTTAGTGACCCCCGAAACCCTAGTTTTCTCATCCATCGATTCAATCTTATTTAGTTGTTTTAATTGTTCGTCTTAGTTGTTCTTTAGTCTTTAATCAACCTCAAACCTATTACCCCCCGACTCTCGCATAAACTAGAACATAATTACACAACTATCCCCACCGTCTTCGTGTTCGACAACCCGTTTATACTACTTAATTGGGTTTTTACAAATGTGTTTGATGCCGGTATTGACGACAAAAACCGGATATCAAAATGGCGCCGTTGCCGGGGACGGTGTTTAGAAGTTGTGTAGTTTAGTTTTAGTTTTAGTCTTGAGTTAGTTGAGCTTGTTTTTGTTTTGATCAAAGATTTGGTAGTTAATTGTAGAGTGTTTGTTTTATTGCTCACCCTAGTGTTTAACAAGCACTAGGACGACTAATTTGTTTGCTAAGTTTTATGCCTAGGGGTGACTCTAACTCTTTGTTGTCATCTTCCGAACCGGAGAGGCTCTTTCGAGCCTTAAGGAGGAAGACTATTGCAAGGGTAAGAATTGCGTCCCAAGCATCTACTAGCCAAAACAACCCCTCTTCATCCGAACCACCAAGTCCCAATCAAAGCAATCCTAGCCCAACATCCGACAATTTTGACAATCCGTTTTATCAATCACCACCACA
Organism: Silene conica; assembly: GCA_029255685.2. NCBI lineage: Eukaryota > Viridiplantae > Streptophyta > Magnoliopsida > Caryophyllales > Caryophyllaceae > Silene > Silene conica. The sequence goes on along the minus strand of CM055318.2, from coordinate 70,959,735 downwards.
ATCACCACACTTTCCAAACAACCATCCAATTCATATAATGGCCGCTCTTCGTGATCATAACCGGCCCAATCACAATGACACCACCAATCCAATCAATTTCGGGGTCCTTGTTCCTCAAAATTTCGAAATACACCCTTCGCAAATGAGTTCAATCGAGAAGAATGCCTTTAGCGGGGCTTCTCACGAAGATGCTCATGGGCACTTGAGAAAGTTCAAGGGTAAGGTCGCACTGATAAAGAAAACGGGAGTACCCGAGGAGACACTAAGGCTTATGCTTTTCCCCTATTCCTTAACCGACAAGGCGGATATGTGGTTAAATGTCCATGCTCCGAATACATTCACCACATGGGACGACTTGGCAACGGCTTTCCTTGCCAAGTACTACCCATCCTCCAAGACCGCGATGCTCCGAAATGAGATAACTCAGTTTCAACAAGACGAGGGAGAATCTTTGGGAGAAGCTTGGGATAGATACCAAGATTTGCTTGCTAAGTGCCCACACCACGGGATACCACCTTGGTACACAACCCAAACCTTTTTTCAGACTCTTCTCCCCCGGACTAAAGAAATGGTTAATGCATCGGCGGGTGGTAGCTTTGACCACTTGCCGCATGAGGAGGGAACGGAACTCATCAAGAAGATTGTTGATTCGGAGGAAAATTACGGTACTAGAGGGAATGTCTTGAGAAAGAGTAGCAAGTACCCTAGTGAGCACCTTTCCAATGCAAAGGCAAACGAAGAAACCAATGCCAAGTTGGACATGTTAACCAAGAAATTGGAAGAATTGACAAAGGGCTCCACTAGCAAAGAAACCAAGAGCAATGTCCCGGGGATGTACCAAGTAAATAGTGTTGCCACATGTGATTTGTGCGGAGGAAATGGGCACACATTTGAAGTTTGTGCAAACAACTCAATTGAGGGAAGTGGAAGTGAGGAAGAATTGTATGCTTTTCAAGCATTCAACAATCCTAGAAGCCAAAATACTTTCAACCCCAATTCAAACTACTATCACCAAGGGATTAGAGGTAGTCCTTATATGAGTTACAAGAGCACCAATGTGTTGAATCCTCATCAAATTCAACAACCTCAAGTGCAAAACCCCCCCGGTTTTCAACCAAGGGGTGGAAACTTCAACCCGAGGAACAATTTCAACAACAACAATTTCTACCAAGGCAACCAATCTAATCAAGCCAATCAAGGCTTTCAACAAAGTTTCATGATCCCAACTTCAACCCCAATTTCTAAAACAACCAAAATCCACAAAATTTCAATCCAAATTTCAACAACAACCAAAACTACAACCAACACCAAAACCAAAACTTCAATCCACCACCATTTCAAAACAACCCCAATCAAAATCAAAACAACTACAACCACAACCCACAAAATCCCAACAACCCAAATTACAACCAAAATTTCAACCAAAACTTTCCACCAAACAATCAAGGCCAAAACTTCAACAATCAAGTTCCGAAGGGCAACTCCCAAGGTGGGGGTGCAAGGAATGATTATGGGTTCCCCTTGCCCCTCACCAATGCACCTCACCAAGATACTAGTGATTCCCAAGTGGGTGAGTTATTGAAACTTGTCAAGAACATGCAAGCAACTCATACCCAAGAGATGGCTAATTTGAAGAGTGCCAACCAAAGGGAGATACGGGAGATGGAGGCTAGAGTCGCTTCTCAAGCCTTAGCCAATCCTCAAAGGCCACCGGGCGGCTTCCTTGCCCAAGGTCAAAGTTCTAAAGATGCATCACACAATCACCAAGCACATGCGGTGATTTTGAGAAGTGGAACGGAACTAGAGGACCCGTATAAAGACTACAATTGTGGTGAAGAGGAGCCTATCTTGGAGCTTGTGAAAGACAAAGGAAAAGAAGTTGATGGTGGAAATTCAAGGGATGATGACTTTTATGTGGAGGACCTCCCTTATGAGGAGAAAGAAGATGAAGTTATCTTGGAGGAGGTGGATGTTAGACAAGAGGAGTTGGTTCCACAACCAACTATTAAGGTAACAAGCAAACCAACACCCACCAAGGTACTATCTAACCCTCAACCAACTAGCTTGCCTTATCCTTCAAGGGCCTTGAAGGGAAAGGAAAACTTCAAGTTCACAAACTTTTGTAAATGATTGAAAAACTTGAAGTGACCCTTCCCTTTACGGAAGTGATTTTGAATATGCCGACTCACTCCAAATTTTTAAAAGAAATTTTGTCGGGCAAGAGAACCTTGGGTGACCAAGAAGTAATGGCTATGAGGGAGGAGTGTAGTGCACTTCTCCTCCAAAAGGAGCCAAAGAAACTTGGTGATCCGGGGAGTTTCTCTATCCCTTGCATAGTTGGTGGCATTCCAATCTCTCGTGCCCTTTGTGATTTAGGAGCTAGTGTAAGTGTGCTTCCTTTGAAAGTTGCAAAAAGAATTGGCTTGAATGATTTAGTTCCTACAAGTATCACCCTCCAATTGGCGGATAGGTCCGTCAAGCGCCCTTTGGGAGTGCTTGAGGATATACCCGTCAAGGTGGGTAAGCATTTGATTCCCGCCGATTTTGTTGTCCTTGATATCCCGGAGGATAGCCACACTCCCATCATCCTTGGTAGGCCTTTCTTGGCTACCGGAGGCGTCTTGATAGACGTTAAGAATGGGCGGCTCACCTTTAGAGTTGGGGATGACAAAATTGAGTTTAATCTACCTACTATGATGAAAGGTCCAAAGCATGATGAGGCATTTACATTGGACATTGTGGAGCAAGTGGTAAGGGAGATGGTAGAGATGGAAGAAGAGGAGGAAGGCCACATGGAACAATTATGTGGCATCACAACTAGTGAAGACAAGGAAATGGATGAGAACATTGAGCTAGAAGATGAGGAAGTTGAGAAGGTGGAGGGAATGCTCCCTCCAAAGGTACAACTCAAAACCCTTCCTCCCTCCCTCAAGTATGCCTTTCTTGGGGAGGGAGAGGCTTACCCGGTGATCATCAATGCCAACCTCAATGAGCAACAAGAATCCAAACTCATTTCAACTTTAAAGGATCATAGGAGCTCATTGGGGTATAGCCTTGATGACATCAAGGGGCTAAGCCCGAACCTTTGCATGCATAGAATAATTCTTGAGGAAGGGAGTCGACCTAGAGTGGAAGGTCAAAGGAGATTGAATTCGAAAATGGCGGATGTAGTGAAGGGTGAAGTTCTTAAATTGCTTGAGGCCGGAATCATATATGAGATCACGGATAGCCGGTGGGTGAGCCCCGTCCATGTTGTCCCCAAGAAGGGGGGTGTAACATTGGTTACACAAGAGGATGGGACCCTCCTACCGACTCGTCCGGTGACGGGTTGGAGGATGTGTATTGATTACCGCAAATTGAATGCGGCCACTCTCAAAGACCATTTCCCAATCCCTTTCATTGATCAAATGCTAGAGAGACTTGCGGGGCATTCGTACTATTGTTTTCTTGACGGTTATTCCGGGTTTTTTCAAATACCCATTCACCCGGAAGACCAAGAGAAAACAACTTTTACATTCCCCCAAGGTGTGTATGCTTATCGGAGGATGTCATTCGGGTTGTGTAATGCACCCGGCACCTTTCAAAGGTGCATGATAGCCATCTTTGCCGATTTTCTTGAGAAATCTATGGAGGTTTTTATGGACGATTTTAGTGTTCATGGTGATTCTTTTGACCTAGGGCTTTCTAATCTTGTAAATGTGTTGAAAAGATGTGAGGAGCACAACCTTGTCCTCAATTGGGAGAAATGCCATTTCATGGTAGAGGAGGGGATTGTGCTCGGTCACATAGTGTCCAAGAGGGGCATAGAAGTTGATGGTGCAAAAGTGGCGGTCATTGAGAACTTGTCACCCCCCCACCAATGTGAAAGGGGTGAGGAGTTTTCTTGGACATGCCGGCTTTTACCGGCGTTTTATCAAAGATTTTTCCAAAATTGCCAAACCATTGACTTCTCTTCTTCTCAAGGATGCTCCCTTTTTGTTTACTAATGATTGTCTTGAAGCCTTTGCTAGGATCAAAGAAGCACTTGTGACGGCTCCTATTATTCGTGCTCCGGATTGGGGATTGCCTTTTGAGATCATGTGTGACGCATCCGACTACGCGGTAGGAGCGGTCCTAGGTCAAGTTGTGCATAGGAAACACCACGTGATATACTATTCAAGCAAGACTCTTGATTCAACTCAAGCAAAGTATTCCACGACCGAAAAGGAGATGTTGGCAATCGTGCATGCCATTGAGAAGTTTAGGCAATATCTCATGGGATCTAAAGTGGTGGTGTACTCCGATCACACCGCTTTGAGGCAATTGATGTTGAAGAAAGATGCCAAGCCAAGACTCTTGAGATGAGTTCTTTTACTCCAAGAATTTGATCTAGAGACAAGAGACAAGTCGGGGTCGGAGAATGTGGTTGCGGACCACTTGTCTAGATTGAGTTTTGAGGATCATGGTTTGCATGATAGAGATGGCCCGATCAATGAATGGTTGCGTGAGGATAGTTTGATGGCAATAGGCAATAAGTTGCCTTGGTTTGCGGATATTGCCAATTATCTTGTTAATGGCTTTATCCCGGAGGAGTTGGAAGCAAGAGAAAGGAGAAAGTTGAAAGTGGATGCTAAGAGATATTTTTGGGATGATCCCTACCTTTTCAAAAAGTGTGGGGATGGGCTCTTGAGGAGATGCGTATCAAAGGAAGAGGGGCTTGAAATTGTGGATCGTCTTCACAACTCCGCCTATGGAGGGCACTTGGCGGCTTCACGGACTATAGCCAAGGTTCTTCAAGGAGGGTTCTTTTGGCCTTCAATGTTCAAAGACATTCACGATGTTGTTAGATCTTGTGATGCTTGTCAAAGGTCGGGCAACATCGGTAAAAGGAATGAGATGCCCCTAAAAACCATCTTGGAGATTGAATTGTTTGATTGTTGGGGGATTGACTTCATGGGACCTTTCCCCAATTCATGCGGGAACGAGTACATCTTAGTAGCCGTGGATTATGTCTCGAAATGGATTGAGGCGGTTGCCTCCCCCACCAATGACTCCAAGGTAGTGGTAAAGCTCTTCAAGACCATCATCTTTCCCCGTTTTGGCGTACCCCGAATAGTGATAAGTGACGGAGGTTCTCACTTCCGGAAACATACATTCAAAGCCCTCCTAGCCTCCTATGGAGTGACCCACAAGGTAGCACTTGCCTACCATCCTCAAACTAGTGGGCAAGTGGAGGTTTCAAATCGTCAAATCAAGGCTATTCTAAAGAAGGTGGTGCAAAAGAACCGGAAAGATTGGTCCCAAAAATTGAATGATGTGCTATGGGCTTTGAGGACGGCCTACAAAACACCTATAGGAATGACTCCCTACAAGCTTGTGTACGGGAAAGCTTGCCACCTCCCGGTGGAGCTTGAGCACAAGGCTTGGTGGGCCTTGAAGGAAATGAACTTCGATTTAGACATGGCCGGGGAGACGAGATTTTTGCAAATGAGTGAGCTTGAGGAGCTTAGATATGAAGCTTATGAGAGTTCAAAACTCTATAAGGAGCAAACGAAGAAGTGGCATGATGCCAAGTTAGTGAAGAAGAATGTGAGCATAGGAGACCTTGTTCTCCTCTTCAATTCAAGAGTCAAGAACTTTCCCGGAAAGCTTAGATCACGATGGTCCGGGCCCTTCAAAGTGATGGATATTTCACCTCATGGGGCCTTTGAACTTTGGAGTGAAGGCGGTGGCACCTTCAAAGTCAACGGGCATCGGATTAAGCGGTATTATCAAGGAGATTCCAAAGGCACCGTCGAAGTTATTGACCTCGGGGACCCACTCCCCGAGGAGGATTGATTTCAAGGAAGTTTGATCATGAAAGGTTTGGTGGAGTCACTCAACAACCACCGGTTGTAAGTATTAGTTTCCTTTAGTTCATCTAGATTGCCTGTTAGTTTCATGGTTAGTTCGGTTTTTAGTTTAATTTTTAGCTTCCATGGGATATTTGGATATGTTTGTTGCTTGTTTGTGGATGATTCATGAGTATAGTCGGAGGATTATTGGCAAAACCGTCGTAGGCAAAGTTGATTTTTATGTTCAAATTAAATTATTTCTCGAAATTGTGTACAGGTACTCCCAGCCGGCCCACCGGCCGACGGTACCCTACCGGCTGGGAGGACCTGGACACATTTCTGTTTTTGATAGTTTATTTGGGCAGATTTAAGATTTTGCATCCCCAGCCTGTACCAAACCGGCAGCCGGTCTGCCGGCTGAGAAAACGATGACTTGTTCAAAATTGGAAAAATTCAAGAGGAAATGATTCCCAGCCGGTAGGCCGGCAGCCGGTCCATCGGCTGAGAATCATGTGTTGTGTGAACCAAAGTGGAGGAAAAGAAAGGAGAAGGAATCCCCAGCCGGTTGGCCGGCAGCCGGTCTGCCGGCTGGGAGTTTTTGTAAGTGACCAAAGTTGAAGAAAAAGAAGATAAAGAAGATCCCCAGCCGGTCGGCCGGCAGCCGGTCCGCCGGCAGCCGGTCCGCCGGCTGGGAGTGTTTTTGTGAGTGAACAATGAAGAAGAGAAGACGAAGGATTTCGAAGACCTGTTTTTGAGCCGGTCGGCCGGCAGCCGGTCCGCCGGCTCAGAAACAAATCCCATATAAAATTTTGAAAAAGCAAAAAAATACCAAACCCTCACTCTTAGCCGGTTGACCGGCGGCCGGTCCCAGACCGGCTGGGAGTGCTCTGTCGCAATTTTAAGAGCTCGAAAATACCCATTCTTCTTCATTTCTACCTCATTTCTTCTTCATTTCCCTTCATTTCTTCTTCTTGCTTTCTTCTTTCCTCCTTATTTTCTCATCTCCCATTCATCCCTTACCTTCAAAAACACCCTCAAGCTTCACCAATCTCTCTCAAATCAAAACCCCTTTATTCCCTCATCACCTCTCCTTCAAATAACCATGTCGGGAAGAACAGAAAGGCGATCCAAATCAAGGCACGACCCTTCGGTGGAGCAAGAGGTCCAAAATGTGATGGAGAGTAGCAACATTGGCCCGGATCCTTGCTTTCCCGGTCTCACCTTTGCCTCAATTCAACAAAAAGGTAATTTCACATATTTTAAGAATCGCCCCCTTCACCCAACTAGGTTTATTGATAGAGCCGGATTGCGAGAATTAGGGATTGAGAAAATAACTGCGGCTCTTTTTGAGGGTTTGGGTATGAAAACCTTGTATGAGACAAAACCGGTTCACACATCTCCCCGGTTAACTTGGGAATTTTTGAGTTCGTTGGTTGTTACTAAGAACCGAACTTTGGGGAAAGTTGCATTTTTAGAGTTCCGATTGATGAATAGGGAACATCGTCTCACATTAGAGGAATTTGCCTTAATTTTTGGGCTAGACGGAAAATTGCCCATTAAGCCTCCGGAGGGCTTTGATACCGAGCTCATTTGGACAGCCATCACCGGTCTTGTAAGTGATAGAAGCAGAAAGAAACCGGCTAATAGGGTGCATTTGGCACCGATTAGGATATGGCATAGGTTCATGGGATGGACCGTTTTCTCTAGGGATGAGCCGCATAACTTCACCACTACAGAGCTTGAGATACTTGGTTGTTACTTGGTTGGTGGCCCGAAATTAAACATTGCTCACCATATGGCCCTTCACCTGAGTGGGTTGGCATCCCAACCTCAGCTTACTACCCCCATTTGTGTTGGGGGGATGGTCACTTTGATTGACAACAACCGTTGTCAGAGGCACTTCACGGTCGACTTCATTCAGGGTGAGAATATGTTATCTAGCCGATACTTGCAGGATGCTTTGGGGTGGGTACGGTATAACCCCAGTGATCGCAAAGAGTATTGGTAGATTCAGGTTGACAACAAATTCAAGAATTCAGTCCCTTTGCCAAACACCGAGTTGATGAAAGTTGTGCCGGGGAAGACCTCTTACCTCCTTGATATCGAGGTGGACCCCGAGGACCTCCCACCAGACCAGCGTGCCCCGAGAGTTTACGCCAGAGATAGAGTCGGTGCCACTCCTTCCGACCTCCAGTTTGAGGCATTTCAGCAGCCCCCCATTTCCATGTCCCAATTCCAGAGTGGTCCCTCATACTTCCAGGGATCCACCTCCGGTTCATCTTCATCTTCATGCCCCCAAGAGCTTATTGATTTCATGTCCCGGGTTGACTTGGGCATGAAAAGTGCAGCGGATCTAGCGGACCAGCGCCAAGCATTGGCCGATGAGCGGCATAGAGATTTGACCTATAGGCTTGATTACCTCTACCATGATCAAGCCTATGGGACATTTCCGAGTTATGATCGGTCCGTTCGCGAGGGTTATCATCATCCGGATAGTGGTCGACCGTCATACTACATGCCTCCTAATAGGGGTTATGTGCCCCCCGAGGGGCGTTTTTACGGGGAGATTAATGTTTCCCCGGGGTACTTCTCCAACCCGATCTTTCCACCGAATTTTCGTGGAGTCCCAGACCCTCCCCCTCGAGGACACCCTTCTCCTCATGGCATGTATGGTGACCCGGGAGCTAGTGGGTCGCATGCCTCTCCTTTCCGTGATTTTGTGAACAACCCGAGCGACTTCATGGTTGTTGATGAGGGCAATGGCGAAGAAGATGTAGGCGGTGATGGTGATGAAGATGATGGTGATGAGTGACCACCTTTGGAGGTGGTTGGTGATGACTTTGCTCCCATGGAAAAATCCAAAACAAGGCAAGTAACTCCCTTAATCCAAATTTCGATTTAGTTTGCATTTCCTTTCTAGCATGCATTTAGAGTAGTTAGTTTAGTTTAGTTAGTTTGTTTTAGTTTTCTTTTCATGTTTTCACATCATTAGTTTAGATGCATATAGTTGCATTCATTTAGATGCATTAGTTTTATATTTTTGTATCATATTGTCACATGTAGTTTGCATACATGTAGATTAGAGCATTTAGTTTAGTTTTTAGTTTTTCATCTTCTTTTGTCTCATTTTGTTTTTATTGCCTTCATAAAAATCAAAAATCCAAAAAAATTGAAAAACCAAAAACTTTCACAAATATGTTCTTTATTTTCCGGTGTTCCTCCTCACATTATGCATATAAATAAGTGTGGGGAGGAAGAACCGTTTATTTCAAAAAAATACAAAAACAAGTGTTATTTTCACAAAAATTTCAAAAAAGCCAAAAACATGTTGTTTTCGCTCTTTTTCTTCATTTCCCCCTTTGCACTTTGTTACATTGAGGACAATGTAAATCTTAAGTGTGGGGAGGGAAAATATCCACTTTGTGAATATTTGTTTGCTTTTGTAAATATGAAAAAAACTTCAAAAATACCAAAAAATCGAAAAATTTCAAAAATTTCAAAAAAATATGTTCTTCCTTTCTTTTGTTTTTGTTCTTTGTTTGTTTTGTATATATATGCTTGGTGGACTAACAAGTTGCAGATATGACGACAACCCGAGGCATTAGGAGAATGAAGATGCTTGGTATACTCTTTCCTACTTCTTTCTCCCCCTCCCGATTTCTTTTTATGTTGATATCATGAAGGAGAACGGGATTTTTGTGCTTTGGATGTTCCTTCGGGGAACTTGTGGTTGTTGTGGTTGATGTGCTGTTAGTTTAGCCTTCTAGTTGTTGCTTGTTTGTTATGTTTAGTTTTAGTTTGCTTTTGTTTCACATGCTTTTTCATTTTCATAGTTTTGTGAATATGTGTTAGTCGGTTTTTTTCGTTTTGGTTTTTGTTTGTAAATATGCATAGGAGGTTGAATAGTGGAGGGTATATGCCGTCAATGATGATTTTTGTCTTGCCTGTGTCTTTCCCCTCCTAATAGCTTGCACCGTTGATGTCACCTTGTTAGGGTTCTTGCTTGCAAGGACCCGGAAGTCTAGGCTTAATGACCAAGTTTCGACCACCTTGTGAGACCGTGTTAGACCTTGACCCGACCTTAGCTACTCAAATGTGAGGATAGAGCCTCCTTTTTAGTCGGTCCATCAAACCGACTCAGTTTAGGATTGTGAGTAGTCCTCCTTACGTGGTGTGTTATGTTTATACACATAAGAATGGCGCTCGTTCCTTATTTCCGTGATTTATGTTCATGTGCATGTGAGACAACTTTTGTTCCAAATAAATCAACTCCACATTTGCCAAATTAGCCTTGTTTTGACCCTTACATCTTATTCCCCTTTTGTTTAGCCACTTTGAGCCTTAACCTTTTCATTTGGCCTAAACTACTAAATGAACTACATACCAAAAACATCCTTCCTTGATCAAGAATGGTTGCTTTTATGGTGATTTGTTAGTGGTAGAGTCGGGGATTTAGATGCCGGTTGGTGGCTTCTTCCGTTGTGGTCTTTACTTTGTTTTTATTTGGTGTTTGGGAGTTTGAAAAAGAAAAGAAATGAAAAGATGAAAAAAAAAGAAAAAAAATAGAAAATCAAAGAAAAAAGTTGAAAAAGTCTTGAAAAATCCAAAAAGAAAAATGTAAATACGTGTTTTTGAAAAAGAAAAAGGCTAGCAACTAGTCCCTTCCATCGAGGGGACTTAGAAAAAGCCGTTGCTACAATAACGCGGTCTTTTGATGTTTTTGCGCGCGTACCGGGTTTACACATTTTTTGCATGAGATTTGATTTTCAAGTCATGTGTTAGGGTGTAGACGTTGTTCGGTGTTTCTAATAATGACCGCTTTGTATAAGTTTGTGACGGGTCCGATTTTTCCAAAGTAAGTGGGGTTTATGCAATTTTTGCTTGGTTTTGCAAGAACCAAAGTTAGGGCATAGACGTTTCTTAGTTGTTGTAATAAGGTGTTGTGTTGACTATGGCGATCATTCTTGTTTTTGAACCTCAAATCCCAGAACGGTGCTTGCACCAAACCATTTTCACCCAACCCAAGCCCCGTTACATCCTTTTGGTTGTTCTCATCATGTGCATTTGCATTTTTCATTGATTTTTGGATGGAGTACCATTCTAGATTGCGGGCATGCTTCGCAAGTTGAGGTAGGTGAGTGATTTTGGTTACTTTTTGTCACAAAAATCGCCCCCCTTTCTTTCCTTGTGTGTTGAGTGTCACCCGTGAGAGTCGGTACTTAGGGTCCTTTTATCGGGTATGGGTCTTGCATGGAGTCGAATCATGTGTGTGTCGTGTCATTCTTGGAAGTATAGCTTAGTACTTCCGTTTGCCCGCCTTGAATTAGTTTCTTGGTCTTTGGTGATGTCATTCTTGGTTGCTTGAGCTTGATTTAGGGGTTTGACACCTTGGTTAGACTTTGAGTCGGCATCCTCCGCTTTAGACCTCCTTTGTTTTGTTTTTCAAAACCCCGCTTGAATGAGGCGAGCGGTTTTCTTTCTTTTCCGATGCATGTTGCTTGTCTATACGTGTTTTGTTTTTACTTGTTGGCATCAAAAGTTTTGTAGCAAGACCTTACTTGCCTTGCAATAGGGCATTCTCTCTCATGAATGTCAAATTGTGAGTTGAAAGGGCTACGGGTGTAGCTAAACCCGATTCGGCTTATAGTTAGCCTAGTTAGTTTGTTTCTTTGTTTTTAATAAGGGTTATACAGTTACTTGATCTCTTACTCGACGACGAGTAAGGTTTAAGTGTGGGGAATTCTGATGAGCTCCATTTTGGTCATTATTTTCATTATGTATTCTTCGTTTTCGATCCCGATTTGACCTCGTTTTGCGTGCCTTTGCTTGTTTTTATGCCCGTTATCTCGACTATTCCTATTTGGTTCCCGTGTTGTAGGTATTGTGGCGTGAATGAGGAAACGGAAGCAAACGAGATGATTTTTGGAGTAAAATGAAGAGAAATGGCAAGAATCCAAACCAGTGCCTTCCAGCCGGTCCCCAGCCGGCAGCCGGTAGGCCGGCTGGGGGACCTTGACTTGACTTTCAAGTGAAAAATGAAGAATTTGGGCAGACCTTGAACTTTGACTCCCAGCCGGTTCCCAGCCGGCAGCCGGTTGGCCGGCTGGGGATCGTTTCCCATACTTAGCCAAATTTTCGAAGTTTGAAGAAAAATGCATATTTGGGCAGATTACTGAAAAAGGGCTCCCAGCCGGTGGACAACCGGCAGCCGGTCCACCGGCTGAGGGGACCGGTACATGTTGAAGGTTGAAGAAAAATCAGAAGTGAAGAATAGGCCTCCCAGCCGGTGCCAGACCGGCAGCCGGCCGGTCGGCTGAGAAGCAAGGACAATTGAAGAATGTTTCAGAAGTTGGCATTTGGTCTCCCAGCCGGTCCACCACCGGCAGCCGGTTGACCGGCTGGGGATCACTTTTTGCATTTTCGAGCCCTATATAAACCCGCACTTGTAGACATTACTTATTACGCATTCTTAAGCTTATTTTTAGGTTTTTTACTGTTTCATTACTTAATACTTAGACTCAAAAAACACTCTTAAATATTTTAATCTTCTTTAGATCCTTACTTAATCTTTCAATATTTGTTAATCTCTCTTTAGGATTCTACTTAGCCTTGTTATTAAGCAATTGTAAGAGGATATTTTGGGTTGTATTTTTGGATGATTTGGAAGAGTCTTTCAACTTGTCATCCAAGCTACTTCCTTTTCTATTGTTATTGGTATAATTCTTCTAATCTTTACTTAGTCTTTACTTTTATTTAAGTTTCCTTTGAATCAATTGTTCATCCTTTGTTTGTTGATGATGTTTTGCTTTTGTTCATGCCTTATTCACATGTTTTCATTTACCATGAGTGAGTAGTCTCCTTACTAGGGTAAGGGGTGATTTTGGGTGTTGTTTAGATGATAAGTTCATGCTAGTAAGTTGATTAGTTGTTCTTAAAAAAATAGTCTTCCATTTGTTGCATGCTAGGTGTTTGATGATTTGCCTCAACGAAAGTTGGGCTTTGATTTTAGCGTGACTTGCCTTTAGCGACGGTTGGGGGTTTGTCTTAGCATGTTTGATGGTTGGTTGTGATATTTGTAGCGAAAGCTAGGGTATTCCGACCTAGGTTAGTCGACTCGAGAGAAAAGACTACCCGAGACTATTTGTTTGAGACCTTCTAGTTTCCTTTCTAGCATCTTCGTCTAGCCACCTTAGTGACCCCCGAAACCCTAGTTTTCTCATCCATCGATTCAATCTTATTTAGTTGTTTTAATTGTTCGTCTTAGTTGTTCTTTAGTCTTTAATCAACCTCAAACCTATTACCCCCCGACTCTCGCATAAACTAGAACATAATTACACAACTATCCCCACCGTCTTCGTGTTCGACAACCCGTTTATACTACTTAATTGGGTTTTTACAAATGTGTTTGATGCCGGTATTGACGACAAAAACCGGATATCACGTCCCAATCCTTAAAATTGGCGTCATGCTTCTCAAGCTTGCAACGATCCATAAAGGACCGAAGCCATGAAACGTGTGGGAGTGGTGGAGCGATATGTCCCATTGATGATTGATAGTTGAAAAAGAACTACAATAAAAATAAAGGAATTAAAACACAATTATCATTTTAATAATTAAATTAAACTTGTAAATTTTAAAACAAGTTAAACATCTACTTAATGATCTCTTACCCAATTAAGTAAATGATCCCGAGACCCAAAGACATACTAACTCGGACACGGTTTAGCCGATACATCCCTCATTAATATGACTCGGTGGATTAACCCTTTAATCGATTCTACTTTTAGAACTCTTGGTCGATAAAATTACACTAATTCTTATCTTAGCCCGAACTTATTACCACTACGGTGGCTCGAATACCTTCGTCGAGATCAACCAAATTTCGAGAACGTAATCATATTACCCCACTTCACCAACGGAATAAGGTTTGCACCCCGGTTTAGCCGAGCCTACTCCCTTATGAAGAAGATCCTTCGCGGGTTCTTTACTATTTGGTAAGGCTATGTCTCGATTTTAAATAACGTAAGAGATCTTGTCAATTTATTATCTATCTCCTTTAAGTGAACTAAGTCGGTGAATTATCGATAAATTAATTGACACGGTCGATAAAATCGATGAAATGCATGAGTTTGAATGACGATTTGGCTATGCATGCAAACATGATAAGCATAAATAAAAGCATAAAAACTTAAAAGCATAAAAAAAATCCTAGTATGGCCTTCCTAACATAGAAAATTTAAATGTAAAATACAAATTCGAAAACCAACTCCTTGGTCCCTTGAACTTCACACGCGGCACGCATCCCAAGGAAAACTCCGTCTTGGCCGGAACTCCTTTCCGAAAAGCACCGTCTTCAAGGATCTCCGGAATTACAAATAATTACAAATTTTCTATCTATTTTATACATTATAAAATAAAACAATAAAATAAAGTGATACGAGATCACACTAAATTACAACCGAATCGATAAACCCTTACATTACGGGTATTAACGATTAAAACTAAGACCATACTAAGCAAATTACATAATTCCAAAATTACGTAAATAAATTATGACATTCATAAATAATAATTAAATATGCAATGCTTATGTAAAATGCAAAACCTAAGCCAAATTGTCCTATTTAAACACAATTTAAATATCGTTATTCGTAATAACACAGTTTTATGGAATAACGTGATTTTAACATTTTTAAAATCACTAATCACTCTATGAATCACTATTCACAATTTAGTTAGGTTTCCTAACACATTTTAGGATTCAAAATTTAGTCTTACTCAAATTTCGAAACAACTTAACCTTTTATTTTAATATTGTTCGGTTTTAATCGATTTTACGGGAAATAGCATTAAAACAATCAAAACGAGTCATAAAATATTTCGAAAATTCAAAATTCAAATTTTGAACATACTGAAAATTTTCTTAAAATTTCAGATCCTTAAAACATTAATATTTTCGAAATATACTATTTATTTCGTAATATTGCCGTGCAAAATGCACAATTTGACGGAAAAATTCGAAATTACCTCAAAAATCATGCAATAAAATACCAATATAATTTTTACATATTCCAAGACACTCAAAGTGACTGAAAATGCAGAAAAATCAGGTTGAAACACTGTTCAAGGGCTGAAAAATGATTTATGACTTACAATTCTCAATTTTTAACTTTAACTTTTAAAATTAAAATATAAAATTTCAGAAACTTTTGGCACTTAAGAAAAATATGTTGATGATCATATCTAATATGACTAATATGGGTGAATTATTTGGACCATTTTAGTAACTTTTACTATTTTTAATAAATCGTGTCATATATTGCTCGATTTTACCAATTAAAATCATTTCTCATGCAAAATTCGAAATAATTAGCTCAAAAATTACATGCATGCTAGAAATAATATATGTGACACTATATAAATTTTTAATGGTCAAATTCGAACTTAAACTATTTAAGTTAAATTATGTCACTAATATTACGATTTTTACAATAAAAATCAATATTCATGCAATATTAAAGAAATATTTTTGGAAAATTTATCATATATTTTATATATTGCATGTGACATCTGAAAAAAATTTCGTAGTTAAATTCATAATATAACTATTTAAACCCATATTTATCCCATTTTATGACTATTTAACCTTTAAAAATCAATAAAACCATGTATAAAACTTCAATAATTTCGAAAATTATATATTCATAATATGTTAAATGCATGTGAGAACATATTTAAAATTCTCGGCCAGAAACATAATTTTACTATTTTTCCCATAATAAAAAAATTTTAACTGATTTTAAGCATAAATTAAACAATTTAATTACTACATTGAACAATATTATTCCATAAATCATCCAAAATGACTTAAAACTATTTTAAGACCAGAAAGTATACATGCATTAAGATTTTCGTGCATATCCTATATGTACTAATCATTTTCGTTTTTAATTAAAATCGTATTTCTCGCAAAAATGTAAAAATCGAGTTGCATGCAAGCAACCTAATGCTCTGATACCACTTGAAGGAAAACGGTAGTCATACTAATTCACCTAATTATTTAGTCTTACTAATAATTTACTTATTAATCTCATATTAATATAGATCTTTATGCATGAAAAAAGAAAATGCGGAATAATAATGGAAAGGGCCTTACAATCGGTCCGAATGGGTGCTAGGACGATCCTCCAAGGAGCAACCAAGTAAGCTTGCCTCCTTTATGAAAAAACCAAGACCTACCCTTAAACACCGAGACACTAACACGAGCTAGGTGACGGAAACGGTTACCTTAAAACCGTGTACTAATACTATTATTAGTATACTAGGAAAAATATTATATCGATAATATTTTAGAGGTTTTTATGTTTTTCTTACACTAGAAAAATACTTGCATGAAGATTCGTTTTAATATGTGATAACACAAATTCTTATTTGCAACGGCACTATCCGTCGCAATCTTGTGACGGATACCGTTTCCTCTCACAAAATACCCACTTTTTCTTTTTCTCCAACACTATTCATGTGGTCCCCTTTCTCCACTAACTCATTTTCTATCCATTTTATCTCACAAAATATCCGTCACAAATGGTGACCCGTCGCAAGCAAGACTTACTAATGTGATAATGATCACATATATATAATGGGTTGGGTGGGTTTGGTGAACCGTGTAAGCAAAAGGCATGGGGAAGGGATTTAATCTCTTTTCCATGCACACATGCATAAGGTAAAGTCATATCATGACCTAACCTAATCATCACAATTATATGGATAAAATATCACATATAATTTATCTTATAATGTCAATTTACACGGCACACACACACACAAACGTAAAATGGACTCTCATTTTACGATTTATAATTTGTACAATTACATAAAACATAACATCTTATGTGACATAATTAATTGTATTAATTTAAAATATATTTATCACATAAACTATATTTCTAAATTAATTAAATTATATTTAACAAATTACTGTCCCAACATATGGTTATCGTAATAATCGTCGATACGATATATTAACAACGTTTGTTATAACCATGAACCATTCATATTCTAATTTCGATATTTCTAAAATATCAATTAATATTTGACAATTGACACATTTCAGTTTCAAATATAAATCTTACTTTAAGATTCAACCTCTGATTTCTCGATATATGGTTGTAAGAATATCGATAAATTCGTATCGTATACAATTGATCAATATATATATATTTAAGGGGTTAGTCCTAAAGGTGTGACCTAAAGGGATCAACTGACCATCACCGTCATACGACAGTAATGTCAAACTCTAGTCAGCCAATCATTACCGATTAATGTTGGTCAGTTGACTATATCAAATATCGGATCGTCCCTTACATATTATTTTCATAAGATTTATGACAATGACTTTTATAACTGTCGTGATCGCACTATTGTTAAGGACTCATTTCCCAACATACTTACCATCAACTTTGTGACAAAAAAATTGATTATAATAACTGGCGAAAATTTATAAAATGAAATTCTTAATTTTATAATTAAACTTTTATCTTATAACTAAATTCAAAATTATGATTTTTTCATCAAAATAAAATAAAATTGATGTTAAATTATAAATTATAAGTTGGTAAATTTTTCATGAAATGCAATAATTATAACTTTAGAGAATAATTTGATACATATATACTTAACATTAATAGCGTGATAGACAAAAAATTCATTAAAATAGTTGAAGAAAAATGATAAAATAAAATCCTGAATTTCATAGTAAACTAAATATATAGATTTCAGAAAAAAATATACCTTTCATAACTTTAGTTTTCCATTATATCAAGTAAATAACACCCTAAAAAATAAATACACTATATATACTGCACATTGCACGAGATCTATAGTAATAGAAATAATTTTAGTAGATTGGTAGGGATGATGAAATGTTTGCAAATTACAATTCTATCCTTTTTCTTTTGGCGTAAACTGTATTTTTGTTCCTAATTCTTAGCAAATATGTATTGTATTTAATTATGGTGGTACCAAAAAGCAGTACCACCTAGTCACGTCCTATCACCATTTAAGTAATAACTTGTACGAAGTACTCCCTCCATTTTTTTTTTTATATCACCCCATTTCTTTATACACGTTTATCAATACACATTTTATTTCGATTATATCTTTAGCTACATACTACTAAAAATTATAAAATTTTGATATTCTTAATCCTCTTATCAAGACAAATTAAAAAAGATCTCACATTAATATATTTCCGTGAACGGATTGAGAGAAAACTGACGTTGAATACTCGATTGTGAATAGTGTCGAAAAGGGGAATGGGGTGATATAAAAAGAATGGAGGGAGTAATATTTAGCAAAAACCTATATTTCTATATTTTAATTGTTATTAGTGATGAGTCACAAGCTTTTAATGCCTTAGAAATGAAATTTGTAATTATTATTCAAAAAAGTAAACTAATATTTTCGAATAATACATTCATTCGGTCAGCATGATTTAGAAGAGCAATAAGTTAATCTCTCTTGTCAAATAAATTTATATTAATATTGTGACCAGATCTATATGAGGAAATCTTTTTACTATATATTAAATGAAAATAAAAATTGACAAATCAATTCTTGAAAGCTCATATTAGTTCCATTTCATTAAATTCAATGCATTTGGTTGGTTAAAATATTTCTAATATTTTGATATCTCAATCATTTGTTAAAACATTTTATATTAAATTCAATGCATTCTTTGTTGTTCTCTTCATCGAATCTTCTCAAATAATAAATCTTTATCTGAATCCCGTTGAATCTTCATAAATAATAAATCCTTGTCCAAGTCTTATGGTGGATCTTGGTCGTCTTCATCAAATAATGTTGCTAGCTACAACATACCATCATCAGATTAGGGTTCTTATAATTTAATTACTTCAGATAAATGCAACTTAGGGTTTTAAAGTAATAGGGGCATCTTAAAATAAATGAAGACCCTATTACTAAATGAAAATAATGAGGCCTTAAATATGAATGTACCAATGTAAGTTTGAATTGAATTCCATCATTAAAAGTTAAAACTTGTAAATTTGATCAACAATAACGAGGTTCGATTTCTGCGCTCATGGTTGAACAAGGCCTTAGACTCCCTTGCAAAGTATAATACCAAAAGTCCAAAACCCTAAATAAGGGTTCTTAATCAAACAAATTACAGGTATTAACCCAACGGTTAATTATGCTTACATACTTATAAAGTTGATAAAAGTCTATAAGATTTTAATGTTCAATAAATGTAATTTTGATGCAATTTTGTTGCGATTGTTATTTGTGTTGAGATTGTTGACAAAATCTGTGTGTTTATGTTGATATTTAAATGAGGGGTAATTTGGGCAATATATATAAAAAGTTAGACCTAACAAAATAAAACGAACTCGAAAAATCGACCGAAAATATTAAATGGATAGCCAATCGAGTCGTCTTAGTCTAGCTGCGGCAGGGTTTTGATATTTTTTGTATCTCACTTTGGAATTTCGTGACACTTGTATTTGGCTTTTGGACCTATAGTTTTATATTTAATTCGTTTCATTATGGTAACGGTGAGGCGTACATCGGGGAACCGAGATGATATCATCCTTATACGCTAGGGTAGTCATTGATAAGGGCCTTGGTATATGGTGTGTTACAGATGTTAATTTGTAACATCTCATTTACCAAATAGCCTTACCAAGGCCTACCTTAGGAAATAGAAGCATTAACATTTTAGTTGTCTGAGGTAGATCATATCAAATTGGAAAATTAAATAAAAATATTAATCAAAGTTAACTTGAGAGATGTGTTAATAATACTCAATACTCGTTTTGTCCAGATCAATTGCTATCTATTTTTAATTTGAGCTTTATGCTCATTTGGTATTTTTTTAAAAATTTTGTAACATTTACACAAGTAGGCAAGTGGACACGTGAGAGAACACCTTATTAATTACCAAAATGATCGGAATAGAAATCAAATAACCAAAACATAGTGAATATAATTATATGAAATTTTGTAAAATATATATATATTGTCATATTAAATATATACACATACACAAGTAATTTAGTTACAATGTCACTATAGTGAAGTACTCCATTTTAGAAGAATTATTCATTCCATTCATTGGATGATATAACAAAATAATATTGCATAAAAATATAGATCGCTCATACTCAATATACATACGAAAGTAAATTTAGTTACAAAGTCAATATCATATCATATCGTATATATCAAATATCACATCACATCACAAATGATATAATATATATATTTTATTTAATTTATGAGTATTAGCATTTAGCCATTTAACCTAATGTGAATTTGAATTGAAGTTGATCAATCTCTACAAATCTTTCTACGGTTAGAATATGGATCATTTTTAAAATACAAACATTTTGAACTTTCCTATCATATCTTTTAAAATCTTGGCTAAATCAATTGATCTTTTAACCATTTTGTCAACTTCTAAAAGTTTTTATAATAAAACATGGGTAATTCTCATTCATATACATGATTTACTCAATCATAAACATAAATTACCATTATACCCTTATCATCTCCCCACAACTTTTTGCACTCAAACAATTATCTACCATTGACCACCAACCATCACCTATTTCAACATCAATTCTCCAGAAATTCATTAGTTTAATTGTTAAAGGTTTTAAACCTCTTAAATCAAATTGGGTAATGCATTAATATCGCCCCAGAACAGATGAGGAAGAGCGAGAGGGTGAATATGTTGTTTCAAAGATGTTCTATCAACAAAATAAACAAAATGATATACATAATGATGAAAAGACCGCAATAGAATTCTTCCTGGCTTAGTTAATTGTCCAAAGACTTGAATTGTGTGGCACTGCGAACCAATCGAGAATTGGTAATCCAAGAAATTCCTGCTGGAACACTTTCTTTATTTGTGAAATCAATTTATTGTCATACATTGACAAGAGATCAACATCTTAAACATTAATTATTCATCTGCAAGTATCCCACGGGTTTGCTCGATACACAAATTTACGAGAAAACACCCAACATTCAATACAAGGAACTATGTTTTTGTCCATGTCGTTCAAAATAATGACAAAACGGCAGCCAATTTAAGGAGTCGGAACAGTAACTTCGTCATTAATCATTGAACATCCTACAAATCTAATACTATTGTGACATGATTTAATCCAAATAACAATCAAAAAAGAAGAATAAGAAAGAAAAGAAACAAAACAAAAGACTATTTAAACAAACCCTAGTTTAATTAATCTAATTAATTTCTTAATTTCATACAATATGATTAATAAAAGTAGAGATTAGATTATTACTCGATCGATACGAGAACTAGCCTACATAGTTGTGTAATTTTGACGGATTTGAAAAATTTGATTAATTTTGTGAGGAGAGAATTAGAGAGAGTTTTTTTTATTGTTTTTAGCCAAAGGGTATGAAATGGAAAAATAATGAAAAAAAGTTCATAAATAAGTAAAACTCGTATATGAGTGAGCAACTACGTAAAACATTTGTAAAAGTTGACCATCCAACTGATTGCAAATTTTCATTAAATATGGGTATTTTTCGCCTACTTTTGTAAATGGGCAAAATTTCACAATAATAATAGTAAATATAACCATTTTAATGTCAAATGTTACAGTTTAGAAAATTATTCTAGTAATTTTTTTTGTTAATACATTTTATTGTAAATGGATTACATTTACTAGGTATATATAATCCAGAAATCAAGGTTATTCAATGCAATGACATAAACATATAAAATTGATATTATTGCATATAGTTTAGATGTACAAAGATGTTTGTTGTTTAACATATATAAATAATCAAATATAATATAAGTAGGCCAAGTTTTGAAAACTATGAAGAGTTAGATAGAGTAAGATTTCCCAAAGATACAATATTTCATTATTCATTAGACTCGTCGTTTCGTAGTTTAAATTATAATAGTGATTACTTTTAAATGATACTAGTTTTAGTCCCGTGTAAAAATGCACGGGGTCGTTTTAATAATATTGTTATTTTAAATAGTTTTATTAATAATACAAATATATTTTTGATGATGAAATTTTAGGCTATATGCAATAATTAATTAAGATTTTTGTAATATCATTGACATTGTAAGTATTTTTTTTGACGTTATTGTTATTTTAATTTATTCTTACTGCTATTTTAATTTAGTACTGTCATGAAAATTGTACTTGAAATTTCGATTGTGTTTTTATCATTTTCTTTATTTTGTTACATTTTTCTATCAATTACTGTAATTTTGGTTAATATTTATTATAATGATGTATTATTTATTGTAATATTGATTGTTAGTCATAACCCATTATTTAATTCAGTAAACAACAATATGGGTCCCACCATAATTGAATTAAAAAAAATGATAAAATGATGGATTAATGAGGTGGATTCACCAGAATTCATTAAATGTTTATGTATTAATATAGATAAGATTGTTACATATTAAACATGTGTGATATTGTTTATAGCGGCAATTGATATTGTTACTTATATCATGTCATATTAATATTCTAATTATTTAAATTGTTGTCTAATTTAAATAATTGTAATTATTTAAATTGCCTCGTATTAGGAAATTGGAAATGCTTGTATAATATTACGTTATTTTATTCTTGTTTTAAATTGTTATATAATTATCACGCAGATAATGTGTATTTCTAATTATTTAAATTCATGATTTATATAAAAATGTTCATAATATTTCTGAATCTACGATTTTAGGCATTTATTAGGAATACGTAGTATATTGGGCGGTTATGGTGCAGGAAAATCATCAAATATTATGCGAGACCCGCCTGAGTGAATTTAAAAAAAAAAAAATTAAAGCTTGGATGAATGACGTGGCGTAACCACAGCTTGAGAAATGATTCAGTATTTATATAGATAAGATTCTAATATATTAGTTAATATTTATTATTAAAATATACAAGACTAGTAAAATAAGATAACAAATTGATTTAAAATGACATAACGGGATTATTTAATGCAAAAGTGATTTTGTTAAAAGTGAAAATAGTTGTATCAACATTGGAGGCCGGTAATTGATATAATAGTAAACATTCATATGAGTAGTAAAAGTAATAAATATGACAACGAGAGTAGTGAGACTATTTGTAGCAACAACGAGACAATGAAAGTATGTAGCAAATATTAACACAAAGTAGTAAGTAACAATAGGAGTAGTGAAAGTAACGATGATAAATTAACATCAAATAAAGTGAAAGTAACCATAATAACAATGGGAGAAAGTAAGATTAATTAGCTAATCAATCGATTATATTAAATGCATCATGGTTGTACGATGCTCTTATAAATCTGATTGTATAATTTTTTTTAATTTTTTTTTTCAAAAACTAGTTAATATTGAATGTAAAGACCATATCCCATGTGGCAACAACAATACGTCATTTCCTAGGGTAATACTCAAGATGAAAGGTATAAATAGAAGGAACCCAAGTCCCAAATCAAAATAACAAAACTAAAACATGGAGCTCTTTTTCCTTTGTGGAATGATCTTCTTCATCTCTCTAACTATAATATCCCTCTACATCCTCTACAACCACTACTCCGCTCGGGGTTATATGCTTCCCCCGGGCAAGATGGGACTGCCGTTAATAGGCGAGTCCTTTGACTTCTTATCGTCCGGGTTGAAAGGTCACCCGGAAAAGTTCATATTTAGTAGGTTGTCTAAATATGAACCAAGTCAAGTTTTCAAGACATCCATCTTAGGAGAAAAGGTGGCTGTAATGTGTGGCGCCGCGTCTAATAAGTTCTTGTTTTCGAACGAGAACAAATTAGTAGAGGCTTATTGGCCAAGGTCAGTTAAAAAAATCTTCCCTTCTGCGTCTCGAACTGACCCTAAAGAACAAGCCAAGCAAGTCAGAAAACTCACTCCTACATTCTTACATACTAACTCACTACAAAGGTATTTATGCTGTATAGTTTTTTTATTTAGTTAAGTTTTGTGTAAAACGGGCGTATACATAACTTTATAATAATTTATGCATCTCATTTAGTGATAGCGATATTTAAGAGTTTTCATTTCAAAAATACGGTTTGAAGAGTCACAACGAGTTTAACACCTAAGAGGGGGAGGGGGTGAATTAGGTGACCTTTTTTAAAATTTCAGATTTAAACTTGATAGAGTTAAGAGTCAAGCACGAAAGATGGAGTCTGAGCAACAGTATAGGCAACAGTTGCACAGACCTGCTAGTTATCGTAAGTAGTAAGCATTCGAAGGATTGATAAGAGAATGAACAAGAATGAAAACAGGCGATATAAAAAATTGGTTCAGCTCCTACTCCGGAGCCTACGTCCAACCGTTATCTTATTAAAAGTTTAGAAGCTACTCCGCTTAACTAGAACTATTACAATAAGACAACTCGCCAACCTACTCCGGTTGCAATGCTTCGAGCTACTCCGCTCAAAGACTTGACTCAAACCTAGAGCTACTCCGCTCTAAGAGTTTTTGATGTTCTACCTTTGGTTTACAGGATCAATGTCTCAAGGGTTCTCTTTTAAGAACATGGAGACTTCATTTAAGATCTAAACACAAGGTCCTTGAACATACTCATTAGGCATTAAGAGTGCTACTAGTGCTTAGGAGATAATGTCCTTGTTAAAACCTTTTTGAAGACTTTTAAAAACTTAAAACATTTGCAAAGTTACTTTGAAAAATGAAGCACAAATCAGTTTTGCAAAAGTTTGTAATGAATGCACTAAAAAGTCTTGGCAATAAATGAACCCAAGGGTCCATATTTATAGCCGAAATGCAAGGCTTCTTGAAACCCTAAAGCATGTGCTTTGCCCACCTTTTACACAATGAGATTGTCTTTACTTGGTAGGTAAAAGGGTAAGTCAAATTGTCAAGGAGGGTAAAAGGACTGGTCTGATTTCACAAGGCTCTATGATACACTCATTTAGCTAAGGAAGCATTCAACTTTCCCTCATGGAGAAACTCACTTAGCTAAATGAGGAAATAAAGCAAGATTTTACTTTCACAAAGACCAAGTCTCCTTTGAATAAGATTTTCAACTTGATTTTCTGAACTTTGATTCAAATAATAATTTATTTCAACACAAGCTGATATTTTGAAAACAATTTCAAACATTTGAAATCCTCTTTGAAAATTATCTCCGTAACTAGCACTAGACACAGGTCATGCAACAGTCTGAGAACTGTTTCATGACTTTTGCACTTTTAATGACTTAGATGAGTATGATCAATTACCTTGCTTACAACACTCTTTCTAGACTCGACTTAGATTTCTTCTCTTGTATCTTGGAACTTCTTCTTGATTGTCTTTGATCATTCACAAGCTTGATATCATTTGCTATTAAACACAAAGCTAGAGAAAGACATTAGAAGTGGTTAGAAGTAACTTGGCATCATCAACCATAAGTGTTCTAACAAATTCCCCCTTTGATGATGGCAAGTTACTTATAAAATTTTTGTCCCAAGTTCCCCCTTAGCCCATGGTGAGTCGGTCTTTGTTAACCACAATTAATAAGACATCAAGAGATACGTAATCAAGGTGATCAAGGTTTTGACAATCTGAACTTAAGTTAGACTTCTAATCATGGTAGCTAAAACATTTCTACGGTGTACGTTAGCCTAAGAGTCATTAAGTAATAGCAACATAAATTTTATAACACTTCCCCCTCTTGACATCATCAAGAAGAGAAACATACGATGATTAGGATAGCAGTTCATAGGATGCATATGAGTCTAAAAACAAGTCCAGAAAACAGAGTCAAAGGCAATACATGCATGATAATAATAATAATATTAGCAAGCTAGAAGGTAGGGGAGTGGGTTGGGTGGGGGGGGGGGGGTTAGGCCTCGTCCTCGGCCTCCTGCTCCTCTTGAGTCAGCCTCTCCACGAGGTCCTCATTCACAGATTTCAACTCAGCCACCTCCTCTATCAACGACTCAATGTCCATGGCCATCTTCTTGATAAGATTCAAGACTTGATCCAACTTCTCATTAGCCAGCCCTGGTGCAACAGTTGAAGCATCTGTTCCCTTTGCACTGAACTTCTTCACCAACTTACCCTCCTTAGATGCCAATCCCATTTGAGAAAGAAGACCGGGAGTCATCTCATCACTGAGTCTTTCCACAGCAGGGCTCCCAGGCATAATAAGCTTATGTTTCTTAAAGATAAGGGAGAGCCACATACCATATGGGATGAGGGTTGTTTTGTCGAACTTTCCCACCTTGATGTCCTTGGCAAGCTCATGAATGCGGAAGAATATGAGATGTGGAAGGCTTATGGGTAGACTTTTGAGAATGTAGTAGAGAAGGGTCATTTCCAGGTATGAGCACCGACCACGAGTGGAGGCATTAGGGACAAGGACACGTCTAATGAAGTTAAAGATAAAGCGATGAGGGGCACGGAGTTCAGCTCCATAGATGTTGGAGGGTCCTTCTCTCTTGATCCCGGGTCGGAGTGTTTTGGTTATATCAGTGACAATAGATGCTTCAATTTCCCCCCATGTCCCCTTAGGAAATGTATCAAGGCCAGTAGGAATAACTTTGAGGGCTGTGGCCAATTGGTCAATGGTAAGGGCAAGGGGTTTATCATTGATATAGGCAGAAAGGGTTTCTGATGCAACATCCACCCGTACGGTTGCAAAGAACTGAACGACCTCAGACACGTACACAGGGCTGTACATGTCAAGCAAATCTACCCAATGTTGGACAATCATTTCAGTTTTGAAGAAATTAAAGGCCGGAGAAGTAGCATACCAATCTTTTGGATAACGCCTACCGGTGTTGAATGAGCAAGAGAGCAACCGGTGACACTTGTCGAGCACCTCTTCGGAGAGAGGAAGATTGGAGAGATGCGCCCATACCTCATTCTTAAAAGGTTCATCAAAGGCGGTGGCAATGATAGTAGTGCAGGGGTTTGAAGGACCAACCAGCTCAGTAGTTTTGGTTTGTTTTTGAGGACGGGTTTTGGGTATGAGTTTGTTCTTTTTGGTGAGAAGACGGGTTGGTTTTTGTGGGGGCTTGGTGATTTTTGTGATTTTGGGTTTCTTTAAAGTTGAGAGAACAGTATCATCAAACTCCTCTTCTTCTCCGAACATTTCACTGATTTTTCGTTTGACATTTGATTGGTGAGTGGTGTGCATCAATGGATCAAGCCCATCATCAAACATTTCATGATCGTGAGGTTCATCCTCATTTTCATTTGTTGCAACAGTTTCCGTTTCCTTTTCTTTCTCTCCTTCTTCTTCTAGCTCATCCTCAACAGCCCGTGTTCTTCTTTCCTGGGCAACACCTTTTTTCTTCTTTTCGGGTTCAACTCCCTTTTTCTTTCCCATATCTTTCTTTGCATTTTCTTTCTCTTTTTCAATTTCATTAGCATTTCTTTTTCCCTTACCTTTCTTTCCCTCTCTTTCCTGTTCAGTTGTTTCTTCCTCATTTTCTTCACTCTCCTCAACTCCTTCATCCTCTTCATTCTCTTTCTCACTTTCATTTGTTTCCTCTTCTCCTTTTTCACTTTCAACAACCTCCTCTTCTGTTTCCTCGTTCCCCTTTTCATTCACATCGCTTTCCTCGACATTTTCGAGGTTTGCATGTTCCCCTTTTTCATGCCCCGCAACAGAGTCTTCATCCCTTGGTTCGTTCGTGTTTTCATGGTCGGATTCGGACACTGAGGGAACATCCATAGGTACTCCCATATTTTTCTTCGTGGGAACTCCCTTTTTCGAGCCAGGTTTGGGCTTTGGACCGGCCGTAGTTTTTGCCTTGGTTTTGGCAGCGGTGGTTTTGGCAGTGGTGGTTTTGGCAGGGGATGCGGGTGAGGTCATGGTGAGTTTAGCAACGTATTTTGGGTTGTAGGTGTTGGCAAGGTTTTTCAGTTCACGACTTATGTTTTTGGGAGGCATTTTAGGAAGGTTTTATGGTGAAGATGACGGTTGAAGGAAGATGGGAAGGTTAGGGAGAGAGGGAAGTAGTTTTTAATTTTTGAATTAAGGTAAGAGAGAGGGAGGGAGGTTAATAACTGAAGGATAAAAGGGGATTAGACGGTTTTGGGGTGGTTGAGTGTAAAGGATTAAATGGGGCGGTTTATGGGTATTAATGAGGTGATTTGTGATAGCAAAAAGTATTGATTTGATGGGTCATAGCTAGCTATAATGGATAAACACATGCATGCCTACTTTCTTTGTTTTCTTAACGGACTTGCATTAAAAACCGTACACAAACACAAATAGCATTTTTAAACCGATCTACGTATATTCTCGACTCTAGTCAATCATTTAGGAGACGGAAATTATTTAATGTCACGCATCACTCAACAAACCAATTTCCAACCTAAGTTTTACGAATTGTTCTCTTTCTAACGGTTTTGTAAAAATATCCGCAATTTGATTTTCGGTTTTACAAAAGTTAAGACATACGTTCCTTTTTCGACTTGATCACGTAAAAAATGATGCCTTATCTCAATGTGTTTGGTCCGAGAGTGTTGTATTGGGTTCTTAGAAATATTAATTGCACTAGTATTATCACAAAAAATAGGAGTGGATTCGAAATTAATACCGAAATCGTGCAATTGTTGACGAACCCATAGGATTTGTGTGCAACAGAGTGCAGCACTGATGTACTCGCTTTCGGCCGTTGATAGAGACACGGTATTTTGCTTTTTGGAGGCCCACGTGAGCAAGCATGGGCCCATGAACGTGGCAATTCCCGACGTGCTCTTACGATCTAACATGCATCCCGCATAATCGGCATCGGAAAACCCTACAAGATCAAGATCATAGTAAGAAGGATACCAAAGATATAGGTGTTGGGTTCCGATCAAGTATTTAAAGATCCTTTTTACGGCTTTGAAGTGAGATTCCTTAGGGTTAGCTTGAAAGCGAGCACATACACAAACACTATATTGAATATCGGGTCGACTTGCGGTTAAGTAAAGTAATGAACCGATCATACCTCGATACACCTTTTCACTAACACTCTTACCATTAGGATCAAGATCAAGTTTGAGGTTAGATACCATAGGTGTAGCAACGGGTTTCGCATTGGTCAACCCGAACTTACTCAACATTTCCTTCACATACTTTTGTTGATGGATCATGGTGCCTTCTTCTTTTTGCTTGATTTGAAGGCCAAGAAAGAACCCTAGTTCTCCCATCATGCTCATTTCAAACTCAGATTTCATTAGACTTGCAAAATAATCATAAAGAGCTTCACTTGTTGCACCAAAGATTATGTCATCGACATATACTTGCACAAGCAACATTACATCTGAATGTGCCTTAATGAACAGAGTTTTATCAACCGAACCACGTACAAAACCATTTTCCAAGAGAAATTTTGAAAGCCTATCATACCATGCTCTAGGAGCCTGTTTTAAACCATATAGAGCTTTATCAAGTTTGTAAACATGGTTCGGTGATTCATTATCCAAGAAACCCGGTGGTTGTTCAACAAAAACTTCTTCATTTAGATAGCCATTTAAGAACGCGGATTTTACATCCATTTGAAAAAGTTTTACGCCATGATGAGCTGCGAAGGCAACGAGAATTCGTATGGCTTCAAGTCTAGCTACCGGTGCAAAGGTTTCGTCGAAATCAATTCCCTCTTGTTGGTTATACCCTTGCACCACTAGCCTTGCTTTGTTCCTTACGATTTCTCCGTTGTCATCTAGCTTATTTCGAAAAACCCACCTAGTGCCAATGACAGTCCGATTTGACGGCCTAGGGACAAGATGCCATACCTCACTTCTTTTGAATTGGTCCAACTCTTCTTGCATGGCCAAGATCCAACAAGGATCTTCGAGGGCATTTGAAATGTGGTTGGGTTCAATTTGTGAGAGGTAGGCATTGAAGGCACAAAAGTTTCTGAGTGATGATCTGGTTTTTACCCCTGAATCAAGGTCACTGGTCAGGTTATCAAGAGGATGAGAGCTTTGGTGTTTCCATTTCCTTGGTACGGTGGTGTTAGGAGCGAGAGCTTGTTCATTCTGTTCTGATGCAACAGTTTCAGGGTCTGTTGTGTGTGGAGGATTTTGTGAGGGAATTTGGGCATTGATGTTTGTGGGATCAGAGGGTGATCCTTGGCTTTCTTCACCAGCTCTTGATGTGCTAGCTTCATCTGAGGGTGAAGGACCTTCAATTCCCCCTGAGTTTTGGCCTGCTCCCCCATGCAACGGTTCCTCTGACTGTTGTTCAGTATCCTCAGCTTCTAACACATGGTCCATATCATGACGGACCATTCCAAGTTCAAATTCATCATCCTCGTCTTCATTGTTTACCTGTTCAGGGGACACAAAAAGACTAGATTCGTCAAACACGACATGAATACTTTCTTCCATTTTCATAGTCCTTTTGTTAAAGACCTTGTAAGCCTTGCTATGGTTAGAATATCCCACAAAAATTGCTTCATCACTACGGGCATCAAATTTTCCAAGATTATCTTTCCCGTTATTGTGAACAAAACATTTACATCCGAAGCATTTTAAATATGAGATATTTGGTTTTCTTCCACGTAGAATTTCATAAGGTGTTTTGTTGGTGATTTTTCTAATCATGACTCGATTATAGACGTAACACGAGGTGTTTACGGCTTCGGCCCAAAAATTTCTTGGAACCTTAGAGCTAATGATCATGGTCCTAGCCATATTTTCCAAGGTTCGATTCATTCGTTCCACAACTCCGTTTTGTTGTGGAGTTCGTGCGGCCGAAAAGTTATGGCTAACACCGTTTTCATTGCAATAAGTTTCAAAAGAGGAGTTCTCAAATTCGGTTCCATGGTCGGACCTTAAGGCTCCAAGTTTGAGTGAAAATTTGTTTTCGACCATTTTGAGCCAAATTAAGAACTCACTAAAGGCTTTATCTTTGGTTCCAAGAAACAACAACCATACATATCTAGAACAATCATCAACAATAACACAAATGTAATTACTACCACCTTTGCTTGTGATACGCATGGGTCCGCAAAGGTCAATGTGAACAAGTTCTAAGACACGAGATGTGCTAACACAATGTTTAGATTTGAATGAACTTTTAACTTGTTTTCCTTTGACACAATCATCACACAAGGAGTTAAATTTGAAGTTAATGATGGGTAAGCCTTCAACTAGGTCAAGTCTTCTAAGGTTGTTTAGTGTCCTAGCATTCACATGTCCTAACCTCTTATGCCAAAGCCACGGGTCATTTTTGTGAACACTCATGCATGAAAGAGTTTGACTAGACAAAGAACATAAATCAATCATATACACATCCTTGACACGCTTACCTTCGAGAATTAACTCCCTTGTCTTACCATTCAAAATTTTACACACATGAGCATGAAATTCAACGATATTACCTCGATCACACAATTGTGAAATGCTAAGGAGATTGTGTTTTAATCCTTTGACAAGCAGCACTTTGTCCACGCATAGTGATTTTGACTTACCAACTTTTCCGATACCAACAATTTCACCTTGTTTGTTATCGCCAAAAGTCACCATGCCTCCATTGTAGGCTTCTAGCGAGAGGAATTGGCTTTCTTCCCCCGTCATGTGACGAGAGCATCCACTGTCTAAGTACCAATTGCTGCTGCCTCCCACTAATGCCTACGCAAATTCAAACAGTTAGTTTAGGAACCCAAACAAGTTTGGGTCCCTTCTTAACACTCAAAACCGAGTCTTTTCTAACCCACGTTTTTTGTGCTTCATTGGTGTTTCTTGCTAGATCATGTTTTCGTTTAGGACATTCATTGAACTCATGACCTGTCTTTCCACAGTAGTTACAGATAATGTACTCAGGTAATCCAGCATACTTTCGCCTTCTGAAATCGGTTTGGCTTGGGTCCTGGTTTCGGATGCAACAGTGAGTGCTCCTGTTGCCTCTGAAACCAAGTCCAGCATTTTTCAAGGCTTTCTCATTTTCCTGAGATTGTTTTAACAGAAATTCCAAGACATTTTGACTTCCTTCCCATTTGAGATAAAACTGTTTTGCATCATGCAATTCTTTGGTCAAGGTCTCTATCCTTCCTAGATGAGTTAGATTTAGTTTTTCGACTTTTTCTAATTTTGCTTTGGTATGACTCACTTCATCTCCTAACAATGATGCAACTTCCTCTAGTTGTTTGTTGTCTAGCTTGTATGAAGTGATTTCCATTAAGAGGGAGTTACGTTCCTTGGTAAGTGAGGATACCATTCCTTTTAGAGACTCGACTTCTTTACAAAGATCAGTTTCAACAGGACAGTGATCTGTTACATGAGCTGTTTCAGTTTTACTCATAAGATTTTGATTTTGTTTCCTAAGCAACTTTACTTCCTTCTCAAGTTGGGTTATAGTACATGTTTGGTCTACCTCAGTTAAAGTTTCCTTTAGGTTGACATTTTCTTCAGCTATACTCTCAATTTCATCTTGCATGACATTTAGCTTAATGTTTTGGACACGACACTTATCTATGAAATCATCTAAAAGAAGACAAATTTTGTCTTTGGAGAAAGTGCGGGCCTTTCTCTTTAGACTATTTACCTCATCTTCAGAATCTGAGTTAGAGTCAACGGAATGAGCCATAAGACAAACGGCGGTTTCCTTCTTCGCTGATTTCGAGGTTTCGGTTTTCGATTTTGAAGAAATGCATAACTTGGCGTCCAATTCTTCCTCAAGGACTTCATCCTCATCGGAATCAGACATGCCCCATATAGCTGTCATTACTTTGCTCTTGTAGTCACGTTTAGCATGCTCACGTTTTTCCTTGGACTTAATCTCGTCCCACTTTGGGCATTCTTTGATTTGGTGACCCTTGTCACCACATTTGAAGCAACCAAAGGTAGAACTTGATCTCCTCTTAGGGAAACGTCTTTTGCTAGCATTGTTGAACTTTTGTGACCCTCGACCATTTATTATGCCGGCCATGTTTTTGGTAAACATAGCGAACTCGACATCCTCATCCTCCTCATCGCTTGAGAGAGCATTTAGAGCGAGTCCCTTTCCCTTTGAACTCTCCTGAGAGCGTTTAGTAAGTGAGAGCTCATGGGCCATGAGAGACCCCATTAGTTCATTTAGGGAAAGTGCGGCAAGGTCTTTGGCCTCCTCAATAGCCGTCACCTTCGGTTGCCACTTTTCAGTTAGGCTTCGAAGGATCTTTCGGACTAAATCCTCGGATTCAAAGTTTCGACCTAGGCTTTTAAGTTCGTTAACAATGCATGAGAAACGTGACGACAGACTGTTGATTGACTCATCTTTTCCCATGTTGAACATCTCATACTGTTGCATGAGAAGATCAACACGGTACTTCTTGACTTGAGATGTACCCTCATGAGCGAGGCTTAGGGTATCCCAGATTTCTTTTGCGGAAGTACAACCTGATATACGATTTATCTCTTGATCACCGATGCCATATTGAAGAATGGACATGGCTCTAGAGTTTTTCTCGATTTTCTTGTAATCGTTTTCGTTGTACTTTTCCTCATCTTTTGGTGTCGTTTTTCCATCTTTATCTGTAACCTCAACCTTAAGTGGGCCCTTTTGAATGATCTTCCAGCATTCATAGTCAACCCCTTTTACGTAGTGTTCCATGCGGTGTTTCCACCAAGCATAGTTTTCACCTTTGAAGATTGGGTACTTAGTGTGTTTAGACTCGTCCATGACTACGGATCTTTCTCTTTGGTGGTAAGACCTAAATCAAGAGCACGAGGCTCTGATACCAATTGAAGAGTCACAACGAGTTTAACACCTAAGAGGGGGAGGGGGTGAATTAGGTGACCTTTTTTAAAATTTCAGATTTAAACTTGATAGAGTTAAGAGTCAAGCACGAAAGATGGAGTCTGAGCAACAGTATAGGCAACAGTTGCACAGACCTGCTAGTTATCGTAAGTAGTAAGCATTCGAAGGATTGATAAGAGAATGAACAAGAATGAAAACAGGCGATATAAAAAATTGGTTCAGCTCCTACTCCGGAGCCTACGTCCAACCGTTATCTTATTAAAAGTTTAGAAGCTACTCCGCTTAACTAGAACTATTACAATAAGACAACTCGCCAACCTACTCCGGTTGCAATGCTTCGAGCTACTCCGCTCAAAGACTTGACTCAAACCTAGAGCTACTCCGCTCTAAGAGTTTTTGATGTTCTACCTTTGGTTTACAGGATCAATGTCTCAAGGGTTCTCTTTTAAGAACATGGAGACTTCATTTAAGATCTAAACACAAGGTCCTTGAACATACTCATTAGGCATTAAGAGTGCTACTAGTGCTTAGGAGATAATGTCCTTGTTAAAACCTTTTTGAAGACTTTTAAAAACTTAAAACATTTGCAAAGTTACTTTGAAAAATGAAGCACAAATCAGTTTTGCAAAAGTTTGTAATGAATGCACTAAAAAGTCTTGGCAATAAATGAACCCAAGGGTCCATATTTATAGCCGAAATGCAAGGCTTCTTGAAACCCTAAAGCATGTGCTTTGCCCACCTTTTACACAATGAGATTGTCTTTACTTGGTAGGTAAAAGGGTAAGTCAAATTGTCAAGGAGGGTAAAAGGACTGGTCTGATTTCACAAGGCTCTATGATACACTCATTTAGCTAAGGAAGCATTCAACTTTCCCTCATGGAGAAACTCACTTAGCTAAATGAGGAAATAAAGCAAGATTTTACTTTCACAAAGACCAAGTCTCCTTTGAATAAGATTTTCAACTTGATTTTCTGAACTTTGATTCAAATAATAATTTATTTCAACACAAGCTGATATTTTGAAAACAATTTCAAACATTTGAAATCCTCTTTGAAAATTATCTCCGTAACTAGCACTAGACACAGGTCATGCAACAGTCTGAGAACTGTTTCATGACTTTTGCACTTTTAATGACTTAGATGAGTATGATCAATTACCTTGCTTACAACACTCTTTCTAGACTCGACTTAGATTTCTTCTCTTGTATCTTGGAACTTCTTCTTGATTGTCTTTGATCATTCACAAGCTTGATATCATTTGCTATTAAACACAAAGCTAGAGAAAGACATTAGAAGTGGTTAGAAGTAACTTGGCATCATCAACCATAAGTGTTCTAACACGGTTCAATAGAAAACAAAAAATAACGAAATGACTAAAGGTTCATGTGATATAAATTATCCAAAATAGATCCACGTGACCACGTAGTTACGTTTGGATAAGTTCTTTAAAATAAGTGATCTAGTGACTTAGGGTAAAATTGCTCTCCTCCTCAGCCCTCGGTCATATTAGTAACATGTAAATAAGTAAAAAAAAAATATATACAAAATTTGGACTCGCTTACTTTTCTATTTTTTTCATTTAAGATTTTTTTCATTTTTAAATTAATTCGATGGGTCGCTAACTCACTTTGGTTAAGATCCCTAAAACCCCGAGTGACTTGTTCTTTTTATATACTATACGTTAGAGTAAGTTTTTTACCTTTTATAATGTAAGCTTAATTCAAGCGCTATTCCTCATTGAAATACATATGACTAAGTCTCATTATCTAGGGAGATTCGAACCCATAACCTTACGTACGGTCCATCCTTTAAATGTTAACCCAACATAACTTATTTGGTGATATTTTAATAAAAGTTACAAAAAACTATGATCGATGATGTAATGATATGTCTTTGTTTTAATGAAATAATAAGTTTCATCGCCATTTTGTTAATGTGTTGCTTTTTTTAATGCAAGAAAACAATAATCTTTTGTTGTACGTTGAAGACATTTTAAGAAAAATAAGTCAAGAATTAAGGTGTATAAATTGTGGTATAGACAATTTTCTACATAAAGTTTTATAGGTCTCCATTTTGGACATATTGTTATCATGGCGTAATTGGTAGATGTCTCAATTTTATCTAGGAGATGGAGGTTTGATTCCTTGTCGTTATATAATATTGATAGATTTTTTGGGACTTAGTACCCACGACATTTACACTATGTAACAAATTCTAAACTAATGAACCACTTGTATTTATTGTTAAATTTTGTACCAAATTGTATTATATTTTACAACTTTAAGTCATTATTTTTATATATACTTAAAATATATACTTTGTAGTATTTTAGAGAAAAATGTTATATTTGAAAAAAATATCTGTAAGTCCAATTTTTTTACTTAAATATTAATTAATATAGGAAAAAAATTCAACATATAAAAATATTTTCTTAGACACGCGTAAATAACACGTCAAATTTTTTTTTGTGATTCCCTTGCACTAAAATCCTGAGACCGCCACTGGATATTGGTTTATTTTATACTTGTAATTATCATTGACGTATACGTATCTCTCTAGTTTATTCTAATACTATGCTTTTATTATCTTTAATTTGCGTCCGAATAACTTGTTTACCATTTATACTCAATTATTGTTGAGATATTTTAATCATGGTTATACAATAACTACATTCCAGGAGTGTCTAAGGCCCCGGGCAACCACGGGGAACAGGCCACCGATTTTGGTCTCCAGATTTAAAAATTTCATTCATGAAATTTAATACAAATTTCAAAGTATAATATAGTAATTGTTTGTGCATACATATTTAGGGTCTCATTTTCTTTTCGGATGGCAACAGGGCACTATCCGATGGCGCCGAATCTCGGCACCACCCTAATTATTTTTTTTAAAAAAAATATCACAAATCTTGTTTTTTGTTTTTTCGCCAAATAATGAAGGATAAATATGTAATTTTACTTTATCTTATAGGTATTCCATTATAATTAAAACTCTAAACAAATTAAATTATCTAGAAATAAATTATCTAGAGTCTACAACGCCTATTTTTATGAAATTTTTTAAAAATATTTATAATTATCATTATTGTTACAATTAGTCAATAATGTTAATTTCCGAGATTACCCTTTAATACTATTTAATTTGATTTTTAAATTTTAAATATCTAAAGATAAAACAATTAATTAATTTACCGTAATAATATTAATAACCTATGCTTAACTAAGCGCTACCTGGTGATGCCATCTCATTTTCCTTTCTCTTATTTAGCAAGTGGGTTTCAATTTGTATTAAGATGCCCTTGCTAGTACGTACATTGGATAACGTAATGGTATGTACTTAATTTTAATGAAAAAAAAGAAGACATTAACTCAGTCGCGTTAACAATCGAACCAATAGGTACATAGACATAATGGACAAGATTGCAATCCAACACATGGAAGACGGATGGGAAGGAAAAGACATAGTCGAAGTATGCCCATTAGCAACACATTACACATTTTTGATAGCATGTCGTCTATTCCTAAGCATAGAGGACCAAGTTCACCTAGCCAAGTTCGAGGAATCACTCAAGTATATCGGGGCCGGGATCATGTCCATCCCGGTCGATCTCCCAGGAACCCCGTTTAATCGAGGGATCAAAGCGTCAAACGTCGTGAGACGGGAACTGATGGCGATTATTAAGCAGAGGAAGTCAGATTTAGCGGATAACAAGGCATCTCCTACACAAGATATATTGTCACATATGTTAACTGAGGATGAAGATGGACAGTTCACGAATGAGTTAGCAATTGCTGATAAAATATTGGGATTGCTTATTGGTGGACATGATACTGCTAGTGCTGCTTGTACTTTCATTGTTAAGGTTCTTGCTGAATTACCTCATATCTATGATGCTGTTTATAAAGGTATTTTTACTATTTACCTAATCCTTTCATAGTCCTGGATCGTCCAGTTTTGAAATCGGTTTATAAGTTCGTTTTGTTAGAATATAAAACCGACTATAAGCGGGAAATTAAATGAACACATACAGAGCAAATGGAGATAGCAGAGTCAAAAGCAGCAGGAGAATATCTAAACTGGGAGGACTTGAAGAAAATGAAGTACTCGTGGAATGTGGCATGTGAAGTGATGCGTTTAACACCCCCTATTCAAGGATCTTTCAGGGAAGCTTTGTGCGATTTCACCTTTGCTGGTTTCCAAATTCCTAAGGGTTGGAAGGTACTACATACTATTAGCTCTCGTTTTCATATCCGCTAATCCAGTATGCATCTACAGAATTAATTACATAATTTTGAGAACTACTGAAAACGTAATTAACTCAATATTGCAGTTATACTGGAATGGACACTCGACTCATAGGGATCCAAAATGCTTCCCGGAACCCGAGAAATTTGATCCGACGAGATTTGAGGGGAGCGGTCCAGCTCCATTCACGTACGTGCCATTCGGAGGAGGGCCAAGAATGTGCCCAGGAAAAGAGTATGCAAAGCTAGAAATATTGGTGTTCATGCACAATATTGTTAAGAGGTTTAAATGGGAGAAACTTATTCCGGAGGAGGCTCTAGTCGTTAATCCCATGCCTTACCCCGCCAAAGGTCTCCCTGTTCGCCTCTATCCTCATCCTCAAGCTTCTTAATTAATCACGGGTTTATGTCGATTAAGTTGTATTGCCTTTCTTTACCATTGTAAAAAAAATCGTATTGCGTGTTGAGTGTACTGTTAATTTTGTTAATTATTACCTCGAACAATAATATATTTGGAGTGTTTGGTTGGTACAAATTATGTCCTACATTTCGTGCGCCATTGAATTTGCATCATACTCTGGGCCAAGAAATTGATTCAATGCGGTTCAGAGATGTGCCGCTTCACTCTGATTTTCCTACTTTACTAATATACTACTCGATCACCTATATTAGACAAGTGGGAAAATCAAACTGGAGAGGAGGTTAGTACAAATTCGACATCTCTTCCTTGTACAAGCATATACAGAGTAGCCCAGATCCAGATAAGTTCCTCAATCATAGAGTACAACTTTTACTCAAATTTACTGACAAAGGAAGATATCAAAGAAAATATATTTTGTTGATAAAATGACAGCCTTTTAACTCTAGCATGTCCTTTAGATGATCGCAATTTGTAAAATTTTTAGTGTATCTTGAAAACAATAACCGTGCATGCGACGGTCTCATCGCATGCATCTTGGGACAGATCGTCTTTTCAGTTCTTTTTTCTTTGTGCATGCAGCTAGCGAGGTGATCCCCCACTTCCTCCATCTCTGATCTCCTTAGGCTTCATGGTCACTTTCAACTAGGGAGGTGATCCTCCTATTTTCCCATCTCCCTAGGTTTCGTGGTCGGACTGTGTTGAAGTTCGTTGCTGTTTTTTTATGGGTCTATGTGTCCGACAAGGCGTTCCCCTCTCCCTCGTCCCTTCCCCCGCCTTTCGGACTGTTGTCTCTTTGTTCTGTGTGATCCTGTGTGGGTCTGTCTACTCTTTTGGTGCATGCATGTCAGTTTTCTGGGTCGTTTTAGGCCTTTTGCGGATCGTCTGGGGTGTCATGTAGGCGGCTCTTTTAAGTGTCTTTTATATTGTCTGGTCTTTTGTTGGGTTCAAGGGTTTCAGTCGGAATTTCTCTTTTCGGTTTTATATGGGGTCACTTTATTGGGTGAATTGCGTTTTTTGGGATTTGAGAGTTTATGAGCAGTTGTATGATGGGTTCGGTGTAGATGGTTGGTTTTGGAGATGGGGGTATTTTTCCTTGATTTTATGTCGTCTATTTTTCTTTTACCTGTTAGCTTGTTTTTCCTAATTATCTTCTTTTATAGGAGTTCTTATTTTATTTATCGAATAAATATTTTTGATGGGGTAGGATGCACTTCTCTTTGGTTTGTGTTGGTTACAGCCGTTATTGGTTCCAGTTGGGACTGGGTAAGAGGATGTCCTGTTCCTCTTCCGTTAATGTCTGGATGAATTGGGTTGTTGGTTTGGTTGTGAAGTTGTCCTTTTTCCGACTTGTGAGCTGGCGCTTTGTCCTTGGTTTTTGGTTCGTTGATTGTTGTGATCGTACTACGTGGTGTAGAAGAACCTTCTCCACTGTTTATAGGCCTTCGTAGGTTATTTTCCCCTTAAACTTTCTACACTCTTGCTAGGTAGCACGGACACTTCTCGTAATGAGCCGTACCGTGTCCGACACCGACACTCCACGGACACACGCCGAAATGTGTCGGACGCCTAAACAGTCGTGTCTAACTTTCTACATTTATTTGGGCACGTGTCCGACGCGTGTCCATGGTATTTGAGTCGTGTCCGTCGTGTGTCCACGGTATTTGGTTATCATTTGCGGTGAATAATGTTCTTCAGACGAGAAATGCGCTATCGAAAGAAATTAATTAGAATATTGGTTCGGATGCGAAATGAAAATGAATTATTATCAAGGGCAAATTTTACCTTCACTTTTTTAAAATTAATATCAAATACTTTTACAAAAATAAAATCAAACATTTATAACTATAAAATGTATATTTTATTAAATTTAAATAACATGTCCCGTGTCCTAAATTTCATGGCATGTCGTGTCCCGTGTCCCGTGTCCGTGTCGTGTCCGTGTCCGTGTCCGTGTCCGTTTTGGTGCTACCTAGCACTCTTGTGGTGTAAATGCACCTCGTTCTTGCCTCACGACTTCTCATCTGATTAAGTCTCTTGGGAGTATTGTTAGTTGGCCTGATGATTTGGGTGAAGATGCTCGTGATTATACCACTGCTCTCTATCATCATGTCTCGGATACCATATGGAAATCACTACTTAACCGTTGTTGTTCTTTAATAGGAATCTTTTTCTCTATGTTGTTTTCAATTTGGTTTTACATTATAGTGCTAGAATATGGTTTTAAGAGCCATAGTACTCTAATGTAAGACTCTTTCCACTTGTAAAAAAAAACTTTTTCTCAAATGTTTACAAATCTTCATGGAATTTTCATAAATTCCATTTTCTTAATGAAATTATACATTCTTTATTTCTCTCAAAATCTAATTAAAATACTGTTACACTAGTTGTCATGTTTGTGTGTTGCACCGATATTAAAATAAGTTGCAATTATAGTTATTATACGGCCTGTTTTAGTTGTAAAACATTAATCGTACATTTAATGTTTAATATGCTATTCTTGTAAATTTCATCTAGTTACTAACTTAACGTCATGTTTATATTGAAAAGAAGTAGAAAACAAATATATGTCTTGATCACCAAGACCTTGTTGAGTTAGGAAATGAGAGAGGAATAAAAGCATGAAAAATTCCTTATTTAGTTAGCAAATGAGTTATAAGAGAAACGGTTCCAGACAATACGCCCGAAATGATAAAATGTAATCAGATGTGTTACAATCATTTTCCTCATGAAAAAAATAACCCAGTTAAAAATTAATGATACAATATTGACATGACATATACTCCCTTTATTTTTATCCAATATTCTCATATTCCATTTTCGTATAATCTAATCCAATGTTTTCATTTCATACTTGGTAAAATAGTTGACATAATTACCTTCTTCTATTTCTTGTATTTACAATGGTACAATTGCAACTAAAACTCTATATTTTGACATTTTTGTATACACACCCCTAAATATTTTTTATGCCCCGACCCAAGAGAGCATCCAATTAGATTGAAGGTAGTATAACATTTGATTGTTTAGTTTTGGATTGTACTACTTATTACAATCAAATACATTGACACCTGATGATGATCAAGAAGCAACATGTTTTCGTTTCCCAAAAGGGATCTTTTGTTACTCGTTCATGTCGTTTGGATTGAAGAATGGCGGTGCTACATACCAATGCACAATGAAAAAGAACTTTAACGACATGTTTCATAAAACAATAAAGTGTTATGATGATGTTATGGTGATCAAATTGAAGAAAAGACAAGACCATATCAAAGACCTTTAAGCTCTCTTTGAAAGACTTAGAAAATGTCAACTCAAAATGAATCCATTCATGTGTGCGATTTAGGAAGTTCTTGCGGTTCGTATTCAGGTATAAAGGTATTGAAATCGATCAAACAAAAATCAAAGTAATCAACCAAATGCCAGAACCAAAGAGGTTGAAGGAGCTATGCGGATTGCAAGTACGTTTGGAAATACATTCAAAGGTTTATCTCTAACGTAGTAGGACGTTGCCAACCATTCAACCATCTTATAACAAAGGATGCTCCCTTCCAATGAGATGAAAAATGCAGAAAACTTTCGATTAGCATCGAGAAGTACTTGACTAATGCGCCAGTGTCAGGGGCACCAATTCTAGGAAAGGGGCTTGTCCTCTACATCACAGTACAAGAATTCCGAGAATATTAAACTATTACAATTATTTTTCTTACAATAGACTTGTGTTCTTTGAGTGGAAAAGATAGGACGGCTATTTTGGTCAAATGTGTCCTGCATTCAGTAAAATATGTACTACGACATTTTTTTTTCTTGGAAGGTATGTTTCACGAGAATACCGGGTACATATTAGAAAATATTTACATCAATTTTTATCTTCTTAAAGTTTCAACAATTCAACTCTTTAACAGAACATGTTTTCGGTATTCAGCAATCGCCCACATTGGAAAGATATTCCGGTGCAAAGGATAATGTAACATGCAAGTTTCAAGAGATGCTCCAGTCATTTCCTGTTTAAGTAAATTTTCATTAGTAATAATCTCAACTAGTTTTCAACCCGTGCAAAATTGCACGACTATGATTCAAAAATATTAATATAATGAATAACACTTAAAAATATCAACAAAAATACTTGAATATTTAATACGCTATTTATTTTATAATGATAATAAGTTTAAACGCGTGCAAAAATTACATGGGTTTGAATCTTACACATGTTTTAAATCCGTGAAAAAATGTACGAATGCAGTATTAAAACATGATATATAATAAATTATATCCAATGTACCAAAAATAATAAATAGCTGAAAATGTACATATCACTATAAAATAAAAACAATTATCAAAATTTAAAAGGTTTGCAATACGATTCAAGTAACATAATTCTAAAATTAACTAAAACAGCCAGTCTAAATATTATTTCAAATATTGATTTTTTTTACGGTAAACTACATTAGTTGTTATATTTAATATTAACAAAGATTTAATGCACAAAACATTAAATATGATTGAATATATTCATGACGTAGGTAATAACCTATTCTTTTTATTTTTTAAAAAGGAAATTCCATTATTTTGCATTTACATATATGATAACACCGTAATTTACCGATTTTTAACCCATATTTTATCTCTTATTTGAACGAAATAATAATCCTAGTTAGCTTATTTTACGCATTTTAGTGTCAAATAATATATTAGTCGATTAATTTTAAATAATGTTAATTCATATTATTTGTTAGTGTTTTGGTACTGTTTTGGTCTTTTTATTTATTAGGTACAAAGTCTGGGTATAAAAACCGGTTCAAAACGGATTAAAGAAAGACGAAAAGAAAATAAAACGGAGACTTGGGCCGATCATTCACTCGTTACATCTTAGGTTTGTTGGGCCAAAATGAGGCACGTGACAATTATTTTGTCAAATTTGAGGAGTCACGTACTCACGTGGGAGCAACATTTCAAAGGCAAGCAAGCAGCTTCTTCATTTTTGGGGGTTTTTACTGGGAAGAGGAAACGAAAGGAAACAAGCAGAGAGGAGTAGGAGTAGTATACTTAGTTTTATTCCTCAAAATAATCAAATTTTTTACATTTCGTTATTATTTCTAGTCTAGATTTTAGTTTATCATCTCAAATTACAAGTATTGTATGAACACTCATCATTTTCATCTTAATTAGTATGGTATAATTTTCTTCCCTCTTTCATTTCCTTTTGTCATTTGTTTACATTTGTTCAATGTTTGAATTTTTAAGTTACCTTAGTCATAGGGTCATGCTTTTTCACATACGAATTTTACTCTTTCACATACGCCTTTTACAATTATACCCCTGCCACTTTTCCCTCTTTCTCTCAATTGATTTCTCAATTCTCTATCCTCCACCTCTTTCCTTCATCTCGCTCCGACCTCCGACAACTCCCG
This sequence comes from Silene conica, assembly GCA_029255685.2. Taxonomy (NCBI): domain Eukaryota; kingdom Viridiplantae; phylum Streptophyta; class Magnoliopsida; order Caryophyllales; family Caryophyllaceae; genus Silene; species Silene conica. Next base: position 70,916,131 of record CM055318.2, on the reverse strand, counting down.
AAATTCAATAGCATGAGCGAGTCTGCAACGCAAGGTTTGATTATCTAATGTGATTAGAATTGCACTTTGATAAGCGTAGATTCCATTTTGCTATGTAGTCAATAGTATTTTATTTGATTATCTAATCCACATACCAATTTACAATTGTTAATAGAATGAAAATGAACCACGTTCAGTGCCTCACACACCACTACCTAACCACCGCCCACTACCTTGAACCACCGTCCAACACCCTAACTATCGCACCTTCTATCAACAATAAATCCTAATTGATAATAATTGCTAAACAAGTAAACATATTATTTCACTAATTGATAAATACTAATACTTTCAACAAAACAAATTAATAATTGTTAAATAACAAAATTAATGGACTATTGGAGAATTTTAATCCAGTATTCAAGTTTAGAACAATTGGATTCCATTTTAGTGAAAAAGGTTGATATAAAACTTTATTTTTAGGTTTAGAAAAAAAAGGGTATGGTATGAAAAATTAATGAAAAAGTGTATATGAAAGAGTAAAGTTCGTATGTGAAAAAGTAATTCCGTAGTCATAAATGTTTGTCTTTTATGCTTGTTGTTAGATCTTAGTTTGATTAATTTTAGATTAGTTAAAGTTTATATTTTTATCACTTTATTTTACTTAGTATCATGTTCAGTGTAGTATTTAATGTGTCTTGGATTATAATGATTAGTGAGTATTTTATCACAAGGGTGCGATTAGACTCCAATATTTGTAGGTTAACGACTTAATTCCACCAACTTGGTGTCGAGGGGGAGTTTATCAGGTTAATTAAGGGATTTGACTTGTTTATGTTTTATTTGGGATTGTTGTTGACTCTTGACCCTTGACCGTCGACAGGAGTTGGCCAGGTTGGGAGTTGGCTCACCCACTTGGACTAGTTTGTCATCTTGAGTTGAACCCGGGAGGGAGAACTTGAGAGGGGTGCCCTTAATTTTCGGTTTGAAAACGACCCTCGGGAGAGGGAGTGGGATGACCGGGGTATAGCGTGGACTTAGAACCTTAATCTTGGGGAAAGGGAGTCGAAATAGGCATATTTTGGTAAGCTTCGACCCTTGACTTAAGGAGTTTGATACATGAGCCCGGGAGGGAGTTGTGTCGACATAGCTAGTGTCTCATAGTGAGCCCGAGAGGGAGTCTATGAGCGAATTAGAGACGTCTCACCATTAACCTTTCCCCTTAGCAACTTGTTATAGGAGTTAAGCGGTAATTTATAAGTATTGGAAGTCGAAATCGCGCCTTAGGCCTTTCTTTATTGCTTTTATCTTTGTTCTATTACTTGTTTGGTTCCTTAATTTAGTAGTCTTAGTTTAATTCATTTTTAGTTTAGTTAATTAGTTTAATGTAAATCCATCTTCATTGATTCGCGTAGCTAACCTATAATCTAAGACAAAACTAGTACTCAAACTTGACCTCCCTGTGGATCGACCTCGACTACCCTACTACATTAGTTTAGTAGTTGAGTATTACAAATATTGTTTGATGTGGGGAAGGCGACAAAACCCCGCTATGAATATAATTTATAGTTGCATTTAATATTTAATATTTAATTTTCTTGGTAAATTGATAGTTTTTTATCTAATAATTTTACTCAAATATTGCTATTTATGTAAAAACATTGATTTTTATCAATTTGTGTAATTTTGTGTACTTTATTTTTATTGTTATCGTAATTTATTATTGTATCTTAAAATTTGGACGAAATTTTAATCAATTGGTGTAATTTATTATTGTAGTAAAATTGGGCCTGGATTATTTACGTACAAAATATAGACTCAAACATTTATGTACAAAACATAAACATGAAAATTTTTCAGTAATTAATTATGTATTATTTGTCATGGATCCCACGTTTTTGTAAAAAGTAAAATGGTATGTGATAATATTGTTGATGCATGAAAATGGTTGAAACGTTCTTCTATTTATATAGATAAAATTGGTGTAATTTATTATAGTATAAAAAATTTGCACTGAATTATTTTCGATTTAAACTATTCATTATTCGTTATTCATTATTATTTACGTACAAAACATATACATAAATATTTACGTACAAAACATAAACATGGATGTTTTTCAGTAATTAATTTAGTATTATTTGTCGTGGGTCCCATATTTTTTGTGAAAAACATTGTACGCTATGACGTGGACTAGGGGTGTACATAATAATAAACCGAACCGCAATAACCGAACTGAAAAACCGTAAAACCGTACATTTTTAATGTTCGATTAACAGAACCGTTTTGACAAAGCGGTTCGGTGAACCGAACCGTTAAATTTATCATGGACACGGTTCGGTTGAGGTTTGCAATTTTAGAAAAGAGGTTAACCGCGAACCGAAGTGTTCTCAAAAAAGTAAGCAGAAAATTAAAATATGATATAAAAAAATGTTCTTTTGTGTAATTAAAAAGTGTTTCCAAACTAAAAAATGGTTAAAATGGTTAATATTAAAGTTTGACTAATTAACTTTACTGTTGAGTATAATTAAATATTAAAAATTTAAATAAACTATTAGATAAAATTCTCGAAAACTGAAGAAAAAATATATTTAGCATGTTTATAGGTTAACCGGTAACCGAACCGCAAATAACCGTTTAAAGTGGTTAAACGAACCGTTTATAACCGTTAGGAACGATGCGGTTTAGGTTCGGTGTTTTGCCAAACCGAACCGTGTGCGAACCGAATTAAATATGCGGTTCGGTGAACCGAACCTCGAATGAATACCCCTAACGTGGACACATAAAATCCTTAAAATGTTGTTATATTTATGTAGATAAGATTGAGGGCTTTTTAGAGCTATTACATAATATAAATTGACTAATAAAAACCACTACCTTCTACCTCACATTTTTCTAGAATTTTTTTTAAAACTACTACCGTATTGGTTGGGCGGTGAAAGAACAAAAAAACAGAATGATCTAATCCGAGTCAAGAAAATTATTATTTTAAACTACTACCGGATTGGTTGGCCAGTCACTTTATGGTTAGTTCTGCCGTAGATTTGACAGTCGGTAGTGTGTTTTAACCGGATGAACTAATTAGTACGGAGTAGTTCTGAAAAACCCGTTTATAAAGGAATAACCATTATTGTAAATAGGATTAGAAGTTTTGGTTCTAAACATCTTTCTTATGTAAAGAGGCTTGTGTTGATCAACTTAGTGTTTCATCCTTATATAGTTACTAGGCAACCATAATCATAATACCAAAAAGTGTTTTGAGATCTAGTGGAAATCTGGGTTCCCTCAAAACATCCAAAGGATGGATTGCGAGGTTTGTGTTCGAATCTCCCTAGAGGATGAGATTTGGCCACATGTTTTCCAGTGAGGGGTAACTCCGTGGATTGAGTTTACGTGAGACGTGGTTTTCAGTGAGGGGTAACTCCGTGGATTGAGCTTACATGAGACGTGGTGGTTAGCATGATATTGTTGCGTGTCCAGGAAATCTCCTCGCCATCAAAAAAAAAGTGTTTTGAGGTGAATTGCCAATATTTGGGGAAATTATATATGACTGGAAGTTTTCTTGTCGAGTTAGAGATAAGTTAGCAATGGGTTATAATGGTGATCAGTGGAGTAGTGATTGTAAGGGATATTCAGTGGCTAGTGGATATGATTTGCAGAGGCAGTAGTTTATTATGTTCTGGATTCAATTCATAGTAGGGGTCGAAGGAGAGAAATGGTGTTTTAGGCTGCGCTTTATGGGCAGTCTTCTACGTCATCTGAAATTCTGGATGCATGCAGAGAAACAAGGTAAGAGTGGATTCACGCTTGATGAAGCCTGAAATCGTGTTGGAATGAACCAGGAAGCTTGTGAAGTTGATCAGAGTTCATGTAGCTTGGTTAAATAGGCTTGAATTATTGAACTAGTGTATTTTGTAATGATCCTTCAATGTGTTGTCATTAAAAATTGATAGTTTGTAATAACTTTGTTTTGTAATTAATGGAAATTATTATATTTCACTCAAAAAAACAATTATTGAAATTGAAATGCACAAAAAAAATAAGAAAAAACTAGGAATAAACTTAACTAAAATGAACTGTGAAATCCTACATATTAATCAATAAAAGTCTCCCTTTTGGTGAGATCCGTTCGTTTGTCTCTATTTTCGGAGTTCTTTCAGTCCTTGTTATTCAAGGTTTTTCGTTTGTCTCTATTTTCGGAGTCTTTTCAGTCCTTATTATTCAAGGTTTTAGTTCTATTGGTAATATAGATATAAGCGTCTTGGTCGTTTCGGTGAAGATGCAGAAGATCGGTTTCGTAATAAATCGTTATATGGTATTACATATGTTGTCGATTTGTTGGTTGCACTTAATTTGGTCAGATGAAATCGTCTCTCGTCAAGGCTCAAGATCCTACGATCCTCTTGTGAAAAGCTGTTTGCGGCGATATGATAGAGGACGTGCTTTGAAGCAATTCAAGTTTACAGATCTTTTTTTGAACAAGATTTTATTTTATTTGATTCTAGTCGAGTTGTATCCAGTCAAATTACACATATTTTGTAGATGTCGTATGATTATTTATTAATGGAGTGATTTTCTTTCAAAAAAAAAAAATTAACTGTAATATTATTCACCTGTTGAGGAAAATCACCATTTTCTAGCTGTGAATTGATCAATAGTTTTGTCGCCCGATGTAATGGAGTTGGATCCCTCTCCATCTGATTTATCGCCCGGTTTAAATTATATGTAACAAATTTCAAAGTTCAAATTTTGATTATAAATAAATAGAAATGAGAATAAGTGATTAGATCAAATACCTGGCCTGTATAAATAAGACTCATCAACGCCCATGCGGTCTGAGTTAAATGTGATCGACCTTCTAGTGGCACGAATTCCTGTTTTTGATAGGGAGTAAATCACAGTTGCCAATTAATGTAATAAAGTATCACTTTATATAATTTTTAATGAGTAACGAATCCACGAAGTATGGTAGGTAAGAATGACAAAATTAGCCTTCTCATTATCCAAGGTTACCAGATTTTTTGGGATCGTTTGGTTACTCACTAAATTACCGAGAAACTTCAATTCATGTGAATTGGAAAATGATTAGGTTGTTTGGTATTCCAATTCACATGATTTGGAACTGCCCATGAATTCCAATTCCTCCACAATGGTGAAAGTTCCTTACCTAGGTCTCCTACTACATGAATTACAATGTCTATATGTAACCAAAAAACATTTTATAATTCATATGAATTGTAAAATCATGTGATATGAAACTTCCTAGATATTGGAAGTTCCCGTATGTAACCAAACGACTCCTTAATTTGCTCGATTTGTACTCTTGAATCGAATTCGCCACTCGCTCAATTTAGAGAATTTTATTCGCTAAGCACATTACAAATTTTATAATTAGATAATTCATCGAACTCATTTCATTAAGCCTATCATAATTCGTTAATTTGTAATAAACAATTCCCAATTACATCTACATTTAAATTTTTAAACAAGAACTCCATAGGAAAACTCAAAAGGCACAATTTTTCTCAATGAACTAATTAAGGGATAAACACTAATATCTTGCATAATACTTTAACTTTTATCAAAATATTTTGCCTATAATTCGCTCATATGGGCGAATTACCAATGAATTGGAGCAAATTGACAGGAAAACGAATTACAAAACGGCTCGCTTGAATCACTTCGGAATTCAAAGGGAGGGCGAATTTAAAAACAATTGGACTTAGACAGTCTAAAATAAAATCTAACTCTATAAAAGCAATAGCTTTTAAATGATTTTCATTGGCTCCTTGGATTAAGGAAAACAAGGGGCCCACTTTTTTTTACAATGAATTAATTTTCCTCTTTTCGTCATTCCTCATCCCATAATTTTCCGAATTAATTTTCTTATTCTTTATTTATATTATGTAATATTGTTATATGATTTACATATAAAATACGATATATGATTAAATTATTGTTAATTGAAAATATGAATAACGGTCCAATATACACCAAAATGATTCAATTAAAAGTCTTATATTCTGTAATGCATTCGGCTTACATTTCGCCATTGTCGTAATAAAATTCAAATTTCAAACTAAAAAAATCATTTCCGAAAGTTACATTTAATAATATTCCGTTTATTAACAAGGACCGGATTGCATATTAATAATTAATAATAATACTAATAAAATAAACTCAAAATCTTTATAGTAACAAATCTAAAGATTTGAAGAGATTATGATGGACCGGTTAAAATTAGCAGTATAAGAATTTTCTTATCCATCTACCCCACGGCTAAAAAAATTTCTATCATTTTACTTTCATTTAAATGGTAAGTTGTTTAAGGGGTAAGTTATACAAGTACAATACAACTTATTATCTATTTTATATGGTTTAGATTTATTTCATAAAGTTTGATTATTTCCGTTAATAACATTAAAATTGAAAACTAATTTCAATTTATAACAATCTTTAAAAAAAAATTTAATTAATTCAATACCAATAAATCAATTATTTAGAGTTAAAATCATCCCGGATTGATAATTTATATATTTCTCATTTAAATTCATATTGAATTATATTTGCACTAATATTTACGAAATTTTTATAAATAGACCCGTACATTTTTTGTACGGGCATAAAACTAGTAGGTAAACAAATAACCGGGAGGAAACAAGTATTTTGTACCTTTTTGGAGCATGAAAGATAGCTTTCGCCCCATCCACCATCTTCTTTCTGGCATGTAAGAAGAAATTCAACGCCCTTTCTAACAGAATTACAGTTTGAGTAGGTTTTACCAGCTGCTTTCAGCCCTCGTAGTGCAAAAAATGTCCCATATATAAAGCATATTCCCCAATTTCCATACCTACATACATTATCCATGCATTAAGTAACCATATGATACTAGGGTATAAGTGAGCCTCTAAATAACAAAAAGAGAAAATGTTATTACACGTACTTTCATTTCCATACATTTATTTAAAATTATTTTCTGTAACGAAATGTTAGGCAACGAAACCATAAAAAGGGTGGTGTATAATTACAAAACAATTAACTAAGAACATACCATGAACCATTGGAATATTGGTTGTCCTCAATGAATTTGGACGCCTTGGTAATGAAATTTTGGATTTCTTTTTTCCTATACGAAGGGTATAAGTTTTTGAATAATACGAAGGCCTCCATTGCTGAACAAGTGCATTCCACATACCTACAGTAAATGCAAATAATGTCTTCTCATTTATACAATTTATATGCATGAAACAAATATATTGAACACATCAAGCGCGCACATATATATATATATATATATATATATATATATATATATATATATATATATATATATACACAAAATGTTATAAGAAACGGTTACTTACTAAGTTATTGAGATTTTTACATTTTCGTTACAGCTTTATGTTTTCTGTTAAGTTTTTATAAGATAATACTTGTTTTAACCCGTATCCCAAATTCCATGAAATACTGTATCACGTGTCTATGTTGTTTCGTATCAGTATCAACAGTGTCTATGTCCGTGTCTATTTTGGTGCTATATAACTGGGTACTATGTTGCATGTAGGTTACTAGTGTAGTAATGTTTGAATCCTATGCTTAACGATATCTTTTTGGTTCTTCTTTACCTTTTTATAGGTACTTATACAATATTCTCATATAATTTACAGGCCCTAGGTTGTAGAGGGGATCTTCTTTATTATGTGTCGGGGTCAGTTTCCCTATGATTGTGGCCTAACTACTAACTCTAAAAAAAAAATATATAAGAAACTTTTTGTATTTTAACAGGCTGACCTCTTCTCTCAATAAAAGCCCCAAGTAAGATAAAACTCTGGATTTTACATTGGAAATATGGAGAAAAGTAATAAAAAATATTCCCCATAATGACTAATGATGATTTATTGATTCCAAAATTACAAAATCAATCACTATAATTATCTTTCCCAAACTTGCTTGGTGATTGAAAAATCACTATTCACACTTTATTAAATCACCATTCACAATTTATTAGGCGTAATTATTAATGACTTTTGAATTTTTAAGTATGTTCACAATGTTTATGGAAATATATGATCAATATTTATCTATTTTTATTACTCCTTACAGTTTCCGTTCCCGTCATTTGTTTACGTTTACGTTTGACACGGGATAAAGTTACGGGTATGAGACCATTACAGTTTCCGTTCCCGTCATTTGTTTACGTTTACGTTTGACACGGGATAAAGTTAAGGGTATGAGATCATTCGAGGGTAATGTTATTAAACACTCGAAAATGAAATTGGACAACAAATGTCTGGGACGGAAGAAATATATTTTTATTGAACTAATCATTACTATAATAGAGATTTTGAGTTTGTTGGGTCGATGCCTTGAATCTGTTAGTCGCCGCTTCGAACGACTATGCGGGGGTCTCGCTGACCGCATAATATATAAACTCTTAACCTCTACCCTAGCAGTTATCATACAATATACCGTTCTGAATCTGTAAACTAAAAACTCCTCACATTAATAAAACTCTCTCCCTTATGCCTTGTGGACACACACCGTTAGTAAACCACGCAAATCTGTGCGTATTGTTCTTTATTGTTTGTTTTTATCTTTCTTTGTACTTTCGTTATAACAGAGTTAAAATTTTAAAATTTTATCTTAGATGTGTTCATATAAAAAAATGTGTTTGTAAAACATTTCTTTAAACTATATATATATATAAATGGTCGTCTATTGAATCGTAATTAAAAATTCAGTTATTTTCTTTTCGGCTCACTAGATAATATCTTCAAGATCCGCCACTGCTAGGTTGGGTCAGAATATAAGTATGATTGAATCCGGGGGTCAGATTACGCGATTCACTGGCTGAATTAACCATTAAGGTGAAAATATTTCTAATGCCTCTTTTAATTATCATTTTTTAAATCAAAAAACTGATTTTTTTTAAAATAGAAACACATTTTATAATAATATTTTCATCAAATTTAGTCTTCACATTAATATATTAACATAATTATAAAATTAAATTTATCTTACTAATTATTTTATTATATAATATTATAGAAATGATAAAAAAATGATTTTAAATAGTGATTGTAATTTTAAGTATGTACTAAAATTAATAACTTTCTATCCATTATTTCAATTATAATATATAAATACAACTCCCTCCGTCCCAGTCATATGTTTACACTTCCTTTATTTCTTTCTCCCTCACAAAATGAAAAAAGTCTAAACATCCCATTGGGACATAGGTAGTAATATTTTAATAAAATTTCTTGATTTATGTTTGACTTAATCGACCCATTTGAATCGAGTCTCAACCATAAATTAACGGATTATTTTGAATTCGGGTCAGACGCAATACGAGTTAAATTTAAAATCATGACCCTAGAAAAACGGGTGAGATCGGGTTAGGATTTGACGAGTCCACGAGTCGCTCGTGGTTACTGTTTCTCTACCTGTTGTTAGTTATGTGAAAAATAAAATCGTACTCATATTGATAATCCATAATGGCCTTTGCTGCCAAAAAAACTTACTTCCCTCCGTCCCTCCGGCTAAGAAGTCACCCCGTCTATTACATACGTCTTTGTTTAACAAGAGAGAATTACAAGGATTGTTCGGAATAATAAAGAACACTTACTCATGATCAATGACAATGTCTGCGAAAAACTCTGTAGGATTGAGAAGCTGAAGATCAAGTGAACAAATGTCATTTGCAAGTATTAAAATTAAAAGACTAACTAATCTTTATAAAGTTGGCTAATTTAGTTTACTTAATATGTCTAAAATTGGATGAGTTTTGCAAGCTTTTAATGAAGTAGTACGAATTTAATTATCTATTGACACATGACCAGTAGCGGATTCAGAATAATTTGTTCGTCCATTCATAATGTGGGAGCATCATGGGACGAAGAGAGCTAGCAATGAAGCTAGAAAACACGGTTTTCTAGGCCGAGTAGAAGACACAGTTTGTGTAGGATTGACACTTATTTACTGTTTTCTGAATACAATTCGAAAACTCTGTTATTTCCTAATCCTAGAAGATATTGAGTTTTAAATTCAAGTGAACGAATTTGAAAGACAAGTGCGAGTTTTAAACATATACTTAGGTCTCTCCCGTATAAATTCCTATGGAAATATGATACGTAGTTAATTACCTATTTCTACATGAAAATGTACACCGATTACTTTACTCAATTTACACCCTTACCTCCAACCATGCTTGTGCTCTAACAGGTTCCCAAACAGCAACTCCTCCATTTTCACTCTGCAATTTGTTAAAACGAAATCTATAAAACTTATCTTATACCGTGGTTACATTACGTATACACATTGACACAATAACACATGTCCATTGATGATTCACTACCTTCGACATTAGCCCTACCTTATGAGTACCTTGGGTTTAGAGGTGCTCAAATACAAACTTAATTAGGCCGAAAGCGGCCCATGGACATGAGGGTTCGCGGGTTTTGATCTTTGTTAGCGGGTCAAACGGGATGGACCTAATGGGTTATCTCGTCCATGAACAAACTTGGGTCTTAAGCTCTTTAGTCTTACCCAACACTTGTAATTGTTTATTAATATACGGAATAGCAATTTTTTTTTGAGGAGAAAAGCCGAAGCTTATATCACTACTGATAAATCAAACATAACAGCGTTATGCGAAGCAGCTGGTAAAGGCTCCACCCGTTCAAATCTACCAGACTCTGATCGTAAAACATGAGCAAGGGCGTGAGCTACAATATTGTTCACCCTACTAATACAAGACCGTTCTACTGACATAAACGATTGACACAGTAATTAATTAGATGTCAGTAATTTGATAAGTGAGGAAAAGTGTTGATACCTGCAGTGACAGCAAGAGATCAACAGAATTGTAGAGTAGTTCTGGATCCATCTTTTGTCCAACAATTTGAGGGTCCATTGTTGATAAGAGCAAGCAACACTTCACAAAGAACACACCATTTAATCACATATAAGGGATATAGGCATATAGCCCATATAGGGTTATTGAGCGCACGGAAGCGAATAAATTCAACTAATGTTTAAGACAGTTTGGTACATACGTAGTTCCTATCAAGAATTACGACTTTGTGTATGCATAGAAGAACAGATATTATTACTAATACAAGCTGATCAATGAAAGCAAGATCACGATGAAATTTGCATAATCATAATTACCTTAAGCCCTTCTGCAGTACAGTCAGACGCTTGCCACCCCTGATCTTGATCGGACAAAGTCCATGATCCCTTCGATATGTGACGATACATACTCTTAAAATCCCCTGATGGATTGCCCTTAACCTGCAATTTTCACATAGCTCATATTAACCCATTACAATCTTAGTTCATTTTCCACAATCGACAATAGTACGTGCCAAGAAGATGTGAATAATACCTGTGACTCTTTGATGAAAAAGTGGCCTTTCTGAAGTGCAGGTCCAATGTCGTCAAGACTTAGATTTGTAGCCAACAAAGCTTGGACCGCGAAACCACAGTCCCATTGCTGACTTCCAAAACTCTGAAACATGCATCATGCATGCCTTGAGTTAGTTGAGTATACTACATCTGTGAACGATTGAACATATTTTATTGCTTCGAGTTAATAAATTCTGTATAATGTTACCTGTACTTTAAGCCCATCCTCAGCAATCCATATATAATCAGGAACTCTGGCTAGATGTTTCTTGAAGCAAATGCCATTTGGGTCCTCAACCCAACAAGCCAACATACATAAAGCCTGCAATCATCGACTTTGTCTTTTTAAGCACCCGTTACAACCAGATATAATCACGGCTTTAAATTTGCAACGGGTGAAAAGACATTTAAAAAATAGATTACCTTCTCCACACATCCTAGGGTAATGTATCGACTGTTCTCATCTTCATAGTGTATGTGATTCATTGTCAATTGTAAAGCCCTCTGTCGTACCAACTTGTTTAACGGCCAACGCGTAAGGAGAGGCTCGGTAAAGATGTAAAGAGTATCCCACATTAAATCTTGAATTAATGGGTGAGGGTAGTGAAGATCCTCTTGTGCACATAAATGGCGAACTTTTTTCCAATGGATTTGCTCAAAGGGTTCATTGAAGAGTTCCTCTCTAAGTTGCATAATGAGAGGTGTTATTGGACCAACAAACCTCTTACCATATAAGTACGACATTGGCATGTAAACCGTTCGACAATAACACCACATCTTTGCTGCACGATTATAAGAAACCATAATTCAATCACGAGTCCTATATGAACGGTACAATAATATGTTCAATCACGAGTCCTATAACTCTTGTTCGAATTCGTATTATTAAAACAACCTGGATTGATGGGCGCAAAAGAAGGAAGCATCCAAAACTCTGGCGGCATTGGGTTGCTTCCAGACCAATCAAACAGACCAAGTATCTAAAAACATATGTATGATAGAATTGATTATTAGTGTTGATCCTAAACAAACATATAAACAAATGATTGGAATACAGGTAGTATAAATGTATAATGTAAGACAGACTTACGCAAAGCCAAGTCTTGCCCCAAGAAGGAATGTGAGTAACGCTACCATGGTCGAGGATCCATTTACGAGCCCTAGGACACGCATTGTCGTCCCCATCATCAGGACCAACTCCGAGCATCCGTAAACATATGTAGTTGAGAACGGTACAGAACATGGTGCTGTGACCTTGAATATGCAATCCCCACCCTCCATCTTCATTCTGTTAATTAATAGGAGATAAAGTATTTTGCCTTTAAATGTGGCATATCTATCAAACATTCAAACTATGCCAAATTGCAAGTTTTGTTTTCTGATGTTTTCAGTTAAGATTAAGACATTTCAACCTTTGGATTTTTGGGCCAAACTAACCGGTTAACCGTAAAAATAGCATGAGTAGTTACAGAAATAATAGTACTCGAAGAAGTAATAAACGTAATAGTAGTCATAAGGGTTGTAGTGGAACTAATAGTATTAACAATGGGTGTGGTGAACGTGGTGTCTCATAATTTATTAATTCATTTTACATCTTATCATAATTTTAAGATATAAATTATAAATGTATTGTTAACCAAATTTAGTGAAGGATATTTCATAGAAAATAAAATTTAAATTTAAATGGTAAATAAAGGTACGTAGCCGGACATCAAACCTAGTTTAATTATATGGTGAGATAATGTATTTTTGTGGTTCAAATTTAATTATATAGGGTGATAATGTGTTTCTTAATCTTTGTGTCAAAAATAAAAACACAAAAATAAAAATGTTATATAAAATAGGAGGGAGTGTTATATACAACCACATTCCGCAACCAACCTATATCAACAAAAACGATAAAATTATTTTCATTTATTATAAGATGAAAGTAATAATACGAACCTGATGATAGTAAATACTACGTAGAATTTCTCTTATGTGATATATTGAGAAAACAGAAGAGAGATGTCCCGTGACGTATAGGCAAAAAACCTACATGGTAAATTCAAGCATAAGAATCGTTACATTAACATGACTTAGGTCCTGTTCCAATAAGTTCACTACATTTATAAGTTCAGTTCAGTTAAGTTTCAGTCCATTTTACTTCCTGGGTTGGACTACACGTAAATGATGGAGAGAACACAACGACAGTTCCATCTTAAAACCAATTAACAATAAAAGGAGCAACTCTTGATCTCTCTTTTTTAATAGTATGGGACACTCACATACGGGTGGCTTCATTTTCTAACACGCCCTCATACATGTGATGTCTAAGATAATTAACCAAACCTCAAAAAGGCCTTGTACCGGTAGCATAATTTGAGCCGAATTTAAATCGATATTCAGGGAAAAACCTTGGGCTTTGATAATAAAAGGTTAAGTTTATAAAAACATGAAATGATATTTTAAAGTGTTTAACGTGTATTTTAATTTTCGTTAAGAATATTATTTTAAATTATGGTTTACATATAAATGATTCAAACGGAGGAAGTAAAGTATATGGTATAATCGAGAACTAACAATTGGAGGGAGATAAAACTGAGGGCCGGCAATTTCGGCGGGCCAATGACCGTCATCAGCCTGGAGGGCGGTGAAGAGGTTGACGGCTCTCTTTAGCGTTGTTGTGGCAGTTTCATATGTGATATCCTCCCGATCTTCCACCTTCACTTGTGGTATTATTTGCTTGATGTTTTTTTCCCTCAAAAACTACATTTTCATCAAACATTTGAATTCCGTATGCTTTAATGGCCTTACGACAAAAAAATGAAAATACTTCACTTCCGTAAAAGAAGAAACACAAACCTGAAGACGCCATAGAAGATCACCACAAGGCTTAACCTCGAACCGATTTCGATAAAAGTTAAGCCGGGCTTCTTCAACCTCTTGTATAGCTTCAGGAGTACCATAATCAGGATCAAACTCCCATGTTTGACGTCCTACAAAGTTATTAGTACTCCATAAGTATGGATCATTTGCACCTTCTCCTATCTTTAACCTCCACATTTTGAAACAACGAGTGATATTAAACAACTAGATAGTTGTAAATAAATGTTGTAATAAACTATATATTTTTGGAAACTTGTAATATACTGAGTATGTACTCCGTATATATATCCGAGGTTTTTGAGTAGAACACTAGAAGACAGGTAGGCCACCTTCTGACATTCACCCTCTAATCATTTTGGTTAACAATTTATGCTATTTTAAATCGGGTGCGAATTGCGATCCAAGTCGTGTTTAATTCAGTTAAATTGAGATTCGGGTCATACTTTGCCTAAGAGCAACTCCAATAACAAACTACGAGATTTTATAGCTTCATTTGCCACATCGTTTTTTTAAGCAACAATTACAACGTCCTCGGGTGATAAATAATTGTAACTTAAAAGGGCCTATATAATAAATAAAGTATCATAATATAATTTATTTTATTATTTTTCTTAATTATTAATTTATTCCAAGCATGTAGCTTGACAAAGCTACACATGCTTACAAGTAATGACGTAACTTGATGCTCTAATGGTGAACATACCGCTAAAATATTTATAATAATTGCAAGTAGGTCTCTAAATATAACCATTGAAATTGCTCAAAGTTGAAAGTCAAAACTTAGCTTAAGTTGGCATTATTATTTTAAATTTGAATGCAATAATGTTCATACATAAATTGTTTTATAAAACTGTCTTATAACATAAGAGCATTTCATAATCCAAAAGACCAAACAATAAACTTATAACTCTTTTTTAATTAAAGAGTAAATCAGATTTTACTCCATTTTGAAATCAAAAATTTTAAAATTACCCTTTTTGAATTTCTTTTTCCTAAAATTACTCTCTTAAATTGCATTTTTTTACTAAAATTGCTCCCAAAATCTTTCATATTATTAACTCGTATATTTAAATGTTAGTTGATAGACTTCTAAAAAAAATATTTTATTTTAATAACCTAAAATTTCATATTACTAAGTCGTGTATTTAAATATTTTAGTTTTTATTATGAAACATCATCTTCATAAAATAAAATTAGCCCGCAAGGATGAAATCTAGTGGTTAAAATTTGGGTGAAATTTCGAGGAGACCTAAGTTCATACCTCCCAAGAGCAAAATCTTGTGGAGCATTCTTGGCCTGTGTCCATGCCTTCTCCGAGCTAACACATATCCCCGAGGGTTTACCCAATGCATCCCGAAGATAGCGACCACGGGTTCACTCATCACAAAAAAATTAAAATATCAATTATTAAGTGTTATCTTTGGGCTTTCCTGTTTTTGGGCCAATCTTATGCTATAGGACGGTCGTATAGAAAAGTTGGAGTATACGACTGTCGAATAGGTAGTAAACTGGGAATTTTTGCTACTTTGTAGGCGGTAGTTAGCATAATTAAGCATAATATGTAGTAAAATGAAAATTTTCAACTATAATAGGTAGTATTTTGTCATTTGTCCTAAAAATTATAAAAATTTGATAGTAATAATTTACTCGTAAATATGATCTCACGTGACTAGCTTTTATGCTATATATTAGAAACGTAATTGCTCATTCATGTACGAATTTTACTCAATCATGGACTTTTTCATTACTTTTTCATTCTATACCCTTTGCCTAAAAAAAACTCTCTCTAATTCTCTCCCTCTAAAAAACCCTAAATCACACAACTATGGACGTTAGTTCTCGTATCGATTAGGTAATAATTCTAATTTCTACCTTTATCAATTCTATTATATGAAATTAAAAAATTGATGTAGACTAATTAAATTAGGATTTCTTTAAATCGTTTTTATGTTTTGTTAATTTTCTTCCTTATTCTTCTTTTTTCGATTGTTATTTGGATTGAATATTATTACAATAGTATTGTTATATCGTGCATTAGATTTGTAGGATGAGATAATTGTCAATTTGTTCTCCCCCAATGTAACGCCGTACTGAGTTTATACTTATACGGTTTAATGTCTGACATGATGATTCTTTCCTTACTTTGCTTTTTTTTAAGCAGGAAGATCCTGTCCCATTACGAGATCGAGGTGTAAAACAAACTACTGTATGCTCTTTCTACAACGATTCTTCAGTAAACTAAACAAGGCTTAAGTCTGGGTGCGAGCATACGTTAAAGATAGTAGGCGGTTAGTACGTCGTAGCGACTTTAGCTAGTTAAATGATCTTCCCGTTTTCGGCCATGAGTAGGGATGGCAATGGATCGGGTTGGATCGGGTTGGATCGGGTTTTGCGAAATTCAAATCCGATCCACTTATTTAGTGGATCACCGATTCATATCCAAACCCGATCCATATCCAAAAGTCAATGATCCATATCCAATCCACCATTTTTTTGTATCATCCATATCCATATCCGATCCATGATCCAATCCAAAACCCTATCCATAACCCGATCCATATCCATTTCAAACCCGATCCATACCCATTTCAAAATCCAATTCATACTCATTTCAAAGCGCACACATTATAATTGTAATTCTGCTATCCATAACCTAATCCATAACCCGATCCATATCAGTTCAGTTGTCTTTACTTTGTTAGTCGTTACACCTTATTCTTTTATACTTGAAATTTTACTCTTTAAGTTTAGTTCAACTCTATAGGTTAAAGTTAATATAATTTAACTCTTTTAAATTTAGTTCAGTTCAGCTCAATTGAGCTTATATATGTAAAGTTCAACTCCTATAAGTTCGATTTAGAAAACTTTAGTTCAATTCATACTTATTTTCCTACAACTTCAGCTTCTATAAATCCAGTTCAACTCCAATAAGTTTAGTTCGGTTCCTACGAGTTTAGTTCAACTCAGCTCCTCTAAATTCATTTCAGCAAAATATAAGTTTTATTCAACAAATTTAAATTCAAATGAACAAGGTCTTTTCTAATTATAATTTAGTTCGTCTTAAAAGATAATTTGAGCATTTAGTACTGGTAGTATCGTTAGTGTTATGAATACGTTATGAACTTTATTATTGTAAAATTTATGACCTTCACTACAACACATACCGCCAATTTTCGACGCTTTTCTGGCCAGTTCTCGACGCTTTAAAGCGTCGGCAATTTTTTTCTCGACGCTTCAAAAAGCGTCAAGATTTGGGGTGTCAGGACTTTTCAACGCTTTTTGGTGTCGACCTTGACGACGCTTTTTGGTGTCGAGAGGCACGACGCCTTTATGTGTCAGTCTTTCTCGACACTTTTTTGCGTCGAAACGCGCAACTTCTCGACGCTTTTTCAATATTGAAAAACTACACTATATACGTACATACTGACATATTAATATTATTATTATTAATATTATTATTATTAATATTATTTTTTTTTGGTGAAATGTAAGTAATATATATCAAAAATAAATGTCATATTACAAGGAGAACCTCTATATCAGAAAACAATTAAACAAACTAAGCTAAAGCGTGCTGCAACGACTATACACTGGAATTGGGCTACACGTACATAAAGACAGTCATACAACTACATACTGTTCTGCCTTAATTATTTTGCAAACTACTAATATAATACCGATCATTACTTCAGAACACTATATCAGACATGCATCCCACTCGCTCGTCCATAGCACTGAACTGCACAGCTATACGTACGCTGCACATTCTGTACAGCCAAAACACTGATCCTTTGCCTCTATTATTCCCGAGTTCAGAGGTTCCTGCACCACTGCTCGCTGCAGACCCATCAGACCCTGCAGCACACCAGGTTCCAGTACGTAACCAGGTTGCTGCTACATCTGTTCTGAAGCCTTCGTTCGTTGACGTCAAGCATGCCCAACTTCTGCTCCAATATTGCATCAAACCCAGGTCTGATGCTTGCGTGAAGCACTTCCGCTGAACGCATATTACAGATCAGTTGCACCAGCACAACTGCTCTGCACCTTATCGTACCAGAATCGCTAGTCAGACGCAAACATCTGATCAACTTACCTGCACACAATGCCATAAACAAATAAAACACTGATACAACAAAAAGGGAAAAAGAGCCTGTGTATTAGATTAGGGCTTATAGAGATTAAAACACAGTTATCTCATCTAGAACTCAGTAAATAGCTACAAAGCTTCTCGAATCTACAAAGAAGTATTCACAACCAACACAAGGATAACGACATACATAGCACAAGAAGTTTACTAAGTCTTATAGTAAGTACAGGCAGAGGCATACTAACACAAAGTAGGCGAAGTTTCCTAACCGGGACTAGAGTTGGGATGAAATAGAACGACGATCGCATATGTATAGATAGGTGCCAGAAAAGAAAAGACTCACTGCGGCCATCCTCAAATCAGACCCTGAAGCAGCACTTGTTTACGCTGCTGCTAACCCGCTTATTGCCATTAGCTCTACTACTGTACGTCCGTCATCCCTTATGCGTGCTTCGTCAAAGGCTGCATCAGAAATGCAACGTCTTCCGAAAAACCAGCATCACCCCATTCCTTATTTGCTACACCCATATACTCATTTATTCGAGCCAAAAACTGCCAACCCAGCAACAGCCAGAACCTGCATCAGACCCATTTGCCAGTACATCAGAGCTCAACACAATATATATACGTACAGTACAGCAATAAAAACCAGCATCACCCCATTCCTTATTTGCTACACCCATATACTCATTTATTATTAAACACCATATATATCATGCATACATATACATGATATGATTAATTAGCCCTTGGCCTGTACATCAGAGCTCAACACAACATATATACGTACTACAAAAATAAAACAAACCCAACACATACACAGCCCCTGCACAACGACCCCAACTACATCCAGCATCCTGCACATCCCCAAACAACCTGCACATTCCCAAACAACCTGCACATCAGAGCTACAATTGTCCTTAGCCAGAAACGTACTGCAACACAAAAAAGCTCAACACAGCAAAAAAAAAACCAACACACAACTACTTGAATTGACAAGTAGTTGCTACCACCACCACGTACAGGCTGCAACTACGGCAGCATACAAAACATGTGCAGATCAGTAGCTACTGCACCAGACGACCTACGCTGCAAGCTGCACAAAAACAGCCCTGAAAATTGCACTTAAACTCAGCAAAGCTTGTGCAGACGACTACATTTACTCATACCAGAAAACGATACATCCCAAAACAACTTGCAAAAGCTGCACATCAACCAGAAAACTGAAATTGCATTATCAAATTACATGTTTTCAAGTTCAAAAGAACTATTGTATTTTTTTCGTTCATCCGAACAATAAAAATTTTTCCACGCAAAAATAATAAAATGTCCCGAGATAATAAATAATCTACGACAAAAGGTACGACTAGCTAAATTAAATTACTCCCAAAAAAGTGAATTCACGCTTTGCTTGCTCCTCTCATCTCGATGCACCACCACCATTTGTCGAGTTCGATATCTACATGCAAAGAAATTAAATATCATCAAGTCTCTATTCTGTTCTGCCAGTGTGAGTTAGTAAACAAATTCTATAATGAAGAATTAATTATAATACCTATCTATATACGGGTAAAGAGCGTTACAACAATGCGATAGATTTATCTAAAGAAAGATGTGTATCTAAGTAGTCCACGCTAACAGGTATGAGTCTTAGGTCAAAGCGGATAAGCAGTCTTCTAATCAGATTCTTATTAGATTCTATATACTTGAAAATGAGACAGATTCTAATCAGATTCTAATCTACTTGAAAATGAGACAGATTCTAAATCAGACTCTAATCTACTTGAGTATGACATAATCATAAAAGTACCTGTGAATTCAAGGTCGATTTTGCAAGCTGAGCTATCTCGGGTGATGGCATTCCAGAGCTCATACCTTCCAAGATTTTATACAAGATGATATTGGTCTCATTCAACTTCGTTTCAAGCTCTTTTTTGTCCTTTGTCAAACTGTGAACAGCCTTTTCCAAGTTTTGCGTCTTTTCCATATTCTCGAGTGTCAAAGAATTAGTGTCTCCTGATTTAAAAGTCTCCTTCCTTAAGATACTGTGCACTCCAAATACATCGCTTCCTTTTACTCCAAAACCATAGCCTAAAGGCCGTTTAGGGACATCTTCCCCGTACATTAATTTACTGAAAGCTTCATTTTGGATTTGCAGTTTTGGCTTGGTAGGATTAATCTCAAGTTCAGATTGAATATAAGAATCAGCATCCAACTACACCAAAAAAAAATGCTTACTATGTGTCAATTAATAATAAGAAAAGTTAGAGTACATTAAATTTTTTTATATGTGTACCACAAATTCTTCTGTTCTTGTATCTTTCACATATGACCCGTCTTTCCTCTTATGAGTTTGCTTGAAAACCTCCAATTCAGTTGGTTCCCTTTTGTTCTTTTCTTCCTATCATCACCATATAAGTATTTAGCTTTTACCCAAGATTGTGTGTAATTCTAATTAAATGTAAAAATAGTCATATAATTTAAAAGGTAGAATATTTACAAACTCCGCCCGTATATTAGCATAGCTTGTTGACCCAGTGGTGTGAGCATGATTTTGTGATGCACGTGCCTCTTTTCCGCATTCAGCAAATCTCTGTATTGAATAAAATATACCAATAAAGTATGCAGTAAAGCAATGACAGTAAATAAACTGCTAACAATTAAACAAACGATAATGAAGATAATGAAAGCAACTATGTAATATTTGGGCAAATACCTTTCCCTTCTCAGAATACCAATAATCGACTAAGTGAATCCAACTATCACGAGGGATGCCTGCTGGTAAAGATTGATATATTTCTTCTCTAGTTTTTGTCGTGGGTTTAAAGAAAGCCTTCTTTAAGTCATGTCTATATTGTCTTACACTCTTGCCTACACGTTTCAGAATACCTTTGTCATAGCCATCACCATCGGGAAGAACAAAGTGCTCCTGGATAAAAAAAATTACATAAATAATCACTTAATCAAACTAGCATAATACTCATGGTCAGTGAAAATCCATGTTAGCAAGTTATGAGGTTAACAACATACCCGAATGATCTTAATTATATCAACTTTGTACTTCTCAGGCACATGATGCCAATTTGTATCTCTAATTGGACAAAATGGTTCCTTTCGTGCCAAATTACCAATGAATCGAACAAGGATGTGTCCTCCCTTTTTGAGTGGCTGGTGAAATTCATTAAAAGTGACACAATACCTCGCATTTTTTGCATACCATACATCATGCGGCTTAATTAAATCACTGACTTTTGTTATATTTCCTTCTCCATCTGCCAAAACACACATTAAATAACAAAGCAATATATAAAAAAGCAAGATTTATCACCTACTGATTAAAAATCAGTGAGTATTCGGAGTCTTAAGCGTTAGTAATTTCATTAGCTTTACTTTTTGTACGGTCATAAAATGTATCAAATATAATGAAAAAATTACCCATAACTGCAACCTCCTCACTTTCGTCAAATTCAACGTTATCAGGCCAATCATGTACCACACTTCGACGTCTCGGTTTGAAAGTTTTTAAACTAGTTTGATTAGCATCTTGTTGGTTCAAAACTTCTTCTCGAGGCTCCACCAATGACTTGTCAATAGCATTAGACCCATTCTTGGTTGTACCAATAATGTCAGAGCGCGCTGGACGACTAGTCGGTTGAAAAGGTGAAAATGCAGGCTCTACACTACTAGTAGACTTCAGAGTGAACGCTCGGGATGTGTTAGTTCCCGAGTTACTAGGAGAATTTTTCCACAAGACATCAGATGGTTCCCGGGCATTTGTATTCGCTGGTTCATGCAAATTTTGTGTGGCATGGGTCTTTGAAAACATGGGGTTTGAAGTAAAAGACCGGCCAGATTTAACAGGCTGTTTAACCCCTACCTGTGCTTGTTCCCCGGTCTTTTGAGATTCATGGGAATTTGTGGTGGGATGGGTCTTTGAAAGCACTGGTCTTGTAGTAAAGGATCGGTCAAGTTTTGAAGTAATTTTTTGTTGAAAAGAACCAGGTCCTGATTCTACTTGTTTGGCAGAAAGTTGAAGGGCTTTTCTAGCAGCAAGTTCATGGGAATTTGTGGTGGCACATGTCTTTGAAAGTAGGCTGTTTGTAGTAAAAGACGGATCTTTGAAAGAAGGGTATTTTGTAGCAGCAAGTTCATGTTTCTGATTTCTTGAACTTGGGCAATTTGGAGGCTTTGTAAAAGTCTGTGGATTGATTTGGGTCTTTGAAAAGGGAGCCTTTGTAGCACCTGATCGCATAGCCGCACATACTGATTTTGTCACAAGTGGCACATCAGTGGCATTAGTGGCATCACCATTACCTATCACATCAGTAGATACACTGTTTTTTTTAGGACGAAATGGCCCCCATCTCTCATCTATAGCACCTGATCGCGTGGCCGAAGATAATGAATTTGTCACTGGTGGCACGTCAGTAGTGGCAGTGGCATTAGTGGCAGTGGCATTACCTGTCATATCAGCACATACTTTGTTTTTTTAGGACAAAATGGCCCCCATTTCTCCTCTGTAGCACCTGATCTCGATAATGATGTAAGTGTCACAGGTGGCACATCAACAGCAGTGGCATCAACTTCTGCCATTTGAGCCATGGTCCTTTTGCTTCTATAACTCATCCTTGAAATCCTAAAATAGACATTACAGCCATTAGTTATATATATATATATATAGAACAGTAAAGTGAAATAACATATAATAATATGGTAAAGGGAAAGGGAAAGAGATTATTCACAACATTTGCACAACTAAAAACAAATCATCATATATTAAAACTCAAAAGTATGCAAGTAAAAAAAACTTAGTATTCTAGAGAATCTCGCCAGTGTCAATAAGATCCCTAGGTTTTGTACTAATTACATGAGACCATCCTTTTTGCATCTCATCTTCGACATAAAAAACTTGTTTTGCTTGACATGAGAAAACAAAAGGATCATCGGCTAAATTTCGACCAGTGTGCATTAACTTAGAAAAGTTGACACACACACTCCCATCTTCAAACTTCTTAACACCTCTGTGTATGTCAACCCAAGCACAATTGAACATTACAACTTTACATTGGCCAAAATAATCCAACTCATAAATATCCTTTAGTTTTCCATAATAGGCTTGACCATCAGCTTCAACCATAACTCCAGAATTTTGAGTTCTTCGCTTTTCCTCACGATCAACTGTTTGGAATTTATATCCATTGATCATAAATCCCGTCATCCTTCTACCATGATTATTTAAACCACCTGCCAAAGCTTTCCTAAGTTGTCCTTTCGGGGTACTTGTATCTAGGTTGTGCACCTATGACAAAAGAATATTGTATCAATATGAATCATATTAAACTGACAAGGCACGTTTCTAAGACTTAAACAAGGGATGAGTGGACCTGTGCTAGCAACCAATCTGCAAATTCTTTGATGATCCACTCGCTTTCATTACTTTGCGTAACGCTGAGCATATTCTGCCGCTTGTAATTAAGAAACTCACTTCAAAGGTTTGGGAAAAACAATCAATACTGAATTTATTAAGGGTGGCTGATAATTATTAAAATTTGACAGTTGTTAATACTTACGCAAGAAGCACTTCCATCTCATCAGAATTAAGCAAAACATAGCGATGAGCTTGTTTTAAACTTCTATCATCCAGACGTACGTTTTCTATCATACCAACAACTCGACCACCAGTGCGATACAAATAATCACTCTTGTCTTCACTACCATCATTGTTCCTCTTTGGTCTATTAAAGATAGTCTCAATACCTTCTAAATACCTTGAACAAAATGTGATTGTCTCTTCAAGTATGTAGCCTTCAGCAATTGATCCCTCTGGCTGAGCTTTATTACGTACGTATGACTTTAGGTGAGCCAAATACCTTTAGAGACTTCATAAAATCAGTTTAAAGAAAAGAAAAACAAATTATATATAACTTAAATAGTTTGTGATATTTACCTTTCTATAGGATACATCCATCTATATTGGACAGGTCCACCCAGTTTTGCCTCCTCTACTAAGTGAATCAATAAGTGAACCATAATTGTGAAAAAGGTAGGCATAAACTCTATTTCCATACGACATAGTATTAGGACAATTTTCGACTGAAGGGCATTTAACACATCATGTTCAAGCGTATGCGAACAAAGAGACTTGAAAAAGTAAGATAATTCCCCAAGTAAGTCAATAACTTTAGTAGCCTTGGATGCCCTCAATGCCACAGGAAGTATGTCTTGCATTAAAACATGATTGTCGTGACTCTTTAGATTAATGAGTTTTCTCTGTTTCATATTCACACATCTAGAGATATTTGAGCCATATCCATCGGGAGCTCTAATCTTTTGCAAGACTTTCAGAAATCGCTCTTTCTCCTCGTTAGACATGGTGTATGATGCTGGAGGCATGTAAGGTTCTCGATTAGGTCTATCTTGAAGCCAAAGATGTTCCTTTATGCCAAGCATCTTTAGACCTTTTCTCGCATTCACATCATCTCTACTTTTATCCATATCTAAAAGTGTACCCAATATATTGTCACACACATTTTTTTCAATGTGCATCACATCTAAATTGTGTCTTAATGGGTTGTGTTCCCAATACGGCAACTCAAAAAATATACTCTTCTTATTCCACAAATTATGATTATTATCTTCACCGTTGTTATCATTAACTAGGTTAGTCGAGACACCAACTTCCCTTGCTCTTTTGGGTCTTTTTGATCGTTTTGTAGTCTTCCCATACTTATATTCAATCTTCTCTTGTTGTCTTAAGACATCAGAACCACTGATTGATTTTGGAGCGCAACCACATGCTATCGTTCCATCAAATAGGTTGGCCTGAGAACGATACTGATGACCTGGATCCAACCAATTCCTATGTCCCACATAGCAAATTTTACCACCAAATCTACCGGAAGTAGTTGAATGGGTACATCGTGGACAAGCATCATAACCAGATGTGCTCCATCCAGATAACATAGCATATGCCGGGAAATCGTTAATAGTACTATGTAATGCTGCCCGGAGTTCGAATTTTTCACCCTCAAAGGCGTCAAATGCGTTGACACCGCTCCATAACAACTTCAACTCAAAAATTAAAGGTTGTAGAAACACATCAATGTCAATTCCTGGACTGGATTTTCCAGGAATAATACAAGACAAAATAAATGAAGAGGGTTTCATGCACAACCATGGTGGCAAGTTATAAGGAATCAAAATAACTGGCCATGTGCTATAAGTGGTATTCATCAAACGATATGGGTTAAACCCATCAGTAGCTAAGGCTAACCTAACACTTCGAGGATCAGAGGCAAATAAAGGATACCGAGAATCAAATTGTTCCCACGCTAATGCGTCCGCAGGATGTCTAAGTTTTCCATCTTTTACACGTTCATTATGATGCCATCTCATATCTCCCGCTGTTTTAGAGGACGCGTACACTCTCTTTAATCTAGGAATGAGGGGAAAATACCTCATAACTTTGGCTCCTTCACCCTTCTTAACTCGATCTTTACCTTTTTCACTTGTGACTTTTTTCCATCTTGATGTGTGACAAGAATCACACTCCTCTTTGTCAATGTTATCCCCCCAAAATAGCATGCAATTGAATGGGCAAGCGTGAATCCTTTCATATCCAAGTCCTATATCATTTATTATCTTCTTACCCTCATAAAAGGTTGATGGGAACTCTCTTATTTGAGGAAATGCTTGAAGTAGAAGTTCAAGTAACTTGTCAAAGGACTCATTAGACCAATGAAACATACATTTAATATGGTACAAGTGTAAAAGGAATGAGAGCTTTGAGAAAGATTGACAGCCTTCGTAAAGCTCCTCGTTTGCAGCTTCAAACAATCTTTTATAGTTACTCTCTTCTTTACTGTTGAGTTTATGGGGGTTGTTAGAATAGTCATCAGTCCTAGCATCATTTGCTTGCTCAAACTCATTTTCAGACTCACCAGAAGAACTAAACCCTATAGATACGTCATCATATTCAATTTCTTTTTCTATTTCTACCGAGCCAGCAAAAATATTATCATCATCAAGATCTTTAGAACAGTTAGGAATGTTAGTCCCGTAAACCGCATTAAGTAAACCATTCATATCATCACGACTTGTTAAGGGTTCTTCCCTACTTTCTCCACGCAAATGATCAAGAACATCTCTTTTACCATGCCAAAACCAATCTGTATACTTCTGGTAAAACCCTTTGAACAAAATGTGTCCCTCTATTTCACCCAGAGTAAAGTAATAACGTAACTTACAACTTTTACATGGGCATTTTGTTTTCCCTTCTACAAGATTTTCCTTAGCTAACTCAATAAACTTCCTACAACCATTTATGTAATTCGAATGGTCATTTGGC
This sequence comes from Silene conica, assembly GCA_029255685.2. Lineage (NCBI taxonomy): Eukaryota > Viridiplantae > Streptophyta > Magnoliopsida > Caryophyllales > Caryophyllaceae > Silene > Silene conica. The sequence goes on along the minus strand of CM055318.2, from coordinate 70,889,441 downwards.
AAGGTAATCCAGCTAGTATCCATAACTACACATCATAAAGATTGAATGCTCAAAAATCACATCACATTAAATCATATAAATCATATAATCAGAACATTGTAGAGTAAATATAATAGTAGAAATTTCATCGTAGCAATATCTAGTTGGACACTATGAAATTAAGCAACACACAGTACACTGCATCTTCTGTTTATGAATCATGTGTTTTTTTTGCAAAGTCATCATAGTAATAAAATTGAGCTACCTCCAAGAGATGGACAACCTGACTGTGGGGTATGGACTATTATATACTTTATTTTTCTTCTTACTGTCCTTTTTTGTTTGCTTACAACTTGATAGAATTAAATCTTTATTAGTACAACATTTTTTGAAGACTGGAACTTGCAAATATGGCTCAACATGTAAATATCATACACAGTCATGTTGCTGCTTATTAAACCAACTGAAGTCATGACCAGATCCATTCACTTAGATAAACAGACAAGAGTTAAAGTCCATATTCTCACAAGATATAGGTGGATGAGTGTTGGTATTCTCATGAGGGTATTTCACAGAGGAACCCATGGACCATAGAATTTCCAGAGAACATTCCTTCTCGCTACGTTATTAATCCCATATACAACAACAAGTGAAAATTCATGCCAGGCCTGGACATGTTTTTGAAGGACAGTAATATGAAAATATTCTATATTGTCATCATACATCTCATTTCCTTAACCAACAAACAATACAAAGCAAAACAATACCAAACAACCCAACAAAACACAAAAAAAAAAAACAATTATCAGTAGCCTTAAACATCCAAAACAAAAGACCTATTTAGAGAATTATACATTACCAACCAACTTAAACCACCAAAATTAATTCAGAAACTCAAAACAATACCAAACAACACAACGAAACAAAAAAAACGATTATCAGTAGCCTTAAACATCCAAAACAAAAGACCTATTTAGCAGAATTATACATTACCAACAAACTTAAACCACCAAAATTAATTCAGAAACTCGAAGCAATACCAAACAACACACCGAAACAAAAAAACAATTATCAGTAGCCTTAAACATCCAAAACAAAAGACCTATTTAGCAGAATTATACATTACCAACAAACTTAAAACACCAAAATTAATTCAGAAACTCAAACCAATACCAAACAACACAACGAAAGTGCGATACAACAAACAAGACTAATGAAAATTATTCAAACATAACTTATTCAGAAAGATGGCGATGATAATTAAATAAAAGCGTTCATAAATAAAGTTTTGATTAATTACTTACCTTGACGATGGTGATTAATGATGAGCGCGATTCGTTCACTGGCCTGGGCGAGTAATAATTAAGAAATATGAACACAGTATATGAATTAGGTTTTCAATTATTAATTAATTGAGATTTTTAGGGGAAAAACTGAGTTGAGTAGCAGATATAATCGACGAATTGAAGGAGGTGAATGAAGAAATTGGGAAAAGGGAATTAATTTGGGGAAGATGAAGGCGATGCAATGGATCGTGGGTTTGGAATTGAAGAACAAAGGCAATGGAACAGTGTAGAAGAGCAGCTAGGCGCGAGAATATGGTGAAATAATTTTTGGGTGAAAAATTTTAGAAGGCGGTTATTAGCGAAATTTTAAGCAAAATCATATTTTTTTTATTATTAAAATGGTATTTGGGGGAAAACAGGTCGACGCTTTTCGAAGTGTCGATCAAAAAGTGTCGAGAACGTAAGGGAGTTGTAGTAGTGCTTTAATGTAAATTTATGAGGTTCTTCACATTAATCTAACATGTTAGAAATCTTTCATTAATTATGCAATTGTGAGATTATCGAACTTGAGAATTTGTATTCTGTTTAATGATCTAATTAAATTATTAATAAAATGACATATTTCAGCTAACAAGTATTGATATAATTGATGAAATAAAAAAATTTCTCTAATAGTTAAAATGACATAGGGTTCACCTAATAAGTATTGGTATAATAGAACCACTCGAAAAATCTAATAGTTAAAATGCAGATATGTAATATAGACCTCCTTTGATAGTTGGGCGAAATCAATATCTAGTCAATTTAGTTAATAATAATAATAATAATAATAATAATAATTTTTAGAAAAAGAATGAGATTAATTAAGATTGGTTTTTTGCTTGTGAAAAGAATTCAAGTCGATTTTGTATTTTTAATGGGTTTAAATCTGGGAAAAAATAGATATGGATCGAATTTGGATCGGGTTAAAGGTGGATATGAATCGGTTTCGGGTCGGTGATGGATCTTAAGTGGATCAGATGGATCGGGTCGGTTATGGTTATGAAATGGATCGGCGTGGATTTGGTTCGGGTATTTTTTGGGTGGATTTGGATTCAGGTTCTAACTAATGGATATGGATATGGATTTTGAAACCATGGATTTGGATCGGTAAATTTCCATCGGATCGGTTCGGTTTCGGTTCGGTACTGGACAAATTGCCATCCCTAGCCATGAGAATGTTTCGGATGCAGCTGCCTTTTCGACTAGACAAAGATGGTGTGGTTTTTTTTTTTCCTTTTTCAAAAGTGGAAGGTACGTGCTCCGTAGAGATTAATCATCCCGTAGCTGGTGGTGGCGATAGCAGCGATGACGCAAATCTGGGTCTGGCTGGAATACGGGGATGGCGGGGAAGGGTGTTGCACGACTTGGGGTTGATAGTTAGAGTGAGGAGTTGAAATAAAATTGTAATGGTTGTGGAAACACAAGGGTATAATGTTGGTACTAAAGTTGCAGTAACAACGAAAAAGAGAGAAACAGAGAAAAGATAACCCGATTCGTAGTGACGTGGTAAGAGAGTCACTGCCTTGAAAACTATTTCGGCACGACTGTGGTGGCGATCAGCAAGGGCCGGTAGTTCCCCAAGGATTTACACTACAGCGCTTAAGCCTGCCCACTCAGGAATAAGAGTTTTGGAACGATTGCATAACTTTATCCAGAAATTATAAGAGAAGTGAAGAAGGAGAGAAAGGAGATGTGAGTTGAGAATGTGATTCTGATTGAGCTAGGCTGCTCTATTTATAGGAAAATAAAGCAGCAAAGGGAGCCAAAAACTGCTCCAAAAAAGGAGCAGTCAAGGCCTGAAAAACGGGAGCAGGAATAACTCCGTTTGACTAGCTGTTACAACAGCTCAATACACTATCAAAATGATACATTGAATGTAGTCCATTTACACACAGTCCCAAAAGGAAAAGGTAAAATAGGGTCGTTGGCCCACACCGCAGGCGCTCTACCCAAACCCGAGCATGAGCCGAGCCGGGCCGGGGCGCGCGTGTGTGTTTGGACCCAAACCCACAAGCCCAACAATCCTAACAAAAGCCTCTTTGGTTCACACAATTAACTAGTGAAGCACAAAAGTTAATATAAACCAAAGGGGGAGGGGGAAACCCACCGATGTGGGATAACAAATGCATTATTAAAAATGCAAAGTGGCTTTCCCAGCCATCATTTCCAACAATCCCCCACAGATGGCGATGAAAGGCAAGAGAAGAAATTACTGGATAAAGGAAGGATTGGATACTTTGCTATCAATATCCTTCGATTTGAATTGACACTTTAGTGAAATGAGGAAACAACTTACTTACAGCGAGTGAATATCTTGCGATTTGAATTCCTAGCTGAGTTTCGCTTGATACCCCACAACACATATCATACCTTCAAAATTAGATCGTTCCGCGATTTCAAAGTGCAACGCGCTCTTTTAGAGCTTTGCGTTTACCTTAATACTAATAGGTGTGTTCACAAGACTTCTCATAATCTTGTGATTATTACACCTAAGTAGGTGGCTCAAGTGCTTCTCATAGTACTTCTCACACAAGCCATTAAGGACATAAGCCTAACCTGGTGTATAATTCATCAAGTTCGTCTCAATAGCACCACTATTTAAGGCTATGAATTATACTACGTCATAGCAACAAGAGACTTCAAACCTAGTCAAGTGTCATTTTACCTTGACCTAAGGTCTTAAGTCCCATTCGTCTCAACGTATCAGCGACTAGTCTCCTAGTCAGTCCCTTAGTAAAGGGATCAGCAAGATTGCTTTCAGACTTCACAAAGTCCAAAGCAATTACTCCATTTTCAAGGAGTTGTTTAACTGCAACATGCCTGATTCGAATGTGTCGTTTCTTTACATTATAGACACTATTCTTTGCAACTCCTATTGCAGCTTGTGAGTCACGGTGTAAGGAGACCGTCGTTTGTCGTCCTCCCCACACGGGTACATCTGCTAATAGGTTTTTCAACCAATCAGCCTCTTGTCCTGCTAACTCAAGAGCTATGAACTCTGATTCCATGGTAGAACGTGCAATACAAGTTTGTTTAGAAGACTTCCACGATATGGCACCTCCACCCATGGTGAAGACATAACCACTAGTAGAATAGATTTCATCGTTACCTGAAACCCAATTTGCATCACAATATCCTTCTAACACGGCAAGAAATTTACTATAATGCAAACAAAGATCAACTGTTCCTTTTAGGTATTTGAGTAAATATCAAAACCCCTCGCGGCAGCGGAAATATAAACACACAAAATGCATGAAGAATTCATGGATTTAAAACTTTTGATGAGATAAATAAAACATACGAGGTGCTTTAACAAATCTAAACATGCGGAAGATAAAACATAAATAAGTATTTAAGTACAATACAAAAGCAGCCCGTGATAGCATATCCCTACAGGCACAAAATACAGAAATCATAAGTCTAAGGTCTAGCTAACGAATGGGTAAAATCATGACGATGGAGGATCATCGCTCGCTAGCCTCAACGTAACCCCCTGCAAACAGCCTCATGTACCTACACACATACAACATGTGCGCCACAGTCAGTGGGGAGTGACTAGATCTCTCATAGCCACCTATTGTCATACAACACAGAACATATAAATACAGGCATCATACTCCAACATAAACAATCATGTGAAGTACTCCATTGATAACTCTTCTTAGCATACTCATGTAAATAGATATCAAACCTCAACTCAGGTATATATAAACACATTTAAACACGTATCAGCAGTATATAACACAGTACCCCAACTCAGGCAAGTATATACAAATCATTCAGCAATGTCTAACACTGTACCCCAGCTCAGGTAAGCTAAACACAAAACACATACGAACCACCCACAAAGGGGTTCGACCACAGAATAAAGAACCACCCACTAAGGGGTTCAACAAGGAGCAAGAACCACCCACGGAGGGGTTCGACAAAGAGACAGAACCACCCACAAAAGGGTTCGGCCACTAAGCTAGAACCAACCGCTAAGTGGTTCACGCGAAGAAAGAACCACCCACTAAGGGTTCGCACTAAGAAGGAACCACCCACTAAGGGGTTCACACTAAGCTAACACAACGAACCTGAGGGGAATATGACATATATTCGCCCTAAACATGAAGGATTATAACGAAATATACATGTGTGAATTATGGTCATAAGATAAGAAAAACATGAAAAGAATTACAACCTTGGGTCCTTGCGCGAATTGGCCTAAGAACAGGAATTAAAGTAAATTCCCTCCTATAACTTGCACCCAAGACTTTGTTTGAGACGATGTCGCGTGTGCTAGAAAGGCTCTCCAACTGCCTTGCAATATGGGGAGAGTTTTGTGAGGTTTAGATGTGAGATCTGAGTTTTGGGAGAAGGATGCTCTCAAAAACCCTAATTGTGAGAATAATAAATTACCAGTAGAAAAGAGTTAGAGTCCTGACAAAAGGAGAATTACTCTCCTTTTGTATTACTCTACTCGGCCGACCGAAATTAGGTCTAGGGTAAGAGTGGGTTTTCCACTCTTACCTTATTCCAATGCGTAATTCGACCCGTTTTGCTAAAATATAATTCGCGGGATTTAATTAGAAATCGCATACACGTTATCAGTTATTAATGTAGTCGATACGTTAATAATGGGCTGATAAAATTACGATATTGTATAATTAGCCAAATTAATATAACTGTTTATATCAATACGCGAATTCAATATTTAATTAAATATAACCGTTTATATTTAATTTTACGAATTAATCATGTAATCCGTATTAGCTAAAATTATTTAATCTGTATTAAATAATAATCTCAACATCTCATTGACTAATTTAATAGTCAATACCTCTGACTAACTGTTTAGTCGTATCCGGCATAAATGTGACTGTATTTTCATACCTTCACATCTCTCAAACGTGTCCTATAAGTGTGACGTATAGGGACCAGTTGATCACCGTCATCCGTATGACAATAACGTCAAACTTATCTAGCAAGCCAACCATTATTGAATAATATTGAAGTATTCCCTTGTGATCCTTTAAGAGATTTAGTAAGTCATTGTACTAACTGTCAGGGACACCAGCCCCAACAGAACCAACCACTAAGTGGTTCAACAACCAAATCTCCAAAGGAGGCTTCTCACCATACCACAAATCAATTACTTAAAAACAACCATCAACACTTAGTTGACTTTGGGAACTAATTTGAGGCGAGAGCTGGTCTTCCTTCCGGTTGCCCGGCGTCTTTCTCCTCAAATCCATACCTGAACCCAACGTAAATGTCGCCCAATACTTGGGACTGCAACCACCTTAAACGGTAAACGATCTACTCTTGATAAACATTCAATCGACACTTAATTGACCTCAGGAACTAAGTTGAGGAGAGCCGGTTTCCCTTTCGGTTGCCCGACCGGGGGGTCTCTATCCTCACTCTATTCCCGAACCCAATATAGTGCCGCCCGGACTCCGGGGACTCCAAACATGCATACAAGGCATACGGGCGAGGAATCAACGCAATCCGACTTAAGAAACGAAAGTTACAAAGCAATTAGTACGACTTGGGGCTCCCAGCCGGTTGGCCACATGCGGCCCGTCAACCGGCTGAAAGTCCTTACTCTCACGCCTTCAACACGCAAAAACAACACAAAGGGCCTCCCAGCCGGTCGGCCGGCTGCCGGTCCACCAGCTGGGGACCCCCTTTCATCCCCTTATGCATACATCAACAATCAAAGGCAAGCAAGAGGGAGTCCCAGCCGGCCGGCCGGCTGCCGGTCCACCGGCTGGGGGCCCTAACTCCAAAATTCTCGAAAAATTCTACAATACCAAGTGGGACTCTGAGCCGGCTGGTCGGTCGCCGGTCGGTCGGCCGGCTCAGAGCCTCTGTTCGCGCATTTTGCAAAATCCGACACTTTCAATTCGTTCAATATCTTACCAATCCGTCTTAAGCATGATTTTATGCAACAACATAACATTTCCAGCATGTATACGATATCAAATAAACACAAGGACATGTATACAAACATTCATTTCATGAATTAACAACAAAATCCCAAATTTAACCAGTCTTACCATGTATACTCTTTAATCGACCTCCATACCAAATTCATCATGAATTCTTCACAAAAAATAGTTTATATAACATAATAAGAACATTAAGCAACATAAACCATATTAACTTTCATCAAAACACACAAATTTCACATAATATGCTAATTTAGACAAAAAGGCCGAGTTACTCGTGATAGTCACCTTTACTCCGCGAGTTCACCGGGTTCCTCTTCAACAATCACTATTCCTTCCTCCGGGTTATCACAAGTACCACCTAAAAGCACAAAAACACCAATTAGGAGGCTAAAACGTGATTTAGGGCAAAACAACGTCTTTTCGACTTTAAGGAAACTGAAATTGAAAGAGATAGGAAGCTTGCAAATCTCGAGAGGATTCCGAAAATGTAAAGCTTACCTTGATACGAGTTCGGGAAGGGGTCGAGATGTTGATTTTAAGCTTGAGAAAAATAGAGAAATGGAGTTTGTGTTTGTTGCTATGAAGAAGGAGATGTCGATGGATGAGTCCTCATAAGGGTTTTAGGTTGTCCTTTTAAAAGTTTGAGTCGGGTTTGTTTTATTTAAATGAAGCGGAAATGTAAGACGGGATATTATTGAATGTACAAGGCATCCTAAGATTAAATGTTTTTAAGACCGGAACTTAACGGAAATCTCAAGAATATAAATTATGATTATTATTAAAATATTATTAAATTCCGAAAATTACTTTAAATTATTAAATTATTCCTTTACGAAAATACGGGATGTTACAGTAAACGACGAAGAGATATCCAATGTTCATTACTAGGGTTATGTGTATAAAGACTCAGTCTACTTACCGCATATGCTATATCTGGTCGGGTACAGTTCATAAGAAACATCACACTACCTAGAATCTTAGCATACTCTTCTTGAGATACACTCTTACCCAAGTTTTTACATAAATGTATATTAGCATCATAGGGTGTCCTAACAGACACTTCATCAAAGCAGTTAAACTTTTTCAACACCTTTTTTAACATAATAAGTTTGACTTAAACAAATTCCATTGGGGTTTCGAATGACTTTAACCCCTAGGATTACATCAGCTTCTCCTAAGTCCTTCATCTCAAAATGTGATGACAGAAATTCTTTGGTTTTAATTACCACATTCAAATTATTACCAAGTATTAACATGTCATCAACGTATAGGCATATAATCACACTATCAGATTCTATCACTTTGAAATAAACACATGAATCAGAATTGTTAACCATAAAGTCATTACTTACCAAAGTGTTGTTCAATTTCTCATACCACTATTTAGGTGCTTGTTTCAGGCCATATAATGACTTGTTTAGTTTACACACCTTATTCTCTTGACCCTTAACCACAAAACCTTCAGGTGCGACATATAGATCTCTTCCTTTAGTTCACCATTCAAGAAAGCAGTTTTGACATCCATCTGATGTATAATAAGGTTATGAATGGCAGCTAAAGCGACAAGAGTTCTTATACTCGAAATTTTAGTCACAGGAGAATAAGTATCAAAATAATCAATGTCTTTCTTTTGTGTAAAACCTCTAACCACAAGTCTAGCCTTGAACCTTTCTATTGTACCGTCGGGTCTCATTTTCTTCTTAAAGATCCATTTACTCGAAATGGGTTTACTACCTTTAAGTAAATCAGTCAACTCCCAAGTATGATTCGACACGATAGAGTCAAGTTCACTTTTAATAGCATCTTTCCTAAAGTTAGCATCAATGGATTTCATTGCCTCACTAAACGTTTTTGGGTCATCTTCTATTAAATAGGCTGAAACAAACTCATCACTAGCACAAACAGTATATCCATGTTCAGACAACATAGTTGTATCATAATCATCACCAAAGTTTCTTGGACATCTAGGTCTTTTAATTCTTCTAGGTTAAACAATATGATCAGTAGAAGTGCTACTATTAGCATGTGAAGACATCATTAGATGCAACAGGTAAACTAGGAGATGACACAACATTTTTCTGTAATGTAAAAACATGCTAAAAAAACACAGCATATCTAGCTTCAGATAGAACGATCACTCAAAGACATGAATCGATAAGCAGAGCTATTATGAGTATAACCAATAAAAACACAATCATAGGTTCTTGGTCCAACGGTAGGTCTCCTAAAGTCAGGTAAACCCACTTTAGCCAAACACCTCCATACCCAAGGAAGCTTAGATTAGGAGGATAGCCCTTCCAAATCTCGTAGGGTGTCTTGTCAACTTTCTTATGAGGTACACGGTTAAGGATGTGACAAGCTGAAAGTATTGCTTCCCCCCACATATCGTCAGATAGGCCAGAACTTAAAAGCATAGCATTCATCATCTCTTTTAAGGTTCTATTTTTCCGTTCAGCTATATCATTAGACTGAGGTAGGTAAGGTGAACTAGTTTCATGTATTATACCGTTTTCAGCGCAGAAATTGGTCAGATAACTAGACTTACACTCGCCTCCTCTATTAGACCTTACCCTTTTGATTTTCCTGTCGAGTTGGTTTTCGACTTCATTTTTAAAGTTTATAAATGATTGTTGTGCTTCATCTTTGGTCTTAAGCAAATATACGCGAGTATATCTAGAACAGTCGTCTATAAAGGTCACATTATAATTCTTTCCACCTCTACTTGCAACATTTTTAAAGTCAGCTAGGTCGGTGTGAATTAGTTCAAGAAGGCTCGTTGTTCTAGTTGTTATAGGTTTGCTAGGTTTCTTTGTGAATTTAGCCTCAACACAACTAGCATATTTAGAGAAATCTTGACTCGACAAACTTGGAATTAAACTCATAGTTCTAAGTCTTTTAATATAATATAGTCAACATTCACATGACCTAATCTACCATGCCAAACATCAATAGACTCAGCGATATAAGTAGAAGTAGATGCAATATTATTAGAAATTGAATCAATGTTCAATACAATAAGACCCCCAGAAAGATAACCCTTGCCCACAAATTCTCCATTACGCGACATTACAACCTTGTCAGCCTCAAAAACAAGTTTCAAACCAGTTTTGTTTAGTAAGGCACCAGACACGAGGTTTCGACGCAATGAAGGTACAAAAAAGACATTAGTGAGAGCAAGTGTTTTCCCCGAGGTGAGTTTGAGAAAGATCTTGCTTTTGCCTGTGATCATTCCAGATGAAGAATTACCCATGTAGACGCATTCCCCATCAGCTACCTCCTCGAACTCAGCAAATAACCCCTTGACAGCACAGAGGTGTCTGGAAGCGCCAGTATCCAGAACCCATTCAGCAACATTACCCACCAGATTAGCTTCCACGACCACAGCAGCAATGACATCATCAGTCACAGCAACATTGGCTTCAACAATTTTCTTCTCGGTACATTGGTAGGCTTTATGACCCGATTTTCCGCACACATAGCAGACCATAGGACTCTTAGGTTTCTGAATCTTGGGTACAAGTTTGGTATGCTTCCCTGGACCATTCTTCTTAGCATTCTGAGCCTTAGCTTGACCTTGACCAACCTTAGCCTTCCCCTTACCCTTGAATTTGTCTCCATTTGAAGACCCACCAGTTTCAACAAGATTAGCTTTGACAATAGCAAGGGACAGTTGGACTGACTTATCTTTGAGACGGTTGGCTTCCTCAGTCCTCATGTGGCCTATTAACTCTTGTAGGGACAGATCTTTTTTCTTATGTTTCAGATGGTTCCTATATTCATTCCAGGAGGGGGAAATTTTTCTAGCAAGACATTAGCTAAAATGGTCTCATCGAGTTTCATACCCTCATTGGTTACATCAGCGCACAAGTTCTCATAGACATGAACTTGTTCCATAATAGGTTGTTCATTTACCATTTGAAACCCAAGCCACTGCCCCACGACATATTTCTTTTTACCCGCATCATCAGCCTCATATTTTTTGTCTAATGATTCCCAAATGGTCTTAGCAGATTTGTGGACCATAAATAAGTCAAAGAGATTATTAGTCATATGATTAAGGAGGTGACACCTAGCCGTTTTATTATCCTTATCATGTTTCGTAATAGACTTCTCTTTTGACTTAGCAGCAGCAGATTCGGTACTAGTGGGAGCAGGGGTTGGTGGGTCAGAAAACAGAACATAGTCGATATCTAACTGTTCGAAAAACATAAGCAACTTTTGAGACCACCTATTATAGTTCAGACCGTCTAGAGGTTCTAGTTTCGACAAATCAGGTACTAGTTTCGACATACCAGTCATTGTTACAGCAATAATAAATAGTTTTCAAATTGTTGGTACTAAAGTTGCAGTAACAACGAAAAAGAGAGAAACATAGAAGAGATAACCCGATTCGTAGTGACGTGGTAAGAGAGCCATTGCCTTGAAAACTATTTCGGCACGACCGTGGTGGCGAACAGCAAGGGCTTGTAGTTCCCCCAAGGATTTACACTACAACTCTTACGCCTGCCCAGGCACTTAGGAATAAGAGCTTTGAAACGATTGCATAACTTTATCCAAATATTATAAGAGAAGTGAAGAAGGAGAGAAAGGAGATGTGAGTTGAGAATGTGATTCTGATTGAGCTAAGCTGCTTTATTTATAGGAAAATAGAGCAGCAAGGGGAGCCAAAAATTGCTCCACAAAAGGAGCAGTCAAGGCCTGAAAAACGGGAGCAGGAATAGCTCCGTTTGACTAGCTGTTACAACAGCTCAATACACTATCAGAGTGATACATTTAATGTAGTCCATTTACTCAGATCACAGGCCCAAAAGGAAAAGGTAAAATAGGGCCGTTGGCCCGCACCGCAAGTGCTCTACCCAAACCTGAGCACGAGCCGAGCCGGCACGCGTGTGTGTTTGGACCCAAACCCACAAACCCAACAATCCTAACAAAAGCCTATTTGGTCCACACAATTAAGTAGTGAAGCACAAGAGTTAATATAAACCAAAGGGGGAGGGGAAAACCCACCGATGTGGAATAACAAATGCATTATTACAAATGCAAAGTGGCTTTCCCAGCCATCATTTCCAACATATAATGGTTAATCGTGTCCATGATTGATTAAAACTTATCCATGATTGAGCAACACCCATTAGAAATTGTGTTGTAGATTCTTCCTACCAAATAGTGCCCAAAAATAAATGTATGGAATTAAATGGAATGGATGAAGTATAATACAAACAAAAAAACAAAAAAACAAAAATTATGTAGATATCTCATGTGAGATGTTGCAAGTTAAAGTAGGTTAAAGCAATTTCTGAGATGCTCGTGTCTTAACCCCCTTCTCGGCCTAAACTTAGCACAGTAAATCTAGAGCTGTACAATAGGTCGGGCCGGGCTGAAGGCGTGCTGGGCCAAGAAAAAGCAGTCCTGAGACGACCCTAAAACAATGGTGGACTAGGCTGGGCAAAAAAGAGTCAGCCCTGGCCTAACATTGTGGGCTTGTTAGTTATGTTTATGGGTTGAATTTGTGTTAATTGTGTTAGTGGGCTGGGCTGAATTTCGCACAGGGCTGCTGATAGGGTTGGGCTGACAAAATCCGGCCTGACTCTAACCTTAATCGTTATCGGGTTGTGTTGGCCCAACCCTGACCCTGTATAGACTAGAAAAAATTGGCACATATAACAGAGTTGTGTAGGATCGGGCTGGCCCGCTACGTTATCCAGCTCTAAGTAAATCCCATCACCCGTCGGCTGCATTTTCAGTCTAAAAAATGCCATTTTAGTATTCTTTATTATATACTGGAGCATTTCAAACGAGGATATTATAAGTAATAAGAGACGTGAAAGCACTTTTATTTTCCAATAAAATGATCTCCCCCAGATATTGCTTGTCAGCACCTACGATACCAACTTGTATATCATATTGCAAAGACTTATCGTCCAAATTCGGTAATCTTATCCAGCTCTTTCCTTTTATTAATTAAAACAATATGCTGATTTCATGCAAACCCATCGTTGACAAAAGGCTGTAAATGACTAAAATGATGACCAATTATCAAAATAATTATAAACGGTTTTTTGAATGTGTATCCTAAGCGCACACGTTAATAAAGCGAATATGAAAAGATCATGATAAATTTAAGTATAAATTTAATTTTATCATAATTAGTGAGAATATTTTATAAATTTTTCCATATTCGATTTATTAACGTGTGTCCTTAAGGCAAACATTAGAAAAATCAAATTACAAAATCATAATCATCATTATTCTTTAATGCTCATAATTGCAACACATTCTTGCCCATTTGATAATACAAGATGAAAAAAAAAACATTTAATGATTAAATGTGCAATCAAACATCACGATACATCACCTGATTCTTGTCAACTAATTAAGCATCATATCATCTTAAATGCAAATTGATTGTGATCATGAATATACCAAGTCTCGCACATGGTAATTAGTTGGAAGATGGTAGATTTACGCTAGGTGTATGAGACCTCTTATACCATCAATCACCATTCGCCTCTAGTTAAATTGAAAAAATCTGATTTATTTCATTAATTAAGCAGATTCTCTAGATTGTTACAACCCTAATAATTGTTCTTCGATTATCACACCTACTCTATTAATTATTAACTAGTGTAACACCCGTGAAAAATCACGGGGTTGTGTACACTTATTTTTAAAGACGCCGTCGGTATATTTATTTAAATATATAGCAATTCTGTTTATTCGGACGAATTATTTTTTAACGGGATATTTGAATATAAGATATATTAGGTGAAAAGATGAATTTTCTGGTGCACTAATCTTCAAATAGCTATTAGTAATTATTATAATATTTGGATTACTTATGATAAAATTAATAAATAAGGTAATAAGAAAAAACAATAGACGACTAAAAAAATATTAAATAACTAATAATGAGTAGTTTGGAAAGTTATTGTCTTTTGATGAAATACTTACGGAACATAATTTGACGGACTAATACGATGAACAAAATAACTAATCAGGTACAAATATAAATTAAATCGGTGTATTAAAATTCGATAACCCAACACGAAAATTACAGTTTCTCGAAAACCTCCTTGTAAACAACATTTGTTGTTGTATTAGTCATCCCTCCTTCTTCATCAAGAAGTAGCACTTTTAGCCCTTTCTTACTCGTGACCCTAGATATAGCAACGTACAGTTGGCCATGGGTAAAGACCGGTCTTGGAAGATAAAGTCCAACACGGGATAGAGACTGACCTTGACTTTTGTTGATAGTCATAGCGAAACAAACCGCTAAAGGAAACTGTCTTCTTTCAAACTTAATTGGGAACCTGGTTTGATCGGAAGGAGTCAAGGTGATGCGGGGAATATAGACATTGCTTCCGATATGACTGCCAAAAATAACTGTTGCACTAATAACGCGATTTCCTAGTTGCCTTACCTCCATTCGGGTGCCATTGCACAAACCATTTGCTTGGTCAATGTTTCTTAAAAGCATCACTATAGCTCCAACTTTCAGTCTTAAGCTGTGGTTAGGTAAACCGGAACATCTGATAGAGTTAAGAAACTCTGTAGAGTAAAGTTCTCTGACCCCGCAATTAGTCTCTTCCTTGCTTATTTCATCAGAGCTTAAGTAAATTTTTTCTTCCTTTTGAATTTGATCCAAGACATAGTCGTTTACCTCCTCGACCACATCGTGAGTAGGTGCTAGTACAGCTCTTTCAGTGAAATACAGAGGGTCACCTAAGTGATCTTTCAAAGATGGATAAGTGCTATCTACAATAGTAGATATTGGATCTACACCAGGATGAATAAGTATATCTTCTGGTAACTCGATGCTAGCTACTCCATCATTTGACCCACCTGCTAAGCCATCCCCAACTTCGAGAATCCACTTTGAAAATTCTCGTATTTCATCAACATTTGACTGTGCACTTCCTACCTGAAGTCTCATATTTTCGTGAGCTTCAAAACCTGAAATTTAAAATATATCTGAAACGGTCAGAAATGTACAACTATTTAGAAATAAGTATTACATATGAAATTTAGCTAATTCTCGGGTGAATTTTTAAAAATAGGCTCTAACCTTGCAATATCTCCATAAAGGTGAGAAACAAATAGCAGCACCTACAATATCTTGCCTGCTTCCTTTAGGTATAACAGGCAATACTTGTCGGAAATCACCGCCAAACACCACAACCTTCCCACCGAATGGTTTTTCTGGGTCTCCTTCCGGTGAAGTTCTCATAATATCTCTCATGCTTCTATCAAGAGCTTCAAAACAATAACGATTGACCATAGGTGCCTCGTCCCATATTATCAGTATTGCTCTTGTTAACAGGCCAGCCAAATCGGTTCCTTGTCGTATTCCATGACATGTGGAATTTTCATCGACATTGATAGGTATGCTTAGTCGTGCGTGGGCTGTCCGCCCTCCTGGAAGAAGGATAGCTGCAATGCCACTTGAAGCAACCGCTATAACGATCTCACCTTTGGACCTTAGTCCAGCACATAAGGTTTTCCATAGGAAGGTCTTACCGGTTCCACCATACCCGATAAACGAAGTAAACACCCCCCTTGACCACAATTCACCGAGCTCATGATTTTTCTGTAAATTGGTTTCTGTTCGTCGGTCATTGAAGAAGTGAAGACTTCATGTTGCCTATTCAAATCATCCCTATCGTAAGATAACTCATCTGCCAAGAGCTTATTCGAGCACGTAGAAAGAATGTCAACGTCTGGATATGGCATGTTGTCGAACTTACGCAATGAACTGCCATTTCTTTGCAACCATGATTCAATCTCGGATAGTGCGTACTGTTGCAGTTGCTCTTCTGTGAGTTGGAGATCTGTGTACACGAAAAGTGAACAAATCTCAATATATAAATTAGAACGCTGTTAAGATGAGTTTAATAAAAGTGTTTATAAAAAAAAAAAAGGATTGATAAATTACCTGGGTTACGGAGTTCATTTCGTCTTCTGTGCAAGATATCATCTGACAATAACTTCCACGTCTCCTCCCACACCAACTCAGGCTTCACTAAGCTATTTGTGAGCAAAAGAGTTGCGAAAAGGTTCCTAAGATAAAACCCAGTCCCCCAGAAACTTGCTTCTTTAATGGCATCAATATACTCTTTATCATCACCAAGTAAGCCTAGAGCGTAGCAGGCCTCTTTGAAAGTGGGGTTAGTGATACCATTTACAGTACGAATGTCCTCATATGATTTAGGGCCTTTAACAAAGTTGAGTAGGGTTCTCAAATAGTACCTCTCACCACCATTTGGAGATATGTGATACATTCGGCCAAGAGTAAATCCTTTGTGCCTTGGAGTCCATACCCTTTTTTTTTTGTTTCCATACATCTTTTTGAGGAAACTCCCAATACGTTAGATCTCTACCATCAGATTTTAAATTATTATACTCCAACCAAGCGGTGAATTTTGTTCTACCACCGGAAGACCTCTCAACCACTTTGTCGATTGGATCTTCGTCATGGAAAATAACATTTTGCTCATTAGGTAGGTGATAATCTAACCTTAAAACAGGGGGGTCCTATAGTGAATAGGAAATGCAAAGATTCTCCAAACAGCTTCACACGGTGAAATGTAACGGCAGTCGTAGTATTGTTGGATTTGATCAACCTGATTTGGGTCTTGACTACCTATTCAAAAAGATAAAGATAAAAATAAGAAAATATGTGATATAATTTCGAAAAATATTAAGTGAAAAAATATCAAGCAGAAGTTAATTAGATATAATTTAGTACCATGCTTGGTGCGAGTTGCACTAACAGTGACACGGTCATATCCTTTATTAATGTACTTGAATAAGTACTTGATCGATCTCGCTTGATTGCACCATTCAACATTTATGTGAGCACGATATTTCAACAACAGATCTGCATTGTATGGAACAACATATCCGTTGTGAATTCGTTTACCATTTTTATCAATTGTTCTTCCATTGTCCCTTCTCATATAAACTGGATAACCGTCACCATCTACAACAATTCTCTCATTAAACTTCTTTGGAAATTTTCTGGAGCAAATACCATCAATCATGCACGGTGAATCTGGGTTAAGTTCTCCACATGGACCATGAATCATACAATCTTTCACTGCCGCATAAAGGGTCGGGTTTTCAAGGGGGTCTGGAATTTCTGCACTTATAATACGGTCAACATCGACGGCTTCAGGGAACTTGTCATCCCTTTGTAAAAATAACAAAATATGAGCATGAGGAAGGCCACGTTTTTGGAATTCAATAGTATAAACAACTGAAAAAAAAAACGTAAGAAAACAGAAGTCAGTATAACATAGAGTTAATTAATCGCATTAGAAAAATGATTATAGATTATAGATAATGGTTTCAAACGTATAATAACGGGGATGACAAATTCACCTGCCCTTGTCCGGCCAAAAATATGTAGTTCTCTGAAGTCTCTCATGAGCTCATATAGTTTCAACTTAAATACTCGACTGACTATATCAGGTCTGTCCTCCGGCCGTAGTCCTCTTTTTTGAACAAACCTAGTAATTTCAGGCCATTTCGGGTTGCATGTGAAAGTAATAAACAGATCAGGATACCCACACCACCTGCAAATGGTCATTCTATCTTGATATGTTTCTCGCATGTAACCCTTACCACCAACGAAAGACGAAGGGACAATGAAACGAACACCAGCGGTTGACGGGTCGGTTTGTCCTAATGCGGCAGCATTTGCTAGATTCTTGAAATTTTCGGAACACAACTTTGGTTGGTTGAAACGGATATACTTCAGACGATCAGACTCTATCATGGTGCAACACCCGTGAAAAATCACGGGGTTGTGTACACTTATTTTTAAAGACGCCGTCGGTATATTTATTTGAATATATAGCAATTCTGTTTATTCGGACGAATTATTTTTTAACGGGATATTTGAATATAAGATATATTAGGTGAAAAGATGAATTTTCTGGTGCACTAATCTTCAAATAGCTATTAGTAATTATTATAATATTTGGATTACTTATGATAAAATTAATAAATAAGGTAATAAGAAAAAACAATAGACGACTAAAAAAATATTAAATAACTAATAATGAGTAGTTTGGAAAGTTATTGTCTTTTGATGAAATACTTACGGAACATAATTTGACGGACTAATATGATGAACAAAATAACTAATCAGGTACAAATATAAATTAAATCGGTGTATTAAAATTCGATAACCCAACATGAAAATTACAGTTTCTCGAAAACCTCCTTGTAAACAACATTTGTTGTTGTATTAGTCATCCCGCCTTCTTCATCAAGAAGTAGCACTTTTAGCCCTTTCTTACTCGTGATCCTAGATATAGCAACGTAGAGTTGGCCATGGGTAAAGACCGGTCTTGGAAGATAAAGTCCAACACGGGATAGAGACTGACCTTGACTTTTGTTGATAGTCATAGCGAAACAAACCGCTAAAGGAAACTGTCTTCTTTCAAACTTAATTGGGAACCTGGTTTGATCGGAAGGAGTCAAGGTGATGCGGGGAATATAGACATTGCTTCCGATATGACTGCCAAAAATAACTGTTGCACTAATAACGCGATTTCCTAGTTGCCTTACCTCCATTCGGGTGCCATTGCACAAACCATTTGCTTAGTCAATGTTTCTTAAAAGCATCACTATAGCTCCAACTTTCAGTCTTAAGCTGTGGTTAGATAAACCGGAACATCTGATAGAGTTAAGAAACTCTGTAGAGTAAAGTTCTCTGACCCCGCAATTAGTCTCTTCCTTGCTTATTTCATCAGAGCTTAAGTAAATTTTTTCTTCCTTTTGAATTTGATCCAAGACATAGTCGTTTACCTCCTCGACCACATCGTGAGTAGGTGCTAGTACAACTCTTTCAGTGAAATACAGAGGGTCACCTAAGTGATCTTTCAAAGATGGATAAGTGCTATCTACAATAGTAGATATTGGATCTACACCAGGATGAATAAGTATATCTTCTGGTAACTCGATGCTAGCTACTCCATCATTTGACCCACCTGCTAAGCCATCCCCAACTTCGAGAATCCACTTTGAAAATTCTCGTATTTCATCAACATTTGACTGTGCACTTCCTACCTGAAGTCTCATATTTTTCGTGAGCTTCAAAACCTGAAATTTAAAGTATATCTGAAACGGTCAGAAATGTACAACTATTTAGAAATAAGTATTACATATGAAATTTAGCTAATTCTCGGGTGAATTTTTAAAAATAGGCTCTAACCTTGCAATATCTCCATAAAGGTGAGGAACAAATAGCAGCACCTACAATATCTTGCCTGCTTCCTTTAGGTATAACAGGCAATACTTGTCGGAAATCACCGCCAAACACCACAACCTTCCCACCGAATGGTTTTTCTGGGTCTCCTTCCGGTGAAGTTCTCATAATATCTCTCATGCTTCTATCAAGAGCTTCAAAACAATAACGATTGACCATAGGTGCCTCATCCCATATTATCAGTATTGCTCTTGTTAACAGGCCAGCCAAATCGGTTCCTGGTCGTATTCCATGACATGTGGAATTTTCATCGACATTGATAGGTATGCTTAGTCGTGCGTGGGCTGTCCGCCCTCCTGGAAGAAGGATAGCTGCAATGCCACTTGAAGCAACCGCTATAACGATCTCACCTTTGGACCTTAGTCCAGCACATAAGGTTTTCCATAGGAAGGTCTTACCGGTTCCACCATACCCATAAACGAAGTAAACACCCCCTTGACCACAATTCACCGAGCTCATGATTTTTCTGTAAATTGATTTCTGTTCGTCGGTCATTGAAGAAGTGAAGACTTCATGTTGCCTATTCAAATCATCCCTATCGTAAGATAACTCATCTGCCAAGAGCCTATTCGAGCACGTAGAAAGAATGTCAACGTCTGGATATGGCATGTTGTCGAACTTACGCAATGAACTGCCATTTCTTTGCAACCATGATTCAATCTCGGATAGTGCGTACTGTTGCAGTTGCTCTTCTGTGAGTTGGAGATCTGTGTACACGAAAAGTGAACAAATCTCAATATATAAATTAGAACGCTGTTAAGATGAGTTTAATAAAAGTGTTTATAAAAAAAAAAGGATTGATAAATTACCTGGGTTACGGAGTTCATTTCGTCTTCTGTGTAAGATATCATCTGACAATAACTTCCACGTCTCCTCCCACACCAACTCAGGCTTCACTAAGCTATTTGTGAGCAAAAGAGTTGCGAAAAGGTTCCTAAGATAAAACCCAGTCCCCCAGAAACTTGCTTCTCTAATGGCATCAATATACTCTTTATCATCACCAAGTAAGCCTAGAGCGTAGCAGACCTCTTTGAAAGTGGGGTTAGTGATACCATTTACAGTACGAATGTCCTCATATGATTTAGGGCCTTTAACAAAGTTGAGTAGGGTTCTCAAATAGTACCTCTCACCACCATTTGGAGACATGTGATACATTCGGCCAAGAGTAAATCCTTTGTGCCTTGGAGTCCATACCCTTTCTTTTTGTTTCCATACATCTTTTTGAGGAAACTCCCAATACGTTAGATCTCTACCATCAGATTTTAAATTATTATACTCCAACCAAGAGGTGAATTTTGTTCTACCACCGGAAGACCTCTCAACCACTTTGTCGATTGGATCTTCGTCATGGAAAATAACATTTTGCTCATTAGGTAGGTGATAATCTAACCTTAAAACAGGGGGGGGGTCCTATAGTGAATAGGAAATGCAAAGATTCTCCAAACAGCTTCACACGGTGAAATGTAACGGCAGTCGTAGTATTGTTGGATTTGATCAACCTGATTTGGGTCTTGACTACCTATTCAAAAAGATAAAGATAAAAATAAGAAAATATGTGATATAATTTCGAAAAATACTAAGTGAAAAAATATCAAGCAGAAGTTAATTAGATATAATTTAGTACCATGGTTGGTGCGAGTTGCACTAACAGTGACACGGTCATATCCTTTATTAATGTACTTGAATAAGTACTTGATCGATCTCGCTTGATTGCACCATTCAACATTTATGTGAGCACGATATTTCAACAACAGATCTGCATTGTATGGAACAACATATCCGTTGTGAATTCGTTTACCATTTTTATCAATTGTTCTTCCATTGTCCCTTCTCATATAAACTGGATAACCGTCACCATCTACAGCAATTCTCTCATTAAACTTCTTTGGAAATTTTCTGGAGCAAATACCATCAATCATGCACGGTGAATCTGGGTTAAGTTCTCCACATAGACCATGAATTATACAATCTTTCACTGCCGCATAAAGGGTCGGGTTTTCAAGGGGGTCTGGAATTTCTGCACTTATAATACGGTCAACATCGACGACTTCAGGGAACTTGTCATCCCTTTGTAAAAATAACAAAATATGAGCATGAGGAAGGCCATGTTTTTGGAATTCAATAGTATAAACAACTGAAAAAAAAAACGTAAGAAAACAGAAGTCAGTATAACATAGAGTTAATTAATCGCATTAGAAAAATGATTATAGATTATAGATGATGGTTTCAAACGTATAATAACGGGGATGACAAATTCACCTGCCCTTGTCCGGCCAAAAATATGTAGTTCTCTGAAGTCTCTCATGAGCTCATATAGTTTCAACTTAAATACTCGACTGACTATATCAGGTCTGTCCTCCGGCCGTAGTCCTCTTTTTTGAACAAACCTAGTAATTTCAGGCCATTTCGGGTTGCATGTGAAAGTAATAAACAGATCAGGATACCCACACCACCTGCAAATGGTCATTGTATCTTGATATGTTTCTCGCATGTAACCCTTACCACCAACGAAAGACGAAGGGACAATGAAACGAACACCAGCGGTTGACGGGTCGGTTTGTCCTAATGCGGCAGCATTTGCTAGATTCTTGAAATTTTCGGAACACAACTTTGGTTGGTTGAAACGGATATACTTCAGACGATCAGACTCTATCATGGTGCAACCATCAGCAATGAATTGTTGAAATGCTTTACCTGAAAATTAGATAAATTTAGGACAGTTTTTTTTTACAGAAGTAATATACTAAAATAGAAAATTAAATAAATGTTCTTACAATAAATAGTTTTCCTGCCATTAAATGAAAATTTTGTATTTGTATTAAAAATTAAATTAGGGATCAAGTAATTAACCTGCCATCAAAATAGTTGGATATTCCTTGTCTAGTGATCTGTCTTGAATTCGAAAAGCAAACCACTCCCTCAAGGTTAACTTATCCCGAGCGTTTTCATTGTTACTTGTAGATGTTTGGGTAGGTTTACTATGAGGAATCTCTAGTCTATGACCGTCCTCTCCGCGTGGAAAGAGAATAGGGTACTGTAAGGCTAAATAAGAAGCATGTAGCTCTGATATACGTTGCAGTCTACCAGATCGTTCCTCGACCACAATGTCCCTACTATCAACTGTGTTCTCCATATCTCCCACAATTAGGGCAGCCACCTCTGAGACGGTGGGTAAATTATATGTTCTCCCATCTGTATGACGTGCACTAATGAGCCGTAACCTGACCTCACCTTCAGGTCGTTGGTGTAGCCGATCTCTAGCCATTCTAAACGATTTTTCCAAAACATTGTGACGATCAAGCATTTGTTTCAAATCCGTCATTAGACCATCATCAAATTGAATACTGCTACTGCATAATCAAATGTTATAGGTTAATATTTTTAACTGAAAAATAATTAGCTGAAATTTATAAAACTTCATTGAAAAAATAAGGTCAAACCTTAACGCATTCTTTCTATGCTTCAACTCCTCCTCTGTGTCGTAAATATAAAGTTGACAAAATTTTGGTGGTGCGTCATTATTAGGTAATAAGCTTCCAATTAGATGTGTATTTTCCCCACCAATTCTAAATGTGTAGGGACCCCTTCCTCGGTTCACCGAGTGATCAATTTTGCCACCCATAGATGTAAACGTGAACATGTTATTGTATTGACGAATGTTTTCAATGAAATGTTTACTCTTGGGATGCTTACGCATCAGAAGATCACAAAGCAATTTAGGAGGTTTTTTGATGAAGGGAAGCTCTACTATTCCATCTTTGCAACACATACTAAAAGAGGGCACAACGGGCTTGCTATCCATTCGATTCCTTTCACCGTACCACATCTGACCACCACATTTTGTGCAATTGTAAATAGGGTCTCCGATATCATCGTAACCTTCAAAGTCTGTTAAGAAATAGTAAAATTTATAATAATATAAAAATAGTAGAGAATGGCAGTTTTAATTGATAAACATCACTAATATTACCTGGATTGTTATCATCAACAATTGTTATACGATTATTTGATTCGTATGTTTCATATGCTGATGAAAGATCCCTTGCTATTTCTCGGATCATATTTTGTCTTTGAATATTCCGTTGTAGTGAATTGGTCTCGGTTGTTTCTCTTTCACTTTCCATAAGCTGTTGTCCACTAATATCTGCACACAAAGGAAATAAATTTTTAATTTTTAGTAGTATATATGATAGATGGTGTTTAGTCATCTAAAAAAATGTATGCATATTAATTATGTACTGAGTTTTTTATTTAATGTAAATAAAAAAAAAACATGTTTTGACCAAATTACCAAGCGTGATCGTGCTGAATGGAGTAGTGGGTGTTGAGCTGGAATGCTTTTTCTCAATCCTACTATGAGATACCATAAGCTTCCTCTTACGCCTTGCTAACTTAGATGCCTCCTGCATTTGGGTTAAGGCACTATACTGTCCCGTGACAACTTGGACACTTCTATTAGATCTGTTCAGGGACAATTTATCTTTCCGCTGTTTCCTAGATGTTTGTGCAGTGAGGTACTCGTTTACACCTTTTTCCAACTGAAAATCTATAATATATTTCCATCATAAATAGTTTGATTATAAATAAGTAGTACAATAGTTGTACGTCGATTTTTTGTTAAAAAGGGGAGAGGAAAATAACCATTCCAATAATTGCTTATAGAGGCTGCCATCAGTTTGCTTTTCGCCTGATCTGGAACAGATTCAAGAGATTGTGTACACTCAATTACTTTGACATCATTTGACTATAAAATAAATTTTGAATCTCACATATATAACATAAAAACATTAATGTGAAAATTTGTTTTCCAAGATACCAACAAATCCTTGAATTGACAGACGTACCAGAATGATGTTGATACAATGCTGATTTACCCTTGTTTGGTTGAACTGGTGATTTAATTTGTATATTTGGAGGTTGTTGTAAAGCTTGAGTAAAAATAGTTGGAGATAAATATTTAATTAGTTAATGTGTAACATAACATCAATATTTGGGCGTGGTTTGAAAGCAAGAATAATATAAATCAGATATAAATAATGTTGGTTTACCAGTAGTAGGTCGGGATGATGATGGCAGTTGAATGTGTGGATTTGGTTGAAAAACTTGAGAAAAATCAATCACTGCTTCAAAAAATCGTGTAGACTATAACAGTATGTATAGGAGAAAATAATGAAGCAGGTTAAATAAATAAAAGCAACGTACCAGATTGATGTTGATAAAACGGTGCTTTACCCTTATCTTTTTGAATCAATGTTTTCCTTTGAATATCTGTAGGTGTTTGAATTACTTGCGTAAAAACTAACGATTAAAAATCAATTTAGGTGTACGAATAAATAAGTAAAAATGTCAGATAATGAAGTATTTTGCAAGCTGTTTTTTTCGCATGTATACATAGTAATATTTTATCACACCAAATAATTTGTTTGAGGCACATACCACTCTGAGATTGATATAACGTTGTTTTACCAGTTGTAGGTCAGAATGATGATGACACTTGAGTATATGGAGTTGGTTGAAAAGGTTGCGAAAAATCAATCACTGCAACATAAAATCGTGTTGAATAAAAAAGTAGTTTATGAAGAAAATAACTAAGCTAATTAAATAAACCAAAGCCACCTACCAGATTGATGTTGATACAAAGGTGCTTTACCCTTATTTTGTGGAATTGATGTTTGTTTTCGAATCACATTAGGTGTTTGAAATACTTGCGTAAAATAGAGCAATAAGACATCAATTAAGGTGCAGACTAATATAAGTAAGAATGTGACATGATTAAGTCTTTTACAATCTGTTCTTTTCACGTGTATACATCATTTTTTTTATCAAACCCAAAAAAATTAATTTGAGAGACATATCATTTTGAGATGGATACAATGTTGTTTTACCATTAGTAGGTGGAGATGATGCTGGCAGTTGAATGTCTGGACATGGTTGTAAAGGTTGCGAAAAATCAATTACTGCAACATAAAATCGTGTGGAATAAAAAAGTAGTTTATGAAGAAAATAATTAAGCTAATTAAATAAACCAAAGCCACCTACCAGATTGATGTTGATACAAAGGTGCTTTACCCTTATTTTGTGGAATTGATGTTTGTCTTCGAATCACATTAGGTGTTTGAAATACTTGCGTAAAATAGAACAATGAGACATCAGTTAAGGTGTAGACAAATATAAGTAAGAATGTGACATGATTAAGTCTTTTACAATCTGTTCTTTTCACGTGTATACATCATTTTTTTTATCAAACCAAAAGAAATTAATTTGAGAGACATATCATTTTGAGATGGATGTAATGTTGTTTTACCATTAGTAGGTGGAGATGATGCTGACAGTTGAATGTCTGGACATGGTTGCAAAGGTTGCGAAAAATCAATCACTGCAACATAAAACCGTGAGGAGTAAAACGGTATGAATATGAGGAAAATAATTAGGTTATTTAAGTAAACCGAATCCACGTACAGGTTGATGTTGATATTGAATTAAGTTTTATATATTATAAAACTAAAAATATAAGTAATTTAAGATATTTAAATTAAGTCATTTATAACATATAAATTTATATACTAAAAAACTGAAAATTTAACTAAAAAGTAAAGAGATAATTTAAGATATTTAACATAAAAAAAATAAAAATAATTCTCGTTTTATATATTACAAAATTGGGAATAATATAAAAATCGAATGTAACAAATCATTTAATAATTAATGTGTAAATACGACAATTTTAAAAAATAATAAACTATTGATCGTCCTTAAATGACCAACAACTTATAACGTCCTAACAAACAATTTTTTTATTTTTTAATAAAATAGGCTGCCCAACACATTATTATAAAGTAATGAATATATATGAGTTGATTTCGGTAATAGCAACTACGTATTCATTTGGTGTAATTTCGACATCTGAAGCCCAAAAGGCCCAAGTTCACCCACCGACACATTATCACATATCATGTATACATTTGGTGTAATTTCGACTCGAAAGCCCAAAAGGCCCAAGTGCCCCCACCGACACATTATCACATATGAAGTCTGGACTAATGTCTACAACACATAAGCCCAATACAGCCCACCGACACACCCCACCGACACACCCCACCGATACATTATCACATACTACCTAATTCATTTCACATAATTCATATCACCTAATAACTATTCACCTAATAACTATTCATATACCTCCCTTCAATTATCAACCGTTTCACAATTCAATAAATCAAAAAACCTTTACTTCTTCTCATTTTCGATTCATTATTTAATAGATTTATTCATCTTGTTCATTTTTTCACGTTTTTTTGTTGATTTATTTGATGTTTGTATGTGGTTTATTCTGAATATTTTTTATTGTTTATTTTCTTTGCATTGTGTTTGATTTTTGGCTAAAAATTTGGGGATCTTGCATTTTGTTTTGTAATTTTTTATTTTTTGATGATTTTTTAGTTTTTGTAAATTTGTATGCATGTGTATATGTTGATATTTTCTGGGTTTTGGTAGATCTCGTCTGAGTTTTAATTTTATGGTATTTTTTTCTTTAATTTCAATATTTAACATTCATCTTGTTCATTTTTTCACGTTTTTTTGTTGATTTATTTGATGTTTGTATGTGGTTTATTCTGAATATTTTTTATTGTTTATTTTCTTTGCATTGTGTTTGATTTTTGGCTAAAAATTTGGGGATCTTGCATTTTGTTTTGTAATTTTTTATTTTTTGATCATTTTTTTAGTTTTTGTAAATTTGTATGCATGTGTATATGTTGATATTTTCTGGGTTTTTTGGTAGATCTCGTATGAGTTTTAATTTTCTGGTATTTTTTTTTCTTTAATTACAGGTTTTAACATTCATCTTGTTCATTTTTTCACGTTTTTTTGTTGATTTATTTGATGTTTGTATGTGGTTTATTCTGAATATTTTTTGTTGTTTATTTTCTTTGCATTGTGTTTGATTTTTGGCTAAAAATTTGGGGATCTTGCATTTTGTTTTGTAATTTTTTAGTTTTTGATGATTTTTTAGTTTTTGTAAATTTGTATGCATGTGTATATGTTGATATTTTCTGGGTTTTGGTAGATCTCGTCTGAGTTTTAATTTTCTGGTATTTTTTTTTTTAATTTCAATATTTAACATTCATCTTGTTCATTTTTTCACGTTTCTTTGTTGATTTATTTGATGTTTGTATGTGGTTTATTCTGAATATTTTCTATTGTTTATTTTCTTTGCATTGTGTTTGATTTTTGGCTAAAAATTTGGGGATCTTGCATTTTGTTTTGTAATTTTTTATTTTTTGATGATTTTTTAGTTTTTGTTAATTTGTATGCATGTGTATATGTTGATATTTTCTGGGTTTTGGTAGATCTCGTCTGAGTTTTAATTTTCTGGTATTTTTTTCTTTAATTATAGGTTTTTACTCCCTTAATCATTTGTTTACCATCGATTAAATAAGATTTTAAAATGTAAATAATGATTGAGACGGAAGGAGTATATTTTAATATGATAGCGAGAATTAAGACTACCCAGATGAAAAAGACTGTAACTTTAGTGTATTATTGTATTAATTATGGGTTTTTGGTTTGTTTGCGAATTTCTGAAGGTAAGTATATATGGGAGAAGAAGGAGGTAGTGATTATAGACAATGGGATGAGATGATACCAGAATATCAGTGTAAGGTGGCCTTACAAATTCTGTGATTTGTTGTTCATGTTTTTGGCTTTTTAGTGTTCATTTTTGTTTTTGTTTTGCTTAATTTGTTGGAAATTATTGCATAAAGATGTAAAATGTGAAGTTTAGATCACACTTTTTTAGTTAAATTAGTGAATTTTTGTTGATTTTGATTGATGGGTTTGTTAATTATGTTTAGGATCTAATATGTTACATCAATTATTTGAGGTTTAGATTGTAAAGTTGGAATCTTTCCACCTTAATTTGCTAAAAAAGTTAACATTGGCGTAGTTTGTTTCATCTTCCGTACCCTCACACTTCATTTGTTTGTTTACCATTAATTAAATACGATATGATAGAAACATAAACGAATGATTGTGACGGAGATGAGGGAGTATATTTCAATCACAAATATGGTAGCAAGAATAAAGACTACCAAGATTAAATTACTATAACTTTAGTTTGCTAATTACAGGATTTTATCTTTTTTACTCCCTCTGCACCAATCATGTGTTTACCACTAATTAAGTACGATAAAAAGATTAATATATAAGTCATTGATATATTTGTTTATTAATTAGTAATTACAGGTTTTTACTCCCTTAATCATTTGTTTACCATCGATTAAATAAGATTTTAAAATGTAAATAATGATTGAGACGGAAGGAGTATGTTTTAATATGGTAGCGAGAACTAAGACTACCCAGATGAAAAAGACTGTAACTTTATTGTATTATTGTATTAATTATGGGTTTTTGGTTTGTTTGCGAATTTCTGAAGGTAAATATATATGGGAGAAGGAGGTAGTGATTATAGACAATGGGATGAGATGATACCAGATGCATTGGGAATTATTTTCAAGAAATTGCCTTTGGAAGACATATTAACAGTAATTCCTAGAGTTTGTAAGGCATGGGGGAAAACAGTTCAGGGACCTTATTGTTGGCAAGAGATTGACATTGATGAGTGGAGCTCTGTTTGTCAACCCGAGCACGTTCATCGGATGCTCCGATTGCTTATTACTCGAAGTTGTGGATCTCTTCGAAAGCTTAGTGTTTCTCGGGTCAATAATGATCAGATTTTCGCTTTCATCGCTGAACAGTAAGCTTATCTAACTTGTTTATAGTATATTTTATTAAGGGTTCTTATAATGGCAACTTTAATTATTGTTAACGGGTTTCAAACTCCGTTCATGACTTAAGCAGTTAAGCTCACGAACATTGGCAGGCCATTTTCATGATAATGTTTTCTGCTAAATTATGCTTTTTGCAACTTTTTGAACTATTTCAAGGTCAATCTATTTGGGAAAGTCGTGTTCTGGTGTAAAGTCTACGTTAGAAGTGCGAGGGTATGCAACTATATATGTGTAGTCTGCCAGCAATGAATCTGTTTTTCCGGTAGTGATTTACAGTCCTTGTTTCATTTGGCAGGAACACACTGAGATTAATATCTGAAGCTAGATTTCACTGGTTTCTGCACTGTGCTTTAGTCCAGAACTGTTTTCAAAGTTTTTGTTGATGCTTGAGTTATCTTCAGAGTTATAAGGCCTCTGTTCGTAAACAGGTATTTCAACTTGGTTTCTTATGTGATGCATGGTGTATGAGAATTGAGGATATGAGTTCTGTTAGAATGCCCAGGAGTCTTATTTTTGTCTAAAGACGGGTCAATTATAACGGCATCTGTTCAATATGGCTTTTCACAAATACTTGTGTATCAGTGTAAGGTGGCCTTACACAGTATATTGCAAAACAGATTTTTTGTAACTATTTTAACATAGATAGTTCCTGTTTAATGCAGTTGGTATCCGTTTTACAAATGTTGTCTCTCTTCCAAGTTTGTTACTTGATCAATATTATCGAACATTCAAGTTTTTTTAGAGTTTGTCTTTTATGACTGTTATTAAATTGTTATACGTTCAAATTTTATGTCCTATGTCTTGATGGTGTCTCCTTTTTGTCATTGTAGAAAGCTAGAGATAGCAATATCTCACTTCTGTTTAAGAGTGCTTTTCATACACGACATTTTTAGCTTATTTTTAGCTCTGTTTGTCTCTTTACGTCATTCCTGACTGTGAAATGTCTAGTGCGAATCAAACACTAAGGTTGTACGGCTTATACATAAACTGTTGTGCAACCATTATTAATCACTGACAGTCATATTTTTGTCACGTACATATATATACAGTTGTTGTCTTTCGTTTATATTGTATTTATTTTTGAGTTCCTATAATTTATCTTCGTACATTGAATGTCCAGCCTCTTTCTGGATCACCAGCTAACTTTATTTTTTTTTATGATTGTTCATGATATGACGTGGGAGGATGGAGACGACCTCATTGTTGGGATCACATCAAAAGTTTTACAATATCAAGGTATTTTTCTCAGTCTGCCACGTTTTCTTTCCGCCAGTGCTAATATGCATTTGATAAGTGAACACTATTTAGAGGTTGTTATTATTATTATGTCACTTCTGTTTAAGAGTGCTTGTCATACACGACAGTTTTAGCTTATTTTTTGCTGTGTTTGTCTCTTTACGTCATTCCTGACTGTGAAATGTATAGTGCGAATCAAACACTAAGGTCGTACGGTTTATACATAAACTGTTGTGCAACCATTATTAACCAAAATATTGAATAATATGTTCTCATAGATGATTTCAGATTCATATCTCTTATATTTTTTATAATTTTTGTTGATATTCAAACACTTGTTCGGATGGATATCAGATTTCTTAGAAATTTTAGTTCTATAGGAATTTGTTCAACTTGCTGTTTTGCAATCTAATTTAGAAGAAGTTCTTGTGTTTAATTTAAGTCAGAGTTACACTATTCATATTAGGGTTTTAGCCTTAAATTTACTCATTATCTTTTAGGTTATGTAGTTGAGAAGTCTGGTAGGGTTTAATTAAACATGATGCACAATTTATTGAGAGGTCCTACAGGTTTTTTTTTTAATACAAAACACAGTCTTACAAATCCATCTTTAATCGAAAATAACCAACTACTTTACTATGTAGCAACCACAATAAACTGAAATTGCATTTAGTAAGTAAAATACTTAAAATCAATACCTGATGTAGGACGATAAAGTGGTTGTTTACTGTTTTGTGACGGTGAATTCACAGTTCTCTGCCGATGTGTGTTTGTTATTTCACGTAGGGCGAAACCTGCATTTTCTGAAAGATGTAAAAACTAAATCAGAAAAGGAATAAGAGGAACAACAATTGAAACTGTACAACATCTATATAATAAATAAACTAACCTTTATCACGTTCATTGCTTTTTCTTTTAGGGTTCTTTGGTTGGCCATGATTTTCTGCCATAGGATTCTAGATAGGTTGTTAATAATATATAGTTTTCAGAGAAGTGAATAATACATATTATGCAGTGGTATTAATAGGGTTTAGGATTTTGTTATTTTAAAGACAAATCAGGTTATATGAAGTGTGGGCTCATTATTTTTCTCATGGTACTCGCTGTGTATTATGGACTCATCTATTTTTGGTAAATTTTAAGTGTGGGAAGATTCTACTGATGATTATATGTTTTGTCAGCGTAAAATTTTCAATTTTAATTTTGTATATCTTAACCTTGAAATTCAAATCTGTTCGTTCTAAAAAATAATTCTAATGATACAAATCTAATTCCAATGGTCAGAAACAAATATTCTCCCTTTTCCACCAGTTCAAATTACTATTATCATTTTTTAGACAGTAAGATAATTTCTGTGGGGATAGTTAATTATTTACTGAGGGCTGAATATTGTGTACCGCATGAGCAATACAGTGACTGCTTCAGTTCTGCCTCTAATTTGAAGTCTATAATCACTGACAGTCATATTTTTGTCACGTACATATATATATATATACAGTTCTTGTCTTTCGTTTATATTGTATTTATTTTTGAGGTCCTATAATTTATCTTCGTACATTGAATGGCCATCCTCATACTTGATCACCAGCTAACTCCTTTTTTTTTATGATTGTTCATGATATGACGTGGGAGGATGGAGACGACCTCATTGTTGGGATCACATCAAAAGTTTTACAATATGAAGGTATTTTTCTCAGTCTGCCACGTTTTCTTTCTGCCAGTGCTATTATGCATTTGATAAGTGAACACTATGGTAGCCTGTCGCGTGCTATCAGGTTCTTTGGATGTATCTATTTCTTAGAAATCATTATTACTATAGGAACATATTTATAATGTTTGGTTCCATATAGTAATGTGGAGTAACTGCATGAACTATGAAACAAATTTGAAGATGACAATTAGGTAAGATAAAACAATTAAAATAAGTAATTCAACTATATGAATTGCACTAATTTCGTTTAGGGTCACCATTGTCTCGGAAAATAAAATAAAACTTGAAACCTTAAAGTTAAGTGCTGAAACGCATGCTTAAATAAAAGAAGTCCTACGAAAACACAACAACATTCTGAATAGTTGATCAATTTAAGATAAACACTTTGCAATTATTTTTCCGTCTTCACGATAGCGACCTTTTTTGTTGCATAACTTGCATCAAATGATTGATCTTCGTCATCAGTTGGGATTGGCCTTTTCAAAGGAGTTATCTTTGGACTATTGTCTTCGGTGTGGGAATATTCCTCCTGCATGAAATGGTAATGTTTTAGATTTTATTTAAATACGTTACGGATATTTGATATCAAATATTACATTGGTGAACGTATTTACCTCTACGTCAATGCTATTGACAACCAAATCCTTCGCCTGGTTAGTTAAAGGTGACACAAAGTTAGTCATATAATGTGTACCTATTACAACCTATGAATTTAAATAGTGTGTGATGAAAAAACCTGTGAACTTCCACCAGAAATGGAGAGGTTATGCCTGGACTTAAATTGTTTAAAATCGGCCTATAAGAACATCATAGGTAAAACGATTATTAAACATTGATTTGCATTTTGTTTTGAGTGGGTTTGTTCATCTGATGTAGTTCTATGTCATTGTTTATACTGGATTTTTATATTATCTTCTAATTTATTGTAAGATATTGTCAGTGAAACATTGGATCCAAGTTTTGTTTATTTTTTTAGATGATAAAATTAAAACTGCTCGAAATTAATGTGTAAATGAAACTGTCAGTAAATCAGTAGTCATAGTACCTTAAAGATTTCCGTGTATCTTTTATGCCATTTGTCAGCAATGTCCCTATCGTCAGTCATACTGGCCACGGTGTAGTTAGTTTGACCCTGATCGACATTATAATAAGGAATTAAGGATGTATAAAAACTTTGAAAACAAAGGATTTGTCAAGGAACACTTCTAGGTCGCGAGGCATGTCTTCCGGATCACCACCACTCTATAAAAAATTGAAGAATATATTAGCAATATACACATGGATGTAGATACTTATTTTCATTATTTAAGTAATGAAAATAAGAAACTTAAACATGTATGAGACCTACCTTTTCAATCTTTGATAGTAGGACAGAAGCTGGTTGGCTCACAAATTGGTTCACCTGACCATCGAATGCTGTGAGATAGACCATATCATTGCACGGGTCTGACACCTGGAATTTTATCTGGAATCTGTATCGATGCACATCAATATAAGTATTTTAGATTTGACCGAATAATTAAAGTACTATTAAAATTGACTTAAATAGCCAAAATGTTTGACCTTGGGACTCTAGACGCAAAACCATTAATATGTCCATCGCAACCCTTATTTTTACAAATCCATTTCCCATTGTCATTCTTGGTGGATTTCATCCAGCATAAGTTGCAGCTGTCATAAAACCATCCAGCCGTGCAGTCAATGTCGACGATTGTTGCATGCACGTAGTAATATCCTGCTTGCAATTTTGATACATAATTTAAATATACGTTATTATTAGAATTAGTAGCAGAATGTAAGTCAGTCAATGTCACCCTTTGAACTATTTCAAGGTCAATCTATTTGGGAAAGTCGTGTTCTGGTGTAAAGTCTACGTTAGAAGTGTGAGGATATGCAACTATATATGTGTTGTCTGCCAGAAATGAATCTGTTTTTTACGGTAGTCATTTACAGCCTGAAATTTCATTTGGCAGGAACACACTGAGATTAATATCTGAAGCTAGATTCCGCTGCTTCAGTCCAGACATGATGCCATGTTTTTGTTGATGCTTGAGTTATCTTCAGAGTTATAAGGCCTCTGTTTATAAACAGGTATAGCAACTTGGTTTCTTATGTGATGCATGGTACAACTTATGCATTAGAATTGAGGATATGAGTTCTGTCATAAATTCCTATACCAAATTTAGACGGTTTTTACTTCTTAAATACAACCCTAAAACTGTATTTAACATTACCCTCGAAATTTGTAAGTAAAAAATACACGATTCATGTTAAGACAGATATATAATCGTTATTTAATATTTTCATTTTAAATTTAAGACGATCGTTTTAAAGGAGTCCGACTCGAAAATCGTGTTTGGTTATACTTGGGTGAGCGCGTGGTTTGTTGAACAGTTTACAAAAGCAGACCACAAAAGACGAACAGACACATTAAACAAACTTAAACAAACTCATTCGTCGAAACAACAAAATAAAATCCACCAAAATTTAATTTAATTTTATTTAATTTAATTAGTCCTACGAAACCCAGAAAAGAACCCATTTTTTTCTTGATTGATTGATTTGATTCATCCCTCTTAAATTGAATGTAATTAAGCTGTAATTAATCATAATTTATAGTAACAATTTAATGGCGGATAAGCAGCTTATAATTGTTGTTGAAGGTACTGCTGCAATGGGTCCTTACTGGAAATCCATTGTTTCAGATTACCTTGATAAGATCATCAGGTTTTTTGTAACTATTGCAAATCAGATTTTTTGTAACTATTTTAACATAGATAGGTCTTGTTTAATGCAGTTGGTATCCGTTTTACAAATGCTGTCTCTCTTGCAAGTTTGTTACTTGATCAATATTATCGAACATTCAAGTTTTTTCAGGTAATGTTGTACATCTCTTATATTTTGTTTCTTAATGATATTCAACTATATCTTCTTTGGCTGTTATATTGCGTGCTTTTGTTGGATATGTAATGCTAGATGATGGTTTTAACTACTTCTACCAATCGTATAAGGTTTAGGACTTTAGTCAATGTTGATTCTATTCTAAGATATAGTTTTATACTTGATTAACAAAAACTGGGTAGCAAAACTAAAACAGTTAAGATAATATACCTTTTTATTATCCTTCAAATCGGCAATGAATTTTATGCGATCCAATGTCATGTCGTCAGTATCAGCGTCATCGACAATTTCAATAACTTGTAAAGAGTTACTTGCATCGGTAGTCGAAAGACTGTAACAATATAAAATATTGTCGGGTTAATATAGAAAACAGAGTATAAAATTGAGAAGTTTGGCAGATATATTAGTTCTCTAAGATAATAACCAAAATTAAAACCTAGGCTCAAACTCCCTAAGTTCCGGCAAATCCGGATTGACGTTAAACACTGTGACGTTGAAGGTTGTCTGGATCCGCCAAGAACCTGAGAAATTGTTTATGAGAGGTCAAATATCCATAAATTTAATTTTTTCAGCTGTAAAAACACATATCGTATAAATTTAGAAAAGAAATCACTGCTTATAGGATTTGCTTTCATTATTCATTTGCATGGTTTAATCATTTTTATATTTTTGCTGCTGAATTTTTGATTTTTTTCAGACGACTTATAAGGATTGTTTTAGCCCAAAAAACACATATTGCCTATCTAAAATTACGATTTTTATACGTACCTTCAAACTTTTTTGTTTGCACACATTGGATGACGATTACTTTCGACTGCTCGGGATTGGGGAGTTTGGTTATAAGATCGGGTACTTGACTTGCAAATGGTTCCCATAAGGTGCATGGGAGCTTTGTTCCCCTAAAACAAAATAATAATTTTGTAAATAGATAGGCGACAATTAAAGAATATTCGAAATATAAGAAAATGATTTAAATAGTGATGTAGAGATGAATTAACTGATAGTCTTCAAGCCTTATTGTGCGACACACATGCTTACTCGTAGTTTCCGTTATAGGACCAATCTCATAGAGTTTTCCTATAACATCTGCATTGTCAAATATGTAAAAAATTAAAATCATAGTCGACAATTAATAAAATAGAGTAAATGAATATAATATGTAAGAGTCGTACCTATATAATGTGTGGGTGGAATTATACCATCCAATATGTCATTAAAAGCTGAAAAACGATATAGACTATTTGGTATGGTAGGATCACTGATTTTCTGGACTCGTGTTGAGTATTCAAACCTCAATCTATAAGGATGAGGGGTTGCCTTGTCAAGGCCTGTGTTGTTGTCTACGGTTATGTTTCGAATAGTGTAAATTTCACTGACACACAACTGTGATCCAAAGTGTGAAATTAATTGTTTCCTTATGGTGGCTTGGATAAAATCATTCTGAAAACAATAGAAATAAAATTCAGATCAGTTTTTGTATATATAAAAAGAACACATAACGTATAAAATTATTGTAGAATAAATGGTAGAAAAAAGACAAACCTTGGAATCCACAAATAGCAACTCTATTGCATCGAGTTTCTTTTTGTTAGAAGTATCTGATTTTTTTTCGAAATTTTTGTTTTTGAAAGCAAATTCGGGTCTCTCCCATTTGTGTACCACTCTTACGTTCATCTGAGTAACGCGAACCCCGTACTTGAGGTCGCTAATAGTCAAAAAACTTGTCATAGCCATTGATATGAATAATTGTTGAGGTACTTTGTATTACACGGCTGAATAATATATTGTGGATGCAGGTACTTTGTATCGGCTTGAAGTATCTATTTATAATTCGGGGATAGTTCTTATCAAGTGAAATTCTCTAGGAGGTAAATCTCTGTTTATATGTAATATGATTTGGTAACACCCCTAAGGACTCTGTATTTAGGTAACACGTTTTTTTATGGTAACACGTTATTAAATGTAACAGCTGATTATTACTCCTATTAAATTATTAACTCACAGATATTTCACAATATTCCTAATTTCAGTTTATTAATTTTGGTTTTACGATTTTTATGGCATAGAATCATTATTTCATTATAAAATATTAAATATAATAGCTGATTGACATGATAAAATTGCTATATATGATTTATAATCATTATGTATTATATATTTTATATTTATTATATTAATTCCTAAAATATCCGTGTAGAATATTCCTAAAATATCCGTGTAGAATATATATTTTATATTTATTATATTAATTCCTAAATATTATAGCTTGATGTTTAGGATATTGACTCGTTTTTTATGGAATAGATATGCTCGATATTTTTCTGTTTTTCATCTTAATTTAGTTATTGACTCGGGTCAAATTATGCTTGATATTTTTATGCTTGATAATCTATGTTTAGGATAGATAACAATAACAATCAGAGTAATTGAATAGATAACAATAACAATCAGATAACATTATCACATATCACGTTGGAATAGCACACGTTTTTATTATAATACGGTCAGAGTATTTGAATTTATATGGTGTATGTCAAATTTTATGGAATAGATGCCATATCCTTTGCAAATATTATGGAATATTAATATTTAATATTTTATATGCTTGATTTGTATATTCTGTAAGACTCTTTCTATTTAATTCTTTATGGAAATATTTTCTTAATTTAATTTCAAATACACGTTTTTATTATAATACGGTCAGAGTATTTGAATTTATATGGTGTATGTCAAATTTTATGGAATAGATGCCATATCCTTTGCAAATATTATGGAATATTAATATTTAATATTTTATATGCTTGATTTGTATATACAGTAAGACTCTTTCTATTTAATTCTTTATGGAAATATTTTCTTAATTTAATTTCAAATACACGTTTTTATTATAATACGGTCAGAGTATTTGAATTTATATGGTGTATATCTTATAGTGGTGTTGCAGAATAACTTTATAGTTGCTGATGCTAGTTACGATAGCCCGTAAAGCGACATGGACGATAATCATGACCCAGGCTTGAATCCCGCCATCATTGAAAAAGACCTTCTGGGCATTGAAAAAGACCTTCTGGGCATTGAAAAAGACCTTCTGCACAAATTTCAGGAAAGAAGAAAGGACGGAAAACATTATAATTTCGTAATATCAGCAAAGTAAAATTAAGATATCGTCTATTAAATTGAAAGCAGTACTTACGGCTTGTTTGCTTGATTTGCTCTTGTTGTATTACACACGCTGCAAAGTGATGCTATTACTGCTGTCTACTGGTTGCTTAATAATCCACACACATCTGGAGGTCCAAGACCATCCGTTACTCAGACTTATCAAAAGTGATGGCTGGGAATGACTCTGAGAATTGGATATAGGAAAGAGACGATTTAGCGATTTAGAATGATTGTATTCAGAATGATTGTATTCTGGTAAATTGAGAATGATTCTGAGAATGATTTTATTTTGTGCACAACAATTTAATAATCAACATGGTCAAATTTGGAAGGATATTATTCTGGTCATATTTTTGTATTTAATAATAAATAAATTATTATTAAATTATTAAATTATTAAATTAATATGAGGTGGCATAGATGAGTAAATCTGATTGGTCTACAAAACTGAAATTTCTGAGGATGAATGTGAGAGCTCGAAATACCCAACGCTGAGACATGATTGCGCCACGTAAGCGGAAATCCATCCTTCTTTTATAGTAATAATGATATCTCTCTCCTAAATTTTTAATTAAGTCTAATTTTTTTCTAATACATATAATATTTTCTTTATTTTTGTTTTCACTCTTTATTTCGTATTTTTATACGGATGGCGTATACGTTTCTTGTATTTATACGTTTTTGAGTATTTGTACCGTATTTGTACAGTGTTACTGGTGTATTTGTACGGTTTAATTGTACATTGACATTTCTTATTCCTTTTTATTTTTTTATCACTTAAATTTTTTTAAACTCTTCTATTTTATTTGTATCACTTATAAATTTTTTTAACCAACTAAAAGATTTATGTCTTTAAATTTTGTGATCACTTATAAATTTTTTAACTCATACAATTTTTTCACTTATAGATTTGTTACCACTCCAAATATTTTTAACACTTTTAATTTATTTGATCACTTTTTAACATTTTTGAAAGTCTTATAATGATTTTTATGACTTATGATTTTGTTATCACTGACTCATACAAATTTTTCACTTATCAATTTTTTACCACTTCAAATACTTTTAACGCTTTTAATTTTTTGGATCACTTATAATTTTTTAAACTCTTTTTTTCGAAACTCTTACAAATAATTTTTACTTATAATTTTTTTAACTCATACAATTTTTTTCACTTATAAATTTTTTACCACTTCAATATTTTTAACATTTTTAATTTTTTGGATGACTTCTAATTTTCTAAACTTTTGACATTTTCGAAACTCTTACAATTATTTTTTTGACTTATAATTTTTTTAACTCATACAATTTTTTTCACTTATAAATTATTTACCACTTCAATATTTTTAACACTTTTAATTTTTTGGATGACTTATAATTTTTTAAACTCCTGACATTATCGAAACTCTTACAATTATTTTTTTGACTTATAATTTTTTTTATCAGTTGTTTGTTTTTTTGGTTAAATTTTTTTATCTGTTAATTTATTTTGTCACTTATAATTTTGTAATCTCTTAAAATTTTGTTAAGAGTCAAATTATTTTTGCACTTTTGCTATTAATGTCCTTATTATATTGTTGATCATTATTATTTTTTTCCCTTTCAATTTTCATCTAGTAATTGCCTTAATTTTGTTTATGAGAAATCTACCGAATCTACTGTGGAAGATATGTTGAGTACATAACACTCATTATTAGTTGTTGTGATAACAGTGATGTGATTGAGGTTGTCAAATCCAATTTAAACCATTCACTGTTACATGCAAATAATATGAGAATTCGAATAGTAAGAAACGACAAATGCAATTAAAATCCACATTAGATATAA
This sequence comes from Silene conica, assembly GCA_029255685.2. Classification (NCBI taxonomy): domain Eukaryota; kingdom Viridiplantae; phylum Streptophyta; class Magnoliopsida; order Caryophyllales; family Caryophyllaceae; genus Silene; species Silene conica. Next base: position 70,849,293 of record CM055318.2, on the reverse strand, counting down.
TTAATAATATATAATTTATATATACAAAAAAAAAAAAGCAAACCGATTGATGAATTCCAAAACCTAGAAAATTGGGGTTTTGGTACATCATACATGTATTATTAATTAAATTAGTTCCCAAATCAGGCTTAGAAGTAGAGTTGGCAGTGGGCCGTGCAAGGTCGGCCCGCGTGCCGGCCCACCGTGCCAGAACCTATAAAATGGCCCGTTCGTGCCGTGCTTTTTGGCCCACCGTGTCGTGCCGTGCTTGGAACGGTGACTGAAAGCCCAGTCGCGGCCCGCCCATGGCACGATGGATTTGCGTGCCGTGCCGTGCCTGGCCCATGGGCCGGTCGTGCCATGTTCATGGGCCGGCCCGCGTGTTACATACTTTTTTTAAAAAAACAATTTTTTTTACTTGTTTACTTGTTTTATTGTATTTTTAATGTGTACGATTAAATAAAATAATTAAGAACCGATGAAAAAAAAGAATTTATTATTGAATTGTGAAAAATGAAGCCCACCGTGCCTCAGACCGGGCCGTTCGTGCCGGGCCGGCGGCGTGCCTATTGCGTGCCATGGCCCGCCGTGCTTCGGGCCGTGCCGTGCCTAGGCACGGATTTTTCGAAAATTGTGCGTCACGGCCCGGAGGTAGCCCGACCGTGCTCGTGTCGTGCCGCCTCGAAAACGCCGCCGTGCCGTGCTCCGTGCTGGGCCGTGTCGCCCACCGTGCCTCACCCCGTAATGCCATCTCTACTTAGAAGGGTGTTATTCTCCTCTTCAAGCCCCTCCCTCTCCTGCCTTTCTATTTCGATGTCTCTTAAGCAGGATGCAATGTTGTCGAGCAACTCCGTCGCCACCGCCTCCATGCCGAGGCCGCCGGCCTCATCGGCTAGTGCTTTGGCCGCGGCAATGTAGAGGGTGTTCCTCCTCTCCACATTCCGTAGCTGTTGAATGCAAACTTTGTTGTGTCCATGTACTGAGATCAATACTGGAAGGTCGTTGCTGTTCATTTTGTGGTTTAAAGAAAAGGTTAGGGTTAGGGTTAGGGTTAGGCTTTGGAGAGAATGTAAAACCCCTCGCGAAAGCGGAAATATAAACATGCAAAAGTACTAAAAATGCAGCGGAATTAAAACTTTCTAACATGACTAACATGCGAGGTGAATTAAAAACTGTAACTGAAAGTAAAATACATATACAAACAGCCTGGGATGGTACATCCCTACAGGCACTCAAACTGAAATGTAAACTAAGTCTAGCTAACGTAAACGTGTGAGTCAATCGATGAATAGGATCATCGCTTGCTAGCTCCATGCAACCCTCTGCCAACCACCTGTCATGTACCTACATACATGTAAACATGTACGCCATAATCAGTGGGGAGTGACTAGAGTTCTCCTAGCCACCTTTTGTGACCACACGTAACACATAAAACAATACAGGATACTCCAACATATATCAACATGTGAAGCATAAACATCTCGTCATCTGATCTCTTACTATCATGCGATTACCATGCACGGCTCTCAACCAACTTCATAAACAAATAGGAAGGAGAGCCGGTTTCCCTACTGGTTACCCAGTCGGGGGGTCTTTCAATCCAACTATTTATGAAACCGAACAAGAGTCACCCAATGCCTTGGATGATTTAACCACCAATCAAATAAACGTCACTAACTCATCATGCATATCTGACACTGTACCATCATCTAGGCAAGCAGATAAACATCAAGTACAAAGGTTCAGAGGCGACATCTTAACGCATAACCCAAGTATTAAATTATTCAGCAAGTATAAAGGTTTAGAGGCGACATCTTAACGCATAACCTAAATACCAAGTTCACAATATCAAGCAAGGACTCAGAGGCGAAAACTCAACGCATGGACCGGCTATCACAGAACACTAGACTCAGAGGCGAAAACTCAACGCATGGACTAGCATTCAATTCACTATCACAAGTAAGGAACTCAGAGGCGAAAAGTCAACGCATGTTCCCCTACTACATCCCAAGGTACTAGACTCAGAGGCGAAAACTCAACGCATGTTCCAGCACCAAACACCTGCACTCCGGGTAAGGTATGACAACCTGACTGCCCCGTCGCGCAGTTGCTCTATTCGTCAGACTCAGAGGCGAAAACTCAACGCATGTTCCGACGCGATCACACATACATGTCTGGACTCAGAGGCGAAAACTCAACGCATGTCCCAGACACGACAAACAAACATGTATGGAACTCAGAGGCGAAAACTCAACGCATGGCTCCATACACGACAAACAAACACATATAGGGCTCAGAGGCGACATCTTAACGCATAACCCTATACATGACAAAAAACCTACGTATTAAGTTCAGAGGCGACATCTTAACGCATAACTTAATACGCATCAAAACAATATCAAAGTCTATGAACTAATCTATAGTTCTACCTTTAACTTCTAATCAACACTTAATTGACCCCGAGAACAAAGATGAGGGAGAGCCGGTTTCCCTTTCGGTTGCCCGACCGGGGGGTCTCTATCCTCACTCTATTCCCGAACCCAATATAATGTTGCCCATCCTCCGGGGACCTCAAATACATGTCAAAGGTACACAACACAAGTTTCAAGTAAAACCGATTAACCGTTTGAAAGTTACGCTCAAATTACAAAAACCTCAAAATAGCCTACAGGGGTCCCCAGCCGGTCGGCAGGCAGCCGGTCGGCCGGCTGGTGACCTCCTCAGCCTTTCTTTCTTTAAAACAATCACAATGCAAAGAGACTCCCAGCCGGTCGGCAGGCAGCCGGTCGGCCGGCTGGGAACTCAGCTTCTCTATACTACAACTTACGCAACCAAACTAGAACGCACTCCCAGCCGGCTGGCAGGCGGCCGGTCTGCCGGCTGGGAGACCTATTTCCTATGGTCTCAATGTTACGCATAAATCACAAAAACCTCAAGAAGTACTCTCAGCCGGTCGACCGGCGGCCGGTCGGTCGACCGGCTCAGAGAGCCTGGTCAGAAAATCGCGTTTCCAGCCTTCATCAAAACTTAATCATTCGACACCAAAACTTATAAATCGATTCAAATGATGTTTACCCAACATTATCAAACACCAAATACTACTAATCTAACAGCACACAAGTCCCATAACAATCCTCAAACGATTAATTTCATGTATCCGTCTTAACATATGAAAAACTGAAAATAACATATGAGCATGTTTCAACATAAAAGGGGCATGAATTTCTCACATAGGAACAATCCTAAACATGTTACTAAGTCTAGAAATCATAAACTCAAACATAAATCAGAAACCATGACAAGATTAACAACAAAAGTGCTAATATTCACAAATAGGCCGAGTTTCTCATTATCGTCACCTCGAAAGCGTTTTATGCTCCTAGCTCCTCTTCAACAATGAAGTTATCGACCTCAAGATCTTCTAAATCCGCTCCTACAACAAAGAAAACGGTTTTTAGAGGCTTAAAACGGAAATTATCCAAAACAGCCTCTTTTTCAAGTTGAACGAAATCGAAATTGAAAGAGATAGATGTCTTGGAAATTTCGCAAGGATTCCGAAAGTGTATGACTTATCTTGATTCGGAAATCGGATGAGCTCGGAATTTGGGTTTGAAGCTTGAGAAAATGGAGGAGAAAAGGAAAATGGATGTAACAGTGTTTGAGTTTTGTGAAATGTAAATATGTCGACATAAGCCAAGGGTTTAGGGTTATGTAGTGTCCTTTCTTAAATGAGTCGGGTCACTTGTTTGCGAACGGGTTTTTAGTCGGGTTTGATTTAGCCAAGTTATCTTGTCTTAAAGACTTAAGGCTCTTAAGACGGATCTTAACGGAAGTTTAAAGGTAACATTACGATTTATTATTAAAATATTATTTTATTCCGTAAAATAAATTAAAACCTTTAAAATATAATTTACGAAAATGCGGGATGTTACAATCACCCCATCTTTCAAAAAGTTTCGTCCTCGAAAGTTGAAAACAGAAATAAGTACGAAAAAAAAAAAAACTCTAGTTATCAAAACGTACTGCCCGGGTTACGGTACCCAAAACTTTATTTTCCAAAAGGTTTCAAGAAGAAAAGATTTCAAGGCACAAGTCTTTGTCAATGGGCATTGGGATTCTCGTTAATCCGAAATTCCCAATCTGAGACAAGTCCCAAAATTAAATCAGTAAAAGTTCAAAATTTTAGATCGATTCGGTGTTGATAAACACAGTACAGGTTATCAGACGTCTCTAATAACACGTTCCAGTGGCAATCAACGCTGAAATCCATCAAAGTTGCAAAACGTTCTGCTCTTTAAAATCAAGTTTTCTTCAAAATCAACCTTTATTTTCGAATTCACGAAAGAGTCAAATTGCAACAACGACAAAGGTTGCCTTCAACAAAAGAGGGAGCAGTTTCAAATTCTCAAAACAGTTAAGATTTTCCAAAAACCGCAGACTTTCCAGGTGAACAATAGAGAACAATTTCAAAGATGGTTACTGGGAGCGCAGAAACGATCAAAAAGGTTACTTTCGACATGAAGGATTGAGAGTTTCAAGTTTCACAACTGTCAGAACATACCAGAAAGGATCGAAGGAATGAAATAACCAGGTTATAGGTCAAGGAAAAAGGTAACTCTTGCTAAACATGGGATCACTAATCACTCGATCCATAATCAAAGCATCGTTACAACGATTCCCAATATATCTCAAGAAGGACAATTCAAGTGATCTCTAAATTCTCAATGGTTTCACGATCCCTCTTACCATTATCTCATCCACATAACAAGGTATTCCTCAACAAGAAGGCTTTCAAATCTCTGGACCGGGATTCTAATGCCATAACAACGAACCTCAAAACACAAGATAGGGCATTCGTTATCCTATAACCTTAAATCCTTAACAGTTCGATCCAAGCAAATCTATTCCACAAGGTTCGATATTTTAAATTCCCAAATCTTCATTATCACAATGAACATTCAAAACAAGATCTTACTAAGGTAACAACTTCTAAATCCTCTGATTTCCAACCATTTACTAATTAACAATATACATCTCAAAGAAAGTTCCAAAGAAGTAACAACTTTCACTCTTATAGTTTCCACAAGACTTAGGCATTCGCATTCCGAGTTTCCTCAATTGATATTTATGAACACTTATAAGTTCCGAATTTCTACTCTACGATTACCTCAAACATCAACGGTTACCTATAAGTACATCAATAGGCAAATGTCGAGGTTCCATAAGTCACTCAAGGTCAACACTCAGTCAGCTCTATAAGTCCGCTTGTAAATGTCTCAATATTCTCACACCGTTACCAATAACTCTCGCTCCTCAAGTATGTGGTCCTTTCTGCATTTAAGCAATTCCTCAAGATCAAGTAGCACTAATTTACCTCATTCATCCATTTGACCACATCATCATTATCTTAGGCACATTCCTCTAAATTCATCTATAACTCCAAGCATTCTATTCAAATCCTCAAATGGTGCTTAGAAATCTACACAGATCACTTACACACAATCCATCTAACATGGACTCTCAAGACGGCACACTGTCCAACATTGCTCGAACATTATTCTCACCAACTCTCTCAACCAAATCCTGACAACGCAGAACCAAGCATTCCTCAAGGCATGTATCTCTACCCTAAGAACAGGTCGATCTCGCCACTAATCTAAATGAAAAGGAACAAGGCTCACGGAAGAAGAGATGAGATATGAACCTCAGAGACAAACACGATACAGGTTCCGAGAGAGTCATAAGATAACGACTAGAGGAACAACGAGATGACAAGGTAAGAAACTTTAGGCTATGGACTCCAATGAAATTGAAGCCATGATCAGAAGGAGAAGCAAAGGAAAGGAAAGGAGAGAAGCGATGTGAAAGAAACGATTACGGACATCTCCCAAGGTGCGGGTCTCTCACTATTCTCACGGGATTCTCACTTCTTACTTTCCACATCAAGTCATTCAATTATCGGTTCTCACGAACAATTCCTCCAATGATTCATATACCCTTATCCTTCAACTCTAAACGGTATCATCATTATAACTACCTATTCCCAAAAGTTTGAGATGTCACATCTCTGCTAGTTCCACTAATGACAATTCAATAACACTTTCAGGTCATCTTCCCGATATGCTATATCCACTCTATTTGTTTACCCTACTGTCCACCAGATAACAATTTTTTTTTAAACCATCAAGTTTTTCCGAACTTACATCTCTCAATGAATTACTTCATTCCATCCACATACTGGTGATGCAACTTCAAATTTCTCTTAAGTTTTTCAATAAATAAACGCTAAGATTTATTAAGCAACCTAGGGTCAGATAGTGGTTCACTTCTTCTAAGCTTAAGTCATAAACTCTCCAAGTATTCAACTACTATAGCCAATGATTCGCATTCCCCAACAACGGTCTTTCCCAGCTCAATCACTCCCTAAGTCAAGCGATACTAACTCACTTCGTCATCCACTCATCATCATTAGCATCTTAAGCCTATTATTACAGGTTGCTCTATAACCTCAAGTATCTTATCTAACTCCTGAAACAGTACTCTTCAATGCACATATTTTCACAATCTAAGCATGGTTCTCAAGATTAAGTTCCACCGAATACTAAGCAAACAACTCAACCTTCATGCAAGTATCCTATCACCCACTTTCACTCTCCCAATTGGATAGACAACTAGACCCTTGGATCACCAAGACATGTCTCTCGATACCTCTTAAGTTATTCCTCAAATAACAATATTTCACATAACACAGCTTACGGTTATCCTAAGACTAATTCCTCCAAATCCAATGAAAAGGGAAGGTTACCTAGAGGGCACCTTAAGAAAGCAAGCAACAAGGTTAAGCTGCAAAGATATGAAGATCTGTTCAAGCAAGATAGACAAATATTCTAAAAGAAGGATGTGCATCCAGAGTTATCGAAAAAGGTGATGCACGAAGAAAGAGAAATATCTTCAAGGCTTAGAAGCATTCTCCAACAGTAGCACGAATCTTCTATCTTCGGTAGGAACTCAGGTCTTCATCGCCAGATGGATTAGTCCACGGTTCGTCGATTGGAAGGCAATAAAGTAAAATCAAAGACAATCAACAAACACGTTAGAACCTAATAAAAGCAGTCACAAACAGGCTACAATTTAAGTCCTTAAATCTACCCCATCTCTCATTCATTATTCGATTAAATGGTCAAGTTAAGGTTGGGGGTTACATGAGTGCGTCGGGAGCAATAATGCTCTGATACCAACTGTAAAACCCCTCGCGAAAGCGGAAATATAAACATGCAAAAGTACTAAAAATGCAGCGGAATTAAAACTTTCTAACATGACTAACATGCGAGGTGAATTAAAAACTGTAACTGAAAGTAAAATACATATACAAACAGCCTGGGATGGTACATCCCTACAGGCACTCAAACTGAAATGTAAACTAAGTCTAGCTAACGTAAACGTGTGAGTCAATCGATGAATAGGATCATCGCTCGCTAGCTCCATGCAACCCTCTGCCAACCACCTGTCATGTACCTGCATACATGTAAACATGTACGCCACAATCAGTGGGGAGTGACTAGAGTTCTCCTAGCCACCTTTTGTGACCACACGTAACACATAAAACAATACAGAATACTCCAACATATATCAACATGTGAAGCATAAACATCTCGTCGTCTGATCTCTTACTATCATGCGATTACCATGCACGGCTCTCAACCAACTTCATAAACAAATAGGAAGGAGAGTCGGTTTCCCTACTGGTTACCCAGTCGGGGGGTCTTTCAATCCAACTATTTATGAAACCGAACAAGAGTCACCCAATGCCTTGGATGATTTAACCACCAATCAAATAAACGTCACTAACTCATCATGCATATCTGACACTGTACCATCATCTAGGCAAGCAGATAAACAGCAAGTACAAAGGTTCAGAGGCGACATCTTAACGCATAACCCAAGTATTAAATTATTCAGCAAGTATAAAGGTTTAGAGGCGACATCTTAACGCATAACCTAAATACCAAGTTCACAATATCAAGCAAGGACTCAGAGGCGAAAACTCAACGCATGGACCGGCTATCACAGAACACTAGACTCAGAGGCGAAAACTCAACGCATGGACTAGCATTCAATTCACTATAACAAGTAAGGAACTCAGAGGCGAAAAGTCAACGCATGTTCCCCTACTACATCCCAAGGTACTAGACTCAGAGGCGAAAACTCAACGCATGTTCCAGCACCAAACACCTGCACTCCGGGTAAGGTATGACAACCTGACTGCCCCGTCGCGCAGTTGCTCTATTCGTCAGACTCAGAGGCGAAAACTCAACGCATGTTCCGACGCGATCACACATACATGTCTGGACTCAGAGTCGAAAACTCAACGCATGTCCCAGACACGACAAACAAACATGTATGGAACTCAGAGGCGAAAACTCAACGCATGGCTCCATACACGACAAACAAACACATATAGGGCTCAGAGGCGACATCTTAACGCATAACCCTATACATGACAAAAAACCTACGTATTAAGTTCAGAGGCGACATCTTAACGCATAACTTAATACGCATCAAAACAATATCAAAGTCTATGAACTAATCTATAGTTCTACCTTTAACTTCTAATCAACACTTAATTGACCCCGAGAACAAAGATGAGGGAGAGCCGGTTTCCCTTTCGGTTGCCCGACCGGGGGGTCTCTATCCTCACTCTATTCCCGAACCCAATATAATGTTGCCCATCCTCCGGGGACCTCAAATACATGTCAAAGGTACACAACACAAGTTTCAAGTAAAACCGATTAACCGTTTGAAAGTTACGCTCAAATTACAAAAACCTCAAAATAGCCTACAGGGGTCCCCAGCCGGTCGGCAGGCAGCCGGTCGGCCGGCTGGTGACCTCCTCAGCCTTTCTTTCTTTAAAACAATCACAATGCAAAGAGACTCCCAGCCGGTCGGCAGGCAGCCGGTCGGCCGGCTGGGAACTCAGCTTCTCTATACTACAACTTACGCAACCAAACTAGAACGCACTCCCAGCCGGCTGGCAGGCGGCCGGTCTGCCGGCTGGGAGACCTATTTCCTATGGTCTCAATGTTACGCATAAATCACAAAAACCTCAAGAAGTACTCTCAGCCGGTCGACCGGCGGCCGGTCGGTCGACCGGCTCAGAGAGCCTGGTCAGAAAATCGCGTTTCCAGCCTTCATCAAAACTTAATCATTCGACACCAAAACTTATAAATCGATTCAAATGATGTTTACCCAACATTATCAAACACCAAATACTACTAATCTAACAGCACACAAGTCCCATAACAATCCTCAAACGATTAATTTCATGTATCCGTCTTAACATATGAAAAACTGAAAATAACATATGAGCATGTTTCAACATAAAAGGGGCATGAATTTCTCACATAGGAACAATCCTAAACATGTTACTAAGTCTAGAAATCATAAACTCAAACATAAATCAGAAACCATGACAAGATTAACAACAAAAGTGCTAATATTCACAAATAGGCCGAGTTTCTCATTATCGTCACCTCGAAAGCGTTTTATGCTCCTAGCTCCTCTTCAACAATGAAGTTATCGACCTCAAGATCTTCTAAATCCGCTCCTACAACAAAGAAAACGGTTTTTAGAGGCTTAAAACGGAAATTATCCAAAACAGCCTCTTTTTCAAGTTGAACGAAATCGAAATTGAAAGAGATAGATGTCTTGGAAATTTCGCAAGGATTCCGAAAGTGTATGACTTATCTTGATTCGGAAATCGGATGAGCTCGGAATTTGGGTTTGAAGCTTGAGAAAATGGAGGAGAAAAGGAAAATGGATGTAACAGTGTTTGAGTTTTGTGAAATGTAAATATGTCGACATAAGCCAAGGGTTTAGGGTTATGTAGTGTCCTTTCTTAAATGAGTCGGGTCACTTGTTTGCGAACGGGTTTTTAGTCGGGTTTGATTTAGCCAAGTTATCTTGTCTTAAAGACTTAAGGCTCTTAAGACGGATCTTAACGGAAGTTTAAAGGTAACATTACGATTTATTATTAAAATATTATTTTATTCCGTAAAATAAATTAAAACCTTTAAAATATAATTTACGAAAATGCGGGATGTTACAGAGAAAGTTGTGGTTTGAAGAGATTGAGTGAGACAGAGATAAAAGAGAGAGGTTATAAAGTGGAAAAAGAGAGAGGTTCATTCTAGGGTTTGTATATATTTAGTTGCAAAAAAGGAAAAATATGGGTTCATTTTAGGGTTTTTATATTATTTAGTTGCAAAAAGGAAAATTATTATTTAGTCGCAAAAAATTAAAAATATCATTTTAGGCGGGAGAAATAGGCGGGAGTGTTTTGGGAACTTACAACTTCCCACCTAAAAAAAATCATTCCCGCTGTCAATTTTGTTGAACACACCATGAAGAAATAAACTCTAACTAAACAACTTCATCTTTTAATTAATCAACTTCATCTTTTAATTAATCTTTTAATTTAATCAACTTCATCTTTTAATTAATCAACTTCATCTTTTAACTAAAAAATCATGGCCAACCGTATTGATTTAAATGTTGTATTTGTGGAGGAGGAGGAGGGAGAAAACGTTATAGTCGAAGATGAGGCCGACGCCGCCTCTGAATTGTTACGGCACGCAGCCCACGTGCTTGAGGGTATTAATGAGGACAGTCATCCAGTAGGTGAGCCTACAATTGGGTTGAAATTTGATTCAGGCGAACAGTTCTGTGCCTTATGTTATACGTATGCTTACAAGACGGGGTTTGAACTGCATGTACGAAGTAGCGAACTTTTGGCCCCATTTAGGCAACTAGGTATACGGCGTAACGACGTTGGAGATAATGAACCGCGTTTCCACATGATGAAGAAGATTAGGCTAGCATGTTCAGAGGGCAATACGGCGAAGAAAGCCCCATCTGAAAAACCATGTCCAATGTTTATCTTCGGAAAAATAAACAATGAAAGCGGAAAATTTGTAATACGCACGGTTAATTACGAACATAATCACGAAGTCAATCCTGAATTTAGCCGACATTTTGTGAGCTACAGGCACATAGGCGAATATTTCAAAACCAGGTTGTTGTCGAATGACAGAGTTGGTATACCTATTACCTCGAATTTCAACACATTAGCTAGAGAAGCTGGGGGGGATTGGGAATCTAGGCTTCAATAGCAAGGATGCGAGAAACTTAATTAACAAAGAACGCCGTAAAACTAGGCTGCGTGGTGACGCTCAAGAGGTCTTAAATTAAGTCGAGCGTTTGAAGGCACAAAATCCAGATTTCTACTACGCATACGAGAAAGATGCAGATAATAAGCTGTTAAACATCTTCTGGTCTGATGCGCGTTGTCGTGCCATGTACAAGGCCTTTGGTGACCCTATTTCTTTTGACAGTACATTCCTAAGTATTTGTTAATTAAATTTATGGTGAATGATTAAGCTGCATGGGGAAGGGAAATGTTCACCATCATTCAATTATATGGAACCTTTTCTATTTTCTTTTATATCAGAATGTTGAAGGTCACAATAAAAAGAGATAGTTTAATTTTAATTTAAAATAAAATCAGAATGTTAAAGGTAACAATAAAAACGTGAAATTATTTTTTTAAATCAATTTACGAATCAATGTGAAATTAGTTAACCTTTTACTAAGAATGTTGAAGGTCACAATAAAAAGAGGTAGTTTAATTTTGTGAATGATGTACAAGGCCACCATACCCTAGTCCACTACGAGCTTCCATTTCCTAAACTCATATGTCCTATGCTCTAATCTCATAAGCCTTCAACAACAGTGACCATATTCATCATATGCCTTGTCCTTTGCTCTTCTTACAATCCTGCTGGCTAAAAAATGCAATTTGGCCACAATAAAAACATCTAATTTAATTTTACTTTCTTATTAACTTTCATTAATCTAAACAAACACATGCAAATGACTTGATACTTAATTAAAATTGTTGAAGATGGATCCATAGTTTTTTAGAGTTTTTCGTGAAAGAGCAAGAAAAATGCTTTTAATAAACTGGAGAACATTGATATTTAAATAGAAATCTGGAAAAAAACTGGAAAGCAAACATGCATAATTAAAAAAACACACGAAAACAAACATGCATAATTAAAAAAACACTGGAACACAAACATGCATAATTAAAAAAACACTGAAAAAGAAACATCCATAATAAAATATTAAATTACAATAAAAATATATGCACCACCACCAGTTAATTAACTAAATTTACATGCGAAACGAAAACGAAAACGAAAATCAAAATAAAATCTACTAAGACGATCCCTTAATTCTTTTACATTATCACTCTTATGCTTCAAAATTGAAGCACATTTTTCGTAGCCTTGCATCAACAAGGTGATGCTAGAATCGAGTGTTTCTTCCGCACCCTCAATACCTGCCTCAACAGCTTGGTTCCGAAACTCGAGCATCGAAACCACCTCCCTCATCAACGTCAACTGCTTTTGACGTCCTAGGGTCATGGCACCCTCGTACTTCTCAATGAGTTTTTCGGTATCTCTTCGTAGTGCTTCCATTTTTGAAATTAGGGTTTGCTTTTTGTAGGGAGAAAAAAGAGAAGGTGAGGGTTTGTTTTTTTAGAGAGAAGGAGAAAGTGACGGTTTTGATGTTTTAGAGAGAAAGAGAAAGAAAAAGTGGGGATTGATTTGGGGATTTTCTGACTTTGAATGAGAAGGAAGCCGACCTACCAAGGTATATATGTTTTTTGGATTTGATATGTGTGGCCCTTGAGCTGTCGTGTGGAACTAAACCAACCCAACAATAAGTACTGATTTTACAATACACATAAATGGTTGGATATTTCTAGAAAATGAAGCTTGTTTTGATAAATGAACGGTTAAGATTTGATCTCAGTTAATTTAATTGGGATTTTGCCATTTAAAAAACAAAAGTTCTACTACATTTTAGTACTACTAGATTTTAAAAAGGACTTTTTAATTTTCTTTCAAATCCTATTTTAATTTATTCCTGAAAAATCAATTCATCTAAAATTACAACGTATCGTCTAAAATCAAATTCATATATACAATTGAAATTGAAATGTCACATCTATTTTAAAATTAAAATGTTAGTATTTTAAAATTAAAATGTTAGTACATCTATTTTAAAATTAAAATGTTAGTATTTTAAAATTAAAATGTTAGTACATCTATTTTAAAATTAAAGTTTTATTTTAAAATTAAAATGTATCGTCTAAAATCAAATTCAATTATACAATTGAAATTGAAATGTTACATCTATTTTGAAATTAAAACGTATCGTCTAAAATCAAATTCATAAATACAATTGAAATTGAAATGTCACATCTAATTATAGAAATGTTATATATATATGACATACTTGTTGATCATCGGGACAAGGACGTAAGTCTAGTTATAGAAATGTTATATATGACATACTTGTTGATTATCGGGACAAGGATGTAAGTCTAATTACAGAAATGTTATATATGACACACTTGTTGATCGGGACATGGACGTAAGTCTAATTATAGAAATATTATATACGACATACTTGTTGATGATCCGGAACATGGAAATATGTCTAATTATAGAAATGTTATATATGACATACTAGTTGATTATCGGGATAAGGATGTAAGTCTAATTATAGAAATGTTATATATGACATACTTGTTGATCGGGACATGGACGTAAGTCTAATTATAGAAATGTTATATATGACATACTTGTTGATGATCGGGAACATAGACATAGGTCTAATTATAGAAATGTTATATATGACATACTTGTTGATTATCGGGACAAGGATGTAAGTCTAATTATAGAAATGTTATATATGACATACTTGTTGATCGGGACATGGACATAATTGATAGATTGTAAGACCTTAGATATGCTTCTCTTTTATAAAAATCATGCACATAATCCTCTGCCTCACATGATGTATGAAATATAGCAGCCACAGAATGAAAGCATGAGATACCTGTTAAGTCCCATTTTCTGCATGTACAACTCCTTGCTTCTAAGTCAACAGTGAAGGCTTATACTCCATGAGTTACTTGGAAGAGGGTTGTACTAGATGGCAAAACTGTACACTGTGCAGCCTTTTCTTTCTCCACCTCTAGTTTATCTTGAACCTTTGGACAAATAACATGCTTACTTGCCTCCATTTCTTTGTTTTTTTTAGCCAATCTCTGCATCAAGGATGACCTTATTTCTTCAAGCATGTAAATAACATGTTTTACCGTAGCATCAAGCATTAAATGTCTCTGCCATACTGCTTACTATCACATCATTTTTGGTGTGTGTCTAAATAAATGCCCTACAGAACAGTTGAGGTCTACATGCTATGAATGCTTCAGCTGCCTTATGGTCAATCTCCCTAAGAGCTTCTAGTGCATCCTCAAAATCAGGCTCATTGTATGCCTTAGCACAATTCCAGAAATGAAGCTTCATTTCCTCACCCCTATAAGTTTTGTGCCAATTGGCAAATATGTGCCTAGCACAGTGCCTATGTTTTGCCCTAGGGAACTCCTTGGCAACCATTGTCAAGATACTCTGTCATGTAAACAAAGATATTACTACAGTTCACAAATAAATGAATAATGCAACTGCAATTTGAAATGCTAAATGTAATATACAGACCTGATGTTGGTCTGAAATAATGGTCCACCCTTCTCCATTTTCTTCTCCCAAACTGGCTTTCAACTATTAAAAAAACCACTCATAACTCTCATTATTCTCACCCTCAACAACTGCCCAAGCTAGAGGGAACATCTGCTCATTACCATCCCTTCCAATAACAAATATTAATTGCCCTCCTAAGAAAGTCTTCAAAAAGCAAGCATCAACACATAATATTTTCCTACATCCATGCATCCAAGCTTGCTTGAGAGCATCAAAACAAACAAAGAACCTCTGAAATACTGCAGGGCTTGATGTTACAGTAGGATTGGTAAATAGAGTGAATGTATTAGTTGGGTTCCCTTGTTGAAGAGCAACTATGTAACTCCCTAGTCTGCTATAGTGTTCTTTCATTGAACCATGAAGCAGTTTGTGTGCATAGTATTTCACTCTGTAAGCAAAGTCTTTCTTAATTAGAACCTTATATGCTTTCCTCACAGTTTCTATGATATCTTTGATTGGCCAATGTGGATTGGCTTTAAACACATCAAGAAAATGTTTGGCTAGCCAAGTAGACTTAAACTGCCTGTTACTTTCCATTGTCCTACGATAAGTGTGTTGAGGATCCACTGTTTTGACAAGAAAAGATGTTGTTTTATTGTCCCAGCTACCATATAGCTTGAATGGACAACCCTTTTTACATCTTACCCTAAGCTTTTTTCCATGTTTTTTTATCACTAATATCAAAGGTGAGATCCCTACCTTGAGCTACTGCATACCTTATCAGTGATTCTTTGAACAAATTAGTTGTTGGGAAACCAATTCCAACAGATCATTTCAATTTTGAGTAGTCAGTTCTATCATTAATCACTGTGACACTACTACTCTTTCTCTTACCAGGCACACTCTCCTAATCACTCTCACCAGGAGTGTCCTCCTCATCTCCACTCTCATCATAATCACTGAGGTGCACCTCATAAAATTTTGAACAACTAGCCTTATTCAAAGTATTTTGGTTAGAGAGCTTACCAAATACAGCATCAGTTTGTAGTTGATGTGCAATCTTTAAAGTATTTGTATTCCAAACTGAGAATTTCAATCTTGCTTCTTGTAACTCATCATCGTCATCTTCCAAATCATTCAAAACAACAACTAATCCTTCTTCCTCTTCAATTGTTTCTTCTTCTTCACCCTCACTTAAGTCAGCATCATCATCACTATCTCCAACATCCTCTTCAGGAACATAATCTGGATCCTCTTCTTCACCCTCATCACTCACATCATCAAGCAAATCATTAACATTCAAACATGCTTTATCAACAAGTTCTTCATAATCATTAAAATCATCTGCTACTGTAATGTCATTAAACTGATCATAAAATTGATTTGCTTTATCAACAAGTTCTTCAATATTTGGAGTTGTTTTTAGAGAGGCTTCTTATGAGTTTTTTTTGAGATTTGAGATACCAATCTGGGTGAGCTTCTAAGAGATGCGGTTACAGTAGGTGAGTCAACAGTAGAGGAATTTTTAGGAGGGGTTCTAAGAGCTCTTCTTTTATGAGTAGGTGAGATTGATTTATGAGTAGGTGAAATTGGTTTAGAAGTAGGTGAGGTTGATTTATGAGCAACTGAAATTGGTTTAGAAGTTGATTTAGAAGTAACTAGGGTTGGTTGTTTTAGGGTTGTAAAAAGAGACGAATCAGGTGGTTCCTCCTTTTCAAAAGCATTTCTCTTACTTCTGACATCAACCTTTCTCCTAGGTATTAACTTTGCTTGTTTAATAACCACATTACTATTACCAACTTTTTTTATCCAAACCATTAACTGACCAACATCCTTCTCAGGTATGACATAGCATTCAATAAATCGTTGCACCCCAGCCAAACTACATATAATCTGTGCATCTTTATCATCAAAGGCTCTCCTTAATTCATCACTTGCATTCAAAAAGAATATACCATCTATATCCCACTTAAACCCATCACATTTTTCTGCTTCTTCAATCAAAGTAAACCAACCCATCTCATCAGGATCTATACCTACTGTCCTAAAAGTCCTACCCATATATGTCAAATTTTGTTCATCCCTTCTAAAGTAGCCACCATACCAGAACTTCAATGTCACAGTGTTTAAATTACACCCCTAAATAATAATAACAATATAAGATTATCAATTAAATAAAAAATCAAAGTTAATTGAATTAGGCGAAGTGAAATAATGCATAAACACTAATTATAACTAGGAAAGTGGAAAACTAACAAAATTACAGTAACAGACAACATCTAATTGACAATAACATTTAAAGGAGAACATAATAATAATCAAAGAAGCAAAATACAGTAAAGAAAAAGAGATATGGATAAACATTACCTCCGTCATTGTGAACCACCAGATTGTTTGTCCGTTTCGTTTTGAAGAAGAAGACGATAAGAAGAATATGTTAATGACGCATAAGGGTAATCAGCTTCTTCATCAATGGTGTATTGAAGAAGATGAAGATGAATATGGAAGGGTGAATGTTTGGGTGAATGTTGGTAAAGAAACAGACGAAAGGGGTTAAAAGTTGGAGTTATTGTACATCTTTGAGATGACATTGGGTGATGTGTATGAACCTGCTGTGCGCTGCTATATTACTCGAGTTCTCACCTGATTGTATTGTGTAGCTGGTTGACCGTAGTGGCTTTGTCCTCACGGTCAGGTCTCAGATTGTCTGCCCGCCTTAGGGCATACCTCGTTCCATTGTGGTTTGGGTCTTAGGAGTGTTCTTGGGACACTTGTCGAATTGGGGACGTGGATTGTCTACGCCCTGAGAGTGTGGCCAGGTTTAGACTAGGACAGTCGATTGTCGTCGTCCTACCAGGGGGTTGTATAGTCTGAGGTTTTGGACTTCTGTAGTTTTATAGACCTTGCTTATACATTGCTTTTGTCCTTTCATTACATTGACGCTCAAGAGAATGAAGGTGAGATATATTAAACCTTATACATTGCAGCATTTATGGGAAATTCCAAGACTAATGATAATGCAAGCCCTGTTGATGCACAAGAGAATAAAGATGAATATATATTAAATATAAAAGGTTTATTAATATTAAATGTGACTCATAAGTCATTTTTCTGATTGCAATGTTAATGTCTTCGGTACTTGTTTTGTTCAATGTCTTCTATTTTGTTCAATGTCTTCTGTTTTGTTCAATGTCTTATATTTTGTGCAATGTCTTATTGTCTTCTGCATATTAATAAGGTTTCTTTAGCTTTTGGTTGCATGTTGAGAACCGTTGTTATTAATTAAATTTTTTAACAACGGTTATTAACAACAACCCGTTGTTATATGGTTAAAACCCTAAACCCTAAACCGCTTGACTGAATATATGTTTGTGCAATGTCTTATTGTCTTCTGCATATTAATAAGGTTTCTTTAGCTTTTGGTTGCATGTTGAGAACCGTTGTTATTAACTAAAATTTTTAACAACGGTTATTAACAACAACCCGTTGTTATATGGTTAAAATTTTACGTCTTTTTCAATCCTTGTAGCAACCGTTGTTATTACTTTGGCGCCAAATTAATAACAACGGGTATTGTAACAATACTTTTGAGCCAAATTAATAACAACAGCTATAATGTATTACAGAGTAACTGTTGCTATTGGTGTAACTATTAACAACGGTTCGTAGAGTCGTACCCGTTGTTAAAACTAATAACAACGGTCGTAAAACAAAAACCGTCGTTATTAGTGTTAATAAAATTCCGCGGCAACCTGATAATCCATTCAACAATGGATTTTACTAATTTTCGTGAATAAGCGTTGTTGAAGGGTCGTTGTTATTGCCCGATTTTGTAGTAGTGCTAGTTGCTTTTTTTTTCGTTTTTTTTAATTTAGTACGACAATAAAAAGAGGTAGTTTAATTAACTTTATGTTATTTTAAAACGTGAAAATTGGTAATAATTTTTTTAAAATCAATTTACGAATCAATGTCAAATTTGTTAAGTTGCATGAGGAAGTCAAAGATTCACCATCATTCAATTTTATGGAGAATGACAAGAGTTTAATTTAATACGACAATAAAAAAAGATTGTTAATTTTACTTTCTTATTATTGTTTTTATTTATAAAGGCAATAAAAATAACGAAATTGATTCATGATATAACGAAATTAACTTTCATTAATATTAAAAAACGATACAAAGATAATAATAATAAAAAAACAAATCTAAAAACTAAACATGATAACTACACCCAACACAAGAATCAAATCTAAGCTTCCTAGGATTGACCCTTCTTGGATGAGTTCTCCCCAACCTCTTCTTTGATATTTTTGGTTGGTGTATGTATGGGGTAGCAACGCAAAGAGATTTCCCCTTGGCAACAACCTTGGCCCTTGTAGGTTTCGGTGGGGTTGCTACAACCTCAACCACCTTGACATCGTCGTTGTCCTCCTCCACCCTCACAATGCAGTCGTCCACTTTAGGGGTAGCTAACATCTCTACCCCTTCGCCAACTTTCTTCCAATACATTCTTTCAAACTCAAATTTTCCCCAATTGAGCTTGTTAAATTCCTCTTCATATATATAAATCAACGAGGAAGTGATTTCCCTGGTAACCAGGGTTTACACGGGTTATAACACTCTGGGGTAGCTAACACTTGTTTTAGTAACTCTCTCATGAACAATCTTGTTGTGACAATGTCTCTAACATGAGCTTTCCTCTCTTCCGACATTTTCTCTTCTTTGTCTTTGTCTTGGGGTAGTGAGGATGTGATTTAGTAGGGAATATGTGAATTAGTTAGTAAGTTGTAATTTGGATGATTTAAATTATGGAGGGAATGATTTTACTTATAATACATTGTTTCCGTCCAAAATTACCCAATTAATGGATGCATTTTCCGCCTAAAGCAAGCAAAACCCTAATGACTCTTCGTTTTCTTAATTTCATTTTAGCATAACTACAACAAAAGTTTCATTTTAAGCCAATAAAAACAAATATGCATTATGTAAAAATTTAAGATCTCATCGAAAATTAATCTAAAGTAATAATTTTTTAGGCAAAAAAAATAATAAGGATTATGTAATTAATTGAAGTTATTGAAAATTATAAACTAAACAAATTATTTATACGTCAACAAAAATTATATTTGCTAAACAAATAAAAATGTTAAACCTGGCATATAAAACAAATTTACTGTAAGGGTAAAAAAGATTAATCATAAAAAAATAATTATATAAAGAGTTTTTTGTTTTTTACCACCTATTGAGTCCTAAGTTTTACAAATTACCACCTATTGAGTCTATTTTTGCCAATTACCACCTAATTTGCCATATGTTGGCGGGTTTTTTATTTATCGTCTCAGCTATATTTTATCGACTCTCTATTATTTACAATGACCAAAGTACCCCTTACCAAATATTATACACTCACACTTATTATTTCGTTCAATTATTCCAAATTGAATCCAGTGTACTCACCCGTCGCAAACTTGTGACAGATATTAGAGCTGACAAATAATGACACGACACGAAAACACGACACGAACCCGACACGAAATTAGCGGGATTGGGTTGAGGCTTAATGACCCATTTATGTAAGTGGATTGACACGAACACGACACGATATTTAATTGGGTCGGGTTTGGGTTGAGCTCTTTAAACACGAACCCGACACGAAATGACCTGTTTAATAAATTAATCCTAATTTATTTTATCCTCCTTCACATAAATATACTTAAACTTTCCAAATATGGTCATGACACGAAAACACGACACGAACCCGACACGAAATTAACGGGTTAGGGTTGAGGCTTGATGACCCATTTATCTAAGTGGGTCGACACGAACACGACACGAAGTTTAATTGGGTCGGGTTTGGGTTGGAGGTTTTGTGATCCGTTTACAAGTGACACGAACACGAACCCGACACGACCCGATCTGTTTGCCAGGTCTAACAGATATACCACAGAAAATTAATTCACACACTCAGAAAATCTGACCCAGCAGCAGACGACTGTAGCATCTCGTTTGAAATCAAATCTCCTTCAATGACGGAGACAACGCTTTCCTCTCCTCTCAAGTACTTCGTATCGAGCGGGTCAACACTCGCATCTTTGTATCGCATCTCATGATGCCTGCAATTTATTCACTCTATCAGACAGTAGTTAAGTTTTTTTTTTTGGTAAAAGGTAAGTATAATATATCAAGAACACATCTACAAAAAGAGTTTGCATCTTATACAAGAAGAAGCATATTCTAAACTTCAAACTGCCCTATGATAACTTCTTGTATCCTTCCATCCGAGTCTTGCGAAGAACGCGTCCAAAAAAATTTCAAGTCGTTTCTGTTGAACCATATATTCAAATATATATTAAGTATATATGTTTATGTTTTGATAATGACAAGTCTAGCTATTTATATATTATATACTCGTATGTATAATCGTGTGCTAAGTGTACAAAATATTAGTAACAAGATCTAATCAATCAAGTATAAAAGATTCAAGCATGTTAGTGGATGAATTGACTAAGTCGAAGATTGATAGAAGATCACAAGCGCGCATAATGAACTAAAGTTATACTTATCAACTATAGCTTTAGCACAAGATTGATTCAAGTTATAGCTCGTAGCTATAACTCAATAATATGAAGAATTGATCGAAATATATGTGTTTGGTTGAAACAATCGTTTCCAAATAAAGTTGTGTACAATTAATGGTTAATTGGTATTCTATTCTAAATATAGAATTGTTAATCTTAATAGGATTATATAAAATATCTTTGAGTTAAAATAGGAATAAATAATTTTCTTATGAGATAATTATTTATTACTAAAATAAACTAAGGATTTTTATATAATCTTAATTGTCAAAAATATATAATCTAGATATAGTTTGTTACGATCTTGGGGAACGTGTAATATGTCACGTTACCATAAATCGTGTAGGATTAGTTTAAATAAATATTATGTATTTATTTAACTTCCTAAATAAACTAAGATTATATTGTGATAATATATTTTATTATCTTTGACATGGTTTAGGAAATTGTTTTGATAAGGATACTAATTGTTTATTATATAAAGATCTTTCCTAAATATGAATTAGGAAATTGATTCCTTATATGATACCTATAGTATATTATTAAATCTTTCCTAAATATATTAAGATTAGATTTAAGGTAGTATTACTAAAAGACTAGTATTCTAGTTTTGGTAAAATTCCTAAATCATCTAGGGTTTGAATTACCTAGATATATATTCTATATAAATAGACTACCATGACACATTAATAGACATGAAATAGATACACACATATTCACGCAAATTGAGAGAGAGAACCGCCGATCATCTACTTCAATATTCGAGCTTTTCATTGTCATATCGGATTCAAGATTCAAGTGCTCAAGCATTGATCTTATACATTCAAGATTGTGACATCAAGAAACATTGAAGACTTTATCTTATTAACGTAAGATAGAACGAGTATTTAGCGGTACTCATTGTAAGACAAATATTTAACGGTAATTGTCGTAGCTAGATATTTAACGGTATCTAGATAGAGTTGCGACTAACATCAAAGTTGCACGAGTTGGATTGATAAAATTGTAATTCAGAGTTGATACTAATTTTATTAATCGAGAATAGTGGACGTAGGTCTCAAAGTGTGAGACTGAACCACTTCAAAAATATTGCGTCCCTCTTTATTATTTGTGTAACAGTCCGTATTTTCGTAAAATCTAATTTAAGCGTTTTAAATCATTTTGTGTAATAAAATAATATTTTAATAATTTAATTCGGAAGCTTTTAATTTAAAAAGTAAGATCCGTCTTAAGAACCTCAAGTCCTTAAGACGAATACAAACTTGGCATGTTCATTTCTCTACTTAAGACCCGTTTCTAAAATTCGTAACCGCTTTAAGTAAGACGGAAAGGACGACACATGTACTCTTTTTATAAGCCTTCATCGACATCCTTATTCCCCAAGAAATCAACTTCACAGTAACATCAACTCTCCCAAACCTCCATTTTTATTCTTTCCTTTTCAAGCTTTTCTTCATCATCCGTTCTTCAAATCGAGGAAGTAAGTACATCTTCGGAATCCTCGTTCGATTTCCTAGCCATCTATCACTTTCATTTTTCATTTCGTCGACTTCGAAAATCGGGCTGTTTTGCCTAAATTCGTGTTTAAGTACTTAAAATCCGTTTTCTATGTGTGTAGGTGTTGGTCTGGACGATCCCGACACCGATAGTTACGTGATTGAAGAAGATCATTTGCCGGAAAAAGCTTGAGAGGTGACGATAATGAGAAACTCGGCCTTTATGTGTATATTAGCATATTTGTTGTGATTCTTGTTTGGTTTCTGATTATTGTCGAAATATAATGTTAAAGGACTTAGTAACATGTTTAGGGTGATGTTGTTGTGAAGAATTCATGCTTGGATTGTTTGTTATATGCTTTTAAGTATATTTTCAGTTTTTCTCATTTTGCGACGGATACATGTTAAATTCATTTGAGGATTGTTATGGGACTTACTTGCTGATAGATTGGTAGTATTTGGCGTTTGATATTGTTTTTTAAACATCACATGAATCGTTGTGCAAGTTTTGGTGTCGATTGATTGAGTTTTGTTGAAGGCTGAAATTTGCGATTTTCGTATCAGGCTCTCTGAGCCGGTCGACCGACCGGCCGCCGGTCGACCGGCTGGGAGAGCATATGTGTGTTTTTCGTATTTTTGGGAAAATGGCCTCGGACTGCCAGCCGGCCGACCGGCTGCCTGCCGACCGGCTGGTAGTCGTTGTATGTTGTGAATGTTTGCGAGAACATAAGTAGGATGGGAGCCCAGCCGGCAGACCGGCCGCCTGCCAGCCGGCTGGGAGTGCATATGGGGTGGTTTGCGAAATAGGGAAGGCTAGGAAATGGAGTCCCAGCCGGCCGACCGGCTGCCTGCCGACCGGCTGGGAGTCCTTTGTGATGTTCTCGGTTTTGAAAAGAAAGGCGTAGGCTGAGGGACCACCAGCCGGCCGACCGGCTGGGGATCCCTGATGGCGGTTTCGAGTTGTTTTCGCGTGTAACTTTCAAACGGTTAATCGGTTTTATTTGAAACTCGTTTTGTATACCCGTGACATATATTTGAGGCCCCCGGTGTACGGGCAACATTATATTGGGTTCGGGAATGGAGTGAGGATAGAGACCCCCCCGGTCGGGTAACCGAAAGAGAAATCGGCTCTCCCTCGCCTTAGTTCCCGGGATCAATTAAGTGTTGATTAGTTGTTTAAGAAGTTAGAACTATAGGTTAGTTTCTACCTTTGGATGTTAGTGGTTACACTGGTTGTCGCGTGGTGGGATATGTGTTAAGTTCACCTCTGGACCCACTACGTGTTTATATGCCGCGTGACGGGATATGTGTTAAGTTCACCTCTGGACCCGTTACGTGTTTTGCTTGGGCGTGTCAGGATATGTGTTAAGCTCACCTCTGGACCTGACACGTGATCGGTTGTCGTACACGGGATATGTGTTAAGTTCACCTCTGGACCCGTTGTGCGGCGACTGTGTATTGGGATATGTGTTAAGTTCACCTCTGGACCCAATACATGTTTGTAGCATTGGGATATGTGTTAAGTTCACCTCTGGACCCTTTGCTTTTGGATGATTAGGGATATGTGTTAAGTTCACCTCTGGACCCGACATAGTGTAGTAATGGGATATGTGTTAAGTTCACCTCTGGACCCTTTACTTGTTTGGATGTTGGGATATGTGTTAAGTTCACCTCTGGACCCGACATATATAGTGTAGTAATGGGATATGTGTTAAGTTCACCTCTGGACCCGTTGCTAGTGTTATGGATGTTTATCTGCTTGCCTTGATGAGGGTACAGTGTCAGATATGCATGATGAGTAAATGATGTCTAATTGAGTTATGGTTAAATCATCCAAGGCATTGGATGACTCTTGTTCGGTTTCATAAATAGTTGGATTGAAAGACCCCCCGACTGGGTAACTGGTAGGGAAACCGGCTCTCCTTCCTATTTGTTTATGAAGTTGGTTGAGAGCCGTGCATGGAAATCGCATGATAGTAAGAGATCAGATGATGAGTTGTTTATGCTTCACATGTTGTTATGTGTTGGAGTATTCTGTATTGTCTTATGTGTTACGTGTTGTCACAAAAGGTGGCTAGGAGAACTCTAGTCACTCCCCACTGATTGTGGCGTACATGTTTTCATGTATGTAGGTACATGCTGGTTGGAGATGGGTTCACGAGAGCTAGCGAGTGATGATCCTGCTGTCATCATATGACTTACCTTATATCGCATAGCTAGACTCTTAGACTTTTGTTACATTTGTTTTGGTGCCGGTAGGGATGTTCCATCCCCGGCTGATGTATATGTTTGTTTCCGATACTTAGAACTGTTACTTATCTATTTTGATTTTATTTCAGTTTCTGTTTCAGTTAAGACTTCTCGCATGTTGTTTAGTTTACCTTAAAAACTTTTAATTCCGCTGCATTTTTAGTACTTTTGCATGTTTATATTTCCGCGTTCGCGAGGGGTTTTACAATTTGTGTTACTCGAAGATCATCATACAACCATTCACACATCGAAGAAGATTTAAAAAGAAGGCATACTCAATTCAACCCCCCCTTCTTGAGTATATTATATCAATAGACTCTTCAATTGGTATCAGAGCCTCGTGCTCTTGATCGCCTAGCCGCGTGAGTTTTGATCCTTCTATTGATTATATATTATATATTCCTTCGACAATGGATTCCAAGCATCTTAAGTGCCATATCTTCGATGGCAAAAACTACAGTCTATGGAAGAATATGATGACTCATTACATCAAGGGTTGTGATTGAGAATGTTGGAAGATCATCCAAACCGGACCAAAGAAGATCTTGGTCGCCGCCGCCAATGGAACAACCTATGAAAAGATGGAAAGCGATTATGTGGAAAGTGACTACAAAATTGCAGAGAAAAACTCTAAGGCCATGAGCCTCCTACAGAACGGTATGATAACCTCAGAATTTGATAGATTCTCATCTTGTAGTTCCGCTAAAGAAATATGAGATAGTCTCGAACTTGCCTATGAAGGAACATCCGCAGTCAGGAAACATCGTATCGACTTGCTGATTCAAAGATATGAACTTTTCAATATGGAAAAGAATGAATCTATTGATAGCATGTCTGCACGATTTTCTTGTATTATTAATGAACTGCGGAACCTTGGCAGAACGATCGATTCTGAAGATATCATTCGAAAGATTCTTAGGAGTCTCACCAAAAAATGGCAACCAAAGGTCACGGCCATAGAGGAAGCACGTGATCTATCTCAGATTACTTACCAAGAACTAATTGGATCTCTAATGGCACACGAGATCATGCTAAATAAAGATGACGATGATTCTAAAGGGAAAGGAGTTGCTTTACAAGCCTCCACAAGTGAAGTATGCGAAGAAGAACTAGAAGACGAGACAGTTCTATTCGCAAGACGATTTAAGAAAGCAGTTTTCAAGGGTAGATACAAAAACCCTAACAACAAAACGGTCGACAAAAAGAAAACTGACACCAAACAAACATTCTTCAAAAGAGGATGTTTTAAGTGTGGTCAACAAGATCATATGATCAAGGATTGTCCAAGCTGGGACAAAATCAAAGACAAGTCAAAAAGAGAAAAGACCAAAACAGAGTTCAAGAAAGTAATGCTTGCATCATGCTGGGGAGAATTAGAATCTGAGGATGACGAGGACTCAGAAGAAGAAGAGGTAGCACACTTGTGCCTAAGTAACGTCAGCCTAGATCTAATCTCAGACAACAATAATGAAGATGACGCATCTCATATGTGTCTCCTCGGAGAATCCGACTCAGATGACGACGACGATGAAGAGGTAAATTTTCTTCAACTCAAAAGTCATGTTAAAAATCTATCTAAGGCCATGTTATTTAAATACTTTGAGGAAACCCTAGGCCAATGTCATGAACAAAGTCTTGAATTAGATGACTTGAAGGAACAGATCCTCGATATTGCTGAGGAAAATCAACTTCTGAAAGCCAAAGCTAAGAAACTGAAATCCAAAATAAGCATTGAAGCCAATGCTAAGTTGGAAGCAGTTATGTCTGAGAAAAAGGTTCTTGAGTCTAAAGTTATAGCTAATGAAGCTATAACCTCAAAACTAAAACTCAACATCAAAGAGCTTCAATCCAAAGTTATAGCTAATGAAGCTATAACTTCAGATTTAAGAAACGCTAATGAGCTTCTAAAATCAAAATCTTCGACTATGGTCGAAGATGAGACTCATCTAGAAGAAGTTGAGATCCTCGAAAGCAAAATTATGGATCTAGAATTCAATTTATCTAAAATCAAGAAAGAACATGCCAAAATTGTGTCTGACTTTCATAAAGACATTCAAAACCTAAAAGAGTCTAGCAACACTGACCATAGTGAATGTAAGAAAGAAATAGACTCCTTAAAAGACCTCCTTCTTCATGCTCGGAAAGTTCACGACAAATGGGAAGGAAGCACTAATGTTCTGAACTTCCTAACTGAACAATCCGACAACAACATGAAGATGGGATTAGGTCACGAATGTTATGGAAGAAGGGATCACTCAAAGTGTAAACAAAGTCCAACAGACAGAGACTTTAGAAGAAGAAAATATGCCGACCTTCCTGAGTATTTAATATGCACTTATTGTGGTCATACTGGACACCTCCGAGAAAACTGTGTGAAACACGCACAAGATTTTAAAACCGGAGTTAAGTTTGTTAAATCCTTAGGAATTCCCAACGACACTATTTCTATCTCTGATAGTGATGATGACAAAACTGAGGAAAGAAACATTGACCACAGATGGTTCTATGACATGACATTTGACTACGAAGAAAAGAAAAATAGAACCAAACAAACTCCTCAAACAACACACAAAAATTGGTCAGCAAGAGTCCCAACTAAGACCTACACAAAAACATCAAAACCCAACTACTAGCAATATAGAAAGACCTATGTAAGACAAATTTGGGTTAAAAAGGAAGATGTATTTGTGATTACTAATAACAAAGGACCCAAGTATGCTTGGGTACCTAAATCGTGTCTTTGAAATTATTCGTGCAGTTTGTCGCCAAGGAAAATAACCTATGGTATCTAGACAGTGGATGCTCAAGACATATGACAGGCGACGTAAATCTTTTCCAAACCCTAAAACCCTTTGATGGAGGTAAAGTCACATTTGGTGATAACAAAAAGGGAAAGATCATCGGAATTGGTAAGATAGGTATTTCATCTTCTCATACTATAAATGATGTATACCTTGTAAGTGGTCTCAAACACAATCTTATTAGTATATATCAATTATGTGACAAAGGAAACAAAGTGGTTTTCCATTCAGATATATGTCGTATAATCTTAGAAGGTACCAGTAAAGTAATACTTGAAGGTCACAGGATGAAAATTGTTTATATGATTGATTTAAATGTTGTACCTACTGACTCTCTATCATGCATGAAAGTTACGTTAGATGATCCATGTCTATGGCACAAGAGATTTGGTCATATTAGCTCACCTATTCTAAGTAAGCTGAAAAGATGGGACTTGGTCGAAGGTCTTCCAAAGATCAAATTTGATCAAGAAAAGATGTGTGACACATGTGCACGATGTAAACACGTCAGATCATCCTTTAAGCCAAAAAGAGTGGTAAGCACAGAACAAGCTCTTGAACTAGTACACATGGATCTATGTGGCCCTATGAAGGTAAGAAGCAGAGGTGGTTCCAGGTACGTTTTCGTTCTAGTTGATGATTACTCTAGATTTTTTTGGCCAATCTTTCTCCATTCTAAAGACGAAACATTTGATGAATTTGTTAGTCTCATGAAACTTGTCCAAAACAAATATAAATCAAACCTAGTAACAATCCGTACTGACCATGGAACTGAGTTCGACAATCATACTTTCATTGAGTTCTGTAAATCCAATGGTGTTGGACATAACTTCTCGGCCCCTAGAACCCCACAACAAAATGGAGTCGTAGAACGAATGAACAGAACCCTAGAAGACATGGCTAGAACAATGCTTCTTTGTAGTGGCTGTGGGGAATAAAACGCGAATTCACCCTAAATTTGCAGGATTATAATGAAATATGCAATTGTGAATATCGTCATAAGATTAAAAACATGAGAAAAGAAGTACAACCTTTAGTCCTCGCGCAAAAGGCCTAAGAACAGGAATTAATGCAAATTCCCTCCTATAACTTGCACCCAAGACTTAGTTTGAGACGTGGCCGCGTGTGCTAGAAATCCTCTCCAATTGCCTTGCAATATAGGGAGAGCCCTTGAGGTTTTAGATGTGAGATCTGAGGTTTTGGGAGAAGAGTGCTCTCAAAACCCTAATTTTTCTTGAGAATTGTTTAAGCAGTGAAACAAGAGTAGTTGACAAAAGGAGAAGTCTCCTCCTTTTGTAACACTGGCCGGCCGAAAATAGGGTTTGGGTAGGAGTGGGCTTTCCACTCTTACCTTATCCCAATGCGTGATTCGACCCATTTAGCTTTAAGTTGTTCGCGGGTTTTATTAATAAATCGTAACATGTTATCAGATATTAATACAGTCGATATATTAATAATGGTCTGACAAAATACGATATTGTATAATTACCCAAATTAATATAACTGTTTATATTAATACGCGAATACAATATTTAATTAAATATAACCGTTTATATTTAATTTACGAATTAATCATGTAATCCGTATTAGCTAAAATTATTTAATCCGTATTAAATAATAATCTCAACATCTTATTGACTAATTTAATAGTCAATACCTCTGACTAACTGTTTAGTCATATCCGGCAAAATGTGACTGTATTTTCATACTTCACATCTCTCAAACGTGTCCTATAGGTGTGACGTATAGGGACCAGTTGATCACCGCCATCCGTATGACAATAACGTCAAACTTATCTAGCAAGCCAACTGTTATTGATAAACGTGGATCAACTGGTAATAATACAAAAGTATGCCCTTGTGATCCTTAAAGAGATTTAATAAGTCATTGTACTTAATTGTCAAGGACACCAGCCCCAACAATCTCCCACTTGTCCGTACAAGGGTATGTTCAATGACGTTATCACACTACATGTGGAGGACACAATCTCCAACAAACTCCCACTTGTCCGTACAAGTGTAGGTGCGATAACCGAATCTCATATCCTTTTAAAATTTCTCCCACTCAATGTAAGACAATTTGCAAATCCGCATTCGCAAAGGTCGTATCTCACAAGCGATCTGTATCAAGAGTGGTTTCCCCGACTAGAGAGTAACTTAACTGATAAAACGAATCTTTATTCGAGCATGGCCATGCATTTCAGTTACTACTCCTCGAGTGGCCCTGAGAAATGATAAAATCCTGATAAGGGTTTGGATATTTCCCTCAACTCGAATCCTGCCGATATCGCCCAGCATGAAATAACCCAGAAAAAATCCTCTTGGCCCCTGTTACGGTGACCGTGGGAAAGAAACCAAAGTTACCCAAAATCTGTCTTAATCTCAAGAGACAGTTGAAGGTCAAAAGACTCGACTCTAAGGAACACTATGGAGGTCTTATCCACGACCAGGCACCCAATGTTATAAAACATTTAGGACTCCATAACGTTGTCACGGGGTGTCCTACGAGATATCCGTATAACTCGCCTTTGTGATTGGTCAGTCATCCACGTGACTTATGGCTCGTTGAACCCACCATCAACCAACGTCACAAAATGATTACCTGAGTTATCAGCTCAAGTGGGTAATCAAGGACCAAAACGATGTAATGTTAATCAGTTCACTTTGTGGTGTTCAAAATTGGCGTACAATTCCACATGAGAAACAAAACATTTTATATCATAACAATAAGGTTGAATAGAGTACACGAGAAAATGAATTATTATATGAATTCATAAAAGAGTACTACAACTTAGGAACACATCCAATTCCCATGGAATGAATGTGCCCTTCATGCTTATCACGTGGTAATGCTTTTGTGAGAGGATCAGCTATGTTGTCATCCGTAGCGATCTTTTCAATAAAAATCTCCTTTTGCTCCACGTAATCTCTGATTAGATGAGCTTTCCGTTGTACATGCCTAGCCTTGCTGCTAGACTTATGCTCCTTAGCTTGGAAGATGGCACCGCTATTGTCACAATAGACGGTGATTGGGTCATTCGAACTAGGCACTACTGATAGTCCTTGTAAGAATTGACGCATCCATATTGCTTCCTTAGCTGCTTCTGAGGCGGCATAGTACTCGGACTCAGTCGTAGAATCTGCTGTAACACTCTGTTTAGAACTTTTCCAGCTGACAGCAGCGCCATTAAGAGTAAAGACAAATCCAGACTGAGATTTCGAGTCATCTCGATCTGTTTGGAAGCTAGCATCTGCGTAACCCGTGGCGCAGAGCGTTGAGTCGCCTCCATAAGTCAATCCCCAATCTTTAGTCCTCCGTAGGTACTTAAGAATGTTTTTCACGGCCATCCAGTGTTGTTCACCTGGATGAGCTTGGAATCGACTTGTCATACTCAATGCATATGCAACGTCAGG
The DNA here is from genome assembly GCA_029255685.2 of Silene conica. Classification (NCBI taxonomy): domain Eukaryota; kingdom Viridiplantae; phylum Streptophyta; class Magnoliopsida; order Caryophyllales; family Caryophyllaceae; genus Silene; species Silene conica. The sequence continues at coordinate 70,818,164 of CM055318.2, read as the reverse complement.
ACGTGTGCATATCATGGCATACATGATCGATCCTATTGCCGAAGCATAAGGAATCCGACTCATGCGCTCTTTCTCTTCCACTGACTTAGCTTCTTGAGTCTTGCTCAAGTGAAGCCCAGGAGTCATAGGAAGGAACCCCTTCTTGGAGTTCGTCATACTGAATCTCTCCAGAATCTTCTCTATATAAGACTCCTGACTGAGAGACAACATCCGTCGTGATCTATCCCTGTAGATACGGATGCCCAAAATTCTTTGTGCCTCTCCCAGATCTTTCATCTGGAAATGGTTTTTCAACCATGCTTTAACCGAAGATAAGAGAGGTATGTCATTCCCAATCAAGAGTATGTCATCGACATACAGTACTAGGAATACAATCTTACTCCCACTCGACTTGATATAGAGACATGGTTCCTCGACTGATCGAATGAACCCATTCTCTTTTATCACTTGGTCGAAGCGATGATTCCAACTCCGCGATGCTTGCTTAAGTCCATAGATGGAACGCTTAAGCTTGCAAACTTTCTTAGGATGTGCTGGATTGATAAAACCCTCGGGTTGTACCATGTACAACTCTTCCTCCAAATAACCGTTTAAGAAGGCGGTTTTAACGTCCATTTGCCATATTTCATAGTCATGAAATGCGGCGATCGCTAAGATAATCCGAATGGAACGTAGCATGACTACGGGTGCAAAAATCTCATCGTAGTGCAAGCCTGGCACTTGGGTGAAACCTTTAGCAACTAGTCTAGCCTTATGGATATCTTGTTGTCCTTCCACGGCATGCTTTATCTTGTAAAGCCATTTGCATTGAAGGGGACGTACCTTTGCAGGTAGGTCCACAAGATCCCACACGTTGTTCTCATACATGGAGTCCATCTCGGATTGCATGGCTTCTAGCCATAGCTTTGAGTCAGAACTGGTCATGGCACCTTTATAGGTTGTGGGTTCATTACCCTCTAGGAGTAAGACGTCATCTGTATCGTGTTCCTCGACCATACCAATGTATCTGTCCGGTGGAATAGAGACTCTTCCCGACCTCCTAGGTTCCTCAGGGATATCTACCGCAGCCTCGGTTGAAGGTACTGTTTCCTCCAATGGTTGCTCGGTAGTTGGTTCTTGAACCTCCGATAACTCGAAGGTTCTATTACTCGACTTGTTCTCGAGAAATTCTTTCTCTAACAACGTCGCACTAGCCGCAACAAAAACACGTTGTTCGGTAGGCGAGTAGAAGTAATGACCAAACGTTCCCTTTGGATAGCCTATAAAGTATGTCTTGACCGATCGCGGGCCGAGCTTATCCTCGTGTCTCCACTTGACATAAGCCTCGCAGCCCCAAACCCGAATAAAGGACAAGTTAGGGACCGTTCCCTTCCATAACTCGAATGGAGTCTTGTCAACAGCTTTAGACGGACTTCGGTTAAGTATTATAGCGGCCGACAAAAGAGCATAGCCCCACAATGAATCAGGCACAACGGTGTGACTCATCATGGATCGAACCATATCAAGTAAGGTTCGATTTCTCCGTTCGGACACACCATTTAATTGTGGTGTTCCAGGTGGAGTCAACTGTAGCACGATCCCACAGTCTTTTAGGTGTTGATCAAACTCGCGTGAAAGATACTCACCACCACGATCTGAACGTAGTGCTTTAATCTTTCTACCCAGCTGGTTCTGTACCCGATTCTGGTATTCTTTGAACTTGTCAAAGGATTCACTTTTATGTTTCATTAAGTAGACATAGCCATATCTACTCAAATCATCCGTGAAAGTGATGAAATACCTATAGCCTTCTCGTGCGTTGATCGACATAGGGCCACATACGTCCGTATGTATGAGTCCTAATAGGTCGGCAGCGCGCATTCCAACACCTTTGAAGGAAATACGAGTCATTTTGCCGATGAGACATGATTCACACGTGCCATATGATTCGAAATCAAAGGGCGATATAGCTCCATTATGTATGAGCTGTTTTACGCGTTTCTCATTTATGTGTCCCATACGACAATGCCATAGGTAAGTTTGATCTTTGTCACCTACCTTTATTCTTTTATTATTCACATGTAATATCTCGGTGGTTTGATCTAAAACATAAATTCCATTCATGGAAACTGCCTTGCCATAAATCATATTGTGTAAGGAGAAAATACAGCTATTATTCTCTATTACAAATGAAAAGCCGAGTTTGTCAAGTGCAGAAACTGAAATAATGTTTTTGGACAAACTAGGAACATAATAACATTTATATAAAAATAACTCGAATCCACTTGGAAGCTGGATCACGTATGTTCCCTTCGAGACTGCAGCCACACGTGCTCCATTCCCGACACGCAGGTCCACCTCACCCTTGATTAGGGGTTCTTGGTTTCGGAGGCCCTGCACATGATTACATAGATGAGAATCACAACCAGTATCAAGTACCCAAGTTCCGCAACTTGCATGGTTAATCTCAATCATGTGAATAAAAGAAGAAGAAGACATACCAACAGGAGTAACACGGCCTGCTTTAATGTCCTCGCGATACACGGGGCATGAGCGCCTCCAATGCCCAGTCTTGTGGCAATGGTGACATTCCATGCTTGTATCCTTGCTCTTTGTCTTGCCTTGTGAGTTACTTGACTCACCAGGCCCACTCTTAGCAAATCCTGGTTTCTTGAACCTGGCCCTACCTACCGCTAGGTCGCCCTGAGCTTTAGCCTTCCCTTTACCTTTTCCCTTACTTGAGATCATGAGAACATCCTGCTTTAGACTCCCACTCAACTTTAGATCCTTCTCAGTCTGTACGAGAAGGGAGTGGAGCTCATGGGGAGTCTTCTTCATGTCGTTCATGTAGTAGTTGGCCCTAAAGAGGGCGAACCCATCATGAAGCGAATGAAGCATGCGATCAACGATGATGTTCTCACTGATCTTGCAGTTTAGGGTCTCCAGTTTCTCGATATTCTCAATCATGTGAAGAATATGTGGGCTAACAGCTTGGCCCTTCTGGAGTTTCGCCTCAAAGAAGCGACAGGTATGCTCATAAGAAACGATTCTCGGAGCCTTGGAGAATTCGTTAGTGAGCGTGGTGAAAATCTTGTTTGCACCATGGGTTATGAAGCGTCTTTGCAAATTAGATTCCATTGCATAGATGAGTACGTTCTTTATCGCACCCGCTTCCATGACGAAGTCGCTATGAGCGCGAACATCGTTGGCTCTAGCTCCAGTTCCTGGGTGTGCCGGAATGGGCTCAGTTAAAAACTTAAGCTTTCCGTCAGCAATGGCAGCATTCCGTAGTGCTGCCTCCAGTCAGAGAAGTTTGACCCATCATTCCTCAGTCTAGTTGACTGATTCATGGAGTCCATGAAGGCTTTTAGCCAGGATTCACGTGCTAGCTTGGCACTTGGCATTGGGTCTTCACCAGCCATTTTAGTTTTACAGCAGTTTTAATGAACGTGTTCTACACTGAAAGAAGATAAAACAAAACCATATAAGCAACTTATTGTTGTGATTTAAGTCTATATTAAATTGAATTTAAACTCGTAGACTCATGCATTTATATAATTGATCTCCCTCAAAGAATTATATAAACGATCCCAAGACTCAATTTCCGTATATTGATAAGCCCACAGTTTGGCTAATTCCAATCGTTGGAACTCTTGGTCGATAGATTTCTGTAAATCCTATCTATTAGTCCATCTCAGTCACTGGAATATTATCGAGTGACCATGATGTTGAGATAAAATAAATCATCTGTTCCCACTTACCCGACGTAGAAGGGGTCATATTATGCCTACCGACGAAGAAGGGATTCATGGGAGGCTGATTTATAAAGACTAATCTCAATTTTTGGTTATACGAGGAAGACCCCATCAACTCTTATTTATCCATATATAAGTGAGCTAAAAACTAGCATTTGCGTGAATGAATTAAATAAAGTGATGGCTTTTAAATTGACATGTGACATCTGTATTGTCACAGAAAACTAACGCGTGACCTCTACATGAGTCAGTTTTCAGGCATGATATAGGTGGTTTGGTTTTTAGGCGGAATATGATGCAAGCTATTATCGATGAAAGCGTAAAGATAAATGCAATAAACGTAAATAAAAGTCCTAGTGTGGCCTATCCTACCAAAATAAACATAAAACAACTTGGAATCCACCGTTGGACCCTAGAAGCTTGTCTTGATGTTCTATCTTGGTCCTTGCAGCGGGAGTGAGCATCCGGTCTCCGTCTTGTCTTTGGTCTTCACAAAATTACTAATTTAAATTACAAAAGTAATCCTAGATACATTATAATTTAAATACAAAAGTAATTACATGGCAAAAACCCAAAACGGAGATTCAAGATCTCAAAATTACAAGCAAGATCGTGTCCCATCATTACGGTAACACAATCTTCTAAGGCCACACTAAGTTACAACCGTTTGCAAAAATTAAATACGTTATTGAAAGCATTCAAGGCATTCACAAGACGATAAATAAAATGCATCAACTAAAAACAATTTATACATGACATAATACTGTTATTATGATTAATAAATTTATACCAAACCACCTTTTAAGATTAAAATTATGTGATTATACCGCTTTAATCACCAATTTTAATAAACATATAATCCATTATTTTAAACTGTTTTAAAACAAAATGTATCAAACGAGGGTGAACCGTTTCACTAAATAATATACTATTTCCGTATATAGTATATTATTTTAAGCCATGTGAAAATAAGAAAACAAGTTATTTTCGAAAAGAGAGCCCGAAACATGAGCACTCGACCGAGCAGCAGAGGCACTCGATCGAGTGCCAGTGTCACTCGATCGAGTGCAGCAGGGGCTCGATCGAGTGACTCTTTAAAACGCAATCGCTGCACTTTTAAATCAAAACGAGTTTATAACTTGGATTTAAAACGTGTAAATCATATATAAACAACAACAAAAGATTCACATATTGCTAAAAATATCGATTAATTAACAATATGCAAATAATAATCGAAGAACAAGATCGATTTCTCACAAAAAACACACGCACGGGCCTGGTACGAGGGCACTCGATCGAGTGCAACAGGGACTCGATCGAGTGCCTGCGACAGAATGTACGGTTTTCAAAATTTAAAACTTATGAAAGACACAATTGTAAAATTTTCATAACCTTGCTCTGATACCACTTGTGGGGAATAAAACGCGAATTCACCCTAAATTTGCAGGATTATAATGAAATATGCAATTGTGAATATCGTCATAAGATTAAAAACATGAGAAAAGAAGTACAACCTTTAGTCCTCGCGCAAAAGGCCTAAGAACAGGAATTAATGCAAATTCCCTCCTATAACTTGCACCCAAGACTTAGTTTGAGACGTGGCCGCGTGTGCTAGAAATCCTCTCCAATTGCCTTGCAATATAGGGAGAGCCCTTGAGGTTTTAGATGTGAGATCTGAGGTTTTGGGAGAAGAGTGCTCTCAAAACCCTAATTTTTCTTGAGAATTGTTTAAGCAGTGAAACAAGAGTAGTTGACAAAAGGAGAAGTCTCCTCCTTTTGTAACACTGGCCGGCCGAAAATAGGGTTTGGGTAGGAGTGGGCTTTCCACTCTTACCTTATCCCAATGCGTGATTCGACCCATTTAGCTTTAAGTTGTTCGCGGGTTTTATTAATAAATCGTAACATGTTATCAGATATTAATACAGTCGATATATTAATAATGGTCAGACAAAATACGATATTGTATAATTACCCAAATTAATATAACTGTTTATATTAATACGCGAATACAATATTTAATTAAATATAACCGTTTATATTTAATTTACGAATTAATCATGTAATCCGTATTAGCTAAAATTATTTAATCCGTATTAAATAATAATCTCAACATCTTATTGACTAATTTAATAGTCAATACCTCTGACTAACTGTTTAGTCATATCCGGCAAAATGTGACTGTATTTTCATACTTCACATCTCTCAAACGTGTCCTATAGGTGTGACGTATAGGGACCAGTTGATCACCGCCATCCGTATGACAATAACGTCAAACTTATCTAGCAAGCCAACCGTTATTGATAAACGTGGATCAACTGGTAATAATACAAAAGTATGCCCTTGTGATCCTTAAAGAGATTTAATAAGTCATTGTACTTAATTGTCAAGGACACCAGCCCCAACAGTGGCCTACCTAGAAACTTTTGGGCTGAGGCTATAAGTACAGCCTGCTATATTCATAACCGTGCTATGATTAGACCTATTCTTAAAAAGACTCCTTATGAACTTCTTCAAGGTCGTAAACCAAACATATCTCATTTAAGATGCTTTGGTAGTAAATGCTTTGTTCACAACAATGGTAAAAACAGATTAAGCAAATTCGACCCTAGAAGTGATGAAGCAATCTTTATAGGATATTCAGATCATAGTAAAGCCTACAAAGTTTTTAACAAACGTACGTTATGCATAGAGGAAAGTATTCATGTTATCTTTGATGAAAATAATGTCTTCGATAAGCCATTACAGGATATAGAGGAAAACCTAGATGAACCTAATTTTAGGTTATCAAGGGAAGATCCTCCTGAAGTGGAAATTGAAGAAGGAGAACCTCAAGGAACTCATGATGAACTCAACTTGGGAGAAAATGGTGCGAGAGATGAAACTACAGTTGATGATACTGTAGATAACTCTCAAACCAATGACTTGGAACCCAAAGTTACAGCCAATGAAGCTGTAACTTTGAATCAAAACCAAGAGGAAGAGGCCAGAGTTATGCCTGACCCTACTATAAACCCAGGTTTGGATTCAGGGGGAACAAGTCAAGATCCCGAGTCAAGTTCAGGTAATGCTAATAATCAATCAAGGAACTGGAGATACAAAGCCTCTCATCCTTTGGACAATGTCATAGGAAGCCTGACAGATGGAGTTCAAACTCGAAGGAGCTTAAATAACTTTTGCTCATTCTACTCCTTTCTCTCCACCATCGAACCCTCAAATATCAAGGAAGCTCTCGCAGAACCAGACTGGATAGTTGCCATGCAAGAAGAACTCCAGCAATTTGAGAGAAACAAAGTTTGGCATCTTGTTCCTCGACCTAAGGACAAAACTGTCATTGGAACTAGATGGGTATTCAGAAACAAACTGGATGACACTGGAGTCATTGTGCGAAATAAGGCCAGACTAGTGGTTCAAGGATACAATCAACAGGAAGGGATCGATTATGACGAAACCTTTGCTCCTGTTGCTCGTCTTGAGGCAATAAGACTACTCATTGCATTTGCAGCACACAAAGGAATGCAGCTTTTTCAGATGGACGTTAAGACTGCATTTCTTAATGGCTATCTCCAAGAGGAAGTATTTGTTGAACAACCTCCTGGATTTCCTGACAGCAAACTCAAGGATCATGTATTCAAATTGGACAAAGCTCTCTATGGCCTGAAACAAGCACCTAGGGCATGGTACGACAGATTATCAAAGTTCCTATTGGAAAGTGGATTCAAGAGAGGGTCTGTAGATAAAACCCTATTTCTTAAAAGCGAAAACTCAGATCTACTAGTCGTTCAGATCTATGTTGACGATATTATTTTTGGCTCAACTAATAAAAAGTTGTGCAAGTACTTCTCTGAGTTGATGACTTCTGAGTTCGAGATGAGTATGATGGGAGAACTAAAGTTCTTCCTTGGACTTCAAATACAACAAACTGAAGAAGGAATCAAGGTTCATCAACAAAAATACGTCAAAGAGTTGCTAAAGAAATTCGGAATGGAAACCTCTCATGCAATGCCTACTCCAATGGTCACAGATAAGAAATTAACCAAAGACGAAGATGGTAAGTCTGTAGATGAAACAACTTACCGAGGTATGATTGGCTCACTTCTCTATCTTACAGCAAGTCGTCCAGATATAATGTTTAGTGTCTGTGTTTGTGCGAGATTCCAATCTGCACCAAAAGAATCACACATGATTGCAGTTAAAAGAATATTAAGATACCTAATCGGAACCTCAAAATTATATCTATGGTATCCTATGGACTGTAACTTTAACCTAGTAGGATATTCAGATGCGGATTATGCAGGATGTTCTTTAGACAGAAAAAGTACCTCCGGACTTGCTACCTTTGTAGGTCCTTGTATTATATCTTGGGGATCCAAGAAACAAAATTCTGTCGCTCTCTCAACTACTGAAGCAGAATATATTACAGCCGCACTGGTATGTTCTCAACTTTTATGGTTAAAGCAACAGTTACATGATTATGGTGTTGATGTTGAATGTGTGCCTATATTATGTGATAATACGAGTGCTATAATTATATCTAAAAACCCAGCCCAGCACTCGAGAACTAAACATATTGAAATTAGACACCACTTTCTAAGAGACCATGTTGAAAATAAAAATATAAGATTGGAATTTTGTAGTACGGAAAAACAATGGGCAGATATCTTCACTAAACCATTGGCTAGAGAACGCTTTGAGACTTTGCGATTGGAAATTGGTTTAATCGGTGGCACCTAATCAAATCTTAAAAGCAAAAATAACCCAATGATTGACTACGGTTTCGATGAGATTATATGACTGTGTCCGTATACTCCGCTGCATGTGTATGTATGTATTCGATGATAAATTTTGTGATTATAGTTATATTATATAATTTACATATGAATGTGTGCACAACCGATCTCAAAATAATATTACGTCACATATTACATTTTACCTGACATATATATATTATACATATTACAAATTATATCATACATAATAATATACAAATATTACACAAAATTCAAAAACTTACCAAAATTAAACACACAAACCGTGTGTGGTACCCCTCACTGCCACGTACCCAAACCTACTCCCCTAGCGTTTGACTTTAACCCACCCAACCATTATTACCCCAACTCCCTCAACTTACCTCCCACTACTCCCATTATTACCGACTTCAAAACCCCAAACCTCCATAAAACTTCCAAACCTCCATTAAAACTCCTTAAAACCTCCACCAAATACGTCGACTTAAGCCACCATTTTTAACAATGCCTCCATCTCGTGCAACACAGTCTCACAACAAGAAACCCACACCCCCTTCACCAACCCCATCACCACCGCCCTCTCCAACTCCGATAGCTACCACCGCTCCCACTCCAGACCAAAGCAAACGACGCAAACTTAACCGTGTCTCCTCCTCTAATTTCGACGACATGCAAGAACTCGATTCCCAAGTTCCTCGCCCTCTGTTTCCAGAGTACTCTGTCGAAGCCACTCGTGAGGGTCTTGAGAAAGTTCGAATGACCAGACAAGAAGGTATGTTAATCGATCGTGTTTTACCTTACGCCATTCATGCGGGTCGATTTTATCCTAAGTCATGGGTTAATGGGTCTAAATCTTTGGGATTCTTTAAAGATTTTCTGACATATCAAGGGTGGGAATACATAAGTGATTTTTCGGGTTTGCTATTTCCCATCGAGTTGGTTCAGTTCTTTGCTTCAGTTAAAACTTGTGATGACGGGATAAGGGGTGTCGTGAATGGTAGGGATGTTGTTGTGACTAAGTCGGATATTTGTGACATTTTTAAACTTGATCAAGACGGGTTAAATCTTGACCCCAAAAAGGAATGGAGTGTAGTCTCTAAAGATCAGAAATTGGTAATTAAAAAATACTTTGATGAAGATGCTACTGAAGTCTCTCCTCTGTTTACCGTGTCGTTTAACCCAAAATTGAAATTTTTCTTGAATTTTTTATGGAATACCGTGTTACCACGAAGGGGTGGTAGGGATAAACTTGCTAGTGTCGAGGCCGTTGTGTTATTTAGTTGGTTGGAGGGTTAGAAAGTCGACTTGACATCTCTAATTTGCCATAAAATTTGTCAAGTTTCTAGTGTTCTCGTTAAAGAAAAGTTCTGCTCTACAATCGACATACCATATGGGATGTGGGTGTCCGAATTGTTGCTTAAAAAGGGTGTCGTTGATGACTCAAGTTTCGGGATTAAACCACGTGATCGAATGTGTGATCGGTTGTTAAAATTAATGGGGATTTGCTTCGAAGGGGTTGATCTTACGTTTGGTAAGAATCTTGGTACGGAACCCGCTTCAAATTCATCACCATCCTTCGCGGGTCTTGAGGCAAAAATGGACAAAATTATTGGTTTGTGTGAAGGGCAGAAGCGCAATGATGAGGCAGGGGGTAGTCGTACGAAGAGGGGACGTGATTTTGAAGAAGATGTGAAAGTATGGATGGAAAAGGTGGATAAGCACTTGGTTAAGATAGGCTCGGAGGTCTCGGTGGTATGCTCCGAATTGCTCGCAATAAGTGATCGTCTCTCTTTTATCACAACGCAAGGCGGGGCAATGGTGCGTGATCATGGCTTATTGAGGGAAGATGCATCTAAAGCACTTGAGGTCGTCAAGGCACTCTCACTCAAAGTGTTAAACTTCGAGATCGCGCTTAATGCTCAAGGGAGAAACGTGAATAGTTGCTTGGATAGGTTGGAGACACTCGAGTTTCGTACCCGACCCGATTACGTAAACCCATATGCCAAGACACCGGCCTCCAGTTCTCGCTCTTAATCATTCGTCTCCGTCTCTGTTTTTCGAAATTGAAGTTGTGTTGTTGTTGTTTTGGTTAAGTCTGGTGGTGGACTTATAAGACTTTTTCGTTGTGGCCCAATTAATTCCCTGGCCCATTAGGAATCCGAGGCCTTATCTCGTTTGGCCTCCCTCGGATTTCTTAATCCTAACCGGCCCAAACCTTATCCTTGTTTTAATGCGGCCCAACTTGCTATTTCTTTTTGCCTTGGCCCATCTTACTTGTTATCTTTTGCAGGCCTTTATAAACTAACCCTAGCTGGCCCAATTTTCTTAAAACACTATTGTTACATATTCGGCCCATTGGCTTAGTATACTTTCGGATTGGTTGTGTATATTTTAACATTTCGTATGTGCTTGTATGATATTTTCTATGTTCGTATCTTTTGACTCGTTTTATATACTTGCTTATGCTTCGTCGTATATTATTCTAGTCGTTTCATGTCTTTGTTCTCATCTTTTCGATGATGTCAAGAGGGGGAAAAATGCGCCTTAGATTAGAATTTGCCTAAGCTTGCTCCTTGTCGTAATTCATTGTCTCTTAGGGTTCTTAAAGGATATGGGATAGATAGAAGATAAAAACCCTAAGTGATACTTTGCTATGATTGACCATTATTATATTGAGGGGGAACATACACTTAGACACAAAATCTAAGAGAGACTTGCCATCATCAAAAAGGGGGAATTTGTTGAACCATATATTCAAATATATATTAAGTATATATGTTTATGTTTTGATAATGACAAGTCTAGCTATTTATATATTATATACTCGTATATATAATCGTGTGCTAAGTGTACAGAATATTAGTAACAAGATCTAATCAATCAAGTATAAAAGATTCAAGCATGTTAGTCGATGAATTGACTAAGTCGAAGATTGATAGAAGATCACAAGCGCGCATAATGAACTAAAGTTATACTTATCAACTATAGCTTTAGCACAAGATTGATTCAAGTTATAGCTCGTAGCTATAACTCAATAATATGAAGAAATGATCGAAATATATGTGTTTGGTTGAAACAATCGTTTCCAAATAAAGTTGTGTACAATTAATGGTTAATTGGTATTCTATTCTAAATATAGAATTGTTAATCTTAATAGGATTATATAAAATATCTTTGAGTTAAAATAGGAATAAATAATTTTCTTATGAGATAGTTATTTATTACTAAAATAAACTAAGGATTTTTATATAATCTTAATTGTCAAAAATATATAATCTAGATATAGTTTGTTACGATCTTGGGGAACGTGTAATATGTCACGTTACCATAAATCGTGTAGGATTAGTTTAAATAAATATTATGTATTTATTTAACTTCCTAAATAAATTAAGATTATATTGTGATAATATATTTTATTATCTTTGACATGGTTTAGGAAATTGTTTTGATAAGGATACTAATTGTTTATTATATAAAGATCTTTCCTAAATATGAATTAGGAAATTGATTCCTTATATGATACCTATAGTATATTATTAAATCTTTCCTAAATATATTAAGATTAGATTTAAGGTAGTATTACTAAAAGACTAGTATTCTAGTTTTGGTAAAATTCCTAAATCATCTAGGGTTTGAATTACCTAGATATATATTCTATATAAATAGACTACCATGACACATTAATAGACATGAAATAGATACACACATATTCACGCAAATCGAGAGAGAGAACCGCCGATCATCTACTTCAATATTCGAGCTTTTCATGTCACATCGGATTCAAGATTCAAGTGCTCAAGCATTGATCTTATACATTCAAGATTGTGACATCAAGAAACATTGAAGACTTTATCTTATTAACGTAAGATAGAACGAGTATTTAGCGGTACTCATTGTAAGACAAATATTTAACGGTATTTGTCGTAGCTAGATATTTAACGGTATCTAGATAGATATGCGACTAACATCAAAGTTGCACGAGTTGGATTGATAAAATTGTAATTCAGAGTTGATACTAATTTTATTAATCGAGAATAGTGGACGTAGGTCTCAAAGTGTGAGACTGAACCACTTCAAAAATATTGTGTCCCTCTTTATTATTGGTGTTACTCGAAGATCATCATACAACCATTCACACATCGAAGAAGATTTAAAAAGAAGGCATACTCAATTCAACCCCCCCTTCTTGAGTATATTATATCAATAGACTCTTCAGTTTCTTCTACACTGCTTCATTCTTCTTACAGCCCTTGGTGTTGCCCCAAAACCCACATTCGATATGGAGTCTTATTATCTCTTATTCCTGCTTCCTATGTCTGACAATCCCCTGCTACTGCTTTACTCACTAATCGCAAATGTTAAGCATGATCACTGCAGCCTATGGAGCCTGAACGCTAGCCGCATCCATGACCACTACCCAGAACAGACATGTTCTTGCTGCAACTCTGTCAGACCATCTGTAACACCCCCATTTATTTAAGAGCCTTTAGCAAGACATTCGCAAATAAATAGGGCTGTTACCATCCCGGAATATCCGAGGTAGTGAATAACAAGGTAAACAAACCAAAGGTAATTTATATAAATACTGATTAAATTTGAACTTGGTATTACAAAAATTACGAGTTACAAACTTGATAAAATGAAAGTACAACTGACGATATCTAAATGTGTTCTAACTCTAAGTAGGTCCATGCCATGTCTCTCTCCATGCCCAAGCTCCTAGTCCATCTGTCACTGACCTGTAAAATCTACTCCCCATTCCGGATCATCGTAGGTGTCACACGAATACACAGGGTCAACCGCGAGGTTGAGTAGAAAGATAAACAAGACAACAATATAACATACTCCGCACCGATCCAACGCCAAATAAACTCCGCACCGATCCAACACCAAATAAACTCCGCACCGATCACAAGACCCAATATACTCCGCACCAATCACAAGACCCAATATACTCCGCACCAATCACAAGACCCAATATACTCCGCACCGATCACAAGACCCATTATACTCCGCACCAATCACAAGACCCAATATACTCCGCACCGATCACAAGACCCATCATCTCATCGCCTCATCGTTACCACAGTATAATATGAATGCACAAAACAAAGATCACATGATAATATATAACAACATGTTTGATATCAATTATGAACGGTTTACACATCATCAATCATTAGTAGTTTCCCCTACCTCAATTGCGGAATGACAACCGAACAGCTGCTAACATTGTTCCACCTCGAACAACCGAACTCAGTTCCTATAATTAGTACTTGATATCAATTTCTACCCATACAAACATTGCTAAAATTACTTGACCAAGTTCATAGCCAAATACTCGTAACATACTATAAACATGTTCATATACATATCAATTATTACTATTAACTCCTTATACACATATAAATCACCATTAGCCAAATATAAGCTTACTAAAACAATTAGACTTACTTTATACAACAGGCATTCAAATAACCCATTACGACCAAAACAAGAACAATAACAACGTAAGTAATTAATAATAACAACGCCGCATACTGACAACAATATTAACCATAACAATAACTATTAGTATGACTAGTATTACTATACTAACTTTAATCATGATACCAACATTATTCCGATTAACAAAACTAATTCTCATACGAACACCAATTATGATATTTAGCAATAATAATTAATAAGACCAGTAACAAAATCAATCATGGAAGATAATATAAAATTTAGTATCAAAACAACATATACTTGAAATAGTAGTAATGATAAACATAATATTAATATTAATAATAGTAATAATAATAATAATAATAACATACAACAACACAACGACCCAAAACTCGAGCCACCATACACGACCCCAAGACAGCCCCTAGAACCGCCATGTAACACCTGCCCCTACCACCGACAACCACCTGTCTAGACCCCAGAACCACCGGCTACCTCCCCAAACACCAACCACCCACTCGACAGCCACCAGTGGGTCGAACCAGAGCCCAATTCAGGCCTGATTCCACACTCGCAGCCTCTGACCACGACACTTCCACTGCCCTTCGATGCTAACCCAAACCTGACCGACACTAGACTCGACCACCACCAGCACCCCCGGACTCCAGACTCCAGATTTGACAACAACGTCGCAAGAACCTCCCCCTAGTTCACGACATTATCACCTCCCAACACCCCCGTGACACACGCAGATAAACAGAGCACTAACAGATTGTAAAACACCCTTCTAACCACTCCATCAACCACCCCTGCAACACCACGACCAACCACCCCTGAACCTCGAGGTTACCACCATGAGTAACCCCTTACCACCACCTGTCCCAACACGCAAAGACCCCTATCAAAACATATAGACTTAACAATAAATTCGATTACAAAAGAATGCATCTAAGGTGCCTGTTATCGTATTTCTGCCACCCTTGATCCGACACCAAAACAAACACCTTAAAAAAAAACGACGACAGCCATCGACCCTCCATCCATAGCCTACATACAAACCTTATACTTCCTAGTTCAAAACCATGTAAAAACAATAAGAGTCAGATGCATAAAACCCCTCTTAAACAGACGACAAAATCATGCTGCAAAACAGAAAGTGACGAAATGGTGGTGGACATACCAGATCCTTCACTAATTCGAACCACCCTACGTCGGTCAACAACCACCGTGGCTGGGTTCCTCTCCTTCTCTACTGTGGCGGCTAGGGTTTGGTGTGATTGCTTTTGAGTTTGAGTAGGGTTTAGGGTAGGTAGAGCTACCACAAATATGACGGCAGGCTCTAGGTTTATGCAGGGTTTCTGAAAACGTGTTCATGGGCTGTTACTTAAGCACGCAAAACGAGGCCCAATGGTGGGTCTCTGAAGGTCATAGGATCGAGCCTCACTAGCACCACATTACTCTTAAAATATAAGATGACTCAGATCCCCAGATCGAATCCCACAAGATAAATACAAGCACATAGTTATACTAGCGTTCATGGGTTTTGTTTTTATTTTTTTTTACAACGACTCGAAGCCTATTTTATAAACTACTAAAAGAATTACGGGTTGTTACACCATCATTGCTGCAACCAGTCAGTACAGGTCTTACACTGCCCTGCTGCAACAGAAACGGCCCAACACGTTGCTGCAACAAGCGCTACTACTCTGCTCCTATTCATGCCATTCCTGCTCACTACAACCAGACCCTACATCATAAGGCTGGTCACGCTTCAATTCTGCACACATTTGTGCATTACCACGGCCACCAGGCTAACCGCTCTATTAGTAGCATTCACAGCCTGTTTTGGAGCCTTCTTGACATGTTGCCAGACCTTGGCACTAGACAGTAGTTAAGTTATTGGTTAGCTATTTTTGCTAACTGCTCTCACAGAGTATACCTAGAAGAGGCAGAGCAATAAACTTTAAAACAAATACTTCGCAATATAACACATCAAGCCTTGTAACTTTCAACCTAGATGAAATGAAACAGTGTATTGAATAACATGTAAGACTCTTGTGAAAAGTAAGGGGCGATATACTCTATCAAATGGATCCCTGAATCAGGTGTGACTGACAAAGATCCAAAACTGATATCTGGCGTTCAAAAAAGATAACTGAGCATAATTAAGAAAACAAAAAAGGTTGAAAGCAAGTGATAGATATTGAATCTCCAAGCGTGCGACATCATCGCGTGATAGCTTATTACACTCTTTTTTATCATTCAATTCATCTAGAAGAACTTTCATCTCCATGTCCAGCCGAGCATTATCCTTTTCAAGGATCTGCACAAAAGGTATACCACCAGGACACAAAGTCCAGCACTTTATGAACAAAACAAAAAGTATACCCTGCATAACAATGATGCAGAAGAATTTATGCCACAAAAAGTCGATCATTTTACTAAAATTTTCCGAATCATTGTTTCACGGTTGAGTAATAACCATACAAAATAACCCTTGTTCATCTTGATCCAGAATAAACATACAAAATAACCTACATTTAAACTAAACGACCACTAACTAATTTAACTAATAGGCTATTCAATGTGTGGTTGACTTCCAATTTGGCTTAAGACAGCCTGATCACGTGCCCTTGTTTCTCTTTTTTGATGTGCTTTTGTTTTTGCAGCTCTAACCCAAGAAGTATCCTTTTCAGGTCTACCACCCTTGGATTTTTGTTTGAGAGGTGGAGTAGTGTTCTTGCAACTTTACTTATTATGGCCTAGTGTTCCAAACTTCCTACATTTGTGAGCCTTTTTCACTCTTTTCACTTGACTTCCTTCACCAGGCTCCTTTCTTCTTCTTTTCTTAGAAGGCCTTCCAGGCATTCTCCTTGAGACGGGAGGTAAGGGTTCATCAAGACCAGTCTTTTCCCATTGGTCTACACCAGGCATTGGACTAATGGCACAGAAGTAAGCAATTAGATACTTTTCTTTTGAATAAGCATCATTGACATAATTGAAAGGAATGAGCATTTGATTTACAATACATGCCATGGCATGGATGCACGGTATACCACTTAGCTCCCAATGCCTACAGTTGCATTTTTGTTCAACCAAATTGACAGTAAAATTACCACTTTTGTAATGAACCTCAAAGTTTGTTGATTTACTTGGGTGGACTTTGGCATATCTTACTTCACTGTACATTTTCTTGAAACACTTGTCAATGTATGGCATAAAATCCCCATCATATTTATCAACTCCTTCTCTTTTCTCGTAATATTTTTTCATAACATACCTTCGCAGCCATTCCATGTGTGTAAGAATAGGCTTGTCCCTTGCATCTTTCAGCACAGCATTGAAGGACTCACAAAGGTTCTTGGTGATCATGCTACTTTTACAGTTGGTTGAAAAAGCATGTCTGCTCCAGTGTCTTGGTGGTATTCTATTGAGGTAGTTGTAAGCTCCCTCGGAGAGATATTTGATTTCCGCCATTTGAGAATTGAACTCGGTCTATTTAGTAGCATAGAAGAGTGTTAGTATGAAGGTCAGTTTCAAAATACAGAAAGTCGGTAGCAAGGTTTAAACTACCTCTATTGTTGCCCAAGCAGCCTTCCAGAAGTTCTCTTTGAAGCTAATGCCAGTAAATTGTAGCTTGAAGTTGGCCCATATGTGCCTAACGCAGAATCTAATCTCTGCTCTAGGCACCACCATATTCATAGCTTCAAGCAACCCTTTTTGCCTATCGGACATAAAGGTTAGGCCATCCCCTTCATCTAAGCCGATGTCTCTGACTAACAAATCCAAAAACCACTGTCATGTCTTAGCATTTTCCACCTCAACAACCGCCCATGCAACTGGAAATATATTATTATTCCCATCCATTGACACAGCCACTAAACACATCCCAGGGTACTGACCCTTCAAATGACAGCCATCAACCCCAAGGAGGGGCCTACACCCTTTAAAAAACCCTTCTTTGCAAGCCGCCAAGCAAATGTACATTCTTTGGAAAATGGAAGGAGGTTTGTCAACCCTGTCTACTTTAACACAAGCCGAGGAACCTGGATTGAACTTCCTAATTTGAAATACATAGTCCCATACCCTACTATATTGGCCATCTGAATCACCATGTATCACCATCTTTGCCCTTGCTCTAGCCTTCCAACACTTATGATAGCCTACATCAACACCAAGGTCCAACTTAACTCTACTTTGAACCCCAATCAAACTCCAATTTGGGTCATTTCTCCAAGTTTCCAAGTACTTTTCAGCAATGTACTCTGAATTCACCATCCTATTTTTTGTTGTGAATGCACAAACATGCTCCAAGTTCAATGATCTAATTTGAAATGTGAGGCCATCATCCAATCTAGTAGCATATAACCTATACCCACACCTTCTCTTGGCCTTACAAGTGCACTTAGGCAATCTTGACATTTTTTCATTCCAAGGACATTCACATCTATATTTACAATAAATAGTTACTCTAGCACTCTCACTGTGATAGAAATATGGGTCATATCCATTCGCAATAGCATGTTGCCTTACTGCTGTCCTATACACCTCAACAGAAGGGAATTTCAATCCTTTCTTAAGAATAATTGGTTTCTTAAAGTCAACTGAAGGGTCAAAAGTATCATTTGAGTCACCTTCATCCCCTGAACCAACCAGGCTCCTGTCGTCATCTGAGTTAAGATCAGGTTCATCACCAATACTTACACCCAAATCATCTACATTAAACAACTTGGACTTCCCAACCCTTGCCCTTAGACACGACTGATTCATATTTTTATTAACAACATCAATAAGATTTCATCAGGACCATTATCAAACAATTCTTCCTCCTCTACTAAATCTCCACCAACTTCAGTGTCACCTACATCAAATTGGCTAAGATTACTGTCATCACTCCAGTACTCCTTGTCCCTTTCATCATATCCCTCTTTATCAATAAAAGGTTCAAGTAAGTCGTCTGATTCCAATAAGTCCCCTACATCATTCAACTCTTCAATAATAACATTTCATTTTTCTTTGTCAAGGACTGTTGACAACTTTCTCCTTACTTGCAGCTTCTCCACTCTAACCACAGGTGACAAAATAGGGTTTCTGGCTAATCTGGGGCTTCTCCTAACTGAAACTTCTTTTGTCCAGTTATCCTCAAGGTTTACCCCCGTGATAGTATCTGACATCTTAAAATAAGATAGATTCTTTAAAAAAAACAGTACAATGTCATCACAATTATTGATCGTCTACCGTTAAAAATCATTAAGACAAATTATTGAATAACTATCTATACAAATTAAAATTCTCAGAAGTATGTAAACATTAAGACAAATTAGGCTTTTGATCAATTTTGGTATCAATCACACAATCAACTAAAATTAGGGTTAAGCATTAAAATTGAGGAATATACTAATTTTATTCGAATTAGTTCAACATAACTATAGAATGAATTGTTGACTAAATTACCTGAAATTCGAATGAATAGCGCAATAAAAGCAGAGTAGCGGTGCGTGCGCCCAAACCTTCTAAAAGCTTCCCTGCTCAAATTCTCTTTCTCGCCAAATTTTCAATTGGCTTTAATACTTTTTTCCATTCTCTACTTTTCTGAAGATTGACTTTCTGTTAGTTCTTCCTTGTGTAGTTTTTATATTTTTTGGATTCTTTTTATATTTGTTTGTTCTTTGTTTTTCAAGGGTGAATATATAATATTTGGTAAGGTAGTTTATTCATTGTAAATAATAGAGAGTCGATAAAATGTAGCCGAGACGATAAATAAAAAAACCCGTCAACATATGGCAAATCAGGTGGTAATTGACAAAAATGGACTCAATAGGTGGTAATTTGTAAAACTTAAGATTCAATAGGTGGTAAAAATCAAAAAACTCTTATATAAACGTAAACACATGCACAAATATATTAAACAAGAAAATAAAAATAAAAATAATCATGTAAATCAAATTTACTAACCAAAATAAAAAAAATAATAACAAACTACAAATAAAAAAGAATAATTATAAAAAAAAAAAAAACTAGTTGCAATTAGAAATAAAAAAAGAAAGGAGTAATTAATAGCGTATAAATAAAAAAGAAAGGAGTAATTAATAGCGTATAAGTATAAATACAACGTACAAATAGTCAAATACATAATGGATATGAAATACGTAAAAAGGCACCGTATAAAAAATAAATTAAAGTTGAATAAAAAGATAGGAGAGGGGAAATTAATATAATTAGGTTCGGTGTTAATACCGAAGAAACCAATTAGTAGGGTTCATTATTGAGAGAATCAAGTAAATTAGTTATTTAAGCAGGATTCATCAAGTTGAACAACTATTAAATGCTAATTGGTGGTATATGAGAGGTCTCATATACAGTCTAGCCTTTTCGATTTGCAACCTAACGATTCCCATGTTGATTCCATGAATGGGACAGTTGTATCAATTGGCTGGAGAATTGAATTAAATTGCCAGCGATTTACAGTTGTATCAAGTTTTATTATTTGATGAAAACTTTGCAAGCTATCAATGCCAACGTCGATTCGAAGTCACAGCAGAGAGGTGATTATAAAACTATCCTCAAGCAAGGGTCATTAAGTAGGTCAATACATATTTTTACTCTTAATTACACTTAATTTATCTTGACCCATTTTCACTCTCCCAAGCAAAAAATCACCATCTAGGTCATCAACCCAATTATTTTTCACTTTCCAACATTTTTAATTATTTTCCACATTTTTTACCCCACTAAAAAAAACTCATCTCTCTTACTTTATCCATTATTATTACTATATTTTAAACTCTTCACATTTTTAAGCCAATGACCATCAAACAACTACTAGGTCAATAGGTGAGTCAATAATGAGAAAATAGGTCACCAATTGACCCTATTTTGTGATGGGTCATGCTAATTAAGTTACTAATACTTAATTAACTTGACCCAATTACTTATTGACCTCCTCATCCACCTTGCTTGGGAATGGTCTTAAGACTCATTGGACAGGAGTACGAAAAAATAATGAAATTACGAAAATGGTGTAATTATGTTTATATAATAAAATTTTGATTCTAACAAAATAGTTCATTGTGTGATTGAAAAATTTATAAATAAAACAAATGGTAAAAAACATCAAGCCCAACAGTTTATTAATTACACAAAATTATACTTATCCCTTGCTATAAAAGGAATAGCATTTAATACATTTCTATTGGTTAATTTTTGTAAGGGAATGAATTTTTTTAATTTGTGTAGGAGCACCACTTTGTAAGAGATATTTAATTACCCTCTTTTATCTCATCATTTTTAATTATTCTTTGCCCATACAATTTAATATAAGACTTTATTGAATATTAAAATTTACAAATAATTATTACAAATAAAATATGAATAATAAAAAGTTACATATTAAAAACACAAGTACGAGTAAAAAAAATTAGGATAAAAAATTAACAATTAAAAAAAATACATAAGTATATAGATAATAAAAATCACGGTTTCAATATTTCTAATAAAAAATCTGTCAATTCTAAAATCATGACAAATAAAATTTATTTTTTATAATAGTAATAAAATAGATTGTATTTATGGCAGAAAAAATGGTCTATTTAATAATTAACAATTTAAAATAATTTATATATTTCTTACCTAATTTTTATATTAAATTATATTTATATTAATTAGTCAAACATATATGAATAATCAAATATTTAAAAATAGACTTGTACATTATTGTACACTATATAAATTATAAAACTAGGTTTTTAAGATAGGGAGTGCTTATCGACTACGGAGTACATCATTGATAATGTGTTAGCTTAAAAGAATCATTGAGTTCATATTTTTATTAATATTTTGCAATAATTTTTGAAAAAAATGAATTGACTTTGTCAAATGATTGTATGCATATAAGTTGAGATTCAGACTAGAGTTAAATCACACATCTTCTAAACAAAACTCCTATACAGATAACTTAAGATAATAAAAATGGCAAATTTCAAAGTTGAGATTAAATCAAAAGATATGATCAAGCCTTCTTCTGAAACACCAAATCACCTTAACACCCTCCAACTCTCTTTTATAGACCAGTTTGCACCTCCTACTCTCATGCCTTATATATTCTATTACCAAACTCCGCTTACCCAAAACAATAACACCAAAATTACGGCCACATTGCTCAAAAACTCGCTCTCTCAGACATTGGTTCAGTTCTACCCGCTAGCCGGAAGGATTGAAGGAAACTCATCAATCAACTGCAACGATGAAGGGGCTGAGTTTTACGAAGCTGATGTTTTAGCAACCTTGGCAGAAGTTATAGCAAATCCAGATCCCGAGGAATTAATAAGGCTATTACCGTATCCACCTTTTGGTGCTAACAAAAGCATAGTAACTGCGGTCCAAGTGAATTGGTTTTCTTGTGGCGGTATGGCCATAGGTGTTTCCATTTCACATAAGATTGCTGATGTAGCAACCTCTGTCGCGTTTATTAACGCTTGGGCTGATAATGCTCGAGGGGTTACAGTTTCTAGTAATAATCACACCAAAACGGTAACATTTGATTCAGCATCATTCTTTCCTCCCATGAATCTGGATGGGGTTTATGACCCTGAAAGTGTCATGTCTAAGGAAAAGATTGTGACAAAGAGGTTCATTTTCGACAAGGAGAAATTAGACGAGCTGAAAAACAAATGTGATAACGAGCGACTAGAGAGACCCCCTACTAGAGTGGGAGTGGTTACGGCCTTTTTCTGGAAGAAGTTCATTAAGATTGCGAGGGCTAAGCCAACGCCCCCCAAAATTTTCAATGTGACACAAGTTGTAAACTTGAAGACAATAAAGGGGTCGCCTATCCCAGAGAACTGTTACGGGAACCTTTTTTGGTCGACATTCACACATACTGATACAGAACCAGAAACAGAGTACACGGAGGCAGTAGGCAAGCTCAGGACGGCTTTGAAAAAGATGGATGTGAATTATTTACCGAAGATCAAAACAGGAGAGTGTCTTCTTGAATTACAGAAGGCTTTTGAGAGCTTTTCTCAAGGGGAAGGAGACTCTTGCGGGATTACTAGCTTGGTTAGTTTTCCGATATATGAGATTGATTTTGGATGGGGAACACCTATATGGGTATCTTCGACTGCGTTGCCGTTCAAAAACATGGTAGGTCTTTTGCCTACAAAGTGCGGACAAGGAATTGAAGCTTGGATCAATGTGGTCGAACATGATGCTGTCGCTCTCGAAGAAGATCACGACTTCCGTTCACTAGCATCGTCATGAAACCAAATAAACTAAAAAATCAAGTCTTAATGAGACACTTAGCTTAATCCGTCTTCGACACAAATTCAAGGCATAAATTCACAACACAAATATTTCAATTTCCATTCTCATTTCGATCATTTAGTTAAATAGCTCACATTGTTACTTTTTGATTTATTGTTGTTTGATTTATCGTACATGTAATGATTTAATAATTAATTGACTTTGCCTTCTATAATACGGAGTATTTTACTTGCATGTTGAATTTTATACTCAGCTTATGTTTTTTATTAAGAGTTAAGACTTCATGCAAGGTTTATACACCCTCCAATTCAATTCAATTCAATTCAATTCAATACAATACAATACAAATTACTATCCACACTTTAATTACTATCCACACTTTAAAGTTAACCGTGTTAAATATTGACCTACTATATATATAGTCAAGTTTTAAAATTTATACGTAAAATTTCAGATAGTCTCTTAAATTCATAACTGATGGCAATTGCAAAAAGCCACTAAACGACATCGGTTTCTATTTTAAAACTGATGCCAATATGCTAAACTGGGACATCGGTTGTTTAGGGAACGGATGCCAATATGGCGATGTCAATCACTTAAATTCTACTAGTGACCTTTTTAAAATTTTGTTCTTAATTTTGTTAATTGATAACTTAATTAAAGAACCTTGGAGTACAAACCTTGAGAAAATTAAGTTTTGTACTCCAAGGTTCTTTAATTAAGTGAATTTGTGAATTGATAACTCAAGGTTATCTTTAAGATAAATTCACAAATTTTAAACTGGGACATCGGTTGTACCTTTTTGTGAATTTATCTTTCAAATTTGTTTTCAAA
Organism: Silene conica; assembly: GCA_029255685.2. Lineage (NCBI taxonomy): Eukaryota > Viridiplantae > Streptophyta > Magnoliopsida > Caryophyllales > Caryophyllaceae > Silene > Silene conica. The sequence goes on along the minus strand of CM055318.2, from coordinate 70,794,142 downwards.
ACTTGAATGACTAAAATGCTAAACCTTTGAAAATGTGAAAATTGTAAAAAAAAAAATAACACTTACACATTTTGTATAAAATTTCTTCATATGGTAGTATCTGAAACCATGATGCAACGCACTGTTGCATGGTTTTTTGCAGCCACTTAATCAGTGGCGTATCAAGGACTTAAATGATGAGGGGTGCGGAAGTTTATTAACTAAAATATGTCAAATTACGGAAGTTTATTAACTAGATTACGTCAAATTATCAGCGTGATTTAGAGGACAATCGGACATCAATGCTAGGATTTGAACCTTGGAAGTTCGAGAAGGTGACACCACAGTTTACGACTCAACCAATATAGAAACATGATAATTAGGAGAACTAAAATTTTTATATTTCTAAATTTCAGGCACCCCATAACAACGTCACTGCACTTAATTTAAATGAGAATGTTACCTACATTTAGTCTTACAAGGAAACTATCTTTGTCTGACCTTCATGTAGACTTCATTTGATCAAGTTCAACCTTCTTGAAATCCATTTAATTATTGGTCTATATTAGACATTGACTTGCAATATAATACACAAATGTAGAAAGCATAGTAGATTGTCATTGTACCCTATACAATGATCTTACATAAGGTTTTATCGACAATCATACGTTTTGAAGGCGAATTAATAACGGGTCTTTGGAATCGATCTCTTCTAATCGGAATTTAGTGACCACATTGTGTAAAAAGACAAGTAACAATATTCGAGCAAATTCATTTCCCTTGCACATTCGAGGACCTCCACCAAAAGGTATGTAAGTATATGGTGGTGGTCCTTCCTGTTCGAATCTTGACGGATCAAATTTTTCTGGATCCTTAAAATATTTTGGGTCTGTATTCGTATAATGTGCATCCCAACCAACCTGTAAAATAAATAAAAATTTTGATCATTCATTAGATCTAAATTACATGTGTGAACAATCAAAGATGACCCATCACTTAAGGCTAACACAATTCAAACCTTGTAGAATAATATACTTGTTTATTCATATTTGACGCCTTATTTTCTTAGTTCATTTATTTTAAGACGTCCCTATTTATTTCTATCCTTAGTTGTTATAGACGACACAGCCAAAGTATACTAGAGTTGCAGAAGAAATATAATGTATACCTTCCAGCCTTTGGGGACAGTGTAATCTCCATAAGTGAAGTCAGTGATAACCTCCCTAAACGTTGCAGTTGGATGTGGAAGTAGTCTCAACGATTCGCGAACCACATTCCATGAGTACTTCATTTTCTGGACATCCTCCCACGACAACAGCTCGTCTGGTTCTCTTTGATCTCTAGCTATCTCTAATTGCTCTGTAACTCGTTGTATTAAGGAAATTTATTAGTATCTTATCTATCTTAATACAAAAATATTTAATAAGTTTTGGCGAATTCACGTCTTTCATCCAACTTTAATTTTTTATTAAGTTATGGTGGGATCAACGACAAACTTTATTGAATTAATTTACAAATAACTACCTATGTTTATTTTCTTTATGTAATATTACGTTCTGATTTATTTCATAAATAATAACCTCTACGTAAACGACTACGTTTATAACGTCAATTTATATATCATATAGTATTAAAATATAATGTCGATGTCGATCGGTACATAATTGTTAAATAACGATTAAGAACTAATAATCAATATTACAGCAAATAATACATAATTATAATAAATACTACTTCCTCCATTTTTTTATGTTCTTCCCATTTGCTTTATTGCGGTCTCCAAGACGCACCTTTGACCGTCTTTTCCGACACCTATACGATATTTTTTTCTATTGAATTTTTTTTCCCCACGAAGATTTGTTGATAATAATTGTAAATGTTCTAATTTTATAACTTAAAATTCATTATTGTCTAACTTACTTACGGTCAAAGTTCGAAAACTTTGACCTCCAAAAAGCAAATGGGAAGAACATAGAAAAATGGAGGAAGTATAACAAATTACAGAAGTTGATAGAAAAATGTAACAGATTACAAAAAATGATAAAAACACGATCGAAATTTCAAATACAATTTTCATGACAGTGCTAAATTAAAATAACAATAACAATAAATTGAAATAACATTAATAACATGAAAAAAAATACTTACATAGTTAATGATATTGCAAAAATCGTAATAAATATTAACACATAACCTAAAATTTCATTATCAAAAATATATTTCAATTATTAATAAAATTATTTAAAATAACAATATTATTAGAACAAAGGTTACATTAATTTCATCCGTTCATATCATTTTCATAATTTCAGACATTAATAAAATATTTACGAATAAAAATATTTTAATACACAATTTCTCCAATAAAACGGTCTCACACCATCTTCTTTTATAATAACTAGTTTTACGCCCGTGCAAAAATTGCACGGGTCTAATTTTATTGAATTAAAAAAATCAATAAGTAGGTAAATAAATTTAAAAAAAATATGATTTTAGTATCGAGTAATATCAATGTAAAAGTAAAGAGAAATTATATACTTGACTTAGACGCAAATAAAACTAATGCATCTGTTTGACATTATAAAAGTACACAAAACTTATTTAGGATGACTTATCGTTTTAAGTTTAAGACGGATCAAATATATATGTAGAATGAATAATACAAAAAAAACATTATGCATGACAAAAATAAAATGTGTCCTATAATCCATGAGGAACGATACTGACTCGTTTTAAACTTAAGATGAATAATAGCCGATAAAAAAAACATATATATATTAAAATTATGCTTACGGATTTAGTCCTAAGTTCCGAATCATCGTAATCAACCCAAATTATTTTTTAGTTCGACCTTGTAACTACCCCAAAACATTCTACGACATTAGCGAAATATGATCATTTTGATAGATATCGGACTGTTTATATTGTATTTTAATTTAAATTCAACTAAAAGATTTAAATTCAACAAAAAACTATTTTTTGTGCTAATATAGAAGATTTTTGTTTTTTTATGTATATTTGTAGATTTTTAGTTGAATTTAAATTTAAATTAAAGTCAACTAAAAGATTTAAAATCAACAAAAGACTATTTTTTGTTCTGATATACATGATTTTTGTTTTCTCCAATATACCGCATTTTAATGACGACAATGGCAAAATATGATCATTTTGATATATATCGGACCGTTGTATATTGTATTTTACCGTGTTTTATCTTGTTTGGTATCTTAACTTGTATTTGATTTGATTGGAAAATATTATGTAATTTAATTTTTGGACTAATTATTTTTATTGTTTGTAATTTTTTGTTTTTCCGATTAAATTTTTGGACCATTAAATATCGTATTTTGTTGGACCGTTGTATATTGTTATTTAAATATTCGATTAACAATAATTTGATGATATCGTATTTTATTATGACAATGACAAAATGTAATACTGCAATCGATTACTTTAATTAGGGATGAGAAAATATCATAATACGTAATTAGAGATGAGTAAAAATCAAAATTATGAAAATAGAAGAGAAAGAAATTAAATCAGTCTAAAATTTGGTGGGCCCATAAATACCTTATTTCAAGGAATTAATAGGAGATATTTAAAATCTATTCCTTTTATAGGTATAGATTTATCATTTAATACAAATAAATGAACCCATTGTACGCGTAAAATGTTTTTATAATAAATTTATCATTTAATACAAATAATTGAACCCATTGTACACGCAAGAGTTACTTATTTTAATAAAATATTGGGAAGTGGCCCTTTCTATCCCCTCGTTAGTCCCGCAATAGGAAGTCAGTGGTGAATGGTCAATGGATCTCGTGTATGCATGAATGACTAACACAAATTCTTATTGAAATGCCATCCGTCATAAATTGAAGATGAATAACGCCCCTCTTACATAATATAAATTGTGTACTATTCATATGATATTTTATTTCTTCCGCTTACCTATTCACTTGTATTTTTATGATACTAAAATATCTGTCTCAGTTTGTCCAAAATCACAATTTTTTGATTCCATGTGCATATGCATAAGAATTAGCTCTATATATGTATAAACAAATATCGAGATCCAGATCCTTCAAACCTTCAAAATCCATTTTTATTTTAGTATTTCTAAAATAACAAGTCTTGCTTAAAACGAGTATTATTCGTCTTAAATTTAAGACGGGTCAAATATACTCTCCTAGTCTTAATCGGTATAACCTTTCTTATCGAGGGAATATACAAAATAAGGAAATGAATAACAAGGTAAACTATAGCAGTGGTGTTAGGTCATTGGAAGGAGAAAAGAAATTGATGTGAGATGAAGTGATTAAAATAAGAACAAATAAAATATAAGTATTGTGAGTTATTGTTATGGATGAGGGAATTAAAATAAGTAAATCTTTATCAAAGAATATGAAATAGAAAAGGTATTGTGAATAAATGAAAAAATAATATGAGAGATTATTTTGAATAGGGGGGAGTACAAAATAAACCAAGGAAACGTAAAACTTTATCAATTTTTTTTCTAACTTCTCACATAATTAAGCTATGTTTATTCTCATTAAAAAAATTACTATGCTATGGCTATTGTAATTTATACTCTTATGATGATTATTCCCGATTGTTATTTATTGTTTTTTAGAGGATGTCAAACATAGATAAAAATTGACCGGGAGTCTGGGACAGAGCACAAATAGGTTATACATCCAGATGTAATATAAATCTAATTGAATTTATGTGCAATTTTTTTCAGCTTTTAACAATTTTTTTTTTGCACTATAACTTTTTAGTGTTAAAATTAAAATTTGTAGGTTTTATATATATTATTTTTGAATTTAAATATAATGTTTTAATTTACATTTTTTTATAAAGACGTTCAGATTTTTTTAATAAAACTCGTAAAATATATGTATAACTTCATATTCTTTGTTATAAAGCTCGGAATCCATATTACCAGATGTATACATCTGATTGTACAGTCCTCTAATTGGGGACAGAGGGTTATCAATTTATTTGAATATTTTAACATTTAGCTTTAATGTTTGTATGTTAGGCCGTAATAAACCCCAAAAATCATACTTTAGTCATTTAAACGTGAATTTTTTAGGTTTTCAATTACTATTACCGGACATAATCATCACTTCTATAATTGCTCCGATGTTAAAAATTACTTCAAAAGTCAATTTTCATTGTTGTTTTTCTTCCATCCTCTTTCAAGCTCGCTAACCTTACAATATAATCAACTCTATTTTGGTGAAAATTGACTTTTGAAATAATTTCTAACATTAGTAAGATTATAATAGCAGTTTTTTAATTAAATTTATTAAGTAGGGAGCAATTGCAATACTGATAGTTATAAAAAAACACTTTATTATTATTATTTTTATTATTATTATTATTATTATTATTATCATAATATGCGATTGGATCTAAGTTGAGTCGCTTCTATAAACCTAGACAAGACCCGAATTCAATTTAAGACATTTAATCTGAATCTGAATTTTATAAAATTTTATCTAGATCTTACTCATTGTCATCCTCCTAATCTGGCAATTCATCAAATCAAATACAATTAAACATTAGCTTGAAATCGTAAGAGATCGAATTTGAGAAATGAAAGAGTACCTTGTAAGACCTTTTGGAAGACAAAAGGGTGTTGGGCAAGATGGGATAAAAGATAAGCAGTGGCGGAACGAGTACTGTAAAACCCGGCAAACAAATAACCAATAAACTTGGTAGCAATTTGGTGGTCGTTGTAAACCTGGCCGTTAGCTTCGGCGGCCAGGAGTATATGACCCAACAAGTCATATCTTGGCGACATGGTTGTCGCTTCCTCCCTCCTTTCTTTCACTATATTCACCAACATCTCTCGAACTTTAACTCCAGCTTTGTTTGCCCTATAATAAGGTGTCCCGGGGAAATTAACCGGGACAGTGAAGATGTTATCCGCCAGGATAAAGAATTGCTTCGCGAGTTGCCTTATTTGATCAGGGTTGGAGTTCGAGTAATCCATAAATACCCTACAAGTCAAGTAAAAGGTAAACTCTTTTGTAAGAGAGTAAACTTTCTGGTCTTTGTTACAATCAGGAGTCCAGTAACGATCCATGTGTTCAGATGCAATGGAATCGATTACATGGACATGATCTCGAATGGTGTCGAGTCTGAAAAATCTGTGGATGGGGTCGTCAAGTAGTTGCCATGACGACTGTAGCTCAGAGTTTTCTGGGTAAGTCGGTAGGCCTAGAAGTTTGGCTAATGAATCAGGTGTCCATGTCTTGAACAGTTTACCATCGTTAGAGAAAATGAATTTATTTGCGGCAGGGCCTGAAAAGAAAACTACATTATGCCCGAAAAAATATGTTCTGAAGATGGTTGTTGAGTATTTGGTCATTTTGTGACGGATGAAGTCCGCCGGGCAAGCGACATAGGACAGTGTTTCGCCGATGATCGGCCACCCTGTTTTTCCAGGAGGAAAATTATGTTTGCGTTTGTGAAAGAATGTTTGAGAAAGTAAGGTGACAATGAATAGGATCGTTGCCAAGCAACAACCTAAGATGAACAATGGAGCCATTGATGGATATTTGGACCTTGCTGCTTAATTTTTCATTGTATTTTTCAATTGCTATTTAAAGATTCATATGACATGCTTTTTGGTGACAAATTATTTTTTCGAACATTTTCCTAATAATAATAATAATAAGTCAAATATGTTGTCAGAGAGGATTCATATTTTCTTCAATATGAAACGATCAAGTGGAGGATTAAGTAGCACCAAAACAAACACGAATACAGATACGTATTGCAGCATCTCATGAAATTTAGGATACGGGACACGTCATTTAAATATATTAAAATATATATTTTATGATTATGTATAACGTATAATTTTATTCTTATCATTTATTTGAAGTTAAATCTAAACAAGTAAATGTACAATTTGACTTTTACTATAACTAATTCTCAATTTTCCACCCAAACTCCTCTTCTAATCGATATTTTTTAAAATTTTATTTATCGTCTAAACTATAATATGTTTCGCATGGGTCCAACGAGTGTCGGGTATCCGAGTCTTGAACACGGGACGGCTAATTAGGAGAAGTGTATGTGCTACCTAAGTGGAGGACCACTACGAGTCTACCACTATGATAGCATGAGCGATTAAGTTTCTTATATGATAATCTCATGATAATATTTTTACTAACAGAATAATTTATATACAAGTATAAAAGGAAAATCACTAGACACGTGGCAACCCTAGATTCACTCTCACGAATTGTTTTTCCCGCCTAGCTATCCTCCTTATTTATAGAAATATTTTATTGACTAAAAGTGTTAACCTATGATATCAATGACTAATATAGATGATACAAAATTTTGCAAATCATTCGTTTATATTCTTTAATAATTAATCAATAAAATATTCTCTCTTCTATTCATAATAACCTTCCCTATTTCATTTTTTATCAATTCACAATATCTTTCTTATTTCCTTTTTTAGTAAAGTTTTATATATATTTTAATCACCTCACCCCACGTCTATATCCCACAATACTCATATTGTATCCTTATTTAAATGTCTCTATCTCACAATAATACCCCACAATATCTTTCCTTTCTCCAATCACCTAACCCCACTACAATACTTTCTCTTATTTAATTCATTTCCTTATTTTTGATCCAATCCTCAATAGGGAATGTTATGTTAAATAGGAGGTAGTACTAAATATAAATTTTGCTTATAATTAGCTAACTATTTATGTGTGTTTTTCAACATCGATCATAACCATGTTCTACTAAGGATGTTGGGTAAAAAGTTTATATTAATTTAGTGTAAAAAGGTGTAAAAAAAATCTATATACCCTCACCAAAAATATGGGTAGTAACGAGTTTTAGGCTTTAACTATTTAAAGTTCTATTAGGCGAAACAAGAGAATTTATAATAACGAATAAGATTAACAATTGTTTAACAAGATTTACTATCACTACTACAATTCCCTTATGTTTCCGACGCTTTAATAGGTGTCGACCCATTTTCCCACTTTACACCAAATAATTAATAAAATATTAATTTTTTTATTGTTACCGCTCAAAAATGGATTAGTGAAATTTTGGTATCGCGCTCATCACCGCCACTTCAACTGCTTCGTTCCAAATATCCAAATAACCCTAAAAATTCCAATTAACCCTAAAAATTTACAGCGAAGCCAATTCTTCATCCCTTTCTCTGATTATTGTTCAATTTATTCCCTTAATACATTCCAAACCCTAATTTATTTACTCCCAAAATTCGTTATTTATTAATTAATCAACACCGTTCTTGATTTTTTACCATCCGTTCATCGGCGAATTGTTGGAATTGTTGATCGAATTGATCGAATTGTTGCGACTCTCGTTGTACATCTCCGGAGATAGCTAAACAGGTACGTAATAATTAACCGTTTATTGCGTGTGTTTTATTCTCGATTTCGATTGTTGAATGTATTGTATTATTGCCTCGTTACTTTGATATCATGTGATATTTCGTTCTCGTGTATGGAACTGATTGTTGTGATTATATGATTGATTGTTGTGATTATATGATTTAATGTGCTGAAGTATCTGATCTTTATGATTTGTAGTCATGGATACTAGCTGGATTATCTTGCCAAATGACCATCCCGATTACGTTAATGGATGTAGGCAGTTTATTGAAATAGCAAAGAAAAATCTTGTAGAAGGGAAAACAAAATGCCAATGTAAGAGTTGTAAGTTACGTTATTACTTCACACTGGGTGAAATAGAGGGACATATTTTGTTCAAAGGGTTTTACCAGAAGTATACAGATTGGTTTGACATGGTAAAAGGGATGATGTTCTTGATCATTTGCATGGAGAAAGTAGGGTAGAACCCTTAGTGGGTCGTGATGATATGAGAGGTTTACTTAATGCAGTTTATGGGACTAATTATCCTAACCATTCTAGACATATTATTGATGATAATACTTTTGGTGGCTCGGACGAATTAGAACAAGAAGTCGAATTTGATGACTTGTCGATGGGATTTTGCTCTCATGGTGAGTCCGATAATGAATTTGAGAACACTTACGATGGTAGGACTGATGACTACTCTGACAACCCTCATAACCTCAACAATAAAGAAAACAGTAACTATAAAATATTGTTGGACGCTGCAAACGAGGAACTTTACGAAGGCTGCCAATCTTTTTCAAAGCTTTCATTCCTTCTACATTTATACCATATTAAATGTATGTTTCATTGGTCAAATGAGTCATTTAATAAGTTACTTGAACTTCTACTTCAAGCGTTTCCTCAAGTAAGAGAGTTTCCAACAACCTTTTATGAGGGTAAGAAGATAACAAATGATTTAGGGCTCGGATATGAAAAGATTCATGCTTGCCCGAGGAATTGCATGCTATTTTGGGAGGAAAATAGTGACAAAGAGGAGTGTAGTAAATGTCACACATCGAGATGGGAAAAAGTTTAAGGTCAAAAAGGTAAAGGTCTAGCTAAGAAGGATGCCAAAACTATGAGGTATTTTCACCTCATTCCTAGATTAGAGAGGATATACACGTCATCTAAAACAGCTGAAGATATGATATGGCATCATAGAGATCGTGTAAAAGATGGAAAACTTAGGCATCCAGCTGACGCGTTGGCATGGGAACAATTTGATTCTCGGTATCCTCTATTTGTAGGTGATCCTCGAAGCGTTAGGCTAGCCTTAGCTAGTGATGGGTTTAACCCTTATCGTTTGATGAATACAACTTATAGCACGTGGCCAGTTATTTTGATTCCTTATAACTTGCCACCATGGTTATGTATGAAACCCTCTTCATTTCTTTTGTCTTGTATTATTCCTGGAAAATCTAGTCCAGGAATTGACATTGATGTGTATCTCCAACCTTTAATTAAAGAGTTGAAGTTGTTATGGAGCGGTGTTGATGCATTTGACGCCTTTAAGGGTAAAACTTTCAAACTCCGGGCAACATTACACAGTACTATTAACGATTTTCCGGCGTACGCTATGTTATCTGGATGGAGTACTTCTGGTTATGATGCTTGTCCACGATGTACCCATTCAACTAATTCTGGAAGATTTGGGGGCAAGATTTGCTATGTGGGACATAGGAATTGGTTGGATCCAGATCATCACTATCGTTCTCAAGCCGATTTGTTTGATGGTACGATAGCAAATGGCTGCGCTCCTAAATCTATGAGTGGGTCTGATGTCTTAGAACAAAAAAAAAACTGAATATACGTATGGAAAGACCACAAAAAGATTGAAAAGACGAAAAAGAGCAAGGGAAGTTGGTGTCTCGACTAACATGGTTAGTGATGGTAATTGTGAAGATAATAATCATAATTTGTGGAATAAGAAGAGTATATTTTTTGAGTTGGCCTATTGGGAACACAACCCACTGAGACATAATTTAGATGTTATGCACATTGAGAAAAATGTGTGTGACAATATATTAGGGACACTTTTAGATATGGATAAGAGCAGAGACGATGTGAATGCAAGAATTGGTCTAAAGAAGTTGGGCATAAATGAACATCTATGGCTTCAAGAACGCCCCAATTGAGAACCGTACATGCCTCCAGCTTCATACACCATGTCTAACGAGGAGAAAGAGCGATTTCTGAAAGTCTTGCAAAAGATTAGAGCTTCTGATGGGTATGGCTCAAACATCTCTAGATGCGTGAATATGAAACAGAGAAAACTCATTAATCTTAAGAGCCACGACAATCATGTCTTAAAGCAAGATATACTTCCAGTGGCATTAAGGGCATCCAAGGCTACTAAAGTTATTGACTTACTTGGCGAATTATCTTGCTTTTTCAAGTCTCTTTGTTCCCAAACCCTCGAGCACGACGAGTTAGCTGCCCTTCAGTCAAAAATTGTGATAATACTATGTCGTATGGAAATGGAGTTTATGCCAACCTTTTTCACAATTATGGTTCACCTATTAGTTGACTTAGCCGAGGAGGCGAAACTTGGTGGTCCGGTCCAATATAGATGGAGGTACCCTATTGAAAAGTAATTATCACAAATAAAAAAATTTAATTAAGTGGCTGTTTTAAGTGGTTTTCCTAAACTGATTTTGTGAACTTTCTAAAAGGTATTTGGCTCACTTAAAATCATATGTAAGGAATAAAGCTCAGCCAGAGGCATCAATTGCTGAAGGGTACATGCTTGAGGAGACAATAACATTTTGTTCAAGATATTTGAAAGGTGTTGAGACTATCTTCAACAGAACAAAGAGGAATGACGACGGTAGTCAAGACATGAGTGATTATTTGTTTCGCTCCGGTGGTCGAGTTATTGGTATGACAGAAAAAGTACGACTTGATGACAAAAGTTTAAAACAAGCTCATCGCTACGTTTTGCTTCATTCTGATGAGATGAAAGAAGTAATGAAGTAAGTATAAACGACTATCAAATTTTAAGGATTTATCACTTATCGTTCATATAATTTGCTAATGATTCTTTCTCTAATCTTTCGAAGTGAGTTTCTTGACTATAAGCGGCGAGATATCACCGTTACCCAAAGTAATGAAAATGAATGGATTATCAAAGAATTTGCAGACTGGTTACAAGCACAGGTTTACCCCTTGTTTAAAAATTCAAAATGTGGTTTGGAGTTATTAAACTTCATATTGATAGCCGTTTATACTTACTTCATTACTTCTTTCACAGGTGCAAAACCTAGATACAAGTACCCCAGAAGGACAACTTAAGAAAGATCTGGCAGGTGGTTTAAACAGTCATGGTAAAAGGATGACATGATTTATGATCAATGGATATAAATTCCTAACGGTTGATCGGGAGCAAAAGCGAAGTACTCAAAATTCTGGAGTTATGGTCGAAGCCGATGGTCAAACATATTATGGAAAACTAAAGGATATTTTGAATTAGATTATTTTGGTAGTTGCAAAGTTGTAATGTTCAATTGTGCTTGGGTTGACATACACAGGGGTGTTAGGAAGTTTGAAGATGGGAGTGTGTGTGTCAATTTTTCTAAATTAATGCACACTGGTCGAAATTTAGCCGATGATCCATTTGTTTTCTCGTGTCAAGCAATACAAGTTTTTTATGTCGAAGATGAGATGCAAAAAGGCTGGTCTTATGTAATTAGTACTAAACCTAGGGATCTTATTGAAACCGGCGAGATTCTGTAGAATAATTACTTTTTTTTATACTTTTAGTTTTTGTATACCTTTGATGTCAGATAATTTTAATTATTAATCTAAATAATTTTTTTGGTTTGTGTTATGACGCATGTCGTGAACAACTGACTTTATTTGTTTATCGTTTTATATTATATATAAAACTGACTTTATTGTTTATTGTAGGTGTATTAACGAGTATCCCTTTCAAAGACGAGTTGTATCACTTTCTGCAATTGAGGTATGGTGCAAGATCTGTCTGTGCAACTGTGACATTGATAACATCTTTGTTGAGTTTGTCCTACTGTCTGTCTTTGCTACTAACCTCTTCTTCAGTGTCAATGAAAAGGAAAAATGTAGGTATCTGTGCAACTGTGACATTGATAACATCTGTGTTGTGCTTATAAAATGAGAAAAAACCAGATTACTATATGCAACAATACATCAAATGAACTATAATATGACCTGAAACCTGAAACCTCAAGGATACAAGGAGTAATAACTTTGCCTTGAGCCCTCGACCAATGCACTAACTTGACTATATTGGTTTTTAAACTGCTATAGATTCTACATATCCTTTTCAAATTAAACCCCATGAAGACATGAACACCTACTGGAACCGCCACTGGGTATTAAGTGCTTAATATTTGTGATATATATTTCGTAATCGTCTGGACTAAGTGAATAACTATGATTCTAATTGGATGCTGCTCTTGTGTCGTGTTGACAGAAAGAGAGTTTTTAGACGTCATATTCTGAAAATTGTGCTGAGAATTAACAACGAATTGTGGCTGTTTTGCTGCTAAAAGTAGTAATGTTGTTCGTTATCCTTTATCCTTTGGCTTGACTGGAAATGTGAAGTAGATTAACATTAGATTGTAATGCGGTAATGCCAATCTATATTCAGATAAAATGCCAAAGTTGGTCAACTTCATCAGAAACACAAAATGAGCCAATAAATTAGAAATGGATGGAATATACTTTTAGTTTTTGTATACCTTTGGTTTGTGTTCTGACGCATGTCGTGAACAACTGGCTTTATTGTTTATCGTTGTATATTATATATAAAACTGACTTTATTGTTTATTGTAGGTGTATTAACGAGTATCACTTTCAAAGATGAGTTACCGAAGCAAAAGGACCATGGCTCAAATGAAGTTGACGGAAGCTGATGGGGCTAATGGGGGGGCTAATGGGCTAGTGCCATCATCAGATACTACTACTCAATCAGGAGCTACAGTTGCTATAGATGACAGATGAGGGCCATTTTGCCCTAAAAAAACCCAAAGTATCTGATGTTAACTACTCACCTCAGCAACAACCATTATCCCGAAAGGATAGTCCACGTCCCGATGCAAACATTGAGTCGATCCATGCTGCAAAGACCCCAAATGGACCAGGTTCAAGAATCCTAATCTCTCAGGCTTTTCAAGAACATGCAACCAAATACGATCAACCTGACCGAGCTTTAACCAATACAAATCCCTTACATTCAAAGACCCAAGCCACCACAAATTCTCATGATCTTCCTGCTAGAAAAGCCTGAGAATTTTGTGCCAAACAACCTGATTCATTTAAAAAAATGGGATCTTTTTTCTACAAATAACCCACTTTTAAAGACCCACGCCCCCTTAAACTCTCTTGACCTTGCTACTAGAAAAGCCGCACTGCTTTCAAATAAGCAACTTGATGCATCTCAAAAATTAGGGGGACAAACACCAGTGGGACTTAATAACCCCTCCGGTACATTCTGCAAAAATTTCACTAAGAAACTCGATGGTGGTCATGGTACTAGAACATCCGCACAACTTTCTGCCCAACTTTCAAAGACTAATGCCCCCGGAAATTCTAAGGAGCTTGGTGCTAGAACATCCGCACAACTTTCTGCCCAACAAAATGGGGGACAAACACCAGTGGCGGCTGTTAATAACCCCTCCGATACATTCTGCAAAAATGTCACTAAGAAACCCGATGGTGGTCATGGTACTACAAAGTCTGTACTTTCAAAGACTAATGCCCCCGTAAATTCTAAGGAGCTTGGTGCTAGAACATCCGCACAACTTTCTGCCCAAAAATGGGGAACAAACACCAGTGGCGGCTGTTAATAACCCCTCCGATACATTCTGCAAAAATGTCACTAAGAAACCTGATGGTGGTCATGGTACTACAAAGTTTGTACTTTCAAAGACTAATGCCCCCGGAAATTCTAATGAGCTTGGTGCTAGAACATCTGCCCAACTTTTTGCCTAACAAAATGGGGGACAAACACCAGGGGAAGAAGCGCAAGTAGGAGTTAAACCCCATATTTCGTTGTGGAAAACTTCTACTACAAAACCTGGCTCTACTTTTACTACAAACCACCAACATTCAAAGACCAACGACACCTTAAATTGCGTGAATCTGGTGTGTTGTGGAAAAATACACCAGCTAACTCGTCTCGAGGTTTGAGTTCCAATTGCACTGGTAAAGCCAACAATGGGCCTGATACTGTTCACAAGTCATCGCTGGGTCATGAAGAAGAAGTTTTGAATCAGCAAGATGCGAATCAAACTGGTTTAATAACTTTCAAACCGAAACGTCGTTGTGTGACACATGATTGGCCTGATATTGTTGAATTTGATGAAAACTAGGAGGTTCTAACAATCGGTAAGTTCGTATTATGTTTGATATATTGTAGTGAGCTGAAATACTAATATATAGTAGCTGCATTTGATGCATTTGAAGCTTTCTTGTTTTGCCTGATAGTGTTGAATTTCAATATGTTTCTTTAATTTCAGACTGCTTATTAAACCAGTGTTGAACTATACTATAATTTCAGACTGTTTATTAAACCAGTGCTGAACTATACTATAATTTCAGATTGTTTATTAAACCAGTGTTGAATTTGTCTCTGATATTATTTGACACTTAGCTACATTTGTTTTGGTAGATGATCAAGGAAATATCGGCAAGGTCAACGAACTAGTTCAACGACATGATGTATGGTTTTGTAAAGTGAGGTACTTTGTCACATTTAATGAATTTTATCAGCCACTAAAGAAACACTACTACAGGAACCCTTAAGGACATCGGTCAATGCACATCGGTTTTTTAAAAAACCGATGTAATAAATAATGCACATCGGTTTTTTCAAAAATCTGATGTCCTTATAGATTTATTTACATCGGTTGTTTTTACAACCCATGTCCATGACTTGATGATTTTAGTGGACATCGGATTTTTGAAAAACCCATGTCCATTGCCTACTTATTTACATCGAATTTCTGACTAAACCCTTGTCCATTGCATTTAATTTTTTTATTATTAAAACCCCTACTCCATCAATCCATCATTTGTTTGCCTCGCCTTTTTCCTTCTTTCTTCCGTCTTCTTTCACTCTTACGTTTACTAATACTCTTCGTCCTTCCACCAGCGATTTTCGTCTTCTTCCCCTTCAAAATTTTGCCATTTTACCAGTAAAATCACAAAGCCAACCCACTTACTTTATTTATTAGTGTAAATTAAACAAAAGTCCTCTAAATTTCATCCTTAAAATTCAATTTTTTTGAGTGATTTATTTTAGGGTTTGCGAAAAATCGAGTTTTTATCAAATTCGTTATTTTCCTTTGTTTTAATTGTATTATTATGGATCATCCGTCTTCAAGTAAGTATTTTTATTTCTTTTTCTTCTTTAGTTTGTTAGTATTTAGCTTAAATTTTCGAAACTAGGGTTAGTCTTTTCGATTTGGGGTTTTGGCTTTGTGATGTTTTCCAGCTTTCGTCTTCCATCTATCATTGCTTCCCCATCCCCAATTTTTGAATTAGGGTTTATACTAATTTCGAAATTAATACCGGTGTTGCAGTTGCTACTAGTATAAGACATACTTTTTTTTTTTTGACATAGTGCCTAACAACAGGAAGTTCATCTTCTAGCCTCCGTAGCAGCCAGTAGATGAGCAATCCTGTTCAGCTTACGTGGACAATAGCTAATTGAAACACAATGAAAAAACGGAAAAAGACCCTCAATCTGCGACGCTACTATACTAAGATACCTATCTCCTAAAGAAAAGCCACATAGATGAGAGACCAAAATAAGACAATCCGACGAAATATCGATATGACGAAGCCCAAGAGACCAGGCAGATTTAAGAGCTTCCAAACATGCAATACTTTCCGCATGAAGAGGAGACATCGCCCACAACGAAACCGATCCTTTAAACCAAACATTCCCTTTATCACCAAAAACAACCCATCCCGCTGCCCCTCTAAAGTTCTTCGACCAGGCTGCATCAAATTTAATACGAAACTTAGCAGAACATTGATGCAGACCAACCAGATTGTAAGGAAAACAAAGCCGAATATGGTCGATATCAGAAAGATCGTCAGGATCATTAACCAAGACTTTCGGAAGGGGTGAAGGATTCCCTAAACCCGCAGAAAGAACCTCGTCAACAAGAGAAGAGATCTGTTTCATGAAGAACTCAAGCCCTCCTTCAAAAT
Organism: Silene conica; assembly: GCA_029255685.2. NCBI lineage: Eukaryota > Viridiplantae > Streptophyta > Magnoliopsida > Caryophyllales > Caryophyllaceae > Silene > Silene conica. Next base: position 70,777,523 of record CM055318.2, on the reverse strand, counting down.
TTCGAAAAACCAAAGAATTTCTAAAATTCCAGATAGTCCAAAGAGTGGCTATGAAGTAGAGCATAGATTCACCAGAAGAAGAAAGTTTTTTCAGATATCGGATCCAATTCGCAATCCAATCCGAAATGGGGATATTAGAATCCAAATCAGCTCTTATGCCCAACTGAGAGCATTTCCAAATTCTTCGAGCAACAGCACAATCACGAAACAAATGTGAGGCAGATTCCAAGCAAGACGAGGACGAACACATCACACAGAAGGGAGACAGAGGGATGTTTCTATGACTGAATTCTTCCCCGATGGGCAGAGTATGAGTGAAAATCTTCCAAAGAAAAATACGCCATTTATTAGGAATGTTCAAAGACCAAATGCCTGAGTCCTTAACCGCTCTAGCAGAGAAAGAAAGACGGGAGCAATCCTTCTGAGATGCCGACTTATTCCAAAGTTCCTCGAAAGCCATAAAATACCCACTCTTAACGGAGAAGTCCCCACTAACATCACCTCCCCAAACAAAATTATCCTCAGCATCAAGGGTAGGTTTAGGTAAGGAAAAGAGAATAGGAAGCACCCCCGTCCCACAACAACGTATAATATTGTCAACATCCCAGGATCCGTCTACCTTCTGAAACTGTGAGACTAAAGCCAAAGGAGCCTCCCTAAAATCAGAATGACAAAGACCCACCAAAGACTCCATTGACCTGCCATCAACCCATTTGTCCTTCCAAAACATCAGAGAAGAGGGCAAACCCACATCCCAGCAAAGACCCTTCAACAACAAAGAGAAACCCCAAAAAATACCTTTACTACCCCAACTTCTTGTAATCTTCCAGCCCGATCCTTCCTTCACAACATCTCTATTGATGTTCATAGAAATTCCAACTATTTTTGCAATGAGAGAATCTGGAAATTTGAGGATTCGCCAAGCAACTTTTGCTAGAAGGGCTTGATTAAAGCATTTGATATTACGAATACCTAAGCCGCCTCGTGATTTTGAAACAGATAGAAAAAGATTACTACACCAAGAGATACCTCGACCATCCACCAGGCCTTTCCACCAAAAATGTGAGATCATAGATGAAATCTTAGAACTCACACTTACCGGCAATTTGAAAGCCGATAGAGAATAAAGAGATAGTGACGAAAGAACCGATGAAATCAAAGTCAACCTACCCGCTGGTGAAAGTAAACAATTTTCCCATTTAAGAATCCTTGATCGAACCCTTTCAATAGTAAAATTAAAAATATCCTTTTTTGAACCACCGAAATCCGTAGGTAACCCTAAATAAAGACCCATACTTTTCTGACTTTTGACCTTTAGTGCTTTGAGACACCCCTTTGTTGTTCTTAGAGTACAATTTTGGCTAAAGGTCACAGCTGATTTTTCCTGGTTAAGCCTTTGACCCGAAGCCCGACAAAAGTTATCAATAACCTTGACTAAAGCCCTACAAGCCCGGGGACTAGCTTCCATAAAGAAAATGGCATCATCAGCAAAAAGTAAATGAGATATGGATTGAGCATTCCGACAGACCTTTAGGCCATTAAATTTCCTAGCATCCTGTGCCTTAGTCATCATACGTGAAAAAACTTCAGTACATAATGCAAATAAGAAAGGCGACATCGGATCACCCTGTCTTAAACCGTTTGTTGGCTTAAAAGATTTACCACAAGTTCCATTAATGGAAATACTATAAGTGACTGTGGAGACACAAGCCATAATGAGGGAGATAAGATGGGACGGGAAGTCCATAGGCAGCAAGGTTTTCTCAAGAAAATCCCATTTAAGACGGTCATACGCCTTACTCATGTCAATTTTGAAGGCAAGAGCTCCCTTGGACCCATACTTTTTGCTAGAAATCAAACTGAACAACTCATGTGAAATAAGAATATTATCCGTAATATTCCTACCCGGAATGAAGCCATTCTGAAAATTTCCAACTAAAGAGGGAACCACCTTAGAAAGCCTGTTAGTGATAACCTTTGTCACGATCTTCATAATAACATTACACAAACTTATTGGACGAAATTGATTCAGAGTTTCCGGACTCAATACCTTCGGAATTAAAACAATGACCGTCTTATTGAATTTAGAAGAGACTAACCCAGTGGACAGAATATGGGAAACCGCCCTGATGATATCACTTTTGATATGAAACCAGAAATGCTGATAAAACGCCGCAGGAATACCATCAGGTCCAGGAGATTTAAGAGGAGGTAATTGAAAAACTGCCCGCCTTATTTCCTTTCTAGAAAAGGGCCTTGCAATATTAAGTTTTTGATCAGCAGACAATCTCGAAGAAATGACCGAGGATAAATCCAACGAAAAGGGAGAGGCCGAAGGCGGAGGTTCTGTGGAGCAACCATAGAGATCCTTAAAAAAACATTCAAAAACATTTCTACACGCATCCCCCTCTCGCAACCAATGGAGTTTAGATCTTTGTTTCCAATAAATAGCTGCTGCTTTATTAAACTCCAGATATTCAGAATGCAACTGATTAAAATCATCCTCAGCTTTCCCATTAAAAACTTCCTCTAACAGATTCTCCATCTTAGCATCAAAATCAGTCCACTTTTTCCCCCATTCTTTCCTTTTTTCCAAGGTCCACCTGGCTAACATATGAGAAACACGATCCAGTTTTTTAACAACTACAAAAGATGGCGATCCCCTACCAGTCCAATCCCAAGCCCTATTGACTAATTGAGCACATTCCGCATGCTTGAAAGCCCACACATCCAACTTAAAACTAGTTTTTCTTTTCTGTCCCATGAATTCAGTATCAAAAATAATTGGAGCATGATCCGAAGCTTGAATAGGTAGATGGCGGATACCCGAGTCTGGGAAAAAATCAAACCATGAAGAAGAAGCCAAACCTTTATCGATACGTTCATAAATTCTTTTAGAGCCCATTCGATTATTACACCAAGTAAACCTTGGACCCTTAAAAGGAACGTCAATAAGCCCATTTCTTTCTTTCCATTCAACAAAGGAATTCATAGAGCCTGTAATACTCCTATTCCCTCCAAGTTTATCCTCCAGCCACTCTATTTGATTAAAATCCCCAATTAATAAGAAATGAGAATCCAATCGAGACATGTGATACTCCAAAGCAAGCCAAACTTCCATACGATTTTCTGTCCTTGCAGCCCCATACAGACAAAAGATATACCAAAACCTAACAGGGCATTGAGAAACTTTAAGGAGCACAAAATTAGGGCACTGGAAGATACTAACAACATTTAACCCTAGCTTCCAGCCAACCCACAACCCACCCTTACTACCAACCGCATTTACACCCGAGGAACAAGAGTAACCAAAAGAACGAAAATATTTGGACACACATCCTACATCCATTTTCGTTTCTGACAAGAAGATAAAATCATAACTAGAACTATACTGAACTAAAAGCGCTCTTAACTTAGAAATTGTAGGGGCGAGCGGATTAGAAAGACCCCTACAATTCCACACTAACATCTTCATTGTTTCTGCGAGGACTGCTCATGCGCAGCCCTCTCCAAAAGAGAAGCTTTCTCAGCTTCAGGAAACTCCGACCCCGACGAAGAAACCACCAGCTCATCCGAACCCACAGACACACGAAAGCCTTCATTCCCAGAAGTAGAAGCACCCTTGAAAGTACCAGCCTCCCATGCCTTCAATTTCTTAGCAATACTGGTTAAATTAGGATAATCCTTGTCGAAATTGTACACCGTCTTCTTCTTGCATGAATCACAACCCGGATCAGAAAAACATTTCCTTTTCGGTTGCATTAAGAAATCAGAAAAGGAATCATTGCAAGCCTTGATCAGCTTACGCATATCTTTCCCCTTCCCCTTACCCATATCTTTTTCCCCCATCTTCTTTTTTCCTTTACCCTTAACTTGAGCATGTTGATTTTTCTTCTTTTTGATGTCAGGTTTACCAGACAAACAAGTCTTCCCTTTCTCCGATGTATCAATCGCAGGGACACTTATCATAACATTACCTTCACTTCTTTGAGGAGTAACATCCACTTGCTGTGGAGGAGAGATCATGTGTTGCTCATTCATATCAGACAGACCTTGTGGAAAAGCTTCTAAAGCATCCTGAAAAACTTGACCCGAAGAAGAAGAAGAACCCAAATTTAATAACAGATCAGACGAGTGGGACAAAGACGAAAGGAAAGGCCATTCTGGAGTAGACCCTTCAAAATCAGTTGATCCCCAAAGAGTTGACGAAGAGATATCAAAAGGATTAAAATTATTAAATCCAGCACCAGCCTCCATTTGATTTGCTTCAAAAGAACTAAAAAACATGTGCATGTCATCAGGAGCATCAATCATTTGCCCTAACCCTTTATCATCATCCAATTTTCTTGCTTTTGAAGCATCCCCCTCCAAACGAGACGAAATAAAAAGTTTTTTCACAAAAAGGATACTCTATCTCCCTATTATGTGAGAAAGGGAGGAATGGGTCCCCCGACCTCCATCCCAAAGGAAGATTAGGGTTCCTATCAGAAGAGACAAAAGGAACCGAAGCATTCTGATCCCCAGAAGCTGGATCATTCAACGTCCCACCAGGAGAAATCCCCTTATTTAAACTAGGTTGACCTCCCAGATGATCTAAAGACCCGTGCCCTAAAAAATCCACCTGAGAAGAGTTACCAACAAAAGAGTTCTGATGAGAAGTAACCTTGCCCAAATAAACCGGAATCTCAACTTCTTTCAGAGTATCCTCCTGCTGCATAGCTTTAGAAGAAGAAGGACCTGCATCCATGCATCCTAAACCCTGCATGCAAACTTGTTTCCCTTTATCAGCAATCACATTTGAAATATTCTCACTATTTTGACCAGAATTAAAGGTATTGACCCCGATCCCCATCAAGGATTCGTTGCATGCCAAGCTAGGAGGTGCCTGAGACATAGACGATGGTGGAACTAAGGGAACCTCCACATCCATAGGTTGAGAAAACGGAACTGGAATAGCCGGGAACTCAGATTGCAACGGGAACTCTTGACCATTCACCTTTGAAGACACACCTTGATTCCCCCCTTGTGGTGCATGCAAGGGATCATTAGCATGCATGAACGTTGAAGCATTAAAACCCTCTTGAAAAACCACCGGACTAGCAAAAGGGAGGGCCGTGACAGCAAATTCCATACCAGGAAAAATCCGACCCCCATCAACTAACCCTAGGTTAAAGTCTATCATTCTTTCTGGAAAAGAATCCGCCGGAACAGGATCATCCCAAAACTCACCAAGACGAACCCTAGAAGTGATGTATTTGGTTGACGAAGGAAGGGCACATAAATTCAGATTGAAGAGAGTGTATTGATATCTTGTTTGGAAAATCGCAAAGCCCTTATCAAAGGCATTTGAAAGAGACGCTTGTAATTGAGAAATAATGCCTTCTATCTTCTCAACACATTGAGACACCTTATGCCCGATTCTACCACATTTAGTGCAGAACTTAAAAACTTCCTCATATTTGAATTGAATCCAAAGGAGTTTATTGTTCTTGCATGCAAGGAAAAAACCCGGATTGAGGGGTTTTCCCAGTTGAACAGTGACACGCATGCGTAGATAATCATGATCAGGAAAGCCCTCAAAGCCAGCACCTTCAACACCATCTCCAAAAAGCTTAGCTACCATAGCCCCAGTAGCATTGTTAAGATATTCAAAGGGTAGTCCACACACACGAACCCACAGCTTCGTTGTAGGAAACCTTACTGTTTTTGGAATCATTCCTGGCTCCCATTTACGGAAAACCATAAGAGCTCCGTCCACCACAATGTTACCTCTTTCCAAAACATCATGCATGTCGTCTTCATCTTCAAAGAAAAGGATGTAAATATCCCCCATCCTCCGAATAAACACCCGATCTCTTGTAGCCCAATGCTGGTGAATGATCTGACTTATTTTAAAAGCCCTGATCAAACGATAGTCAACAAAATATCCCAAGATGCATTTACTCCAGTAAGAGATGGAATCTTCAAGTTCATTCGGAGTAGGAGAGATCACAGCCCCCGTACGAGGAAAGCGCCATTCATGCATGAGACCAGGATTGTTTGAAACCTCCGTACGGAAATTAAGATCATGGAACACACTCTCTAACTGTGGATTGACATCCTCTGAATAGAAATTATAATTATTTTCCATATGTAAGAAGATTTATCTTTTAACTTTTTCTGTGTTTTTTGTTTTTCTGAATTTTTGAGAAAAGAGAAGAGGACACAAAAGATGAAGAATAAGTGGACTAAAGATCCACTTATAAAGAACAGCAGAAGTACAAAGGACACTTAAAAAAACACAAAAGCAAATGCAGTAATCATGAGTAGCAACTTCCCAAAAGAGGTTGCTTAACTTCCTGGATAAAAACAAAAGACAAACCAATAAAAGGATGTGGAAAACAGAGAAAGTGAAAGAACAATAAAGAAGAAGAAGGCAAAGAGTTTGCACGAGTGAAAAAACAGTTGGACAAATTTAATAAGTTGTTATCTTGAAAGAGGTTTCGTGTAGTCTGAAGATTAAGATCTTGAAAATTGACAAAGAAGTTTTTTGAAAGATTTTTTAATTTTGTCAGGAAAAACTCCCAAAAGGAGAGAAAGCCTCTCTCTAGGATTTTAGAGAGAGTATTATTGATAGATTGGCAATTTAGTATAAGACATACATTACTATATTACTTGTAAAATTAACAACTTTTGAAATAGTTATCGATCAATTGATATTGCAGGAACGCTCATTGATCAAGGAGAGGCTCCTGATTATTATTTTCAGAAGTACCCTGAAGATCATCCTGTAATGGGATTCTTCACATGGAGGTGGGTTCTAACCCTAGGGTTCACCACATGTTCTCGTCTCCAATTTTTCTCAGAGCATTAGTTCTCTTGGCAGCTTCTCTTATGGCCTGTACTTACACCACACAGATTCCTCTGGTTAAGGTCGCACGCAGGTCTAACTCGACTTTTATGAACACTCTTTTTTTCCTTGTTTTTGCTGAAAGGGCCTTTGTCCACAACTTCTATGGTGTCAAAGATCTGTTTTGTTTAGTGTATGTCGTTTGTTGAGTCGAAATGGAAGTTGTTGTATTGTATGTGTTAGGTTATATATTTGATGTCGTATGCTTCAGTTCTCTGTTGTTAATTGCTGATGGTTGTTGCATTTTATGTCGTAAATGTTGTGTAATTGCTGTTGGGTTCTGCCCGATTAATGTTGTTGCGTCAATGATAAACTGCTGTCATTTCCTTCTTATTTTGCTGCTGGTTATTGATGAACTTATTCCTGTTGCTGTTGTCATATGTACGGTTTCTGCGACTGAAATGCTGCCTCGTACCATTGTAAATGCTGATGATTTCAGTAATTGATTCCCTGCGTATTGTTGTTTCCCTATCAATTTTACGGTTGTGTTGCGTTCTGGTTATGGGTGTTTCTGAGATTGTCGTGTGTTGTCATTGTATGGTTCATCCCCTTAAAGTTGAATCACTACTATTGCTAGTCTGATACTACAACCACACTAGTGCTACTACTATTCTCACGATTCTGCACATCAGCTATACCATGTTGCGTATTACTCTGTTGTTGCCTGGATGCTGTTGTATATCAGTAGTTTATTTCATCGAACTACTATCATTACGACTACTAAGTTATACACTACTACACCGCTTGTTGTTGATGACTTTCAGTGCTGATGTATGTTGATTAATTCACCCCTAATGTTATTACCATTTCATACAACTCAATGTTATTACACTCACCATTGTTACCACCTATTGCACACTGCCACTACTCTATTGTACTACTATATACTGCACATTGATAATAAGCCACTGCATATCTACACCTTACTATTTACTGTTGCTACATTCCGGTCTGTGGTCGTGTCGATGTTAATACAGAATTTGTAGTCGTTATTGTTGTTGAACAGCTGCTGCGAATTACTCTTGTTTTGCTACTGCTATTAGAAGTGTCGTATGCCTTACTGTGTTCTGTTATGACTTGTTGATGGACTCCTATATTTCTGAGGCTGGTCATGCGTGGACTGCTACTAACTACGAAGTACTATTTAGTGCTGCTACTACTACTGCATAGTCCCTTCTTTCTATTGCTACCACTTTACGATAATACATACTATACTACCTATTGGGATACTACTGTTAAATTATTATGATTACTACGTAATCAACTATGCTACAATTGTTTAGTATTATTTTATTACTATTATTTTATTACTATATTATTATTTTATTATTATTTTACGTACGTGCTAGCCTGCCTGCTTGAATTAATTAATTTACGTACGTTCTTGCTAGCTTGTTTACGTTTAAATATTATACGTTAGAAATCGTTACGAATTAGTAATGGGTTACGGTCTTATTAGAAGCTTGTCGAAATAATTTAATTAGGTAGTCGATTTTTCCCGTATAAAATATAAGTAATATAATATGAAGTTTAATTTAAATCGTGTTTATTTCCTTTATCGGTTGAACCGGTTAATTAGAACGTAATCAAATACCTAGTGAAATATATTTGAGCTAAGTAAGATTTAGTAAAGTAGTTAGTGACTTGTCTAAAATTAGTTAATTCTTAAATGTCCGTTTATAATTCTTATCGGACTAAGATTTTTAATATATAGCAGTTGTTTAGAAATAACTTAATCGAAATTGGCTTTTCTCTTATACTTGTATGTGTGTTTGAGGTCCTCGGGCTGCTTTCGTTTTGTACTTTAATACTTAGTATTGTTAAATCACCTCGCAATGTTTTACTTATCATGTCAAAAGTTTTAAATCTGCGCATTTTTTATGCATATTGTACGTTTACTTTTCCGTTGCCGCGAGGGGTTTTACACTACTTCATTGACTAGGGTCCTTACTATTGTGGCATTGGCGCAGACAAAGCATCTGGAAGAGATATAGTGGACTCACACTACATCTGCTGCTGCTGATGAAATTTGGGTTGCTCGTTATATTTTGGAGGTACTTGAAACAAACTTACCACACATAATTCAAATAACTGAATTCAATTAATTTCTACCGTATCATCCGATTTAGATGCTTGTAAAAGATCTGTTAACACAATCAACTCAGTTGTTTTCCGTATTATTATTAAGGCTAGAATTTTGTGCATGATTTACAGGTTTTCAAACACCGACTGACATATTGCCAAGAAGAAATCGACGAGGTCTTGTACTTGCATGGGCTAATCTGTCGTTCATGAGGTTGAAGAATTCATTCCATATTTTTTTACATGCATGCCTCTTCGTCTTCATTTGTTCCATTTAGAATCCCTCATATTAAATTTATGAATTATGATGATTTACAGGTTTTCAAACACCGACTGCCATATTCCCAAGAAGAAATCGACGAGGTCAGGGACTTGTGGGCGGATTATTTTCTAAATGCATAGTCTTTTTAGTAACGTAGTATTTTAGATCTCGTCTAAAATGACGCATAACCCTATGTTTGGTTAGTTGATGAATTTGGATAATGTATGAAAGACGACCGACCTTTGTCGTGATTTACTTTGAATTTGTTTAATGAAAGACGAACGACTTTGTCGTGATTTGCTATGAATTTGTGTTTGTTTTGTTGATGGTGGCCTATAATCTGTTTTGATACGCCAGTCTAAATGGCTGGCATCTGAATAATGTATACTAGTGGTACAAATTACCATCAATACCAGTTTTTTTTTTAAAAAAAGGCAACATCAAGGACATCGGTTTATGCAATAGTATGATGCATATTAACTTGTAATGCACATGAGATTCTGTCAACAACTGATGTACAAAATATAAATGGACATCAGATTACAGCTAAAAAATGATGTGCATAAATATGATGGACATCAGACTTATTAAAACTCCGATGTGCAATAACACATGGACATCAGATGTGAGCTAAAGAATGATGTGCATAAGAATGATGGACATCAGACTTATTAAACCTCCGATGTGCAATAACACATGGACATCAGATGTGAGCTAAAGAATGATGTGCATAAGGATGATGGACATCAGACGTATTAAACATCCGATGTGCATTAACAAATGGACATCGGTTGCACAACCGATGTCCTTGATACCCATAATGGACATCAGTGAACTCTACATCGGTTGGTAATCCGATGTCCTTGACCATAAAAGTCCGATGTCCTTAAGGGTTTCTGTAGTAGTGAAAGGAGGACATATTCTCGTTAGATTCATTGGTAATATGTCTCGGAAGGAAAGATTTTGTCCAATTAGAATAACAAATTGGCACCTTGTGCCTCAGAGATTCAAAGTTGATATCGTTCAGTGTATTCGGGTATGTTCTTCGTAACTTGAACATATTTTTGAAACTAAATTATAATAATTGTGCTAGTTTGAGCAACAGATGATTTTTGTCTAGATAGTTCTTATGTTTTTTTTTTGTTCAGGAGCATTTTGTTATTCCCGAGGGAGATGGCTATGACAAAGGTATTCTGAAACGTATAGGCAAGAGTGTGAGACAATATAAACATGAGTTGAAGAATACTCTTTTTAAACCCACGACAAAAACTAGAGAGGAAATTTATCAAAATAAACCATCAAGGATCCCTCTTGATAGTTGGATTCATTTAGTGGATTATTGGTATTCTGAGAAGGGACAGGTATTTCCCCAAATATTAGTTAGTTGATTTTAACGGTTTCAATATTATCTAGTAGCATGATTCTCATAGTACCATCATTCATTTGATCATGTGAAAGCAATTTTTTTTTGTGTTTTATTGTATGCAGAAATATGCTGATTGTGGAAAAGAGGCACGTGCATCGCAAAATCATGCTCACACAACTGGGTCAACAAGCTATGCTAATATACGGGCCGATCTTGTAAAAATTATATCTTTTATGGATGATTATAATACCATCTTTACTTTTATTTTTAATTGATTATAATTAAATACAAGGTTAGTTAGAAGCTAATTGTATGTGGTGATGACTAACAGGAAGAAAAGAACAAAACAGAACCAACTGAATTAGAGGTTTTTAGGGAAACTCAAGAGGAAAGATGGAACCTATGTGAAAAATACAGCAACGAAAGATTTTGTGGTAAACATTTTTATAAAAGAAGTTTGATCTACTCCAAATTATCGTGTACATTGACAGATAATATGTATTTTGATGAACTCGGAATTTTTTTTTTGTACAGTTGGATGTCGATACTTATATTGAATCTGAACTTCTGGATAATCCTACCAAGCCCAAAGTACAAATTCAAAATGAAGCTTTCAGCAAGCTAATGTATGGAGAAGATATCCCTTAACGCCCCTTAGGCTTTGGGTTCGGTGTGAAAGGAAGTGACATAGTTGGGGTGCACAGTATCTTGAGGAAAGAGGCTTCTAAATCGGGAGATAGCGTAGCTCTTTAGCTTTGCAAAATATGGGACAAATGCAAAACATGCAAAAGGCTATTGTAAGTTTGAGTAAGGACAAAGAAGAGCTAGAAACCAAGTTGAACGAGACCAATATCCTCTTGCATAAAATATTGGAAGGTATGAGTTCTGGAATCCCGTCACCCGAGATAGCCGAGCTTGCAAGATCAACCTTGAACTCAAAGGTATATTTATGTCCTCTTTAATAAGATGCTTATAATTTCATTTGAATATACCTATCCTGAGATGTATCAATTGCTGAGATTTATGCTTATATGTTCTTATTAATGGATAAGTTGATGGATTTTAATCATTGTCACTGTTACTAATGTACTGCACATATGCTATTCTACATACTACACGCCCGTTAATCTGCTACTGCACAACTGCACTACTGTTTTTCCTTCTGCACCTCTTAATTCATTGTTGTAATGGCTGCAGCATAAGTTTAGTAGTTCTGTTATTCCGCTACTGTTATTCTATTTACTGTTGCTGTTGTTCGTCTGATGTCAGTTGTCCGGCGTGTGTAGCTATTTTCTGCCTCTGCACTTCTTAATTCTGTATAACTGCTGTCTGCGTGTGTAGCTATTGTCTGCTGTTCATCACCATGTTAATTTTGTATAGTTGTTGTCTTCTGTTGGCCATAGCATATTCTCTGATGGTCTGGTTATACCAGACTGAGCCACTGCTAGTCTTAGTGTACGCATGGTCTGTGCTAAGAGTAATCAGCCCTTACCCTGTAGTAACACTGTCTTCTACTCGTGCTTGGAGGTAGTTAAGGGTAGTTAAATTAGTTACCCATGACGTGGTGAAGCTATCCTTCATTAAATCACGAAGCGTAACCTTTGAATTTCATACAAGGGGAAGTTCGAAGAAGTAGGGTTGACCCTTTAAAATATACAAGAGTCAAGCAGAAAGTTTGTCCATTCGTCTGATGGAATTCAAACTAAGCTTTAGTAGTAGGGATTGTTAACAAGTCAGTCAGGCGTCTGATATTTAGTTGAGGAAAAAAAGCCTACCTTTGAGCTATGACTTACGCTAGCTAGCTAGCTCTTATTCTCTCCCTCTTGGCCTGCCCAGGTATAAACAAAGACTCTTCGCTCTCATTTGAGCCAACTGCTTGTACAATGTATTTGAGTGGGTACTTAGTGAGTATCATGGCAAGTGTGATGCTATGTAGACATAGAATATAGTTGTGTATTTGGGGTAGTAGTATGGATTACCATTATTGGATTTCTAAATTCTATTTAGTTGTAAATCTATACTCTTATAGTTTATAGTAATTTCATCTTTTCGTTACATTAGTAGCATAACTTCCTTCTTCATTAACTTGTTGATGATATTTAATTTTCTTGCATGTAGATAACAGACTCAACAAATGGTGGCAGAGAATCGAGTTGAAAGGATCAAATTCGGAATTCGCTTTTAATTTGAGAGTACTTTAGTCATCGTACATTTTGGCTTGGATTTAATATTTGGGAAGCTTTTATTATTTTTGAGTGACAACGTCATATTATTGTTGGAGTAAAATAATTACAATAGTTCTTTTAAATTTTGAAACCTTGTAAATAACTTGACGATGGAATTTTAATTTATGCTATAAAAGTTTGTTTTTGCGTATATTTAGTCAAATTGGATCTCTGTGGCATCATTATGCTGATGATCTTGTGAATCCATCGTCGAGGTACGTATACGCGGTACTTGAACAAAAACAGCAGGTATACAGTACACGAAAAAAAGAAGCAGGAAAAACAGGGATTGCTAGCAAAAAGCGTCGAAAACAACTTACGACGCAAAAAAGTGTCGCTGTGCTAGACACATAATAGTGTCGCGGGTACTGGCACAAAAAACCGTCGCTATTGGTGACACAATAAAGCGTCGCTGTTACTTACATAAAAAAGCGCCGAAAATTCCTGACACCCCAAAAGCCGACGCTTTACTGAAGCGTCGAGAATTAATTTACCGACGCTTTTAAGCGTCGAAAACAGGCCAAAAAAGCGTCGAAAACTGGCGGGATTTGTAGTAGTGTATCAAATTAAATTAACAGATTAAGAAAAAAAATAATTAACAGATTATATAAAGTTTTTATTATTTTCATATTTTTAAAATTATAAAAATTATTCTTTCATATGGCTCATTTCTACCATATTTTTTTTTTTAAATTTAACTTCATACGATCTATATCGTACTATGTCATTAAAAATTACACGGAAATTGTTGTGTAGTGTTAAGAACATAAAGAAACAATGATCCGAAAACATCATATGTATACCTCTTATGCAATACAATACTTATTTACATGTGTACATTATAATTATAATTACTTTGATAATGTATATTGTGATTATTACTAAAAAATAAAGATGTTGGTTGTACGGGTACAACCCCGATGGGACAAGTATGGGTAGAACATTTGTATAGGGGTACGGGTACACATATTTCACCCTTGAATCCGTGATGGTAATGGGACAGGCTACTCACCTACACATCAAATATGTTTGCATTTTTCACGATTTAAGAATTAATGATATTTTTTAACTAATGATTTACAAAAGTTATAGGATGAGTGTATTTCGTTTACTCTCGAAGTTATCATCGATATGAAATAAGATATGAGTATAATTAAGCACATGCGATTATGAATGCTTGGGTGCAGATATCACACACGTGCATACAAAATTTTGACCGATTAGTATACCAATTATATATGAATTTTATCTGAATGTTAGGAGAATTATAAAGGTTAAATTTCAATTCAATATTGTACTTTAATTTGAATGTGCGAAATGTTTTACATTCATACTATAATATTGAATAAAAGTATAGCTATAAATTGCAAATGACTATTTATATATTTTTTATGCATGCCACTGCAATTTTTTGCACGGGTTCTAAACTAGTTAAAATAATAAAATCGATAAAAAAAATACTTATTACTAAATATTCCCTCCATCCCATCTATATTATTTCATTTTTCTTTGGGGTGAATTTAAAAAAACTAATAAAATGGCAACAAATCTATATAAAATAATAAAACAACCACCAACATTACAATTTCTTTCCCTCCAAACTACCCATTCATCATTTTTATTGAAAAATTGTTTTTTTCCCCCTTTAAACTACCCATTCATCATTTCTATTGAAAAAAACTATTATTTTCTAAGATAACTCCTAAACTATAATACTTTATCAAAAAAATAAAAAAATAAAAATCTAAATTTGTTTCCTCATTCGCAAAAGTTATGTATTTTCGATGTTTTCTAAGTTCTACTTAGGCAATTAAAACATAAATAAATGGTATTAATTTATAAATGATATTAATTTATAACTTGCGACTATTAATTGTTTTTAACGTTTTTAATGTGACACAAAAACCATAGATAGACGGTTTCTTAATAGTATTATTGAGAGACCTCTCATATGATGAAAATAGAGCTATTTAATTTCTATTTTTCATTTATGTCTCCCTTATTTTAGTGGAAGATAGTCTTTTAGAAACTTGTGAACTATCTAATAATCTTACATAGTTACATGTACTATGTGGTAAGAAAATTAATTAAATGATAACTATATGACTGAAATTACGTTTATTATAATATATATACAAAATTATTTTTATTAGCAATATCCTCTTTAAAATAAACATATTCTCTTTAAAATAAACAATATTATTTTATTAGCTATGTAAGTCGCTCGACTATGATCAATCTATCTCACTCTTTTTAGTGAGTGAAAAAGGTGAAAATCAATGACTTACCCCCGAATAAGAAACAGAATGCCCCAAATTTACCATAAAGTCAACTACTTATTGATTACTTGAAACACTAGAATATCTTCGGGACGTGCACTAAAAAAATACAAGAATACTCCACCTCCGTAAAAGAAGAAAGTTCAATCATGATATCGGGATTAGAGAAGAAATTTCTCAAATGATCTCTCACGTCCCACAAATAGAGCAAAAGATTTTTCCACGATCAAAGAATAAATTAAATATTTTTAGAAACTAGTAATATTAACATACGCTTAATATAAACTTATTTTTAATTTATTAGGTTCAATGTGTGGGGTTTGACCATGAAATAACGAGCTATTAAGAGTCGTGTGTCGTTCAAATTGCATGTCATAATTTACAAGACTTGACCATAAAATAGATCAAATATTTGGGTTGAAGGTTGGGTGGATTAAATTTTAACATCATTAATTAGTTGTAATGCATGATTACTGTTTTTTGAATAGGTTACAAAAATCATCATAATAATTTAAGTATGCCGATTTTGTTATCTTAAGAACCGTTATTGGTGTAATTAATCGCCAAATTCAGTGAGTAAACATATGGTAAAGTGGAATCCAAAAGGATGGACAAAAATACTTAAGATATTTTCTATACTAACAAATATTTAAATAGGAAGGAGAAAATATTAGTTTTATTATAAAATTATAAGTTAAATTTTTAATTGATTTTAATATACTCATGCAACTTTACACGGGTTTAAACTGGTAAGTGAATAGTACTGTAAATACTTAAAAACTAAGAAAAGGGCCGGGGCAATTACTTTTGACAAATAACTTTTAGAGAAATGAGATAATAAAACTAAAATGGAGGAAGCATGAAATATAATGAGATACGACATGTAAATACTATCATTATAAAAATGTTAACTAACAAGTACTGGTATTACCTACAAGTATATAGTTAAAGAGGGAATGCCATATATTAAATAAAAGATATTAAGGGGCTGTTTGGTTCATGTGGGAAGTAGAAAATCACATGAATTAAGTTCCCACATGCAAGGACGAAGCTATTCCCGGGCCGGATGGGCCATTGCCCGGGTAAGCTTTAATAGAATAAGTAAAACTTAAGGAGAGAATTGTTCATTGATCTCTAAGTGGCATAGTGGTAGTTAGTGAGAATAATACTTCCTCCATTCCAATCAATTCTATACATTTGCTTTATTCACGTTTGCCAATACTCGTTTTCTTTTGTTATTATCTTTAATTCTCTATCGATAAAAAATATAAAACTGTGATATTTACAATGTACTCGGTAAGACAATTTAAACAAGATCTCACATGACTATCTTTTATGTTATATATTAGAAGTTGTGTTGAAAATTAACTCGATTTATGAATAGTGCCTATAAAGTGAAATGTATAGAATTGATTGGAATGGAGGAAGTACTCCATTGATACTGTGTTTGAACCCTAATATAAACAATGTTTTGTATTTTCATAATATGCCTTGGATATATAGTCCAACCCATTACCATTTTTTGTATTTTTAGCAATTTTACAATTTTCATAATGACAATTCGTATTTTCATAATATGCCTTGGATATGGTCCACCCCATTACCATTTTTTGTATTTTTAGCTACTTTACAATTTTCATAATATGCCTTGTATATAATCCATCCCATTACCGATTTATATTTTCTTCCCAAATATTCGTAAAGACGGTTTACGCAAATTTATAGCATACCAAAACCTATTATTAATCATTTTTCCTCACTTAACAATTATATTGGTAGTGTGAAACCGCTTTACACAAGACTAACTCTGTTTAGAAAATACTTTTATGATTCTAGTCGTCTCACCTTGTTTAATTTTTTATAAAATCATTTTATGGCATAATTTATTTGATTACCTTTATTTAAAATAACTCTAATCAATTGTTTACCGTCAATTAAGATACGTTCACAAAAAATATACTTAAAGGACGACCGATGTAAGCAAAATTTCAGCCCTGGCTAAAATTTGGACTGAGCTTCGTCCCTGCCCACATGTAATTCATGGGAAATACAAAAAACTTGTTTGATTGCCATATAAGAATTGATTCTTCCCATGAAATAAATTCATACATGTTGTTTGGTTGGAAAACTCAATTTCTGTGTTTTTTGTTGTAAATATTATTTTACCCTTATATACAACATATACGGTCAGCTAAAATGGTACACGGTATACAAGTTTATCGCAATAATGAGAATTCACGATGTTTTATTCTATGTTGGCATTATGCCGATTATTTAATATGTGTATGCTCAACCAAATTTATCACATAAACCCAGTTATTTCTCCAATTTAGATATAAGTAAAAATAAACTAATGAGATAACAAGAGGAAGAGGGAAAGGGAGAGAGTACCTAGAAAGTAAAGATGAAAATTGCAGAGGAAAAAAAGTTGTGTAAAAATGACGGTAGAGGTGGTAGAAAAAAAAGTGTGTTTTTAATAAGAGTAGAATAGTAAATATCCATCGTGTGGATGTTTTGAGGGAAACCGGATCTCCACTAGATCAAGAGCACTTGGTTTGACCCAATTATTTAACATTGTGATATTGACCGAATTTTTTACCCTTTCTTTCTTGTGTAAAATGATGGATTAATTGATAAGAATACTCTGAACTATGGGTGTCCTGCTTAAAATACTCCAAACTTTATTTTAACTACCAATATAACCAAATAATGCCCTCATTTGCTTTGAATAGATTTTTTTTGTTTTGTTAAGTTGTTGTAGCATGTTTTAATGTTGTGATTAAGTAAATAGATTAACATAGAAGTAAAAAGAGAAAGACGGGTTAAAGAAGGGTTAGATATTTCTTCACTTATTTAGCATGTAACAGGTCATATATTATAATAAAAGCGAGTGATAGCATTAGCTGGTTATATTGGTAATTAAAATAAAGTTTGGAGTATTTTGAGCAGGACCGCCATAGTTCGGAGTATTTTTATCAATTAACCCTAAAATGATTGGCTAATATTAATTATTAAATGCACCTTATTGGGTTGTATTTAAACATTGAATATTTTTTTTATATTTGGTATTAAATTAGGGATTCAAAATTAAATCACACGTAAAGCAATTTAATTAATGTATGGATTTTTTGTCTAACACCACTTTTAAAAAACGTTTTTTCTTCCAAACACCACCTTTAAAAAAAATATTTGTCAAACACCACCTTTAATAAAATTTTTTTTGTCTAACACCACATTTTGGCCAAAGTTTTAGCGTTTGTGATGGGGTGACTTTCAGTTGATGTTTGAGATAGCAAACGAGGTCGGTTTAGAGTGTTCTTGAACTCGTTGGAAAGGTGAGAGTACAGGCTTTCCAACGGCTATCAACACGGTGGTCAAAGGTGTCCTTATGTGGGGTAGATTAATGTGTAAAGTAAGGCTAGTCACATAGAGTTAATGTAAGTTGAAGTAGGATTTTTCGTGGGTCAATTCACTCTCGTTGAACCACCACTTGCACCAACGACCACCACAGTGAACACAACTCTGACATACCTTGCTCTCCCCTCAACCTACATACCAAATTTCAAACCAAACCAAACATCATAACCCCATTTAAAGACCCTTGAAAACCTCTCTAACAACTCGTTGTAATTAAACCCAAATTTCTAGCTATTTCTCTAACCAACCTTACTTTACACATCAATATACCCCACATAAGGACACCTTTGACCACCGTGTTGAATACCAATGGAAAGCCTGTACTCCCACCTTTCCAACGAGTTCAAGAACACTTTAAACCGAACTCATTTGCTATCTCAAATATCGACTGAAAGTCACTCCATCACAAACGATGAAACAATGGCCAAAATGTGGTGTTTGACAAATTTTTTTTATTAAAGGTGGTGTTTGACAAATTATTTTTTTAAAGGTGGTGTTTGAAAGAAAAAGCTTTTTAAAGGTGATGTTAGACAAAAAACCCTTAATGTATATATTAACACGGAGTATTTCCTTATTTAGTTCCTTAAACACAACATCATTTCCCAAAATGGTTTTATCCTTAGGAAAGTGATCGAAATTTTACAAGATCCATCAAAGTTGGTTACTTTTAGAAGCGATAATGTTTTATCAATACGGCGAGAACACTCATTTTTTTAATTACTTTTTTCACAGACGAGTTTTACTATTTCACATACACTTTTTAATTAAATTTTCGTATTATATCCTTTTCCAAACCTAATCAAATTAACCTCTCTCATACTCTTAACAACCATTTTCCCCCTAAAACTCAATCAAAACGATCCAAAAACCGAAGCAACGAGCCTTAATTTTTCTATTAGTGAGGTAATTTAGTTATTTTTATAAATTATGAATATGTTTGAATGGGTTTTATTTAATTTAACAATGTCTTATTTGTTTATTATAGTTTGAAGTTAGGATTTATGCTTGGTGGTGGTGCCTTGGTGGATAGGTCAGGAGTTAACGTGGTGCACGAAAGTTAGAGTGGTGGAAGTGCGGTGTGGCAGTCGTTGGTGTGGTTTCTGTGGTGGTGTTACATGACGTAGAAGAAGAAGGGTGGGTTGTCCGAGTAGGGGTGTTAATGAGCCGAGCCCGAGCTTGGCCTTGCTCGGCTTGTGCTTTTAAAGTAAAACTAGAGCTC
Source organism: Silene conica (assembly GCA_029255685.2). NCBI lineage: Eukaryota > Viridiplantae > Streptophyta > Magnoliopsida > Caryophyllales > Caryophyllaceae > Silene > Silene conica. Next base: position 70,757,784 of record CM055318.2, on the reverse strand, counting down.
GAGCCGATCTCGAGCTTACCCGAACTTGAAAAACTTTTGCTCGTTATCAAGCTTGCGAGCTTTAACGCGAGCTCGAGTCAAACTCGAGCTCAACTTGAGCCTATGTATAATTGTTAAATTTTCGTTTTTTCTCTCTCAATTTTTTCAATAACAAGTCTTGAAAGTTTTATATTCAAATATTAGAATATAAATAAGAAATTTTTTATATATGTGATACAAATAAATAATCATGAAAAAATATTTTTATAAAATATGAGTAATATCTTATCTAATTACATAAGTTCGAGCTAATACTTACGAGCTTTTTGAGCTGAGCCGACCTTAGCTCGGCTTGACTCGTTAAGCTCTCGAGTCAAGCCCGAGCCCGAGCCGAACTCACACAAGTAAAGCTTTGTCCGAGCTTTGACCGAGCCGAGTTCGAATTGCTCGCGAGCTGTATCGTCTCATTAACAGCCTCAATCCAATGGTGCACGCCTAAATGGTGGTCAGAGTGGTGATGCGTGAAGCGTGGTCGTCATCTGTGAGAAGGAGGCCAGGTGGCCAGGTGACGGTTGGCTTGTAATGGGGTTTGTCGTGGGATTGTTTAGCTTTTTTTTTTTTCCTTTTTTTTTGTAGTTTTTCTTTAATACCAATAATTAGATAGACCATTTTATTTTGCAATTATTGATTTTGATTTTTTTGATTTTTTTCGTATTCATTGTTAATTTTGCTATCATAATTTATTGACTAGGGAAAATTTTAGATACGTCGAAGTGGTGTTGGTGATGAAAGGGGATGAGAAAAGTGGGAAAATAAGAATGGGTGAGAGAGAAAAAATAATAAGGATTAAATTGCAAAAATATGTATGTGAAAAAGTAGAATACTATGTCAAAAAAATACGATCCTGATTTTTTTCCCACCAATTGATAATTTGACCAAATAATTATCATAAATAGATTATTTCACTTGGACTACGTAGCTAAGACCATGTTTATCCATGTTTCTATTCCACCGTGGTCTAACATTTAATTATTATTCTTTATTAAACGTATTAGAAACAATAACAATCTCTCTCTAAAATTCTCCCTTAAAAAACTTAAACCCTAATTCATCATTCAGGTGCTGCCGTCTACCATTTTTGATGGAGGTAAGCCCCAAATTTCCGTTTTTCGTTCTTCTTTAATTTTTTTACGCTAATATTTTCTTGTCTCTCCTTTATTGGAGACTTGTTCTCACCTTTTGGTGAGTTTTGTTCTCACTTTTTTGGTGAGTTTGTCCTCATCGTGTGGTGAGTTTTTTACCTATATTTGAGAGGTTCAAGAATTAAGTGGAAGATCGACGCCTTCATTGTTGATCCTATAGAGATAAAACTGTTGTGTCAGTTTACTGGTTACAAACTTCTTGGTCAAAAGAACTTGATTCTTATCAATGTTTTAGAAAATTTGGAGACCCTCTTGTGAAAAGTTGTAGGAGGCGATATGTTAGAGGGTGGTGCAGAAGGGTCTCATGAGTCAATCAAGTTTAGAAATTTTCTGTTGAAGAAGAATGTAGTTTATTTGATTTTAATCGTTTTGTGTCCGGTTGTTCTCGACATATGTTGTAACTAACATGACACTTTCGATTAATGAAACGATCTTTTCTCTTCAAAAAAAAATATTACTCTTTATTCATAACCCAGTTTCCCGAACCCACCCTAATTTTTTACTTTTATCAAGACCTATCTTTGACACACATTAAGTCATCCTTATGACACGCTTTCATTAAATGGTTTGATTTTTTTATCACTTTTTTTCCTTTTGTCCTTCACCCACACCTTAATCCTCTATGCACCGAAACATATCAAAGGTTTGCTTTAAATTTTGGGTATTGATTTTCACAGTATACATTTTACTCACCGTAGTACACTGTTGACAATTATTATACCCTTCCTATTTCTTTTTCATTTTCCCTCCCAAATTTCTCTGTAATTTATCTCTGTAGTTTTTTGGAACAAGGAAAACGAGTGTTTATACAACTGAAATTTGACTCATATGGTCAAATGCACTTTTATAACGTACAAGAAAACCTAAGACATAAGAGTAACTACGATGATTATAAAATATGTGTTGATGGTACACGACTAACATAGCCCATGAGCAACCATCTTTATCCTCCAAATTCCTGAGGACCTCCGACCGACACCGTCTTCACTCTGCAGGGACCTCGGAAAACAGTGACACCCATGATACACCCAACGAGCACACAGTGTACTTACACCAAAATGACGTAGAAAGAAGAATAAAAAAGACACAAACCATTTAAATCTATGTCTAGCGGAGTCGAGACTCCTACACTTTAGGGTCCACTTAGATAGACCAGGAAAGCCAAAGTCCGAACCATCAAGCGAGAAAAGTCTAGTCAAAAGAGATATCCACTTGGACTTCCCCATGGCCATCCCAGATAGCCATATAAAGATGAACACAACACATACCCAAGGTAAGATTACTAATGTCGTTTTTTTTACAAAATAAAAACACCGATTTATTTAGAAGACCCATTATCACAAAAAAGACACCACCACCACATTCAAACCCTCAATACCAAAACCAAACTATCTGACACCCTCCTTCCCTTTACGCCAACACGAACAGGACCACAACCTTTGTCTGACCACCTCCCCCGACAAAACCAGTCCCAACCCACCAACCCACTAACCCAAGGACATCAACGACTCCACTAACACAACCCAACAACCCATGAGACTCCAAATTTCAGCCAAACCCCCAAGACCATTAGTGTGCATGCAACAGACTTCATATGAGGAAGACGACAACTGACGCAACAAGGCCAACATGGCCAACACGGTGGGGCGGGGGGCGAGGGGAAGGGAAAACCACCAATGTAAAACCCCTCGCGAAAGCGGAAATATAAACACACAAAAGTACTAAAAATGCAGCGGAATTTAAAACTTTTTAAAGAAACAACGTGCGAGAAGTCTTAAACTGAAAACTGGAAACAGAACTGATATAAACCACGAATAGATAAGTAGCAGTTCTAAGTATCAAACTGAAACATAAAATATATACACAGCCTGAGATGGAACATCCCTACAGGCACCAAACAAAAGTAACAAACTACGAGTCCAACTAAACGACATAAGGTAAGTCATGATGAACGGATCATCGCTCGCTAGCTCTCGTGAACCCCTGCTCCAACCAGCATGTACCTACATACATGAAAACATGTACGCCACAATCAGTGGAGAGTGACTAGAGTTCTCCTAGCCACCTTTTGTGACAACACGTAACACATAAAACAATACAAAATACTCCAACATATAACAACATGTGAAGCATAAACAACTCATCATCTGATCTCTTACTATCATGCGATTACCATGCACGGCTCTCAACCAACTTCATAAACAATAGGAAGGAGAGCCGGTTTCCCTACTGGTTACCCAGTCGGGGGGTCTTTCAATCCCACTATTTATGAAACCGAACAAGAGTCATCCAATGCCTTGGATGATTTAACCATAACTCAATTAAACATCATTTACTCATCATGCATATCCGACACTGTACCGTCATCAAGGCAAGCAGATAAACATCCATAACTCATCATGCATATCTGACACTGCACCATCATCGATCTAGGCAAGCAGATAAACATCCATAACACTAGCAACGGGTCCAGAGGTGAACTTAACACATATCCCATTACTACACTATGTCGGGTCCAGAGGTGAACTTAACACATATCCCAACATCCAATCAAGTAAAGGGTCCAGAGGTGAACTTAACACATATCCCTAAACTTACAAACATGAAAAGGGTCCAGAGGTGAATTTAACACATATCCCTAATCATCCAAAAGCAAAGGGTCCAGAGGTGAACTTAACACATATCCCAATGCTACAAACATGTATTGGGTCCAGAGGTGAACTTAACACATATCTCAATACGCAGTCATCGCACAACGGGTCCAGAGGTGAACTTAACACATATCCCGTGTACGACAACCGATCACGTGTCAGGTCCAGAGGTGAGCTTAACACATATCCTGACACGCCCAAGCAAAACACGTAACGGGTCCAGAGGTGAGCTTAACACATATCCCGTCACGCGACATATAAACACGTAGTGGGTCCAGAGGTGAACTGAACACATATCCCACCACGCGACAACCATTATCACCACTAACATCCAAAGGTAGAAACTAACCTATAGTTCTAACTTCTTGAACCTCTAATCAACACTTAATTGATCCCGGGAACTGAGACGAGGGAGAGCCGGTTTCCCTTTCGGTTACCCGACCGGGGGGTCTCTATCCTCACTCCTTTCCCGAACCCAATATGGTGTTGCCCGTATACCGGGGACCTCAAATATATATCACAGGTATACAAAACGAAATTCAATCCAAACCGATCAACCATTCAAAAGTTACGATTGAAAAACATTAAAAAGCCTTCAGGGGTCCCCAGCCGGTCGGCAGGCAGCCGGTCGGCCGGCTGGTGGTCCCTCAGCCTACACCTCTTTTTCAAAAACAAGAAACACCAAAAAGGACTCCCAGCCGGTCGGCCGGCTGGGAACCCCATTCCCTAGCTTTTACTAAAATTCGTATCCATCCCCATATGCACTCCCAGCCGGCTGGCAGGCGGCCGGTCTGCCGGCTGGGCTCCCATCTAGCTATGGTTTACGCAGAACAAACACAACACAAAGGGACTACCAGCCGGTCGGCAGGCAGCCGGTCGGCCGGCTGGCAGTCCAAAGCCCTTTTTCTCAAAACTTTCGAAAACGCAAAGACGCGCTCTCAGCCGGTCGACCGGCGGCCGGTTGGTCGACCGGCTCAGAGAGCCTGTACACAAAATCGTGATTTTCAGACCAAAACAAATTACCACAATTCGATCTACAAACTTCAATATCGTTACATATGATGCATACCCAACATTCCTAATCATCAAATACGACTTATCTACCAGCAATTAAGTCCCATAACAATCCTCAAATGTATATATCGAGTATCCGTCGCAAAATGTGAAAAACTGAAAATATACATAAGATCACATAACAACAAGTTTAAGCATGAATTCTTCACCATAACCTCATCCTAAACATGTTACTAAGTCCTTGAATCATTATATATCAACAAAAACAGAAACCACACAAGAATCACAACAAATATGCTAATATACACATAAAGGCCGAGTTTCTCATTATCGTCACCTCACAATCTTATCCGGCTAAAGATCTTCCTCGAGTATGAAGCTATCAACGTCCGGGTTGTCAAATCCTTCGCCTGAAAACAAAGAAAATCGGTTTAAAAGCATGAAAAACGGAATTATGTAAAACAGGCCGGATTTTCGAAGTGATGGAATTGAGAAACCGAAGTGATGGATGACTTGGAAATCGAACGAGGATTCCGAAAACGTACTTACTTTCTCGATTTGAAGAACGGATGATGAAGAAAAGCTTAGAGGAAGGAAGTATTAATGGAGGTTTTGTGAGAATTCTTTTCACAGTGAAATGAAATGAAGAAGAAGTATTATGTCGATGGAAGGGTTTTGGGGGTTTTATGGACTTGTCCTTCCCGAGTACATAAAATGGGTCGGATTATTAGAAACGGTTATTTAAGTCGGGCCTTTAAACAATGCCAAGTTGTATTCGTCTTAAGGACTGGAGGTTCTTAAGACGGATCTTACTTATCAATTAAAGTCTTTCGAAATAAATTACTAAATCATTATTTTATTACTTAAAATAATTAAAAACGCTTAAATTAGATTTTACGAAAATACGGGATGTTACAATCACCCCAACTTCAAAAAGTTTCGTCCTCGAAACTCGAACGGATATAAATTTATATACTATACCTCAATCGAAAAGAGAAGGATGCGCGATACGCATCGATGCCTCAGTCTCCCACGTCTGCTCCTCAACATCACCGCAACGCCAAAGGATCTTCACTAGCGGCACCACCTTGCTCCTAAGCTTCCTATCCTGACGGTCTCGGATCTTCACAGGACGCTCCTCGAAAGCAAGACTCGGCTCCAAGTTCTCAATCTCTCTAGGCAAAACATGACTCGGGTCACTAATGTATCTGCGGAGCTGGGACACGTGAAAAACGTTATGAACCTTGCCCAAACTAGGAGGCAAGTCCAAACGATAAGCTACGGCGCCAATCTTCTTCGCGATCACAAAAGGTCCAATATACTTAGGGCTTAGCTTGCCCTTAACGCCAAACCTTTTGACGCCTTTCATCGGAGACACCCTCAAAAAGACACTGTCGCCCTCCTCGAACTCTAAGGGTCTACGACGGACATCTGCATAGGACTTCTGCCGGTCCTGAGCGGCTTTCATCCTATTCCTAATAAGCTGTACACGGTCAATGGTCTCAGCTAGCTGATCAGGTCCAAGGTCACGAACATCACTAGCCTGATCCCAACAAATCGGACTGCGACACTTCCTACCATAAAGAGCCTCGTACGGAGCCATACCAATGGAAGCATGATAACTGTTGTTGTAAGAAAACTCTACCAACGACAAACACTGCTCCCAAGAACTCTGAAAGTCGAGGGCACAAGCACGGAGCAAATCTTCAAGTGTCTGTATAGTCCTCTCGGACTGACCATCGGTCGCTGCATGAAAAGTAGTACTCATCAACAAACGGCTACCCATAGCCTCCTGCAAAGCCTTCCAGAACCTGGAACAAAATCTCGGATCTCGATCTGAAACTATCTCCCTCGGGACACCATGATATCGGACTATCTCAGCAGTATAAGCCCTGGCTAAACGGTCCATATCCCAAGTCTCTCTGATCGGCACGAATCTGGCACACTTAGTTAGACGATCAACAATAACCCAAATCGCAACTTTGCCTCCCACGGTCTTAGGCAAAGCAGTAACAAAATCCATAGATATGCACTCCCACTTCCACTGAGGAACGGGAAGCGGTTGTAGCAAACCACCAGGTCTCCTATGCTCTATCTTGACTTGTTGACAAGTCAAGCACCTACTAACATAATCCAAGATCTCCTTCTTCATAACAGGCCACCAAAACATAAGCCTCAAATCCTTGTGCATCTTCTCTCCTCCTGGATGAACGGAATACGGTGACAAGTGAGCCTCATCAAGAACCTTCTTCCTCAATTCTGGCACATCAGGAACATACATCCTACCACGGAACCTAAGGAAACCATCAGCATCAATCACCAAGTCAGGTGCAACACCACTCGAAATCTTAGCCTCGAACTTCTTGAAATCGGCATCTGAAGTCAAACTCCGGCGAATCTCCCAATATAAAGACGGCTCGGCAGTCATAGCAGCTAACCAATCAAACCCACTACTCACCATCTCTAATCTCAGCTTCCGGAACTCGGAACACAACTCATCGGGCAATACTCTCATGGCATTCATCGAGTGAGAAGTCTTGCGACTAAGCGCATCTGCAACTACATTGGCTTTTCCATCATGATATAACAACTCGATGTCGTAATCTTTCACCAACTCTAGCCAACGTCTCTGTCTCATGTTAAGGTCTTTCTGAGTGAAAATGTACTTAAGACTCTTGTGATCTGTGAAAATACGGCAATGAGATCCCATCAGGTAATGTCGCCACATCTTCAAGGCATGAACAACTGCGGCCAACTCCAAATCATGTGTCGGATAGTTCACCTCATGAACTCTCAACTGTCTAGATGAATAAGCTATCACCCTACCACTCTGCATCAGTACGCATCCAAGCCCTAACATCGAAGCATCACAATACACATCGAAGTCCACTCCGATCTCTGGCAAAGCTAACACGGGGGCGGAAGTCAATCTGGTCTTCAACTCCTGGAAAGAACTCTCACACTTGTCGGTCCACACAAATTTGGCTTCTTTCTTCAGCAACTGAGTCATCGGGCGAGCTAATCTAGAGAAATCCTCAACGAATCTACGGTAATAGCCTGCCAAACCCAAAAAGCTACGGATCTCTCCTACATCCTTGGGACTCTCCCAATCAACCACAGCCTCTATCTTCGCGGGATCTACCATCACACCTTCGCTGGATATCACATGTCCTAAAAAGGCAACTTTCGAGAGCCAAAATTCACACTTCGAAAACTTTGCGAACCATTTCTGTCTGCGCAGAATCCCTAGAATCAATCGAAGATGCTCAGCATGTTCCTCATCGGTCTTCGAATATATCAAGATGTCATCAATGAAAACCACAACACATGTATCAAGGAACTCACTGAAAGTACGGTTCATCTGATCCATAAAAATAGCCGGTGGATTAGTCAACCCAAATGGCATAACTACAAACTCAAAATGTCCATATCTGGTACGAAATGCAGTCTTCGCAATATCAGCCTCTCTCACTGGAATCTGGTGGTAACCCGATCGAAGATCAATCTTAGAGAATCTAGAAGCACCTCTCAACTGGTCAAACAAGTCATCTATCCTAGGCAAAGGATATCGATTCTTCACGGTCACTCGGTTCAGCTCTCTATAGTCAATGCAAAGTCTCATGGAACCATCTTTCTTCTTCACGAACAAAACGGGAGCACCCCACGGAGAAGCACTAGGTCTAATGAAACCCTTCTCGATCATCTCTTCCAATTGCTGCTTCAACTCTTTCAACTCTGGTGGAGCCATACGGTAAGGAGCTTTAGAAATCGGTCCTGTACCTGGAACAAGCTCAATAGTGAACTCCACATCTCTCTCTGGCGGTATCCCTGGCAAGTCATCTGGGAACACATCTGGATACTCACGAACGATGGCTACATCCTCAAGCTTCGGTAGCGATGGTTTAGCAGCTGTAACAACACACAGGAAGGCTTGGCAACCCTTCCTAAGAAGATGAGAAGCTTTCATCGAAGAAATCACTCGGACACCCTTTTTAGGGCGAGTTCCCCTATAGGAAACACGAACTCCTGAAGAACTCCTCAAGCAGATTTTCTGGTCGCGACACTCGAAGCGAGCGTGGTATCGCGATAACCAATCCATACCGAGGATAATGTCAAACTCCTCGAGAGGAAATCTCAGTAAGTCTGCTGGAAATGTGGCTTGACCAATAACAATAGGAACATCCCTATGGGACGAAGAGCATGAAAACACGTCTCCAGAAGGTAAGGAAATAGAAGTCTCCTCAACCGATGAAGACTCAAGAGCTAGACGATCGGCGAAATGAGTCGATATAAATGATAAAGAAGCTCCAGTATCGAATAAAATAAGGCACTCAGCGCCAAGAACAGAAAATATACCGGCAACAATGTCTGGATGAGCCTCTGCCTCAGCCCTAGTCATCACAAATATCTTCCCTTTCGGCTTCCCTCCTTTAGTCGCTGCAGCAGCAGTGGCAGCCTTGCCAAGTGCGGTGTTCCTCTCAGGACACTCATACGATCGATGCCCAAATCCATTACAAGTGAAACACTTGTAGGCATTCTTGAAACAGTCAAAACCCGGATCAGAAGGTTTACCACAACGGTGGCAAACACTAGGAGATGTGTCAGTGTGAACAAAGGTCTTAGCGACCGGAGCAGAGAACCTCTCAAAACGCTTCTTCTGAGAAGAAGGCGAAGAAGTAGAAGGAACAAATGGTCTCTTCCCCTGGTACACGGATCTCTGGTGAGGAGTCACACTAGAAGTAGCAGCACGGGTCTCAGCATCAATGGCACTAATAGAACTCTCGGCCCAAATAGCATCATCATACACCTCCACGAAAGAAGTAGAGTCTCGATGAACCATGCTCTCGATGCGCGGTCCTAGCTTGCCACGGTAAAAGTAGACTCTTTCGGCCTCATCTCTGACAAACCTCGATGCAAAGTGAGCTAGCTGGTTGAAACGGTCTGTGAACTCCTGAACTGACATCTTGCCTTGCTTCAAATCCATAAATTCTTTGAGTCGCTGTGATCTGAGCTCTTTAGGATAGAACCTCGTCTCGAGCTTATCCTTGAAAGCATCCCAATCGAACAGAGGATCCTGAGTGAAAGTAGGTCCTGTCAACGCCCACCACCTGTCGGCCTCAAGAGTAAGAAAGTGAGTGGCTAGCCGCACTCTATCCTCTCTACTCACCGAATACATAGCAAAGCTCCTCTCCATCTCTCGAAACCACTCGGTAAGAGCTACCGGGTCAACCTCGCCACCATAAGTCTTCACGTGGCTACGGGACATCTGCGAAGCTATCCATGAGAAACTACCAGGACGATTAGCCTCGTTGCCTGGCGGTGGAGGAGGCGGAACATTCCCGGCTTGCTGTCTCTGAGTCTCAAGCAAATGCTGAATTGCTTGCAGCACAATGTTATCAGCAGCCCTAGGTCTCACCATCCTTCAAAAGAGAAAACAAGGATTAGCTTACCAATTAGCAATCACAAATAGACTACAAAATAAGTCCTTAGATCTACCCATCTTTCATTCATTATTTGTTTATTTGGTCAAGTTAAGGTTGGGGGTCACATGAGTGCGTCGGGAGCAATAATGCTCTGATACCAACTGTAAAACCCCTCGCGAAAGCGGAAATATAAACACACAAAAGTACTAAAAATGCAGCGGAATTTAAAACTTTTTAAAGAAACAACGTGCGAGAAGTCTTAAACTGAAAACTGGAAACAGAACTGATATAAACCACGAATAGATAAGTAGCAGTTCTAAGTATTAAACTGAAACATAAAATATATACACAGCCTGGGATGGAACATCCCTACAGGCACCAAACAAAAGTAACAAACTACGAGTCCAGCTAAACGACATAAGGTAAGTCATGATGAACGGATCATCGCTCGCTAGCTCTCGTGAACCCCTGCTCCAACCAGCATGTACCTACATACATGAAAACATATACGCCACAATCAGTGGGGAGTGACTAGAGTTCTCCTAGCCACCTTTTGTGACAACACGTAACACATAAAACAATACAGAATACTCCAACATATAACAACATGTGAAGCATAAACAACTCATCATCTGATCTCTTACTATCATGCGATTACCATGCACGGCTCTCAACCAACTTCATAAACAATAGGAAGGAGAGCCGGTTTCCCTACTGGTTACCCAGTCGGGGGGTCTTTCAATCCCACTATTTATGAAACCGAACAAGAGTCATCCAATGCCTTGGATGATTTAACCATAACTCAATTAAACATCATTTACTCATCATGCATATCTGACACTGTACCGTCATCAAGGCAAGCAGATAAACATCCATAACTCATCATGCATATCTGACACTGTACCATCATCGATCTAGGCAAGCAGATAAACATCCATAACACTAGCAACGGGTCCAGAGGTGAACTTAACACATATCCCATTACTACACTATGTTGGGTCCAGAGGTGAACTTAACACATATCCCAACATCCAATCAAGTAAAGGGTCCAGAGGTGAACTTAACACATATCCCTAAACTTACAAACATGAAAAGGGTCCAGAGGTGAACTTAACACATATCCCTAATCATCCAAAAGCAAAGGGTCCAGAGGTGAACTTAACACATATCCCAATGCTACAAACATGTATTGGGTCCAGAGGTGAACTTAACACATATCCCAATACGCAGTCATCGCACAACGGGTCCAGAGGTGAACTTAACACATATCCCGTGTACGACAACCGATCACGTGTCAGGTCCAGAGGTGAGCTTAACACATATCCTGACACGCCCAAGCAAAACACGTAACGGGTCCAGAGGTGAGCTTAACACATATCCCGTCACGCGACATATAAACACGTAGTGGGTCCAGAGGTGAACTGAACACATATCCCACCACGCGACAACCATTATCACCACTAACATCCAAAGGTAGAAACTAACCTATAGTTCTAACTTCTTGAACCTCTAATCAACACTTAATTGATCCCGGGAACTGAGACGAGGGAGAGCCGGTTTCCCTTTCGGTTACCCGACCGGGGGGTCTCTATCCTCACTCCTTTCCCGAACCCAATATGGTGTTGCCCGTATACCGGGGACCTCAAATATATATCACAGGTATACAAAACGAAATTCAATCCAAACCGATCAACCATTCAAAAGTTACGATTGAAAAACATTAAAAAGCCTTCAGGGGTCCCCAGCCGGTCGGCAGGCAGCCGGTCGGCCGGCTGGTGGTCCCTCAGCCTACACCTCTTTTTCAAAAACAAGAAACACCAAAAAGGACTCCCAGCCGGTCGGCCGGCTGGGAACCCCATTCCCTAGCTTTTACTAAAATTCGTATCCATCCCCATATGCACTCCCAGCCGGCTGGCAGGCGGCCGGTCTGCCGGCTGGGCTCCCATCTAGCTATGGTTTACGCAGAACAAACACAACACAAAGGGACTACCAGCCGGTCGGCAGGCAGCCGGTCGGCCGGCTGGCAGTCCAAAGCCCTTTTTCTCAAAACTTTCGAAAACGCAAAGACGCGCTCTCAGCCGGTCGACCGGCGGCCGGTTGGTCGACCGGCTCAGAGAGCCTGTACACAAAATCGTGATTTTCAGACCAAAACAAATTACCACAATTCGATCTACAAACTTCAATATCGTTACATATGATGCATACCCAACATTCCTAATCATCAAATACGAGTTATCTACCAGCAATTAAGTCCCATAACAATCCTCAAATGTATATATCGAGTATCCGTCGCAAAATGTGAAAAACTGAAAATATACATAAGATCACATAACAACAAGTTTAAGCAAGAATTCTTCACCATAACCTCATCCTAAACATGTTACTAAGTCCTTGAATCATTATATATCAACAAAAACAGAAACCACACAAGAATCACAACAAATATGCTAATATACACATAAAGGCCGAGTTTCTCATTATCGTCACCTCACAAGCTTATCCGGCTAAAGATCTTCCTCGAGTATGAAGCTATCAACGTCCGGGTTGTCAAATCCTTCGCCTGAAAACAAAGAAAATCGGTTTAAAAGCATGAAAAACGGAATTATGTAAAACAGGCCGGATTTTCGAAGTGATGGAATTGAGAAACCGAAGTGATGGATGACTTGGAAATCGAACGAGGATTCCGAAAACGTACTTACTTTCTCGATTTGAAGAACGGATGATGAAGAAAAGCTTAGAGGAAGGAAGTATTAATGGAGGTTTTGTGAGAATTCTTTTCACAGTGAAATGAAATGAAGAAGAAGTATTATGTCGATGGAAGGGTTTTGGGGGTTTTATGGACTTGTCCTTCCCGAGTACATAAAATGGGTCGGATTATTAGAAACGGTTATTTAAGTCGGGCCTTTAAACAATGCCAAGTTGTATTCGTCTTAAGGACTGGAGGTTCTTAAGACGGATCTTACTTATCAATTAAAGTCTTTCGAAATAAATTATTAAATCATTATTTTATTACTTAAAATAATTAAAAACGCTTAAATTAGATTTTACGAAAATACGGGATGTTACAACCAAAAAACCCAAGACCACATAAAAAAAAAACACAAGACGAGCTATGCTCATTAGAACCGATAACCAACCTAAAAAAAGAGACTTACCAGAGATGGGGAGATGGGCGAGGAAGAGGGGAATATCCCTAGAATGCATGCACAACTTTCAACGACAGGACATGAGATAGGGGAAACAGAACAACCTCAAAAACAACCCACAGCCTCCACCCCACCGCGAGCGCATGATCAGAGCAAGAACCAAAAAAGGGGGAGAAAAGATAGCCCAGATAAGGTGACGGTCAACATGAGGCGTGAAATATCACCGGAGATAGGTCAGATTTTATAACACCCACATGCGGACTTCACCATCTCAGTTTCCTGAGGTACAGTATAAGATAAAAAATTCCAACACTTTATTATAGTTAACAAAAGTACTGTGAAACAAAGTAATACAACTGTCTGCCAAAACTATAACAAAAGTAACTACTGTTCATGCGGAAGCTATGACTCGAGACCCTACAAAACTGGTGATCCCTCCTCCCAAGCCATCAAGCAAGACTCATCTGTGTACCTGAGACTCTGCTCACCATTACATGGATCATCACAATAAACAACATACTTGTGTCAGCAACTGTACAATAAGACGGATACAAATAAATGTTCACTATAACACCATTACCATCAACTACATCTGCCGTGGTGACCTTTAGTCCCACACCAATCTCCCCACTTACAGCATGAAGGGGTACCTGGACCATAAATGTGCACATCCTCCCCATGGCGGGTCCCACGGAGAGCGGTCATAGGAGTGGGATATGTTCCCCGCAACGGTCCCACACGTTACTATTGGAATCTCATACATCATGGCATACATAGTAATATAATCATAATACAACATCGTCACAACATTATCATATAGTACTGAGTAGGGAAACCCTACCTTAAGCGGAACAGCAAGAAAGACAAGTGGAACTTTCTACCAACGCTCTTCTACGAATCCTCCTCCTAGGGATTACACAATTTCCAATTACTTACTGAATAACCACGACTATGATACAAAACGGTAGATATACACTTACTTGGTGATATACGGACTAGGTAGATGATTGGCGCGACTATACTTGCTACTAAACTTGAAGGATTTGGAAATGGGAAATGAGAAATGAGGAATAAAAGGATTAAGGTTCCACTGTTTCTTTTCTGTTTAGGGTTAAAATGAAATATTAACCTTCGGATTAACTTTATAATAACCGCGGTCTGACGTTTGAAAAAGAGACACTTGGCCGAGTGCTTCGTACTCGGCCGAGTGTGACTTACTCGGCTGAGTGCGGTCTACTCGGCCGAGTACCACCTACTCAACCTAGTTGACTCGCAACTCAGCTACTGACATAGAAGAGCTCGACCGAGTATAATATACTCGACCGAGTGTGATCTACTCGGCCGAGTGTCACCTACTCGGCCGAGTTGATTTACAACTCACCGTCTCTAACTTGAGGTGTTACAATTTTCCCCACTTAGAATGAACTTCGCCCCCGAAGTTCTCAAGGTTCAAAAGACACAATTCAACGAGGTGACACTAGCGCGATCATCTCCTACCCCTCTAAAAGAACATAGGCTACATCCCCGTAACCTTACATACCTGATCGAACAACCGAGGGTATCGTTCCCTCATAGCTGTCTCAGGTTCCCAGACAACCTCTTCAACATCGTGGTTGGACCACAAAATCTTAAGGAGCTTGGTCTCTCTCGTTCTGGTCTTTCGCACTTTAGTATCAAGGATAGCCTTAGATGTTTCCACATAAGATAAGGTTTCATCGAGCTCAACATTCTCCACCTCAAGGATGTGAGATGGGTCACTAACATACTTTCGCAATTGAGATACATGGAACACATTATGAACTCGATCCAAGGCTGGTGGTAGAGCCAACCGGTAAGCAACCTCTCCAACTCGAACCCAAATCTCGTAGGGACCAATAAACTTCCGGCTCAGCTTGCCCTTATTCCCAAATCTCATGACACCTCTCATAGGTGAAACTTTTAGTAACACCTCATCCCCAGCCTGAAACTCAATGTCCTTACGGTGCAAGTCCGCAAAGCTCTTTTGTCGATCCTGGGCTGCTCTCATCTTCTGGCGAATCATCTTCACCTGATCTATCATATCCTGAACCATATGAGGACCTAGCACGGCGGCTTCGGAACTGTCATCCCAACATACTAGACTCCTACATCTCCGCCCATACAAGGCCTCGAATGGTGTCATCCCAATACTCGCATGGTGATTATTTTTATAAGAAAACTCAATCAAATCCAGTCTCTCTTCCCAACTACCCCCAAATTCCATCACACATGCTCTCAACATGTCCTCCAAGGTCTTGATAGTATGGGAAAATATATGTATACTTCCCAACTTTATAATTGAAGGATTATAACGAAATTAAAAGATACGATTTATTGTCATAAACGAAAAACGAGATACAAAGATAAGGATTAGGAATCAACCTTTGGTCCCCGCAATAAGGGCTAAGAACGGATATCAAAGTAGATATCCTCCTAATTGTTGCACCCAAGATACTCCGAGAAATACCTTTTCTTGAGCTAGAAACTACAAAAATTACTGTTGATTTTTGTGAATGATGAATTAGAGAGAGGAGGGAGTCGTGAGGTCTTAGGCGTGAGAGCTTCTATTTAGGCGTGTGATTTGTGGTATGTATAGAGTAGTATTAATAAGAAGAGTTCTTTCCTATGCATACTACTAACAACCTAACAAATAACCATAAGATAGGATTCCTCAAATCAGTATTTGAGTCCTCCCAAGTAACCGACTATAACCGAGTAGGATGAGTACTCCAACCGTGTGAGTGCACTTATTCGGTTATTTATTCTCTTCTGTATATAATGTTTTATCTTTATAAATCGCTAATTAAATATAACAGTTTATATTTAATTATCTTAATTAATCAGTATTAAACAATTACATTATATATCTCAATTAAATAAAACATTTTATATTTAATTACGAATTAACATTTTAATTCGTCTTTGCTAATATTAATTAATCAGTATTAAATAATCGCATCATCATCACATTGACTAACCGTTTAGTTGTGTAAGCCATCAATATGATTATGTTTTCATTTAATCATATCTCTCAGATTACATCCTTTAGGTGTGACTTTTAGGGACCAGTTGATTACCGTCATTTGTATGACAATAACGTCAAACTTCTAGCAAGCTAACCATTATTGATAAACGTGAATGAACTGATTAAAATACAAAGTATACCCTGTGAACCTTTAAGAGATTTATTCATGTTGTCGTACTAACTGTGGAAGACACTAGCTCCAACAGATAGTCCTCTCGGTCTGCCCATCGGTAGCGGGATGAAATGCAGTACACATCTTCAGGGTAGTCCCCATCATCTTCTGCAATCTTGCCAAAACCTCGAGATGAAGCGAGATTCTCGATCCGATACAATATCCTTAGGAATCCCGTGTAATCTGACCACGTTCATCCTATAGGCTAGGGCCAACTCAGTCTTGCTCCAAGTGTCCTTTATAAGAACGAAATGGGCTGACTTAGTTAACCGGTCTACTATCACCCAAATCATGTTGTTACCCTTCTGAGATCGAGGTAACCCCACAATGAAATCCATCGAGATAGACTCTCACTTTCATTCGGGTACCTCTAATGACTGAACCTTGCCCTGCGGTCTGTGCTGCTCCCCTTTCACCCTCTGACAAGTCAAACATCTAGCCACGAACTCCGCAACATCCCTCTTTATTCCCGGCCACCAAAAAGTCTACTTAAGGTCCCTATATAGTTTATCTCCACATGGATGCACTGAATAAGGGACACAATTAGCCTCAACCAGAATCCTCTTCCTCAACTCCGCACAATCTGGAACGTACCACCTCTCATCATACCGAAGACTCTCATCCCCCCTCACGGAAAACCTCAATGGGCCACCCGCTTCCAGCTTTGCTTTCCACTCGGCGAACTTCGCATCAGTCAGCTGGCTCTCTCTGATTTCATTATACAAGTATGGCTCGACCGTCAGATCACCATGCGCATCACCCTTCTTAATCACATGGATGCCCATCCGACTCACCTCGTCCCTCAGCCTCATCAAGGACATCGCTGTGCACAGGGAGTGCACACTCTTCCGACTCAATGCATCGACAACTACATTTGTCTTCCTCTCATGGTATACTATCTCCATGTCATAGTCTCCGATCAACTCCATCCACCTTCTCTGTCTCATGTTAAGCTCCTTCTGGGTAAAGATGTATTTTAGACTTTTATGGTCTGAAAATACCTTGAACGTCGCACCATACAGATAATGCCTTCAGATCTTAAGTGCAAAGACTACATCACCCAGGTACCTAGACTTAAAGGCGGTCTTCGGTATATCACTATCTCTGTTCCTCAGCTGATGATAACCTGACCTCAAATCAATCTTTGAAAATACCCTGGCTCCGATTAACTAGTCAAATAAATCATCTAACCTCGGCAATGGGTAACGGTTTTTCACCGTCACATGATTCAGCTCTCGATAATCTATACACAACCTCATACTCCCATCCTTCTTCTTCACGAACAAGACTGGAGCTCCCCAAGGCTATACACTAGGTCAGATGTACCCCTTATCTAACAAATCATTTAGTTGCCTTTTCAACTCCTCCAACTCTTTCGGACCCATCCTGTAAGGGGCCTTTGAAATAGGTCTCGTTCCCGGTTTCAGTTCCACACTGAAGTCAATAGCCCTCTTGGGTGGTAACCTAGGAATATCTTCCGAAAACACATCTCGGAACTCCCCAACCACTAGAATGCTCTCCGCTGTCACCTACTCAACTCGGGTATCCCTCACATGGCAAAGAATCAAAGGACACCCCTTCCTCAAGTATGACTTCAAGGTTAGAACTGATATAACTTTGACCTTAGGCCTGACGACGAAACCCTTATATGACACTCTCACCCCTTTGGCACCACTCACCATCACCTTCTTTTGATGACAGTCAATGGTAGCCTTATACTGACCTAACCAAGCAGTCCATCCCTACTATTACCTCAAAACCGTCTAAAGGAAACTCAAAAAGATCAATAAGAAATTATGCTTGACCTATTACAAATGATACCCTCCTGTACACCTTCCGACATACAACCGACTCCCCCGAAGTTATGAATACCTCATCATTAGCTAAATCAAACGGCTCCAGCCTTAAACTCCTAGCCTAGCTTACAAACACAAAGGAATGGATTGCCCCAGAATCAAACAAAACGAAACTAGGACAACCATGAATAAGAAAAGTACCGGTCACCACATGCGCATCGTCAGCTGCAGCCTGCTTCCCCATCGCGAATAGCTTACCGCTATTCTTCTAGCCCTTACCCTACACCGTCCTCGCAGACGAGGTAGGCTTTGCCGCTGATGCCTGGCTAGCCCCCTCGTAAGGTCTCTGATAGCCTCCCCGACGGTTGTATCCAACGTAACTCTGCTTACTCTGGTTACCCCACGAACTCGCTGGACGGTTGTTCCCATAGCCCTGAGAAGCCTGAGAAAGTCCCTGATAACTGCATCCCCCGAACTTCTTGCACTCAAACCTCTTATGCCCCGATCCGCCGCAGTTGAAACATTTGGTCACAGGAGTGTCGCTGTAGCTGTGACCCCCTTTCCCCCCAGCACCTGCACCGGTCCCACCTTTAGAGTAAGAACAGCCTTGACCAAAATTCCCCTTCTTCTGCCCAACCCCAGCATTATCTCCCTCCGACTTCCTCTTCTCACCACCCCTCTCCCTAGCTTCCTTGGCCAGATCAGCCAACCTCTCAGCATGTCCTGCTCTCTCATAGACCTCCTTGAGCTCAGAATCTATTTCTGCAGGTAGTCTCTCCATGATCCGAACAGTCAACCCCTTCTTAAACCGAAGCGCAAGAGCCTGAGGAGTCATCCCCATCTCCTCTACCTGACGAGCCAAGTCGTTGAACTTGATGTAGTATTCGGAGACCGTCATCTCCTCGGTTATGCGTAGGTTGTCGAACTCAGCCCTCAACCTACTACGAACGTGCTCTTATAAAAACTCACGTCGCATAGCAGCCTTGAAGGCCTTCCACGGTACATGGTCCCGCCCCATCTCTTCAAAGTGCTCCCGAGCCTTCCCTTTTTCACGACCCCACCAACCCCCTGCCAGACCGCGCAGATAGAGCGTAGCCTGGTACACCTTAAGGCCGTCCGGATAGTTGACCACCTCGAACACACATTCCATCTCTCACAGACAGTCTTTCAGCAGACCTGGTGTCCTCGCACCGTCGAACATTTGGCAATAAGCTTGTTTTTCTTTGAAAACTGCATTAAAATGGTTAGGCAAGGCGTTGTGTTTGGTTTTGAGCTAGAAATCCGTTCCAAGTAGAAGTTTTCCTTTTCTTTTGAGTCTTAGTGCTTGCTTGAGGAGAATCAAGGTTTGGTTTGGGGAGTTTGATACGTGCCTTTACTATGCATTTTATTTATACTTTCGGCACGTATTTCTATGCATTTTCGTAACTTTTAGTTACTATTGCTCCCGAAACGGTTTACTTTGGTATTTCTATGTTTTAAATGTAGGAATAAGCGGAAGTGAGCAAAACCGAACTTTAACCGTCCTCCTGAAGCTATTTTGAGTGAATACACGAAGCAAGGATCCGAACTCTTAAGCCTAGAGATGCGTGCGAGCCAATTCAAGGCTGGAATACAAAGGAATCGGTCGACCGACCTACCTAACAGGTCGACCGACCAGCGCGCAGATTACAGAAGAAGGCCTGACTAACAGCACTCGAGGTCGACCGACCTACGTACCCGGTCGGTCGACCTTGTGACGGGTTCCGCTGTTTCGTTTTCGGTTTTTATTCTTTTAATCTTGTAATTAGAAGAGTATTTAAGGACGCTTACCAATTGTAATTAGGTTAAGCAGCCACAATTAGCAAAACTCCTTAGTTTAGAGAGAAGAATTCCAAGCTTTAAGATTTGTTCTTAGTTTTCCAATCGGTTTTGTAAGTTTTATACAATTTAATCTTTCCTTGTTATTCAATTCCATTGTTCTTAATATTATTGTTATTCAATTCATGCTTTTTTCCCTTTTGAATCTTCATCTTCAATTATGTTAGCTTTCTTGTTGTTCTTCAATGTTGTTACTTCTAGTTTTATGATTATGAATATGCATAGCTAATTCTTGTGATTAGGAATTAGGGGAACCATGGCAAAGATTTGATTTTAATGGTTTTATGATTAATTTACCAATCCCCATTGTTGTTGGTGAACTAATTCTTTAAGATTGAAAGATTGTTAGGATTAGTTTAACAACTTTGGGATTGCCCTATGAACGAAAGTTTAGTGCTTTACTAGGAACCCTAAGACCGTAAGGATTGGGTAAAATATTGACCTAAAGGTTTATTCTTTGTTCCTTGGGATTGTGTTATTTGGTTATTTTACCCTTTTTTTTTACTTGACCCAGCCATGGGGAATTGAAGTTCCTAATCTTCTTTTTACCTTGTTTTAGTATTCTTGTTTGTTTTTGCTATCTTAGTTGTTAATCTCAATCATCAATCAAAACCCCCTTTTTGGTTACTTTCAATAGACTTTAAATTCACAAACATTATTAACCTTGTCTCCTTGTGGTTCGACCCTTGACTTATCCTATCTAGTTTAAGCTAAGGTTTTTATAAATCTTATCTTTGGCACCCCTCAACGACGGGTGTCAAATTTTGGCGCCGTTGCCGGGGAGATGGTATAATTTTGTTTGTAGATTTCTAATTTATTTTTCTTGTCTTAAGGAACTTAGGTTCCTTAAGACCGTTACTTACCTTTTCTTCTAGTGTTGTTTTTGCATATTAGAAGACAGGTTTTTGAGAGGAAGGTTTGAGTACCCTCATTCTTAGACATGGCTACTATTTATGACCACATACAACCAAAGGTGCAAGATTTACCGAAGGGGTTCACTTTGCCTACTCCTACCACTGGTTCATTTGAGCTCCACCCGAACTACATCATTCTGGTGGAGCGGAATCAATTTTCTGGTCTACCCGACGAGGATCCGTTGAGGCATGTTGAGACATTCACGGATTACTGCTGTTTCATACATATACCTGCCGGGGTGACTCAGGATGAGGTGAAGGCAATGATGTTCCTTTATTCATTGAAGGATGCTGCGAGAGATTGGTACCGTTACCTTAATAGGGTAGCTGAGAAGGTTACCGATTGGGCTTCCTTGGCATTGGCTTTCTATAAAAAGTACTTCCCTCTTGCGAAGGCCAATGACTTGAGAGGTCAAATCACTAACTTTCAACAAGGTCCGGATGAAGAATTTTGTGAGGCATTGGGTCGGTTCAAGAAATTGGTCCGTTCTATTCCTCACCATGGTTTTCCTCAATGGTACTTGTGCAACCAATTTTACAACGCTCTCTATGATGATTATAAGGTGATTCTTGATGCGGCCGCCAATGGTAGATTTCAAAATAATACCAACCATATGAAGGGTTGGAACACTATTGAAGACATGGCGGTGCATAGGGCCGAATTTGGGAGTTCACGTGGAAATTCGCGAAGGTTGAATGTAAAGATGGATAGAGTATTAGCTCTTGAGACAACCGTTGAAGCCCGTTTTGAAAAGCTTAAGGCAGCACAACTGAAGCAAGAAAGTGCGAACCTAGTTACTACGGTCGACAACACGGGTGAGACTGCGGAGTTGAGAGAGCTTGTTCATGCTCTAATGAAACAAATGATGGAAATGGAAAAGGCTCAAGTGGCTTCTTTGAAGACTTTTGAGGACCAATTAGCAATCTTAGCTGCTAATCAGATTGCTAGCTCTCCAGGCGGTTGTGAGAGTTCCATAGAGACATTAAATGCTATAAATCTTAAAAGTGGTCGTGCTTATGATGGACCAACTTATAAGGAAGATTCTGCTGAAGTTCGGGACGAAAAAACTGATCCCGTACACAGGTCGGGAGGTCGACCGACCACCACATCAGGTCGACCGACCGAGGTATCTGACGAGAGATCAGTTTCTGCAAAACAGAAGAAATCTGATAAGAGCGCATCTGGTCGACCGACCGACACACCAGGTCAACCGACCAGAATACCTGAACAGAATGAAATTTCCAATCCTGAATTGTTGGACCCTTCCCTCATTCAAGACCTCACTGAGATTTTACAGCTGAAGAAGCCGAAGGTAGCTGATCCTACGGCTAGTGTTACCGTTCCATATCCCGAACGATTGAAGAATTCAAAAGAGGATCGGAAATTTGGTAAGTTCTTGGAGATGGTGAAGAACCTTGAGGTAACAATCCCTTTCACTGACTTAATTACCCAGGTACCTTCTTATGCTAAATTTATGAAAGATATTTTAAGTCGTAAGAGGAAATTTCAGGATGAAGGTGCTATTGCTTTTGTGGAAGAATGTTATGTTCTTTCACAAAATAATATAGCACCTAAGTTGAAAGACCCAGGTAGTTTTTCTATCCCATGTACTATAGGTAATCATGTTATTGGGAAAGCCCTTTGTGATTTAGGGGCTAGTGTCAGTGTTATGCCTTATTCTGTTTATGAAAGACTTAACATAGGTAGACTTAAGGTCACCAATATACCTTACAGATGGCAGATAGATCAACCCAAAGACCATTAGGGGTCTTGGAGGATGTCCCAGTTAGAGTGGGAAAGTTATTTATTCCTGTTGATTTCGTTGTTTTAGACATTGCTGAGGATAGTCAGATACCTATTATTTTAGGTAGACCTTTTTTACACACAGCTGGGGCTGAGATTGATGTCAAACGTGGGATCATTACTTTAGAGGTTGGAGATGACACTATCGAGTTTAGTCTTGCTCATAAGGCAACCACTCTTACTGATGATACTTGTTGCTCCATTGTTATTATTGACAGGAATGTTATCCGTAACTGGAGGGAATCCTTGACCAAGGATCCCTTAGATGATTTAACAGTTTTGGATAAGTGTGCAGGTAATCCAGCTGAGAATGCTGAAGAGCTGGATGTGGTGGTAGCAGAGATAGAGGAATATGAGCTGACTGAGGAAGAGGATGAGAAGCTCATAAGCTTGGCTAATGCTAATCTGGTAAACATGTGCTATTCTATTAGTACTGATTCTGTTCAGGTCGTAGAGGTAAAGGTACCAGAGTGTAAGACACTTCCTCCTAATCTTAAGTATGTTTTCCTAGATGATACGGAGGAGTATCCTACAATTGTTAGTTTTAAACTTGATCCTAACCAACTTTCTGCCTTAATGGCTGTTCTCAAAAAGAATAGGAAAGCTTTAGGTTATTCTTTGGATGACATTAAGGGCATCAGCCCTGATGTTTGCATGCATAGGATAGAGTTAGAGGAAGGGCATAAGCCCTATAGACAGGGTAAACGTAAGTTGAACCCTAAGATGCAGGAGGTAGTTATGGCTGAGGTGATGAAACTTCTTGATGCAGGTATTATTTATTCAGTTGGCAACTCCAAGTTGGTTAGCCCAGTTCAGGTGGTTCCTAAGAAAGGAGGGACCACTGTGGTTAAAAATGAGAAAAATGAATTAATACCTACTAGAGTAGTGACCGGGTGGCAGATGTGCATTGATTATAGACAGTTAAATGCCGCCACCATGAAAGACCATTTCCCCCTTCCTGTTGTTGACCAAATGACTGAGAGACTTGCTTCTAATAAATTCTTCTGTTTTCTAGATGGTGATTCAGGTTTTTTCCAGATTCCCATCCATCCTGATGATCAGAGTAAGACTACTTTTACATGCCACAAGGTGTTTTTGCTTACCGCAGGATGCCTTTTGGGTTGTGTAATGCTCCTGCCACCTTTCAAAGGTGTATGATGGGTATCTTTTCTGATTTCATAGAAAACATTATGGAGGTATTTATGGATGATTTTTCTGTTTATGGTAATGCGTTTGATCAATGCTTAGCTAACCTTGATAAGGTCTTGCAGCGCTGTATTGATGTAAACCTTGTCTTAAACTGAGAGAAGTGTCAGTTTATGGTCACTGAGGGGGTAGTGTTAGGGCATCTTATATATGATAAGGATATACATGTAGATAAAGCAAAGGTGCAAGTGATTGAGTAATTACCCCCTCATGTTAATGTTAAAGGGGTGAGAAGTTTCTTAGGACATGCAGGTTTTTACCGGCGTTTCATTAAGGACTTTTCTAAGATTGTTAAACCACTTACACAGTTACTTCTTAAGGATGCTGTCTTTGAGTTTACTGATGAGTGCCTTTCAGCTTTTAACAGGTTGAAGGAAGCTTTGTTCTCAGCACCAATCATCCAGCCACCAGATTGAGATCTCCCATTTGAGATCATGTGTGATGCCAGTGACTATGCTTTGGGTGCTGTGCTTGGCCAAAGGAAGAACAAGGCTCTTAATGTTATATACTATGCGAGCCGTACCCTAGATGAGACTCAAGTCAACTACTTCACCACTGAGAAGGAGATGCTAGCTGTGATCTTTGCCTTAGAGAAATTCAGATCCTATTTGGTAGGTAATAAGGTAATTGTTTATACTGACCATGCAGCTTTGAAAGGCCTCTTCCTGAAGAAAGATTCAAAGCCAAGGCTGCTGAGGTGGATACTCCTTCTACAAGAGTTCGACATTGAGATTAGGGACAAGAAAGGCGCGGAGAATGTGGTGGCTGACCACCTATCTCGCCTTCAGCTGACTGATGGGGAAGATTCTTTACCTATTGATGATTCATTTCCTGATGAGAGTTTATTTATCATTCATAGTTCAGGTTCTTACCCCCCTCCTTGGTATGCTGATTTTGCTAATTTTGCTGTCACAGGTAAAACTCCTCCTGAGCTTTCATGGCAGCAGAAGAAGAGGTTCATGTTTGATGCAAAACAATATTTTTGGGATGACCCCTATGTTTTCAAAGAATGTGGAGATGGACTTATCCGGAGATGCGTCCCCCAGTGGGAGGTGAAGGATATTCTGGAAGGATGCCACTCTTCTTCTTATGGTGGTCACCACGGTCCATCTAGGACCGTGGCCAAGGTATTACAGTCTGGTTTTTATTGGCCTACTTTGCATGCTGACTGTAGGAATTTTTTAGGTAGCTGTGACGCTTGTCAAAGATCTGGGAATGTCTCAAAAAGACATGAGATGCCACAGGTTGGTATTTTAGAGGTAGAGATTTTTGATGTTTGGGGCATTGATTATCAAGGACATTTCCCCAGTAGTCAAGGTAACAGGTATATTCTTGTAGCTGTTGATTATGTATCTAAGTGGGTAGAAGCTATTGCTACTCCCCATGGTGATGCAAATGCTGTTATTAAACTGTTTAAGAAAATCATATTTCCTCGTTTTGGTGTCCCTAGGGTTATCATTAGTGATGGGGGTATGCATTTTAAAGAGAAACAATTAGGTGTCTTGCTAAATAAATTCGGTGCCCAACATCGTAGGGGTCTAACATATCATCCTCAGACTAGTGGTCAAGTTGAGATCTCTAATAGAGAACTCAAGGAGACCCTAGCCAAAGTTGTTTCTAAATCTAGGAAAGATTGGAGTCTAAAGCTTGATGATGTTTTACGGGCCTATAGAACTGCGTTCAAAACTCCAATTGGAATGTCACAATTCCGGTTGATTTATGGTAAGACTTGTCACTTACCAGTTGAGTTAGAACGCAAGTCTTGGTGGGCTATCTGTGATCTTAATTTAGACCCTAACCTTTCCCGTGAGAAACGTTTATCGCACCTAAACGAGCTAGAGGAATTCAGGTTGCTAGCCTATGACAATGCCAGGATTTACAAAGAGAAAACCAAGCGCTGGCATGAAAAGAGAATAATTAGGCGTGATTTTCAGATAGGTGATAAGGTCTTGCTTTTTAATGCTCGTATTCGTCTTTTTCCTGGTAAGCTGAAATCCAGGTGGAGCGGACCTTACACTAGCACAGCTGTCTCAAAGTTTGGGTCAATTGAGCTAGAAACCTCATCAGGTGAGAGGTTTAAAGTTAATGGCCAATATGTGAAGCACTTCCGTTGAGAGAATGAATTTATTGGAAAGGTTGAAGTTTCCTACTTTGACCCTTTTTCGGATGCTTCATGATAGGTAAAAAGGTCGTGCGGGACCTCTTAAACCAGCGCTAACCGGGAGGCAACCCGTGTTGTAGCTTAATTTTGTTTTTCTATAATTTCCCTTTTAAAGGTACACGTTTTCTATCATGTTTTTACACTTTTTGATGGAGTTTTGAGCTTTTGCAGAAAAAAATAGGCCGGATTGTCAGGTACTTAGGTCGACCGACCCACTAGTGAGGTCGACCGACCATCTGACAACAATAAATGAATTCTGAAAAAACAGGTACGCAGGAGCCAGGTCGGTCGATCGACCAGGAGACAGATACCGGGTTTTCAAAGAGGGGTTTTAAGTCTATTTGTGTAACACCCCCATTTATTCAAGAGCCTTTAGCAAGATATTCTCGAATAAATAGAGCTGTTACCATCTCGGTAAGTCCGAGGTAGTGAATAACAAAGTAAAACAATACAAAGTACTTTATATAAACCGATAGAATTAAAACTTTGATGTTACAAAGACTACAAGTAAGAATAAAAGTACAACTGTCGGCAACTCTATATGTGATGTAGATCTAAGTCGGTCCCAAGTCCGCGTCTCTCATTCCCGTCCCAGCTCCTAGCTCAACTGTCTCTTTCCTGTAGAATCTACTCCCCATTCCGGATCATTGTGGGTGTCACACGAATACACAGGGTCAACCATGAGGTTGAGTAGAGGAAAATAAATAAACAAACAATATCATATATATACATAGGGATTCAATCATCCCAACTCCGCACCGATCCAACGCCAAATAAACTCCGCACCGATCCAACGCCAAATAAACTCCGCACCATATCACAAGACCCATTACATCAATTCCGCATCATAAGAATATACAGTCAATAGATAATATCACAACATTATTCAATCAATAAGGTATATATATAATCCACAACAGTTAATCATCATGTTTCACATCATAAACGAATGCACAGTTATTCCCCTACCTCAAATAGCAGGAACGCAGATAATTCCAAAGCTTGCTAGAAAAGTTCCACGCGAACCCGCTACCTAAACACATATACGTAACGGATAAATAACCTTCCCGAACCCCATAACAAACGATACTTACTATAAATAGAAACCTTCCATAAATGGAAAGTTTCCATAAATAGAAACTTCCCAAAAGAGTAAATAGAAACTTCCCAAAAGAGAAACTTCCATTACTTGCTAATTTCCCGACTCGTAACTTTAATTAATACGATTAAGGCCAACACAAATAAAAGATAAAGTGTTAAGACAATCTTAGTAACTATTAACCATAATAAAAGTAATAATAATAATAATAATAATAATAATAATAATAATAATAATAATAATAATAATAATAATAATAATAATATATCACGCTGACACCTACACACGACACAACAAATCGAACCCGACACTTCGAGGCCACACATATACGCAGAACACAAACAGCCCCACATCCGTGACTCCCACACCCGACGAACACCAACCCCAACGCCCTCTGCCACCACCGTCTTCCCACTGGTACCACCCTCCGCCACCACATAGCCACGGTGGCCCTACTAAGGTAGTCAGCGGTCACTGGTCATCACTCACGACGCCAACCTCAACGTACGAACCTAACACCGTCACAGTCCCCCTGTTTTAACTCGATAACCACCTGTACTCAAACCGTAATAACGACACCCCACACCACCACGAACCCCAGTGACAACCGCCCTCCTGTACACCGACTACCACCAAGCCCATAACATTACTACACAAAACGGTCGTGCACAGGAACCCCTTAGAATTAACACGCAAACACCATACCTCCAACCCCTGTTCTAGTATTCGAAACTATAACCCCTGACACCCGCGATGAATCACCCCACACAACGGCCTTAGGTGGTCAAAGACGACATTCTAGGGTTCACTTACGACTACTACACACCACAGTTCATTCTTATAAGGAAAACGGAGGCAAAAACGTGATTACATAGTTGTAGATACAAATTGGAATGAAGGATACACAGAGACACTAAACAGCGCGTGACCTTACCTGTTTCTCCGTCAAAACGAGTGGCCCTACAGTCCTTAGTCCACCGCGCAAACCTCCCTCCTTACACCCTGAAGTGGCGGTGGAAATCCTGAGGGTGGCTGCTGTGTGTCGAGTAGATTAGGGTTAGGGTTTTGGGTGAGGCGATATGAGGTGGTATGGTGAGCGTAGAGTGTTTATCTGATTTTTATTCATAAACGGGCTGATATTTGGTGTGTAAAAGGCACGAGATACAAGGCCCAAAACTATCTAAAACACGATACAACTACTAATACGTATACCCGACATATTACTTACAACATAAAATATAAAACACCTTACTCGATAAGTTAAAATCGTTCAAATACTATTGTCTAGTTCAATATCAAAACGAAACGTTATAATTAAAATACGAGGTATTACAATTTGTTTGAAAACAAATCATTATTTTCTTCACACTTTTGAACACACCCCTCTCTCTAAAAAACCCTAACTGCCTCCCTCCTTCATTCTACCTCATTTTTTGCTCTCTCTCAATTTTCTCCCATCAAAGGTATGTGTGCTTTAGTTTTTCCTTTCCTTTTTCGTTTTATAGACTCTTAATTCCGTTTCTAGGTAGATTCTTGTTTATATTTTCAGTTTGATTTTGTTTTTTTTAAAGTTTGTTCTTCTTATGTTTTTGTTTTTCCTTTTGTTTTTACTTCCTCTTTAGCTTTCCTAGTTTCAGATCTGTGTTCTTGTGTGGTTTTTTGTGCTGTTAGGGTTAGTTTAAATTTCCCCCTAAATTTTCTATGCTTAAATTCAGTCGAAAAAATTTAGCCGCGTGTTGATTCTGCTGTAACCGTCAGTCGACTGACTAGGAATGGAGGTCGGCCGACCAAACTGCGTTTTTCAGAAACTCATTTTGCGTTTGGTAGGTCGATCGACCTGGGTAGTGAGTCGGTCGACCAAGGGACTGTTACAGAAAATCGTCTGTTACTGGCAGATGGTCGGTCGACCTCGAGTTGAGGTCGGTCGACCTCGACACTGTTACAGGAACTTTTATTTCGCATTCAAGATATTTTATTTTGATAGATAAATGTTTCTAGTATCACAAGAAGTCTAAGTTCTGAGAGCAATTGTTGTAATTTTGCAGATTCATCATGTCTAGCAGAGGACAAGGAGGCAAGAGATCTCGCACTTCACAAGCAAGCATTTCAAGGGGCCGAGCTAGCGGGTCCGGAGGACTCACAGCGCTTGACACGGATAGTCTCCCGGACTATCCGCAAGTCATCTTTCACACTCCGGCTCAAAAGGCCCGGTTCCTCCACCTTTCAACCTATTGCCTTGTGGTGGTCACCCGTTTCTTATACGAGCCGGCATTGAGGGCTCTGGGTTGCTATGATGATGTTGTGGGCTTGCTCAACGGGACGGGTTTTTCGGGACTCGTCACGATGGATGAGTTCACTTATCCTATTCTTACTCTTGAGTTCTGTTCCTCTTTTCAATTTGATGTTCATGCTTACAACCCAAGCTATAATAATAAATGCATATCTTTTAGGCTGTTTAATGTTACCTATTCTTTAACATTAAGTGAATTTGCTGAGTACTTAGGTTTATCATCTACGGGTCGTACGGGTGACTCTTCTGAGTCATACACTGTCATGTGGTCTTACCTTTCTGATTCCCTCGATGGGAAGAAGAAGAGCATTACCGTTCACTTACCCGCTCCCCATTGTTATTTACGTCTTTTGGCCAACACTGTTTTTGGCCGTAAGGAGTCTCAAAATGTTAAAAACATTGAGCTCTCTATTTTGTCTGGCTATCTTAATGTCAGACGTTTGGGTCAAAGGTTTTATAACACTGCTTATCTGGTCGCCTCTCACTTTGTGGCGGTTGGCGAGGGAACCTCTTTGACCACTATTGTTTGTGGTGGGCTAGTCACTCGTTTGGCTTGCTCACTTATTTATCAGTTCCCCCGCTTTGAGGATGCGCTTCACCCTCTCTCCCGATACATGGACATGGCTTATGTCAAGTCCATGCATTAGGTGGATAGGAAGGATTATTGAAAGGTTGATACTTACCTCAGTGATCGCATCCCCATCACTACGGCTCCTCCCATGCTACCCTTTGACGATTTTCAGGGGGAGCCTAGACCACTCCTTCCATCCTACCGCCTTCCACTTAGGGGAGGCACCTTTAGAGGCCATAGGGTCCCCGCCCCTGGTGCCCACTACGCTGCACCTGGGACGGGGTACCCCACTGATTTTACTGCTCCTCCTAACGTTAGTATTCCTCCTGTCGTTGATAACAGATCTTTCCCGCACATGATGGTGGACCTTTGCAGGCAGTTCAACCAGAAACAGTTGAACGATTGTCTCTACCAGTACCCGGGCTACTCGGAGTATGTTACTCAGGGTAGGCTCCCCACCGGTCTATGGACTCACCCCTCCTGGTACACACCTCAGGCGGGCGGTCAAGGCTACGGGGAAGCTTCGGGATCCGCCTCGGGAACAGGCATAGGGTCCGATGACGAAGAGGAGGAGGGAGAGGAACAAAGTGGCTGTTGAACCATATATTCAATATATATATTAAGTATATATGTCTATGTTTTGATAATGACAAGTCTAGCTATTTATATATTATATACTCGTGCGTATAATCGTGTGCTAAGTGTACAGAATATTAGTAACAAGATCTAATCAATCAAATATAAAAGATTCAAGTGTGTTAGTCAATGAATTGACTAAGTCGAAGATTGATAGAAGATCACAAGCGCGCCTAATGAACTAAAGTTATACTTATCAACTATAGCTTTCGTACAAGATTGATTCAAGTTATAGTTCGTAGCTATAACTCTATATTATGAAGAAATGATCGTTATATATGTGATTAGTTGAAACAATTTTAGTTTCCAAAATCGTCATGGACAATTAATGTTTAATTGGTATTCTATTTTTGATATGGAATTATTAATCTTAATAGGATTATAAAAAATATCTTTTGGTTAAAAAGGAATAAATAATCTTCTTATGAGATAATTATTTATTACTAAATAAACTAAGGATTTTTTATATAATCATAATTGTCAAATAATATAATCTAAATATGGTTTGATACGACTTTTGGAAACGTGTATTATGATACGTTCCATAAATCGTGTAGGATTTAAATTGAGTAAATATTATGTATTTATTCGATATCCTAAACAAACTAAGATTATATTGTGATAATATATTTTATTATCTTTGACATGGTTTAGGAAGTTGTTTTAATAAGGATACTATTTGTTTATTACATAAAGATCTTTCCTAAATATGAATTAGGAAATTAATTCCTTATATAATACTTATAGTATATTATTAAATCTTTCCTAAATATATTAAGTTTAGATTTAAGGTAGTATTACTAAAAGACTAGTGTTCTAGTTTTAGTAATATTCCTAAATCATCTAGGGTTTTAATTACCTAGATATATATTCTATATAAATAGACTACCATGATATATTAATATACACGACATACACATACACATATTCACGAAAATCGAGAGAGAGAAACCGCCGTTCATTACTCATCAAGATTCGAGCTTATCATTGTCATATCCGATTCAAGATTCAAGTGCTCAAGCATTGATCTTATTCATTCAAGATTGTGACATCAAGAAACATCGAAGACTTTATCTTATTAACGTAAGATAGATCGAGTATTAAGCGGTACTCATTGTAAGGCAAGTATTTAACGGTATTTGTCATAGCTAGATATTTAACGGTATCTAGATAGAGTTGCGACTAACATCAAAGTTGCACGAGTAGGGTTGATAAAATTGTAATCAAGAGTTGGTACTAATTTTATTAATCGAGAATAGTGGACGTAGGTTTCAAAGTGTGAAACTGAACCACTTCAAAAATATTGTGTCTCTCTTCATTACTTGTTCTACTCGACGATCATCATACAACCATACACACATCGAAGAAGATTTAGAAAAGGAATGCATACTCAATTCAACCCCCCCCCCCCCCTTCTTGAGTATATTGTATCAATAGACTCTTCAGTGGCTCAGAGTATGAGCCAGAGGATTAGTGACGAGCCCAAACCTCCCCTCTTCGACGTTCGGTTTGGGGAGGTACATGCATCTTGTAAGTCACTAATCTTCATTTGTATATTTTCCCTTTAGCCTCTTTTTGCTGCCCTTTAGCCTCTTTCTGCTGGCTTTAGTCTTTTTCCTTTTCCTTCTTTTGTTTGTCTTTGCCTATCCTCATCCCTATGCTGTGGATTTATGCTGATGAGCACAATGGGGGCATTGTGCGTTTTGGTTTGGGGAGGGTATATGCATCCTTCTGTTGAGTCTGCATTTGTTTAGGTGTCTTTTGTCTTTTTCCTTTTGTTGTGTTTGCATCTGCATTTCATCTTTTTCTGTCGCACGTTTACTGCATTTCAGTTACTTTTTCTCCTTTCAGTTTGCCAGTTACTTTTTCTCCTTTCAGTTTGCATACATACAAAAATTCAAAAAAATGCACGTTTCCTTTAGCATATAGGTCGAGTCGGAACAGACGGATACTATGATAATTATGCCTCACATGTCGCCTATTGCCTTGCCTTGCATTTTCAAAAAAAATTTCAAGCTAGTCTTTTGCATTGTCTACGAGTTTTTGTCGATTTTATGCTAAATTATTAGACTTGACTCTCTTCTTGGCAAGCTACTACATATTCTAAGATATAGAGCTTAATAAATCGGTGACATTCATGACCGATTTCATGTAGGATTGAGAGTAGTTTCTCCTCTTAAGGCATGTCACATCAACTTGCATAAGCATGAATTTTTTCTACTTGATACCTATATGCATTCGGGTTTGTGGTTTGTTGACACATGTGGTAGAGGTTTCCCTTTCTTGTTTTACCCATAACCCTCACATAGCCAAATTGCATTTTATCCCATATACTACATCCTAAAAATTGCTTACCCTAGCCGAGCTAGTAACATGGTATTTTGGGACTGTTTTGACCATCTTTTGGTTTTGTGCTTCATTGAAAAATCTCTATTTTATGAGAATGGTGAAAAGGGGAAAAGAAAAGAAAGTGAAAAGAGAAAATTTTATGAGTTCAGAAAAAGGGGAAAAGAAAAGAAAGTGAAAAGAGAAAAATTTATGAGTTCCGAAAAAGGAAAAAGAAAAGAAAGAAAGAAAAGAAGGAACTCAATGAAAAAAAAATATATGAAAAAAAAAAGAAAAAAAAAATCGAAGCTGCCTATTTTCAAGGGTGGTCGGTCGACTGACATACGAGGTCGGTCGACCACAACCACTGGACAGGAGTAATATTTTGAGAAAAAAAAGAGAGAAAGGGAAAAGGAGAAGAGGAGGAGTTGTGACGATGTGCTCACAATTTTTGAGCATTGGCTTGTTTTGTGAAGAAGGATGGAAGTATTTTTTATAGTGTGGTTTGATGGTTGTTAGCTCGGTTTAACCCCTCTTTCCATAATTCATTTTAGCCTTTCTTACCTTATCCTCACAATCCCAAATCACCTCGGCATGTGTCATGGTCATTTAAGTGTTGGAATGCATATGTACGGTTGTAGAGACTTTGTTCATGTTAGATTGCAGGCATGTTTTTACGGGTCGTAGATAGGTGAGAGTCTATATTCTTTTTCATCTTCTTGTCTTTCACATATATATGACCCTTTGCCTCATGAGTGTCTCGAGCGTACCGCGAGAGTCCATTTAGAATGAGTCTTGCAAGGTTGAAAGTTTAGCATTTTATTCCAACATGTTTAATTCGTTTGCATTTGGCAATAAGCTTGTTTTTCTTTGAAAACTGCATTAAAATGGTTAGGCAAGGCGTTGTGTTTGGTTTTGAGCTAGAAATCCGTTCCAAGTAGAAATTTTCCTTTTCTTTTGAGTCTTAGTGCTTGCTTGAGGACAATCAAGGTTTGGTTTGGGGAGTTTGATACGTGCCTTTACTATGCATTTTATTTATACTTTCGGCACGTATTTCTATGCACTTTCGTAACTTTTAGTTACTATTGCTCCCGAAACGGTTTACTTTGGTATTTCTATGTTTTAAATGTAGGAATAAGCGGAAGTGAGCAAAACTGAACTTTAACCGTCCTCCGGAAGCTATTTTGAGTGAATACACGAAGCAAGGATACGAACTCTTAAGCCTAGAGATGCGTGCGAGCCAATTCAAGGCTGGAATACACAGGAATCGGTCGACCGACCAGCGCGCAAATTACAGAAGAAGGCCTGACTAACAGCACTCGAGGTCGACCGACCTACGTACCCGGTCGGTCGACCATGTGACGGGTTCCGCTGTTTCATTTTCGGTTTTTATTCTTTTAATCTTGTAATTAGAAGAGTATTTAAGGACGCTTACCAATTGTAATTAGGTTAAGCAGGCACAATTAGCAAAACTCCTTAGTTTAGAGAGAAGAATTCCAAGCTTTAAGATTTGTTCTTAGTTTTCCAATCGGTTTTGTAAGTTTTATACAATTTGATCTTTCCTTGTTATTCAATTCCATTGTTCTTCATATTATTGTTATTCAATTCATGCTTTTTCCCCTTTTGAATCTTCATCTTCAATTATGTTAGCTTTCTTGTTGTTCTTCAATGTTGTTAGTTCTAGTTTTATGATTATGAATATGCATAGCTAATTCTTGTGATTAGGAATTAGGGGAACCATGGCCAAGATTTGATTTTAATTGTTTTATGATTAATTTACCAATCCCCATTGTTGTTGGTGAACTAATTCTTTAAGATTGAAAGATTGTTAGGATTAGTTTAACAACAACTTTGGGATTGCCCTATGAACGAAAGTTTAGTGCTTTACTAGGAACCCTAAGACCGTAAGGATTGGGTAGAATATTGACCTAAAGGTTTATTCTTTGTTCCTTGGGATTGTGTTATTTGGTTATTTTACCCTTTTTTTTACTTGACCCAGCCATGGGCAACCGAAGTTCCTAATCTTCTTTTTACCTTGTTTTAGTATTCTTGTTTGTTTTTGCTATCTTAGTTGTTAATCTCAATCATCAATCAAAACCCCCTTTTTGGTTACTTTCAATAGATTTTAAATTCACAAACATTATTAACCTTGTCTCCTTGTGGTTCGACCCTTGACTTATCCTATCTAGTTTAAGCTGAGGTTTTTATAAATCTTATCTTTGGCACCCCTCAATGACGGGTGTCATCTAGAAAAGAGACACTCGGCCGAGTACGAAGCACTCGGCTGAGTGTAACTTACTCAGCCGAGTGCGGCCTACTCAGCCGAGTACCACCTACTCGGCCGAGTTGAGTCGCAACTCAGCTATTGACATAGAAGAGCTCGACCGAGTATCGTATACTGGGCCGAGTGTCACCTACTCGGCCGAGTTGATTCACAACTCAACGTCTCTAACTTGGGGTGTTACAGATTGACCCATCTCCGGCAAAAGGAACGAGAGTGACCGGGTGGTGTGAATTAGGGTTGGTGACAGCGGCTCTCAAAACTAGGGTTTTTGTGTTTTTTTGGTGGTAGAGAGAGGGGAGAGGTTTCTCTCTCTAAAGGTTGGTCCACTCTAGATCAATCTCTCTAGTGAGTTTTATGTACTGCATTAATAAATGTACACATACTATGTACTACATCAGTACACCATTGTTGTGTGCTACACCACATCGTGGTGGAAAAAATGAAAAACAAGCCAACATACTACTACAGTTTTATGTACTGCTGATACGTGTCGTTTAGCGTATACAAATTAATAATTTAAAACCTTACTCTTATCTATGTTTCATATTAAATTTAATTAGGTAGTATAGCACAAGTAAGGGTTGATCCCACGGAGAGATTAGTTATTCAAGTCAATCAGTGAATAAAATTAAACACTTACGCCTATATGTTAAACGCTAGCTCAATTCAAATATACACGATTAGGGGGGAATTTGTCTTGTGGTTGATGTACTAATCTAATGTAACTAAGCAAAGAAGATAAAATACGTGAATACAAGAATACTCACACAATTCCAAACTAGTACGACTAGTCCAGTGATATCGTTTAATCTTGAAATAAATAATAGGTTAACTGCGGATTTTGAGATAACTAAAACTCCCTATATTCTATTAGATTACAACCGACCTGAACTAAGCCTAGACCGATTCTTAGCTACCCAATCAATGTAAGTTTGTCACGCCTTACTAAAGACCGGATTAGTCGCATTATTGAACGAAGAATATTTCATTAACCCTCTTAATCCCTAAGGGTGTCACTACCTAGAGATCCAGAGTCTAAGTTTTTACCCTAACTTAAACTAATACCAATTCGCAGGGACTAATTTAAATTAGTAACCATTGGTATTACGTAAGTTGAACTAAGCCTAACTTATATAATTAGCATACGAGACAATCAAAACCACAATAAGATAAAAAATTATGAGAAAGATTGAATGTAACAACCCGACCCACCACGGTCGTAACACACCCCCAATAACATGGGAAGTATGCCTTTGGGCCCATTTATTTGTCCTCACTTAAGCCCAAAAGCACAAGGCCTTGTTACTAAGTGGTGGGTGGAAGTTATTATAAACCTATCACAAGCCTCTCAATCTACCGATGTGGGACAAATCTCCACACATCTCAATTTCAACCTCATAATCGGATGGAGTGTTACAATCTCCCCCACTTAAGAACACAACGTCCTCGTTGTGCCTCAAACTTGACCGCAGCCAAGCCCAGAATCCTCCCCCGCTAGGTGTGTGACCCGGGTACTCCCGACCACAGGCTCACCACACGGTCGCAGGGTCGCTCTGATACCATTTGTAACAACCCGACCCACCACGGTCGTAACACACCCAGTAAGATGGGAAGTATGCCTTGGGGCCCATTTATTTGTCCTCACTTAAGCCCAAAAGCACAAGGCCTTGTTACTAAGTGGTGGGTGGAAGCTATTATAAACCTATCACAAGCCTCTCAATCTACCGATGTGGGACAAATCTCCACACATCTCAATTTCAACCTCATAATCGGATGGAGTGTTACATTGAATCTTGACAATAAAACAGTAAAACTTAAATATCAAATACTCAAAATTAATTGTATAACAATGATCAGTTCAATGATTAGATTATAAAACATATTCAAACAATAAAATAAATACAAGAATAGTAAAGAGAACTTATTTTGTAGCCTGGAATCCGTCGCACAACCTTCGGATATCACACCTCTAATTGAACAAGAATCCGCCCTTACACCACCGTGTACTAAGACTACGCCGGAGTAGTACTGTCTCTTCACCTTTCTCGTCTCTTAGTTTGCTTGAATACGCCTCACTTTATCGCTCAATTGCTGGAATTTAGTGGTATGTCTTTTCTGGATGAAAGTATAGGTATTTATACTACTCAATTTCAGTGTTTGTGGTTCATTCGGAATCAATCGTATAGCAATAACGGATAAAAATTGGGATTAAAATATGGAAAGAAGTTGAATTTGAGTCGGAATGGAGTTTCCATCTCTCCTGGCTTCTCGCTGCTTATCTTTGCATTCGTTCCCAATTCCTTTCTTTTGTTTAATAATTGTTGTTGTTGTTGACTTGTTACCAGGCCAAGCCACGTAAATGCTTCTAGGCCCACAATTTATGGACCTTCCTTTCGATTCGGATTTGCTTGTAATGTTTGTTAATTACTCGGTCCACACACACATCGACTCGTTCCATTGTATATTAATCCATTAAGCATGTCCTTGGGTCCATTCATTGTCGTCTTGTAATCTGTTATATCCGAACATACTAATTAAGCCCATTTATATTTAAAATAATAATATTGGTAATAAAATACCAATATTACAAATATATAATAATATAGCTCAAATAACATGAAAGACGATCGTAAAAACATAAAGATAAGGGGTGTAAATATAAGTATATATCGTCTTCTCAACTGCATTAATAAATGTACCCATACTATGTACTAGATGAGTACACCATTGTTGCATACTACACAACATTGTGGGGGGGAATGAAAAACAAGCCAACAAACTACTAGGTACGAAGTATAACATGCATTAACCACCTAAAATCCTTGTCGGCAAACCAAACAACCACCAATAGGCCATCAAAAAACCCCTCTCCCCCGCACTTGTCCCTCACACGACCAACCCTCTCACCACTGTCCACAACTCCAACACGGACGGGCTGCCGGTCTACCGTCAAACTACTCCGGCGTCGATTGGCATAAACCCCACCAACAAACCCGCCCTACCACACTTATTAGCCCTTGATTAATTTAGACAAAAACCCTAATTAAAGAATTAACAAAATTATAAGAAAGGGTTAAATCTATATAATAACATAAAAAGGCTTCTTGAGCCCCTATTGAAATGACACGTCAGCTTCTACTCTAATTGACACATGTCACCCTCTATCCTACATGTCTATCTATTCTATCATATCTACTAAGAAACAGAAAAAGCCAAAAAAATAAAGCCAAAAAAAAGAAAATGTTGTCGAAGTCGGTTCATCTTCAACTTCTTTCTACTGCCCCATTATTCACCATTATTATTTTTTATTCATTTATCATCAATTTACCTGTTATTCACCATTATTATTAATTTATATCTATCCCTCATCAGTTTCCCTCTTTGTATTCCTATGCAACAACAAAACCGAAAAGTTGAATTAACTATGTCAACTAATTGCCCCATTATTCCAAATTATTGTCTGAATTGTTATGGGGACAACTCAACCGGAAATTGCTGCCTAATTCGATCACCCCCTTTCTCTATCCAATTTGCTCAACAATTGTCTGAACTGTTTCGGTCGGCGCATCTGTAAGAGCTGCTCAAGTTGGTCACAATACTTTAACCATTCTGCAGTCACCAAAATTGGCGGCTACACCGAAGGAACCCAAAATTGTTCTTACTACTGTTTGGTATGACAATCTCCCTTTTTTACTTTGAAATCAATCGTGCGTCTCACTGAACTTTTGTTTGCTCTTCTTTTGCCCTCCTATTGAAATGACATGTTCAATTAATCGCATTTCGTATATTTTGATTCTTGATATTTTTGGAGCAATAGAGAAGGCGACACACATAGAAGTCTTAATCTTTCATTGTACTGTCGGACTTTCTCAGCCTGATTGTGTCATATAAAAGATGCTTCAAAAAGAACCAGTTACCCTTATTAGTCGAGCATGCTAAACTAAGAATGAACAGTATAATATAGTGTCCTAAGCTATTATGTGAAACCAAATAATCGTATCCTTAAGTATAATATTCACTAGCTTAAAGTAGTGGGCTAATCAAATCAAATGTAGTAGTAATAAGACGAGATGATTCTCATTTGTAATTGTCATCTTAAGTATGATACCCACGTCCCACTAGCTTAAAAGTGATATTCGTCAGAAGTTTAGATAGATAATGCCCCTTTCACAATAAACCAATTGGTGGGCAAGTGGGTGAAATAGAGCACCCGAGAGTTGGGACTACTTTGGAGTTGTTTGATAGGTATGTTCTAGGCGTTTCTTATATGACTGTATTCTTCGTAAGTAGCGAATAATATCTTTAATTCAATATAGAGAGAGAAGGGCGGGTGAATAAGTACCTCTAAATTAACACCAAGTGAAGTCTTGAAGTTGTTTGCGAAACTTGAAAAATAATTGAGAAGGGACCAAATCAATATTGTAAAGTTCATCCCATGAAGAGTGTTCTCCCTCATTCGCACCCAAATTTTGAATTCGCATTATGTTGGGTTTCTAAATTAACTCATAAGTTGAACAACATTGTAAGCTTTGGGAATTTCACCCAGGGTATCAAATCCAGTTGTTACTCAGTTTAGTCCTCAATTTACATGCAATATCAATGACGTACAAATTCTTTTAATTTTTTGCCAATTGGTTTTAAGTACATTAGCATATTCCTTTTCTTGATTTACCATCTTTCTTGAAAGTTTTAACGGCTATCATTCTGTAGGATTTGGAATTTGCTAAGCTCGGGAATTGGTTTGACGCAATGTATCGCCGTCGATCTCATTGTTAGAAGAAATCATAAATATCTCTCCATTCTAACATTATAAGATTTAAAAAGGTCGGTTTAGTTGAGTTTTTATTTACTGTTTTCGTAAGTTGGGCAGGAAGTTCATGAATGTGAATTCAAAGTATTAGGAACGTGAACTCAAATATTGAAGTAAATTACAAAACATTGACATGTGACTCAAAATGCAGGCAGCGCTAGAGCAAGAGGGCTCCCTACAACTACCTACAAATCTACAATTGATGGATTTTCAACACATAACCAGAAAAAAAGGAAAAGCGATTTTTTTTTGGAAAAGTATGTAAAACTAATTCAAATAATAATATGATTACATTTACATTCAGAAATACAAATCTAAAAAAAACCCTTAAAAATGCAGGACTAGAAGAGGTGATAAACACATCAAGATGGAGGGAAGTATAGTTAACAAGCGCGCAAAATCAGAAGAGTCAACGCCGTAAAACAGAATGTCGACGCAAAAAAAAACACAACATCAACCACCGGCTAGAATATTTCTTTCAGTACTTAATGAAAACTTGAACCATGACGTCTTATTTCTTATAT
Source organism: Silene conica (assembly GCA_029255685.2). Classification (NCBI taxonomy): domain Eukaryota; kingdom Viridiplantae; phylum Streptophyta; class Magnoliopsida; order Caryophyllales; family Caryophyllaceae; genus Silene; species Silene conica. The sequence continues at coordinate 70,716,877 of CM055318.2, read as the reverse complement.
TTTTGTACATTATTACTTCGCTAGAACTACTCTAAATTATACACAATATACTTTCTTTGTACGTAATAATTGCAATTATGTTTGTTCAATGCGAATACGAGTTCAGCTCACCAGGCCCTAGGCCTTCTTAATAATTTAGAACGAAGTGACTTTTTAGTTAATGTAGAATACTTTATAAGAAATATGAATTCACTAGATAAATTTCACATTTAAAATCATGTGAGTTTGACAAAAAAAAAAAAATCATTACTTCATAATTTTAGTGACAAAAGGGGGAACGTCTCAAATTTGAAACTAATTTGCACTAACAATAATTGCAATCCTTTATTATCAAAATCAAGCTGTATTATTTTTACTATCGATAAATTTGTTAATCTCATGCAAAGAATATTAGCAACGTTCTTCTACTCCCTTATAATATTATTGAATTGTTCTTTAACATCTCAAATAGAATTCTCCTAATTTTTTGGGTTCTCGCTTATTATTGTCCTTATGGACACGCATTAAAAAACACAACATCGACATGACAAATGCAATCGACCGAAATAAACCCGTGAATTTCACGGGCACCCGAACTAGTTAATTATTAAATAGGATTAACAAATTAAATACAAGTTCGCCACTCGATTAATCATTTATAATGGAAAAATTTGAAGGAGTTTGAAGAAGATTAAGGTTTCAACAATAGAGAGAAGTAGAGAAAATTGGGTTTGATGTATTTCAGTGAAGGGTAGATAAATGGAAAATTTGACGTAAAAGTACTCTAATGAGTAAAAATCGTAGTGCGAAAATAAATTACGTAAATTCAATATTAGAGAAAATTGTTGATTACAGCCTTATAAAAAACACTATTTGACGATTTTCTTTTAAAATTGCACCATGTCACGTTTTCCGGCGATTTTTGCCAAAAAGTGACCGATATACCCCTGTCTATTTGTTTGCCTAGCTACCCAATTTTTTTCATTTTACCATTCATTTACCTCTCACAACACAACATTCTTAGAGCATCCTTTACAATGGATAGATTTTTCTCTATCTTTTCTCTCCATCTATTTTTCTCTACCCAATTATTTTCAATTACAATGGATACGTTTTTTCTCGATCAATCTCTCCATTATGGGACCCACTTTTTTCCTACCCAATTTTTGTCCATCTATCCCACTCATAATCCATTTTTTTTAATATACCTACGTCACTTTTTTCTCCACAAATTTCTCCACAAACATGGAGAAATTCATGGAGCTCCATGGGGAGGGGGAAACTCTCTATCGTAATTCAAGCCATGGAGAATTATTTTTGTGGAGATTCATCCATGGAGAGCAAATTCTCCATTGTAAATGATGCTCTTACAATCTTACCATTTTCCATTCTCCATTCTTCACTTGCTCTCTTCGCTTCACTGATACTAACTTATAATGTCGAATCGTCACGACAAGGAGAAAGACATTAATGTTCAAGTCTTTTTTCGCTGCAAGTTTTCCAACATCCTCCTCGCTTTTTCACCCTTTTTCTATTTCACTCTCTTATTATTGTTTTATTGCATTTTCACAGGCCTTTTAGCAATGAAGAGCTCCACTCCGCAACAATGCGCAACAATTTGTTGTTTTTCAATAGATTGTATTGAATTTTAGGGTTAATGTCTAATATTTATTTGGGAAAAATTGATGATGAACCCTAAACTTTCAATTTGGGGAAAATTGATCATGAACCCTAATTACTTTCAATTTGAGGAAATCGAAGATAATGAATAACACTAATTAGTTTTAAGAAAAAATGGAAATAATAGAATTAACATTCAATTAAAGTGATTAGACTAGTATTTGAATAAAATGATGAATTAGCTTATGTGATATTGTTGAAGAAATGGAGAATTAAAGAGAAGATAGTTGTGAAATATGGTTTTTAGGATGAACATAAGGGGTCATAAGGTTGAAGGTAAGGGTACTTTAGTCATTAAAAAATAAATTTAAGTCACAAAAATTCACTTTGGCATTACTTTTTGAGCTGGAGTTAATGTTTTAGTTGTAATTTACGATCAAAAGTAATATTATGGCTATAATTTTCAAAAAAAGAAAATTATAAGGCTGTCATTTTTCAAAAGTGATTTTTATAAAACTGTAATTAACAATTTTCTCATTATTATTATTTATTTTTCTTTCATCATGTAGCTCCACATTTTTCTCCTCCTCTATAAACATGGTCTAATGTTTGAAGTTTGAGGTGAAGGATTTGAATATGTTGTACAACTATAATGTTTTTATTAATTAATTAATATATTCGATCAAAGAAAAAAAGTTCTAGGATTCTTTTGCATTATTGATTCTTTTGCTTGATCTTCTCTTTGTCATTACTATGCATGTTTCCTCCATGATTCATTCTTACAACAAATTATGATCTGACTTTGTATTATTAATTATTGGCATATATTCTTCCACTTGAATCATGTTACTCATAAGTAAAAGAATTATCTCGAGTTGACTTACGAACTCTTGCGAGTTCTTGGCAAACAACGTGGAATAATGTCCGTGAGCTAAGGATGCATTTGGTTCGCATAAAGTTATTCATATAAAATTCGAAATCAAATTATAACTGTATGGGTTTGGAACTCAAGTAACTTTACTTCCATGCAATTATTTTTAAAACTACGATATACTCAATTTGTTAATTTATATGATTAATTTTTTAGTGTACTTCTGTATTTTGTATTGATATTAAATGATATAACTACCTAAAATAAATATTTTTTTTTAAACGATATAGTATATAAAAATCAAAAAAATAAACAACTAAATAAATGTCAAATTTCAAGAAGTTTTTGCTAAAATGGGGTCAAAAACCAAATTATTTACCAAAATAGCGCTGATTTCGAACTATTTACCGAAAATGCCTCCACGTCATCAATTCCAATTTTTTAATTTTTTTTCCAGAAATTCAAGACTTGTCGCTGTCCCAGACAGCGACAGGTTGCTTGCGTGTTTAATGGCCTTTGTGGAGTACAAGACATGCAATAAGAGATCAATCTGTAAGTATCAAAACACCAATAAGAGACCAATTTCTCAATATTTAGATACCGAAATTATTTGTGAACGGCTATATTATGAGTCGTTTTTTGCGCAAACCATGGAGCAAATAGCTCAAACAACAATCCGAATACGATAAGGGAAGTGAGGAGATGAGAATGGTGGTCGTATTTCATTATTTGGTGGTCGGAGTAAGGAGAACGGACATGACGAAGTTAGCTCGGCAAATCTCGAACCACAAGCAACATGTCGCTGTTTGGGACAGCGACAGTTCTTGAATTTCTGAAAAAAAAAAATTTGGAATTGATGACGTGGACCCATTTTCGGTAAATAGTTCGAAATCAGCGATATTTTGGTAAATAGTTTAGTTTTCGACTCCATTTTAGCAAAAACTTCAAATTTCAAAAGGTGATAAAAAAATGCAAAGCGCATATGCCGCTTTACTGATGAATCTGGTTCATAGTTGTCGTTTTGTATTTTATTCATGACATTGATAAGGGTTAATTAATTTGATATTAATCATATTAATTTGTTGAATCAAGTTAATTAATGAGATAAAATTATGGTTATTTATATTTAAGTTATTTAATTTATCTAAGAAATCTATCATATCTGAGTTAGGCAGTTTAGCATAGAAAAGATAACTCTTTGAAATTTACAGGCTTTTAAACAAATCATCTTTTATGTATTGAAAATTTGAAAATTTTATTTTTAATATAGAAGGGTGGACTAAATATTACTTATTTGAGGAAAAAGTTGTAATCTTATTTGAGGAAAAAATTGACATTAGATAATTCCACATTTAAATAAACTTTGATTGTTAATGTGGGAGTAAAATTAACACTAATTATTTTAGAAATAAAAAATATATAATGGGGTGATGTAACCAGGCCATGACATCATTACATGGTTGAAAACCTTTTTGGTACAAGAACAACACTATTATTCAAGTGAATATCATATACTTTCCTACTCAATAATGCGAAAAAAATGAGATTTTTTAATTAAATAAAAAAACCGATGTTAAATATATTATACATAAGATAAATCCAAAAAAAATTACCATAGACCACACTGATGATGTAGGTGGGTTAAGTTGAATAATTGTGCGGATGAGAAAAAATTTAAGTGGTCATTGCAAGGTATTCATAAACAATAAAGTAACAAAAAATGAAAGGTAGCTGCCTGACGAATATAGTACAATGTAAAAAGATATTTTTTTAGTCATAGTTGTATGATAATAGTTTATAGTATGTATTATTTTTTCCGTTTCTGTATATTTTCAACTTATTTTCTACAGATGAAAGATTTTTTATAGGGCGGGGGTTGATTTAAACTGGATGTGTCGATATTTTGAGAGAGGGAGGGGGGGAGAGATTGGTCACGAGGAAGGATGTAAGTGTCTTGAGAGGTAAGATTACTTTCTGGCGTTTAAGAGTATAATTTGATAGTACACGCAAATGTCAATGACCTGCAATTGTTCAGTGATACATTTGATGAATGGTCAAGTTGGTTAGTTGAGTTGTCAAATTACAATCTAAGGAGTATAAATATAAATAATAAAGAACGCGATGACGATATAGGTGGATCAGGTGGAATAGTTGTGTGGATGAAATGAAATGTAGATGAGTATTAGACGGTATTTGATAAACAACAGAGTAATGAAAAATTAAAAGAATTTCTAAAGCGAAGACATCGTAAGAAGATCAAAGTTATTTGTTAGTCATACTTATAAGATTATAGTTTATAGTTTGTATTCTATTTTCCCCTATGCATATTTTCGACTTTTTTTTTACAGATGGGCATTGTCTTATATGGTATGAGTTGATTTTAAATTGGATGTGTTGTTTTATTGAGTAGTGGGGATACATAGGTCTTGAGGGTAGAAGTGTCTTGGGAGTAAGGTTACTCTCTGACTTTTAATAGTGTGTTTGAGTAGTGCAATCAAATGTCGATAAGTTAGAATTGTTCAGGCATACAGTTAGGGGCCGTTTGGGTTAGAGAAAGGGAAATGGAAAGGAAATAAGAAAAGGTAAGAGAAGGAAAGGAAATGGATTACCTAAAACTTAATTGGTTGTTTGGTTAGTCTAAGAAAGAGAACTAATGGTTCACTCATACTCACTCCTACCATGAACACACACCACCAAAAATAACCACTTATATATTGGCGACAGTGATGGTGGTGGGGTGTCATGGCGGCGGTGGTGGTGGTAGTGGTGGCGGTGGCCGTGGTCACGACGGTGATGATGGTGTGGTGTCATGGCAGTGATGGTGGTAAGGGTGTCACGACGGTGGTGGTGGTGGGAGTGTTATGACGGTGGTGGCGGTGGCGGTGGCGGTGGCGGTGGCATCATGGTGGTGGTCACGACGGTGATGGTGGAGGGGTGTCATGGAAGTGATGGTGGTGGGGATGTCACGACGGTGGTAGTGGTGGGGGTGTTATGGCGGTGGTGGCGGTGATAGTGGTGGGGGGTGGGGGTGGCGGTGGCGTCATGGTGGTGATTTGGTGGTGGCTATTGTGGTGGTAGTTGTAAGTGTGGTGGTAGGTGAAGAAAGTGGTTGAAGGGTAATAAGGGTAATCAAATCTCATATCCTTGGGGGGTTAGTTTGGGGTAAGGAATTAGATGGATTTTGGGGTAAGGGAGGGAGTTTCGTTCCCTTTGTTTGTGTCAAACAAACACAAACAAAGGGAATGAGTAACTTTGTTTCCCTTTCCCTTTTTTATAGACCCCCAACCAAACGTCCCCTTAGTTGATTTAAGTTGGTTAGTTGGGTCAGGAGATATGACGAATGCCTAAATGGCGTGGAAAATGATAGTAAAGCATTGATTAGAAAAATTGAGAAAATAATTATAAGCATTTTATTCAAGATTGTATAATGTGGAAAAGACATAGGCATATATGCTCTAAAAATAGGTTAAAAATCTCTTAAATATCATGTATATATACGCAATTTTGATTGTCTTATATGATGGGGTTGATTTTACAATGGACTAGTCTTATGCCCGTGCAAATTGCACGGGCTTGCACTTTAAAATATTGTAAAAAAATGTCGTTAATATAAGTTGTCTTTTTAAATAAGGTCAATGACCACATAGAGTTGACCGTGTGTAAACAGTGACTTAGGAAGATATTAAGAAAATTCAAATGGAAGAAAGTATTCTGCATGAATTACAAAAAAACCAACATAAAACAATAATATAAACGACCCGTGTAATTGTTTTACATGTCTTGAATGTTAATTAGCGCTCGTGTATTAGTGTCATATAACTTGCACGTGATTGTTTTCACATATTGGCTGTTAATTAGGACCTATGTATTAAACTTATCGCGTAAAGCGCGTGATTGATAAAGAGTTTGTAATTTGAACCCGTGTAAAGACCCACATTGTGAAATTTGAAATATGGAATTTACACATACTATACGTGTATGAGTGAATTTGAAATACGGGCTCGTGTATTAGAACTATAATATGTAAGCATGTGTAAAACAAAACCTTGGAAATTGCAACAGAATGCTTAAATTCCGCGTATGGTTTTTCGGTTGTTTCAATGGAAGACAATCCCGTACAAATTTTTTTTATGATTGTTCCAATTTACACAGACCCGTGAATTTGGAAGAACGTACTTTTATTTTTTAATAAATATAGACTTATTTGTCGCATATCTTTAAATTTTCTCTTTAACATATTTAATTGAATTATAAATGAATGTGATAAGAAAAAATATATAAAATCATAACCCGTAAAACCATTTGAAATTATGGTAATTTTTGTGAAACAAAGGGTCGAAACTTACACTTACTTTGAGCGAGTTTACCCAAAACAGATCAAGTCCAAAGACATGCTATTAACGACCCATATACCAACCCACCATAGCCACACATACAACTTTGTGCTCTCTCATCTCTCACCCTAAATCTAACTACCTTTCCATAACATACTACTCCGTATATATTTTGTATCTACAATCTTGCCGCCTGCTCATTTGATTTCCGTCTCACCCAATCTGTTACACTCGCCATTTCAAGATCTTTTGAACTCGCAATATTCCAATTCCTCTCTCTCGTTGAAATCCTTCATACGGAGTAATTTTTTTGCCATAATTTTAGATTTCAATAAAAAAAAATTATGCATATGAATATTTTTTTGTCCATATTTCTGGGTTTCAATATTATTATGTTTTTTTTTACTTTTTATCAAAATATTTCTGATTTTTTTTATTTAATTAAATTTATCCATCGATCTTAGTTATTTAGATATTTCATACGGAGTTCATCTTATGTGAATAATTTATGTGAATCATACCCATGAGCAATTGAACACCATAGATATAGTGACCTATTTAATTTTAACGTACATATTTTTCATGTTAATGTTCACCCTATCAAATTTTTTTTTATAACAATTTATGTTTCTCTTTATTTGACTTATTTTTCTATATTTTTTTCCTATAATAAAAGGTGTTTTAAAAAGAATGTTGAATAATTTTCCTATTTATACCATAATTAATTTAACTATAAAAGGTATTCATGATTTTTTAATCTAGTTATTTAATATGCAATCCACATATAAGAGTAATTTGTCAATTGTAGATGAAAACAAAAGTGATTGCGTAGGAAATAAAAGAGAGTCGAGAACATGGTGGGCCACCTTTTAAAATAAAATAAAAAATTAACTTTCAACCACAGTGCGACACCTAAGCACTGTGGTTGTTGCTTTTATATATAGGATGCTTCTATTTTTTTTAAAAGTGGGGTTATATAGCTCTTAAGGTATGAGGTAAGTGTTTTTAAGATAGGGTTACTTTCCGACATTTGAGAGTGTTATTTGAGTAGTACAAGTAAATATAGGTACGATGAGGTTGTTCAGTGACGCATACGGTCGATTCTTATGGTCAAATTGGTTAGTTGGGTGAAAAGGTTACGATGAATGCCTGAATGGTGTGGAAAATGAGGGGTATGTGTAGTAAGAAAATTGAGAAAGTAGATAAATTTTATTTCAAAGTTCTATTATGTGTAAATGACAAAGGCATGATATATACAGTAAAAATAGGTTAAAAATCTCTAGAATATCATGTTTGTAACCTCAATTTTGTTTTTCTTTGTGAAACACAAAAATACCTAATCAAATGTTAAATAAATGTTATGTCAATAATGTATTATTAACTTTTAACTAGGCTATTGTTTTTTTTTTATCTTGGTGATCGATTAAAAAAACATCATGATTTAAATTTTATACCCAACTCCCAATGTAACATCTTAGGTATTGCATCCTCGATCCATTCATTCCTTGCCACTTCTCTCATGATTCAATTGTTAACTAAACAAAAAATTGCATGTCTTTGTTTTCCCCGTCAAGCACTTCTCATTCAAACAAGGTTGGTTTTGAAGCTAAAAGTTGAGTTTCTGATAGATGTATGAACTTTTCAAAAGGAGAGCTAACTTTGAGGGATAAGTCTGGGTGTTTCATGAAGGAGGGGTACGGTGACTTGAATAATTCAGGTGTGTATAGGAAACTAGGAGAAGAGCGTCGTTGATGAATTAGATGATTGTTTGAGGTAGAAATAAAAATGACTATCGCATTTGGTGATTAATTTCATGATAGTATAGGTTAGTAGACGTGTCTTTGGATTGTGGATCATTTCATGTGTTGTTCGAAGGGTAAGAGTTGTGGTTTAAAGGGTTCTTTCGTGTGGTATTGAAGATGATTGTGACGAGTTGGGTGGTTGATGTATCTGTGATTTCATACGATGGACCCATGATATGTGTATGGATGATGATAGCATTAATGACATAAATGAATATGACCGAGGTAATTTTATTAACAAAATATCATATTTATAAAACGAACTAATATTATTTTTATCAAGAAAAAAGTATTATGATTTATTTTTTATTTACATGGTGATAAGTTTTATAAATATCACAAATAATTTAGTATCCGTGCATCGCACGAGCAAAAATACTAGTTTATATATATATATATGTATATATGTATAGACTTGAGATCCGGTGAGAACCACCTTACAATGAGAACTTTGTGAGAACTCTACCTTACGGACTTTTTTAAAAAAAAGTAATGACATAATTGGATTCGCCATGACATTTTATAGCTAGAGAACATATTTTTTGGTCTAGAAAATAAATACTAGTGACGAAAATCAAGGTGAGATACGTTTTATTTATTTGCATGCACCTACTATCTATTTTTTCGTATCTATCATTTTTCCGCCGCTGGTATTTATTTTCTAGACCAAGAAATACGTTCTCTGGCTATAAAATTCCGTGCCGAATCCAATTATGTCATTACTTTTTTAAAAAAAAACTCCGTAAAGAAGAGTTCTCACCGGTTTTCATTGTAAGGTGGTTCTCACCGGATCCCAACCCTGTATGTATATATGTATATATGTATATATATATATATATATATATATATATATATATATATATATATATATATATATATATATATATATATATATATATATATATATATATATATATATATATATATATACATATACTAGATTTCATGCCCGGGCATTGCCCGGGTAATATCTTGACATGATTTCGTAAATATCGTAACAGTTAATCTTCTAAAAATAAATTCAGGTATGATTGTTTTTTATGGCTAATAAAACATCAGATGTATCAGATTCGTATTCTTTTCTTATTAGCTCGTATTCTTCTTATATTAACTCGTATTCTTTTTATATTAGCCTGTATTCTTACATGCTCATATTTGTAAGTTCGTGACCCTCTTATACGCTCGTATTCTTATCTTAATAGCTCGTGTTTTTTTACATTAGCTTGTATTCTTAGCTTAATAGCTTTATTAGCTTGCATTCTTACGTGAATAGCTCGCGTTCTTGTGTGCTCGTATTTTTTAGTTCCCGATTCTCTTAATTTCTTATTTCTTTTACATTAGCTTGTATTTCTTATATATTCGTAATTTGTAGCTCGTATTTTTTTAATTATACCTCGTAATCTTAAGTGCTTATTATGTCATGAAATTTGACGTCTTTCAAATCTGATTATATTTTTTTAGTTCGAGAAGTTTTTCAATTAGCTTATGTTTTCGTATTCTGTTTACATTAGCTCATATTCTCATCTGAATAGGCCGTATTCTTATGTGCTCGTATATTTAAGTTTGTGATCCTTTTAATCTCGTATTCGTATTCATTTGTGCTCATATTTTGAAGCCCGCCTTATCTTAATAGTTCGTATTGTTTTTCATTAGCTTGTATTCATTTGTGTTCGTATTTTAAAGCTCGTCTTATCTTAATAGTTCGTATTGTTTTTACATTAACTCTTATTCTTAGCCTAATAGCTCGTATTCTTTTTATATTAGCCCGTATTCTTAGGTTAATAGCTCGCATTCTTTTGTGCTCGTATTTTTTAGTCTGTGATTCCTTTAAACTCTTATTCTTTTTACATTATCTCATATTCTTATATGTTCGTATTCTGTAGCTTTTATTTTTTAATTATACCTCGTAAACTTAAATGATTAATATATTCATCACTACATCTATTAAAGCTTTTAAGGGAAACAACAAATTATACCATAACTTTATGGTACCCAAAATTCTTAGTTATCAATTATTTTATTAACTAATTTAATAATTATCTAACTGAAATTTTATTACTATATAATTATCTTTTTATTTATATACTTAATGTATTTCACCAAAATAATAGCCAATGTAATCACTCTAAAAACAATAATTATCAAACTGATATTTTATTACTATTTAATTATCTTTTTATCTTTTTATTTATATACTTGATTTATTTGACCAAAGTAATAGCCAACGTAATCGCTCTAAAAACAGTAATTATTCAATTGATATTTTAATACTATTTAATTATCCTTTTATTTATTTAACCAAAGTAATAACCAATGAAATTGCTCTACAATAGCCAATGAAATCAATTATTTTATTAACTAATTCAATAATTATCCAACTGATTAAATTCCGCGTATGGTTTTTCGGTTGTTTCAATGGAAGATAATCCCGTACAAATTTTTTTTATGATTGTTCCAGTTCACATAGACCCGTGAATTTGGAAGAACGTACTTTTATTTTTTAATAAATATAGACTTATTTGTCGCATATCTTTAAATTTTCTCTTTAACATATTTAATTGAATTATAAATGAATGTTGTAATACCCCGTATGTTAGCCTCGGTCGACGGCAGACAAACCATGTTTTATACACGTGTTTCAAACGGAATGTTTATAAAGTATTTTATGTAAACTATTATTATTTTATAAATCGTATTTCTACGATTATTTCGTTTTCATAATCACTTTATATTTGACGATTATTTCATAAAATGACATTTCATTCAATTTTCTTTAATTTAGATAATATATTTATAATTAAAATATATTTCCTATTTTTATATTTATTTCTCATTATACTTGTTTATATTTAAGTCGTAATTATATTTAACTCTTAATTTTTATATATTCTTATTTAAGCGCTAATAATGTTATAATTAATTTAATTAATATTTATTTATACTTAATTACATAATTTAATTAGATTAAATAATGTATACGTACTCGTTTATTTTTTGAGTTACGATATATAGTCGTGTAAGGCCTCGGGGTGCGTGATAGGCTTTGGTTTAGTATGAGAACCATGTATGGGAATTGTGTATGGGAACAAGCACAATACAAAACCCTAGCCTTATTACCATCGACATCCTCATCAACCCATAAACACCCTAACACAAACCAGCAAGCCCATCGACATTCAAAAGAAACCCCATGTACGTCTTACTTGCCTACCTCAATGACTTTCACAAAACCCTACTTCCCTAGCATCTCGTATGCCTCCTTCAGCACCTCTACCCCTACACTAGCTAAACAAGAATAGAATTCATGGTGACGGGCGTGTTCTGGAATTGAACAGAGACAGAGCAACACAGCACCGTCATTCGCATCTTCCTCGATGACAGGGTAAGTCGAGAGCCTTATTTATCTCGCATAACAAACCATCGACATGGTGTTTTTAGGCCTATAGCAATCTATGTAGTACCCTTAATATGGTTTTTGTCTTTAAACCCTCATAGTACCACCATAGCTATCCCAACACTGACCAGTAATGTCGACAATATCAAAGTTATGCATTTTTATGGTTCAGTTTAATTGCTTATTCGACTTATGGTTATGGGTTTACCTGCTTATTTCTGTATGGGTAATAGTAATAGCAGATGCATAGATTATGTTCGTGGTGGTAGGGTGGTGCGTGGTGGTCGGGAACCTCACTTTTACAGCCCGTTTAGGGAGGGTGTCAGAGACAGTGCAGAGCAAGGGGGTGTATGGGTCGTGTACAACAGTCTGATGACGATTGTACAGATGACTGACGTTGGTGTTGAAGCCTAGTGTTTCCACCAGGGAGTTGTGGGGGAGTGATAGAAGTCTAGGATGGTGTCGAAAAGTGGTTAGAGTGGTGGTACTGGTTGGGGCAGGAGGGTTACAATGGAGAGGAACTGTGAGTTACAACAGGTCTGTTACGATCAGGGAGTTTTTTGGCCGGTGTCGAGGGCAGGGGTGGTCGTATCAAGGGTCGTGGTCAGTGTCGGTAGATGCATCGTAGTTCAGGGGTGTCAACCACGGTGGTGTGGTGGTGGTGCAGGCGGTAGGTGGGGTGTCGAAGGGACCGTGAAGTAGGCTGTTAGGGGCTGTTTTGATGGGGCTGATGATCGTGGTCTGCGGGTGTTTTGGGGCTGTTATGTTCTTTTAGAGTGATTGTTATACGTGTTGTCTTTGTTATGGGTTGCACATAGTCATTAATATTATTATTATTATTATTATTATCATTGTTATTATTATTATATTATTGTTGTTGTTGTTGTTGTTGTTGTTGTTTGTGTTATTATTAGTAATGAGTATTTTTAGTATTATTAGTAATATTGTTCATATAATATTTAATGATTAAGTTGCTAAGTAATTTTAGTATGCAAGAATGTGACGGTTATCATAGTTCGATATTATTTGCTATGTTCAATTATTTAATTGAAGTAATTATGTTTAATACGGTCTTGTTATTCGATATATATTATTTATATAATAGATTTGAATGATTGATATATTATATTAGTGGCGCAATTGTATTAGTTGGTAATTAAGTAATTTATTTTGTTAGGTGTTGAGTGTGTGATAAAGTGACTCTTCTGATTGGATGTTAGCTGCGTGACGGGATTATATTGCTAACCAGGTAGGATACACTGACCTTATTATACTCTATGATGTGTTATGAATGGATGTGGTATTATGTGTGATTATGGATGCCGAAAATGATTTATATGAGAATGATATGGATTGGATTGATTGTGAATTATTGGTAATGGCATGAGCATTTGATTATTTGATAGCATGATTGTATAATTATATCGTTGCATTCATGAACATAGCATATGCATTGGTTACTGAGAAAGTTATGGTCAGATATTGTTCTGATATAAAGCCCAGGGTGGTTCTACAGACCAGGCCTGGTGTCTTATCAGCTATTGAGCTGGTGTTCGGTGACGACCGATTATAGTCTGCCGGGAGGTTCGGTATGGCTTGGTGCAAGGGTATGAGATTGAGATTGAGATTGAGATTGAGTTTGAGCTCGAGCATATCATGGCATTTGCATATCATTTAACTGTTGCATTATAATATTGTGTTACCCTACTCAACCGCGAGGTTGACAGTGTATTCGTGTACACCTACGATGATCCGGAATGGGGAGTAGATTCTACAGGTCAGAGACAGATGAGCTGGGAGCAAGGGCAGGAATGCGAGATGCATACTTTGGACCGACTTAGAATTATATCACATCTAGAGGAGTCATCAGTTGTATTTCTTTTCCGTCATGTAGTAATTGTAATAACCAAGTTTAAATTTTATCAGTTTTTATATAAAGTACTCCCTCCTATTCTGAATAATTGTCACATTTGCCATTTTCGTCTATTCACGTAATTGTCACATATTCCATTTTGGGACATTGTTTATACTTATTTTATTCACTCTAACCCACAATAATACCCCACAACACTACTTATTTTAATCACCTCTACTCACAATAATAATCAATAATACATTCCCTCTCTCTAATCTTCCCACCCCACACATTACTTTACATTAAACAAATGAATTCCTTAATTCCCGTGCCCAACCCGAAATGTGACACTTATTCCGAATAGGAGGGAGTATCTTGGTTTGTTTTACTTTGTTATTCACTACCTCGGACATTCCGAGATGGTAACAGCTCTATTTATTTGAGAATGTCTTGCTAAAGGTTCTTAAATAAATGGGGGTGTTACAAAGTTGTATCAGAGCAAACGATCCTCAGGCCTAAAAAAATGAATAAATATAATGAATATAGGAAGAGTCAAATAAAATGAACCCCAGGCTAGTAACTGTCAGGAGCCCCAGGATTGGGATGAGTTAGGGGGCCCCTCAAACCAAGCCACTGGCCCTTTCAGTCTAACCTGGTAACCCTTGAGTGATGTAGAGAGTGGGTAGTAACAAATAAAAGATCAGACCTTGTCTATATTGTACTAACAGTTTTGCAGGAGTGGAATGAGGTATGTAATGATGTGAAATATGGGTTGTGATCTGTATTGTGAAGCATGATAATGATATTGAATGTTGGTTGACATATATGAACTCCTAGTATTGAGAATATGAGTTGAAATATGAGTTTGACTTGTTTGGTGATATGCATGCGGTTATATGATCCTGGAACCCTTAGGTAGAGAGATATGATATAATAATATGTGTAATGAGTTGATGATAGAACACCATAAGCTATAGTTACCTCGGAGATTAGATGTAGGAGAGATATGATCATGACTGTCTGGAATGGTTAGTAGAGCCAACCATACTATGTTGTTACAGAATGTGGAATCAAGTTAAGTCGTATGTGTAAAGCTAGTAGACTGAGATGGGTATCATGTCCGTTGATAATTGTTTGGTTACTATTCTAAGCGTGTATACACTTCTTATTTGAGTGTATTATTCTTTACAAAAGTTTACATTTTGACTTAGTAAGCAAATATGATCGGATTTTGAGATTTATAATTGTTGTTATTTTACCAATTGCCTTAGCAATCCACGTCTAGTGATATGCGGAATGTGTTGCCCTAAGCCATGAATGTTATATAGTTATGTGTTGCATATATCATAATTTTTTTTAAAAAAAAATAAAAAAATTCTGCATGCCAAATTTGCATGTCTGTTATACACATTTAGTTTGGTTATAGAGTTAGTATTCAATAAGTGGTACCTTGGTGATTCTAGTTTATATTTACGTACCTTGATATGTTGTGATTGTTATGATGGTAGAAACTGATACATTTATTTATATATATATGACTATTAAATTATTTCTTTGACTTCATTTTTTTCCAGTTTCGCAATCTTTACCGTTTTCCTAAATGATAATCTCGGTTGGAAATAATGAATACATGTTAATATGGTGCAATGTGGTTTCAATGCTTCAAATGATATGTTAACATGTTTTGGAAGAAGAAGGGTTGTGTTTAAATGTGATAATCTGAAGTGATTTTAAGGGATAAACAAATTTTGATAAATTCTCAGAATATTTACCTTGTTTGTACGGTCTGCCATTTAAAATGTGTTATCTATATGAATATGAAAATTTTATGTGAGATAACCTTCTGATTTAGCTTCTCAATGCTTTTGGTTTCATATGGATACGAGTTACATTTTGCGAGAAATAAATATTTTAGTCGACAGTGGTCATATTGTTACTACATAGTTTTATTTTGACCCATGCATTTGGAAAAGAAACCATTTGAAACGTGTTTATTGTTTATGCATAATTTCAACTCCGCTGTTTAGAATATTCATTCAAATTTTGAAACTGATAAGCCACGTAAAATCTTAACGAGTCGTTATTTAATAGCGATTTCTGCAAATTGCCACATAATGTTTGATGTTGAAATTGTAAGTACGTAAGTTTCAATATAAAAGTTTAATTAAACATGAATTATGTGATGTAACCATGTAATACTCTGATATGGCATTAGTAATATGAACAAAAGGCATATGATATGAATATGAACATTATTATATGGTAATATAACCTTGTTTATTTCAGTGAGTTTTATATGAAGTTAGTTTCATTATTTGTACTGACGCTATTATATTCCATTAATGTGACCTTATGATATACGTGCAATGTTTAATTCGTCAAATATGAACTGTGAGTTAGCCTATTGCCTACATTGATGTAAAAGTGTTAATTTTGAGTCAGAATTTCCAAAGGTATATAAGTGTTAATTGCCTTGATTTTACTGTGTAGCATGAAATTGACGAGTATGTTTTGTGGCTTTAAAAGTCGGATGCTAGTTGCCTGGTATAGAGTAATTAACTTATCAGATGGCTTGTGACTGTTGTTTCGATGATTTTCTTGAACTTTGGATGTGGAATTTTGTAATGGAGTTACGGGGACGTAACCATGCTTTAAGGAGGATAGGATTGTAAAATCTTAATGGTTTATGATATGACTAGTTGTTATAGCATGTAAAAATGATATGTCGAGATTGTTTGAATGTACTTGATAATCCCGTTTACTATTGTTATGCATCATATTGTGATTCGTGAAGTACCCTTTTATTTAGTTGTGCGTTAAAACTTTGGGGACAAAGTTTTCATAACGAGGGTAAACTGTAACATTTCGCGTTTTGAAGCCTATATAAGTCCTACTTGTGGTTATTTCATGCTTGTTAGATGTTTCGTTACCGTTACGGGGTGATGAACTTCGGGACGAAGTTCATTTTAAGGGGGAAAGACTGTAATACCCCGTATGTTAGCCTCGGTCGACGGCAGTCAAACCATGTTTTATACACGTGTTTCAAACGGAATGTTTATAAAGTATTTTATGTAAACTATTATTATTTTAAAAATCGTATTTCTACGATTATTTCGTATTTCATAATCACTTTATATTTGACGATTATTTCATAAAATGACATTTCATTCCATTTACTTTAATTTAGATAATATATTTATAATTAAAATATATTTCCTATTTTTATATTTATTTCTCATTATACTTGTTTATATTTAAGTCGTAATTATATTTAACTCTTAATTTTTATATATTCTTATTTAAGCGCTAATAATGTTATAATTAATTTAATTAATATTTATTTATACTTAATTACATAATTTAATTAGATTAAATAATTTATACGTACTCGTTTATTTTTTAGTTACGATATATAGTCGTGTAAGGCCTCGGGGTGCGTGATAGGCTTTGGCTTAGTATGAGAACCATGTATGGGAATTGTGTATTGGAACAAGCACAATACAAAACCCTAGCCTTATTACCATCGACATCCTCATCAACCCATCAACACCCTAACACAAACCAAGCCCATCGACATTCAAAAGAAACCCCATGTACGTCTTACTTGCCTGCCTCAATGACTTTCACAAAACCCTACTTCCCTAGCATCTCGTATGCCTCCTTCAGCACCTCTACCCCTACACTAGCTAAACAAGAATAGAATTCATGGTGACGGGCGTGTTCTGGAATTGAACAGAGACAGAGCAACACAGCACCGTCATTCGCATCTTCCTCGATGACAGGGTAAGTCGAGAGCCTTATTTATCTCGCATAACGAACCATCGACATGGTGTTTTTAGGCCTATAGCAATCTATGTAGTACCCTTAATATGGTTTTTGTCTTTAAACCCTCATAGTACCACCATAGCTATCCCAACACTGACCAGTAATGTCGACAATATCAAAGTTATGCATTTTTATGGTTCAGTTTAGTTGCTTATTCGACTTATGGTTATGGGTTTACCTGCTTATTTCTGTATTGGTAATAGTAATAGCAGATGCATAGATTATGTTCGTGGTGGTAGGGTGGTGCGTGGTGGTCGGGAACATCACTTTTACAGCCCGTTTAGGGAGGGTGTCAGAGACAATGCAGAACAATGGGGTGTATGGGTCGTGTACAACAGTCTGATGACGATTGTACAGATGACTGACGTTGGTGTTGAAGCCTAGTGTTTCCACCAGGGAGTTGTGGGGGAGTGATAGGTGTCTAGGATGGTGTCGAAAAGTGGTTAGAGTGGTGGTACTGGTTGGGGCAGGAGGGTTACAATGGAGAGGAACTGTGAGTTACAACAGGTCTGTTACGATCAGGGAGTTTTTTGGCCGGTGTCGAGGGCAGGGGTGGTCGTATCAAGGGTCGTGGTCAGTGTCGGTAGATGCATCGTAGTTCAGGGGTGTCAACCACGGTGGTGTGGTGGTGGTGCAGGCGGTAGGTGGGGTGTCGAAGGGACCGTGAAGTAGGCTATTAGGGGCTGTTTTGATGGGGCTGATGATCGTGGTCTGCGGGTGTTTTGGGGCTGTTATGTTCTTTTAGAGTGATTGTTATACGTGTTGTCTTTGTTATGGGTTGCACATAGTCATTAATATTATTATTATTATTATTATCATTGTTATTATTATTATATTATTGTTGTTGTTGTTGTTGTTTGTGTTATTATTAGTAATGAGTATTTTTAGTATTATTAGTAATATTGTTCATATAATATTTAATTATTAAGTTGCTAAGTAATTTTAGTATGCAAGAATTTGACGGTTATCATAGTTCGATATTATTTTCTATGTTCAATTATTTAATTGAAGTAATTATGTTTAATACGGTCTCGTTATGCGATATATATATTATTTATATAATAGATTTGAATGATTGATATATTATATTAGTGGCGCAATTGTATTAGTTGGTAATTAAGTAATTTATTTTGTTAGGTGTTGAGTGGGTGATAAAGTGACTCTTCTGATTGGATGTTAGCTGCGTGACGGGATTATATTGCTAACCAGGTAGGATACACTGACCTTATACTCTATGATGTGTTATGAATGGATGTGGTATATGTGTGATTATGGATGCCGAAAATGATTTATATGAGAATGATATGGATTGGATTGATTGTGAATTATTGGTAATGGCATGAGCATTTGATTATTTGATAGCATGATTGTATAATTATATCGTTGCATTCATGAGCATAGCATATGCATTGGTTACTGAGAAAGTTATGGTCAGATATTGTTCTGATATAAAGCCCAGGGTGGTTCTGCAGACCAGGCCTGGTGTCTTATCAGCTATTGAGCTGGTGTTCGGTGACGACCGATTATAGTCTGCCGGGAGGTTCGGTATGGCTTGGTGCAAGGGTATGAGATTGAGATTGAGATTGAGATTGAGTTTGAGCTCGAGCATATCATGGCATTTGCATATCATTTAACTGTTGCATTATAATTATTGTGTTACCTTACTCAACCGCGAGGTTGACAGTGTATTCGTGTACACCTACGATGATCCGGAATGGGGAGTAGATTCTACGGGTCAGAGACAGATGAGCTGGGAGCAGGGGCAGGAATGCGAGATACATACTTTGGACCGACTTAGAATTATATCACATCTAGAGCAGTCATCAGTTGTATTTCTTTTCCGTCATGTAGTAATTGTAATAACCAAGTTTAAATTTTATCAGTTTTTATATAAAGTATCTTGGTTTGTTTTACTTTGTTATTCACTACCTCCGACATTCCGAGATGGTAACAGCTCTATTTATTTGAGAATGTCTTGCTAAAGGTTCTTAAAAAAATGGGGGTGTTACAAATGTGATAAGAAAAAATATATAAAAACATAACCCGTAAAACCATTTGAAATTATGGTAATTTTTGTGAAACAAAGGGTCGAAACTTACACTTACTTTGAGCGAGTTTACCCAAAACAGATCAAGTCCAAATTAAAGACATGCTATTAACGACCCATATACCAACCCACCATAGCCACAAATACAACTTTGTGCTCTCTCATCTCTCACCCTAAATCTAACTACCTTTCCATAACATACTACTCCGTATATATTTTGTATCTACCATCTTGCCGCCTTCTCATTTGATTTCCGTCTCACCTAATCTGTTACACTCGCCATTTCAAGATCTTTTGAACTCGTAATATTCCAATTCCTCTCTCTCTCGTTGAAATCCTTCATACGGAGTAATTTTTTTGCCATAATTTTAGATTTCAATAAAAAAAAATGGGATATTCTATATGGTACCCCTCAATTTTTCGACTTTCTACATGGTATCCTTGCATATTTTAAAACATACATGGTACCTCTAATTGTTGTCATTATCACTACGTGTACCCCTAAACTTTATTTTCCGTCAATTAAACTCATTTTTAAGCGTTAAATGATTATTTAGGCGCATAATTAAACTTGACATTTATCATCTCATGACATAAGGACTCTATTAAAATTAATATCCATTCTTTGGACGTGATAATTTGGCAAAGATCAATAATTTTTCCTTCACCTTTTTTTAGCCCATATATATCTATAAATATTAGGATCGAGATGGATATTGAGCCTAATAGAGTCCTTATGTCATGTGATAATAAATGACAAGCTACCTTACGCGTTCAAGTTATCACTTAAAGCTTAAAAATGAGTTTAATTGACGAAAAATAAAGTTTAGGGGTACACGTAGTGATAATGACAACAACTAGGGGTATCATATATGTTTTAAAAAGTGTAGCGATACCATGTAGAAAGTCAAAAAATTGAGGGGTACCGTGTAGAATATCCCAAAAAAAATTATGCATATGAGTATTTTTTTGTCCATATTTCTGGGTTTCAATATTATTATGTTTTTTTTTTTACTTTTTATCAAAATATTTCTGATTTTTTTTATTTAATTAAATTTATCCATCGATCTTAGTTATTTAGATACTCCCTCCTATTCAAGATAACCTTCCCTATTGGGGAAGGCACGGAGAATAAGGAGGAGATTATTATATGGGAAAGTATTGGTGTGGGGTTGGGTAATTGGAGAGAGGGTATGTATTGTGGGGTAATTGTTGTGTGTAAGGTGATTAAAATAAGCATAAAGTATGAGTATGGTAGGATATTGTGGTGCGGTGAGGTGATTAAAATATGTATAAAAACTTTAGTAAATAAGGAAATAGGGAAGGTATTGTGAATAGACGAAAAAGGAAATATGGAAGGTTATGTTGAATAGGAGGGAGTATTTCATACGGAGTTCATCTTATGTGAATAATTTATGTGAATCTATATTTTTTTTCCTATAATAAAAGGTGTTTTAAAAAGAATGTTGAATAATTTTCCTATTTATACCATAATTAATTTAACTATAAAAGGTATTCATGATTTTTTAATCTAGTTATTTAATATGCAATCCACATATAAGAGTAATTTGTCAATTGTAGATGAAAACAAAAGTGATTCCGTAGGAAATAAAAGAGAGTCGAGAACATGGTGGGCCACCTTTTAAAATAAAATAAAAAATTAACTTTCAACCACAGTGCGACACCTAAGCACTGTGGTTGTTGCTTTTATATATAGGATGTTTCTATTTTTTTAAAAAAATTGGGGTTATATAGCTCTTAAGGTATGAGGTAAGTGTTTTTAAGATAGGGTTACTTTCCGACATTTGAGAGTGTTATTTGAGTAGTACAAGTAAATATAGGTACGATGAGGTTGTTCAGTGACGCATACGGTCGATTCTTATGGTCAAATTGGTAAGTTGGGTGAAAAGGTTACGATGAATGCCTGAACGGTGTGGAAAATGAGGGGTATGTGTAGTAAGAAAATTGAGAAAGTAGATAAATTTTATTTCAAAGTTGTATTATGTGTAAATGACAAAGGCATGATATATACAATAAAAATAGGTTAAAAATCTCTAGAATATCATGTTTGTAACCTCAATTTTGTTTTTCTTTGTGAAATACAAAAATACCTAATCAAATGTTAAATAAATGTTATGTCAATAATGTATTATTAACTTTTAACTAGGCTATTGTTTTTTTTTTGTTTTTTTTTATCTTGGTGATCGATTAAAAAAACATCATGTTTTAAATTTTATACCCAAACTCCCAATGTAACATCTTAGGTATTGCATCCTCGATCCATTCATTCCTTGCCACTTCTCTCATGATTCAATTGTTAACTAAACCAAAAATTGCATGTCTTTGTTTTCCCCGTCAAGCACTTCTCATTCAAACAAGGTCGGTTTTGAAGCTAAAAGTTAAGTTTCTGATAGATGTATGAACTTTTCAAAGGGAGAGCTAACTTTGAGGGATATAAGTCTGGGTGTTTCATGAAGGAGGGGTACGGTGACTTGAATAATTCAGGTGTGTATAGGAAACTAGGAGAAGAGCGCCGTTGATGAATTGGATGATTGTTTGAGGTAGAAATAAAAATGACTGTATCGCATTTGGTGATTAATTTCATGATAATATAGGTTAGTAGGTGTGTCTTTGGATTGTGGACCATTTCATGAGTTGTTCGAAGGGTAAGAGTTGTGGTTTAAAGGGTTCTTTCGTGTAGTATTGAAGGTGATTGTGACGAGTTGGGTGGTTGATATATCTGTGATTTCATACGATGGACCCATGATATGTGTATGGATGATGATAGCATTAATGACATAAATGAATATAACCGAGGTAATTTTATTAACAAAATATCATATTTATAAAACGAACTAATATTATTTTTATCAATAAAAAAGTATTATGATTTATTTTTTATTTACATGGTGATAAGTTTTATAAATATCGCAAATAATTTAGTATCTGTGCATCGCACGAGCAAAAATACTAGTTTATATATATATATATATATATATATATATATATATATATATATATATATATATATATATATATATATATATATATATATATATATATATATATATATATACATACTAGATTTCATGCCCGGGCGTTGCCCGGGTAATATCTTGACATGGTTTCGTAAATATCGTAACAGTTAATCTTCTAAAAATAAATTCAGGTATGATTGTTTTGATGGCTAATAAAACATCAGATGTATCAGGTTCGTATTCTTTTCTTATTAGCTCGTATTCTTCTTATATTAACTCATATTCTTTTTATATTAGCCTGTATTCTTACATGCTCATATTTGTAAGTTTGTGACCCTCTTATACGCTCGTATTCTTATCTTAATAGCTCGTGTTTTTTTTACATTAGCTTGTATTCTTAGCTTAATAGCTTTATTAGCTCGCATTCTTACGTGAATAGCTCGCGTTCTTGTGTGCTCGTATTTTTTAGTTCCCGATTCTCTTAATTTCTTATTTCTTTTACATTAGCTTGTATTTCTTATATATACGTAATTTGTAGCTCGTATTTTTTTAATTATAACTCGTAATCTTAAGTGCTTATTATATCATGAAATTTGACGTCTTTCAAATCTGATTATATTTTTTTAGTTCGAGAAGTTTTTCAATTAGCTTATGTTTTCGTATTCTGTTTACATTAGCTCATATTCTCATCTGAATAGGCCGTATTCTTATGTGCTCGTATATTTAAGTTTGTGATCCTTTTAATCTCGTATTCGTATTCATTTGTGCTCATATTTTGAAGCCCGCCTTATCTTAATAGTTCGTATTGTTTTTCATTAGCTTGTATTCATTTGTGTTCGTATTTTAAAGCTCGTCGTATCTTAATAGTTCGTATTGTTTTTTACATTAACTCTTATTCTTAGCCTAATAGCTCGTATTCTTTTTATATTAGCCTGTATTCTTAGGTTAATAGCTCGCATTCTTTTGTGCTCGTATTTTTTAGTCTGTGATTCCTCTTAAACTCTTATTCTTTTTACATTATCTGTAAAACCCCTCGCGAAAGCGGAAATATAAAACATACAAAGTACTAAAAATGCAGCGGAATTAAAACTTTTAAAACATAAACAACATGCGAGGTGAATTAAAACTGAAACTAAAAACTGATATAAACAAAATAGATAAGTATAACAGTTCTAAGTACTGAAAACCAAATATATACAAAGCCTGGGATGGAACATCCCTACAGGAACCAAAAGATAAATAGTATCCAAAACTAGAGTCTAGCTACTCGAAAGGTGTAAGTCATATGATGACAAATGGATCATCACTCGCTAGCTCTCATCCAACCCCGTCCAACCTGCATGTACCTACATACATGAAAACATGTACGCCACAATCAGTGGGGAGTGACTAGAGTTCTCCTAGCCACCTTTTGTAACGACACGTAACAAGCAATACAAACAGAACACTCCAACATATATAAACATGTGAAGTATATGAATATCTCAATAACTGATCTCGTATCATCATGCAATCACTAATGCACGGCTCTCAACCAACTTCGGAAACTATTTGGAAGGAGAGCCGGTTTCCCTACCAGTTGCCCGGTCAGGGGGTCTTTCGGTCCAAACCATTTATGAAACTGACTAAAGAGTCATCCAATGCCTTGGATGAACAATATCAAAGTCAAGGTACTATAAACATCATTATCATCATGCATATCTGACACTGTACCAACTCAAGGGAAGCAGATATAAACAGCAAGTATAAGGTTCAGCGAACAACTTAAGACATAACCTAAATACCAATCATTCAGCAAGTATAAAGGTTCAACGGTCAACTCAAGACATAACCTAAATACCAATCGTTCAGCAAGCAAGGACTCAGAGGCCAACATAAGGCATAGACTAGCACCCAAAAGTAAAGGACTCAGAGGCCAGCTTAAGGCATGTCCCTTCACCACATCACAAGACACTAGACTCAGAGGCCAGCTTAAGGCATGTCTTAACATCAAACATCTGCACTACGGGCAAGGTGTCAGTTCCTTAGCTACCCCGTTGTGCAGCTGCTCTACTCGTCAGACTCAGAGGCCAACTTAAGGCATGTTCCAACGCGATCACAATCAAACATGTCTGGGCTCAGAGGCCAGCTTAAGGCATATCCCAGACACGACAATCATACACATATAGGGCTCAGAGGCCAACTTAAGGCATATCCCCATATATGACAACCAACTCACGTATTAAGTTCAGAGGCCAGCTTAAGGCATAACTTAATACGCATCAATACAATATCATCCAAGTCTAGGAACTAATCTATAGCTCTACTTTCTTATACTTCTAATCAACACTTAATTGATCCCGGGAACTAAGTTGAGGGAGAGCCGGTTTCCCTTTCGGTTACCCGACCGGGGGGTCTCTATCCTCTCTCCATTCGCGAACCCAATATAGTGTCGCCCATCCTCCGGGGATCTCAAACACACATGAAAGGTACACGGAACGAATCTCAAACAAAACCGAATAATCGTTTGAAAGTTATAAGCAAAACAATGAGAAGAGGCTCTCAGCCGGTGGACCGTCCGCCGGCCTGCCGGCTGGGAGTCCCTTCCCATAAGCCAAAGTTCAAAACTGAACACAAGGAGTGACCCTCAGCCGGTTGGCCGGCTGCCTGCCTGCCGGCTGGGAGTCATTTCCCAAACCTTTGCAAAAATTGAAAACGCACAAGAAGGATCCTGAGCCGGTCGACCGGCGGCCGACTGACCGGCGGCCGACTGACCGGCGGCCGACTGACCGGCGGCCGACTGACCTTTCTCACATTTCAGAACATTCAAATGAAGACACCCCGACTCTGAGCCGACCGACCGGCTGCCGGTCAGCCTACCGGCTCAGAGTCCGCTATAAGCAAAATCGCATTTTCCTATCAATTACAAATCATCTCAAATCGATTCAAGACTCCTAAAATCGCAACATCAAATGTTTACCCAGCATGTATAATCAACAAATACACTAACTACCAGCAATTAATTCCACAAACAATCATCAATAAGAATATTATTTGTATCCGTCTTAAGCATGAATTTCCGAAAATCAACAACTAAGCATGTGAAACATCATCTAAGCATATAATCATCATGTATGAACATCCCTATCATGTTTCTAAGTTCAATCAACAACAACAACATGAGAAATCAGAAACCTAAACCATCCTAAACATGGAAAGTGCTAATATTACAAATAAAGGCCGAGTTTCTCATTATCGTCACCTTAAAAGCAATTCCGATCAAAGCTCCTCTTCCACCACGTAGCTATCCACACTAGGGTCATCTAAACCTTCACCTACAATCAAGAAACACGGATTTTAGAGTTTAAAGACGGATTCTACAAAAACAGGCAGATTTTCGAATTGAAGGAAACGAAAATTGGAAGTGACGGATGACTTGCAAATTTCATGAGGATTCCGAAAATGTAATTATTACCTTGATTTGGAGTCCGGATGATGAAGAAGTATGGGTTATAAGATTGAGTTTTAAGAGGAAAAAGAGAAAGGATGAAGAACAGTGTTCTTATTTGGTGAGGATGAAATGTGTCGACATGCACAAGGGTTTTAGGGGGTTTATAAGTGTCCTTTCCGTTTCAAAGGAAAACGGGTTGGAAAGTGAACGGGCTTTATGTTACGGATTCAAGTTGCCAAGTTGTATTCGTCTTAAGGACTTAAGGTTCTTAAGACGGATCTTACGATTTATTAAAATACTTTCTCAATAAATTAAAGACATGCTATTAACGACCCATATACCAACCCACCATAGCCACAAATACAACTTTGTGCTCTCTCATCTCTCACCCTAAATCTAACTACCTTTCCATAACATACTACTCCGTATATATTTTGTATCTACCATCTTGCCGCCTTCTCATTTGATTTCCGTCTCACCTAATCTGTTACACTCGCCATTTCAAGATCTTTTGAACTCGTAATATTCCAATTCCTCTCTCTCTCGTTGAAATCCTTCATACGGAGTAATTTTTTTGCCATAATTTTAGATTTCAATAAAAAAAAATGGGATATTCTATATGGTACCCCTCAATTTTTCGACTTTCTACATGGTATCCTTGCATATTTTAAAACATACATGGTACCTCTAATTGTTGTCATTATCACTACGTGTACCCCTAAACTTTATTTTCCGTCAATTAAACTCATTTTTAAGCGTTAAATGATTATTTAGGCGCATAATTAAACTTGACATTTATCATCTCATGACATAAGGACTCTATTAAAATTAATATCCATTCTTTGGACGTGATAATTTGGCAAAGATCAATAATTTTTCCTTCACCTTTTTTTAGCCCATATATATCTATAAATATTAGGATCGAGATGGATATTGAGCCTAATAGAGTCCTTATGTCATGTGATAATAAATGACAAGCTACCTTACGCGTTCAAGTTATCACTTAAAGCTTAAAAATGAGTTTAATTGACGAAAAATAAAGTTTAGGGGTACACGTAGTGATAATGACAACAACTAGGGGTATCATATATGTTTTAAAAAGTGTAGCGATACCATGTAGAAAGTCAAAAAATTGAGGGGTACCATGTAGAATATCCCAAAAAAAATTATGCATATGAGTATTTTTTTGTCCATATTTCTGGGTTTCAATATTATTATGTTTTTTTTTTACTTTTTATCAAAATATTTCTGATTTTTTTTATTTAATTAAATTTATCCATCGATCTTAGTTATTTAGATACTCCCTCCTATTCAAGATAACCTTCCCTATTGGGGAAGGCACGGAGAATAAGGAGGAGATTATTATATGGGAAAGTATTGGTGTGGGGTTGGGTAATTGGAGAGAGGGTATGTATTGTGGGGTAATTGTTGTGTGTAAGGTGATTAAAATAAGCATAAAGTATGAGTATGGTAGGATATTGTGGTGCGGTGAGGTGATTAAAATATGTATAAAAACTTTAGTAAATAAGCAAATAGGGAAGGTATTGTGAATAGACGAAAAAGGAAATATGGAAGGTTATGTTGAATAGGAGGGAGTATTTCATACGGAGTTCATCTTATGTGAATAATTTATGTGAATCATACCCATGAGCAATTGAACACCATAGATATAGTGACCTATTTAATTTTTATGTACATATTTTTCATGTTAATGTTCACCCTATCTAATCTTTTTTTTTTATAACAATTTTTGTTTCTCTTTATTTGACTTATTTTTCTATATTTTTTTTCCTATAATAAAAGGTGTTTTAAAAAGAATGTTGAATAATTTTCCTATTTATACCATAATTAATTTAACTATAAAAGGTATTCATGATTTTTTAATCTAGTTATTTAATATGCAATCCACATATAAGAGTAATTTGTCAATTGTAGATGAAAACAAAAGTGATTGCGTAGGAAATAAAAGAGAGTCGAGAACATGGTGGGCCACCTTTTAAAATAAAATAAAAAATTAACTTTCAACCACAGTGCGACACCTAAGCACTGTGGTTGTTGCTTTTATATATAGGATGTTTCTATTTTTTTAAAAAAATTGGGGTTATATAGCTCTTAAGGTATGAGGTAAGTGTTTTTAAGATAGGGTTACTTTCCGACATTTGAGAGTGTTATTTGAGTAGTACAAGTAAATATAGGTACGATGAGGTTGTTCAGTGACGCATACGGTCGATTCTTATGGTCAAATTGGTAAGTTGGGTGAAAAGGTTACGATGAATGCCTGAACGGTATGGAAAATGAGGGGTATGTGTAGTAAGAAAATTGAGAAAGTAGATAAATTTTATTTCAAAGTTGTATTATGTGTAAATGACAAAGGCATGATATATACAATAAAAATAGGTTAAAAATCTCTAGAATATCATGTTTGTAACCTCAATTTTGTTTTTCTTTGTGAAATACAAAAATACCTAATCAAAGGTTAAATAAATGTTATGTCAATAATGTATTATTAACTTTTAACTAGGCTATTGTTTTTTTTTTGTTTTTTTTTATCTTGGTGATCGATTAAAAGAACATCATGTTTTAAATTTTATACCCAAACTCCCAATGTAACATCTTAGGTATTTCATCCTCGATCCATTCATTCCTTGCCACTTCTCTCATGATTCAATTGTTAACTAAACCAAAAATTGCATGTCTTTGTTTTCCCCGTCAAGCACTTCTCATTCAAACAAGGTCGGTTTTGAAGCTAAAAGTTAAGTTTCTTATAGATGTATGAACTTTTCAAAGGGAGAGCTAACTTTGAGGGATATAAGTCTGGGTGTTTCATGAAGGAGGGGTACGGTGACTTGAATAATTCAGGTGTGTATAGGAAACTAGGAGAAGAGCGCCGTTGATGAATTGGATGATTGTTTGAGGTAGAAATAAAAATGACTGTATCGCATTTGGTGATTAATTTCATGATAATATAGGTTAGTAGGTGTGTCTTTGGATTGTGGACCATTTCATGAGTTGTTCGAAGGGTAAGAGTTGTGGTTTAAAGGGTTCTTTCGTTTGGTATTGAAGGTGATTGTGACGAGTTGGGTGGTTGATATATCTGTGATTTCATACGATGGACCCATGATATGTGTATGGATGATGATAGCATTAATGACATAAATGAATATAACCGAGGTAATTTTATTAACAAAATATCATATTTATAAAACGAACTAATATTATTTTTATCAAGAAAAAAGTATTATGATTTATTTTTTATTTACATGGTGATAAGTTTTATAAATATCGCAAATAATTTAGTATATGTGCATCGCACGAGCAAAAATACTAGTTTATATATATATATATATATATATATATATATATATATATATATATATATATATATATATATATATATATATATATATATATATATGCATACTAGATTTCATGCCCGGGCGTTGCCCGGGTAATATCTTGACATGGTTTCGTAAATATCGTAACAGTTAATCTTCTAAAAATAAATTCAGGTATGATTGTTTTGATGGCTAATAAAACATCAGATGTATCAGGTTCGTATTCTTTTCTTATTAGCTCGTATTCTTCTTATATTAACTCATATTCTTTTTATATTAGCCTGTATTCCTACATGCTCATATTTGTAAGTTCGTGACCCTCTTATACGCTCGTATTCTTATCTTAATAGCTCGTGTTTTTTTTACATTAGCTTGTATTCTTAGCTTAATAGCTTTATTAGCTCGCATTCTTACGTGAATAGCTCGCGTTCTTGTGTGCTCGTATTTTTTAGTTCCCGATTCTCTTAATTTCTTATTTCTTTTACATTAGCTTGTATTTCTTATATATACGTAATTTGTAGCTCGTATTTTTTTAATTATAACTCGTAATCTTAAGTGCTTATTATATCATGAAATTTGACGTCTTTCAAATCTGATTATATTTTTTTAGTTCGAGAAGTTTTTCAATTAGCTTATGTTTTCGTATTCTGTTTACATTAGCTCATATTCTCATCTGAATAGGCCGTATTCTTATGTGCTCGTATATTTAAGTTTGTGATCCTTTTAATCTCGTATTCGTATTCATTTGTGCTCATATTTTGAAGCCCGCCTTATCTTAATAGTTCGTATTGTTTTTCATTAGCTTGTATTCATTTGTGTTCGTATTTTAAAGCTCGTCGTATCTTAATAGTTCGTATTGTTTTTTACATTAACTCTTATTCTTAGCCTAATAGCTCGTATTCTTTTTATATTAGCCTGTATTCTTAGGTTAATAGCTCGCATTCTTTTGTGCTCGTATTTTTTAGTCTGTGATTCCTCTTAAACTCTTATTCTTTTTACATTATCTGTAAAACCCCTCGCAAAAGCGGAAATATAAAACATACAAAGTACTAAAAATGCAGCGGAATTAAAACTTTTAAAACATAAACAACATGCGAGGTGAATTAAAACTGAAACTAAAAACTGATATAAACAAAATAGATAAGTATAACAGTTCTAAGTACTGAAAACCAAATATATAAAAAGCCTGGGATGGAACATCCCTACAGGAACCAAAAGATAAACAGTATCCAAAACTAGAGTCTAGCTACTCGAAAGGTGTAAGTCATATGATGACAAATGGATCATCACTCGCTAGCTCTCATCCAACCCTGTCCAACCTGCATGTACCTACATACATGAAAACATGTACGCCACAATCAGTGGGGAGTGACTAGAGTTCTCCTAGCCACCTTTTGTAACGACACGTAACAAGCAATACAAACAGAACACTCCAACATATATAAACATGTGAAGTATATGAATATCTCAATAACTGATCTCGTATCATCATGCAATCACTAATGCACGGCTCTCAACCAACTTCGGAAACTATTTGGAAGGAGAGCCGGTTTCCCTACCGGTTGCCCGGTCAGGGGGTCTTTCGGTCCAAACCATTTACGAAACTGACTAAAGAGTCATCCAATGCCTTGGATGAACAATATCAAACAAAGTCAAGGTACTATAAACATCATTATCATCATGCATATCTGACACTGTACCAACTCAAGGGAAGCAGATATAAACAGCAAGTATAAGGTTCAGCGGTCAACTTAAAACATAACCTAAATACCAATCATTCAGCAAGTATAAAGGTTCAACGGTCAACTCAAGACATAACCTAAATACCAATCGTTCAGCAAGCAAGGACTCAGAGGCCAACTTAAGGCATAGACCCGCCAATCAGCAAGACACTAGACTCAGAGGCCAACATAAGGCATAGACTAGCACCCAAAAGTAAAGGACTCAGAGGCCAGCTTAAGGCATGTCCCTTCACCACATCACAAGACACTAGACTTAGAGGCCAGCTTAAGGCATGTCTTAACATCAAACATCTGCACTACGGGCAAGGTGTCAGTTCCTTAGCTACCCCGTTGTGCAGCTGCTCCACTCGTCAGACTTAGAGGCCAACTTAAGGCATGTGATGAGCTCCATTTTGGTCATCATTTTCTTTACATTTGCTTTATTTTCGGTCACGATTCGGCCTCGATTTGCATGTCTTTAGGTGTTTTTACGTCCGTTGCCTCGTATATTCCTATTCGATCCAATTTTTGTAGGTATTACGGCGTGGGCGAAGAAATGGGTGAAATCGAGCCGGATTTAGAACGATTTATGAAGAAATGTGGAAGAATTGTGAAGGAAGCCTCCCAGGCCCTCCCAGCCGGTCCCCAACCGGCGGCCGGTCGGCCGGCTGGGAGCCTTGACTCAAGATTTTGACAAAAATGTGAAGAATTTCCCAGAACCTCAAATCAGCCTCCCAGTCGGTTCCCAGCCGGCAGCCGGTAGGCCGGCTGGGGATCATATTCCTATACTTAGCCAAAATTCGAAATGTGAAGAAAAGCAAAGATGGGCAGATTCATGCAAAAAGTGTCCCAGCCGGTGGACAACCGGCAGCCGGTCCACCGGCTGAGGGGACCTGTTCATGTTAAAAAGTGAAGAAAATTCCAGAATTGAGCCAAAGGCCTCCCAGCCGGTGCCCGACCGGCAGCCGGCCGGTCGGCTGAAAGTCAAGAGTTTTTCGAAGAAAAGAAGGAAAAAGTTCAGAAGTCCAAATTTGGACTCTCAGCCGGTCACAGACCGGCAGGCGGTCGACCGGCTGGGAGTCACTTTTCAGAAATTCGCGCACTATATAAACCCGCACTTAGTCTTTCATTTGATACGTTACTTTTGCACACTTTTCTAGGGTTTTTCACTGTTTCATTGCTTGATACTTAGACACAAAAACACTCTTAAATATTTTAATCTTCTTTAGATCTTAGTTTAATCTTTCAATATTTGTTAATCTCTCTTTAGGATTCTACTTAGCCTTGTTCTTGGGTATTTGTAGAGGATTTCATTGGGTTGTAATTTGAGAGGTTTGAAAGAATCTTTCAACTTGTTATCCAAGCTACTTGCTTTTCCATAATTATTGGTATAATTCTTCTAATCTCTACTTAGTTTTTACATTTATTTAAGTTTCCTTTGAATCAATTGTTTACCCTTTGCTTGTTCATGATGTTTAGCTTTTGTTTATGCCTTATTCACATGTTTTCATTTACCATGAGTGAGTAGTCTCTTTGCTAGGGTAAGGGGTGATCTTGGGTGCTGTTTAGATGATAAATTCATGCTAGTAAGTTGATTAGTTGTTCTTAAAAAAGTAGTCTTCCATTTGTTGCATGCTAGGTGTTTGATGATTTGCCTCAACGAAAGTTGGGCTTCGATTTTAGCGTGACTTGCCTTTAGAGACGGTTGGGGGTTTGTCTTAGCATGTTTAATGGTTGGTTGTGGTATTTGTAGCGAAAGCTAGGGTATTCCGACCTAGGTTAGTCAACTCGAGAGAAGAGACTACCCGAGACTATTTGTTTGAGACCTTCAATTCTAGTTTTCTTTCTCGTATCTTCGTCTAACCACCTTAGTGACCCCCGAAACCCTAGTCTTCTCTTCCATCGATTCAATCTTAACTACTTTGCTTTAATTGTTTGTTTTAGTTGTTCTTTAGTCATTAATCAACCACAAACCTATTACCCCCGACTCTCGCATAAACTAGAACATGACTATACAACTATCCCCACCGTCTTCGCGAACAATAACCCGATTATACTACTTAATTTGGGTTTCTTATAAATGTGTTTGATGCGTGAGAACCGACGACTTAATCGCGCGCATCAAAATGGCGCCGTTGCCGGGGACGGTGTTAGAAGTTGTGTAGTTTAGTTTTAGTTTTAGTCTTGAGTTAGTTGAGCTTGTTTTGTTTTGATCAAAGATTTGGTAGTTAATTGTAGAGTGTTTGTTTTATTGCTCACCCTAGTGTTTAACAAGCACTAGGACGACTAATTTGTTTGCTAAGTTTTATGCCTAGGGGTGACTCTAACTCTTTGTTGTCAACTTCCGAACCGGAGAGGCTCTTTCGGGCCTTAAGGAGGAAGACCATTGCAAGGGTAAGAATTGCGTCCCAAGCATCTACTAGCCAAAACAACCCCTTTTCATCCGAACCACCAAGTCCCAATCAAAGCAACCCTAGCCCAACATCCGACAATTTTGACAACCCGTTTTATCAATCACCACCACAATCACCACACTTTCCAAACAACCATCAAATTCATATAATGGCCGCTCTTCGTGATCATAACCGGCCCAATCACAATGACACCACCAATCCAATCAACTTCGGGGCTCTTGTTCCTCAAAATTTCGAAATACACCCTTCGCAAATGAGCTCAATCGAGAAGAACGCCTTTAGCGGGGCTTCTCACGAAGATGCTCATGGGCGCTTGAGAAAATTCAAGGGTAAAGTCGCAATGATAAAGAAAACGGGAGTACCCGAGGAGACACTAAGGCTTATGCTTTTCCCCTATTCCTTAACCGACAAGGCGGATAGGTGGTTAAATCTCCATGCTCCAAATACATTCACCACATGGGACGACTTGGCAACAACTTTCCTTGCCAAGTACTACCCATCCTCCAAGACCGCGATGCTCCGAAATGAGATAACTCAGTTTCAACAAGACGAGGGAGAATCTTTGGGAGAAGCTTGGGATAGATACCAAGATTTGTGATACCCGTCGTTGTGGGTGTCAAAGATAAGATTTATAAACCAAACTAAAACTATAGATAGTGATAGTAAGGGTCGAACCACAGAGAGACAAGGTTAATTCTGTTTGCTAATTTTTAATCTACAAAGTAACAATAGAGAGGGGGTTTGATTGATTGTTGCTAGGTCTAAAACAAGAATAAAATAAAACAAGTAAATAAAGAGGAAAATAAAAATATAATAAAAGAGATGCTAGGATGTTTGGGTAATAAACAGCTAAGATAATATACATCCTAAGTCAACATGTATTGCAGTCGCGTAAGGGGTGTAACATATCCTTTAGGTCTATGCTACCTAATAGCTCCTTTCGGTCTATGCTATTAGTTCCTAGGTCTCACAATTATTGGGTGTCAACAATAAGGGTGATTCCTAAATTCTAGGTCACAAACCTTTCAGTCTTAAGTAACCTATCCGTCTTAAGATGTAAACCAATGCCCTTCCCAAATCTCTCAATCTTGGGTAGGTCAATACTAACATCCTACAAGTCTCCTTTTGGTCTCATTGTAGGTTATTATAGTCTACAAATAAAAGCGAAACGGAATTCATACGCGTGTCGGTCGACCGACCAACTAACCCGGTCGGCCGACCTCCACCCTGCAACATGTCGATTCGGAATTTATACTACCTTCGCATATTTACTCCCTACATCCTAACATATGAAATTAGCTACTCATAACTATTGAAACAATAATGAAAATAGGAATAAACATGGAAACTATAAAGAACATCAATCTAAACATGCAATAATAATAAAGGCTTGGGATTCTAACTTAAACCGGATACAATAATTATGAACTAACAATAATAAAACAGAAATTAAGAAAGGAATTACCGGAAATAAGGATTAAGGCGAAAAAGAACAAGCTTTATTGATTAATGTTGAAAGATTGATGAAGAACAATATATAAAACTAAAGAAAAGTGTTTGGTGATTATTGAAAGATTAAAACTAAAACTAGATGTAACTCCATGATAAAAACTAGGTAGAAAACTTGATGGATATCTTGATGAGGGACTGAATTAGCTTAAATAGGCAGAATTAAAGAGTTTCCTAATGACCTAAACACTTGTATGGGCTTTTCGGAAACTTCTGGGTCGGTGCTGTGGTCGGTCGACCAATATTTTCGGTCGGTCGACCGCTTTACGGATTTTATGCAATTTCTGGGCTTCAGGCAAATTCTGGGCTTTTCCAATAGGCACCTGGTCGATCGACCTACTTTGTTGGTCGGTCGACCAACTGTCGGGACTGCAGCACGCATCGTTCTTAAAACAGCTGCCATTTCTTCGTTACTTATCGTAATCAAGCGATTCTCGCGGCGTTGGAAAGCTAAGAGGATAAGCTTTCACCTCCAACTGGAATCACTCCATTATCAGCTCTAGAACTCGAGATATAGCCATTTGAAACAGGCTGCAATGTCGTGGATCGATTCTTTGCTTGTTAAAGCTATCTTTAGGCCTTGAAATGTGCGCTAGGCTTCGTTCCTTCTTATCCTTAGTCATGAAAAGTCCCGAGGGCATGAATTTGGTATAAAATCGTCCCTTTTCCGCATAAATCTGCAAAAGAGCATAAAAATACGAAAGTAGACAATTGTTGGGAAATAAAGGCTAAAACATAGTAAATGAGCGACAAAATGCGTGTAAAAATAGATGTAAAACATCATAAAATAGGCACGCATCAAATTCCCCAAACCAAACCTTGCTTGCCCTCAAGCAAGAAATAGACTCGATCTTAACTAATTGAACGATTTCAATCTCAGAGCGAAATTTACATGTAAGCCTAAACCAATGCCAAGTACAAAAATGAGAAAGCATTTAAATCATGCAAACGAGTTATGGTGTTGTCAGACTTGCAAAAATAAAGACTATAGAGACTTTATACCATGGAATCTCGCGGTACGCTCGAGACACTCATGAAGCAAAGGGTGAGTATATGTACAAGATAGGAAGAAGTAATTTTGTAGAGACACTCACCTAACTGCGACCCATGGAAACATGCCTGCAATCTAACATGAACAGGAATTCTACAACTATGTGTAACAAACTCAATAAGTGACTTGGATACATGCAATTGGGGTTATGAAAGATATGTGAGGTAAAAGGTAGAAGTGGTTAAGATGTTTTTTGGATTTGAGGGGTTAGTAGCCAAGCTAGAAAAACCGATTTCCAACAACATATTTCACAACTTTTTTTTTTTGATATTAAGAAAGTGCTCTTTTTTTGTAGCACAACTCTCACATTAAATATAAGAAAGGACTCCCAAATATTTTTGAATGAAGTACGGGAGTGATAACATATAAAAGAAAGGAATTTCCGGAACGAAATTTTGAATCTGGTATTGTCAGCTGGTCGACCGACCCAATAAGGTGGTCGGTCGACTGACTCCCGTATTTTCCGGATTTTTTTCGTTTTTCTTTTTTTTCTTTTTTTTCTTTTTCTGTTCTTTTTCTTTCTCTTGTTTTCTTTCTTTCTTTTCTCTTTTTGCTCAAGATAGCATACAAACCAAGATGCCTCAAAAAATAATCCAAAGACCACAGATACTAGCTTGGAAAGGTAGGCTAAGTATGGGATGTAGTTTTGGGGGAATAAAAAGGCAATTTTGGCTATGTGAAGCTTATGGGTAATTATGAGAAAAGGGATCCCAAATGCACGTATCAAGACTCACAAAACGAGAAAGTAAAACAAGTATATAGCAATTCAAGTTCATGTTTATGCATATTAATGTAACATGTTCCAAGGGGAGTACTACTCACATCCTAGACAACTGGTTTAAGAATGAAACCAGGAATAAGGCTCTAAAACTCAGAATGTATAGTAGGTTGCCAAGGTATAAGTCAAGTCTCAAGATATGCAAGTTAACAAAAACTCGTAGATATGCAAAAGACTCTCATACTAAAACAAGTTGACAAGGCAAGGTAAAGGCATAAACATGTAAGATAGCTAAATCATCCTTGAAATACTTTCGTTCCGACTCGACCTATATGCTAAAATAAACGTGCATTTTTTGGAAAATTTTTTTTTTAATTTTTTAATTTTTTTTAATTTTTTTAATTTTTTTGGATTTTTGTATATATAAGGAAAATAAAGAAAAGAACGATGCAAGACAGAAATGCAATAAACGTGTGACGATATGCAATGCATGTGACACGAAACCATTCCCCAAACCAACCCGCACAATGTCCCCATTGTGCATTAGCCTAAGTAAAGGTTTCAGAAAATTAAAGAAAAGGTGCAAAGAGATAAAAACTAAGGAAAAACTGGAAAGAACTCACTGGGTTATGAAACGCATGAGAAAAACCTCCCCAAACCAGCGTAAGCTGGGAGGTTTTGGTGGCTAGCAGTGCCACTCAAGTACCCAAGATGACTTACACGATCCCTGAAAAAGAAACGAGAAAACCGTAACAGCTGGGCGGTCGACCGACCGATGTAATAGGTCGACCGACCTTCCTGTATATTAAGAAATTCCGAATTTGCAGAGCTCAGGTCGGTCGACTGGTAATGTTGGTCGGCCGACCCCTCTGCTGTACAGTGGTCGTCGGTTCTTCGTCGAAACCTGAAAAAGCAATAAATATGCGCCCAACAAATGCGCAAGATCCCAGAACCAAGTCTAAAATGTCTCAAAACAAAGCAACAAAAGTAAAAAGAGTCTAAGTCTAAAAACAAGAAAATAAAAAGTCCAACAAAAAAAACTGAAATAAAACACTAAACAAGAACTACGACTCAGTAGCAAGATACCCCAAAGTAAGGCACTTGGCTAAAATAGGTCCTTTCAGCAGTACTGACCGCTACCCTGGGCTTCCAGACAACAGGCCTAGATGGAGGAAGGGTATCTGGTGTCGCATAAGCTATGACACGCTTCTTTACTTTGCCTGGCCGGTCTTCTTCAGCAACTTGCTCCAATTTCGTCTCCCCAGTATCTCCAGGATCTCCTATGCCCTTTTTACCATGACCTGCAACAATAGAAATAATAGGATGGTCCTCCAATTTCTTCTTACGCTCAAGGCCCTTGACGATCTCCAATATTTTTCCGAACTGAAGCTCCAACTTTACTTTCTCTAAATGATCTGGATACGGGACTGCACTGCTTGTCGCAGAATCAGCAATCTTTGGCTCTTTTAACTTCGGAATCTCCGTCGAGTCATTGATGAGAGGAGAGTTAGGTAGCTCAGGAGGCGAATCCACAATTTGCTCAGGAACACTGGTGAGGTCTTGAATGAGGGAAGGATTTAGCGATTCGGGAATAGAAACTGCATTCTGCTCAGGAACAGTGGTCGGTCGACCTGGTACAGCGGTCGGTCGACCAGGTTCTGTATTATCGGAAATTTTCTGTTCTGCAGAAACCAATCTCACTTCAGGTGTCGAGGTCGGTCGACCTGATGTTGTGGTCGGTCGACCTTCTGACCTATGCACGGCATCAATTTCTTCGTCCCGAACTATGGCAGCATCATCCTTTGGGGTTGGTCCCTCATAAGCTTTCTCAAGTTCTTCGGAACAGGCGTTATTGGATGTTTCAGGTGTGGCAACATGACTTATTTCAATATTTGTTTTCAGTGAATCCCCACATGAATTTCCATTTTCACCTCTACGAACCGCCAACTCCTCAATAGTAACCCAACCCTTGTTAGCAGCTACATTATAAAATCTACCAATTGTAGTTGAATCAAGGATGGCTCTGTAGTCATCATACAAAGAGCTATAGAATCGGTGGCAAAGGTACCACTCCTCAAAGCCGTGGTGAGGAACGGATCGAACCAACTTCTTAAAACGGGCCCATGCTTCAGGGAATTCCTCATCAGATCCTTGCCGGAACATATGAATTTGATCTCTCATAGCTTTGGTTTTTGCCGGCGAAAAGTACTGTTTGCAAAAAGCCAATGCCAGAGATGTCCAATCTGTAATTTTGGCCGCTACCCTATCAAGGTAGCGGATCCAATCACGCGCAGAATCTTTTAAGGAGAAAAGAAACAATGTCTCCTTAACATTATCTAGCGCCACTCCAGCCGGTACGGGTATGGAACAACAATAATCTGTAAATAGCTCCAAATGCTTTAGAGGATCTTCATCCGGTAGACCTGCAAACTGTTTTTGCTCCACCAATTTGATATGGGAAACTTGAATTTCATAGGGGAGAGTAAATCTCTGGGGAAGGTGGTGTGCTGCTGGCTGAAGATTATCAGAAATAGTAGACATGATCGCAATAGCACTGAGAGTACTCAAGTCTTCCTCTCAAAAACCTGTCTTCTGAAACAAAACTAGAAGAGAAGGTAAGAAACGGTCTTAAGGAACCTAAGTTCCTTAAGACAAAAAAAATAAACTAAAAATTTAACAAACAAAATTATACCGTCTCCCCGGCAACGGCGCCAAAATTTGATACCCGTCGTTGTGGGTGTCAAAGATAAGATTTATAAACCAAACTAAAACTATAGATAGTGATAGTAAGGGTCGAACCACAGAGAGACAAGGTTAATTCTGTTTGCTAATTTTTAATCTACAAAGTAACAATAGAGAGGGGGTTTGATTGATTGTTGCTAGGTCTAAAACAAGAATAAAATAAAACAAGTAAATAAAGAGGAAAATAAAAATATAATAAAAGAGATGCTAGGATGTTTGGGTAATAAACAGCTAAGATAATATAAATCCTAAGTCAACATGTATTGCAGTCGCGTAAGGGGTGTAACATATCCTTTAGGTCTATGCTACCTAATAGCTCCTTTCGGTCTATGCTATTAGTTCCTAGGTCTCACAATTATTGGGTGTCAACAATAAGGGTGATTCCTAAATTCTAGGTCACAAACCTTTCAGTCTTAAGTAACCTATCCGTCTTAAGATGTAAACCAATGCCCTTCCCAAATCTCTCAATCTTGGGTAGGTCAATACTAACATCCTACAAGTCTCCTTTTGGTCTCATTGTAGGTTATTATAGTCTACAAATAAAAGCGAAACGGAATTCATACGCGTGTCGGTCGACCGACCAACTAACCCGGTCGGCCGACCTCCACCCTGCAACATGTCGATTCGGAATTTATACTACCTTCGCATATTTACTCCCTACATCCTAACATATGAAATTAGCTACTCATAACTATTGAAACAATAATGAAAATAGGAATAAACATGGAAACTATAAAGAACATCAATCTAAACATGCAATAATAATAAAGGCTTGGGATTCTAACTTAAACCGGATACAATAATTATGAACTAACAATAATAAAAAAGAAATTAAGAAAGGAATTACCGGAAATAAGGATTAAGGCGGAAAAGAACAAGCTTTATTGATTAATGTTGAAAGATTGATGAAGAACAATATATAAAACTAAAGAAAAGTGTTTGGTGATTATTGAAAGATTAAAACTAAAACTAGATGTAACTCCATGATAAAAACTAGGTAGAAAACTTGATGGATATCTTGATGAGGGACTGAATTAGCTTAAATAGGCAGAATTAAAGAGTTTCCTAATGACCTAAACACTTGTATGGGCTTTTCGGAAACTTCTGGGTCGGTGCTGTGGTCGGTCGACCAATATTTTCGGTCGGTCGACCGCTTTACGGATTTTATGCAATTTCTGGGCTTCAGGCAAATTCTGGGCTTTTCCAATAGGCACCTGGTCGATCGACCTACTTTGTTGGTCGGTCGACCAACTGTCGGGACTGCAGCACGCATCGTTCTTAAAACAGCTGCCATTTCTTCGTTACTTATCGTAATCAAGCGATTCTCGCGGCGTTGGAAAGCTAAGAGGATAAGCTTTCACCTCCAACTGGAATCACTCCATTATCAGCTCTAGAACTCGAGATATAGCCATTTGAAACAGGCTGCAATGTCGTGGATCGATTCTTTGCTTGTTAAAGCTATCTTTAGGCCTTGAAATGTGCGCTAGGCTTCGTTCCTTCTTATCCTTAGTCATGAAAAGTCCCGAGGGCATGAATTTGGTATAAAATCGTCCCTTTTCCGCATAAATCTGCAAAAGAGCATAAAAATACGAAAGTAGACAATTGTTGGGAAATAAAGGCTAAAACATAGTAAATGAGCGACAAAATGCGTGTAAAAATAGATGTAAAACATCATAAAATAGGCACGCATCAAATTCCCCAAACCAAACCTTGCTTGCCCTCAAGCAAGAAATAGACTCGATCTTAACTAATTGAACGATTTCAATCTCAGAGCGAAATTTACATGTAAGCCTAAACCAATGCCAAGTACAAAAATGAGAAAGCATTTAAATCATGCAAACGAGTTATGGTGTTGTCAGACTTGCAAAAATAAAGACTATAGAGACTTTATACCATGGAATCTCGCGGTACGCTCGAGACACTCATGAAGCAAAGGGTGAGTATATGTACAAGATAGGAAGAAGTAATTTTGTAGAGACACTCACCTAACTGCGACCCATGGAAACATGCCTGCAATCTAACATGAACAGGAATTCTACAACTATGTGTAACAAACTCAATAAGTGACTTGGATACATGCAATTGGGGTTATGAAAGATATGTGAGGTAAAAGGTAGAAGTGGTTAAGATGTTTTTTGGATTTGAGGGGTTAGTAGCCAAGCTAGAAAAACCGATTTCCAACAACATATTTCACAACTTTTTTTTTTGATATTAAGAAAGTGCTCTTTTTTTGTAGCACAACTCTCACATTAAATATAAGAAAGGACTCCCAAATATTTTTGAATGAAGTACGGGAGTGATAACATATAAAAGAAAGGAATTTCCGGAACGAAATTTTGAATCTGGTATTGTCAGCTGGTCGACCGACCCAATAAGGTGGTCGGTCGACTGACTCCCGTATTTTCCGGATTTTTTTCGTTTTTCTTTTTTTTCTTTTTTTTCTTTTTCTGTTCTTTTTCTTTCTCTTGTTTTCTTTCTTTCTTTTCTCTTTTTGCTCAAGATAGCATACAAACCAAGATGCCTCAAAAAATAATCCAAAGACCACAGATACTAGCTTGGAAAGGTAGGCTAAGTATGGGATGTAGTTTTGGGGGAATAAAAAGGCAATTTTGGCTATGTGAAGCTTATGGGTAATTATGAGAAAAGGGATCCCAAATGCACGTATCAAGACTCACAAAACGAGAAAGTAAAACAAGTATATAGCAATTCAAGTTCATGTTTATGCATATTAATGTAACATGTTCCAAGGGGAGTACTACTCACATCCTAGACAACTGGTTTAAGAATGAAACCAGGAATAAGGCTCTAAAACTCAGAATGTATAGTAGGTTGCCAAGGTATAAGTCAAGTCTCAAGATATGCAAGTTAACAAAAACTCGTAGATATGCAAAAGACTCTCATACTAAAACAAGTTGACAAGGCAAGGTAAAGGCATAAACATGTAAGATAGCTAAATCATCCTTGAAATACTTTCGTTCCGACTCGACCTATATGCTAAAATAAACGTGCATTTTTTGGAAAATTTTTTTTTTAATTTTTTAATTTTTTTTAATTTTTTTAATTTTTTTGGATTTTTGTATATATAAGGAAAATAAAGAAAAGAACGATGCAAGACAGAAATGCAATAAACGTGTGACGATATGCAATGCATGTGACACGAAACCATTCCCCAAACCAACCCGCACAATGTCCCCATTGTGCATTAGCCTAAGTAAAGGTTTCAGAAAATTAAAGAAAAGGTGCAAAGAGATAAAAACTAAGGAAAAACTGGAAAGAACTCACTGGGTTATGAAACGCATGAGAAAAACCTCCCCAAACCAGCGTAAGCTGGGAGGTTTTGGTGGCTAGCAGTGCCACTCAAGTACCCAAGATGACTTACA
This sequence comes from Silene conica, assembly GCA_029255685.2. Taxonomy (NCBI): domain Eukaryota; kingdom Viridiplantae; phylum Streptophyta; class Magnoliopsida; order Caryophyllales; family Caryophyllaceae; genus Silene; species Silene conica. Next base: position 70,673,872 of record CM055318.2, on the reverse strand, counting down.
CGATCCCTGAAAAAGAAACGAGAAAACCGTAACAGCTGGGCGGTCGACCGACCGATGTAATAGGTCGACCGACCTTCCTGTATATTAAGAAATTCCGAATTTGCAGAGCTCAGGTCGGTCGACTGGTAATGTTGGTCGGCCGACCCCTCTGCTGTACAGTGGTCGTCGGTTCTTCGTCGAAACCTGAAAAAGCAATAAATATGCGCCCAACAAATGCGCAAGATCCCAGAACCAAGTCTAAAATGTCTCAAAACAAAGCAACAAAAGTAAAAAGAGTCTAAGTCTAAAAACAAGAAAATAAAAAGTCCAACAAAAAAAACTGAAATAAAACACTAAACAAGAACTACGACTCAGTAGCAAGATACCCCAAAGTAAGGCACTTGGCTAAAATAGGTCCTTTCAGCAGTACTGACCGCTACCCTGGGCTTCCAGACAACAGGCCTAGATGGAGGAAGGGTATCTGGTGTCGCATAAGCTATGACACGCTTCTTTACTTTGCCTGGCCGGTCTTCTTCAGCAACTTGCTCCAATTTCGTCTCCCCAGTATCTCCAGGATCTCCTATGCCCTTTTTACCATGACCTGCAACAATAGAAATAATAGGATGGTCCTCCAATTTCTTCTTACGCTCAAGGCCCTTGACGATCTCCAATATTTTTCCGAACTGAAGCTCCAACTTTACTTTCTCTAAATGATCTGGATACGGGACTGCACTGCTTGTCGCAGAATCAGCAATCTTTGGCTCTTTTAACTTCGGAATCTCCGTCGAGTCATTGATGAGAGGAGAGTTAGGTAGCTCAGGAGGCGAATCCACAATTTGCTCAGGAACACTGGTGAGGTCTTGAATGAGGGAAGGATTTAGCGATTCGGGAATAGAAACTGCATTCTGCTCAGGAACAGTGGTCGGTCGACCTGGTACAGCGGTCGGTCGACCAGGTTCTGTATTATCGGAAATTTTCTGTTCTGCAGAAACCAATCTCACTTCAGGTGTCGAGGTCGGTCGACCTGATGTTGTGGTCGGTCGACCTTCTGACCTATGCACGGCATCAATTTCTTCGTCCCGAACTATGGCAGCATCATCCTTTGGGGTTGGTCCCTCATAAGCTTTCTCAAGTTCTTCGGAACAGGCGTTATTGGATGTTTCAGGTGTGGCAACATGACTTATTTCAATATTTGTTTTCAGTGAATCCCCACATGAATTTCCATTTTCACCTCTACGAACCGCCAACTCCTCAATAGTAACCCAACCCTTGTTAGCAGCTACATTATAAAATCTACCAATTGTAGTTGAATCAAGGATGGCTCTGTAGTCATCATACAAAGAGCTATAGAATCGGTGGCAAAGGTACCACTCCTCAAAGCCGTGGTGAGGAACGGATCGAACCAACTTCTTAAAACGGGCCCATGCTTCAGGGAATTCCTCATCAGATCCTTGCCGGAACATATGAATTTGATCTCTCATAGCTTTGGTTTTTGCCGGCGAAAAGTACTGTTTGCAAAAAGCCAATGCCAGAGATGTCCAATCTGTAATTTTGGCCGCTACCCTATCAAGGTAGCGGATCCAATCACGCGCAGAATCTTTTAAGGAGAAAAGAAACAATGTCTCCTTAACATTATCTAGCGCCACTCCAGCCGGTACGGGTATGGAACAACAATAATCTGTAAATAGCTCCAAATGCTTTAGAGGATCTTCATCCGGTAGACCTGCAAACTGTTTTTGCTCCACCAATTTGATATGGGAAACTTGAATTTCATAGGGGAGAGTAAATCTCTGGGGAAGGTGGTGTGCTGCTGGCTGAAGATTATCAGAAATAGTAGACATGATCGCAATAGCACTGAGAGTACTCAAGTCTTCCTCTCAAAAACCTGTCTTCTGAAACAAAACTAGAAGAGAAGGTAAGAAACGGTCTTAAGGAACCTAAGTTCCTTAAGACAAAAAAAATAAACTAAAAATTTAACAAACAAAATTATACCGTCTCCCCGGCAACGGCGCCAAAATTTGATACCCGTCGTTGTGGGTGTCAAAGATAAGATTTATAAACCAAACTAAAACTATAGATAGTGATAGTAAGGGTCGAACCACAGAGAGACAAGGTTAATTCTGTTTGCTAATTTTTAATCTACAAAGTAACAATAGAGAGGGGGTTTGATTGATTGTTGCTAGGTCTAAAACAAGAATAAAATAAAACAAGTAAATAAAGAGGAAAATAAAAATATAATAAAAGAGATGCTAGGATGTTTGGGTAATAAACAGCTAAGATAATATAAATCCTAAGTCAACATGTATTGCAGTCGCGTAAGGGGTGTAACATATCCTTTAGGTCTATGCTACCTAATAGCTCCTTTCGGTCTATGCTATTAGTTCCTAGGTCTCACAATTATTGGGTGTCAACAATAAGGGTGATTCCTAAATTCTAGGTCACAAACCTTTCAGTCTTAAGTAACCTATCCGTCTTAAGATGTAAACCAATGCCCTTCCCAAATCTCTCAATCTTGGGTAGGTCAATACTAACATCCTACAAGTCTCCTTTTGGTCTCATTGTAGGTTATTATAGTCTACAAATAAAAGCGAAACGGAATTCATACGCGTGTCGGTCGACCGACCAACTAACCCGGTCGGCCGACCTCCACCCTGCAACATGTCGATTCGGAATTTATACTACCTTCGCATATTTACTCCCTACATCCTAACATATGAAATTAGCTACTCATAACTATTGAAACAATAATGAAAATAGGAATAAACATGGAAACTATAAAGAACATCAATCTAAACATGCAATAATAATAAAGGCTTGGGATTCTAACTTAAACCGGATACAATAATTATGAACTAACAATAATAAAAAAGAAATTAAGAAAGGAATTACCGGAAATAAGGATTAAGGCGGAAAAGAACAAGCTTTATTGATTAATGTTGAAAGATTGATGAAGAACAATATATAAAACTAAAGAAAAGTGTTTGGTGATTATTGAAAGATTAAAACTAAAACTAGATGTAACTCCATGATAAAAACTAGGTAGAAAACTTGATGGATATCTTGATGAGGGACTGAATTAGCTTAAATAGGCAGAATTAAAGAGTTTCCTAATGACCTAAACACTTGTATGGGCTTTTCGGAAACTTCTGGGTCGGTGCTGTGGTCGGTCGACCAATATTTTCGGTCGGTCGACCGCTTTACGGATTTTATGCAATTTCTGGGCTTCAGGCAAATTCTGGGCTTTTCCAATAGGCACCTGGTCGATCGACCTACTTTGTTGGTCGGTCGACCAACTGTCGGGACTGCAGCACGCATCGTTCTTAAAACAGCTGCCATTTCTTCGTTACTTATCGTAATCAAGCGATTCTCGCGGCGTTGGAAAGCTAAGAGGATAAGCTTTCACCTCCAACTGGAATCACTCCATTATCAGCTCTAGAACTCGAGATATAGCCATTTGAAACAGGCTGCAATGTCGTGGATCGATTCTTTGCTTGTTAAAGCTATCTTTAGGCCTTGAAATGTGCGCTAGGCTTCGTTCCTTCTTATCCTTAGTCATGAAAAGTCCCGAGGGCATGAATTTGGTATAAAATCGTCCCTTTTCCGCATAAATCTGCAAAAGAGCATAAAAATACGAAAGTAGACAATTGTTGGGAAATAAAGGCTAAAACATAGTAAATGAGCGACAAAATGCGTGTAAAAATAGATGTAAAACATCATAAAATAGGCACGCATCAAATTCCCCAAACCAAACCTTGCTTGCCCTCAAGCAAGAAATAGACTCGATCTTAACTAATTGAACGATTTCAATCTCAGAGCGAAATTTACATGTAAGCCTAAACCAATGCCAAGTACAAAAATGAGAAAGCATTTAAATCATGCAAACGAGTTATGGTGTTGTCAGACTTGCAAAAATAAAGACTATAGAGACTTTATACCATGGAATCTCGCGGTACGCTCGAGACACTCATGAAGCAAAGGGTGAGTATATGTACAAGATAGGAAGAAGTAATTTTGTAGAGACACTCACCTAACTGCGACCCATGGAAACATGCCTGCAATCTAACATGAACAGGAATTCTACAACTATGTGTAACAAACTCAATAAGTGACTTGGATACATGCAATTGGGGTTATGAAAGATATGTGAGGTAAAAGGTAGAAGTGGTTAAGATGTTTTTTGGATTTGAGGGGTTAGTAGCCAAGCTAGAAAAACCGATTTCCAACAACATATTTCACAACTTTTTTTTTTGATATTAAGAAAGTGCTCTTTTTTTGTAGCACAACTCTCACATTAAATATAAGAAAGGACTCCCAAATATTTTTGAATGAAGTACGGGAGTGATAACATATAAAAGAAAGGAATTTCCGGAACGAAATTTTGAATCTGGTATTGTCAGCTGGTCGACCGACCCAATAAGGTGGTCGGTCGACTGACTCCCGTATTTTCCGGATTTTTTTCGTTTTTCTTTTTTTTCTTTTTTTTCTTTTTCTGTTCTTTTTCTTTCTCTTGTTTTCTTTCTTTCTTTTCTCTTTTTGCTCAAGATAGCATACAAACCAAGATGCCTCAAAAAATAATCCAAAGACCACAGATACTAGCTTGGAAAGGTAGGCTAAGTATGGGATGTAGTTTTGGGGGAATAAAAAGGCAATTTTGGCTATGTGAAGCTTATGGGTAATTATGAGAAAAGGGATCCCAAATGCACGTATCAAGACTCACAAAACGAGAAAGTAAAACAAGTATATAGCAATTCAAGTTCATGTTTATGCATATTAATGTAACATGTTCCAAGGGGAGTACTACTCACATCCTAGACAACTGGTTTAAGAATGAAACCAGGAATAAGGCTCTAAAACTCAGAATGTATAGTAGGTTGCCAAGGTATAAGTCAAGTCTCAAGATATGCAAGTTAACAAAAACTCGTAGATATGCAAAAGACTCTCATACTAAAACAAGTTGACAAGGCAAGGTAAAGGCATAAACATGTAAGATAGCTAAATCATCCTTGAAATACTTTCGTTCCGACTCGACCTATATGCTAAAATAAACGTGCATTTTTTGGAAAATTTTTTTTTTAATTTTTTAATTTTTTTTAATTTTTTTAATTTTTTTGGATTTTTGTATATATAAGGAAAATAAAGAAAAGAACGATGCAAGACAGAAATGCAATAAACGTGTGACGATATGCAATGCATGTGACACGAAACCATTCCCCAAACCAACCCGCACAATGTCCCCATTGTGCATTAGCCTAAGTAAAGGTTTCAGAAAATTAAAGAAAAGGTGCAAAGAGATAAAAACTAAGGAAAAACTGGAAAGAACTCACTGGGTTATGAAACGCATGAGAAAAACCTCCCCAAACCAGCGTAAGCTGGGAGGTTTTGGTGGCTAGCAGTGCCACTCAAGTACCCAAGATGACTTACACGATCCCTGAAAAAGAAACGAGAAAACCGTAACAGCTGGGCGGTCGACCGACCGATGTAATAGGTCGACCGACCTTCCTGTATATTAAGAAATTCCGAATTTGCAGAGCTCAGGTCGGTCGACTGGTAATGTTGGTCGGCCGACCCCTCTGCTGTACAGTGGTCGTCGGTTCTTCGTCGAAACCTGAAAAAGCAATAAATATGCGCCCAACAAATGCGCAAGATCCCAGAACCAAGTCTAAAATGTCTCAAAACAAAGCAACAAAAGTAAAAAGAGTCTAAGTCTAAAAACAAGAAAATAAAAAGTCCAACAAAAAAAACTGAAATAAAACACTAAACAAGAACTACGACTCAGTAGCAAGATACCCCAAAGTAAGGCACTTGGCTAAAATAGGTCCTTTCAGCAGTACTGACCGCTACCCTGGGCTTCCAGACAACAGGCCTAGATGGAGGAAGGGTATCTGGTGTCGCATAAGCTATGACACGCTTCTTTACTTTGCCTGGCCGGTCTTCTTCAGCAACTTGCTCCAATTTCGTCTCCCCAGTATCTCCAGGATCTCCTATGCCCTTTTTACCATGACCTGCAACAATAGAAATAATAGGATGGTCCTCCAATTTCTTCTTACGCTCAAGGCCCTTGACGATCTCCAATATTTTTCCGAACTGAAGCTCCAACTTTACTTTCTCTAAATGATCTGGATACGGGACTGCACTGCTTGTCGCAGAATCAGCAATCTTTGGCTCTTTTAACTTCGGAATCTCCGTCGAGTCATTGATGAGAGGAGAGTTAGGTAGCTCAGGAGGCGAATCCACAATTTGCTCAGGAACACTGGTGAGGTCTTGAATGAGGGAAGGATTTAGCGATTCGGGAATAGAAACTGCATTCTGCTCAGGAACAGTGGTCGGTCGACCTGGTACAGCGGTCGGTCGACCAGGTTCTGTATTATCGGAAATTTTCTGTTCTGCAGAAACCAATCTCACTTCAGGTGTCGAGGTCGGTCGACCTGATGTTGTGGTCGGTCGACCTTCTGACCTATGCACGGCATCAATTTCTTCGTCCCGAACTATGGCAGCATCATCCTTTGGGGTTGGTCCCTCATAAGCTTTCTCAAGTTCTTCGGAACAGGCGTTATTGGATGTTTCAGGTGTGGCAACATGACTTATTTCAATATTTATTTTCAGTGAATCCCCACATGAATTTCCATTTTCACCTCTACGAACCGCCAACTCCTCAATAGTAACCCAACCCTTGTTAGCAGCTACATTATAAAATCTACCAATTGTAGTTGAATCAAGGATGGCTCTGTAGTCATCATACAAAGAGCTATAGAATCGGTGGCAAAGGTACCACTCCTCAAAGCCGTGGTGAGGAACGGATCGAACCAACTTCTTAAAACGGGCCCATGCTTCAGGGAATTCCTCATCAGATCCTTGCCGGAACATATGAATTTGATCTCTCATAGCTTTGGTTTTTGCCGGCGAAAAGTACTGTTTGCAAAAAGCCAATGCCAGAGATGTCCAATCTGTAATTTTGGCCGCTACCCTATCAAGGTAGCGGATCCAATCACGCGCAGAATCTTTTAAGGAGAAAAGAAACAATGTCTCCTTAACATTATCTAGCGCCACTCCAGCCGGTACGGGTATGGAACAACAATAATCTGTAAATAGCTCCAAATGCTTTAGAGGATCTTCATCCGGTAGACCTGCAAACTGTTTTTGCTCCACCAATTTGATATGGGAAACTTGAATTTCATAGGGGAGAGTAAATCTCTGGGGAAGGTGGTGTGCTGCTGGCTGAAGATTATCAGAAATAGTAGACATGATCGCAATAGCACTGAGAGTACTCAAGTCTTCCTCTCAAAAACCTGTCTTCTGAAACAAAACTAGAAGAGAAGGTAAGAAACGGTCTTAAGGAACCTAAGTTCCTTAAGACAAAAAAAATAAACTAAAAATTTAACAAACAAAATTATACCGTCTCCCCGGCAACGGCGCCAAAATTTGATACCCGTCGTTGTGGGTGTCAAAGATAAGATTTATAAACCAAACTAAAACTATAGATAGTGATAGTAAGGGTCGAACCACAGAGAGACAAGGTTAATTCTGTTTGCTAATTTTTAATCTACAAAGTAACAATAGAGAGGGGGTTTGATTGATTGTTGCTAGGTCTAAAACAAGAATAAAATAAAACAAGTAAATAAAGAGGAAAATAAAAATATAATAAAAGAGATGCTAGGATGTTTGGGTAATAAACAGCTAAGATAATATAAATCCTAAGTCAACATGTATTGCAGTCGCGTAAGGGGTGTAACATATCCTTTAGGTCTATGCTACCTAATAGCTCCTTTCGGTCTATGCTATTAGTTCCTAGGTCTCACAATTATTGGGTGTCAACAATAAGGGTGATTCCTAAATTCTAGGTCACAAACCTTTCAGTCTTAAGTAACCTATCCGTCTTAAGATGTAAACCAATGCCCTTCCCAAATCTCTCAATCTTGGGTAGGTCAATACTAACATCCTACAAGTCTCCTTTTGGTCTCATTGTAGGTTATTATAGTCTACAAATAAAAGCGAAACGGAATTCATACGCGTGTCGGTCGACCGACCAACTAACCCGGTCGGCCGACCTCCACCCTGCAACATGTCGATTCGGAATTTATACTACCTTCGCATATTTACTCCCTACATCCTAACATATGAAATTAGCTACTCATAACTATTGAAACAATAATGAAAATAGGAATAAACATGGAAACTATAAAGAACATCAATCTAAACATGCAATAATAATAAAGGCTTGGGATTCTAACTTAAACCGGATACAATAATTATGAACTAACAATAATAAAACAGAAATTAAGAAAGGAATTACCGGAAATAAGGATTAAGGCGGAAAAGAACAAGCTTTATTGATTAATGTTGAAAGATTGATGAAGAACAATATATAAAACTAAAGAAAAGTGTTTGGTGATTATTGAAAGATTAAAACTAAAACTAGATGTAACTCCATGATAAAAACTAGGTAGAAAACTTGATGGATATCTTGATGAGGGACTGAATTAGCTTAAATAGGCAGAATTAAAGAGTTTCCTAATGACCTAAACACTTGTATGGGCTTTTCGGAAACTTCTGGGTCGGTGCTGTGGTCGGTCGACCAATATTTTCGGTCGGTCGACCGCTTTACGGATTTTATGCAATTTCTGGGCTTCAGGCAAATTCTGGGCTTTTCCAATAGGCACCTGGTCGATCGACCTACTTTGTTGGTCGGTCGACCAACTGTCGGGACTGCAGCACGCATCGTTCTTAAAACAGCTGCCATTTCTTCGTTACTTATCGTAATCAAGCGATTCTCGCGGCGTTGGAAAGCTAAGAGGATAAGCTTTCACCTCCAACTGGAATCACTCCATTATCAGCTCTAGAACTCGAGATATAGCCATTTGAAACAGGCTGCAATGTCGTGGATCGATTCTTTGCTTGTTAAAGCTATCTTTAGGCCTTGAAATGTGCGCTAGGCTTCGTTCCTTCTTATCCTTAGTCATGAAAAGTCCCGAGGGCATGAATTTGGTATAAAATCGTCCCTTTTCCGCATAAATCTGCAAAAGAGCATAAAAATACGAAAGTAGACAATTGTTGGGAAATAAAGGCTAAAACATAGTAAATGAGCGACAAAATGCGTGTAAAAATAGATGTAAAACATCATAAAATAGGCACGCATCAAATTCCCCAAACCAAACCTTGCTTGCCCTCAAGCAAGAAATAGACTCGATCTTAACTAATTGAACGATTTCAATCTCAGAGCGAAATTTACATGTAAGCCTAAACCAATGCCAAGTACAAAAATGAGAAAGCATTTAAATCATGCAAACGAGTTATGGTGTTGTCAGACTTGCAAAAATAAAGACTATAGAGACTTTATACCATGGAATCTCGCGGTACGCTCGAGACACTCATGAAGCAAAGGGTGAGTATATGTACAAGATAGGAAGAAGTAATTTTGTAGAGACACTCACCTAACTGCGACCCATGGAAACATGCCTGCAATCTAACATGAACAGGAATTCTACAACTATGTGTAACAAACTCAATAAGTGACTTGGATACATGCAATTGGGGTTATGAAAGATGTGTGAGGTAAAAGGTAGAAGTGGTTAAGATGTTTTTTGGATTTGAGGGGTTAGTAGCCAAGCTAGAAAAACCGATTTCCAACAACATATTTCACAACTTTTTTTTTTTGATATTAAGAAAGTGCTCTTTTTTTGTAGCACAACTCTCACATTAAATATAAGAAAGGACTCCCAAATATTTTTGAATGAAGTACGGGAGTGATAACATATAAAAGAAAGGAATTTCCGGAACGAAATTTTGAATCTGGTATTGTCAGCTGGTCGACCGACCCAATAAGGTGGTCGGTCGACTGACTCCCGTATTTTCCGGATTTTTTTCGTTTTTCTTTTTTTTCTTTTTTTTCTTTTTCTGTTCTTTTTCTTTCTCTTGTTTTCTTTCTTTCTTTTCTCTTTTTGCTCAAGATAGCATACAAACCAAGATGCCTCAAAAAATAATCCAAAGACCACAGATACTAGCTTGGAAAGGTAGGCTAAGTATGGGATGTAGTTTTGGGGGAATAAAAAGGCAATTTTGGCTATGTGAAGCTTATGGGTAATTATGAGAAAAGGGATCCCAAATGCACGTATCAAGACTCACAAAACGAGAAAGTAAAACAAGTATATAGCAATTCAAGTTCATGTTTATGCATATTAATGTAACATGTTCCAAGGGGAGTACTACTCACATCCTAGACAACTGGTTTAAGAATGAAACCAGGAATAAGGCTCTAAAACTCAGAATGTATAGTAGGTTGCCAAGGTATAAGTCAAGTCTCAAGATATGCAAGTTAACAAAAACTCGTAGATATGCAAAAGACTCTCATACTAAAACAAGTTGACAAGGCAAGGTAAAGGCATAAACATGTAAGATAGCTAAATCATCCTTGAAATACTTTCGTTCCGACTCGACCTATATGCTAAAATAAACGTGCATTTTTTGGAAAATTTTTTTTTTAATTTTTTAATTTTTTTTAATTTTTTTAATTTTTTTGGATTTTTGTATATATAAGGAAAATAAAGAAAAGAACGATGCAAGACAGAAATGCAATAAACGTGTGACGATATGCAATGCATGTGACACGAAACCATTCCCCAAACCAACCCGCACAATGTCCCCATTGTGCATTAGCCTAAGTAAAGGTTTCAGAAAATTAAAGAAAAGGTGCAAAGAGATAAAAACTAAGGAAAAACTGGAAAGAACTCACTGGGTTATGAAACGCATGAGAAAAACCTCCCCAAACCAGCGTAAGCTGGGAGGTTTTGGTGGCTAGCAGTGCCACTCAAGTACCCAAGATGACTTACACGATCCCTGAAAAAGAAACGAGAAAACCGTAACAGCTGGGCGGTCGACCGACCGATGTAATAGGTCGACCGACCTTCCTGTATATTAAGAAATTCCGAATTTGCAGAGCTCAGGTCGGTCGACTGGTAATGTTGGTCGGCCGACCCCTCTGCTGTACAGTGGTCGTCGGTTCTTCGTCGAAACCTGAAAAAGCAATAAATATGCGCCCAACAAATGCGCAAGATCCCAGAACCAAGTCTAAAATGTCTCAAAACAAAGCAACAAAAGTAAAAAGAGTCTAAGTCTAAAAACAAGAAAATAAAAAGTCCAACAAAAAAAACTGAAATAAAACACTAAACAAGAACTACGACTCAGTAGCAAGATACCCCAAAGTAAGGCACTTGGCTAAAATAGGTCCTTTCAGCAGTACTGACCGCTACCCTGGGCTTCCAGACAACAGGCCTAGATGGAGGAAGGGTATCTGGTGTCGCATAAGCTATGACACGCTTCTTTACTTTGCCTGGCCGGTCTTCTTCAGCAACTTGCTCCAATTTCGTCTCCCCAGTATCTCCAGGATCTCCTATGCCCTTTTTACCATGACCTGCAACAATAGAAATAATAGGATGGTCCTCCAATTTCTTCTTACGCTCAAGGCCCTTGACGATCTCCAATATTTTTCCGAACTGAAGCTCCAACTTTACTTTCTCTAAATGATCTGGATACGGGACTGCACTGCTTGTCGCAGAATCAGCAATCTTTGGCTCTTTTAACTTCGGAATCTCCGTCGAGTCATTGATGAGAGGAGAGTTAGGTAGCTCAGGAGGCGAATCCACAATTTGCTCAGGAACACTGGTGAGGTCTTGAATGAGGGAAGGATTTAGCGATTCGGGAATAGAAACTGCATTCTGCTCAGGAACAGTGGTCGGTCGACCTGGTACAGCGGTCGGTCGACCAGGTTCTGTATTATCGGAAATTTTCTGTTCTGCAGAAACCAATCTCACTTCAGGTGTCGAGGTCGGTCGACCTGATGTTGTGGTCGGTCGACCTTCTGACCTATGCACGGCATCAATTTCTTCGTCCCGAACTATGGCAGCATCATCCTTTGGGGTTGGTCCCTCATAAGCTTTCTCAAGTTCTTCGGAACAGGCGTTATTGGATGTTTCAGGTGTGGCAACATGACTTATTTCAATATTTGTTTTCAGTGAATCCCCACATGAATTTCCATTTTCACCTCTACGAACCGCCAACTCCTCAATAGTAACCCAACCCTTGTTAGCAGCTACATTATAAAATCTACCAATTGTAGTTGAATCAAGGATGGCTCTGTAGTCATCATACAAAGAGCTATAGAATCGGTGGCAAAGGTACCACTCCTCAAAGCCGTGGTGAGGAACGGATCGAACCAACTTCTTAAAACGGGCCCATGCTTCAGGGAATTCCTCATCAGATCCTTGCCGGAACATATGAATTTGATCTCTCATAGCTTTGGTTTTTGCCGGCGAAAAGTACTGTTTGCAAAAAGCCAATGCCAGAGATGTCCAATCTGTAATTTTGGCCGCTACCCTATCAAGGTAGCGGATCCAATCACGCGCAGAATCTTTTAAGGAGAAAAGAAACAATGTCTCCTTAACATTATCTAGCGCCACTCCAGCCGGTACGGGTATGGAACAACAATAATCTGTAAATAGCTCCAAATGCTTTAGAGGATCTTCATCCGGTAGACCTGCAAACTGTTTTTGCTCCACCAATTTGATATGGGAAACTTGAATTTCATAGGGGAGAGTAAATCTCTGGGGAAGGTGGTGTGCTGCTGGCTGAAGATTATCAGAAATAGTAGACATGATCGCAATAGCACTGAGAGTACTCAAGTCTTCCTCTCAAAAACCTGTCTTCTGAAACAAAACTAGAAGAGAAGGTAAGAAACGGTCTTAAGGAACCTAAGTTCCTTAAGACAAAAAAAATAAACTAAAAATTTAACAAACAAAATTATACCGTCTCCCCGGCAACGGCGCCAAAATTTGATACCCGTCGTTGTGGGTGTCAAAGATAAGATTTATAAACCAAACTAAAACTATAGATAGTGATAGTAAGGGTCGAACCACAGAGAGACAAGGTTAATTCTGTTTGCTAATTTTTAATCTACAAAGTAACAATAGAGAGGGGGTTTGATTGATTGTTGCTAGGTCTAAAACAAGAATAAAATAAAACAAGTAAATAAAGAGGAAAATAAAAATATAATAAAAGAGATGCTAGGATGTTTGGGTAATAAACAGCTAAGATAATATAAATCCTAAGTCAACATGTATTGCAGTCGCGTAAGGGGTGTAACATATCCTTTAGGTCTATGCTACCTAATAGCTCCTTTCGGTCTATGCTATTAGTTCCTAGGTCTCACAATTATTGGGTGTCAACAATAAGGGTGATTCCTAAATTCTAGGTCACAAACCTTTCAGTCTTAAGTAACCTATCCGTCTTAAGATGTAAACCAATGCCCTTCCCAAATATCTCAATCTTGGGTAGGTCAATACTAACATCCTACAAGTCTCCTTTTGGTCTCATTGTAGGTTATTATAGTCTACAAATAAAAGCGAAACGGAATTCATACGCGTGTCGGTCGACCGACCAACTAACCCGGTCGGCCGACCTCCACCCTGCAACATGTCGATTCGGAATTTATACTACCTTCGCATATTTACTCCCTACATCCTAACATATGAAATTAGCTACTCATAACTATTGAAACAATAATGAAAATAGGAATAAACATGGAAACTATAAAGAACATCAATCTAAACATGCAATAATAATAAAGGCTTGGGATTCTAACTTAAACCGGATACAATAATTATGAACTAACAATAATAAAACAGAAATTAAGAAAGGAATTACCGGAAATAAGGATTAAGGCGGAAAAGAACAAGCTTTATTGATTAATGTTGAAAGATTGATGAAGAACAATATATAAAACTAAAGAAAAGTGTTTGGTGATTATTGAAAGATTAAAACTAAAACTAGATGTAACTCCATGATAAAAACTAGGTAGAAAACTTGATGGATATCTTGATGAGGGACTGAATTAGCTTAAATAGGCAGAATTAAAGAGTTTCCTAATGACCTAAACACTTGTATGGGCTTTTCGGAAACTTCTGGGTCGGTGCTGTGGTCGGTCGACCAATATTTTCGGTCGGATCGACCGCTTTACGGATTTTATGCAATTTCTGGGCTTCAGGCAAATTCTGGGCTTTTCCAATAGGCACCTGGTCGATCGACCTACTTTGTTGGTCGGTCGACCAACTGTCGGGACTGCAGCACGCATCGTTCTTAAAACAGCTGCCATTTCTTCGTTACTTATCGTAATCAAGCGATTCTCGCGGCGTTGGAAAGCTAAGAGGATTAAGCTTTCACCTCCAACTGGAATCACTCCATTATCAGCTCTAGAACTCGAGATATAGCCATTTGAAACAGGCTGCAATGTCGTGGATCGATTCTTTGCTTGTTAAAGCTATCTTTAGGCCTTGAAATGTGCGCTAGGCTTCGTTCCTTCTTATCCTTAGTCATGAAAAGTCCCGAGGGCATGAATTTGGTATAAAATCGTCCCTTTTCCGCATAAATCTGCAAAAGAGCATAAAAATACGAAAGTAGACAATTGTTGGGAAATAAAGGCTAAAACATAGTAAATGAGCGACAAAATGCGTGTAAAAAATAGATGTAAAACATCATAAAATAGGCACGCATCAAATTCCCCAAACCAAACCTTGCTTGCCCTCAAGCAAGAAATAGACTCGATCTTAACTAATTGAACGATTTCAATCTCAGAGCGAAATTTACATGTAAGCCTAAACCAATGCCAAGTACAAAAATGAGAAAGCATTTAAATCATGCAAACGAGTTATGGTGTTGTCAGACTTGCAAAAATAAAGACTATAGAGACTTTATACCATGGAATCTCGCGGTACGCTCGAGACACTCATGAAGCAAAGGGTGAGTATATGTACAAGATAGGAAGAAGTAATTTTGTAGAGACACTCACCTAACTGCGACCCATGGAAACATGCCTGCAATCTAACATGAACAGGAATTCTACAACTATGTGTAACAAACTCAATAAGTGACTTGGATACATGCAATTGGGGTTATGAAAGATGTGTGAGGTAAAAGGTAGAAGTGGTTAAGATGTTTTTTGGATTTGAGGGGTTAGTAGCCAAGCTAGAAAAACCGATTTCCAACAACATATTTCACAACTTTTTTTTTTTTGATATTAAGAAAGTGCTCTTTTTTTGTAGCACAACTCTCACATTAAATATAAGAAAGGACTCCCAAATATTTTTGAATGAAGTACGGGAGTGATAACATATAAAAGAAAGGAATTTCCGGAACGAAATTTTGAATCTGGTATTGTCAGCTGGTCGTCGACCGACCCAATAAGGTGGTCGGTCGACTGACTCCCGTATTTTCCGGATTTTTTTTCGTTTTTCTTTTTTTTCTTTTTTTTCTTTCTTCTGTTCTTTTTCTTTCTCTTGTTTTCTTTCTTTCTTTTCTCTTTTTGCTCAAGATAGCATACAAACCAAGATGCCTCAAAAAATAATCCAAAGACCACAGATACTAGCTTGGAAAGGTAGGCTAAGTATGGGATGTAGTTTTGGGGGAATAAAAAGGCAATTTTGGCTATGTGAAGCTTATGGGTAATTATGAGAAAAGGGATCCCAAATGCACGTATCAAGACTCACAAAACGAGAAAGTTAAAACAAGTATATAGCAATTCAAGTTCATGTTTATGCATATTAATGTAACATGTTCCAAGGGGAGTACTACTCACATCCTAGACAACTGGTTTAAGAATGAAACCAGGAATAAGGCTCTAAAACTCAGAATGTATAGTAGGGTTGCCAAGGTATAAGTCAAGTCTCAAGATATGCAAAGTTAACAAAAACTCGTAGATATGCAAAAGACTCTCATACTAAAAACAAGTTGACAAGGCAAGGTAAAGGCATAAACATGTAAGATAGCTAAATCATCCTTGAAATACTTTCGTTCCGACTCGACCTATATGCTAAAATAAACGTGCATTTTTTTGGAAAATTTTTTTTTTAATTTTTTTAATTTTTTTTTAATTTTTTTAATTTTTTTGGAGTTTTTGTATATATAAGAGGAAAATAAAGAAAAGAACGATGCAAGACAGAAATGCAATAAACGTGTGACGATATGCAATGCATGTGACACGAAACCATTCCCCAAACCAACCCGCACAATGTCCCCATTGTGCATTAGCCTAAGTAAAGGTTTTCAGAAAATTAAAGAAAAGGTGCAAAAGAGATAAAAAACTAAGGAAGAAACTGGAAAGAACTCACTCGGGTTTATGAAACGCATGAGAAAAACCTCCCCAAACCAGCGTAAGCTGGGAGGTTTTTGGTGGCTAGCAGTGCCACTCAAGTACCCAAGATGACTTACACGATCCCTGAAAAAGAAAACGAGAAAACCGTAACAGCTGGGCGGTCGACCGACCGATGTAATAGGTCGACCGACCTTCCTGTATATTAAGAAATTCCTGAATTTGCAGAGCTCAGGTCGGTTCGACTGGTAATGTTGGTCGGCCGACCCCTCTGCTGTACAGTGGTCGTCGGTTCTTCGTCGAAACCTGAAACAAGCAATAAATATGCGCCCAACAAATGCGCAAGATCCCAGAACCAAGTCTAAAATGTCTCAAAACAAAGCAACAAAAGTAAAAAAGAGTCTAAGTCTAAAAACAAAGAAATAAAAAGTCCAACAAAAAAAAACTGAAATAAAACACTAAACAAGAACTACGACTCAGTAGCAAGATACCCCAAAGTAAGGCACTTGGCTAAAATAGGTCCTTTCAGCAGTACTGACCGCTACCCTGGGCTTCCAGACAACAGGCCTAGATGGAGAGAAGGGTATCTGGTGTCGCATAAGCTATGACACGCTTCTTTACTTTGCCTGCCGGTCTTCTTCAGCAACTTGCCTCCAATTTCGTCTCCCCAGTATCTCCAGGATCTCCTATGCCCTTTTTACCATGGACCTGCAACAATAGAAATAATAGGATGGTCCTCCAATTTCTTCTTACGCTCAAGGCCCTTGACGATCTCCAATATTTTTCCGAACTGAAAGCTTCCAACTTTTACTTTCTCTAAATGATCTGGATACGGGACCTGCACTGCTTGTCGCAGAATCAGCAATCTTTGGCTCTTTTAACTTCGGAATCTCCGTCGAGTCATTGATGAGAGGAGAGTTAGGTAGCTCAGGAGGCGAATCCACAATTTGCTCAGGAACACTGGTGAGGTCTTGAATGAGGGAAAGGATTTAGCGATTCGAGGAATAGAAACTAGCATTCTGCTCAGGAACAGTGGTCGGTCGACCTGGTACAGCGCGGTCGGTCGACCAGGTTCTGTATTATCGGAAATTTTTCTGTTCTGCAGAAACCAATCTCACTTCAGGTGTCGAGGTCGGTCGACCTGATGTTGTGGGTCGGTCGACCCTTCTGACCTATGCACGGCATCAATTTCTTCGTCCCGAACTATGGCAGCATCATCCTTTGGGGTTGGTCCCTCATAAGCTTTCTCAAGTTCTTCGGAACAGGCGTTATTGGATGTTTCAGGTGTGGCAACATGACTTATTTCAATATTTGTTTTCAGTGAATCCCCACATGAATTTCCATTTTCACCTCTACGAACCGCCAACTCCTCAATAGTAACCCAACCCTTGTTAGCAGCTACATTATAAAAATCTACCAATTGTAGTTGAATCAAGGATGGCTCTGTAGTCATCATACAAAGAGCTATAGAATCGGTGGCAAAGGTACCACTCCTCAAAGCCGTGGTGAGGAACGGATCGAAACCAACTTCTTAAAACGGGCCCATGCTTCAGGGAATTCCTCATCAGATCCTTGCCGGAACATATGAATTTGATCTCTCATAGCTTTGGTTTTTGCCGGCGAAAAGTACTGTTTGCAAAAAGCCAATGCCAGAGATGTCCAATCTGTAATTTTTGGCCGCTACCCTATCAAGGTAGCGGATCCAATCACGCGCAGAATCTTTTAAGGAGAAAAGAAACAATGTCTCCTTAACATTATCTAGCGCCACTCCC